>CM039678.1:62494881-67294881 GCA_022496015.1 Hordeum marinum | reverse complement strand
AAAGTTCATTCCGCAAAAACATCAATATTGCAAAAAAGTTTTAAGACATAAAAAGAAATTCTGTAACAAGTCATCTGTTGCAAAAAAAAAGCAACAAGACCTCTATTACAAAATAAAATAAAATTATGCAAACAAGACCCCTGTTATAAACAAAATGCAACACTATCTCTACTGCAAATGTTTTTGCAGCAAGACTTGTGTTACAAAAGTAAACTTGCAACACACCCTCTGTTGCAAAATTTGGACAACGTTGAGCAACGGATCCGACGGCCCGCTACCCGGTGGATCTTTCAAAAAAATCCGCCAGCTGACGCATAGCACATTTCGTATGTACTTCCTCCGGTCCTTTTTACTCCGCGTATTAGATTTTTGTCAAGTCAAACTTTGCAAACTTTGACCGAATTTATATTAAAAAATATCAACATCTACAATTCCAAATATATATACTATGAAACTATTTTTCATAATGAATCTAAAAATATTGATTTGGTATTGTGACTATTTATAATTTTTTCTATAAGTTTGATCAAAGTAAAGATGCTTTGATTTCGGACAAAATTTATATGCAGACTAAAAAGGACCGGAGGGAGTATATACAACAAAAATTCTCAAACCATGTTTAAATTTATTTTATAATTTTTTATTTATTTCAAAAAGTTTCATAAATTTTGTCTGCAAAGTTTTTTTGTTTGCGGTGACCTGCAAAGAAATGTTTTTATTTGTGGGTGAACAACAAAGAAATATTTGCGCATGTATAAATATGCATTCAGGTGATTTCAGAAGAGGTTCAAGTACTGACCTAAAAAATTAAAATAAAAAACTCACAAAAAAAAGACATAATCAGAAACTATAAGAAAATTAAAAAATTCCAAAGAATCCAAAGAAAATGAAAATCGAAATGTAAAACAGACGAAAAGCCAGGTAGAACCCAGAATGGCCACGGCCGACGCTGGAGAATGGGCCGACACACTATAAAATCGCTAGCGCACCTATGCTCCCTTTTCCTGTAGCGTTTTTGTATCGCCATAACTAAGAGAGGCAGCCTCAATAACTAATTTATCTAGAAATACAAGCATGGCACCTCACTGTACAATTTTGAATTGAATAATTCCCACCAGAACATGCCCATGCATGAAACAAAAGGCACAACAACATTCAACCATGCATGGGTAAATAATTTTTACTCAATTATTCTACTTACATTCAATATATATTTACAAGTATACATAATCAAATATAATAAATTATATGTATTTAAATTTTTTGTTCTCATGTTAATAACCCACATTTTCAACCAATCCCCGCAGCATCTTGCGGGGTATCCTCTAGTATATGAAACTGCTTGCCAATTCATGAACTGGAGAAAATTTTCATAAATTTTTTAAAATATATTCATGATTTTTTCTAAAAGTGATAGATTTGAAAAATGATTACCAATTCATAAAGTTCCTGAATTTGAAAAATATTTACAAATTTGAAAATATGTGTGTGAGTTAAATAAATCACTAATTCGAAATGGTATTCATGTATTAAAAATATTCAGAAAATTCAAAACTCATTTTCATCTATGAATTTCATAGTAATAGAAATCCATGTCCTACCGAGACAGAATTTAGAACTTGCTATCCTCTTGCGTAATAGGCAAAGATTGACCTCTGTAGAAAGACTGATTCATTCGGATCGATATGAGGACCCAACTCCGTTGCATTGCCAGAATCCATGTTCCATATTTGAAGCGGGTTGACCTCCGTGCTTCTCTCATGGTACAATCCTCTTCCTGCTGAGCCCCCTTTCTCCTCGGTCCACAGAGAAAAAAATGTAGGACTGGTGCCGACAGTTCATCACAGAAGAAAGAACTCACAGAGCCGGGATCGGTAACTAATAGAATAGTACTACTAACTAATACTAATATATAGAAATAGATATCTAAAAACATGATTTTGAAAATTATTTATGAAACAATAAAGTAAAATAAAGTAAAAAACAAAAAAGAAGAACGAAAAGGTACACAAGCATTCAAAATGAAAAGAAGGAAAAAACGCAGAAAAATTAGCCCGGAAGCTTCCTAAAACCAGGTGATAAGCTTCCGGAATCTTCATATAAATCGCTCACTCTTGTGCGCCTAAGGGCATCTCCAGCAGATCTCCTTTGCCTAAAAAGATCCTACTATAGGGGGAGTTGGGTAGAAAACTGTTTCCGCAAATATTGTTTCCCCTAAAAAATGCTGATCAGAAAACAACACCCTACTGTAATGTGGACTTATGGAGCCCGAGCTCCTTGGAGATTGATATTTTAAAAACTTCAAAAGGCATATTTAAAACATTTAAAGATATATTATTCTACACTTATATGTGTTCATCATGAACATGTGAAAATTCATTTGAAATATTGTGATTTGTAGGCTATACAAAAAAACAAATTCCAGCCCAACAACAAAAAGATCTGGCCCATTTTTCAAAATATATATTTTATCTTATTTGTGTACACATGTGTGGAAGTATAATGTGATGAAGGTTTGCAGATAAGTGGTTTACATGTGTGTGCGTTCACAAAAAAAATCAAATTTTGAAAACGAGCTCCAAGGTGCTCGATTACCGTCGGCATTTTTCAATCTCCAACTCAATCTATATAAAAAGGGGTGAGTTGGCTCTCTCCCGATACATGCCATGTCAGCTTGCCACCGCCAATGCTCGTCCAACCATTGCCTAACCACCGCCTGATCGACCTCCACCGACAAGGCACCATTGCTCCAAAAGCCCTGTCCTGTGCCTGATCTAGCTGAGACCGCCCTCGCTGCCCAATGGACAGCCAAACCATCGCCTCGCCGCCAGCCAGCGGTGTTGCACCTCTCGAAGCTCCGGCATTGTCTTTCATGAGTGAGTGAGAGAGAGAGAGAGAGAGAGATTAGCCACTAAGTGGGCTTATATATAAGGCTAACTATTGATGATGGGGTTTTGGGATGATCTGCTATCACGCACGGCTATGAGCCCAATCAATTTATTGGAAGAACCCCTATAAGCATATATACAGGGGGAGCATTTTAGAGTGATATGCATCTAATAGGTGAGCCCAACTCGAACCCTAGAGTCCAATCACTCATATGTATCACAAATAAAATAGCCCAAACTCTGAAAGAAGATCTAGCGCAGACATAAACCAACAATTCCTATTTACTACGTAACACGGTAGATAGGCACCAAACGAGCACCCTCCTGGTTGCTAGCGCATGCTACTGGGCCGTCCATTCTTCAGTTTTCCTGCCCATCGCAAACCTTCACTGTACCAATTTATCTATTTTTTGTGATCTTATGCTTGTTTTCATCTTCTTATCAATTTTCTTTATTCTTTGATTTTCCTTCTCCTTTTGTTTTACTTTTTATTTCCCCCCATTTTTGCAGTAGAAATATTTTAAAAATGTCTCAAGAAAATCAAATCGTGAACATGCAAAGAATTTCCGAGCAGTTTTTGAGTCATTATTATTTTTACAAATTCAAAAATTAATTTTGAAACTCGCAAAAATATCAAATTTGCAAAAAAAATGCAAATTCGTCAACATTTCAACAATTCGTGAATATTTTCTGAACTCATGAACAATTTTTGAATTCAAGAACTTCTATGACTTCATGCTAATTTTATGCAGTCTTAAATGTTTTCTGAATTCAAGAACATTCTTTTATGTGCCAATATTTTCTAATTCAAGAACATTTCATATATTGGTGAATATTTTTTGAACTTATGAATATATATTTTTAAATTCCCTAATATTTTTTGAGATTGCAAACATTGTCAAAATTCCAGATCGTTTTTGAATTTTCCTAAACATTTTTTCAATTCATCACCATTTGTCGATGCGAAGATTTTTTTAAATGATGAAAAAAATTGAACCCACAAAACAAATATAATCGTCGAATGTTTTTGGTAGTCATGAAGATTGTCGTAATTCATAATAATTTTTGAATTAGCAAACATTTTTTATGAATTTACAATGAATTCTGCAAATTAGCAAACATTTTCTGAATTAGCAAATGTTTTTATCAAATCACTAAGGTTTTAAAAGTTCGTGAACCTTCTTAAAATTTGGAAAATAAATATTAGGTGAAAAATACTTGAAGTCATGGACATTTTTTTAGTAACAAATATTTTTAAGAATTTATACCTTTTAAATTTGTCCTTTTTTTAAAATTTCAAAGATACTTCAAATTTATGTACAATTTATTAATTTATTATCATTGGTTTAGTTCAAAAATATTTTTATGAATATGCAAACATTTTTTAATTAGCAAACATTTTTTGAAGTCCCAAACATTTTCAAAATTCACAAACTTTTTTGAGTTCACGAACAATTTTCAAATCCATGAGCGTTATTGAATTCATAAAAATTAAGTCACGATTTTTTTTGAATTTGCGAATATTATTTGAAGTTATAGCATTTTCAAATTAGTAAGAATTTGTTGAATTTTCTAACATTTTACATATTCATGAAGATTTTTTGAATTTGCGAACTCGTCTTCTATTTCAGAAACACTTTTGAAATTTCGAAACATTTTTTAAACCAAGATTTTTTGAAAACCTTGGACATATTCGAATTCCCGTACATTTTTTGAGTTCGAGAATAATTGCCCAAATTGTAATGTGCTCAATTCAGAAACTGTTTTTCAAATCCATGAACTATTTCAAATTTGTTTACTTTATTTTTAAAATTTTATACACTGGTAATATTCTCTCACGTTTTTCCTTAAAATGGTTAGAGTTGAGCATGGATGTGCCCCATATGCGTAATGGGAGATCGCTTCTCCATTGTGATTATACCTGGCATCTTTGGCCCGGCCCGGTCGGCCCACCCAGGCCTGACCCCAAAATCCAGTGCCTAGGCCCGACGGGCTTGCCCGTGGGCCCGACTTGGGCTTGAGTTTTGAGCCCACACGTAGGGTCGGGCCGGGCTTGGGCTTGGCATATTTGGATTCTAAGGAAGAAACCCGGCCCATGGCCCCAAGCCCGACAGGCTTTTCAAGGTCTGGGCCGGACTTGGGCTTCGAAGTAGGCCCGATGACAGGGCCTGGGCTGGGTCTAGGCCTCAGTTTTTTTTTGCAGTGGGCTTTTTAGGGCCCGACCTGGCCCATGACCAGATATAATTGTGATAATTGGTTAAACCAATGACGACAGAAAAAATGATCGAAACCAGCCAAAATGCTTGGCACTCACATGACCCCCGTGTTGCCCCCCGCTAGGGCGGCTCGGGTGGAAACCCTAACCCCGTCGCCACCTGGCACATCCTCCATCCTCCCCTCCGCCGCCGCTGGAGGAGGTTGCCAGGCGAAGCCCCGGGCGGCTGACGGCGGCGACGGAGGCCATGTTCCCTCTCGCGCCGGATCGAGTGAGGTGGGTCACCCATGGTGCCGGGGCGTTCTCTCTCCTGATCTACGTTGCGGTGGCGCGATGACGCTCGATGGCGGCGTGATGCTAGGCGGAGGCGGTGAAGCGGCTGGGCTTCATGAAAGATCTAGGTGGCAGCAACCGCTCGTTGGGCTCGTTGGGTCATGGTGGCCTTGGTCACGGTGGCCGACGGCTCGGCCTGTCGGAGGCGGCGGAACATGGCCGGTGAAAGTGGCGGTGATCCTGGGCGGCGGCCCTGGAAGGTGGCGGCGGGTGAAGCTCGGGCTTCTTGCGGCGGCATGGCGTGGTACATTCCCTATCCAAGCGGATCTGCATCGGCGATCTAGTGGTTTTGCTACGGATTGGTTCAGATCAGAGACGGTGACGAGCGTGCGGGATTCATCTCGGCGGCTCTCGCGGTTTGGCGAGGTGGGGTGGGATTCCTCTTGCCAAGCTCCAGTGGTGGCACAATCAGGCAGTGGCCGGTGCGCCACGACTCCTACGGTGGCACTGCTATTGCGGTTGGTCACGAGATCTAGGCGGCTAGATCTGGGGCTTTGAAGGCGGTCGAGGCAGTGCACAGGTTGTCAGGTGGATTTCTTGGGACGGATCCGGGTGAAAACCTGGTCTTCAGTCCGTGGCCGGAGCCGGTGATGACGATGCTCTTATCATCGTTTCCCTTCATGAATGCATCATCGAGGTGAAGCTTCCAACCCCACCCAATACCTTCGGGGGAAACCCTAGATCAGTTGATCGGATGATGGCGGCAATCATGTGTCGTTACCCTCTTGGGGGCGGCATTCTTGGAGATGCACTCGGGCTCGAGGGACCAGCGGACGACATCTTCGGTGGAACGGTGTTTCTTTCTACATATTCATGGTGGTGGGTCTCGGCGGCGTGGAGCAGTGGAGGCTCGGCGTCAGATGTGCGGCAAAGGACACGCGCAGGAGGACGACATTGTCTGGCGTCGTGGTGGCGTCGACAGCAGAGAGGCCCGACAAGGTCGATGCGTCAGTATATGCTTTGAGGATGGATCGATGGAAGATGGAGGTGACGGCCCTTGCATCATGTGCGTGTGGTACTCACTGTGAGTGCGCCGGACCGGAGTGTTACCCAGTCCCGCCTAGGTGGCTTGGATGGGGCATCCGGCTTTAGATGTTAGGTTTTGGTGCGATGTCTGTTTGGTATTTTGGTTCGGACATTAGACACCCCTTCATCAAGAGGATAGGACTAGCGACATGTGTCGTCTAGATGGTGGCTTCGGGCTTACTGTTGTATTTCTTTGTAAAGTCTTTGTGAATAATAAATAAAACGATCGCATGCATCACTCAGATGTAAAGGCCGGGATGCATCCTCCTTTTCTAAAAAAAAGGCGAGCCAATGCTCAGTACTCAACGTGTACCATGCCAAATAGGAGCACTCAACATAAAACCACGCCGAGCTCCAGCTTGTTTCTTGCTTCGGGCCTCCCGAGCCGTGTTCGTCGTCAAGAATCATGTTTATGTTCAAAGTATCATTTCGCCTTCTCTTTCCCTTCTTTGGGTGTCTCTGCCGCTATCAACCAGTTGTCATGTCAAAGACAAGTAGAGCTTTCTTTGCATGAAATTTGAAGGAAGAGTTACATCTTACTCCAATGCATGCATATTAGTGTATCCGAATGACCGAATGCCTTTCACATGCGGACAAGCACCTTTGCCTCTTAGGTGCACCTACACTTGATAAGAAAAAAAAAATCTTCCAACAAAGTACAAAAAAAACCTTTTTGGGGAAGAAACTTGACCTTCTGTTGTTTTCATAAAAAAAAGTTTCGCTAACGAATGATTGTATGGTATTGTGGGTGAAAAAACAAACAAAATAGGACGAGATGATTCGGTGCCTATGCTCAGCTGCACCCGTGATGAATAGAAGAATAAAAAACAATACTAGAAAGATTAAAAAAATCCTTTTATGAAAGATAATTTGATGCGTGAAATGCGTTTCAAATTTCAGATCATTTGAACATCTTAGTAGCTCTCTGCGAAAAATTCAAACTTGTGTCTGTGAAAACGTTTACTGTTGATGTATTGCTTTGACTAAATTTGTCTTTTTACTAGCTACGCATATGTCCAAATCACCTGAAATTTGAAGTGCGCCTCACGTACAAGAAAAAAGAAGACACTTTCAGATTTGTTTAATATTTTTTTGTAAGTGTTATCCTCATCGGGTGCAGATAAGCCTGTTCTCAGAAAGGGATATTCCACAAAAGCAACACTACATACAAGTTACTATTCATGCCTTTTGTTGTCAATTTTTGTTTTTATTTTTTTTTTGCCCAGAAATCAATGGGACTTTTTTCCTGGGCGGAAGTTTTTATACAAATACAAAGGAAGGTTAAAATTGTTTCCAGAAAAGTTTGTTATTTTTTTAGGCGAGAGGCTGAGAGTCAAATCGTATTTCCCTTTTACATGCATGATATATAGCCTACATGCATCTATTGCACGTCATTGCTTGAAGATTCTGACGAAGTTTATCTTGTTTTAAAGTGTTTCCTAATGTTTTATTTATTTAGCTTTCCGGTGTATTGTGGGTGAAAAAACAAACAAAATCAAGATGAGGCGATTCGGTGTCCATCCTCCATTTTTGTACTACAAGGCCACTATTAAAATTGCAATCTGCAGCTATATAAAGCCAATACACTAATTGAGGAAAAATGGATGGGGTTTGCCTGGTACTAGCAACTGAGAACATTAATATCCCTTACATGCATGCAGGAGTGAGAATATTGGTTTGTATGCGCTTTATTAATCAACCAATGAGGTGTTAGTAGGTTGGCTTGTTGTGCGATTTAAGAAAAAAGCACACATTAATTATCAAGGCAAACGAGGAGGAAAGTTAGTTTTAACATTGGCTTAAACCGACATTAATTTTGTCTTGATATGTGTAATATGGGTTTATGACCTTGTACACAAAAATAGAGGAACTATTTCGTTGTGTGCCAACAAAATAAGGTCATACTCCTTGGACTTTTATCTACTTTACCAGGGTTTTTCTTGTTTCAGGATGCATCTTAATGTCTTGTATGGCCGCAAAAAGAAAACCTTAAGTCTCCTTTGATACAAAGGAATTTCATTGGATTTTTGGAGGATTTGGATCCTTGCGATTTTTTTCCCACAATGTTCGTTTGATTCAGGATTGAAATCCTTTGGATTTATTTCATAGGATTCATTTATACTACATTTTGGAGGAAAATACCATCCATTCAAACCTTTTTATTGAATTCCGTTGTTTTTTATGTGCTATCAGACACCCTTCCAAATCGTAGGGTATAAAAAGACATGACACTCTATTCCTACGTTTTTTCTATTCCTCCATTTTAAGAATCTTGTGAACCAAAGAGACCCTTAATGTCTTGTAATGTATTATCTTATACCACTAGATTCTAAATGTACAACACATTCGACGGTGGACTAATGCACGCTATATAGCAATACGATCGGATGCAATTGTATAGAAAAATCCACTCCCGTTGTATCTCCATCGACCAGTGAGTCGGGAAACGGGAAAGATCAAAGTATACCATTTATTTTTCTTGCGTGCTTCAGAGAGACACGAAGTACAAAACTCATGTTTGAGTAACCTACCACCCATGCCCATGCGTACATCCTCCTTAACGGACACACGCTCCTTGACAAGCGCTTGCACGTTAGCGCGAGCTTAATCAATGGTGCTGAGGGTCCGGGCCGCCGGGGCTGGACCTCTTCGACTCAGAGTAGGGCATCGTCGCCGCCGCCCTCCCAGCTGCCGACCGCCGCGCGCTACTCGATACAGCCGTCTCCGCCAGCTGCCTCGAGAAGACGGCGGGGACATTGCTCCCACCAGCCAGCATTCTCCGGCCGGCCACCGTCACCTGCAGGAGGTCGGCCTCGCAGCGTGAGACGGCGGACAGCAGCAGCAGGAGCACCGCGGCGCACACCACCGGCATCCTCAACGCGCTCGAGCTGGACGCCATGAGAGGTACGATCGAGGTATCGGTCTAGCTAGCTAGATTATATTCGTCGGCGAATGCTAGGCTCTGTAGCTGGGCACCTTGCTGCCTCGCTCTAGACTGTGCCGGTGGTGGTGAGTTGGGTACGTAGCTGCACGACGCCGACGTGATTTATAGGGGAGCTAGCGTCCGGGGCCGGGCAGGCGGTTTGCCGTTAGAACAAAATACTAGGCGTTGGCGCCATGGGTGGAGATCGCCTGTGTCGCACTCGCGATGACAGCGACGAACCAGCGACGAGGGCAATGACCTCACTCGTGATCACCCAACGAAAACTGGACAAGCATTGTCTCTTGGCCCGGTGTGATCATCATCACACATATATGTGCCATGTTGCAATTACAAATTGACAACTTGGGCGTAGAAAGGGGCCTTTCTTTTGTATGGCCCCTCCCGATCGGATTTTCCAGGAAGGAGAAATCTCGCATTAGCGATATATAGATACTATATCCGTGCATACCCTCTCACACACCAAACGAAAACGGGGCAACTTTATGCTCATGGCCGCGTGTGATCGATCATATATAGGCCATGTCGCGAATGCAAATTGGCAAGTTGGACGAGAAAAGAGGCCTTTCTTTTCTTCGGCCCCTCACGACCGGATTTTCAGGAAGATGAAATCTCGCATTATATATAGATATCCATGAAAACCTCGAAAAAGCGAAAGACATCCGTGCATGTTTGACATTGTTTGTGTCGTTGGACCAACCATCGGTATCGATGGGTTTCATCGCACCGTTGGAATGACATGAGCAATTAAATCCGTGGGAATGGGTACGTACGTATATTGGGCCAGATCACGGCGGTCGAATCAGCCGCCGCCGTAATCTTCATCCGGATGCATGCATATCTCTCTGTCACCGCCTCTTGCCACCACACGAAACTTTGTCCACACTACGGCCTACGTAGGCGCGCACACAACTGATGATATGTCAAAGAGGTTGCGTCCACGCACACACCCATTTGTGACTCCATCGATTATTACCAAATTGGAGTCTGAGATCGGTCGAGTCATTGAGCTATAGGCAAAGAGCTTCCCATTCGCCCAACTCGTAAAGCCGAATAACCACCCTAGCTAGCTAGCTAGCAAGCTATACTATGCGTACCGACAGCCCGTTGGCAGGTCGATCCGTGCACGAGTGGAGCGCAGTTGGGTGCATGCAAAAATGCCCTCTCCCGGCTAACTCGAACCGGCCGTGCGTGCATGCATGCATGCATGCATGCGTGACCAAGACCAGCCCAGTGCCTAGCTCTAGCTAGCTAGATAGGGCGGTCCGTGTCACTTTCCACCGATCGGTGAATTGTGTAAGACGGACGGAGCAATGGATGGAGTTCTAGGTATGCATGGCTAATGGAAGGAGTTCTAGGTGTGGCTGGGGCGCCAATGGAGTCCTGGTTAAACTAGCGCGAGGAGACCCACCCCCACGGCATGCACTACGGCCATGGCCGTGCGTGCATGCATGCACGCACGAAGGTGGCCGGCCATTGGCAGCTTTCCCCCCATAGGGCATGCGACCCTCGGGCAGCCAGAGAAGCCGGATGCGGCAACCGGGGGGGAGCCGTATCTGGGCACACCCCTCCTGATTAACAAACACGGAAGGTACAGGCGCGCAGGCACGCACGCACAGCGCCAGGCCACCGGCCGGCCGGTCGATCGAGTGCCCGTTGCATTATTGCTGATCGATCTCCTCGGCCGGAGAAGAGAATGGGAACGCTGTGCGGCACAGCGGAAGATGTGCAGAACCGCAGCAGATACAGGAGCGCATGCATGGTGCCATGTGAAAACGTGGGCATGCATGGTGATGGACTGATGGTGCCATGGCTAAAGGGAGGAGGTGGTTTTTGACAGTGACGGTCCAAGTTCCCAACATTCGACAAATGCGGTGATCACCAGGGCGGGGCGTAGCGGCAACCCACGTGAATAAAATACGGAGTTCCCTCGTCTCCGCACTGATAGTTGGGAAGACTCGTGCCAATGACGACGCCACCAACTCAGAAAGATGCGAACTGCGAGACGATACGGACGTCGTGGTGCGTGCAGTTCCGAGTTGGATCCGATCCCGTTATGTTCGGTGTGAGTCAGAAAGCAGCACTATCGATCTGCCTAACAGCCACTGTAATTAAACAGAGTTACTTTCTGTTGAGAGGAGTAACTAACAGGGTATCAGCGACGGCGAATGGCTGCAAAAAGGAAAGGAGTGGAATATACAGCTACTACTAGCTAGGTAACAGAGACACGCGGCCAAGGAGCTCGGCAGGATATGATTGCTACTCTGGGAGGAAGGGTAGCCTGGTGACACCGCTCTGCGTGTAGTCCATGCCGTCGGAGCTGCTATCTGAATCTGTGAGCCCCGGTGCGGTTTCTTGCTTCGAGGCGGTACCTTCTTCCCTGTCCGCGAATTGTGGGAGGATTCTCAGGCACGCGTTTGGCTCCTGGCCTGTGACTTCCCACTTGAGGTTGAAGCTTTCGACGAGGTTCACTTGGGAGGAGACGATGGTGGATGGTCTGGGCAGGAGCTGCACGCTCTCCCCTTTCGGGATCACTACCTGCTCGACTGCCAATCTGGCCTCCTGTTATCAATGAAACAATGGGGCTGTTATGCTCAACAAGGTTGTACCCAGGGCAAGTTGACTATGACGATGGATTGATGGTACCTCCAAAGCATCAGTTTCCTCTGATGATCTTACTTCCTCCTTATCTTCAAGATCGACCAACCCATCCACGTGATCATCGACAAGGACGCGAAGTGCCCGGGTAATTTGCACCAGGGAGTTTGTCTGTGAAGGAAAGTGAGCCACCATAGAATCATTCTGCCACTTCAAAAAATAAAAATAAAACAGTGCATTGAAAATGAAGAGCGCAAGTGCCTACCTTAGCGAAGAAAACCGGTATATCTTCAGATTTCAACACAGCCTGGATCTGGGAATTCTTCTTGAGCTTCGATTGCAAAGCAATCACTGCATCAGCTTCACTAATGTTATAAGTCAAAGTAATCATGTCCTCCAGCTCCAGTTGTTTAATCGCTTGCAAGGCAATTTCCTCGGATATCTAGAACACCCTATCCAAGTTTCAAACTAAGTACTGAAAATTCTACCAAATATGTATAAACAGGTAACTGACAGCTAACAAAAATCATCAATTATTTACGACAAATTTACCGCTGTCTTGTTGCAGTTAAAGGAAGTTAAGTTACATAAGTTGTGAACAACATTAACCCCTCGCCATCAACACGCAAAGTAGCAGCACGCGGGAGTGCTTTCCAACAACCAAACTAGGACCGTCAAACTTCTTTTTTTCATTTAAGTACTGAAAATTCTACATAAGATTTTTAAACAAGTACTCCCTCCGTTCCTAAATATAAGACCTTTTAGAGATTGCACTATTGATTACATACGGATGTATATAGACATATTTTAGCATGTAGATTCTTTTTTTTTTGCTCCGTATGTAGTCTATAGTGAAATATCTTAAAGGTCTTATATTTAGGAACGGAGGGAGTAATTCACAGCTAACAAAATTCATGGACAATTTACTGCAAATTCACCATTGTCTTGTTGCAGTCACAGGAACAATAAAAAAAAAGGCAACATAGCCCCTCACCCCCAACACACACACTAGCAGCATGCAGGAGCACTTCCCAACAAACTAAACAAGGACTATCATATTTTTCTGATTAAGGACAAACACAGCAGCAGCATGCAGGAGCACTTCCCAACAAACCAAACAAGGACTATCCTTTTTTCTGATTAAGGACACACACACACTAGCAGCATGCAGGAGCACTTCCCAACAAACGAAACTAGGACTATCAAGGTGGCAACGAAGCAACAAATTCACCATTGTCTTTGTTTCAGGCCTACACCTGGATAGGAGTGTAGACAGCATAGAAAAGTACAAGATGGCAAAGAAGGCCACAAAGCGAGCTGTGAGTAAAGCAAGGGGTAGGGTGTATGAGGACCTCTACCAACACTTAGACACGAAGGAAGGCGAAAGGGACATCTATAAGATGGTCAAGATCCGAGAGAGCAAGACGAGGGATATTCAGCTCATAGTGAAGGACGTGGAGATTAAGCATAGATAACGGGAGTACTTAAACAAGTTGTTCAATGTGGAGAATGAGAGCTCTACCATTGAGATGGACGACTCCTTTGATGATACCAGATGGCGTTTTGTGCGACAAATCCAGGAGTCTAAGGTGAGAGAGGCTTTAAAAAAGATGAAAGGAGTCAAGGCGATGGGCCCTGATTGGGGTATGGAGAGGCGTCATAGACAGCGATAGTATGGATAACTAAGCTTTTCAACCTCATTTTTCGGGCAAACAAGATGCCAGAAGAATGGAGGCGAAGTATATCAGTACCAATCTTCAAGAACAAGGGGGTGTTCAAAGTTGTACTCACTCCGTAAGGAAATATAAGAGCTTTTAGTGATCTAAAAACGCTCTTATATTTCCTTACGAAGGGAGTACTAATTATTATGGAATTAGGCTGATGAGTCATACGATGAAGCTATGGGAGAGAGTCATTGAGCACCACTTAAAAAGAATGAAAAGCGTGAGTCAAAATCAGCTTGGTTTCATACCTAGGAGGTCGACCATGGAAGCCATTTTCTTGGTACGAAAACTCATGGAGAGATACAAGGGGCAATAGGACCTGGACATGGTGTTCATTGACTTGCAGAAGGCCTACGATAAGATACCATGGAGTGTCATTTGGTAGGCCTTGGAGAAACACAACGTCCCAACAAAGTAAATTATCCTCATCAAGGACATGTACAATAATGTTGTGACAAGTGTTCAAAAAAGTGATAGCGACACCGATGACTTTCCAATTAAATAGGACTGCACCAAGGGTTAGCTTTGAGCCCTTATCTTTTTTTCTTTGGTGATGGATAAGTTCACAAGGTTATACTAGGAGATATCCCATGGGTATGCTCTTTATGGATGATGTGGTGCTAGTTGATGATAGTCGGACGGGGTTAATAGAATGTTAAGCTATGGAGAAAAAGTTTGGAATCAAAAGGTTTAAGAGCATCTACAACCATACCCCTCATACCTGTCTCAAACGCCCGCGCAGGCTGTCTGGTCCCGAAAATGCGACCCAACTGGGCACCTGAAACGGGCCTCAAACGCCCGGGCTGACCGGCACCCCTCATATACAGCCCAAATATGGGGCGTATATGGGCGCGCCCGCCACATCCGCCTGATGATGCGGCCCTACGCAGACTCACCCGAAAACCCGACGGTCCGATGGGCGCGTTGACCGTCACCGTGGTGTGAACACTGCACGGCGCCGCTCTGGCTCGCCTCCCAAGGCCAGAGCCGGCTATTTAAGCCGGCCGGCGTCCCCAGTCATGTCACATCCACCTCCTCCCTCCCTCCGCCGCCACTCAAGTCCGTTCGCCTCCTCTCCCACGGTCTCCGACGTCAGCATGGTCCGCCGTAGGATCACCACCTACGCTATGCTCATGCCGAAGCAGCGGATGCAGATCGAAATGGAGATCCAGGCTCGGCACGCCGCCCGCATCACTACGGGTCTGCCTTTGGACTCACCGGAGCCGGATGAGGAGGAACAGTCGAAGGAGGAGCTGCCGGAGGCAATGGAGGAGAAGGCAGAGGAGGACGAGGCGGACCAGCCTGCTCTAGCCTTGAACATGGTAGAGGCGGAGGGGGAGTTCGCCGTCGCCAAGCCAAGGAGATGGTGGACGCCATCCTGGATTCCATCCGGAATGAGGCCGAGGTGAGGCCAACCGCCGGCTCATCCGGCAAAGGCAGGCGGAGGCTGACGCCCTCTTCGACGAGATGGACGCGGAGATGGCGGCGGAGGAAGCCGCAGCGGAGCCGCCGAAGGGGGCCGCAGCGGACGCGCCGGAGGAGGCGGAGCTGTAACTGCCGCACATTTATCTGCTGGAAGGCATGGAGATCGTCGAAATCTTCGACGAGTAGTAGTTAGTTTGTACGTAGTACGTAGGTTTTTATGTTTGCATGCTTTTGTATGGATTTGAGGAATCTAGTATGAGATGTCCGGTTGCAGCAGTGTTTATTTGAGATGTGCCCGATCTCTCCCCGCGGACGCGCCCAAGCGCGTCCGCGGGCGTTTGAGGGGTCATTTTTGCTATACGTGGTTGTAGATGCTCTAAGGCTTAGTAAAACTAAAACTGAGTACATCACCTTTCAATAATTGGGGTCTATGATGTAGAAGAATGGTGATATTGATGAAGATGTGAGCCATCGAATCAAAACTAGATGGATGAAGTGGGGCCATGCTTCTGGCATCCTCTATGACAAGAGTGTCGCAAAAGCTAAAAGGCGGGTTCTGTAGGACAACGATTTGACCCGCAATGTTGTATGTGTTGAGTATTGGCCGACTCAAAGGCGGCATGTTCAACATTAAGGTGTAGTGAAGATGGGCATGTTGAGATGGATGTGTGGCCACACAAAGGATCAGGTTCAAAATGATGGTCTACATCATAGAGTTGGGATAGCACCGGCTGAAGAGAAGATTGTCCAACACCGTCCGAGATGGTTTGTGCATAAACAATGCAGGCCTCCAAAAGCTCCAGTGCATAGCGGACAGTTAAAGCATGCTGATAATGTCAAGAGAGGTCAGGGTAGACCAAACTTGACATGCGAGGAGTCTGAAAGGAGGGATCTAAAGGACTCGAATATCATCAAAGAACTAGCCATGGACAGGGGCGTGTGGAAGTTAGCTATCCACTTGCCAGAACCATGAATTGGTTTTGAGATCTTATTGGTTTCAGCTCTACCCTACCCCCTACTTTTTTAGAACTAAAGGTTTTGTTGTTGTTTTTGTAAGGATGAACATACTTCCATAAAGACCCCCAAAAGTTTGATATTATATAGCCAAATGGAATCAACAACCATACCAAATAAGCATCATGCTAACAATAACACGCCCAAAGTAAAACCTTAAACATGTAAAAGAGCTACTGAAGATCACTATAAAAAATTGAACATCAAGGAAATGGTCTATTGAAGAAATTCGTACCCCATAAGCATAGAGATTGAAGCCTGCTTCAGACACATTAGAGTTCTCTATATGTCCGTTGGCAGAATCAAGATTAAATGCAGTGTCCAAGCTTGTTCTCGCATTACTTAATGAAGCAACTTCAAATTGAGATGCAATTTCGTAAGGATCGCGATGAAATTGATCCTTCTGCACAGAAACTTCCTGCTGCACCGAGCCGGTTGAACCCAACTTACGAATTTCAACATTAGGCATTCTACCTGCACCAACAAAACAAAATCTAATCATAATGGCATCACAGTTTCATGTATACTATGACTCTATGAGAAAATCATAGCATCAAATGTAACATGATAATGTAGTTGATTAGTGGCACAATCAGAGAGAACCTGCAAGCAGAGCATCTACTGTAGCTTCCAGACTACGATGTACACGTAACTCGGTTTTTGACACAATCTCTACAGCATATGCGAATGTTGATGGGCCCTTGCGCTCTAGGACCGTTTTTTGGACCCTTCTTCTGCTTGCTTCTTCATCGCCAAGGGTGACGCTCTTAGGGAAACAATGGAGCAGAGACAATTATGTAAATTAGCAACCATGGTGAAACAGAAAACAAGTACTATTTGGAGCACTAATACTATCTCGCGATACTGATTTTGGAGTATGCAATTTAATATGTTCTAAAGCTACATGAACTGAAAATCACACTGTCCCTAAAAAACAGAGTCAAATAAGGTTATTTAAATGAACTGCATCACTGTTCATAACTTCAACTGAAATTACACAGTTCATCTTGCTGCAGTGTGAAAATACGATTGTTTCATAACTGTAAATAGAATAAGGTGCAGCATGTCATTACCTGTATTCCTCCTACAAGCATATCTAGTGAAGGATTCATGGTCAGGTTCTCTATTGTTACACCATGAGCGGAGGCAACAAGTTGTATCCCCCGCTGTGCAATGGTGCTAGCAGCCATAGCCTCTAGCTTAGTTCCAATTTCATCAATGACGATTGCCTGAGGCATGTGATTTTCCACAGCTTCTATCAACACCTGATCGGCATTAAAGGAACAGATTTAACATACAACGTAGGCAGTGTGCTCAAAAGGGAGATACATGTTCAATACTGTATAAAATAATGAGTTAAATACGTTAGGAGTGTCTTAACTTGTCCGTCGCGGTCACTTTGATACCTAAACTTGCAAAATACATCAAACCGGTGATATAACTTGTCACCTCAGGCATATACAGTGCCTCCTTCCGTATTTGCGTGTACGCCCTATCTATGTGGCGTGCTAGCCTGGTGGTGGCCCACATGCCGGTGGCTGAGACCAAGGAGGCGTTGGATGTCCCGCATGTGAGTTTTTTTTTACAGAAACCTCCTCATATTTTATTTAACCATGCAACAAAAATAACATGAAAGAAAACCTGCATGGAGGGGTGTCGAACCAGGAACCTCCTTCTCCTAAAAACAAAAACCAGGAACCTCCTGGTTTATACCAGGCATGCTCTGACCTCCCGGCCGTACTAAATTTTGGGTAGAAATGTTAGCTGAAAATCTAAACAGACAAACTACACATATCGCCGATCTGCATCTTTCCCATAGTTAAAAAAGGAGCGCCTAAGCGAGCGCTTAAGTGTGCCTAGGCTCTAGGCGATAGCAAAACGCCTAGCGCATAACTGCGCTTAATCTGCGCATAATTGCGCATAAGCATGCGCTTTGGTCAGAAAAGCGCAAGGCAGTGGCAAAACGCACAATTAACGCCTAGCGCTTTTTTGAACTATGATCTTTCCTAAGGTGTTATCTACTTGTTTTATTTTCAGAGACTGGTGGATGCCTTTTCTTTTAGGATTAACAAAGACAAATAAACCGGATGGAGAGTTTCAACAGGGGACATCCTGGTTTATTGCATGGACGAGCTGGCCATCTGACTGAACTACCTTTTCTATGACAAATTCCACCTATCGCTTTGCAATTTCCCTGATGTGTTCTCTACAGTTTTTTTTGCTTATTTTAATTTGTTTTAGTTTTCATGATACATAAATTTTCCTTTATAAGAAATACTACAATGATTAGCGATATACAATTATTTGTATTTTCAATATTTATGCTAATTTCATTATCGGTGCACCTTAAAGAGGTAAACATGGCCTTTTTCTACAATTAATGTGGATTTAAACAGTTCATCATATATTAACAATTATTTTTTAAATTAATGTATCCTCTTTCGGGACAACAACCTCCCATTATTGTATATCTTCATTGTATTTTTAAATTATAATAATGTAGTTTGAAAATTGTTCAATGTGTATTTAAAATTATTGCATAATAATAATAAATACTAGAAATGTATTGAAACATGTTAACATGGCTGTCAAAATGAAGGAATAAATTTAAACAAACTTTTTGAATGCATGTTGACTATTTTCTAACAAAATGTTGTTAATTTTTGAATGCATGCAAAAAATTGGGATGCATGTTTATAATTTGTTAACAAAATTGTAATTTATTCTTATTTTTCATGCTTACAAATGGGAAAACAAACCAAAAAGAAAATAAACATGAACATGGAAATCAAATGAATAGAAATTTGTGCAGGCCCATAGGAATGCTATATATAAAATAAATAAAAATTACTTGAAGATATGCACGCGAGGCTATATAAGATTCTTGCTATTTTATGTCATCAAGTTATAGTTCGGCTTGGTGGGTAGGTAGTACAGGTTAAGAAATGTTTGTACGTGTTGTCCTAGGATCGATCCTGTCTGGACTCATTTATTTTTGCTGTTCAGATTTTTGGGCTTTCTATTACGATATTAAAATAAAATCCAGCGTTTTTTCTGCAAAAAAACACCAATCGCGCGGCTCACCCAACACCTCTTCGCTCTCAGCCACCGACATGTGGATCACTGCCACGCTGGCATGCCACATGGGTAGGGCTTACACCCCTAATACAGAACAAGGCACCGTATTTGCACAGCCAGACAAGTTGCAGCACCAGTTTCATGTATTTTATAAGTTTAGGCACCAAAATGGCCATGGCGGACAAGTTTAGACACCTCCAATGTATTTAACTCTAAAATAATCTGACAAACTTGATAAACAAGTAGCACATTTGTTTTAAGTATGCATGGCAATGTGGAGCAATAGGCTTGTGAGCAGTGTAATACAGTCATATACAATTGTGCAAACTTCAAAAGGCAACAAGGTGTTAAACTTAATAGAGCAAACCTTATGCTGCATTTCTTGGTTAGGCACTTGCAACCTACGGGCATTGCCTATTCCTGGGTGAGGAATATCACCGTCTCCACCTATCTCATTGGATGTATCAACAATCATCACCCGCTTCTCGTAGTCATCCGCTAGCATTCGTGCAATTTCTCTGCAAGACAGAAAACACTATGATACTAAAATTGGTGCATATTGGCACAGAAACTCTCCTAATTAAAATTGCTACACATATGTATCTATCAATATTCACTAGTACACTGTACAATGTACTTAGCAATCATCTAAGCATACCTTATGACAGTTGTCTTCCCCACCCCTGGTGGGCCGATGAGCAGCAACGACCCACCAGCCTTCACCAAATCCTGAAGCAAATTAGCACTTCCGGGCACAGCCCTCCCGACGCGGCAAGTCAGTCCCACAATGTCTCCCTGCCTGTTCCTAATCGCGCTGATCCGGTGCAGCGTCCGGCTAATCCCGGCGCGATTGTCCCCTCCAAAGTCCCCAACCTACCAAAGGCCAATAAGCCAAATTGGACTCGTTTCATAAATCATAATGCAGCAGTGGCAGCGCATCGCAGTGTCCAGAATGAGCAGCTCATCGCAGTGTCAAGAATGAGCTTCACCTTCGCAGTGGCCTGGTGGAGGTCGTCGAAGGAGATGGGGCGGTGGGAGAGGAGGAAGTCGCCGGAGGGGAAGCGGGCGAGCGGGGGGCGGCCGAGGTCCATGACCACCTCCACCAGCGCGGGGAGCTCCGGGTGGTCCTCCACCCGCCGCCGCAGCTCCCCGGGGAGCAGCTCGAGGAGCCTTCCCAACTCCTCATCGAACCCCTCCGCCCCCGCGGACTCGCTCCGCGCGGCGCGCACGGGGGCGCGGCGCCGGCTGCCGCGGCGGAGGGAGAGGTGGCGAGCGGTGGCTAGGCCGGACGTGACGCAGGAGAAGCGGCGGGAGGAGGGGAGAGGGAGCGGGTGGGGCGGGGTGAGGGAGACCCGGAGGCGGAGGTGGACCGGCGGCGGTGGCGCTGGCGGCATCGCGGCGGCCGTGAGCGCGAGCGGGTGGAGGGAGAGAGTTGCGGATGGGTGCGCTCTGTCTCGGTGTCGTTCGTGCGTGGCCAGCTGCCGCGCTTCACTGGGCGACCCGAGTCGTGGGCGGTTGGATTCGCGGTTGGACGGTCAAGATCCCATGGCATACACGTGAGTATATGTTGGCACATATTTCGGGTGATGATTTCGATAATCAAACACAATAAGCGTCGAGATAATGGCGCATCCTAGCGGCTAGCGCTACCCACCTCATCATTTTTTGCTGTGCTAGCGAGATAAGAAAAAAACGAAGGAATAAAAATGGACGGACGCTACCATGCGGTAAGGGTGTAAGCGGCGCGGGTCGTCCCGCTGGGCCGCCATGCCGCCCCGCATAAAAAGCCTTTGCGGTGCCTCCGAGCTGACTGCGGTGTTGTAGCTGGCCGAAGCGGCCAGACCGCTTTGTCCACCGCATATCCCGCGTACCTCTCTGAAGAAAAAAAAAAGAAAACCCTCATCTTCTATCAATGGGGAAAGTTCCCACGGCGCCGCCGCCTTCGCCTACCTGACGCCCTGCTGGCCGCTGCCGCCGCCCTTCAAGAACTGTCGACGCTCGCGTTCACCGTCCGCCCGGATCCAACTCGCCGACGAGCCCAACCGCTCCGCCGCTGCCTCCTCCTCCTCCTCCGGTCCTTCCCCTCCGCTTCCCTTCTCCTGGATCCCTCAGCCAGGTCACCTCCTCCCCTCACCTCCGCATCGGTCCGCGACCCGCGCCTGGATTGCCGTCGCCCCCACCGATGACCGCGTCGCGGAGCCCTCGATTCGCCGGGGACAAAGATCGGCCTTCGCTGCTAGGCCATCATCATTCGCCGGCGCCGGATAGGTGGGTTCGCTGCTGCTGCTTTTTGTGCCCGTTGCTTAGGGATTTCTTCTTGATTTCTGCGGGGAAAAAGGGTCGGGATTCTTGATGTGTTCCCTTGTGGCATTCCCTTGGATTCTTGCGGAGCTTGTTCCCTTGTGCGCCCATCGCTTCCGCTTGTTTCCAGCAAGTAAATATTGACTCTTGAGAGGAATAATACACATTGTTCTAGCTGGCGGGTGTATGCGGACTAATGCGGGACGTCGCACTATCCCGCTCTAAATACAACGGTGTGTGGCGGCCAGACGCAAACTCTCGCATTAGCAGCACTATCCCGCTTAGCGCGGTGGCGGACACCCGCATCCCGTCCGGCTTACAACCTGACCAGGCGGAGACGTATTTGGGCAAGACCGTCCCTTCCTCTCCTCTCCTCTCCTCTCCCTCGGTATTAAAAGGGGCAGACACATGGGTCTGTGCACGAGCCCCTTCTCTCTTGACGCTGTCGCTTCCTCTCCTCTCCCTCGATTCTCCTCGCGCCGCCGCACCTGCTCTGAGCCTCTCCTCTTTCCGTGCCACCCGCCTCCCTCCTCTGTGTCTCTCCTCGTCGGTCGTCGCCCCAAGTCGGCGATCTCCTCGCCGCAGTTGTAGTGGAGGGACAAGACGAAGAGGAGTTGCAGCGTCGGGTCCGTGCAGCGGACTCCTCCTCGTGGAGGTCGGAAGAGGAGGATGTGTTCTTCCATGGCGTCGAGAGGGGGAAGAGGCGCTTCTCCTTCTAGAGCCGTGGCAACCACTCCGCCATCGACGTCGACGAGCTCCATAGCTTCCCCATCTCCTTCTCAGGCGGGTGATGGTGCGCAATATGGTCAGGCGTGACCTACGCAAGCACCACAGCTGATGAGGCACTGTTGCGGGCTAGCAGCGATTGGAGGGGACGCCGTTGCAGATCTTCATTGTTTCTCCGGGAGGGGAGCTCATCTATGATCCATTTTTCTCCATGGATTCGCGATGGAGTTGCTCAAGGAGGAGCTTCTCTAGACGCCATGGAAATCGTCAAGGTGCGACTGAACACGCGACTGAAGAACTTGACATGAAGGATCTGAAACCTCGCAAGGAAGGAGGAGGTGATCTCTTTCACTTGGACCGTAGCCTAATTGTGTGAGTTTTGATTTGGTTGGGTTTTTTAGATGGTTCTCGGCAAAGAAGTTTGCTAGCCTCTCAAACTTTGGCTGCTTACAAAATTTACCACTAAAATTTTAGGTTATATATTATGCGCAAAAGATTTAGGTTATGTTCTACCTATCTCCCAGTTCATTCTTGGAGCCAAGTGTGTCCTACACCTAAGCTGCTTATACTTTGTAGATGCGTTGGGTTTTTTCACGAATAAGAAGGGCTTGAAGTAGTAAAGTAGCAAGAAGTATTTTTTTTAAGTGAGAACCAAGGTTTATCATACCAATAATAGGATCACGCAAACAACCATTGATAGTACCTACACACGCAAGAACAAATAATTGCACCCAACGTGGGAAAGAGGGTTGCAATCCTCTTGTACTTGTTAATTGCAAGGATCAAATCTGATAGTGGTAGATAGATAATTTGCAAAGTAAAATAAAGGTAAATAAAATTGCAGCAAGGTAAATATGGTTTTAGTAAATATATTGAGTAGACCTAGGGGCCATAGTTTTTACTAGAGACATCTCTCTCAAGAACATATCATACGGTGGGTAAATAAATTATTGTTGCGCAATTGATAGAAAAGCGTATATTTATGACATTATTCATGACATGATCATCTATATAGACATTACGTCCCTGACAAGTAGACCGAGTCCTGCCTGTATCTACTATTATTACTCCATCAATCGTCCGTTATCCAGCATGCATCTATGGTATTGATTTCATGACAAAAAGAGTAACGCTTTAAGCGATACGACATAACGTAGACAAAGTAAGACAAACAATATGTTCAAACCCCGTCATTTTGCCCTTAATGGAAACAATACAAATACGTGCCTCGCTACCCCTTCTGTCACAAGGCGAGGACACCGCAAAATTGAACACACTACTATGCACCACTCCCTCTGATGATTTACTTATCCACTTGGCCAAAGGAAACTCATAGATCGGAAAGCCCATAACAATCACACATAATAAAGTTCAGATTTGACTCAATTACTTCCAATGAATAATATGATCATAAACCCAAAATTGATCGGATCCCAACAAACACACTGTAAAAGAGGATTACATTAGATAGTTCTCTGAAGAGAACATTGTATTGAATATAAAAGAGAGAGAGAGACTACTAGGAGAAAGCCTACTAGTAGCGTCGGTTTTCCCTATACTAATAGCACTGGGACCAGCGCTACTACTAAGGCGCTACAGCTAAGTGTTTAAAGTAGCGTTGGATAACCAGCGCTACTGGTGAGTGTTGTTAGTAGTAGCGCTGGTTTACAACAAGCGCTATTGCTAAACCAGCGCTGCTGTTACAAATTATCAATGCTACTGCTAAGCCTAGTTTTTAGTTTGTTTTCTTTTTTATTTCTTGTTCACTTTTTTAGCAGTTTCATCATATCATACACATACAGGAGACTCGTCATATATACCACCACCATCATCATCGTATTATCCAACACAAATATCATCACACATCTCGAAAATAGCGATACACAAGTCATGTCTCGAATAAATGCAATTGCATAGACATGGCACACACACAAGTTTCATCATCTCTATCTAAACCACGATGTAGAAGAGAAGAGTGATTAGTGTGAGCAAGAGCGCGACTAAGTAGTACTTCTTGAGGCACCAATTTTGCTCCCTCTCTTGCTGGAGCGTCCACCTCAAGTAATTATTTTCCGCTTCGGCTCTGCTGTCGAACCCTATGTGGCTAGCGCCCTGGTACCTGTCCACCTAGGCCTGAGCGTTTGGCCAGTGGTCGTACACTCCTGGAACACAAAGAGGCATATATATATATATATAGTAAACATAAATAAGGAAGTTTCTCATACGTAACCAAACTAATTAACTATCGCAGTCTACGCTAGTTCATATAGGAAGACAATAGTACTAATTAAACATACACATTGTCATCGTCAATCAGTCCATCAGGTCGGCGCTCCAATCTTCATAGTCAGGGATGAAGGACCCAAGCTTCGTGAAAGGCTTCATGTCCAGACGCTGAGCGTTGAGCAGTTCACGGACAGTCTCCCGCCTCATTGGTCCATGGTAGAACATCCTTGTTTGTTCGAGTACCTCCTTCGTGATCACTTGGGCAAGTTCACACTATACGTGATAAAACTCAGTTTGGATTCGATGATCCGGTGTCTCTCCTATGCTATAGGCCCAGTTGACAATCTCGGTATCCTTGGAATTAGCTGACATGCGAAGGCGTTGATTATCCCTTCGGTACTTGATGATGTGATGCATGAGGTAGAATCCATCAGCCTTACTATCTTTTGGTTGCTGGATGCAGTAGAAGTCGGTCTTATGACCGAAAACCAGCCCTTTATTCCTGTACTTTTTCACCTTGATATCTCCACCAGTAAGGCCGAAGGTGAAAATGGCATTATTGAGAACACTCTTTATGTTCTTGTAATCCCTTTTCTTGGTGTTCTTTGCAGGGTCCAAGTACAAAGCATGGGAGTACTGTGGGTACAGACAGATGAGGACGATGCCCCGTTCCTCGCTGAGCAAAATAAGTACACCTCAAATTAGCCTCCATGCTTGCAAAGGAATGATTAAAAATTACGAAAGGATATATGCGGATGACTTACGTGGGATGATAAGGTAGGAGAATCGTTTCCTTGTCCTTATTAACGACCATGAACTCGGCGATGTACTTGCTCGCATAGCCACGGTGCTCTGCGCAGACTTCCAAGAAGCTCTCGTGCATATAGTACGGGTCGGCGATGCAGATCTATTCTATGTTCTCATGCCTGATGATGTAGTTCATATAAAGCGCATACATGTGGATGAACTGAAAATCCAGCTTGATCATGTGGAACATGTCGTAGATGTAGTCAAATCGCAGGATGAACTTATCCGCGAGCCATTTATTAGCGTATAACCTCCCACCCGGAACCTAAGCCGCGTAAAGTGGGTATGTTGGTTTTTCCGAGATGAGAAGGCTTTTCTCTCTGTCCATCACATCATCATGAAGTCTCCTTAGATCATTGTTCAGTATATCCTCCAGCGCTTTGTGAGGTAGGATTGGGTGGCCGACGACATGGAAACACTCCGCACCTGCGACATGTATTATGTCTACCTCCCGGGGCTTCAGAGATGGCTGACTGCTTGAAGCGCCTTTAGAGCCTTTCCCCAGTCTCTTCCTGTGCTTCTTGACGGGTGGCGCCGGTAGTGAGCCCGCCATAACTTCCCTAACCACCCCCCCCAGTGTCATCGAGCTAAGAAGTGAACGACCTGGAGTTGTTCTTGCTGGGTAGAGGCGGCATGTGAAGGCATCTCCTGCGAGGATCACATGAAGAGAGACTTTTTGCAATCAGCCTTAGGACGTTCTGGCTTCGGCAAATCAGGCAGCATCAAATCATCATCTCCACACTCATAGCCTGAGTCAGAGTCCCGAGCATCGCCATAGGCGGTATTGATATGCTGGTTAGGGTCATCCTCCTCCTCCTCCATGACATCATCAGCATTTGCTTCTTCGACGGGGGCAACGTCATCTGGCACTACTCCCTCCCTTCGTCCGCTATCACCCGCCACGACAGGTGCAGGTAATTGGGTAGGTGGGGTGGTGTTCATACCTTGTTGAGGAGTTGTTGTCGGTGTGCTACCGGGCGCCTCGACACGAAGAAGAGTCTTCGGCCAAGGCAAGAACCAGCTCTTGCATTCGCCAATCCGCTTAGGGCTCTCGTCGTCAGCGACTGGTACCGGAGGAGGCAAATCCTCAAAGCATGCTTTGACATTGGCCACGCAAACTTTGAAGATGCTATGGGGCATCTGTCGGTTGTGTAACATGCGTTCCTTCGGCTTCACGATTGTTGCCTTTCCGACGTCCACCTTCTGTCCGTTGATGTCGTACAGTAGGGTGCACGGGGTTTCGTCGGCCTGCGAAGACATGTCTTTGATGTCAAACATCCGAAAGGCAACTGAAACGGAAGACTATATAGATACGAGTCAAGAGGGTATGACGCGTAATTATCGTGAGGGCGTCGAGCTCAGCCAAAGACGAAGCCCCACCGAGCAGGCCTAAGACGGAGAACATGCTGCTATGAACAAGAGCGGGATAAGGTACGGGAGCATGTGCGGTGGCGTGAGAAGGTGCTGGTGGTGCGACGTTCATTGAATTGCTCCCGACGTAGCTGGGAAGGGGAAAGTCTGCTGGCCCTTTATTTGGATTTTTCTGCGCCCAATCCATAAATGCCTGAGTAAAGCCAACTACCACTCCACTGACCTTTTCATTGACCCTTTCATCGACCATCTGTTCCCACTCTGCTTTGGTCTTACTAACAGCAAGCGCGACCTTCTCGTTGATCTGCTGTTGATTAATCAACCGTCACTGCCTTCTTTCCTCCGGCTTCTCCTGGTAGCACGTCTTCCATGAGGCGCCATCTCCGACGCCATGCACACGTCCATATGATGGTGGTTTATCCTCTGATACCTTTTTCGGTATGTTGAGGGCCCGGTTGAAAGGGGTGTCCCACTTGGGCCTCAACGACGACTTGGAAGACTCATCGCTTTCGGTTGCCTTTTGGTGCTGCTCTTTCTACAAAAGGAACATTATATTGATGGTTTACAAATGTGACAAAACTTGTTGTTGAATTGATTGGAAGCTAATATAAGGTGGTAATATAACAATTGCCAGTAGTCTCATGAACTCCCTCGTGTTCGGGTCCGTGTAAAAGATTTTCTTGACGGGGTCCCACTTGTACCGGGCCTTGATCCAGTCATGCTCCTGCGGGTCGGTGAACTCCGCCAAGGGGTCTGTCATTCCCTGACTTTCATGTTCGGTGTCCTCCTTGGCCCATACGTGCCTCTTCCCCTCACAACCACGGCTTTCGAGGCAGTGGGCAGGCATGTTCCTGGCCGGGAGCGCCTTCATTTTCTCTGACTTTATCTTGACTTCTTCTTTAGTGCAAGTCTCCTTGAATTTTTCGAAGTCCTCTTCCATTATTGTCGGATTGTCAGCATGAATCTTGGACCATGGTTCATTCTTCGCAGTCACTTTTTTCACGCGTACTTTCCAAGCGGACAAGTCGTTGGTGAACATCGTCATCGCCTTGCTGTTTATCTTTGTCATGGCTTTGTCATTCGACGGAAGTTCTTTTTCAGTCCGCCCGGGGAACAAGAACCTATTGTGCAACTTCGTTAGGAACATCTGCTCCATATGTGGTATATTCTTCAACTTTTCGTCGTTGATGTTGGCGGTTTCCCTGAGGATGCATCCTAGTTGATTGTTGTAGCACGCGCGCGCTTCATCCGGCACCATTGGCTCTAATTTCCTAGGGTGCATCGCCATGACCACAATTTTTCCGATGCCGAGCTCATTAGGTTTTAGTGCCCTCTTCCGCTTCGGTCCTTCATCGGTCTCGGGGGCAGTCTCGGTGCCGGCAGTGCCAGGAGTGTCGGTGCCGGTGTTGGTGTCGGTGTCGACGGGGTTGTGTTGCCACTATCACCGTGCACCCCCAACAGTTGTTCGTCTAGGTAGCTGAAATAATTGTTTACTGCCTCGACCGGGTCTTCTTCGATGCGACTACCAGAACCCCCGGCTTCCGCGTGGTCAGACATGTTTCCTATGATTTGGTCGGAATGAAATGAATAATGAAAAGAAAAAAGGGGCCTTTATTTGGTTGAAATGTTGATTCATTCTCTTCCGACAAATCCCGGGCACTCCATATGTCCTAGCTAGTTTCTAGCACAAGTCATGCCGAAAATCACGCAAATTTTCGGCATCACCTTTGCTAAAAAGAGGACAGATGGAGCACCTGAAATTTGCCGGAACGGAAATGAATCAACATTCCAACAAAACATAGGCCACTCGAAGCATATATGACATCAATGACATAGGGTTCATATTGCAAAATGACAAAATATAAAACAAGTACAAAATATAAAACAAGTAAACAAGTACAAAATATAAAACAAGTACAAAAAATAAACCCTAAATTTATTCTACTTCTTCTTCTTCTTCTTTTTTCTTCTCCTCTTCTTCTCCTCCTCCTCTTCTTCTACTTCTTCTCCTCCTCCTCTTCTTCTTCTTTTTGTCTTCTCCTCTTCTATTTATTCTTCCTCTTCTTCTTCTTCTTCTTCTTCTTCTTTTCCTTTCTTATTTTCCTTCTTCTTTTCTTATTTTTTTCTTCTCCACTTTTTTCTTCTCCTCTTCTTTTTTTTCTTCTCCTCTTCTTCTTTTTTCTTCTCCTCTTCTTCTTCTACTTCTTCTACTTCTTCTTCCTTTTCTTTTCCTTTCTTCTTTTCCTTCTTATTTTCTACTTCTTTTTCTTTTCGTTTCTTCTTCCTCTTCTCCTTCTTCTTTTCCTTCTTCTTTTCTTATTTTTTTCTCCTTTTTTCCTTTTTTAATTTCTTATTTTCTTCTACTTTTCTTCTTTACCTTCTAACCCGGTTAACCTAACTAACCTAATTAACAAAAAAAGAAAAAAATGTGTGTGTGTGTGGTGGGGGGAGGGGGAGGGAGGGGCCAACGGCCGTTCATCTCGTCGGGGAGAGGGGGGCCGGTGGCCGGCGGGGCAGAGGGGGGGCTGGTCGGGGCAGCGGGGGCGGCCGGGGCTGGTCGGGGCGGCGGGGGCACCTCGCGGCGGGGGCGGCCGGCGGCTGGTTCTCGAGGGGCGGAGGGGCGGGGGCGGTCGATGGCGAGGCGAGGGAGAGGAGGGCGCGGCATGGGGGGAGGGTGAAATGGAGGGAAGTTGGGAAAATTTGGAGCGGACGGGGGTTATTAAAAATAGCAGTAGCGCTGGTTTCAATCCGGTGCTACTGCTAACTTTTTACTTTACTACTAACTTTTTACTTTACTTTTCTTTTGTGTTTCAATCCAGCGGGGGTTATTGAAACCAGCGCTATTGCTAAAGTTTTCTTTCCTTTTTACTTTACTTTTGTTTTCTGTTTACTTTACTTTTGTTTTTGTTTTTATTTTTATTTTCCTTTTGTTCCTATTTTTTGTTTCTCGCCCGACGGCCTCACACGCAATCGACGAGAACGTCGATCTCCCTTCCACACTACTACGCAAATATATATCACCGAAACAATGTGGTGGTAATTGAAGGGGATATGATTTATATATCATTTGACCGATAATGGTTACTTAAGTGCTTACACAAAGTAGATACGTATATATAGATGGTGGTTTCTTAGCTGCGTCGACGACGCTTCACATTGAGCTTCTTCTTCCCTTTCTTGTTCATTGTCGAATAATTGAGCCCCTCTTTATGACTTTTCCGACACCATGGAGTACGATTTTTCTTACGTAGTGTACTCTTGATTCTTCTTTTCACGTACGCTTCATCGTCATCATCATCTTCCTTCATCAGGTTGCCGTAATGGTCGTAGTCTTTCTCGTTGGCGACTCCATCCATTCCGACGATGCTCCTTTTGCCTCTCCTCATGACAACATGGTCGGGATTGGTCGGGTCGGTTATGAAGAAGCATTGTGTCAAGTGCTTAGCGTGTACGCTCAATTTTGGTGATGATGTTAACTTTCACAGTAGCGCTATTCGCGTCGGGTATAGACATGGTAGTGAAATACTTGTTTTCTCTTACGATGTCCTTAGCCCATCTGACACGGAACATCGTCGCGTCATGCATTCCAGCGTAGTCAAGCTCCCAGATCTCTTCAACCCTTCCGAAGAATCTTTCAGTTGTGCTGTTGGCGTCGATCACGCATTCAATCGTCGCCCCTGAGTTCTGGTAATCATTGTCCATGTCTTTGGCCCCCGTGTAGAACGTGTACCCGTTGACATCGTATGCTTGATAGGACGCTAATTTGGGCGCGGGGCCATGTGCTAAGGCGTGTATGAGCAATCCGTCCAAACTGCCCTCTTCCGGGGGATTAGCTAGAATATGCTCTTTGAACCAACATAAGAAAGTGGCATTGTGCTCTACAGTAACTTCATTGTCCGTCTTGTGCATCCCCTGATCACGGTACTTCTTTGCGATGGTTTCTTTGTGCAGTGTCACATAATCATCTGCCTCATCTAGGTGTTGTAGCACTACTAAGTTAGCCCTGTCAAAGTTGTCCCGTCGATTCGAGTAGTCCACGTGCAATTCCCTCCGGTCGTTGTTGTGACCTTATCCTCCAAGCCTACCATGGTGCTTCTTGACGGGCAAACCAACAACAGGGTCCCCGCCGCCTATATAATTCTCGCATAAGGAGATGCACTCTTGGGCCAGATAACCCTGGACGATGCTCCCATTGGGACGGGACATGTTACGAACGAATACTTTGATGACCCCATTCATCCTCTCGAACGACATCATGTTGTGAAGGAATGTCGGTCCGAGGTTGATGATGTCGTCCACGATGTGGACACACAGATGCACCATGACGTCAAAGAACGCGGGCGGGAAGTACATCTCAAGCTCACATAGTATGACAACGATCTCTTCCTGTAGCCTTCGGAGCTGCTTCACACTGATGGAATTTTGAGAGATAACGTCGAAGAAGTTGCAGAGACCAGTAAGCATGTCACGGACGTGCTTCTCCATTATCCCTCTAATGGCAACCGGGAGTATCTGCGTCATCATCACGTGACAGTCATGAGACTTCATCTCGCTAAACCTTTTATTCTTAGTGTCTAGAAATATGCTTATATTCCACAATAACCGGAACTGACTTTGATTTCCGTAAGGCACTTGATAAATTGATCGATCTCCTTCGCACTTAAGGTGAAGCAAGAAGGGGCAATTCTCCTCCTTCTTGTTGAATTTTCTACCCCTTGGCACTGCCTCCGCCTCCATCTCCTTCTCCTCCGTCGACTTTTCATGGGGCATGTGGAGATCTGTCCTGATCTCCAAATCTTCCAAGTCTTTCCTTGCCTTCGGCCCATCCTTGGTCTTCTCCAGCATGTTCATCAGTGTGCCAAGCAAGCTCTCGAGGACATTCTTTGTGATATGCATTTGACCAAGGCAATGAGGCGTGTCGTAATTGTGCCAGTACTCCAAGTCCTAGAAAACACAACTCGTTTTCCATACCTTCAGCAGCGGCTCCCGCGCATTTTTCATCTTTCCTAGCACGGGGCATTGTTCCCAGTTAGTCAACAACTCCTTGACTTTGGCGTCGCTCCTCTTACGTGGAGGTCCTCGATGTTCAACCAAACCATTGAATAGATCTCCACGTTTTCTCCATGGGTCATCCTTCTCGAGCCATCTACGATGCCCCATGTACACAATTTTCCCAGAGCCACCATTTTTCGTTGACGTAAGCTGTTGAGACGTTGTATCATCCATCCACCTCGTGCATCCGCAGTATCCATGGCACTCCTATCATGCGGTGTACCTGTAATCGAGATAGTCGTGCACTGTCGTCATCAGCGTGGCTCTCATATAGAAATAATCTCCTTTGCTGGCGTCCCATGTCTTGACCGGTGATTTCCATAACGTGTCTAGCTCCTCTTTAAGAAGCCCCATATACAGGTTAATATTATTTCCCGGTTGTTTCGGCCCTTGAATCATCATGCTCATGTGTATGTACTTTGTCTTCATGCACAACCATGGGGGGGGGAGGTTGTACATCCATACAAAGACGAGCCATGTGTTGTGGTTGGTGTTCTGCTTTCCAAACAGATTCATGCCATCGGTACTCGCACCAAGAACGATGTTCCTTGCATCTTCTCTGAAAAATGGATATTCGGCATTGAATGCTCTCCACTGGCTACCATCTGTGAGGTGTCTCAGCTTCGGATCATCTCCATCGTCGGGCTTCTTCCTCTCCACGTGCCAGTGCATGAGCTTTGCTTCCTTAGGATCTACAAAATACTGCTGCAGACGGGGAGTGATCGGAAAGTACCATACAACTTTTTGAGGAGTTTTCTTTCCTGCCTTCTTGTATCGAGAAGCATTGCATGTTGGACAGCTAGTTATTTCCGCATGCTCCCCCCGATAAGTGATGCAATCGTTGATGCATGCATGGTATCTAATGTGCGGCAGATCAAGAGGGAAATGATTTTCTTGGCCTCCTCAACACTAGTAGGACACAGGTTCCCCACGGGAAGACCTTTACTATGTAGATACTTCAAATGCGCATCGAGGCTTTTGTCTATCCATTTGTTTTTGGCCTTCGTCTTTAGAAGTTCGAGCATGAAACTCAAGCGGGTCATCTGGGGATCGCAATCGTCATACAATGGAGTCTTCGAGTCTACTTAAAGTTGTGCCAGCTTGGCCTCCTCTCTAGAAGCAACTTTGTCGGTAGTCGTACTCTTGCGAAGGAGGTCTCGAACATGAGGGTCCTGCACGAGTGAACTTAGTAGCGTCGAAGACTGCAGCGTGCCCGTCTGTTCTCCGTCATGTCTGGACTCTTCTTCGTCGTGTCCGGAATCTTCTTCTCCGCCATTTCCGTACTCTTCCTGGTCGCCATGTCTGGTGCCATCCTCTTCGCATCGATCGGTCATCTCTTCATCTAGCCCCATCATGGCATTATTCCCTACCATGTGGACCTCATCATCATCATCTTCACTTATCCATCGAGTATATCCATCCATGAAACCATACATCATTACGTGCGCCTTCAAACTGCCACGCTCAAAAGGGTCCAAAATGACTCCTTTGCATTTTGTAGACGGGTAGTTAATCCCATTCCGATTGTTTGCATACATGTCCATCACCATGCATTGCAAGTATCGCTCCACCTTCCTTCCACTCACCCTCATGACTGCATGGTATAACAAGCAAAAGTCATATAAAAATTTGGCATGACCTTGCCTAAAAATAGGACATATCGAGTTTTTCTGAAATCCGCCGAAACAGAAATAAATGGACATTTCGGCAAAACATAAGCAACTCATGGGGCATGTCACTCACACAATATCCCTTCATATCACAAACACACATATTCCCATTCTTGAAATGCACACGTTTTTACTCACCTATACCATGAGAGAGATTGTGCACGATAATTAGATCATTAGGCCTTCGCGACAATATAGGGATCGAGAGTGGATGGCTAAATAGCTAGCTACATAAACTTGTTGGGAGGAGAGATGACTCTAGCTAACTAATGGAGAGGAGAGATATATGAAGGAGAATTATGGTGGAGGTGGGCATTAATGGGGAGATAAGAGAGGTAGAAGGAAGATAAAAGAAGGGCAATAATGGTGGAGAGGGGAGAGGGCAAGGGAGAGGAAGAAGGGGAAGAGAGGGGGCATTAATGGGGAGAGAAGAGAGGTAGAAGGAAGAGATAAGAAGGGACATAATGGTGGAGAGGGGAGAGGGCAAAGGTGGAGGAAGAAGGGGGAGAGAGGGGAAAGGAGGGGAGATGGCAAAGGGGAGGAAGAAGGGAGAGAGAGGGGGTGGGTGAAAAAGGTGGCTATAGCGCTTATTAGTAGTGTTGGATTACAAAGTGCGCTACTGCTATGAGGCTTAGCAATAGCGCTTTTTGGGGGAAAGCGCTACTACTAAGTGGGGCCCAGTACCAGCTCTTCCATCACCTCACACGCTACTGCTAGGAGGCTTAGCAGTAGCGCTTTCTTCAGGACATTGCTGCTACTACAAATACTGTTGGTGGGATCGTCGGGGCCCCTTTAGCAGCAGCGTGTTTCCATTTTCCAGCGTTACTGCTAAGTCCTTACATGTAGCGATGCGATAATACAACGCTAATGGTACTTAGCAGCAACGTTTGTATTTTCCAACACTACTAGTAGGCTCCTGCCTATAAGGTTTCTCCTAGTAGTGAGAGAGAGCCATCTAACTAATCACTATGGACGCTTAGGTTTGTGGTAGACTACTCACGCATCATCATTGAGCCAGCAAGGTTGATGAAAATAGGCTCCATGATCTATTCCCCCTCCGGCAAAGTACCGGCGAAGGCCTCCAGATGGGATCACGAAAGAACAGAGGCTTGCGGCGATGGAAAAAATGTTTTGGGTCTCCTTCTGATGATCTTGCAATTTTAGGAAATTTATGAAAGTGGAATTAGGGGCGCGCCGTGTGAGCTTGTGGCCCTCTTGTACATCGTCTGGTCTCCTCCCGATGCTTCTAGGGGCCCTTCTAGTCTAGAAAAAATCACCATAAAATTTTGTTCCATTTGGAATTTGTTTGCTATTGGTCTCCCGCGAAACAAAAAATAGGCAAAAAAACTGAAACTGGCACTTGGCACTCGATTAATAGGTTAGTTCCCAAAAATGATATAAAATGGTCTCTAAAGCATAAAAGATTGATAATATAATATCATGAAAAATAAAAAAGTATAGAAATGTTGGAGTCGTATCAAGCATCCCCAAGTTTAATTCATGCTCGTCCTCGAGTAGGTAAATGATTAAAAACAAAAAAAATTATGTTGAATGCTACCTAGCAGGCTTATCATGAAATCCTTTTACGATAGTAAATATTGAAACGATAATAAAGATGAATACCAGCTAATTACAATTGCTTTTCAAAATAACAACACTAAAGAATGTTATCCCCAAATTCACTTAATCAACATAACTCTATCTTCCCAACATGAAGTATAAATCATGATCACCCCGGTGCCTAACCGAGCACTTTTGACTCGTACCTTTTCACGCGCTTCAGCCTTTTCAACTTCACTCAATAGAGCATGAGTCATGGACTTTTACCACTCTGGATGGAATAGAACGATGGTAGGGATAAATAGGAGAAGACAAAAGTTTGGATAATATCACACCAACTAGGTGGATCATTAGGCTATGGAGATGCCTTCCAATCGATATCGATGTGAGAAGTAGGGATTGCCATGCAACTTTTGATGCACTTATAGCTATAAGTTTATGAAAACTCTCTACTAAAACTAAGTGGGCGCATCTACTTAACTTCATCATGAAGAACTCGGGCAATTGAGGAACCCGTAAATGAGATATGCAAGCTAAGTCTCATATTGATTCCCACTAGTATATGAAAGTGACAAAACATGGTGACTCTTCATATGGAGTACATGATGTATTGAAGCACAAGTGTGGTAAAGGATAGTAGCATTGTCCCCTCTCTCTTTTTATCTCATTTTATTATGAGCTCTTCTGGCCTCTTTTTTATCCTCACAGGTAGGGGCAAGCACTAACAATGATGATCATCACACTTTTATTTTACTTACAACTCGATAAACCCAGAATGATATGACTCTATATGAACGCCTCTGGCAGTGTACCAAGATGTGCAATGATCTAGCGTAACATGTATTACAATGATGAACGGTGGTGCAACAAATATCATCTCAGCTTTGTATGATCACGCAAAGCAATACAATGATGAACTCACATGTCATGAAACAGAACATTGGAAGTTTCATGGCAATATATCTCAGAATGACTATGGAAATGCCATTATAGATATGTATGATGGTTGTTTTGAGAAAGGATATAAGAAGGCTTATGTGTGATAGAGCGTATCATATCACTGGGTTTGGATGCACCGGCGAATTTTGCATCAACTCACGAGGTGAGAAAGGGCAATGCAAGGTAGCTAAGAGGATAGCAAATACGAAAATGATGGAAATTGCTTATGGTCCACAAACTCACATTAGTCACAAGGAACTCAGATACTCATCGCGTTCTATATTAGCTCTCTCGAAGCAAAGCATTCCTCACATGCCCCTAGAAGAGAGGTTGGGAGGAGCTAACCACTGCGCGTCCCCGGCCAGACAACACACAAGGTTTTCAATCAATGATGCAAAACACTCCAACTTTCTTGCCACGGCTGACATTTTAATGAATAGTGGATCACAAACCTTAATATCATTATTATTACTAGTAAATTTCCACAAGATAGTACACCCCCATATTATAACCTCGGTACCGTTGATCATATGTTTCACATTTAGTGATCTACATACAATTTTTTGTTATATCACTCTTGTAAACCTATCATTTTCCCACTAAACATATAACCCATGCAAATTACCACTTCCTATTTTAGAGACTCTCAGAATAATTGAAGCGAAGCATGAGAGTGCTAATGGTTTTTACAAAATATAATTTCCGTCGTGCTCTAAAGATATAAATGAAGCACATGAGCATACCTAAACTCAAAAAATATAAGTGAATCATAATGAGCATTCTAATAAATTATGACGAGTTCGGGTCTCTCTCAAAAGGTGTGTACAACAAACAATAATTGTGGCAAACTACCAAGCAAACAAAATATAATACATGAGGCTCCAAGCAAAACTCATATCATATCACTAGTAGAAAAAGGCCCATTTGTCCCGGTTCGTAAGGCCCATTTGTCCCGGTTTTGGAACCGGGACTAAAGGGTCGGGACTAAAGCCCAAAACCTTTAGTCCCGATTCGCTTACCAACTGGGACAGAAGGGGCTCCACGTGGCCGGTGCTAGGAGCCTAGGCAAGAGGACCTTTAGTCCCGGTTGGTAACACCAACCGGGACCAAAAGGCATCCACGCGTCAGCATCTAGCAGTTGTTGGCTTTTTTTTGAAAGGGAGGGCGGGGGGGGGGGGGTTAGGGGGTTTTGGACCGTTAATTTAGGGGTTTTATATTGTTCTAGCTAGCTAATTGATAGAGAGAAGTGGCCTCTCTTTCTCCGTGCTTGGTCGACGCTAGCTACTATAGAGAGAACTCGACACGCTAGCTAGTAAGCAAATGAAGGAACCATTAAATACAGAAGATCGTCATGAACATATAGAGATACAAGTGATCGACCTCTCTTTCTCCGAGAGATTGGTCGTATAACAAGTTTTCGTATATATATCCGATGCTACTAGCTACATATATACAATATAAGATCTCTTACAATTCCTAACATCTAATGTCAACTTTCAGATGGTATTCTCCGGCTTTATTTATGGCGTGGTCAAGAAAAAATCCTGCCAATTCTTCTTGAATTGCTCGTATGCGATCATGTGGTAGGAGTTCATCCCGCATCTGCCACATCTAATTTGAAGAAGGGGGTCAATACATATATATGGTAATAAAATAAAATTGTGAATATTATTGCTTACGCACTTGCAATTGTTTTTTAGAGTAGCCCTGCTTAGGGGTTGTCGCGTTGTAGATGAACTCGCAAACGTAGTATCCACATAAATTATTCCCGGTTTCCTGCCACAAGCACTTTACGAGAAATAGAGTTCAATCAAACTGATAATCAAACATGATAAATGGTATTGATGAAACTAGAATCAATGGGAGATGCGCATAACTATCTAGTAGTACTTACTTTCGGGTGTGTAAATCGTAGCTCCCCCGGCAGTGCCAGAATAATGGCTGTGAACTCTTTCCAAACCCTTCTAGATAAAGAAAATAATTACTTGATATCAGGAATGAACAAAGTTGTCGATATGATGTGATAATGATCGATTGAACTTACTTTTGGAGAATTTCAGTCATGTCCGCATATTCCTGGGGATCTTTTCGTTTCGAGTCTAAGACAGTTACTATTCCCCGCTCAAGCCGAATCTCTAGCAGAATAAAGTGGAAACTATGCACGCATGCATAACTCATCAATTAAATTACTATAAACCTCGAGTAATAAGGGAAACCGAATATGCACAGGACAGTAACACTCACTTGAAGTTGTAAGGAAAGAGTATTGTCCCTTTGTTTTGATTTGTAAGCAACTATTGTAGCAAGTTCTCCTTGGTTTGTATGGGATACTTTTGAAAATTATACTCATGTATGACATTTGGGTTAATGAACCCAATGTCATAGATTTGTGCTTTTCTGCATTCGACGATCTTCAATCTGTATAATATAGTAGTGAGGATAATTATATATACATGCAATGAAAGAGGTGAGCTATATACATAGAGAGACTTAATTACAGAAGTAGTACTTATAGACAATAGCAAGTCACGATTGTTTTGTCGAGGGCCTTTTGATTGTATAACTGGAATATCTCCTCAAATTCAATATTCAACAGTTCCATTCCAACGAGGTCATGCTCCTCTTTAACTGACAGTATCAAAGAATCCTTGCCAGACTCGCGGCAGGTTTTCATGTACCATTCATGGAATTTTCGCATCATCGTTGTTAGAGGAGGATGATCAGGTTTGACGAGAGGCCGCCCGTGCCGGTAACGGAATTCATCCACCTCCAACGGCTTAAACTGTACATCATCGCTCAGGTAATCACCAGGTTTGGTACCGGGCACCATCCTCGGATGATTAGCGACGATATCGCTAGACACCTTGAGAGAGGGGCACGATTGGTTTGCCTGTTCGCCGAGCTAGGGATTTTTTCCCACTTCTTTGTTTTGCTAACCTTGTATCACTGGAAGTACTTCCCGACCGCCGCGCATCTTGATATGTCTTTTTAATACAGCGGTCAAAGTTGGAATCTGGCGGAGGCGATGGTGGTCGCTTCAGGGCATCGATAGTGCGGATCGCTTTCACCGGATCTATCTTCTCCTTCGGAGGTGGAGTTTTCTTTTTAAAATGGGCCCTCAATTCAGCCTGACATATCTCCTCGTTTTCAGACTCGGTCCTCTCATATGGTAACTTTTCCAAAGGCTTGAGAGATGGACCGTATCTGTATCCCCTCCTGCCTATGCTTGTACTGCTAGCCGCCGGAGGGGCAGCGGCTCCCTTCCGTTGTTGCTTAGTAGGCGCCGGAGGAGCCGGAGCGGCAACGTCTATCTTCTGTTGTTGCCGACGAGGCTGAGGAGGAGGCGTACTGTTCTGATATGCCAGAGTAGGCAAAGGAGGAGGCGGAGTGCCCCCACACATCGGAGGAGCCAGAGAAGGAGGCGGTGTGCCCTGATCACTCACCGGAGGAGGAGGAGGAGGAGGAGCCAGAGTGCCCTGATTCACATGAGGAGAAGGAGGAGGCAGAGGCGTCCAATTTGGAAGATTCATGTACTCCTTCTGCCATAGACATGTACTCCTCAGGGCACGAACCAACTTATTCTCTCCTTCACCTATACATTGGTCAAACTCGAGCTCCTCAAATTCCTTCATTACTTCATCCACCATCACAACATCATAGCCATGTGGAATCGGACGGCAGTGAAAAGTTCCGTTGGGTTGAGGAGGTGGAACAGAGCCGACAGCCGCCTTGAAAGTGAGGTTCCGGCATTTCGTCATAAGCTCGCAATGTTGAGCCTCTGTGATAGTATCCACGGGGTAGCTAGGAGACGTGAAGTCAGGCTGAACGGGCTCCGTGGAAGCAACGCTGCTTCTCCGCTGAGATGACAGGGTAGCTTCTGGGGTAGCTTCGTGCCGCTGAGATGGTTGGCCGGCAGCTCGCTGGCTCTCATCTTCCTCATGCTTTTGTAGTCTTGCATTGAGCTTCTGAATTTTGCTCAGCTCCGCTTTCCTCTTTCTGTCCCGGCTTCTGTAACCGCCTGCGTCGGGAAACCCAACCTTCCACGAAACGGATCCTGGTGTGCCTCGTGTTCGTCCAGGGTGCTCAGCATTCCCTAGGGCCTCAGTCAGCTCGTCCTTCTCTCTGTTGGGAATGAACATCCCTTGCTGCGCTGCGGTGATATACTTCTGAAGGTTGTTCATGGGTATTGCAAGTTGCTCGTCCGTCCAACGGCACTTCCCTGTTTCAGGGTCCAAAGTTCCCCCAACCCCGAAGAACCAAGTCCTTGAACGGTCTGGCCAGTTCGATGTCTGTGGTACAATGTTTTTAGCAATCAGGTCATTCTCAGCTTTGTCCCACAACAGTCGGGCTTTGAGGTAGCCACCTGACCCCGTGTGATGGTGATACTACTTTGCAGCATTGACCTTGTTTGTCTCTGACATTTTCTTACTCTTGTCCGATGTCTTGTAGTCCACAAATGCGGGCCAGTAATCTCTTATCTTCTCAAATCGGCTGGTGAATTCTGGAGTCTTCCCTTTGTCGACAAACTTTGATTTCAACTCATTCTTCCACCTCCTGAATAGATCTGCCATCTTCTTAAGAGCACACGCCTTGACCAGTGGCTCTATAACTGGCTTATTCGGATCCTCCTCTGGTGGTCGGGTGAAATTTGCCTTCAACGTGGTCCAAAGATCATCTTTCTGTCTATCGGTGGCATAATCACCTTTAGGGGCGCTGTCCTTAGGCTTATTCCTTTGCTTGATGCTGGTCGGGATGTTGTCCCTAACAATAGCTCCGCACTGAGTAGAAAATGCGTTCTTGGTCCGCTTGGGTTCAATCGGATGGCCATCGTTCGTGAGTGCTATCATCGTGAACTTTTCATCCTTGCGCAACCTCTTCTTCGGGCCTTGTCTCGTTACCAAAGTTTGTATCGATCCGGAGGGCTGTAAAAGAAGAAATAAGAGTTAGTTAATATATGTACATACCAAAATAATTAATGCATCAATTAGCTAGTCAGCATAGGCTTAATTAATATATATACCTCGCCGGACTTTGCAACAGCTCCCTCCTCCGATCGGTCACCGGAGCCGTCACCATGGTCTCCTTCTTCCTCCAGCATTCGGTCACCGGAGCCATCATGATCATGTCCTTCCTCCTCTTTTGTTCGATCATCGGAGCCGTCATAATCCTCTCCTTCCAGACCATCGGTGTCGTTGAGAAATGACAAGATATCACGTCCGCCATGGATCATGTCCCCCAACAACTGTTCTTGTTCTTCGTCTCTTGGATCCATAGTTTCTGCAAATATTACAACATGGCAATTAATATACAAACATGAATGTCCGATGTCCGGACCTCCTCTCTCATGAATGTCTGACGTCCGGACCGCCTCTCTCATGAATGTCAAACAAGGGATTCTGTTAACCTTTAATGGATTTAATTAACAAAATGCCGCCATTCTGAATGTGTAGTAAATGGTCCATATTTTTCCTGATCTCATCTACCCTTCTATATGTCACGTTGTCTAGTGTCAAAGGATTCAAGAAAACCAAGGCTTCATCATTAGCCGGAAGTAACATGCACATAATGGTACGAAGCTCTCCAAAATTGTTTTGTAACGGAGTCCCGGATAGGATAATTAATTAGCTTTTTGGTATAAAGTTCAGCAAGAGCCTTCCGAATATCGCTATTTGGAAGGCCTTTGCTGAAATTCGTGCCATAAAGCGAATTATTCTATCCGGGACTCCGTTTCAAAATAACTTTGAAGAGCTTCGTAGCATCATACGCATGTTACCTCCGGCTAATGATGAAGCCATGGATTTCTTTAATACTTTGACAGACAACGTGACATATAGAAGAATATATATATATAGATTAGATCAGAAAAATAATTGGATCAACTTGTGCACATCCATATATGGGGGCATTCTTGATAAATCTATGTTACCGGAGTTTTCTTCATTTAACTTGGTAAATTTGAGTGGCCTCGACAACGCTTCTAGGGTTTGGGGTGGCCTCGACAACACTTTTTCAGTCCCGGTTTGGGTGGCCTCGAGAGTTTATCAGGTAGGGATGGGGTAGATCGACAACGATGCTCTTTCTTCTAGGGTTTGGGTGGCCTCGATAGTTGGTCGGGTGAGCGGACCGCCTCTCTCTCAAGCATGTCCGACGTCCCCTCTCATGTTGAAGTTATCGGGGAGGGGGTAGATCGACAACGACGCTCTTTATTCTAGGGTTTGGATGGCCTCAATAGTTGGTCGGGCGAGCGGACCGCCTCTCTCACTCATGCATGTCCGACGTCCCCCCTCATGTCAAAGTTATCGGGGAGGGGGTAGATTGACAACTACGTCTTTATTCTAGGGTTTGGGTGGCCTCGATAGTTGGTCAGGTGAGCGGACCGCCTCTCTCTCATGCATGTCCGACGTCCCCTCTCATGTCAAAGTTATCGAGGAGGGGGTATATCAACAACGACATACATTCCGGATCTGTTGGAAAGCTCTCGGGGAGCCGAGGCCAACGTGATGATAGGGGGCCGGGGTGCTCCCGTGGCCTTGTTCATAGATAGAGCCGATGCCAACATTTTCATTTAACAAAAAAAACTACCTTCAAAAAAAGACTTGCTTCGCTGCGGGTGCTCGGTGCGACGTGGACTCGGTGGAAAAACTTTATGAAAAATGCAGTGGTGGCCGGGCCGGGCGGTTTTCTTTTCCTTCTTCATTTTTTACTTTGTTTTTTCTTATATGTTTGTTTTTGTTTTCACTCTACATTTTCGTACATATGAAAAACAACGAAGACTTTTTTACATGAACACATACACACATATACATGAACATATATACATATACATGAAAAAACATATACATGAACATATATACATATACATGAAAAAAAACATATACATCAACATGTACGAACATATACATGAAAAAAACATATACATGCGGCTCACTGGGGGGGCGACGGGGACGACGGTGGTGGGGACAAGGCGACGGGGACGGGGGCGACGGGGAGGGCGGCGACAGGGAGGCGACGGGGAGGGCGGCGACGGGGAGGCGACGAGGACGGCAGCGACGGGGAGGCAATGGGGATGAGGACGACAGCGACGGGGAGGCGACGAGGATGGCAGCGACGGGGCCGGCGGCTCGGGGACGCGACGGGGAGGCGACGAGGACGAGGTCGGCGACGGGGAGGCAATGAGGATAGCGGCTCGGGGAGGCGACGGGTACGAGGACGGCGGCTTGGGGCAACTAGTAGATGAAAACTGAAATTTTCCAATGGTTTTCTTATATACAAGAAGCATTGGTCCCGGTTGGTGGCACCAACCGGGAGCAATGCCCATCTTTAGTCCCAGTTGGTGCCACCAACTAGGACCAAAGATCTCTTTTCGGCAGCCCAAAGGGCGGGAAGCAGAGACTTTTGGTCCCGGTTGGTGGCACCAAACGGGACTAAAGATGGGCATTGGTCCCGGTTGGTTCCACCAACCGGGACTAAAGGTTGGTATTGGTGGGAGTTTAGTTTTGTTTTGTTTCCAGTATTTTTGTTTTGTTTTTTGCTTTATTTTTTTATTTTTTTTCCAATATTTTTCTTCTGTTATTTTAGTTCATTCTTTTTAACAAATAAATACTTTGATAATTTTAGTTGCATAATTTCCATTATTTTGTTTTGTTTCTTGCTTTATTATTTGTTGCTTTATTTATTTCCAATGTATTTTATCATTATATTCTTTTTTCTATTAATGTTTTGAAAAAAAATACTTTGATAATTTTAGTTGCATAATTTTTATATAATTATTGTTTCAAAAATACTAGATGTTTATAAAAGCTTTTTAGCTGATTCTTTTTTGAACTCCACTCTCACGATGTTTTGAAAGAAATTAAAAAGCACTTCAAACAAACTCTGAAAAGGTTGAAAGTTAGCATGGTATCATCATTTCACCCACATAGCATGTGCTAAAATGTTGAGTGGGTTACGGCAAAAACTGGATGCACTTCGTGTACAAAAAGGACAATCTCTTTCGAAGTATCATGGTTTCAAACGAAAACTCATCTGTTACAAAGGAATTTCATTTTTTGAACTTATTTGAACTCCAGACTTTTTGTGTGTTCAAAATGCACCATTCAAAGCCACATCATCAATTTTCAACCCTTTTTGACTTCATTTCGTATTTTTCATGCACTTACTGATTTTTTGAGCTAAATGACCCTGGAATTGAAAAGCACTTCAAATGAACTCTGAAAAGGTTGAAAGTTGGCATGCTATCATCATTTCACCCACATAGCATGTCATTTATCTATGTGTTACAAAAGGCATTTCATTTCTTCACATGTCACTGCAATGATATAGTTGTGGAGAGAAAGTCTTCACTTTTTCTTCGTTTGTGTCCTTTGCTTATTGCACCGTAACCATGGATAATCTTCATTGTTTAACAGGGTGCTTGGGTCAACCTTGACTTTGAAGGGAGGAATTTCATGAAACTTTTCATAATCTTCAGACATGTCTGTCTTGCCCTCCAATCCCACGATGTCTCTTTTTCCTGAAAGAACTATGTGACGCTTTGGCTCATCATATGATGTATTCGCTTCCTTATCTTTTCTTTTTCTCGGTATGGTAGACATGTCCTTCACATAGAAAATCTACGCCACATCATTGGCTAGGACGTATGGTTTGTCTGTGTACCCAAGATTGTTCAGATCCACTGTTGTCATTCCGTACTGTGGGTCTTCCTATACCCCGCCTCTTAACAGATTGACCCATTTGCACTGAAACAAAGGGACCTTGAAATCATGTCCATAGTCAAGTTCCCATATGTCTACTATGTAACCATAATATGTGTCCTTTTCCCTCTTGGTTGCTGCATCAAAGCGGACACCGTTGTTTTGGTTGATGCTCTTTTCATCTTGGGCGATCATGTAAAATGTATTCCCATTTATCTCGTACCCTTTGTAAGTCAATACAGTTGAAGATGGTCCCCTGGCCAATGAGTACAACTCATCAGAAACAGTGTTGTCACCCATGAGACGTGTTTGCAACCAACTGCCGAAAGTCTTGATGTGTTCATATGTAATCCAGTCGTCACACTGCTCCGGGTGTTTGGAGCGTAGAATATTCTTGTGTTCATCGACATACGGGGTCACCAAGGTGGAATTCTGTAGAACTGTGTAGTGTGCTTGAGGCCAAGAATGCCCGTCCCTACATATTATTGAGTCCGCTCCTAGCGTGCCTTTTCCAGCCAGTCTCCCCTCATACCATGATTGAGGGAGACCAATCTTCTTAAGGTCAAGAATGAAGTCAACACAAAACCCAATGACATCCTCTGTTTGATGGCCCATGGAGATGCTTGCTTCTGGCATAGCGTGGTTACGAACATATTTCTTTAATACTCCCATGAACCTCTCAAAGGGGAACATATTGTGTAGAAATACAGGGCCCAGAACGCCAATCTCGTCGACTAGGTGAACTAGGACGTGCGTCATGATATTGAAGAAGGACGGTGAGAACACGAGCTCAAAACTAACAATACATTGCACCAAATCACTCCTTAACCTTGGCAGGATTTCTGGATCGATCACCTTATGAGAGATTGAATTGAGGAATGCACATAGCTTCACAATGGCTAATCGAATGTTTTCTGGTAGAAGCCCCCTCAATGCAACCGACAACAGTTGCGTCATAATCACGTGGTAGTCATGAGACTTTAGGTTCTGAAACTTTTTCTCTTCCATATTTATTATTCCCTTTATATTTGACGAGAAGCCAGACGGGACCTTCATACTGAGCTGGCATTCAAAGAAGATTTCCTTCTCTTCTTTGGTAAGAGCATAGCTGGCAGGACCTTCACACTGCTTTGGATGCATGCCGTCTTTTTCATGCACACATTGCTGTTCCTCCCGTGCCTCCGGTGTATCTTTTGTCTTCCCATGCACTCCCAAGAAGCCTAGCAGGTTCATGCAAAGATTCTTCGTCACGTGCATCATGTCGATTGCAGAGCGGACCTCTAGGTCTTTCCAATATGGTAGGTCCCAAAATATAGATTTCTTCTTCCACATGGGTGCGCGTTTGTCAGCGTCATTCGGAAGAGATAGTCCGCCAGGACCCTTTCCAAATATTACTTGTAAATCATTGACCATATCAAGTATGTGATCACCAGTACGGAGGGCGGGCTTCTTTCGGTGATCTGCCTCACCTTTGAAATGCTTTCCTTTCTTTCGACATTGATGGTTGGTTGGAAGAAACCGACGATGCCCCAGGTACACATTCTTCCTGCATTTGTCCAAATATATACTGTCGGTGTCATCTAAACAGTGTGTGCATGCGTGGTATCCCTTGTTTGTCTGTCCTGAAAGGTTACTGAGAGCAGGCCAATCGTTGATGGTTACAAACAACAACACATGTAGGTCAAATTCCTCCTGTTCATTCTCATCCCACACACGTACACCTCTTCCATTCCATAGCTATACAAGTTCATCAACTAATGGCTTTAGGTACACATCAATGTCATTGCCGGGTTGCTTAGGGCCTTGGATGAGCACTGGCATGATAATGAACTTCCGCTTCATGCACAACCAAGGAGGAAGGTTATACATACATAGAGTCACATGCCATGTGCTATGCTGGCAGCTCTGCTCCCCAAAAGGATTAACGCCATCTGCACTTAAACCAAACCATATGTTCCTCGGGTCATCTGTAAATTCGCTCCACTTTTTCTCGATCTTTCTCCACTACGACCCGTCAGTGGGTGCTCTCAACTTCTCGTATTTCTTACGATCTTTTTTGTGCCATTGCATCAACTCGGCATGCTTTTTGTTTCTGTAGATGTTTCAACCGTGGTATTATAGAAGCACACCACATCACCTTGGCAGGAACCCTCTTCCCGGTGCGTTGGCCCTCAACATCACCAGGGTCATCTCTTTTGATCTTATACTACAATGCACCGCATACCGGGCATGCGTTATGTTCCTCGTACTCACCACGGTAGAGGATGCAATCATTAGGGCATGCATGTATCTTATGCACCTCCAATCCTAGAAGGCATACAACCTTCTTTGCTGCGTACATACTGTCGGACAATTCATTATCCTTTGGAAGCTTCTTCTTCATTATTTTCAGTAGCGAACTAAATCCCTTGTCAGATACACCATTGTCTGCCTTCCATTGCAGCAATTCTAGCGTGATCCCGAGCTTTTTGTTGTCATCTTCGCAATTTGGATATAACCCTTTTTTGTGATCCTGTAACATGCGATCGAACTTCAACTTATCCCTTTCACTTTCGCATTCTCTCTATGCATCAACAATGACCCGACGAAGATCATCATCGGGCACATTGTCTGGTTCCTCTTGATCTTCAGCTTCCCCCATTGCAGCATCACCGTATTTAGGGGGAGGGTAGTTGTTTTCATCCTCTTCTTCTTCATTGTCTTCCATCATAACCCCTCTTTCTCCGTGCTTGGTCCAAACATTATAGTGTGGCATAAAACCCTTTTGAAGCAGGTGGAAGTGAAGAGTTTTAGAGTTGAAGAAAGACTTCGTATTCTCACAGACAGTACATGGACAAGGCATAAAACCATTTTGCTTGTTTGCCTCAGCCGCTTCGAGAAAATTATGCAGGCCCTTAATATACTCGGAGGTGCGTCGGTCACCGTACATCCATTGCCGGTTCATCTGCGTGCGTTATATAATAAAGTGTATGAAAAACCATTACAACATACCATTAATAGAGAAGTGAACAATAATAAACGTAAGAAAATCATACGAGTAAGTATATTTTCTTTTAGCAAGAAGATAAGATCAAGAGGCTCACCACGCGCGGGCGATCGACGGCGGTTTCAGGACGGGGACGGGACAAGACGGACCGCCAAACCTAGACAAATCTTGACGAAAATGGAGTTTGGACAAGGAGCTTCGAGAGGAGAAAGCTTAAGTTTGGCTTAGGCATTTCATCAAACACCTCATGTGCATAGGAGGTGAGCTAGAGCACCACAAAGCTCTCCCCTTGCCGGCCAAAAAAATAGAGCAGTGTGGAGTGCTCTGCTCGCTGGCGAGGGGGTATATATAGGCATTTCATTGGACCCGGTTTATGGCTGGAACCGGGACTAAAGGACCCCCTTTGGTCCCAGATCCAGCCACGAACCGGGACCAATGGTTGTGGGCCAGGAGCGAGGCACGTTGGTCCCGGTTCGTGTTTGGAACCGGGACCAAAGGTTCCAGATGAACCGGAACCAATGCCCCACGTGGCCCGCCCGCCCCCCTGGCCTCACGAACCGGGACCGTTGCCCCCATTGGTCCCGGTTCGTGACTGAACCGGGACTAATGTGCTGGCCCGGACCGAACCAATGCCCTGTTTTCTACTAGTGTATGATGACTAAAAATATTGCTCTGAGTAACATACAGATGGATTGTAGATGAAAGAGGCGATGCCATCCGGGGTATCCTCAAGCTTAGATGTTTGGGCTTCCTTAGTTTTACCTTGGGGTGCCTTGGGCATCCACAAACTTAGGGTCTTGCTGCTCCTTATTCTTTTAACCATCGCGATCTCACCCAAAACTCAAAAACTTTAGCACACAAAACTTAATATAAACCTTGTGAGATCGGTTAGTACAATAATAATATCAAATACCCCAAGTATTGTCATAAATAGATTCATAATTGTTCTTGCATAATACCTACTGCATTCTAACTCCCCCATGAGTTATATCCCTTGTACTATCGATGAACTCATTAATACAAGGACACTATGCAAGTAAAGACGGAATTTCTTTAAAACAGAACAATCTGTAATGATCTGTACTAAAACCGTACTTATGTAACTTTAAAAATTCTGAAAAAATTAGGACAATCGGAGCAATGTGTATCTCAATACTATGTAAAAATTCCAGCAGTTTATCACATTCTAGTAAGAAACAAAATTCAAATACTTGGCGTAAAAGTTTTCGTGTCTGCACCGTATCAATTCAACTATGAACCAAATCATCCCAAAGGCTCATTTGGCATATACACTAATTAAAAGATAAAAACAGAATCATTACAGCAGAAATAGTCATACGGTTCATCTAGTACTTATAAAACACAGTTGTCCTCAATGTACATTTTTGCATCATCCCATGTGACCGGTCTTTGGTCAACTCTATGTATATCTAAATGATAATGTTTTTATAGTGCATTAAATTAAGGTGTACACAATAAAACCTTGAGAAGGAAAATATATATGTGCAATTTTTGTCATTTATAGATTATTTGGAATATCATTTGAAATAAAGAAAGGCAAGATCAATACACTAATGTCAATGTTCGTCCTTTTAAGCTATCACCTAGCAAATCAAATAGTGTGTGCAATATTATGACGAATATATAGTAAGCTATGCTTCAATTAGGTAGCACTTAATGGTTCATATATGTGACGTGGGTACATATATTTTGTGCAAGGTATATAATATTAAAACGAACAAAATATACATTCATGGTGCACGAAAGTGCATCGACAATATCACTCCTAATTAAACGCGTACATGCTTCATATTATTTTTGGTGATCTAATGAAGGTAGTGGCAATCCACCATATGAGTAGTTTGCTATAATAATATGTGCCATATTTGTTGATGTGCATGCACTAGGTTAAATTTGATATGTGTTAGCAACAACCCTGACACACTATTATAACAAGCAATATTAGTTAATCATTTTCGAGAACATGTTGTTGATTACACGTATTAATTGTACAAGATTTATATTTTGATTATTATTACCATATATGAATTTATGAGTCTCGATACGTCATAAATTGGATACGATATTTCGTATAATAGATATTCCGCTAGCATTTATAGTCTAATTAATCAGGCTTTACCATCACAATAAGATTTGCTATATGGTGATGCTATAAGTATCATGCGCTCCGCCTCACCCTCCGCATTCAGACACACTTTCAATTTAGTACCTCTCATAGTTGTATCCAAACATCACAAGTTTTCCCCTCAAAAGACCTCAAGTTTGAACCATGAATCCAAGATTCAACCAGGAGTGGACCCCCTCAGAGGTAGAGTGGGCTAGAACAATCATCGATTGGCGCAACAACAACTACTACAATGATGGCACCAACCATGACAAGAACAAAAAGCATGAGATCGTGGGAAAGCTCCAAACATGGTTCCCTAGGAAGACCATGCAACAGGTAACAAACTTGTACGGTAATCTTGCTGCGGAGATGCATATGTTGCAGTGTCGAGAGAAGGAGTACTATGGTACCAATGGTGACCATGGTGTCAATTGCACCATGGATGGCCTTGCCAATAAAAACTTTGCATCGCAATTGGAGGCCGCAATGGAAGGAACCGACTTTTTGTTTGGTTGTCCATTAGAGAGTAGGCAAGCCATGGACAATCAAGAGGACGTGTCGACGGCGGAGCAGAACAAGGTGGTGTTAGAGAATAAGACATGCATCCACCAACCAGTGCTGGCACCACATGCCAAGGGGTTTTGGACCCCTGATGAACACAGGTTATTCATGTTTCATCCTAAGTTTTCATGGGATTTTTAATATTTTCTTTAATTTTGATTATCCATTTGGAGACGTCGGATTTGTTTTAAAAAAAGCATACTAACTAAGCATTATGTGGGTTTTCATTCTGATGAGATGGGGGGTTTGTTTTTTATTTGCATTGTAGTCATAGTGCCTATTTAACATTTACCAAAAACAATAATACCATGATGTATATATTTTGTTTGCGAATGTCCATGTTTATTACGTTGTTGTGCTTCCATTAATAAGTTAATATCACTAACACTTGTCCTTACAACTAAAAGTGATGAAGTTATAATTGCAAGTATTATCATGGTCTATTGATACCTATTATCAATATGACCATGGTAATTTTGAAATTCCTTATTCGTCTTTCAACATCGGATGTTACATCTTATATAATAGCACCATAATAAAATACAGAATAGACATCATGAAAATGATTAGCATGATGGCTAATGTTTAGTTAAAAGGTTTAATTATCCAACTCTTACATTTTTATTTCTACCAATATACTAAATGATCAATATGTCCTTGATCAAGAATACACCTAACAATTCATCTTAAACCTGGTTATTCTAGGCTCTTTCTCCATGGCTTGAGTGTATGTGGCCGTGGAAAATGGAAGGACATATCAAAGAACTTTGTCACTAGTAGGACGCCGACCCAGATTTCGAGCCATGCACAGAAGTACTTCATGAGGCTAAAGTGTAAAGGATCAAGAAGCCAGCGCTATAGCATCAATGATGTGGAGCTCGATGATGCTGACCCATGGAAAACGGAGAATACCTTTAACTTCTGGCAAGAACTTGCCTTGCAATCTACAGTTGGTGCTGATAACCAAAATCCAAGCTTTGACTTGCAAACTCCTTCGAGTCCATTTGTCACCATAAACAATATACCCTAGCTTGGAGATGTCGTTGTTTAAGAAATGAAGATAGTAGTGAGTATGGTGTGACAATCATATGATGTTTCCGTACAGTAGGGGCGAGTGAACTTTGTCCGTACTAGTATACATATATTACTTCAAGTTCCTTCAAAGAATTGTATGGATACCATATATAATATGTTATGATTTAAGTTGCAATTACATATGTGTTTCGAGTCAATAAAAAATTGTTTTACTATTTAGAGAATATTCTATTTTTTCGACGCTCAACCATGAAAGAAGTCCAGATTTGGTCCCTCGAATATAGAGTCAGAGAATTTGCATCTTGAACTCTTCACACTAAATGAGTTTGGCTCCTGTGCGGAACACATATGTTTTTTCCACGACATGGTAATTTTGTCAAACACTTGTGCATATTGTCTACTGTTGTCGTTGATATGTTCATTTTGCATCATGATTTCCTATTGATATTTATGTTGTTTCTGGTTATTATTCCATTTTATGATATAATTTTTATGTTTTTTATATCTGAATTTACAAGGTATATCACAAAGAGGGAAATTGCCGGAAACTAGATTTCTAGACTTGAAAACCAAGAAAAAGGATGAAAATCCACTAGACACAAAATGACCTGAAACTTCATGGAGAATTTTTGTGGATTATATGTGAATTATTGGAGCAAAAATATACCAGAGGGTGTTCACCTGTTGGTGCTAAGCCAACAGGACGCGTCCATGCCCCTTGGGTGCGCCCTAATGGCTTGGGGCCACCTCCCGGGTGCCCGGGCCCCCCTATTCTGCTATAAGATGGCTTTTGACCTAGAAAAATTTAATAAGTTACTTTCGGGACGAAGGTCTGCCGTATCGAGGTGGAAACCTGGGCAAAGGCCCTTGTGCTATCCGGTAGAGAGACTATGTCGGGAAAACTTCCCTCCGAGAGGGGAAATTGAAGCAATTGCCATCACCAATGCGCCCTCCTTTGTGGGAGGATCTATCTTCATCAACATCTTCACCAACACCATCTCATCTAAAACCCTAGTTCATCTCTTGTATTCAATCTTTGCCTCAAAACCTTGGTACCTATGTGTTACTAGTAGTGTTGATTACATCATGTAGTTAAAGGTTGTTGGTTTGTTTGGTGAAAGATATTATGTTCAGATCTTTAAACATTATTATTACACCTCTGATCTTGAACATCTTGGTGATCTGTCAATAGATACTTTTGTTCCTAGGGACATGGAAGAAGTCTTGTTATAAGTAATCATACAAAGTTGGTATTTGTTCGGTATTTTGAAGCGGGCGAGCGGGGGGTGGTCGAGGTCCATGACCACCACCACCAGCGCGGTGAGCTCCGAGTGGTCCTCCACCCACAGCCGCAACTCCCTGGGGAGAAGCTCGAGGAGCCTTCCCAGCTCCTCATCGAACCCCTCCAGCCCCGTGGCCTCGTTTCACGGCGCCAACTGCCACAATGGAGTGAGAGGTGGCGAGCGATGGCTGGGTCGGACGTGATGCATGAGAAGCGGTAGGAGGAGGGGAGAGGGAGAGGATGGGGAGGGGTGTGGGAGACCCGGAGGCGGCGGTGGCGCTGGCGTTATCGCAGCGGCCATGAGCACGAGCGGGTGGAGGGAGAGAGTTGCGGATGTGTGGGCTCTGGCTCGGCGTCGTTCGTGTGTGACCAGCTGATGCGCTTCACTTGGCGACCCGATTCATGGGCTGATGGATTCACGGTTGGACGGGTAAGATCCCATGGCATACACGTCGGCATATATTTCAGGCAACGTTTTCGACAATGAATATGAACATGTCACATGCCATGCGTGGCTTGCCGGCCCAAATTTTAGAGAGTCGTCATAGCATGGTTGTACGATCAAGGAGGTTAGACCCATCAGATGTTATCCATCAAAAAATTATTTATCTTCCTCCTTAAGGAAATCTTTTTCTCTCGCGATCCAGTCGAAACTCCTTTTTCCACTTGCGTCGTCCCCACCCCTACCCCCTAGTAGCATGTTGGAGCTCGTCGTTCTAGCACCGACGACGCACACCCTCATGTTGTCGGCAGCTTGGCTGTAGCTCGCCCCTGCACTACCCATTGCTATGGTCTTTGTTAGATTTCCATAACTGTAGTTTTTCTGAAAGCCGGTTCCAGCTTTTTGTGTCACCGATCGCCGATGGCCGTTTATAGGTCTCTCAAGTGTATTTGTAAATTTTTATTGCTTTATATTATCATATTATCACTTTTATATACAATTTATATTATTTTTGGACTTAGCGCTGAGTGTTCATGTTTTGTACTTTTTATTTATTTCGCGGGATATCAAAATCCACGGAGGCCAAAATCACTTGCAAGAAACACATGAAGCTTCGGGAGAGATCTCGACGATCAACCAGGGGGCCACCCGACGCGTGTCGGTGTCAAACCGATAGATCTTGGGTAGGGGGTTCCGAGCGGTGAGCCTTAGATCGATGGGTAACAGGGAACGAAGGGGACAATATTTACCCAGGTTCGGGCCCTTATGAAGAGGTAAAACCCTACGTACTGCTTGATTGTATTGATGTGTATGAAGATTACAGAGTTGATCTACCTAGAGATCGTCTAAGCTAAATCCTAGATGAGTTCACCCGTCCTCTACGAATGAGGACCCTCCGGTTTATATAGACACCGAGGGTCCCTAGGGTTACATACAACCGACCTTTTACAAGGAATAGATATGCAGATCTTATCTTCAGAGCTTGGAGGCCACGCCATTCTTGAGAGCCTTCCTTCTTGGATACATGATCATTCGTAGTTTGGCCTTCAGCAAATCAGCCCAACAGGTCGGCCCACGAGAAATAACTCGACGACCTGAGGACCCCTTAGTCTCGGACTCCCTCAGTAGCCCCCAAACAAGCCTTCAATGATGAGGAATGTAGTCTTCGGCAACTTCACGTGTCCATGGTACTTGGCTTGAAAGGGAAGTTCCTTCTATGTTCGACAGAACTCAATTCGGCCATTGACGACACCCCGTCCTCCGGAGTATGCTTTCTTTATCCTGAAGGCCGAACGCCTGGGTGTGAACAGTAACCCTCCCTGAGAACCTTTCTGACGAAAAGCCACAACAACCAGTTATGGAAACTCAATTCGCAGCTCGAGGCCGCCCTTTTATTGGTAGGTCTTATCAACATGGAGATCGTGTCTCGTATTTCATGGGATACGAGTAATGATCTGGGTAACCATCACTATTGCAAGATGGTCCAAAGACAAGACATCAGTCAGAGACCCTTCGACGAAACTATGTGCGATCCACCAATCACAAACGGTATTGTTCAAGCTCCGTCGTTAATGAGACGAACTGCGTACGATGTCGTATCCATCAAATACTATCCGAAAAAGAGTTGCGTGTGCGATGCTTTGCACACGGTTTTTACAAACGATGTGTGAGTGATGTACTATATCATTGCACACAATTATTATAATGCAATCGTGTGTGATGCCACGCAAGTTTTACAAAAAGTATGTGTGTGATATAGCATATCATTGCATACGTTGTTAAAAACGCAAACATGTGTGATGCCTTGGACACGTTTTTTGCATATATTGTGTGTGTGATGTAGTCTGTCATCGCACACACTTTCACAAATGGAACCATGTGTGATGTCTGCAATTATTATTTTTAAATAATACTGGTTTGCGTGATATGTTTGAAGACAAATTGACATTTCCTTTCGTCGTTTGACTTGTTATTTTTTTCTACAGTTAACATGCACCATATAATCCTCCCTGTTTAAATTTGACACTTTTCAGAGCTCATTTGCTATATTTGAGTCATTAACTGGATTTTTAGTCATTTAATGGATATAATTCAAATTTGAACTATGAATGCATGAAACAGTATGCAAAAATGATTTGAATTTTTTTTCATATTTAGGTTATTGAGTATATTTGTATGCCTCATACAGGAAATGAGTATAAATTTATTAGACATATGTGGCAAGAATCAACCGTGAACATAGATTTTATTTGTATTGAAATGATAAAAATTGTAAATGAAGTCTGAAAAATATGAAACTTGGCATAGTGTCATGATATGGCCTCACCATGATGTGGTAAAATTTTGAGGTTTCACATTTTTTAATGTACATCCTTCAGAAATATGACAACCTCTGAGGATAGATCAAGGTTTTGAGAGTGAATGTACCAAATTAGTGACGAACTTATGTTTTCCTTTATCATTTGACCTTGATTTTTTTCTATAGTTAAGATACATCATAGAATCCTTCACAATAAAATTTGGCACCTTTTGGAGCTTATTTGATATATTTGAGTCATTAACTACATTTCTAGTCATTTAACGGATTCATTCAAATTTGTACCACGTATAGAAAAAAGTATACAAAAATGATTTAAAAAATCATGTTTGGGGCAGTGAGTATATGTGTATGCCTCATAGAAGAAATAAATATAAAAATCAAATATCTATGTGGCAAGAATCAATGGTGAACATGAAGTTTATTGATATTTTAATTATAAAAAATGTAAATAATGTCTAATAAATACAAAACCTGGCATTGTGTCAATATAAGACCTCACTATACTGTAGTAAAAATTTGAGAAGGATTCATAATTTTTTTGATGGTGTAAGGGCAAAAATAAAATGGTAAGAAAGCACACATATGTGTACTAAATTCTTATTGGTGAAGAAATTGAAGCCTTGGATCGATGACATGACATGAATCCATCTGTCCACACTCCATGGCTAAGAAAAATATCTAGCCTTATCTCCTCACCACGTACTCTACCACATCCATGTATATATCTAACTAGCACCTATATAACCTCTTGTAGAACCCCAAACATAACACACACTTATTCCATGCCATGGCCGGCGAGGCAGACGATGCCTGCTCCAAGCTCCAACTAGGAGCAGGACATGGCGGCGTCGCTCGGTGTCGGGCGGCCGTGAGTGAGGCGGGTGCCATGGACGCCATGAGGCTCGTCGTCGGCCGTAGACACGAGCACGAGCACTAAGCAGTTGTACAACTTCGGGATCTCATCCAGTGAAACAACTGCTTCAACAAGTTCTGCATCCTAAGAGGCAACGTCATGGAGGTGAAGTTCATGGACATGTAAGATAGCTTCGCATGCATCTCTTTCCATGAATCCATCCACCAGGCTGGCTGCTAGCTAGCTTGCCGAATACACTAATAGAAAACAGGACATTAGTCCCAGTTCCAGAGGGCCTTTAGTCCCGGTTCTTCAACCGGGACTAATGCCCGTCACTTTTAGTCCCGGTTGGCTTACGAACCGGGGCCAAAGTTGCTCCACGTGGACGCTATGCGGCGCCGAGGCAAGAGGACCTTTAGTCCCGGTTCGTAAAACGAACCGGGACAATAAGGCGCTGGTTTTTTTATTTTTTTGGAAATGCCGTGTTTCATTTTTTGTTTTCATTTTATTTTATATTTATATTGTATTTTCACGCAGTTAAACATATTAATATACAACATCATCAATACAAATTATGGAAAAAAAAATCAAATATCAGTACAAATTAGATGGATGTAATAGACCAAGTTGAATTAGAGGAAAATACGATGTTGCGTCGCAACATCATATTTTCCATCTAATTTGTATTGGTATATATCATATAACAACTCATCAGCATCAACATCTTAATCAACTCATCATCGTTCAACATCCATCAACTTATCGTCATCTTAATCAACTCCTCATCATTGTAGTTATCATAAGGTTGAAACACTAACTACTGCTCTGGTAGAAAAGCATAATAAAGGCGAACTCCACCATCTCCATTTTGAAGAACACATATCAACCTATCTCCAACTTGTGGGATGCACAAGTATTCCTCTCCAAGTGATATCGTGAATGCTTGTATTGCATTTCTCCATCCTGTGATTTCCAGGGTTTCTTCACTTTTAGAGATCTTGTATGTACCACTCTGATTAATCAGGAGTGGCCGTAAGCTAACAATTTGCAAATTACCATTTCTGAACATCGATCTAAGCATGGTCTCTGAGGGGGAGTACCTATTGAAAAACATTAGTAATAATAACATAGCTAGCAAACTTGTTTTGCTTAAGAACTATGTATATATGAAAAAGATGGACCGGTGATGTAGTGGTAAAAAAATTCTTACAAAGTTGTTTGAAGTGATGTTATGATGGTTCAACTTGTGCACTAGTGTAATATATCCATTATAAATATTGCCAGTCCGGTAATGTTTAGCCTGATCCTCAGCATCATGAATAAATGAGATGAGATGATTTATCTCCGAACAAGTAAGTTTGGAGTCATGACTGTAGTACGTCCGATCTATTATCTGTCGGGTAGTTCTTGTAGCACGGAAATAAGCTAATAATTAAAAATAAAGAAATTTAGTTAGGGATGAGTATCAAATAAATTTCAATAATCAATATGAAGTACCTAAAAAATCTATTGACACACGCACCTGGAGGTAGCACCGGAATCAAGTCATCCTCCGCATGCACCCAAATATCTATATTGTTATGACGAACATCGTCATTACCAAGATCAAAGGTAATGTTCATGCCCTCATCCAACGCATACGTGTTGCAAAATTCTCTTCAATTAGAACAACCAAAAAATGTGTGATCTTCATTATTTTTCACCTTAACAACAAAAGTGTAATGCTCCGTTCTTAGGTGAGCTATCTTAGGCTCTGTACTATCCTATCTTTGAAATGAAACTTGTCAAAGACAGCGAATCTTGCATGACATGACAGGGAATACACTAGTCGAATTGTACACAAGAAAATTGAAGGTTAATTAAAGCAAAAAAGCACACGTCATACTTCATTAACAAAAAATACATGTCGTCTGTATATACTGTAATAATACTAAATTCTTCTGTTAGCCTGACGGTGAACGACCTATCGTTGTTCAGGTAAGGATAAATATCACATATACCCCTGTCATCCTAGCACAAACGGCATTGAGGGATCCTATCATCGTCAGACGACGTCAACATTTCCCGTGTTCATGATTCTAAGATTAAAAATCGACGGCAAATTTTTTAAGCAAGATCATCATATAATATCACTAATACATATGATATCAACAACGATCATCGGTGACTCTTCATATAATATTATCATATAATATCACAACATGGCAATATACAACCATGAGAGATGGATTATTGGCAAACATAAACTTAATCACAACAAGGAATCATATGCATATGAGCAATGGATTAGTGGAAAACATCTTGCAAAGTTCACAAGTTCTATAACAATCATGCCTTATTGCATCGAATATTATCGCTAATACAACTCGAATATTATCATATAAATATTATTAATTAATATAGATCGAGTTGATGTCTCACGGCGCATGCGATGAACACCCAAAGAGAAGGAACACATCGCCGGATCATAGCTCGGGTGAGATCCCTGAATAACCTTCTAGGTATTGGAGAACTTGGCATCCAACGTAGCCATGTAGCGACGGACGTGCTCGTCCTCCCTGACACGACGACGTACCACCTCCGCGGGGGCCGGCTCCCGCTGCATTGATAGTGACCCACGCAACCGCCACAAAAGAATCTCCGTGTCGACGACGAGACCCGGATTTCTCGCCAAGGTAAGCGCCTCGGAAGATAGAACCTCCCAGTGCTAGCCTGGCGGAGACCAGTCCCGGACATGGCGCCTCTCAAACTGGTTGTCGGCACCAAGTCGACGGCGAAGATGCGGGATTGGCATCGTCGACGAGAAAAAATTGTGGCTATATAGCAAATATCATTTTATTTAACAACAATAACAATGACATATCTTTTTATAATTCTATCCTATGATAAGCCTAGCTATTCATTCGTTAGGCAGGAGCAAAGTCATGTTTGTTGTGTATTATTTAGTTTGCTCATCTTACAAGTTGTTACTTTGATATCTTACAAGCTATTACTTTGATATCTTACAAATGTAGCTAGGAGAAAGACAAGCTATTATGCTTAGCGTATTATCCTGTGAAGTCAGAAATGTAGCTAGGAGAAATACAAGCTATTACTTTGATATCTTACAAGTTGTTAATGCAAATTTTTCATTCCATACGGACTGTACTCTCTCTATCTATGCATTAGTACTTATGTGATCAGTCAAAACCAAAAACACTCTCCAAAAACTTAAAGAACACCGCATATCAATTAGCACGACGCGGCGCGCCGCGCCGCACACTACACGCTAGTATATCCTATCAACCAAATTATATATGAGACTCCATGGATTTTGGATCCCACGCCGCCACTGCTTCGTCCGGCGACGAGCGGTGACGATGATCGCGCAGGGGTGGTGGTGGAATGGAGGAGGGGAACGACGGTGTGGCGCCCGGTGGCTCACCTAGCTAGGAGGAGGGGAGCGGGGCTCGGGGCAGCGACGATGTCGGGGGGCAGTGACGGGGACGACGTCGGGGGCGGCGATGGGGATGGCGTCGGGGGCGGTGACGGGGACGGTGTTGGGGGCGACACGACGAGGAGAGGTCTCGGGGAGGCGACTGCGCGGTCCGGCAGCCTGGCGGCGTCGAGGTTTCCTTCGGCGCCATCGGGGGAGATGGAGATCGAAAACTGTAGATGGATTTTGGTCCACTTATATACCCCAGCATTTAGTCCCGGTTGATGGCTCTAACTGGGACTAAAGGTCCCCCCTTAGTCCTGGTTGGAGCCACCAACCAGGACTAAAGGTGAATTTCAGCAGCCCAAAGGGCGGCAAGCCCAGCCCTTTAGTCCCAGTTGGTGGGACCTTTAGTCCCAGTTAGAGCCATCAACCGGGACTAAAGGGTTGGTCCTGGATATGGTGGTAGTTTAGTCTCACCTCGCCAAGCGAGAGGCGCTCGCACCGGTTTATAAGCCCGTCCCTTCTACCTTGTTAAGTTCCTCTCAAAGCCCAGACAACTCATTGTCTGACCTTGCCCCTCTTTGCCCTGTGGGGCCTACTGTCAGGAGTTATTCGTGCCTGTGGGCCTGCATCCTGGCCCATATAGGGTTTCAAGTCGTATGCAGGCCGTGGTGTGTGATTCTCCTGACTTATAGGCAGACATTTTTTATTTTTGCATATGTTATGTAGTTTTTTGAGGAGCACGCTGATAGTTTAGTCGCACCTCGCTAGTTGAGGAGCACGACGACCAACTTATAAGCCCTGCTATGAGAGAGGCAACACGAGCCTCTCTCAAACCGAACATGGGCGTACTATGTCGCTGTTACTAAAGTGAAAATAGATACACTTATAGAGAAAATTCAAACTAAATTCAAAGTGCTAGTAAATTCAAAGTGCTGGTTACTAGCACTTTGAATTTAGGTTGATTTTTTTCTATAAGCGCATCTATTTTCACTTTTGCTATTTATATGTTATTTTTTTGCATATTAAAAGTTCTTAACAAAAAATACTTTATGAATATTCTTCCTGCTATTAAAGTTTCTTTAAATAATTTTGATAATTTTAGTTGCATAAATTTTATATATATTAAGTTAAATAACTTTGATTGGACGAAAACACGTCTATTATAAAGGGATTTCAATTTTTTAAACATATTTAACTCAAGACTTTTTCCGCATTCAATATGCACCATTCAAAGCCACATCATCAATTTTTAACCCTTTTCTGACTTCATTTGCTATTTTTTATGCATTTCATGATCTATTTTGAGCTAAAATGACCCAGAATTGAAAAACACTGCAAATGAACTCTGAAATGGTTGAAATTTTGCATGGTATCATAATTTCACCCACATAACATGTGCTAAAAATTTGAGAAGGTTACAGGAAAAACTAGATGCACTTCGTGTACAAACTGGACAGTCTCTTTCGAAGTATTAGGGTTTCAGACGAAAACAAGTCTATTACAAAGGGATTTTAGTTTTTTAAACATATTTTAACTCACTTTTCAACCCTTTTCTGACTTCATTTACTATTTTCCGTGCATTTCATGATTTATTTTGAGCTAAAATGGCTCTGAATTTGAAAAGCACTGTAAATGAACTCTAAAATGGTTGAAATTTGGCATGGTATCACTATTTCACCCACATAACATGTGCTACAAAGTTGAGATGGTTACATGAAAAACTAGATGCACTTGGTCTACAAACTGGACAATCTCTTTTGAAGTATCTTGGTTTCAAACGAAAACACGTCTATTACAAAGGGATTTCAATTTTTTAAACATATTTTAACTCAAGACTTTTTCTGCATTCAATATGCAACATTAAAATACACATCATCACTTTTCAACCCTTTTCTGACTTCATTCGCGGTAGGACGAAAGGTTCACGATCACAAAAGTCGAGAAAGATGGCCAACCAATTGCTCCCAAGCGGACAAAGGACACATTTGTACATCAGTGTAGAGTTTATGTTAGGGACTATGTCTCGATTAACACTCACCAATGGAATAAGAATAATAAGGACCCTAAAGTTTCTTATGTCCAGGATAGACTGAAAGATGATCTTTGGACCGAGCTGATGAAAAATTTCAGCCTACCGCAAGAGGAGGATCCGAATAACCCAGTTATAGAGCGAAAGGTCAAGGCGTTTGCTCTTAAGAAGATGGCGAAACTATTTAGGAACTGGAAGAAAGAGTTGAACACAAAGTTTGTCGAGAAAGAGGAGACTCCAGAATTCATCGGTTGATATGAGAAGATAAGAGATCAGTGGCCTGAATTTGTGGCCTACAAGAAATCGGAGAATGGTAAGAAAAGGTCACTGGCAAACAAGCAAAATGCTGCAAAGAAGAAGTATCACCATCACATGGGGTCAGGTGGCTACTACAAAGCCTGGCCGTTGTGGGACAAAGCTGAGCAAGACCTGCTTGCTAAAGGGGTCCAACCAGCGACATTGCACTGGCCAGATCGTTCAAGGACTTTGTTCTTCGGGGTTGGGGGAACTTTGGACCCAGAAACAGTGGAGTGTGTTTGGAAGGACGAGCAACTTGCAATACCCTTCCGGAAGCTTCAGGCAGCAATCATGGCAGCGTAGGAAGGGACGTTCGTTCCCGACAGAGAGAAGGACGAGCTGAGAGTAGCCCTCAGGAATCCTGAACACCCTGGACGAACACAAGGCACATGAGGCTCCGTTCCGTGGGTGCATGGGTTTCCCGATAGCGGTGGTTATAGAAGCCGAGAGAGAAAGAGGAAACAGGAAGCAAGCGAAATGCAGAAGCTTAGTGCAAGATTAGTAATACTAGTGGAACTTGAGAGCTAGCGAGCTATCGGCCAACCATCTTAGCAGCATGAAGATCCTTCCTTTGACAGTGCCCCAGAAGCTACCCTACCATCTCAGCGGAGAAGCAGCATGGCTTCCACGGAGCTCGTTCAGCCTGATTTCATGACTCCTTGCTACCCCGTGGATAGTAGCACGGAGGTTGAACATTGCGAGTTAATGACGAAATGCCAGAACCTGACCTTCAAGGCAGCCGTCGGCTCTGTTGTACCTCCTCGAGCTGAGGGAACTTTCTATTGCCATCTGATTCCACATGGCTATGCTGTTGTGACGGTGGATGAAATAATGGATGGATTTGAGGGGCTGGAGCTTGACAACCCTACAAGTGAAGAGGACATTATTCTTCTGGAAAATGCTTTGAGGAGTACATGTCTATGGAGAAAGGAGTACATCAAGCTTCCAAACTGGACGCCTCAGTAGACTCAGCCACCTCTAGCACATCATGGCACTCTGCCTCCTCCTCCTCATCGTTCGGCGCGTCAGGGTACTCTGCCTCCTCCTTCTCCTTCTGTGGCACGTCAGGGCACTCCGCCTCCTCCTTCGCCTCCTCCGGCGCGTCAGGGCACCCCGCCTCCTCCTCCTCCTCCTCCGGCGCGTCAGGGCATTCCGCCTCCTCCGGTGCGTCAGAAACATCGGAAGAGGGCCACCGCCGCTCCGGCAGCTAGCAATACAATAGGCGGGAAGAAATACAAATTTGCTCCAAGCCTGAAGCCTCTTCCAAAGTTACCATATGAGAGGACTGACAAGGAAAGCGCTGAAATCATGGAAGCCGAAGTGCACGCCCATTTTGCACAGAAACGTCCACCTCCGAAGGGAATGGTAGATCCGGTGAAAGCAAAGCGCACTCTGGATGCCCTGAAGCGACCACCACCGCCTCCGCTGCAATCCAACTATGACTATTGTATTTAAAATAGATAATTCAAGTGCTGCAAGAGACAAAAAACAAAGAAGTGGGAAAACAATTCCCCAGCTTGGTGAACAGGAGAAGCAATCGTGCCCTCGCTCAAGGTGTCTAGCGATATCACTCATCATCCGGTGCTAGTGCCCGGTACCACTCTTGGTGATTACGTGGGCGATGATGTACAGTTTGAAACGGCTGAGGTAGTAGTAGATATCTTTAGATACGAGCATGGGAAGCCTCTCGTCAAACCTGATCATTCTCATCTAACAACGATGATGCAAAAATTACATGAGTGGTACATGGAAACCTGCAGGAAGTCTGGGAGGGACAATTTGTTTGTCGGAATTAAAAAAGAGCATGACTTCATTGGAGTCGACCTGCTGCCTGTTGAATTTGTGGAGTTATTTAAGTTATTCAATCAAGAGGCCCTCGACAAACAACTCATGACTTTCTACTGTTTGTAAGTATTACTTCTACAATTAAGTCTCTAGCTTAGCTCGTTCATTGCATGTATATATAATTATCCTCACCATATTTTGCAGATTAAAGATCGTCAAATGCAAAAAGGACAAATCTATGACATTGGTTTCATTAGCAAAATACCGTAAATGAATGGTTGGTACAACACAGAGCCAAAGTTACTGAGGACAACTTGCTAGAAGCGTTCCTTAGACATCAAAACAAAAGGGAAATACTCTTTCCTTACAACTTCAAGTGAGTGTTACTATCTTGTGCATACTCAGTTTCTCTTATGCGAGGTTAAGTAATGTAATTGATGAGTTATGCGTGCGCAACTTCCACTTTATTCTGCTATCCATTAAGCTTGATGGGGCATTAGTAACTATCTTAGACTCGAGACATAAAGACCCCGAGGATTATGCGGACATGACTGCAATGCTCCAAAAGTAAGTTCAATCAAGACCGGGACCATATCGGCAACTTGCGTTCATTTCCTGATATCAAGGTATCATTTTCTTTGCCTGGCAGGGTTTGGAAATAGTTCACCGGAATGGTTCCCGGTCTAAACAACGATCTGCGATTTACACACCCCAAAGTAAGTAGTACTAGCTAGTTCCGCGCATCTCTCATTGATTCTAGTGTCATCAATACTATTATCATGCTTTCTTATCAGTTTGATTGAACTCTATTCTCGTAAAGTTCTTGTACTAGGCACCCAGGAATCATTTATGTGGATACTACGTATGCGAGTTCATTTGCCACTCGACCTCTGAGCAGGGTTTCTCTAACAAACAATTTGAAGTACGTAAACAATATTCACAATTTTATTTTATATATTACCATCAATTGTGTTGAGTTTCATTCATATATATGTATTGACCGCTTCTTTAAATTAGATCTGGCAGATGCAGAATGAACTCCTACCACATGATCGCATACGAGCAATTCAAGAGGAATTGGCGGGATTCTTTCTTGACCACGTCATACCTGAACACGGAGAATACCATGTGAAAATGCAAATGGAACCTTGGTAGATGATGTTAAGGATTCTAAGAGATGTTATATTGTATATATGTAGTAGCATCGGATAGATATACGAAAACTTGTTATTCGACCAAGCATGGAGAAAGAGATGTCACTTCTCTCTATATATGTTCATGACAATTGTCGGTGTCAAAATCGGCAGATCTCGGGTAGGGGGTCCTGAACTGTGAGACTAGGATCGACGGTAAGAGGAGACGAAGGGGACAAACGTTTACCCAGGTTCGGGCCCTCCAATGGAGGTAATAGCCTACGTCTTGCTTGATTGTATTAATGGTGTATGGGAATACAAAGTTGATCTACCTCGAGATTGTATGTCTAACCCTAGATGAGTTATCCTGCCCCTACACCCTAAAACCCTCCACTTATATAGATGGTGGGGGTGACCTTGGCTTTACACATGGTCGGTTATATGCCGAAGAGATAACCTGCCTAACTACATCTAATAACTTGGAGAACATGCTTGACTCCTTGAAGCTTCCATCCTGGCACAGGTGGTCCTTAATTATCCGATGACTGCCTCGCGGATCACATAGTCTGGCCCAGGAACAATGGGTCGACTATCCGAGGACCCCTTAATCCAGGACTCCCTCAGTAGCCCCCGGACTGGCCTTCAACACCGATATATATTCAGTTGATTCCTTATTCTTCTTTGTTCGGCATCCGACCAGTTTTCGGTAGATCCCAAGCGTCGTGGGCACGGGTCATTATAATAACTACACAAACCCCTCGATTTTCGCGAATCGTGGGGAGGTGAGTGGCTAGCAATTATTACAATCCTACCCCTCCATAACAGAGGCACCAACCCATTTAATGAAACAAAATCGTGGTTCAAACCACATCTTCTCCCCCCTTCCCGTCAAAAACTCATAGCGGAAGCTCCACGCAAAACACGGCTAATGCCCCTGGCTCCTCAGCGCGCTACGGACAATGCCCAGGACACTAGACCAGCTGCTCTGTCACACTCCCATGGCTCCATAATCTGGAAACCTAGGGATATCTCCCATCATCAGATCTAGCAGCAACCCGGTGAGGTCTGCTCTCTTATAGTGATGAGGTTTTCAACATGCGCTTCGCCAATCCAAACAAGGGGAAGTGCGTCTGCTTTGTCCCCTTCCTTCTCCGGGGCCTCGAGTTTCCAATCCACCCATTCTTAAGGGGGTTACTGTAGTTCTACGGGATTCAACTCCACCATCTCACCCCAGGGTCGATCCTACACATCTCGGGCTTTGTCGTCCTCTATGAGATGTTCTTAGGGTGTAAAGCTCACTTTGATCTGTGGAGGAAATACTTCTGCCTCGTCCCCAAACTCGGGACAAGGCCATCTTAGAGGTTGGCGGAGCCGAAGTATGTCGCATAGCAGGAACGGGGTATCCGGATGGTACACCAAAGAAATCCGAAGAATGGACTTTGGAGTGGTTTTATATTGAAGACGTCCCCCTGTTCGAGCCAACTCGGACAGGTCTGCCTAAATACTCCGACCTCCTCTCGAAGAAGAGGTACAACTGGTGACCCAAGAGCTCTCAAGAGGAGAACACCGAAGTGCAACACCTGGCCGCGCAAGTGCGGATGCTTGCTCATCACCGGCTCACCATGATCGACATCATGGACGCCGCTATCTCCCGGTGCATGCAGCCCCTCCAATAAAGGGTGCACCCCTTATGGCGATACAACGGAACAAGCGATTCCACGCGTTCCTGAAAATTAGGTCTAGCCAATCCAACAACGCTGGCCCTCGCACTTGCCAACACATGAAGAACCCGGAGCAGTCTGACCCCTAGATTGAACGTAAACACATGAAGACTTTTGTCGGTTGGTTGCAAACAAAGCTCATCAATGACAATGATGTTCCAAATGAACTGTACTAGTTGGCCAAGACACCAAGTTCGACTGTAACAACTTTCAAAGGGTACGAGATAAATGGGAATACATTTTACACGATCGCCCAAGATAAAAGGAGCACCAACCAAAACAGTGGTGTCCACTATGATGCAACTAACTTTCAAGACACATATTATGGTTACATAGAGGAGATATGGGAACTTGACTATGGACCTGATTTTAAGGTCCCTTTGTTTCGGTGCAAATGGGTCAAATATATTGGAGGCGGGGTATAGGTAGACCCGCAGTACGGAATGATAACAGTAGATCTCAACAATCTTGGATACACAGACGATTCATTCGTCCTAGCCAATGATGTGGCTCAGGTTTTCTATGTGAAGGAGATGTCTAGCAAAACGAGGAGAAAAAAGATAAGGAAGCGAATACATCATACGATGAGCCAAAGTTCCACATAGTTCTTTCAGGTAAAAGAAACATTGTGGGAGTGGAGGACAAGACAGACATGTCAGAAGATTATGAAAATTTCATGAAATCCCTCCCTTTAGAGTGAAGACTAACCCAAGCATCCTGTTAAATGATGAAGATTCTCCATGGTTACGGTGCAATCATAAGCAAGGGAGAAACACGCAGAAAAAGTCTTACACAGCGAGATCCCACTCTTGGATGTGACCGGCTTCACCGTCCTCACTTTCTATGTGAAGGACATGCATGCATTTTCTAGCATGGTATCTTAGTAATAGTTTGTACATGAACTACATCTAGTTTGTACACGAAGTGTTTGCCGTAACCCTCTCAACTCTTTAGAAGTTGCTATGTGGGTGATATTATGATGTCATGCCAAGTTACAACCTTTTCAAAGTTCATTTCTACTGTTTTTCAAATTTAGGGTCATTTAGCTCAAAATACATCATTAAATGCATTGAAAATATCAAAGGAAGTCAGAAAGGGTTGAAAAATGATGATGTGCCTTTCAATGGTGCATATTGAACACACAAAAAAGAATGGAGTGAAAATAAGTTATTAAAAATGAAATCGTTTTGTAATAGATGAGTTTCCGTCTGAAACCCTCATACTTCGAAAGAGATTGTCCAATTTGTACACGAAGTGCATCTAGTTTTTGCCGCAACCCTCTGAACACTTTAGAAGTTGCTCTGTGGGTGAAATTATGATGTCATGCCAAGTTACAACCTTTTCAGAGTTCATTTGTATTGCTTTTCAAATTCAGGGTCATTTAGCTCAAAATAAATCATTAAATGCATGGAAAATATCAAATGAAATCAGAAAGGGTTGAAAATTGATGATGTGCCTTTGAATTGTGCATATTGAACACACAAAAAGTATGGAGTTAAAATAAGTTATTAAAAATGAAATCCTTTTGTAATAGATGAGTTTTCGTCCGGAACCCTCATACTTCGAAAGAGATTGTCCAATTTGTACACGAAGTACATCCAGTTTTTGCCGTAACCCTCTCAACTCTTTAGAAGTTGCTACGTGGGCGAAATTATGATGTCATGCCAAGTTACAACCTTTTCAAAGTTCATTTGTACTGCTTTTCAAATTCAAGGTCATTTAGCTCAAAATAAATCATTAAATGCATGGAAAATATCCCATGAAGTCAGAAAGGGTTGAAAATTGATGATGTGCCTTTGAATGGTGCATATTGAACATGCAAAAATTATGGAGTTAAAATAAGTTATTAAAAAAGAAATCTTTTTTTAATAGATGAGTTTTCGTCCGAAACCCTCATACTTTGAAAGAGATTGTCCAATTTGCAACCGAAGTGCATCCAGTTTTTGCCGCAACCCTCTCAACTCTTTAGAAGTTTCTATGTGGGTGAAATTATGATGTCACGCCAAGTTACAACCTTTTCAGAGTTCATTTGTATTGCTTTTCAAATTCAGGGTCATTTAGCTCAAAATAAATCATTAAATGCATGGAGAATATCAAGTGAAGTCAGAAAGGGTTGAAAATTGATGATGTGCCTTTGAATGGTGCATATTGAACGCACAAAAAGTATGGAGTTAAAATAAGTTATTAAAAATGAGATCCCTTTGTAATAGATGAGTTTTCGTCCGAAACCCTCATACTTCGAAAGAGATTATCCAATTTGTACACGAAGTGCATCCAGTTTTTGCCGTAACCCTCTCAACTCTTTGGAAGTTGCTATGTGGGTGAAATTATGATGGCATGCCAAGTTACAACCTTTTCAGAGTTCATTTGTACTGCTTTTCAAATTCAGGGTCATTTAGCTCAAAATAAATCATTAAATGCATGGAAAATATCAAAGGAAGTCCGAAAGGGTTGAAAATTGATTATGTGCCTTCGAATGGTGCATATTTAACACACAAAAAGTATGGAGTTAAAATAAGTTATTAAAAATGAAATCCTTTTTTAATAGATGAGTTTTCGTCCGAAACCCTCATACTTTGAAAGAGATTGTCCAATTTGCAACCGAAGTGCATCCAGTTTTTGCCGCAACCCTCTCAACTCTTTAGAAGTTGCTATGTGGGTGAAATTATGATGTCATGCCAAGTTATAACCTTTCAAGAGTTCATTAGTACCGCTTTTCAAATTCAGGGTCATTTAGGTCAAAATAAATCACTAAATGCATGGAGAATATCAAATGAAGTCAGAACGGGTTGAAAATTGATGATGTGCCTTTGAATGGTGCATATTGCACACACAAAAATTATGGAGTTAAAATAAGTTATTAAAAATGAAATCTCTTTGTAATAGATGATTTTTCGCCCGAAACCCTCGTACTTCAAAAAAGATTGTCCAATTTCTACACGAAGTGCATCAAGTTTTTTCCGCAACCCTCTCAACAATTTAGAAGTTGCTATGTGGGTGAAATTATGATGTCATGCCAAGTAACAACATTTTCAGAGTTCATTTGTACTGCTTTTCAAATTCAGGGTCATTTAGCTCAAAATAAATCATTAAATGCATGGAGAATATCAAATGAAGTCAGAAAGGGTTGAAAATTGATGATGTGCCTTTGAATGGTGCATATTGCACACACAAAAATTATGGAGTTAAAATAATTTCTTAAAAATGAAATCCCTTTGTAATAGATGAGTTTTCGTCCGAAACCCTCATACTTTGAAAGAGATTGTCCAATTTGCAACCGAAGTGCATCCAGTTTTTGCCGCAACCCTCTCAACTCTTTAGAAGTTGCTATGTGGGTGAAATTATGATGTCATGCCAAGTTACAACCTTTCAAGAGTTCATTAGTACTGCTTTTCAAATTCAGGGTCATTTAGGTCAAAATAAATCACTAAATGCATGGAGAATATCAAATGAAGTCAGAAAGGGTTGAAAATTGATGATGCGCCTTTGAATGGTGCATATCGCACACACAAAAATTATGGAGTTAAAATAAGTTATTAAAAATGAAATCTCTTTGTAATAGATGATTTTTCGCCCGAAACCCTCGTACTTCGAAAAAGATTGTCCAATTTCTACACGAAGTGCATCAAGTTTTTTCCGCAACCCTCTCAACAATTTAGAAGTTGCTATGTGGGTGAAATTATGATGTCATGCCAAGTAACAACATTTTCAGAGTTCATTTGTACTGCTTTTCAAATTCAGGGTCATTTAGCTCAAAATAAATCATTAAATGCATGGAGAATATCAAATGAAGTCAGAAAGGGTTGAAAATTGATGATGTGCCTTTGAATGGTGCATATTGCACACACAAAAAGTATGGAGTTAAAATAATTTCTTAAAAATGAAATCCCTTTGTAATAGATGAGTTTTCGCCCGAAACCCTCGTACTTCGAAAAAGATTGTCCAATTTGTACACGAAGTGCATCAAGTTTTTTCCGCAATCCACTCAACAATTTAGACATTGCTATGTCGGTGAAATTATGATGTCATGCCAAGTAACAACATTTTCAGAGTTCATTTGTACTGCTTTTCAAATTCAGGGTCATTTAGCTCAAAATAAATCATTAAATGCATGGAAAATATCAAATGAATTCAGAAAGGGTTGAAAATTGTTGACGTGCCTTTGAATGGTGCATATGAACACACAATAAGTATGGAGTTAAAATAAGTTATTAAAAATGAAATCCCTTTGTAATAGATGAGTTTTCGCCCGAAACCCTCATACTTCGAAAAAGATTGTCCAATTTGTACACGAAGTGCATCAAGTTTTTGCCGCAACCCTCTCAAAACTTTAGAAGTTGCTATGTGGGTGAAATTATGATGTCATGCCAAGTTACAACCTTTTAAGAGTTCATTTGTACCGCTTTTCAAATTCAGGGTCAGTTAGCTCAAAATATATCATTAAATGCATGGAAAATATCAAATGAAGTCAGAAAGGGTTGAAAATTGATGATGTGCCTTTGAATGGTGCATATGAACACACAAAAAGTATGGAGTTAAAATAAGTTATTAAAAATGAAATCCTTTTGTAATAGATGAGTTTTCGTCCGAAACCCTCATACTTCGAAAGAGATTGTCCAATTTGTACACGAAGTGCATCCAGTTTTTGCCGTAACCCTCTCAACTCTTTAGAAGTTGCTATGTGGTTGAAATTATGATGTCATGCCAAGTTACAACCTTTTCAGAGTTCATTTGTACTGCTTTTCGAATTCAGGGTCATTTAGCTCAAAATAAATCATTAAATGCATGGAAAATATCAAATGAAGTCAGAAAGTGTTGAAAATTGATGATGTGCCTTTGAATGGTGCATATTGAACACAGAAAAAGTATGGAGTTAAAATAAGCTATTAAAAATGAAATCTTTTTTTAATAGATGAGTTTTCATCCGAAACCCTCATACTTTGAAAGAGATTGTCCAATTTGCAACCGAAGTGCATCCAGTTTTTGCCGCAACCCTCGCAACTAATTAGTAGTTGCTATGTGGGTGAAATTATGATGTCATGCCAAGTTACAACCTTTTCAGAGTTCATTTGTACTGCTTTTCAAATTCAGGGTCATTTAGCTCAACATAAATCATTAAATGCTAGGATCATATCAAGTGAAGTCACAAAGGGTTGAAAATTGATGATGTGCCTTTGAATGGTGCATATTGAACACACAAAAAGTATGGAGTTAAAATAAGTTATTAAAAATGAAATCCCTTTGTAATAGATGAGTTTTCGTCCGAAACCCTAATACTTCGAAAGAGATTATCCAATTTGTACACGGAGTGCATCCAGTTTTTGCCGTAACCCTCTCAACTCTTTAGAAGTTGCTATGTGGGTGAAATTATGATGTCATGCCAAGTTACAACCTTTTGAGAGTTCATTTGTACTGCTTTTCAAATTCAGGGTCATTTAGCTCAAAATAAATCATTAAATGCATGGAAAATATCAAATGAAGTGAGAAAGGGTTGAAAATTTATGATGTGCCTTTGAATGGTACATATTGAACACACAAAAAGTATGGAGTTAAAATAAGTTATGAAAAATGAAATTCTTTTGTAATAGATGAGTTTTCGTCCGAAACCCTCATACTTGGAAAGAGATTGTCCAATTTGTACACGAAATGCATCCAGTTTTTGCCGTAACCCTCTCAACTCTTTAGAAGATGCTATGTGGGTGAAATTATGATGTCATCCCAAGTAACAACATTTTCAGAGTTCATTTGTACTGCTTTTCAAATTCAGGGTCAGTTAGCTCAACATAAATCATTAAATGCATGGAAAATATCAAATGAAGTCACAAAGGGTTGAAAATTGATGATGTGCCTTTGAATGGTGCATATGAACACACAAAAAGTATGGAGTTAAAATAAGTTATTAAAAATGAAATCCTTTTGTAATAGATGAGTTTTCTTCTGAAACCCTCATACTTCGAAAGAGATTGTCCAATTTGTACACGAAGTGCATCCAGTTTTTGCCGTAACCCTCTCAACTCTTTAGAAGTTGCTATGTTGGTGAAATTATGATGGCATGCCAATTTACAACCTTTTCATAGTTCATTTGTACTGCTGTTCAAATTTAGGGTCATTTAGCTCAAAATAGATCATTAAATGCATGGAAATTATCAAATGAAGTACGAAAGGCTTGAAAATTGATTATGTGCCTTCGAATGGTGCATATTTAACACACAAAAAGTATGGAGTTAAAATAAGTTATTAAAAATGAAATCCTTTTTTAATAGATGAGTTTTCGTCCGAAACCCTCATACTTTGAAAGAGATTGTCCAATTTGCAACCGAAGTGCATCCAGTTTTTGCCGCAACCCTCTCAACTCTTTAGGTTGCTATGTGGGTGAAATTATGATGTTATGCCAAGTTACAACCTTTTGAGAGTTCATTAGTACTGCTTTTCAAATTCAGGGTCATTTAGCTCAAAATAAATCATTAAATGCGTGGAGAATATCAAATGAAGTCAGAAAGGGTTGAAAACTGATGATGTGCCTTTGAATGGTGCATATTGCACACACAAAAATTATGGAGTTAAAATAAGTTATTAAAAATGAAATCCCTTTGTAATAGATGATTTTTCACCCGAAACCCTCGTACTTCGAAAAAGATTGTCCAATTTCTACACGAAGTGCATCAAGTTTTTTCCGCAACCCTCTCAACAATTTAGAAGTTACTATGTGGGTGAAATTATGATGTCATGCCAAGTAACAACATTTTCAGAGTTCATTTGTACTGCTTTTCAAATTCAGGGTCATTTAGCTCAAAATAAATCATTAAATGCATGGAGAATATCAAATGAAGTCAGAAAGGGTTGATAATTGATGATGTGACTTTGAATGGTGCATATTGCACACACAAAAATTATGGAGTTAAAATAAGTAATTAAAAATGAAATCCCTTTGTAATAGATGAGTTTTCGCTCGAAACCCTCGTACTTCAAAAAAGATTGTCCAATTTCTACACGAAGTGCATCAAGTTTTTTCCGCAACCCTCTCAACAATTTAGAAGTTGCTATGTGGGTGAAATTATGATGTCATGCCAAGTAACAACATTTTCAGAGTTCATTTGTACTGCTTTTCAAATTCAGGGTCATTTAGCTCAAAATAAATCATTAAATGCATGGAGAATATCAAATGAAGTCAGAAAGGGTTGATAATTGATGATGTGACTTTGTATGGTGCATATTGCACACACAAAAATTATGGAGTTAAAATAAGTAATTAAAAATGAAATCCCTTTGTAATAGATGAGTTTTCGCCCGAAACCCTCGTACTTCGAAAAAGATTATCTAGTTTGTACACGAACTGCATCAAGTTTTTTCCGCAATCCTCTCTACAATTTAGACATTGCTATGTGGGTGAAATTATGATGTCATTCCAAGTAACAACATTTTCAGAGTTCATTTGTACTGCTTTTCAAATTCAGGGTCATTTAGCTCAAAATAAATCATTAAATGCATGGAAAATATCAAATGAAGTCAGAAAGGGTTGAAAATAACTGATGTGCCTTTGAATGGTGCATATGAACACACAATAAGTATGGAGTTAAAATAAGTTATTAGAAATGAAATCCCCTTGTAATAGATGAGTTTTCGCCCGAAACCCTCATACTTTGAAAAAGATTGTCCAATTTGTACACGAAGTGCATCAAATTTTTGCCGCAACCCTCTCAAAACTTTAAAAGTTGCTATGTGGGTGAAATTATGATGTCATGCCAAGTTACAACCTTTTCAGAGTTCATTTGCACTGCTTTTCAAATTCAGGGTCAGTTAGCTCAAAATAAATCATTAAATGCATAGAAAATATCAAATGAAGTCAAATAGGGTTGAAAATTTAGGATGTGACTTTGAATGGTGCATATGAACACACAAAAAGTATGGAGTTAAAATAAGTTATTAAAAATGAAATCCTTTTGTAATAGATGAGTTTTCGTCCGAAACCCTCCTACTTCGAAAGAGATTGTCCAATTTGTACACGAAGTGCATCCAGTTTTTGCCGTAACCCTCTCAACTCTTTAGAAGTTGCTATGTTGGTGAAATTATGATGGCATGCCAAGTTACAACCTTTTCATAGTTCATTTGTACTGCTTTTCAAATTTAGGGTCATTTAGCTCAAAATAGATCATTAAATGCATGGAAAATATCAAATGAAGTCCGAAAGGGTTGAAAATTGATTATGTACCTTCGAATGGTGCATATTTAACAGACAAAAAGTATGGAGTTAAAATAAGTTATTAAAAATGAAATCCTTTTTTAATAGATGAGTTTTCGTCCGAAACCCTCATACTTTGAAAGAGATAGTCCAATTTGCAACCGAAGTGCATCTAGTTTTTGCCGCAACCCTCTCAACTCTTTAGAAGTTGCTATGTGGGTGAAATTATGATGTCATCCCAAGTTACAACCTTTTCAGAGTTCATTAGTACTACTTTTCAAATTCAGGGTCATTTAGCTCAAAATAAATCATTAAATGCGTGGAGAATATCAAATGAAGTCAGAAAGGGTTGAAAATTGATGATGTGCCTTTGAATGGTGCATATTCACACACAAAAATTATGGAGTTAAAATAAGTTATTAAAAATGAAATCCCTTTGTAATAGATGATTTTTCACCCGAAACCCTCGTACTTCGAAAAAGATTGTCCAATTTCTACACGAAGTGCATCAAGTTTTTTCCGCAACCCTCTCAACAATTTAGAAGTTGCTATGTGGGTGAAATTATGATGTCATGCCAAGTAACAACATTTTCAGAGTTCATTTGTACTGCTTTTCAAATTCAGGGTCATTTAGCTCAACAGAAATCATTAAATGCTTGGAAAAATATGAAATGAAGTCCGAAAGGGTTGATAATTGATGATGTGCCTTTGAATGGTGCATATTGCACACACAAAAAGTATGGAGTGCAAATAATTTATTAAAAATGAAATCCCTTTGTAATAGATGAGTTTTCGCCCGAAACCCTCGTACTTCGAAAAAGATTGTCCAATTTGTACACGAAGTGCATCAAGTTTTTTCCGCAACCCTCTCAAGAATTTAGACATTGCTATGTGGGTGATATTATGATGTCATGCCAAGTAACAACATTTTCAGAGTTCATTTGTATTGCTTTTCAAATTCAGGGTCATTTAGCTTAAAATAAATCATTAAATGCATGGAAAATATCAAATGAATTCAGAAAGGGTTGAAAATTGTTGACGTGCCTTTGAATGGTGCATATGAACACACAATACGTATGGAGTTAAAATAAGTTATTAAAAATGAAATCCCCTTGTAATAGATGAGTTTTCGCCCGAAACCCTCATACTTCGAAAAAGATTGTCCAATTGGTACACGAAGGGCATCAAGTTTTTGCCGGAACCCTCTCAAAACTTTAGAAGTTGCTATGTGGGTGAAATTATGATGTCATGCCAAGTTACAACCTTTTAAGAGTTCATTTGTACTGCTTTTCAAATTCAGGGTCAGTTAGCTCAAAATAAATCATTAAATGCATGGAAAATATCAAATGAAGTCAGAAAGGGTTGAAAATTGATGATGTGCCTTTGAATGGTGCATATGAACACACAAAAAGTATGGAGTTAAAATAAGTTATTAAAAATGAAATCCTTTTGTAATAGATGAGTTTTCGTCCGAAACCCTCATACTTCGAAAGAGATTGTCCAATTTGTACACGAAGTGCATCCAGTTTTTGCCGTAACCCTCTCAATTCTTTAGAAGTTGCTATGTGGTTGAAATTATGATGTCATGCCAAGTTACAACCTTTTCAGAGTTCATTTGTACTGCTTTTAAAATTCAGGGTCATTTAGCTAAAAATAAATCATTAAATGCATGGATCATATCAAGTGAAGTCAGAAAGGGTTGAAAATTGAAGATGTGCCTTTGAATGGTGCATATTGAACACACAAAAAGTATGGAGTTAAAATAAGTTATTAAAAATGAAATCCCTTTGTAATAGATGAGTTTTCGTCCGAAACCCTCATAGTTCGAAAGAGATTGTCCAATTTGTTCACGAAGTGCATCAAGTTTTTGCCGTAACCCTCTCAACTCTTTATAAGTTGCTATGTGGGTGAAATTATGATGTCATGCCAAGTTACAACCTTTTAAGAGTTCATTTGTACTGCTTTTCAAATTCAGGGTCAGTTAGCTCAACATAAATCATTAAATGCATGGAAAATATCAAATGAAGTCACAAAGGGTTGAAAATTGATGATGTGCCTTTGAATGGTGCATATGAACACACAAAAAGTATGGAGTTAAAATAAGTTATTAAAAATGAAATCCTTTTGTAATAGATGAGTTTTCTTCCGAAACCCTCATACTTCGAAAGAGATTGTCCAATTTGTACACGAAGTGCATCCAGTTTTTGCCGTAACCCTCTCAACTCTTTAGAAGTTGCTATGTGGTTGAAATTATGATGTCATGCCAAGTTACAACCTTTTCAGAGTTCATTTGTACTGCTTTTCGAATTCAGGGTCATTTAGCTCAAAAGAAATCATTAAATGCATGGAAAATATCAAATGAAGTCAGAAAGTGTTGAAAATTGATGATGTGCCTTTGAATAGTGCATATTGAACACAGAAAAAGTATGGAGTTAAAATAAGTTATTAAAAATGAAATCTTTTTTTAATAGATGAGTTTTCATCCGAAACCCTCATACTTTGAAAGAGATTGTCAAATTTGCAACCGAAGTGCATCCAGTTTTTGCCGCAACCCTCTCAACTCTTTAGAAGTTGCTATGTGGGTGAAATTATGATGTCATGCCAAGTTACAACCTTTTCAGGGTTCATTTGTACTGCTTTTAAAATTCAGGGTCATTTAGCTCAAAAAAATCATTAAATGCATGGATCATATCAAGTGAAGTCAGAAAGGGTTGAAAATTGATGATGTGCCTTTGAATGGTGCATATTGAACACACAAAAAGTATGGAGTTAAAATAAGTTATTAAAAATGAAATTCATTTGTAATAGATGAGTTTTCGTCCGAAACCCTCATACTTCGAAAGAGATTGTCCAATTTGTTCACGAAGTGCATCAAGTTTTTGCCGTAACCCTCTCAACTCTTTATAAGTTGCTATGTGGGTGAAATTATGATGTCATGCCAAGTTACAACCGTTTCAGAGTACATTTGTACAGCTTGTCAAATTCAGGGTCATTTAGCTCAAAATAAATCATTAAATGCCTGGAAAATATGAAATGAAGTCAGAAAGGGTTGAAAATTGATGATGTGCCTTTGAATGGTGCATATCGAACACACAAAAAGTATGGAGTTAAAATAAGTTATTAAAAATGAAATCCTTTTGTAATAGATGAGTTTTCGTCCGAAACGCTCATACTTCGAAAGAGATTGTCCAATTTGTAACCGAAGTGCATCCAGTTTTTGCCGTAACCCTCTCAAATCTTTAGAAGTTGCTATCTGGGTGCAATTATGATTTCATGCCAAGTTACAACCTTTTCAGAGTTCATTTGTACTGGTTTTCAAATTCAGGGTCATTTATCCGAAAATAAATCATTAAATCCATGGAAAATATCAAATGAAGTCAGAAAGGGTTGAAAGTTGATGATGTGCCTTTGAATGGTGCATATTGAACACACAAAAAGTATGGAGTTAAAATAAGTTATTAAAAATAAAATCCTTTTGTAATAGATGAGTTTTCGTCCGAAACTCTCACACTTCGAAAGAGATTGTCCAATTTGTACACGAAGTGCATCCAGTTTTTGCCGTAACCCTCTCAACTCTTTAGAAGTTGCTATGTGGTTGAAATTATGATGTCATGCCAAGTTACAACCTTTTCAGAGTTCGTTTGTACTGCTTTTCAAATTCAGGGTCATTTAGCTCAAACTAAATCATTAAATGCATGGAAAATATCAAATGAAGTCAGAAAGGGTTGAAATTTGATGATGTGCCTTTGAATGGTGCATATGAACACACAAAAAGTATGGAGTTAAAATAAGTTATTAAAAATGAAATCCTTTTGTAATAGATGAGTTTTCGTCCGAAACCCTCATACTTCGAAAGAGATTGTCCAATTTGTACACGAAGTGCATCCAGTTTTTGCCGTAACCCTCTCAACTCTTTAGAAGTTGCTATGTGGTTGAAATTATGATGTCATGCCAAGTTAAAACCTTTTCAGAGTTCATTTGTACTGCTTTTCGAATTCAGGGTCATTTAGCTCAAAATAAATCATTAAATGCATGGAAAATATCAAATGAAGTCAGAAAGTGTTGAAAATTGATGATGTGCCTTTGAATGGTGCATATTGAACACACAAAAAGTATGGAGTTAAAATAAGTTATTAAAAATGAAATCTTTTTTTAATAGATGAGTTTTGATCCGAAACCCTTATACTTTGAAAGAGATTGTCCAATTTGCAACCGAAGTGCATCCAGTTTTTGCCGCAACCCTCTCAACTCTTTAGAAGTTGCTATGTGGGTGAAATTATGATGTCATGCCAAGTTACAAACTTTTCAGGGTTCATTTGTACTGCTTTTAAAATTCAGGGTCATTTAGCTCAAAATAAATCATTAAATGCTTGGATCATATCAAGTGAAGTCAGAAAGGGTTGAAAATTGATGATGTGCCTTTGAATGGTGCATATTGAACACACAAAAAGTATGGAGTTAAAATAAGTTATTAAAAATGAAATTCCTTTGTAATAGATGAGTTTTCGTCCGAAACCCTCATACTTCGAAAGAGATTGTCCAATTTGTTGACGAAGTGCATCAAGTTTTTGCCGTAACCCTCTCAACTCTTTATAAGTTCCTATGTGGGTGAAATTATGATGTCATGCCAAGTTACAACCGTTTCAGAGTTCATTTGTACAGCTTGTCAAATTCAGGGTCATTTAGCTCAAAATAAATCATTAAATGCCTGGAAAATATGAAATGAAGTCAGAAAGGGTTGAAAATTGATGATGTGCCTTTGAATGGTGCATATCGAACACACAAAAAGTATGGAGTTAAAATAAGTTATTAAAAATGAAATCCTTTTGTAATAGATGAGTTTTCGTCCGAAACGCTCATACTTCGAAAGAGATTGTCCAATTTGTAACCGAAGTGCATCCAGTTTTTGCCGTAACCCTCTCAAATCTTTAGAAGTTGCTATCTGGGTGCAATTATGATTTCATGCCAAGTTACAACCTTTTCAGAGTTCATTTGTACTGGTTTTCAAATTCAGGGTCATTTATCCGAAAATAAATCATTAAATCCATGGAAAATATCAAATGAAGTCAGAAAGGGTTGAAAGTTGATGTTGTGCCTTTGAATGGTGCATATTGAACACACAAAAAGTATGGAGTTAAAATAAGTTATTAAAAATAAAATCCTTTTGTAATAGATGAGTTTTCGTCCGAAACTCTCACACTTCGAAAGAGATTGTCCAATTTGTACACGAAGTGCATCCAGTTTTTGCCGTAACCCTCTCAACTCTTTAGAAGTTGCTATGTGGTTGAAATTATGATGTCATGCCAAGTTACAACCTTTTCAGAGTTCATTTGTACTGCTTTTCAAATTCAGGGTCATTTAGCTCAAACTAAATCATTAAATGCATGGAAAATATCAAATGAAGTCAGAAAGGGTTGAAAGTTGATGATGTGCCTTTGAATGGTGCATATGAACACACAAAAAGTATGGAGTTAAACTAAGTTATTAAAAATGAAATCCTTTTGTAATAGATGAGTTTTCGTCCGAAACCCTCATACTTCGAAAGAGATTGTCCAATTTGTACACGAAGTGCATCCAGTTTTTCCCGTAACCCTCTCAACTCTTTAGAAGTTGCTATGTGGTTGAAATTATGATGTCATGCCAAGTTAAAACCTTTTCAGAGTTCATTTGTACTGCTTTTCGAATTCAGGGTCATTTAGCTCAAAATAAATCATTAAATGCATGGAAAATATCAAATGAAGTCAGAAAGTGTTGAAAATTGATGATGTGCCTTTGAATGGTGCATATTGAACACACAAAAAGTATGGAGTTAAAATAAGTTATTAAAAATGAAATCTTTTTTTAATAGATGAGTTTTGATCCGAAACCCTCATACTTTGAAAGAGATTGTCCAATTTGCAACCGAAGTGCATCCAGTTTTTGCCGCAACCCTCTCAACTCTTTAGAAGTTGCTATGTGGGTGAAATTATGATGTCATGCCAAGTTACAAACTTTTCAGGGTTCATTTGTACTGCTTTTAAAATTCAGGGTCATTTAGCTCAAAATAAATCATTAAATGCTTGGATCATATCAAGTGAAGTCAGAAAGGGTTGAAAATTGATGATGTGCCTTTGAATGGTGCATATTGAACACACAAAAAGTATGGAGTTAAAATAAGTTATTAAAAATGAAATTCCTTTGTAATAGATGAGTTTTCGTCCGAAACCCTCATACTTCGAAAGAGATTGTCCAATTTGTTGACGAAGTGCATCAAGTTTTTGCCGTAACCCTCTCAACTCTTTATAAGTTCCTATGTGGGTGAAATTATGATGTCATGCCAAGTTACAACCGTTTCAGAGTTCATTTGTACAGCTTGTCAAATTCAGGGTCATTTAGCTCAAAATAAATCATTAAATGCCTGGAAAATATGAAATGAAGTCAGAAAGGGTTGAAAATTGATGATGTGCCTTTGAATGGTGCATATCGAACACACAAAAAGTATGGAGTTAAAATAAGTTATTAAAAATGAAATCCTTTTGTAATAGATGAGTTTTCGTCCGAAACGCTCATACTTCGAAAGAGATTGTCCAATTTGTAACCGAAGTGCATCCAGTTTTTGCCGTAACCCTCTCAAATCTTTAGAAGTTGCTATCTGGGTGCAATTATGATTTCATGCCAAGTTACAACCTTTTCAGAGTTCATTTGTACTGGTTTTCAAATTCAGGGTCATTTATCCGAAAATAAATCATTAAATCCATGGAAAATATCAAATGAAGTCAGAAAGGGTTGAAAGTTGATGATGTGCCTTTGAATGGTGCATATTGAACACACAAAAAGTATGGAGTTAAAATAAGTTATTAAAAATAAAATCCTTTTGTAATAGATGAGTTTTCGTCTGAAACTCTCACACTTCGAAAGAGATTGTCCAATTTGTACACGAAGTGCATCCAGTTTTTGCCGTAACCCTCTCAACTCTTTAGAAGTTGCTATGTGGTTGAAATTATGATGTCATGCCAAGTTACAACCTTTTCAGAGTTCATTTGTACTGCTTTTCAAATTCAGGGTCATTTAGCTCAAACTAAATCATTAAATGCATGGAAAATATCAAATGAAGTCAGAAAGTGTTGAAAATTGATGATGTGCCTTTGAATGGTGCATATTGAACACACAAAAAGTATGGAGTTAAAATAAGTTATTAAAAATGAAATCTTTTTTTAATAGATGAGTTTTGATCCGAAACCCTCATACTTTGAAAGAGATTGTCCAATTTGCAACCGAAGTGCATCCAGTTTTTGCCGCAACCCTCTCAACTCTTTAGAAGTTGCTATGTGGGTGAAATTATGATGTCATGCCAAGTTACAACCTTTTCAGGGTTCATTTGTACTGCTTTTAAAATTCAGGGTCATTTAGCTCAAAATAAATCATTAAATGCTTGGATCATATCAAGTGAAGTCAGAAAGGGTTGAAAATTGATGATGTGCCTTTGAATGGTGCATATTGAACACACAAAAAGTATGGAGTTAAAATAAGTTATTAAAAATGAAATCTTTTTTTAATAGATGAGTTTTGATCCGAAACCCTCATACTTTGAAAGAGATTGTCCAATTTGCAACCGAAGTGCATCCAGTTTTTGCCGCAACCCTCTCAACTCTTTAGAAGTTGCTATGTGGGTGAAATTATGATGTCATGCCAAGTTACAAACTTTTCAGGGTTCATTTGTACTGCTTTTAAAATTCAGGGTCATTTAGCTCAAAATAAATCATTAAATGCTTGGATCATATCAAGTGAAGTCAGAAAGGGTTGAAAATTGATGATGTGCCTTTGAATGGTGCATATTGAACACACAAAAAGTATGGAGTTAAAATAAGTTATTAAAAATGAAATTCCTTTGTAATAGATGAGTTTTCGTCCGAAACCCTCATACTTCGAAAGAGATTGTCCAATTTGTTGACGAAGTGCATCAAGTTTTTGCCGTAACCCTCTCAACTCTTTATAAGTTCCTATGTGGGTGAAATTATGATGTCATGCCAAGTTACAACCGTTTCAGAGTTCATTTGTACAGCTTGTCAAATTCAGGGTCATTTAGCTCAAAATAAATCATTAAATGCCTGGAAAATATGAAATGAAGTCAGAAAGGGTTGAAAATTGATGATGTGCCTTTGAATGGTGCATATCGAACACACAAAAAGTATGGAGTTAAAATAAGTTATTAAAAATGAAATCCTTCTGTAATAGATGAGTTTTCGTCCGAAACGCTCATACTTCGAAAGAGATTGTCCAATTTGTAACCGAAGTGCATCCAGTTTTTGCCGTAACCCTCTCAAATCTTTAGAAGTTGCTATCTGGGTGCAATTATGATTTCATGCCAAGTTACAACCTTTTCAGAGTTCATTTGTACTGGTTTTCAAATTCAGGGTCATTTATCCGAAAATAAATCATTAAATCCATGGAAAATATCAAATGAAGTCAGAAAGGGTTGAAAGTTGATGATGTGCCTTTGAATGGTGCATATTGAACACACAAAAAGTATGGAGTTAAAATAAGTTATTAAAAATAAAATCCTTTTGTAATAGATGAGTTTTCGTCTGAAACTCTCACACTTCGAAAGAGATTGTCCAATTTGTACACGAAGTGCATCCAGTTTTTGCCGTAACCCTCTCAACTCTTTAGAAGTTGCTATGTGGTTGAAATTATGATGTCATGCCAAGTTACAACCTTTTCAGAGTTCATTTGTACTGCTTTTCAAATTCAGGGTCATTTAGCTCAAACTAAATCATTAAATGCATGGAAAATATCAAATGAAGTCAGAAAGTGTTGAAAATTGATGATGTGCCTTTGAATGGTGCATATTGAACACACAAAAAGTATGGAGTTAAAATAAGTTATTAAAAATGAAATCTTTTTTTAATAGATGAGTTTTGATCCGAAACCCTCATACTTTGAAAGAGATTGTCCAATTTGCAACCGAAGTGCATCCAGTTTTTGCCGCAACCCTCTCAACTCTTTAGAAGTTGCTATGTGGGTGAAATTATGATGTCATGCCAAGTTACAACCTTTTCAGGGTTCATTTGTACTGCTTTTAAAATTCAGGGTCATTTAGCTCAAAATAAATCATTAAATGCTTGGATCATATCAAGTGAAGTCAGAAAGGGTTGAAAATTGATGATGTGCCTTTGAATGGTGCATATTGAACACACAAAAAGTATGGAGTTAAAATAAGTTATTAAAAATGAAATTCCTTTGTAATAGATGAGTTTTCGTCCGAAACCCTCATACTTCGAAAGAGATTGTCCAATTTGTTCACGAAGTGCATCAAGTTTTTGCCGTAACCCTCTCAACTCTTTATAAGTTCCTATGTGGGTGAAATTATGATGTCATGCCAAGTTACAACTGTTTCAGAGTTCATTTGTACAGCTTGTCAAATTCAGGGTCATTTAGCTCAAAATAAATCATTAAATGCCTGGAAAATATGAAATGAAGTCAGAAAGGGTTGAAAATTGATGATGTGCCTTTGAATGGTGCATATCGAACACACAAAAAGTATGGAGTTAAAATAAGTTATTAAAAATGAAATCCTTTTGTAATAGATGAGTTTTCGTCCGAAACGCTCATACTTCGAAAGAGATTGTCCAATTTGTAACCGAAGTGCATCCAGTTTTTGCCGTCACCCTCTCAAATCTTTAGAAGTTGCTATCTGGGTGCAATTATGATTTCATGCCAAGTTACAACCTTTTCAGAGTTCATTTGTACTGGTTTTCAAATTCAGGGTCATTTATCCGAAAATAAATCATTAAATCCATGGAAAATATCAAATGAAGTCAGAAAGGGTTGAAAGTTGATGATGTGCCTTTGAATGGTGCATATTGAACACACAAAAAGTATGGAGTTAAAATAAGTTATTAAAAATAAAATCCTTTTGTAATAGATGAGTTTTCGTCCGAAACTCTCACACTTCGAAAGAGATTGTCCAATTTGTACACGAAGTGCATCCAGTTTTTTGCCGTAACCCTCTCAACTCTTTAGAAGTTGCTATGTGGTTGAAATTATGATGTCATGCCAAGTTACAACCTTTTCAGAGTCCATTTGTACTGCTTTTCAAATTCAGGGTCATTTAGCTCAAACTAAATCATTAAATGCATGGAAAATATCAAATGAAGTCAGAAAGGGTTGAAAATTGATGATGTGCCTTTGAATGCTGCATATTGAACACACAAAAAGTATGGAGTTAAATTAAGTTATTAAAAATGAAATTCCTGTGTAATAGATGAGTTTTCGTCCGAAACCCTCATACTTCGAAAGAGATTGTCCAATTTGTGCACGAAGTGCATCAAGTTTTTGCCGTAACCCTCTCAACTCTTTATAAGTTGCTATGTGGGTGAAATTATGATGTCATGCCAAGTTACAACCTTTTCAAAGTTCATATGTACTGCTTTTCAAATTCAGGGTCATTTAGCTCAAAATAAATCATTAAATGCATGGAAAATATCAAATGAAGTCAGAAAGGGTTGAAAATTGATGATGTGCCTTTGAATGGTGCATATTGAACACACAAAAAGTATGGAGTTAAAATAAGTTATTAAAAATGAAATCTTTTTTTAATAGATGAGTTTTTGTCCAAAACCCTCATACTTTGAAAGAGATTATCCAATTTGCAACCGTAGTGCATCCAGTTTTTGCCGCAACCCTCTCAACTCTTTAGAAGTTTCTTTGTGGGTGAAATTATGATGTCACGCCAAGTTACAACCTTTTCAGAGTTCATTTGTACTGCTTTTCAAATTCAGGGTCACTTAGCTCAAAATAAATCATTAAATGCATGGAGAATATCAAGTGAAGTCAGAAAGGGTTGAAAATTGATGACGTGCCTTTGAATGGTGCGTATTGAACACACAAAAAGTATGGAGTTAAAATAAGTTATTAAAAATGAAATCCCTTTGTAATAGATGACTTTTCGTCCGAAACCCTCATACTTCGAAAGAGATTATCCAATTTGTACACGGAGTGCATCTAGTTTTTGCCGTAACCCTCTCAACTCTTTAGAAGTTGCTATGTGGGTGAAATTATGATGTCATGCCAAGTTACAACCTTTTGAGAGTTCATTTGTACTGCTTTTCAAATTCAGGGTCATTTAGCTCAAAATAAATCATTAAATGCTTGGAAAATATCAAATGAAGTGAGAAAGGGTTGAAAATTTATGATGTGCCTTTGAATGGTACATATTGAACACACAAAAAGTATGGAGTTAAAATAAGTGATGAAAAATGAAATTCTTTTGTAATAGATGAGTTTTCGTCCGAAACCCTCATACTTGGAAAGAGATTGTCCAATTTGCAACCGAAGTGCATCCAGTTTTTGCCGCAACCCTCTCAACTCTTTAGAAGTTGCTATGTGGGTGAAATTATGATGTCATGCCAAGTTACAAACTTTTCAGGGTTCATTTGTACTGCTTTTAAAATTCAGGGTCATTTAGCTCAAAATAAATCATTAAATGCTTGGATCATATCAAGTGAAGTCAGAAAGGGTTGAAAATTGATGATGTGCCTTTGAATGGTGCATTTGAACACACAAAAAGTATGGAGTTAAAATAAGTTATTAAAAATGAAATTCCTTTGTAATAGATGAGTTTTCGTCCGAAACCCTCATACTTCGAAAGAGATTGTCCAATTTGTTGACGAAGTGCATCAAGTTTTTGCCGTAACCCTCTCAACTCTTTATAAGTTCCTATGTGGGTGAAATTATGATGTCATGCCAAGTTACAACCGTTTCAGAGTTCATTTGTACAGCTTGTCAAATTCAGGGTCATTTAGCTCAAAATAAATCATTAAATGCCTGGAAAATATGAAATGAAGTCAGAAAGGGTTGAAAATTGATGATGTGCCTTTGAATGGTGCATATCGAACACACAAAAAGTATGGAGTTAAAATAAGTTATTAAAAATGAAATCCTTTTGTAATAGATGAGTTTTCGTCCGAAACGCTCATACTTCGAAAGAGATTGTCCAATTTGTAACCGAAGTGCATCCAGTTTTTGCCGTAACCCTCTCAAATCTTTAGAAGTTGCTATCTGGGTGCAATTATGATTTCATGCCAAGTTACAACCTTTTCAGAGTTCATTTGTACTGGTTTTCAAATTCAGGGTCATTTATCCGAAAATAAATCATTAAATCCATGGAAAATATCAAATGAAGTCAGAAAGGGTTGAAAGTTGATGATGTGCCTTTGAATGGTGCATATTGAACACACAAAAAGTATGGAGTTAAAATAAGTTATTAAAAATAAAATCCTTTTGTAATAGATGAGTTTTCGTCCGAAACTCTCACACTTCGAAAGAGATTGTCCAATTTGTACACGAAGTGCATCCAGTTTTTGCCGTAACCCTCTCAACTCTTTAGAAGTTGCTATGTGGTTGAAATTATGATGTCATGCCAAGTTACAACCTTTTCAGAGTTCATTTGTACTGCTTTTCAAATTCAGGGTCATTTAGCTCAAACTAAATCATTAAATGCATGGAAAATATCAAATGAAGTCAGAAAGGGTTGAAATTTGATGATGTGCCTTTGAATGGTGCATATGAACACACAAAAAGTATGGAGTTAAAATAAGTTATTAAAAATGAAATCCTTTTGTAATAGATGAGTTTTCGTCCGAAACCCTCATACTTCGAAAGAGATTGTCCAATTTGTACACGAAGTGCATCCAGTTTTTGCCGTAACCCTCTCAACTCTTTAGAAGTTGCTATGTGGTTGAAATTATGATGTCATGCCAAGTTAAAACCTTTTCAGAGTTCATTTGTACTGCTTTTCGAATTCAGGGTCATTTAGCTCAAAATAAATCATTAAATGCATGGAAAATATCAAATGAAGTCAGAAAGTGTTGAAAATTGATGATGTGCCTTTGAATGGTGCATATTGAACACACAAAAAGTATGGAGTTAAAATAAGTTATTAAAAATGAAATCTTTTTTTAATAGATGAGTTTTGATCCGAAACCCTCATACTTTGAAAGAGATTGTCCAATTTGCAACCGAAGTGCATCCAGTTTTTGCCGCAACCCTCTCAACTCTTTAGAAGTTGCTATGTGGGTGAAATTATGATGTCATGCCAAGTTACAAACTTTTCAGGGTTCATTTGTACTGCTTTTAAAATTCAGGGTCATTTAGCTCAAAATAAATCATTAAATGCTTGGATCATATCAAGTGAAGTCAGAAAGGGTTGAAAATTGATGATGTGCCTTTGAATGGTGCATATTGAACACACAAAAAGTATGGAGTTAAAATAAGTTATTAAAAATGAAATTCCTTTGTAATAGATGAGTTTTCGTCCGAAACCCTCATACTTCGAAAGAGATTGTCCAATTTGTTGACGAAGTGCATCAAGTTTTTGCCGTAACCCTCTCAACTCTTTATAAGTTCCTATGTGGGTGAAATTATGATGTCATGCCAAGTTACAACCGTTTCAGAGTTCATTTGTACAGCTTGTCAAATTCAGGGTCATTTAGCTCAAAATAAATCATTAAATGCCTGGAAAATATGAAATGAAGTCAGAAAGGGTTGAAAATTGATGATGTGCCTTTGAATGGTGCATATCGAACACACAAAAAGTATGGAGTTAAAATAAGTTATTAAAAATGAAATCCTTTTGTAATAGATGAGTTTTCGTCCGAAACGCTCATACTTCGAAAGAGATTGTCCAATTTGTAACCGAAGTGCATCCAGTTTTTGCCGTAACCCTCTCAAATCTTTAGAAGTTGCTATCTGGGTGCAATTATGATTTCATGCCAAGTTACAACCTTTTCAGAGTTCATTTGTACTGGTTTTCAAATTCAGGGTCATTTATCCGAAAATAAATCATTAAATCCATGGAAAATATCAAATGAAGTCAGAAAGGGTTGAAAGTTGATGATGTGCCTTTGAATGGTGCATATTGAACACACAAAAAGTATGGAGTTAAAATAAGTTATTAAAAATAAAATCCTTTTGTAATAGATGAGTTTTCGTCCGAAACTCTCACACTTCGAAAGAGATTGTCCAATTTGTACACGAAGTGCATCCAGTTTTTGCCGTAACCCTCTCAACTCTTTAGAAGTTGCTATGTGGTTGAAATTATGATGTCATGCCAAGTTACAACCTTTTCAGAGTTCATTTGTACTGCTTTTCAAATTCAGGGTCATTTAGCTCAAACTAAATCATTAAATGCATGGAAAATATCAAATGAAGTCAGAAAGTGTTGAAAATTGATGATGTGCCTTTGAATGGTGCATATTGAACACACAAAAAGTATGGAGTTAAAATAAGTTATTAAAAATGAAATCTTTTTTTAATAGATGAGTTTTGATCCGAAACCCTCATACTTTGAAAGAGATTGTCCAATTTGCAACCGAAGTGCATCCAGTTTTTGCCGCAACCCTCTCAACTCTTTAGAAGTTGCTATGTGGGTGAAATTATGATGTCATGCCAAGTTACAACCTTTTCAGGGTTCATTTGTACTGCTTTTAAAATTCAGGGTCATTTAGCTCAAAACAAATCATTAAATGCTTGGATCATATCAAGTGAAGTCAGAAAGGGTTGAAAATTGATGATGTGCCTTTGAATGGTGCATATTGAACACACAAAAAGTATGGAGTTAAAATAAGTTATTAAAAATGAAATTCCTTTGTAATAGATGAGTTTTCGTCCGAAACCCTCATACTTCGAAAGAGATTGTCCAATTTGTTGACGAAGTGCATCAAGTTTTTGCCGTAACCCTCTCAACTCTTTATAAGTTCCTATGTGGGTGAAATTATGATGTCATGCCAAGTTACAACTGTTTCAGAGTTCATTTGTACAGCTTGTCAAATTCAGGGTCATTTAGCTCAAAATAAATCATTAAATGCCTGGAAAATATGAAATGAAGTCAGAAAGGGTTGAAAATTGATGATGTGCCTTTGAATGGTGCATATCGAACACACAAAAAGTATGGAGTTAAAATAAGTTATTAAAAATGAAATCCTTTTGTAATAGATGAGTTTTCGTCCGAAACGCTCATACTTCGAAAGAGATTGTCCAATTTGTAACCGAAGTGCATCCAGTTTTTGCCGTAACCCTCTCAAATCTTTAGAAGTTGCTATCTGGGTGCAATTATGATTTCATGCCAAGTTACAACCTTTTCAGAGTTCATTTGTACTGGTTTTCAAATTCAGGGTCATTTATCCGAAAATAAATCATTAAATCCATGGAAAATATCAAATGAAGTCAGAAAGGGTTGAAAGTTGATGATGTGCCTTTGAATGGTGCATATTGAACACACAAAAAGTATGGAGTTAAAATAAGTTATTAAAAATAAAATCCTTTTGTAATAGATGAGTTTTCGTCCGAAACTCTCACACTTCGAAAGAGATTGTCCAATTTGTACACGAAGTGCATCCAGTTTTTTGCCGTAACCCTCTCAACTCTTTAGAATTTGCTATGTGGTTGAAATTATGATGTCATGCCAAGTTACAACCTTTTCAGAGTCCATTTGTACTGCTTTTCAAATTCAGGGTCATTTAGCTCAAACTAAATCATTAAATGCATGGAAAATATCAAATGAAGTCAGAAAGGGTTGAAAATTGATGATGTGCCTTTGAATGCTGCATATTGAACACACAAAAAGTATGGAGTTAAATTAAGTTATTAAAAATGAAATTCCTGTGTAATAGATGAGTTTTCGTCCGAAACCCTCATACTTCGAAAGAGATTGTCCAATTTGTGCACGAAGTGCATCAAGTTTTTGCCGTAACCCTCTCAACTCTTTATAAGTTGCTATGTGGGTGAAATTATGATGTCATGCCAAGTTACAACCTTTTCAAAGTTCATTTGTACTGCTTTTCAAATTCAGGGTCATTTAGCTCAAAATAAATCATTAAATGCATGGAAAATATCAAATGAAGTCAGAAAGGGTTGAAAATTGATGATGTGCCTTTGAATGGTGCATATTGAACACACAAAAAGTATGGAGTTAAAATAAGTTATTAAAAATGAAATCTTTTTTTAATAGATGAGTTTTTGTCCAAAACCCTCATACTTTGAAAGAGATTGTCCAATTTGCAACCGTAGTGCATCCAGTTTTTGCCGCAACCCTCTCAACTCTTTAGAAGTTTCTTTGTGGGTGAAATTATGATGTCACGCCAAGTTACAACCTTTTCAGAGTTCATTTGTACTGCTTTTCAAATTCAGGGTCACTTAGCTCAAAATAAATCATTAAATGCATGGAGAATATCAAGTGAAGTCAGAAAGGGTTGAAAATTGATGACGTGCCTTTGAATGGTGCGTATTGAACACACAAAAAGTATGGAGTTAAAATAAGTTATTAAAAATGAAATCCCTTTGTAATGGATGACTTTTCGTCCGAAACCCTCATACTTCGAAAGAGATTATCCAATTTGTACACGGAGTGCATCTAGTTTTTGCCGTAACCCTCTCAACTCTTTAGAAGTTGCTATGTGGGTGAAATTATGATGTCATGCCAAGTTACAACCTTTTGAGAGTTCATTTGTACTGCTTTTCAAATTCAGGGTCATTTAGCTCAAAATAAATCATTAAATGCTTGGAAAATATCAAATGAAGTGAGAAAGGGTTGAAAATTTATGATGTGCCTTTGAATGGTACATATTGAACACACAAAAAGTATGGAGTTAAAATAAGTGATGAAAAATGAAATTCTTTTGTAATAGATGAGTTTTCGTCCGAAACCCTCATACTTGGAAAGAGATTGTCCAATTTGTACACGAAATGCATCCAGTTTTTGCCGTAACCCTCTCAACTCTTTAGAAGATGCTATGTGGGTGAAATTATGATGTCATGCCAAGTAACAACATTTTCAGAGTTCATTTGTACTGCTTTTCAAATTCAGGGTCATTTAGCTCAAAATAAATCATTAAATGCATGGATCATATCAAGTGAAGTCAGAAAGGGTTGAAAATTGATGATGTGCCTTTGAATGGTGCATATTGAACACACAAAAAGTATGGAGTTAAAATAAGTTATGAAAAATGAAATTCCTTTGTAATAGATGAGTTTTCGTCCGAAACCCTCATACTTGGAAAGAGATTGTCCAATTTGTACACGAAGTGCATCCAGTTTTTGCCGTAACCCTCTCAACTCTTTAGAAGTTGCTATGTTGGTGAAATTATGATGGCATGCCAAGTTTCAACCTTTTCATAGTTCATTTGTACTGCTTTTCAAATTTAGGGTCATTTAGCTCAAAATAGATCATTAAATGCATGGAAAGTATCAAATGAAGTACGAAAGGCTTGAAAATTGATTATGTGCCTTCGAATGGTGCATATTTAACACACAAAAAGTATGGAGTTAAAATAAGTTATTAAAAATGAAATCCTTTTTTAATAGATGAGTTTTCGTCCGAAACCCTCATACTTTGAAAGAGATTGTCCAATTTGCAACCGAAGTGCATCCAGTTTGTGCCGCAACCCTCTCAACTCTTTAGGTTGCTATGTGGGTGAAATTATGATGTCATGCCAAGTTACAACCTTTTCAGAGTTCATTAGTACCGCTTTTCAAATTCAGGGTCATTTAGCTCAAAATAAATCATTAAATGCGTGGAGAATATCAAATGAAGTCAGAAAGGGTTGAAAATTGATGATGTGCCTTTGAATGTTGCATATTGAACACACAAAAATTATGGAGTTAAAATAAGTTATTAAAAATGAAATCCCTTTGTAATAGATGATTTTTCACCCGAAACCCTCGTACTTCGAAAAAGATTGTCCAATTTGTACACGAAGTGCATCAAGGTTTTTCCGCAACCCTCTCAACAATTTAGAAGTTGCTATGTGGGTGAAATTATGATGTCATGCCAAGTAACAACATTTTCAGAGTTCATTTGTACTGCTTTTCAAATTCAGGGTCATTTAGCTCAAAATAAATCATTAAATGCATGGAGAATATCAAATGAAGTCAGAAAGGGTTGATAATTGATGATGTGACTTTGAATGGAGCATATTGCACACACAAAAATTATGGAGTTAAAATAAGTAATTAAAAATGAAATCCCTTTGTAATAGATGAGTTTTCGCCCGAAACCCTCGTACTTCGAAAAAGATTGTCTAGTTTGTACACGAAGTGCATCAAGTTTTTTCCGCAACCCTCTCAACAATGTAGACATTGCTATGTGGGTGAAATTATTATGTCATGCCAAGTAACAACATTTTCAGAGTTCATTTGTACTGCTTTTCAAATTCAGGGTCATTTAGCTCAAAATAAATCATTAAATGCATGGAAAATATCAAATGAAGTCAGAAAGGGTTAAAAATTGCTGATGTGCCTTTGAATGGTGCATATGAACACACAATAAGTATGGAGTTAAAATAAGTTATTAAAAATGAAATCCCTCTGTAATAGATGAGTTTTTGCCCGAAACCCTCATACTTCGAAAAAGATTGTCCAATTTGTACACGAAGTGCATCAAGTTTTTGCCGCAACCCTCTCAAAACTTTAGAAGTTGCTATGTGGGTGAAATTATGATGTCATGTCAAGTTACAACCTTTTCAGAGTTCATTTGTACCGCTTTTCAAATTCAGGGTCAGTTAGCTCAAAATAAATCATTAAATGCATGGAAAATATCAAATGAAGTCAGAAAGGGTTGAAAATTGATGATGTGACTTTGAATGGTGCATATGAACACACAAAAAGTATGGAGTTAAAATAAGTTATTAAAAATGAAATCCTTTTGTAATAGATGAGTTATCGTCTGAAACCCTCCTACTTCGAAAGAGATTGTCCAATTTGTACACGAAGTGCATCAAGTTTTTGCCGTAACCCTCTCAACTCTTTATAAGTTGCGATGTGGGTGAAATTATGATGTCATGCCAAGTTACAACCTTTTCAAAGTTCATTTGTACTGTTTTTCAAATTCAGGGTCATTTAGCTCAAAATAAATCATTAAATGCATGGAAAATATCAAATGAAGTCAGAAAGGGTTGATAATTGATGATGTGACTTTGAATGGAGCATATTGCACACACAAAAATTATGGAGTTAAAATAAGTAATTAAAAATGAAATCCCTTTGTAATAGATGAGTTTTCGCCCGAAACCCTCGTACTTCAAAAAAGATTGTCTAGTTTGTACACGAAGTGCATCAAGTTTTTTCCGCAACCCTCTCAACAATGTAGACATTTCTATGTGGGTGAAATTATTATGTCATGCCAAGTAACAACATTTTCAGAGTTCATTTGTACTGCTTTTCAAATTCAGGGTCATTTAGCTCAAAATAAATCATTAAATGCATGGAAAATATCAAATGAAGTCAGAAAGGGTTAAAAATTGCTGATGTGCCTTTGAATGGTGCATATGAACACACAATAAGTATGGAGTTAAAATAAGTTATTAAAAATGAAATCCCTCTGTAATAGATGAGTTTTTGCCCGAAATCCTCATACTTCGAAAAAGATTGTCCAATTTGTACACGAAGTGCATCAAGTTTTTGCCGCAACCCTCTCAAAACTTTAGAAGTTGCTATGTGGGTGAAATTATGATGTCATGTCAAGTTACAACCTTTTCAGAGTTCATTTGTACCGCTTTTCAAATTCAGGGTCAGTTAGCTCAAAATAAATCATTAAATGCATGGAAAATATCAAATGAAGTCAGAAAGGGTTGAAAATTGATGATGTGACTTTGAATGGTGCATATGAACACACAAAAAGTATGGAGTTAAAATAAGATATTAAAAATGAAATCCTTTTGTAATAGATGAGTTATCGTCTGAAACCCTCCTACTTCGAAAGAGATTGTCCAATTTGTACACGAAGTGCATCCAGTTTTTGCCGTAACGCTCTCAACTCTTTATAAGTTGCTATGTGGGTGAAATTATGATGTCATGCCAAGTTACAACCTTTTTAGAGTTCATTTGTACTGCTTTTCAAATTCAGGGTCATTTAGCTCAAAATAAATCATTAAATGCATGGAAAATATCAAATGAAGTCAGAAAGGGTTGAAAATTGATGATGTTGCTTTGAATGGTGCATATTGAACACACAAAAAGTATGGAGTTAAAATAAGTTATTAAAAATGAAATCTTTTTTTAATAGATGAGTTTTCGTCCAAAACCCTCATACTTTGAAAGAGATTGTCCAATTTGCAACCGTAGTGCATCCAGTTTTTGCCGCAACCCTCTCAACTCTTTAGAGGTTTCTTTGTGGGTGAAATTATGATGTCACGCCAAGTTACAACCTTTTCAGAGTTCATTTGTACTGCTTTTCAAATTCAGGGTCACTTAGCTCAAAATAAATCATTAGATTATGATGTCATGCCAAGTAACAAACTTTTGAGAGTTCATTTGTACTGCTTTTCAAATTCAGGGTCATTTTGCTTAAAATAAATCATTAAATGCATGGAAAATATCAAATGAAGTCACGAAGGGTTGAAAATTGGTGATGTGCCTTTGAATTGTGCATATTGAACACACAAAAATTATTTAGGTAAAATAAGTTATTAAAAATGAAATCCTTTTGTAATAGATGAGTTTTCGTCCGAAACCCTCATACTTTGAAAGAGATTGTCCAATTTGTAACCGAAGTGCATCCAGTTTGTGCCGCCACCCTCTCAACTCTATAGAAGTTGCTATGTGGGTGAAATTATGATGTCATGCCAAGTTACAACCTTTTCAGAGTTCATTTGTATTGCTTTTCAAATTTAGGGTCATTTAGCTCAAAATAAATCATTAAATGCATGGAAAATATCAAATGAAGTCAGAAAGGGATGAAAATTGATGATGTGCCTTTGAATGGTTCATATTGAACACACAAAAATTATGGAGTTAAACTAAATTATTAAAAATGAAATCCCTTTATAATAGATGAGTTTTCGTCCAAAACCCTCATACTTCGAAAGAGATTGTCCAATTTGTAGACGAAGTGCATCCAATTTTTGCCGAAACGCTCTCAACTCTTTATAAGTTGCTATGTGGGAGAAATTATGATGTCATGCCAAGTTATAAACTTTTCAGAGCTCGTTTGTACTGCTTTTCAAATTCAGGGTCATTTAGCTCAAAATAAATCATTAAATGCTTGGAAAATATCAAATGAAGTCCGAAAGGGTTGAAAATTGATGATGTTCCTTTGAATGGTGCATATTGCACACACAAAAAGTATGGAGTTAAAATAAGTTATTAAAAATGAAATCCCTTTGTAATAGATGAGTTTTCGTCCGAAACCCTCATATTTCGAAAAAGATTGTCCAGTTTGTACACGAAGTGCATCCAGTTTTTGCCGCAACCCTCTCACCACTTAGAAGTTTCTATATGGGTGAAATTATGATGTCATGCCAAGTTACAACCTTTTCAGAGTTCATTTGTACTGCTTTTTAAATTCAGGGTCATTTAGCTCAAAATAAATCATTAAATGCATGGAAAATATCAAATGAAGTCAGAAAGGGTTAAAAATTGATGATGTGCCTTTGAATGGTGCATATTGAACACAGAAAAAGTATGGAGTTAAAACAAGTTATTAAAAATGAAATCCTTTTGTAATAGATGAGTTTTCGTCCGAAACCCTCGTACTTCGAAAGAGATTGTCCATTTTGTAACCGAAGTGCATCCAGTTTTTACCGCAACCCTCTGAAATCTTTAGAGGTTGCTATGTGGGTGAAATTATGATTTCATGCCAAGTTACAACCTTTCCAGAGTTCATTTGTACTGCTTTTCAAATTCAGGGTCATATAGCTCAAAAGAAATCATTAAATGCTTGGAAAATATGAAATGAAGTCCGAAAGGGTTGAAAATTGATGACGTGCCTTTGAATTGTGCATATTGCACACACAAAAAGTATGGAGTTAAAATAAGTTATTAAAAATGAAATCCCTTTGTAATAGTTGAGTTTTCGTTCGAAACCCTCATACTTCGAAAAAGGTTGTCCAACTTGTACAGGAAGTGCATCCAGTTTTTTCCGCAACCCTCTCAACACTTCAAAAATTGCTATGTGGGTGAAATTATGATGTCATGCCAAGTTACAACCTTTTCAGAGTTCATTTGTAATGCTTTACAAATTCAGGGTCATTTAGCTGAAAATAAATCATTAAATGCATGGAAATTATCAAATGAAGTCAGAAAGGGTTGAAAATTGATGATGTGCCTTTGAATGGTGCATATTGAACACACAAAAATTATGGAGGTAAACTAAGTTATTAAAAATGAAATCGCTTTGTAATAGATTAGTTTTCATCCGGAAGCCTCATACTTCGAAAGAGATTGTCGAATTTGTACACGAAGTGCATCCAGTTTTTGCCGTAACGCTCTCAACTCTTTATAAGTTGCTATGTGGGTGAAATTATGATGTCATGCCAAGTTACAACCTTTTCAGAGTTCATTTGTACTGCTTTTCAAATTCAGGGTCATTTAGCTCAAAATAAATCATTAAATGCATGGAAAATATCAAATGAAGTCAGAAAGGGTTGAAAATGGATGATGTGCCTTTGAATGGTGCATATTGAACACACAAAAAGTATGGAGTTAAAATAAGTTATTAAAAATGAAATCCTTTTGTAATAGATGAGTTTTCGTCTGAAACCCTCATACTTCGAAAGAGATTGATCAATTTGTAACCGAAGTGCATCCAGTTTTTGCCGCAACCCTCTCAAATATTTAGAAGTTGCTATGTGTGTGAAATTATGATTTCATGCGAAGTTACAACCATTTCAGAGTTCATTTGTACTGCTTTTCAAATTCAGGGTCATTTAGCTCAAAATAAATCATTAAATGCTTGGAAAATATCAAATGAAGTGCGAAAGGGTTGAAAATTGATGATGTGCCTGTGAATGGTGCATATTGCACACACAAAAAGTATGGAGTTAAAATAAGTTATTAAAAATGAAATCCCTTTGTAATAGATGAGTTTTCGTCCGAAACCCTCATAATTCGAAAAAGATTGTCCAGTTTGTACACAAAGTGCATCCAGTTTTTGCCGCAACCCTCTCAGCACTTGAGAAGATTCTATATGGGTGAAATTATGATGTCATGCCAAGTTGTAACCTTTTCAGAGTTCATTTGTACTGCTTTTTAAATACAGGGTCATTTAGCTCAAAATAAATCATTAAATGCATGGAAAATATCAAATGAAGTCTGAAAGGGTTAAAAATTGATGATGTGCCTTTGAATGGTGCATATTGAACACAAAAAAGTATGGAGTTAAAACAAGTTATTAAAAATGAAATCCTTTTGTAATAGATGAGTTTTCGTCCGAAACCCTCGTACTTCGAAAGAGATTGTCCATTTTGTAACCGAAGTGCATCCAGTTTTTACCGCAACCCTCTGAAATCTTTAGACGTTGCTATGTGGGTGAAATTATGATTTCATTCAAGTTACAACCTTTCCAGAGTTCATTTGTACTGCTTGTCAAATTCAGGGTCATTTAGCTCAACAGAAATCATTAAATGCTTGGAAAAATATGAAATGAAGTCCGAAAGGGTTGAAAATTGATGACGTGCCTTTGAATGGTGCATATTGCACACACAAAAAGTATGGAGTTAAAATAAGTTATTAAAAATGAAATCCCTTTGTAATAGTTGAGTTTTCGTCCGAAACCCTCATACTTCGAAAAAGATTGTCCAATTTGTACATGAAGTGCATCCAGTTTTTGCCGCAACCCTCTCAACACTTCAAAAGTTGCTATGTGGGTGAAATTATGATGTCATGCCAAGTTACAACCTTTTCAGAGTTCATTTGTAATGCTTTTCAAATTCAGGGTCATTTAGCTCAAAATAAATCATTAAATGCATGGAAATTATCAAATGAAGTCAGAAAGGGTTGAAAATTGATGATGTGCCTTTGAATGGTGCATATTGAACACACAAAAATGATGGAGTTAAACTAAGTTATTAAAAACGAAATCCCTTTGTAATAGATGAGTTTTCGTCCAAAACCCTCATACTTCGAAAGAGATTGTCCAATTTGTAGACGAAGTGCATCCAGTTTTTGCCGAAACGCTCTCAACTCTTTATAAGTTGCTATGTGGGTGAAATTATGATGTCATGCCAAGTTACAAACTTTTCAGAGTTCGTTTGTACTGCTTTACAAATTCAGGGTCATTTAGCTCAAAATAAATCATTAAATGCATTGAAAATATCAAATGAAGTCAGAAAGGGTTGAAAATTGATGATGTGCCTTTGAATGGTGCATATTGAACACACAAAAAGTATGGAGTTAAAATAAGTTATTAAAAATGAAATCCTTTTGTAATACATGAGTTTTCGTGTGAAACCCTCATACTTCGAAAGAGACTGTCCAATTTGTAACCGAAGTGCATCCAGTTTTTGCCGCAACCCTCTCAAATCTTTAGAAGTTGCTATGTGGGTGAAATTATGATTTCTTGCCAAGCTACAACCTTTTCAGAGTTCATTTGTACTGCTTTTCAAATTCAGGGTCATTTAGGTAAAAATAAATCATTAAATGCTTGGAAGATATGAAATGAAGTCCGAAAGGGTTGAAAATTGATGATGTGCCTTTGAATGGTGCATATTGCACACACAAAAAGTATTGAGTTAAAATAACTTATTAAAAATGAAATCCCTTTGTAATGGATGAGTTTTCGTCCGAAACCGTCATACTTCGTAAAAGATTGTCCAATTTGTACATGAAGTGCATCCAGTTTTTGCCGCGACCCTCTCAACACTTCAGAAGGCGCTATGTGGGTGAAATTATGATGTCATGCCAAGTTACAACCTTTTCAGAGTTCATGTGTACGGCTTTTCAAATTCAGGGTCATTTAGCTCAAAATAAATCATTAAATGCATGGAAAATATCAAATGAAGTCACAAAGGGTTGAAAATTGATGATGTGCCTTTGAATGGTGCATATTGAACACACAAAAATTATTGAGTTAAAATAAGTTATTAAAAATGAAATCCTTTTGTAATAAATGAGTTTTCGTCCGAAACCCTCATACTTCGAAAGAGATTGTCCAATTTGTAACCGAGTGCATCCAGTTTTTGCCGCAACCCTCTCAAATCTTTAGAAGTTGCTATGTGGGTGAAATTATGATTTCATGCCAAGTTAAAACCTTTTCAGAGTTCATTTGTACTGCTTTTCAAATTCAGGGTCATTTAGCTCAAAAGAAATCATTAAATGCTTTGAAAATATGAAATGAAGTCCGAAAGGGTTGGAAATTGATGGCGTGCCTTTGGATGGTGCATATTGCACACACAAAAAGAATGGAGTGAAAATAAGTTATTAAAAATGAAATCCCTTAGTACTAGATGAGATTTCGTCTGAAACGCTTATACTTCGAAAAAGATTGTCCAATTTGTACATGAAGTGCATCCAGTTTTTGCCGCGACCCTCTCAACTCTTCAAAAGTTGCTATGTGGGTGAAATTATGATGTCATGCCAAGTTACAACCTTTTCAGAGTTCATTTGTAATGCTTTTCAAACTCCGGGTCATTTAGCTCAAAAGAAATCCCTTTGTAATAGATGAGTTTTCGTCCGAAACCCTCATACTTCGAAAGAGATTGTCCAATTTGTACACGAAGTGCATCTAGTTATTGCCGTAACGCTCTCAACTCTTTAGAAGTTTCAATGTGGGTGAAATTATGATGGCATGCCAAGTTAGAACCATTTCAGAGTTCATTTGTACTGCTTTTCAAATTCAGGGTCATTTAGCTCAAAATAAATCATTAAATGCATGAAAAATATCAAATGAAGTCAAAAAGGGTTGAAAATTGATGATGTGCCTTTGAATGGGGCATATTGAACACACAAAAAGTATGGAGTTAAAATAAGTTTTTAAAGATGAAATCCTTTTGTAATAGATGAGTTTTCGTCCGAAACCCTCACACTTCGAAAGATATTGTCCAATTTGTAACCGAAGTGCATCCAGTTTTTGCCGCAACCGTCTCAAATCTTTAGAAGTTGCTATGTGGGTGAAATTATGATGTCATGCCAAGTTACAACCTTTTCAGAGTTCATTAGTACCGCTTTTCAAATTCAGGGTCATTTAGCTCAAAATAAATCATTAAATGCGTGGAGAATATCAAATGAAGTCAGAAAGGGTTGAAAATTGATGATGTGCCTTTGAATGGTGCATATTGCACACACAAAAATTATGGAGTTAAAATAAGTTATTAAAAATGAAATCCCTTTGTAATAGATGATTTTTCACCCGAAACCCTCGTACTTCGAAAAAGATTGTCCAATTTCTACACGAAGTGCATCAAGTTTTTTCCGCAACCCTCTCAACAATTTAGAAGTTGCTATGTGGGTGAAATTATGATGTCATGCCAAGTAACAACATTTTCAGAGTTCATTTGTACTGCTTTTCAAATTCAGGGTCATTTAGCTCAAAATAAATCATTAAATGCATGGAGAATATCAAATGAAGTCAGAAAGGGTTGATAATTGATGATGTGACTTTGAATGGAGCATATTGCACACACAAAAATTATGGAGTTAAAATAAGTAATTAAAAATGAAATCCCTTTGTAATAGATGAGTTTTCGCCCGAAACCCTCGTACTTCGATAAAGATTGTCTAGTTTGTACACGAAGTGCATCAAGTTTTTTCCGCAACCCTCTCAACAATGTAGACATTGCTATGTGGGTGAAATTATTATGTCATGCCAAGTAACAACATTTTCAGAGTTCATTTGTACTGCTTTTCAAATTCAGGGTCATTTAGCTCAAAATAAATCATTAAATGCATGGAAAATATCAAATGAAGTCAGAAAGGGTTAAAAATTGCTGATGTGCCTTTGAATGGTGCATATGAACACACAATAAGTATGGAGTTAAAATAAGTTATTAAAAATGAAATCCCTCTGTAATAGATGAGTTTTTGCCCGAAACCCTCATACTTCGAAAAAGATTGTCCAATTTGTACACGAAGTGCATCAAGTTTTTGCCGCAACCCTCTCAAAACTTTAGAAGTTGCTATGTGGGTGAAATTATGATGTCATGTCAAGTTACAACCTTTTCAGAGTTCATTTGTACCGCTTTTCAAATTCAGGGTCAGTTAGCTCAAAATAAATCATTAAATGCATGGAAAATATCAAATGAAGTCAGAAAGGGTTGAAAATTGATGATGTGACTTTGAATGGTGCATATGAACACACAAAAAGTATGGAGTTAAAATAAGTTATTAAAAATGAAATCCTTTTGTAATAGATGAGTTATCGTCTGAAACCCTCCTACTTCGAAAGAGATTGTCCAATTTGTACACGAAGTGCATCTAGTTTTTGCCGTAACCCTCTCAACTCTTTATAAGTTGCTATGTGGGTGAAATTATGATGTCATGCCAAGTTACAACCTTTTCAAAGTTCATTTGTACTGCTTTTCAAATTCAGGGTCATTTAGCTCAAAATAAATCATTAAATGCATGGAAAATATCAAATGAAGTCAGAAAGGGTTGATAATTGATGATGTGACTTTGAATGGAGCATATTGCACACACAAAAATTATGGAGTTAAAATAAGTAATTAAAAATGAAATCCCTTTGTAATAGATGAGTTTTCGCCCGAAACCCTCGTACTTCGAAAAAGATTGTCTAGTTTGTACACGAAGTGCATCAAGTTTTTTCCGCAACCCTCTCAACAATGTAGACATTGCTATGTGGGTGAAATTATTATGTCATGCCAAGTAACAACATTTTCAGAGTTCATTTGTACTGCTTTTCAAATTCAGGGTCATTTAGCTCAAAATAAATCATTAAATGCATGGAAAATATCAAATGAAGTCAGAAAGGGTTAAAAATTGCTGATGTGCCTTTGAATGGTGCATATGAACACACAATAAGTATGGAGTTAAAATAAGTTATTAAAAATGAAATCCCTCTGTAATAGATGAGTTTTTGCCCGAAACCCTCATACTTCGAAAAAGATTATCCAATTTGTACACGAAGTGCATCAAGTTTTTGCCGCAACCCTCTCAAAACATTAGAAGTTGCTATGTGGGTGAAATTATGATGTCATGTCAAGTTACAACCTTTTCAGAGTTCATTTGTACCGCTTTTCAAATTCAGGGTCAGTTAGCTCAAAATAAATCATTAAATGCATGGAAAATATCAAATGAAGTCAGAAAGGGTTGAAAATTGATGATGTGACTTTGAATGGTGCATATGAACACACAAAAAGTATGGAGTTAAAATAAGTTATTAAAAATGAAATCCTTTTGTAATAGATGAGTTATCGTCTGAAACCCTCCTACTTCGAAAGAGATTGTCCAATTTGTACACGAAGTGCATCAAGTTTTTGCCGTAACCCTCTCAACTCTTTTTAAGTTGCTATGTGGGTGAAATTATGATGTCATGCCAAGTTACAACATTTTCAGAGTTCATTTGTACTGCTTTTCAAATTCAGGGTCATTTAGCTCAAAATAAATCATTAAATGCATGGAGAATATCAAATGAAGTCAGAAAGGGTTGATAATTGATGATGTGACTTTGAATGGAGCATATTGCACACACAAAAATTATGGAGTTAAAATAAGTAATTAAAAATGAAATCCCTTTGTAATAGATGAGTTTTCGCCCGAAACCCTCGTACTTCGAAAAAGATTGTCTAGTTTGTACACGAAGTGCATCAAGTTTTTTCCGCAACCCTCTCAACAATGTAGACATTGCTATGTGGGTGAAATTATTATGTCATGCCAAGTAACAACATTTTCAGAGTTCATTTGTACTGCTTTTCAAATTCAGGGTCATTTAGCTCAAAATAAATCATTAAATGCATGGAAAATATCAAATGAAGTCAGAAAGGGTTAAAAATTGCTGATGTGCCTTTGAACGGTGCATATGAACACACAATAAGTATGGAGTTAAAATAAGTTATTAAAAATGAAATCCCTCTGTAATAGATGAGTTTTTGCCCGAAACCCTCATACTTCGAAAAAGATTGTCCAATTTGTACACGAAGTGCATCAAGTTTTTGCCGCAACCCTCTCAAAACTTTAGAAGTTGCTATGTGGGTGAAATTATGATGTCATGTCAAGTTACAACCTTTTCAGAGTTCATTTGTACCGCTTTTCAAATTCAGGGTCAGTTAGCTCAAAATAAATCATTAAATGCATGGAAAATATCAAATGAAGTCAGAAAGGGTTGAAAATTGATGATGTGACTTTGAATGGTGCATATGAACACACAAAAATTATGGAGTTAAAATAAGTTATTAAAAATGAAATCCTTTTGTAATAGATGAGTTATCGTCTGAAACCCTCCTACTTCGAAAGAGATTGTCCAATTTGTACACGAAGTGCATCAAGTTTTTGCCGTAACCCTCTCAACTCTTTATAAGTTGCTATGTGGGTGAAATTATGATGTCATGCCAAGTTACAACCTTTTCAAAGTTCATTTGTACTGCTTTTCAAATTCAGGGTCATTTAGCTCAAAATAAATCATTAAATGCATGGAAAATATCAAATGAAGTCAGAAAGGGTTGATAATTGATGATGTGACTTTGAATGGAGCATATTGCACACACAAAAATTATGGAGTTAAAATAAGTAATTAAAAATGAAATCCCTTTGTAATAGATGAGTTTTCGCCCGAAACCCTCGTACTTCGAAAAAGATTGTCTAGTTTGTACACGAAGTGCATCAATTTTTTTCCGCAACCCTCTCAACAATGTAGACATTGCTATGTGGGTGAAATTATTATGTCATGCCAAGTAACAACATTTTCAGAGTTCATTTGTACTGCTTTTCAAATTCAGGGTCATTTAGCTCAAAATAAATCATTAAATGCATGGAAAATATCAAATGAAGTCAGAAAGGGTTAAAAATTGCTGATGTGCCTTTGAATGGTGCATATGAACATACAATAAGTATGGAGTTAAAATAAGTTATTAAAAATGAAATCCCTCTGTAATAGATGAGTTTTTGCCCGAAACCCTCATACTTCGAAAAAGATTGTCCAATTTGTACACGAAGTGCATCAAGTTTTTGCCGCAACCCTCTCAAAACTTTAGAAGTTGCTATGTGGGTGAAATTATGATGTCATGTCAAGTTACAACCTTTTCAGAGTTCATTTGTACCGCTTTTCAAATTCAGGGTCAGTTAGCTCAAAATAAATCATTAAATGCATGGAAAATATCAAATGAAGTCAGAAAGGGTTGAAAATTGATGATGTGACTTTGAATGGTGCATATGAACACACAAAAATTATGGAGTTAAAATAAGTTATTAAAAATGAAATCCTTTTGTAATAGATGAGTTATCGTCTGAAACCCTCCTTCTTCGAAAGAGATTGTCCAATTTGTACACGAAGTGCATCAAGTTTTTGCCGTAACCCTCTCAACTCTTTTTAAGTTGCTATGTGGGTGAAATTATGATGTCATGCCAAGTTACAACATTTTCAGAGTTCATTTGTACTGCTTTTCAAATTCAGGGTCATTTAGCTCAAAATAAATCATTAAATGCATGGAGAATATCAAATGAAGTCAGAAAGGGTTGATAATTGATGATGTGACTTTGAATGGAGCATATTGCACACACAAAAATTATGGAGTTAAAATAAGTAATTAAAAATGAAATCCCTTTGTAATAGATGAGTTTTCGCCCGAAACCCTCGTACTTCGAAAAAGATTGTCTAGTTTGTACACGAAGTGCATCAAGTTTTTTCCGCAACCCTCTCAACAATGTAGACATTGCTATGTGGGTGAAATTATTATGTCATGCCAAGTAACAACATTTTCAGAGTTCATTTGTACTGCTTTTCAAATTCAGGGTCATTTAGCTCAAAATAAATCATTAAATGCATGGAAAATATCAAATGAAGTCAGAAAGGGTTAAAAATTGCTGATGTGCCTTTGAACGGTGCATATGAACACACAATAAGTATGGAGTTAAAATAAGTTATTAAAAATGAAATCCCTCTGTAATAGATGAGTTTTTGCCCGAAACCCTCATACTTCGAAAAAGATTGTCCAATTTGTACACGAAGTGCATCAAGTTTTTGCCGCAACCCTCTCAAAACTTTAGAAGTTGCTATGTGGGTGAAATTATGATGTCATGTCAAGTTACAACCTTTTCAGAGTTCATTTGTACCGCTTTTCAAATTCAGGGTCAGTTAGCTCAAAATAAATCATTAAATGCATGGAAAATATCAAATGAAGTCAGAAAGGGTTGAAAATTGATGATGTGACTTTGAATGGTGCATATGAACACACAAAAATTATGGAGTTAAAATAAGTTATTAAAAATGAAATCCTTTTGTAATAGATGAGTTATCGTCTGAAACCCTCCTACTTCGAAAGAGATTGTCCAATTTGTACACGAAGTGCATCAAGTTTTTGCCGTAACCCTCTCAACTCTTTATAAGTTGCTATGTGGGTGAAATTATGATGTCATGCCAAGTTACAACCTTTTCAAAGTTCATTTGTACTGCTTTTCAAATTCAGGGTCATTTAGCTCAAAATAAATCATTAAATGCATGGAAAATATCAAATGAAGTCAGAAAGGGTTGATAATTGATGATGTGACTTTGAATGGAGCATATTGCACACACAAAAATTATGGAGTTAAAATAAGTAATTAAAAATGAAATCCCTTTGTAATAGATGAGTTTTCGCCCGAAACCCTCGTACTTCGAAAAAGATTGTCTAGTTTGTACACGAAGTGCATCAATTTTTTTCCGCAACCCTCTCAACAATGTAGACATTGCTATGTGGGTGAAATTATTATGTCATGCCAAGTAACAACATTTTCAGAGTTCATTTGTACTGCTTTTCAAATTCAGGGTCATTTAGCTCAAAATAAATCATTAAATGCATGGAAAATATCAAATGAAGTCAGAAAGGGTTAAAAATTGCTGATGTGCCTTTGAATGGTGCATATGAACATACAATAAGTATGGAGTTAAAATAAGTTATTAAAAATGAAATCCCTCTGTAATAGATGAGTTTTTGCCCGAAACCCTCATACTTCGAAAAAGATTGTCCAATTTGTACACGAAGTGCATCAAGTTTTTGCCTCAACCCTCTCAAAACTTTAGAAGTTGCTATGTAGGTGAAATTATGATGTCATGTCAAGTTACAACCTTTTCAGAGTTCATTTGTACCGCTTTTCAAATTCAGGGTCAGTTAGCTCAAAATAAATCATTAAATGCATGGAAAATATCAAATGAAGTCACAAAGGGTTGAAAATTGATGATGTGACTTTGAATGGTGCATATGAACACACAAAAAGTATGGAGTTAAAATAAGTTATTAAAAATGAAATCCTTTTGTAATAGATGAGTTATCGTCTGAAACCCTCCTACTTCGAAAGAGATTGTCCAATTTGTACACGAAGTGCATCAAGTTTTTGCCGTAACCCTCTCAACACTTTATAAGTTGCTATGTGGGTGAAATTATGATGTCATGCCAAGTTACAACCTTTTCAAAGTTCATTTGTACTGCTTTTCAAATTCAGGGTCATTTAGCTCAAAATAAATCATTAAATGCATGGAAAATATCAAATGAAGTCAGAAAGGGTTAAAAATTGCTGATGTGCCTTTGAATGGTGCATATGAACACACAATAAGTATGGAGTTAAAATAAGTTATTAAAAATGAAATCCCTCTGTAATAGATGAGTTTTTGCCCGAAACCCTCATACTTCGAAAAAGATTATCCAACTTGTACACGAAGTGCATCAAGTTTTTGCCGCAACCCTCTCAAAACTTTAGAAGTTGCTATGTGGGTGAAATTATGATGTCATGTCAAGTTACAACCTTTTCAGAGTTCATTTGTACCGCTTTTCAAATTCAGGGTCAGTTAGCTCAAAATAAATCATTAAATGCATGGAAAATATCAAATGAAGTCAGAAAGGGTTGAAAATTGATGATGTGACTTTGAATGGTGCATATGAACACACAAAAAGTATGGAGTTAAAATAAGTTATTAAAAATGAAATCCTTTTGTAATAGATGAGTTATCGTCTGAAACCCTCCTACTTCGAAAGAGATTGTCCAATTTGTACACGAAGTGCATCAAGTTTTTGCCGTAACCCTCTCAACTCTTTTTAAGTTGCTATGTGGGTGAAATTATGATGTCATGCCAAGTTACAACATTTTCAGAGTTCATTTGTACTGCTTTTCAAATTCAGGGTCATTTAGCTCAAAATAAATCATTAAATGCATGGAGAATATCAAATGAAGTCAGAAAGGGTTGATAATTGATGATGTGACTTTGAATGGAGCATATTGCACACACAAAAATTATGGAGTTAAAATAAGTAATTAAAAATGAAATCCCTTTGTAATAGATGAGTTTTCGCCCGAAACCCTCGTACTTCGAAAAAGATTGTCTAGTTTGTACACGAAGTGCATCAAGTTTTTTCCGCAACCCTCTCAACAATGTAGACATTGCTATGTGGGTGAAATTATTATGTCATGCCAAGTAACAACATTTTCAGAGTTCATTTGTACTGCTTTTCAAATTCAGGGTCATTTAGCTCAAAATAAATCATTAAATGCATGGAAAATATCAAATGAAGTCAGAAAGGGTTAAAAATTGCTGATGTGCCTTTGAATGGTGCATATGAACACACAATAAGTATGGAGTTAAAATAAGTTATTAAAAATGAAATCCCTCTGTAATAGATGAGTTTTTGCCCGAAACCCTCATACTTCGAAAAAGATTGTCCAATTTGTACACGAAGTGCATCAAGTTTTTGCCGCAACCCTCTCAAAACTTTAGAAGTTGCTATGTGGGTGAAATTATGATGTCATGTCAAGTTACAACCTTTTCAGAGTTCATTTGTACCGCTTTTCAAATTCAGGGTCAGTTAGCTCAAAATAAATCATTAAATGCATGGAAAATATCAAATGAAGTCAGAAAGGGTTGAAAATTGATGATGTGACTTTGAATGGTGCATATGAACACACAAAAATTATGGAGTTAAAATAAGTTATTAAAAATGAAATCCTTTTGTAATAGATGAGTTATCGTCTGAAACCCTCCTACTTCGAAAGAGATTGTCCAATTTGTACACGAAGTGCATCAAGTTTTTGCCGTAACCCTCTCAACTCTTTATAAGTTGCTATGTGGGTGAAATTATGATGTCATGCCAAGTTACAACCTTTTCAAAGTTCATTTGTACTGCTTTTCAAATTCAGGGTCATTTAGCTCAAAATAAATCATTAAATGCATGGAAAATATCAAATGAAGTCAGAAAGGGTTGATAATTGATGATGTGACTTTGAATGGAGCATATTGCACACACAAAAATTATGGAGTTAAAATAAGTAATTAAAAATGAAATCCCTTTGTAATAGATGAGTTTTCGCCCGAAACCCTCGTACTTCGAAAAAGATTGTCTAGTTTGTACACGAAGTGCATCAAGTTTTTTCCGCAACCCTCTCAACAATGTAGACATTGCTATGTGGGTGAAATTATTATGTCATGCCAAGTAACAACATTTTCAGAGTTCATTTGTACTGCTTTTCAAATTCAGGGTCATTTAGCTCAAAATAAATCATTAAATGCATGGAAAATATCAAATGAAGTCAGAAAGGGTTAAAAATTGCTGATGTGCCTTTGAATGGTGCATATGAACATACAATAAGTATGGAGTTAAAATAAGTTATTAAAAATGAAATCCCTCTGTAATAGATGAGTTTTTGCCCGAAACCCTCATACTTCGAAAAAGATTGTCCAATTTGTACACGAAGTGCATCAAGTTTTTGCCGCAACCCTCTCAAAACTTTAGAAGTTGCTATGTGGGTGAAATTATGATGTCATGTCAAGTTACAACCTCTTCAGAGTTCATTTGTACCGCTTTTCAAATTCAGGGTCAGTTAGCTCAAAATAAATCATTAAATGCATGGAAAATATCAAATGAAGTCAGAAAGGGTTGAAAATGGATGATGTGACTTTGAATGGTGCATATGAACACACAAAAAGTATGGAGTTAAAATAAGTTATTAAAAATGAAATCCTTTTGTAATAGATGAGTTATCGTCTGAAACCCTCCTACTTCGAAAGAGATTGTCCAAATTGTACACGAAGTGCATCAAGTTTTTGCCGTAACCCTCTCAACTCTTTATAAGTTGCTATGTGGGTGAAATTATGATGTCATGCCAAGTTACAACCTTTTCAAAGTTCATTTGTACTGTTTTTCAAATTCAGGGTCATTTAGCTCAAAATAAATCATTAAATGCATGGAAAATATCAAATGAAGTCAGAAAGGGTTGAAAATTGATGATGTTGCTTTGAATGGTGCATATTGAACACACAAAAAGTATGGAGTTAAAATAAGTTATTAAAAATGAAATCTTTTTTTAATAGATGAGTTTTCGTCCAAAACCCTCATACTTTGAAAGAGATTGTCCAATTTGCAACCGTAGTGCATCCAGTTTTTGCCGCAACCCTCTCAACTCTTTAGAAGTTTCTTTGTGGGTGAAATTATGATGTCACGCCAAGTTACAACCTTTTCAGAGTTCATTTGTACTGCTTTTCAAATTCAGGGTCACATAGCTCAAAATAAATCATTAAATTATGATGTCATGCCAAGTAACAAACTTTTGAGAGTTCATTTGTACTGCTTTTCAAATTCAGGGTCATTTTGCTTAAAATAAATCATTAAATGCATGGAAAATATCAAATGAAGTCACGAAGGGTTGAAAATTGATGATGTGCCTTTGAATTGTGCATATTGAACACACAAAAATTATTTAGGTAAAATAAGTTATTAAAAATGAAATCCTTTTGTAATAGATGAGTTTTCGTCCGAAACCCTCATACTTTGAAAGAGATTGTCCAATTTGTAACCGAAGTGCATCCAGTTTGTTCCGCCACCCTCTCAACTCTATAGAAGTTGCTATGTGGGTGAAATTATGATGTCATGCCAAGTTACAACCTTTTTAGAGTTCATTTGTATTGCTTTTCAAATTTAGGGTCATTTAGCTCAAAATAAATCATTAAATGCATGGAAAATATCAAATGAAGTCAGAAAGGGATGAAAATTGATGATGTGCCTTTGAATGGTTCATATTGAACACACAAAAATTATGGAGTTAAACTAAATTATTAAAAATGAAATCCCTTTATAATAGATGAGTTTTCGTCCAAAACCCTCATACTTCGAAAGAGATTGTCCAATTTGTAGACGAAGTGCATCCAATTTTTGCCGAAACGCTCTCAACTCTTTATAAGTTGCTATGTGGGAGAAATTATGATGTCATGCCAAGTTATAAACTTTTCAGAGCTCGTTTGTACTGCTTTTCAAATTCAGGGTCATTTAGCTCAAAATAAATCATTAAATGCTTGGAAAATATCAAATGAAGTCCGAAAGGGTTGAAAATTGATGATGTTCCTTTGAATGGTGCATATTGCACACACAAAAAGTATGGAGTTAAAATAAGTTATTAAAAATGAAATCCCTTTGTAATAGATGAGTTTTCGTCCGAAACCCTCATATTTCGAAAAAGATTGTCCAGTTTGTACACGAAGTGCATCCAGTTTTTGCCGCAACCCTCTCACCACTTAGAAGTTTCTATATGGGTGAAATTATGATGTCATGCCAAGTTACAACCTTTTCAGAGTTCATTTGTACTGCTTTTTAAATTCAGGGTCATTTAGCTCAAAATAAATCATTAAATGCATGGAAAATATCAAATGAAGTCAGAAAGGGTTAAAAATTGATGATGTGCCTTTGAATGGTGCATATTGAACACAAAAAAAGTATGGAGTTAAAACAAGTTATTAAAAATGAAATCCTTTTGTAATAGATGAGTTTTCGTCCGAAACCCTCGTACTTCGAAAGAGATTGTCCATTTTGTAACCGAAGTGCATCCAGTTTTTACCACAACCCTCTGAAATCTTTAGAGGTTGCTATGTGGGTGAAATAATGAATTCATGCCAAGTTACAACCTTTCCGGAGTTCATTTGTACTGCTTTTCAAATTCAGGGTCATATAGCTCAAAAGAAATCATTAAATGCTTGGAAAATATGAAATGAAGTCCGAAAGGGTTGAAAATTGATGACGTGCCTTTGAATTGTGCATATTGCACACACAAAAAGTATGGAGTTAAAATAAGTTATTAAAAATGAAATCCCTTTGTAATAGTTGAGTTTTCGTTCGAAACCCTCATACTTCGAAAAAGGTTGTCCAATTTGTACAGGAAGTGCATCCAGTTTTTTCCGCAACCCTCTCAACACTTCAAAAATTGCTATGTGGGTGAAATTATGATGTCATCCCAAGTTACAACCTTTTCAGAGTTCATTTGTAATGCTTTTCAAATTCAGGGTCATTTAGCTGAAAATAAATCATTAAATGCATGGAAATTATCAAATGAAGTCAGAAAGGGTTGAAAATTGATGATGTGCCTTTGAATGGTGCATATTGAACACACAAAAATTATGGAGGTAAACTAAGTTATTAAAAATGAAATCGCTTTGTAATAGATTAGTTTTCATCCGAAAGCCTCATACTTCGAAAGAGATTGTCCAATTTGTACACGAAGTGCATCCAGTTTTTGCCGTAACGCTCTCAACTCTTTATAAGTTGCTATGTGGGTGAAATTATGATGTCATGCCAAGTTACAACCTTTTCAGAGTTCATTTGTACTGCTTTTCAAATTCAGGGTCATTTAGCTCAAAATAAATCATTAAATGCATGGAAAATATCAAATGAAGTCAGAAAGGGTTGAAAATGGATGATGTGCCTTTGAATGGTGCATATTGAACACACAAAAAGTATGGAGTTAAAATAAGTTATTAAAAATGAAATCCTTTTGTAATAGATGAGTTTTCGTCTGAAACCCTCATACTTCGAAAGAGATTGATCAATTTGTAACCGAAGTGCATCCAGTTTTTGCCGCAACCCTCTCAAATATTTAGAAGTTGCTATGTGTGTGAAATTATGATTTCATGCCAAGTTACAACCATTTCAGAGTTCATTTGTACTGCTTTTCAAATTCAGGGTCATTTAGCTCAAAATAAATCATTAAATGCTTGGAAAATATCAAATGAAGTGCGAAAGGGTTGAAAATTGATGATGTGCCTGTGAATGGTGCATATTGCACACACAAAAAGTATGGAGTTAAAATAAGTTATTAAAAATGAATCCCTTTGTAATAGATGAGTTTTCGTCCGAAACCCTCATAATTCGAAAAAGATTGTCCAGTTTGTACACAAAGTGCATCCAGTTTTTGCCGCAACCCTCTCAGCACTTGAGAAGATTCTATATGGGTGAAATTATGATTTCATGCCAAGTTGTAACCTTTTCAGAGTTCATTTGGACTGCTTTTTAAATTCAGGGTCATTTAGCTCAAAATAAATCATTAAATGCATGGAAAATATCAAATGAAGTCTGAAAGGGTTAAAAATTGATGATGTGCCTTTGAATGGTGCATATTGAACACAAAAAAGTATGGAGTTAAAACAAGTTATTAAAAATGAAATCCTTTTGTAATAGATGAGTTTTCGTCCGAAACCCTCGTACTTCGAAAGAGATTGTCCATTTTGTAACCGAAGTGCATCCAGTTTTTACCGCAACCCTCTGAAATCTTTAGACGTTGCTATGTGGGTGAAATTATGATTTCATTCCAAGTTACAACCTTTCCAGAGTTCATTTGTACTGCTTGTCAAATTCAGGGTCATTTAGCTCAACAGAAATCATTAAATGCTTGGAAAAATATGAAATGAAGTCCGAAAGGGTTGAAAATTGATGACGTGCCTTTGAATGGTGCATATTGCACACACAAAAAGTATGGAGTTAAAATAAGTTATTAAAAATGAAATCCCTTTGTAATAGTTGAGTTTTCGTCCGAAACCCTCATACTTCGAAAAAGATTGTCCAATTTGTACATGAAGTGCATCCAGTTTTTGCCTCAACCCTCTCAACACTTCAAAACTTGCTATGTGGGTGAAATTATGATGTCATGCCAAGTTACAACGTTTTCAGAGTTCATTTGTAATGCTTTTCAAATTCAGGGTCATTTAGCTCAAAATAAATCATTAAATGCATGGAAATTATCAAATGAAGTCAGAAAGGGTTGAAAATTGATGATGTGCCTTTGAATGGTGCATATTGAACACACAAAAATGATGGAGTTAAACTAAGTTATTAAAAATGAAATCCCTTTGTAATAGATGAGTTTTCGTCCAAAACCCTCATACTTCGAAAGAGATTGTCCAATTTGTAGACGAAGTGCATCCAGTTTTTGCCGAAACGCTCTCAACTCTTTATAGGTTGCTATGTGGGTGAAATTATGATGTCATGCCAAGTTACAAACTTTTCAGAGTTCGTTTGTACTGCTTTACAAATTCAGGGTCATTTAGCTCAAAATAAATCATTAAATGCATTGAAAATATCAAATGAAGTCAGAAAGGGTTGAAAATTGATGATGTGCCTTTGAATGGTGCATATTGAACACACAAAAAGTATGGAGTTAAACTAAGTTATTAAAAATGAAATCCTTTTGTAATACATGAGTTTTCGTGTGAAACCCTCATACTTCGAAAGAGACTGTCCAATTTGTAACCGAAGTGCATCCAGTTTTTGCCGCAAACCTCTCAAATCTTTAGAAGTTGCTATGTGGGTGAAATTATGATTTCTTGCCAAGCTACAACCTTTTCAGAGTTCATTTGTACTGCTTTTCAAATTCAGGGTCATTTAGGTCAAAATAAATCATTAAATGCTTGGAAGATATGAAATGAAGTCCGAAAGGGTTGAAAATTGATGATGTGCCTTTGAATGGTGCATATTGCACACACAAAAAGTATTGAGTTAAAATAACTTATTAAAAATGAAATCCCTTTGTAATGGATGAGTTTTCGTCCGAAACCGTCATACTTCGTAAAAGATTGTCCAATTTGTACATGAAGTGCATCCAGTTTTTGCCGCGACCCTCTCAACACTTCAGAAGGCGCTATGTGGGTGAAATTATGATGTCATGCCAAGTTACAACCTTTTCAGAGTTCATGTGTACGGCTTTTCAAATTCAGGGTCATTTAGCTCAAAATAAATCATTAAATGCATGGAAAATATCAAATGAAGTCACAAAGGGTTGAAAATTGATGATGTGCCTTTGAATGGTGCATATTGAACACACAAAAATTATGGAGTTAAAATAAGTTATTAAAAATGAAATCCTTTTGTAATAAATGAGTTTTCGTCCGAAACCCTCATACTTCGAAAGAGATTGTCCAATTTGTAACCGAGTGCATCCAGTTTTTGCCGCAACCCTCTCAAATCTTTAGAAGTTGCTATGTGGGTGAAATTATGATTTCATGCCAAGTTAAAACCTTTTCAGAGTTCATTTGTACTGCTTTTCAAATTCAGGGTCATTTAGCTCAAAAGAAATCATTAAATGCTTTGAAAATATGAAATGAAGTCCGAAAGGGTTGAAAATTGATGGCGTGCCTTTGGATGGTGCATATTGCACACACAAAAAGAATGGAGTGAAAATAAGTTATTAAAAATGAAATCCCTTTGTACTAGATGAGATTTCGTCTGAAACGCTTATACTTCGAAAAAGATTGTCCAATTTGTACATGAAGTGCATCCAGTTTTTGCCGCGACCCTCTCAACACTTCAAAAGTTGCTATGTGGGTGAAATTATGATGTCATGCCAAGTTACAACCTTTTCAGAGTTCGTTTGTACTGCTTTACAAATTCAGGGTCATTTAGCTCAAAATAAATCATTAAATGCATTGAAAATATCAAATGAAGTCAGAAAGGGTTGAAAATTGATGATGTGCCTTTGAATGGTGCATATTGAACACACAAAAAGTATGGAGTTAAAATAAGTTATTAAAAATGAAATCCTTTTGTAATACATGAGTTTTCGTGTGAAACCCTCATACTTCGAAAGAGACTGTCCAATTTGTAACCGAAGTGCATCCAGTTTTTGCCGCAACCCTCTCAAATCTTTAGAAGTTGCTATGTGGGTGAAATTATGATTTCTTGCCAAGCTACAACCTTTTCAGAGTTCATTTGTACTGCTTTTCAAATTCAGGGTCATTTAGGTCAAAATAAATCATTAAATGCTTGGAAGATATGAAATGAAGTCCGAAAGGGTTGAAAATTGATGATGTGCCTTTGAATGGTGCATATTGCACACACAAAAAGTATTGAGTTAAAATAACTTATTAAAAATGAAATCCCTTTGTAATGGATGAGTTTTCGTCCGAAACCGTCATACTTCGTAGAAGATTGTCCAATTTGTACATGAAGTGCATCCAGTTTTTGCCGCGACCCTCTCAACACTTCAGAAGGCGCTATGTGGGTGAAATTATGATGTCATGCCAAGTTACAACCTTTTCAGAGTTCATGTGTACGGCTTTTCAAATTCAGGGTCATTTAGCTCAAAATAAATCATTAAATGCATGGAAAATATCAAATGAAGTCACAAAGGGTTGAAAATTGATGATGTGCCTTTGAATGGTGCATATTGAACACACAAAAATTATGGAGTTAAAATAAGTTATTAAAAATGAAATCCTTTTGTAATAAATGAGTTTTCGTCCGAAACCCTCATACTTTGAAAGAGATTGTCCAATTTGTAACCGAGTGCATCCAGTTTTTGCCGCAACCCTCTCAAATCTTTAGAAGTTGCTATGTGGGTGAAATTATGATTTCATGCCAAGTTAAAACCTTTTCAGAGTTCATTTGTACTGCTTTTCAAATTCAGGGTCATTTAGCTCAAAAGAAATCATTAAATGCTTTGAAAATATGAAATGAAGTCCGAAAGGGTTGAAAATTGATGGCGTGCCTTTGGATGGTGCATATTGCACACACAAAAAGAATGGAGTGAAAATAAGTTATTAAAAATGAAATCCCTTTGTACTAGATGAGATTTCGTCTGAAACGCTTATACTTCGAAAAAGATTGTCCAATTTGTACATGAAGTGCATCCAGTTTTTGCCGCGACCCTCTCAACACTTCAAAAGTTGCTATGTGGGTGAAATTATGATGTCATGCCAAGTTACAACCTTTTCAGAGTTCATTTGTAATGCTTTTCAAACTCCGGGTCATTTAGCTCAAAAGAAATCCCTTTGTAATAGATGAGTTTTCGTCCGAAACCCTCATACTTCGAAAGAGATTGTCCAATTTGTACACGAAGTGCATCTAGTTATTGCCGTAACGCTCTCAACTCTTTAGAAGTTTCAATGTGGGTGAAATTATGTTGGCATGCCAAGTTAGAACCATTTCAGAGTTCATTTGTACTGCTTTTCAAATTCAGGGTCATTTAGCTCAAAATAAATCATTAAATGCATGAAAAATATCAAATGAAGTCAAAAAGGGTTGAAAATTGATGATGTGCCTTTGAATGGGGCATATTGAACACACAAAAAGTATGGAGTTAAAATAAGTTTTTAAAGATGAAATCCTTTTGTAATAGATGAGTTTTCGTCCGAAACCCTCACACTTCGAAAGATATTGTCCAATTTGTAACCGAAGTGCATCCAGTTTTTGCCGCAACCGTCTCAAATCTTTAGAAGTTGCTATGTGGGTGAAATTATGATTTCATGCCAAGTTACAACCTTTTCAGAGTTCGTTTGTACTGCTTTTCAAATTCAGGGTCATTTAGCTCAAAATAAATCATTAAATGTTTGGAAAATATCAAAAGAAGTCCGAAAGGGTTGAAAATTGATTATGTCCCTTTGAATGGTGCATATTGAACACACAAAAAGTATGGAGTTAAAATAAGTTATTAAAAAAGAAATCCCTTTGTAATAGATGAGTTTTCGTCCGAAACCCTCCTACTTCGAAAGAGATTGTCCAATTTGTACACGAACTGCATCCAGTTTTTGCCGCAACACTCTCAACACTTCAGAAGTTGCTATGTGGGTGAAATTATGATGTCATGCCAAGTTACAACCTTTTCAGAGTTCATTTGTACTTCTTTTCAAATTTAGGGTCATTTAGCTCAAAATAAATCATTAAATGCATGGAAAATATCAAATGAAGTCAGAAGGGGTTGAAAATTGATGATGTGCCTTTGAATGGTGCATATGAATGTATTAAAACTATGGAGTTAAAATAAGTTATTAAAAATGAAATGCTTTTGTAATAGATGAGTATTCGTTCCAAACCCTCATACTTCGAAAGAGATTGTCCAATTTGTACACGAAGTGCATCCAGTTTTTGCCGAAACCCTCTCAACTCTTTAGAAGTTGCTATGTGGGTGAAGTTATGATGTCATGCCAAGTTACAACCTTTTCAGAGTTCATTTGTACTGCTTTTCAAATTCAGGGTCATTTTGCTCAAAATAAATCATTAAATGCATGGAAAATATCAAATGAAGTCAGAAAGGGTTGAAAATTGATGATGTGCCTTTGAATGGGGCATATTGAACACACACAAACTATTTAGTTAAAATATGTTATTAAAAATGAAATCCTTTTGTAATATATGAGTTTTCGTCCGAAACCCTCCTACTTCGAAAGAGATTGTCCAATTTGTACACGAAGTGCATCCAGTTTTTGCCGTAACCCTCTCAACTCTTTAGAAGTTGCTATGTGGGTGAAATTATGATTTCATGCCAAGTTACAACCTTTTCAGAGTTCATATGTACTGGTTTTCATATTAAGGGTCATTTATCTAAAAATAAATCATTAAATGCATGGAAAATATCAAATGAAGTCAGAAAGGGTTGAAAGTTGATGATGTGCCTTTGAATGGTGCATATTGAACAAATAAAAATTATTGAGTTAAAATAAGATATGAAAAATGAAATCCTTTTGTAATAGATGAGTTTTCGTCCGTAACCCTCATACTTCGAAAGAGATTGTCCAATTTGTACACGAAGTGCATCCAGTTTTTGCCGTAACCCTCTCAACTCTTTATAAGTTGCTATGTGGGTGAAATTATGATGTCATGCCAAGTTACAACCTTTTCAGAGTTCAGTTGTACTGCTTTTCAAATTCAGGGTAATTGAGCTCAAAATAAATCACTAAATGCATGGAAAATATCAAATGAAGTCAGAAAGGGTTGAAAGTTGATGATGTGCCTTTGAATGGTGCATATTGAACACACAAAAATTATTTAGTTAAAATAAGTTATTAAAAATGAAATCCTTTTGTAATAGATGAGTTTTCGTCCGAAACCCTCATACTTCGAAAGAGATTGTCCAATTCGTAACCGAAGTGCATCCAGTTTTTGCCGTAACGCTCTCAACTCTTTAGAAGTTGCTATGTGGGTGAAATGATGATTTCATGCCAAGTTACAACCTTTTCAGAGTTCATTTGTACTGGTTTTCATATTAAGCGTCATTTATCTGAAAATAAATCATTAAATGCATGGAAAATATCAAATGAAGTCAGAAAGGGTTGAAAGTTGATGATGTGCCTTTGAATGGTGCATATTGAACAAATAAAAATTATTGAGTTAAACTAACTTATTACAAATGAAATCCCTTTCTAATAGATGATCTTTTGTCCAAAACCCTCATACTTCGAAAGAGATTGTCCAATTTGTACACGAAGTGCATCAAGTTTTTGCCGTAACCCTCTCAACTCTTTATAAGTTGCTATGTGGGTGAAATTATGATGTCATGCCAAGTTACAACCTTTTTAGAGTGCATTTGTACTGCTTTTCAAATTCAGGGTCATTTGGCTCAAAATAAATCATTAAATGCATGGAAAATATCAAATGAAGTCAGAAAGGATTGAAAATTGATGATGTGCCTTTGAATGGTGCATATTGAACACACAAAAAGTATGGAGTTAAAATAAGTTATTAAAAATGAAATCCTTTTGTAATAGATGAGTTTTCGTCTGAAACCCTCACACCTCGAAAGAGATTGTCCAATTTGTAACCGAAGTGCATCCAGTTTTTGCCGCAACCCTCTCAAATCTTTAGAAGTTGCTATGTGGGTGAAATTATGATTTCGTGCCAAGCTACAACCTTTTAAGAGTTCATTTGTACTACTTTTCAAATTCAGGGTCATTTAGCTCAAAAGAAATCATTAAATGCGTGTAAAATAAGAAATGAAGTCCCAAAGGGATGAAAATTGATGATGTGCCTTTGAATGGTGCATATTGCACACACAAAAAGTATGGAGTTAAAATAACTTTTTAAAAATGAAATCCCTTTGTAATAGATGAGTTTTCGTCCGAAACCCTCATACTTCGAAAAAGATTGTCCAATTTGTACACGAAGTGCATCCAGTTTTTGCCACAACACTCTCAACACTTCAGAAGTTGCTATGTGGGTGAAATTATGATGTCATGGCAAGTTACAACCTTTTCAGAGTTCATTTGTACTTCTTTTCAAATTCAGGGTCATTTAGCTCAAAATAAATCATTAAATGCGTGGAAAATATCAAATGAAGTCAAAAAGGGTTGAAAATTGATGATGTGCCTTCGAATGGTGCATATGAATGCATAAAAACTATGGAGTTAAAATAAGTTATTAAAAATGAAATGCTTTTGTAATAGATGAGTTTTCGTCCCAAACCCTCATACTTCGAAAGAGATTGTCCAATTTGTACACGAAGTGCATCCAGTTTGTGCCGAAACCCTCTCAACTCTTTAGAAGTTGCCATGTGGGTGAAGTTATGATGTCATGCCAAGTTACAACCTTTTCAGAGTTCATTTGTACCGCTTTTCAAATTCAGGGTCATTTTGCTCAAAATAAATCATTAAATGCATGGAAAATATCAAATGAAGTCAGAAAGGGTTAAAAATTGATGATGTGCCTTTGAATGGGGCATATTGAATACTATAAATTATTTAGTTAAAATAAGTTATTAAAAATGAAATCCTTTTGTAATAGATGAGTTTTCGTCCGAAACCCTCATACATTGAAAGAGATTGTCCAATTTGTAACCGAAGTGCATCCAGTTTTTGCCGCAACCCTCTCAACACTTCAGAAGTTGCTATGTGGGTGAAATTATGATGTCATGCCAAGTTACAACCTTTTCAGAGTTCATTTGTACTTCTTTTCAAATTCAGGGTCATTTAGCTCAAAATAAATCATTAAATGCATGGAAAATATGAAATGAAGTCAAAAAGGGTTGAAAATTGATGATGTGCCTTTGAATGGTGCATATGAATACACAAAAACTATGGAGTTAAAATAAGTTATTAAAAATGAAATCCTTTTTATAATAGATGAGTTTTCGTCCGAAACCCTCATACTTAGAAAGAGATTGTCCAATTTGTACACGAAGTGCATCCAGTTTTTGCCGAAACCCTCTCAACTCTTTAGAAGTTGCTATGTGGGTGAAGTTATGATGTCATGCCAAGTTACAACCTTTTCAGAGTTCATTTGTACTGCTTTTCAAATTCAGGGTCATTTTGCTCAAAATAAATCATTAAATGCATGGAAAATATCAAATGAAGTCAGAAAGTGTTGAAAATTGATGATGTGCCTTTGAATGGGCATATTGAACACACACAAACTATTTAGTTAAAATAAGTTATTAAAAATGAAACTCTTTTGTAATATATGAGTTTTCGTCCGAAACCCTCATACTTTGAAAGAGATTGTCCAATTTGTAACCCAAGTGCATCCAGTTTTTCCCGCAACCCTCTCAAATCTTTAGAAGTTTCTATGTGGGTGAAATTATGATGTCATGCCAAGTTACAAACTTTTCAGAGTTCGTTTGTACTGCTTTTCAAATTCAGGGTCATTTAGCTCAAAATAAAACATTAAATGCTTGGAAAATATCAAATGAAGTCCGAAAGGGTTGAAAATTGACGATGTGCCTTTGAATGGCGCATATTGCACACACAAAAAGTATGGAGTTAAAATAAGTTATTAAAAATGAAATCCCTTTGTAATAGATGAGTTTCGTCCGAAACCCTCATACTTCGAAATAGATTGTCCAATTTGTACACGAAGCGCATCCAGTTTTTGCCGCAACCCTCTCAACACTTCAGAAGTTGATATGTGGGTGAAATTATGATGTCATGCCAAGTTACAACATTTTCAGAGTTCATTTGTACTGCTTTTCAAATTCAGGGTCATTTAGCTCAAAACAAATCATTAAATGCATGGAAAATATCAAATGAAGTCAGAAAGGGTTGAAAATTGATGATGTGCCTTTGAATGGTGCATATTGAACACACGAAAATTATGGAGTTAAACTTAGTTATTTAAAATGAAATCCCTTTGTAATAGATGAGTTTTCGTTCGAAACCCTCATACTTCGAAAGAGATTGTCCAATTTGTACACGAAGTGCATCCAGTTTTTGCCGTAAACCTCTCAACTCTTTAGAAGTTGCTATGTGGGTGAAATTATGACGGCATGCCAAGTTACAACCTTTTTAGAGTTCATTTGTACTGCTTTTCAAATTCAGGGTCATTTAGCTCAAAATAAATCATTAAATGCATGGAAAATTTCAAATGAAGTCAGAAAGGGCTGAAAATTGATGATGTGCCTTTGAATGGTGCATATTGAACACACAAAAAGTATGGAGTTAAAATAAGTTATTAAAAATGAAATCCTTTTGTAATAGATGAGTTTTTGTCTGAAATCCTCACACCTCGAAAGAGATTGTCCAATTTGTAACCGAAGTGCATCCAGTTTTTGCCGCAACCCTCTCAAATCTTTAGAAGTTGCTATGTCGGTGAAATTATGATTTCGTGCCAAGCTACAACCTTTTAAGAGTTCATTTGTACTACTTTTCAAATTCAGGGTCATTTAGCTCAAAAGAAATCATTAAATGCTGGTAAAATAAGAAATGACGTCCCAAAGGGATGAAAATTGATGATGTGCCTTTGAGTGATGCATATTGCACACACAAAAAGTATAGAGTTAAAATAACTTATTCAAAATGAAATCCCTTTGTAATAGATGAGTTTTCGTCCGAAACCCTCATACTTCGAAAAAGATTGTCCAATTTGTACACGAAGTGCATCCAGTTTTTGCCGCAACACTCTCAACACTTCAGAAGTTGCTATGTGGGTGAAATTATGATGTCATGCCAAGTTACAACCTTTTCAGAGTTCATTTGTACTTCTTTTCAAATTCAAGGTCATTTAGCTCAAAATAAATCATTAAATGCCTGGAAAATATCAAATGAAGTCAGAAAGGGTTGAAAATTGATGATGTGCCTTTGAATGGTGCATATGAATGCATAAAAACTATGGAGTTAAAATAAGTTATTAAAAATGAAATGCTTTTGTAATAGATGAGTTTTCGTCCCAAACCCTCATACTTCGAAAGAGATTGTCCAATTTGTACACGAAGTGCATCCAGTTTGTGCCGAAACCCTCTCAACTCTTTAGAAGTTGCCATGTGGGTGAAGTTATGATGTCATGCCAAGTTACAACCTTTTCAGAGTTCATTTGTACCGCTTTTCAAATTCAGGGTCATTTTGCTCAAAATAAATCATTAAATGCATGGAAAATATCAAATGAAGTCAGAAAGGGTTAAAAATTGATGATGTGCCTTTGAATGGGGCATATTGAATACTATAAATTATTTAGTTAAAATAAGTTATTAAAAATGAAATCCTTTTGTAATAGATGAGTTTTCGTCCGAAACCCTCATACATTGAAAGAGATTGTCCAATTTGTAACCGAAGTGCATCCAGTTTTTGCCGCAACCCTCTCAACACTTCAGAAGTTGCTATGTGGGTGAAATTATGATGTCATGCCAAGTTACAACCTTTTCAGAGTTCATTTGTACTTCTTTTCAAATTCAGGGTCATTTAGCTCAAAATAAATCATTAAATGCATGGAAAATATGAAATGAAGTCAAAAAGGGTTGAAAATTGATGATGTGCCTTTGAATGGTGCATATGAATACACAAAAACTATGGACTTAAAATAAGTTATTAAAAATGAAATCCTTTTGTAATAGATGAGTTTTCGTCCGAAACCCTCATACTTAGAAAGAGATTGTCCAATTTGTACACGAAGTGCATCCAGTTTTTGCCGAAACCCTCTCAACTCTTTAGAAGTTGCTATGTGGGTGAAGTTATGATGTCATGCCAAGTTACAACCTTTTCAGAGTTCATTTGTACTGCTTTTCAAATTCAGGGTCATTTTGCTCAAAATAAATCATTAAATGCATGGAAAATATCAAATGAAGTCAGAAAGTGTTGAAAATTGATGATGTGCCTTTGAATGGGCATATTGAACACACACAAACTATTTAGTTAAAATAAGTTATTAAAAATGAAACTCTTTTGTAATATATGAGTTTTCGTCCGAAACCCTCATACTTTGAAAGAGATTGTCCAATTTGTAACCCAAGTGCATCCAGTTTTTCCCGCAACCCTCTCAAATCTTTAGAAGTTTCTATGTGGGTGAAATTATGATGTCATGCCAAGTTACAAACTTTTCAGAGTTCGTTTGTACTGCTTTTCAAATTCAGGGTCATTTAGCTCAAAATAAAACATTAAATGCTTGGAAAATATCAAATGAAGTCCGAAAGGGTTGAAAATTGATGATGTGCCTTTGAATGGTGCATATTGCACACACAAAAAGTATGGAGTTAAAATAAGTTATTAAAAATGAAATCCCTTTGTAATAGATGAGTTTCGTCCGAAACCCTCATACTTCGAAATAGATTGTCCAATTTGTACACGAAGCGCATCCAGTTTTTGCCGCAACCCTCTCAACACTTCAGAAGTTGATATGTGGGTGAAATTATGATGTCATGCCAAGTTACAACATTTTCAGAGTTCATTTGTACTGCTTTTCAAATTCAGGGTCATTTAGCTCAAAACAAATCATTAAATGCATGGAAAATATCAAATGAAGTCAGAAAGGGTTGAAAATTGATGATGTGCCTTTGAATGGTGCATATTGAACACACAAAAATTATGGAGTTAAACTTAGTTATTTAAAATGAAATCCCTTTGTAATAGATGAGTTTTCATTCGAAACCCTCATACTTCGAAAGAGATTGTCCAATTTGTACACGAAGTGCATCCAGTTTTTGCCGTAAACCTCTCAACTCTTTAGAAGTTGCTATGTGGGTGAAATTATGACGGCATGCCAAGTTACAACCTTTTTAGAGTTCATTTGTACTGCTTTTCAAATTCAGGGTCATTTAGCTCAAAATAAATCATTAAATGCATGGAAAATTTCAAATGAAGTCAGAAAGGGCTGAAAATTGATGATGTGCCTTTGAATGGTGCATATTGAACACACAAAAAGTATGGAGTTAAAATAAGTTATTAAAAATGAAATCCTTTTGTAATAGATGAGTTTTTGTCTGAAATCCTCACACCTCGAAAGAGATTGTCCAATTTGTAACCGAAGTGCATCCAGTTTTTGCCGCAACCCTCTCAAATCTTTAGAAGTTGCTATGTGGGTGAAATTATGATTTCGTGCCAAGCTACAACCTTTTAAGAGTTCATTTGTACTACTTTTCAAATTCAGGGTCATTTAGCTCAAAAGAAATCATTAAATGCTGGTAAAATAAGAAATGAAGTCCCAAAGGGATGAAAATTGGTGATGTGCCTTTGAGTGATGCATATTGCACACACAAAAAGTATAGAGTTAAAATAACTTATTCAAAATGAAATCCCTTTGTAATAGATGAGTTTTCGTCCGAAACCCTCATACTTCGAAAAAGATTGTCCAATTTGTACACGAAGTGCATCCAGTTTTTGCCGCAACACTCTCAACACTTCAGAAGTTGCTATGTGGGTGAAATTATGATGTCATGCCAAGTTACAACCTTTTCAGAGTTCATTTGTACTTCTTTTCAAATTCAAGGTCATTTAGCTCAAAATAAATCATTAAATGCCTGGAAAATATCAAATGAAGTCAGAGAGCGTTGAAAATTGATGATGTGCCTTTGAATGGTGCATATGAATGCATAAAAACTATGGAGTTAAAATAAGTTATTAAAAATGAAATGCTTTTGTAATAGATGAGTTTTCGTCCCAAACCCTCATACTTCGAAAGAGATTGTCCAATTTGTACACGAAGTGCATCTAGTTTTTGCCGAAACCCTCTCAACTCTTTAGAAGTTGCCATGTGGGTGAAGTTATGATGTCATGCCAAGTTACAACCTTTTCAGAGTTCATTTGTACCGCTTTTCAAATTCAGGTCCATTTTGCTCAAAATAAATCATTAAATGCATGGAAAATATCAAATGAAGTCAGAAAGGGTTGAAAATTGATGATGTGCCTTTTAATGGGGCATATTGAATACTATAAATTATTTAGTTAAAATAAGTTATTAAAAATGAAATCCTTTTGTAATAGATGAGTTTTCGTCCGAAACCCTCATACATTGAAAGAGATTGTCCAATTTCTAACCGAAGTGCATCCAGTTTTTGCCGCAACCCTCTCAACACTTCAGAAGTTGCTATGTGGGTGAAATTATGATGTCATGCCAAGTTACAACCTTTTCAGAGTTCATTTGTACTTCTTTTCAAATTCAGGGTCATTTAGCTCAAAATAAATCATTAAATGCATGGAAAATATGAAATGAAGTCAAAAAGGGTTGAAAATTGATGATGTGCCTTTGAATGGTGCATATGAATACACAAAAACTATGGAGTTAAAATAAGTTATTGAAAATGAAATCCTTTTGTAATAGATGAGTTTTCGTCCGAAACCCTCATAGTTCGAAAGAGATTGTCCAATTTGTACACGAAGTGCATCCAGTTTTTGCCGAAACCCTCTCAACTCTTTAGAAGTTGCTATGTGGGTGAAGTTATGATGTCATGCCAAGTTACAACCTTTTCAGAGTTCATTTGTACTGCTTTTCAAATTCAGGGTCATTTTGCTCAAAATAAATCATTAAATGCATGGAAAATATCAAATGAAGTCAGAAAGGGTTGAAAATTGATGATGTGCCTTTGAATGGGGCATATTGAACACACACAAACTATTTAGTTAAAATAAGTTATTAAAAATGAAACTCTTTTGTAATATATGAGTTTTCGTCCGAAACCCTCATAGTTTGAAAGAGATTGTCCAATTTGTAACCCAAGTGCATCCAGTTTTTGCGGCAACCCTCTCAAATCTTTAGAAGTTTCTATGTGGGTGAAATTATGATGTCATGCCAAGTTAAAAACTTGTCAGAGTTCGTTTGTACTGCTTTTCAAATTCAGGGTCATTTAGCTCAAAATAAATCATTAAATGCTTGGAAAATATCAAATGAAGTTCGAAAGGGTTGAAAATTGATGATGTGCCTTTGAATGGTGCATATTGCACACACAAAAAGTATGGAGTTAAAATAAGTTATTAAAAATGAAATCCCATTGTAATAGATGAGTTTCGTCCGAAACCCTCATACTTCGAAATAGATTGTCCAATTTGTACACGAAGCGCATCCAGTTTTTGCCGCAACCCTCTCAACACTTCAGAAGTGCATATGTGGGTGAAATTATGATGTCATGCCAAGTTACAACCTTTTCAGAGTTCATTTGTACTGCTTTTCAAATTCAGGGTCATTTAGCTCAAAACAAATCATTAAATGCATGGAAAATATCAAATGAAGTCAGAAAGGGTTGAAAATTGATGATGTGCCTTTGAATGGTGCATATTGAACACACAAAAATTATGGAGTTAAACTTAGTTATTTAAAATGAAATCCCTTTGTAATAGATGAGTTTTCGTTCGAAACCCTCATACTTCGAAAGAGATTGTCCAATTTGTACACGAAGTGCATCCAGTTTTTGCCGTAAACCTCTCAACTCTTTAGAAGTTGCTATGTGGGTGAAATTATGACGGCATGCCAAGTTACAACCTTTTCAGAGTTCATTTGTACTGCTTTTCAAATTCAGGGTCATTTTGCTCAAAATAAATCATTAAATGCATGGAAAATATCAAATGAAGTCAGAAAGGGTTGAAAATTGAGGATGTGCCTTTGAATGGTGCATATTGAACACACAAAAAGTATGGAGTTAAAATAAGTTATTAAAAATGAAATCATTTTTTAATAGATGAGTTTTCGTCCGAAACCCTCATACTTTGAAAGAGATTGTCCAATTTGCAACCGAAGTGCATCTAGTTTTTGCCGCAACCCTCTCAAATATTTAGAAGTTGCTATGTGGATGAAATTATGATGTCATGCCAAGTTACAACCTTTTCAGAGTTCATTTGTACTGCTTTTCAAATTTAGGGTCATTTAGCTCAAAATAAATCATTAAATGCATGGAAAATATCAAATGAAGTTAGAAAGGGTTGAAAATTGAGGATGTGCCTTTGAATGGTGCATATTGAACACACAAAAAGTATGGAGTTAAAATAAGTTATTAAAAATGAAATCCTTTTTTAATAGATGAGTTTTCGTCCGAAACCCTCATACTTTGAAAGAGATTGTCCAATTTGCAACCGAAGTGCATCTAGTTTTTGCCGCAACCCTCTCAAATATTTAGAAGTTGCTATGTGGCTGAAATTATGATGTCATGCCAAGTTACAACCTTTTCAGAGTTCATTTGTACTGCTTTTCAAATTCAGGGTCATTTAGCTCAAAATAAATGATGAAATGCATGGAGAATATCAAATGAAGTCAGAAAGGGTTGAAAATAGACGATGTGCCTTTGAATGGTGCATATTTCACACACAAAAAGTATGGAGTTAAAATAAGTTATTAAAAATGAAATCCCTTTGTAATAGATGAGTTTCGTCCGAAACCCTCATACTTCGAAATAGATTGTCCAATCTGTACACGAAGCGCATCCAATTTTTGCCGCAACCCTCTCAACACTTCAGAAGTTTATATGTGGGTGAAATTATGATGTCATGCCAAGTTACAACCTTTTCAGAGTTCATTTGTACTGCTTTTCAAATTCAGGGTCATTTAGCTCAAAACAAATCATTAAATGCATGGAAAATATCAAATGAAGTCAGAAAGGGTTGAAAATTGATGATGTGCCTTTGAATGGTGCATATTGAACACACAAAAATTATGGAGTTAAACTTAGTTATTTAAAATGAAATCCCTTTGTAATAGATGAGTTTTCGTTCGAAACCCTCATACTTCGAAAGAGATTGTCCAATTTGTACACGAAGTGCATCCAGTTTTTGCCGTAAACCTCTCAACTCTTTAGAAGTTGCTATGTGGGTGAAATTATGACGGCATGCCAAGTTACAACCTTTTCAGAGTTCATTTGTACTTCTTTTCAAATTAAGGGTCATTTAGCTCAAAATAAATCATTAAATGCGTGGAAAATATCAAATGAAGTCAAAAAGGGTTGAAAATTGATGATGTGCTTTCGAATGGTGCATATGAATGCATAAAAACTATGGAGTTAAAATAAGTTATTAAAAATGAAATGCTTTTGTAATAGATGAGTTTTCGTCCCAAACCCTCATACTTCGAAAGAGATTGTCCAATTTGTACACGAAGTGCATCCAGTTTGTGCCGAAACCCTCTCAACTCTTTAGAAGTTGCCATGTGGGTGAAGTTATGATGTCATGCCAAGTTACAACCTTTTCAGAGTTCATTTGTACCGCTTTTCAAATTCAGGGTTATTTTGCTCAAAATAAATCATTAAATGCTTGGAAAATATCAAATGAAGTCAGAAAGGGTTGAAAATTGATGATGTGCCTTTGAATGGGGCATATTGAATACTATTAATTATTTAGTTAAAATAAGTTATTAAAAATGAAATCCTTTTGTAATAGATGAGTTTTCGTCCGAAACCCTCATACATTGAAAGAGATTGTCCAATTTGTAACCGAAGTGCATCCAGTTTTTGCCGCAACCCTCTCAACACTTCAGAAGTTGCTATGTGGGCGAAATTATGATGTCATGCCAAGTTACAACCTTTTCAGAGTTCATTTGTACTTCTTTTCAAATTCAGGGTCATTTAGCTCAAAATAAATCATTAAATGCATGGAAAATATGAAATGAAGTCAAAAAGGGTTGAAAATTGATGATGTGCCTTTGAATGGTGCATATGAATACACAAAAACTATGGAGTTAAAATAAGTTATTAAAAATGAAATCCTTTTGTAATAGATGAGTTTTCGTCCGAAACCCTCATACTTCGAAAGAGATTGTCCAATTTGTACACGAAGTGCATCCAGTTTTTGCCGAAACCCTCTCAACTCTTTAGAAGTTGCTATGTGGGTGAAGTTATGATGTCATGCCAAATTACAACCTTTTCAGAGTTCATTTGTACTGCTTTTCAAATTCAGGGTCATTTTACTCAAAATAAATCATTAAATGCATGGAAAATATCAAATGAAGTCAGAAAGTGTTGAAAATTGATGATGTGCCTTTGAATGGGCATATTGAACACACACAAACTATTTAGTTAAAATAAGTTATTAAAAATGAAACTCTTTTGTAATATATGAGTTTTCGTTCGAAACCCTCATACTTTGAAAGAGATTGTCCAATTTGTCAACCAAGTGCATCCAGTTTTTGCCGCAACCCTCTCAAATCTTTAGAAGTTTCTATGTGGGTGAAATTATGATGTCATGCCAAGTTACAAACTTTTCAGAGTTCGTTTGTACTGCTTTTCAAATTCAGGGTCATTTAGCTCAAAATAAATCATTAAATGCTTGGAAAATATCAAATGAAGTCCGAAAGGGTTGAAAATTGATGATGTGCCTGTGAATGGTGCATATTGCACACACAAAAAGTATGTAGTTAAAATAAGTTGTTAAAAATGAAATCCCTTTGTAATAGATGAGTTTCGTCCGAAACCCTCATACTTCGAAATAGATTGTCCAATTTGTACACGAAGCGCATCCAGTTTTTGCCGCAACCCTCTCAACACTTCAGAAGTTGATATGTGGGTGAAATTATGATGTCATGCCAAGTTACAACATTTTCAGAGTTCATTTGTACTGCTTTTCAAATTCAGGGTCATTTAGCTCAAAACAAATCATTAAATGCATGGAAAATATCAAATGAAGTCAGAAAGGGTTGAAAATTGATGATGTGCCTTTGAATGGTGCATATTGAACACACAAAAATTATGGAGTTAAACTTAGTTATTTAAAATGAAATCCCTTTGTAATAGATGAGTTTTCGTTCGAAACCCTCATACTTTGAAAGAGATTGTCCAATTTGTACACGAAGTGCATCCAGTTTTTGCCGTAAACCTCTCAACTCTTTAGAAGTTGCTATGTGGGTGAAATTATGACGGCATGCCAAGTTACAACCTTTTTAGAGTTCATTTGTACTGCTTTTCAAATTCAGGGTCATTTAGCTCAAAATAAATCATTAAATGCATGGAAAATATCAAATGAAGTCAGAAAGGGCTGAAAATTGATGATGTGCCTTTGAATGGTGCATATTGAACACACAAAAAATATGGAGTTAAAATAAGTTATTAAAAATGAAATCCTTTTGTAATAGATGAGTTTTTGTCTGAAATCCTCACACCTCGAAAGAGATTGTCCAATTTGTAACCGAAGTGCATCCAGTTTTTGCCGCAACCCTCTCAAATCTTTAGAAGTTGCTATGTGGGTGAAATTATGATTTCGTGCCAAGCTACAACCTTTTAAGAGTTCATTTGTACTACTTTTCAAATTCAGGGTCATTTAGCTCAAAAGAAATCATTAAATGCTGGTAAAATAAGAAATGAAGTCCCAATGGGATGAAAATTGATGATGTGCCTTTGAGTGATGCATATTGCACACACAAAAAGTATAGAGTTAAAATAACTTATTCAAAATGAAATCCCTTTGTAATAGATGAGTTTTCGTCCGAAACCCTCATACTTCGAAAAAGATTGTCCAATTTGTACACGAAGTGCATCCAGTTTTTGCCGCAACACTCTCAACACTTCAGAAGTTGCTATGTGGGTGAAATTATGATGTCATGCCAAGTTACAACCTTTTCAGAGTTCATTTGTACGTCTTTTCAAATTCAAGGTCATTTAGCTCAAAATAAATCATTAAATGCCTGGAAAATATCAAATGAAGTCAGAAAGGGTTGAAAATTGATGATGTGCCTTTGAATGGTGCATATGAATGCATAAAAACTATGGAGTTAAAATAAGTTATTAAAAATGAAATGCTTTTGTAATAGATGAGTTTTCGTCCCAAACCCTCATACTTCGAAAGAGATTGTCCAATTTGTACACGAAGTGCATCTAGTTTTTGCCGAAACCCTCTCAACTCTTTAGAAGTTGCCATGTGGGTGAAGTTATGATGTCATGCCAAGTTACAACCTTTTCAGAGTTCATTTGTACCGCTTTTCAAATTCAGGTCCATTTTGCTCAAAATAAATCAATAAATGCATGGAAAATATCAAATGAAGTCAGAAAGGGTTGAAAATTGATGATGTGCCTTTTAATGGGGCATACTGAATACTATAAATTATTTAGTTAAAATAAGTTATTAAAAATGAAATCCTTTTGTAATAGATGAGTTTTCGTCCGAAACCCTCATACATTGAAAGAGATTGTCCAATTTCTAACCGAAGTGCATCCAGTTTTTGCCGCAACCCTCTCAACACTTCAGAAGTTGCTATGTGGGTGAAATTATGATGTCATGCCAAGTTACAACCTTTTAAGAGTTCATTTGTACTTCTTTTCAAATTCAGGGTCATTTAGCTCAAAATAAATCATTAAATGCATGGAAAATATGAAATGAAGTCAAAAAGGGTTGAAAATTGATGATGTGCCTTTGAATGGTGCATATGAATACACAAAAACTATGGAGTTAAAATAAGTTATTAAAAATGAAATCCTTTTGTAATAGATGAGTTTTCGTCCGAAACCCTCATACTTCGAAAGAGATTGTCCAATTTGTACACGAAGTGCATCCAGTTTTTGCCGAAACCCTCTCAACTCTTTAGAAGTTGCTATGTGGGTGAAGTTATGATGTCATGCCAAGTTACAACCTTTTCAGAGTTCATTTGTACTGCTTTTCAAATTCAGGGTCATTTTGCTCAAAATAAATCATTAAATGCATGGAAAATATCAAATGAAGTCAGAAACTGTTGAAAATTGATGATGTGCCTTTGAATGGGCATATTGAACACACACAAACTATTTAGTTAAAATAAGTTATTAAAAATGAAACTCTTTTGTAATATATGAGTTTTCGTCCGAAACCCTCATACTTTGAAAGAGATTGTCCAATTTGTAACCCAAGTGCATCCAGTTTTTGCCGCAACCCTCTCAAATCTTTAGAAGTTTCTATGTGGGTGAAATTATGATGTCATGCCAAGTTAAAAACTTTTCAGAGTTCGTTTGTACTGCTTTTCAAATTCAGGGTCATTTAGCTCAAAATAAATCATTAAATGCTTGGAAAATATCAAATGAAGTCCGAAAGGGTTGAAAATTGATGATGTGCCTTTGAATGGTGCATATTGCACACACAAAAAGTATGGAGTTAAAATAAGTTATTAAAAATGAAATCCCTTTGTAATAGATGAGTTTCGTCCGAAACCCTCATACTTCGAAATAGATTGTCCAATTTGTACACGAAGCGCATCCAGTTTTTGCCGCAACCCTCTCAACACTTCAGAAGTGCATATGTGGGTGAAATTATGATGTCATGCCAAGTTACAACCTTTTCAGAGTTCATTTGTACTGCTTTTCAAATTTAGGGTCATTTAGCTCAAAACAAATCACTAAATGCATGGAAAATATCAAATGAAGTCAGAAAGGGTTGAAAATTGATGATGTGCCTTTGAATGGTGCATATTGAACACACAAAAATTATGGAGTTAAACTTAGTTATATAAAATGAAATCCCTTTGTAATAGATGAGTTTTCGTTCGAAACCCTCATACTTCGAAAGAGATTGTCCAATTTGTACACGAAGTGCATCCAGTTTTTGCCGTAAACCTCTCAACTCTTTAGAAGTTGCTATGTGGGTGAAATTATGACGGCATGCCAAGTTACAACCTTTTCAGAGTTCATTTGTACTGCTTTTCATATTCAGGGTCATTTTGCTCAAAACAAATCACTAAATGCATGGAAAATATCAAATGAAGTCAGAAAGGGTTGAAAATTGATGATGTGCCTTTGAATGGTGCATATTGAACACACAAAAATTATGGAGTTAAACTTAGTTATATAAAATGAAATCCCTTTGTAATAGATGAGTTTTCGTCCGAAACCCTCATACTTCGAAAGAGATTGTCCAATTTGTACACGAAGTGCATCCAGTTTTTGCCGTAAACCTCTCAACTCTTTAGAAGTTGCTATGTGGGTGAAATTATGATGGCATGCCAAGTTACAACCTTTTTAGAGTTCATTTGTACTGCTTTTCAAATTCAGGGTCATTTAGCTCAAAATAAATCATTAAATGGATGGAAAATATCAAATGAAGTCATAAAGGGTTGAAAATTGAGGATGTGCCTTCGAATGGTGCATATTGAACACACAAAAAGTATGGAGTTAACATAAGTTATTAAAAATGAAATCATTTTTTAATAGATGAGTTTTCGTCCGAAACCCTCATACTTGGAAAGAGATTGTCCAATTTGCAACCGAAGTGCATCTAGTTTTTGCCGCAACGCTCTGAGCTCTTTAGAAGTTGCTATGTGGGTGAAATTATGATGTCATGCATTGTTACAACCTTTTCAACGTTCATTTGCACTGCTTTTCAAATTTAGGGTCATTTAGCTCAAAATAAATCATTAAATGCATGGAAAATATCAAATGAAGTTAGAAAGGGTTGAAAATTGCGGATGTGCCTTTGAATGGTGCATATTGCACACACAAAAAGTCTGGAGTTAAAAAAAGTTATTAAAACTGAAATCCCGTTGTAATAGATGAGTTTTCGTCCGAAACCCTCATACTTCGAAAGAGATTGTCCAATTTGCAACCGAAGTGCATCCAGTTTTTGCCGTAAACCTCTCAACTCTTTAGAAGTTGCTATGTGGGTGAAATTATGATGGCATGCCAAGTTACAACCTTTTTAGAGTTCATTTGTACTGCTTTTCAAATTTAGGGTCATTTAGCTCAAAATAAATCATTAAATGCATGGAAAATATCAAATGAAGTTAGAAAGGGTTGAAAATTGAGGATGTGCCTTTGAATGGTGCATATTGAACACACAAAAAGTATGGAGTTAAAATAAGTTATTAAAAATGAAATCCTTTTTTAATAGATGAGTTTTCGTCCGAAACCCTCATACTTCGAAATATATTGTCCAATTTGTACACGAAGCGCATCCAATTTTTTCCGCAACCCTCTCAACACTTCAGAAGTGCATATGTGGGTGAAATTATGATGTCATGCCAAGTTACAACCTTTTCAGAGTTCATTTGTACTGCTTTTCAAATTCAGGGTCATTTAGCTTAAAACAAATCATTAAATGCATGGAAAATATCAAATGTAGTCAGAAAGGGTTGAAAATTGATGATGTGCCTTTGAATGGTGCATATTGAACACACAAAAATTATGGAGTTAAACTTAGTTATATAAAATGAAATCCCTTTGTAATAGATGAGTTTTCGTTCGAAACCCTCATACTTCGAAAGAGATTGTCCAATTTGTACACGAAGTGCATCCAGTTTTTGCCGTAAACCTCTCAACTCTTTAGAAGTTGCTATGTGGGTGAAATTATGATGGCACGCCAAGTTACAACCTTTTTAGAGTTCATTTGTACTGCTTTTCAAATTCAGGGTCATTTAGCTCAAAATAAATCATTAAATGGATGGAAAATATCAAATGAAGTCAGAAAGGGTTGAAAATTGAGGATGTGCCTTCGAATGGTGCATATTGAACACACAAAAAGTATGGAGTTAACATAAGTTATTAAAAATGAAATCATTTTTTAATAGATGAGTTTTCGTCCGAAACCCTCATACTTGGAAAGAGATTGTCCAATTTGCAACCGAAGTGCATCTAGTTTTTGCCGCAACGCTCTAAACTCTTTAGAAGTTGCTATGTGGGTGAAATTATGATGTCATGCATTGTTACAACCTTTTCAACGTTCATTTGCACTGCTTTTCAAATTTAGTGTCATTTAGCTCAAAATAAATCATTAAATGCATGGAAAATATCAAATGAAGTTAGAAAGGGTTGAAAATTGCGGATGTGCCTTTGAATGGTGCATATTGCACACACAAAAAGTCTGGAGTTAAAATAAGTTATTAAAACTGAAATCCCGTTGTAATAGATGAGTTTTCGTCCGAAACCCTCATACTTCGAAAGAGATTGTCCAATTTGTACACGAAGTGCATCCAGTTTTTGCCGTAAACCTCTCAACTCTTTACAAGTTGCTAGGTTTGTGAAATTATGATGGCATGCCAGGTTACAACCTTTTCAGAGTTCATTTGTACTGCTTTTCAAATTTAGGGTCATTTAGCTCAAAATAAATCATTAAATGCATGGAAAATATCAAATGAAGTTAGAAAGGGTTGAAAATTGAGGATGTGCCTTTGAATGGTGCATATTGAACACACAAAAAGTATGGAGTTAAAATAAGTTATTAAAAATGAAATCCTTTTTTAATAGATGAGTTTTCGTCCGAAACCCTCATACTTTGAAAGAGATTGTCCAATTTGCAACCGAAGTGCATCTAGTTTTTGCCGCAACCCTCTCAAATATTTAGAAGTTGCTATGTGGCTGAAATTATGATGTCATGCCAAGTTACAACCTTTTCAGAGTTCATTTGTACTGCTTTTCAAATTCAGGGTCATTTATATACAAAATAAATGATGAAATCATGGAGAATATCAAATGAAGTCAGAAAGGGTTGAAAATAGATGATGTGCCTTTGAATGGTGCATATTTCACACATAAAAAGTATGGAGTTAAAATAAGTTATTAAAAATGAAATCCCTTTGTAATAGATGAGTTTCGTCCGAAACCCTCATACTTCGAAATATATTGTCCAATTTGTACACGAAGCGCATCCAATTTTTGCCGCAACCCTCTCAACACTTCAGAAGTTGATATGTGGGTGAAATTATGATGTCATGCCAAGTTACAACCTTTTCAGAGTTCATTTGTACTGCTTTTCAAATTCAGGGTCATTTAGCTCAAAACAAATCATTAAATGCATGGAAAATATCAAATGAAGTCAGAAAGGGTTGAAAATTGATGATGTGCCTTTGAATGGTGCATATTGAACACACAAAAATTATGGAGTTAAACTTAGTTATTTAAAATGAAATCCCTTTGTAATAGATGAGTTTTCGTTCGAAACCCTCATACTTCGAAAGAGATTGTCCAATTTGTACACGAAGTGCATCCAGTTTTTGCCGTAAACCTCTCAACTCTTTAGAAGTTGCTATGTGGGTGAAATTATGACGGCATGCCAAGTTACAACCTTTTCAGAGTTCATTTGTACTGCTTTTCATATTCAGGGTCATTTTGCTCAAAATAAATCATTAAATGCATGGAAAATATCAAATGAAGTCAGAAAGGGTTGAAAATTGAGGATGTGCCTTTGAATGGTGCATATTGAACACACAAAAAGTATGGAGTTAAAATTAGTTATTAAAAATGAATTCCTTTTTTAATAGATGAGTTTTCGTCCGAAACCCTCATACTTTGAAAGAGATTGTCCAATTTGCAACCGAAGTGCATCTAGTTTTTGCCGCAACCCTCTCAAATATTTAGAAGTTGCTATGTGGCTGAAATTATGATGTCATGCCAAGTTACAACCTTTTCAGAGTTCATTTGTACTGCTTTTCAAATTTAGGGTCATTTAGCTCAAAATAAATCATTAAATGCATGGAAAATATCAAATGAAGTTAGAAAGGGTTGAAAATTGAGGATGTGCCTTTGAATGGTGCATATTGAACACACAAAAAGTATGGAGTTAAAATAAGTTATTAAAAATGAAATCCTTTTTTAATAGATGAGTTTTCGTCCGAAACCCTCATACTTTGAAAGAGATTGTCCAATTTGCAACCGAAGTGCATCTAGTTTTTGCCGCAACCCTCTCAAATATTTAGAAGTTGCTATGTGGCTGAAATTATGATGTCATGCCAAGTTACAACCTTTTCAGAGTTCATTTGTACTGCTTTTCAAATTCAGGGTCATTTAGCTCAAAATAAATGATGAAATGCATGGAGAATATCAAATGAAGTCAGAAAGGGTTGAAAATAGATGATGTGCCTTTGAATGGTGCATATTTCACACACAAAAAGTATGGAGTTAAAATAAGTTATTCAAAATGAAATCCCTTTGTAATAGATGAGTTTCGTCCGAAACCCTCATACTTCGAAATAGATTGTCCAATCTGTACACGAAGCGCATCCAATTTTTGCCGCAACCCTCTCAACACTTCAGAAGTTGATATGTGGGTGAAATTATGATGTCATGCCAAGTTACAACCTTTTCAGAGTTCATTTGTACTGCTTTTCAAATTCAGGGTCATTTAGCTCAAAACAAATCATTAAATGCATGGAAAATATCAAATGAAGTCAGAAAGGGTTGAAAATTGATGATGTGCCTTTGAATGGTGCATATTGAACACACAAAAATTATGGAGTTAAACTTAGTTATTTAAAATGAAATCCCTTTGTAATAGATGAGTTTTCGTTCGAAACCCTCATACTTCGAAAGAGATTGTCCAATTTGTACACGAAGTGCATCCAGTTTTTGCCGTAAACCTCTCAACTCTTTAGAAGTTGCTATGTGGGTGAAATTATGACGGCATGCCAAGTTACAACCTTTTCAGAGTTCATTTGTACTGCTTTTCATATTCAGGGTCATTTTGCTCAAAATAAATCATTAAATGCATGGAAAATATCAAATGAAGTCAGAAAGGGTTGAAAATTGAGGATGTGCCTTTGAATGGTGCATATTGAACACACAAAGAGTATGGAGTTAAAATTAGTTATTAAAAATGAATTCCTTTTTTAATAGATGAGTTTTCGTCCGAAACCCTCATACTTTGAAAGAGATTGTCCAATTTGCAACCGAAGTGCATCTAGTTTTTGCCGCAACCCTCTCAAATATTTAGAAGTTGCTATGTGGCTGAAATTATGATGTCATGCCAAGTTACAACCTTTTCAGAGTTCATTTGTACTGCTTTTCAAATTCAGGGTCATTTTGCTCAAAATAAATCATTAAATGCATGGAAAATATCAAATGAAGTCAGAAAGGGTTGAAAATTGATGATGTGCCTTTGAATGGGGCATATTGAACACACAAAAAGTATGGAGTTAAAATAAGTTATTAAAAATGAAATCCTTTTTTAATAGATGAGTTTTCGTCCGAAACCCTCATACTTTGAAAGAGATTGTCCAATTTGCAACCGAAGTGCATCTAGTTTTTGCCGCAACCCTCTCAAATATTTAGAAGTTGCTATGTGGCTGAAATTATGATGTCATGCCAAGTTACAACCTTTTCAGAGTTCATTTGTACTGCTTTTCAAATTCAGGGTCATTTAGCTCAAAATAAATGATGAAATGCATGGAGAATATCAAATGAAGTCAGAAAGGGTTGAAAATAGATGATGTGCCTTTGAATGGTGCATATTTCACACACAAAAATTATGGAGTTAAAATAAGTTATTAAAAATGAAATCCCTTTGTAATAGATGAGTTTCGTCCGAAACCCTCATACTTCGAAATAGATTGTCCAATCGGTCCACGAAGCGCATCCAATTTTTGCCGCAACCCTCTCAACACTTCAGAAGTTGATATGTGGGTGAAATTATGATGTCATGCCAAGTTACAACCTTTTCAGAGTTCATTTGTACTGCTTTTCAAATTCAGGGTCATTTAGCTCAAAACAAATCATTAAATGCATGGAAAATATCAAATGAAGTCAGAAAGGGTTGAAAATTGATGATGTGCCTTTGAATGGTGCATATTGAACACACAAAAATTATGGAGTTAAACTTAGTTATTTAAAATGAAATCCCTTTGTAATAGATGAGTTTTCGTTCGAAACCCTCATACTTCGAAAGAGATTGTCCAATTTGTACACGAAGTGCATCCAGTTTTTGCCGTAAACCTCTCAACTCTTTAGAAGTTGCTATGTGGGTGAAATTATGACGGCATGCCAAGTTACAACCATTTCAGAGTTCATTTGTACTTCTTTTCAAATTCAGGGTCATTTAGCTCAAAATAAATCATTAAATGCGTGGAAAATATCAAATGAAGTCAAAAAGGGTTGAAAATTGATGATGTGCCTTCGAATGGTGCATATGAATGCATAAAAACTATGGAGCTAAAATAAGTTATTAAAAATGAAATGCTTTTGTAATAGATGAGTTTTCGTCCCAAACCCTCATACTTCGACAGAGATTGTCCAATTTGTACACGAAGTGCATCCAGTTTTTGCCAAAACCCTCTCAACTCTTTAGAAGTTGCCATGTGGGTGAAGTTATGATGTCATGCCAAGTTACAACCTTTTCAGAGTTCATTTGTACCGCTTTTCAAATTCAGGGTCATTTTGCTCAAAATAAATCATTAAATGCATGGAAAATATCAAATGAAGTCAGAAAGGGTTGAAAATTGATGATGTGCCTTTGAATGGGGCATATTGAATACTATAAATTATTTAGTTAAAATAAGTTATTAAAAATGAAATCCTTTTGTAATAGATGAGTTTTCGTCCGAAACCCTCATACATTGAAAGAGATTGTCCAATTTGTAACCGAAGTGCATCTAGTTTTTGCCGCAACCCTCTCAACACTTCAGAAGTTGCTATGTGGGTGAAATTATGATGTCATGCCAAGTTACAACCTTTTCAGAGTTCATTTGTACTTCTTTTCAAATTCAGGGTCATTTAGCTCAAAATAAATCATTAAATGCATGGAAAATATGAAATGAAGTGAAAAAGGGTTGAAAATTGATGATGTTCCTTTGAATGGTGCATATGAATACACAAAAACTATGGAGTTAAAATAAGTTATTAAAAATGAAATCCTTTTGTAATAGATGAGTTTTCGTCCGAAACCCTCATACTTCGAAAGAGATTGTCCAATTTGTACACGAAGTGCATCCAGTTTTTGCCGAAACCCTCTCAACTCTTTAGAAGTTGCTATGTGGGTGAAGTTATGATGTCATGCCAAGTTACAACCTTTTCAGAGTTCATTTGTACTGCTTTTCAAATTCAGGGTCATTTTGCTCAAAATAAATCATTAAATGCATGGAAAATATCAAATGAAGTCAGAAAGGGTTGAAAATTGATGATGTGCCTTTGAATGGGGCATATTGAACACACACAAACTATTTAGTTAAAATAAGTTATTAAAAATGAAACTCTTTTGTAATATATGAGTTTTCGTCCGAAACCCTCATACTTTGAAAGAGATTGTCCAATTTGTAACCCAAGTGCATCCAGTTTTTGCCGCAACCCTCTCAAATCTTTAGAAGTTTCAATGTGGGTGAAATTATGATGTCATGCCAAGTTACAAACTTTTCAGAGTTCGTTTGTACTGCTTTTCAAATTCAGGGTCATTTAGCTCAAAATAAATCATTAAATGCTTGGAAAATATCAAATGAAGTCCGAAAGGGTTGAAAATTGATAATGTGCCTTTGAATGGTGCATATTGCACACACAAAAAGTATGGAGTTAAAATAAGTTATTAAAAATGAAATCCCTTTGTAATAGATGAGTTTCGTCCGAAACCCTCATACTTCGAAATAGATTGTCCAATTTGTACACGAAGCGCATCCAGTTTTTGCCGCAACCCTCTCAACACTTCAGAAGTGCATATGTGGGTGAAATTATGATGTCATGCCAAGTTACAACCTTTTCAGAGTTCATTTGTACTGCTTTTCAAATTCAGGGTCATTTAGCTCAAAACAAATCATTAAATGCATGGAAAATATCAAATGAAGTCAGAAAGGGTTGAAAATTGATGATGTGCCTTTGAATGGTGCATATTGAACACACAAAAATTATGGAGTTAAACTTAGTTATTTAAAATGAAATCCCTTTGTAATAGATGAGTTTTCGTTCGAAACCCTCATACTTCGAAAGAGATTGTCCAATTTGTACACGAAGTGCATCCAGTTTTTGCCGTAAACCTCTCAACTCTTTAGAAGTTGCTATGTGGGTGAAATTATGATGGCATGCCAAGTTACAACCTTTTTAGAGTTCATTTGTACTGCTTTTCAAATTCAGGGTCATTTAGCTCAAAATAAATCATTAAATGGATGGAAAATATCAAATGAAGTCAGAAAGGGTTGAAAATTGAGGATGTGCCTTCGAATGGTGCATATTGAACACACAAAAAGTATGGAGTTAACACAAGTTATTAAAAATGAAATCATTTTTTAATAGATGAGTTTTCGTCCGAAACCCTCATACTTGGAAAGAGATTGTCCAATGTGCAACCGAAGTGCATCTAGTTATTGCCGCAACGCTCTGAACTCTTTAGAAGTTGCTATGTGGGTGAAATTATGATGTCATGCATCGTTACAACCTTTTCAACGTTCATTTGCACTGCTTTTCAAATTTAGGGTCATTTAGCGCAAAATAAATCATTAAATGCATGGAAAATATCAAATGAAGTTAGAAAGGGTTGAAAATTGCGGATGTGCCTTTGAATGGTGCATATTGCACACACAAAAAGTCTGGAGTTAAAATAAGTTATTAAAACTGAAATCCCATTGTAATAGATGAGTTTTCGTCCGAAACCCTCATACTTCGAAAGAGATTGTCCAATTTGTACACGAAGTGCATCCAGTTTTTGCCGTAAACCTCTCAACTCTTTAGAAGTTGCTATGTGGGTGAAATTATGATGGCATGCCAAGTTGCAACCTTTTCAGAGTTCATTTGTACTGCTTTTCAAATTTAGGGTCATTTAGCTCAAAATAAATCATTAAATGCATGGAAAATATCAAATGAAGTTAGAAAGGTTTGAAAATTGAGGATGTGCCTTTGAATGGTGCATATTGAACACACAAAAAGTATGGAGTTAAAATAAGTTATTAAAAATGAAATCCTTTTTTAATAGATGAGTTTTCCTCCGAAACCCTCATACTTTGAAAGAGATTGTCCAATTTGCAACCGAAGTGCATCTAGTTTTTGCCGCAACCCTCTCAAATATTTAGAAGTTGCTATGTGGCTGAAATTATGATGTCATGCCAAGTTACAACCTTTTCAGAGTTCATTTGTACTGCTTTTCAAATTCAGGGTCATTTAGCTCAAAATAAATGATGAAATGCATGGAGAATATCAAATGAAGTCAGAAAGGGTTGAAAATAGATGATGTGCCTTTGAATGGTGCATATTGCACACACAAAATGTATGGAGTTAAAATAAGTTAATAAAAATGAAATCCCTTTGTAATAGATGAGTTTTCGCCCGAAACCCTCGTACTTCGAAAAAGATTGTCCAATTTGTACACGAAGTGCATCAAGTTTTTGCCGCAACCCTCTCAACAATTTAGACATTGCTGTGTGGGTGAAATTATGATGTCATACCAAGTAACAACATTTTCAGAGTTCATTTGTACTGCTTTTCAAATTCAGGATCATTTAACTCAAAATAAATCATTAAATGCATGGAAAATATCAAATGAAGTCAGAAAGGGTTGAAAATTGATGATGTGCCTTTGAATGGTGCATATGAACACACAATAAGTATGGAGTTAAAATAAGTTATTAAAAATGAAATCTCTTTGTAATAGATGAGTTTTCGCCCGAAACCCTCGTACTTCGAAAAAGATTGTCCAATTTGTACACGAAGTGCATCAAGTTTTTGCCGCAAACCTCTCAAAACTTTAGAAGTTGCTATGTGGGTGTAATTATGATGTCATGCCAAGTTACAACCTTTTCAGAGTTCATTTGTACTGCTTTTCAAATTCAGGGTCAGTTAGCTCAAAAGAAATCATTAAATGCATGGAAAATATCAAATGAAGTCAGAAAGGGTTGAAAATTGATGATGTGCCTTTGAATGGTACATATTGAACACACAAAAAGTATGGAGTTAAAATAAGTTATTAAAAATCAAATCCTTTTTTAATAGAAGAGTTTTCATCCAAAACCCTCATACTTTGAAAGAGATTGTCCAATTTGCAACCGAACTGCATCTAGTTTTTGCCGCAACCCTCTCAACTCTTTAGAAGTTGCTATGTGGGTGAAATTATGATGTCATGCATTGTTACAACCTTTTCAACGTTCATTTGCACTGATTTTCAAATTTAGGGTCATTTAGCTAAAAATAAATCATTAAATGCATGGAAAATATCAAATGAAGTTAGAAAGGGTTGAAAATTGCGGATGTGCCTTTGAATGGTGCATATTGCACACACAAAAAGTCTGGAGTTAAAATAAGTTATTAAAACTGAAATCCCGTTGTAATAGATGAGTTTTCATCCGAAACCCTCATACTTCGAAAGAGATTGTCCAATTTGTACACGAAGTGCATCCAGTTTTTGTCGTAAACCTCTCAACTCTTTAGAAGTTGCTATGTGGGTGAAATTATGATGGCATGCCAAGTTACAACCTTTTCAGAGTTCATTTGTACTGCTTTTCAAATTTAGGGTCATTTAGCTCAAAATAAATCATTAAATGCATGGAGAATATCAAATGAAGTTAGAAAGGGTTGAAAATTGAGGATGTGCCTTTGAATGGTGCATATTGAACACACAAAAAGTATGGAGTTAAAATAAGTTATTAAAAATGAAATCCTTTTTTAATAGATGAGTTTTCGTCCGAAACCCTCATACTTTGAAAGAGATTGTCCAATTTGCAACCGAAGTGCATCTAGTTTTTGCCGCAACCCTCTCAAATATTTAGAAGTTGCTATGTGGCTGAAATTATGATGTCATGCCAAGTTACAACCTTTTCAGAGTTCATTTGTACTGCTTTTCAAATTCAGGGTCATTTAGCTCAAAATAAATGGTGAAATGCATGGAGAATATCAAATGAAGTCAGAAAGGGTTGAAAATAGATGATGTGCCTTTGAATGGTGCATATTTCACACACAAAAAGTATGGAATTAAAATAAGTTATTAAAAATGAAATCCCTTTGTAATAGATGAGTTTCGTCCGAAACCCTCATACTTCGAAATAGATTGTCCAATTTGTACACGAAGCGCATCCAATTTTTGCCGCAACCCTCTCAACACTTCAGAAGTTGATATGTGGGTGAAATTATGATGTCATGCCAAGTTACAACCTTTTCAGAGTTCATTTGTACTGCTTTTCAAATTCAGGGTCATTTAGCTCAAAACAAATCATTAAATGCATGGAAAATATCAAATGAAGTCAGAAAGGGTTGAAAATTGATGATGTGCCTTTGAATGGTGCATATTGAACACACAAAAATTATGGAGTTAAACTTAGTTATTTAAAATGAAATCCCTTTGTAATAGATGAGTTTTCGTTCGAAACCCTCATACTTCGAAAGAGATTGTCCAATTTGTACACGAAGTGCATCCAGTTTTTGCCGTAAACCTCTCAACTCTTTAGAAGTTGCTATGTGGGTGAAATTATGATGGCACGCCAAGTTACAACCTTTTTAGAGTTCATTTGTACTGCTTTTCAAATTCAGGGTCATTTTGCTCAAAATAAATCATTAAATGCATGGAAAATATCAAATGAAGTCAGAAAGTGTTGAAAATTGATGATGTGCCTTTGAATGGGGCATATTGAACACACACAAACTATTTAGTTAAAATAAGTTATTAAAAATGAAACTCTTTTGTAATATATGAGTTTTCGTCCGAAACCCTCATACTTTGAAAGAGATTGTCCAATTTGTAACCCAAGTGCATCCAGTTTTTGCCGCAACCCTCTCAAATCTTTAGAAGTTTCTATGTGGGTGAAATTATGATGTAATGCCAAGTTACAAACTTTTCAGAGTTCGTTTGTACTGCTTTTCAAATTCAGGGTCATTTAGCTCAAAATAAATCATTAAATGCTTGGAAAATATCAAATGAAGTCCGAAAGGGTTGAAAATTGATGATGTGCCTTTGAATGGTGCATATTGCACACACAAAAAGTATGGAGTTAAAATAAGTTATTAAAAATGAAATCCCTTTGTAATAGATGAGTTTCGTCCGAAACCCTCATACTTCGAAATAGATTGTCCAATTTGTACACGAAGCGCATCCAGTTTTTGCCGCAACCCTCTCAACACTTCAGAAGTGCATATGTGGGTGAAATTATGATGTCATGCCAAGTTACAACCTTTTCAGAGTTCATTTGTACTGCTTTTCAAATTCAGGGTCATTTAGCTCAAAACAAATCATTAAATGCATGGAAAATATCAAATGAAGTCAGAAAGGGTTGAAAATTGATGATGTGCCTTTGAATGGTGCATATTGAACACACAAAAATTATGGAGTTAAACTTAGTTATTTAAAATGAAATCCCTTTGTAATAGATGAGTTTTCGTTCGAAACCCTCATACTTCGAAAGAGATTGTCCAATTTGTACACGAAGTGCATCCAGTTTTTGCCGTAAACCTCTCAACTCTTTAGAAGTTGCTATGTGGGTGAAATTATGATGGCACGCCAAGTTACAACCTTTTTAGAGTTCATTTGTACTGCTTTTCAAATTCAGGGTCATTTTGCTCAAAATAAATCATTAAATGCATGGAAAATATCAAATGAAGTCAGAAAGTGTTGAAAATTGATGATGTGCCTTTGAATGGGGCATATTGAACACACACAAACTATTTAGTTAAAATAAGTTATTAAAAATGAAACTCTTTTGTAATATATGAGTTTTCGTCCGAAACCCTCATACTTTGAAAGAGATTGTCCAATTTGTAACCCAAGTGCATCCAGTTTTTGCCGCAACCCTCTCAAATCTTTAGAAGTTTCTATGTGGGTGAAATTATGATGTAATGCCAAGTTACAAACTTTTCAGAGTTCGTTTGTACTGCTTTTCAAATTCAGGGTCATTTAGCTCAAAATAAATCATTAAATGCTTGGAAAATATCAAATGAAGTCCGAAAGGGTTGAAAATTGATGATGTGCCTTTGAATGGTGCATATTGCACACACAAAAAGTATGGAGTTAAAATAAGTTATTAAAAATGAAATCCCTTTGTAATAGATGAGTTTCGTCCGAAACCCTCATACTTCGAAATAGATTGTCCAATTTGTACACGAAGCGCATCCAGTTTTTGCCGCAACCCTCTCAACACTTCAGAAGTGCATATGTGGGTGAAATTATGATGTCATGCCAAGTTACAACCTTTTCAGAGTTCATTTGTACTGCTTTTCAAATTCAGGGTAATTTAGCTCAAAACAAATCATTAAATGCATGGAAAATATCAAATGAAGTCAGAAAGGGTTGAAAATTGATAATGTGCCTTTGAATGGTGCATATTGAACACACAAAAATTATGGAGTTAAACTTAGTTATTTAAAATGAAATCCCTTTGTAATAGATGAGTTTTCGTTCGAAACCCTCATACTTCGAACGAGATTGTCCAATTTGTACACGAAGTGCATCCAGTTTTTGCCGAAACCCTCTCAACTCTTTAGAAGTTGCTATGTGGGTGAAGTTATGATGTCATGCCAAGTTACAACCTTTTCAGAGTTCGTTTGTACTGCTTTTCAAATTCAGGGTCATTTAGCTCAAAATAAATCATTAAATGCTTGGAAAATATCAAATGAAGTCCGAAAGGGTTGAAAATTGATGATGTGCCTTTGAATGGTGCATATTGAACACACAAAAAGTATGGATTAAAATAAGTTATTAAAAATGAAATCCCTTTGTAATAGATGAGTTTTCGTCCGAAACCCTCATACATCGAAAGAGATTGTCCAATTTGTACACGAAGTGCATCCAGTTTTTGCCGTAAACCTCTCAACTCTTTAGAAGTTGCTATGTGGGTGAAATTATGATGGCATGCAAAGTTACAACCTTTTTAGAGTTCATTTGTACTGCTTTTCAAATTCAGGGTCCTTTAGCTCAAAATAAATCATTAAATGGATGGAAAATATCAAATGAAGTCAGAAAGGGTTGAAAATTGAGGATGTGCCTTCGAATGGTGCATATTGAACACACAAAAAGTATGGAGTTAACATAAGTTATTAAAAATGAAATCATTTTTTAATAGATGAGTTTTCGTCCGAAACCCTCATACTTGGAAAGAGATTGTCCAATGTGCAACCGAAGTGCATCTAGTTTTTGCCGCAACACTCTGAACTCTTTAGAAGTTGCTATGTGGGTGAAATTATGATGTCATGCATTGTTACAACCTTTTCAACGTTCATTTGCACTGCTTTTCAAATTTAGGGTCATTTAGCGCAAAATAAATCATTAAATGCATGGAAAATATCAAATGAAGTTAGAAAGGGTTGAAAATTGCGGATGTGCCTTTGAAACGTGCATATTGCACACACAAAAAGTCTGGAGTTAAAATAAGTTATTAAAACTGAAATCCCATTGTAATAGATGAGTTTTCGTCCGAAACCCTCATACTTCGAAAGAGATTGTCCAATTTGTGCACGAAGTGCATCCAGTTTTTGCCGTAAACCTCTCAACTCTTTAGAAGTTGCTATGTGGGTGAAATTATGATGGCATGCCATGTTACAACCTTTTCAGAGTTCATTTGTACTGCTTTTCAAATTTAGGGTCATTTAGCTCAAAATAAATCATTAAATGCATGGAAAATATCAAATGAAGTTAGAAAGGGTTGAAAATTGAGGATGTGCCTTTGAATGGTGCATATTGAACACACAAAAAGTATGGAGTTAAAATAAGTTATTAAAAATGAAATCCTTTTTTAATAGATGAGTTTTCGTCCGAAACCCTCATACTTTGAAAGAGATTGTCCAATTTGCAACCGAAGTGCATCTAGTTTTTGCCGCAACCCTCTCAAATATTTAGAAGTTGCTATGTGGCTGAAATTATGATGTCATGCCAAGTTACAACCTTTTCAGAGTTCATTTGTACTGCTTTTCAAATTCAGGGTCATTTAGCTCAAAATAAATGATGAAATGCATGGAGAATATCAAAGTAAGTCAGAAAGGGTTGAAAATAGATGATGTGCCTTTGAATGGTGCATATTGCACACACAAAAAGTATGGAGTTAAAATAAGTTATTAAAAATGAAATCCCTTTGTAATAGATGAGTTTTCGACCGAAACCCTCGTACTTCGAAAAAGATTGTCCAATTTGTACACGAAGTGCATCAAGTTTTTGCCGCAACCCTCTCAACAATTTAGACATTGCTGTGTGGGTGAAATTATGATGTCATACCAAGTAACAACATTTTCAAAGTTCATTTGTACTGCTTTTCAAATTCAGGATCATTTAACTCAAAATAAATCATTAAATGCATGCAAAATATCAAATGATGTCAGAAAGGGTTGAAAATTGATGATGTGCCTTTGAATGGTGCATATGAACACACAATAAGTATGGAGTTAAAATAAGTTATAAAAAATGAAATCTCTTTGTAATAGATGAGTTTTCGCCCGAAACCCTCGTACTTCGAAAAAGATTGTCCAATTTGTACACGAAGTGCATCAAGTTTTTGCCGCAAACCTCTCAAAACTTTAGAAGTTGCTATGTGGGTGTAATTATGATGTCATGCCAAGTTACAACCTTTTTAGAGTTCATTTGTACTGCTTTTCAAATTCAGGGTCAGTTAGCTCAAAAGAAATCATTAAATGCATGGAAAATATCAAATGAAGTCAGAAAGGGTTGAAAATTGATGATGTGCCTTTGAATGGTACATATTGAACACACAAAAAGTATGGAGTTAAAATAAGTTATTAAAAATCAAATCCTTTTTTAATAGAAGAGTTTTCATCCAAAACCCTCATACTTTGAAAGAGATTGTCCAATTTGCAACCGAACTGCATCTAGTTTTTGCCGCAACCCTCTCAACTCTTTAGAAGTTGCTATGTGGGTGAAATTATGATGTCATGCATTGTTACAACCTTTTCAACGTTCATTTGCACTGATTTTCAAATTTAGGGTCATTTAGCTAAAAATAAATCATTAAATGCATGGAAAATATCAAATGAAGTTAGAAAGGGTTGAAAATTGCGGATGTGCCTTTGAATGGCGCATATTGCACACACAAAAAGTCTGGAGTTAAAATAAGTTATTAAAACTGAAATCCCGTTGTAATAGATGAGTTTTCGTCCGAAACCCTCATACTTCGAAAGAGATTGTCCAATTTGTACACGAAGTGCATCCAGTTTTTTCCGTAAACCTCTCAACTCTTTAGAAGTTGCTATGTGGGTGAAATTATGATGGCATGCCAAGTTGCAACCTTTTCAGAGTTCATTTGTACTGCTTTTCAAATTTAGGGTCATTTAACTCAAAATAATCATTAAATGCATGGAAAATATCAAATGAAGTCAAAAAGGGTTGAAAATTGATGATGTGCCTTTGAATGGTGCATATGAACACACAATAAGTATGGAGTTAAAATAAGTTATTAAAAATGAAATCTCTTTGTAATAGATGAGTTTTCGCCCGAAACCCTCGTACTTCGAAAAAGATTGTCCAATTCGTACACGAAGTGCATCAAGTTTTTGCCGCAAACCTCTCAAAACTTTAGAAGTTGCTATGTGGGTGTAATTATGATGTCATGCCAAGTTACAACCTTTTCAGAGTTTATTTGTACTGCTTTTCAAATTCAGGGTCAGTTAGCTCAAAACAAATCGTTAAATGCATGGAAAATATCAAATGAAGTCAGAAAGGGTTGAAAATTGATGATGTGCCTTTGAATGGTACATATTGAACACACAAAAAGTATGGAGTTAAAATAAGTTATTAAAAATTAAATCCTTTTTTAATAGATGAGTTTTCGTCCGAAACCCTCATACTTTGAAAGAGATTGTCCAATTTGCAACCGAAGTGCATCTTGTTTTTGCCGCAACCCTCTCAACTCTTTAGAAGTTGCTATGTGGGTGAAATTATGATGTCATGCCAAGTTACAACCTTTTCAGAGTTCATTTGTACTGCTTTTCAAATTTAGGGTCATTTAGCTCAAAATAAATCATTAAATGCATGGAAAATATCAAATGAAGTTAGAAAGGGTTGAAAATTGAGGATGTGCCTTTGAATGGTGCATATTGAACACAGAAAAAGTATGGAGTTAAAATAAGTTATTAAAAATGAAATCCTTTTTTAATAGATGAGTTTTCGTCCGGAACCCTCATACTTTGAAAGAGATTGTCCAATTTGCAACCGAAGTGCATCTAGTTTTTGCCGCAACCCTCTCAAATATTTAGAAGTTGCTATGTGGCTGAAATTATGATGTCATGCCAAGTTACAACATTTTCAGAGTTCATTTGTACTGCTTTTCAAATTCAGGGTCATTTAGCTCAAAATAAATGATGAAATGCATGGAGAATATCAAATGAAGTCAGAAAGGGTTGAAAAAAGATGATCTGCCTTTGAATGGTGCATATTGCACACACAAAAAGTATGGAGTGAAAATAAGTTATTAAAAATGAAATCCCTTTGTAATAGATGAGTTTTCGCCCGAAACCCTCGTACTTCGAAAAAGATTGTCCAATTTGTACACGAAGTGCATCAAGTTTTTGCCACAACCCTCTCAACAATTTAGACATTGCTGTGTGGGTGAAATTATGATGTCATACCAAGTAACAACATTTTCAGAGTTCATTTGTACTGCTTTCCAAATTCAGGATCATTTAACTCAAAATAAATCATTAAATGCATGGAAAATATCAAATGAAGTCAGAAAGGGTTGAAAATTGATGATGTGCCTTTGAATGGTGCATATGAACACACAATAAGTATGGAGTTAAAATAAGTTATTAAAAATGAAATCTCTTTGTAATAGATGAGTTTTCGCCCGAAACCCTCGTACTTCGAAAAAGATTGGCCAATTTGTACACGAAGTGCATCAAGTTTTTGCCGCAAACCTCTCAAAACTTTAGAAGTTGCTATGTGGGTGTAATTATGATGTCATGCCAAGTTACAACCTTTTCAGAGTTCATTTGTACTGCTTTTCAAATTCAGGGTCAGTTAGCTCAAAAGAAATCATTAAATGCATGGAAAATATCAAATGAAGTCAGAAAGGGTTGAAAATTGATGATGTGCCTTTGAATGGTACATATTGAAGACACAAAAAGTATGGAGTTAAAATAAGTTATTAAAAATCAAATCCTTTTTTAATAGAAGAGTTTTCATCCAAAACCCTCATACTTTGAAAGAGATTGTCCAATTTGCAACCGAACTGCATCTAGTTTTTGCCGCAACCCTCTCAACTCTTTAGAAGTTGCTATGTGGGTGAAATTATGATGTCATGCATTGTTACAACCTTTTCAACGTTCATTTGCACTGATTTTCAAATTTAGGGTCATTTAGCTAAAAATAAATCATTAAATGCATGGAAAATATCAAATGAAGTTAGAAAGGGTTGAAAATTGCGGATGTGCCTTTGAATGGTGCATATTGCACACACAAAAAGTCTGGAGTTAAAATAAGTTATTAAAACTGAAATCCCGTTGTAATAGATGAGTTTTCGTCCGAAACCCTCATACTTCGAAAGAGATTGTCCAATTTGTACACGAAGTGCATCCAGTTTTTGCCGTAAACCTCTCAACTCTTTAGAAGTTGCTATGTGGGTGAAATTATGATGGCATGCCAAGTTGCAACCTTTTCAGAGTTCATTTGGACTGCTTTTCAAATTTAGGGTCATTTAGCTCAAAATAAATCATTAAATCCATGGAAAATATCAAATGAAGTTAGAAAGGGTTGAAAATTGAGGATGTGCCTTTGAATGGTGCATATTGAACACACAAAAAGTATGGAGTTAAAATAAGTTATTAAAAATGAAATCCTTTTTTAATAGATGAGTTTTCGTCCGAAACCCTCATACTTTGAAAGAGATTATCCAATTTGCAACCGAAGTGCATCTAGTTTTTGCCGCAACCCTCTCAAATCTTTAGAAGTTGCTATGTGGCTGAAATTATGATGTCATGCCAAGTTACAACCTTTTCAGAGTTCATTTGTACTGCTTTTCAAATTCAGGGTCATTTAGCTCAAAATAAATGATGAAATGCATGGAGAATATCAAATGAAGTCAGAAAGGGTTGAAAATAGATGATGTTCCTTTGAATGTTGCATATTGCACAAACAAAAAGTATGGAGTTAAAATAAGTTATTAAAAATGAAATCCCTTTGTAATAGATGAGTTTTCGCCCGAAACCCTCGTACTTCGAAAAAGATTGTCCAATTTGTACACGAAGTGCATCAAGTTTTTGCCGCAACCCTCTCAACAGTTTAGACATTGCTGTGTGGGTGAAATTATGATGTCATACCAAGTAACAACATTTTCAGAGTTCATTTGTACTGCTTTTCAAATTCAGGATCATTTAACTCAAAATAATCATTAAATGCATGGAAAATATCAAATGAAGTCAGAAAGGGTTGAAAATTGATGATGTGCCTTTGAATGGTGCATATGAACACACAATAAGTATGGAGTTAAAATAAGTTATTAAAAATGAAATCTCTTTGTAATAGATGAGTTTTCGCCCGAAACCCTCGTACTTCGAAAAAGATTGGCCAATTTGTACACGAAGTGCATCAAGTTTTTGCCGCAAACCTCTCAAAACTTTAGAAGTTGCTATGTGGGTGTAATTATGATGTCATGCCAAGTTACAACCTTTTCAGAGTTCATTTGTACTGCTTTTCAAATTCAGGGTCAGTTAGCTCAAAACAAATCGTTAAATGCATGGAAAATATCAAATGAAGTCAGAAAGGGTTGAAAATTGATGATGTGCCTTTGAATGGTACATATTGAACACACAAAAAGTATGGAGTTAAAATAAGTTATTAAAAATTAAATCCTTTTTTAATAGATGAGTTTTCGTCCGAAACCCTCATACTTTGAAAGAGATTGTCCAATTTGCAACCGAAGTGCATCTTGTTTTTGCCGCAACCCTCTCAACTCTTTAGAAGTTGCTATGTGGGTGAAATTATGATGTCATGCCAAGTTACAACCTTTTCAGAGTTCATTTGTACTGCTTTTCAAATTTAGGGTCATTTAGCTCAAAATAAATCATTAAATGGATGGAAAATATCAAATGAAGTTAGAAAGGGTTGAAAATTGAGGATGTGCCTTTCAATGGTGCATATTGAACACACAAAAAGTATGGAGTTAAAATAAGTTATTAAAAATGAAATCCTTTTTTAATAGATGACTTTTCGTCCGGAACCCTCATACTTTGAAAGAGATTGTCCAATTTGCAACCGAAGTGCATCTAGTTTTTGCCGCAACCCTCTCAAATATTTAGAAGTTGCTATGTGGCTGAAATTATGATGTCAGGCCAAGTTACAACCTTTTCAGAGTTCATTTGTACTGCTTTTCAAATTCAGGGTCATTTAGCTCAAAATAAATGATGAAATGCATGGAGAATATCAAATGAAGTCAGAAAGGGTTGAAAATAGATGATGTGCCTTTGAATGGTGCATATTGCACACACAAAAATTATGGAGTTAAAATAAGTTATTAAAAATGAAATCCCTTTGTAATAGATGAGTTTTCGCCCGAAACCCTCGTACTTCGAAAAAGATTGTCCAATTTGTACACGAAGTGCATCAAGTTTTTGCCGCAACCCTCTCAACAATTTAGACATTGCTGTGTGGGTGAAATTATGATGTCATACCAAGTAACAACATTTTCAGAGTTCATTTGTACTGCTTTTCAAATTCAGGATCATTTAACTCAAAATAAATCATTAAATGCATGGACAATATCAAATGAAGTCAGAAAGGGTTGAAAATTGATGATGTGCCTTTGAATGGTGCATATGAACACACAATAAGTATGGAGTTAAAATAAGTTATTAAAAATGAAATCTCTTTGTAATAGATGAGTTTTCGCCCGAAACCCTCGTACATCGAAAAAGATTGTCCAATTTGTACACGAAGTGCATCAAGTTTTTGCCGCAAACCTCTCAAAACTTTAGAAGTTGCTATGTGGGTGTAATTATGATGTCATGCCAAGTTACAACCTTTTCAGAGTTCATTTGTACTGCTTTTCAAATTCAGGGTCAGTTAGCTGAAAAGAAATCATTAAATGCATGGAAAATATCAAATGAAGTCAGAAAGGGTTGAAAATTGATGATGTGCCTTTGAATGGTACATATTGAACACACAAAAAGTATGGAGTTAAAATAAGTTATTAAAAATCAAATCCTTTTTTAATAGAAGAGTTTTCATCCAAAACCCTCATACTTTGAAAGAGATTGTCCAATTTGCAACCGAACTGCATCTAGTTTTTGCCGCAACCCTCTCAACTCTTTAGAAGTTGCTATGTGGGTGAAATTATGATGTCATGCCAAGTTACAACCTTTTCAGAGTTCATTTGCACTGCTTTTCAAATTTAGGGTCATTTAGCTGAAAATAAATAATTAAATGCATGGAAAATATATAATGAAGTTAGAAAGGGTTGAAAATTGAGGATGTGCCTTTGAATGGTGCATATTGAACACACAAAAAGTATGGAGTTAAAATAAGTTATTAAAATGAAATCCCTTTGTAATAGATGAGTTTTCGTCCGAAACCCTCATACTTCGGAAGAGATTGTCCAATTTGTACACGAAGTGCATCCAAGTTTTTCCGTAACCCTCTCAACTCTTTAGAAGTTGCTATGTGGGTGAAATTATGATGGCATGCCCAGTTACAACCTTTTCAGAGTTCATTTGTACTGCTTTTCAAATTTAGGGTCATTTAGCTCAAAATAAATCATTAAATGCATGGAAAATGTCAAATGAAGTTAGAAAGGGTTGAAAATTGAGGATGTGCCTTTGAATGGTGCATATTGAACACACAAAAAGTATGGAGTTAAAATAAGTTATTAAAAATGAAATCCTTTTTTAATAGATGAGTTTTCGTCCGAAACCCTCATACTTTGAAAGAGATTATCCAATTTGCAACCGAAGTGCATCTAGTTTTTGCCGCAACCCTCTCAAATCTTTAGAAGTTGCTATGTGGCTGAAATTATGATGTCATGCCAAGTTACAACCTTTTCAGAGTTCATTTGTACTGCTTTTCAAATTCAGGGTCATTTAGCTCAAAATAAATGATGAAATGCATGGAGAATATCAAATGAAGTCAGAAAGGGTTGAAAATAGATGATGTGCCTTTGAATGGTGCATATTGCACAAACAAAAAGTATGGAGTTAAAATAAGTTATTAAAAATGAAATCCCTTTGTAATAGATGAGTTTTCGCCCGAAACCCTCGTACTTCGAAAAAGATTGTCCAATTTGTACACGAAGTGCATCAAGTTTTTGCCGCAACCCTCTCAACAGTTTAGACATTGCTGTGTGGGTGAAATTATGATGTCATACCAAGTAACAACATTTTCAGAGTTCATTTGTACTGCTTTTCAAATTCAGGATCATTTAACTCAAAATAATCATTAAATGCATGGAAAATATCAAATGAAGTCAGAAAGGGTTGAAAATTGATGATGTGCCTTTGAATGGTGCATATGAACACACAATAAGTATGGAGTTAAAATAAGTTATTAAAAATGAAATCTCTTTGTAATAGATGAGTTTTCGCCCGAAACCCTCGTACTTCGAAAAAGATTGGCCAATTTGTACACGAAGTGCATCAAGTTTTTGCCGCAAACCTCTCAAAACTTTAGAAGTTGCTATGTGGGTGTAATTATGATGTCATGCCAAGTTACAACCTTTTCAGAGTTCATTTGTACTGCTTTTCAAATTCAGGGTCAGTTAGCTCAAAACAAATCGTTAAATGCATGGAAAATATCAAATGAAGTCAGAAAGGGTTGAAAATTGATGATGTGCCTTTGAATGGTACATATTGAACACACAAAAAGTATGGAGTTAAAATAAGTTATTAAAAATTAAATCCTTTTTTAATAGATGAGTTTTCGTCCGAAACCCTCATACTTTGAAAGAGATTGTCCAATTTGCAACCGAAGTGCATCTTGTTTTTGCCGCAACCCTCTCAACTCTTTAGAAGTTGCTATGTGGGTGAAATTATGATGTCATGCCAAGTTACAACCTTTTCAGAGTTCATTTGTACTGCTTTTCAAATTTAGGGTCATTTAGCTCAAAATAAATCATTAAATGGATGGAAAATATCAAATGAAGTTAGAAAGGGTTGAAAATTGAGGATGTGCCTTTCAATGGTGCATATTGAACACACAAAAAGTATGGAGTTAAAATAAGTTATTAAAAATGAAATCCTTTTTTAATAGATGACTTTTCGTCCGGAACCCTCATACTTTGAAAGAGATTGTCCAATTTGCAACCGAAGTGCATCTAGTTTTTGCCGCAACCCTCTCAAATATTTAGAAGTTGCTATGTGGCTGAAATTATGATGTCAGGCCAAGTTACAACCTTTTCAGAGTTCATTTGTACTGCTTTTCAAATTCAGGGTCATTTAGCTCAAAATAAATGATGAAATGCATGGAGAATATCAAATGAAGTCAGAAAGGGTTGAAAATAGATGATGTGCCTTTGAATGGTGCATATTGCACACACAAAAATTATGGAGTTAAAATAAGTTATTAAAAATGAAATCCCTTTGTAATAGATGAGTTTTCGCCCGAAACCCTCGTACTTCGAAAAGATTGTCCAATTTGTACACGAAGTGCATCAAGTTTTTGCCGCAACCCTCTCAACAATTTAGACATTGCTGTGTGGGTGAAATTATGATGTCATACCAAGTAACAACATTTTCAGAGTTCATTTGTACTGCTTTTCAAATTCAGGATCATTTAACTCAAAATAAATCATTAAATGCATGGACAATATCAAATGAAGTCAGAAAGGGTTGAAAATTGATGATGTGCCTTTGAATGGTGCATATGAACACACAATAAGTATGGAGTTAAAATAAGTTATTAAAAATGAAATCTCTTTGTAATAGATGAGTTTTCGCCCGAAACCCTCGTACATCGAAAAAGATTGTCCAATTTGTACACGAAGTGCATCAAGTTTTTGCCGCAAACCTCTCAAAACTTTAGAAGTTGCTATGTGGGTGTAATTATGATGTCATGCCAAGTTACAACCTTTTCAGAGTTCATTTGTACTGCTTTTCAAATTCAGGGTCAGTTAGCTGAAAAGAAATCATTAAATGCATGGAAAATATCAAATGAAGTCAGAAAGGGTTGAAAATTGATGATGTGCCTTTGAATGGTACATATTGAACACACAAAAAGTATGGAGTTAAAATAAGTTATTAAAAATCAAATCCTTTTTTAATAGAAGAGTTTTCATCCAAAACCCTCATACTTTGAAAGAGATTGTCCAATTTGCAACCGAACTGCATCTAGTTTTTGCCGCAACCCTCTCAACTCTTTAGAAGTTGCTATGTGGGTGAAATTATGATGTCATGCCAAGTTACAACCTTTTCAGAGTTCATTTGCACTGCTTTTCAAATTTAGGGTCATTTAGCTGAAAATAAATAATTAAATGCATGGAAAATATATAATGAAGTTAGAAAGGGTTGAAAATTGAGGATGTGCCTTTGAATGGTGCATATTGAACACACAAAAAGTATGGAGTTAAAATAAGTTATTAAAATGAAATCCCTTTGTAATAGATGAGTTTTCGTCCGAAACCCTCATACTTCGGAAGAGATTGTCCAATTTGTACACGAAGTGCATCCAAGTTTTTCCGTAACCCTCTCAACTCTTTAGAAGTTGCTATGTGGGTGAAATTATGATGGCATGCCCAGTTACAACCTTTTCAGAGTTCATTTGTACTGCTTTTCAAATTTAGGGTCATTTAGCTCAAAATAAATCATTAAATGCATGGAAAATATCAAATGAAGTTAGAAAGGGTTGAAAATTGAGGATGTGCCTTTGAATGGTGCATATTGAACACACAAAAAGTATGGGGTTAAAATAAGTTATTAAAAATGAAATCCTTTTTTAATAGATGAGTTTTCGTCCGAAACCCTCATACTTTGAAAGAGATTGTCCAATTTGCAACCGAAGTGCATCTAGTTTTTGCCGCAACCCTCTCAAATATTTAGAAGTTGCTATGTGGCTGAAATTATGATGTCATGCCAAGTTACAACATTTTCAGAGTTCATTTGTACTGCTTTTCAAATTCAGGATCATTTAACTCAAAATAAATCATTAAATGCATGGAAAATATCAAATGAAGTCAGAAAGGGTTGAAAATTGATGATGTGCCTTTGAATGGTGCATATGAACACACAATAAGTATGGAGTTAAAATAAGTTATTAAAAATGAAATCTTTTTGTAATAGATGAGTTTTCGCCCGAAACCCTCGTACTTCGAAAAAGATTGTCCAATTTGTACACGAAGTGCATCAAGTTTTTGCCGCAAACCTCTCAAAACTTTAGAAGTTGCTATGTGGGTGTAATTATGATGTCATGCCAAGTTACAACCTTTTCAGAGTTCATTTGTACTGCTTTTCAAATTCAGGGTCAGTTAGCTAAAAAGAAATCATTAAATGCATGGAAAATATCAAATGAAGTCAGAAAGGGTTGAAAATTGATGATGTGTCTTTGAATGGTACATATTGAACACACAAAAAGTATGGAGTTAAGATAAGTTATTAAAAATCAAATCCTTTTTTAATAGAAGAGTTTTCATCCAAAACCCTCATACTTTGAAAGAGATTGTCCAATTTGCAACCGAACTGCATCTAGTTTTTGCCGCAACCCTCTCAACTATTTAGAAGTTGCTATGTGGGTGAAATTATGATGTCATGCCAAGTTACAACCTTTTCAGAGTTCATTTGCACTGCTTTTCAAATTTAGGGTCATTTAGCTGAAAATAAATAATTAAATGCATGGAAAATATATAATGAAGTTAGAAAGGGTTGAAAATTGAGGATGTGCCTTTGAATGGTGCATATTGAACACACAAAAAGTATGGAGTTAAAATAAGTTATTAAAATGAAATCCCTTTGTAATAGATGAGTTTTCGTCCGAAACCCTCATACTTCGGAAGAGATTGTCCAATTTGTACACGAAGTGCATCCAAGTTTTGCCGTAACCCTCTCAACTCTTTAGAAGTTGCTATGTGGGTGAAATTATGATGGCATGCCCAGTTACAACCTTTTCAGAGTTCATTTGTACTGCTTTTCAAATTTAGGGTCATTTACCTCAAAATAAATCATTAAATGCATGGAAAATATCAAATGAAGTTAGAAAGGGTTGAAAATTGAGGATGTGCCTTTGAATGGTGCATATTGAACACAGAAAAAGTATGGGGTTAAAATAAGTTATTAAAAATGAAATCCTTTTTTAATAGATGAGTTTTCGTCCGAAACCCTCATACTTTGAAAGAGATTGTCCAATTTGCAACCGAAGTGCATCTAGTTTTTGCCGCAACCCTCTCAAATATTTAGAAGTTGCTATGTGGCTGAAATTATGATGTCATGCCAAGTTACAACCTTTTCAGAGTTCATTTGTACTGCTTTTCAAATTCAGGGTCATTTAGCTCAAAATAAATGATGAAATGCATGGAGAATATCAAATGAAGTCAGAAAGGGTTGAAAATAGATGATGTGCCTTTGAATGGTGCATACGAACACACAATAAGTATGGAGTTAAAATAAGTTATTAAAAATGAAATCTCTTTGTAATAGATGAGTTTTCGCCCGAAACCCTCGTACTTCGAAAAAGATTGTCCAATTTGTACACGAAGTGCATCACGTTTTTGCCGCAACCCTCTCAAAACTTTAGAAGTTGCTATGTGGGTGAAATTATGATGTCATGCCAAGTTACAACCTTTTCGGAGTTCATTTGTACTGCTTTTCAAATTCAGGGTCAATTAGCTCAAAATAAATCATTAAATTCATGGAAAATACCAAATGAAGTCAGAAAGGGTTGAAAATTGATGATGTGCCTTTGAATGGTACATATTGAACACACAAAAAGTATGGAGTTAAAATAAGTTATTAAAAATTAAATCCTTTTTTAATAGATGAGTTTTCGTCCGAAACCCTCATACTTTGAAAGAGATTGTCGAATTTGCAACCGAAGTGCATCTAGTTTTTTGCCGCAACCCTCTCAACCCTTTAGAAGTTGCTATGTGGGTGAAATTATGATGTGATGCTAAGTTACAACCTTTCCAGAGTTCATTTGCACTGCTTTTCAAATTTAGGGTCATTTAGGTCAAAATAAATCATTAAATACATGGAAAATATCAAATGAAGTTAGAAAGGGTTGAAAATTGAGGATGTGCCTTTGAATGGTGCATATTGAACACACAAAAAGTATGGAGTGAAAATAAGTTATTAAAAATGAAATCCATTTGTAATAGATGTGTTTTCGTCCGAAACCCTCATACTTCGAAAGAGATTGTCCAATTTGTACACGAAGTGCATCCAGTTTGTGCCGTAACCCTTTCAACTCTGTAGAAGTTGATATGTGGGTGAAATTATGATGGCATGCCAAGTTACAACCTTTTCAGAGTTCATTTGTACTGCTTTTCAAATTTAGGGTCATTTAGCTCAAAATAAATCATTAAATGCATGGAAAATATCAACTGAAGTTAGAAAGGGTTGAAAATTGAGGATGTGTCTTTGAATGGTGCATATTGAACAGACAAAAAGTATGGAGTTAAAATAAGTTATTAAAAATGAAACACTTTTTTAATAGATGAGTTTTCGTCCGAAACCCTCATACTTTGAATGAGATTGTACAATTTGCAACCGAAGTGCATCTAGTTTTTGCCGCAACCCTCTCAAATCTTTAAAAGTTGCTATGTGGTTGAAATTATGATGTCATGCCAAGTTAGAACCTTTTCAGAGTTCATTTGTACCGCTTTTCAAATTCAGGGTCATTTAGCTCAAAATAAATAATTAAATGCATGGAGAATAACAAATGAAGTCAGAAAGGGTTGAAAATTGATAATGTGCCTTTGAATGGTGCATATTGCACACACAAAAAGTTTGGAGTTAAAATAAGTTATTAAAAATGAAATCCCTTTGTAATAGATGAGTTTTCGCCCGAAACCCTCGTACTTCGAAAAAGATTGTCCAATTTGTACACGAAGTGCATCAAGTTTTTGCCGCAACCCTCTCAAAAATTTAGACTTTGCTATGTGGGTGAAATTATGATTTCATGCCAAGTAACAACATTTTCAGAGTTCATTTGTACTGCTTTTCAAATTAAGGGTCATTTAACTCAAAATAAATCATTAAATGCATGGAAAATATCAAATGAAGTCAGAAAGGGTTGAAAAATTATGATGTGCCTTTGAATGGTGCATATGAACACACAATAAGTATGGAGTTAAAATAAGTTGTTAAAAATGAAATCTCTTTGTAATAGACGAGTTTTTGCGCGAAACCCTCGTACTCCGAAAAAGATTGTCCAATTTGTACACGAAGTGCATCAAGTTTTTGCCGCAACCCTCTCAAAGCATTAGAAGCTGCTATGTGGGTGAAATTATGATGCCATGCCAAGTTACAACCTTTTCAGAATTCATTTGTACTACTTTTCAAATTCAGGGTCAGTTAGCTAGAAAGACATCATTAAATGCATGGAAAATATCAAATAAAGTCAGAAAGGGTTGAAAATTGTTGATGTGCCTTTGAATGGTGCATATGAAGACCCAAAAAGTATGGAGTTAAAATAAGTTATTAAAAATGAAATCCTTTTGTAATAGATGAGTTTTTGTCTGAAACCCTCATACTTGGAAAGAGATTGTCCAATTTGTACACGAAGTGCATCCAGTTTTTGCCGTAACCCTCTCAACTCTTTAGAAGTTGCTATGTGGGTGAAATTAGGATGTCATGCCAAGTTAAAACCATTCAGATTTCATTTGTACCGCTTTTCAAATTCAGGGTCATTTTGCTCAAAATAAATCATTAAATGCATGGAAAATATCAAATGAAGTCAGAAAGGGTTGAAAATTGATGATGTGCCTTTGAATGGGCCATATTGAACACCCAAAAATTATTTACTTAAAATAAGTTATTAAAAATGAAATCCTTTTTTAATAGATAAGTTTTCGTCCGAAACCCTCATACTTTGAAAGAGATTGTCCAATTTGCAACCGAAGTGCATCTAGTTTTTGCCGCAACCCTCTCAAATCTTTAGAAGTTGCTATGTGGTTGAAATTATGATGTCATGCCAAGTTACAACCTTTTCAGAGTTCATTTGTACTGCTTTTCAAATTCAGGGTCATTTAGCTCAAAATAAATCATTAAATGCATGGAGAATATCAAATGAAGTCAGAAAGGGTTGAAAATTGATGATGTGCCTTTGCATGGTGCATATTGCACACACAAAAAGTATGGAGTTAAAATAAGTTATTAAAAATGAAGTCCCTTTGTAATTGATGAGTTTTCGCCCGAAACCCTCATACTTTGAAAGAGATTGTCCAATTTGCAACCGAAGTGCATCTAGTTTTTGCCGCAACCCTCTCAACTCTGTAGAAGTTGCTATGTGGGTGAAATTATGATGTCATGACAAGTTACAACCTTTTCAGAGTTCATTTGCACTGCTTCTCAATTTTTGGGTCATTTAGCTCAAAATAAATCAACTAATGCATGGAAAATATATAATGAAGTTAGAAAGGGTTGAAAATTGAGGATGTGCCTTTGAATGGTGCATATTGAACACACAAAAAGTATGGAGTTAAAATAAGTTATTAAAATGAAATCCCTTTGTAATAGATGAGTTTTCGTCCGAAACCCTTATACTTCGGAAGAGATTGTCCAATTTGTACACGAAGTGCATCCATTTTTTGTCGTAACCCTCCCAACTCTTTAGAAGTTGCTATGTGGGTGAAATTATGTTGGCATGCCAAGTTACAACCTTTTCAGAGTTAATTTGTACTGCTTTTCAAATTTAGGGTCATTTAGCTCAAAATAAATCATTAAATGCATGGAAAATATCAAATGAAGTTAGAAAGGGTTGAAAATTCAGGATGTGCCTTTGAATGGTGCATATTGAACACACAAAAAGTATGGAGTTAAAATAAGTTATAAAAAATGAAATCCTTTTTAATAGATGAGTTTTCGTCCGAAACCGTCATACTTTGAAAGAGATTGTCCAATTTGCAATCGAAGTGCATCTAGTTTTTGTCGCAAGCCTCTGAACAATTTAGACATTGCTATGTGGGTGAAATTGTGATGTCATGCCAAGTAACAACATTTTCAGAGTTCAATTGTACTGCTTTTCAAATTCAGGGTCATTTAACTCCAAAGAAATCATTAAATGCATGGAAAATATGAAATGAAGTCAGAAAGGGTTGAAAATTGATGATGTGCCTTTGAATGGTGCATATGAACACACAATAAGTATGGAGTTAAAATAAGTTATTAAAAAATGAAATCTCTTTGTAATAGATGAGTTTTTGCCCGAAACCCTCCTACTTCGAAAAAGATTGTCCAATTTGTACACGAAGTGCATCAAGTTTTTGCCGCAACCCTCTCAAAACTTTAGACGTTGCTATGTGGGTGAAATTATGATGTCATGCCAAGTTACAACCTTTTCTTAGTTCATTTGTGCTGCTTTTCAAATTCAGGGTCAGTTAGCTCAAAAGAAATCATTAAATGCATGGAAAATATCAAATGAAGTCAGAAAGGGTTGAAAATTGATGATGTGCCTTTGAATGGTACATACTGAACACACAAAAAGTATGGAGTTAAAATAAGTTATTAAAAATTAAATCCTTTTTTAATAGATGAGTTTTCGTCCGAAACCCTCATACTTTGAAAGAGATTGTCCAATTTGCAACCGAAGTGCATCTAGTTTTTGCCGCAACCCTCTCAACTCTTTAGAAGATGGTGTGTGGGTGAAATTATGATGTCATGCCAAGTTACAACCTTTTCAGAGTTCATTTGTACTGCTTTTCAAATTTAGGGTCATTTAGCTCAAACTAAATCATTAAATGCATGGAAAATATCAAATGAAGTCAGAAAGGGTTCAAAATGGAGGATGTGCCTTTCAATGGTGCATATTGAACACACAAGAAGTATGGAGTTAAAATAAGTTATTAAAAATGAAATCCCTTTGTAATAGATGAGTTTTCGTATGAAACCCTCATACTTCGAAAGAGATTGTCCAATTTGTACACGAAGTGCATCCAGTTTTTGCCGTAACCCTCTCAACTCTTTAGAATTTGCTATGTGGGTGAAATTATGATGGCATGCCAAGTTACAACCTTTTCAGAGTTCATTTGTACTGCTTTTCAAATTTAGGGTCATTTAGCTCAAAATAAATCATTAAATGCATGGAAAATATCAAATGAAGTGAGAAAGGGTTGAAAATTGAGGATGTGCCTTTGAATGGTGCATATTGAACACACAAAAAGTATGGAGTTAAAATAAGTTATTAAAAATGAAATCCTTTTTTAATAGATGAGTTTTCGTCCGAAACCCTCATACTTTGAAAGAGATTGTCCAATTTGCAACCGAAGTGCATCTAGTTTTTGCCGCAACCCTCTCAAATCTTTAGAAGTTGCTATGTGGTTGAAATTATGATGTCATGCCACGTTACAACCTTTTCAGAGTTCAGTTGTACTGCTTTGCCAATTCAGGGTCATTTAGCTCAAAATAAATCATTAAATGCATGGAGAATATCAAATGAAGTCAGAAAGGGTTGAAAATTGATGATGTGCCTTTGAATGGTGCATATTGCACACACAAAAAGTATGGAGTTAAAATAAGTTATTAAAAATGAAATCCCTTTGTAATAGATGAGTTTTCGCCCGAAACCCTCGTACTTCGAAAAAGATTGTCCAATTTGTACACGAAGTGCATCAAGTTTTTGCCGCAACCCTCTCAACAATTTAGACATTGCTATGTGGGTGAAATTATGATGTCATGCCAATGAACAACATTTTCAGAGTTCATTTGTACTGCTTTTCAAATTCAGGGTCATTTAACTCAAAATAAATCATTAAATGCATGGAAAATATCAAATGAAGTCAGAAAGGGTTGAAAATTGATGATGTGCCCTTGAATGGTGCATATGAACACACAATAAGTATGGAGTTAAAATAAGTTATTAAAAATGAAATCTCTTTGAAATAGATGAGTTTTTGCCCGAAACCCTCGTACTTCGAAAAAGATTGTGCAATTTGTACACGAAGTGCATCAAGTTTTTGCCGCAACCCTCTCAAAACTTTAGAAGTTGCTATGTGGGTGAAATTATGATGTCATGCCAAGTTACAACCTTTTCAGAGTTCATTTGTACTGCTTTTCAAATTTAGGGTCATTTAGCTCAAAAGAAATCATTAAATGCATGGAAAATATCAAATGAAGTCAGAAAGGTGTGACAATTGATGATGTGCCTTTGAATGGTGCATATGAACACACAAAAAGTATGGAGTTAAAATAAGTTATTAAAAATGAAATCCTTTTGTAATAGATGAGTTTTTGTCCGAAACCCTCTTACTTGGGAAGAGATTGTCCAATTTGTACAGGAAGTGTATCCAGTTTTTGCCGTAACCCTCTCAACTCTTTAGAAGTTGCTATGTGGGTGAAATTATGATGTCATGCCAAGTTACAACCTTTTCAGAGTTCATTTGTAGTGCTTTTCAAATTCAGGGTCATTTTGCTCAAAATAAATCATTAAATGCATGGAAAATATCAAATGAAATCAGAAAGGGTTCAAAATTGATGATGTGCCTTTGAATGGGCCATATTGAACACACACAAATTAGTTATTTAAAATAAGTTATTAAAAATGAAATCCTTTTTTAATAGATGAGTTTTCGGCCGAATCCCTCATACTTTGAAAGAGATTGTCCAATTTGCAACCGAAGTGCATCTAGTTTTTGCCGCAACCCTCTCAAATCTTTAGAAGTTGCTATGTGGTTGAAATTATGATGGCTTGCCAAGTTACAACCTTTTCAGAGTTCATTTGTACTGCTTTTCAAATTCAGGGTCATTTAGCTCAAAATAAATCATTAAATGCATGGAGAATATCAAATGAAGTCAGAAAAGGTTGAAAATTGATGATGTGCCTTTGAATGGTGCATATTGCACACACAAAAAGTATGGAGTTAAACTAAGTTATTAAAAATGAAATCCCTTTGTAATAGATGAGTTTTCGCCCGAAACCCTCGTACTTCGAAAAAGATTGTCCAATTTGTACATGAAGTGCGTCAAGTTTTTGCCGCAACCCTCTCAAAAATTTAGACATTGCTATGTGGGTGAAATTATGATGTCATGCCAAGTAACAACATTCCCAGAGTTCATTTGTACTGCTTTTCAAATTCAGGGTCATTTAACTCAAAATAAATGATTAAATGCATGGAAAATATCAAATGAAGTCAGAAAGGGTTGAAAATTGACGATGTGCCTTTGAATGGTGCATATGAACACACAATAAGTATGGAGTTAAAATAAGTTATTAAAAATGAAATCTCTTTGTAATAGATGAGTTTTTGCCCGAAACCCTCGTACTTCCAAAAATATTGTCCAATTTGTACACGAAGTGCATCAAGTTTTTGCCGCAACCCTCTCAAAACTTTAGAAGTTGCTATGTGGGTGAAATTATGATGTCATGCCAAGGTACAACCTTTTCAGAGTTCATTTGTACTGCTTTCCAAATTCAGGGTCAGTTAGCTCGAAAGAAATCATTAAATGCATGGAAAATATCAAATGAAGTCAGAAAGGTGTGAAAATTGATGATGTTCCTTTGAATGGTGCATATGAACACACAAAAAGTATGGAGTTAAAATAAGTTATTAAAAATGAAATCCTTTTGTAATAGATGAGTTTTTGTCCGAAACCCTCATACTTGGAAAGAGATTGTCCAATTTGTACACGAAGTGCATCCAGTTTTTGCCGTAACCCTCTCAACTCTTTAGAAGTTGCTATGTGGGTGAAATTATGATGTCATGTCAAGTTACAACCTTTTCAGAGTTTATTTGTACTCCTTTTCAAATTCAGGGTCATTTTCCTCAAAATAAATCATTAAATGCATGGAAAATATCAAATGAAGTCAGAAAGGGTTCCAAATTGATGATGTGCCTTTGAATGGGCCATATTGAACACACAAAAATTATTTATTTAAAATAAGTTATTAAAAATGAATTCCTTTGGTAATAGATGAGTTTTCGCCCGAAACCCTCATAGTTTGAAAGAGATTGTCCAATTTGTAACCGAAGTGCATCCAGTTTTCGCCGCAACCCTCTCAACTCTTTAGAAGTTGCTATGTGGGTGAAATTATGATGTCATGCCAAGTTACAACCTTTTGAGAGTTCATTTGTACTGCTTTTCAAATTTAGGGTGATTTAGCTCAAAATAAATTATTAAATGCATGGAAAATATCAAATGAAGTCAGAAAGGGTTGAAAATTGATGATGTGCCTTTGAATGGTGCATATTGAACACACAAAAAATATGGAGTTAAACTAAGTTATTTAAAATGAAATCCCTTTGTAATAAATGAGGTTTCGTCCAAAACCCTCATACTTCGAAAGAGATTGTCCAATTTGTACACGAAGTGCATCCAATTTTTGCCGTAACCCTCTCAACTCTTTAAAAGTTGCTATGTGGGTCAAATTATGACGTCATGCCAAGTTACAACCTTTTCAGAGTTCATTTCTACTGGTTTTCAAATTCAGGGTCATTTTGCTCAAAATAAATCATTAAATGCATGGAAAATATCAAATGAAGTTAGAAAGGGTTGAAAATTGATGATGCGCCTTTGAATGGTGCATATTGAACACACAAAAATTATTTAGTTAAAATAAGTTATTAAAAATGAAATCCTTTTGTAATAGATGAGTTTTCGTCCGAAACCCTCATACTTCGAAAGAGATTGTCCAATTTGTAACCGAAGTGCATCCAGTTTTTGCCACAACCCTCTCAACTCTTTAGAAGTTGCTATGTGGGTGAAATTATAATTTCATGCCAAGTTACAACCTTTTCAGAGTTCATTTGTACTGGTTTGCAAATTCAGGGTCATTTATTTGAAAATAAGTCATTAAATGCATGGAAAATATCAACTGAAGTCAGACTGGGTTGAAAGTTGATGATGTGCCTTTGAATGGTGCATATTGAACACACAAAAATTATGGAGTTAAACTAACTTATTAAAAATGAAATCTTTTTGTAATAAATGAGTTTTCGTCCGAACCCCTCATACTTCGAAAGAGATTGTCCAATTTGTACACGAAGTGCATCCAGTTTTTGCCGTAACCCTCTCAACTCTATATAAGTTGCTATGTGGGTGAAATTATGACGTCATGCCAAGTTACAACCTTTTCAGAGTTCATTTCTACTTCTTTTCAAATTCAGGGTCATTTAGCTCAAAATAAATCATGAAATGCATGGAAAATATCAAATGAAGTCAGAAAGGGTTGAAAATTGATGATGTGCCTTTGAATGGTGCATATTGAACAAAGAAAAAGTATGGAGTTAAAATAAGTTATTAAAAATGAAATCCTTTTGTAATAGATGAGTTTTCGTCTGAAACCCTCATACTTCGAAAGAGATTGTCCAATTTGTAACCGAAGTGCATCCAGTTTTTGCCGCAACCCTCTCAAATCTTTAGAAGTTGCTATGTGGGTGAAATTATGATTTCATGCCAAGTTCCAACCTTTTAAGAGTTCATATGTACTGCTTTTCAAATTCAGGGTCATTTAGCTCAAAATAAATCTTTAAATGCTTGGAAAATATCAAATGAAGTCCGAAAGGGTTGAAAATTGATAATGTGCCTTTCAATGGTGCATATTGCACACACAAAAAATATGGAGTTAAAATAAGTTATTAAAAATGAAATCCCTTTGTAATAGATGAGTTTTCGTCCGAAACCGTCATACTTCGAAAAAGATTGTCCAATTTGTACACGAAGTGCATCAAGTTTTAGCCGCAACCCTCTCAACACTTTCGAATTTGCATCCAGTTTTTGCCGTAACCCTCTCAACTCTTTAGAATTTGCTATGTGGGTGAAATTATGATGTCATGCCAAGTTACAACCTTTTCAGAGTTCATTTGTACTGCTTTTCAAATTCAGGATCATCTAGCTCAAAATAAATCATTAAATGCATGGAAAATATCAAATGAAGTCAGAATGGTTTGAAAATTGATGATGTGCCTTTGAATGGTGCATATGAATACAAAAAAACTATGGAGTTAAAATAAGTTATTAAAAATGAAATCCTTTTGTAATAGATGAGTTTTCGTCCGAAACCCTCATACTTCGAAAGAGATTGTCCAATTTGTAACCGAAGTGCATCCAGTTTTTGCCACAACCCTCTCAACTCTTTAGAAGTTGCTATGTGGGTGAAATTATGATTTCATGCCAAGTTACAACCTTTTCAGAGTTCATTTGTACTGGTTTTCAAATTCAGGGTCATTTATTTGAAAATAAGTCATTAAATGCATGGAAAATATCAACTGAAGTCAGACTGGGTTGAAAGTTGATGATGTGCCTTTGAATGGTGCATATTGAACACACAAAAATTATGGAGTTAAACTAACTTATTAAAAATGAAATCTTTTTGTAATAAATGAGTTTTCGTCCGAACCCCTCATACTTCGAAAGAGATTGTCCAATTTGTACACGAAGTGCATCCAGTTTTTGCCGTAACCCTCTCAACTCTATATAAGTTGCTATGTGGGTGAAATTATGACGTCATGCCAAGTTACAACCTTTTCAGAGTTCATTTCTACTTCTTTTCAAATTCAGGGTCATTTAGCTCAAAATAAATCATGAAATGCATGGAAAATATCAAATGAAGTCAGAAAGGGTTGAAAATTGATGATGTGCCTTTGAATGGTGCATATTGAACAAAGAAAAAGTATGGAGTTAAAATAAGTTATTAAAAATGAAATCCTTTTGTAATAGATGAGTTTTCGTCTGAAACCCTCATACTTCGAAAGAGATTGTCCAATTTGTAACCGAAGTGCATCCAGTTTTTGCCGCAACCCTCTCAAATCTTTAGAAGTTGCTATGTGGGTGAAATTATGATTTCATGCCAAGTTCCAACCTTTTAAGAGTTCATTTGTACTGCTTTTCAAATTCAGGGTCATTTAGCTCAAAATAAATCATTAAATGCTTGGAAAATATCAAATGAAGTCCGAAAGGGTTGAAAATTGATAATGTGCCTTTCAATGGTGCATATTGCACACACAAAAAATATGGAGTTAAAATAAGTTATTAAAAATGAAATCCCTTTGTAATAGATGAGTTTTCGTCCGAAACCGTCATACTTCGAAAAAGATTGTCCAATTTGTACACGAAATGCATCAAGTTTTAGCCGCAACCCTCTCAACACTTTAGAATTTGCATCCAGTTTTTGCCGTAACCCTCTCAATTCTTTAGAAGTTGCTATGTGGGTGACATTATGATGTCATGCCAAGTTACAACCTATTCAAAGTTCATTTGTACCGCTTTTCAAATTTAGGGTCATTTAGCTCAAAATAAATCATTAAATGCATGGAAAATATCAAATGAAGTCAGAAAGGGTTGAAAATTGATGATGTGCCTTTGAATGGCGCATATTGTACACACAAGAATTATGGAGTTAAACTAAGTTATTTAAAAAGAAATCCCTTTGTAATAGATGAGTTTTCGTCCGGAACCCTCATACTTGGAAAGAGATTGTCCAATTTGTACACGAAGTGCATCAAGTTTTAGCCGCAACCTTCTCAACACTTTAGAATTTGCATCCAGTTTTTGCTGTCACCCTCTCAACTCTTTAGAATTTGCTATGTGGGTGAAATTATGATGTCATGCCAAGTTACAACCTTTTCGGAGTTCATTTGTACTGCTTTTCAAATTCAGGATCATCTAGCTCAAAATAAATCATTAAATGCATGGAAAATATCAAATGAAGTCAGAATGGTTTGAAAATTGATGATGTGCCTTTGAATGGTGCATATGAATACACAAAAACTATGGAGTTAAAATAAGTTATTAAAAATGAAATCCTTTTGTAATAGATGAGTTTTCGTCCGAAACCGTCATACTTCGAAAGAGATTGTCTAATTTGTACACGAAGTGCATCCAGTTTTTGCCGAAACCCTCTCAACTCTTTAGAAGTTGCTATGTGGGTGAAATTATGATGTCATGCCAAGTTACAACCTTTTCAGAGTTCGTTTGTCCTGCTTTTCAAATTCAGGGTCATTTTGCTCAAAATAAATCATTAAATGCAAGGAAAATATCAAATGAAGTCAGAAAGGGTTGAAAATTGATGATGTGCCTTTGAATGGGGCATATTGAACACACAAAAATTATTTAGTTAAAATAAGTTATTAAAAATGAAATCCTTTTGTAATAGATGAGTTTTCGTCCGAAACCCTCATACTTTGAAAGAGATTGTCCAATTTGTAACCGAAGTGCATCCAGTTTTTGCCGCAACCCTCTCAACTCTTTAGAAGTTGCTATGTGGGTGACATTATGATGTCATGCCAAGTTACAACCTATTCAGAGTTCATTTGTACCGCTTTTCAAATTTAGGGTCATTTAGCTCAAAATAAATCATTAAATGCATGGAAAATATCGAATGAAGTCAGAAAGGGTTGAAAATTGATGATGTGCCTTTGAATGGCGCATATTGTACACACAAGAATTATGGAGTTAAACTAAGTTATTTAAAAAGAAATCCCTTTGTAATAGATGAGTTTTCGTCCGGAACCCTCATACTTGGAAAGAGATTGTCCAATTTGTACACGAAGTGCATCAAGTTTTAGCCGCAACCCTCTCAACACTTTAGAATTTGCATCCAGTTTTTGCTGTCACCCTCTCAACTCTTTAGAATTTGCTATGTGGGTGAAATTATGATGTCATGCCAAGTTACAACCTTTTCGGAGTTCATTTGTACTGCTGTTCAAATTCAGGATCATCTAGGTCAAAATAAATCATTAAATGCATGGAAAATATCAAATGAAGTCAGAATGGTTTGAAAATTGATGATGTGCCTTTGAATGGTGCATATGAATACACAAAAACTATGGAGTTAAAATAAGTTATTAAAAATGAAATCCTTTTGTAATAGATGAGTTTTCGTCCGAAACCGTCATACTTCGAAAGAGATTGTCTAATTTGTACACGAAGTGCATCCAGTTTTTGCCGAAACCCTCTCAACTCTTTAGAAGTTTCTATGTGGGTGAAATTATGATGTCATGCCAAGTTACAACCTTTTCAGAGTTCATTTGTCCTGCTTTTCAAATTCAGGGTCATTTTGCTCAAAATAAATCATTAAATGCAAGGAAAATATCAAATGAAGTCAGAAAGGGTTGAAAATTGATGATGTGCCATTGAATGGGGCATATTGAAGACACAAAAATTATTTAGTTAAAATAAGTTATTAAAAATGAAATCCTTTTGTAATAGATGAGTTTTCGTCCGAAACCCTCATACTTTGAAAGAGATTGTCCAATTTGTAACCGAAGTGCATCCAGTTTTTGCCGCAACCTCAACTCTTTAGAAGTTGCTATGTGGATGAAATTATGATTTCATGCCAAGTTACAACCTTTTCAGAGTTCATTTGTACTGCTTTTCAAATTCAGGGTCATTTGGCTCAAAATAAATCATTAAATGCATAGAAAATATGAAACGAAGTCAGAAAGGGTTGAAAATTGGTGATGTGCCTTTGAATGGTGCATATTGAACACACAAAAATTATGGAGTTAAACTAAGTTATAAAAAATGAAATCCCTTTGTAATAGATGAGTTTTCGTCTGAAACCCTCATACTTCGAAAAAGATTGTCCAATTTGTACACGAAGTGCATAAAGTTTTAGCCGCAACCCTCTCAACACTTTATAATTTGCTATGTGGGTGAAATTATGATGTCATGCCAAGTCACAACCTTTTCAGAGTTCATTTGTACTGCTTTTCAAATTCAGGGTCATTTAGCTCAAAATAAATCATTAAATGCATGGAAAATATAAAATGAAGTCAGAAAGGTTTTAAAATTGATGATGTGCCTGTGAATGGTGCATATTGAACACACAAAAAGTATGGAGTTAAAATAAGTTATTAAAAATGAAATCCTTTTGTAATAGATGAGTTTTTGTCCGAAACCCTCATACTTCGAAAGAGATTGTCCAATTTGTAACCGAAGTGCATCCAGTTTTTGGCGCAACCCTCTCAAATCTTTAGAAGTTGCTACGTGGGTGAAATTATGATTTCATGCCAAGTTACAACCTTTTCAGACTTCATTTGTACTGCTTTTCAAATTCAGGGTCTTTTAGCTCAAAATAAATCATTAAATGCTTGGAAAATATCAAATGAAGTCCGGAAGGGTTGAAAATTTGTTATGTGCCTTTGAATGGTGCATATTGAACACACAAAAAATATGGAGTTAAAATAAGTTATTAAAAATGAAATCCCTTTGTAATAGATGAGTTTTAACCCTCATACTTCGAAAGAGATTGTCCAATTTGTACACGAAGTGCATCCAGTTTTTGCCGTAACCCTCGCAACTCTTTAGAAGTTGCGATGTGGGTGAAATTATGATGTCATGCCAAGTTACAACCTTTTCAGAGTTCATTTGTACTGCTTTTCAAATTCAGGGTCATTTAGCTCAAAATAAATCATTAAATGCATGGAAAATATCAAATGAAGTCAGAAAGGGTTGAAAATTGATGATGTGCCTTTGAATGGTGCATATTGCACACACAAAAAGTATGGAGTTAAAGTAAGTTATTAAAAATGAAATCCTTTTGTAATAGATGAGTTTTCGTCCGAAACCCTCATACTTCGAAAGAGATTGTCCAATTTGGAACCGAAGTGCATCCAGTTTTTGCCGCAACCCTCTCAAATCTTTAGAAGTTTCTATGTGGGTGCAATTATGATTTCATGCCAAGTTACAACCTTTTTTGAGTTCATTTGTACTGGTTTTCAAATTCAGGGTCCTTTAGCTCAAAATAAATCATTAAATGCATGGAAAATATCAAATGAAGTCAGAAAGGGTTGAAAGTTGATGATGTGCCTTTGAATGGTGCATATTGAACACACAAAAATTATGGAGTTAAACTAACTTATTAAAAATGAAATCCCTTTGTAATAGATGAGTTTTCGTCCGAAACCCTCATACTTCGAAAGAGATTGTCCAATTTGTACACGAAGTGCATCCAGTTTTTGCCGTAACCCTCTCAACTCTTTATAAGTTGCTATGTGGGTGAAATTATGATTTCATGCCAAGTTACAACCTTTTAAGAGTTCATTTGTATTGCTTTTCAAATTCAGGGTCATTTAGCTCAAAATAAATCATTAAATGCTTGGAAAATATCAAATGAAGTCCAAAAGGGTTGAAAATTGATGATGTGCCTTTGAATGGTGCATATTGCACACACAAAAAGTATGGAGTTAAAATAAGTTATTAAAAATGAAATCCCTTTGTAATAGATGAGTTTTCGTCCGAAACCCTCATAATTCGAAAAAGATTGGCCAATTTGTACACGAAGCGCATCCAGTTTTTGCCGCAACCCTCTCAACACTTCAGAAGTTGCAATGTGGGTGAAATTATTATGTCATGCCAAGTTACAACCTTTTCAGAGTTCATTTGTACTGCTTTCCAAATTCAGGGTCATTTAGCTCAAAATAAATCAATAAATGCATGGAAAATATCTAATGAAGTCAGAAAGGGTTGAAAATTGATGATGTGCCGTTGAATGGTGCATATGAACACACAAAAAGTATGGAGTTAAAATAAGTTATTAAAAATGAAATCCTTTTGTAATAGATGAGTTTTCGTTCGAAACCCTCATACTTCGAAAGAGATTGTCCAATTTGTACACGAAGTGCATCCAGTTTTTGCCGAAACCCTGTCGACTCTTTACAAGTTGCTATGTGGCTGAAATTATGATGTCATGCCAAGTTACAACCTTTTCAGAGTTCATTTGTACTGCTTTTCAAATTCAGGGTCATTTTGATCAAAATAAATCATTAAATGATTGGAAAATATCAAATGAAGTCAGAAAGGGTTGAAAATTGATGATGTGCCTTTGAATGGGGCATATTGAACACACAAAAATTATTTAGTTAAAATAAGTTATTAAAAATGAAATCCTTTTGTAATAGATGAGTTTTCATCCGAAACCCTCATACTTTGAAAGAGATTGTCCAATTTGTAACCAAAGTGCATCCAGTTTTTGCCGCAACCCTCTCAACTCTTTAGAAGTTGCTATGTGGGTGAAATTATGATTTCATGCCAAGTTACAACCTTTTCAGAGTTCATTTGTACTGCTTTTCAAATTCAGGGTCATTTAGCTCAAAATAAACCATTAAATGCATGGAAAAAATCAAATGAAGTCAGAAAGGGTTGAAAATTGATGATGTGCCTTTGAATGGTGCATATTGAACACACAAAAATTATGGAGTTAAACTAAGTTATTTAAAATGAAATCCCTTTGTAATAGATGAGTTTTCGTCCAAAACCCTCATACTTCGAAAGAGATTGTCCAATTAGTACACGAAGTGAATCCAGTTTTTGCCGCAACCCTCTCAACTCTTTATAAGTTGCTATGTGGGTGAAATTATGACGTCATGCCAAGTTACAACCTTTTCAGAGTTCATTTGTACTGCTTTTCAAATTCAGGGTCATTTTGCTCAAAATAAATCATTAAATGCATGGAAAATATCAAATGAAGTTAGAAAGGGTTGAAAATTGACGATGTGCCTTTGAATGGTGCATATTGAACACACAAAAAGTATGGAGTTAAAATAAGTTATTAAAAATGAAATCCTTTTGTAATAGATGAGTTTTCGTCTGAAACTCTCATACTTCGAAAGAGATTGTCCAATTTGTAACCGAAGTGCATCCATTTTTTGCCGCAACCCTCTCAAATCTTTAGAAGTTTCTATGTGGGTGAAATTATGATTTCATGCCAAGTTACAACCTTTTAAGAGTTCATTTGTATTGCTTTTCAAATTCAGGGTCATTTAGCTCAAAATAAATCATTAAATGCTTGGAAAATATCAAATGAAGTCCAAAAGGGTTGAAAATTGATGATGTGCCTTTGAATGGTGCATATTGCACACACAAAAAGTATGGAGTTAAAATAAGTTATTAAAAATGAAATCCCTTTGTAATAGATGAGTTTTCGTCCGAAACCCTCATAATTCGAAAAAGATTGGCCAATTTGTACACGAAGCGCATCCAGTTTTTGCCGCAACCCTCTCAACACTTCAGAAGTTGCAATGTGGGTGAAATTATTATGTCATGCCAAGTTACAACCTTTTCAGAGTTCATTTGTACTGCTTTCCAAATTCAGGGTCATTTAGCTCAAAATAAATCAATAAATGCATGGAAAATATCTAATGAAGTCAGAAAGGGTTGAAAATTGATGATGTGCCGTTGAATGGTGCATATGAACACACAAAAAGTATGTAGTTAAAATAAGTTATTAAAAATGAAATCCTTTTGTAATAGATGAGTATTCGTTCAAAACCCTCATACTTCGAAAGAGATTGTCCAATTTGTACACGAAGTGCATCCAGTTTTTGCCGAAACCCTGTCAACTCTTTACAAGTTGCTATGTGGCTGAAATTATGATGTCATGCCAAGTTACAACCTTTTCAGAGTTCATTTGTACTGCTTTTCAAATTCAGGGTCATTTTGATCAAAATAAATCATTAAATGATTGGAAAATATCAAATGAAGTCAGAAAGGGTTGAAAATTGATGATGTGCCTTTGAATGGGGCATATTGAACACACAAAAATTATTTAGTTAAAATAAGTTATTAAAAATGAAATCCTTTTGTAATAGATGAGTTTTCATCCGAAACCCTCATACTTTGAAAGAGATTGTCCAATTTGTAACCAAAGTGCATCCAGTTTTTGCCGCAACCCTCTCAACTCTTTAGAAGTTGCTATGTGGGTGAAATTATGATTTCATGCCAAGTTACAACCTTTTCAGAGTTCATTTGTACTGCTTTTCAAATTCAGGGTCATTTAGCTCAAAATAAACCATTAAATGCATGGAAAAAATCAAATGAAGTCAGAAAGGGTTGAAAATTGATGATGTGCCTTTGAATGGTGCATATTGAACACACAAAAATTATGGAGTTAAACTAAGTTATTTAAAATGAAATCCCTTTGTAATAGATGAGTTTTCGTCCAAAACCCTCATACTTCGAAAGAGATTGTCCAATTTGTACACGAAGTGAATCCAGTTTTTGCCGCAACCCTCTCAACTCTTTATAAGTTGCTATGTGGGTGAAATTATGAAGTCATGCCAAGTTACAACCTTTTCAGAGTTCATTTGTACTGCTTTTCAAATTCAGGGTCATTTTGCTCAAAATAAATCATTAAATGCATGGAAAATATCAAATGAAGTCAGAAAGGGTTGAAAATTGATGATGTGCCTTTGAATGGTGCATATTGAACACACAAAAATGATTTAGTTGAAATAAGTTATTAAAAATGAAATCCTTTTGTAATAGATGAGTTTTCATCTGAAACCCTCATACTTCGAAAGAGATTGTCCAATTTGTAACCGAAGTGCATCCAGTTTTTGCCGCAACCCTCTCAACTCTTTAGAAGTTGCTATGTGGGTGAAATTATGATTTCATGCCAAGTTACAACCTTTTCAGAGTTCATTTGTACTGCTTTTCAAATTCAGGGTCATTTATCTAAAAATAAATCATTAAATGCATGGTAAATATAAAATTAAGTCAGAAAGGGTTTAAAGTTGATGATGTGCCTTTGAATGGTGCATATCGAACACACAAAAATTATGGAGTTAAACTAACTTATTAAAAATGAAATCCCTTTCTAATAGATGAGTTTTCGTCCGAAACCCTAATACTTCGAAAGAGATTGTCCAATTTGTACACGAAGTGCATCCAGTTTTTGCTGTAACCCTCTCAACTCTTTATAAGTTGCTATGTGGGTGAAATTATGACGTCATGCCAAGTTACAACCTTTTCAGAGTTCATTTGTACTTCTTTTCAAATTCAGGGTCATTTAGCTCAAAATAAATCATTAAATGCGTGGAAAATATCAAATGAAGTCAGAAAGGGTTGAAAATTGATGATGTGCCTTTGAATGGTTCATATTGAACACACAAAAAGTATGGAGTTAAAATAAGTTATTCAAAAATGAAATCCTTTTGTAATAGATGATTTTTCGTCTGGAAACCTCATACTTAAAAAGAGATTGTCCAATGTGTAACCCAAGTGCATCCAGGTTTTGCCGCAACCCTCTCAAATCTTTAGAAGTTGCTATGTGGGTGAAATTATGATTTCATGCCAAGTTACAACCTTTTAAGAGTTCATTTGTACTGCTTTTCAAATTCAGGGTCATTTAGCTCAAAATAAATCATTAAATGCTTGGAAAATATCAAATGAAGTCCGAAAGGGTTGAAAATTGATAATGTGCCTTTGAATGGTGCATATTGCACCCACAAAAAGTATGGAGTTAAAATAAGTTATTAAAAATGAAATCCCTTTGTAATAGATGAGTTTTCGTCCGAAACCCTCATACTTCGAAAAAGATTGTCCAATTTGTACACGAAGTGCTTCAAGTTTTAGCCGCAACCCTCTCAACACTTTATAATTTGCTATGTGGGTGAAATTATGATGTCATGCCAAGTTACAACCTTTTCAAAGTTCATTTGTACTGCTTTTCAAATTCAGGGTCATTTAGCACAAAATAAATCATTAAATGCATGGACAATATCAAATGAAGTCAGAAAGGGTTGAAAATTGATGATGTGCCTTTGAATGGTGCATATTGAACACACAAAAAGTATGGAGTTAAAATAAGTTATTAAAAATGAAATCCTTTTGTAATAGATGAGTTTTCGTCCGAAACCCTCATACTTCGAAAGAGATGGTCCAATTTGTAACCGAAGTGCATCCAGTTTTTGCCGCAACCCTCTCAAATCTTGAGAAGTTGCTACGTGGGTGAAATTATGATTTCATGCCAAGTTACAACCTTTTCAGAGTTCATTTGTACTGCTTTTCAAATTCAGGGTCATTTAGCTCAAAATAAATCATTAAATGCATGGAAAATATCAAATGAAGTCAGAAAGGGTTGAAAATTGATGATGTGCCTTTGAATGGTGCATATGAATACACAAAAACTATGGAGTTAAAATAAGTTGTTAAAAATGAAATCCTTTTGTAATAGATGAGTTTTCGTCCGGAACCCTCATACTTCGAAAGAGATTGTCCAATTTGTACACGAAGTGCATCCAGTTTTTGCCGAAACCCTCTCAACTATTTAGAAGTTGCTATGTGGGTGAAATTATGACTTCATGCCAAGTTACAAACTTTTCAGAGTTCATTTGTACTGCTTTTCAAATTCAGGGTCATTTTGGTCAAAATAAATCATTAAATGCATGGAAAATATCAAATGAAGTCAGAAAGGGTTGAAAGTTGATGATGTGCCTTTGAATGGTGCATATTGAACACACAAAAAGTATTTAGTTAAAATAAGTTATTAAAAATGAAATCCTTTTGTAATAGATGAGTTTTCGTCCGAAACCCTCATACTTCGAAAGAGATTGTCCAATTTGTAACCGAAGTGCATCCAGTTTTTGCCGCAACCCTCTCAACTCTTTAGAAGTTGCTATGTGGGTGAAATTATGATTTCATGCCAAGTTACAACCTTTTCAGAATTCATTTGTACTGCTTTTCAAAATCAGGGGCTCATTTATCTGAAAATAAATCATTAAATGCATGGAAAATATCAAATGAAGTCAGAAAGGGTTGAAAGTTGATGATGTGCCTTTAAATGGTGCATATTGAACACACAAAAATTATGGAGTTAAAATAACTTATTAAAAATGAAATCCCTTTGTAATACATGTGTTTTCGTCCGAAACCCTCACACTTCGAAAGAGATTGTCCAATTTGTACACGAAGTGCATCTAGTTTTTGCCGTAACCCTCTCAACTCTTTATAAGTTGCTATGTGGGTGAAATTATGACGTCATGCCAAGTTACAACCTTTTCAGAGTTCATTTGTACTTCTTTTCAAATTCAGGGTCATTTAGCTCAAAATAAATCATTAAATGCATGGAAAATATCAAATGAACTCAGAAAGGGTTGAAAATTGATGATGTGCCTTTGAATGGTGCATATTGAACACACAAAAAGTATGGAGTTAAAATAAGTTATTAAAAATGAAAGCCTTTTGTAATAGACGAGTTTTCGTCTGAAACCCTCATACTTCGAAAGAGATAGTCCAATTTGTAACCGAAGTGCATCCAGTTTTTGCCGCAACCCTCTCAAATCTTTAGAAGTTGCTATGTGGGTGAAATTATGATTTGATGCCAAGTTACAACCTTTTAAGAGTTCATTTGTACTGCTTTTCAAATTCAGGGTCATTTAGCTCAAAATAAATCATTAAATGCTTGGAAAATATCAAATGAAGTCCGAAAGGGTTGAAAATTGATAATGTGCCTTTGAATGGTGCATATTGCACACAGAAAAAGTATGGAGTTAAAATAAGTTATTAAAAATGAAATCCCTTCGTAATAGATGAGTTTTCGTCCGAAACCCTCATACTTCGTAAAAGATTTTCCAATTTGTACACGGAGTGCATCAAGTTTTAGCCGCAACCCTCTCAACACTTTAGAATTTGCTATGTGGGTGAAATTATGATGTCATGCCAAGTTACAACCTTTTCAGAGTTCATTTGTACTGCTTTTCAAATTCAGGGTCATTTAGCTCAAAATAAATCATTAAATGCATGGAAAATATCAAATGAAGTCAGAAAGGGTTGAAAATTGATGATGTGCCTTTGAATGGTGCATATTGAACACACAAAAAGTATTTAGTTAAAATAAGTTATTAAAAATGAAATCCTTTTGTAATAGATGAGTTTCGTCCGAAACCCTCATACTTTGAAAGAGATTGTCCAATTTGTAACCAAAGTGCATCCAGTTTTTGCCGCAACCCTCTCAACTCTTTAGAAGTTGCTATGTGGGTGAAATTATGATTTCATGCCAAGTTACAACCTTTTCAGAGTTCATTTGTACTGCTTTTCAAATTCAGGGTCATTTAGCTCAAAATAAACCATTAAATGCATGGAAAATATCAAATGAAGTCAGAAAGGGTTGAAAATTGATGATGTGCCTTTGAATGGTCCATATTGAACACACAAAAATTATGGAGTTAAACTAAGTTATTTAAAATGAAATCCCTTTGTAATAGATGAGTTTTCGTCCAAAACCCTCATACTTCGAAAGAGATTGTCCAATTTGTAACCGAAGTGCATCCAGTTTTTGCCACAACCCTCTCAGCTCTTTAGAAGTTGCTATGTGGGTGAAATTATGATTTCATGCCAAGTTACAACCTTTTCAGAATTCATTTGTACTGCTTTTCAAAATCAGGGGCTCATTTATCTGAAAATAAATCATTAAATGCATGGAAAATATCAAATGAAGTCAGAAAGGGTTGAAAGTTGATGATGTGCCTTTAAATGGTGCATATTGAACACACAAAAATTATGGAGTTAAAATAACTTATTAAAAATGAAATCCCTTTGTAATACATGTGTTTTCGTCCGAAACCCTCATACTTCGAAAGAGATTGTCCAATTTGTACACGAAGTGCATCAGGTTTTTGCCGTAACCCTCTCAACTCTTTATAAGTTGCTATGTGGGTGAAATTATGACGTCATGCCAAGTTACAACCTTTTCAGAGTTCATTTGTACTTCTTTTCAAATTCAGGGTCATTTAGCTCAAAATAAATCATTAAATGCATGGAAAATATCAAATGAACTCAGAAAGGGTTGAAAATTGATTATGTGCCTTTGAATGGTGCATATTGAACACACAAAAAGTATGGAGTTAAAATAAGTTATTAAAAATGAAAGCCTTTTGTAATAGACGAGTTTTCGTCTGAAACCCTCATACTTCGAAAGAGATTGTCCAATTTGTAACCGAAGTGCATCCAGTTTTTGCCGCAACCCTCTCAAATCTTTAGAAGTTGCTATGTGGGTGAAATTATGATTTGATGCCAAGTTACAACCTTTTAAGAGTTCATTTGTACTGCTTTTCAAATTCAGGGTCATTTAGCTCAAAATAAATCATTAAATGCTTGGAAAATATCAAATGAAGTCCGAAAGGGTTGAAAATTGATAATGTGCCTTTGAATGGTGCATATTGCACACAGAAAAAGTATGGAGTTAAAATAAGTTATTAAAAATGAAATCCCTTCGTAATAGATGAGTTTTCGTCCGAAACCCTCATACTTCGTAAAAGATTGTCCAATTTGTACACGGAGTGCATCAAGTTTTAGCCGCAACCCTCTCAACACTTTGGAATTTGCTATGTGGGTGAAATTATGATGTCATGCCAAGTTACAACCTTTTCAGAGTTCATTTGTACTGCTTTTCAAATTCAGGGTCATTTAGCTCAAAATAAATCATTAAATGCATGGAAAATATCAAATGAAGTCAGAAAGGGTTGAAAATTGATGATGTGCCTTTGAATGGTGCATATTGAACACACAAAAAGTATTTAGTTAAAATAAGTTATTAAAAATGAAATCCTTTTGTAATAGATGAGTTTCGTCCGAAACCCTCATACTTTGAAAGAGATTGTCCAATTTGTAACCAAAGTGCATCCAGTTTTTGCCGCAACCCTCTCAACTCTTTAGAAGTTGCTATGTGGGTGAAATTATGATTTCATGCCAAGTTACAACCTTTTTAGAGTTCATTTGTACTGCTTTTCAAATTCAGGGTCATTTAGCTCAAAATAAACCATTAAATGCATGGAAAATATCAAATGAAGTCAGAAAGGGTTGAAAATTGATGATGTGCCTTTGAATGGTGCATATTGAACACACAAAAATTATGGAGTTAAACTAAGTTATTTAAAATGAAATCCCTTTGTAATAGATGAGTTTTCGTCCAAAACCCTCATACTTCGAAAGAGATTGTCTAATTTGTACACGAAGTGAATCCAGTTTTTGCCGTAACCCTCTCAACTCTTTATAAGTTGCTATGTGGGTCAAATTATGACGTCATGCCAAGTTACAACCTTTTCAGAGTTCATTTGTACTGCTTTTCAAATTCAGGGTCATTTAGCTCAAAATAAATCATTAAATGCATGGAAAATATCAAATGAAGTCAGAAAGGGTTGAAAATTGATGATGTGCCTTTGAATGGTGCATATGAACACACAAAAACTATGGAGTTAAAATAAGTTATTAAAAATGAAATCCTTTTGTAATAGATGAGTTTTCGTCCGGAACCCTCATACTTCGAAAGAGATTGTCCAATTTGTACACGAAGTGCATCCAGTTTTTGCCGAAGCCCTCTCAAATCTTTAGAAGTTGCTATGTGGGTGAAATTATGATTTGATGCCAAGTTACAACCTTTTAAGAGTTCATTTGTACTGCTTTTCAAATTCAGGGTCATTTAGCTCAAAATAAATCATTAAATGCTTGGAAAATATCAAATGAAGTCCGAAAGGGTTGAAAATTGATAATGTGCCTTTCAATGGTGCATATTGCACACAGAAAAAGTATGGAGTGAAAATAAGTTATTAAAAATGAAATCCCTTCGTAATAGATGAGTTTTCGTCCGAAACCCTCATACTTCGTAAAAGATTGTCCAATTTGTACACGGAGTGCATCAGGTTTTAGCCGCAACCCTCTCAACACTTTAGAATTTGCTATGTGGGTGAAATTATGATGTCATGCCAAGTTACAACCTTTTCAGAGTTCATTTGTACTGCTTTTCAAATTCAGGGTCATTTAGCTCAAAATAAATCATTAAATGCATGGAAAATATCAAATGAAGTCAGAAAGGGTTGAAAATTGATGATGTGCCTTTGAATGGTGCATATTGAACACACAAAAAGTATTTAGTTAAAATAAGTTATTAAAAATGAAATCCTTTTGTAATAGATGAGTTTCGTCCGAAACCCTCATACTTTGAAAGAGATTGTCCAATTTGTAACCAAAGTGCATCCAGTTTTTGCCGCAACCCTCTCAACTCTTTAGAAGTTGCTATGTGGGTGAAATTATGATTTCATGGCAAGTTACAACCTTTTTAGAGTTCATTTGTACTGCTTTTCAAATTCAGGGTCATTTAGCTCAAAATAAACCATTAAATGCATGGAAAATATCAAATGAAGTCAGAAAGGGTTGAAAATTGATGATGTGCCTTTGAATGGTGCATATTGAACACACAAAAATTATGGAGTTAAACTAAGTTATTTAAAATGAAATCCCTTTGTAATAGATGAGTTTTCGTCCAAAACCCTCATACTTCGAAAGAGATTGTCCAATTTGTACACGAAGTGAATCCAGTTTTTGCCGTAACCCTCTCAACTCTTTATAAGTTGCTATGTGGGTCAAATTATGACGTCATGCCAAGTTACAACCTTTTCAGAGTTCATTTGTACTGCTTTTCAAATTCAGGGTCATTTAGCTCAAAATAAATCATTAAATGCATGGAAAATATCAAATGAAGTCAGAAAGGGTTGAAAATTGATGATGTGCCTTTGAATGGTGCATATGAATACACAAAAACTATGGAGTTAAAATAAGTTATTAAAAATGAAATCCGTTTGTAATAGATGAGTTTTCGTCCGGAACCCTCATACTTCGGAAGAGATTGTCCAATTTGTACACGAAGTGCATCCAGTTTTTGCCGAAGCCCTCTCAACTATTTAGAAGTTGCTATGTGGGTGAAATTATGACGTCATGCCAAGTTACAACCTTTTCAGAGTTCATTTGTACTTCTTTTCAAATTCAGGGTCATTTAGCTCAAAATAAATCATTAAATGCATGGAAAATATCAAATGAAGTCAGAAAGGGTTGAAAATTGATGATGTGCCTTTGAATGGTGCATACTGAAGACACAAAAAGTATGGAGTTAAAATAAGTTATTAAAAATGAAATCCTTTTCTAATAGATGAGTTTTCATCCAAAACCCTCATACTTCGCAAGAGATTGTCCAATCTGTAACCGAAGTGCATCTAGTTTTTGCCGCAACCCTCTCAAATCTTTACAAGTTGCTATGTGGGTGAAATTATGATTTGATGCCAAGTTACAACCTTTTAAGAGTTCATTTGTACTGCTTTTCAAATTCAGGGTCATTTATCTCAAAATAAATCATTAAATGGTTGGAAAATATCAAATGAAGTCCGAAATGGTTGAAAATTGATAATGTGCCTTGGAATGGTGCATATTGCACACACAAAAAGTATGGAGTTAAAATAAGTTATTAAAAATGAAATCCCTTTGTAATAGATGAGTTTTCGTTCGAAACCCTCATCCATCGAAAAAGATTGTCCAATTTGTACAAGAAGTGCATCAAGTTTTAGCCGCAACCCTCTCAACACTTTAGAAGTTGCTATGTGAGTGAAATTATGATGTCATGCCAAGTTACAACCTTTTCAGAGTTCATTTGTACTGCTTTTCAAATTAAGGGTCATTTTGCTCAAAATAAATCATTAAATGCATGGAAAATATCAAATGAAGTCAGAAAGGGTTGAAAATTGATGATGTGCCTTTGAATAGGGCATATTGAACACACAAAAATTATTTAGTTAAAATAAGTTATTAAAAATGAAATCCTTTTGTAATAGATGAGTTTTCGTTCGAAACCCTCGTACTTTGAAAGAGATATTCCATTTTGTATCCGAAGTGCATCCAGTTTTTACCGTAACCCTCTCAACTCTTTAGAAGTTGCTATGTGGGTGAAATTATGATGTCATGCCAAGTTACAACCTTTTCAGAGTTCGTTTGTACTGCTTTTCAAATTCAGGGTCATTTAGCTCAAAATAAATCATTACATGCATGGAAAATATCAAATGAAGTCAGAAAGGGTTGAAAATTGATGATGTGCCTTTGAATGGCGCATATTGTACACACAAAAATTATGGAGTTAAACTAAGTTATTTAAAATGAAATCCCTTTGTAATAGATGAGTTTTCGTGCGGAACCCTCATACTTGGAAAGAGATTGTCCAATTTGTACACGAAGTGCATCTAGTTTTTGCCGTAACCCTCTCAACTCTTGGGAAGTTGCTATGTGGGTGAAATTATGATGGCATGCCAAGTTACAACCTTTTCAGAGTTCATTTGTAATGCTTTTCAAACTCAGGGTCATTTAGCTCAAAATAAATCATTAAATGCATGGAAAATATCAAATGAAGTCCGAAAGGGTTGAAAATTGATGATGTGCCTTTGAATGGAGCATATTGCACACACAAAAAGTATGGAATGAAAATAAGTTATTAAAAAAGAAATCCCTTTGTAATAGTTTAGTTTTCGTCCGGAACCCTCCTACTTCGAAAGAGATTGTCCAATTTGTACACGAAGTGCATCCAGTTTTTGTCGAAACCCTCTCAACTCTTTAGAAGTTGCTATGTGGTTGAAATTATGATGTCATGCCAAGTTACAACCTTTTCATAGTTCATTTGTGCTACTTTTCAAATTCAGGATCATTTTGCTCAAAATAAATCATTAAATGCATGGAAAATATCAAATCAAGTCAGAAAGGGTTGAAAATTGATGATGTGCCTTTGAATGGGGTATATTGAACACACAAAAATTATTTAGTTAAAATAAGTTAATAAAAATGAAATCCTTTTGTAATAGACGAGTTTTCGTTCGAAACCCTGATACTTTAAAAGAAATTGTCCAATTTGTAACCGAAGTGCATCCAGTTTTTGCCGCAACCCTCTTAACTCTTTAGAAGTTGCTACGTGGGTGAAATTATGATGTCATGCCAAGTTACAACCTTTTCAGAGTTCATTTGTACTGCTTTTCAAATTCAGGGTCATTTAGCTCAAAATAAATCATTACATGCATGGAAAATATCAAATGAAGTCAGAAAGGGTTGAAAATTGATGATGTGCCTTTGAATGGCGCATATTGTACACACAAAAATTATGGCGTTAAACTAAGTTATTTAAAATGAAATCCCTTTGTAATAGATGAGTTTTCGTCCGGAACCCTCATACTTGGAAAGAGATTGTCCAATTTGTACACGAAGTGCAGCTAGTTTTTGCCGTAACCCTCTCAACTCTTTAGAAGTTTCTATGTGGGTGAAATTATGATGGCATGCCAAGTTACAACCTTTTCAGAGTTCATTTGTAATGCTTTTCAAACTCAGGGTCATTTAGCTCAAAATAAATCATTAAATGCATGGAAAATATCAAATGAAGTCCAAAAGGGTTGAAAATTGATGATGTGCCTTTTAATGGTGCATATTGCACACACAAAAAGTATGGAGTTAAAATATGTTATTAAAAAAGAAATCCCTTTGTAATAGATGAGTTTTCGTCCGAAACCCTCATACTTCGAAATAGATTGTGCAATTTGTACACGAAGTGCATCCAGTTTTTGCCGTAACCCTCTTAACTCTTTAGAAGTTGGTATGTGGGTGAAATTATGATGTCATGCCAAGTTACAACCTTTTCAGAGTTCATTTGTACTGCTTTTCAAATTCAGGGTCATTTAGCTCAAAATAAATCATTAATTGCTTGGAAAATATCAAATGAAGTCCGAAAGGGTTGAAAATTGATTATGTGCCTTTGAATGGTGCATATTGAACACACAAAAAGTATGGAGTTCAAATAAGTTACTAAAAATTAAATCCCTTTGTAATAGATGAGTTTTCGTCCGAAACCCTCATACTTCGAAATAGATTGTCCAATTTGTACACGAAGTGCATCAAGTTTTTGCCGCAACCCTCTCAAATCTTTAGAAGTTGCTATGTGGGTGAAATTATGATTTCATGCCAAGTTACAACCTTTTCAGAGTTCGTTTGTACTGCTTTTCAAATTCAGGGTCATTTAGCTCAAAATAAATCATTAAATGCTTGGAAAATATCAAATGAAGTCAGAAAGGGTTGGAAATTGATGATGTGCCTTTGAATGGTGCATATTGAACACACAAAAAGTATGGAGTTAAAATAAGTTATTAGAAATGAAATCCTTTTGTAATAGATGAGTTTTCGTCTGAAACCCTCATACTTCGAAATGGATTGTCCAATTTGTACACGAAGTGCATCCAGTTTTTGCCGTAACACTATCAACTCTTTAGAAGTTGCTAAGTGGGTGAAATTATGATGTCATGCCAAGTTACAACCTTTTCAGAGTTCATTTGTACTGCTTTTCAAATTCAGGGTCATTTAGCTCAAAATAAATCACTAAATGCATGGAAAATATGAAATGAAGTCAGAAAGGGTTGAAAATTGGTGATGTTCCTTTGAATGGTGCATATTGAACACACAAAAATTATGGAGTTAAACTAAGTTATAAAAAATGAAATCCCTTTGTAATAGATGAGTTTTCGTCCGAAACCCTCATACTTCGAAAAAGATTGTCCACTTTGTACACGAAGTGCATCCAGTTTTTGCCGCAACCCTCTCAACACTTTAGAATTTGCTACGTGGGTGAAATTATGATGTCATGCCAAGGTACAACCTCTTCAGAGTTCATTTGTACTGCTTTTCAAATTCAGGGTCATTTAGCTCAAAATAAATCATTAAATGCATGGAAAATATCAAATGAAGTCAGAAAGGTTTGAAAATTGATGATGTGCCTTTGAATGGTGCATATTGCACACACAAAAATTATGGAGTTAAAATAAGTTATTAAAAATGAAATCCTTTTGTAATAGATGAGTTTTCGTCCGAAACCCTCATACTTGGAAAGAGATTGTCCAATTTGTAACTGAAGTGCATCCAGTTTTTGCCGCAACACTCTCAAATCTTTAGAAGTTGCTATGTGGGTGAAATTATGATTTCATGCCAAGTTACAACCTTTTCAGAGTTCGTTTGTACTGCTTTTCAAATTCAGGGTCATTTAGCTGAAAATAAATCATTAAATGCTTGGAAAATATCAAATGAAGTCCGAAAGGGTTGAAAATTTGTTATGTGCCTTTGAATGGTGCATATTGAACACACAAAAAGTATGGAGTTAAAATAAGTTATTAAAAATGAAATCCCTTTGTAATAGATGAGTTTTCGTTCGAAACACTCATACTTCGAAAGAGATTCTCCAATTTGTACACGAAGTGCATCCAGTTTTTACCGTAACCCTCGCAACTCTTTAGAAGTTGCTATGTGGGTGAAATTATGATGTCATGCCAAGTTACAACCTTTTCAGAGTTCATTTGTACTGCTTTTCAAATTCAGGGTCATTTAGCTAAAAATAAATCATTAAATGCTTGGAAAATATCAAATGAAGTCCGAAAAGGTTGAAAATTGATTGTGTGCCTTTGAATGGTGCATATTGAACACACAAAAATTATGGAGTTAAAATAAGTTATTAAAAATGAAATCCTATTGTAATAGATGAGTTTTCGTCCGAAACCCTCATACTTCGAAAGAGATTGTCCAATTTGTACACGAAGTGCATCAAGTTTTTGCCGTAACCCTCTCAACTCTTTAGAAGTTGCTAAGTGGGTGAAATTATGATGTCATGCCAAGTTACAACCTTTTCAGAGTTCATTTGTACTGCTTTTCAAATTCAGGGTCATTTAGCTCAAAATAAATCATTAAATGCATGGAAAATATGAAATGAAGTCAGAAAGGGTTGAAAATTGGTGATGTTCCTTTGAATGGTGCATATTGAACACACAAAAATTATGGAGTTAAACTAAGTTATAAAAAATGAAATCCCTTTGTAATAGATGAGTTTTCGTCCGAAACCCTCATACTTCGAAAAAGATTGTCCAATTTGTACACGAAGTGCATCCAGTTTTTGCCGCAACCCTCTCAACACTTTAGAATTTGCTACGTGGGTGAAATTATGATGTCATGCCAAGGTACAACCTTTTCAGACTTGATTTGTACTGCTTTTCAAATTCAGGGTCATTTAGCTCAAAATAAATCATTAAATGCATGGAAAATATCAAATGAAGTCAGAAAGGTTTCAAAATTGATGATGTGCCTTTGAATGGTGCATATTGAACAGACAAAAAGGATGGAGTTAAAATAAGTTATTAAAAATGAAATCCTTTTGTAATAGATGAGTTTTCGTCCGAAACCCTCATACTTGGAAAGAGATTGTCCAATTTGTAACTGAAGTGCATCCTGTTTTTGCCGCAACACTCTCAAATCTTTAGAAGTTGCTATGTGGGTGAAATTATGATTTCATGCCAAGTTACAACCTTTTCAGAGTTCGTTTGTACTGCTTTTCAAATTCAGGGTCATTTAGCTCAAAATAAATCATTAAATGCTTGGAAAATATCAAATGAAGTCCGAAAGGGTTGACAATTTGTTATGTGCCTTTGAATGGTGCATATTGAACACACAAAAAGTATGGAGTTAAAATAAGTTATTAAAAATGAAATCCCTTTGTAATAGATGAGTTTTCATTCGAAACCCTCATACTTCGAAAGAGATTCTCCAATTTGTACACGAAGTGCATCCAGTTTTTATCGTCACCCTCGCAACTCTTTAGAAGTTGCTATGTGGGTGAAATTATGATGTCATGCCAAGTTACAACCTTTTCAGAATTCATTTGTGCTGCTTTTCAAATTGAGTGTCATTTATCACAAAATAAATCATTAAATGCATGGAAAATATCAAATGAAGTGAGAAAGGGTTGAAAATTGATGATGTGCCTTTGAATAGTGCATATCGAACACACAAAAAGTATGGAGTTAATATAAGTTATTAAAAATGAAATCCTTTTATAATAGATGAGTTTTCGTCCGAAACCCTCATACTTTGAAAGAGATTGTCCAATTTGTAACCGAAGTGCATCCAGTTTTTGCCGCAATCCTCTCAAATCTTTAGAAGTTGCTATGTGGGTGAAATTATGATTTCATGCCAAGTTACAACCTTTTCAGAGTTTGTTTGTACTGCTTTTCAAATTAATGGTCATTTAGCTCAAAATAAATCATTAAATGCTTGGAAAATATCAACTGAAGTCCGAAAGGGTTGAAAATTGATTATGTGCTTTTGAATGGTGCATATTGAACACACAAAAAGTATGGACTTAAAATAAGTTATTAAAAATGAAATCCCTTTGTAATAGATGAGTTTTCGTCCGAAACCCTCATACTTCAAAAGAGATTGTCCAATTTGTATACGAAATGCATCAAGTTTTAGCCGCAACCCTCTCAACACTTTAGAAGTTGCTATGTGGGTGAAATTATGATGTCATGCCAAGTTACAACCTTTTCAGAATTCATTTGTGCTGCTTTTCAAATTGAGTGTCATTTAGCTCAAAATAAATCATTAAATGCATGGAAAATATCAAATGAAGTGAGAAAGGGTTGAAAATTGATGATGTGCCTTTGAATAGTGCATATTGAACACATAAAAATTATGGAGTTAAAATAAGTTATTAAAAATGAAATCCTTTTATAATAGATGAGTTTTCGTCCGAAACCCTCATACTTCGAAAGAGATTGTCCAATTTGTAACCAAAGTGCGTCAAGTTTTTGCCGCAACCCTCTCAAATCTTTAGAAGTTGCTATGTGGGTGAAATTATGACTTCATGCCAAGTTACAACCTTTTCAGAGTTATTTTGTACTGCTTTTCAAATTTAGGGTCATTTAGCTCAAAATAAATCATTAAATACTTGGAAAATATCAAATGAAGTCCGAAAGGGTTGGAAATTGATGATGTGCCTTTGAATGGCTCATATTGAACACGCAAAAAGTATGGAGTTAAAATAAGTTATTAAAAATGAAATCCCTTTGTAATAGATGAGTTTTCGTCTAAAACTCTCATACTTTGAAAGAGATTGTCCAATTTGTACACGAAGTGCATCCAGTTTTTGCCGTAACCCTCTCAACTCTTTAGAAGTTGCTATGTGGGTGAAATTATGATGTCATGCCAAGTTACAACCTTTTCAGAGTTCATTTGTACTGCTTTTCAAATTCAGGGTCATTTATCTCAAAATAAATCATTAAATGCATGGAAAATATGAAATATAGTCAAAAAGGGTTGAAAATTGATGATGTGCCTTTGAATGGTGCATATTGAACACACAAAAATTATGGAGTTAAACTAAGTTATAAAAAATGAAATCCCTTTGTAATAGATGATTATTCGTCCGAAACCCTCATACTTCGAAAAAGATTGTCCAATTTGTACACGAAGTGCATCAAGTTTTAGCCGCAACCCTCTCAACACTTTAGAAGTTGCTATGTGGGTGAAATTATGATGCTATGCCAAGTTACAACCTTTTCGGAGTGCATTTGTAGTGCTTTTCAAATTCAGTGTCATTTAGCTCAAAATAAATCATTAAATGCATGGAAAATAGCAAATGAGGTCAGAAAGGGTTGAAAATTGATGATGTGCCTTTTAATAGTGCATATTGAACACACAAATATTATGGAGTTAAAATATGTTATTAAAAATGAAATCCTTTTGTAATAGATGAGTTTTCGTCCGAAACCATCATACTTCGAAAGAGATTGTCCAATTTGTAACCGAAGTGCATCAAGTTTTTGCCGCAACCCTCTCAAATCTGTAGAAGTTGCTATGTGGGTGAAATTATGATTTCATGCCAAGTTATAACCTTTTCAGAGTTCATTTGTACTGCTTTTCAAATTCAGGGTCATTTAGCTCAAAATAAATCATTAAATGCTTGGAAAATATCAAATGAAGTTAGAATGGGTTGGAAATTGATGATGTGCCTTTGAATGGTGCATATTGAACACACAAAAAATATGGAGTTAAAATAACTTACTAAAAATGAAATCCTTTTCTAATAGATGAGTTTTCGTCCAAAACCCCCATACTTCGAAAGAGATTGTCCAATTTGTAACCGAAGTGCATCCAGTTTTTGCGGCAACCCTCTCAAATCTTTAGAAGTTGCTATGTGGGTGAAATTATGATTTCATGCCAAGTTACAACCTTTTCAGAGTTCGTTTGTACTACTTTTCAAATTCAGGGTCATTTAGCTCAAAATAAATCATTAAATACTTGGAAAATATCAAATGAAGTCCGAAAGGGTTGAAAATTGATTATGTGCCTTTGAATGGTGCATATTGAACACACAAAAAGTATGGAGTTAAAATAAGTTATTAACAATGAAATCCCTTTGTAATAGATGAGTTTTCGTCCGAAACCCTCATACTTCGAAAGAGATTGTCCAGTTTGTACACGAAGTGCATCCAGTTTTTGCCGTAACCCTCTCAACTCTTTAGAAATTGCTATGTGGGTGAAATTATGATGTCATGCCAAGTTACAACCTTTTCAGAGTTCATTTGTACTGCTTTTCAAATTCAGGGTCATTTAGCTCAAAATAAATCATTAAATGCATGGAAAATATGAAATGTAGTCAGAAAGGGTTGAAAATTGATGATGTGCCTTTGAATGGTGCATACTGAACACACAAGAATTATGGAGTTAAACTAAGTTATAAAAAATGAAATCCCTTTGTAATAGATGAGTTTTCGTCCGAAACCCTCATACTTCGAAAAAGATTGTCCAATTTGTACACGAAGTGCATCAAGTTTTAGCCGCAACCCTCTCAACACTTTAGAAGTTCCTATGTGGGTGAAATTATGATGTCATGCCAATTCACAACCTTTTCAGAGTTCATTTGTACTGCTTTTCAAATTCAGTGTCATTTAGCTCAAAATAAATCATTAAATGCATGGAAAATATCAAATGAAGCTAGAAAGGGTTGAAAATTGATGATGTGCCTTTGAATGGTGCATATTGTACACACAAAAAGTATGGAGTTAAAATAAGTTATTAAAAATGAAATCCTTTTGTTATAGATGAGTTTTCGTCCGAAACCCTCATACTTCGAAAGAGATTGTCCAATTTGTAACCGAAGTGCATCCAGTTTTTGCCGCAACCCTCTCAAATCTTTAGCAGTTGCTATGTGGGTGAAATTATGATTTCAAGCCAAGTTCCAACCTTTTCAGAGTTCATTTGTACTGCTTTTCAAATTCAAGGTCATTTAGGTCAAAATAAATCAATAAATGCATGGAAAATATCAAATGAAGTCAGAAAGGGTTGAAAATTGATGACGTGCCTTTGAATGGTGCATATTGAAGATAAAAAAAGTATGGAGTTAAAATAAGTTACTAAAAATGAAATCCTTTTGTAATAGATGAGTTTTCGTCCAAAACCCTCATACTTCGAAAGAGATTGTCCAATTTGTAACCGAAGTGCATCCAGTTTTTGCCGCAACCCTCTCAAATCGTTAGAAGTTGCTATGTGGGTGAAATGATGATTTCATGCCAAGTTACAACCTTTTCAGAGTTTCTTTGTATTGCTTTTCAAATTCAGGGTCATTTAGCTCAAAATAAATCATTAAATGCTTGGAAAATATCAAATAAAGTCCGACAGGGTTGAAAATTGATTATGTGCCTTTGAATGGTGCATATTAAACACACAAAAAGTATGGAGTTAAAATAAGTTATTAAAAATGAAATCCCTTTGTAATAGATGAGTTTTCGTCCGAAACCCTCATACTTCGAAAGAGATTGTCCAATTTGTACACGAAGTGCATCCAGTTTTTGCCGTAACCCTCGCAACTCTTTAGAAGTTGCTATGTGGGTGAAATTATGATGTCATGCCAAGTTACAACCTTTTCAGAGTTCATTTGTACTACTTTTCAAATTCAGGGTCATTTAGGTCAAAATAAATCATTAAATGCATGGAAAATATCAAATGAATTCAGAAAGGGTTGAAAATTGATGATGTGCCTTTGAATGGTGCATACTGAAGACACAAAAAGTATGGAGTTAAAATAAGTTATTAAAAATGAAATCCTTTTCTAATAGATGAGTTTTCATCCAAAACCCTCATACTTCGCAAGAGATTGTCCAATCTGTAACCGAAGTGCATCTAGTTTTTGCCGCAACCCTTTCAAATCTTTAGAAGTTGCTATGTGGGTGAAATTATGATTTCATGCCAAGTTACAACCTTTTCAGAGTTCATTTGTACTGCTTTTCAAACTCAGGGTCATTTAGCTCAAAATAAATCATTAAATACTTGGAAAATATCAAATGAAGTCCGAAAGGGTTGTAAATTGATTATGTGCCTTTGAATGGTGCATATTGAACACACAAAAAGTATGGAGTTAAAATAAGTTATTAAAAATGAAATCCCTGTGTAATAGATGAGTTTTCTTCCGAAACCCTCATACTTCGAAAGAGATTGTCCAATTTGTACACGAAGTGCATCCAGTTTTTGCCGTAACCCTCCCAACTCTTTAGAAGTTGCTATGTGGGTGAAATTATGATGTCATGCCAAGTTACAACCTTTTCAGAGTTCATTTGTACTGCTTTCAAATTCAGGGTCATTTAGCTCAAAATAAATTATTAAATGCATGGAAAATATGAACTGTAGTCAGAAAGGGTTGAAAATTGATGATGTGCCTTTGAATGGTGCATATTGAACACACAAAAATTATGGAGTTAAACTAAGTCATAAAAAATGAAATCCCTTTGTAATAGATGAGTTTTCGTCCGAAACCCTGATACTTCGAAAAAGATTGTCCAATTTGTACACGAAGTGCATCAAGTTTTAGCCGCAACCCTCTCAACACTTTAGAAGTTCCTATGTGGGTGAAATTATGATGTCATGCCAATTCACAACCTTTTCAGAGTTCATTTGTACTGATTTTCAAATTCAGTGTCATTTAGCTCAAAATAAATCATTAAATGCATGGAAAATATCAAATGAAGTCAGAAAGGGTTGAAAATTGATGATGTGCCTTTGAATGGTGCATATTGAACACACAAAAAGTATGGAGTTAAAATAAGTTATTAAAAATGAAATCCTTTTGTAATAGATGAGTTTTCGTCCGAAACCCTCATACTTCGAAAGAGATTGTCCAATTTGTAACCGAAGTGCATCCAGTTTTTGCCACAACCCTCTCAAATCTTTAGAAGTTGCTATGTGGGTGAAATACGATTTCATGCCAAGTTACAACCTTTTCAGAGTTTCTTTGTATTGCTTTTCAAATTCAGGGTCATTTAGCTCAAAATAAATCATTAAATGCTTGGAAAATATCAAATGAAGTCCGAAAGGGTTGAAAATTGATGATGTGCCTTTGAATGGTGCATATTGCACACACAAAAAGTATGGAGTTAAAATAAGTTACTAAAAAATGAAATCCCTTTGTAATAGATGAGTTTTCGTCTGAAACCCTCATACTTGGAAAGAGATTGTCCAATTTGTACACGAAGTGCATCCAATTTTTCCCGTAACCCTCACAACTCTTTATAAGTTGCTATGGGGGTGAAATTATGATGTCATGCCAAGTTACAACCTTTTCAGAGTTCATTTGTACTGCTTTTCAAATTCAGGGTCATTTAGGTCAAAATAAATCATTAAGTGCATGGAAAATATCAAATGAAGTCAGAAAGGGTTGAAAATTGATGATGTGCCTTTGAATGGTGCATATTGAAGACACAAAAAGTATGGAGTTAAAATAAGTTATTAAAAATGAAATCTTTTTGTAATAGATGAGTTTTCGTCCAAAACCCTCATACTTCGAAAGAGATTGTCCAATTTGTAACCGAAGTGCATCCAGTTTTTGCCGCAACCCTCTCAAATCTTTACAAGTTTCTATGTGGGTGAAATTATGATTTCATGCCAAGTTACAACCTTTTTAGAGTTCGTTTGTACTGCTTTTCAAATTCAGGGTCATTTAGCTCAAAATAAATCATTAAATGCTTGGACAATATCAAATGAAGTCTGAAAGGGTTGAAAATTGAATATGTGCCTTTGAATGGTGCATATTGAACACACAAAAAGTATGGAGTTAAAATAAGTTATTAAAAATGAAATCCCTTTGTAATAGATGAGTTTTCGTCTAAAACTCTCATACTTTGAAAGAGATTGTCCAATTTGTACACGAAGTGCATCCAGTTTTTGCCGTAACCCTCTCAACTCTTTAGAAGTTGCTATGTGGGTGAAATTATGATGTCATGCCAAGTTACAACCTTTTCAGAGTTCATTTGTACTGCCTTTCAAATTCAGGGTCATTTATCTCAAAATAAATCATTAAATGCATGGAAAATATGAAATATAGTCAAAAAGGGTTGAAAATTGATGATGTGCCTTTGAATGGTGCATATTGAACACACAAAAATTATGGAGTTAAACTAAGTTATAAAAAATGAAATACCTTTGTAATAGATCATTATTCGTCCGAAACCCTCATACTTCGAAAAAGATTGTCCAATTTGTACACGAAGTGCATCAAGTTTTAGCCGCAACCCTCTCAACACTTTAGAAGTTGCTATGTGGGTGAAATTATGATGCTATGCCAAGTTACAACCTTTTCGGAGTGCATTTGTAGTGCTTTTCAAATTCAGTGTCATTTAGCTCAAAATAAATCATTAAATGCATGGAAAATATCAAATGAGGTCAGAAAGGGTTGAAAATTGATGATGTGCCTTTTAATAGTGCATATTGAACACACAAATATTATGGAGTTAAAATATGTTATTAAAAATGAAATCCTTTTGTAATAGATGAGTTTTCGTCCGAAACCATCATACTTCGAAAGAGATTGTCCAATTTGTAACCGAAGTGCATCAAGTTTTTGCCGCAACCCTCTCAAATCTTTAGAAGTTGCTATGTGGGTGAAATTATGATTTCATGCCAAGTTACAACCTTTTCAGAGTTCATTTGTACTGCTTTTCAAATTCAGGGTCATTTAGCTCAAAATAAATCATTAAATGCTTGGAAAATATCAAATGAAGTTAGAATGGGTTGGAAATTGATGATGTGCCTTTGAATGGTGCATATTGAACACACAAAAAATATGGAGTTAAAATAACTTACTAAAAATGAAATCCTTTTCTAATAGATGAGTTTTCGTCCAAAACCCCCATACTTCGAAAGAGATTGTCCAATTTGTAACCGAAGTGCATCCAGTTTTTGCGGCAACCCTCTCAAATCTTTAGAAGTTGCTATGTGGGTGAAATTATAATTTCATGCCAAGTTACAACCTTTTCAGAGTTCGTTTGTACTACTTTTCAAATTCAGGGTCATTTAGCTCAAAATAAATCATTAAATACTTGGAAAATATCAAATGAAGTCCGAAAGGGTTGAAAATTGATTATGTGCCTTTGAATGGTGCATATTGAACACACAAAAAGTATGGAGTTAAAATAAGTTATTAACAATGAAATCCCTTTGTAATAGATGAGTTTTCGTCCGAAACCCTCATACTTCGAAAGAGATTGTCCAGTTTGTACACGAAGTGCATCCAGTTTTTGCCGTAACCCTCTCAGCTCTTTAGAAGTTGCTATGTGGGTGAAATTATGATGTCATGCCAAGTTACAACCTTTTCAGAGTTCATTTGTACTGCTTTTCAAATTCAGGGTCATTTAGCTCAAAATAAATCATTAAATGCATGGAAAATATGAAATGTAGTCAGAAAGGGTTGAAAATTGATGATGTGCCTTTGAATGGTGCATACTGAACACACAAGAATTATGGAGTTAAACTAAGTTATAAAAAATGAAATCCCTTTGTAATAGATGAGTTTTCGTCCGAAACCCTCATACTTCGAAAAAGATTGTCCAATTTGTACACGAAGTGCATCAAGTTTTAGCCGCAACCCTCTCAACACTTTAGAAGTTCCTATGTGGGTGAAATTATGATGTCATGCCAATTCACAACCTTTTCAGAGTTCATTTGTACTGCTTTTCAAATTCAGTGTCATTTAGCTCAAAATAAATCATTAAATGCATGGAAAATATCAAATGAAGCTAGAAAGGGTTGAAAATTGATGATGTGCCTTTGAATGGTGCATATTGAACACACAAAAAGTATGGAGTTAAAATAAGTTATTAAAAATGAAATCCTTTTGTTATAGATGAGTTTTCGTCCGAAACCCTCATACTTCGAAAGAGATTGTCCAATTTGTAACCGAAGTGCATCCAGTTTTTGCCGCAACCCTCTCAAATCTTTAGCAGTTGCTATGTGGGTGAAATTATGATTTCAAGCCAAGTTCCAACCTTTTCAGAGTTCATTTGTACTGCTTTTCAAATTCAAGGTCATTTAGGTCAAAATAAATCAATAAATGCATGGAAAATATCAAATGAAGTCAGAAAGGGTTGAAAATTGATGACGTGCCTTTGAATGGTGCATATTGAAGATAAAAAAAGTATGGAGTTAAAATAAGTTACTAAAAATGAAATCCTTTTGTAATAGATGAGTTTTCGTCCAAAACCCTCATACTTCGAAAGAGATTGTCCAATTTGTAACCGAAGTGCATCCAGTTTTTGCCGCAACCCTCTCAAATCGTTAGAAGTTGCTATGTGGGTGAAATGATGATTTCATGCCAAGTTACAACCTTTTCAGAGTTTCTTTGTATTGCTTTTCAAATTCAGGGTCATTTAGCTCAAAATAAATCATTAAATGCTTGGAAAATATCAAATAAAGTCCGACAGGGTTGAAAATTGATTATGTGCCTTTGAATGGTGCATATTAAACACACAAAAAGTATGGAGTTAAAATAAGTTATTAAAAATGAAATCCCTTTGTAATAGATGAGTTTTCGTCCGAAACCCTCATACTTCGAAAGAGATTGTCCAATTTGTACACGAAGTGCATCCAGTTTTTGCCGTAACCCTCGCAACTCTTTAGAAGTTGCTATGTGGGTGAAATTATGATGTCATGCCAAGTTACAACCTTTTCAGAGTTCATTTGTACTACTTTTCAAATTCAGGGTCATTTAGGTCAAAATAAATCATTAAATGCATGGAAAATATCAAATGAAGTCAGAAAGGGTTGAAAATTGATGATGTGCCTTTGAATGGTGCATACTGAAGACACAAAAAGTATGGAGTTAAAATAAGTTATTAAAAATTAAATCCTTTTCTAATAGATGAGTTTTCATCCAAAACCCTCATACTTCGCAAGAGATTGTCCAATCTGTAACCGAAGTGCATCTAGTTTTTGCCGCAACCCTTTCAAATCTTTAGAAGTTGCTATGTGGGTGAAATTATGATTTCATGCCAAGTTACAACCTTTTCAGAGTTCATTTGTACTGCTTTTCAAACTCAGGGTCATTTAGCTCAAAATAAATCATTAAATACTTGGAAAATATCAAATGAAGTCCGAAAGGGTTGTAAATTGATTATGTGCCTTTGAATGGTGCATATTGAACACACAAAAAGTATGGAGTTAAAATAAGTTATTAAAAATGAAATCCCTGTGTAATAGATGAGTTTTCTTCCGAAACCCTCATACTTCGAAAGAGATTGTCCAATTTGTACACGAAGTGCATCCAGTTTTTGCCGTAACCCTCCCAACTCTTTAGAAGTTGCTATGTGGGTGAAATTATGATGTCATGCCAAGTTACAACCTTTTCAGAGTTCATTTGTACTGCTTTCAAATTCAGGGTCATTTAGCTCAAAATAAATTATTAAATGCATGGAAAATATGAAATGTAGTCAGAAAGGGTTGAAAATTGATGATGTGCCTTTGAATGGTGCATATTGAACACACAAAAATTATGGAGTTAAACTAAGTCATAAAAAATGAAATCCCTTTGTAATAGATGAGTTTTCGTCCGAAACCCTGATACTTCGAAAAAGATTGTCCAATTTGTACACGAAGTGCATCAAGTTTTAGCCGCAACCCTCTCAACACTTTAGAAGTTCCTATGTGGGTGAAATTATGATGTCATGCCAATTCACAACCTTTTCAGAGTTCATTTGTACTGATTTTCAAATTCAGTGTCATTTAGCTCAAAATAAATCATTAAATGCATGGAAAATATCAAATGAAGTCAGAAAGGGTTGAAAATTGATGATGTGCCTTTGAATGGTGCATATTGAACACACAAAAAGTATGGAGTTAAAATAAGTTATTAAAAATGAAATCCTTTTGTAATAGATGAGTTTTCGTCCGAAACGCTCATACTTCGAAAGAGATTGTCCAATTTGTAACCGAAGTGCATCCAGTTTTTGCCACAACCCTCTCAAATCTTTAGAAGTTGCTATGTGGGTGAAATACGATTTCATGCCAAGTTACAACCTTTTCAGAGTTTCTTTGTATTGCTTTTCAAATTCAGGGTCATTTAGCTCAAAATAAATCATTAAATGCTTGGAAAATATCAAATGAAGTCCGAAAGGGTTGAAAATTGATGATGTGCCTTTGAATGGTGCATATTGCACACACAAAAAGTATGGAGTTAAAATAAGTTACTAAAAAATGAAATCCCTTTGTAATAGATGAGTTTTCGTCTGAAACCCTCATACTTGGAAAGAGATTGTCCAATTTGTACACGAAGTGCATCCAATTTTTCCCGTAACCCTCACAACTCTTTATAAGTTGCTATGGGGGTGAAATTATGATGTCATGCCAAGTTACAACCTTTTCAGAGTTCATTTGTACTGCTTTTCAAATTCAGGGTCATTTAGGTCAAAATAAATCATTAAGTGCATGGAAAATATCAAATGAAGTCAGAAAGGGTTGAAAATTGATGATGTGCCTTTGAATGGTGCATATTGAAGACACAAAAAGTATGGAGTTAAAATAAGTTATTAAAAATGAAATCTTTTTGTAATAGATGAGTTTTCGTCCAAAACCCTCATACTTCGAAAGAGATTGTCCAATTTGTAACCGAAGTGCATCCAGTTTTTGCCGCAACCCTCTCAAATCTTTACAAGTTTCTATGTGGGTGAAATTATGATTTCATGCCAAGTTACAACCTTTTTAGAGTTCGTTTGTACTGCTTTTCAAATTCAGGGTCATTTAGCTCAAAATAAATCATTAAATGCTTGTACAATATCAAATGAAGTCCGAAAGGGTTGAAAATTGAATATGTGCCTTTGAATGGTGCATATTGAACACACAAAAAGTATGGAGTTAAAATAAGTTATTAAAAATGAAATACCTTTGTATAAGATGAGTTTTCGTCCGAAACCCTCATACTTCGAAAGAGAATGTCCAATTTGTACACGAAGTGCATCCAGTTTTTGCCGTAACCCTCGCAACTCTTTAGAAGTTGCTATGTGGGTGAAATTATGATTTCATGCCAAGTTACAATCTTTTTAGAGTTCGTTTGTACTGCTTTTCAAATTCAGGGTCATTTAGCTCAAAATAAATCATTAAATGCTTGATAAATATCAAATAAAGTCAGAAAGGGTTGAAAATTGATGATGTGCCTGTGAATGGTGCATATTGAACACACAAAAAGTATGGAGTTAAAATAAGTTATTAAAAGTGAAATCCCTTTGTAATAGATGAGTTTTCGTCCGAAACCCTCATACTTCGGAAGACATTGTCCAATTTGTACACGAAGTGCATCCAGTTTTTTCCGCAACCCTCTCAACTCTTTAGAAGTTGCTATGTGGGTGAAATTATGATGTCATGCCAATTTACAACCTTTTCAGATTTCGTTTGTACTGCTTTTCAAATTCAGGGTCATTTAGCTCAAAATAAATCGTTAAATGCATGGAAAATATGAAATGTAGTCAGAAAGGGTTGAAAATTGATGATGTGCCTTGGAATGGTGCATATTGAACACACAAAAATTATGGCGTTAAACTAAGTTATAAAAAATGAAATCCCTTTGTAATAGATGAGTTTTCTTATGAAACCCTCATAATTCGGAAAAGATTGTCCAATTTGTACACGAAGTGCATCAAGTTTTAGCCGCAACCCTCTCAACAATTTAGAAGTTGCTATGTGGGTGAAATTATGATGTCATGCCAAGTAACAACATTTTCAGAGTTCATTTGTACTGCTTTTCAAATTCAGGGTCATTTAGGTCAAAATAAATCAATAAATGCAAGGAAAATATCAAATGAAGTCACAAAGGGTTGAAAATTGATGACGTGCCTTTGAATGGTGCATATTGAAGACAGAAAAAGTATGGAGTTAACATAAGTTATTAAAAATGAAATCCTTTTGTAATAGATGAGTTTTCGTCCAAAACACTCATACTTCGAAATAGATTGTCCAATTTGCAACCGAAGTGCATCCAGTTTTTTTCGCAACCCTCTCAAATCTTTAGAAGTTGCTATGTGGGTGAAATTATGATTTCATGCCAAGTTACAACCTTTTCAGAGTTTGTTTGTATTGCTTTTCAAATTCGGGGTCATTTAGCCCAAAATAAATCATTAAATGCTTGGAAAATATCAAATGAAGTCAGAAAGGGTTGAAAATTGATGATGTGCCTTTGAATGGTGCATATTGAACACACAAAAAGTATGGAGTTAAAATAAGTTATTAAAAATGAAATCCCTTTGTAATAGATGAGTTTTCGTCCGAAACCATCATACTTCGAAAGAGATTGTCCAATTTGTAACCGAAGTGCATCAAGTTTTTGCCGCAACCCTCTCAAATCTTTAGAAGTTGCTATGTGGGTGAAATTATGATTTCATGCCAAGTTACAACCTTTTGAGAGTTCGTTTGTACAGCTTTTCAAATTCAGGGTCATTTAGCTGAAAATAAATCATTAAATGCATGAAAAATATGAAATGAAGTTAGAAAGGGTTGAAAATTGATGATGTGCCTTTGAATTGTGCATATTGAACACACAAAAATTATGGAGTTAAACTAAGTTATAAAAAATTAAATCCCTTTGTAATAGATGAGTTTTCGTTCAAAACCCTCATACTTCGAAAAAGATTGTCCAATTTGTACACAAAGTGCATCAAGTTTTTGCCGCAACCCTCTCAACACTTTAGAAGTTTCTATTTGCGTGAAATTATGATGTCATGCCAAGTTACAACCTTTTCCGAGTTCATTTGTACTGCTTTTCAAATTCAGGGTCATTTAGGTCAAAATAAATCATTAAATGCATGGAAAATATCAAATGAAGTCAAAAAGGGTTGAAAATTGATGATGTGCCTTTGAATGGTGCATATTGAACACACAAAAAGTATGGAGTTAAAATAAGTTATTAAAAATGAAATCCTTTTGTAATAGATGAGTTTTCGTCCAAAACCCTCATACTTCCAAAGAGATTGTCCAATTTGTAACCGAAGTACATCCAGTTTTTGCCGCAACCCTCTCAAATCTTTAAAAGTTTCTATGTGGGTGAAATTATGATTTCATGCCAAGTTACAACCTTTTTAGAGTTCGTTTGTATTGCTTTTCAAATTCAGGGTCATTTAGCTCAAAATAAATCATTAAATGCTTGGAAAATATCAAATGAAGTCCGAAAGGGCTGAAAATTGACTATGTGCCTTTGAATGGTGCATATTGAACACACAAAAAGTATGGAGTTAAAATAAGTTATTAAAAATGAAATACCTTGGTATAAGATGAGTTTTCGTCCGAAACCCTCATACTTCGAAAGAGAATGTCCAATTTGTACACAAAGTGCATCCAGTTTTTGCCGTAACCCTCGCCACTCTTTAGAAGTTGCTATGTGGGTGAAATTATGATTTCATGCCAAGTTACAACCTTTTCAGAGTTCGTTTGTACTGCTTTTCAAATTGAGGGTCATTTAGCTCAAAATAAATCATTAAATGCTTGGAAAATATCAAATGAAGTCAGAAAGGGTTGAAAATTGATGATGTGCCTGTGAATGGTGCATATTGAACACACAAAAAGTATGGAGTTAAAATAAATTATTAAAAGTGAAATCCCTTTGTAATAGATGAGTTTTCGTCCGAAACCCTCATACTTCGAAAGACATTGTCCAATTTGTACACGAAGTGCATCCAGTTTTTTCCGCAACCCTCTCAACTCTTTAGAACTTGCTATGTGGGTGAAATTATGATGTCATGCCAAGTTACAACCTTTTCAGATTTCGTTTGTACTGCTTTTCAAATTCAGGGTCATTTAGCTCAAAATAAATCGTTAAATGCATGGAAAATATGAAATGTAGTCAGAAAGGGTTGAAAATTGATGATGTGCCTTTGAATGGTGCATATCGAACACACAAAAATTATGGAGTTAAACTAAGTTATAAAAAATGAAATCCCTTTGTAATAGATGAGTTTTCTTATGAAAACCTCATAATTCGAAAAAGATTGTCCAATTTGTACACGAAGTGCATCAAGTTTTAGCCGCAACCCTCTCAACAATTTAGAAGTTGCTATGTGGGTGAAATTATGATGTCATGCCAAGTAACAACATTTTCAGAGTTCATTTGTACTGCTTTTCAAATTCAGGGTCATTTAGGTCGAAATAAATCAATAAATGCAAGGAAAATATCAAATTAAGTCAGAAAGGGTTGAAAATTGATGACGTGCCTTTGAATGGTGCATGTTGAAGACAGAAAAAGTATGGAGTTAAAATAAGTTATTAAAAATGAAATCCTTTTGTAATAGATGAGTTTTCGTCCAAAACCCTCATACTTCGAAATAGATTGTCCAATTTGTAACCGAAGTGCATCTAGTTTTTGTCGCAACCCTCTCAAATCTTTAGAAGTTGCTATGTGGGTGAAATTATGATTTCATGCCAAGTTACAACCTTTTCAGAGTTTGTTTGTATTGCTTTTCAAATTCAGGGTCATTTAGCCCAAAATAAATCATTAAATGCTTGGAAAATATCAAATGAAGTCAGAAAGGGTTGAAAATTGATGATGTGCCTTTGAATGGTGCATATTGAACACACAAAAAGTATGGAGTTAAAATAAGTTATTAAAAATGAAATCCCTTTGTAATAGATGAGTTTTCGTCCGAAACCATCATACTTCGAAAGAGATTGTCCAATTTGTAACCGAAGTGCATCAAGTTTTTGCCGGAACCCTCTCAAATCTTTAGAAGTTGCTATGTGGGTGAAATTACGATTTCATGCCAAGTTACAACCTTTTCAGAGTTCGTTTGTACTGCTTTTCAAATTCAGGGTCATTTAGCTCAAAATAAATCATTAAATGCATGAAAAATATGAAATGAAGTCAGAAAGGGTTGAAAATTGATGATGTGCCTTTGAATTGTGCATATTGAACACACAAAAATTATGGAGTTAAACTAAGTTATAAAAAATTAAATCCCTTCGTAATAGATGAGTTTTCGTTCGAAACCCTCATACTTCGAAAAAGATTGTCCAATTTGTACACAAAGTGCATCAAGTTTTTGCCGCAACCCTCTCAACACTTTAGAAGTTTCTCTGTGGGTGAAATTATGATGTCATGCCAAGTTACAACCTTTTCAGAGTTCGTTTGTACTGCTTTTCAAATTCAGGGTCATTTAGCTCAAAATAAATTATTAAATGCATGGAAAATATGAAATGTAGTCAGAAAGGGTTGAAAATTGATGATGTGCCTTTGAATGGTGCATATTGAACACACAAAAATTATGGAGTTAAACTAAGTCATAAAAAATGAAATCCCTTTGTAATAGATGAGTTTTCGTCCGAAACCTTGATACTTCGAAAAAGATTGTCCAATTTGTACACGAAGTGCGTCAAGTTTTAGCCGCAACCCTCTCAACACTTTAGAAGTTCCTATGTGGGGGAAATTATGATGTCATGCATTTTCACAACCTTTTCAGAGTTCATTTGTACTGCTTTTCAAATTCAGTGGCATTTAGCTCAAAATAAATCATTAAATGCATGGAAAATATCAAATGAAGTCAGAAAGGGTTGAAAATTGATGATATGCCTTTGAATGGTGCATATTGAACACACAAAAAGTATGGAGTTAAAATAAGTTATTAAAAATGAAATCCTTTTGTAATAGATGAGTTTTCGTCCGAAACCCTCATACTTCGAAAGAGATTGTCCAATTTGTAACCGAAGTGCATCCAGTTTTTGCCACAACCCTCTCAAATCTTTAGAAGTTGCTATGTGGGTGAAAATATGATTTCATGCCAAGTTACAACCTTTTGAGAGTTCGTTTGTACTGCTTTTCAAATTCAGGATCATTTAGGTCAAAATAAATCAATAAATGCATGGAAAATATCAAATGAAGTCAGAAAGGGTTGAAAATTGATGACGTGCCTTTGAATGGTGCATATTGAAGACACAAAAATTATGGAGTTAAAATAAGTTATTAAAAATGAAATCCTTTTGTAATAGATGAGTTTTCGTCCAAAACCCTCATACTTCGAAAGAGATTGTCCAATTTGTAACCGAAGTGCATCTAGTTTTTGCCGCAACCCTCTCAAATCTTTAGAAGTTGCTATGTGGGTGAAATACGATTTCATGCCTAGTTACAACCTTTTCAGAGTTTCTTTGTATTGCTTTTGAAATTCAGGGTCATTTAGCTCAAAATAAATCATTAAATGCTTGGAAAATATCAAATGAAGTCCGAAAGGGTTGAAAATTGATGATGTGCCTTTGAATGGTGCATATTGCACACACAAAAAGTATGGAGTTAAAATAAGTTATTAAAAATGAAATCCCTTTGTAATAGATGAGTTTTCGTCCGAAACCATCATACTTCGAAAGAGATTGTCCAATTTGTAACCGAAGTGCATCAAGTTTTTGCCGGAACCCTCTCAAATCTTTAGAAGTTGCTATGTGGGTGAAATTACGATTTCATGCCAAGTTACAACCTTTTCAGAGTTCGTTTGTACTGCTTTTCAAATTCAGGGTCATTTAGCTCAAAATAAATCATTAAATGCATGAAAAATATGAAATGAAGTCAGAAAGGGTTGAAAATTGATGATGTGCCTTTGAATTGTGCATATTGAACACACAAAAATTATGGAGTTAAACTAAGTTATAAAAAATTAAATCCCTTCGTAATAGATGAGTTTTCGTTCGAAACCCTCATACTTCGAAAAAGATTGTCCAATTTGTACACAAAGTGCATCAAGTTTTTGCCGCAACCCTCTCAACACTTTAGAAGTTTCTCTGTGGGTGAAATTATGATGTCATGCCAAGTTACAACCTTTTCAGAGTTCGTTTGTACTGCTTTTCAAATTCAGGGTCATTTAGCTCAAAATAAATTATTAAATGCATGGAAAATATGAAATGTAGTCAGAAAGGGTTGAAAATTGATGATGTGCCTTTGAATGGTGCATATTGAACACACAAAAATTATGGAGTTAAACTAAGTCATAAAAAATGAAATCCCTTTGTAATAGATGAGTTTTCGTCCGAAACCTTGATACTTCGAAAAAGATTGTCCAATTTGTACACGAAGTGCGTCAAGTTTTAGCCGCAACCCTCTCAACACTTTAGAAGTTCCTATGTGGGGGAAATTATGATGTCATGCCAATTCACAACCTTTTCAGAGTTCATTTGTACTGCTTTTCAAATTCAGTGGCATTTAGCTCAAAATAAATCATTAAATGCATGGAAAATATCAAATGAAGTCAGAAAGGGTTGAAAATTGATGATATGCCTTTGAATGGTGCATATTGAACACACAAAAAGTATGGAGTTAAAATAAGTTATTAAAAATGAAATCCTTTTGTAATAGATGAGTTTTCGTCCGAAACCCTCATACTTCGAAAGAGATTGTCCAATTTGTAACCGAAGTGCATCCAGTTTTTGCCACAACCCTCTCAAATCTTTAGAAGTTGCTATGTGGGTGAAAATATGATTTCATGCCAAGTTACAACCTTTTGAGAGTTCGTTTGTACTGCTTTTCAAATTCAGGATCATTTAGGTCAAAATAAATCAATAAATGCATGGAAAATATCAAATGAAGTCAGAAAGGGTTGAAAATTGATGACGTGCCTTTGAATGGTGCATATTGAAGACACAAAAATTATGGAGTTAAAATAAGTTATTAAAAATGAAATCCTTTTGTAATAGATGAGTTTTCGTCCAAAACCCTCATACTTCGAAAGAGATTGTCCAATTTGTAACCGAAGTGCATCTAGTTTTTGCCGCAACCCTCTCAAATCTTTAGAAGTTGCTATGTGGGTGAAATACGATTTCATGCCAAGTTACAACCTTTTCAGAGTTTCTTTGTATTGCTTTTGAAATTCAGGGTCATTTAGCTCAAAATAAATCATGAAATGCTTGATAAATATCAAATGAAATCCTTTTGTAATAGATGAGTTTTCGTCCAAAACCCTCATACTTCGAAAAAGATTGTCCAATTTGTACACAAAGTGCATCAAGTTTTTGCCGCAACCCTCTCAACACTTTAGAAGTTTCTCTGTGGGTGAAATTATGATGTCATGCCAAGTTACAACCTTTTCAGAGTTCATTTGTACTGCTTTTCAAATTCAGGGTTATTTAGCTCAAAATAAATCATTAAATGCATGGAAAATATCAAATGAAGTCAAAAAGGGTTGAAAATTGATGATGTGCCTTTGAATGGTGCATATTGAACACACAAAAAGTATGGAGTTAAAATAAGTTATTAAAAATGAAATCGTTTTGTAATAGATCAGTTTTCGTCCGAAACCCTCATACTTCGAAAGAGATTGTCCAATTTATAACCGAAGTGCATCCAGTTTTTGCCGCAACCCTCTCAAATCTTTAGAAGTTGCTATGTGGGTGATATTATGATTTCAGGCCAAGCTACAACCTTTTCAGAGTTCATTTGTACTGCTTTTCAAATTCAGGGTCATTTAGGTAAAAAAAAATCAATAAATGCATGGAAAATATCAAATGAAGTCCGAAAGGGTTGAAAATTGATTATGTGCCTTTGAATGGTGCATATTGAACACACAAAAATTATGGAGTTAAAATAAGTTATTAAAAATGAAATCCCTTTGTAATAGATGAGTTTTCGTTCCAACCCCTCATACTTCGAAAGAGATTGTCCAATTTATACACGAAGTGGATCCAGTTTTTCCCGTAACCCTCGCAACTCTTTAGAAGTTGCTATGTGGGTGAAATTATGATGTCATGCCAAGTTACAACCTTTTCAGAGTTCATTTGTACTGCTTTTCAAATTCAGGGTCATTTAGCTCAAAATAAATCATTAAATGCATGGAAAATATGAAATGAAGTCAGAAAGGGTTAAAAATTGATGACGTGCCTTTGAATGGTGCATATTGAACAGACAAAAAGTATGGAGTTAAAATAAGTTATTAAAAATGAAATCCTTTTGTAATAGATGAGTTTTTGTCCGAAACCCTCATACTTCGCAAGAGATTGTCCAATTTGTAACCGAAGTGCATCTAGTTTTTGCCGCAACCCTCTTAAATCTTTAGAAGTTGCTATGTGGGTGAAATTATGATTTCATGCCAAGTTGCAACCTTTTCAGAGTTCGGTTGTACTGCTTTTCAAATTCAGGGTTATTTAGCTCAAAATAAATCATTAAATGCTTGGAAAATATGAAATGAAGTCCGAAAGGGTTGAAAATTGATGATGTGCCTTTGAATGGTGCATATTGCACACACAAAAAGTATGGAGTTAAAATAAGTTAATAAAAAATGAAATCCCTTTGTAATAGATGAGTTTTCATCCGAAAACCTCATACTTGGAAAGAGATTGTCCAATTTGTACACGAAGTGCATCCAATTTTTCCTGTAACCCTCTCAACTCTTTATAAGTTGATATGTGGGTGAAATTATGATGTCATGCCAAGTTACAACCTTTTCAGAGTGCATTTGTAATGCTTTTCAAATTCAGGGTCATTTAGCTTAAAATAAATCATTAAATGCATGGAAAATATCAAATGAAGTCAGAAAGGGTTGAAAATTGATGATGTGCCTTTGAATGGTGCGTATTGAACACACAAAAAGTACGGAGTTAAAATAAGTTATTAAAAACGAAATCCTTTTGTAATAGATGAGTTTTCGTGCGAAACCCTCATACTTCGAAAGAGATTGTCCAATTTGTAACCGAAGTGCATCCAGTTTTTGCCGCAACCCTCTCAAATCTTTAGAAGTTGCTATGTGGGTGAAATACGATTTCATGCCAAGTTACAACCTTTTCAGAGTTTCTTTGTATTGCTTTTCAAATTCGGGGTCATTTAGCCCAAAATAAATCATTAAATGCTTGGAAAATATCAAATGAAGTCAGAAAGGGTTGAAAATTGATGATGTGCCTTTGAATGGTGCATATTGAACACACAAAAAGTATGGAGTTAAAATAAGTTATTAAAAATGAAATCCCTTTGTAATAGATGAGTTTTCGTCCGAAACCATCATACTTCGAAAGAGATTGTCCAATTTGTAACCGAAGTGCTTCAAGTTTTTGCCGCAACCCTCTCAAATCTTTAGAAGTTGCTATGTGGGTGAAATTATGATTTCATGCCAAGTTACAACCTTTTGAGAGTTCGTTTGTACTGCTTTTCAAATTCAGGGTCATTTAGCTGAAAATAAATCATTAAATGCATGAAAAATATGAAATGAAGTCAGAAAGGGTTGAAAATTGATGATGTGCCTTTGAATTGTGCATATTGAACACACAAAAATTATGGAGTTAAACTAAGTTATAAAAAATTAAATCCCTTTGTAATAGATGAGTTTTCGTTCAAAACCCTCATACTTTGAAAAAGATTGTCCAATTTGTACACAAAGTGCATCAAGTTTTTGCCGCAACCCTCTCAACACTTTAGAAGTTTCTATGTGGGTGAAATTATGATGTCGTGCCAAGTTACAACCTTTTCAGAGTTCATTTGTACTGCTTTTCAAATTCAGGGTCATTTAGGTCAAAATAAATCATTAAATGCATGGAAAATATCAAATGAAGTCAAAAAGGGTTGAAAATTGATGATGTGCCTTTGAATGGTGCATATTGAACACACAAAAAGTATGGAGTTAAAATAAGTTTTTAAAAATGAAATCCTTTTGTAATAGATGAGTTTTCGTCCAAAACCCTCATACTTCCAAAGAGATTGTCCAATTTGTAACCGAAGTACATCCAGTTTTTGCCGCAACCCTCTCAAATCTTTAAAAGTTTCTATGTGGGTGAAATTATGATTTCATGCCAAGTTACAACCTTTTTAGAGTTCGTTTGTACTGCTTTTCAAATTCAGGGTCATTTATCTCAAAATAAATCATTAAATGCTTGGAAAATATCAAATGAAGTCCGAAAGGGTTGAAACTTGACTATGTGCCTTTGAATGGTGCATATTGAACACACAAAAAGTATGGAGTTAAAATAAGTTATTAAAAATGAAATACCTTGGTATAAGATGAGTTTTCGTCCGAAACCCTCATACTTCGAAAGAGAATGTCCAATTTGTACACGAAGTGCATCCAGTTTTTGCCGTAACCCTCGCCACTCCTTAGAAGTTGCTATGTGGGTGAAATTATGATTTCATGCCAAGTTACAACCTTTTCAGAGTTCGGTTGTACTGCTTTTCAAATTGAGGGTCATTTAGCTCAAAATAAATCATTAAATGCTTGGAAAATATCAAATGAAGTCAGAAAGGGTTGAAAATTGATGATGTGCCTGTGAATGGTGCATATTGAACACACAAAAAGTATGGAGTTAAAATAAGTTATTAAAAGTGAAATCCCTTTGTAATAGATGAGTTTTCGTCCGAAACCCTCATACTTCGAAAGACATTGTCCAATTTGTACACGAAGTGCATCCAGTTTTTTCCGCAACCCTCTCAACTCTTTAGAAGTTGCTATGTGGGTGAAATTATGATGTCATGCCAAGTTACAACCTTTTCAGATTTCGTTTGTACTGCTTTTCAAATTCAGGGTCATTTAGCTCAAAATAAATCGTTAAATGCATGGAAAATATGAAATGTAGTCAGAAAGGGTTGAAAATTGATGATGTGCCTTTGAATGGTGCATATCGAACACACAAAAATTATGGAGTTAAACTAAGTTATAAAAAATGAAATCCCTTTGTAATAGATGAGTTTTCTTATGAAACCCTCATAATTCGAAAAAGATTGTCCAATTTGTACACGAAGTGCATCAAGTTTTAGCCGCAACCCTCTCAACAATTTAGAAGTTGCTATGTGGGTGAAATTATGATGTCATGCCAAGTAACAACATTTTCAGAGTTCATTTGTACTGCTTTTCAAATTCAGGGTCATTTAGGTCGAAATAAATCAATAAATGCAAGGAAAATATCAAATGAAGTCAGAAAGGGTTGAAAATTGATGACGTGCCTTTGAATGGTGCATATTGAAGACAGAAAAAGTATGGAGTTAAAATAAGTTATTAAAAATGAAATCCTTTTGTAATCGATGAGTTTTCGTCCAAAACCCTCATACTTCGAAATAGATTGTCCAATTTGTAACCGAAGTGCATCTAGTTTTTGTCGCAACCCTCTCAAATCTTTAGAAGTTGCTATGTGGGTGAAATTATGATTTCATGCCAAGTTACAACCTTTTCAGAGTTTGTTTGTATTGCTTTTCAAATTCGGGGTCATTTGGCCCAAAATAAATCATTAAATGCTTGGAAAATATCAAATGAAGTCAGAAAGGGTTGAAAATTGATGATGTGCCTTTGAATGGTGCATATTGAACACACAAAAAGTATGGAGTTAAAATAAGTTATTAAAAATGAAATCCCTTTGTAATAGATGAGTTTTCGTCCGAAACCATCATACTTCGAAAGAGATTGTCCAATTTGTAACCGAAGTGCATCAAGTTTTTGCCGCAACCCTCTCAAATCTTTAGAAGTTGCTATGTGGGTGAAATTACGATTTCATGCCAAGTTACAACCTTTTCAGAGTTCGTTTGTACTGCTTTTCAAATTCAGGGTCATTTAGCTCAAAATAAATCATTAAATGCATGAAAAATATGAAATGAAGTCAGAAAGGGTTGAAAATTGATGATGTGCCTTTGAATGGTGCATATTGAACACACAAAAAGTATGGAGTTAAAATAAGTTATTAAAAATGAAATCCTTTTCTAATAGATGAGTTTTCATCCAAAACCCTCATACTTCGCAAGAGATTGTCCAATTTGTAACCGAAGTGCATCTAGTTTTTGCCGCAACCCTCTTAAATCTTTAGAAGTTGCTATGTGGGTGAAATTATGATTTCATGCCAAGTTGCAACCTTTTCAGAGTTCGGTTGTACTGCTTTTCAAATTCAGGGTTATTTAGCTCAAAATAAATCATTAAATGCTTGGAAAATATGAAATGAAGTCCGAAAGGGTTGAAAATTGATGATGTGCCTTTGAATGGTGCATATTGCACACACAAAAAGTATGGAGTTAAAATAAGTTAATAAAAAATGAAATCCCTTTGTAATAGATGAGTTTTCATCCGAAAACCTCATACTTGGAAAGAGATTGTCCAATTTGTACACGAAGTGCATCCAATTTTTCCTGTAACCCTCTCAACTCTTTATAAGTTGATATGTGGGTGAAATTATGATGTCATGCCAAGTTACAACCTTTTCAGAGTGCATTTGTAATGCTTTTCAAATTCAGGGTCATTTAGCTTAAAATAAATCATTAAATGCATGGAAAATATCAAATGAAGTCAGAAAGGGTTGAAAATTGATGATGTGCCTTTGAATGGTGCGTATTGAACACACAAAAAGTACGGAGTTAAAATAAGTTATTAAAAACGAAATCCTTTTGTAATAGATGAGTTTTCGTGCGAAACCCTCATACTTCGAAAGAGATTGTCCAATTTGTAACCGAAGTGCATCCAGTTTTTGCCGCAACCCTCTCAAATCTTTAGAAGTTGCTATGTGGGTGAAATACGATTTCATGCCAAGTTACAACCTTTTCAGAGTTTCTTTGTATTGCTTTTCAAATTCGGGGTCATTTAGCCCAAAATAAATCATTAAATGCTTGGAAAATATCAAATGAAGTCAGAAAGGGTTGAAAATTGATGATGTGCCTTTGAATGGTGCATATTGAACACACAAAAAGTATGGAGTTAAAATAAGTTATTAAAAATGAAATCCCTTTGTAATAGATGAGTTTTCGTCCGAAACCATCATACTTCGAAAGAGATTGTCCAATTTGTAACCGAAGTGCTTCAAGTTTTTGCCGCAACCCTCTCAAATCTTTAGAAGTTGCTATGTGGGTGAAATTATGATTTCATGCCAAGTTACAACCTTTTGAGAGTTCGTTTGTACTGCTTTTCAAATTCAGGGTCATTTAGCTGAAAATAAATCATTAAATGCATGAAAAATATGAAATGAAGTCAGAAAGGGTTGAAAATTGATGATGTGCCTTTGAATTGTGCATATTGAACACACAAAAATTATGGAGTTAAACTAAGTTATAAAAAATTAAATCCCTTTGTAATAGATGAGTTTTCGTTCAAAACCCTCATACTTTGAAAAAGATTGTCCAATTTGTACACAAAGTGCATCAAGTTTTTGCCGCAACCCTCTCAACACTTTAGAAGTTTCTATGTGGGTGAAATTATGATGTCGTGCCAAGTTACAACCTTTTCAGAGTTCATTTGTACTGCTTTTCAAATTCAGGGTCATTTAGGTCAAAATAAATCATTAAATGCATGGAAAATATCAAATGAAGTCAAAAAGGGTTGAAAATTGATGATGTGCCTTTGAATGGTGCATATTGAACACACAAAAAGTATGGAGTTAAAATAAGTTTTTAAAAATGAAATCCTTTTGTAATAGATGAGTTTTCGTCCAAAACCCTCATACTTCCAAAGAGATTGTCCAATTTGTAACCGAAGTACATCCAGTTTTTGCCGCAACCCTCTCAAATCTTTAAAAGTTTCTATGTGGGTGAAATTATGATTTCATGCCAAGTTACAACCTTTTTAGAGTTCGTTTGTACTGCTTTTCAAATTCAGGGTCATTTATCTCAAAATAAATCATTAAATGCTTGGAAAATATCAAATGAAGTCCGAAAGGGTTGAAACTTGACTATGTGCCTTTGAATGGTGCATATTGAACACACAAAAAGTATGGAGTTAAAATAAGTTATTAAAAATGAAATACCTTGGTATAAGATGAGTTTTCGTCCGAAACCCTCATACTTCGAAAGAGAATGTCCAATTTGTACACGAAGTGCATCCAGTTTTTGCCGTAACCCTCGCCACTCCTTAGAAGTTGCTATGTGGGTGAAATTATGATTTCATGCCAAGTTACAACCTTTTCAGAGTTCGGTTGTACTGCTTTTCAAATTGAGGGTCATTTAGCTCAAAATAAATCATTAAATGCTTGGAAAATATCAAATGAAGTCAGAAAGGGTTGAAAATTGATGATGTGCCTGTGAATGGTGCATATTGAACACACAAAAAGTATGGAGTTAAAATAAGTTATTAAAAGTGAAATCCCTTTGTAATAGATGAGTTTTCGTCCGAAACCCTCATACTTCGAAAGACATTGTCCAATTTGTACACGAAGTGCATCCAGTTTTTTCCGCAACCCTCTCAACTCTTTAGAAGTTGCTATGTGGGTGAAATTATGATGTCATGCCAAGTTACAACCTTTTCAGATTTCGTTTGTACTGCTTTTCAAATTCAGGGTCATTTAGCTCAAAATAAATCGTTAAATGCATGGAAAATATGAAATGTAGTCAGAAAGGGTTGAAAATTGATGATGTGCCTTTGAATGGTGCATATCGAACACACAAAAATTATGGAGTTAAACTAAGTTATAAAAAATGAAATCCCTTTGTAATAGATGAGTTTTCTTATGAAACCCTCATAATTCGAAAAAGATTGTCCAATTTGTACACGAAGTGCATCAAGTTTTAGCCGCAACCCTCTCAACAATTTAGAAGTTGCTATGTGGGTGAAATTATGATGTCATGCCAAGTAACAACATTTTCAGAGTTCATTTGTACTGCTTTTCAAATTCAGGGTCATTTAGGTCGAAATAAATCAATAAATGCAAGGAAAATATCAAATGAAGTCAGAAAGGGTTGAAAATTGATGACGTGCCTTTGAATGGTGCATATTGAAGACAGAAAAAGTATGGAGTTAAAATAAGTTATTAAAAATGAAATCCTTTTGTAATCGATGAGTTTTCGTCCAAAACCCTCATACTTCGAAATAGATTGTCCAATTTGTAACCGAAGTGCATCTAGTTTTTGTCGCAACCCTCTCAAATCTTTAGAAGTTGCTATGTGGGTGAAATTATGATTTCATGCCAAGTTACAACCTTTTCAGAGTTTGTTTGTATTGCTTTTCAAATTCGGGGTCATTTGGCCCAAAATAAATCATTAAATGCTTGGAAAATATCAAATGAAGTCAGAAAGGGTTGAAAATTGATGATGTGCCTTTGAATGGTGCATATTGAACACACAAAAAGTATGGAGTTAAAATAAGTTATTAAAAATGAAATCCCTTTGTAATAGATGAGTTTTCGTCCGAAACCATCATACTTCGAAAGAGATTGTCCAATTTGTAACCGAAGTGCATCAAGTTTTTGCCGCAACCCTCTCAAATCTTTAGAAGTTGCTATGTGGGTGAAATTACGATTTCATGCCAAGTTACAACCTTTTCAGAGTTCGTTTGTACTGCTTTTCAAATTCAGGGTCATTTAGCTCAAAATAAATCATTAAATGCATGAAAAATATGAAATGAAGTCAGAAAGGGTTGAAAATTGATGATGTGCCTTTGAATTGTGCATATTGAACACACAAAAATTATGGAGTTAAAATAAGTTATTAAAAATGAAATCCCTTTGTAATAGATGAGTTTTCGTTCCAACCCCTCATACTTCGAAAGAGATTGTCCAATTTATACACGAAGTGGATCCAGTTTTTCCCATAACCCTCGCAACTCTTTAGAAGTTGCTATGTGGGTGAAATTATGATGTCATGCCAAGTTACAACCTTTTCAGAGTTCATTTGTACTGCTTTTCAAATTCAGGGTCATTTAGCTCAAAATAAATCATTAAATGCATGGAAAATATGAAATGAAGTCAGAAAGGGTTAAAAATTGATGACGTGCCTTTGAATGGTGCATATTGAACAGACAAAAAGTATGGAGTTAAAATAAGTTATTAAAAATGAAATCCTTTTGTAATAGATGAGTTTTTGTCCGAAACCCTCATACTTCGCAAGAGATTGTCCAATTTGTAACCGAAGTGCATCTAGTTTTTGCCGCAACCCTCTTAAATCTTTAGAAGTTGCTATGTGGGTGAAATTATGATTTCATGCCAAGTTGCAACCTTTTCAGAGTTCAGTTGTACTGCTTTTCAAATTCAGGGTTATTTAGCTCAAAATAAATCATTAAATGCTTGGAAAATATGAAATGAAGTCCGAAAGGGTTGAAAATTGATGATGTGCCTTTGAATGGTGCATATTGCACACACAAAAAGTATGGAGTTAAAATAAGTTAATAAAAAATGAAATCCCTTTGTAATAGATGAGTTTTCATCCGAAAACCTCATACTTGGAAAGAGATTGTCCAATTTGTACACGAAGTGCATCCAATTTTTCCTGTAACCCTCTCAACTCTTTATAAGTTGATATGTGGGTGAAATTATGATGTCATGCCAAGTTACAACCTTTTCAGAGTGCATTTGTAATGCTTTTCAAATTCAGGGTCATTTAGCTTAAAATAAATCATTAAATGCATGGAAAATATCAAATGAAGTCAGAAAGGGTTGAAAATTGATGATGTGCCTTTGAATGGTGCGTATTGAACACACAAAAAGTATGGAGTTAAAATAAGTTATTAAAAATGAAATCCTTTTGTAATAGATGAGTTTTCGTGCGAAACCCTCATACTTCGAAAGAGATTGTCCAATTTGTAACCGAAGTGCATCCAGTTTTTGCCGCAACCCTCTCAAATCTTTAGAAGTTGCTATGTGGGTGAAATTATGATTTCATGCCAAGTTACAACCTTTTCAGAGATCGTTTGTACTGCTTTTCAAATTCAGAGTCATTTAGCTCAAAATAAATCATTAAATGCTTGGAAAATATCAAATGAAGTCCGAAAGGGTTGAAAATTGATTATGTGCCTTTGAATGGTGCATATTGAACACGCAAAAAGTATGTAGTTAAAATAAGTTATTAAAAATGAAATCCCTTTGTAATAGATGAGTTTTCGTCCGAAACCCTCATCCTTCCAAAGAGATTGTCCAAATTGTACACGAAGTGCATCCAATTTTTGCCGTAACCCTCTAAACTCTTTATAAGTTTCTATGTGGGTGAAATTATGATGTCATGCCAAGTTACAACCTTTTCAGAGTTCATTTGTACTGCTTTTCAAATTCAGGATCATTTAGCTCAAAATAAATCATTAAATGCATGGAAAATATCAAATGAAGTTAGAAAGGGTTGAAAATTGATGATGTGCCTCTGAATGGAGCATATTGAACACACAAAAAGTATGGAGTTAAACTAAGTTATAAAGAATGAAATCCCTTTGTAATAGATGAGTTTTCGTCCGAAACCCTCATACTTCGAAAGAGATTGTCCAATTTGTACACGAAGTGCATCCAGTTTTTGCCGTAACCCTCTCAACTCTTTAGAAGTTGCTATGTGGGTGAAATTATGATGTCATGCCAAGTTACAACCTTTTCAGAGTTCATTTGTACTGCTTTTCAAATTCAGGGTTATTTAGCTCAAAATAAATTATTAAATGCATGGAAAATATCAAATGAAGTCAGAAAGGGTTGAAAATTGATGATGTGCCTTTGAATGGTGCATATTGAACACACAAAAAGTATGGAGTTAAAATAAGTTATTAAAAATGAAATCCTTTTGTAATAGATGGGTTTTCGTGCGAAACCCTCATACTTCGAAAGAGATTGTCCAATTTGTAACCGAAGTGCATCCAGTTTTTGCCGCAACCCTCTCAAATCTTTAGAAGTTGCTATGTGGGTGAAATTATGATTTCATGCCAAGTTACAACCTTTTCAGAGATCGTTTGTACTGCTTTTCAAATTCAGAGTCATTTAGCTCAAAATAAATCATTAAATGCTTGGAAAATATCAAATGAAGTCCGAAAGGGTTGAAAATTGATTATGTGCCTTTGAATGGTGCATATTGAACACGCAAAAAGTATGTAGTTAAAATAAGTTATTAAAAATGAAATCCCTTTGTAATAGATGAGTTTTCGTCCGAAACCCTCATCCTTCCAAAGAGATTGTCCAAATTGTACACGAAGTGCATCCAATTTTTGCCGTAACCCTCTAAACTCTTTATAAGTTGCTATGTGGGTGAAATTATGATGTCATGCCAAGTTACAACCTTTTCAGAGTTCATTTGTACTGCTTTTCAAATTCAGGATCATTTAGCTCAAAATAAATCATTAAATGCATGGAAAATATCAAATGAAGTTAGAAAGGGTTGAAAATTGGTGATGTGCCTCTGAATGGTGCATATTGAACACACAAAAAGTATGGAGTTAAACTAAGTTATAAAAAATGAAATCCCTTTGTAATAGATGAGTTTTCGTCCGAAACCCTCATACTTCGAAAGAGATTGTCCAATTTGTAACCGAAGTGCATCCAGTTTTTGCCGTAACCCTCTCAAATCTTTAGGAGTTGCTATGTGGGTGAAATTATGATTTCATGCCAAGTTACAACCTTTTCAGAGTTCATTTGTACTGCTTTTCAAATTCAGGATCATTTAGCTCAAAATAAATCATTAAATGCTTGGAAAATATCAAATGAAGTCCGAAAGGGTTGAAAATTGATTATGTGCCTTTGAATGGTGCATATTGAACACACAAAAATTATGGAGTTAAAATAAGTTATTAAAAATGAAATCCATTTGTAATAGATGAGTTTTCGTCCGAACCCCTCATACTTCGAAAGAGATTGTCCAATTTATACACGAAGTGCATCCAGTTTTTGCCGTAACCCTCGCAACTCTTTAGAAGTTGCGATGTGGGTGAAATTATGATGTCATGCCAAGTTACAACCTTTTCAGAGTTCATTTGTACCGCTTTTCAAATTCAGGGTCATTTAGCTCAAAATAAATCATTAAATGCGTGGAAAATATCAAATGAAGTCAGAAAGGGTTGAAAATTGATGACGTGCCTTTGAATGGTGCATATTGAACACACAAAAAGTATGGAGTTAAAATAAGTTATTAAAAATGAAATCCTTTTGTAATAGATGAGTTTTCGTCCGAAACCCTCATACTTCGCAAGAGATTGTCCAATTTGTAACCGAAGTGCATCTAGTTTTTGCCGCAACGCTCTCAAATCTTTAGAAGTTGCTATGTGGGTGAAATTATGATTTCATGCCAAGTTACAACCTTGTCAGAGTTCATTTGTAATGCTTTTCAAATTCAGGATCATTTAGCTCAAAATAAATCATTAAATGCATGGAAAATATCAAATGAAGTCCGAAAGGGTTGAAAATTGATGATGTGCCTTCGAATGGTGCATAATGCACGAACAAAAAGTATGAATTTAAAATAAGTTATTAAAAAAGAAATCCCTTTGTAATAGATGAGTTTTCGTCCGAAACCCTCATACTTGGAAAGAGATTGTCCAATTTGTACACGAAGTGCATCAAATTTTTTGTCGTAAACCTCTCAACTCTTAAGAAGTTGCTATGTGGGTGAAATTATGATGGCATGCCAAGTTACAACCTTTTCAGAGTTCATTTGTACTGCCTTTCAAATTCAGGGTCATTTAGCTTAAAATAAATCATTAAATGCATGGAAAATATCAAATGAAGTCAGAAAGGGTTGAAAATTGATGATGTGCCTTTGAATGGTGCGTATTGAACACACAAAAAGTATGGAGTTAAAATAAGTTATTAAAAATGAAATCCTTTTGTAGTAGATGAGTTTTCGTCCGAAACCCTCATACTTCGAAAGAGATAGTCCAATTTGTAACCGAAGTGCATCCAGTTTTTGCCGGAACCCTCTCAAATCTTTAGAAGTTGCTATGTGGGTGAAATTATGATTTCCTCCCAAGTTACAACCTTTTCCGAGTTCATTTGTACTGCTTTTCAAATTCAGGGTCATTTAGCTCAAAATAAATCATTAAATGCTTGGAAAATATCAAATGAAGTCCGAAAGGGTTGAAAATTGATGATTTGCCTTTGAATGGTGCATATTGCACACACAAAAAGTATGGAGTTAAAATAAGTTATTAAAAATGAAATCCCTTTTAATAGATGAGTTTTCGTCCGAAACCCTCATACTTGGAAAGAGATTGTCCACTTTGTACACGAAGTGCATCCAATTTTTCCCTAACCCTCTCAACTCATTATAAGTTCCTATGTGGGTGAAATTATGATGTCATGCCAAGTTACAACCTTTTCAGAATTCATTTGTAATGCTTTTCAAATTTAGGGTCATTTAGCTCAAAATAAATCATTAAATGCATGGAAAATATCAAATGAAGTCCGAAAGGGTTGAAATATGATGATGTGCCTTTGAACGGTGCATATTGCACACACAAAAAGTACGGAGTTAAAATAAGTTGTTAAAAAAGAAATCCCGTTGTAATAGATGAGTTTTCGTCCGAAACCCTCATACTTCGAAAGAGATTGTCCAATTTGTACACGAAGTGCATCAAGTTTTTGCCGTAAACCTCTCAACTCTTTAGAGGTTGCTATGTGGGTGAAATTATGATGGCATGCCAAGTTACAACCTTTTTAGAGTTCATTTGTTCTGCTTTTCAAATTAAGGGTCATTTAGCTCAAAATAAATCATTAAATGCTTGGAAAATATCAAATGAAGTCCGAAAGGGTTGAAAATTGATGATGTGCCTTTGAATGGTGCATATTGCACACACAAAAAGTATGGAGTTAAAATAAGCTATTAAAAATGAAATCCCTTTGTAATAGATGAGTTTTCGTCTGAAACCCTCATACTTGGAAAGAGATTGTCCAATTTGTACACGAAGTGCATCCAATTTTTCCCGAAACCCTCTAAACTCTTTATAAGTTGCTATGTGGGTGAAATTATGACGTCATGCCAAGTTACAACCTCTTCAGAGTTCATTTGTAGTGCTTTTCAAATTCAGGGTCATTTAGCTCAAAATAAATCATTAAATGCATGGGAAATATCAAATGACGTCCGAAAGGGTTGAAAATTGATGATGTGCGTTTGAATGGTGCATATTGCACACACAAAAAGTATGGAATTAAAATAAGTTATTAAAAAAGAAATCCCTTTGTAATAGATGAGTTTTCGTCCGAAACACTCATACTTCGAAAGAGATTGTCCAATTTGTAGACGAAGTGCATCAAGTTTTTGCCGTCAACATCTCAACTCTTTAGAAGTTGCTATGTGTGTGAAATTATGATGGCATGCCAAGTTACAACCTTTTTAGAGTTCATTTGTACTGCTTTTCAAATTCAGGGTCATTTAGCTCAAAATAAATCATTAAATGCATGGAAAATATCAAATGAAGTCAGAAAGGGTTCAAAATTTATGATGTGCCTTTGAATGGTGCATATTGAACACACAAAAAGTATGGAGTTAAAATAAGTTAATAAAAAATGAAATCCCTTTGTAATAGATGAGTTTTCGTCCGAAACCCTCATACTTGGAAAGAGATTTTCCAATTTGTACACGAAGTGCATCCAATTTTTCCCGTAACCCTCTCAACTCTTTATAAGTTGCTATGTGGGTGAAATTATGATGTCATGCCAAGTTACAACCTTTTCAGAGTTCATTTGTAAAGCTTTTCAAACTCAGGGTCATTTAGCTCAAAATAAATAAATAAATGCATGGAAAATATGAAATGAAGTCCGAAAGGGTTGAAAATTGATGATGTGCCTTTGAATGGTGTATATTGCACACACAAAAAGTATGGAGTTAAAATAAGTTATTAAAAAAGAAATCCCTTTGTAATAGATGAGTTTTCGTCCGAAACCCTCATACTTCGAAAGAGATTGTCCAATTTGTACACGAAGTGCATCAAGTTTTTGCCGTAACCTCTCAACTCTTTAGAAGTTTCAATGTGGGTGAAATTATGATGGCATGCGAAGTTACAACCTTTTCCGAGTTCATTTGTACTGCTTTTCAAATTCAGGGTCATTTAGCTCAAAATAAATCATTAAATGCATGGAAAATATCAAATCAAGTCAGAAAGGGTTGAAAATTTATGATGTGCCTTTGAATGGTGCATATTGAACACGCAAAAAGTATGGAGTTAAAATAAGTTAACAAAAAATGAAATCCCTTTGTAATAGATGAGTTTTCGTCCGAAACCCTCATACTTGGAAAGAGATTTTCCAATTTGTACACGAAGTGCATCCAATTTTTCCCGTAACCCTCTCAACTCTTTATAAGTTGCTATGTGGGTGAAATTATGATGTCATGCCAAGTTACAACCTTTTCAGAGTTCATTTGTAAAGCTTTTCAAACTCAGGGTCATTTAGCTCAAAATAAATAAATAAATGCATGGAAAATATCAAATGAAGTCCGAAAGGGTTGAAAATTGATGATGTGCCTTTGAATGGTGTATATTGCACACACAAAAAGTATGGAGTTAAAATAAGTTATTAAAAAAGAAATCCCTTTGTAATAGATGAGTTTTCGTCCGAAACCCTCATACTTCGAAAGAGATTGTCCAATTTGTACACGAAGTGCATCAAGTTTTTGCCGTAACCTCTCAACTCTTTAGAAGTTTCAATGTGGGTGAAATTATGATGGCATGCGAAGTTACAACCTTTTCCGAGTTCATTTGTACTGCTTTTCAAATTCAGGGTCATTTAGCTCAAAATAAATCATTAAATGGATGGAAAATATCAAATGAAGTCCGAAAGGGTTGAAAATTGATGATGTGCCTTTGAATGGTGCATATTGCACACACAAAAAGTATGGAGTTAAAATAAGTTATTAAAAAAGAAATCCCTTTGTAATAGATGAGTTTTCGTCCGAAACCCTCATACTTCGAAAGAGATTGTCCAATTTGTACACGAAGTGCATCAAGTTTTTGCCGTAAACCTCTCAACTCTTTATAAGTTTCACTGTGGGTGAAATTATGATGGCATACGAAGTTACAACCTTTTTAGAGTTCATTTGTACTGCTTTTCAAATTCAGGGTCATTTAGCTCAAAATGAATCATTAAATGCATGAAAAATATCAAATGAAGTCAGAAAGGGTTTAAAATTGATGATGTGCCTTTGAATTGGGCATATTGAACACACAAAAAGTATTAAAAATGAAATCCTTTTGTAATAGATGAGTTTTCGTCCGAAACCCTCATATTTCGAAAGAGATTGTCCAATTTGTAACCGAAGTGCATCCAATTTTTGCCGCAACCCACTCAAATCTTTAGAAGTTGCTATGTGGGTGAAATTATGATTTAAAGCCATGTTACAACCTTTTCAGAGTTCGTTTGTACTGCTTTTCAAATTCAGGGTGATTTAGCTCAAAATAAATCAATAAATGCTTGGAAAATATCAAATGAAGTCCGAAAGGGTTGAAAGTTGATGATGTGCCTTTGAATGGTGCATATTGCACACACAAAAAGTATGGAGTTAAAATAAGTTATTAAAAATGAAATCCCTTTGTAATAGATGAGTTTTCGTCCGAAACCCTCACACTTGGAAAGAGATTGTCCATTTGTACACAAAGTGCATCCAATTTTTCTCGTAACCCTCTCAAATCATTATAAGTTCCTATGTGGGTGAAATTATGATGTCATGCCAAGTTACAACCTTTTCAGAGTTCATTTGTAATGCTTTTCAAATTCAGGGTCATTTAGCTCAAAATAAATCATTAAATGCATGGAAAATATCAAATGAAGTCCGAAAGGGTTGAAAATTTATGATGTGCCTTTGAATGGTGCATATTGAACACACAAAAAGTATGGAGTTAAAATAAGTTAATAAAAAATGAATTCCCTTTGTACTAGATGAGTTTTCGTCCGAAACCCTCATACTTGGAAAGAGATTTTCCAATTTGTACACGAAGTGCATCCAATTTTTCCCGTAACCCTCTCAACTCTTTATAAGTTGCTATGTGGGTGAAATTATGATGTCATGCCAAGTTACATCCTTTTCAGAGTTCATTTGTAAAGCTTTTCAAACTCAGGGTCATTTAGCTCAAAATAAATAAATAAATGCATGGAAAATATCAAATGAAGTCCGAAAGGGTTGAAAATTGATGATGTGCCTTTGAATGGTGTATATTGCACACACAAAAAGTATGGAGTTAAAATAAGTTATTAAAAAAGAAATCCCTTTGTAATAGATGAGTTTTCGTCCGAAACCCTCATACTTCGAAAGAGATTGTCCAATTTGTACACGAAGTGCATCAAGTTTTTGCCGTAACCTCTCAACTCTTTAGAAGTTTCAATGTGGGTGAAATTATGATGGCATGCGAAGTTACAACCTTTTCCGAGTTCATTTGTACTGCTTTTCAAATTCAGGGTCATTTAGCTCAAAATAAATCATTAAATGCATGGAAAATATCAAATGAAGTCCGAAAGGGTTGAAAATTGATGATGTGCCTTTGAATGGTGCATATTGCACACACAAAAAGTATGGAGTTAAAATAAGTTATTAAAAAAGAAATCCCTTTGTAATAGATGAGTTTTCGTCCGAAACCCTCATACTTCGAAAGAGATTGTCCAATTTGTACACGAAGTGCATCAAGTTTTTGCCGTAAACCTCTCAACTCTTTATAAGTTTCACTGTGGGTGAAATTATGATGGCATACGAAGTTACAACCTTTTCAGAGTTCATTTGTACTGCTTTTCAAATTCAGGGTCATTTAGCTCAAAATGAATCATTAAATGCATGAAAAATATCAAATGAAGTCAGAAAGGGTTGAAAATTGATGATGTGCCTTTGAATTGGGCATATTGAACACACAAAAAGTATTAAAAATGAAATCCTTTTGTAATAGATGAGTTTTCGTCCGAAACCCTCATATTTCGAAAGAGATTGTCCAATTTGTAACCGAAGTGCATCCAATTTTTTCCGCAACCCTCTCAAATCTTTAGAAGTTGCTATGTGGGTGAAATTATGATTTAAAGCCATGTTACAACCTTTTCAGAGTTCGTTTGTACTGCTTTTCAAATTCAGGGTGATTTAGCTCAAAATAAATCAATAAATGCTTGGAAAATATCAAATGAAGTCCGAAAGGGTTGAAAGTTGATGATGTGCCTTTGAATGGTGCATATTGCACACACAAAAAGTATGGAGTTAAAATAAGTTATTAAAAATGAAATCCCGTTGTAATAGATGAGTTTTCGTCCGAAACCCTCACACTTGGAAAGAGATTGTCCATTTGTACACAAAGTGTATCCAATTTTTCTCGTAACCCTCTCAAATAATTATAAGTTCCTATGTGGGTGAAATTATGATGTCATGCCAAGTTACAACCTTTTCAGAGTTCATTTGTAATGCTTTTCAAATTCAGGGTCATTTAGCTCAAAATAAATCATTAAATGCATGGAAAATATCAAATGAAGTCCGAAAGGGTTGAAAATTGATGATGTGCCTTTGAATGGTTCATATTGCACACACAAAAAGTATGGAGTTAAAATAAGTTGTTAAAAAAGAAATCCCTTTGTAATAGATGAGTCTTCGTCCGGAACCCTCATACTTCGAAAGAGATTGTCCAATTTGTACACGAAATGCATCAAGTTTTTGCCGTAAACCTCTCAACTCCTTAGAAGTTGCTATGTGGGTGAAATTATGATGGCATGCCAAGTTACAACCTTTTCAGAGTTTATTTGTACTGCTTTTCAAATTAAGGGTCATTTAGCTCAAAATAAATCATTAAATGCTTGGAAAGTATCAAATGAAGTCCGAAAGGGTTGAAAATTGATGATGTGCCTTTGAATGGTGCATATTGCACACACAAAAAGTATGGAGTTAAAATAAGCTATTAAAAATGAAATCCCTTTATAATAGATGAGTTTTCGTCTGAAACCCTCATACTTGGAAAGAGATTGTCCAATTTGTACACGAAGTGCATCCAATTTTTTTCGTAACCCTCTAAACTCTTTATAAGTTGCAATTTGGGTGAAATTATGACGTCATGCCAAGTTACAACCTTTTCAGAGTTCATTTGTAGTGCTTTTCAAATTCAGGGTCATTTAGCTCAAAATAAATCATTAAATGCTTGGAAAATATCAAATGAAGTCCGGAAGGGTTGAAAATTGATGATGTGCGTTTGAATGGTGCATATTGCACGAACAAAAAGTATGAATTTAAAATAAGTTATTAAAAAAGAAATCCCTTTGTAATAGATGAGTTTTCGTCCGAAACCCTCATACTTGGAAAGAGATTGTCCAATTTGTACACGAAGTGCATCAAATTTTTTGTCGTAAACCTCTCAACTCTTAAGAAGTTGCTATGTGGGTGAAATTATGATGGCATGCCAAGTTACAACCTTTTGAGAGTTCATTTGTACTGCCTTTCAAATTCAGGGTCATTTAGCTTAAAATAAATCATTAAATGCATGGAAAATATCAAATGAAGTCAGAAAGGGTTGAAAATTGATGATGTGCCTTTGAATGGTGCGTATTGAACACACAAAAAGTATGGAGTTAAAATAAGTTATTAAAAATGAAATCCTTTTGTAGTAGATGAGTTTTCGTCCGAAACCCTCATACTTCGAAAGAGATAGTCCAATTTGTAACCGAAGTGCATCCAGTTTTTGCCGGAACCCTCTCAAATCTTTAGAAGTTGCTATGTGGGTGAAATTATGATTTCCTCCCAAGTTACAACCTTTTCCGAGTTCATTTGTACTGCTTTTCAAATTCAGGGTCATTTAGCTCAAAATAAATCATTAAATGCTTGGAAAATATCAAATGAAGTCCGAAAGGGTTGAAAATTGATGATTTGCCATTGAATGGTGCATATTGCACACACGAAAAGTATGGAGTTAAAATAAGTTATTAAAAATGAAATCCCTTTGTAATAGATGAGTTTTCGTCTGAAACCCTCATACTTGGAAAGAGATTGTCCACTTTGTACACGAAGTGCATCCAATTTTTCCCTAACCCTCTCAACTCATTATAAGTTCCTATGTGGGTGAAATTATGATGTCATGCCAAGTTACAACCTTTTCAGAATTCATTTGTAATGCTTTTCAAATTTAGGGTCATTTAGCTCAAAATAAATCATTAAATGCATGGAAAATATCAAATGAAGTCCGAAAGGGTTGAAATATGATGATGTGCCTTTGAACGGTGCATATTGCACACACAAAAAGTATGGAGTTAAAATAAGTTGTTAAAAAAGAAATCCCGTTGTAATAGATGAGTTTTCGTCCGAAACCCTCATACTTCGAAAGAGATTGTCCAATTTGTACACGAAGTGCATCAAGTTTTTGCCGTAAACCTCTCAACTCTTTAGAGGTTGCTATGTGGGTGAAATTATGATGGCATGCCAAGTTACAACCTTTTTAGAGTTCATTTGTTCTGCTTTTCAAATTAAGGGTCATTTAGCTCAAAATAAATCATTAAATGCTTGGAAAATATCAAATGAAGTCCGAAAGGGTTGAAAATTGATGATGTGCCTTTGAATGGTGCATATTGCACACACAAAAAGTATGGAGTTAAACTAAGCTATTAAAAATGAAATCCCTTTGTAATAGATGAGTTTTCGTCTGAAACCCTCATACTTGGAAAGAGATTGTCCAATTTGTACACGAAGTGCATCCAATTTTTCCCGAAACCCTCTAAACTCTTTATAAGTTGCTATGTGGGTGAAATTATGACGTCATGCCAAGTTACAACCTCTTCAGAGTTCATTTGTAGTGCTTTTCAAATTCAGGGTCATTTAGCTCAAAATAAATCATTAAATGCATGGGAAATATCAAATGACGTCCGAAAGGGTTGAAAATTGATGATGTGCGTTTGAATGGTGCATATTGCACACACAAAAAGTATGGAATTAAAATAAGTTATTAAAAAAGAAATCCCTTTGTAATAGATGAGTTTTCGTCCGAAACACTCATACTTTGAAAGAGATTGTCCAATTTGTAGACGAAGTGCATCAAGTTTTTGCCGTCAACATCTCAACTCTTTAGAAGTTGCTATGTGGGTGAAATTATGATGGCATGCCAAGTTACAACCTTTTTAGAGTTCATTTGTACTGCTTTTCAAATTCAGGGTCATTTAGCTCAAAATAAATCATTAAATGCATGGAAAATATCAAATGAAGTCAGAAAGGGTTGAAAATTTATGATGTGCCTTTGAATGGTGCATATTGAACACACAAAAAGTATGGAGTTAAAATAAGTTAATAAAAAATGAAATCCCTTTGTAATAGATGAGTTTTCGTCCGAAACCCTCATACTTGGAAAGAGATTTTCCAATTTGTACACGAAGTGCATCCAATTTTTCCCGTAACCCTCTCAACTCTTTATAAGTTGCTATGTGGGTGAAATTATGATGTCATGCCAAGTTACAACCTTTTCAGAGTTCATTTGTAAAGCTTTTCAAACTCAGGGTCATTTAGCTCAAAATAAATAAATAAATGCATGGAAAATATCAAATGAAGTCCGAAAGGGTTGAAAATTGATGATGTGCCTTTGAATGGTGTATATTGCACACACAAAAAGTATGGAGTTAAAATAAGTTATTAAAAAAGAAATCCCTTTGTAATAGATGAGTTTTCGTCCGAAACCCTCATACTTCGAAAGAGATTGTCCAATTTGTACACGAAGTGCATCAAGTTTTTGCCGTAACCTCTCAACTCTTTAGAAGTTTCAATGTGGGTGAAATTATGATGGCATGCGAAGTTACAACCTTTTCCGAGTTCATTTGTACTGCTTTTCAAATTCAGGGTCATTTAGCTCAAAATAAATCATTAAATGCATGGAAAATATCAAATGAAGTCCGAAAGGGTTGAAAATTGATGATGTGCCTTTGAATGGTGCATATTGCACACACAAAAAGTATGGAGTTAAAATAAGTTATTAAAAAAGAAATCCCTTTGTAATAGATGAGTTTTCGTCCGAAACCCTCATACTTCGAAAGAGATTGTCCAATTTGTACACGAAGTGCATCAAGTTTTTGCCGTAAACCTCTCAACTCTTTATAAGTTTCACTGTGGGTGAAATTATGATGGCATACGAAGTTACAACCTTTTCAGAGTTCATTTGTACTGCTTTTCAAATTCAGGGTCATTTAGCTCAAAATGAATCATTAAATGCATGAAAAATATCAAATGAAGTCAGAAAGGGTTGAAAATTGATGATGTGCCTTTGAATTGGGCATATTGAAAACACAAAAAGTATTAAAAATGAAATTCTTTTGTAATAGATGAGTTTTCGTCCGAAACCCTCATATTTCGAAAGAGATTGTCCAATTTGTAACCGAAGTGCATCCAATTTTTGCCGCAACCCTCTCAAATCTTTAGAAGTTGCTATGTGGGTGAAATTATGATTTAAAGCCATGTTACAACCTTTTCAGAGTTCGTTTGTACTGCTTTTCAAATTCAGGGTGATTTAGCTCAAAATAAATCAATAAATGCTTTCAAAATATCAAATGAAGTCCGAAAGGGTTGAAAGTTGATGATGTGCCTTTGAATGGTGCATATTGCACACACAAAAAGTATGGAGTTAAAATAAGTTATTAAAAATGAAATCCCTTTGTAATAGATGAGTTTTCGTCCGAAACCCTCACACTTGGAAAGAGATTGTCCATTTGTACACAAAGTGCATCCAATTTTTCTCGTAACCCTCTCAAATCATTATAAGTTCCTATGTCGGTGAAATTATGATGTCATGCCAAGTTACAACCTTTTCAGAGTTCATTTGTAATGCTTTTCAAATTCAGGGTCATTTAGCTCAAAATAAATCATTAAATGCATGGAAAATATCAAATGAAGTCCGAAAGGGTTGAAAATTGATGATGTGCCTTTGAATGGTTCATATTGCACACACAAAAAGTATGGAGTTAAAATAAGTTGTTAAAAAAGAAATCCCTTTGTAATAGATGAGTCTTCGTCCGGAACCCTCATACTTCGAAAGTGATTGTCCAATTTGTACACGAAATGCATCAAGTTTTTGCCGTAAACCTCTCAACTCCTTAGAAGTTGCTATGTGGGTGAAATTATGATGGCATGCCAAGTTACAACCTTTTCAGAGTTTATTTGTACTGCTTTTCAAATTAAGGGTCATTTAGCTCAAAATAAATCATTAAATGCTTGGAAAGTATCAAATGAAGTCCGAAAGGGTTGAAAATTGATGATGTGCCTTTGAATGGTGCATATTGCACACACAAAAAGTATGGAGTTAAAATAAGCTATTAAAAATGAAATCCCTTTATAATAGATGAGTTTTCGTCTGAAACCCTCATACTTGGAAAGAGATTGTCCAATTTGTACACGAAGTGCATCCAATTTTTTTCGTAACCCTCTAAACTCTTTATAAGTTGCAATTTGGGTGAAATTATGACGTCATGCCAAGTTACAACCTTTTCAGAGTTCATTTGTAGTGCTTTTCAAATTCAGGGTCATTTAGCTCAAAATAAATCATTAAATGCTTGGAAAATATCAAATGTAGTCCGGAAGGGTTGAAAATTGATGATGTGCGTTTGAATGGTGCATATTGCACACACAAAAAGTATGGAGTTAAAATAAGTTATTAAAAAAGAAATCCCTTTGTAATAGATGAGTTTTCGTCCGAAACTCTCATACTTCGAAAGAGATTGTCCAATTTGTACACGAAGTGCATCAAGTTTTTGCCGTCAACCTCTCAACTCTTTAGAAGTTGCTATGTGGGTGAAATTATGATGGCATGCCAACTTACAACCTTTTCAGATTTCATTTGTACTGATTTTCAAATTCAGGGTCATTTAGCTCAAAATAAATCATTAAATGCATGGAAAATATCAAATGAAGTCAGAAAGGGTTGAAAATTGATAATGTGCCTTTGAATGGTGCATATTGAACACACAAAAAGTATGGAGTTAAAATAAGTTATTAAAAATGAAATCCCTTTGTAATAGATGAGTTTTCGTCCGAAACCCTCACACTTGGAAAGAGATTGTCCATTTGTACACAAAGTGCATCCAATTTTTCTCGTAACCCTCTCAAATCATTATAAGTTCCTATGTGGGTGAAATTATGATGTCATGCCAAGTTACAACCTTTTCAGAGTTCATTTGTAATGCTTTTCAAATTCAGGGTCATTTAGCTCAAAATAAATCATTAAATGCTTGGAAAATATCAAATGAAGTCCGGAAGGGTTGAAAATTGATGATGTGCGTTTGAATGGTGCATATTGCACACACAAAAAGTATGGAGTTAAAATAAGTTATTAAAAAAGAAATCCCTTTGTAATAGATGAGTTTTCGTCCGAAACTCTCATACTTCGAAAGAGATTGTCCAATTTGTACACGAAGTGCATCAAGTTTTTGCCGTCAACCTCTCAACTCTTTAGAAGTTGCTATGTGGGTGAAATTATGATGGCATGCCAACTTACAACCTTTTCAGATTTCATTTGTACTGATTTTCAAATTCAGGGTCATTTAGCTCAAAATAAATCATTAAATGCATGGAAAATATCAAATGAAGTCAGAAAGGGTTGAAAATTGATAATGTGCCTTTGAATGGTGCATATTGCACACACAAAAAGTATGGAGTTAAAATAAGTTATTAAAAAAGAAATCCCTTTGTAATAGATGAGTTTTCGTCCGAAACCCTCATACTTCGAAAGAGATTGTCCAATTTGTACACGAAGTGCATCAAGTTTTTGCCGTAAACCTCTCAACTCTTTATAAGTTTCACTGTGGGTGAAATTATGATGGCATACGAAGTTACAACCTTTTCAGAGTTCATTTGTACTGCTTTTCAAATTCAGGGTCATTTAGCTCAAAATGAATCATTGAATGCATGAAAAATATCAAATGAAGTCAGAAAGGGTTGAAAATTGATGATGTGCCTTTGAATTGGGCATATTGAAAACACAAAAAGTATTAAAAATGAAATTCTTTTGTAATAGATGAGTTTTCGTCCGAAACCCTCATATTTCGAAAGAGATTGTCCAATTTGTAACCGAAGTGCATCCAATTTTTGCCGCAACCCTCTCAAATCTTTAGAAGTTGCTATGTGGGTGAAATTATGATTTAAAGCCATGTTACAACCTTTTCAGAGTTCGTTTGTACTGCTTTTCAAATTCAGGGTGATTTAGCTCAAAATAAATCAATAAATGCTTTCAAAATATCAAATGAAGTCCGAAAGGGTTGAAAGTTGATGATGTGCCTTTGAATGGTGCATATTGCACACACAAAAAGTATGGAGTTAAAATAAGTTATTAAAAATGAAATCCCTTTGTAATAGATGAGTTTTCGTCCGAAACCCTCACACTTGGAAAGAGATTGTCCATTTGTACACAAAGTGCATCCAATTTTTCTCGTAACCCTCTCAAATCATTATAAGTTCCTATGTCGGTGAAATTATGATGTCATGCCAAGTTACAACCTTTTCAGAGTTCATTTGTAATGCTTTTCAAATTCAGGGTCATTTAGCTCAAAATAAATCATTAAATGCATGGAAAATATCAAATGAAGTCCGAAAGGGTTGAAAATTGATGATGTGCCTTTGAATGGTTCATATTGCACACACAAAAAGTATGGAGTTAAAATAAGTTGTTAAAAAAGAAATCCCTTTGTAATAGATGAGTCTTCGTCCGGAACCCTCATACTTCGAAAGTGATTGTCCAATTTGTACACGAAATGCATCAAGTTTTTGCCGTAAACCTCTCAACTCCTTAGAAGTTGCTATGTGGGTGAAATTATGATGGCATGCCAAGTTACAACCTTTTCAGAGTTTATTTGTACTGCTTTTCAAATTAAGGGTCATTTAGCTCAAAATAAATCATTAAATGCTTGGAAAGTATCAAATGAAGTCCGAAAGGGTTGAAAATTGATGATGTGCCTTTGAATGGTGCATATTGCACACACAAAAAGTATGGAGTTAAAATAAGCTATTAAAAATGAAATCCCTTTATAATAGATGAGTTTTCGTCTGAAACCCTCATACTTGGAAAGAGATTGTCCAATTTGTACACGAAGTGCATCCAATTTTTTTCGTAACCCTCTAAACTCTTTATAAGTTGCAATTTGGGTGAAATTATGACGTCATGCCAAGTTACAACCTTTTCAGAGTTCATTTGTAGTGCTTTTCAAATTCAGGGTCATTTAGCTCAAAATAAATCATTAAATGCTTGGAAAATATCAAATGAAGTCCGGAAGGGTTGAAAATTGATGATGTGCGTTTGAATGGTGCATATTGCACACACAAAAAGTATGGAGTTAAAATAAGTTATTAAAAAAGAAATCCCTTTGTAATAGATGAGTTTTCGTCCGAAACTCTCATACTTCGAAAGAGATTGTCCAATTTGTACACGAAGTGCATCAAGTTTTTGCCGTCAACCTCTCAACTCTTTAGAAGTTGCTATGTGGGTGAAATTATGATGGCATGCCAACTTACAACCTTTTCAGATTTCATTTGTACTGATTTTCAAATTCAGGGTCATTTAGCTCAAAATAAATCATTAAATGCATGGAAAATATCAAATGAAGTCAGAAAGGGTTGAAAATTGATAATGTGCCTTTGAATGGTGCATATTGAACACACAAAAAGTATGGAGTTAAAATAAGTTATTAAAAATGAAATCCCTTTGTAATAGATGAGTTTTCGTCCGAAACCCTCACACTTGGAAAGAGATTGTCCATTTGTACACAAAGTGCATCCAATTTTTCTCGTAACCCTCTCAAATCATTATAAGTTCCTATGTGGGTGAAATTATGATGTCATGCCAAGTTACAACCTTTTCAGAGTTCATTTGTAATGCTTTTCAAATTCAGGGTCATTTAGCTCAAAATAAATCATTAAATGCTTGGAAAATATCAAATGAAGTCCGAAAGGGTTGAAAATTGATGATGTGCGTTTGAATGGTGCATATTGCACACACAAAAAGTATGGAGTTAAAATAAGTTATTAAAAAAGAAATCCCTTTGTAATAGATGAGTTTTCGTCCGAAACTCTCATACTTCGAAAGAGATTGTCCAATTTGTACACGAAGTGCATCAAGTTTTTGCCGTCAACCTCTCAACTCTTTAGAAGTTGCTATGTGGGTGAAATTATGATGGCATGCCAACTTACAACCTTTTCAGATTTCATTTGTACTGATTTTCAAATTCAGGGTCATTTAGCTCAAAATAAATCATTAAATGCATGGAAAATATCAAATGAAGTCAGAAAGGGTTGAAAATTGATAATGTGCCTTTGAATGGTGCATATTGAACACACAAAAAGTATGGAGTTAAAATAAGTTATTAAAAATGAAATCCCTTTGTAATAGATGAGTTTTCGTCCGAAACCCTCACACTTGGAAAGAGATTGTCCATTTGTACACAAAGTGCATCCAATTTTTCTCGTAACCCTCTCAAATCATTATAAGTTCCTATGTGGGTGAAATTATGATGTCATGCCTAGTTACAACCTTTTCAGAGTTCATTTGTAATGCTTTTCAAATTCAGGGTCATTTAGCTCAAAATAAATCATTAAATGCATGGAAAATATCAAATGAAGTCCGAAAGGGTTGAAAATTGATGATGTGCCTTTGAACGGTGCATATTGCACACACAAAAAGTATGGAGTTAAAATAAGTTGTTAAAAAAGAAATCCCGTTGTAATAGATGAGTTTTCGTCCGAAACCCTCATACTTCGAAAGAGATTGTCCAATTTGTACACGAAGTGCATCAAGTTTTTGCCGTAACCCTCTCAACTCTTTATAGGTTTCTATGTGGGTGAAATTATGATGGCATGCCAAGTTACAACCTTTTTAGAGTTCATTTGTAGTGCTTTTCAAATTCAGGGTCATTTAGCTCAAAATAAATCATTAAATGCTTGGAAAATATCAAATGAAGTCCGGAAGGGTTGAAAATTGATGATGTGCGTTTGAATGGTGCATATTGCACACACAAAAAGTATGGAGTTAAAATAAGTTATTAAAAAAGAAATCCCTTTGTAATAGATGAGTTTTCGTCCGAAACTCTCATACTTCGAAAGAGATTGTCCAATTTGTACACGAAGTGCATCAAGTTTTTGCCGTCAACCTCTCAACTCTTTAGAAGTTGCTATGTGGGTGAAATTATGATGGCATGCCAACTTACAACCTTTTCAGATTTCATTTGTACTGATTTTCAAATTCAGGGTCATTTAGCTCAAAATAAATCATTAAATGCATGGAAAATATCAAATGAAGTCAGAAAGGGTTGAAAATTGATAATGTGCCTTTGAATGGTGCATATTGAACACACAAAAAGTATGGAGTTAAAATAAGTTATTAAAGCTGAAATCCTTTTGTAATAGATGAGTTTTCGTCCGAAACCCTCACACTTCGAAAGAGATTGTCCAATTTGTACATGAAGTGTATCCAGTTTTTGCCGCAACCCTCTCAAATCTTTATAAGGTGCTATGTGGGTGAAATTATGATTTCATGCCAAGTTACAACCTTTTCAGAGTTCGTTTGTACTGCTTTTCAAATTCAGGGTCATTTTGCTCAAAATAAATCATTAAATGCATGGAAAATATCAAATGAAGTTCGAAAGGGTTGAAATATGATGATGTGCCTTTGAACGGTGCATATTGCACACACAAAAAGTATGGAGTTAAAATAAGTTGTTAAAAAAGAAATCCCGTTGTAATAGATGAGTTTTCGTCCGAAACCCTCATACTTCGAAAGAGATTGTCCAATTTGTACACGAAGTGCATCAAGTTTTTGCCGTAACCCTCTCAACTCTTTATAGGTTTCTATGTGGGTGAAATTATGATGGCATGCCAAGTTACAACCTTTTTAGAGTTCATTTGTAGTGCTTTTCAAATTCAGGGTCATTTAGCTCAAAATAAATCATTAAATGCTTGGAAAATATCAAATGAAGTCCGGAAGGGTTGAAAATTGATGATGTGCGTTTGAATGGTGCATATTGCACACACAAAAAGTATGGAGTTAAAATAAGTTATTAAAAAAGAAATCCCTTTGTAATAGATGAGTTTTCGTCCGAAACTCTCATACTTCGAAAGAGATTGTCCAATTTGTACACGAAGTGCATCAAGTTTTTGCCGTAAAACTCTCAACTCTTTAGAAGTTGCTATGTGGGTGAAATTATGATGGCATGCCAACTTACAACCTTTTCAGATTTCATTTGTACTGATTTTCAAATTCAGGGTCATTTAGCTCAAAATAAATCATTAAATGCATGGAAAATATCAAATGAAGTCAGAAAGGGTTGAAAATTGATAATGTGCCTTTGAATGGTGCATATTGAACACACAAAAAGTATGGAGTTAAAATAAGTTATTAAAGCTGAAATCCTTTTGTAATAGATGAGTTTTCGTCCGAAACCCTCACACTTCGAAAGAGATTGTCCAATTTGTACATGAAGTGTATCCAGTTTTTGCGGCAACCCTCTCAAATCTTTATAAGGTGCTATGTGGGTGAAATTATGATTTCATGCCAAGTTACAACCTTTTCAGAGTTCGTTTGTACTGCTTTTCAAATTCAGGGTCATTTTGCTCAAAATAAATCATTAAATGCATGGAAAACATCAAATGAAGTTCGAAAGGGTTGAAATATGATGATGTGCCTTTGAACGGTGCATATTGCACACACAAAAAGTATGGAGTTAAAATAAGTTGTTAAAAAAGAAATCCCGTTGTAATAGATGAGTTTTCGTCCGAAACCCTCATACTTCGAAAGAGATTGTCCAATTTGTACACGAAGTGCATCAAGTTTTTGCCGTAACCCACTCAACTCTTTATAGGTTTCTATGTGGGTGAAATTATGATGGCATGCCAAGTTACAACCTTTTTAGAGTTCATTTGTACTGCTTTTCAAATTAAGGGTCATTTAGCTCAAAATAAATCATTAAATGCATGAAAAATATCAAATGACGTCCGAAAGGGTTGAAAATTGATGATGTGCCTTTGAATGGTGCATATTGCACACACAAAAAGTATGGAGTTAAAATAAATTATTAAAAAAGAAATCCCTTTGTAATAGATGAGTTTTCGTCCGAAACACTCATACTTCGAAAGAGATTGTCCAATTTGTAGACGAAGTGCATCAAGTTTTTGCCGTCAACCTCTCAACTCTTTAGAAGTTGCTATGTGGGTGAAATTATGATGGCATGCCAAGTTACAACCTTTTTAGAGTTCATTTGTACTGCTTTTCAAATTCAGGGTCATTTAGCTCAAAATAAATCATTAAATGCATGGAAAATATCAAATGAAGTCAGAAAGGGTTGAAAATTGATGATGTGCCTTTGAATGGTGCATATTGAACACACAAAAAGTATGGAGTTAAAATAAGTTAATAAAAAATGAAATCCCTTTGTAATAGATGAGTTTTCGTCCGAAACCCTCATACTTGGAAAGAGATTGTCCAATTTGTACACGAAGTGCATCCAATTTTTCCCGTAACCCTCTCAACTCTTTATAAGTTGCTATGTGGATGAAATTATGATGTCATGCCAAGTTACAACCTTTTCAGAGTTCATTTGTAAAGCTTTTCGAACTCAGGGTCATTTAGCTCAAAATAAATAATTAAATGCATGGAAAATATCAAATGAAGTCCGAAAGGGTTGAAAATTGATGATGTGCCTTTGAATGGTGTATATTGCACACACAAAAAATATGGACATAAAATAAGTTATTAAAAAAGAAATCCCTTTGTAATAGATGAGTTTTTGTCCGAAACCCTCATACTTCGAAAGAGATTGTCCAATTTGTACACGAAGTGCATCAAGTTTTTGCCGTAAAACTCTCAACTCTTTAGAAGTTTCAATGTGGGTGAAATTATGATGGCATGCGAAGTTACAACCTTTTCCGAGTTCATTTGTACTGCTTTTCAAATTCAGGGTCATTTAGCTCAAAATAAATCATTAAATGCATGGAAAATATCAAATGAAGTCCGAAAGGGTTGAAAATTGATGGAGTGCCTTTGACTGGTGCATATTGCACACACAAAAAGTATGGAGTTAAAATAAGTTATTAAAAAAGAAATCCCTTTGTAATAGATGAGTTCTCGTCCGAAACCCTCATACTTCGAAAGAGATTGTCCAATTTGTGCACGAAGTGCATCAAGTTTTTGCCGTAAACCTCTCAACTCTTTAGAAGTTTCAATGTGGGTGAAATTATGATGGCATGCGAAGTTACAACCTTTTCAGAGTTCATTTGTACTGCTTTTCAAATTCAGGGTTATTTAGCTCAAAATAAATCATTAAATGCATGAAAAATATCAAATGAAGTGAGAAAGGGTTGAAAATTGATGATGTGCCTTTGAATTGGGCATATTGAACACACAAAAAGTATGCAGTTAAATAAGTTATTAAAAATGAAATCCTTTTGTAATAGATGAGTTTTCGTCCGAAACCCTCATACTTCTAAAGAGATTGTCCAATTTGTAACCGAAGTGCATCCAATTTTTGCCGCAACCCTCTCAAATCTTTAGAAGTTGCTATGTGGGTGAAATTATGATTTAAAGCCATGTTACAACCTTTTCAGAGTTCGTTTGTACTGCTTTTCAAATTCAGGGTGATTTAGCTCAAAATAAATCAATAAATGCTTTCAAAATATCAAATGAAGTCCGAAAGGGTTGAAAGTTGATGATGTGCCTTTGAATGGTGCATATTGCACACACAAAAAGTATGGAGTTAAAATAAGTTATTAAAAATGAAATCCCTTTGTAATAGATGAGTTTTCGTCCGAAACCCTCACACTTGGAAAGAGATTGTCCATTTGTACACAAAGTGCATCCAATTTTTCTCGTAACCCTCTCAAATCATTATAAGTTCCTATGTCGGTGAAATTATGATGTCATGCCAAGTTGCAACCTTTTCAGAGTTCATTTGTAATGCTTTTCAAATTCAGGGTCATTTAGCTCAAAATAAATCATTAAATGCATGGAAAATATCAAATGAAGTCCGAAAGGGTTGAAAATTGATGATGTGCCTTTGAATGGTGCATATTGAACACACAAAAAGTATGGAGTTAAAATAAGTTATTAAAGATGAAATCCTTTTGTAATAGATGAGTTTTCGTCAGAAACCCTCATACTTCGAAAGAGATTGTCCAATTTGTACATGAAGTGCATCCAGTTTTTGCCGCAACCCTCTCAAATCTTTATAAGGTGCTATGTGGTTGAAATTATGATTTCATGCCAAGTTACAACCTTTTCAGAGTTCATTTGTACTGCTTTTCAAATTCAGGGTCATTTTGCTCAAAATAAATCATTAAATGCTTGGAAAATATCAAATGAAGTCCGAAAGGGTTGAAAATTTATTATGTGCCTGTTAATGGTGCATATTGAACACACAAAAAGTATGGAGTTAAAATAAGTTATTAAAAATGAAATCCTTTTGTAATAGATGAGTTTTCATCCGAAACCCTCATACTTCGAAAGAGATTGTCCAATTTGTAACCGAAGTGCATCCAGTTTTTGCCGCAACCCTCTCAAATCTTTAGAAGTTGCTATGTGGGTGAAATTATGATTTCATGCCAAGTTACAACCTTTTCAGAGTTCATTTGTACTGCTTTTCAAATTCAGGTTCATTTAGCTAAAAATAAATCATTAAATGCTTGGAAAATTTCAAATGAAGTCCGAAAGGGTTGAAAATTGATGATGTGCCTTTGAATGGTGCTTATTGCACACACAAAAAGTATGGAGTTAAAATAAGTTATTAAAAAAGAAATCCCTTTGTAATAGATGAGTTTTCGTCCGAAACCCTCATACTTCGAAAGAGATTGTCCAATTTGTACACGAAGTGCATCAAGTTTTTGCCGTAAACCTCTCAACTCTTTAGAAGTTTCAATGTGGGTGAAATTTTGATGGCATGCGAAGTTACAACCTTTTCAGAGTTCATTTGTACTGCTTTTCAAATTCAGGGTCATTTAGCTCAAAATAAATCATTAAATGCATGAAAAATATCAAATGAAGTCAGAAAGGGTTGAAAATTGATGATGTGCCTTTGAATTGGGCATATTGAACACACAAAAAGTATGCAGTTAAATAAGTTATTAAAAATGAAATCCTTTTGTAATAGATGAGTTTTCGTCCGAAACCCTCATACTTCGAAAGAGATTGTCCAATTTGTACACGAAGTGCATCCAGTTTTTGCCGTAACCCTCTCAACTCTTTAGAAGTTGCTATGTGGGTGAAATTATGATTTAAAGCCATGTTACAACCTTTTCAGAGTTCGTTTGTACTGCTTTTCAAATTCAGGGTCATTTTGCTCAAAATAAATCATTAAATGCTTGGAAAATATCAAATGAAGTCCGAAAGGGTTGAAAATTTATTATGTGCCTTTTAATGGTGCATATTGAACACACAAAAAGTATGGAGTTAAAATAAGTTATTAAAAATGAAATACTTTTGTAATAGATGAGTTTTCATCCGAAACCGTCATACTTCGAAAGAGATTGTCCAATTTGTAACCGAAGTGCATCCAGTTTTTGCCACAACCCTCTCAAATCTTTAGAAGTTGCTATGTGGGTGAAATTATGATTTCATGCCAAGTTACAACCTTTTCAGAGTTCATTTGTACTGCTTTTCAAATTCAGGTTCATTTAGCTAAAAATAAATCATTAAATGCTTGGAAAATATCAAATGAAGTCCGAAAGGGTTGAAAATTGATGATGTGCCTTTGAATGGTGTATATTGCACACACAAAAAGTATGGAGTTAAAATAAGTTATTAAAAAAGAAATCCCTTTGTAATAGATGAGTTTTCGTCCGAAACCCTCATACTTCGAAAGAGATTGTCCAATTTGTACACGAAGTGCATCAAGTTTTTGCCGTAACCCTCTCAATTCTTTAGAAGTTTCAATGTGGGTGAAATTATGATGGCATGCGAAGTTACAACCTTTTCAGAGTTCATTTGTACTGCTTTTCAAATTCAGGGTCATTTAGCTCAAAATAAATCATTAAATGCATGGAAAATATGAAATGAAGTCAGAAAGGGTTGAAAATTGATGATGTGCCTTTGGATGGTGCATATTGCACACACAAAAAGTATGGAGTTAAAATAAGTTATTAAAAATGAAATCCCTTTGTAATAGATGAGTTTTCGCCCGAAACCCTCGTACTTCGAAAAAGATTATCCAATTTGTACACGAAGTGCATCCAGTTTTTGCCGCAACCCTCTCAAATCTTTAGAAGTTGCTATGTGGGTGAAATTATGATTTCATGCCAAGTGACAACCTTTTCAGAGTTCATTTGTACTGCTTTTCAAATTCAGGGTCATTTAGCTCAAAATAAATCATTAAATGCTTGGAAAATATCAAATGAAGTCCGAAAGGGTTGAAAATTGATGATGTGCCTTTGAATGGTGCATATGGCACACACAAAAAGTATGGAGTTAAAATAAGTTATTTAAAAGGAAATCCTTTTGTAATAGATGAGTTTTCGTCCGAAACCCTCATACTTCGAAAGAGATTGTCCAGTTTGTAACCGAAGTGCTTCCAGTTTTTGCTGCAACCCTCTCAAATCTTTAGAAGTTGCTATGTGGGTGAAATTATGATTTCATGCCATGTTACAACCTTTTCAGAGTTTGTTTGTACTGCTTTTCAAATTCAGGGACATTTAGCTCAAAATAAATCATTAAATGCTTGGAAAATATCAAATGAAGTCCGAAAGGGTTGAAAATTGATTATGTGCCTTTGAATGGTGCATATTGAACACACAAAAAGTATGGAGTTAAACTAAGTTATAAAAAATGAAATCCCTTTGTAATAGATGAGTTTTCGTCCGAAACCCTCATACTTCGAAAAAGATTGTCCAATTTGTACACGAAGTGCATCAAGTTTTAGCCGCAACCCTCTCAACACTTTAGAAGTTGCTATGTGGGTGAAATTATGATGTCATGCCAAGTTACAACCTTTTCAGAGTTCATTTGTACTGCTTTTCAAATTCAGGGTCATTTAGCTCAAAATAAATCATTAAATGCATGGAAAATATCAAATGAAGTCAGAAAGGGTTGAAAATTGATGATGTGCCTTTGAATGGTGCATATTGAACAAACAAAAAGTATGGAGTTAAAATAAGTTATTAAAAATGAAATCCTTTTGTAATAGATGAGTTTTCGTCCGAAACCCTCATAGTTCGAAAGAGATTGTCCAATTTGTAACCGAAGTGCATCCAGTTTTTGCCGCAACCCTCTCAAATCTTTAGAAGTTGCCATGTGGGTGAAATTATGATGTCATGCCAAGTTACAACCTTTTCAGAGTTCATTTGTACTGCTTTTCAAATTCAGAGTCATTTAGCTCAAAATAAATCATTAAATGCATGGAAAATATGAAATGTAGTCAGAAAGGGTTGAAAATTGATGATGTGCCTTTGAATGGTGCATATTGAACACACAAAAATTCTGGAGTTAAACTAAGTTATAAAAAATGAAATCCCTTTGTAATGGATGAGTTTTCATCCGAAACCCTCATACTTCGAAAAAGATTGTCCAATTTGTACACGAAGTGCATCAAGTTTTAGCCGCAACCCTCTCAACACTTTAGAAGTTGCTATGTGGGTGAAATTTTGATGTCATGCCAAGTTACAACCTTTTCAGAGTTCATTTGTACTGCTTTTCAAATTCAGGGTCATTTAGCTCAAAATAAATCATTAAATGCATGGAAAATATCAAATGAAGTCAGAAAGGGTTGAAAATTGATGATGTGCCTTTGAATGGTGCATATTGAACACACAAAAAGTATGGAGTTAAAATAAGTTATTAAAAATGAAATCCTTTTGTAATAGATGAGTTTTCGTCTGAAACCCTCATACTTCGAAAGAGATTGTCCAATTTGTAACCGGAGTGCATCCAGTTTTTGCCGCAACCCTCTAAAATCTTTAGAAGTTGCTATGTGGGTGAAATTATGATTTCATGCCAAGTTACAACCTTTTCAGAGTTCATTTGTACTGTTTTTCAAATTCAGGGTCATTTAGCTCAAAATAAATCATTAAATGGTTGGAAAATATCAAATGAAGTCCGAAAGGGTTGAAAATTTATGAAGTACCTTTGAATGGTGCATATTGAACACACAAAAATTATGGAGTTAAAATAAGTTATTAAAAATGAAATCCTTTTGTAATAGATGAGTTTTCATCCGAAACCCTCATACTTCGAAAGAGATTGTCCAATTTGTACACGAAGTGCATCCAGTTTTTATCGTAACCCTCGCAACTCTTTAGAAGTTGCTATGTGGGTGAAATTATGATGTCATGCCAAGTTACAACCTTTTCAGAGTTCATTTGTACTGCTTTTCAAATTCAGGGTCATTTAGCTCAAAATAAATCATTAAATGCTTGGAAAATATCAAATGAAGTCCGAAAGGGTTGAAAATTTATTAAGTGCCTTTGAATGGTGCATATTGAACAGACAAAAATTATGGAGTTAAAATAAGTTATTAAAAATGAAATCCCTTTGTAATAGATGACTTTTCGTCCGGAACCCTTATACTTCGAAAGAGATTGTCCAATTTGTACACGAAGTGCATCCAGTTTTTGCCGTAACCCTCTCAACTCTTTAGAAGTTGCTATGTGGGTGAAATTATGATGGCATGCGAAGTTACAACCTTTTCAGAGTTCATTTGTAGTGCTTTTCAAATTCAGGGTCATTTAGCTCAAAATAAATCATTAAAAGCATGGAAAATATCAAATGAAGTCAGAAAGGGTTGAAAATTGATGATGTGCCTTTGAATGGTGCATATTGAACACCCAAAAAGTGTGGAGTTAAAATAAGTTATTAAAACTGAAATCCTTTTGTAATAGAGGAGTTTTCGTCCGAAACCCTCATAGTTCGAAAGAGATTGTCCAATTTGTAACCGAAGTGCATCCAGTTTTTGCCGCAACCCTCTCAAATCTTTAGAAGTTGCTATGTGGGTGAAATTATGATGTCATCCCATGTTACAACCTTTTCAGAGTTCATTTGTACTGCTTTTCAAATTCAGAGTCATTTAGCTAAAAATAAATCATTAAATGCATGGAAAATATGAAATGTAGTCAGAAAGGGTTGAAAATTGATGATGTGCCTTTGAATGGTGCATATTGAATACACAAAAATTATGGATTTAAAATAAGTTATTAAAAAATAAATCTCTTGGTAATAGATGAGTTTTCGTCCGAAACCCTCATACTTCGAAAGAGATTGTTCAATTTGTACACGAAGTGCATCAAGTTTTTGCCGTAAACCTCTCAACTCTTTAGAAGTTGCTATGTGGGTGAAATTATGATGGCATGCCAAGTTACAACCTTTTGACAGTTCATTCACGGTAATTTAGCTCAAAATAAATAATTAAATGCATGGAAAATATCAAATGAAGTCCGAAAGGGTTGAAAATTGATGATGTGCCTTTGAATGGTGTATATTGCACACACAAAAAGTATGGAGTTAAAAAAAGTTATTAAAAAAGAAATCCCTTTGTAATAGATGAGTTTTCGTCCGAAACCCTCATACTTCGAAAGAGATTGTCCAATTTGTACACGAAGTGCATCAAGTTTTTGCCGTAAACCTCTCAACTCTTTAGAAGTTTCAATGTGGGTGAAATTATGATGGCATGCGAAGTTACAACCTTTTCCGAGTTCATTTGTACTGCTTTTCAAATTCAGGGTCATTTAGCTCAAAATAAATCATTAAATGCATGGAAAATATCAAATGAAGTCCGAAAGGGTTGAAAATTGATGATGTGCCTTTGAATGGTGCATATTGCACACACAAAAAGTATGGAGTTAAAATAAGTTATTAAAAAAGAAATCCCTTTGTAATTGATGAGTTTTCGTTCGAAACGCTCATACTTCGAAAGAGATTGTCCAATTTGTACACGAAGTGCATCAAGTTTTTGCCGTAAACCTCTCAACTCTTTAGAAGTTTCAATGTGGTCGAAATGATGATGGCATGCGAAGTTACAACCTTTTCAGAGTTCATTTGTACTGCTTTTCAAATTCAGGGTCATTTAGCTCAAAATAAATCATTAAATGCATGAAAAATATCAAATGAAGTCAGAAAGGGTTGAAAATTGATGATGTGCCTTTGAATTGGGCATATTGAACACACAAAAAGTATGCAGTTAAATAAGTTATTAAAAATGAAATCCTTTTGTAATAGATGAGTTTTCGTCCGAATCCCTCATACTTCGAAAGAGATTGTCCAATTTGTAACCAACGTGCATCCAATTTTTGCCGCAACCCTCTCCAATCTTTAGAAGTTGCTATGTGGGTGAAATTATGATTTAAAGCCATGTTACAACCTTTTCAGAGTTCGTTTGTACTGCTTTTCAAATTCAGGGTGATTTAGCTCAAAATAAATCATTAAATGCTTGGAAAATATCAAATGAAGTCCGAAAGGGTTGAAAATTGATGATGTGCCTTTGAATGGTGCATATTGCACACACAAAAAGTATGGAGTTAAAATAAGTTATTAAAAATGAAATCCCTTTGTAATAGATGAGTTTTCGTCCGAAACCCTCATACTTGGAAAGAGATTGTCCATTTGTACACGAAGTGCATCCAATTTTTCCCGTAACCCTCTCAAATCATTATAAGTTCCTATGTGGGTGAAATTATGATGTCATGCCAAGTTACAACCTTTTCAGAGTTCATTTGTAATGCTTTTCAAATTCAGGGTCATTTGGCTCAAAATAAATCATTAAATGCATGGAAAATATCAAATGAAGTCCGAAAGGGTTGAAAATTGATGATGTGCCTTTGAATGGTGCATATTGCACACATAAAAAGTATGGAGTTAAAATAAGTTGTTAAAAAAGAAATCCCTTTGTAATAGATGAGTTTTCGTCCGAAACGCTCATACTTCGAAAGAGATTGTCCAATTTGTACACGAAGTGCATCAAGTTTTTGCCGTAAACCTCTCAACTCTTTAGAAGTTTCAATGTGGTCGAAATTATGATGGCATGCGAAGTTACAACCTTTTCAGAGTTCATTTGTACTGCTTTTCAAATTCATGGTCATTTAGCTCAAAATAAATCATTAAATGCATGAAAAATATCAAATGAAGTCAGAAAGGGTTGAAAATTGATGATGTGCCTTTGAATTGGGCATATTGAACACACAAAAAGTATGCAGTTAAATAAGTTATTAAAAATGAAATCCTTTTGTAATAGATGAGTTTTCGTCCGAAACCCTCATACTTCGAAAGAGGTTGTCCAATTTGTAACCAAAGTGCATCCAATTTTTGCCGCAACCCTCTCAAATCTTTAGAAGTTGCTATGTGGGTGAAATTATGATTTAAAGCCATGTTACAACCTTTTCAGAGTTCGTTTGTACTGCTTTTCAAATTCAGGGTGATTTAGCTCAAAATAAATCACTAAATGCTTGGAAAATATCAAATGAAGTCCGAAAGGGTTGAAAATGGATGATGTGCCTTTGAATGGTGCATATTGCACACACAAAAAGTATGGAGTTAAAATAAGTTATTAAAAATGAAATCCCTTTGTAATAGATGAGTTTTCGTCCGAAACCCTCATACTTGGAAAGAGATTGTCCATTTGTACACGAAGTGCATCCAATTTTTCCCGTAACCCTCTCAAATCATTATAAGTTCCTATGTGGGTGAAATTATGATGTCATGCCAAGTTACAATCTTTTCAGAGTTCATTTGTAATGCTTTTCAAATTCAGGGTCATTTGGCTCAAAATAAATCATTAAATGCATGGAAAATATCAAATGAAGTCCGAAAGGGTTGAAAATTGATGATGTGCCTTTGAATTGTGCATATTGCACACACAAAAAGTATGGAGTTAAAATAAGTTGTTAAAAAAGAAATCCCTTTGTAATAGATGAGTTTTCGTCCGGAACCCTCATACTTCGAAAGAGATTGTCCAATTTGTACACGAAGTGCATCAAGTTTTTGCCGTAAACCTCTCAACTCTTTAGAAGTTGCTATGTGGGTGAAATTACGGTGGCATGCCAAGTTACAACCTTTTCAGAGTTTATTTGTACTGCTTTTCCAATTAAGGGTCATTTCGCTCAAAATAAATCAATAAATGCTTGGAAAGTATCAAATGACGTCCGAAAGGGTTGAAAATTGATGATGTGCCTTTGAATGGTGCATATTGCACACACAAAAAGTATGGAGTTAAAATAAGCTATTAAAAATGAAATCCCTTTGTAATAGATGAGTTTTCGTCTGAAACCCTCATATTTGAAAAGGGATTGTCCAATTTGTACACGAAGTGCATCCAATTTTTCCCGTAACCCTCTAAACTCTTTATAAGTTGCTATCTGGGTGAAATTATGACGTCATGCCAAGTTACAACCTTTTCAGAGTTCATTTGTAGTGCTTTTCAAATTCAGGGTCATTTAGCTCAAAATAAATCATTAAATGCATGGAAAATATCAAATGAAGTCCGAAAGGGTTGAAAACTTATGATGTGCGTTTGACTGGTGCATATTGCACACACAAAAAGTATGGAGTTAAAATAAGTTATTAAAAAAGAAATCCCTTTGTAATAGATGAGTTTTCGTCTGAAACCCTCATACTTCGAAAGAGATTGTCCAATTTGTACACGAAGTGCATCAAGTTTTTGCCGTCAACCTCTCAACTCTTTAGAAGTTGCTATGTGGGTGAAATTATGATGGCATGCCAACTTACAACCTTTTCAGAGTTCATTTGTACTGCTTTTAAAATTCAGGGTCATTTAGCTCAAAATAAATCATTAAATGCATGGAAAATATCAAATGAAGTCAGAAAGGGTTGAAAATTGATGATGTGCCTTTGAATTGTGCATATTGAGCACACAAAAAGTTTGGAGTTAAAATAAGTTATTAAAAATGAAATCCTTTTGTAATAGATGAGTTTTCGTTCGAAACCCTCATACTTCGAAAGAGATTGTCCAATTTGTACATGAAGTGCATCCAGTTTTTGCCGCTACCCTCTCAAATCTTTATAAGGTGCTATGTGGGTGAAATTATGATTTCATGCCAAGTTACAACCTTTTCAGAGTTCGTTTGTACTGCTTTTCAAATTCAGGGTCATTTTGCTCAAAATAAATCATTAAATGCTTGGAAAATATCAAATGAAGTCCGAAAGGGTTGAAAATTTATTATGTGCCTTTTAATGGTGCATATTGAACACACAAAAAGTATGGAGTTAAAATAAGTTATTAAAAATGAAATCCTTTTGTAATAGATGAGTTTTCATCCGAAACCCCCATACTTCGAAAGAGATTGTCCAATTTGTAACCGAAGTGCATCCAGTTTTTGCCGCAACCCTCTCAAATCTTTAGAAGTTGCTATGTGGGTGAAATTATGATTTCATGCCAAGTTACAACCTTTTCAGAGTTCATTTGTACTGCTTTTCAAATTCAGGTTCATTTAGCTAAAAATAAATCATTAAATGCTTGGAAAATATCAAATGAAGTCCGAAAGGGTTGAAAATTGACGATGTGCCTTTGAATGGTGCATATTGCACACACAAAAAGTATGGAGTTAAAATAAGTTAATAAAAAATGAAATCCCTTTGTAATAGATGAGTTTTCGTCTGAAACCCTCATACTTGGAAAGAGATTGTCCAATTTGTACACAAAGTGCATCCAATTTTTCCCGTAACCCTCTCAACTCTTTATAAGTTGCTATGTGGGTGAAATTATGATGTCATGCCAAGTTACAACCTTTTCAGATTTCATTTGTAATGCTTTTCAAACTCAGGGTCATTTAGCTCAAAATAAATCATTAAATGCATGGAAAATATCAAATGAAGTCCGAAAGGGTTGAAAATTGATGATGTGCCTTTGAATGGTGCATATTGAACACAAAACAATTATGGAGTTAAAATAAGTTATTAAAAATGAAATCCCTTTGTAATAGATGAGTTTTCGTCCGAAACCCTCATACTTCGAAAGAGATTGTCCAATTTGTACACGAAGTGCATCAAGTTTTTTCCGTAAACCAATCAACTCTTTAGAAGTTTCAATGTGGGTGAAATTATGATGGCATGCGAAGTTACAACCTTTTCAGAGTTCATTTGTACTGCTTTTCAAATTCAGGGTCATTTAGCTCAAAATAAATCATTAAATGCATGAAAAATATCAAATGAAGTCAGAAAGTGTTGAAAATTGATCATGTGCCTTTGAATGGTGAATATTGAACACACAAAAATTATGGAGTTAAACTAAGTTATAAAAAATGAAATCCTTTTGTAATAGATGAGTTTTCGTCCGAAACCCTCATACTTCGAAAAAGATTGTCCAATTTGTACACGAAGTGCATCAAGTTTTAGCCGCAACCCTCCCAACACTTTATAAGTTGCTATGTGGGTGAAATTATGATGTCATGCGAAGTTACAACCTTTTCAGAGTTCATTTGTACTGCTTTTCAAATTCAGGGTCATTTAGCTCAAAATAAATCATTAAATGCATGGAAAATATCAAATGAAGTCAGAAAGGGTTGAAAATTGATGATGTGCCTTTGAATGGTGCATATTGAACACACAAAAAGTATGGAGTTAAAATAAGTTATTAAAAATGAAATCCCTTTGTAATAGATGAGTTTTCGTCCGAAACCCTCATACTTGGAAAGAGATTGTCCATTTGTACACGAAGTGCATCCAATTTTTCCCGTAACCCTCTCAAATCATTATAAGTTCCTATGTGGGTGAAATTATGATGTCAGGCCAAGTTACAACCTTTTCAGAGTTCATTTGTAATGCTTTTCAAATTCAGGGTCATTTGGCTCAAAATAAATCATTAAATGCATGGAAAATATCAAATGAAGTCCGAAAGGGTTGAAAATTGATGATGTGCCTTTGAATGGTGCATATTGCACACACAAAAAGTATCGAGTTAAAATAAGTTGTTAAAAAAGAAATCCCTTTGTAATAGATGAGTTTTCGTCCGAAACGCTCATACTTCGAAAGAGATTGTCCAATTGGTACACGAAGTGCATCAAGTTTTTGCCGTAAACCTCTCAACTCTTTAGAAGTTTCAATGTGGTCGAAATTATGATGGCATGCGAAGTTACAACCTATTCAGAGTTCATTTGTACTGCTTTTCAAATTCAGGGTCATTTAGCTCAAAATAAATCATTAAATGCATGAAAAATATCAAATGAAGTCAGAAAGGGTTGAAAATTGATGATGTGCCTTTGAATTGGGCATATTGAACACACAAAAAGTATGCAGTTAAATAAGTTATTAAAAATGAAATCCTTTTGTAATAGATGAGTTTTCGTCCGAAACCCTCATACTTCGAAAGAGATTGTCCAATTTGTAACCAAAGTGCATCCAATTTTTGCCGCAACCCTCTCAAATCTTTAGAAGTTGCTATGTGGGTGAAATTATGATTTAAAGCCATGTTACAACCTTTTCAGAGTTCGTTTGTACTGCTTTTCAAATTCAGGGTGATTTAGCTCAAAATAAATCAATAAATGCTTGGAAAATATCAAATGAAGTCCGAAAGGGTTGAAAATTGATGATGTGCCTTTGAATGGTGCATATTGCACACACAAAAAGTATGGAGTTAAAATAAGTTATTAAAAATGAAATCCCTTTGTAATAGATGAGTTTTCGTCCGAAACCCTCATACTTGGAAAGAGATTGTCCATTTGTACACGAAGTGCATCCAATTTTTCCCGTAACCCTCTCAAATCATTATAAGTTCCTATGTGGGTGAAATTATGATGTCATGCCAACTTACAACCTTTTCAGAGTTCATTTGTAATGCTTTTCAAATTCAGGGTCATTTGGCTCAAAATAAATCATTAAATGCATGGAAAATATCAAATGAAGTCCGAAAGGGTTGAAAATTGATGATGTGCCTTTGAATGGTGCATATTGCACACACAAAAAGTCTGGAGTTAAAATAAGTTGTTAAAAAAGAAATCCCTTTGTAATAGATGAGTTTTCGTCCGGAACCCTCATACTTCGAAAGAGATTGTCCAATTTGTACACGAAGTGCATCAAGTTTTTGCCGTAAACCTCTCAACTCTTTAGAAGTTGCTATGTGGGTGAAATTATGATGGCATGCCAAGTTACAACCTTTTCAGAGTTTATTTGTACTGCTATTCAAATTAAGGGTCATTTAGCTCAAAATAAATCAATAAATGCTTGGAAAGTATCAAATGACGTCCGAAAGGGTTGAAAATTGATGATGTGCCTTTGAATGGTGCATATTGCACACACAAAAAGTATGGAGTTAAAATAAGCTATTAAAAATGAAATCCCTTTGTAATAGATGAGTTTTCGTCTGAAACCCTCATATTTGAAAAGGGATTGTCCAATTTGTACACGAAGTGCATCCAATTTTTCCCGTAACCCTCTAAACTCTTTATAAGTTGCTATGTGGGTGAAATTATGACGTCATGCCAAGTTACAACCTTTTCAGAGTTCATTTGTAGTGCTTTTCAAATTCAGGGTCATTTAGCTCAAAATAAATCATTAAATGCATGGAAAATATCAAATGAAGTCCGAAAGGGTTGAAAATTTATGATGTGCGTTTGACTGGTGCATATTGCACACACAAAAAGTATGGAGTTAAAATAAGTTATTAAAAAAGAAATCCCTTTGTAATAGATGAGTTTTCGTCCGAAACCCTCATACTTCGAAAGAGATTGTCCAATTTGTACACGAAGTGCATCAAGTTTTTGCCGTCAACCTCTCAACTCTTTAGAAGTTGCTATGTGGGTGAAATTATGATGGCATGCCAACTTGCAACCTTTTCAGAGTTCATTTGTACTGCTTTTCAAATTCAGGGTCATTTAGCTCAAAATAAATCATTAAATGCATTGAAAATATCAAATGAAGTCAGAAAGGGTTGAAAATTGATGATGTGCCTTTGAATGGTGCATATTGAGCACACAAAAAGTATGGAGTTAAAATAAGTTATTAAAAATGAAATCCTTTTGTAATAGATGAGTTTTCGTCCGAAACCCTCATACTTCGAAAGAGATTGTCCAATTTGTACATGAAGTGCATCCAGTTTTTGCCGCAACCCTCTCAAATCTTTATAAGGTGCTATGTGGGTGAAATTATGATTTCATGCCAAGTTACAACCTTTTCAGAGTTCGTTTGTACTGCTTTTCAAATTCAGGGTCATTTTGCTCAAAATAAATCATTAAATGCTTTGAAAATATCAAATGAAGTCCGAAAGGGTTGAAAATTTATTATGTGCCTTTTAATGGTGCATATTGAACACACAAAAAGTATGGAGTTAAAATAAGTTATTAAAAATGAAATCCTTTTGTAATAGATGAGTTTTCATCCGAAACCCTCATACTTCGAAAGAGATTGTCCAATTTGTAACCGAAGTGCATCCAGTTTTTGCCGCAACCCTCTCAAATCTTTAGAAGTTGCTATGTGGGTGAAATTATGATTTCATGCCAAGTTACAACCTTTTCAGAGTTCATTTGTACTGCTTTTCAAATTCAGGTTCATTTAGCTAAAAATAAATCATTAAATGCTTGGAAAATATCAAATGAAGTCCGAAAGGGTTGAAAATTGACGATGTGCCTTTGAATGGTGCATATTGCACACACAAAAAGTATGGAGTTAAAATAAGTTAATAAAAAATGAAATCCCTTTGTAATAGATGAGTTTTCGTCTGAAACCCTCATACTTGGAAAGAGATTGTCCAATTTGTACACAAAGTGCATCCAATTTTTCCCGTAACCCTCTCAACTCTTTATAAGTTGCTATGTGGGTGAAATTAATATGTCATGCCAAGTTACAACCTTTTCAGATTTCATTTGTAATGCTTTTCAAACTCAGGGTCATTTAGCTCAAAATAAATCATTAAATGCATGGAAAATATCAAATGAAGTCCGAAAGGGTTGAAAATTGATGATGTGCCTTTGAATGGTGCATATTGAACACAAAACAATTATGGAGTTAAAATAAGTTATTAAAAATGAAATCCCTTTGTAATAGATGAGTTTTCGTCCAAAACCCTCATACTTCGAAAGAGATTGTCCAATTTGTACACGAAGTGCATCAAGTTTTTGCCGTAAACCAATCAACTCTTTAGAAGTTTCAATGTGGGTGAAATTATGATGGCATGCGAAGTTACAACCTTTTTAGATTTCATTTGTACTGCTTTTCAAATTCAGGGTCATTTAGCTCAAAATAAATCATTAAATGCATGAAAAATATCAAATGAAGTCACAAAGGGTTGAAAATTGATCATGTGCCTTTGAATGGTGAATATTGAACACAGAAAAATTATGGAGTTAAACTAAGTTATAAAAAATGAAATCCCTTTGTAATAGATGAGTTTTCGTCCGAAACCCTCATACTTCGAAAAAGATTGTCCAATTTGTACACGAAGTGCATCAAGTTTTAGCCGCAACCCTGCCAACACTTTATAAGTTGCTATGTGGGTGAAATTATGATGTCATGCGAAGTTACAACCTTTTCAGAGTTCATTTGTACTAATTTTCAAATTCAGGGTCATTTAGCTCAAAATAAATCATTAAATGCATGGAAAATATCAAATGAAGTCAGAAAGGGTTGAAAATTGATGATGTGCCTTTGAATGGTGCATATTGAACACACAAAAAGTATGGAGTTAAAATAAGTTATTAAAAATGAAATCCTTTTGTAATAGATGAGTTTTCGTCCGAAACCCTCATACTTCGAAATAGATTGTCCAATTTGTAACCGAAGTGCATCCAGTTTTTGCCGCAACCCTCTCAAATCTTTAGAAGTTGCTATGTGGGTGAAATTATGATTTCATGCCAAGTTACAACCATTTCAGAGTTCATTTGTACTGCTTTTCAAATTCAGCGTCATTTAGCTCAAAATAAATCATTAAATGCTTGGAAAATATCAAATGAAGTCCGAAAGGGTTGAAAATTGATTATGTGCCTTTGAATGGTGCATATTGAACACACAAAAATTATGGAGTTAAAATAAGTTATTAAAAATGAAATCCCTTTGTAATAGATGAGTTTTCGTCCGAAACCCTCATACTTCGAATGAGATTATCCAATTTGTACACGAAGTGCATCCAGTTTTTGCCGTAACCGTCTCAACTCTTGAGAAGTTGCTATGTGGGTGAAATTATGATGTCATGCCAAGTTACAACCTTTTCAGAGTTCATTTGTACTGCTTTTCAATTTCAGGGTCATTTAGCTCAAAATAAATCATTAAATGCATGGAAAATATCAAATGAAGTCAGAAAGGGTTGAAAATTGATGATGTGCCTTTGAATGGTGCATATTGAACACACAAAAAGTATGGAGTTAAAATAAGTTATTAAAAATGAAATCCTTTTGTAATAGATGAGTTTTCGTCTGAAACCCTCATACTTCGAAAGAGATTGTCCAATTTGTAACCGAAGTGCATCCAGCTTTTGCCGCAACCCTCTCAAATCTTTAGAAGTTGCTATGTGGGTGAAATTATGATGTCATGCCAAGTTACAACCTTTTCAGAGTAAAATTGTACTGCTTTTCAAATTCAGAGTCATTTAGCTCAAAATCAATCATTAAATGCACGGAAAATATGAAATGTAGTCAGAAAGGGTTGAAAATTGATGATGTGCCTTTGAATGGTGCATATTGAACACAAAACAATTATGGAGTTAAAATAAGTTATTAAAAATGAAATCCCTTTGTAATAGATGAGTTTTCGTCCGAAACCCTCATACTTCGAAAGAGATTGTTCAATTTGTACACGAAGTGCATCAAGTTTTTGCCGTAAACCAATCAACTCTTTAGAAGTTTCAATGTGGGTGAAATTATGATGGCATGCGAAGTTACAACCTTTTCAGAGTTCATTTGTACTGCTTTTCAAATTCAGGGTCATTTAGCTCAAAATAAATCATTAAATGCATGAAAAATATCAAATGAAGTCAGAAAGGGTTGAAAATTGATCATGTGCCTTTGAATGGTGAATATTGAACACACAAAAATTATGGAGTTAAACTAAGTTATAAAAAATGAAATCCCTTTGTAATAGATGAGTTTTCGTCCGAAACCCTCATACTTCGAAAAAGATTGTCCAATTTGTACACGAAGTGCATCAAGTTTTAGCCGCAACCCTCCCAACACTTTATAAGTTGCTATGTGGGTGAAATTATGATGTCATGCGAAGTTACAACCTTTTCAGAGTTCATTTGTACTGCTTTTCAAATTCAGGGTCATTTAGCTCAAAATAAATCATTAAATGCATGGAAAATATCAAATGAAGTCAGAAAGGGTCAAAAATTGATGATGTGCCTTTGAATGGTGCATATTGAACACACAAAAAGTATGGAGTTAAAATAAGTTATTAAAAATGAAATCCTTTTGTAATAGATGAGTTTTCGTCCGAAACCCTCATACTTCGAAAGAGATTGTCCAATTTGTAACCGAAGTGCATCCAGTTTTTGCCGCAACCCTCTCAAATCTTTAGAAGTTGCTATGTGGGTGAAATTATGATTTCATGCCAAGTTACAACCATTTCAGAGTTCATTTGTGCTGCTTTTCAAATTCAGGGTCATTTAGCTCAAAATAAATCATTAAATGCTTGGAAAATATCAAATGAAGTCCGAAAGGGTTGAAAATTGATTATGTGCCTTTGAATGGTGCATATTGAACACACAAAAATTATGGAGTTAAAATAAGTTATTAAAAATGAAATCCCTTTGTAATAGATGAGTTTTCGTCCGAAACCCTCATACTTCGAATGAGATTGTCCAATTTGTACACGAAGTGCATCCAGTTTTTGCCGTAACCCTCTCAACTCTTGAGAAGTTGCTATGTGGGTGAAATTATTATGTCATGCCAAGTTACAACCTTTTCAGAGTTCATTTGAACTGCTTTTCAAATTCAGGGTCATTTAGCTCAAAATAAATCATTAAATGCATGGAAAATATGAAATGAAGTCAGAAAGGGTTGAAAATTGATGATGTGCCTTTGAATGGTGCATATTTAACACACAAAAAGTATGGAGTTAAAATAAGTTATTAAAAATGAAATCCTTTTGTAATAGATGAGTTTTCGTCCGAAACCCTCATACTTCGAAAGAGATTGTCCAATTTGTAACCGAAGTGCATCCAGTTTTTGCCGCAACCCTCTCAAATCTTTAGAAGTTGCTATCTGGGTGAAATTATGATTTCATGCCAAGTGACAACCTTTTCAGAGTTCATTTGTACTGCTTTTCAAATTCAGGGTCATTTAGCTCAAAATAAATCATTAAATAATTGGAAAATATCAAATGAAGTCCAAACGGGTTGAAAATTGATGATGTGCCTTTGAATGGTGCATATGGCACACACAAAAAGTATGGAGTTAAAATAAGTTAATAAAAAATGAAATCCCTTTGTAATAGATGAGTTTTCTTCCGAAACCCTCATACTTCGAGAGATATTGTCCAATTTGTACAAGAAGTGCATCAAGTTTTTGCCCTAAACCTCTCAACTCTTTAGAAGTTTCAATGTGGGTGAAATTATGATGGCATGCGAAGTTACAACCTTTTCAGAGTTGATTTGTACTGCTTTTCAAATTCAGGGTCATTTAGCTCAAAATAAATCATTGAAGGCATGAGAAATATCAAATCAAGTCAGAATGGGTTGAAAATTGACGATGTGCCTTTGAATGGGGCCTATTGAACACACAAAAAGTATGGAGTTAAAATAAGTTATTATAAAGGAAATCCTTTTGTAATAGATGAGTTTTCGTCCGAAACCCTGATACTTCGAAAGAGATTGTCCAGTTTGTAACCGAAGTGCTTCCAGTTTTTGCTGCAACCCTCTCAAACCTTTAGAAGTTGCTATGTGTGTGAAATTATGATTTCATGCCATGTTACAACCTTTTCAGACTTCGTTTGTACTGCTTTTCAAATCAAGGGACATTTAGCTCAAAATAAATCATTAAATGCTTGGAAAATATCAGATGAAGTCCAAAAAGGGTTGAAAATTGATTATGTGCCTTTGAATGGTGCATATTGAACACACAAAAAGTATGGAGTTAAACTAAGTTATAAAAAATGAAATCCCTTTGTAATAGATGAGTTTTCGTCCGAAACCCTCATACTTCGAAAAAGATTGTCCAATTTGTACACGAAGTGCATCAAGTTTTAGCCGCAACCCTCTCAACACTTTAGAAGTTGCTATGTGGGTGAAATTATGATGTCATGCCAAGTTACAACCTTTTCAGAGTTCATTTGTACTGCTTTTCAAATTCAGGGTCATTTAGCTCAAAATAAATCATTAAATGCATGGAAAATATCAAATGAAGTCAGAAAGGGTTGAAAATTGATGATGTGCCTTTGAATGGTGCATATTGAACACACAAAAAGTATGGAGTTAAAATAAGTTATTAAAAATGAAATCCTTTTGTAATAGATGAGTTTTCGTCCGAAACCCTCATAGTTCGAAAGAGATTGTCCAATTTGTAACCGATGTGCATCCAGTTTTTGCCGCAACCCTCTCAAATCTTTAGAAGTTGCTATGTGGGTGAAATTATGATGTCATGCCAAGTTACAACCTTTTCAGAGTAAATTTGTACTGCTTTGCAAATTCAGAGTCATTTAGCTCAAAATAAATCATTAAATGCATGGAAAATATGAAATGTAGTCAGAAAGGGTTGAAAATTGATGATGTGCCTTTGAATGGTGCATATTGAACACACAAAAAATATGGAGTTAAACTAAGTTATAAAAAATGAAATCCCTTTGTAATGGATGAGTTTTCATCCGAAACCCTCATACTTCGAAAAAGATTGTCCAATTTGTACACGAAGTGCATCAAGTTTTAGCCGCAACCCTCTCAACACTTTAGAAGTTGCTATGTGGGTGAAATTATGATGTCATGCCAACTTACAGCCTTTTCAGAGTTCATTTGTACTGCTTTTCAAATTCAGGGTCATTTAGCTCAAAATAAATCATTAAATGCATGGAAAATATCAAATGAAGTGAGAAAGGGTTGAAAATTGATGATGTGCCTTTGAATGGTGCATATTGAACACACAAAAAGTATGGAGTTAAAATAAGTTATTAAAAATGAAATCCTTTTGTAATAGATGAGTTTTCGTCTGAAACCCTCATACTTCGAAAGAGATTGTCCAATTTGTAACCGGAGTGCATCCAGTTTTTGCCGCAACCCTCTCAAATCTTTAGAAGTTGCTATGTGGGTGAAATTATGATTTCATGCCAAGTTACAACCTTTTCAGAGTTCATTTGTACTGCTTTTCAAATTCAGGGTCATTTAGCTCAAAATAAATCATTAAATGGTTGGAAAATATCAAATGAAGTCCGAAAGGGTTGAAAATTTATTAAGTGCCTTTGAATGGTGCATCTTGAACACACAAAAATTATGGAGTTAAAATAAGTTATTAAAAATGAAATCCCTTTGTAATAGATGAGTTTTCGTCTGAAACCCTCATACTTCGAAAGAGATTGTCCAATTTGTACACGAAGTGCATCCAGTTTTTGCCGTAACCCTCTCAACTCTTGAGAAGTTGCTATGTGTGTGAAATTATGATGGCATGTGAAGTTACAACCTTTTCGGAGTTCATTTGTAGTGCTTTTCGTGTGAAATTATGATGGCATGTGAAGTTACAACCTTTTCGGAGTTCATTTGTAGTGCTTTTCAAATTCAGGGTCATTTAGCTCAAAATAAATCATTAAAAGCATGGAAAATATGAAATGAAGTCAGAAAGGGTTGAAAATAGATGATGTGCCTGTGAATGGTGGATATTGAACACACAAAAAGTATGGAGTTAAAATAAGTTATTAAAAATGAAATCCCTTTGTAATAGATGAGTTTTCGTCCGAAACCCTCATACTTCGAAAGTGATTGTCCAATTTGTACACGAAGTGCATCCAGTTTTTGCCGTAACCCTCTCAACTCTTGAGAAGTTGCTATGTGGGTGAAATTATGATGTCATGCGAAGTTACAACCTTTTTAGAGTTCATTTGTACTGCTTTCCAAATTCAGGGTCATTTAGCTCAAAATAAATCATTCAATGCATGGAAAATATCAAATGAAGTCAGAAAGGGTTGAAAATTGATGATGTATCTTTGAATGGTGCATATTGAACACACAAAAAGTATGGAGTTAAAATAAGTTATTAAAAATGAAATCCTTTTGTAATAGATGACTTTTCGTCCGAAACCCTCATACTTCGAAAGAGATTGTCCAATTTGTAACCGAAGTGCATCTAGTTTTTGCCGCAATCCTCTCAAATCTTTGTAAGTTGCTATGTGGGTGAAATTATGATTTCATGCCAAGTTACAACCTTTTCAGAGTTCGTTTGTACTGCTTTTCAAATTCAGGGTCATTTAGCTCAAAATAAATCATTAAATGCTTGGAAAATATCAAATGAAGTCCGAAAGGGTTGAAAATTGATTATGTGCCTTTGAATGGTGCATATTGAACGCACAAAAAGTATGGAGTTAAACTAAGTTATTAAAATTGAAATCCCTTGGTAATAGATGAGTTTCCGTCCGAAACCCTCATACTTCCAAAGAGATTGTCCAATTTGTACACGAAGTGCATCCAGTTTTTGCCGTAACCCTCTCAACTCTTTATAAGTTGCTACGTGGGTGAAATTATGATGTCATGCCAAGTTACAGCCTTTTCAGAGTTCATTTGTACTGCTTTTCAAATTCAGGGTCATTTAGCTCAAAATAAATCATTAAATGCATGGAAAATATCAAATGAAGTTAGAAAGGGTTGAAAATTGATGATGTGCCTTTGAATGGTGCATATTGAACACACAAAAACTATGGAGTTAAACTAAGTTATAAAAAATGAAATCCCTTTGTAACAGATGAGTTTTCGTCCAAAACCCTCATACTTCGAAAGAGATTGTCCAATTTGTAACCGAAGTGCATCCAGTTTTTTCCGCAACCCACTCAAATCTTTAGAAGTTGCTATGTGGGTGAAATTATGATGTCATGCCAAGTTACAACCTTTTCAGAGTTCATTTGTACTCCTTTTCAAATTCAGGGTCATTTAGCTCAAAATAAATCATTAAATGCATGAAAAATATCAAATGAAGTCAGAAAGGGTTGAAAATTGATCATGTGCCTTTGAATGGTGAATATTGAACACACAAAAATTATGGAGTTAAACTAAGTTATAAAAAATGAAATCCCTTTGTAATAGATGAGTTTTCGTCCGAAACCCTCATACTTCGAAAAAGATTGTCCAATTTGTACACGAAGTGCATCAAGTTTTAGCCGCAACCCTCCCAACACTTTATAAGTTGCTATGTGGGTGAAATTATGATGTCATGCGAAGTTACAACCTTTTCAGAGTTCATTTGTACTGCTTTTCAAATTCAGGGTCATTTAGCTCAAAATAAATCATTAAATGCATGGAAAATATCAAATGAAGTCAGAAAGGGTCAAAAATTGATGATGTGCCTTTGAATGGTGCATATTGAACACACAAAAAGTATGGAGTTAAAATAAGTTATTAAAAATGAAATCCTTTTGTAATAGATGAGTTTTCGTCCGAAACCCTCATACTTCGAAAGAGATTGTCCAATTTGTAACCGAAGTGCATCCAGTTTTTGCCGCAACCCTCTCAAATCTTTAGAAGTTGCTATGTGGGTGAAATTATGATTTCATGCCAAGTTACAACCATTTCAGAGTTCATTTGTGCTGCTTTTCAAATTCAGGGTCATTTAGCTCAAAATAAATCATTAAATGCTTGGAAAATATCAAATGAAGTCCGAAAGGGTTGAAAATTGATTATGTGCCTTTGAATGGTGCATATTGAACACACAAAAATTATGGAGTTAAAATAAGTTATTAAAAATGAAATCCCTTTGTAATAGATGAGTTTTCGTCCGAAACCCTCATACTTCGAATGAGATTGTCCAATTTGTACACGAAGTGCATCCAGTTTTTGCCGTAACCCTCTCAACTCTTGAGAAGTTGCTATGTGGGTGAAATTATGATGTCATGCCAAGTTACAACCTTTTCAGAGTTCATTTGTACTGCTTTTCAATTTCAGGGTCATTTAGCTCAAAATAAATCATTAAATGCATGGAAAATATCAAATGAACTCAGAAAGGGTTGAAAATTGATGATGTGCCTTTTAATGGTGCATATTGAACACACAAAAAGTATGGATTTAAAATAAGTTATTAAAAATGAAATCCTTTTGTAATAGATGAGTTTTCGTCCGAAACCCTCATACTTCGAAAGAGATTGTCCAATTTGTACACGAAGTTCATCCAGTTTTTTCCGTAACCATCTCAACTCTTGAGAAGTTGCTATGTGGGTGAAATTATTATGTCATGCCAAGTTACAACCTTTTCAGAGTTCATTTGAACTGCTTTTCAAATTCAGGGTCATTTAGCTCAAAATAAATCATTAAATGCATGGAAAATATGAAATGAAGTCAGAAAGGGTTGAAAATTGATGATGTGCCTTTGAATGGTGCATATTTAACACACAAAAAGTATGGAGTTAAAATAAGTTATTAAAAATGAAATCCTTTTGTAATAGATGAGTTTTCGTCCGAAACCCTCATACTTCGAAAGAGATTGTCCAATTTGTAACCGAAGTGCATCCAGTTTTTGCCGCAACCCTCTCAAATCTTTAGAAGTTGCTATCTGGGTGAAATTATGATTTCATGCCAAGTGACAACCTTTTCAGAGTTCATTTGTACTGCTTTTCAAATTCAGGGTCATTTAGCTCAAAATAAATCATTAAATAATTGGAAAATATCAAATGAAGTCCAAACGGGTTGAAAATTGATGATGTGCCTTTGAATGGTGCATATGGCACACACAAAAAGTATGGAGTTAAAATAAGTTAATAAAAAATGAAATCCCTTTGTAATAGATGAGTTTTCTTCCGAAACCCTCATACTTCGAGAGATATTGTCCAATTTGTACAAGAAGTGCATCAAGTTTTTGCCCTAAACCTCTCAACTCTTTAGAAGTTTCAATGTGGGTGAAATTATGATGGCATGCGAAGTTACAACCTTTTCAGAGTTGATTTGTACTGCTTTTCAAATTCAGGGTCATTTAGCTCAAAATAAATCATTGAAGGCATGAGAAATATCAAATCAAGTCAGAATGGGTTGAAAATTGACGATGTGCCTTTGAATGGGGCCTATTGAACACACAAAAAGTATGGAGTTAAAATAAGTTATTATAAAGGAAATCCTTTTGTAATAGATGAGTTTTCGTCCGAAACCCTGATACTTCGAAAGAGATTGTCCAGTTTGTAACCGAAGTGCTTCCAGTTTTTGCTGCAACCCTCTCAAACCTTTAGAAGTTGCTATGTGTGTGAAATTATGATTTCATGCCATGTTACAACCTTTTCAGACTTCGTTTGTACTGCTTTTCAAATCAAGGGACATTTAGCTCAAAATAAATCATTAAATGCTTGGAAAATATCAGATGAAGTCCAAAAAGGGTTGAAAATTGATTATGTGCCTTTGAATGGTGCATATTGAACACACAAAAAGTATGGAGTTAAACTAAGTTATAAAAAATGAAATCCCTTTGTAATAGATGAGTTTTCGTCCGAAACCCTCATACTTCGAAAAAGATTGTCCAATTTGTACACGAAGTGCATCAAGTTTTAGCCGCAACCCTCTCAACACTTTAGAAGTTGCTATGTGGGTGAAATTATGATGTCATGCCAAGTTACAACCTTTTCAGAGTTCATTTGTACTGCTTTTCAAATTCAGGGTCATTTAGCTCAAAATAAATCATTAAATGCATGGAAAATATCAAATGAAGTCAGAAAGGGTTGAAAATTGATGATGTGCCTTTGAATGGTGCATATTGAACACACAAAAAGTATGGAGTTAAAATAAGTTATTAAAAATGAAATCCTTTTGTAATAGATGAGTTTTCGTCCGAAACCCTCATAGTTCGAAAGAGATTGTCCAATTTGTAACCGATGTGCATCCAGTTTTTGCCGCAACCCTCTCAAATCTTTAGAAGTTGCTATGTGGGTGAAATTATGATGTCATGCCAAGTTACAACCTTTTCAGAGTAAATTTGTACTGCTTTGCAAATTCAGAGTCATTTAGCTCAAAATAAATCATTAAATGCATGGAAAATATGAAATGTAGTCAGAAAGGGTTGAAAATTGATGATGTGCCTTTGAATGGTGCATATTGAACACACAAAAAATATGGAGTTAAACTAAGTTATAAAAAATGAAATCCCTTTGTAATGGATGAGTTTTCATCCGAAACCCTCATACTTCGAAAAAGATTGTCCAATTTGTACACGAAGTGCATCAAGTTTTAGCCGCAACCCTCTCAACACTTTAGAAGTTGCTATGTGGGTGAAATTATGATGTCATGCCAACTTACAGCCTTTTCAGAGTTCATTTGTACTGCTTTTCAAATTCAGGGTCATTTAGCTCAAAATAAATCATTAAATGCATGGAAAATATCAAATGAAGTGAGAAAGGGTTGAAAATTGATGATGTGCCTTTGAATGGTGCATATTGAACACACAAAAAGTATGGAGTTAAAATAAGTTATTAAAAATGAAATCCTTTTGTAATAGATGAGTTTTCGTCTGAAACCCTCATACTTCGAAAGAGATTGTCCAATTTGTAACCGGAGTGCATCCAGTTTTTGCCGCAACCCTCTCAAATCTTTAGAAGTTGCTATGTGGGTGAAATTATGATTTCATGCCAAGTTACAACCTTTTCAGAGTTCATTTGTACTGCTTTTCAAATTCAGGGTCATTTAGCTCAAAATAAATCATTAAATGGTTGGAAAATATCAAATGAAGTCCGAAAGGGTTGAAAATTTATTAAGTGCCTTTGAATGGTGCATCTTGAACACACAAAAATTATGGAGTTAAAATAAGTTATTAAAAATGAAATCCCTTTGTAATAGATGAGTTTTCGTCTGAAACCCTCATACTTCGAAAGAGATTGTCCAATTTGTACACGAAGTGCATCCAGTTTTTGCCGTAACCCTCTCAACTCTTGAGAAGTTGCTATGTGTGTGAAATTATGATGGCATGTGAAGTTACAACCTTTTCGGAGTTCATTTGTAGTGCTTTTCGTGTGAAATTATGATGGCATGTGAAGTTACAACCTTTTCGGAGTTCATTTGTAGTGCTTTTCAAATTCAGGGTCATTTAGCTCAAAATAAATCATTAAAAGCATGGAAAATATGAAATGAAGTCAGAAAGGGTTGAAAATAGATGATGTGCCTGTGAATGGTGGATATTGAACACACAAAAAGTATGGAGTTAAAATAAGTTATTAAAAATGAAATCCCTTTGTAATAGATGAGTTTTCGTCCGAAACCCTCATACTTCGAAAGTGATTGTCCAATTTGTACACGAAGTGCATCCAGTTTTTGCCGTAACCCTCTCAACTCTTGAGAAGTTGCTATGTGGGTGAAATTATGATGTCATGCGAAGTTACAACCTTTTTAGAGTTCATTTGTACTGCTTTCCAAATTCAGGGTCATTTAGCTCAAAATAAATCATTCAATGCATGGAAAATATCAAATGAAGTCAGAAAGGGTTGAAAATTGATGATGTATCTTTGAATGGTGCATATTGAACACACAAAAAGTATGGAGTTAAAATAAGTTATTAAAAATGAAATCCTTTTGTAATAGATGACTTTTCGTCCGAAACCCTCATACTTCGAAAGAGATTGTCCAATTTGTAACCGAAGTGCATCTAGTTTTTGCCGCAATCCTCTCAAATCTTTGTAAGTTGCTATGTGGGTGAAATTATGATTTCATGCCAAGTTACAACCTTTTCAGAGTTCGTTTGTACTGCTTTTCAAATTCAGGGTCATTTAGCTCAAAATAAATCATTAAATGCTTGGAAAATATCAAATGAAGTCCGAAAGGGTTGAAAATTGATTATGTGCCTTTGAATGGTGCATATTGAACGCACAAAAAGTATGGAGTTAAACTAAGTTATTAAAATTGAAATCCCTTGGTAATAGATGAGTTTCCGTCCGAAACCCTCATACTTCCAAAGAGATTGTCCAATTTGTACACGAAGTGCATCCAGTTTTTGCCGTAACCCTCTCAACTCTTTATAAGTTGCTACGTGGGTGAAATTATGATGTCATGCCAAGTTACAGCCTTTTCAGAGTTCATTTGTACTGCTTTTCAAATTCAGGGTCATTTAGCTCAAAATAAATCATTAAATGCATGGAAAATATCAAATGAAGTTAGAAAGGGTTGAAAATTGATGATGTGCCTTTGAATGGTGCATATTGAACACACAAAAACTATGGAGTTAAACTAAGTTATAAAAAATGAAATCCCTTTGTAACAGATGAGTTTTCGTCCAAAACCCTCATACTTCGAAAGAGATTGTCCAATTTGTAACCGAAGTGCATCCAGTTTTTTCCGCAACCCACTCAAATCTTTAGAAGTTGCTATGTGGGTGAAATTATGATGTCATGCCAAGTTACAACCTTTTCAGAGTTCATTTGTACTCCTTTTCAAATTCAGGGTCATTTAGCTCAAAATAAATCATTAAATGCTTGGAAAATATCAAATGAAGTCTGAAAGGGTTGAACATTGATTATGTGCCTTTGATTGGTGCATATTGAACACACAAAAAGTATGGAGTTAAAATAAGTTATTACAAATGAAATACCTTTGTAATATATGAGTTTTCTTCCGAAACCCTTATACTTCCAAAGAGATTGTCCAATTTGTACACGGAGTGCATCCAGTTTTTGCCGTAACCCTCTCAACTCTTTAGAAGTTTCTATGTGGGTCATTTAGCTCAAAATAAATCATTAAATGCATGGAAAATATCAAATGAAGTCAGAAAGGGTTGAAAATTGATGATGTGCCTTTGAATGGTGCATATTGAACACACGAAAAGTATGGAGTTAAAATAAGTTATTAAAAATGAAATCCTTTTGTAATAGATGAGTTTTCGTCTGAAACCCTCATACTTCGGAAGAGATTGTCCAATTTGTAACCGAAGTGCATCCAATTTTTGCCGCAACCCTCTCAAATCTTTAGAAGTTGCTATGTGGGTGAAATTATGATTTCCTGCCAAGTCACAACCTTTTCAGAGTTCATTTGTACTGCTTTTCAAATTCAGGGTCATTTAGCTCAAAATAAATCATTAAATGCATGGAAAATATCAAATGAAGTCCGAAAGGGTTGAAAATTGATGATGTGCCTTTGAATGGTGCATATTGCACACACAGAAAGTATGGAGTTAAAATAAGTTATTAAAAAGAAATCTCTTTGTAATAGATGAGTTTTCGTCCGAAACCCTCATACTTCGAAAGAGATTGTTCAATTTGTACACGAAGTGCATCAGTTTTTTCCCGTAAACCTCTCAACTCTTTAGAAGTTGCTATGTGGGTGAAATTATGATGGCATGCCAAGTTACAACCTTTTCAGAGTTCATTTGTACTGCTTTTCCAATTCAGGGTCATTTAGCTCAAAATAAATCATTAAATGCATGGAAAATATCAAATGAAGTGAGAAAGGGTTGAAAATTGATTATGTGCCTTTGAATGGTGCGTATTGAACACACAAAAAGTATGGACTTAAAATAAGTTATTAAAAATGAAATCCTTTTGTAATAGATGAGTTTTCGTCCGAAACCCTCATACTTCGAAAGAGATTGTCCAATTTGTAACCGAAGTGCATCCAGTTTTTGCCGCAACCCTCTCAAATCTTTAGAAGTTGCTATGTGGGTGAAATTATGATTTCATGCCAAGTTACAACCTTTTTAGAGATCGTTTGTACTGCTTTTCAAATTCAGAGTCATTTAGCTGAAAAGAAATCATTAAATGCTTGGAAAATATCAAATGAAGTCCGAAAGGGTTGAAAATTGATTATGTGCCTTTGAATGGTGCATATTGAACACACAAAAATTATGGAGTTAAACTAAGTTATTAAAATTGAAATCCCTTTGCAATAGATCAGTTTTCGTCCGAAACCCTCATACTTCCGAAGAGATTGTCCAATTTGTACATGAAGTGCATCCAGTTTTTGCCGTAACCCTCTCAACTCTTTATAACTTGCTATGTGGGTGAAATTATGATGTCATGCCAACTTACAGCCTTTTCAGAGTTCATTTGTACTGCTTTTCAAATTCAGGGTCATTTAGCTCAAAATAAATCATTAAATGCATGGAAAATATCAAATCAAGTTAGAAAGGGTTGAAAATTGATGATCGCCTTTGAAAGGTGCATATTGAACACACAAAAAGTATGGAGTTAAACTAAGTTATAAAAAATGAAATCCCTTTGTAATAGATGAGTTTTTGTCCGAAACCCTCATACTTCGAAAGAGATTGTCCAATTTGTACACGAAGTGCATCCAGTTTTTGCCGTAACCCTCTCAACTCTTTAGAAGTTGCTATGTGGGTGAAATTATGATGTCATGCCAAGTTACAACCTTTTCAGAGTTCATTTGTAATGCTTTTCAAATTCAGGTTCATTTAGCTCAAAATAAATCATTAAATGCATGGAAAATATCAAATGAAGTCCGAAAGGGTTGAAAATTGATGATGTGCCTTTGAATGGTGCATATTGCACACACAAAAAGTATGGAGTTAAAATAGGTTGTTAACAAAGAAATCCTTTTGTAATAGATGAGTTTTCGTCCGAAACCCTCATACTTCGAAAGAGATTGTCCAATTTGTAATCGAAGTGCATCCAGTTTTTGCCGCAACCCACTCAAATCTTTAGAAGCTGCTATGTCGGTGAAATTATGATTTCATGCCAAGATACAACCTTTTCAGAGTTCATTTGTACTGCTTTTCAAATTCAGGGTCATTAAGCTCAAAATAAATCATTAAATGCTTGGAAAATATCAAATGAAGTCTGAAAGGGTTGAAAATCGATGATATGCCTTTGAATGGTGCATATTGCGCACACAAAAAGTATGGAGTTAAAATAAGTTGTTAAAAAAGAAATCTCTTTGTAATAGATGAGTTTTCGCCCGAAACCCTCATACTTCGAAAGAGATTGTTCAATTTGTACACGAAGTGCATCAAGTTTTTGCCGTAAACCTCTCAAATCTTTAGAAGTTGCTATGTGGGTGAAATTATGATGACATGCCAAGTTACAGCCTTTTCAGAGTTCATTTGTACTACTTTTCAAATTCAGGGTCATTTAGCTCAAAATAAATCGTTAAATGCGTGGAAAATATCAAATGAAGTTAGAAAGTGTTGAAAATTGATGATGTGCCTTTGAATGGTGCATAATGAACACACAAAAAGTATGGAGTTAAACTAAGTTATAAAAAATGAAATCCCTTTGTAATAGATGAGTTTTCGTCCGAAACCCTCATACTTCCAAAGACATTGTCCAATTTGTAACCGAAGTGCATCCAGTTTTTGCCGCAACCCTCTCAAATCTTTAGAAGTTGCTATGTGGGTGAAATTATGATTTCATGCCAAGTTACAACCTTTTCAGAGTTCATTTGTACCGCTTTTCAAATTCAGGGTCATTTAGCTCAAAATAAATTATTAAATGCTTGGAAAATATGAAATGAAGTCAGAAAGGGTTGAAAATTGATGATGTTCCTTTGAATGGTGCATATTGAACACACGAAAAGTATGGAGTTAAAATAAGTTATTAAAAATGAAATCCTTTTGTAATAGATGAGTTTTCGTCCGAAACCCTCATACTTCGAAAGAGATTGTCCAATTTGTAACCGAAGTGCATCCAGTTTTTGACGCAACCCTCTCAAATCTTTAGAAGTTGCTATGTGGGTGAAATTATGATTTCCTGCCAAGTTACAACCTTTTCAGAGTTCATTTGTACTGCTTTTCAAATTCAGGGTCATTTAGCTCAAAATAAATCATTAAATGCATGGAAAATATCAAATGAACTCCGAAAGGGTTGAAAATTGATGATGTGCCTTTGAATGGTGCATATTGCACACACAAAAAGTATGGAGTTAAAATAAGTTATTAAAAAGAAATCTCTTTGTAATAGATGAGTTTTCGTCCGAAACCCTCATACTTGGAAAGAGATTGTTCAATTTGTACACGAAGTGCATCAATTTTTTGCCTTAAACCTCTCAACTCTTTAGAAGTTGCTATGTGGGTGAAATTATGATGGCATGCAAAGTTACAACCTTTTCAGAGTTCATTTGTACTGCTTTTCAAATTCAGGGTCATTTAGCTCAAAATAAATCATTAAATGCATGGAAAATATCAAATGAAGTGAGAAAGGGTTGAAAATTGATTATGTGCCTTTGAATGGTGCGTATTGAACACACAAAAAGTATGGACTTAAAATAAGTTATTTAAAATGAAATCCTTTTGTAATAGATGAGTTTTCGTCCGAAACCCTCATACTTCGAAAGAGATTGTCCAATTTGTAACCGAAGTGCATCCAGTTTTTGCCGCAACCATCTCAAATCTTTAGAAGTTGCTATGTGGGTGAAATTATGATTTCTTGCCAAGTTACAACCTTTTTAGAGATCGTTTGTACTGCTTTTCAAATTCAGGGTCATTTAGCTGAAAATAAATCATTAAATGCTTGGAAAATATCAAATGATGTCCGAAAGGGTTGAAAATTGATTATGTGCCTTTGAATGGTGCATATTGAACACACAAAAAGTATGGAGGTAAAATAAGTTAATAAAAAATGAAATCCCTTTGTAATAGATGAGTTCTCGTCCGAAACCCTCATACTTGGAAAGAGATTGTCCAATTTGTACACGAAGTGCATCTAATTTTTCCCGTAACCCTCTCAACTCTTTATAAGTTGCTATGTGGGTGAAATTATGATGTAATGCCAAGTAACAACCTTTTCAGAGTTCATTTGTAATGCTTTTCAAATTCAGGATCATTTAGCTCAAAATAAATCATTAAATCCATGGAAAATATCAAATGAAGTCCAAAAGGGTTGAAAAGTGATGATGTGCCTTTGAATGGTGCATATTGCACACACAAAAAGTATGGATTTAAAATAAGTTATTAAAAAAGAAATCCCTTTTTAATAGATGAGTTTTCGTTCAAAACCCTCATACTTTGAAAGAGATTGTCCAATTTGTACACGAAGTGCATGAAGTTTTTGCCGTAAACGTCTCATGTCTTTAGAAGTTGCTATGTGGGTGAAATTATGATGGCATGCGAAGTTACAACCTTTTCAGAGTTCATTTGTACTGCTTTTCAAATTCAGGGTCATTTAGCTCAAAATAAATCATTAAATGCATGGAAAATATCAAACGAAGTGAGAAAGGGTTGAAAATTAATGATGTGCCTTTGAATGGTGCGTATTGAACACACAAAAATTATGGAGTTAAAATAAGTTATCAAAAATGAAATCCTTTTGTAATAGATGAGTTTTCGTCCGAAACCCTCATACTTCGAAAGAGATTGTCCAATTTGTAACCGAAGTCCATCCAGTTTTTGCCGCAACCCTCTCAAATCTTTAGAAGTTGCTATGTGGGTGAAATTATGATTTCATGCCAAGTTACAACCTTTTCAGAGATCGTTTGTACTGCTTTTCAAATTCAGGGTCATTTAGCTCAAAATAAATCATTAAATGCTTGGAAAATATCAAATGAAGTCCGGAAGGGTTGAAAATTGATGATGTGCCTTTGAATGGTGCATATTGCACACACAAAAAGTATGGAGTTAAAATAAGTTGTTAAAAATGAAATCCCTTTGTAATAGATGAGTTTTCGTTCGAAACCCTCATACTTCGAAAGAGATTGTCCAATTTGTACATGAAGTGCATCAAGTTTTTGCCTTAAACCTCTCAAATCTTTAGAAGTTGCTATGTGGGTGAAATTATGATGTCATGCCAAGTTACAGCCTTTTCAGAGTTCATTTGTACTGCTTTTCAAATTCAGGGTCATTTAGCTCAAAATAAATCATTAAATGCATGGAAAATATCAAATGAAGTTAGAAAGGGTTGACAATTGATGATGTGCCTTTGAATGGTGCATATTGAACACACAAAAATTATGGAGTTAAACTAAGTTATAGAAAATGAAATCCCTTTGTAATAGATGAGTTTTCGTCCGAAACCCTCATACTTCGAAAGAGATTATCCAATTTGTAACCGAAGTACATCCAGTTTTTGCCGCAACCCTCTCAAATCTTTAGAAGTTGCTATGTGCGTGAAATTATGATTTCATGCCAAGTTACAACCTTTTTAGAGTTCATTTGTACCGCTTTTCAAATTCAGGGTCATTTAGCTCAAAATAAATCATTAAATGCTTGGAAAATATCAAATGAAGTCCGAAAGGGTTGAAAATTGATTATGTGCCTTTGATTGGTGCATATTGATCACACAAAAAGTATGGAGTTAAAATAAGTTATTAAAAATGAAATCCCTTTGTAATATATGAGTTTTCGTCCGAAACGCTCATACTTCCAAAGGGATTGTCCAATTTGTACACGAAGTGCATCCAGTTTTTGCCGCAACCCTCTCAAATCTTTAGAAGTTGCTATGTGGGTGAAATTATGATTTCCTGCCAAGTTACAACCTTTAAAGAGTTCATTTGTTCTGCTTTTCAAATTCAGGGTCATTTAGCTCAAAATAAATCATTAAATGCTTGGAAAATATTAAATGAAGTCCGAAAGGGTTGAAAAATTGATGATGTGCCTTTGAATGGTGCATATTGCACACACAAAAAGTATGGAGTTAAAATAAGTTATTAAAAATGAAATCCCTTTGTAATAGATGAGTTTTCGTCCGAAATCCTCATACTTGGAAAGAGATTGTCCAATTTATACACGAAGTGCATCCTATTTTTCCCGTAACCCTCTCAACTTTTTATAAGTTGCTATGTGGGTGAAATTATGATGTCATGCCAAGTTACAACCTTTTGAGAGTTCATTTGTAATGCTTTTCAAATTCAGGGTAATTTAGCTCAAAATAAATCATTAAATGCATGGAAAATATGAAATGAAGTCCGAAAGGGTTGAAAATTGATGATGTGCGTTTAAATGGTGCATATTTCACACACAAAAAGTATGGAGTTAAAAAAGAAATCCCTTTGTAATAGATGAGTTTTCGTTCGAAACCCTCATACTTCGAAAGAGATTGTCCAATTTGTACACGAAATGCATCAAGTTTTTGCCGTAAACCTATCAACTCTTTAGAAGCTGCTATGTGGGTGAAATTATGTTGGCATGCCAAGTTACAACCTTTTCAGAGTTCATTTGTACTGCTTTTCAAATTTAGGGTCATTTAGCTCAAAATAAATCATTAAATGCTTGGAAAATATCAAATGAAGTCCGAAAGGGTTGAAAATTGATGATTGGCCTTTGAATGGTGCATATTGCACACACAAAAAGTATGGAGTTAAAATAAGTTATTAAAAATGAAATCCCTTTGTAATAGATGAGTTTTCGTCCGAAACCCTCATACTTGGAAAGAGATTGTCCAATTTGTACATGAAGTGCATCCAATTTTTCCCGTAACCCTCTCAAATCTTTAGAAGTTGCTATGTGGGTGAAATTATGATGTCATGCCAAGTCACAACCTTTTCAGAGTTCATTTGTACTGCTTTTCAAATTCAGGGTCATTTAGCTCAAAATAAATCATTAAATGCATGGAAAATATCAAATGAAGTCCGAAAGGGTTGAAAATTGATGATGTGCCTTTGAATGGTGCATATTACACACACAGAAAGTATGGAGTTAAAATAAGTTATTAAAAAGAAATCTCTTTGTAATAGATGAGTTTTCGTCCGAAACCCTCATACTTCGAAAGAGATTGTTCAATTTGTACACGAAGTGCATCAGTTTTTTCCCGTAAACCTCTCAACTCTTTAGAAGTTGCTATGTGGGTGAAATTATGATGGCATGCCAAGTTACAACCTTTTCAGAGATCATTTTGTAGTGCTTTTCAAATTCAGGGTCATTTAGCTCAAAATAAATCATTAAATGCATGGAAAATATCAAATGAAGTCAGAAAGGGTTCAAAATTGATGATGTGGCTTTGAATGGTGCGTACTGAACACACAAAAAGTATGGAGTTAAAATAAGTTATTAAAAATGAAATCCTTTTGTAATAGATGAGTTTTCGTCCGAAACCCTCATACTTCGAAAGAGATTGTCCAATTTGTACACGAAGTGCATCCAGTTTTTGCCGCAACCCTGTCAAATCTTTAGAAGTTGCTATGTGGGTGAAATTATGATTTCAGGGCAAGTTACAACCTTTTCAGAGATCGTTTGTACTGCTTTTCAAATTCAGGGTCATTTAGCTCAAAATAAATCATTAAATGCTTGGAAAATATGAAATGAAGTCCCCGAAAGGGTTGAAAATTGATTATGTGCCTTTGAATGGTGCATATTGAACGCACAAAAAGTATGGAGTTAAACTAAGTTATTAAAATTGAAATCCCTTTGTAATAGATGAGTTTCCGTCCGAAACCCTCATACTTCCAAAGAGATTGTCCAATTTGTACACGAAGTGCATCCAGTTTTTGCCGTAACCTTCTCAACTCTTTATAAGTTGCTACGTGGGTGAAATTATGATGTCATGCCAAGTTACAGCCTTTTCAGAGTTCATTTGTACTGCTTTTCAAATTCAGGGTCATTTAGCTCAAAATAAATCATTAAATGCATGGAAAATATCAAATGAAGTTAGAAAGGGTTGAAAATTGATGATGTGCCTTTGAATGGTGCATATTGAACACACAAAAACTATGGAGTTAAACTAAGTTATAAAAAATGAAATCCCTTTGTAACAGATGAGTTTTCGTCCAAAACCATCATACTTCGAAAGAGATTGTCCAATTTGTAACCGAAGTGCATCCATTTTTTCCGCAACCCACTCAAATCTTTAGAAGTTGCTATGTGGGTGAAATTATGATTTCATGCCAAGTTACAACCTTTTCAGAGTTCATTTGTACTCCTTTTCAAATTCAGGGTCATTTAGCTCAAAATAAATCATTAAATGCTTGGAAAATATCAAATGAAGTCTGAAAGGGTTGAACATTGATTATGTGCCTTTGATTGGTGCATATTGAACACACAAAAAGTATGGAGTTAAAATAAGTTATTACAAATGAAATACCTTTGTAATATATGAGTTTTCGTCCGAAACCCTTATACTTCCAAAGAGATTGTCCAATTTGTACACGGAGTGCATCCAGTTTTTGCCGTAACCCTCTCAACTCTTTAGAAGTTTCTATGTGGGTCATTTAGCTCAAAATAAATCATTAAATGCATGGAAAATATCAAATGAAGTCAGAAAGGGTTGAAAATTGATGATGTGCCTTTGAATGGTGCATATTGAACACACAGAAAGTATGGAGTTAAAATAAGTTATTAAAAAGAAATCTCTTTGTAATAGATGAGTTTTCGTCCGAAACCCTCATACTTCGAAAGAGATTGTTCAATTTGTACACGAAGTGCATCAGTTTTTTCCCGTAAACCTCTCAACTCTTTAGAAGTTGCTATGTGGGTGAAATTATGATGGCATGCCAAGTTACAACCTTTTCAGAGTTCATTTGTACTGCTTTTCAAATTCAGGGTCATTTAGCTCAAAATAAATCATTAAATGCATGGAAAATATCAAATGAAGTCCGAAAGGGTTGAAAATTGATGATGTGCCTTTGAATGGTGCGTATTGAACACACAAAAACTATGGAGTTAAACTAAGTTATAAAAAATGAAATCCTTTTGTAATAGATGAGTTTTCGTCCAAAACCCACATACTTCGAAAGAGATTGTCCAATTTGTAACCGAAGTGCATCCAGTTTTTTCCGCAACCCACTCAAATCTTTAGAAGTTGCTATGTGGGTGAAATTATGATTTCATGCCAAGTTACAACCTTTTCAGAGTTCATTTGTACTCCTTTTCAAATTCAGGGTCATTTAGCTCAAAATAAATCATTAAATGCTTGGAAAATATCAAATGAAGTCTGAAAGGGTTGAACATTGATTATGTGCCTTTGATTGGTGCATATTGAACACACAAAAAGTATGGAGTTAAAATAAGTTATTACAAATGAAATACCTTTGTAATATATGAGTTTTCGTCCGAAACCCTTATACTTCCAAAGAGATTGTCCAATTTGTACACGGAGTGCATCCAGTTTTTGCCGTAACCCTCTCAACTCTTTAGAAGTTTCTATGTGGGTCATTTAGCTCAAAATAAATCATTAAATGCATGGAAAATATCAAATGAAGTCAGAAAGGGTTGAAAATTGATGATGTGCCTTTGAATGGTGCATATTGAACACACGAAAAGTATGGAGTTAAAATAAGTTATTAAAAATGAAATCCTTTTGTAATAGATGAGTTTTCGTCTGAAACCCTCATACTTCGGAAGAGATTGTCCAATTTGTAACCGAAGTGCATCCAATTTTTGCCGCAACCCTCTCAAATCTTTAGAAGTTGCTATGTGGGTGAAATTATGATTTCCTGCCAAGTCACAACCTTTTCAGAGTTCATTTGTACTGCTTTTCAAATTCAGGGTCATTTAGCTCAAAATAAATCATTAAATGCATGGAAAATATCAAATGAAGTCCGAAAGGGTTGAAAATTGATGATGTGCCTTTGAATGGTGCATATTACACACACAGAAAGTATGGAGTTAAAATAAGTTATTAAAAAGAAATCTCTTTGTAATAGATGAGTTTTCGTCCGAAACCCTCATACTTCGAAAGAGATTGTTCAATTTGTACACGAAGTGCATCAGTTTTTTCCCGTAAACCTCTCAACTCTTTAGAAGTTGCTATGTGGGTGAAATTATGATGGCATGCCAAGTTACAACCTTTTCAGAGTTCATTTGTACTGCTTTTCAAATTCAGGGTCATTTAGCTCAAAATAAATCATTAAATGCATGGAAAATATCAAATGAAGTGAGAAAGGGTTGAAAATTGATTATGTGCCTTTGAATGGTGCGTATTGAACACACAAAAAGTATGGACTTAAAATAAGTTATTAAAAATGAAATCCTTTTGTAATAGATGAGTTTTCGTCCGAAACCCTCATACTTCGAAAGAGATTGTCCAATTTGTAACCGAAGTGCATCCAGTTTTTGCCGCAACCCTCTCAAATATTTAGAAGTTGCTATGTGGGTGAAATTATGATTTCATGCCAAGTTACAACCTTTTTAGAGATCGTTTGTACTTCTTTTGCAATTCAGGGTCATTTAGCTGAAAAGAAATCATTAAATGCTTGGAAAATATCAAATGAAGTCCCCGAAAGGGTTGAAAATTGATTATGTGCCTTTGAATGGTGCATATTGAACACACAAAAAGTATGGAGTTAAACTAAGTTATTAAAATTGAAATCCCTTTGCAATAGATGAGTTTTCGTCCGAAACCCTCATACTTCCGAAGAGATTGTCCAATTTGTACATGAAGTGCATCCAGTTTTTGCCGTAACCCTCTCAACTCTTTATAACTTGCTATGTGGGTGAAATTATGATGTCATGCCAACTTACAGCCTTTTCAGAGTTCATTTGTACTGCTTTTCAAATTCAGGGTCATTTAGCTCAAAATAAATCATTAAATGCATGGAAAATATCAAATCAAGTTAGAAAGGGTTGAAAATTGATGATCGCCTTTGAATGGTGCATATTGAACACACAAAAAGTATGGAGTTAAACTAAGTTATAAAAAATGAAATCCCTTTGTAATAGATGAGTTTTTGTCCGAAACCCTCATACTTCGAAAGAGATTGTCCAATTTGTACACGAAATGCATCCAGTTTTTGCCGTAACCCTCTCAACTCTTTAGAAGTTGCTATGTGGGTGAAATTATGATGTCATGCCAAGTTACAACCTTTTCAGAGTTCATTTGTAATGCTTTTCAAATTCAGGTTCATTTAGCTCAAAATAAATCATTAAATGCATGGAAAATATCAAATGAAGTCCGAAAGGGTTGAAAATTGATTATGTGCCTTTGAATGGTGCGTATTGAACACACAAAAATTATGGACTTAAAATAAGTTATTAAAAATGAAATCCTTTTGTAATAGATGAGTTTTCGTCCGAAACCCTCATACTTCGAAAGAGATTGTCCAATTTGTAACCGAAGTGCATCCAGTTTTTGCCGCAACCCTCTCAAATATTTAGAAGTTGCTATGTGGGTGAAATTATGATTTCATGCCAAGTTACAACCTTTTTAGAGATCGTTTGTACTTCTTTTGCAATTCAGGGTCATTTAGCTGAAAAGAAATCATTAAATGCTTGGAAAATATCAAATGAAGTCCCCGAAAGGGTTGAAAATTGATTATGTGCCTTTGAATGGTGCATATTGAACACACAAAAAGTATGGAGTTAAACTAAGTTATTAAAATTGAAATCCCTTTGCAATAGATGAGTTTTCGTCCGAAACCCTCATACTTCCGAAGAGATTGTCCAATTTGTACATGAAGTGCATCCAGTTTTTGCCGTAACCCTCTCAACTCTTTATAACTTGCTATGTGGGTGAAATTATGATGTCATGCCAACTTACAGCCTTTTCAGAGTTCATTTGTACTGCTTTTCAAATTCAGGGTCATTTAGCTCAAAATAAATCATTAAATGCATGGAAAATATCAAATCAAGTTAGAAAGGGTTGAAAATTGATGATCGCCTTTGAATGGTGCATATTGAACACACAAAAAGTATGGAGTTAAACTAAGTTATAAAAAATGAAATCCCTTTGTAATAGATGAGTTTTTGTCCGAAACCCTCATACTTCGAAAGAGATTGTCCAATTTGTACACGAAATGCATCCAGTTTTTGCCGTAACCCTCTCAACTCTTTAGAAGTTGCTATGTGGGTGAAATTATGATGTCATGCCAAGTTACAACCTTTTCAGAGTTCATTTGTAATGCTTTTCAAATTCAGGTTCATTTAGCTCAAAATAAATCATTAAATGCATGGAAAATATCAAATGAAGTCCGAAAGGGTTGAAAATTGATGATGTGCCTTTGAATGGTGCATATTGCACACACAAAAAGTATGGAGTTAAAATAGGTTGTTAACAAAGAAATCCCTTTGTAATAGATGAGTTTTCGTCCGAAACCCTCATACTTCGAAAGAGATTGTCCAATTTGTAATCGAAGTGCATCCAGTTTTTGCCGCAACCCACTCAAATCTTTAGAAGCTGCTATGTCGGTGAAATTATGATTTCATGCCAAGATACAACCTTTTCAGAGTTCATTTGTACTGCTTTTCAAATTCAGGGTCATTAAGCTCAAAATAAATCATTAAATGCTTGGAAAATATCAAATGAAGTCTGAAAGGGTTGAAAATCGATGATGTGCCTTTGAATGGTGCATATTGCGCACACAAAAAGTATGGAGTTAAAATAAGTTGTTAAAAAAGAAATCTCTTTGTAATAGATGAGTTTTCGTCCGAAACCCTCATACTTCGAAAGAGATTGTTCAATTTGTACACGAAGTGCATCAAGTTTTTGCCGTAAACCTCTCAAATCTTTAGAAGTTGCTATGTGGGTGAAATTATGATGACATGCCAAGTTACAGCCTTTTCAGAGTTCATTTGTACTACTTTTCAAATTCAGGGTCATTTAGCTCAAAATAAATCATTAAATGCGTGGAAAATATCAAATGAAGTTAGAAAGGGTTGAAAATTGATGATGTGCCTTTGAATGGTGCATAATGAACACACAGAAAGTATGGAGTTAAACTAAGTTATAAAAAATGAAATCCCTTTGTAATAGATGAGTTTTCGTCCGAAACCCTCATACTTCCAAAGACATTGTCCAATTTGTAACCGAAGTGCATCCAGTTTTTGCCGCAACCCTCTCAAATCTTTAGAAGTTGCTATGTGGGTGAAATTATGATTTCATGCCAAGTTACAACCTTTTCAGAGTTCATTTGTACCGCTTTTCAAATTCTGGGTCATTTAGCTCAAAATAAATTATTAAATGCTTGGAAAATATGAAATGAAGTCAGAAAGGGTTGAAAATTGATGATGTTCCTTTGAATGGTGCATATTGAACACACGAAAAGTATGGAGCTAAAATAAGTTATTAAAAATGAAATCCTTTTGTAATAGATGAGTTTTCGTCCGAAACCCTCATACCTCGAAAGAGATTGTCCAATTTGTAACCGAAGTGCATCCAGTTTTTGACGCAACCCTCTCAAATCTTTAGAAGTTGCTATGTGGGTGAAATTATGATTTCCTGCCAAGTTACAACCTTTTCAGAGTTCATTTGTACTGCTTTTCAAATTCAGGGTCATTTAGCTCAAAATAAATCATTAAATGCATGGAAAATATCAAATGAACTCCGAAAGGGTTGAAAATTGATGATGTGCCTTTGAATGGTGCATATTGCACACACAAAAAGTATGGAGTTAAAATAAGTTATTAAAAAGAAATCTTTTTGTAATAGATGAGTTTTCGTCCGAAACCCTCATACTTGGAAAGAGATTGTTCAATTTGTACACGAAGTGCATCAATTTTTTGCCTTAAACCTCTCAACTCTTTAGAAGTTGCTATGTGGGTGAAATTATGATGGCATGCAAAGTTACAACCTTTTCAGAGTTCATTTGTACTGCTTTTCAAATTCAGGGTCATTTAGCTCAAAATAAATCATTAAATGCATGGAAAATATCAAATGAAGTGAGAAAGGGTTGAAAATTGATTATGTGCCTTTGAATGGTGCGTATTGAACACACAAAAAGTATGGACTTAAAATAAGTAATTTAAAATGAAATCCTTTTGTAATAGATGAGTTTTCGTCCGAAACCCTCATACTTCGAAAGAGATTGTCCAATTTGTAACCGAAGTGCATCCAGTTTTTGCCGCAACCCTCTCAAATCTTTAGAAGTTGCTATGTGGGTGAAATTATGATTTCTTGCCAAGTTACAACCTTTTTAGAGATCGTTTGTACTGCTTTTCAAATTCAGGGTCATTTAGCCGAAAATAAATCATTAAATGCTTGGAAAATATCAAATGAAGTCCGAAAGGGTTGAAAATTGATTATGTGCCTTTGAATGGTGCATATTGAACACACAAAAAGTATGGAGTTAAACTAAGTTATTAAAATTGAAATCCCTTTGCAATAGATGAGTTCTCGTCCGAAACCCTCATACTTCGAAAGAGATTGTCCAAATTGTACACGAAGTGCATCTAATTTTTCCCGTAACCCTCTCAACTCTTTATAAGTTGCTATGTGGGTGAAATTATGATGTCATGCCAAGTAACAACCTTTTCAGAGTTCATTTGTAATGCTTTTCAAATTCAGGATCATTTAGCTCAAAATAAATCATTAAATCCATGGAAAATATCAAATGAAGTCCAAAAGGGTTGAAAAGTGATGATGTGCCTTTGAATGGTGCATATTGCACACACAAAAATATGGATTTAAAATAAGTTATTAAAACAGAAATCCCTTTTTAATAGATGAGTTTTCGTCCAAAACCCTCATACTTTGAAAGAGATTGTCCAATTTGTACACGAAGTGCATGAAGTTTTTGCCGTAAACGTCTCAACTCTTTAGAAGTTGCTATGTGGGTGAAATTATGATGGCATGCGAAGTTACAACCTTTTCAGAGTTCATTTGTACTGCTTTTCAAATTCAGGGTCATTTAGCTCAAAATAAATCATTAAATGCATGGAAAATATCAAACGAAGTGAGAAAGGGTTGAAAATTAATGATGTGCCTTTGAATGGTGCGTATTGAACACACAAAAATTATGGAGTTAAAATAAGTTATCAAAAATGAAATCCTTTTGTAATAGATGAGTTTTCGTCCGAAACCCTCATACTTCGAAAGAGATTGTCCAATTTGTAACCGAAGTCCATCCAGTTTTTGCCGCAACCCTCTCAAATCTTTAGAAGTTGCTATGTGGGTGAAATTATGATTTCATGCCAAGTTACAACCTTTTCAGAGATCGTTCGTACTGCTTTTCAAATTCAGGGTCATTTAGCTCAAAATAAATCATTAAATGCTTGGAACATATCAAATGAAGTCCGAAAGGGTTGAAAATTTATTATGTGCCTTTGATTGGTGCATATTGAACACACAAAAAGTATGGAGTTAAAATAAGTTATTAAAATTGAAATCCCTTTGTAATAGATGAGTTTTCATCCGAAACCCTCATACTTCCAAAGAGATTGTCCAATTTGTACACGAAGTGCATCTAGTTTTTGCCGTAACCCTCTCAACTCTTTAGAAGTTGCTATGTGGGTGAAATTATGATGTCATGCCAAGTTACAGCCTTTTCAGAGTTCATTTGTACTTCTTTTCAAATACAGGGTCATTTAGCTCAAAATAAATCATTAAATGCATGGAAAATATCAAATGAAGTTAGAAAGGGTTGAAAATTGATGATGTGTCTTTGAATGGTGCATATTGAACACACAAAAAGTATGGAGTTAAACTACGTTATAAAAAAATGAAATCCCTTTGTAATAGATGAGTTTTCGTCCGAAACCCTCATACTTCGAAAGAGATTGTCTGATTTGTACACGAAGTGCGTCAAGTTTTTGCCGTCAACCTCTCAACTCTTTAGAAGTTGCTGTGTGGGTGAAATTATGATGGCATGCCAAGTTACAACCTTTTAAGAGTTCATTTGTAATGCTTTTCAAATTCAGGGTCATTTAGCTCAAAATAAATCATTAAATGCATGGAAAATATCAAATGAAGTCCGAAAGGGTTGAAAATTCATGATGTGCCTTTGATTGGTGCATATTGAACACACAAAAAGTATGGAGTTAAAATAAGTTATCAAAAATGAACTCCTTTTTTAATACATGAGTTTTCGTCCGAATCCCTCATACTTCGAAAGAGATTGTCCAATTTGTAACCGAAGTGCATCCAGTTTTTACCGCAACCCTCTCAAATCTTTAGAAGTTGCTATGTGGGTGAAATTATGATTTCCTGCCAAGTTACAACCTTTTGAGAATTCATTTGTACTGCTTTTCAAATTCAGGGTCATTTAGCTCAAAATAAATCATGAAATGCTTGGAAAATATCAAATGAAGTCCAAAAGGGTTGAAAATTGATGATGTGCCTTTGAATGGTGCATATTGAACACACAAAAATTATGGAGTTAAAATAAGTTATTAAAAATGAAATCCCTTTGTAATAGATGAGTTTTCGTCCGAACCCCTCATACTTCGAAAGAGATTGTCCAATTTACACACGAAGTGCATCCAGTTTTTGCCGTAACCCTCTCAACTCTTTAGAAGTTGCTATGTGGGTGAAATTATGATGTCATGCCAAGTTACAACCTTTTTAGAGTTCATTTGTAATGCTTTTCAAATTCAGGGTCATTTAGCTCAAAATAAATCATTAAATGCATGGAAAATATGAAATGAAGTCCGAAAGGGTTGAAAATTGATGATGTGCCTTTGAATGGTGCATATTGCACACACAAAAAGTATGGAGTTAAAATAAGTTGTTAAAAAAGAAATCCCTTTGTAATAGATGAGTTTTCGTCCGAAACCCTCATACTTCGAAAGAGATTGTCCAATTTTTACATGAAGTGCATCAAGTTTTTGCCTTAAACCTCTCAAATCTTTAGAAGTTGCTATGTGGGTGAAATTATGATGTCATGCCAAGTTACAGCCTTTTCAGAGTTCATTTGTACTGCTTTTCAAATTCAGGGTCATTTAGCTCAAAATAAATCATTAAATGCATGGAAAATATCAAATGAAGTTAGAAAGGGTTGACAATTGATGATGTGCCTTTGAATGGTGCATATTGAACACACAAAAAGTATGGAGTTAAACTTAGTTATAGAAAATGAAATCCCTTTGTAATAGATGAGTTTTCGTCCGAAACCCTCATACTTCGAAAGAGATTATCCAATTTGTAACCGAAGTACATCCAGTTTTTGCCGCAACCCACTCAAATCTTTAGAAGTTGCTATGTGCGTGAAATTATGATTTCATGCCAAGTTACAACCTTTTTAGAGTTCATTTGTACCGATTTTCAAATTCAGGGTCATTTAGCTCAAAATAAATCATTAAATGCTTGGAAAATATCAAATGAAGTCCGAAAGGGTTGAAAATTGATTATGTGCCTTTGATTGGTGCATATTGATCACACAAAAAGTATGGAGTTAAAATAAGTTATTAAAAATGAAATCCCTTTGTAATATATGAGTTTTCGTCCGAAACGCTCATACTTCCAAAGGGATTGTCCAATTTGTACACGAAGTGCGTCCAGTTTTTGCCGCAACCCTCTCAAATCTTTAGAAGTTCCTATGTGGGTGAAATTATGATTTCCTGCCAAGTTACAACCTTTGAAGAGTTCATTTGTACTGCTTTTCAAATTCAGGGTCATTTAGCTCAAAATAAATCATTAAATGCTTGGAAAATATCAAATGAAGTCCGAAAGGGTTGAAAAATTGATGATGTGCCTTTGAATGGTGCATATTGCACACACAAAAAGTATGGAGTTAAAATAAGTTATTAAAAATGAAATCCCTTTGTAATAGATGAGTTTTCGTCCGAAATCCTCATACTTGGAAAGAGATTGTCCAATTTTTATACACGAAGTGCATCCTATTTTTCCCGTAACCCTCGCAACTCTTTATAAGTTGCTATGTGGGTGAAATTATGATGTCATGCCAAGTTACAACCTTTTGAGAGTTCATTTGTAATGCTTTTCAAATTCAGGGTCATTTAGCTCAAAATAAATCATTAAATGCATGGAAAATATGAAATGAAGTCCGAAAGGGTTGAAAATTGATGATGTGCCTTTAAATGGTGCATATTTCACACACAAAAAGTATGGAGTTAAAAAAGAAATCCCTTTGTAATAGATGAGTTTTCGTTCGAAACCCTCATACTTCGAAAGAGATTGTCCAATTTGTACACGAAGTGCATCAAGTTTTTGCCGTAAACCTCTCAACTCTTTAGAAGTTGCTATGTGGGTGAAATTATGTTGGCATGCCAAGTTACAACCTTTTCAGAGTTCATTTGTACTGCTTTTCAAATTTAGGGTCATTTAGCTCAAAATAAATCATTAAATGCTTGGAAAATATCAAATGAAGTCCGAAAGGGTTGAAAATTGATGATGTGCCTTTGAATGGTGCATATTGCACACACAAAAAGTATGGAGTTAAAATAAGTTATTAAAAATGAAATCCCTTTGTAATAGATGAGTTTTCGTCCGAAACCCTCATACTTGGAAAGAGATTGTCCAATTTGTACACGAAGTGCATCCAATTTTTCCCGTAACCCTCTCAAATCTTTAGAAGTTGCTATGTGGGTGAAATTATGATGTCATGCCAAGTCACAACCTTTTCAGAGTTCATTTGTACTGCTTTTCAAATTCAGGGTCATTTAGCTCAAAATAAATCATTAAATGCATGGAAAATATCAAATGAAGTCAGAAAGGGTTCAAAATTGATGATGTGGCTTTGAATGGTGCGTACTGAACACACAAAAAGTATGGAGTTAAAATAAGTTATTAAAAATGAAATCCTTTTGTAATAGATGAGTTTTCGTCCGAAACCCTCATACTTCGAAAGCGATTGTCCAATTTGTACACGAAGTGCATCCAGTTTTTTCCGCAACCCTGTCAAATCTTTAGAAGTTGCTATGTGGGTGAAATTATGATTTCAGGGCAAGTTACAACCTTTTCAGAGATCGTTTGTACTGCTTTTCAAATTCAGGGTCATTTAGCTCAAAATAAATCATTAAATGCTTGGAAAATATGAAATGAAGTCCGAAAGGGTTGAAAATTGATTATGTGCCTTTGAATGGTGCATATTGAACGCACAAAAAGTATGGAGTTAAACTAAGTTATTAAAATTGAAATCCCTTTGTAATAGATGAGTTTCCGTCCGAAACCCTCATACTTCCAAAGAGATTGTCCAATTTGTACACGAAGTGCATCCAGTTTTTGCCGTAACCCTCTCAACTCTTTATAAGTTGCTACGTGGGTGAAATTATGATGTCATGCCAAGTTACAGCCTTTTCAGAGTTCATTTGTACTGCTTTTCAAATTCAGGGTCATTTAGCTCAAAATAAATCATTAAATGCATGGAAAATATCAAATGAAGTTAGAAAGGGTTGAAAATTGATGATGTGCCTTTGAATGGTGCATATTGAACACACAAAAAGTATGGAGTTAAACTAAGTTATAAAAAATGAAATCCCTTTGTAACAGATGAGTTTTCGTCCAAAACCCTCATACTTCGAAAGAAATTGTCCAATTTGTAACCGAAGTGCATCCAGTTTTTTCCGCAACCCACTCAAATCTTTAGAAGTTGCTATGTGGGTGAAATTATGGTTTCATGCCAAGTTACAACCTTTTCAGAGTTCATTTGTACTCCTTTTCAAATTCAGGGTCATTTAGCTCAAAATAAATCATTAAATGCTTGGAAAATATCAAATGAAGTCTGAAAGGGTTGAACATTGATTATGTGCCTTTGATTGGTGCATAGTGAACATACAAAAAGTATGGAGTTAAAATAAGTTATTACAAATGAAATTCCTTTGTAATATATGAGTTTTCGTCCGGAACCCTTATACTTCCAAAGAGATTGTCCAATTTGTACACGGAGTGCATCCAGTTTTTGCCGTAACTCTCTCAACTCTTTAGAAGTTTCTATGTGGGTCATTTAGCTCAAAATAAATCATTAAATGCATGGAAAATATCAAATGAAGTCAGAAAGGGTTGAAAATTGATGATGTGCCTTTGAATGGTGCATATTGAACACACGAAAAGTATGGAGTTAAAATAAGTTATTAAAAATGAAATCCTTTTGTAATAGATGAGTTTTCGTCTGAAACCCTCATACTTCGAAAGAGATTGTCCAATTTGTAACCGAAGTGCATCCAATTTTTGCCGCAACCCTCTCAAATCTTTAGAAGTTGCTATGTGGGTGAAATTATGATTTCCTGCCAAGTCACAACCTTTTCAGAGTTCATTTGTACTGCTTTTCAAATTCAGGGTCATTTAGCTCAAAATAAATCATTAAATGCATGGAAAATATCAAATGAAGTCCGAAAGGGTTGAAAATTGATGATGTGCCTTTGAATGGTGCACATTGCACACACAGAAAGTATGGAGTTAAAATAAGTTATTAAAAAGAACTCTCTTTGTAATAGATGAGTTTTCGTCCGAAACCCTCATACTTCGAAAGAGATTGTTCAATTTGTACACGAAGTGCATCAGTTTTTTCCCGTAAACCTCTCAACTCTTTAGAAGTTGCTATTTGGGTGAAATTATGATGGCATGCCAAGTTACAACCTTTTCAGAGTTCATTTGTACTGCTTTTCAAATTCAGGGTCATTTAGCTCAAAATAAATCATTAAATGCATGGAAAATATCCAATGAAGTGAGAAAGGGTTGAAAATTGATTATGTGCCTTTGAATGGTGCGTATTGAACACACAAAAAGTATGGACTTAAAATAAGTTATTAAAAATGAAATCCTTTTGTAATAGATGAGTTTTCGTCCGAAACCCTCATACTTCGAAAGAGATTGTCCAATTTGTAACCGAAGTGCATCCAGTTTTTGCCGCAACCCTCTCAAATCTTTAGAAGTTGCTATGTGGGTGAAATTATGATTTCATGCCAAGTTACAACCTTTTTAGAGATCGTTTGTACTGCTTTTCAAATTCAGGGTCATTTAGGTGAAAAGAAATCATTAAATGCTTGGAAAATATCAAATGAAGTCCGAAAGGGTTGAAAATTGATTATGTGCCTTTGAATGGTGCATATTGAACACACAAAAAGTATGGAGTTAAACTAAGTTATTAAAATTGAAATCCCTTTGCAATAGATCAGTTTTCGTCCGAAACCCTCATACTTCCGAAGAGATTGTCCAATTTGTACATGAAGTGCATCCAGTTTTTGCCGTAACCCTCTCAACTCTTTATAACTTGCTATGTGGGTGAAATTATGATGTCATGCCAACTTACAGCCTTTTCAGAGTTCATTTGTACTGCTTTTCAAATTCAGGGTCATTTAGCTCAAAATAAATCATTAAATGCATGGAAAATATCAAATCAAGTTAGAAAGGGTTGAAAATTGATGATCGCCTTTGAATGGTGCATATTGAACACACAAAAAGTATGGAGTTAAACTAAGTTATAAAAAATGAAATCCCTTTGTAATAGATGAGTTTTTGTCCGAAACCCTCATACTTCGAAAGAGATTGTCCAATTTGTACACGAAGTGCATCCAGTTTTTGCCGTAACCCTCTCAACTCTTTAGAAGTTGCTATGTGGGTGAAATTATGATGTCATGCCAAGTTACAACCTTTTCAAAGTTCATTTGTAATGCTTTTCAAATTCAGGTTCATTTAGCTCAAAATAAATCATTAAATGCATGGAAAATATCAAATGAAGTCCGAAAGGGTTGAAAATTGATGATGTGCCTTTGAATGGTGCATATTGCACACACAAAAAGTTTGGAGTTAAAATAAGTTGTTAACAAAGAAATCCCTTTGTAATAGATGAGTTTTCATCCGAAACCCTCATACTTCGAAAGAGATTGTCCAATTTGTAATCGAAGTGCATCCAGTTTTTGCCGCAACCCACTCAAATCTTTAGAAGCTGCTATGTCGGTGAAATTATGATTTCATGCCAAGTTACAACCTTTTCAGAGTTCATCTGTACTGCTTTCCAAATTCAGGGTCATTTAGCTCAAAATAAATCATTAAATGCTTGGAAAATATCAAATGAAGTCTGAAAGGGTTGAAAATCGATGATGTGCCTTTGAATGGTGCATATTGCGCACACAAAAAGTATGGAGTTAAAATAAGTTGTTAAAAAAGAAATCTCTTTGTAATAGATGAGTTTTCGTCCGAAACCCTCATACTTCGAAAGAGATTGTTCAATTGGTACACGAAGTGCATCAAGTTTTTGCCGTAAACCTCTCAAATCTTTAGAAGTTGCTATGTGGGTGAAATTATGATGTCATGCCAAGTTACAGCCTTTTCAGAGTTCATTTGTACTACTTTTCAAATTCAGGGTCATTTAGCTCAAAATAAATCATTAAATGCGTGGAAAATATCAAATGAAGTTAGAAAGGGTTGAAAATTGATGATGTGCCTTTGAATGGTGCATAATGAACACACAAAAAGTGTGGAGTTAAACTAAGTTATAAAAAATGAAATCCCTTTGTAATAGATGAGTTTTCGTCCGAAACCCTCATACTTCGAAAGAGATTGTTCAATTTGTACACGAAGTGCATCAAGTTTTTGCCGTAAACCTCTCAAATCTTTAGAAGTTGCTATGTGGGTGAAATTATGATGTCATGCCAAGTTACAGCCTTCTCAGAGTTCATTTGTACTACTTTTCAAATTCAGGGTCATTTAGCTCAAAATAATTCATTAAATGCGTGGAAAATATCAAATGAAGTTAGAAAGGGTTGAAAATTGATGATGTGCTTTTGAATGGTGCATAATGAACACACAAAAAGTGTGGAGTTAAACTAAGTTATAAAAAATGAAATCCCTTTGTAATAGATGAGTTTTCGTCCGAAACCCTCATACTTCGAAAGACATTGTCCAATTTGTAACCGAAGTGCATCCAGTTTTTGCCGCAACCCTCTCAAATCTTTAGAAGTTGCTATGTGGGTGAAATTATGATTTCATGCCAAGTTACAACCTTTTCAGAGTTCATTTGTACCGCTTTTCAAATTCAGGGTCATTTAGTTCAAAATCAATTATTAAATGCTTGGAAAATATCAAATGAAGTCAGAAAGGGTTGAAAATTGATGATGTTCCTTTGAATGGTGCATATTGAACACACAAAAAGTATGGAGTTAAAATAAGTTATTAAAAATGAAATCCTTTTGTAATAGATGAGTTTTCGTCCGAAACCCTCATACTTCGAAAGAGATTGTCCAATTTGTAACCGAAGTGCATCCAGTTTTTGCCGCAACCCTCTCAAATCTTTAGAAGTTGCTATGTGGGTGAAATTATGATTTCCTGCCAAGTTACAACCTTTTCAGAGTTCATTTGTACTGCTTTTCAAATTCAGGGTCATTTAGCTCAAAATAAATCATTAAATGCATGGAAAATATCAAATGAACTCCGAAAGGGTTGAAAATTGATGATGTGCCTTTGAATGGGGCATATTGCACACACAAAAAGTATGGAGTTAAAATAAGTTATTAAAAAGAAATCTCTTTGTAATAGATGAGTTTTCGTCCGAAACCCTCATACTTGGAAAGAGATTGTTCAATTTGTACACGAAGTGCATCAATTTTTTGCCTTAAACCTCTCAACTCTTTAGAAGTTGCTATGTGGGTGAAATTATGATGGCATGCAAAGTTACAACCTTTTCAGAGTTCATTCGTACTGCTTTTCAAATTCAGGGTCATTTAGCTCAAAATAAATCATTAAATGCATGGAAAATATCAAATGAAGTGAGAAAGGGTTGAAAATTGATTATGTGCCTTTGAATGGTGCGTATTGAACACACAAAAATTATGGACTTAAAATAAGTTATTTAAAATGAAATCCTTTTGTAATAGATGAGTTTTCGTCCGAAACCCTCATACTTGGAAAGAGATTGTCCAATTTGTAACCGAAGTGCATCCAGTTTTTGCCGCAACCCTCTCAAATCTTTAGAAGTTGCTATGTGGGTGAAATTATGATTTCTTGCCAAGTTACAACCTTTTTAGAGATCGTTTGTACTGCTTTTCAAATTCAGGGTCATTTAGCTGAAAATAAATCATTAAATGCTTGGAAAATATCAAATGAAGTCCGAAAGGGTTGAAAATTGATTATGTGCCTTTGAATGGTGCATATTGAACACACAAAAAGTATGGAGTTAAACTAAGTTATTAAAATTGAAATCCCTTTGCAATAGATGAGTTTTCGTCCGAAACACTCATACTTCCAAAGAGATTGTCCAATTTGTACATGAAGTGCATCCAGTTTTTGCCGTAACCCTCTCAACTCTTTATAACTTGCTATGTGGGTGAAATTATGATGTCATGCCAACTTACAGCCTTTTCAGAGTTCATTTGTACTGCTTTTCAAATACAAGGTCATTTAGCTCAAAATAAATCATTAAATGCATGGAAAATATCAAATCAAGTTAGCAAGGGTTGAAAATTGATGATGTGCCTTTGAATGGTGCATATTAAACACACAAGAAGTATGGAGTTAAACTAAGTTATAAAAAATGAAATCCCTTTGAAATAGATGAGTTTTTGTCCGAAACCCTCATACTTCGAAAGAGATTGTCCAATTTGTACACGAAGTGCATCCAATTTTTGCCGTAACCCCCTCAACTATTTAGAAGTTGCTATGTGGGTGAAATTATGATGTCATGCCAACTTACAACCTTTTCAGAGTTCATTTGTAATGCTTTTCAAATTTAGGGTCATTTAGCTCAAAATAAATCATTAAATGCATGGAAAATATCAAATGAAGTCCGAAAGGGTTGAAAATTGATGATGTGCCTTTGAATGGTGCATATTGCACACACAAAAAGTATGAAGTTAAAATAAGTTGTTAAAAAAGAAATCCCTTTGTAATAGATGAGTTTTCGTCCGAAACCCTCATACTTCGAAAGAGATTGTGCAATTTGTAATCGAAGTGCATCCAGTTTTTGCCGCAACCCACTCAAATCTTTAGAAGCTGCTATGTGGGTAAAATTATGATTTCATGCCAAGTTACAACCTTTTCAGAGTTCATTTGTACTGCTTTTCAAATTCAGGGTCATTTAGCTCAAAATAAATCATTAAATGCTTGGAAAATATCAAATGAAGTCTGAAAGGGTTGAAAATTGATGATGTGCCTTTGAATGGTGCATATTGCACACACAAAAAGTATGGAGTTAAAATAAGTTGTCAAAAAAGAAATCTCTTTGTAACAGATGAGTTTTCGTCCGAAACCCTCATACTTCGAAAGAGATTGTTCAATTTGTACACGAAGTGCATCATGTTTTTGCCGTAAACCTCTCAAATCTTTAGAAGTTGCTATGTGGGTGAAATTATGATGTCATGCCAAGTTACAGCCTTTTCAGAGTTCATTTGTACTGCTTTTCAAATTCAGGGTCATTTAGCTCAAAATAAATCATTAAATGCATGGAAAATATCAAATGAAGTTAGAAAGGGTTGAAAATTGATGATGTGCCTTTGAATGGTGCATAATGAACACACAAAAAGTATGGAGTTAAACTAAGTTATAAAAAATGAAATCCCTTTGTAATAGATGAGTTTTCGTCCGAAACCCTCATACTTCGAAAGACATTGTCTAATTTGTAACCGAAGTGCATCCAGTTTTTGCCGCAACCCTCTCAAATCTTTAGAAGTTGCTATGTGGGTGAAATTATGATTTCATGCCAAGTTACAACCTTTTCAGAGTTCATTTGTACCGCTTTTCAAATTCAGGGTCATTTAGCTCAAAATAAATTATTAAATGCTTGGAAAATATCAAATGAAGTCAGAAAGGGTTGAAAATTGATGATGTTCCTTTGAATGGTGCATATTGAACACACGAAAAGTATGGAGTTAAAATAAGTTATTAAAAATGAAATCCTTTTGTAATAGATGAGTTTTCGTCCGAAACCCTCATACTTCGAAAGAGATTGTCCAATTTGTACACGAAGTGCATCCAGTTTTTGCCGTAACCCTCTCAACTCTTTAGAAGTTGCTATGTGGGTGAAATTATGATTTCCTGCCAAGTTACAACCTTTTCAGAGTTCATTTGTACTGCTTTTCAAATTCAGGGTCATTTAGCTCAAAATAAATCATTAAATGCATGGAAAATATCAAATGAACTCCGAAAGGGTTGAAAATTGATGATGTGCCTTTGAATGGTGCATATTGCACACACAAAAAGTATGGAGTTAAAATAAGTTATTAAAAAGAAATCTCTTTGTAATAGATGAGTTTTCGTCCGAAACCCTCATACTTGGAAAGAGATTGTTCAATTTGTACACGAAGTGCATCAATTTTTTGCCTTAAACCTCTCAACTCTTTAGAAGTTGCTATGTGGGTGAAATTATGATGGCATGCAAAGTTACAACCTTTTCAGAGTTCATTTGTACAGCTTTTCAAATTCAGGGTCATTTAGCTCAAAATAAATCATTAAATGCATGGAAAATATCAAATGAAGTGAGAAAGGGTTGAAAATTGATTATGTGCCTTTGAATGGTGCGTATTGAACACACAAAAAGTATGGACTTAAAATAAGTTATTTAAAATGAAATCCTTTTGTAATAGATGAGTTTTCGTCCGAAACCCTCATACTTCGAAAGAGATTGTCCAATTTGTAACCGAAGTGCATCCAGTTTTTGCCGCAACCCTCTCAAATCTTTAGAAGTTGCTATGTGGGTGAAATTATGATTTCTTGCCAAGTTACAACCTTTTTAGAGATCGTTTGTACTGCTTTTCAAATTCAGGGTCATTTAGCTGAAAATAAATCATTAAATGCTTGGAAAATATCAAATGAAGTCCGAAAGGGTTGAAAATTGATTATGTGCCTTTGAATGGTGCATATTGAACACACAAAAAGTATGGAGTTAAACTAAGTTATTAAAATTGAAATCCCTTTGCAATAGATGAGTTTTCGTCCGAAACCCTCATACTTCCAAAGAGATTGTCCAATTTGTACATGAAGTGCATCCAGTTTTTGCCGTAACCCTCTCAACTCTTTATAACTTGCTATGTGGGTGAAATTATGATGTCATGCCAACTTACAGCCTTTTCAGAGTTCATTTGTACTGCTTTTCAAATACAGGGTCATTTAGCTCAAAATAAATCATTAAATGCATGGAAAATATCAAATCAAGTTAGAAAGGGTTGAAAATTGATGATGTGCCTTTGAATGGTGCATATTCAACACACAAAAAGTATGGAGTTAAACTAAGTTATAAAAAATGAAATCCCTTTGAAATAGATGAGTTTTTGTCCGAAACCCTCATACTTCGAAAGAGATTGTCCAATTTGTACACGAAGTGCATCCAATTTTTGCCGTAACCCCCTCAACTATTTAGAAGTTGCTATGTGGGTGAAATTATGATGTCATGCCAAGTTACAACCTTTTCAGAGTTCATTTGTAATGCTTTTCAAATTTAGGGTCATTTAGCTCAAAATAAATGATTAAATGCATGGAAAATATCAAATGAAGTCCGAAAGGGTTGAAAATTGATGATGTGCCTTTGAATGGTGCATATTGCACACACAAAAAGTATGAAGTTAAAATAAGTTGTTAAAAAAGAAATCCCTTTGTAATAGATGAGTTTTCGTCCGAACCCTCATACTTCGAAAGAGATTGTGCAATTTGTAATCGAAGTGCATCCAGTTTTTGCCGCAACCCACTCAAATCTTTAGAAGCTGCTATGTGGGTGAAATTATGATTTCATACCAAGTTACAACCTTTTCAGAGTTCATTTGTACTGCTTTTCAAATTCAGGGTCATTTAGCTCAAAATAAATCATCAAATGCTTGGAAAATATCAAATGAAGTCTGAAGGGTTGAAAATTGATGATGTGCCTTTGAATGGTGCATATTGCACAGACAAAAATTATGGAGTTAAAATAAGTTGTCAAAAAAGAAATCTCTTTGTAACAGATGAGTTTTCGTCCGAAACCCTCATACTTCGAAAGAGATTGTTCAATTTGTACACGAAGTGCATCATGTTTTTGCCGTAAACCTCTCAAATCTTTAGAAGTTGCTATGTGGGTGAAATTATGATGTCATGCCAAGTTACAGCCTTTTCAGAGTTCATTTGTACTGATTTTCAAATACAGGGTCATTTAGCTCAAAATAAATCATTAAATGCATGGAAAATATCAAATCAAGTTAGAAAGGGTTGAAAATTGATGATCGCCTTTGAATGGTGCATATTCAACACACAAAAAGTATGGAGTTAAACTAAGTTATAAAAAATGAAATCCCTTTGTAATAGATGAGTTTTTGTCCGAAACCCTCATACTTCGAAAGAGATTGTCCAATTTGTACCCGAAGTGCATCCAGTTTTTGCCGTAACCCTCTCAACTCTTTAGAAGTTGCTATGTGGGTGAAATTATGATGTGATGCCAAGTTACAACCTTTTCAGAGTTCATTTGTAATGCTTTTCAAATTCAGGGTCATTTAGCTCAAAATAAATCATTAAATGCATGCAAAATATCAAATGAAGTCCGAAAGGGTTGAAAATTGATGATGTGCCTTTGAATGGTGCATATTGCACACACAAAAAGTATGGAGTTAAAAAAAGTTGTTAACAAAGAAATCCCTTTGTAATAGATGAGTTTTCGTCCGAAACCCTCATACTTCGAAAGAGATTGTCCAATTTGTAATCGAAGTGCATCCAGTTTTTGCCGCAACCCACTCAAATCTTTAGAAGCTGCTATGTCGGTGAAATTATGATTTCATGCCAAGTTACAACCTTTTCAGAGTTCATTTGTACTGCTTTTCAAATTCAGGGTCATTTAGCTCAAAATAAATCATTAAATGCTTGGAAAATATCAAATGAAGTCTGAAAGGGTTGAAAATCGATGATGTGCCTTTGAATGGTGCATATTGCGCACACAAAAAGTATGGAGTTAAAATAAGTTGTTAAAAAAGAAATCTCTTTGTAATAGATGAGTTTTCGTCCGAAACCCTCATACTTCAAAAGAGATTGTTCAATTTGTACACGAAGTGCATCAAGTTTTTGCCGTAAACCTCTCAAATCTTTAGAAGTTGCTATGTGGGTGAAATTATGATGTCATGCCAAGTTACAGCCTTTTCAGAGTTCATTTGTACTACTTTTCAAATTCAGGGTCATTTAGCTCAAAATAAATCATTACATGCGTGGAAAATATCAAATGAAGTTAGAAAGGGTTGAAAATTGATGATGTGCCTTTGAATGGTGCATAATGAACACACAAAAAGTATGGAGTTAAACTAAGTTATAAAAAATGAAATCCCTTTGTAATAGATGAGTTTTCGTCCGAAACCCTCATACTTCGAAAGAGATTGTCCAATTTGTAACCGAAGTGCATCCAGTTTTTGCCGCAACCCTCTCAAATCTTTAGAAGTTGCTATGTGGGTGAAATTATGATTTCATGCCAAGTTACAACCTTTTCAGAGTTCATTTGTACTGCTTTTCAAATTCAGGGTCATTTAGCTCAAAATAAATTATTAATTGCTTGGAAAATATCAAATGAAGTCAGAAAGGGTTGAAAATTGATGATGTTCCTTTGAATGGTGCATATTGAACACACGAAAAGTATGGAGTTAAAATAAGTTATTAAAAATGAAATCCTTTTGTAATAGATGAGTTTTCGTCCGAAACCCTCATACTTCGAAAGAGATTGTCCAATTTGTAACCGAAGTGCATCCAGTTTTTGCCGCAACCCTCTCAAATCTTTAGAAGTTGCTATGTGGGTGAAATTATGATTTCCTGCCAAGTTACAACCTTTTCAGAGTTCATTTGTACTGCTTTTCAAATTCAGGGTCATTTAGCTCAAAATAAATCATTAAATGCATGGAAAATATCAAATGAACTCCGAAAGGGTTGAAAATTGATGATGTGCCTTTGAATGGTGCATATTGCACACACAAAAAGTATGGAGTTAAAATAAGTTATTAAAAAGAAATCTCTTTGTAATAGATGAGTTTTCGTCCGAAACCCTCATACTTGGAAAGAGATTGTTCAATTTGTACAGGAAGTGCATCAATTTTTTGCCTTAAACCTATCAACTCTTTAGAAGTTGTTATGTGGGTGAAATTATGATGGCATGCAAAGTTACAACCTTTTCAGAGTTCATTTGTACTGCTTTTCAAATTCAGGGTCATTTAGCTCAAAATAAATCATTAAATGCATGGAAAATATCAAATGAAGTGAGAAAGGGTTGAAATTGATTATGTGCCTTTGAATGGTGCATATTGAACACACAAAAAGTATGGACTTAAAATAAGTTATTTAAAATGAAATCCTTTTGTAATAGATGAGTTTTCGTCCGAAACCCTCATACTTCGAAAGAGATTGTCCAATTTGTAAGCGAAGTGCATCCAGTTTTTGCCGCAACCCTCTCAAATCTTTAGAAGTTGCTATGTGGGTGAAATTATGATTTCATGCCAAGTTACAACCTTTTTAGAGATCGTTTGTACTGCTTTTCAAATTCAGGGTCATTTAGCTGAAAATAAATCATTAAATGCTTGGAAAATATCAAATGAAGTCCGAAAGGGTTGAAAATTGATTATGTGCCTTTGAATGGTGCATATTGAACACACAAAAAGTATGGAGTTAAACTAAGTTATTAAAATTGAAATCCCTTTGCAATAGATGAGTTTTCGTCCGAAACCCTCATACTTCCAAAGAGATTGTCCAATTTGTACATGAAGTGCATCCAGTTTTTGCCGTAACCCTCTCAACTCTTTATAACTTGCTATGTGGGTGAAATTATGATGTCATGCCAACTTACAGCCTTTTCAGAGTTCATTTGTACTGCTTTTCAAATACAGGGTCATTTAGCTCAAACTAAATCATTAAATGCATGGAAAATATCAAATCAAGTTAGAAAGGGTTGAAAATTGATGATGTGCCTTTGAATGGTGCATATTCAACACACAAAAAGTATGGAGTTAAACTAAGTTATAAAAAATGAAATCCCTTTGAAATAGATGAGTTTTTGTCCGAAACCCTCATACTTCGAAAGAGATTGTCCAATTTGTACACGAAGTGCATCCAATTTTTGCCGTAACCCCCTCAACTCTTTAGAAGTTGCTATGTGGGTGAAATTATGATGTCATGCCAAGTTACAACCTTTTCAGAGTTCATTTGTAATGCTTTTCAAATTTAGGGTCATTTAGCTCAAAATAAATCATTAAATGCATGGAAAATATCAAATGAAGTCCGAAAGGGTTGAAAATTGATGATGTGCCTTTGAATGGTGCATATTGCACACACAAAAATTATGAAGTTAAAATAAGTTGTTAAAAAAGAAATCCCTTTGTAATAGATGAGTTTTCGTCCGAAACCCTCATACTTCGAAAGAGATTGTGCAATTTGTAATCGAAGTGCATCCAGTTTTTGCCGCAACCCACTCAAATCTTTAGAAGCTGCTATGTGGGTGAAATTATGATTTCATGCCAAGTTACAACCTTTTGAGAGTTCATTTGTACTGCTTTTCAAATTCAGGGTCATTTAGCTCAAAATAAATCATTAAATGCTTGGAAAATATCAAATGAAGTTAGAAAGGGTTGAAAATTGATGATGTGCCTTTGAATGGTGCATAATGAACACACAAAAAGTATGGAGTTAAACTAAGTTATAAAAAACGAAATCCCTTTGTAATAGATGAGTTTTCGTCCGAAACCCTCATACTTCGAAAGAGATTGTCCAATTTGTAACCGAAGTGCATCCAGTTTTTGCCGCAACCCTCTCAAATCTTTAGAAGTTGCTATGTGGGTGAAATTATGATTTCATGCCAAGTTACAACCTTTTCAGAGTTCATTTGTACCGCTTTTCAAATGCAGGGTCATTTAGCTCAAAATAAATTATTAAATGCTTGGAAAATATCAAATGAAGTCCGAAAGGGTTGAAAATTGATTATGTGCCTTTGATTGGTGCATATTGAACACTCAAAAAGTATGGACTTAAAATAAGTTATTAAAAATGAAATTCCTTTGTAATATATGAGTTTTCGTCCGAAACCCTCATACTTCCAAAGAGATTGTCCAATTTGTACACGAAGTGCATCCAGTTTTTGCCGCAACCCTCTCAAATCTTTATAAGTTGCTATGTGGGTGAAATTATGATTTCCTGCCAAGTTACAACCTTTTCAGAGTTCATTTGTACTGCTTTTCAAATTCAGGGTCATTTAGCTCAAAATAATTCATTAAATGCTTGGAAAATATCAAATGAAGTCCGAAAGGGTTGAAAATTGATGATGTGCCTTTGAATGGTGCATATTGAAAACAAAAAAAATTTAGAGTTAAACTAACTTATTAAAAATGAAATCCCTTTGTAATAGATGAGTTTTCGTCCGGAACCCTCATACTTGGAAAGAGATTGTCCAATTTGTACACGAAGTGCATCAAGTTTTTGCCGTAAACCTCTCAACTCTTTAGAAGTTCCTCTGTGGGTGAAATTATGATGGCATGCCAAGTTACAACCTTTTCAGAGTTCATTTGTAATGCTTTTCAAATTCAGGGTCATTTAGCTCAAAATAAATCATTAAATGCATGGAAAATATCAAATGAACTCCAAAAGGGTTGAAAATTGATGATGTGCCTTTGAATGGTGCATATTCCACACACAAAAAGTATGGAGTTAAAATAAGTTATTAAAAAAGAAATCTCTTGGTAATAGATGAGTTTTCGTCCGAAACCCTCATACTTCGAAAGAGATTGTTCAATTTGTACACGAAGTGCATCAAGTTTTTGCCGTAAACCTCTCAACTCTTTAGAAGTTGCTATGTGGGTGAAATTATGATGGCATGGCAAGTTACAACCTTTTGAGAGTTCATTTGTACTGCTTTTAAAATTCAGGGTCATTTAGCTCAAAATAAATCATTAAATGCTTGGAAAATATCAAATGAAGTCCGAAAGGGTTGAAAACTGATTATGTGCCTTCGAATGGTGCATATTGAACACACAAAAAGTATAGAGTTAAAATAAATTATTAAAAATGAAATCCCTTTGTAATAGATGAGTTTTCATCCGAAACCCTCATACTTCCAAAGAGATTGTCCAATTTGTGCACGAAATGCATCCAGTTTTTGTCGTAACCCTCTCAACTCTCTAGAAGTTGATAGGTGGTTAAAATATGATGTCATGCCAAGTTACAACCTTTTTAGAGTTCATTTGTACTGCTTTTCAAATTTAGGGTTATTTAGCTCAAAATACATCATTAAATGCATGGAAAATATCAAATGAAGTCAGAAAGGGTTGAAAATTGAGGATGTGCCTTTGAATGGTGCATATTGAACACACAAAAAGTATGGAGTTAAAATAAGTTATTAAAAATGAAATCCTTTTGTAATAGATGAGTTTTCGTCCGAAACCCTCATACTTCGGAAGAGATTGTCCAATTTGTAACCGAAGTGCATCCAGTTTTTGCCGCAACCCTCTCAAATCTTTAGAAGTTGCTATGTGGGTGAAATTATAATTTCCTGCCAAGTTACAACCTTTTCAGAGTTCATTTGTACTGCTTTTCAAATTCAGGGTCATTTAGCTCAAAATAAATCATTAAATGCATGGAAAATATCAAATGAAGTCCGAAAGGGTTGAAAATTGATTATGTGCCTTTGAATGGTGCATATTGCAAACACAAAAAGTATGGAGTTAAAATAAGTTATTGAAAAAGAAATCTCTTTGTAATAGATGAGTTTTCGTCCGAAACCCTCATACTCCGAAAGAGATTGTTCAATTGGTACACGAAGTGCATCAAGTTTTTGCCGTAAACCTCTCAACTCTTTAGAAGTTGCTATGTGGGTGAAATTATGATGGCATGCCAAGTTACAACCTTTTGAGAGTTCATTTGTACTGCTTTTCAAATTCAGGGTCATTTAGCTCAAAATAAATCATTAAATGCATGGAAAATATCAAATGAAGTGAGAAAGGGTTGAAAATTGATTATGTGCCTTTGAATGGTGCGTATTGAACACACAAAAAGTATGGACTTAAAATAAGGTATTAAAAATGAAATTCTTTTGTAATAGATGAGGTTTCGTCCGAAACGCTCATACTTCGAAAGAGATTGTCCAATTTGTAACCGAAGTGCATCCAGCTTTTGCCGCAACCCTCTCAAATCTTTAGAAGTTGCTATGTGGGTGAAATTATGATTTCATGCCAAGTTACAACCTTTTCAGAGATAGTTTGTACTGCTTTTCAAATTCAGGGTCATTTAGCTGAGAATAAATCATTAAATGCTTGGAAAATAGCAAATGAAGTCCGAAAGGGTTGAAAATTGATTATGTGCCTTTGAATGGTGCATATTGAACACACAAAAAGTATGGAGTTAAACTAAGTTATTAAAATTGAAATCCCTTTGCAATAGATGAGTTTTCGTCTGAAACCCTCATACTTCCAAAGAGATTGTCCAATTTGTACACGAAGTGCATCTAGTTTTTGCCGTAACCCTCTCAACTCTTTATAAGTTGCTATGTGGGTGAAATTATGATGTCATGCCAACTTACAGCCTTTTCAGAGTTCATTTGTACTGCTTTTCAAATTCAGGGTCATTTATCTCAAAATAAATCATTAAATGCATGGAAAATATCAAATGAAGTTAGAAAGGGTTGAAAATTGATGATGTGCCTTTGAATGGTGCATATTCAACACAAAAAAAGTATGGAGTTAAACTAAGTTATAAAAAATGAAATCCCTTTGTAATAGATGAGTTTTTGTCCGAAACCCTCATACTTCGAAAGAGATTATCCAATTTGTAATCGAAGTGCATCTAGTTTTTGCCGCAACCCTCTCAAATCTTTAGAAGTTGCTATGTGGGTGAAATTATGATTTCATGCCAAGTTACAACCTTTTCAGAGATCGTTTGTACTGCTTTTCAAATTCAGGGTCATTTAGCTGAAAATAAATCATTAAATGCTTGGAAAATATCAAATGAAGTCCGAAAGGGTTGAAAATTGATTATGTGCCTTTGAATGGTGCATATTGAACACACAAAAAGTATGGAGTTAAACTAAGTTATTAAAATTGAAATCCCTTTGCAATAGATGAGTATTCGTTCGAAACCCTCATACTTCCAAAGAGATTGTCCAATTTGTACACGAAGTGCATCCAATTTTTGCCGTAACCCTCTCAACTCTTTATAAGTTGCTATGTGGGTGAAATTATGATGTCATGCCAACTTACAGCCTTTTCAGAGTTCATTTGTACTGCTTTTGCAAATTTAGGGTCATTTAGCTCAAAATAAATCATTAAATGCATGGAAAATATCAAATGAAGTCAGAAAGGGTTGAAAATTGATGATGTGCCTTTTAATGGTGCGTATCGAACACACAAAAAGTATGGAGTTAAAATAGGTTATTAAACATGAAATCCGTGTGTAATAGATGAGTTTTCGTCCGAAACCCTCATACTTCGAAAGAGATTGTCCAATTTGTAACCGAAGTGCATCTAGTTTTTGCCGCAACCCTCCCAAATCTTTAGAAGTTGCTATGTGGGTGAAATTATGATTTCATGCCAAGTTACAACCTTTTCAGAGTTCGTTTCTATTGCTTTTCAAATTAAGGGTCATTTAGCTCAAAATAAATCATTAAATGCTCGGAAAATATCAAATGAAGTCCGAAAGGGTTGAAAATTTATTATGTGCCTTTTAATGGTGCATATTGAACACACAAAAAGTATGGAGTTATAATAAGTTATTAAGTATGAAATCCTTTTGTAATAGACGAGTTTTCGTCCGAAACCCTCATACTTCGAAAGAGATTGTCCAATTTGTACACGAAGTGCATCCAGTTTTTTCCGTAACCCTCTCAACTCTTTAGAAGTTGCTATGTGGGTGAAATTATGATGTCATGCCAAGTTACAACCTTTTCAGAGTTCATTTGTACTACTTTTCAAATTTAGGGTCATTTAGCTCAAAATAAATCATTAAATGCATCCAAAATATCAAATGAAGTCCGAAAGGGTTGAAAATTGATGATGCGCCTTTGAATGGTGCATATTGCACACACAACAAGTATGGAGTTAAAATAAGTTATTAAAAATGAAATCCCTTTGTAATAGATGAGTTTTTGTCCGAAACCCTCATACTTCGAAAGAGATTGTCCAATTTGTACACGAAGTGCATCCAGTTTTTGCCGTAACCCTCTCAACTCTTTATAAGTTGCTATGTGGGTGAAATTATGATGTCATGCCAAGTTACAACCTTTTCAGAGTTCATTTGTAATGCTTTTCAAATTCAGGGTCATTTAGCTCAGAATAAATCATTAAATGCATGGAAAATATCAAATGAAGTCCGAAAGGGTTGAAAATTGATGATGCGCCTTTGAATGGTGCATATTGCACACACAAAAAGTATGGAGTTAAAATAAGTTGCTAAAAAAGAAATCCCTTTGTAATAGATGAGTTTTCGTCCGAAACCCTCATACTTCGAAAGAGATTGTCCAATTTGTACACGAAGGGCATCCAGTTTTTGCCGCAACCCTCTCAAATCTTTAGATGTTGCTATGTGGGTGAAATTATGATTACCTGCCAAGTTACAACCTTTTCAGAGTTCATTTGTACTGCTTTTCAAATTCAGGGTCATTTAGCTCAAAATAAATCATTAAATGCATGGAAAATATCAAAAGAACTCCGAAAGGGTTGAAAATTGATGATGTGCCTTTGAATGGTGCATATTGCACACACAAAAAGGGTGGAGTTAAAATAAGTTATTAAAAAAGAAATCTCTTGGTAACAGATGAGTTTTCGTCCGAAACCCTCATACTTCGAAAGAGATTGTTCAATTTGTACACGAAGTCCATCATGTTTTTGCCGTAAACCTCTCAACTCTTTAGAAGTTGCTATGTGGGTGAAATTATGATGGCATGCCAAGTTACAACCTTTTGAGAGTTCATTTGTACTGCTTTTAAAATTCAGGGTCATTTAGCTCAAAATAAATCATTAAATGCTTGGAAAATATCAAATGAAGTCCGAAAGGGTTGAAAATTGATTATGTGCCTTCGAATGGTGCATATTGAACACACAAAAAGTATAGAGTTAAAATAAGTTATTAAAAATGAAATCCCTTTGTAATAGATGAGTTTTCATCCGAAACCCTCATACTTCCAAAGAGATTGTCCAATTTGTGCACGAAGTGCATCCAGTTTTTGTCGTAACCCTCTCAACTCTCTAGAAGTTGATAGGTGGTTAAAATATGATGTCATGCCAAGTTACAACCTTTTTAGAGTTCATTTGTACTGCTTTTCAAATTTAGGGTTATTTAGCTCAAAATACATCATTAAATGCTTGGAAAATATCAAATGAAGTCAGAAAGGGTTGAAAATTGAGGATGTGCCTTTGAATGGTGCATATTGAACACACAAAAAGTATGGAGTTAAAATAAGTTATTAAAAATGAAATCCTTTTGTAATAGATGAGTTTTCGTCCGAAACCCTCATACTTCGAAAGAGATTGTCCAATTTGTAACCGAAGTGCATCCAGTTTTTGCCGCAACCCTCTCAAATATTTAGAAGTTGCTATGTGGGTGAAATTATAATTTCCTGCCAAGTTACAACCTTTTCAGAGTTCATTTGTACTGCTTTTCAAATTTAGGGTCATTTAGCTCAAAATAAATCATTAGTTGCATGGAAAATATCAAATGAAGTCCGAAAGGGTTGAAAATTGATGATGTGCCTTTGAATGGTGCATATTGCAAACACAAAAAGTATGGAGTTAAATTAAGTTATTAAAAAAGAAATCTCTTTGTAATAGATGAGTTTTCGTCCGAAACCCTCATACTCCGAAAGAGATTGTTCAATTGGTACACAAAGTGCATCAAGTTTTTGCCGTAAACCTCTCAACTCTTTAGAAGTTGCTATGTGGGTGAAATTATGATGGCATGCCAAGTTACAACCTTTTGAGAGTTCATTTGTACTGCTTTTCAAATTCAGGGTCATTTAGCTCAAAATAAATCATTAAATGCATGGAAAATATCAAATGAAGTGAGAAAGGGTTGAAAATTGATTATGTGCCTTTGAATGGTGCGTATTGAACACACAAAAAGTATGGACTTAAAATAAGTTATGAAAAATGAAATTCTTTTGTAATAGATGAGGTTTCGTCCGAAACGCTCATACTTCGAAAGAGATTGTCCAATTTGTAACCGAAGTGCGTCCAGTTTTTGCCGCAACCCTCTCAAATCTTTAGAAGTTGCTATGTGGGTGAAATTATGATTTCATGCCAAGTTACAACCTTTTCAGAGATCGATTGTACTGCTTTTCAAATTCAGGGTCATTTAGCTGAAAATAAATCATTAAATGCTTGGAAAATATCAAATGAAGTCCGAAAGGGTTGAAAATTGAGTACGTGCCTTTGAATGGTGCATATTGAACACACAAAAAGTATGGAGTTAAACTAAGTTATTAAAATTTAAATCCCTTTGCAATAGATGAGTTTTCGTCCGAAACCCTCATACTTCCAAAGAGATTGTCCAATTTGTACACGAAGTGCATCTAGTTTTTGCCGTAACCCTCTCAACTCTTTATAAGTTGCTATGTGGGTGAAATTATGATGTCATGCCAACTTACAGCCTTTTCAGAGTTCATTTGTACTGCTTTTCAAATTCAGGGTCATTTATCTCAAAATAAATCATTAAATGCATGGAAAATATCAAATGAAGTTAGAAAGGGTTGAAAATTGATGATGTGCCTTTGAATGGTGCATATTCAACACACAAAAAGTATGGAGTTAAACTAAGTTATAAAAATGAAATCCCTTTGTAATAGATGAGTTTTTGTTCGAAACCCTCATACTTCGAAAGAGATTATCCAATTTGTAACCGAAGTGCATCCAGTTTTTGCCGCAACCCTCTCAAATCTTTAGAAGTTGCTATGTGGGTGAAATTATGATTTCATGCCAAGTTACAACCTTTTCAGAGTTCATTTGTACCGCTTTTCAAATTGAGGGTCATTTAGGTCAAAATAAATCATTAAATGCTTCGAAAATATCAAATGAAGTCGGAAAGGGTTGAAAATTGATTGTGTGCCTTTGATTGGTGCATATTGAACACACAAAAAGTATGGAGTTAAAATAAGTTATTAAAAATGAAATCCTTCTGTAATAGATGAGTTTTCGTCCGAAACCCTCATACTTCGAAAGAGATTGTCCAGTTTGTAACCGAAGTGCATCCAGTTTTGGCCGCAACCCTCTCAAATCTTTAGAAGTTGCTATGTGGGTGAAATTATGATTTCATGCCAAGTTACAACCTTTTCAGAGATCGTTTGTACTGCTTTTTAAATTCAGGGTCATTTAGTTAAAAATAAATCATTAAATGCTTGGAAAATATCAAATGAAGTCCGAAAGGGTTGAAAATTGATTATGTGCCTTTGAATGGTGCATATTGAACACACAAAAAGTATGGAGTTAATCTAAGTTATTAAAATTGAAATCCCTTTGCAATAGATGAGTTTTCGTCCGAAACCCTCATACTTGGAAAGAGATTATCCAATTTGTAACCGAAGTGCATCCAGTTTTTGCCGCAACCCTCTCAAATCTTTAGAAGTTGCTATGTGGGTGAAATTATGATTTCATGCCAAGTTACAACGTTTTCAGAGTTCATTTGTACTGCTTTTCAAATTCAGGGTCATTTAGCTCAAAATAAATCATTAAATGCTTGGAAAATATCAAATGAAGTCGGAAAGGGTTGAAAATTGATTGTGTGCCTTCGACTGGTGCATATTGAACACACAAAAAGTATGGAGTTAAAATAAGTTATTAAAAATGAAATCCTTTTGTAATAGATGAGTTTTCGTCCGAAACCCTCATACTTCGAAAGAGATTGTCCAATTTGTAACCGAAGTGCATCCAGTTTTTACCGCAACCCTCTCAAATCTTTAGAAGTTGCTATCTGGGTGAAATTATGATTTCCTGCCAAGTTACAACCTTTTCAGAGTTCATTTGTACTGCTTTTCAAATTCAGGGTCATTTAGCTCAAAATAAATCATTAAATGCTTGGAAAATGTCAAATGAAGACCGAAAGGGTTGAAAATTGATGATGTGCCTTTGAATGGTGCATATTGCACACACAAAAAGTATGGAGTTAAAATAAGTTGTTAAAAAAGAAATCCCTTTGTAATAGATGAGTTTTCGTCCGAAACCCTCATACTTCGAAAGAGATTGTCCCATTAGTACACGAAGTGCATCAAGTTTTTTCCGTAAACCTCTCAACACTTTAGAAGTTGCTGTGTGGGTGAAATTATGATGGCATGCCAAGTTACAACCTTTTCAGAGTTCATTTGTACTGCTTTTCAAATTTAGGGTCATTTAGCTCAAAATAAATCATTAAATGCTTGGAAAATATCAAATGAAGTCCGAAAGGGTTGAAAATTTATGATGTGCCTTTGAATGGTGCATATTGCATACACAGAAAGTATGGAGTTAAAATAAGTTATTAAAAATGAAATCCCTTTGTAATAGATGAGCTTTCGTCCGAAACCCTTATACTTGGAAAGAGATTGTCCAATTTGTACATGAAGTGCATCCAATTTTTCCCGTAACCCTCTCAACTCAATATAAGTTGCTATGTGGGTGAAATTATGATGTCATGCCAAGTTATAACCTTTTCAGAGTTCATTCGTAATGCTTTTCAAATTCAGGGTCATTTAGCTCAAAATAAATCATTAAATGCATGGAAAATATCAAATGAAGTCCGAAAGGGTTGAAAATTGATGATGTACCTTTGAATGGTGCATATTGCACACACAAAAAGTATGGAGTTAAAATAAGTTATTAAAAAAGAAATCCCTTTTTAATAGATGAGTTTTCGTCCGAAACCCTCATACTTGTAAAGAGATTGTCCAATTTATACACGAAGTGCATCAAGTTTTTGCCGTAAACCTCTCAACTCCTTAGAAGTTGCTATGTGGGTGAAATTATGATGGCATGCCAAGTTACAACCTTTACAGAGTTCATTTGTACTGCTTTTGAGAATTTAGGGTCATTTATCTCAAAATAAATCATTAAATGCATGGAAGATATCAAATGAAGTCAGAAAGGGTTGAAAATTGATGATGTGCCTTTTAATGGTGCATATCGTACACACAAAAAGTATGGAGTTAAAATAAGTTATTAAAAATGAAATCCTTTTGTAATAGATGAGTTTTCGTCCGAAACCCTCATACTTCGAAAGAGATTGTCCAATTTGTAACCGAAGTGCATCCAGTTTTTGCCGCAACCCTCTCAAATCTTTAGAAGTTGCTATGTGGGTGAAATTATGATTTCATGCCAAGTTAGAACCTTTTCAGAGTTCATTTGTACTGCTTTTAAAATTCAGGGTCATTTAGCTCAAAATAAATCATTAAATGCTTGGAAAATATCAAATGAAGTCCGAAAGGGTTGAAAATTGATGATGTGCCTTTGAATGGTGCATATTGCACACACAAAAGTATGGAGTTAAAATAAGTTAATAAAAAATTAAATCCCTTTGTAATAGATGACTTTTCGTCCGAAACCCTCATACTTCGAAAGAGATTGTCCAATTTGTACATGAAGTGCATCAAGTTTTTGCGTAAACCTCTCAACTCTTTAGAAGTTGCTATGTGGGTGAAATTACGATTTCATGCCAGGTTACAACCTTTTCAGAGTTCAATTGTAGTGCTTTTCAAATTCAGGGTCATTTAGATCAAAATAAATCATTAAATGCTTGGAAAATATCAAATGAAGTACGAAAGGATTGAGAATTGATTATGTGCCTTTGAATGGTGCATATTGCACACACAAAGAGTATGGAGTTAAAATAAGTTATTAAAAATGAAATCCTTTTGTAATAGATGAGTTTTCGTCCGAAACCCTCATACTTCGAAAGAGATTGTCCAATTTGTAACCGAAGTGCATCCAGTTTTTGCCGCAACACTCTCAAATCTTTAGAAGTTGCTATGTGGGTGAAATTATGAATTCATGCCAAGTTACAACCTTTTCGGAGTTCATTTGTACTGCTTTTCAAATTCAGGGTTATTTAGTTCGAAATAAATCATTAAATGCATGGAAAATATCAAATGAAGTCAGAAAGGGTTGAAAATTGATGACGTGCCTTTGAATGGTGCATATTGAACACACAAAAAGTATGGAGTTAAAATAAGTTATTAAAAATGAAATCCTTTTGTAATAGATGAGTTTTCGTCCGAAACCCTCATACTTCGAAAGAGATTGTCCAATTTGTAACCGAAGTGCATCCAGTTTTTGCCGCAACACTCTCAAATCTTTAGAAGTTGCTATGTGGGTGAAATTATGAATTCATGCCAAGTTACAACCTTTTCAGAGTTCATTTGTAATGTTTTCAAATTCAGGGTCATTTAGCTCAAAATAAATCATTAAATGCTTGGAAAATATCAAATGAAGTCCGAAAGGGTTGAAAATTGATGATGTGCCTTTGAATGGTGCATATTGCACACACAAAAGTATGTAGTTAAAATAAGTTAATAAAAAATGAAATCCCTTTGTAATAGATGAGTTTTCGTCCGAAACCCTCATACTTCGAAAGAGATTGTCCAATTTGTACACGAAGTGCATCAAGTTTTTGCGTAAACCTCTCAACTCTTTAGAAGTTGCTATGTGGGTGAAATTACGATTTCATGCACGGTTACAACCTTTTCAGAGTTCAATTGTAGTGCTTTTCAAATTCAGGGTCATTTAGATCAAAATAAATCATTAAATGCTTGGAAAATATCAAATGAAGTCCGAAAGGATTGAGAATTGATTATGTACCTTTGAATGGTGCATATTGCACACACAAAAAGTATGGAGTTAAAATAAGTTATTAAAAATGAAATCCTTTTGTAATAGATGAGTTTTCGTCCGAAACCCTCATACTTCGAAAGAGATTGTCCAATTTGTAACCGAAGTGCGTCCAGTGTTTGCCGCAACCCTCTGAAATCTTTAGAAGTTGCTATGTGTGTGAAATTATAATTTCATGCCAAGTTACAACCTTTTCAGAGTTCGTTTGTACTGCTTTTTAAATTCAGGATCATTTAGCTCAAAATAAATCATTAATTGCATGGAAAATATCAAATGAAGTCAGAAAGGGTTGAAAATTGATGACGTGCCTTTGAATGGTGCATATTGAACACACAAAAAGTATGGAGTTAAAATAAGTTATTAAAAATGAAATCCTTTTGTAATAGATGAGTTTTCGTCCGAAACCCTCATACTTCGAAAGAGATTGTCCAATTTGTAATCGAAGTGCATCCAGTTTTTGCCGCAACACTCTCAAATCTTTAGAAGTTGCTATGTGGGTGAAATTATGAATTCATGCCAAGTTACAACCTTTTCAGAGTTCATTTGTACTGCTTTTCAAATTCAGGGTTATTTAGTTCAAAATAAATCATTAAATGCATGGAAAATATCAAATGAATTCAGAAAGGGTTGAAGATTGATGACGTCCCTTTGAATGGTGCATATTGAACACACAAAAAGTATGGAGTTAAAATAAGTTATTAAAAATGAAATCCATTTGTAATAGATGAGTTTTCGTCCGAAACCCTCATACTTCGACAGAGATTGTCCAATTTGTAACCGAAGTGCATCCAGTTTTTGCCGCACCACCCTCAAATCTTTAGAAGTTGCTATGTGGGTGAAATTATGAATTCATGCCAAGTTACAACCTTTTCAGAGTTCATTTGTACTGCTTTTCAAATTCAGGGTCATTTAGCTCAAAATAAATCATTAAATGCTTGGAAAATATCAAATGAAGTCCGAAAGGGTTGAAAATTGATGATGTGCCTTTGAATGGTGCATATTGCACACACAAAAGTATGGAGTTAAAATAAGTTAAGAAAAAATGAAATTATGATTATTAATAGATGAGTTTTTGCGTAAACCTCTCAACTCTTTAGAAGTTGCTATGTGGGTGAAATTATGATTTCATGCCAGGTTACAACCTTTTCAGAGTTCATTTGTACTACTTTTCAAATTCAGGGTCATTTAGCTCAAAATAAATCATTAAATGCTTGGAAAATATCAAATGAAGTCCCAAAGGGTTGAAAATTGATGATGTGCCTTTGAATGGTGCATATTGCACACGCAAAAGTATGGAGTTGAAATAAGTTAATAAAAAATGAAATCCCTTTGTAATAGATGAGTTTTCGTCCGAAACCCTCATACTTCGAAAGAAATTGTCCAATTTTTTCACGAAGTGCATCCGATTTTTGCTGTAACCCTCTCAACTCTTTAGAAGTTGCTATGTGGGTGAAATTATGATGTCATGCCAAGTTACAACCTTTTCAGAGTTCATTTGTACTGCTTTTCAAATTCAGCGTTATTTACCTCAAAATAAATCATTAAATGCATGGAAAATATCAAATGAAGTTAGAAAGGGTTAAAAATTTATGATGCGCCTTTGAATGGTGCATATTGAACACACAGTATGGAGTTAAACTAAGTTATAAAAAATGAAATCCCTTTGTAATAGATGAGTTTTCCTCCGAAACCCGCATACTTCGAAAGAGATTGTCCAATTTGTAACCGAACTGCATCCAGTTTTTGCCGCAACCCTCTCAAATCTTTAGAAGTTGCTATGTGGGTGAAATTATGAATTCATGCCAAGTTACAACCTTTTCAGAGTTCATTTGTACTGCTTTTCAAATTCAGGGTCATTTAGCTCAAAATAAATCATTAAATGCTTGGAAAATATCAAATGGAGTCCGAAAGGGTTGAAAATTGATGATGTGCCTTTGAATGGTGCATATTGCACACACAAAAGTATGGAGTTAAAATAAGTTAATAAAAAATGAAATCCCTTTGTAATAGATGAGTTTTTGTCCGAAACCCTCATACTTCGAAAGAGATTGTCCAATTTGTACACGAAGTGCATCAAGTTTTTGCGTAAACCTCTCAACTCTTTAGAAGTTGCTATGTGGGTGAAATTACGATTTCATGCCAGGTTACAACCTTTTCAGAGTACAATTGTAGTGCTTTTCAAATTCAGGGTCATTTAGATCAAAATAAATCATTAAATGCTTGGAAAATATCAAATGAAGTCCGAAAGGATTGAGAGTTGATTATGTGCCTTTGAATGGTGCATATTGCACACACAAAAAGTACGGAGTTAAAATAAGTTATTAAAAATGAAATCCTTTTGTAATAGATGAGTTTTCGTCCGAAACCCTCATACTTCGAAAGAGATTGTCCAATTTGTAACCGAAGTGCATCCAGTGTTTGCCGCAACCCTCTCAAATCTTTAGAAGTTGCTATGTGGGTGAAATTATAATTTCATGCCAAGTTACATCCTTTTCAGAGTTCGTTTGTACTGCTTTTTAAATTCAGGATCATTTAGCTCAAAATAAATCATTAAATGCATGGAAAATATCAAATGAAGTCAGAAAGGGTTGAAAATTGATGACGTGCCTTTGAATGGTGCATATTGAACACACAAAAAGTATGGAGTTAAAATAAGTTATTAAAAATGAAATCCTTTTGTAATAGATGAGTTTTCGTCCAAAACCCTCATACTTCGAAAGAGATTGTCCAATTTGTAACCGAAGTGCATCCAGTTTTTGCCGCAACACACTCAAATCCTTAGAAGCTGCTATGTGGGTGAAATTATGAATTCATGCCAAGTTACAACCTTTTCAGAGTTCATTTGTACTGCTTTTCAAATTCAGGGTCATTTAGCTCAAAATAAATCATTAAATGCTTGGAAAATATCAAATGAAGTCCGAAAGGGTTGAAAATTGATGATGTGCCTTTGAATGGTGCATATTGCACACACAAAAGTATGGAGTTAAAATAAGTTAATAAAAAATGAAATCCCTTTGGAATAGATGAGTTTTCGTCCGAAACCCTCATACTTCGAAAGAGATTATCCAATTTGTACACGAAGTGCATCAAGTTTTTGCGTAAACCTCTCAACTCTTTAGAAGTTGCTATGTGGGTGAAATTACGATTTCATGCCAGGTTACAACCTTTTCAGAGTTCAATTGTAGTGCTTTTCAAATTCAGGGTCATTTAGATCAAAATAAATCATTAAATGCTTGGAAAATATCAAATGAAGTACGAAAGGATTGAGAATTGATTATGTGCCTTTGAATGGTGCATATTGCACACACAAAAAGTATGGAGTTAAAATAAGTTATTAAAAATGAAATCCTTTTGTAATAGATGAGTTTTCGTCCGAAACCCTCATACTTCGAAAGAGATTGTCCAATTTGTAACCGAAGTGCATCCAGTTTTTGCCGCAACACTCTCAAATCTTTAGAAGTTGCTATGTGGGTGAAATTATGAATTCATGCCAAGTTAAAACCTTTTCAGAGTTCATTTGTACTGCTTTTCAAATTCAGGGTTATTTAGTTCAAAATAAATCATTAAATGCATGGAAAATATCAAATGAAGTCGGAAAGGGTTGAAAATTGATGACGTGCCTTTGAATGGTGCATATTGAACACACAAAAAGTATGGAGTTAAAATAAGTTATCAAAAATGAAATCCTTTTGTAATAGATGAGTTTTCGTCCGAAACCCTCATACTTCGAAAGAGATTGTCCAATTTGTAACCGAAGTGCATCCAGTTTTTGCCGCAACACTCTCAAATCTTTAGAAGTTGCTATGTGGGTGAAATTATGAATTCATGCCAAGTTAAAACCTTTTCAGAGTTCATTTGTACTGCTTTTCAAATTCAGGGTTATTTAGTTCAAAATAAATCATTAAATGCATGGAAAATATCAAATGAAGTCAGAAAGGGTTGAAAATTGATGACGTGCCTTTGAATGGTGCATATTGAACACACAAAAAGTATGGAGTTAAAATAAGTTATCAAAAATGAAATCCTTTTGTAATAGATGAGTTTTCGTCCGAAACCCTCATACTTCGAAAGAGATTGTCCAATTTGTAACCGAAGTGCATCCGGTTTTTGCCGCAACACTCTCAAATCTTTAGAAGTTGGTATGTGGGTGAAATTATGAATTCATGCCAAGTTACAACCTTTTCAGAGTTCATTTGTACTGCTTTTCAAATTCAGGGTCATTTAGCTCAAAATAAATCATTAAATGCTTGGAAAATATCAAATGAAGTCCGAAAGGGTTGAAAATTGATGATGTGCCTTTGAATGGTGCATATTGCACACACAAAAGTATGGAGTTAAAATAAGTTAATAAAAAATGAAATCCCGTTGTAATAGATGAGTTTTCGTCCGAAACCCTCATACTTCGAAAGAGATTGTCCAATTTGTACACGAAGTGCATCAAGTTTTTGCGTAAACCTCTCAACTCTTTAGAAGTTGCTATGTGGGTGAAATTACGATTTCATGCCAGGTTACAACCTTTTCAGAGTTCAATTGTAGTGCTTTTCAAATTCAGGGTCATTTAGATCAAAATAAATCATTAAATGCTTGGAAAATATCAAATGAAGTCCGAAAGGATTGAGAATTGATTATGTACCTTTGAATCGTGCATATTGCACACACAAAAAGTATGGAGTTAAAATAAGTTATTAAAAATGAAATCCTTTTGTAATAGATGAGTTTTCGTCCGAAACCCTGATACTTCGAAAGAGATTGTCCAATTTGTAACCGAAGTGCGTCCAGTGTTTGCCGCAACCCTCTCAAATATTTAGAAGTTGCTATGTGTGTGAAATTATAATTTCATGCCAAGTTACAACCTTTTCAGAGTTCGTTTGTAATGCTTTTTAAATTCAGGATCATTTAGCTCAAAATAAATCATTAATTGCATGGAAAATATCAAATGAAGTCAGAAAGGGTTGAAAATTGATGACGTGCCTTTGAATGGTGCATATTGAACACACAAAAAGTATGGAGTTAAAATAAGTTATTAAAAATGAAATCCTTTTGTAATAGATGAGTTTTCGTCCGAAACCCTCATACTTCGAAAGAGATTGTCCAATTTGTAACCGAAGTGCATCCAGTTTTTGCCGCAACACTCTCAAATCTTTAGAAGTTGCTATGTGGGTGAAATTATGAATTCATGCCAAGTTACAACCTTTTCAGAGTTCATTTGTACTGCTTTTCAAATTCAGGGTTATTTAGTTCAAAATAAATCATTAAATGCATGGAAAATATCAAATGAATTCAGAAAGGGTTGAAGATTGATGACGTGCCTTTGAATGGTGCATATTGAACACACAAAAAGTATGGAGTTAAAATAAGTTATTAAAAATGAAATCCATTTGTAATAGATGAGTTTTCGTCCGAAACCCTCATACTTCGACAGAGATTGTCCAATTTGTAACCGAAGTGCATCCAGTTTTTGCCGCACCACCCTCAAATCTTTAGAAGTTGCTATGTGGGTGAAATTATGAATTCATGCCAAGTTACAACCTTTTCAGAGTTCATTTGTACTGCTTTTCAAATTCAGGGTCATTTAGCTCAAAATAAATCATTAAATGCTTGGAAAATATCAAATGAAGTCCGAAAGGGTTGAAAATTGATGATGTGCCTTTGAATGGTGCATATTGCACACACAAAAGTATGGAGTTAAAATAAGTTAATAAAAAATGAAATCCCTTTGGAATAGATGAGTTTTCGTCCGAAACCCTCATACTTCGAAAGAGATTGTCCAATTTGTACACGAAGTGCATCAAGTTTCTGCGTAAACCTCTCAACTCTTTAGAAGTTGCTATGTGGGTGAAATTACGATTTCATGCCAGGTTACAACCTTGTCAGAGTTCAATTGTAGTGCTTTTCAAATTCAGGGTCATTTAGATCAAAATAAATCATTAAATGCTTGGAAAATATCAAATGAAGTACGAAAGGATTGAGAATTGATTATGTGCCTTTGAATGGTGCATATTGCACACACAAAAAGTATGGAGTTAAAATAAGTTATTAAAAATGAAATCCTTTTGTAATAGATGAGTTTTCGTCCGAAACCCTCATACTTCGAAAGAGATTGTCCAATTTGTAACCGAAGTGCATCCAGTTTTTGCCGCAACACTCTCAAATCTTTAGAAGTTGCTATGTGGGTGAAATTATGAATTCATGCCAAGTTACAACCTTTTCAGAGTTCATTTGTACTGCTTTTCAAATTCAGGGTCATTTAGCTCAAAATAAATCATTAAATGCTTGGAAAATATCAAATGAAGTCCGAAAGGGTTGAAAATTGATGATGTGCCTTTGAATGGTGCATATTGCACACACAAAAGTATGGAGTTAAAATAAGTTAATAAAAAATGAAATCCCTTTGTAATAGATGAGTTTTCGTCCGAAACCCTCATACTTCGAAAGAGATTGTCCAATTTGTACACGAAGTGCATCAAGTTTTTGCGTAAACCTCTCAACTCTTTAGAAGTTGCTATGTGGGTGAAATTACGATTTCATGCCAGGTTACAACCTTTTCAGAGTTCAATTGTAGTGCTTTTCAAATTCAGGGTCATTTAGATCAAAATAAATCATAAAATGCTTGGAAAATATCAAATGAAGTCCGAAAGGATTGAGAGTTGATTATGTGCCTTTGAATGGTGCATATTGCACACACAAAAAGTACGGAGTTAAAATAAGTTATTAAAAATGAAATCCTTTTGTAATAGATGAGTTGTCGTCCGAAACCCTCATACTTCGAAAGAGATTGTGCAATTTGAAACCAAAGTGCATCCAGTGTTTGCCGCAACCCTCTCAAATCTTTAGAAGTTGCGATGTGGGTGAAATTATAATTTCATGCCAAGTTACAACCTTTTCAGAGTTCGTTTGTACTGCTTTTTAAATTCAGGATCATTTAGCTAAAAATAAAACATTAAATGCATGGAAAATATCAAATGAAGTCAGAAAGGGTTGAAAATTGAGGACGTGCCTTTGAATGGTGCATATTGAACACACAAAAAGTATGGAGTTAAAATAAGTTATTAAAAATGAAATCCTTTTGTAATAGATGAGTTTTCGTCCAAAACCCTCATACTTCGAAAGAGATTGTCTAATTTGGAACCGAAGTGCATCCAGTTTTTGCCGCAACACACTCAAATCTTTAGAAGTTGCTATGTGGGTGAAATTACGATTTCATGCCAGGTTACAACCTTTTCAGAGTTCAATTGTAGTGCTTTTCAAATTCAGGGTCATTTAGATCAAAATAAATCATTAAATGCTTGGAAAATATCAAATGAAGTACGAAAGGATTGAGAATTGATTATGTGCCTTTGAATGGTGCATATTGCACACACAAAAACTATGGAGTTAAAATAAGTTATTAAAAATGAAATCCTTTTGTAATAGATGAGTTTTCGTCCGAAACCCTCATACTTCGAAAGAGATTGTCCAATTTGTAACCGAAGTGCATCCAGTTTTTGCCGCAACCCTCTCAAATCTTTAGAAGTTGCTATGTGGGTGAAATTATGAATTCATGCCAAGTTACAACCTTTTCAGAGTTCATTTGTACTGCTTTTCAAATTCAGGGTCATTTAGCTCAAAATAAATCATTAAATGCTTGGAAAATATCAAATGAAGTCCGAAAGGGTTGAAAACTGATGATGTGCCTTTGAATGGTGCAGATTGCACACACAAAAGTATGGAGTTAAAATAAGTTAATAAAAAATGAAATCATTTTGTAATAGATGAGTTTTCGTCCGAAACCCTCATACTTCGAAAGAGATTGTCCAATTTGTACACGAAGTGCAGCAAGTTTTTGCGTAAACCTCTCAACTCTTAAGAAGTTGCTATGTGGGTGAAATTACGATTTCATGCCAGGTTACAACCTTTTCAGAGTTCAATTGTAGTGCTTTTCAAATTCAGGGTCATTTAGATCAAAATAAATCATTAAATGCTTGGAAAATATCAAATGAAGTACGAAAGGATTGAGAATTGATTATGTGCCTTTGAATGGTGCATATTGCACACACAAAAAGTATGGAGTTAAAATAAGTTATTAAAAATGAAATCCTTTTGTAATAGATGAGTTTTCGTCCGAAACCCTCATTCTTCGAAAGAGATTGTCCAATTTGTAACCGAAGTGCATCCAGTTTTTGCCGCAACCCTCTCAAACCTTTAGAAGTTGCTATGTGGGTGAAATTATGAATTCATGCCAAGTTACAACCTTTTCAGAGTTCATTTGTACTGCTTTTCAAATTCAGGGTCATTTAGCTCAAAATAAATCATTAAATGCTTGGAAAATATCAAATGAAGTCCGAAAGGGTTGAAAATTGATGATGTGCCTTTGAAAGGTGCATATTGCACACACAAAAGTATGGAGTTAAAATAAGTTAATAAAAAATGAAATCCCTTTGTAATAGATGAGTTTTCGTCCAAAACCCTCATACTTCGAAAGAGATTGTCCAATTTGTACACGAAGTGCATCAAGTTTTTGCGTAAACCTCTCAACTCTTTAGAAGTTGCTATGTGGGTGAAATTACGATTTCATCCCAGGTTACAACCTTTTCAGAGTTCAATTGTAGTGCTTTTCAAATTCAGGGTCATTTAGATCAAAATAAATCATTAAATGCTTGGAAAATATCAAATGAAGTCCGAAAGGATTGAGAATTGATTATGTGCCTTTGAATGGTGCATATTGCACACACAAAAACTATGGAGTTAAAATAAGTTATTAAAAATGAAATACTTTTGTAATAGATGAGTTTTCGTTCGAAACCCTCATACTTCGAAAGAGATTGTCCAATTTGTAACCGAAGTGCGTCCAGTGTTTGCCGCAACCCTCTCAAATCTTTAGAAGTTGCCATGTGGGTGAAATTATAATTTCATGCCAAGTTACAACCTCTTCAGAGTTCGTTTGTACTGCTTTTTAAATTCAGGATCATTTAGCTCAAAATAAATCATTAAATGCATGGAAAATATCAAATGAAGTCAGAAAGGGTTGAAAATTGATGACGTGCCTTTGAATGGTGCATATTGAACACACAAAAAGTATGGAGTTAAAATAAGTTATTGAAAATGAAATCCTTTTGTAATAGACGAGCTTTCGTCCGAAACCCTCATACTTCGAAAGAGATTGTCCAATTTGTAACCGAAGTGCATCCAGTTTTTGCCGCAACACTCTCAAATCTTTAGAAGTTGCTATGTGGGTGAAATTATGAATTCATGCCAAGTTACAACCTTTTCAGAGTTCATTTGTACTGCTTTTCAAATTCAAGGTTATTTAGTTCAAAATAAATCATTAAATGCATGGAAAATATCAAATGAAGTGAGAAAGGGTTGAAAATTGATGACGTGCCTTTGAATGGTGCATTTTGAACACACAAAAAGTATGGAGTTAAAATAAGTTATTAAAAATGAAATCCTTTTGTAATAGATGAGTTTTCGTCCGAAACCCTCATACTTCGAAAGAGATTGTCCAATTTGTAACCGAAGTGCATCCAGTTTTTGCCGCACCACTCTCAAATCTTTAGAAGTTGCTCTGTGGGTGAAATGATGAATTCATGCCAAGTTACAACCTTTTCAGAGTTCATTTGTACTGCTTTTCAAATTCAGGGTCATTTAGCTCAAAATAAATCATTAAATGCTCGGAAAATATCAAATGAAGTCCGAAAGGGTTGAAAATTGATGATGTGCCTTTGAATGGCGCATATTGCACACACAAAAGTATGGAGTTAAAATAAGTTAAGAAAATATGAAATTATGATTTTTAATAGATGAGTTTTTGCGTAAACCTCTCAACTCTTTAGAAGTTGCTATGTGGGTGAAATTATGATTTCATGCGAGGTTACAACCTTTTCAGAGTTCATTTGTACTGCTTTTCAAATTCAGGGTCATTTAGCTCAAAATAAATCATTAAATGCTTGGAAAATATCAAATGAAGTCCCAAAGGGTTGAAAATTGATGATGTGCCTTTGAATGGTGCATATTGCACACGCAAAAGTATGGAGTTAAAATAAGTTAATAAAAAATGAAATCCCTTTGTAATAGATGAGTTTTCGTCCGAAACCCTCATACTTCGAAAGAAATTGTCCAATTTTTACACGAAGTGCATCCGATTTTTGCCGTAACCCTCTCAACTCTTTATAAGTTTCTATGTGGGTGAAATTATGATGTCATGCCAAGTTACAACCTTTTCAGAGTTCATTTGTACTGCTTTTCAAATTCAGCGTCATTTAGCTCAAAATAAATCATTAAATGCATGGAAAATATCAAATGAAGTTAGAAAGGGTTGAATATTTATGATGTGCCTTTGAATGGTGCATATTGAACACACAAAAAGTATGGAGTTAAACTAAGTTATAAAAAATGAAAGCCCTTTGTAATAGATGAGTTTTCCTCCGAAACCCGCATACTTCGAAAGAGATTGTCCAATTTGTAACCGAAGTGCATCCAGTTTTTGCCGCAACCCTCTCAAATCTTTAGAAGTTGCTATGTGGGTGAAATTATAATTTCATGCCAACTTACAACCTTTCAGAGTTCGTTTGTACTGCTTTTAAAATTCAGGGTCATTTAGCTCAAAATAAATTATTAAATGCATGGAAAATATCAAATGAAGTCAGAAAGGGTTGAAAATTGATGACGTGCCTTTGAATGGTGCATATTGAACACACAAAAAGTATGGAGTTAAACTAAGTTATAAAAAATGAAATCCCTTTGTAATAGATGAGTTTTCCTCCGAAACCCGCATACTTCGAAAGAGATTGTCCAATTTGTAACCGAAGTGCATCCAGTTTTTGCCGCAACCCTCTCAAATCTTTAGAAGTTGCTATGTGGGTGAAATTATAATTTCATGCCAAGTTACAACCTTTTCAGAGTTCGTTTGTACTGCTTTTAAAATTTAGGGTCATTTAGCTCAAAATAAATTATTAAATGCATGGAAAATATCAAATGAAGTCAGAAAGGGTTGAAAATTGATGACGTGCCTTTGAATGGTGCATATTGAACACACAAAAAGTATGGAGTTAAAATAAGTTATTAAAAATGAAATCCTTTTGTAATAGATGAGTTTTCGTCCAAAACCCTCATACTTCGAAAGAGATTGTCCAATTTGTAACCGAAGTGCATCCAGTTTTTGCCGCAACACACTCAAATCTTTAGAAGTTGCTATGTGGGTGAAATTATGAATTCATGCCAAGTTACAACCTTTTCAGAGTTCATTTGTACTGCTGTTCAAATTCAGGGTCATTTAGCTCAAAATAAATCAGTAAATGCTTGGAAAATATCAAATGAAGTCCGAAAGGGTTGAAAATTGATGATGTGCCTTTGAATGGTGCATATTGCACACACAAAAGTATGGAGTTAAAATAAGTTAATAAAAATAAAATCCCTTTGTAATAGATGAGTTTTCGTTCGAAACCCTCATACTTCCAAAGAGATTGTCCAATTTGTACACGAAGTGCATCCAGTTCTTGCCGTAACACTCCCAACTCTCTAGAAGTTGCTAGGTGGTTAAAATATGATGTCATGCCAAGTTACAACCTTTTCAGAGTTCGTTTGTACTGCTTTTCAAATTCAGGGTTATTTAGTTCAAAATAAATCATTAGATGCATGGAAAATATCAAATGAAGTCAGAAAGGGTTGAAAATTGATGATGTGCCTTTCAATGGTGCATATTGAACACACAAAAAGTATGGAGTTAAACTAAGTTATAAAAAATGAAATCCCTTTGTAATAGATGAGTTTTCGTCCGAAACCCTCATACTTCAAAAGAGATTGTCCAATTTGTAACCGAAGTGCATCCAGTTTTTGCCGCAACCCTCTCAAATCTTTAGAAGTTGCTATGTGGGTGAAATTATGATTTCCTGCCAAGTTACAAACTTTTCAGAGTTCATTTGTACTGCTTTTCAAATTCAGGGTCATTTAGCTCAAAATAAATCATTAAATGCATGGAAAATATCAAATGAAGTCAGAAAGGGTTGAAAATTGATGATGTGCCTTTGAATGGTGCATATTGAACACACAAAAAGTATGGAGTTAAAATAATTAATATAAATGAAATCCTTTTGTAATAGATGAGTTTTCGTCCGAAACCCTCATACTTCGAAAGAGATTGTCGAATTTGTAACCGAAGTGCATCCAGTTTTTGCCACAACCATCCCAAATATTTAGAAGTTTCTATGTGGGTGAAATTATGATTTCCTGCCAAGTTACAACCTTTTCAGAGTTCATTTGTACTGCTTTTCAAATTCAGGGTCATTTAGCTCAAAATAAATCATTAAATGCTTGGAAAATATCAAATGAAGTCCGAAAGGGTTGAAAATTGATGATGTGCCTTTGAATGGTGCATATTGAACACACAATAAGTATGGAGTTAAACTAAGTTATAAAAAATGAATTCACTTTGTAATAGATGAGTTATCGTCCGAAACCCTCATACTTCGAAAGAGATTGTCCAATTTGTACACGAAGTGCATCCAATTTTTCCCGTAACTCTCTCAACTCTTTATAAGTTTCTATGTGGATTAAATTATGATGTTATGCCAAGTTACAACCTTTTTAGAGTTCATTTGTAATGCTTTTCAAATTCAGGGTCATTTAGCTCAAAATAAATCATTAAATGCATGGAAAATATCAAATGAAGTCCGAAAGGGTTGAAAATTGATTGCCTGCCTTTGAATGGTGCATATTGCACACACAAAAAGTATGGTGTTAAAATAAGTTATTAAAAAAGAAATCTCTTTGTAATAGATGAGTTTTCGTCCGAAACCCTCATACTTCGAAAGAAATTGTGTAATTTTTACACGAAGTGCATCCAATTTTTGCCGTAACCCTCTCAACTCTTTAGAAGTTGCTATGTGGGTGAAATTATGATGTCATGCCAAGTTACAACCTTTTTAGAGTTCATTTGTACTGCTTTTCAAATTCAGGGTCATTTAGCTCAAAATAAATCATTAAATGCATGGAGAATATCAAATGAAGTCAGAAAGGGTTGAAAATTGATGATGTGCCTTTGAATGGTGCATATTGAACACACAAAAAGTATGGAGTTATAATAAGTTATTAGAAATGAAATCCCTTTGTAATAGATGAGTTTTCGTCCGAAACCTCATACTTCGAAAGAGATTGTCCAATTTGTACACGAAGTGCATCCAGTTTTTGTCGTATCCCTCTCAACTCTTTAGAAGTTGCTATTTGGGTGAAATTATGATGTCATGCCAAGTTACAACCTTTTCAGAGTTCATTTGTACTGCTTTTCAAATTCAGGGTCATTTAGCTCAAAACAAATCATTAAATGCATGGAAAATATCAAATCAAGTCAGAAAGGGTTGAAAATTGATAATGTGCCTTTGAATGGTGCATATTGAACACACAAAAAGTATGGAGTTAAACTAAGTTATAAAAAATGAAATCCCTTTGTAATAGCTGAGCTTTCGTCCGAAACCCTCATACTTCGAAAAAGATTGTCGAATTTGTACACGAAGTGCATCCAGTTTTTGCCGTAACCCTCTCAACTCTTTAGAAGTTGCTATGTGGGTGAAATTATGATGTCATGCAAAGTTACAACCTTTTCAGAGTTGATTTGTACTGCTTTTCAAATTCAGGGTCATTTAGCTTAGAGTAAATCATGAAATGTACGGAAAATATCAAATGAAATCCGAAAGGGTTGAAAATTGATGATGTGCCTTTGAATGGTGCATATTGCACACACGAAAAGTATGGAGTTAAAATAAGTTATTAAAATAGAAATCCCTTTGTAATAGATGAGTTTTCGTCCGGAACCCTCATACTTTGAAAGAAATTGTCCAATTTTACACGAAGTGCATCCAAATTTTGCCGTAACCCTCTCAACTCTTTAGAAGTTGCTATGTGGGTGAAATTATGATTTCATGCCAAGTTACAACCTTTTAAGAGTTCATTTGTAATGCTTTTCAGATTCAGGGTCATTTAGCTCAAAATAAATCATTAAATGCATGGAGAATATCAAATGAAGTCAGAAAGGGTTGAAAATTGATGATGTGCCTTTGAATGGTGCATATTGAACACACAAAAAGTATGGAGTTATAATAAGTTATTAGAAATGAAATCCCTTTGTAATAGATGAGTTTTCGTCCGAAAGCCTCATACTTCGAAAGAGATTGTCCAATTTGTACACGAAGTGCATCCAGTTTTTGCCGTATCCCTCTCAACTCTTTAGAAGTTGCTATTTGGGTGAAATTATGATGTCATGCCAAGTTACAACCTTTTCAGAGTTCACTTGTACTGCTTTTCAAATTCAGGGTCATTTAGCTCAAAATAAATCATTAAATGCATGGAAAATATCAAATGAAGTCAGAAAGGGCTGAAAATTGATGATGTGCCTTTGAATGGTGCATATTGAGCACACAAAAAGTACGGAGGTAAACTAAGTTATAAAAAATGAAATCCCTTTGTAATAGCTGAGTTTTCGTCCGAAACCCTCATACTTCGAAACAGATTGTCGAATTTGTACACGAAGTGCATCCAGTTTTTGCCGTAACCCTCTCAACTCTTTAGAAGTTGCTATGTGGGTGAAATTATGATGTCATGCGAAGTTACAACCTTTTCAGAGTTGATTTGTACTGCTTTTGAAATTCAGGGTCATTTAGCTCAGAGTAAATCATGAAATGTACGGAAAATATGAAATGAAATCCGAAAGGGTTGAAAATTGATGATGTGCCTTTGAATGGTGCATATTGCACACACAAAAAGTATGGAGTCAAACTAAGTTATTAAAAAAGAAATCCCTTTGTAATAGATGAGTTTTCGTCCGAAACCCTCATACTTTGAAAGAAATTGTCCAATTTTTACACGAAGTGCATCCAATTTTTGCCGTCACCCTCTCAACTCTTTAGAAGTTGCTATGTGGGTGAAATTATGATGTCATGCCAAGTTACAACCTCTTAAGAGTTCATTTGTAATGCTTTTCAAATTCAGGGTCATTTAGCTCAAAATAAATCATTAAATGCATGGAGAATATCAAATGAAGTCAGAAAGGGTTGAAAATTGATGATGTGCCTTTGAATGGTGCATATTGAACACACAAAAATTATGGAGTTAAAATAAGTTATTAAAAATGAAATCCCTTTGTAATAGATGAGTTTTCGTCCGAAACCCTCATACTTCGAAAGAGATTGTCCAATATGTACACGAAGTGCATCCAGTTTTTGCCGTAACCCTCTCAACTCTTTAGAAGTTGCTATGTGGGTGAAATTATGATGTCATGCCAAGTTACAACCTTTTCAGAGTTCATTTGTACTGCTTTTCAAATTCAGGGTCATTTAGCTCAAAATAAATCATTAAATGCATGGAAAATATCAAATGAAGTTAGAAAGGGTTGAAAATTGATGATGTCTCTTTGAATGGTGCATATTGAACACACAAAAAGTATGGAGTTAAACTAAGTTATAAAAAATGAAATCCATTTGTAATAGATGAGTTTTCGTCCGAAACCCTCATACTTCTAAAGAGATTGTCCAATTTGTACACGAAGTGCATCCAGTTTTTGCCCTAACCCTCTCAACTCTTTAGAAGTTGCTATGTGGGTGAAATTATTATGTCATGCCAAGTTACAACCTTTTCAGAGTTCATTCGTACTGCTTTTCAAATTCAGGGTCATTTAGCTCAAAATAAATCATTAAGTGCATGGAAAATATCAAATGAAGTCAGAAAGGGTTGAAAATTGATGATGTGCCTTTGAATGGTGCATATTGAACACACAAAAAGTATGGAGTTCAAATAAGTTATTGAAAATGAAATCCTTTTGTAATAGATGAGTTTTCGTCCGAAACCGTCATACTTCGAAAGAGATTGTCCAATTTGTAACCGAAGTGCATCCAGTTTTTGCCGCAACCTTCTCAAATCTTTAGAAGTTGCTATGTGGGTGAAATTGTGATTTCCTGCCAAGTTACAGCCTTTTCAGAGTTCATTTGTACTGCTTTTCAAATTCAGGGTCATTTAGCTCAAAATAAATCATTAAATGCATGGAAAACATCAAATGAAGTCAGAAAGGGTTGAAAATTGATGATGTGCCTTTGAATGGTGCATATTGAACACACAAAAAGTATGGAGTTAAAATAAATTATTATAAATGAAATCCTTTTGTAATAGATGAGTTTTCGTCCGAAACCCTCATACTACGAAAGAGATTGTCCAATTTGTACACGAAGTGCATCCAGTTTTTGCCGTAACCCTCTCAACTCTTTAGAAGTTGCTATGTGGGTGAAATTATGATCTCATGCCAAGTTACAACCTTTTCAGAGTTTGTTTGTACTCCTTTTCAAATTCAGGGTCATTTAGCTCAAAATAAATCATTAAATGCATGGAAAATATCAAATGAAGTCGGAAAGGGTTCAAAATTGATGATGTGCCTTTGAATGGTGAATATTGAACACACAAAATTTTTGGAGTTAAACTAAGTTATAAAAAATGAAATCCCTTTGTAATAGATGAGTTTTCGTCTGATACCCTCATACTTCGAAAGAGATTGTCCAATTTGTAACCGAAGTGCATCCAGTTTTTGCCGCAACCCTCTCAAATCTTTAGAAGTTGCTATGTGGGTGAAATTATGATTTCATGCCAAGTTACAACCTTTTCAGAGTTCATTTGTACTGCTTTTCAAATTCAGGGTCATTTAGCTCAAAATAAATCATTAAATGCATGGAAAATATCAAATGAAGTTAGAAAGGGTTGAAAATTGATGATGTGCCTTTGAATGGTGCATATTGAACACACAAAAAGTATGGAGTTAAAATAAATTAATATAAATGAAATCTTTGTGTAATAGATGAGTTTTCGTCCGAAACCCTCATACTTCGAAAGAGATTGTCCAATTTGTAACCGAAGTGCATCCAGTTTTTGCCACAACCCTCCCAAATATTTAGAAGTTGCTATGTGGGTGAAATTATGATTTCCTGCCAAGTTACAACCTTTTCAGAGTTCATTTGTATTGCTTTTCAAATTCAGGGTCATTTAGCTCAAAATAAATCATTAAATGCTTGGAAAATATCAAATGAAGTCCGAAAGGGTTGAAAATTGATGATGTGCCTTTGAATGGTGCATATTGAACATACAATAAGTATGGAGTTAACCTAAATTATTATAAATGAAATCCTTTTGTAATAGATGAGTTTTCGTCCGAAACCCTTATACTTCAAAAGAGATTGTCCAATTTGTACACGAAGTGCATCCAGTTTTTGCCGTAACCCTCTAATCTCTTTAGAAGTTGCTATGTGGGTGAAATTATGATGTCATGCCAAGTTACAACCTTTTCAGAGTTCATTCGTGCTGCTTTTCAAATTCAGGGTCATTTAGCTCAAAATAAATCATTAAATGCATGGAAAATATCAAATGAAGTCAAAAAGGGTTGAAAATTGATGATGTGCCTTTGAATGGTGCATACTGAACACACAAAAAGCATAGAGTTCAAATAAGTTATTGAAAATGAAATCCTTTTGTAATAGATGAGTTTTCGTCCGAAACCGTCATACTTCGAAAGAGATTGTCCAATTTGTAACCGAAGTGCATCCAGTTTTTGCCGCAACCTTCTCAAATCTTTAGAAGTTGCTATGTGGGTGAAATTGTGATTTCCTGCCAAGTTACAGCCTTTTCAGAGTTCATTTGTACTGCTTTTCAAATTCAGGGTCATTTAGCTCAAAATAAATCATTAAATGCATGGAAAATATCAAATGAAGTCAGAAAGGGTTGAAAATTGATTATGTGCCTTTGTATGGTGCATATTGAACACACAAAAAGTATGGAGTTAAAATAAATTATTATAAATGAAATCCTTTTGTAATAGATGAGTTTTCGTCCGAAACCCTTATACTTCGAAAGAGATTGTCCAATTTGTACACGAAGTGCATCCAGTTTTTGCCATAACCCTCTAATCTCTTTAGAAGTTGCTATGTGAGTGAAATTATGATGTCATGCCAAGTTACAACATTTTCAGAGTTCATTTGTACTCCTTTTCAAATTCAGGGTCATTTAGCACAAAATAAATCATTAAATGCATGGAAAATATCAAATGAAGTCGGAAAGGGTTGAAAATTAATGATGTGCCTTTGAAAATTAATGAGTTTTCGTCCGAAACCCTCATACTACGAAAGAGATTGTCCAATTTGTACACGAAGTGCATCCAGTTTTTGCCGTAACCCTCTCAACTCTTTAGAAGTTGCTATGTGGGTGAAATTATGATCTCATGCCAAGTTACAACCTTTTCAGAGTTCGTTTGTACTCCTTTTCAAATTCAGGGTCATTTAGCTCAAAATAAATCATTAAATGCTTGGAAAATATCAAATGAAGTCTGAAAGGGTTGAAAATTGATTATGTTCCTTTGAATGGTGCATATTGCACACACAAAAAGTATGGAGTTAAACTAAGTTATAAAAAATGAAATCCCTTTGTAATAGATGAGTTTTCGTCCGAAACTCTCATACTACGAAAGAGATTGTCCAATTTGTACAAGAAGTGCATCCAGTTTTTGCCGTAACCCTCTCAACTCTTTAGAAGTTGCTATGTGGGTGAAATTATGATGTCATGCCAAGTTACAACCTTTTCAGAGTTCATTTGTACTGCTTTTCAAATTCAGGGTCATTTAGCTCAAAATAACTCATTAAATACATGGAAAATATCAAATGAAGTCAGAAAGGGTTGAAAATTGATGATGTGCCTTTTAATGGTGCATATTGAACACACAAAAAGTATGGAGTTAATATAAGTTATTAAAAATGAATTTCTTTTGTAATAGATGAGTTTTCGTCCGAAGCCCTCATACTTCGAAAGAGATTGTCCAATTTGTAACCGAAGTGCATCCAGTTTTTGCCGCAACCCTCTCAAATCTTTAGAAGTTTCTATGTGGGTGAAATTATGATTCCATGCCAAGTTACATCCTTTCAGAGTTCATTTGTACAGCTTTTCAAATTCAGGGTCATTTAGCTCAAAATAAATCATTAAATGCTTGGAAAATATCAAATGAAGTCCAAAAGGGTTGAAAATTGATTATGTGCCTTTGAATGGTGCATATTGCACACACAAAAAGTATGGAGTTAAAATAAGTTATTAAAAATGAAATCCCTTTGTAATAGATGAGTTTTCGTCCGAAACCCTCATACTTGGAAAGAGATTGTCCAAGTAGTACACGAAGTGCAACCAGTTTTTATCGTAACCCTCTCAACTCTTTAGAAGTTGCTATGTGGATGAAATTATTATGGCATGCCAAGTTACAACCTTTTCAGACTTCATTTGTACTGCTTTTCAAATTTAGGGTCATTTAGCTCAAAATAAATCATTAAATGCATGGAAAATATCAAATGAAGTTAGAAAGGCTTGAAAATTGAGGATGTGCCTTCGAATGGTGCATATTGAACACACAAGTTATTAAAATTTAAATCCTTTTTAATAGATGAGTTTTTGTCCGAAACCCTCATACTTTGAAAGAGATTGTCCAATTTGTAACCGAGGTGCATCGAGTTTTTGCCGCAACCCTCTCAAATCTTTAGAAGTTGCTATGTGGGTGAAATTATGATGTCATGCCAAGTTACAACCTTTTTAGAGTTCATTTGTACTGCTTTTCAAATTCAGGGTCATTTAGCTCAAAATAAATAATTAAATGCATGGAGAATATCAAATGAAGTCAGAAAGGGTTGAAAATTGATGATGTGCCTTTGAGTGGTGCATATGAACACACAAAAAGTATGGAGTTAAAATAAGTTATTAAAAATGAAATCCCTTTGTAATAGATGAGTTTTCGTCCGAAACCCTCATACATGGAAAGAGATTGTCCAATTTGTACACGAAGTGCATCCAGTTTTTGTCGCAACCCTCTCAAATCTTTAGAAGTTGCTATGTGGGTGAAATTATGATTTCATGCCAAGTTAGAACCTTTTCAGAGTTCGTTTGTACTGCTTTGCAAATTCAGGGTCTTTTAGTTGAAAAAAATCATTAAATGCTTGGAAAATATCAAATGAAGTCTGAAAGGGTTCAAAATTGATTATGTTCCTTTGAATGGTGCATATTGAACACACAAAAAGTATGGAGTTAAAATAAGTTATTAAAAATGAAATCCCCTTGTAATAGATGAGTTTTCGTACGAAACCCTCATACATCGAAAGAGATTGTCCAATTTGTAACCGAGGTGCATCGAGCTTTTGCCGCAACCCTCTCAAATCTTTAGAAGTTGCTATGTGGGTGAAATTATGATGTCATGCCAAGTTACAACCTTTTTAGAGTTCATTTGTACTGCTTTTCAAATTCAGGGTCATTTAGCTCAAAATAAATAATTAAATGCATGGAGAATATCAAATGAAGTCAGAAAGGGTTGAAAATTGATGATGTGCCTTTGAGTGGTGCATATGAACACACAAAAAGTATGGAGTTAAAATAAGTTATTAAAAATGAAATCCCTTTGTAATAGATGAGTTTTCGTCCGAAACCCTCATACTTGGAAAGAGATTGTCCAATTTGTACACGAAGTGCATCCAGTTTTTGTCGCAACCCTCTCAAATCTTTAGAAGTTGCTATGTGGGTGAAATTATGATTTCATGCCAAGTTAGAACCTTTTCAGAGTTCGTTTGTACTGCTTTGCAAATTCAGGGTCTTTTAGTTGAAAAAAATCATTAAATGCTTGGAAAATATCAAATGAAGTCTGAAAGGGTTCAAAATTGATTATGTTCCTTTGAATGGTGCATATTGAACACACAAAAAGTATGGAGTTAAAATAAGTTATTAAAAATGAAATCCCCTTGTAATAGATGAGTTTTCGTACGAAACCCTCATACATAGAAAGAGATTGTCCAATTTGTAACCGAAGTGCATCCAGTTTTTGCCGCAACCCTCTCAAATTTTAGAAGTTGCTATGTGGGTGAAATTTTGATTTCATGCCAAGTTACAACCATTTTAGAGTTCATTTGTACTGCTTTTTAAATTCAGGGTTATTTAGCTCAAAATAAATCATTAAATGCATGGAAAATATCAAACGAAGTCAGAAAGGGTTGAAATTGATGATGTTCCTTTCAATGGTGCATATTGAACACACAAAAAGTATGGAGTTAAAATAAAATATTAAAAATGAAATCTTTTTGTAATAGATGAGTTTTCGTTCGAAACCCTCATACTTCGAAAGACATTGTCCAATTTGTAACCGAAGTGCATCAAGTTTTTGCCGCAACCCTCTCAAATTTTAGAAGTTTATATGTGGGTTAAATTATGATTTCATGCCAAGTTACAACCTTTTCAGAGTTCATTTGTACTGCTTTTCAAATTCAGGGTCATTTAGCTCAAAATAAATCATTAAATGCTTGCAAAATATCAAATGAAGTCCGAAAGGGTTGAAAATTGATTATGTGCCTTTGATTTGCGCATATTGAACGCACAAAAAGTATGGAGTTAAAATAAGTTATTAAAAATGAAGTCCCTTTGTAATAGATGAGTTTTCGTCCGAAACCCTCATAGTTCCAAAGAGATTGTCCAATTTGTACACGAAGTGCATCCTGTTTTTGCCGTAACCCTCTCAACTCTTTAGAAGTTGCTAGGTGGTTAAAATATGATGTCATGCCAAGTTACAACCTTTTCAGAGTTCATTTGTACTGCTTTTCAAATTCAGGGCCATTTAGCTCAAAATAAATCATTAAATGCATGGAAAATATCAAATGAAGTCAGAATGGGTTGAAAATTGATGATGTGCCTTTGAATGGTGCATATTGAACACACACAAAATATGGAGTTAAAATAAGTTATTAAAAAGGAAATCCTTTTGTAATAGATGAGTTTTCGTCTGAAACCCTCATACTTCGAAAGAGATTGTCCAATTTGTAACCGAAGTGCATCCAGTTTTTGCCGCAACCCTCTCAAATCTTTAGAAGTTGCTATGTGGGTGAAATTATGATTTCCTGCCAAGTTACAACCTTTTCAGAGTTCATTTGTACTGCTTTTGAAATTCAGGGTCATTTAGCTCAAAATAAATCATTAAATGCATGGAAAATATCAAATGAAGTCAGAAAGGGTTGAAAATTGATGATGTGCCTTTGAATGGTGCATATTTGAACACACAAAAAGTATGGAGTTAAAATAAATTATTATAAATGAAATCCTTTTGTAATAGACGAGTTTTCGTCCGAAACCCTCATTCTTCGAAAGAGATTGTCCAATTTCTAACTGAAGTGCATCCAGTTTTTGCCGAAACCCTCTCAACTCTTTAGAAGTTGCTATGTGGGTGAAATTATGATTTCCTGCCAAGTTACAACCTTTTGAGAGGTCATTTGTACTGCTTTTCAAATTCAGGGTCATTTAGCTGAAAATAAATCATTAAATGCTTGGAAAATATCAAATGAAGTCTGAAAGGGTTGAAAATTGATTATGTTCCTTTGAATGGTGCATATTGCACACACAAAAAGTATGGAGTTAAACTAAGTTATAAAAAATGAAATCCCTTTGTAATAGATGAGTTTTCGTCTGAAACCCTCATACTTCGAAAGAGATTGTCCAATTTGTCCACGAAGTGTATCCAGTTTTTCCCGTAACCCTCTCAACTCTTTATAAGTTGCTATGTGGGTGAAATAATGATGTCATGCCAAGTTACAACCTTTTCAGAGTTCATTTGTAATGCTTTTCAAATTCAGGGTCATTTAGCTCAAAATAAATCATTAAATGCATGGAAAATATCAAATGAAGTCCGAAAGGGTTGAAAATGGATGATGTGCCTTTGAATGGTGCATATTGCACACACAAAAAGTATGGAGTTAAAATAAGTTATTAAAAAAGAAATCCCTTTGTAATAGATGAGTTTTCGTCCAAAACCCTCATACTTCGAAAGAGATTGTCTAATCTTTACAAGAAGTGCATCCAATTTTTGCCGTAACCCTCTCAACTCTTTAGAAGTTGCTATGTGGGTGAAATTATAATGTCATGCCAAGTTACAACCTTTTCAGAGTTCATTTGTACTACTTTTCACATTCAGGGTCATTTAGCTCAAAATAAATCATTAAATGCATGGAAAATATCAAATGAAGTCCGAAAGGGTTGAAAATTGATGATGTGCCTTCGAATGGTGCATATTGCACACACAAAAAGTATGGAGTTAAAATAAGTTATTAAAAAAGAAATCCCTTTGTAATAGATGAGTTTTCGTCCAAAACCCTCATACTTCGAAAGAGATTGTCCAATTTTTACACGAAGTGCATCCAATTTTTGCCGTAACCCTCTCAACTCTTTAGAAGTTGCTATGTGTGTGAAATTATAATTTCATGCCAAGTTACAACTTTTTCAGAGTTCATTTGTACTGCTTTTCAAATTCAGGGTCATTTAGCTCAAAATGAATCATTAAATGCATGGAGAATATCAAATGAAGTGAGAAAGGGTTCAAAATTGATGATGTGCCTTTGAATGGTGCATATTGAACACACAAAAAGTATGGAGTTATAATAAGTTATTAAAAATGAAATCCCGTTGTAATAGATGAGTTTTCGTCCAAAACCCTCATACTTCGAAAGAGATTGTCCAATTTGTACACGAAGTGAATCAAGTTTTTGCCGTAACCCTCTCAACTCTTTAGAAGTTGCTATGTGGGTGAAATTATGATGTCATTCCATGTTACGACCTTTTCAGAGTTCATTTGTACTGCTTTTCAAATTCAGGGTCATTTAGCTCAAAATAAATCATTAAATGCATGGAAAATATCAAATAAAGTGACAAAGGGTTGAAAATTGATGATGTGCCTTTGAATGGTTCATATTGAACACACAAAAATTATGGTGTTAAAATAAGTTATAAAAAATGAAATCCCTTTGTAATAGATGAGTTTTCGTCCGAAACCCTCATACTTCGAAAGAAATTGTCCAATTTGTACACGAAGTGCATCTAGTTTTTGCGGTATCCCTCTCAACTCTTTAGAAGTTCCTATGTGGGTGAAATTATGATGTCATGTCAAGTTACAACCTTTTCAGAGTTCATTTGTACTGCTTTTCAAATTCAGGGTCATTTAGCTCAAAATAAATCATTAAATGCATGGAAAATATCAAATGAAGTCAGAAAGGGTTGAAAATTGATGATGTGTCTTTGAATGGTGCATATTGAACACACAAAAATTATGGAGTTAAAGTAAGTTATTAAAAATGAAATTCTTTTGTAATAGATGAGTTTTCGTCCGAAGCCCTCATACTTCAAAAGAGATTGTCGAATTTGTAACCGAAGTGCATCCAGTTTTTGCCGCAACCCTCTCAAATCTTTTGAAGTTGCTATGTGGGTGAAATTATGATTTCATGCCAAGTTACAACCTTTTCAGAGTTCATTTGTACTACTTTTCACATTCAGGGTCATTTAGCTCAAGATAAATCATTAAATGCTTGGAAAATATCAAATGAAGTGAGAAAGGGTTGAAAATTGATGATGTGCCTTTGCATGGTGTATATTGAACACACAAAAAGTATGGAGTTAAAAAAAGTTATTAAAAATGAAATCCCGTTGTAATAGATGAGTTTTCGTCCGAAACCCTCATACTTCGAAAGAGATTGTCCAATTTGTACACGAATTGAATCCAGTTTGTGCGGCATCCCACTCAACTCTTTAGACATTCCTATGTGGGTGAAATTATGATGTCATGCCAAGTTACAACCTTTTCAGAGTTGATTTGTACTGCTTTTCAAATTCAGGGTCATTTAGCTCAAAATAAATCATTAAATGCATGCCAAATGTCAAATGAAGTCAGAAAGGGTTGAAAATTGATGATGTGCCTTTGAATGGTGCATATTGCACACACAAAAAGTATGGAGTTAAAATAAGTTATTAAAAATGAAATCCCTTTGTAATAGATGAGTTTTCGTTTGAAACCCTCATACTTCGAAAGAGATTGTCCAATTTGTACACGAAGTGCATCAAGTTTTTGCCATAAACCTCTCAACTCTTTAGAAGTTGCTATGTGGGTGAAATTATGATGTCATGCCAAGTTACAACCTTTTCAGAGTTCATTTGTACTGCTTTTCAAATTCAGGGTCATTTAGCTCAAAATAAATCATTAAATGCATGGAAAATATCAAATGAAGTCAGAAAGTGTTGAAAATTGATGATGTGCCTTCGAATGGTGCATATTGAACACACAAAAAGTATGGAGTTAAAATAAGTTATTCAAAATGAAATCCTTTTGTAATAGATGAGTTTTCGTCCGAAACCCTGATACTTCGAAAGAGATTTTCCAATTTGTAACCGAAGTGCATCTAGTTTTTGCCGCAACCCTCAAAAATCTTTAGAAGTTGCTATGTGGGTGAAATTATGATTTCATGCCAAGTTACAACCTTTTCAGAGTTCGTTTGTACTGCTTTTCAAATTCAGGGTCATTAGCTCAAAATAAATCATTAAATGCTTGGAAAGTATCAAATGAAGTCCGAAAGGGTTGAAAATTGATTATGTGCCTTTGAATGGTGCATATTGCACACACAAAAAGTATGGAGTTAAACTAAGTTATAAAAAATGAAATCCCTTTGTAATAGATGAGTTTTCGTCCGAAATCCTCATACTTCGAAAGAGATTGTCCAATCTTTACAAGAAGTGCATCCAATTTTTGCCGTAACCCTCTCAACTCTTTAGAAGTTGCTATGTGGGTGAAATTATAATGTCATGCCAAGTTACAACCTTTTCAGAGTTCATTTGTACTACTTTTCACATTCAGGGTCATTTAGCTCAAAATAAATGATTAAATGCATGGAAAATATCAAATGAAGTCCGAAAGGGTTGAAAATTGATGATGTGCCTTTGAATGGTGCATATTGCACACACAAAAAGTATGGAGTTAAAATAAGTTATTAAAAAAGAAATCCCTTTGTAATAGATGAGTTTTCGTCCAAAACCCTCATACTTCGAAAGAGATTGTCCAATTTTTACACGAAGTGCATCCAATTTTTGCCGTAACCCTCTCAACTCTTTAGAAGTTGCTATGTGGGTGAAATTATAATTTCATGCCAAGTTACAACTTTTTCAGAGTTCATTTGTACTGCTTTTCAAATTCAGGGTCATTTAGCTCAAAATAAATCATTAAATGCATGGAGAATATCAAATGAAGTCAGAAAGGGTTCAAAATTGATGATGTGCCTTTGAATGGTGCATATTGAACACACAAAAAGTATGGAGTTATAATAAGTTATTAAAAATGAAATCCCGTTGTAATAGATGAGTTTTCGTCCAAAACCCTCATACTTCGAAAGAGATTGTCCAATTTGTACACGAAGTGAATCAAGTTTTTGCCGTAACCCTCTCAACTCTTTAGAAGTTGCTATGTGGGTGAAATTATGATGTCATTCCATGTTACAACCTTTTCAGAGTTCATTTGTACTGCTTTTCAAATTCAGGGTCATTTAGCTCAAAATAAATCATTAAATGCATGGAAAATATCAAATAAAGTGACAAAGGGTTGAAAATTGATGATGTGCATTTGAATGGTTCATATTGAACACACAAAAATTATGGTGTTAAAATAAGTTATAAAAAATGAAATCCCTTTGTAATAGATGAGTTTTCGTCCGAAACCCTCATACTTCGAAAGAAATTGTCCAATTTGTACACGAAGTGCATCTAGTTTTTGCGGTATCCCTCTCAACTCTTTAGAAGTTCCTATGTGGGTGAAATTATGATGTCATGTCAAGTTACAACCTTTTCAGAGTTCATTTGTACTGCTTTTCAAATTCAGGGTCATTTAGCTCAAAATAAATCATTAAATGCATGGAAAATATCAAATGAAGTCAGAAAGGGTTGAAAATTGATGATGTGTCTTTGAATGGTGCATATTGAACACACAAAAATTATGGAGTTAAAGTAAGTTATTAAAAATGAAATTCTTTTGTAATAGATGAGTTTTCGTCCGAAGCCCTCATACTTCAAAAGAGATTGTCCAATTTGTAACCGAAGTGCATCCAGTTTTTGCCGCAACCCTCTCAAATCTTTTGAAGTTGCTATGTGGGTGAAATTATGATTTCATGCCAAGTTACAACCTTTTCAGAGTTCATTTGTACTACTTTTCACATTCAGGGTCATTTAGCTCAAGATAAATCATTAAATGCTTGGAAAATATCAAATGAAGTGAGAAAGGGTTGAAAATTGATGATGTGCCTTTGCATGGTGTATATTGAACACACAAAAAGTATGGAGTTAAAATAAGTTATTAAAAATGAAATCCCGTTGTAATAGATGAGTTTTCGTCCGAAACCCTCATACTTCGAAAGAAATTGTCCAATTTGTACACGAAGTGCATCTAGTTTTTGCGGTATCCCTCTCAACTCTTTAGAAGTTCCTATGTGGGTGAAATTATGATGTCATGTCAAGTTACAACCTTTTCAGAGTTCATTTGTACTGCTTTTCAAATTCAGGGTCATTTAGCTCAAAATAAATCATTAAATGCATGGAAAATATCAAATGAAGTCAGAAAGGGTTGAAAATTGATGATGTGTCTTTGAATGGTGCATATTGAACACACAAAAATTATGGAGTTAAAGTAAGTTATTAAAAATGAAATTCTTTTGTAATAGATGAGTTTTCGTCCGAAGCCCTCATACTTCAAAAGAGATTGTCCAATTTGTAACCGAAGTGCATCCAGTTTTTGCCGCAACCCTCTCAAATCTTTTGAAGTTGCTATGTGGGTGAAATTATGATTTCATGCCAAGTTACAACCTTTTCAGAGTTCATTTGTACTACTTTTCACATTCAGGGTCATTTAGCTCAAAATAAATCATTAAATGCATGGAAAATATCAAATGAAGTGAGAAAGGGTTGAAAATTGATGATGTGCCTTTGCATGGTGTATATTGAACACACAAAAAGTATGGAGTTAAAATAAGTTATTAAAAATGAAATCCCGTTGTAATAGATGAGTTTTCGTCCGAAACCCTCATACTTCGAAAGAGATTGTCCAATTTGTACACGAATTGAATCCAGTTTGTGCGGCATCCCACTCAACTCTTTAGACATTCCTATGTGGGTGAAATTATGATGTCATGCCAAGTTACAACCTTTTCAGAGTTGATTTGTACTGCTTTTCAAATTCAGGGTCATTTAGCTCAAAATAAATCATTAAATGCATGCAAAATGTCAAATGAAGTCAGAAAGGGTTGAAAATTGATGATGTGCCTTTGAATGGTGCATATTGCACACACAAAAAGTATGGAGTTAAAATAAGTTATTAAAAATGAAATCCCTTTGTAATAGATGAGTTTTCGTTTGAAACCCTCATACATCGAAAGAGATTGTCCAATTTGTACACGAAGTGCATCAAGTTTTTGCCGTAAACCTCTCAACTCTTTAGAAGTTGCTATGTGGGCGAAATTATGATGTCATGCCAAGTTACAACCTTTTCAGAGTTCATTTGTACTGCTTTTCAAATTCAGGGTCATTTAGCTCAAAATAAATCATTAAATGCATGGAAAATATCAAATGAAGTCAGAAAGTGTTGAAAATTGATGATGTGCCTTCGAATGGTGCATATTGAACACACAAAAAGTATGGAGTTAAAATAAGTTATTGAAAATGAAATCCTTTTGTAATAGATGAGTTTTCGTCCGAAACCCTGATACTTCGAAAGAGATTTTCCAATTTGTAACCGAAGTGCATCTAGTTTTTGCCGCAACCCTCAAAAATCTTTAGAAGTTGCTATGTGGGTGAAATTATGATTTCATGCCAAGTTACAACCTTTTCAGAGTTCGTTTGTACTGCTTTTCAAATTCAGGGTCATTAGCTCAAAATAAATCATTAAATGCTTGGAAAGTATCAAATGAAGTCCGAAAGGGTTGAAAATTGATTATGTGCCTTTGAATGGTGCATATTGCACACACAAAAAGTATGGAGTTAAACTAAGTTATAAAAAATGAAATCCCTTTGTAATAGATGAGTTTTCGTCCGAAATCCTCATACTTCGAAAGAGATTGTCCAATTTGTACACGAAGTGTATCCAGTTTTTCCCGTAACCCTCTCAACTCTTTGTAAGTTGCTATGTGGGTGAAATTATGATCTCATGCCAAGTTACAACCTTTTCAGAGTTCATTTGTAATGCTTTTCAAATTCAGGGTCATTTAGCTCAAAATAAATCATTAAATGCATGGAAAATATCAAATGAAGTCCGAAAGGGTTGAAAATTGATGATGTGCCTTTGAATGGTGCATATTGCACACACAAAAAGTATGGAGTTATAATAAGTTATTAAAAATGAAATCCCTTTGTAATAGATGAGTTTTCGTCCAAAACCCTCATACTTCGAAAGAGATTGTCCAATTTTTACACGAAGTGCATCCAATTTTTGCCGTAACCCTCTCAACTCTTTAGAAGTTGCTATGTGGGTGAAATTATAATTTCATGCCAAGTTACAACTTTTTCAGAGTTCATTTGTACTGCTTTTCAAATTCAGGGTCATTTAGCTCAAAATAAATCTTTAAATGCATGGAGAATATCAAATGAAGTGAGAAAGGGTTCAAAATTGATGATGTGCCTTTGAATGGTGCATATTGAACACACAAAAAGTATGGAGTTATAATAAGTTATTAAAAATGAAATCCCGTTGTAATAGATGAGTTTTCGTCCAAAACCCTCATACTTCGAAAGAGATTGTCCAATTTGTACACGAAGTGAATCAAGTTTTTGCCGTAACCCTCTCAACTCTTTAGAAGTTGCTATGTGGGTGAAATTATGATGTCATTCCATGTTACGACCTTTTCAGAGTTCATTTGTACTGCTTTTCAAATTCAGGGTCATTTAGCTCAAAATAAATCATTAAATGCATGGAAAATATCAAATAAAGTGACAAAGGGTTGAAAATTGATGATGTGCCTTTGAATGGTTCATATTGAACACACAAAAATTATGGTGTTAAAATAAGTTATAAAAAATGAAATCCCTTTGTAATAGATGAGTTTTCGTCCGAAACCCTCATACTTCGAAAGAAATTGTCCAATTTGTACACGAAGTGCATCTAGTTTTTGCGGTATCCCTCTCAACTCTTTAGAAGTTCCTATGTGGGTGAAATTATGATGTCATGTCAAGTTACAACCTTTTCAGTGTTCATTTGTACTGCTTTTCAAATTCAGGGTCATTTAGCTCAAAATAAATCATTAAATGCATGGAAAATATCAAATGAAGTCAGAAAGGGTTGAAAATTGATGATGTGTCTTTGAATGGTGCATATTGAACACACAAAAATTATGGAGTTAAAGTAAGTTATTAAAAATGAAATTCTTTTGTAATAGATGAGTTTTCGTCCGAAGCCCTCATACTTCAAAAGAGATTGTCCAATTTGTAACCGAAGTGCATCCAGTTTTTGCCGCAACCCTCTCAAATCTTTTGAAGTTGCTATGTGGGTGAAATTATGATTTCATGCCAAGTTACAACCTTTTCAGAGTTCATTTGTACTACTTTTCACATTCAGGGTCATTTAGCTCAAGATAAATCATTAAATGCTTGGAAAATATCAAATGAAGTGAGAAAGGGTTGAAAATTGATGATGTGCCTTTGCATGGTGTATATTGAACACACAAAAAGTATGGAGTTAAAATAAGTTATTAAAAATGAAATCCCGTTGTAATAGATGAGTTTTCGTCCGAAACCCTCATACTTCGAAAGAGATTGTCCAATTTGTACACGAATTGAATCCAGTTTGTGCGGCATCCCACTCAACTCTTTAGACATTCCTATGTGGGTGAAATTATGATGTCATGCCAAGTTACAACCTTTTCAGAGTTGATTTGTACTGCTTTTCAAATTCAGGGTCATTTAGCTCAAAATAAATCATTAAATGCATGCAAAATGTCAAATGAAGTCAGAAAGGGTTGAAAATTGATGATGTGCCTTTGAAAGGTGCATATTGCACACACAAAAAGTATGGAGTTAAAATAAGTTATTAAAAATGAAATCCCTTTGTAATAGATGAGTTTTCGTTTGAAACCCTCATACTTCGAAAGAGATTGTCCAATTTGTACACGAAGTGCATCAAGTTTTTGCCGTAAACCTCTCAACTCTTTAGAAGTTGCTATGTGGGTGAAATTATGATGTCATGCCAAGTTACAACCTTTTCAGAGTTCATTTGTACTGCTTTTCAAATTCAGGGTCATTTAGCTCAAAATAAATCATTAAATGCATGGAAAATATCAAATGAAGTCCGAAAGGGTTGAAAATGGATGATGTGCCTTTGAATGGTGCATATTGCACACACAAAAAGTATGGAGTTAAAATAAGTTATTAAAAAAGAAATCCCTTTGTAATAGATGAGTTTTCGTCCAAAACCCTCATACTTCGAAAGAGATTGTCTAATCTTTACAAGAAGTGCATCCAATTTTTGCCGTAACCCTCTCAACTCTTTAGAAGTTGCTATGTGGGTGAAATTATAATGTCATGCCAAGTTACAACCTTTTCAGAGTTCATTTGTACTACTTTTCACATTCAGGGTCATTTAGCTCAAAATAAATCATTAAATGCATGGAAAATATCAAATGAAGTCCGAAAGGGTTGAAAATTGATGATGTGCCTTTGAATGGTGCATATTGCACACACAAAAAGTATGGAGTTAAAATAAGTTATTAAAAAAGAAATCCCTTTGTAATAGATGAGTTTTCGTCCAAAACCCTCATACTTCGAAAGAGATTGTCCAATTTTTACACGAAGTGCATCCAATTTTTGCCGTAACCCTCTCAACTCTTTAGAAGTTGCTATGTGGGTGAAATTATAATTTCATGCCAAGTTACAACTTTTTCAGAGTTCATTTGTACTGCTTTTCAAATTCAGGGTCATTTAGCTCAAAATAAATCTTTAAATGCATGGAGAATATCAAATGAAGTGAGAAAGGGTTCAAAATTGATGATGTGCCTTTGAATGGTGCATATTGAACACACAAAAAGTATGGAGTTATAATAAGTTATTAAAAATGAAATCCCGTTGTAATAGATGAGTTTTCGTCCAAAACCCTCATACTTCGAAAGAGATTGTCCAATTTGTACACGAAGTGAATCAAGTTTTTGCCATAACCCTCTCAACTCTTTAGAAGTTGCTATGTGGGTGAAATTATGATGTCATTCCATGTTACGACCTTTTCAGAGTTCATTTGTACTGCTTTTCAAATTCAGGGTCATTTAGCTCAAAATAAATCATTAAATACATGGAAAATATCAAATAAAGTGACAAAGGGTTGAAAATTGATGATGTGCCTTTGAATGGTTCATATTGAACACACAAAAATTATGGTGTTAAAATAAGTTATAAAAAATGAAATCCCTTTGTAATAGATGAGTTTTCGTCCGAAACCCTCATACTTCGAAAGAAATTGTCCAATTTGTACACGAAGTGCATCTAGTTTTTGCGGTATCCCTCTCAACTCTTTAGAAGTTCCTATGTGGGTGAAATTATGATGTCATGTCAAGTTACAACCTTTTCAAACTTCATTTGTACTGCTTTTCAAATTCAGGGTCATTTAGCTCAAAATAAATCATTAAATGCATGGAAAATATGAAATGAATTCAGAAAGGCTTGAAAATTGAGGATGTGCCTTTGAATGGTGCATATTGAACACAAAAAAAGTATGGAGTTAAAATAAGTTATTAAAAATGAAATCCTTTTTTAATAGATGAGTTTTCATCCGAAACCCTCATACTTTGAAATAGATTGTCCAATTTGCAACCCAAGTGCATCCAGTTTTTACCTCATCCCTCTCAAATCTTTAGTAGTTGCTATGTGGGTGAAATTATGATGTCATGCCAAGGTACAACCTTTTTAGAGTTCATTTGTACTGCTTTTCAAATTCAGGGTCATTTAGCTCAAAATAAATCATTAAATGCATGGAGAATATCAAATGAAGTCAGAAAGGGTTGAAAATTGATGATGTTCCTTTGAATGGTGCATATGAACACACAAAAAGTATGGAATTAAACTATGTTATTAAAATTGAAATCCTTTTGTAATAGATGAGTTTTTGTCCGAAACCGTCATACTTAGAAAGAGATTGTCCAATTTGTACACGAAGTGCATCCAGTTTTTGCTGTAACCCTCTCAACTCTTTAGAAGTTCCTATGTGGGTGAAAGTATGATGTCATGCCAAGTTACAACCTTTTAAGAGTTCATTTGTACTGCTTTTCAAATTCAGGGTCACATAGCTAAAAATAAATCATTAAATGCATGGAAAATATCAAATGAAGTCGGAAAGGGTTGAAAATTGATGATGTGCCTTTGAATGGTGCATATTGAACACACAAAAAGTATGGAGTTCAAATAAACTTTTAGAAATGAAATCCTTTTGTAATAGATGAGTTTTCGTCTCAAACCCTCATACTTTGAAAGAGATTGTCCAATTTGTAACCGAAGTGCATCCAGTTTGTGCCGCAACCCTCTCAACTCTTTAGAAGTTGCTATGTGGGTGAAATTATGATGTCATGCCAAGTTACAACCTTTTCCGAGTTCATTTGTACTGATTTTCAAATTCAGGATCATTTAGCTCAAAATAAATCATTAAATGCATGGAAAATATCCAATGAAGTTACAAAGGGTTGAAAATGGAGGATGTGCCTTTGAATGGTGCATATTGAACAGAAAAAAAGTATGGAGTTAAAATAAGTTATGAAAAATGAAATCCTTTTTTAATAGATGAGTTTTCGTCCGAAACCCTCATACTTTGAAAGAGATTGTCCAATTTGCAACCGAAGTGCATCTAGTTTTTGCCGCAACCCTCTCAACTCTTTAGAAGTTGCTATGTGGGTGAAATTATGATGTCATGCCAAGTTACAACCTTTTCAGAGCTCATTTGTACTGCTTTTCAAATTCAGGGTCATTTAGCTCAAAATAAATCATTAAATGCATGGAGAATATCAAATGAAGTCAGAAAGGGTTGAAAATTGATGATGTGCCTTTGAATGGTGCATATTGCACACAAAAAAGTATGGAGTTAAAATTAGTTATTAAAAATGAAATCCCTTTGTAATAGATGAGTTTTCGCCCGAAACCCTCGTACTTCGAAAAAGATTGTCCAATTTGTGCACGAAGTGCATCAACTTTTAGCCGCAACCCTCTCAACTCTTTAGAAGTTGCTATGTGGGTATAATTATGATGTCATGCCAAGTTACAACCTTTTCAGAGTTCATTTGTACTGCTTTTCAAATTCAGGGTCATTTAGCTCAAAAGAAATCATTAAATGCATGGAAAATATCAATTGAAGTCACAAAGGGTTGAAAATTGATGATGTGCCATTGAATGGTGCATATGAACACACAAAAAGTATGGAGTTAAAATAAGTTATTAAAAATGAAATCCTTTTGTAATAGATTAGTTTTCGTCCAAAACCCTCATACTTCGAAAGAGATTGTCCATTTTGTAACCAAAGTGCATCCAGTTTTTGCCGCAACCCTCTCAAATCTTTAGAAGTTGCTATCGAAATTATGATTTCCTGCCAAGTTACAACCTTTTCAGAGTTCATTTGTACTGCTTTTCAAATTCAGGGTCATTTAGCTCAAAATAAATCATTACATGCATGCAAAATATCAAATGAAGTCAGAAAGGGTTGAAAATTGATGATGTGCCTTTGAATGGTGCATATTGCACACATAAAAAGTATGGAGTTAAACTAAGTTATAAAAAATGAACTCACTTTGTAATAGATGAGTTTTCGTCTGAAACCCTCATACTTCGAAAGAGATTGTCCAATTTGTACACGAAGTGCATCAAGTTTTTGCCGTAACCCTCTCAACTCTTTAGAAGTTGCTATGTGGGTGAAATTACGATGTCATGCCAAGTTACAACCTTTTAAGAGTTCATTTGTACTGCTTTTCAAATTCAGGGTCATTTACCTCAAAATAAATCATTAAATGCATCGAAAATATCAAATGAAGTCAGAAAGGGTGGAAAATTTATGATGTGCCTTTGAATGGTTCATATGGCAGACACAAAAACTATGGAGTTAAAATAAGTTATTAAAAATGAAATCCTTTTGTAATAGATGAGTTTTCGTCCGAAGCCCTCATACTTCGAAAGAGATTGTTCAATTTGTAACCGAAGTGCATCCAGTTTTTGCCGCAACCCTCTCAAGTCTTTAGAAGTTGCTATGTGGGTGAAATTATGATGTCATGCCAAGTTACAACCTTTTCCGAGTTCATTTGTACTGCTTTTAAAATTCAGGGTCATTTAGCTCAAAATAAATCATTAAATGCTTGGAAAATATCAAATGGAGTCCGAAAGGGTTGAAAATTGATTATGTGCCTTCGAATGGTGCATATTGCACACGCAAAAAGTATGGAGTTAAAATAAGTTATTAAAAATGAAATCCATTTGTAATAGATGAGTTTTCGTCTGAAACCCTCATACTTCGAAAGAGATTGTCCAATTTGTACACGAAGTGCATCAAGTTTTTGCCGTAACCCTCTCAACTCTTTAGAAGTTGCTATGTGGGTGAAATTACGATGTCATGCCAAGTTACAACCTTTTCAGAGTTCATTTGTACTGCTTTTCAAATTCAGGGTCATTTACCTCAAAATAAATCATTAAATGCATCGAAAATATCAAATGAAGTCAGAAAGGGTGGAAAATTTATGATGTGCCTTTGAATGGTTCATATGGCAGACACAAAAACTATGGAGTTAAAATAAGTTATTAAAAATGAAATCCTTTTGTAATAGATGAGTTTTCGTCCGAAGCCCTCATACTTCGAAAGAGATTGTCCAATTTGTAACCGAAGTGCATCCAGTTTTTGCCGCAACCCTCTCAAGTCTTTAGAAGTTGCTATGTGGGTGAAATTATGATGTCATGCCAAGTTACAACCTTTTCAGAGTTCATTTGTACTGCTTTTAAAATTCAGGGTCATTTAGCTCAAAATAAATCATTAAATGCTTGGAAAATATCAAATGGAGTCCGAAAGGGTTGAAAATTGATTATGTGCCTTCGAATGGTGCATATTGCACACGCAAAAAGTATGGAGTTAAAATAAGTTATTAAAAATGAAATCCATTTGTAATAGATGAGTTTTCGTCCGAAACCCTCATACTTGGAAAGAGATTGTCATATTTGTACACGAAGTGCATCCAGTTTTTATCGTAACCCTCTCAACTCTTTAGAAGTTGCTATGTGGGTGAAATTATGATGGCATACCAAGTTACAACCTTTTCAGACTTCATTTGTACTGATTTTCAAATTTAGGGTCATTTAGCTCAAAATAAATCATTAAATGCATGGAAAATATTAAATGAAGTCAGAAAGGGTTGAAAATTGAGGATGTGCCTTTGAATGGTGCATATTGAACAAAGAAAGTATGGAGTTAAAATAAGTTATTAAAAATGAAATCCTTTTTTGATTGATGAGTTTTCGTCCGAAACCCTCATAGTTTGAAAGAGATTGTCCAATTTGCAACCGAAGTGCATCCAGTTTTTGCCGCAACCCTCTCAAATCTTTAGAAGTTGCTATATGGGTGAAATTATGATGTCATGCCAAGTTACAACCTTTTTAGAGTTCATTTGTACTGCTTTTCAAATTCAGGGTCATTTAGCTCAAAATAAATCATTAAATGCATGGAGGATATCAAATGAAGTCAGAAATGGTTGAAAATTGATGATGTTCCTTTGACTGGTGCATACTGCCCACGCAAAAAGTATGGAGTTAAAATAATTTATTAAAAATGAAATCCCTTTGTAATAGATGAGTCTTCGCCCGAAACCCTCGTACTTCGAAAAAGATTGTCCAATTTGTACACGAAGTGCATCAAGTTTTTGCCGCAACCCTCTCAAAACTTTAGAAGTTGCTATGTGGGTGATATTATGATGTCATGCGAAGTTACAACCATTTCAGAGTTCATTTGTACTGCTTTTCAAATTCAGGGTCATTTAGCTCAAAATAAATCATTAAATGCAAGGGAAATATCAAATGAAGTCAGAAAGGGTTGAAATTGATGATGTGCCTTGGAATGGTGCATATGAACACATAAAAATTATGGAGTTAAAATAAGTTATTAAAATTGAAATCCTTTTGTAATAGATGAGTTTTTGTCCGAAACCGTCATACTTAGAAAGAGATTGTCAAATTTGTACACGAAGTGCATCCAGTTTTTGCCGTAACCCTCTCAACTCTTTAGAAGTTCCTATGTGGGTGAAATTATGATGGCATGCCAAGTTACAACCTTTTAAGAGTTTATTTGTACTGCTTTTGAAATTCAGGGTCATTTAGCTCAAAATAAATCATTAAATGCATGGAAAATATCAAATGAAGTCGGAAAGGGTTGAAAATTGATGATGTGCCCTTGAATGGTGCATATTGAACACACAAAAAGTATGGAGTTCACATAAGTTTTAGAAATGAAATCCTTTTGTAGTAGATGAGTTTTCGTGTCAAACCCTCATACTTTGAAAGAGATTGTCCAATTTGTAACCAAAGTGCATCCAATTTTTGCCGCAACCCTCTCAACTCTTTAGAAGTTGCTATGTGGGTGAAATTATGATGTCATGCCAAGTTACAACCTTTTCAGAGTTCATTTGTACTGATTTTCAAATTCAGGGTCATTTAGCTCAAAATAAATCATTAAATGCATGGACAATATGAAATGAAGTTAGAAGCGGTTGAAAATTGAGGATGTGCCTTTGAATGGTGCATATTGAACAGAAAAAAGTATGGAGTTAAAATAAGTTATTAAAAATGAAATCCCTTTGTAATAGATGAGTTTTCGCCCGAAACCCTAGTACTTCGAAAAAGATTTTCCAATTTGTACACGAAGTGCATCAAGTTTTAGACGCAACCCTCTCAACAGTTTAGAAGTTGCTATGTGGGTGAAATTATGATGTTATGCCAAGTTACAACCTTTTTAGAGTTCATTTGTACTGCTTTTCAAATTCAGGGTCATTTAGCTCAAAAGAAATCATTAAATGCATGGAAAATATCAAATGAAGTCAGAAAGGGTTGAAAATTGATGATGTGCCTTTGAATGGTGCATATGAACACACAAAAAGTATGGAGTTAAAATAAGTTATTAAAAATGAAATCCTCTTCTAATAGATGAGTTTTCGTCCGAATCCCTCATACTTCGAAAGAGATTGTCCAATTTGTACACGAAGTGCATCAAGTTTTTGCCGCAACCCTCTCAAAACTTTAGAAGTTGCTATGTGGGTGATATTATGATGTCATGCCAAGTTACAACCATTTCAGAGTTCATTTGTACTACTATTCAAGTTCGGGGTCATTTAGCTCAAAATAAATCATTAAATGCATGGAAAATATCAAATGAAGTCAGAAAGGGTTGAAATTGATGATGTGCCTTGGAACGGTGCATATGAACACACAAAAAGTATGGAGTTAAAATAAGTTATTAAAATTGAAATCCTTTTGTAATAGATGAGTTTTTGTCCGAAACCGTCATACTTACAAAGAGATTGTCCAATTTGTACACGAAGTGCATCCAGTTTTCGCCGTAACCCTCTCAACTCTTTAGAAGTTTCTATGTGGGTGAAATTATGATGGCATGCCAAGTTACAACCTTTTAAGAGTTCATTTGAACTGCTTTTGAAATTCAGGATCATTTAGCTCAAAATAAATCATTAACTGCATGGAAAATATCAAATGAAGTCGGAAAGGGTTGAAAATTGATGATGTGCCCTTGAATGGTGCATATTGAACACACAAAAAGTATGGAGTTCAAATAAGTTTTTAGAAATGAAATCCTTTTGTAATAGATGAGTTTTCGTCTCAAACCCACATACTTTGAAAGAGATTGTCCAATTTGTAACCGAAGTGCATCCAGTTTTTGCCGCAACCCTCTCAACTCTTTAGAAGTTGCTATGTGGGTGAAATTTTGATGTCATGACAAGTTACAACCTTTTCAGAGTTCATTTGTACTGATTTTCAAATTCAGGGTCATTTAGCTCAAAATAAATCATTAGATGCATGGAAAATATCAAATGAAGTTAGATGGGGTTGAAAATTGAGGATGTGCCTTTGAATGGTGCATATTGAACAGGAAAAAAGTATGGAGTTAAAATAAGTTATTAAAAATGAAATCATTTTTTAATAGATGAGTTTTCGTCCGAAACCCTCATACTTTGAAAGAGATTGTCCAATTTGCAACCGAAGTGCATCTAGTTTTTGCCGCAACCCTCTCAACTCTTTAGAAGTTTCTACATGGGTGAAATTATGATGTCATGCCAAGTTACAACCTTTTCAGAGGTCATTTGTACTGCTTTTCAAATTCAGGGTAATTTAGCTCAAAATAAATCATTAAATGCATGGAGAATATCAAATGAAGTCAGAAAGGGTTGAAAATTGATGATGTGCCTTTGAATGGTGCATATTACACACAAAAAAAGTATGGAGTTAAAATAAGTTATTAAAAATGAAATCCCTTTGTAATAGATGAGTTTTCGCCCGAAACCCTCGTACTTCGAAAAAGATTATCCAATTTGTACACGAAGTGCATCAAGTTTTAGCCGCAACCATCTCAACACTTTAGAAGTTGCTATGTGGGTGAAATTATGATGTCATGCCAAGTTACAACCTTTTCAGAGTTCATTTGTATTGCTTTTCAAATTCAGGGTCATTTAGCTCAAAAGAAATCGTTAAATGCATGGAAAATATGAAATAAAATCAGAAAGGGTTGAAAATTGATGATGTGCCTTTGAATGGTGCATATGAAAACACAAAAAGTATGGAGTTAAAATAAGTTATTAAAAATGAAATACTTTTGTAATAGATGAGTTTTCGTTCGAAACCCTCATACTTCGAAAGAGATTGTCCAATTTGTAACCGAAGTGCATCCAGTTTTTGCTGCAACCCTCTCAAATCTTTAGAAGTTTCTATGTGGGTGAAATTATGATTTCATGCCAAGTTACAACCTTTTCAGAGTTCATTTGTACTGCTTTTCAGATTCAGGGTCATTTAGCTCAAAATAACTCATTAAATGCTTGAAAATATCAAATGAAGTCCGAAAGGGTTGAGAATTGATTATGTACATTCGAATGGTGCATATTGCACTCACAAAAACTATGGAGTTAAAATAAGTTATTAAAAATGAAATCCCTTTGTAATAGATGAGTTTTCGCCCGAAACCCTCGTACTTTGAAAAAGATTGTCCAATTTGTACACGAAGGGCATCAAGTTTTTGCCGCAACCCTCTCAAAACTTTAGAAGTTGCTATGTGGGTGATATTGTGATGTCTTGCCAAGTTACAACCATTTCAGAGTTCATTTGTACTGCTTTTTAAATTCAGGGTCATTTAGCTCAAAATAAATCATTAAATGCATGGAAAATATCAAATGAAGTCAGAAAGGGTTGAAATTGATGATGTGCCTTGGAATGGTGCATATGAACACACAAAAAGTATGGAGTTAAAATAAGTTATTAAAATTGAAATCCTTTTGTAATAGATGAGTTTTTGTCCGAAACCGTCATACTTAGAAAGAGATTGTCCAATTTGTACACGAAGTGCATCCAGTTTTTGCCGTAACCCTCTCAACACTTTAGAAGTTCCTATGTGGGTGAAATTATGATGGCATGCCAAGTTACAACCTTTTTAGAGTTCATTTGTACTGCTTTTGAAATTCAGGGTCATTTAGCTCAAAATAAATCATTAAATGCATTGAAAATATCAAATGAAGTCGGAAAGGGTTGAAAATTGATGATGTGCCCTTGAATGGTGCATATTGAACACACAAAAAGTATGGAGTTCAAATATGTTTTTAGAAATGAAATCCTTTTGTAATAGATGAGTTTTCGTCTCAAACCCTCATACTTTGAAAGAGATTGTCCAATTTGTAACCGAAGTGCATCCAGTTTTTGCCGCAACCCTCTCAACTCTTTAGAAGTTGCTATGTGGGTGAAATTTTTATGTCATGCCAAGTTACAACCTTTTCAGAGTTCATTTGTACTGATTTTCAAATTCAGGGTCATTTAGCTCAAAATAAATCATTAGATGCATGGAAAATATCAAATGAAGTTAGAAGGGGTTGAAAATTGAGGATGTGCCTTTGAATGGTGCATATTGAACAGCAAAAAAGTATGGAGTTAAAATAAGTTATTAAAAATGAAATCATTTTTTAATAGATGAGTTTTCGTCCGAAACCCTCATACTTTGAAAGAGATTGTCCAATTTGCAACCGAAGTGCATCTAGTTTTTGCCGCAACCCTCTCAACTCTTTAGAAGTTTCTACATGGGTGAAATTATGATGTCATGCCAAGTTACAACCTTTTCAGAGGTCATTTGTACTGCTTTTCAAATTCAGGGTAATTTAGCTCAAAATAAATCATTAAATGCATGGAGAATATCAAATGAAGTCAGAAAGGGTTGAAAATTGATGATGTGCCTTTGAATGGTGCATATTACACACAAAAAAAGTATGGAGTTAAAATAAGTTATTAAAAATGAAATCCCTTTGTAATAGATGAGTTTTCGCCCGAAACCCTCGTACTTCGAAAAAGATTATCCAATTTGTACACGAAGTGCATCAAGTTTTAGCCGCAACCATCTCAACACTTTAGAAGTTGCTATGTGGGTGAAATTATGATGTCATGCCAAGTTACAACCTTTTCAGAGTTCATTTGTATTGCTTTTCAAATTCACGGTCATTTAGCTCAAAAGAAATCGTTAAATGCATGGAAAATATGAAATAAAATCAGAAAGGGTTGAAAATTGATGATGTGCCTTTGAATGGTGCATATGAAAACACAAAAAGTATGTAGTTAAAATAAGTTATTAAAAATGAAATACTTTTGTAATAGATGAGTTTTCGTTCGAAACCCTCATACTTCGAAAGAGATTGTCCAATTTGTAACCGAAGTGCATCCAGTTTTTGCTGCAACCCTCTCAAATCTTTAGAAGTTTCTATGTGGGTGAAATTATGATTTCATGCCAAGTTACAACCTTTTCAGAGTTCATTTGTACTGCTTTTCAGATTCAGGGTCATTTAGCTCAAAATAACTCATTAAATGCTTGAAAATATCAAATGAAGTCCGAAAGGGTTGAGAATTGATTATGTACATTCGAATGGTGCATATTGCACTCACAAAAACTATGGAGTTAAAATAAGTTATTAAAAATGAAATCCCTTTGTAATAGATGAGTTTTCGCCCGAAACCCTCGTATTTTGAAAAAGATTGTCCAATTTGTACACGAAGTGCATCAAGTTTTTGCCGCAACCCTCTCAAAACTTTAGAAGTTGCTATGAGGGTGATATTGTGATGTCTTGCCAAGTTACAACCATTTCAGAGTTCATTTGTACTGCTTTTTAAATTCAGGGTCATTTAGCTCAAAATAAATCATTAAATGCATGGAAAATATCAAATGAAGTCAGAAAGGGTTGAAATTGATGATGTGCCTTGGAATGGTGCATATGAACACACAAAAAGTATGGAGTTAAAATAAGTTATTAAAATTGAAATCCTTTTGTAATAGATGAGTTTTTGTCCGAAACCGTCATACTTAGAAACAGATTGTCCAATTTGTACACGAAGTGCATCCAGTTTTTGCCGTAACCCTCTCAACTCTTTAAAAGTTCCTATGTGGGTGAAATTATGATGGCATGCCAAGTTACAACCTTTTTAGAGTTCATTTGTACTGCTTTTGAAATTCAGGGTCATTTAGCTCAAAATAAATCATTAAATGCATTGAAAATATCAAATGAAGTCGGAAAGGGTTGAAAATTGATGATGTGCCCTTGAATGGTGCATATTGAACACACAAAAAGTATGGAGTTCAAATAAGTTTTTAGAAATGAAATCCTTTTGTAATAGATGAGTTTTCGTCTCAAACCCTCATACTTTGAAAGAGATTGTCCAATTTTGTAACCGAAGTGCATCCAGTTTTTGCCGCAACCCTCTCAACTCTTTAGAAGTTGCTATGTGGGTGAAATTTTGATGTCATGCCAGGTTACAACCTTTTCAGAGTTCATTTGTACTGATTTTCAAATTCAGGGTCATTTAGCTCAAAATAAATCATTAGATGCATGGAAAATATCAAATGAAGTTAGAAGGGGTTGAAAATTGAGGATGTGCCTTTGAATGGTGCATATTGAACAGGAAAAAAGTATGGAGTTAAAATAAGTTATTAAAAATGAAATCATTTTTTAATAGATGAGTTTTCGTCCGAAACCCTCATACTTTGAAAGAGATTGTCCAATTTGCAACCGAAGTGCATCTAGTTTTTGCCGCAACCCTCTCAACTCTTTAGAAGTTTCTACAAGGGTGAAATTATGATGTCATGCCAAGTTACAACCTTTTCAGAGGTCATTTGTACTGCTTTTCAAATTCAGGGTAATTTAGCTCAAAATAAATCATTAAATGCATGGAGAATATCAAATGAAGTCAGAAAGGGTTGAAAATTGATGATGTGCCTTTGAATGGTGCATATTACACACAAAAAAAGTATGGAGTTAAAATAAGTTATTAAAAATGAAATCCCTTTGTAATAGATGAGTTTTCGCCCGAAACCCTCGTACTTCGAAAAAGATTATCCAATTTGTACACGAAGTGCATCAAGTTTTAGCCGCAACCATCTCAACACTTTAGAAGTTGCTATGTGGGTGAAATTATGATGTCATGCCAAGTTACAACCTTTTCAGAGTTCATTTGTCTTGCTTTTCAAATTCAGGGTCATTTAGCTCAAAAGAAATCGTTAAATGCATGGAAAATATCAAATAAAATCAGAAAGGGTTGAAAATTGATGATGTGCCTTTGAATGGTGCATATGAAAACACAAAAAGTATGGAGTTAAAATAAGTTATTAAAAATGAAATACTTTTGTAATAGATGAGTTTTCGTTCGAAACCCTCATACTTCGAAAGAGGTTGTCCAATTTGTAACCGAAGTGCATCCAGTTTTCGCTGCAACCCTCTCAAATCTTTAGAAGTTTCTATGTGGGTGAAATTATGATTTCATGCCAAGTTACAACCTTTTCAGAGTTCATTTGTACTGCTTTTCAGATTCAGGGTCATTTAGCTCAAAATAACTCATTAAATGCTTGGAAAATATCAAATGAAGTCCGAAAGGGTTGAGAATTGATTATGCACATTCGAATGGTGCATATTGCACTCACAAAAACTATGGAGTTAAAATAAGTTATGAAAAATGAAATCCCTTTGGAATAGATGAGTTTTCGCCCGAAACCCTCGTACTTTGAAAAAGATTGTCCAATTTGTACACGAAGTGCATCAAGTTTTTGCCGCAACCCTCTCAAAACTTTAGAAGTTGCTATGTGGGTGATATTGTGATGTCTTGCCAAGTTACAACCATTTGAGAGTTCATTTGTACTGCTTTTCAAATTCAGGGTCATTTAGCTCAAAATAAATCATTAAATGCATGGAAAATATCAAATGAAGTCAGAAAGGGTTGAAATTGATGATGTGCCTTGGAATGGTGCATATGAACACACAAAAAGTATGGAGTTAAAATAAGTTATTAAAATTGAAATCCTTTTGTAATAGATGAGTTTTTGTCCGAAACCGTCATACTTAGAAAGAGATTGTCCAATTTGTACACGAAGTGCATCCAGTTTTTGCCGTAACCCTCTCAACTCTTTAGAAGTTCGTATGTGGGTGAAATTATGATGGCATGCCAAGTTACAACCTTTTTAGAGTTCATTTGTACTGCTTTTGAAATTCAGGGTCATTTAGCTCAAAATAAATCATTAAATGCATTGAAAATATCAAATGAAGTCGGAAAGGGTTGAAAATTGATGATGTGCCCTTGAATGGTGCATATTGAACACACAAAAAGTATGGAGTTCAAATAAGTTTTTAGAAATGAAATCCTTTTGTAATAGATGAGTTTTCGTCTCAAACCCTCATACTTTGAAAGAGATTGTCCAATTTTGTAACCGAAGTGCATCCAGTTTTTGCCGCAACCCTCTCAACTCTTTAGAAGTTGCTATGTGGGTGAAATTTTGACGTCATGCCAAGTTACAACCTTTTCAGAGTTCATTTGTACTGATTTTCAAATTCAGGGTCATTTAGCTCAAAATAAATCATTAGATGCATGGAAAATATCAAATGAAGTTAGAAGGGGTTGAAAATTGAGGATGTGCCTTTGAATGGTGCATATTGAACAGGAGAAAAGTATGGAGTTAAAATAAGTTATTAAAAATGAAATCATTTTTTAATAGATGAGTTTTCGTCCGAAACCCTCATACTTTGAAAGAGATTGTCCAATTTGCAACCGAAGTGCATCTAGTTTTTGCCGCAACCCTCTCAACTCTTTAGAAGTTTCTACATGGGTGAAATTATGATGTCATGCCAAGTTACAACCTTTTCAGAGGTCATTTGTACTGCTTTTCAAATTCAGGGTAATTTAGCTCAAAATAAATCATTAAATGCATGGAGAATATCAAATGAAGTCAGAAAGGGTTGAAAATTGATGATGTGCCTTTGAATGGTGCATATTACACACAAAAAAAGTATGGAGTTAAAATAAGTTATTAAAAATGAAATCCCTTTGTAATAGATGAGTTTTCGCCCGAAACCCTCGTACTTCGAAAAAGATTATCCAATTTGTACACGAAGTGCATCAAGTTTTAGCCGCAACCATCTCAACACTTTAGAAGTTGCTATGTGGGTGAAATTATGATGTCATGCCAAGTTACAACCTTTTCAGAGTTCATTTGTATTGCTTTTCAAATTCAGGGTCATTTAGCTCAAAAGAAATCGTTAAATGCATGGAAAATATCAAATAAAATCAGAAAGGGTTGAAAATTGATGATGTGCCTTTGAATGGTGCATATGAAAACACAAAAAGTATGGAGTTAAAATAAGTTATTAAAAATGAAATACTTTTGTAATAGATGAGTTTTCGTTCGAAACCCTCATACTTCGAAAGAGATTGTCCAATTTGTAACCGAAGTGCATCCAGTTTTCGCTGCAACCCTCTCAAATCTTTAGAAGTTTCTATGTGGGTGAAATTATGATTTCATGCCAAGTTACAACCTTTTCAGAGTTCATTTGTACTGCTTTTCAGATTCAGGGTCATTTAGCTCAAAATAACTCATTAAATGCTTGGAAAATATCAAATGAAGTCCGAAAGGGTTGAGAATTGATTATGCACATTCGAATGGTGCATATTGCACTCACAAAAACTATGGAGTTAAAATAAGTTATGAAAAATGAAATCCCTTTGGAATAGATGAGTTTTCGCCCGAAACCCTCGTACTTCGAAAAAGATTGGCCAATTTGTACACGAAGTGCATCAACTTTTAGCCGCAACACTCTCAACACTTTAGAAGTTGCTATGTGGGTGAAATTATGAGGTCATGCCAAGTTACAATCTTTTCAGAGTTCATTTGTACTGCTTTTCAAATTCAGGGTCCTTTAGCTCAAAAGAAATCATTAAATGCATGGAAAATATCAAATGAAGTCAGAAAGGGTTGAAAATTGATGATGTGCCTTTGAATGGTGCATATGAACACACAAAAAGTATGGAGTTAAAATAAGTTATTAAAAATGAAATCCTTTTGTAATAGATGAGTTTTCGTCCGAAACCCTCGTACTTCGAAAAAGATTGTGCAATTTGTACACGAAGTGCATCAAGTTTTTGCCGCAACCCTCTCAAAACTTTAGAAGTTGCTATGTGGGTGATATTATGATGTCATGCCAAGTTACAACCATTTCAGAGTTCATTTGTAGTGCTTTTCAAATTCAGGGTCATTTAGCTCAAAATAAATCATTAAATGCATGGAAAATATCAAATGAAGTCAGAAAGGGTTGAAATTGATGATGTGCCTTGGAATGGTGCATATGAACACACAAAAAGTATGGAGTTAAAAATAAGTTATTAAAAATGAAATCCCTTTGTAATAGATGTGTTTTCGCCCGAAACCCTCGTACTTCGAAAAAGATTGTCCAATTTGTACACGAAGTGCATCAAGTTTTTGCCGCAACCCTCTTAAAACTTTAGAATTTGCTATGTGGGTGATATTATGATGTCATGGCAAGTTACAACCATTTCAGAGTTCATTTGTACTGCTTTTCAAATTCAGGGTCATTTAGCTCAAAATAAATCATTAAATGCATGGAAAATATCAAATGAAGTCAGAAAGGGTTGAAATTGATGATGTGCCTTGGAATGGTGCATATGAACACACAAAAAGTATGGAGTTAAAATAAGTTATTAAAATTGAAATCCTTTTGTAAAAGATGAGTTTTTGTCCGAAACCGTCATACTTAGAAAGAGACTGTCCAATTTGTACACGAAGTGCATCCAGTTTTTGCCGTAACCCTCTCAACTCTTTAGAAGTTCCTATGTGGGTGAAATTATGATGGCATGCCAAGTTACAACCTTTTAAGAGTTCATTTGTACTGGTTTTGAAATTCAGGGTCATTTAGCTCAAAATAAATCATTAAATGCATGGAAAATATGAAATGAAGTCGGAAAGGGATGAAAATTGATGATGTGCCCTTGAATGGAGCATATTGAACACACAAAAAGTATGGAGTTCAAATAAGTTTTTAGAAATGAAGTCCTTTTCTAATAGATGAGTTTTCGTCTCAAACCCTCATACTTTGAAAGAGATTGTCCAATTTGTAACCGAAGTGCATCCAGTTTTTGCCGCAACCCTCTCAACTCTTTAGAAGTTGCTATGTGGGTGAAATTATGATGTCATGCCAAGTTACAACCTTTTCAGAGTTCATTTGTACTGATTTTCAAATTCAGGGTCATTTAGCTCAAAATAAGTCATGAAATGCATGGAAAATATCAAATGAAGTTAGAAGGGGTTGAAAATTGAGGATGTGCCTTTGAATGGTGCATATTGAACAGAAAAAAAGTATGGAGTTAAAATAAGTTATTAAAAATGAAATCATTTTTTAATAGATGAGTTTTCGTCCGAAACCCTCATACTTTGAAAGAGATTGTCCTATTTGCAACCGAAGTGCACCTAGTTTTTGCCGCAACCCTCTCAACTATTTAGAAGTTTCTACGTGGGTGAAATTATGATGTCATGCCAAGTTACAACCTTTTCAGAGCTCATTTGTACTGCTTTTCAAATTCAGGGTAATTTAGCTCAAAATAAATCATTAAATGCATGGAGAATATCAAATGAAGTCAGAAAGGGTTGAAAATTGATGATGTGCCTTTGAATGGTGCATATTACACACAAAAAAGTATGGAGTTAAAATAAGTTATTAAAAATGAAATCCCTTTGTAATAGATGAGTTTTCGCCCGAAACCCTCGTACTTCGATAAAGATTGTCCAATTTGTACACGAAGTGCATCAAGTTTTAGCCGCAACCATCTCAATACTTTAGAAGTTGCTATGTGGGTGAAATTATGATTTCATGCCAAGTTACAACCTTTTCAGAGTTCATTTGCACTGCTTTTCAAATTCAGGGTCATTTAGTTCAAAATAAATCATTAAATGTTTGGAAAATATCAAATGATGTCCGAAAGGGTTGAAAATTTATCATGTGCCTTTGAATGGTGCATATTGCACACACAAAAAGTATGGATTTAAAATAATTTATTAAAAATGAAATCCTTTTGTAATAGATGAGTTTTCGTCCGAAACCTTCATACTTCGAAAGAGATTGTCCAATTTGTACACGAAGTGCATCAAGTTTTTGCCGTAACCCTCTAAACTCTTTAGAAGTTGCTATGTGGGTGAAATTACGATGTCATGCCAAGTTACAACCTTTTCAGAGTTCATTTGTATTGCTTTTCAAATTCAGGGTCATTTAGCTCAAAATAAATCATTAAATGCATCCAAAATATCAAATGAGGACCGAAAGGGTTGAAAATTTATTATGTGCCTCCGAATGGTGCATATTGAACACACAAAAAGTATGGAGTTAAAATAAATTATTAAAAATGAAATCCTTTTGTAATAGATGAGTTTTCGGCCGAAACCCTCATACTTCGGAAGAGATTGTCCAAGATGTAACCGAAGTGCATCCAGTTTTTGCCGCAACCCTCTCAAATCTTTATAAGTTGCTATGTGGGTGAAATTATGATTTCATGCCAAGTTACAACCTTTTCAGAGTTCATTTGCACTGCTTTTCAAATTCAGGGTCACTTAGATAAAAATAAATCATTAAATGCTTGGAAAATATCAAATGAAGTCCGAAAGGGTTGAAAATTGATGATGTGCCTTTGAATGGTGCATATTGCACACACAAAAAGTATGGATTTAAAATAAGTTATTAAAAATGAAATCCTTTTGTAATAGATGAGTTTTCGACCGAAACCCTCATACTTCGAAAGAGATTGTCCAATTTGTACACGAAGTGCATCAAGTCTTTGCCGTAACCCTCTGAACTCTTTAGAAGTTGCTATGTGGGTGAAATTACGATGTCATGCCAAGTTACAACCTTTTCAGAGTTCATTTGTACTGCTTTTCAAATTTAGGGTCATTTAGCTCAAAATAAATCATTAAATGCATCCAAAATATCAAATGAAGTCAGAAAGGGTTTAAAATTGATGATGTGCCTTTGAATGGTGCATATTGCACACACAAAAAGTATGGAGTTAAAATAAGTTATGAAAAATGAAATCCCATTGTAATAGATGAGTTTTCGTCTGAAACCCTCATACTTCGAAAGAGATTGTCCAATTTGTACAGGAAGTGCATCAAGTTTTTGACGTAACCCTCTCAACTCTTTAGAAGTTGCGATGTGGGTGAAATTACGATGTCATGCCAAGTTACAACCTGTCCAGAGTTCATTTGTACTGCTTTTCAAATTCAGGGTCACTTAGCTCAAAATAAATCATTAAATGCATCCAAAATATCAAATGAAGTCATAAAGGGTTTAAAATTGATGATGTGCCTTTGAATGGTGCATATTGCACACACAAAAAGTATGGAGTTAAAATAAGTGATGAAAAACGAAATCCCTTTGTAATAGATGAGTTTTGGTCCGAAACCCTCATACTTCGAAAGAGATTGTCCAATTTGTACACGAAGTGCATCAAGTTTTTCCCGTAACCCTCTTAACTCTTTAGAAGTTGTTATGTGGGTGAAATTACGATGTCATGCCAAGTTACAACCTTTTCAGAGTTCATTTGTACTGCTTTTCAAATTCAGGGTCATTTAGCTCAAAATAAATCATTAAATGCATGGAAAATATCAAATGAAGTAAGAAAGGCTGGAAAATTGACGATGTGCCTTTGAATGGTGCATATTGAACACACAAAAAGTATGGAGTTAATATAAGTTATTAAAAATGAAATCCTTTTGTAATAGATGAGTTTTCATCCGAAACCCTCATACTTCGAAAGAGATTGTCCAATTTGTAACCGAAGTGCATCAGGTTTTTGCCGCAACCCTCTCAAATCTTTAGAAGTTGCTATGTGGGTGAAATTATGATTTCATGCCAAGTTACAACCTTTTCAGAGTTCATTTGTACTGCTTTTTAGATTCAGGGTCATTTAGCTCAAAATAACTTATTAAATGCTTGGAAAATATCAAATGAAGTCCGAAAGGGCTGAAAATTGATTATGTGCCTTCGAATGGTGCGTATTGCACACACAAAAAGTATGGAGTTAAAATAAGTTATTAAAAATGAAATCCTTTTGTAATACATGAGTTTTCGTCCGAAACCCTAATACTTCGAAAGAGATTGTCGAATTTGTACACGAAGTGCATCAAGTTTTTGCCGCAACCCTCTGAACTCTTTAGAAGTTGCTATGTGGGTGAAATTACGATGTCATGCCAAGTTACAACCTTTTCAGAGTTCATTTGCACTGCTTTTTAAATTCAGGGTCATCTAGATCAAAATAAATCATTAAATGCTTGGAAAATATCAAATGAAGTCCGAAAGGGTTGAAAATTTATTATGTGCCTTTGAATGGTGCATATTGCACACACAAAAAGTATGGATTTAAAATAAGTTATTAAAAATGAAATCCTTTTGTAATAGATGAGTTTTCGACCGAAACCCTCATACTTCGAAAGAGATTGTCCAATTTGTACACGAAGTGCATCAAGTCTTTGTCGTAACCCTCTGAACTCTTTAGAAGTTGCTATGTGGGTGAAATTACGATGTCATGCCAAGTTACAACCTTTTCCGAGTTCATTTGTACTGCTTTTCAAATTTAGGGTCATTTAGCTCAAAATAAATCATTAAATGCATCCAAAATATCAAATGAAGTCAGAAAGGGTTTAAAATTGATGATGTGCCTTTGAATGGTGCATATTGCACACACAAAAAGTATGGAGTTAAAATAAGTTATGAAAAATGAAATCCCATTGTAATAGATGAGTTTTCGTCTGAAACCCTCATACTTCGAAAGAGATTGTCCAATTTGTACAGGAAGTGCATCAAGTTTTTGACGTAACCCTCTCAACTCTTTAGAAGTTGCGATGTGGGTGAAATTACGATGTCATGCCAAGTTACAACCTTTTCAGAGTTCATTTGTACTGCTTTTCAAATTTAGGGTCACTTAGCTCAAAATAAATCATTAAATGCATCCAAAATATCAAATGAAGTCAGAAAGGGTTTAAAATTGATGATGTGCCTTTGAATGGTGCATATTGCACACACAAAAAGTATGGAGTTAAAATAAGTGATGAAAAACGAAATCCCTTTGTAATAGATGAGTTTTCGTCCGAAACCCTCATACTTCGAAAGAGATTGTCCAATTTGTACACGAAGTGCATCAAGTTTTTCCCGTAACGCTCTCAACTCTTTAGAAGTTGCTATGTGGGTGAAATTACGATGTCATGCCAAGTTACAACCTTTTCAGAGTTCATTTGTACTGCTTTTCAAATTCAGGGTCATTTAGCTCAAAATAAATCATTAAATGCATGGAAAATATCAAATGAAGTAAGAAAGGCTGGAAAATCTACGATGTGCCTTTGAATAGTGCATATTGAACACACAAAAAGTATGGAGTTAATATAATTTATTAAAAATGAAATCCCTTTGTAATAGATGAGTTTTCGCCCGAAACCCTCGTACTTCGATAAAGATTGTCCAATTTGTACACGAAGTGCATCAAGTTTTAGCCGCAACCATCTCAATACTTTAGAAGTTGCTATGTGGGTGAAATTATGATTTCATGCCAAGTTACAACCTTTTCAGAGTTCATTTGCACTGCTTTTCAAATTCAGGGTCATTTAGTTCAAAATAAATCATTAAATGTTTGGAAAATATCAAATGATGTCCGAAAGGGTTGAAAATTTATCATGTGCCTTTGAATGGTGCATATTGCACACACAAAAAGTATGGATTTAAAATAATTTATTAAAAATGAAATCCTTTTGTAATAGATGAGTTTTCGTCCGAAACCTTCATACTTCGAAAGAGATTGTCCAATTTGTACACGAAGTGCATCAAGTTTTTGCCGTAACCCTCTAAACTCTTTAGAAGTTGCTATGTGGGTGAAATTACGATGTCATGCCAAGTTACAACCTTTTCAGAGTTCATTTGTATTGCTTTTCAAATTCAGGGTCATTTAGCTCAAAATAAATCATTAAATGCATCCAAAATATCAAATGAGGACCGAAAGGGTTGAAAATTTATTATGTGCCTCCGAATGGTGCATATTGAACACACAAAAAGTATGGAGTTAAAATAAATTATTAAAAATGAAATCCTTTTGTAATAGATGAGTTTTCGGCCGAAACCCTCAAATTTCGGAAGAGATTGTCCAAGATGTAACCGAAGTGCATCCAGTTTTTGCCGCAACCCTCTCAAATCTTTATAAGTTGCTATGTGGGTGAAATTATGATTTCATGCCAAGTTACAACCTTTTCAGAGTTCATTTGCACTGCTTTTCAAATTCAGGGTCACTTAGATAAAAATAAATCATTAAATGCTTGGAAAATATCAAATGAAGTCCGAAAGGGTTGAAAATTGATGATGTGCCTTTGAATGGTGCATATTGCACACACAAAAAGTATGGATTTAAAATAAGTTATTAAAAATGAAATCCTTTTGTAATAGATGAGTTTTCGACCGAAACCCTCATACTTCGAAAGAGATTGTCCAATTTGTACACGAAGTGCATCAAGTCTTTGCCGTAACCCTCTGAACTCTTTAGAAGTTGCTATGTGGGTGAAATTACGATGTCATGCCAAGTTACAACCTTTTCAGAGTTCATTTGTACTGCTTTTCAAATTTAGGGTCATTTAGCTCAAAATAAATCATTAAATGCATCCAAAATATCAAATGAAGTCAGAAAGGGTTTAAAATTGATGATGTGCCTTTGAATGGTGCATATTGCACACACAAAAAGTATGGAGTTAAAATAAGTTATGAAAAATGAAATCCCATTGTAATAGATGAGTTTTCGTCTGAAACCCTCATACTTCGAAAGAGATTGTCCAATTTGTACAGGAAGTGCATCAAGTTTTTGACGTAACCCTCTCAACTCTTTAGAAGTTGCGATGTGGGTGAAATTACGATGTCATGCCAAGTTACAACCTTTCCAGAGTTCATTTGTACTGCTTTTCAAATTCAGGGTCACTTAGCTCAAAATAAATCATTAAATGCATCCAAAATATCAAATGAAGTCATAAAGGGTTTAAAATTGATGATGTGCCTTTGAATGGTGCATATTGCACACACAAAAAGTATGGAGTTAAAATAAGTGATGAAAAACGAAATCCCTTTGTAATAGATGAGTTTTGGTCCGAAACCCTCATACTTCGAAAGAGATTGTCCAATTTGTACACGAAGTGCATCAAGTTTTTCCCGTAACCCTCTCAACTCTTTAGAAGTTGTTATGTGGGTGAAATTACGATGTCATGCCAAGTTACAACCTTTTCAGAGTTCATTTGTACTGCTTTTCAAATTCAGGGTCATTTAGCTCAAAATAAATCATTAAATGCATGGAAAATATCAAATGAAGTAAGAAAGGCTGGAAAATTGACGATGTGCCTTTGAATGGTGCATATTGAACACACAAAAAGTATGGAGTTAATATAAGTTATTAAAAATGAAATCCTTTTGTAATAGATGAGTTTTCATCCGAAACCCTCATACTTCGAAAGAGATTGTCCAATTTGTAACCGAAGTGCATCAGGTTTTTGCCGCAACCCTCTCAAATCTTTAGAAGTTGCTATGTGGGTGAAATTATGATTTCATGCCAAGTTACAACCTTTTCAGAGTTCATTTGTACTGCTTTTTAGATTCAGGGTCATTTAGCTCAAAATAACTTATTAAATGCTTGGAAAATATCAAATGAAGTCCGAAAGGGCTGAAAATTGATTATGTGCCTTCGAATGGTGCGTATTGCACACACAAAAAGTATGGAGTTAAAATAAGTTATTAAAAATGAAATCCTTTTGTAATACATGAGTTTTCGTCCGAAACCCTAATACTTCGAAAGAGATTGTCGAATTTGTACACGAAGTGCATCAAGTTTTTGCCGCAACCCTCTGAACTCTTTAGAAGTTGCTATGTGGGTGAAATTACGATGTCATGCCAAGTTACAACCTTTTCAGAGTTCATTTGCACTGCTTTTTAAATTCAGGGTCATCTAGATCAAAATAAATCATTAAATGCTTGGAAAATATCAAATGAAGTCCGAAAGGGTTGAAAATTTATTATGTGCCTTTGAATGGTGCATATTGCACACACAAAAAGTATGGATTTAAAATAAGTTATTAAAAATGAAATCCTTTTGTAATAGATGAGTTTTCGACCGAAACCCTCATACTTCGAAAGAGATTGTCCAATTTGTACACGAAGTGCATCAAGTCTTTGTCGTAACCCTCTGAACTCTTTAGAAGTTGCTATGTGGGTGAAATTACGATGTCATGCCAAGTTACAACCTTTTCCGAGTTCATTTGTACTGCTTTTCAAATTTAGGGTCATTTAGCTCAAAATAAATCATTAAATGCATCCAAAATATCAAATGAAGTCAGAAAGGGTTTAAAATTGATGATGTGCCTTTGAATGGTGCATATTGCACACACAAAAAGTATGGAGTTAAAATAAGTTATGAAAAATGAAATCCCATTGTAATAGATGAGTTTTCGTCTGAAACCCTCATACTTCGAAAGAGATTGTCCAATTTGTACAGGAAGTGCATCAAGTTTTTGACGTAACCCTCTCAACTCTTTAGAAGTTGCGATGTGGGTGAAATTACGATGTCATGCCAAGTTACAACCTTTTCAGAGTTCATTTGTACTGCTTTTCAAATTTAGGGTCACTTAGCTCAAAATAAATCATTAAATGCATCCAAAATATCAAATGAAGTCAGAAAGGGTTTAAAATTGATGATGTGCCTTTGAATGGTGCATATTGCACACACAAAAAGTATGGAGTTAAAATAAGTGATGAAAAACGAAATCCCTTTGTAATAGATGAGTTTTCGTCCGAAACCCTCATACTTCGAAAGAGATTGTCCAATTTGTACACGAAGTGCATCAAGTTTTTCCCGTAACGCTCTCAACTCTTTAGAAGTTGCTATGTGGGTGAAATTACGATGTCATGCCAAGTTACAACCTTTTCAGAGTTCATTTGTACTGCTTTTCAAATTCAGGGTCATTTAGCTCAAAATAAATCATTAAATGCATGGAAAATATCAAATGAAGTAAGAAAGGCTGGAAAATTGACGATGTGCCTTTGAATAGTGCATATTGAACACACAAAAAGTATGGAGTTAATATAAGTTATTAAAAATGAAATCCTTTTGTAATAGATGAGTTTTCATCCGAAACCCTCATACTTCGAAAGAGATTGTCCAATTTGTAACCGAAGTGCATCAGGTTTTTGCCGCAACCCTCTCAAATCTTTAGAAGTTGCTATGTGGGTGAAATTATGATTTCATGCCAAGTTACAACCTTTTCAGAGTTCATTTGTACTGCTTTTCAGACTCAGGGTCATTTAGCTCAAAATAACTTATTAAATGCTTGGAAAATATCAAATGAAGTCCGAAAGGGTTGAAAATTGATTATGTGCCTTCGAATGGTGCATATTGCACACACAAAAAGTATGGAGTTAAAATAAGTTATTAAAAATGAAATCCTTTTGTAATACATGAGTTTTCGTCCGAAACCCTAATACTTCGAAAGAGATTGTCGAATTTGTACACGAAGTGCATCAAGTTTTTGCCGCAACCCTCTGAACTCTTTAGAAGTTGCTATGTGGGTGAAATTTCGATGTCATGCCAAGTTACAACCTTTTCAGAGTTCATTTGTACTGCTTTTCAAATTCAGGGTCATTTAGCTCAAAATAAATCATTAAATGCATCCAAAATATCAAATGAAGTCAGAAAGGGTTTGAAATTGATGATGTGCCTTTGAATGGTGCATATTGCACACACAAAAAGTATGGAGTTAAAATAAGTTATGAAAAATGAAATCCCTTTGTAATAGATGAGTTTTCGTTCGAAACCCTCATACTTCGAAAGAGATTGTCCAATTTGTACACGAAGTGCATCAAGTTTTGCCCGTAACCCTCTCAATTCTTTAGAAGTTGCTATGTGGGTAAAATTACGATGTCATGCCAAGTTACAACCTTTTCAGAGTTCATTTGTACCGCTTTTCAAATTCAGGGTCATTTATCTCAAAATAAATCATTAAATGCATCCAAAATATCAAATGAAGTCAGAAAGGGTTTAAAATTGATGATGTGCCTTTTAATGGTGCATATTGCACACACAAAAAGTATGGAGTTAAAATAAGTTATGAGAAATGAAATCCCATTGTAATAGATGAGTTTTCGTCTAAAACCCTCATACTTCGAAAGAGATTGTCCAATTTGTACAGGAAGTGCATCATGTTTTTGACGTAACCCTCTCAACTCTTTAGAAGTTGCTATGTGGGTGAAATTACGATTTCATGCCAAGTTACAACCTTTTCAGAGTTCATTTGTACTGCTTTTCAAATTCAGGGTCATTTAGCTCAAAATAAATCATTAAATGCATCGAAAATATCACATTAAGTCCGAAAGGGTTGAAAATTGATTATGTGCCTCCGAATGGTGCATATTGAACACACAAAAAGTATGGAGTGAAAATAAATTATTAAAAATGAAATCCTTTTGTAATAGATGAGTTTTCGGCCGAAACCCTCATACTTCGAAAGATATTGTCCAATATGTAAACGAAGTGCATCCAGTTTTTGCCGCAACCCTCTCAAATCTTTATAAGTTGCTACGTGGGTGAAATTATGATTTCATGCCAAGTTACAACCTTTTCAGAGTTCATTTGCACTACTTTTCAACTTCAGGGTCATTTAGATCAAAATAAATCATTAAATGCTTGGAAAGTATCAAATGAAGTCCGAAAGGGTTGAAAATTAATTATGTGCCTTTGAATGGTGCATATTGCACACACAAAAAGTATGGATTTGAAATAAGTTATTAAAAATGAAATCCTTTTGTAGTAGATGAGTTTTCGTCCGAAACCCTCATACTTCGAAAGAGACTGTCCAATTTGTACACGAAGTGCATCAAGTTTTTGCCGTAACCCTCTGAACTCTTTAGAAGTTGCTATGTCGGTGAAATTACGATGTCATGCCAAGTTACAACCTTTTCAGAGTTCATTTGTACTGCTTTTCAAATTCAGGGTCATTTAGCTCGGAATAAATCATTAAATGCATCAAAAATATCAAATGAAGTCAGAAAGGGTTTAAAATTGATGATGTGCCTTTGAATGGTGCATATTGCACACACAAAAAGTATGGAGTTAAAATAAGTTATGAAAAATGAAATCCCTTTGTAATAGATGAGTTTTCGTCTGAAACCCTCATACTTCGAAAGAGATTGTCCAATTTTTATACGAAGTGCATCAAGTTTTTGCTGTAACCCTCTCAATTATTTAGAAGTTGCTATGTGGGTAAAATTACGATGTCATGCAAAGTTACAACCTTTTCAGAGTTCATTTGTACTGCTTTTCAAATTCAGGGTCATTTAGCTCAAAATAAATCATTAAATGCATCGAAAATATCAAATTAAGTCCGAAAGGGTTGAAAATTGATTATGTGCCTCCGAATGGTGCATAATGAACACACAAAAAGTATGGAGTTAAAATAAGTTATTAAAAATGAAATCCCTTTGTAATAGATGAGTTTTCGTCCGAAACCCTCATACTTGGAAAGAGATTGTCCAATTTGTACACGAAGTGCATCCAGTTTTTATCGTAACCCTCTCAACTCTTTAGAAGGTTATACGTGAGTGAAATTATGATAGCATGACAAGTTACAACCTTTTCAGACTTCATTTGTACTGCTTTTCAAATTTAGCGTCATTTAACTAAAAATAATTCATTAAATGCATGGAAAATATGAAATGAAGTCCGAAAGGCTTGAAAATTGACGATGTGCCTTTGAATAGTGCTTATTGAACACACAAAAAGTATGGAGTTAATATAAGTCATTAAAAATGAAATCCTGTTGTAATAGATGAGTTTTCGTCCGAAACCCTCATACTTCGAAAGAGATTGTCCAATTTGTAACCGAAGTGCATCCAGTTTTTGCCGCAACCCTCTCAAATCTTTAGAAGTTGCTATGTGGGTGAAATTATGATTTCATGCCAAGTTACAACCTTTTCAGAGTTCATTTGTACTGCTTTTCAGATTCAGGGTCATTTAGCTCAAAATAACTCATTAAATGCTTGGAAAATATCAAATGAAGTCCGAAAGGGTTGAAAATTGATTATGTGCCTTTGAATGGTGTATATTGAACACACAAAAAGTAGGGAGTTAAAATAAGTTATTAAAAATGAAATCCTTTTGTAATAGATGAGTTTTCGTCCGAAACCCTCATACTTCGAAAGACATTGTCGAATTTGTACACGAAGTGCATCAAGTTTTTGTCGTAACCCTCTGAACTCTTTAGAAGTTGCTATGTGGGTGAAATTATGATGTCATGCCAAGTTACAACCTTTTTAGAGTACATTTGTTCTGCTTTTCAAATTCAGGGTCATTTAGCTCAAAATAAATCATTAAATGCATCTAAAATATCAAATGAAGTAAGAAAGGGTGTAAAATTGATGATGTGCCTTTTAATGGTGCATATTGCACACACAAAAAGTATGGAGTTAAAATAAGTTATGATAAATGAAATCCCTTTGTAATAGATGAGTTTTCGTCCGAAACCCTCATACTTCGAAAGAGATTGTCCAATTTGTACACGAAGTGCATCAAGTTTTTGCCGTAGCCCTCTCAACTCTTTAGAAGTTGCTATGTGGGTGAAATTACGATGTCATGCCAAGTTACAACCCTTTCAGAGTTCATTCGTACTGCTTTTCAAATTCAGGGTCATTTAGCTCAAAAGAAATCATTAAATGCATGGAAAATATCAAATGATGTCGGAAAGGGTTGAAAATTGATGATGTGCCTTTGAATGCTGCATATGAACACACAAAAAGTATGGAGTTAAAATAAGTTATTAAAAATGAAATGCTTTTGTAATAGATGAGTTTTCGTCCGAAACCCTCATACTTCGAAAGAGATTGTCCAATTTGTAACCGAAGTGCATCCAGTTTTTGCCGGAACCCTCTCAAATCTTTAGAAATGTTGCTATGTGGGTGAAATTATGATTTCATGCCAAGTTACAACCTTTTCAGAGTTCATTTGTACTGCTTTTCTAATTCAGGGTCATTTAGCTCAAAATAAATCATTAAATGCTTGGAAAATATCAAATGAAGTCCGAAAGGGTTGAAAATTGATTATGTGCCTTCGAATGGTGCATATTGAACACAAAAAAAGTTAAAATAAGTTAATAAAAACCAAATCCCTTTGCAATAGATGAGTTTTCATCCGAAACCCTCATACTTCGAAAGAGATTGTCAAATTTGTACACGAAGTGCATCCAGTTTTTGCCGCAACCCTCTCAAATCTTTATAAGTTGCTATGTGGGTGAAATTATGGTGTCATGCCAAGTTACAACAATTTTAGAGTTCATTTGTACTCCTTTTCAAATTCAGGGTCATTTAGCTCAAAATAAATCATTAAATGCATGGAAAATATCAAATGAAGTCCGAAAGGGCTGAAAATTGATTATGTGCCTTCGAATGGTGCGTATTGCACACACAAAAAGTATGGAGTTAAAATAAGTTATTAAAAATGAAATCCCTTTGTAATACATGAGTTTTCGTCCGAAACCCTAATACTTCGAAAGAGATTGTCGAATTTGTACACGAAGTGCATCAAGTTTTTGCCGCAACCCTCTGAACTCTTTAGAAGTTGCTATGTGGGTGAAATTACGATGTCATGCCAAGTTACAACCTTTTCAGAGTTCATTTGCACTGCTTTTCAAATTCAGGGTCATCTAGATCAAAATAAATCATTAAATGCTTGGAAAATATCAAATGAAGTCCGAAAGGGTTGAAAATTTATTATGTGCCTTTGAATGGTGCATATTGCACACACAAAAAGTATGGATTTAAAATAAGTTATTAAAAATGAAATCCTTTTGTAATAGATGAGTTTTCGACCGAAACCCTCATACTTCGAAAGAGATTGTCCAATTTGTACACGAAGTGCATCAAGTCTTTGCCGTAACCCTCTGAACTCTTTAGAAGTTGCTATGTGGGTGAAATTACGATGTCATGCCAAGTTACAACCTTTTCAGAGTTCATTTGTACTGCTTTTCAAATTTAGGGTCATTTAGCTCAAAATAAATCATTAAATGCATCCAAAATATCAAATGAAGTCAGAAAGGGTTTAAAATTGATGATGTGCCTTTGAATGGTGCATATTGCACACACAAAAAGTATGGAGTTAAAATAAGTTATGAAAAATGAAATCCCATTGTAATAGATGAGTTTTCCTCTGAAACCCTCATACTTCGAAAGAGATTATCCAATTTGTACAGGAAGTGCATCAAGTTTTTGACGTAACCCTCTCAACTCTTTAGAAGTTGCGATGTGGGTGAAATTACGATGTCATGCCAAGTTACAACCTTTTCAGAGTTCATTTGTACTGCTTTTCAAATTTAGGGTCACTTAGCTCAAAATAAATCATTAAATGCATCCAAAATATCAAATGAAGTCAGAAAGGGTTTAAAATTGATGATGTGCCTTTGAATGGTGCATATTGCACACACCAAAAGTATGGAGTTAAAATAAGTGATGAAAAACGAAATCCCTTTGTAATAGATGAGTTTTCGTCCGAAACCCTCATACTTCGAAAGAGATTGTCCAATTTGTACACGAAGTGCATCAAGTTTTTCCCGTAACCCTCTCAACTCTTTAGAAGTTGCTATGTGGGTGAAATTACGATGTCATGCCAAGTTACAACCTTTTCAGAGTTCATTTGTACTGCTTTTCAAATTCAGGGTCATTTAGCTCAAAATAAATCATTAAATGCATGGAAAATATCAAATGAAGTAAGAAAGGCTGGAAAATTGACGATGTGCCTTTGAATAGTGCATATTGAACACACAAAAAGTATGGAGTTAATATAAGTTATTAAAAATGAAATCCTTTTGTAATAGATGAGTTTTCATCCGAAACCCTCATACTTCGAAAGAGATTGTCCAATTTGTAACCGAAGTGCATCAGGTTTTTGCCGCAACCCTCTCAAATCTTTAGAAGTTGCTATGTGGGTGAAATTATGATTTCATGCCAAGTTACAACCTTTTCAGAGTTCATTTGTACTGCTTTTCAAACTCAGGGTCATTTAGCTCAAAATAACTTATTAAATGCTTGGAAAATATCAAATGAAGTCCGAAAGGGTTGAAAATTGATTATGTGCCTTCGAATGGTGCATATTGCACACACAAAAAGTATGGAGTTAAAATAAGTTATTAAAAATGAAATCCTTTTGTAATACATGAGTTTTCGTCCGAAACCCTAATACTTCGAAAGAGATTGTCGAATTTGTACACGAAGTGCATCAAGTTTTTGCCGCAACCCTCTGAACTCTTTAGAAGTTGCTATGTGGGTGAAATTTCGATGTCATGCCAAGTTACAACCTTTTCAGAGTTCATTTGTACTGCTTATCAAATTCAGGGTCATTTAGCTCAAAATAAATCATTAAATGCATCCAAAATATCAAATGAAGTCAGAAAGGGTTTAAAATTGATGATGTGCCTTTGAATGGTGCATATTGCACATAAAAAAAGTATGGAGTTAAAATAAGTTATGAAAAATGAAATCCCTTTGTAATAGATGAGTTTTTGTCCGAAACCCTCATACTTCGAAAGAGATTGTCCAATTTGTACACGAAGTGCATCAAGTTTTGCCCGTAACCCTCTCAATTCTTTAGAAGTTGCTATGTGGGTAAAATTACGATGTCATGCCAAGTTACAACCTTTTCAGAGTTCATTTGTACCGCTTTTCAAATTCAGGGTCATTTATCTCAAAATAAATCATTAAATGCATCCAAAATATCAAATGAAGTCAGAAAGGGTTTAAAATTGATGATGTGCCTTTGAATGGTGCATATTGCACACACAAAAAGTATGGAGTTAAAATAAGTTATGAAAAATGAAATCCCATTGTAATAGATGAGTTTTCGTCTGAAACCCTCATACTTCGAAAGAGATTGTCCAATTTGTACAGGAAGTGCATCAAGTTTTTGACGTAACCCTCTCAACTCTTTAGAAGTTGCTATGTGGGTGAAATTACGATGTCATGCCAAGTTACAACCTTTTCAGAGTTCATTTGCACTGCTTTTCAAATTCAGGGTCATTTAGCTCAAAATAAATCATTAAATGCATCGAAAATATCACATTAAGTCCGAAAGGGTTGAAAATTGATTATGTGCCTCCGAATGGTGCATATTGAACACACAAAAAGTATGGAGTGAAAATAAATTATTAAAAATGAAATCCTTTTGTAATAGATGAGTTTTCGGCCGAAACCCTCATACTTCGAAAGATATTGTCCAATATGTAAACGAAGTGCATCCAGTTTTTGCCGCAACCCTCTCAAATCTTTATAAGTTGCTACGTGGGTGAAATTATGATTTCATGCCAAGTTACAACCTTTTCAGAGTTCATTTGCACTGCTTTTCAAATTCAGGGTCATTTAGATCAAAATAAATCATTAAATGCTTGGAAAGTATCAAATGAAGTCCGAAAGGGTTGAAAATTAATTATGTGCCTTTGAATGGTGCATATTGCACACACAAAAAGTATGGATTTGAAATAAGTTATTAAAAATGAAATCCTTTTGTAGTAGATGAGTTTTCGTCCAAAACCCTCATACTTCGAAAGAGACTGTCCAATTTGTACACGAAGTGCATCAAGTTTTTGCCGTAACCCTCTGAACTCTTTAGAAGTTGCTATGTCGGTGAAATTACGATGTCATGCCAAGTTACAACCTTTTCAGAGTTCATTTGTACTGCTTTTCAAATTCAGGGTCATTTAGCTCAAAATAAATCATTAAATGCATGGAAAATATCAAATGAAGTAAGAAAGGCTGGAAAATTGACGATGTGCCTTTGAATAGTGCATATTGAACACACAAAAAGTATGGAGTTAATATAAGTTATTAAAAATGAAATCCTTTTGTAATAGATGAGTTTTCATCCGAAACCCTCATACTTCGAAAGAGATTGTCCAATTTGTAACCGAAGTGCATCAGGTTTTTGCCGCAACCCTCTCAAATCTTTAGAAGTTGCTATGTGGGTGAAATTATGATTTCATGCCAAGTTACAACCTTTTCAGAGTTCATTTGTACTCCTTTTCAGACTCAGGGTCATTTAGCTCAAAATAACTCATTAAAGGCTTGGAAAATATCAAATGAAGTCCGAAAGGGTTGAAAATTGATTATGTGCCTTTGAATGGTGTATATTGAACACACAAAAAGTAGGGAGTTAAAATAAGTTATTAAAAATGAAATCCTTTTGTAATAGATGAGTTTTCGTCCGAAACCCTCATACTTCGAAAGACATTGTCGAATTTGTACACGAAGTGCATCAAGTTTTTGTCGTAACCCTCTGAACTCTTTAGAAGTTGCTATGTGGGTGAAATTATGATGTCATGCCAAGTTACAACCTTTTTAGAGTACATTTGTTCTGCTTTTCAAATTCAGGGTCATTTAGCTCAAAATAAATCATTAAATGCATCTAAAATATCAAATGAAGTCAGAAAGGGTGTAAAATTGATGATGTGCCTTTTAATGGTGCATATTGCACACACAAAAAGTATGGAGTTAAAATAAGTTATGATAAATGAAATCCCTTTGTAATAGATGAGTTTTCGTCCGAAACCCTCATACTTCGAAAGAGATTGTCCAATTTGTACACGAAGTGCATCAAGTTTTTGCCGTAGCCCTCTCAACTCTTTAGAAGTTTCTATGTGGGTGAAATTACGATGTCATGCCAAGTTACAACCTTTTCAGAGTTCATTCGTACTGCTTTTCAAATTCAGGGTCATTTAGCTCAAAAGAAATCATTAAATGCATGGAAAATATCAAATGATGTTAGAAAGGGTTGAAAATTGATGATGTGCCTTTGAATGCTGCATATGAACACACAAAAAGTATGGAGTTAAAATAAGTTATTAAAAATGAAATGCTTTTGTAATAGATGAGTTTTCGTCCGAAACCCTCATACTTCGAAAGAGATTGTCCAATTTGTAACCGAAGTGCATCCAGTTTTTGCCGGAACCCTCTCACATCTTTAGAAATGTTGCTATGTGGGTGAAATTATGATTTCATGCCAAGTTACAACCTTTTCAGAGTTCATTTGTACTGCTTTTCTAATTCAGGGTCATTTATCTCAAAATAAATCATTAAATGCTTGGAAAATATCAAATGAAGTCCGAAAGGGTTGAAAATTGATTATGTGCCTTCAAATGGTGCATATTGAACACACAAAAAGTTAAAATAAGTTAATAAAAACCAAATCCCTTTGCAATAGATGAGTTTTCATCCGAAACCCTCATACTTCGAAAGAGATTGTCAAATTTGTACACGAAGTGCATCCAGTTTTTGCCGCAACCCTCTCAAATCTTTATAAGTTGCTATGTGGGTGAAATTATGGTGTCATGCCAAGTTACAACAATTTTAGAGTTCATTTGTACTCCTTTTCAAATTCAGGGTCATTTAGCTCAAAATAAATCATTAAATGCATGGAAAATATCAAATGAAGTCCGAAAGGGCTGAAAATTGATTATGTGCCTTCGAATGGTGCGTATTGCACACACAAAAAGTATGGAGTTAAAATAAGTTATTAAAAATGAAATCCCTTTGTAATACATGAGTTTTCGTCCGAAACCCTAATACTTCGAAAGAGATTGTCGAATTTGTACACGAAGTGCATCAAGTTTTTGCCGCAACCCTCTGAACTCTTTAGAAGTTGCTATGTGGGTGAAATTACGATGTCATGCCAAGTTACAACCTTTTCAGAGTTCATTTGCACTGCTTTTCAAATTCAGGATCATCTAGATCAAAATAAATCATTAAATGCTTGGAAAATATCAAATGAAGTCCGAAAGGGTTGAAAATTTATTATGTGCCTTTGAATGGTGCATATTGCACACACAAAAAGTATGGATTTAAAATAAGTTATTAAAAATGAAATCCTTTTGTAATAGATGAGTTTTCGACCGAAACCCTCATACTTCGACAGAGATTGTCCAATTTGTACACGAAGTGCATCAAGTCTTTGCCGTAACCCTCTGAACTCTTTAGAAGTTGCTATGTGGGTGAAATTACGATGTCATGCCAAGTTACAACCTTTTCAGAGTTCATTTGTACTGCTTTTCAAATTTAGGGTCATTTAGCTCAAAATAAATCATTAAATGCATCCAAAATATCAAATGAAGTCAGAAAGGGTTTAAAATTGATGATGTGCCTTTGAATGGTGCATATTGCACACACAAAAAGTATGGAGTTAAAATAAGTTATGAAAAATGAAATCCCATTGTAATAGATGAGTTTTCGTCTGAAACCCTCATACTTCGAAAGAGATTGTCCAATTTGTACAAGAAGTGCATCAAGTTTTTGACGTAACCCTCTCAACTCTTTAGAAGTTGCGATGTGGGTGAAATTACGATGTCATGCCAAGTTACAACCTTTTCAGAGTTCATTTGTACTGCTTTTCAAATTTAGGGTCACTTAGCTCAAAATAAATCATTAAATGCATCCAAAATATCAAATGAAGTCAGAAAGGGTTTAAAATTGATGATGTGCCTTTGAATGGTGCATATTGCACACACCAAAAGTATGGAGTTAAAATAAGTGATGAAAAACGAAACCCCTTTGTAATAGATGAGTTTTCGTCCGAAACCCTCATACTTCGAAAGAGATTGTCCAATTTGTACACGAAGTGCATCAAGTTTTTCCCGTAACCCTCTCAACTCTTTAGAAGTTGCTATGTGGGTGAAATTACGATGTCATGCCAAGTTACAACCTTTTCAGAGTTCATTTGTACTGCTTTTCAAATTCAGGGTCATTTAGCTCAAAATAAATCATTAAATGCATGGAAAATATCAAATGAAGTAAGAAAGGCAGGAAAATTGACGATGTGCCTTTGAATAGTGCATATTGAACACACAAAAAGTATGGAGTTAATATAAGTTATTGAAAATGAAATCCTTTTGTAATAGATGAGTTTTCATCCGAAACCCTCATACTTCGAAAGAGATTGTCCAATTTGTAACCGAAGTGCATCAGGTTTTTGCCGCAACCCTCTCAAATCTTTAGAAGTTGCTATGTGGGTGAAATTATGATTTCATGCCAAGTTACAACCTTTTCAGAGTTCATTTGTACTGCTTTTCAGACTCAGGGTCATTTAGCTCAAAATAACTTATTAAATGCTTGGAAAATATCAAATGAAGTCCGAAAGGGTTGAAAATTGATTATGTGCCTTCGAATGGTGCATATTGAACACACAAAAAGTATGGAGTTAATATAAGTTATTAAAAATGAAATCCTTTTGTAATAGATGAGTTTTCATCCGAAACCCTCATACTTCGAAAGAGATTGTCCAATTTGTAACCGAAGTGCATCAGGTTTTTGCCGCAACCCTCTCAAATCTTTAGAAGTTGCTATGTGGGTGAAATTATGATTTCATGCCAAGTTACAACCTTTTCAGAGTTCATTTGTACTCCTTTTCAGACTCAGGGTCATTTAGCTCAAAATAACTCATTAAATGCTTGGAAAATATCAAATGAAGTCCGAAAGGGTTGAAAATTGATTATGTGCCTTTGAATGGTGTATATTGAACACACAAAAAGTAGGGAGTTAAAATAAGTTATTAAAAATGAAATCCTTTTGTAATAGATGAGTTTTCGTCCGAAACCCTCATACTTCGAAAGACATTGTCGAATTTGTACACGAAGTGCATCAAGTTTTTGTTGTAACCCTCTGAACTCTTTAGAAGTTGCTATGTGGGTGAAATTATGATGTCATGCCAAGTTACAACCTTTTTAGAGTACATTTGTTCTGCTTTTCAAATTCAGGGTCATTTAGCTCAAAATAAATCATTAAATGCATCTAAAATATCAAATGAAGTCAGAAAGGGTGTAAAATTGATGATGTGCCTTTTAATGGTGCATATTGCACACACAAAAAGTATGGAGTTAAAATAAGTTATGATAAATGAAATCCCTTTGTAATAGATGAGTTTTTGTCCGAAACCCTCATACTTCGAAAGAGATTGTCCAATTTGTACACGAAGTGCATCAAGTTTTTGCCGTAGCCCTCTCAACTCTTTAGAAGTTGCTATGTGGGTGAAATTACGATGTCATGCCAAGTTACAACCTTTTCAGAGTTCATTCGTACTGCTTTTCAAATTCAGGGTCATTTAGCTCAAAAGAAATCATTAAATGCATGGAAAATATCAAATGATGTCAGAAAGGGTTGAAAATTGATGATGTGCCTTTGAATGCTGCATATGAACACACAAAAAGTATGGAGTTAAAATAAGTTATTAAAAATGAAATGCTTTTGTAATAGATGAGTTTTCGTGCGAAACCCTCATACTTCGAAAGAGATTGTCCAATTTGTAACCGAAGTGCATCCAGTTTTTGCCGGAACCCTCTCACATCTTTAGAAATGTTGCTATGTGGGTGAAATTATGATTTCATGCCAAGTTACAACCTTTTCAGAGTTCATTTGTACTGCTTTTCTAATTCAGGGTCATTTAGCTCAAAATAAATCATTAAATGCTTGGAAAATATCAAATGAAGTCCGAAAGGGTTGAAAATTGATTATGTGCCTTCGAATGGTGCATATTGAACACACAAAAAGTTAAAATAAGTTAATAAAAACCAAATCCCTTTGCAATAGATGAGTTTTCATCCGAAACCCTCATACTTCGAAAGAGATTGTCAAATTTGTACACGAAGTGCATCCAGTTTTTGCCGCAACCCTCTCAAATCTTTATAAGTTGCTATGTGGGTGAAATTATGGTGTCATGCCAAGTTACAACAATTTTAGAGTTCATTTGTACTCCTTTTCAAATTCAGGGTCATTTAGCTCAAAATAAATCATTAAATGCATGGAAAATATCAAATGAAGTCCGAAAGGGCTGAAAATTGATTATGTGCCTTCGAATGGTGCGTGTTGCACACACAAAAAGTATGGAGTTAAAATAAGTTATTAAAAATGAAATCCCTTTGTAATACATGAGTTTTCGTCCGAAACCCTAATACTTCGAAAGAGATTGTCGAATTTGTACACGAAGTGCATCAAGTTTTTGCCGCAACCCTCTGAACTCTTTAGAAGTTGCTATGTGGGTGAAATTACGATGTCATGCCAAGTTACAACCTTTTCAGAGTTCATTTGCATTGCTTTTCAAATTCAGGGTCATCTAGATCAAAAAAAATCATTAAATGCTTGGAAAATATCAAATGAAGTCCGAAAGGGTTGAAAATTTATTATGTGCCTTTGAATGGTGCATATTGCACACACAAAAAGTATGGATTTAAAATAAGTTATTAAAAATGAAATCCTTTTGTAATAGATGAGTTTTCGACCGAAACCCTCATACTTCGACAGAGATTGTCCAATTTGTACACGAAGTGCATCAAGTCTTTGCCGTAACCCTCTGAACTCTTTAGAAGTTGCTATGTGGGTGAAATTACGATGTCATGCCAAGTTACAACCTTTTCAGAGTTCATTTGTACTGCTTTTCAAATTTAGGGTCATTTAGCTCAAAATAAATCATTAAATGCATCCAAAATATCAAATGAAGTCAGAAAGGGTTTAAAATTGATGATGTGCCTTTGAATGGTGCATATTGCACACACAAAAAGTATGGATTTGAAATAAGTTATTAAAAATGAAATCCTTTTGTAGTAGATGAGTTTTCGTCCGAAACCCTCATACTTCGAAAGAGACTGTCCAATTTGTACACGAAGTGCATCAAGTTTTTGCCGTAACCCTCTGAACTATTTAGAAGTTGCTATGTCGGTGAAATTACGATGTCATGCCAAGTTACAACCTTTTCAGAGTTCATTTGTACTGCTTTTCAAATTCAGGGTCATTTAGCTCGGAATAAATCATTAAATGCATCCAAAATATCAAATGAAGTCAGAAAGGGTTTAAAATTGATGATGTGCCTTTGAATGGTGCATATTGCACACACCAAAAGTATGGAGTTAAAATAAGTGATGAAAAACGAAATCCCTTTGTAATAGATGAGTTTTCGTCCGAAACCCTCATACTTCGAAAGAGATTGTCCAATTTGTACACGAAGTGCATCAAGTTTTTCCCGTAACCCTCTCAACTCTTTAGAAGTTGCTATGTGGGTGAAATTACGATGTCATGCCAAGTTACAACCTTTTCAGAGTTCATTTGTACTGCTTTTCAAATTCAGGGTCATTTAGCTCAAAATAAATCATTAAATGCATGGAAAATATCAAATGAAGTAAGAAAGGCTGGAAAATTGACGATGTGCCTTTGAATAGTGCATATTGAACACACAAAAAGTATGGAGTTAATATAAGTTATTGAAAATGAAATCCTTTTGTAATAGATGAGTTTTCATCCGAAACCCTCATACTTCGAAAGAGATTGTCCAATTTGTAACCGAAGTGCATCAGGTTTTTGCCGCAACCCTCTCAAATCTTTAGAAGTTGCTATCTGGGTGAAATTATGATTTCATGCCAAGTTACAACCTTTTCAGAGTTCATTTGTACTGCTTTTCAGACTCAGGGTCATTTAGCTCAAAATAACTTATTAAATGCTTGGAAAATATCAAATGAAGTCCGAAAGGGTTGAAAATTGATTATGTGCCTTCGAATGGTGCATATTGCACACACAAAAAGTATGGAGTTAAAATAAGTTATTAAAAATGAAATCCTTTTGTAATACATGAGTTTTCGTCCGAAACCCTAATACTTCGAAAGAGATTGTCGAATTTGTACACGAAGTGCATCAAGTTTTTGCCGCAACCCTCTGAACTCTTTAGAAGTTGCTATGTGGGTGAAATTTCGATGTCATGCCAAGTTACAACCTTTTCAGAGTTCATTTGTACTGCTTATCAAATTCAGGGTCATTTAGCTCAAAATAAATCATTAAATGCATCCAAAATATCAAATGAAGTCAGAAAGGGTTTAAAATTGATGATGTGCCTTTGAATGGTGCATATTGCACATAAAAAAAGTATGGAGTTAAAATAAGTTATGAAAAATGAAATCCCTTTGTAATAGATGAGTTTTTGTCCGAAACCCACATACTTCGAAAGAGATTGTCCAATTTGTACACGAAGTGCATCAAGTTTTGCCCGTAACCCTCTCAATTCTTTAGAAGTTGCTATGTGGGTAAAATTACGATGTCATGCCAAGTTACAACCTTTTCAGAATTCATTTGTACCGCTTTTCAAATTCAGGGTCATTTATCTCAAAATAAATCATTAAATGCATCCAAAATATCAAATGAAGTCAGAAAGGGTTTAAAATTGATGATGTGCCTTTGAATGGTGCATATTGCACACACAAAAAGTATGGAGTTAAAATAAGTTATGAAAAATGAAATCCCATTGTAATAGATGAGTTTACGTCTGAAACCCTCATACTTCGAAAGAGATTGTCCAATTTGTACAGGAAGTGCATCAAGTTTTTGACGTAACCCTCTCAACTCTTTAGAAGTTGCTATGTGGGTGAAATTACGATGTCATGCCAAGTTACAACCTTTTCAGAGTTCATTTGCACTGCTTTTCAAATTCAGGGTCATTTAGCTCAAAATAAATCATTAAATGCATCAAAAATATCACATTAAGTCCGAAAGGGTTGAAAATTGATTATGTGCCTCCGAATGGTGCATATTGTACACACAAAAAGTATGGAGTGAAAATAAATTATTAAAAATGAAATCCTTTTGTAATAGATGAGTTTTCGGCCGAAACCCTCATACTTCGAAAGATATTGTCCAATATGTAAACGAAGTGCATCCAGTTTTTGCCGCAACCCTCTCAAATCTTTATAAGTTGCTACGTGGGTGAAATTATGATTTCATGCCAAGTTACAACCTTTTGAGAGTTCATTTGCACTGCTTTTCAAATTCAGGGTCATTTAGATCAAAATAAATCATTAAATGCTTGGAAAGTATCAAATGAAGTCCGAAAGGGTTGAAAATTAATTATGTGCCTTTGAATGGTGCATACTGCACACACAAAAAGTATGGATTTGAAATAAGTTATTAAAAATGAAATCCTTTTGTAGTAGATGAGTTTTCGTCCGAAACCCTCATACTTCGAAAGAGACTGTCCAATTTGTACACGAAGTGCATCAAGTTTTTGCCGTAACCCTCTGAACTCTTTAGAAGTTGCTATGTCGGTGAAATTACGATGTCATGCCAAGTTACAACCTTTTCAGAGTTCATTTGTACTGCTTTTCAAATTCAGGGTCATTTAGCTCGGAATAAATCATTAAATGCATCAAAAATATCAAATGAAGTCAGAAAGGGTTTAAAATTGATGATGTGCCTTTGAATGGTGCATATTGCACACACAAAAAGTATGGAGTTAAAATAAGTTATGAAAAATGAAATCCCTTTGTAATAGATGAGTTTTCGTCCGAAACCCTCATACTTCGAAAGATATTGTCCAATTTTTATACGAAGTGCATCAAGTTTTTGCTGTAACCCTCTCAATTCTTTAGAAGTTGCTATGTGGGTAAAATTACGATGTCATGCCAAGTTACAACCTTTTCAGAGTTCATTTGTACTTCTTTTCAAATTCAGGGTCATTTAGCTCAAAATAAATCATTAAATGCATCGAAAATATCGAATTAAGTCCGAAAGGGTTGAAAATTGATTATGTGCCTCCGAATGGTGCATAATGAACACACAAAAAGTATGGAGTTAAAATAAGTTATTAAAAATGAAATCCCTTTGTAATAGATGAGTTTTCGTCCGAAACCCTCATACTTGGAAAGAGATTGTCCAATTTGTACACGAAGTGCATCCAGTTTTTATCGTAACCCTCTCAACTCTTTAGAAGGTTATACGTGAGTGAAATTATGATAGCATGACAAGTTACAACCTTTTCAGACTTCCTTTGTACTGCTTTTCAAATTTAGCGTCATTTAACTAAAAATAATTCATTAAATGCATGGAAAATATCAAATGAAGTCCGAAAGGCTTGAAAATTGACGATGTGCCTTTGAATAGTGCTTATTGAACACACAAAAAGTATGGAGTTAATATAAGTCATTAAAAATGAAATCCTGTTGTAATAGATGAGTTTTCGTCCGAAACCCTCATACTTCGAAAGAGATTGTCCAATTTGTAACCGTAGTGCATCCAGTTTTTGCCGCAACCCTCTCAAATCTTTAGAAGTTGCTATGTGGGTGAAATTATGATTTCATGCCAAGTTACAACCTTTTCAGAGTTCATTTGTACTGCTTTTCAGATTCAGGGTCATTTAGCTCAAAATAACTCATTAAATGCTTGGAAAATATCAAATGAAGTCCGAAAGGGTTGAAAATTGATTATGTGCCTTTGAATGGTGTATATTGAACACACAAAAAGTAGGGAGTTAAAATAAGTTATTAAAAATGAAATCCTTTTGTAATAGATGAGTTTTCGTCCGAAACCCTCATACTTCGAAAGACATTGTCGAATTTTACACGAAGTGCATCAAGTTTTTGTCGTAACCCTCTGAACTCTTTAGAAGTTGCTATGTGGGTGAAATTATGATGTCATGCCAAGTTACAACCTTTTTAGAGTACATTTGTTCTGCTTTTCAAATTCAGGGTCATTTAGCTCAAAATAAATCATTAAATGCATCTAAAATATGAAATGAAGTCAGAAAGGGTCTAAAATTGATGATGTGCCTTTTAATGGTGCATATTGCACACACAAAAAGTATGGAGTTAAAATAAGTTATGATAAATGAAATCCCTTTGTAATAGATGAGTTTTCGTCCGAAACCCTCATACTTCGAAAGAGATTGTCCAATTTGTACACGAAGTGCATCAAGTTTTTGCCGTAGCCCTCTCAACTCTTTAGAAGTTGCTATGTGGGTGAAATTACGATGTCATGCCAAGTTACAACCTTTTCAGAGTTCGTTCGTACTGCTTTTCAAATTCAGGGTCATTTAGCTCAAAAGAAATCATTAAATGCATGGAAAATATCAAATGATGTCAGAAAGGGTTGAAAATTGATGATGTGCCTTTGAATGCTGCATATGAACACACAAAAAGTATGGAGTTAAAATAATTTATTAAAAATGAAATGCTTTTGTAATAGATGAGTTTTCGTCCGAAACCCTCATACTTCGAAAGAGATTGTCCAATTTGTAACCGAAGTGCATCCAGTTTTTGCCGGAACCCTCTCAAATCTTTAGAAGTTGCTATGTGGGTGAAATTATGATTTCATGCCAAGTTACAACCTTTTCAGAGTTCATTTGTACTGCTTTTCAAATTCAGGGTCATTTAGCTCAAAATAAATCATTAAATGCTTGGAAAATATCAAATGAAGTCCGAAAGGGTTGAAAATTGATTATGTGCCTTCGAATGGTGCATATTGAACACACAAAAAGTTAAAATAAGTTAATAAAAACCAAATCCCTTTGTAATAGATGAGTTTTCATCCGAAACCCTCATACTTCGAAAGAGATTGTCAAATTTGTACACGAAGTGCATCCAGTTTTTGCCGCAACCCTCTCAAATCTTTATAAGTTGCTATGTGGGTGAAATTATGGTGTCATGCCAAGTTACAACAATTTTAGAGTTCATTTATACTCCTTTTCAAATTCAGGGTCATTTAGCTCAAAATAAATCATTAAATGCATGGAAAATATCAAATGAAGTCAGAAAGGGTTGAAAATTTATGATGTGCCTTTGAATAGTGCATACTGAACACACAAAAAGTATGGAGTTAAAATAAGTTATTAAAAATGAAATCCCTTTGTAATAGATGAGTTTTCGTCCGAAACCCTCATACTTCGGAAGAGATTGTCCAATTTGTACACGAAGTGCATCAAGTTTTTGCCGTAACCCTCTCAACTCTTTAGAAGTTGCTATGTGTGTGAAATTACGATGTCATGCCAAGTTACAACCTTTTCAGAGTTCATTTGTACTGCTTTTCTAATTCAGGGTTATTTAGCTCAAAATAAATCATTAAATGCATCGAAAATATCAAATGAAGTCAAAAAGGGTTGAAAATTGACGATGTGCCTTTGAATGGTGCATATTGCACACACAAAAAGTATGGAGCTAAAATAAGTTATTAAATATGAAATCCTTTTGTAATAGATGAGTTTTCGTCCGAAACCCTCATACTTCGGAAGAGATTGTCCAATTTGTACACGAAGTGCATCCAGTTTTTGCCGTAACCCTCTCAACTCTTTAGAAGTTGCTATGTGGGTGAAATTATGATGTAATGCCAAGTTACAACCTTTGCAGAGTTCATTTGTACTACTTTTCAAATTCAGGGTCATTTAGCTCAAAGTAAATTATTAAATGCACGGAAAATATCAAATGAAGTCAGAAAGGGTTGAAAATTGATGATGTGACTTTGAATGGTGCATATTGCCCACACAAAAAGTATGGAGTTAAAATAAGTTATTAAAAATGAAATCCCTTTGTAATAAATGAGTTTTCGTCCGAAACCCTCGTACTTCGAAAGAGTTGTCCAATTTGTACACGAAGTGCGTCTAGTTTTTGTCGTAACCCGCTCAGCTCTTTAAAAGTTGCTATGTGGGTGAAATTATGATTTCATGCGAAGTTACAACCTTTTCAGAGTTCATTTGTACTGCTTTTCAAATTCAGGGTCATTTAGCTCAAAATAAATCATTAAATGCTTGGAAAATATCAAATGAGGTCCGAAAGGGTTGAAAATTGATTATGTGCCTTCGAATGGTGCATATTGAACACACAAAAAGTATTGAGATAAAATAAGTTATTAAAAATCAAATCCCTTTGTAATAGATGAGTTTTCGTCCGAAACCCTAATACTTCGAAAGAGATTGTCGAATTTGTACACGAAGTGCATCCAGTTTTTGCCGCAACCCTCTCAAATCTTTATAAGTTGCTATGTGGGTGAAATTATGGTGTCATGCCAAGTTACAACATTTTTATAGTTCATTTGTACTGCTTTTCAGATTCAGGGTCATTTAGCTCAAAATAACTCATTAAATGCTTGGAAAATATCAAATGAAGTCCGAAAGGGTTGAAAATTGATTGTGTGCCTTCGAATGGTGCATATTGAACACACAAAAAGTATGGAGTTAAAATAAGTTATTAAATATGAAATCCTTTTGTAATAGATGAGTTTTCGTCCGAAACCCTCATACTTCGGAAGAGATTGTCCAATTTGTACACGAAGTGCATCCAGTTTTTGCCGTAACCCTCTCAACTCTTTAGAAGTTGCTATGTGGGTGAAATTATGATGTAATGCCAAGTTACAACCTTTGCAGAGTTCATTTGTACTACTTTTCAAATTCAGGGTCATTTAGCTCAAAGTAAATTATTAAATGCACGGAAAATATCAAATGAAGTCAGAAAGGGTTGAAAATTGATGATGTGACTTTGAATGGTGCATATTGCCCACACAAAAAGTATGGAGTTAAAATAAGTTATTAAAAATGAAATCCCTTTGTAATAAATGAGTTTTCGTCCGAAACCCTCGTACTTCGAAAGAGTTGTCCAATTTGTACACGAAGTGCATCTAGTTTTTGCCGTAACCCGCTCAACTCTTTAAAAGTTGCTATGTGGGTGAAATTATGATTTCATGCGAAGTTACAACCTTTTCAGAGTTAATTTGTACTGCTTTTCAAATTCAGGGTCATTTAGCTCAAAATAAATCATTAAATGCTTGGAAAATATCAAATGAAGTCCGAAAGGGTTGAAAATTGATTATGTGCCTTCGAATGGTGCATATTGAACACACAAAAAGTATTGAGTTAAAATAAGTTATTAAAAATCAAATCCCTTTGTAATAGATGAGTTTTCGTCCGAAACCCTAATACTTCGAAAGAGATTGTCGAATTTGTACACGAAGTGCATCCAGTTTTTGCCGCAACCCTCTCAAATCTTTATAAGTTGCTATGTGGGTGAAATTATGGTGTCATGCCAAGTTACAACATTTTTATAGTTCATTTGTACTGCTTTTCAGATTCAGGGTCATTTAGCTCAAAATAACTCATTAAATGCTTGGAAAATATCAAATGAAGTCCGAAAGGGTTGAAAATTGATTATGTGCCTTCGAATGGTGCATATTGAACACACAAAAAGTATGGAGTTAAAATAAGTTATTAAAAATGAAATCCTTTTGTAATAGATGAGTTTTCGTCCGAAACCCTCATACTTCGAAAGAGATTGTCCAATTTGTAACCGAATGCATCCAGTTTTTACCGGAACCCTCTCATATCTTTAGAAGTTGCTATGTGGGTGATATTACGATGTCATGCCAAGTTACAACCTTTTCAGAGTTCATTTGTACTGCTTTTCAAATTCAGGGTCATTTAGCTCAAAATAAATCATTAAATGCTTGGAAAATATCAAATGAAGTCCGAAAGGGTTGAAAATTGCTTATGTGCCTTCGAATGGTGCATATTGAACACACAAAAAGTATGGAGTTAAAATAAGTTATTAAAAATGAAATCCTTTTGTAATAGATGAGTTTTCGTCCGAAACCCTCATACTTCGAAAGAGATGGTCCAATTTGTACACGAAGTGCATCCAGTTTTTGCCGCAACCCTCTCAAATATTTATAAGTTGCTATGTGGGTGAAATTATGGTGTCATGCCAAGTTACAACATTTTTAGAGTTCATTTGTACTCGTTTTCAAATTCAGGGTCATTTAGCTCAGAGTAAATTATTAAATGCACGGAAAATATCAAATGAAGTCAGAAAGGGTTGAAAATTGATGATGTGCCTTTGAATGGTGCATATTGCACACACAAAAAGTATGGAGTTAAAATAAGTTATTAAAAATGAAATCCCTTTGTAATAGATGAGTTTTCGTCCGAAACCCTCATACTTCGAAAGAGATTGTCCAATTTGTACACGAAGTGCATCTAGTTTTTGCAGTAACCCACTCAACTCTTTAGAAGTTGCTATGTGGGTGAAATTACGATGTCATGCCAAGTTACAACCTTTTCAGAGTTCATTTGTACTGCTTTTCAAATTCAGGGTTATTTAGCTCAAAATAAATCATTAAATGCATCGAAAATATCAAATGAAGTCAGAAAGGGTTGAAAATTGACGATGTGCCTTTGAATGGTGCATATTGCACACACAAAAAGTATGGAGTTAAAATAAGTTATTAAATATGAAATCCTTTTGTAATAGATGAGTTTTCGTCCGAAACCCTCATACTTCAGAAGAGATTGTCCAATTTGTACACGAAGTGCATCCAGTTTTTGCCGTAACCCTCTCAACTCTTTAGAAGTTGCTATGTGGGTGAAATTATGATGTCATGCCAAGTTACAACCTTTGCAGAGTTCATTTGTACTACTTTTCAAATTCAGGGTCATTTAGCTCAAAGTAAATTATTAAATGCACGGAAAATATCAAATGAAGTCAGAAAGGGTTCAAAATTGATGATGTGCCTTTGAATAGTGCATATTGCACACACAAAAAGTATGGAGTTAAAATAAGTTATTAAAAATGAAATCCCTTTGTAATAGACGAGTTTTCGTCCGAAACCCTCGTACTTCGAAAGAGATTGTCCAATTTGTACACAAAGTGCATCTAGTTTTTGCCGTAACCCGCTCAACTCTTTAGAAGTTGCTATGTGAGTGAAATTACGATGTCATGCCAAGTTACAACCTTTTCAGAGTTCGTTTGTACTGCTTTTCAAATTCAGGGTCATTTAGCTCAAAATAAATCATTAAATGCATCGAAAATATCAAATGAAGTCAGAAAGGGTTAAAAATTGACGATGTGCCTTTGAATGGTGCATATTGCACACACAAAAAGTATGGAGTTAAAATAAGTTATTAAATATGAAATCCTTTTGTAATAGATGAGTTTTCGTCCGAAACCCTTATACTTCGGAAGAGATTGTCCAATTTGTACACGAAGTGCATCCAGTTTTTGCCGTAACCCTCTCAACTCTTTAGAAGTTGCTATATGGGTGAAATTATGATGTCATTCCAAGTTACAACCTTTTCAGAGTTCATTTGTACTACTTTTCAAATTCAGGGTCATTTAGCTCAGAGTAAATTATTAAATGCACGGAAAATATCAAATGAAGTCCGAAAGGGATGAAAATTAATGATGTGCCTCTGAATGGTGCATATTGCACACACAAAAAGTATGGAGTTAAAATAAGTTATTAAAAATGAAATCCATTTGTAATAGATGAATTTTTGTCCGAAACCCTCGTACTTCGAAAGAGATTGTCCAATTTGTACACGAAGTGCATCTAGTTTTTACCGTAACCCGCTCAGCTCTTTAGAAGTTGCTATGTGGGTGAATTTACGATGTCATGCCAAGTTACAAACTTTTCAGAGTTCATTTGTACTGCTTTTCAAATTCAGGGTCATTTAGCTCAAAATAAATCATTAAATGCTTGGAAAATATCAAATGAAGTCCGAATGGGTTGAAAATTGATGATGTGCCTTTGAATGGTGCATATTGAACACACAAAAAGTATGAAGTTAAAATAAATTATTATAAATGAAATCCTTTTGTAATAGATGAGTTTTCGTGCGAAACCCTCATACTTCGAAAGAGATTGTCCAATTTGTAACTGAAGTGCATCCAATTTTTGCCGCAACCCTCACAAATCTTTATAAGTTGCTATGTGGGTGAAATTATGGTGTCATGCCAAGTTACAACATTTTTAGAGTTCATTTGTACTCCTTTTCAAATTCAGGGTCATTTAGCTCAGAGTAAATTATTAAATGCACGGAAAATATCAAATGAAGTCAGAAAGGGTTGAAAATTGATTATGTGCCTTCGAATGGTGCATATTGAACACACAAAAAGTATGGAGTTAAAATAAGTTATTAAAAATGAAATCCTTTTGTAATAGATGAGTTTTCGTCCGAAACCCTCATACTTCGAAAGAGATTGTCCAATTTGTAACCGAAGTGCATCCAGTTTTTGCCGGAACCCTCTCAAATCTTTAGAAGTTGCTATGTGGGTGAAATTATGATTTCATGCCAAGTTACAACCTTTTCAGAGTTCATTTGTACTGCTTTTCAAATTCAGGGTCATTTAGCTCAAAATAAATCATTAAATGCTTGGAAAATATCAAATGAAGTCCGAAAGGGTTGAAAATTGATTATGTGCCTTCGAATGGTGCATATTGAACACACAAAAAGTATTGAGGTAAAATAAGTTATTAAAAATCAAATCCCTTTGTAATAGATGAGTTTTCGTCCGAAACCCTCATACTTCGAAAGAGATTGTCGAATTTGTACACGAAGTGCATCCAGTTTTTGCCGCAACCCTCTCAACTATTTACAAGTTGCTATGTGGGTGAAATTATGATGTCATGCCAAGTTACAACCTTTTTAGAGTTCATTTGTACTGGTTTTCAAATTCAGGGTTATTTAGCTCAAAATAAATCATTAAATGCACCGAAAATATCAAATGAAGTCAAAAAGGGTTGAAAATTGACGATGTGCCTTTGAATGGTGCATATTGCACACACGAAAAGTATGGAGTTAAAATAAGTTATTAAATATGAAATCCTTTTGTAATAGATGAGTTTTCGTCCGAAACCCTCATACTTCGAAAGAGATTGTCCAATTTGTACACGAAGTGCATCCAGTTTTTGCCGTAACCCTCTCAACTCTTTAGAAGTTGCTATGTGGGTGAAATTATGATGTCATGCCAAGTTACAACCTTTGAAGAGTTCATTTGTACTACTTTTCAAATTCAGGGTCATTTAGCTCAGAGTAAATTATTAAATGCACTGAAAATATCAAATGAAGTCAGAAAGGGTTGAAAATTGATGATGTGCCTTTGAATGGTGCATATTGCACACACAAAAAGTATGGTGTTAAAACAAGTTATTAAAAATGAAATCCCTTTGTAATAGATGAGTTTTCGTCCGAAACCCTCGTACTCCGAAAGAGATTGTCCAATTTGTACACGAAGTGCATCTAGTTTTTGCCGTAACCCGCTCAACTCTTTAGAAGTTGCTATGTGGGTGAAATTACGATGTCATGCCAAGTTACAACCTTTTCAGAGTTCATTTGTACTGCTTTTACAAATTCAGGGTCATTTAGCTCAAAATAAATCTTAAATGCATCGAAAATATCAAATGAAGTCAGAAAGGGTTGAACATTGATGATGTGCCTTTGAATGGTGCATATTGCACACACAAAAAGTATGGAGTTAAAATAAGTTATTAAATATGAAATCCTTTTGTAATAGATGAGTTTTCGTCCGAAACCATCATACTTCGGAAGAGATTGTCCAATTTGTACACGAAGTGCATCCAATTTTTGCCGTAACCCTCTCAACTCTTTAGAAGTTGCTATATGGGTGAAATTATGATGTCATGCCAAGTGACAACCTTTTCAGAGTTCATTTGTACTACTTTTCAAATTCAGGGTCATTTAGCTCAGAGTAAATTATTAAATGCACGGAAAATATCAAATGAAGTCAGAAAGGGTTGAAAATTGATGATGTGCCTTTGAATGGTGCATATTGCATACACAAAAAGTATGGAGTTAAAATAACTTATTAAAAATGAAATCCCTTTGTAATAGATGAGTTTTCGTCCGAAACCCTCGTACTTCGAAAGAGATTGTCCAATTTGTACACGAAATGCATCTAGTTTTTGCCGTAACCGCTCAGCTCTTTAGAAGTTGCTACGTGGGTGAAATTACGATGTCATGCCAAGTTAACCTTTTTCAGAGTTCATTTGTATTGCTTTTCAAATTCAGGGTCATTTAGCTCAAAATAAATCATTAAATGCTTGGAAAATATCAAATGAAGTCCGAAAGGGTTGAAAATTGATGATGTGCCTTTGAATGGTGCATATTGAACACACACAAAGTATGGGGTTAAAATAAATTATTAAAAATGAAATCCTTTTGTAATAGATGAGTTTTCGTGCGAAACCCTCATACTTCGAAAGAGATTGTCCAATTTGTAACCGAAGTGCATCCAGTTTTTGCCGCAACCCTCTCAAATCTTTAGAAGTTGCTATGTGGGTGAAATTATGATTTCATGCCAAGTTACAACCTTTTCATAGTTCATTTGTACTGCTTTTTAGATTCTGGGTCATTTAGCTCAAAATAACTCATTAAATGCATGGAAAATATCAAATGAAGTCCGAAAGGGTTGAAAATTGATTATGTGCCTTCGAAGGGTGCATATTGAACACACAAAAAGTATGGAGTTAAAATAAGTTATTAAAAATGAAATCCTTTTGTAATAGACGAGTTTTCGTCCCAAACCCTCATACTTCGAAAGAGATTGTCCAATTTGTACACGAAGTGCATCATGTTTTTGCCGTAACCCTCTGAACTCTTTAGAAGTTGCTATGTGGGTGAAATTACGATGTCATGCCAAGTTACAACCTTTTTAGAGTTCATTTGTTTTGCTTTTCAAATTCAGGGTCATTTAGCTCAAAATAAATAATGAAATGCATCCAAAATATCAAATGAAGTCAGAAAGGGTTTAAAATTGGTGATGTTCCTTTGAATGGTGCATATTGCACACACGAAAATTATGGAGTTAAAATAAGTTATTAAAAATGAAATCCTTTTGTAATAGATGAGTTTTCGTCCGAAACCCTCATACTTCGAAAGAGATTGTCCAATTTGTACACGAAGTGCATCAAGTTTTTGCCGTAACCATCTCACCTCTTTAGAAGTTGCTATGTGGGTGAAATTACGATGTCAGGCCAAGTTACAACCTTTTCAGAGTTCATTTGTACTGCTTTTCAAATTCAGGGTCATTTAGCTCAGAATAAATCATTAAATGCATATAAAATATCAAATTAAGTCCGAAAGGGTTGAAAATTGATTATGTGCCTCCGAATGGTGCATATTGAACACACAAAAAGTATGGAGTTAAAATAAGTTATTAAAAATGAAATCCCTTTGTAATAGATGAGTTTTCGTCCGAAACCCTCATACTTGGAAAGACATTGTCCAATTTGTACACGAAGTGCATCCAGTTTTTGCCGTAACCCTCTCAACTCTTTAGAAGTTGCTATGTGGGTGAAATTATGATGTGATGCCAAGTTACAACCTTTTCAGAGTTCATTTGTACTGCTTTTCAAATTCAGGGTCATTTAGCTCAAAAGAAATCATTAAGTGCATGGAAAATACCAAATGAAGTCAGAAAGGGTTGAAAACTGATGATGTGCCTTTGAATGCTGCATATGAACACACAAAAAGTATGGAGTTAAAATAAGATATTAAAAATGAAATCCTTTTGTAATAGATGAGTTTTCGTCCGAAACCCTCATACTTCGAAAGAGATTGTCCAATTTGTAACCGAAGTGCATCCAGTTTTGGCCGGAACCCTCTCAAATCTTTAGAAGTTGCTATGTGGGTGAAATTATGATTTCATGCCAAGTTACAACCTTTTAAGAGTTCATTTGTACTGCTTTTCAAATTCAGGGTCATTTAGCTCAAAATAAATCATTAAATGCTTGGAAAATATCAAATGAAGTCCGAAAGGGTTGAAAATTGATTATGTGCCTTTTAATGGTGCATATTGCACACACAAAAAGTATGGAGTTAAAATAAGTTATTAAAAATGAAATCCTTTTGTAATAGATGAGTTTTCGTCCGAAACCCTCATACTTCGAAAGAGATTGTCCAATTTGTACACGAAGTGCATCAAGTTTTTGCCGTAACCATCTCACCTCTTTAGAAGTTGCTATGTGGGTGAAATTACGATGTCAGGCCAAGTTACAACCTTTTCAGAGTTCATTTGTACTGCTTTTCAAATTCAGGGTCATTTAGCTCAGAATAAATCATTAAATGCATATAAAATATCAAATTAAGTCCGAAAGGGTTGAAAATTGATTATGTGCCTCCGAATGGTGCATATTGAACACACAAAAAGTATGGAGTTAAAATAAGTTATTAAAAATGAAATCCCTTTGTAATAGATGAGTTTTCGTCCGAAACCCTCATACTTGGAAAGACATTGTCCAATTTGTACACGAAGTGCATCCAGTTTTTGCCGTAACCCTCTCAACTCTTTAGAAGTTGCTATGTGGGTGAAATTATGATGTGATGCCAAGTTACAACCTTTTCAGAGTTCATTTGTACTGCTTTTCAAATTCAGGGTCATTTAGCTCAAAAGAAATCATTAAGTGCATGGAAAATACCAAATGAAGTCAGAAAGGGTTGAAAACTGATGATGTGCCTTTGAATGCTGCATATGAACACACAAAAAGTATGGAGTTAAAATAAGATATTAAAAATGAAATCCTTTTGTAATAGATGAGTTTTCGTCCGAAACCCTCATACTTCGAAAGAGATTGTCCAATTTGTAACCGAAGTGCATCCAGTTTTGGCCGGAACCCTCTCAAATCTTTAGAAGTTGCTATGTGGGTGAAATTATGATTTCATGCCAAGTTACAACCTTTTAAGAGTTCATTTGTACTGCTTTTCAAATTCAGGGTCATTTAGCTCAAAATAAATCATTAAATGCTTGGAAAATATCAAATGAAGTCCGAAAGGGTTGAAAATTGATTATGTGCCTTTTAATGGTGCATATTGCACACACAAAAAGTATGGAGTTCAAATAAGTTATTAAAAATGAAATCCATTTGTAATAGATGAGTTTTCGTCCCAAACCCTCGTACTTCGAAAGAGATTGTCCAATTGGTACACGAAGTGCATCTAGTTTTTGCCGTAACCCGCTCAACTCTTTAGAAGTTGCTATGTGGGTGAAATTACGATGTCATGCCAAGTTAAAACCTTTTCAGAGTTCATTTGTACTGCTTTTCAAATTCAGGGTCATTTAGCTCAAAATAAATCATTAAATGCATCGAAAATATCAAATGAAGTCACAAAGGGTTCAAAATCAACGATGTGCCTTTGAATGGTGCATCTTGCACACACAAAAAGTATGGAGTTAAAATAAGTTATTAAATATGAAATCCTTTTGTAATAGATGAGTTTTCGTCCGAAACCCTCATACTTCGGAAGAGATTGTCCAATTTGTACACGAAGTGCATCCAGTTTTTGCCGTAACCCTCTCAACTCTTTAGAAGTTGCTATGTGGGTGAAATTATGATGTCATGCCAAGTTACAACCTTTTCAGAGTTCATTTGTACTACTTTTCAAATTCAGGGTCATTTAGCTCAGAGTAAATTATTAATGCACGGAAAATATCAAATGAAGTCAGAAAGGGTTGACAATTGATGATGTGCCTTTGAATGGTGCATATTGCACACACAAAAAGTATGGAGTTAAAATAAGTTATTAAAAATGAAATCCCTTTGTAATAGATGAGTTTTCGTCCGAAACCCTCGTACTTCGAAAGAGATTGTCCAATTTTTACACGAAGTGCATCTAGTTTTTGCCGTAACCCGCTCAGCTCTTTAGAAGTTGCTATGTGGGTGAAATTACGATGTCATGCCAAGTTACAACCTTTTCAGAGTTCATTTGAACTGCTTTTCAAATTCAGAGTCATTTAGCTCAAAATAAATTAATAAATGCTTGGAAAATATCAAATGAAGTCCGAAAGGGTTGAAAATTAATGATGTGCCTTTGAATGGTGCATATTGAACACACAAAAAGTATGGAGTTAAAATAAATTATTAAAAATGAAATCCTTTTGTAATAGATGAGTTTTCGACCGAAACCCTCATACTTCGAAAGAGATTGTCCAATTTGTAACCGAAGTGCATCCAGTTTTTGCCGCAACCCTCTCAAATCTTTATAAGTTGCTATGTGGGTGAAATTATGATTTCATGCCAAGATACAACCTTTTCAGAGTTCATTTGCACTGCTTTACAAATTCAGGGTCATTTAGATCAAAATAAATCATTAAATGCTTGGAAAATATCAAATGAAGTCCGATTGGTTGAAAATAGATTATGTGCCTTTGAATGGTGCATATTGCACACACAAAAAGTATGGAGTTAAAATAAGTTATTAAAAATGAAATCCCTTTGTAATAGATGAGTTTTCGTCCAAAACCCTCATACTTCGAAAGAGATTGTCCAATTTGTACACGAAGTGCATCAAGTTTTTGCCATAACCCTCTCAACTCTTTAGAAGTTGCTATGTGGGTGAAATTACGATGTCATGCCAAGTTACAACCTTTTTAGAGTTCATTTGTACTGCTTTTCAAATTCAAGGTCATTTGGCTCAAAATAAATCATTAAATGCATCGAAAATATCGAATGATGTCAGAAAGGGTTGAAAATTGACGATGTGCCTTTGAATGGTGCATATTGCACACACAAAAAGTATGGAGTTAAAATAAGTTATTAAAAATGAAATCCTTTTGTAATAGATGAGTTTTCGTCCGAAACCCTCATACTTCGAAAGAGATTGTCCAATTTATACACGAAGTGCATCAAGTTTTTGCTATAACCCTCTCAACTCTTTAGAAGTTGCTATGTGGGTGAAATTACGATGTCGTGCCAAGTTACAACCTTTTTGGAGTTCATTTGTACTGCTTTTCAAATTCAGGGTCATTGAGCTCAAAATGAATCATTAAATGCATCGAAAATATCAAATGACGTCAGAAATGGTTGAAAATTGACGATGTGCCTTTGAATGGTGCATATTGCACATACAAAAAGTATGGAGTTAAAATAAGTTATTAAAAATGAAATCCTTTTGTAATAGATGAGTTTTCGTCCGAAAACCTCATACTTCGAAAGAGATTGTCCAATTTGTACACGAAGTTCATCCAGTTTTTGCCGTAACCCTCTCAACTATTTAGAAGTTGCTATGTGGGTGAAATTATGATGTCATGCCAAGATACAACCTTTTCAGAGTTCATTTGCACTGCTTTACAAATTCAGGGTCCTTTAGATTAAAATAAATCATTAAATGCTTGGAAAATATCAAATGAAGTCCGATTGGCTGAAAATTGATTATGTGCCTTTGAATGGTGCATATTGCACACACAAAAAGTATGGAGTTAAAATAAGTTATTAAAAATGAAATCCCTTTGTAATAGATGAGTTTTCGTCCGAAACCCTCATACTTCGAAAGAGATTGTCCAATGTACACGAAGTGCATCAAGTTTCTGCCCTAACCCTCTCAACTCTTTAGAAGTTGCTATGTGGGTGAAATTACGATGTCATGCCAAGTTACAACCTTTTTAGAGTTCATTTTCACTGCTTTTCAAATTCAGGGTCATTTAGCTCAAAATAAATCATTAAATGCATCGGAAATATCGAATGATGTCAGAAAGGGTTGAAAATTGACGATGTGCCTTTGAATGGTGCATATTGCACACACAAAAAGTATGGAGTTAAAATAAGTTATTAAAAATGAAATCCTTTTGTAATAGATGAGGTTTCGTCCGAAACCCTCATACTTCGAAAGAGATTGTCCAATTTGTACACGAAGTGCATCAAGTTTTTGCTATAACCCTCTCAACTCTTTAGAAGTTGCTATGTGGGTGAAATTACGATGTCATGCCAAGTTACAACCTTTTTGGAGTTCATTTGTACTGCTTTTCAAATTCAGGGTCATTTAGCTCACAATAAATCATTAAATGCATCGAAAATATCAAATGACGTCAGAAATGGTTGAAAATTGACGATGTGACATTGAATGGTGCATATTGCACAGACAAAAAGTATGGAGTTAAAATAAGTTATTAGAAATGAAATCCTTTTGTAATAGATGAGTTTTCGTCTGAAAACCTCATACTTCGAAAGAGATTGTCCAATTTGTACACGAAGTGCATCCAGTTTTTGCCGTAACCCTGTCAACTATTTAGAAGTTGCTATGTGGGTGAAATTATGATGTCATGCCAAGTTACAACCTTTTCAGAGTTCATTTGTACTGGTTTTCAAATTCAGGGTCAATTAGCTCAAAATAAATCATTAAATGCATCGAAAATATCAAATGATGTCAGAAAGGGTTGAAAATTGACGATGTGCCTTTTAATGGTGCATATTGCACACACAAAAAGTATGGAGTTAAAATAAGTTACTAAAAATGAAATCCTTTTGTAATAGATGAGTTTTCGTCCGAAACCCTCATACTTCGAAAGAGATTGTCCAATTTGTACACGAAGTGCATCCAGTTTTTGCCGTAACCTCTCAACTCTTTAGAAGTTGCTATGTGGGTGAAATTACGATGTCATGCCAAGTTACAACGTTTTTAGAGTTCATTTGTACTACTTTTCAAATTCAGGGTCATTTAGCTCAGAGTAAATTATGAAATGCACGGAAAATATCAAATGAAGTCAGAAAGGGTTGAAAATTGATGATGTGCCTTTTAATGGTGCATATTGCACACACAAAAAGTATGGAGTTCAAATAAGTTATTAAAAATGAAATCCCTTTGTAATAGATGAGTTTTCGTCCCAAACCCTCGTACTTCGAAAGAGATTGTCTAATTTGTACACGAAGTGCATCTAGTTTTTGCCGTAACCCGCTCAACTCTTTAGAAGTTGCTATGTGGGTGAAATTACGATGTCATGCCAAGTTACAACCTTTTCAGAGTTCATTTGTACTGCTTTTCAAATTCAGGGTCATTTAGCTCAAAATAAATCATTAAATGCATCGAAAATATCAAATGAAGTCAGAAAGGGTTTAAAATCAACGATGTGCCTTTGAATGGTGCATATTGCACACACAAAAAGTATGGAGTTAAAATAAGTTATTAAATATGAAATCCTTTTGTAATAGATGAGTTTTCGTCCGAAACCCTCATACTTCAGAAGAGATTGTCCAATTTGTACACGAAGTGCATCCAGTTTTTGCCGTAACCCTCTCAACTCTTTAGAAGTTGCTATGTGGGTGAAATTATGATGTCATGCCAAGTTACAACCTTTTCAGAGTTCATTTGTACAACTTTTCAAATTCAGGGTCATTTAGCTCAGAGTAAATTATTAATGCACGGAAAATATCAAATGAAGTCAGAAAGGGTTGAAAATTGATGATGAGCCTTTGAATGGTGCATATTGCACACACAAAAAGTATGGAGTTAAAATAAGTTATTAAAAATGAAATCCCTTTGTAATAGATGAGTTTTCGTCCGAAACCCTCATACTTCGAAAGAGATTGTCCAATTTGTACACGAAGTGCATCAAGTTTTTGCCATAACCCTCTCAACTCTTTAGAAGTTGCTATCTGGGTGAAATTACGATGTCATGCCAAGTTACAACCTTTTTAGAGTTCATTTGTACTGCTTTTCAAATTCAGGGTCATTTGGCTCAAAATAAATCATTAAATGCATCGAAAATATCGAATGACGTCAGAAAGGGTTGAAAATTGACGATGTGCCTTTGAATGGTGCATATTGCACACACAAAAAGTATGGAGTTCAAATAAGTTATTAAAAATGAAATCCCTTTGTAATAGATGAGTTTTCGTCCCAAACCCTCGTACTTCGAAAGAGATTGTCCAATTTGTACACGAAGTGCATCTAGTTTTTGCTATAACCCTCTCAACTCTTTAGAAGTTGCTATGTGGGTGAAATTACGATGTCATGCCAAGTTACAACCTTTTTGGAGTTCATTTGTACTGCTTTTCAAATTCAGGGTCATTTAGCTCAAAATGAATCATTAAATGCATCGAAAATATCAAATGACGTCAGAAATGGTTGAAAATTGACGATGTGCCTTTGAATGGTGCATATTGCGCATACAAAAAGTATGGAGTTAAAATAAGTTATTAAAAATGAAATCCTTTTGTAATAGATGAGTTTTCGTCCAAAAACCTCATACTTCGAAAGAGATTGTCCAATTTGTACACGAAGTGCATCCAGTTTTTGCCGTAACCCTCTCAACTATTTAGAAGTTGCTATGTGGGTGAAATTATGATGTCATGCCAAGTTACAACCTTTTCAGAGTTCATTTGTACTGGTTTTCAAATTCAGGGTCATTTAGCTCAAAATAAATCATTAAATGCATCGAAAATATCAAATGACGTCAGAAAGGGTTGAAAATTGACGATGTGCCTTTGAATGGTGCATATTGCACACACAAAAAGTATGGAGTTAAAATAAGTTACTAAAAATGAAATCCTTTTGTAATAGATGAGTTTTCGTCCGAAACCCTCATACTTCGAAAGAGATTGTCCAATTTGTACACGAAGTGCATCCAGTTTTGGCCGTAACCCTCTCAACTCTTTAGAAGTTGCTATGTGGGTGAAATTACGATGTCATGCCAAGTTACAACGTTTTCAGAGTTCATTTGTACTACTTTTCAAATTCAGGGTCATTTAGCTCAGAGTAAATTATTAAATGCACGAAAAATATCAAATGAAATAAGAAAGGGTTGAAAATTGACATTGTGCCTTTGAATGGTGCATATTGCACACACAAAAAGTATGGAGTTAAACTAAGTTATTAAATATGAAATCCTTTTGTAATAGATGAGTTTTCATCCGAAACCCTCATACTTCGGAAGAGATTGTCCAATTTGTACACGAAGTGCATCCAGTTTTTGCCGTAACCCTCTCAACTCTTTAGAAGTTGCTATGTGGGTGAAATTATGATGTCATGCCAAGTTACATCCTTTTCATAGTTCATTTGTACTACTTTTCAAATTCAGGGTCATTTAGCTCAGAGTAAATTATTAAATGCACGGAAAATATCAAATGAAGTCAGAAAGGGTTGAAAATTGATGATGTGCCTTTTAATGGTGCATATTGCACACACAAAAAGTATGGAGTTCAAATAAGTTATTAAAAATGAAACCCTTTGTAATAGATGAGTTTTCGTCCCAAACCCTCGTACTTCGAAAGAGATTGTCCAATTTGTACACGAAGTGCATCTAGTTTTTGCCGTAACCCGCTCAACTCTTTAGAAGTTGCTATGTGGGTGAAATTACGATGTCATGCCAAGTTACAACCTTTTCAGAGTTCATTTGTACTGCTTTTCAAATTCAGGGTCATTTAGCTCAAAATAAATCATTAAATGCATCGAAAATATCAAATGAAGTCAAAAAGGGTTTAAAATCAACGATGTGCCTTTGAATGGTGCATATTGCACACACAAAAAGTATGGAGTTAAAATAAGTTATTAAATATGAAATCCTTTTGTAATAGATGAGTTTTCGTCCGAAACCCTCATACTTCGGAAGAGATTGTCCAATTTGTACACGAAGTGCATCCAGTTTTTGCCGTAACCCTCTCAACTCTTTAGAAGTTGCTATGGGGGTGAAATTATGATGTCATGCCAAGTTACAACCTTTTCAGAGTTCATTTGTACAACTTTTCAAATTCAGGGTCATTTAGCTCAGAGTAAATTATTAATGCACGGAAAATATCAAATGAAGTCAGAAAAGGGTTGAAAATTGATGATGTGCCTTTGAATGGTGCATATTGCACACACAAAAAGTATGGAGTTAAAATAAGTTATTAAAAATGAAATCCCTTTGTAATAGATGAGTTTTCGTCCGAAACCCTCGTACTTCGAAAGAGATTGTCCAATTTGTACACGAAGTGCATCTAGTTTTTGCCGTAACCCGCTCAGCTCTTTAGAAGTTGCTATGTGGGTGAAATTACGATGTCATGCCAAGTTACAACCTTTTCAGAGTTCATTTGTACTGCTTTTCAAATTCAGGGTCATTTAGCTCAAAATAAATCATTAAATCCTTGGAAAATATCAAATCAAGTCCGAAAGGGTTGAAAATTGATGATGTGCCTTTGAATGGTGCATATTGAACACACAAAAAGTATGGAGTTAAAATAAATTATTAAAAATGAAATCCTTTTGTAATAGATGAGTTTTCGACCGAAACCCTCATACTTCGAAAGAGATTGTCCAATTTGTAACCGAAGTGCATCCAGTTTTTGCCGCAACCCTCTCAAATCTTTATAAGTTGCTATGTGGGTGAAATTATGATTTCATGCCAAGATACAACCTTTTCAGAGTTCATTTGCACTGCTTTACAAATTCAGGGTCATTTAGATCAAAATAAATCATTAAATGCTTGGAAAATATCAAATGAAGTCCGATTGGCTGAAAATTGATTATGTGCCTTTGAATGGTGCATATTGCACACACAAAAAGTATGGAGTTAAAATAAGTTATTAAAAATGAAATCCCTTTGTAATAGATGAGTTTTTGTCCGAAACCCTCATACTTCGAAAGAGATTGTCCAATTTGTACACGAAGTGCATCAAGTTTTTGCCATAACCCTCTCAACTCTTTAGAAGTTGCTATGTGGGTGAAATTACGATGTCATGACAAGTTACAACCTTTTTAGATTTCATTTGTACTGCTTTTCAAATTCAGGGTCATTTGGCTCAAAATAAATCATTAAATGCATCGAAAATATCGAATGACGTCAGAAAGGGTTGAAAATTGACGATGTGCCTTTGAATGGTGCATATTGCACACACAAAAAGTATGGAGTTAAAATAAGTTATTAAAAATGAAATCCTTTTGTAATAGATGAGTTTTCGTCCGAAACCCTCATACTTCGAAAGAGATTGTCCAATTTGTACACGAAGTGCATCAAATTTTTGCTATAACCCTCTCAACTCTTTAGAAGTTGCTATGTGGGTGAAAGTACGATGTCGTGCCAAGTTACAACCTTTTTGGAGTTCATTTGTACTGCTTTTCAAATTCAGGGTCATTTAGCTCAAAATGAATCATTAAATGCATCGAAAATATCAAATGACGTCAGAAATGGTTGAAAATTGACGATGTGCCTTTGAATGGTGCATATTGCACATACAAAAAGTATGGAGTTAAAATAAGTTATTAAAAATGAAATCCTTTTGTAATAGATGAGTTTTCGTCCGAAAACCTCATACTTCGAAAGAGATTGTCCAATTTGTACACGAAGTGCATCCAGTTTTTGCCGTAACCCTCTCAACTATTTAGAAGTTGCTATGTGGGTGAAATTATGATGTCATGCCAAGATACAACCTTTTCAGAGTTCATTTGCACTGCTTTACAAATTCAGGGTCATTTAGATCAAAATAAATCAATTAATGCTTGGAAAATATCAAATGAAGTCCGATTGGTTGAAAATTGATTATGTGCCTTTGAATGGTGCATATTGCACACACAAAAAGTATGGAGTTAAAATAAGTTATTAAAAATGAAATCCCTTTGTAATAGATGAGTTTTCGTCCGAAACCCTCATACTTCGAAAGAGATTGTCCAATGTACACGAAGTGCATCAAGTTTTTGCCCTAACCCTCTCAACTCTTTAGAATTTGCTATGTGGGTGAAATTACGATATCATGCCAAGTTACAACCTTTTTAGAGTTCATTTGTACTGCTTTTCAAATTCAGGGTCATTTAGCTCAAAATAAATCATTAAATGCATCGAAAATATCGAATGATGTCAGAAAGGGTTGAAAATTGACGATGTGCCTATGAATGGTGCATATTGCACACACAAAAAGTATGGAGTTAAAATAAGTTATTAAAAATGAAATCCTTTTGTAATAGATGAGCTTTCGTCCGAAACCCTCATACTTCGAAAGAGATTGTCCAATTTGTACACGAAGTGCATCAAGTTTTTGCTATAACCCTCTCAACTCTTTAGAAGTTGCTATGTGGGTGAAATTACGATGTCATGCCAAGTTACAACCTTTTTGGAGTTCATTTGTACTGCTTTTCAAATTCAGGGTCATTTAGCTCAAAATGAATCATTAAATGCATCGAAAATATCAAATGACGTCAGAAATGGTTGAAAATTGATGATGTGCCTTTGAATGGTGCATATTGCACATACAAAAAGTATGGAGTTAAAATAAGTTATTAAAAATGAAATCCTTTTGTAATAGATGAGTTTTCGTCCGAAAACCTCATACTTCGAAAGAGATTGTCCAATTTGTACACGAAGTGCATCCAGTTTTTGCCGTAATAGTCTCAACTATTTAGAAGTTGCTATGTGGGTGAAATTATGATGTCATGCCAAGTTACAACCTTTTCAGAGTTCATTTGTACTGGTTTTCAAATTCAGGGTCATTTAGCTCAAAATAAATCATTAAATGCATCGAAAATATCAAATGACGTCAGAAACGGTTGAAAATTGACGATGTGCCTTTGAATGGTGCATATTGCACACACAAAAAGTATGGAGTTAAAATAAGTTACTAAAAATGAAATCCTTTTGTAATAGATGAGTTTTCGTCCGAAACCCTCATACTTCGAAAGAGATTGTCCAATTTGTACACGAAGTGCATCCAGTTTTTGCCGTAACCTCTCAACTCTTTAGAAGTTGCTATGTGGGTGAAATTACGATGTTATGCCAAGTTACAACCTTTTCAGAGTTCATTTGTACTACTTTTCAAATTCAGGGTCATTTAGCTTAGAGTAAATTATTAAATGCACGGAAAATATCAAATGAAATAAGAAAGGGTTGAAAATTGACGTTGTGCCTTTGAATGGTGCATATTGCACACACAAATAGTATGGAGTTAAAATAAGTTATTAAATATGAAATACTTTTGTAATAGATGAGTTTTCGTCCGAAACCCTCATACTTCGAAAGAGATTGTCCAATTTGTACACGAAGTGCATCCAGTTTTTGCCGTAACCCTCTCAACTCTTTAGAAGTTGCTATGTGGGTGAAATTATGATGTCATGCCAAGTTACAACCTTTTCAGAGTTCATTTGTACTGCTTTTCAAATTCAGGGTCATTTAGCTCAGAGTAAATCATTAAATGCACGGAAAATATCAAATGAAGTCGGAAAGGGTTGAAAATTGATGATGCGCCTTTGAACGGTGCATATTGCACACACAAAAAGTATGGAGTTAAAATAAGTTATTAAAAATGAAATCCCTTTGTAATAGATGAGTTTTCGTCTCAAACCCTCATACTTTGAAAGAGATTGTCCAATTTGTAACCGAAGTGCATCCAGTTTTTGCCGTAACCATCTCAACTCTTTAGAAGATGCTATGTGGGTGAAATTACGAAGTCATGCCAAGTTACAACCTTTTCAGAGTTCATTTGTACTGCTTTTCAAATTCCGGGTCATTTAGCTCAAAATAAATCATTAAATGCATGGAGAATATCAAATGAAGTCAGAAAGGGTGGAAAATTGATGATGTGACTATGAATGGTGCATATTGCACAAACAAAAAGTGTGGAGTTAAAATAAGTTATTAAAAATGAAATCTCTTTATAATAGATGAGTTTTCGCGCGAAACCCTCGTACTACGAAAAAGATTGTCCAATTTGTACATGAAGTGCATCAAGTTTTAGCCGCAACCCTCTCAACACTTTAGAAGTTGCTATGTGGGTGAAATTATGATGTCATGCCAAGTTACAACATTTTCAGAGTTCATTTGTACTGCTTTTCAAATTCAGGGTCATTTAGCTCAAAAGAAATCATTAAATGCATGGAAAATATCAAATGAAGTCAGAAAGGGTTTAAAATTGATGATGTGCCTTTTAATGGTGCAGATGAACACACAAAAAGTATGTAGTTAAAATAAGTTATTAAAAATGAAATCCTTTTGTAATAGATGAGTTTTCGTCCGAAACCCTCATACTTCGAAATAGATTGTCCAATTTGTAACCGAAGTGCATCCAGTTTTTGCCGCAACCCTCTCAAATCTTTATAAGTTGCTATGTGGGTGAAATTATGATTTCATGCCAAGTTACAACCTTTTCAGAGTTCATTTGTACTGCTTTTCAAATTCAGGGTCATTTAGCTCAAAATAAATCATTAAATGCTTGGAAAATATCAAATGAAGTCCGAAAGGGTTGAAAATTGATTATGTGCCTTCGAATGGTGCATATAGAACACACAAAAAGTATGGAGTTAAAATAAGTTATTCAAAATGAAATCCTTTTGTAATAGATGAGTTTTCGACCGAAACCCTCATACTTCGAGAGAGATTGTCCAATTTGTACACGAAGTGCATCCAGTTTTTGCCGTAACCGTCTCAACTATTTAGAAGTTGCTATGTGGGTGAAATTATGATGTCATGCCAAGTTACAACCTTTTCAGAGTTCATTTGTACTGGTTTTCAAATTCAGGGTCATTTAGCTCAAACTAAATCATTAAATGCATCGAAAATATCAAATGACGTCAGAAAGGGTTGAAAATTGACGATGTGCCTTTGAATGGTGCATATTGCACACACAAAAAGTATGGAGTTAAAATAAGTTACTAAAAATGAAATCCTTTTGTAATAGATGAGTTTTCGTCCGAAACCCTCATACTTCGAAAGAGATTGTCCAATTTGTACACGAAGTGCATCTAGTTTTTGCCGTAACCTCTCAACTCTTTAGAAGTTGCTATGTGGGTGAAATTACGATGTTATGCCAAGTTACAACCTTTTCAGAGTTCATTTGTACTACTTTTCAAATTTAGGGTCATTTAGCTTATAGTAAATTATTAAATGCACGGAAAATATCAAATGAAATAAGAAAGGGTTGAAAATTGACGTTGTGCCTTTGAATGGTGCATATTGCACACACAAAAAGTATGGAGTTAAAATAAGTTATTAAATATGAAATACTTTTGTAATAGATGAGTTTTCGTCCGAAACCCTCATACTTCGAAAGAGATTGTCCTATTTGTACACGAAGTGCATCCAGTTTTTGCCGTAACCCTCTCAACTCTTTAGAAGTTGCTATGTGGGTGAAATTATGATGTCATGCCAAGTTACAACCTTTTCAGAGTTCATTTGTACTGCTTTTCAAATTCAGGGTCATTTAGCTCAGAGTAAATCATTAAATGCACGGAAAATATCAAATGAAGTCGGAAAGGGTTGAAAATTGATGATGTGCCTTTAAACGGTGCATATTGCACACACAAAAAGTATGGAGTTAAAATAAGTTATTAAAAATGAAATCCCTTTGTAATAGATGAGTTTTCGTCTCAAACCCTCATACTTTGAAAGAGATTGTCCAATTTGTAACCGAAGTGCATCCAGTTTTTGCCGTAACCCTCTCAACTCTTTAGAAGATGCTATGTGGGTGAAATTACGAAGTCATGCCAAGTTACAACCTTTTCAGTGTTCATTTGTACTGCTTTTCAAATTCCGGGTCATTTAGCTCAAAATAAATCATTAAATGCATGGAGAATATCAAATGAAGTCAGAAAGGGTGGAAAATTGATGATGTGACTATGAATGGTGCATATTGCACAAACAAAAAGTGTGGAGTTAAAATAAGTTATTAAAAATGAAATCTCTTTATAATAGATGAGTTTTCGCGCGAAACCCTCGTACTACGAAAAAGATTGTCCAATTTGTACACGAAGTGCATCAAGTTTTAGCCGCAACCCTCTCAACACTTTAGAAGTTGCTATGTGGGTGAAATTATGATGTCATGCCAAGTTACAACCTTTTCAGAGTTCATTTGTACTGCTTTTCAAATTCAGGGTCATTTAGGTCAAAAGAAATCATTAAATGCATGGAAAATATCAAATGAAGTCAGAAAGGGTTTAAAATTGATGATGTGCCTTTTAATGGTGCAGATGAACACACAAAAAGTATGTAGTTAAAATAAGTTATTAAAAATGAAATCCTTTTGTAATAGATGAGTTTTCGTGCGAAACCCTCATACTTCGAAATAGATTGTCCAATTTGTAACCGAAGTGCATCCAGTTTTTGCCGCAACCCTCTCAAATCTTTATAAGTTGCTATGTGGGTGAAATTATGATTTCATGCCAAGTTACAACCTTTTCAGAGTTCATTTGTACTGCTTTTCAAATTCAGGGTCATTTAGCTCAAAATAAATCATTAAATGCTTGGAAAATATCAAATGAAGTCCGAAAGGGTTGAAAATTTATTATGTGCCTTCGAATGGTGCATATAGAACACACAAAAAGTATGGAGTTAAAATAAGTTATTCAAAATGAAATCCTTTTGTAATAGATGAGTTTTCGTCCGAAAACCTCATACTTCGAAAGAGATTGTCCAATTTGTACACGAAGTGCATCCAGTTTTTGCCGTAACCGTCTCAACTATTTAGAAGTTGCTATGTGGGTGAAATTATGATGTCATGCCAAGTTACAACCTTTTGAGAGTTCATTTGTACTGGTTTTCAAATTCAGGGTCATTTAGCTCAAACTAAATCATTAAATGCATCGAAAATATCAAATGACGTCAGAAAGGGTTGAAAATTGACGATGTGCCTTTGAATGGTGCATATTGCACACACAAAAAGTATGGAGTTAAAATAAGTTACTAAAAATGAAATCCTTTTGTAATTGATGAGTTTTCGTCCGAAACCCTCATACTTCGAAAGAGATTGTCCAATTTGTACACGAAGTGCATCTAGTTTTTGCCGTAACCTCTCAACTCTTTAGAAGTTGCTATGTGGGTGAAATTACGATGTTATGCCAAGTTACAACCTTTTCAGAGTTCATTTGTACTACTTTTCAAATTCAGGGTCATTTAGCTTATAGTAAATTATTAAATGCACGGAAAATATCAAATGAAATAAGAAAGGGTTGAAAATTGACGCTGTGCCTTTGAATGGTGCATATTGCACACACAAAAAGTATGGAGTTAAAATAAGTTATTAAATATGAAATACTTTTGTAATAGATGAGTTTTCGTCCGAAACCCTCATACTTCGAAAGAGATTGTCCAATTTGTACACGAAGTGCATCCAGTTTTTGCCGTAACCCTCTCAACTCTTTAGAAGTTGCTATGTGGGTGAAATTATGATGTCATGCCAAGTTACAACCTTTTCAGAGTTCATTTGTACTGCTTTTCGAATTCAGGGTCATTTAGCTCAGAGTAAATCATTAAATGCACGGAAAATATCAAATGAAGTCGGAAAGGGTTGAAAATTGATGATGTGCCTTTAAACGGTGCATATTGCACACACAAAAAGTATGGAGTTAAAATAAGTTATTAAAAATGAAATCCCTTTGTAATAGATGAGTTTTCGTCTCAAACCCTCATACTTTGAAAGAGATTGTCCAATTTGTAACCGAAGTGCATCCAGTTTTTGCCGTAACCCTCTCAACTCTTTAGAAGATGCTATGTGGGTGAAATTACGAAGTCATGCCAAGTTACAACCTTTTCAGAGTTCATTTGTACTGCTTTTCAAATTCCGGGTCATTTAGCTCAAAATAAATCATTAAATGCATGGAGAATATCAAATGAAGTCAGAAAGGGTGGAAAATTGATGATGTGACTATGAATGGTGCATATTGCACAAACAAAAAGTGTGGAGTTAAAATAAGTTATTAAAAATGAAATCTCTTTATAATAGATGAGTTTTCGCGCGAAACCCTCGTACTACGAAAAAGATTGTCCAATTTGTACACGAAGTGCATCAAGTTTTAGCCGCAACCCTCTCAACACTTTAGAAGTTGCTATGTGGGTGAAATTATGATGTCATGCCAAGTTACAACCTTTTCAGAGTTCATTTGTACTGCTTTTCAAATTCAGGGTCATTTAGGTCAAAAGAAATCATTAAATGCATGGAAAATATCAAATGAAGTCAGAAAGGGTTTAAAATTGATGATGTGCCTTTTAATGGTGCAGATGAACACACAAAAAGTATGTAGTTAAAATAAGTTATTAAAAATGAAATCCTTTTGTAATAGATGAGTTTTCGTCCGAAACCCTCATACTTCGAAATAGATTGTCCAATTTGTAACCGAAGTGCATCCAGTTTTTGCCGCAACCCTCTCAAATCTTTATAAGTTGCTATGTGGGTGAAATTATGATTTCATGCCAAGTTACAACCTTTTCAGAGTTCATTTGTACTGCTTTTCAAATTCAGGGTCATTTAGCTCAAAATAAATCATTAAATGCTTGGAAAATATCAAATGAAGTCCGAAAGGGTTGAAAATTTATTATGTGCCTCCGAATGGTGCATATAGAACACACAAAAAGTATGGAGTTAAAATAAGTTATTCAAAATGAAATCCTTTTGTAATAGATGAGTTTTCGACCGAAACCCTCATACTTCGAGAGAGATTGTCCAATTTGTAACTGAAGTGCATCCAGTTTTTGCCGCAACCCTCTCAAATCTATATAAGTTGCTATGTGGGTGAAATTATGATTTCATGCCAAGGTACAACCTTTTCAGAGTTCATTTGCACTGCTTTTCGAATTCAGGGTCATTTAGATCAAAATAAATCATTAAATGCTAGGAAAATATCAAATGAAGTCCGAAACGGTTGACAATTGACTATGTGCCTTCGAATGGTGCATATTGCACACACAAAAAGTATGGAGTTAAAATAAGTTATTAAAAACGAAATCCATTTGTAATAGATGAGTTTTCGTCCGAAACCCTGATACTTCGAAAGAGATTGTCCAATTTGTACACGAAGTGCATCAAGTTTTTGCCGTCACCCTCTCAACTCTTTAGAAGTTGCTATGTGGGTGAAATTACAATGTCATGCCAAGTTACAACCATTCTAGAGTTCATTTGTACTGGTTTTCAAATTCAGGGTCATTTAGCTCAAAATAAATCATTAAATGCATCGAAAATATCAAATGACATCAGAAAGGGTTGAAAATTGATGATGTGCCTTTGAATGGTGCATATTGCACACACAAAAAGTATGGAGTTAAAATAAGTTATTAAAAATGAAATCCTTTTGTAATAGATGAGTTTTCGTCCGAAACCCTCATACTTTGAAAGAGATTGTCCAATTTGTAACCGAAGTGCATCCAGTTTTTGCCGTAACCCTCTCAACTCTTTAGAAGTTGCTATATAGGTGAAATTATGATGTCATGCCAAGTTACAACCTGTTCAGAGTTCATTTGTGCTGCTTTTGAAATTCAAGGTCAATTAGCTCAAAATAAATCATTAAATGCATGGAAAATATTAAATGACGTCAGAAAGGGTTGAAAATTGATGATGTGCCTTTGAATGGTGCAGATGAACACACAAAAAGTATGGAGTTAAAATAAGTTATTAAAAATGAAATCCTTTTGTAATAGATGAGTTTTCGTCCGGAACCCTCATACTTCGAAAGAGATTGTCCAATTTGTAACCGAAGTGCATCCAGTTTTTGCCGCAACCCTCTCAAATCTTTAGAAGTTGCTATGTGGGTGAAATTATGATTTCATGCCAAGTTACAACATTTTCAGAGTTCATTTGTACTGCTTTTCAAATTCTGGGTCATTTAGCTCAAAATGAATCATTAAATGCTTGGAAAATATCAAATGAAGTCCGAAAGGGTTGAAAATTGATTATGTGCCTTCGAATGGTGCATATTGAACACACAAAAATTATGGAGTTAAAATAAGTTATTAAAAATGAAATCCCTTCGTAATAGATGAGTTTTCGTCCGAAACCCTCATACTTCGTAAGGGATTGTTGAATTTGTACACGAAGTGCATCCAGTTTTTGCCGCAACCCTCTCAAATCTTTATAAGTTGCTATGTGGGTGAAATTATGTTGTCATGCCAAGTTACAACCTTTTCAGAGTTCATTTGTACTCCTTTTCAAATTCAGGGTCATTTAGCTCAAAAGAAATAATTAAATGCATGGAAAATATCAAATGAAGTCAGAAAGGGTTGCAAATTGATGATGTGCCTTTGAATGGTGCATATTGAACACACAAAAAGTATGGAGTTAAGATAAGTTATTAAAAATGAAATCCCTTTGTAATAGATGAGTTTTCGTCCGAAACCCTCATACTTCAAAAGAGATTGTCCAATTTGCACACGAAGTGCATCAAGTTTTTGCCGTAACCCTCTCAACTCTATAGAAGTTGCTATGTGGGTGAAATTACGATGTCAAGCCAAGTTACAACCTTTTCAGAGTTCATTTGTACTGCTTTTCAAATTCTGGGTCATTTAGCTCAAAATGAATCATTAAATGCTTGGAAAATATCAAATGAAGTCCGAAAGGGTTGAAAATTGATTATGTGCCTTCGAATGGTGCATATTGAACACACAAAAATTATGGAGTTAAAATAAGTTATTAAAAATGAAATCCCTTCGTAATAGATGAGTTTTCGTCCGAAACCCTCATACTTCGTAAGGGATTGTTGAATTTGTACACGAAGTGCATCCAGTTTTTGCCGCAACCCTCTCAAATCTTTATAAGTTGCTATGTGGGTGAAATTATGTTGTCATGCCAAGTTACAACCTTTTCAGAGTTCATTTGTACTCCTTTTCAAATTCAGGGTCATTTAGCTCAAAAGAAATAATTAAATGCATGGAAAATATCAAATGAAGTCAGAAAGGGTTGCAAATTGATGATGTGCCTTTGAATGGTGCATATTGAACACACAAAAAGTATGGAGTTAAGATAAGTTATTAAAAATGAAATCCCTTTGTAATAGATGAGTTTTCGTCCGAAACCCTCATACTTCAAAAGAGATTGTCCAATTTGTACACGAAGTGCATCAAGTTTTTGCCGTAACCCTCTCAACTCTATAGAAGTTGCTATGTGGGTGAAATTACGATGTCAAGCCAAGTTACAACCTTTTCAGAGTTCATTTGTACTGCTTTTCAAATTCAGGGTCATTTTGCTCATAATAGATCACTAAATGCATCGAAAATATCAAATCAAGTCAGAAAGGGTTGAAAATTGACGATGTGCCTTTGAATGGTGCATATTGCACACACAAAAAGTATGGAGTTAAAATAAGTTATTAAAAATGAAATCCGTTTGTAATAGATGAGTTTTCGTCCGAAACCCTCGTACTTCGAAAGAGATTGTCCAATTTGTACACGAAGTGCATCCAGTTTTTGCCGTAACCCTCTCAACTCTTTAGAAGTTGCTATGTGGGTGAAATTATGATTTCATGCCAACTTACAACCTTTTTAAGAGTTCATTTGGACTCCTTTTCAAATTCAGGTTCATTTAGCTCAAAGTAAATCATTAAATGCACGGAAAATATCAAATGAAGTCAGAAAGGGTTGAAAATTGATGATGTGCCTTTGAATGGTGCATATTGAACACACAAAAACTATGGAGTTAAAATAAGTTATTAAAAATGAAATCCCTTTGTAATAGATGAGTTTTCGTCCGAAACCCTCGTACTTCGAAAGAGATTGTCCAATTTGTACACGAAGTGCATCAAGCTTTTGCCGTAACCCGCTCACCTCTTTAGAAGTTGCTATGTGGGTGAAATTATGATGTCATGCCAAGTTACAACCTTTTCAGAGTTCATTTGTACTGCTTTTCAAATTCAGGGTCATTTAGCTCTAAATAAATCATTAAATACTTGGAAAATATCAAATGAAGTCCGGAAGGGTTGAAAATTGAAGATGTGCCTTTGAATGGTGCATATTGAACACACAAAAAGTATGGAGTTAAAATAAATTATTAAAAATGAAATCCTTTTGTAATAGATGACTTTTCGATCGAAACCCTCATACTTCAAAAGAGATTGTCCAATTTGTAACCGAAGTGCATCCAGTTTTTGCCGCAACCCTCTCAAATCTTTAGAAGTTGCTATGTGGGTTAAATTATGATTTCATGCCAAGGTACAACCTGTTCAGAGTTCATTTGCACTGCTTTTCAAATTCAGGTTCATTTAGACAAAATAAATCATTAAATGCTTGGAAAATATCAAATGAAGTCCGAAAGGGTTGAAAATTGATTATGTGCGTTTGAATAGTGCATATTGCACACACAAAATGTATGGAGTTAAAATAAGGTATTAAAATGAAATCCTGTTGTAATAGATGAGTTTTCGTCCGAAACCCTCATACTTCGAAAGAGATTGTCCAATTTGTACACGAAGTGCATGAAGTTTTTGCCGTAACCCTATGAACTCTTTAGAAGTTGCTATGTGGGTGAAATTACGATGTCATGCCAAGTAACAACCTTTTTAGAGTTCATTTGTACTGCTTTTCAAATTCAGGGTCATTTAGCTCAAAATAAATAATTAAATGCATCGAAAATATCAAATGACGTCAGAAAGGGTTGAAAATTGATGATGTGCCTTTGAATGGTGCATATTGCACACACAAAAAGTATGGAGTTAAAATAAGTTATTAAATATGAAATCCTTTTGTAATAGATGAGTTTTCGTCCGAAACCCTCATACTTCGAAAGAGATTGTCCAATTTGTACACGAAGTGTATCCATTTTTTGCCGTAACCCTCTCAACTCTTTAGAAGTTGCTATGTGGGTGAAATTATGATTTAATGCCAAGTTACAACCTTTTCAGAGTTCATTTGTACTGCTTTTCAAATTCAGGGTCATTTAGCTCAGAGTAAATCATTAAATGCACGGAAAATATCAAATGAAGTCAGAAAGGGTTGAAAATTGATGATGTGCCTTCGAATGGTGCATATTGCACACACAAAAAGTATGGAGTTAAAATAAGTTATTAAAAATGAAATCCCTTTGTAATAGATGAGTTTTCGTCTCAAACGCTCATACTTTGAAAGAGATTGTCCAATTTGTAACCGAAGGGCATCCAGTTTTTGCCGTAACACTCTCAACTCTTTAGAAGATGATATGTGGGTGAAATTACGATGTCATGCCAACTTACAACCTTTTCAGAGTTCATTTGTACTGCTTTTCATATTCCGGGTCATTTACCTCAAAATAAATCATTAAATGCATGGAGAATATCAAATGAAGTGAGAAAGGGTGGAAAATTGATGATGTGCCTTTGAATGGTGCATATTGCACGCACAAAAAGTATGGAGTTAAAATAAGTTATTAAAAATGAAATCCCTTTGTAATAGATGAGTTTTCGCCCGAAACCCTCGTACTTCGAAAAAGAATGTCCAATTTGTACACGAAGTGCATCAAGTTTTAGCCACAACCCTCTCAACACTTTAGAAGTTGCTATGTGGGTGAAATTATGATGTCATGCCAAGTTACAACCTTTTCAGAGTTCATTTGTACTGCTTTTCAAATTCAGGGTCATTTAGCTGAACAGAAATCATTAAATGCATGGAAAATATCAAATGAAGTAAGAAAGGGTTGAAAATTGATGATGTGCCTTTGAATGGTGCATATGAACACACAAAAAGTATGGAGTTAAAATAAGTTATTAAAAATGAAATCCTTTCGTAATAGATGAGTTTTCGTCCGAAACCCTCATACTTCGAAAGAGATTGTGCAATTTGTAACCAAAGTGCATCCAGTTTTTGCCGCAACCCTCTCAAATCTTTAGAAGTTGCTATGTGGGTGAAATTATGATTTCATGCCAAGTTACAACCTTTTCAGAGTTCATTTGTACTCCTTTTGAAATTCAGGGTCATTTAGCTCAAAATAAATCATTAAATGCTTGGAAAATATCACATGAAGTCCGAAAGGGTTGAAAATTGATTATGTGCCTTCGAATGGTGCATATTGAACACACAAAACGTATGGAGTTAAAATAAGTTATTAAAAATGAAATCCCTTTGTAATAGATGAGTTTTCGTCCGAAACCCTCATACTTCAAAAGAGATTGTCGAATTTGTACACGAAGTGCATCCAGTTTTTGCCGCAACCCTCTCAAATCTTTATAAGTTGCTATGTGGGTGAAATTATGATGTCATGCCAAGTTACTACCGTTTAGAGTTCATTTGTACTCCTTTTCAAATTCAGGGTCATTTAGCTCAAAATAAATCATTAAATGCCTGGAAAATATCAAATGAAGTCAGAAAGGGTTGAAAATTGATCATGTGCCTTTGAATGGTGCATATTGAACACACAAAAAGTATGTAGTCAAAATAAGTTATTAAAAATGAAATCCCTTTGTAATAGATGAGTTTTCGTCCGAAACCCTCGTACTTCGAAAGAGATTGTCCAATTTGTACACGAAGTGCATCATGTTTTTGCCGTAACCCGCTCAACTCTTTAGAAGTTGCTATGTGGGTGAAATTACGATGTCATGCCAAGTTACAACCTTTTCAGAGTTCATTTGTACTGCTTTTCAAATTCAGGGTCATTTTGCTCATAATAAATCACTAAATGCATCGAAAATATCAAATGAAGTCAGAAAGGGTTGAAAATTGACGATGTGCCTTTGAATGGTGCATATTGCACACACAAAAAGTATGGAGTTAAAATAAGTTATTAAAAATGAAATCCGTTTGTAATAGATGAGTTTTCGTCCGAAACCCTCGTACTTCGAAAGACATTGTCCAATTTGTACACGAAGTGCATCTAGTTTTTGCCGTAACCCTCTAACTCTTTAGAAGTTGCTATGTGGGTGAAATTATGATTTCATGCCAAGTTACAACCTTTTCAGAGTTCATTTGTACTCCTTTTCAAATTCAGGGTCATTTAGCTCAAAATAAATCATTAAATGCTTGGAAAATATCAAATGAAGTCAGAAAGGGTTGAAAGTTGATGATCTGCCTTTGAATGGTGCATATTGAACACACAAAAAGTATGGAGTCAAAATAAGTTATTAAAAATGAAATCCCTTTGTAATTGATGAGTTTTCGTCCGAAACCCTCATACTTTGAAAGAGATTGTCCAATTTGTACACGAAGTGCATCAAGTTTTTGCCGTAACCCTCTCAACTCTTTAGAAGTTGCTATGTGGGTGAAATTACGATGTCATGCCAAGGTACAACCTTTTCAGAGTTCATTTGTACTGCTTTTCAAATTCCAGGTCATTTAGCTCAAAATAAATCATTAAATGCATCGAAAATATCAAATGAAGTCAGAAAGGGTTCAAAATTGATGATGTGCCTTTGAATGGTGCATATTGCACACACAAAAAGTATGGACTTAAAATAGGTTATTAAAAATGAAATTTTTTTGTAATAGATGAGTTTTCGTCCAAAACCCTCATACTTCGAAAGACATTGTCCAATTTGTACACGAAGTGCATCTAGTTTTTGCCGTAACCCTCTAACTCTTTTGAAGTTGCTATGTGGGTGAAATTATGATTTCATGCCAAGTTACAACCTTTTCAGAGTTCATTTGTACTCCTTTTCAAATTCAGGGTCATTTTGCTCAAAATAAATCATTAAATGCTTGGAAAATATCAAATGAAGTCTGAAAGGGTTGAAAATTGATTATGTGCCTTCGAATGGTGCATATGGAACACACAAAAAGTATGGAGTTAAAATAAGTTATTAAAAATTAAATCCCTTTGTAATAGATGAGTTTTCGTCCGAAACCCTCATACTTCGAAAGAGATTGTCGAATTTGTACACGAACTGCATCCAGTTTTTGCCGCAACCCTCTCAAATCTTTATAAGTTGCTATGTGGGTGAAATTATGATGTCATGCCGAGTTACAACCTTTCAGAGTTCATTTGTACTCCTTTTCAAATTCAGGGTCATTTAGCTCAAAATAAATCATTAAATGCATGGAAACTATCAAATGAAGTCAGAAAGGGTTGAAAATTGATGATGTGCCTTTGAATGGTGCATATTGAACACACAAAAAGTATGGAGTTAAAATAAATTATTAAAAATGAAATCCTTTTGTAATAGATGAGTCTTTGGACGAAACCCTCATACTTCGAAAGAGATTGTCCAATTTGTAACCGAAGTGCATCCAGTTTTTGCCGCAACCCTCTCAAATCTTTACAAGATGCTATGTGGGTGAAATTATGATTTCATGCCAAGGTACAACCTTTTCGGAGTTCATTTGCATTGCCTTTCAAATTCAGGGTCATTTAGATCAAAATAAATCATTAAATGCTTGGAAAATATCAAATGAAGTCTGAAAGGGTTGAAAATTGATTATGTGCCTTTGAATGGTGCATATTGCACACACAAAAAGTATGGAGGTAAAATAAGTTATTAAAAATGAAATCCCTTTGTAATAGATGAGTTTTCATCCGAAACCCTCATACTTCGAAAGAGATTGTCCAATTTGTACACGAAGTGCATCAAGTTTTTGCCGTAACCCTCTCAACTCAGTAGAAGTTGCTATGTGGGTGAAATTGCGATGTCATGCCAAGTTACAACCTTTTCAGAGTTCATTTGTACTGCTTTTCAAACTCAGGGTCATTTAGGTCAAAATAAATCATTAAATGCATCTAAAATATCAAATGAAGTCAGAAAGGGTTGAAAATTGATGATGTGCCTTTGAATGGTGCATATTGCACACACAAAAAGTATGGAGTTAAAATAAGTTATCAAAAATGAAATCCTTTTGTAATAGATGAGTTTTCGTCCGAAACCCTCATACTTGGAAAGAGAGTGTCCTATTTGTAACCGAAGTGCATCCAGTTTTTGTCGCAACCCTCTCAAATCTTTATAAGTTGCTATGTGGGCCAAATTATGATTTCATGCCAAGTTACAACCTTTTCAGAGTTCATTTGCACTACTTTTCAAATTCAGGGTCATTTAGATCAAAATAAATCATTAAATGCTTGGAAAATATCAAATGAAGTCCGAAAGGGTTGAAAATTTATTATGTGCCTTCGAATGGTGCATATTGAACACACAAAAAGTATGGAGCCAAAATAAGTTATTAAAAATAAGATCCCTTTGTAATAGATGAGTTTTCATCCGAAACGCTCATACTTGGGAAGAGATTGTCCAATTTGTAGACGAAGTGCGTCCACCTTTTATCGTAACCCTCTCAACTCTTTAGAAGTTGCTATGTGGGTGAAATTATGATGGCATGCCAAGTTACAACATTTTCAGACTTCATTTGTACTGCTTTTCAAATTTAGGGTCATTTAGCTCAAAATAAATCATCAAATGCATGGAAAATATCAAATGAAGTCAAAAAGGCTTGAAAATTAACGATGTCCCTTTGAATGGTGCATATTGAACACACAAAAAGTATGGAGTTAAAATAAATTAGTAAAAATGAAATCCTTTTGTAATAGATGAGTTTTCGTCCGAAACCGTCATACTTCGAATGAGATTGTCCAATTTGTACACGAAGTGCATCCAGTTTTTACCGTAACCCTCTCAACTCTTTAGAAGTTGCTATGTGGGTGATATTATGATGTCATGCCAAGTTATGACCTTTTCAGAGTTCATTTGTACTGCTTTTCAAATTCAGGGTCATTTAGCTCAAAGTAAATCATTAAATGCACGGAAAATATCAAATGAAGTCGGAAAGGTTTGAAAATTAATGATGTGCCTATGAATGGTGCATATTGAAGACACAAAAAGTATGGAGTTAAAATAAGTTATTAAAAATGAAATCCTTTTGTAATAGATGAGTTTTCGACCGAAACCCTCATACTTCGAAACAGATTGTCCATTTTGTAACCGAAGTGCATCCAGTTTTTGCCGCAACCCTCTCAAATCTTTATAAGTTGCTATGTGGGTGAAATTACGATTTCATGCCAAGGTACAACCTTTTCAGAGTTCATTTGCACTGCTTTTCAAATTCAGGGTCATTTGGATCAAAATAAATCATTAAATGCTTGGAAAATATCAAATGAACTCCGAAAGGGTTGAAAATTGATTATGTGCCTTTGAATGGTGCATATTGCACACACAAAAAGTATGGAGTTAAAATAAGTTATTAAAAATGAAATCCCTTTGTAATAGATGAGTTTTCGTCCGAATCCCTCATACTAGGAAAGAGATTGTCCAAGTTGTACACGAAGTGCATCCAGTTTTTGCCATAACCCTTTCAACTCTTTAGAAGTTGCTATGTGGGTGAAATTATGATGTAATGCGAAGTTACAACCTTTTTAGAGTTCATTTGTACTGCTTTTCAAATTCCGGTTCATTTAGCTCAAAATAAATCATTAAATGCATGGAAAATATCAAATGAAGTCAGAAAGGGTTGAAAATTGATGATGTGCCTTAGAATGGTGCATATTGCACACACAAAAAGTATGGAGTTAAAATAAGTTATTAAAAATGAAATCCCTTTGTAATAGATGAGTTTTCGTCCGAAACCCTCATACTTGGAAAGAGATTGTCCAATTTGTACACGAAGTGCATCAAGAGTTAGACGCAACCCTCTCAACACTTTAGAAGTTGCTATGTGGGTGAAATTATGATGTCATGCCAAGTTACAACCTTTTTAGTGTTCATTTGTACTGCTTTTCAATTTCCGGTTCATTTAGCTCAAAATAAATCATTAAATGCATGGAAAATATCAAATGAAGTCAGAAAGGGTTGAAAATTGATGATGTGCCTTTGAATGGTGCATATTGCACACACAAAAAGTATGGACTTAAAATAAGTTATTAAAATGAAATCCCTATGTAATAGATGAGTTTTCGTCCGAAACCCTCATACTTGGAAAGAGATTGTCCAATTTGTACACGAAGTGCATCCAGTTTTTATCGTAACCCTCTCAACTCTTTAGAAGTTGCTATGTGGGTGAAATTATGATGGCATGCCAGGTTACAACTCTTTCAGACTTCATTTGTACTGCTTTTCAAATTTAGGGTCATTTAGCTCAAAATAAATCATTAAATGCATGGAAAATATCAAATGAAGTCACAAAGGCTTGAAAATTGATGACGTGCCTTTGAATGGTGCATATTGAACACAAAAAAAGTAAGGAGTTATAATAAGTTATTAAAATTGAAATCCTTTTGTAATAGATGAGTTTTCGTTCGAAACCCTCATACTTCGAAAGAGATTGTCCAATTTGTACATAAAGTGCATCCAGTTTTTGCCGTAACCCTCTCAACTCTTTAGAAGTTGCTATGTCGGTGAAATTATGATGTCATGCCAAGTTACAACCTTTTCAGAGTTCATTTGTACTGCTTTTCAAATTCAGGGTCATTTAGTTCAAAGTAAATCATTAAATGCACGGAAAATATCAAATGACGTCAGAATGGGTTGAAAATTGATGATGTGCCTTTGAATGGTGCATATTGCACACACAAAAAGTATGGAGTTAAAATAAGTTATTAAAAATGAAATCCCGTTGTAGTAGATGATTTTTCGCCCGAAACCGTCATACTTCGAAAGAGATTGTCCAATTTGTACATGAAGTGCATCAAGTTTTAGCCGCAACCCTCTCAACACTTTAGAAGTTGCTATGTGGGTGAAAGTACGATGTCATGCCAAGTTACAACCTTTTCAGAGTTCATTTGTACTGCTTTACAAATTCAGGGTCATTTAGCTCAAAATAAATCATTAAATGCATGGAAAATATCAGATGAAGTCAGAAAGGCTTGAAAATTGATGATGTGCCTTTGAATGGTGCATATTGAACACACAAAAAGTATGGAGTTAAAATAAGTTATTAAAAATGAAATCCTTTTGTAATAGATGAGTTTTCGGCCGAAACCCTCATACTTCGAAAGAGATTATCCAATTTGTAACCGAAGTGCATCCAGTTTTTGCCGCAACCCTCTCAAATCTTTATAAGTTGCTATGTGCGTGAAATTTTATTTCTTGCCAAGTTACAACCTTTTCAGAGTTCATTTGCAATGCTTTTCAAATTTAGGGTCATTTAGATCAAAATAAATCATTAAATGCTTGGAAAATATCAAATGAAGTCCGAAAGGGTTGAAAATTGATTATGTGCCTTAGAATGGTGCATATTGCACACACAAAAAGTATGGAGTTAAAATAAGTTACTAAAAATGAAATCCTTTTGTAATAGATGAGTTTTCGTCCGAAACCCTCATACTTCAAAAGAGATTGTCCAATTTGTACACGAAGTGCATCTAGTTTTTGTCATAACCCTCTCAACTCCTTAGAAGTTGCTATGTGGGTGAAATTATGATGTCATGCCAAGTTACAACCTTTTCAGAGTTCATTTGTACTGCTTTTCAAATTCAGGGTCATTTAGCTCAAAGTAAATTATTAAATGCACGGAAAATATCAAATGAAGTCAGAAAGGATTGAAAATTGATGATGTGCCTTTGAATGGTGCATATTGCACACACAAAAAGTATGGAGTTAAAATAAGTTTTTAAAAATGAAATCTCTTTTTAATAGATGAGTTTTCGTCTGAAACCCTCATACTTCGAAAGAGATTGTACAATTTGTACACGAATTGCATCAAGTTTTTGTTGTAACCCTCTCAACTCTTTAGAAGTTGCTATGTGGGTGAAATTACGATGTCATGCCAAGTTACAACCTGTTCAGAGTTCATTTGTACTGCTTTTCAAATTCAGGGTCATTTAGCTCAAAATAAATCATTAAATGCATCGAAAATATCAAATGAAGTCAGAAAGGGTTGAAAATTTATTATGTGCCTTCGAATGGTGCATATTGCACACACAAAAAGTATGGAGTTCAAATAAGTTATTCAAAATTAAATCCTTTTGTAATAGATGAATTTTCGTCCGAAACCCTCATACTTCGAAAGAGATTGTCCAATTTGTACACGAAGTGCATCCAGTTTTTGCCGTAACCCTCTCAAATCTTTATAAGTTGCTGTGTGGGCGAAATTATGATGTCATGCCAAGTTACTACCTTTTCAGAGTTCATTTGTACTCTTTTTCAAATTCAGGGTCATTTAGCTAAAAGGAAATTATTAAATGCACGGAAAATATCAAATGAATTCAGAAAGGGTTGAAAATTGATGATGTGCCTTTGAATGGTGCATATTGCACACACAAAAAGTATGGAGTTAAAATAAGTTATTAAAAATGACCTCCCTTTGTAATAGATGAGTTTTCGCCCGAAACCCTCGCACTTCGAAAGAGATTGTCCAAGTTGTACACGAAGTGCATCAAGTTTTTGCCGTAACCCTCTCAACTCTTTAGAAGTTGCTATGTGGGTGAAATTACGATGTCATGCCAAGTTACAACCTTTTTAGAGTTCATTTGTACTGCTTTTCAAATTCAGGGTCATTTAGCTCAAAATAAATCATTAAATGCTTGGAAAATATCAAATGAAGTCCGAAAGGGTTGAAAATTGATGATGTGCCTTTTAATGGTGCATATTGAACACACAAAAAGTATGGAGTTAAAATAAATTATTAAAAATGAAATCGTTTTGTAATAGATGAGTTTTCGGCCGAAACCCACATACTTCGAAAGAGATTGTCCAATTTGTAACCGAAGTGCATCCGGTTTTTGCCGCAACCCTCTCAAATCTTTATAAGTTGCTATGTGGGTGAAATTACGATGTCATGCCAAGTTACAACCATTTCAGAGTTCATTTGTACTGCTTTTCAAATTCAGGGTCATTTAGCTCAAAATAAATCATTAAATGCATCGAAAATATCAAATGAAGTCCGAAAGGGTTGAAAATTGATTTTGTGCCTTTGAATGGTGCATATTGCACACACAAAAAGTATGGAGTTAAAATAAGTTATTAAAAATGAAATCCCTTTGTAATAGATGAGTTTTCGTCCGAAACCCTCATATTTCGAAAGAGATTGTCCAATTTGTACATGAAGTGCATCAAGTTTTTGCCGTAACCCTCTCAACTCTTTAGAAGTTGCTATGTGGGTGAAAGTACGATGTCATGCCAAGTTACAACCTTTTCAGAGTCCATTTGTACTGCTTTCCAAATTCAGGGTCATTTAGCTCAAAATAAATCATTAAATGCATCGAAAATATCAAATGAAGTCAGAAAGGGTTGAAAATTGATGATGCGCCTTTGAATGGTGCATATTGCACACACAAAAAGGATGGAGTTAAAATAAGTTATCAAAAATGAAATCCCTTTGTAATAGATGAGTTTTCGTCCGAAACCCTCATACCTCGAAAGAGATTGTCCAATTTGTACACGAAGTGCATCAAGTTTTTGCCGTAACCCTCTCAACTCTTTAGAACTTGCTATGTGGGTGAAATTACGATGTCATGCCAAGTTACAACCTTTTTAGAGTTCATTTGTACTGCTTTTCAAATTCAGGGTCATTTAGCTCAAAATAAATAATTAAATGCTTGGAAAATATCAAATGAAGTCCGAAAGGGTTGAAAATTGATGATGTGCCTTTTAATGGTGCATATTGAACACACAAAAAGTATGGAGTTAAAATTAATTATTAAAAATGAAATCCTTTTGTAATAGATGAGTTTTCGGCCGAAACCCGCATACTTCGAAAGAGATTGTCCAATTTGTAACCAAAGTGCATCCAGTTTTTGCCGCAACTCTCTCAAATCTTTATAAGTTGCTATGTGGGTGAAATTGTGATTTCATGCCAAGTTACAACCTTTTCACAGTTCATTTGCACTGCTTTTCAAATTCAGGTTCATTTAGATCAAAATAAATTATTAAATTCTTCAAAAATATCAAATGAAGTACGAAAGGGTTGAAAATTGATTATGTGCCTTTGAATGGTGCATATTGCACACATAAAAAGTATGGAGTTAAAATAAGTTATTAAAAATGAAATCCCTTTGTGATAGACGAGTTTTCGTCCGAAACCCTCATACTTGGAAAGAGATTGTCCAATTTGTACACGAAGTGCATCCAGTTTTTATCGTAACCCTCTCAACTCTTTAGAAGTTGCTATGTGGGTGAAATTACGATGTCATGCCAAGTTACAACATTTCCATAGTTCATTCGTACCGATTTTCAAATTCAGGGTCATTTAGCTCATAATAAATCATTAAATGCTTGGAAAATATCAAATGAAGTCCGAAAGGGTTGAAAATTGATGATGTGCCTTTGAATGGTGCATATTGAACACACAAAAAGTATGGAGTTAAAATAAATTATTAAAAATGAAATCCTTTTGTAATAGATGAGTTTTCGGCCGAAACCCTCATACTTCGAAAGAGATTGTCCAATTTGTAACCGAAGTGCATCCAGTTTTTGCCGCAACCCTCTCAAATCTTTATAAGTTGCTATGTGGATGAAATTATGATTTCATGCCAAGTTACAACCTTTTCAGAGTTCATTTGCACTGCTTTTCAAATTCAGGGTCATTTAGATCAAAATAAATTATTAAATTCTTCGAAAATATCAAATGAAGTACGAAAGGGTTGAAAATTGATTTTGTGCCTTTGAATGGTGCATATTGCACACATAAAAAGTATGGAGTTAAAATAAGTTATTAAAAATGAAATCCCTTTGTGATAGACGAGTTTTCGTCCGAAACCCTCATACTTGGAAAGAGATTGTCCAATTTGTACACGAAGTGCATCCAGTTTTTATCGTAACCCTCTCAACTCTTTAGAAGTTGCTATGTGGGTGAAATTACGATGTCATGCCAAGTTACAACATTTCCAGAGTTCATTCGTACCGATTTTCAAATTCAGGGTCATTTAGCTCATAATAAATCATTAAATGCTTGGAAAATATCAAATGAAGTCCGAAAGGGTTGAAAATTGATGATGTGCCTTTGAATGGTGCATATTGAACACACAAAAAGTATGGAGTTAAAATAAATTATTAAAAATGAATTCCTTTTGTAATAGATGAGTTTTCAGACGAAACCCACAAACTTCGAAAGAGATTGTCCAATTTGTAACCGAAGTGCATCCAGTTTTTGCCGCAACCCTCTCAAATCTTTATAAGTTGCTATGTGGGTGAAATTATGAGTTCATGCCAAGTTACAACCTTTTCAGAGTTCATTTGCACTTCTTTTCAAATTCAGGGTCATTTAGATCAAAACAAATTATTAAATTCTTCGAAATATCAAATGAAGTACGAAAGGTTGAAAATTGATTATGTGCATTTGAATGGTGCATATTGCGCACACAAAAAGTATGGAGTTAAAATAAGTTATTAAAAATTAAATCCCTTTGTAATAGATGAGTTTTTTCGTCCGAAACCCTCATACTTGGAAAGAGATTGTCCAAATTGTACACGAAGTGCATCCAGTTTTTATCGTAACCCTCTCAACTCTTTAGAAGTTGCTATGTGGGTGAAATTACGATGTCATGCCAAGTTACAACCTTTTCACAGTTCATTTGTACTGATTTTCAAATTCAGGGTCATTTAGCTCAAAATAAATCATTAAATGCTTGGAAATATCAAATGAAGTCCGAAAGGGTTGAAAATTGATGATGTGCCTTTGAATGGTGCATATTGAACACACAAAAAGTATGGAATTAAAATAAATTATTAAAAATGAAATCCTTTGGTAATAGATGAGTTTTCGGCCGAAACCCTCATACTTCGGAAGAGATTGTCCAATTTGTAACCGAAGTGCATCCAGTTTTTGCCGCAACCCTCTCAACTCTTTAGAAGTTGCTATGTGGGTGAAATTATGATGTCATGCCAATTTACAACCTTTTCAGAGTTCATTTGTACAGCTTTTCAAATTCAGGGTCATTTAGCTCAAAGTAAATCATTAAATGCACGGAAAATATCAAATGAAGTCAGAAAAGGGTTGAAAATTGATGATGTGCCTTTGAATGGTGCATATTGCCCACACAAAAAGTATGGAGTTAAAATAAGTTATTAAAAATGAAATCCCTTTGTAATAGATGAGTTTTCGTCCGAAACCCTCATACTTCGAAAGAGATTGTCCAATTTGTACACCAAGTGCATCAAGTTTTTGCCGTAACCCTCTCAACTCTTTAGAAGTTGCTATGTGGGTGAAATTATGATGTCATGCCAAGTTACAACCTTTTCAGAGTTCATTTGTACTGCTTTTCAAATTCAGCGTCATTTAGCTCAAAATAAATAATTAAATGCATCGAAAATATCAAATGAAGTCAGAAAGGGTTGGAAATTGATGATGTGCCTTTGAATGGCGCATATTGCACACACAAAAAGTATGGAGTTAAAATAAGTTATTAAAAATGAAATCCCTTTGTAATAGATGAGTTTTCGTTCGAAACCCTCATACTTGGAAAGAGATTGTCCAATTTCTACACGAAGTGCATCCAGTTTTTGCCGTAACCCTCTCAACTCTTTAGAAGTTTCTATGTGGGTGAAATTACGATGTCATGCCAAGTTACAACCTTTCCACAATTCATTCGTACTGATTTTCAAATTCAGGGTCATTTAGCTCAAAATAAATCATTAAATGCTTGGAAAATATCAAATGAAGTCCGAAAGGGTTGAAAATTGCTGATATGCCTTTGAATGGTGCATATTGAACACACAAAAAGTATGGAGTTAAAATAAATTATTGAAAATGAAATCCTTTTGTAATAGATGAATTTTCGGCCGAAACCCTCATACTTCGAAAGAGATTGTCCAATTTCTAACCGAAGTGCATCTAGTTTTTGCCGCAACCCTCTCAAATCTTTATACGTTGCTATGCGGGTGAAATTATGATTTCATGCCAAGTTACAACCTTTTCAGAGTTCATTTGCACTGCTTTTCAAATTCAGGGTCATTTAGATCAAAACAAATCATTAAATTCTTCGAAAATATAAAATGAAGTACGAAAGGGTTGAAAATTGATTATGTGCCTTTGAATGGTGCATATTGCACACACAAAAAGTATGGAGTTAAAATAAGTTATTAAAAATGAAATTCCTTTGTAATAGATGAGTTTTCGTCCGAAACCCTCATACTTGGAAAGAGATTGTCCAAATTGTCCACGAAGTGCATCCAGTTTTTATCGTAACCCTCAACTCTTTAGAAGTTGCTATGTGGGTGAAATTACGATGTCATGCCGAGTTACAACCTTTTCACAGTTCATTTGTACTGATTTTCAAATTCAGGCTCATTTAGCTCAAAATAAATCATTAAATGCTTGGAAATATCAAATGAAGTCCGAAAGGGTTGAAAATTGATGATGTGCCTTTGAATGGTGCATATTGAACACACAAAAAGTATGGAGTTAAAACAAATTATTAAAAATGAAATCCTTTGGTAATAGATGAGTTTTCAGCCGAAACCCTCATACTTCGGAAGAGATTGTCCAATTTGTAACCGAAGTGCATCCAGTTTTTGCCGCAACCCTCTCAACTCTTTAGAAGTTGCTATGTGGGTGAAATTATGATGTCATGCCAAGTTACAACCTTTTCAGAGTTCATTTGTACAGCTTTTCAAATTCAGGGTCATTTAGCTCAAAGTAAATCATTAAATGCACGGAAAATATCAAATGAAGTCAGAAAGGGTTGAAAATTGATGATGTGCCTTTCAATGGTGCATATTGCCCACACAAAAAGTATGGAGTTAAAATAAGTTATTAAAAATGACATCCCTTTGTAATACATGAGTTTTCGTCCGAAACCCTCATACTTCGAAAGAGATTGTCCAATTTGTACACAAAGTGCATCAAGTTTTTGCCGTAACCCTCTCAACTCTTTAGAAGTTGCTATGTGGGTGAAATGACGATGTCATGCCAAGTTATAACCTTTTCAGAGTTCATTTGTACTGCTTTTCAAATTCAGCGTCATTTAGCTCAAAATAAATCATTAAATGCATCGAAAATATCAAATGAAGTCAGAAAGGGTTGAAAATTGATGATGTGCCTTTGAATGGCGCATATTGCACAGACAAAAAGTATGGAGTTAAAATAAGTTATTAAAAATGAAATCCCTTTGTAATAGATGAGTTTTCGTCCAAAACCCTCATACTTCGAAAGAGATTGTCCAATTTGTACACGAAGTGCATCAAGTTTTTGCCGTAACCCTCTCAACTCTTTAGAAGTTGCTATGTGGGTGAAATTACGATGGCATGCCAAGTTACAACCTTTTCAGACTTCATTTGTATTGCTTTTCAAATTTAGGGTCATTTAGCTCAAAATAAATCATTAAATGCATGGAAAATATCAAATGAAGTCAGAAAGGCTTGAAAATTGATGATGTGCCTTTTAATGGTGCATATTGAACACACAAAAAGTATGGATTTAAAATAAGTTATTAAAAATGAAATCGTTTTGTAATAGATGAGTTTTCGGCCGAGAACCTCATACTTCGAAAGAGATTGTCCAATTTGTACACGAAGTGCATCCAATTTTTGTTGTAACCCTCTCAACTCTTTAGAAGTTGCTATGCGGGTGATATTATGATTTCATGCCAAGTTACAACCTTTTCAGAATTCATTTGTACTCTTTTCAAATTCAGGTTCATTTAGCTCAAAGTAAATCATTAAATGCACGGAAAATATCAAATTAAGTCAGAGAGGGTTGAAAATTGATGATGTGCCTTTGAATGGTGCATATTGAACACACAAAAAGTATGGAGTTAAAATAAATTATTAAAAATGAGATCCATTTGTAATAGATGAGTTTTCGGCCGAAACCCTCATACTTCGAAAGAGATTGTCCAATTTGTAACCGAAGTGCATCTAGTTTTTGCCGCAACCCTCTCAACTCTTTAGAAGTTGCTATGTGGGTGAAATTATGATGTCATGCCAAGTTACAACCTTTTCAGAGTTCATTTGTACAGCTTTTCAAATTCAAGGTCATTTAGCTCAAAGTAAATCATTAAATGCACGGAAACTATCAAATGAAGTCAGAAAGGGTTGAAAATTGATGATGTGCCTTTCAATGGTGCATATTGCCCACACAAAAAGTATGGAGTTAAAATATGTTATTAAAAATGAAATCCCTTTGTAATAGATGAGTTTTCGTCCAAAACCCTCATACTTCGAAAGAGATTGTCCAATTTGTACACGAAGTGCATCAAGTTTTTGCCGTAACCCTCTCAACTCTTTAGAAGTTGCTATGTGGGTGAAATTACGATGTCATGCCAAGTTACAACCTTTTCAGAGTTCATTTGTACTGCTTTTCAAATTCAGCGTCATTTAGCTCAAAATAAATCATCAAATGCATCGAAAATATCAAATGAAGTCAGAAAGGGTTGAAAATTAATGATGTGCCTTTGAATGGCGCATATTGCACACACAAGAAGTATGGAGTTAAAATAAGTTATTAAAAATGAAATCCCTTTGTAATAGATGAGTTTTCGTTCGAAACCCTCATACTTGGAAAGAGATTGTCCAATTTGTACACGAAGTGCATCCAGTTTTTGCCGTAACCCTCTCAACTCTTTAGAAGTTGCGATGTGGGTGAAATTATGATTTCATGCCAAGTTACAACCTTTTCAGAGTTCATTTGTACTGCTTTTCAAATTTAGGTTCATTTAGCTCAAAGTAAATCATTAAATGCACGGAAAATATCAAATTAATTCAGAGAGGGTTGAAAATTGATGATGTGCCTTTGAATGGTGCATATTGCACACGCAAAAAGTATGGAGTTAAAATAAGTTATTAAAAATGAAATCCCTTTGTAATAGATGAGTTTTCGCCCGAAACCTCGTACTTCGAAAGAGATTGTCCAATTTGTACACGAAGTGCATCCAGTTTTTATCGTAACCCTCTCAACTCTTTAGAAGTTTCTATGTGGGTGAAATTATGATGGCATGCCAAGTTACAACCTTTTCAGACTTCATTTGTACTGCTTTTCAAATTCAGGGTCATTTTGCTCAAAGTAAATCATTAAATGCACGGAAAATATCAAATGAAGTCAGAAAGGGTTGAAAATTGATGATGTGCCTTTGAATGGTGCATATTGAACACACAAAAAGTATGGAGTTAAAATAAATTATTAAAAATGAAATCCTTTTGTAACAGATGAGTTTTCGGCCGAAACCCTCGTACTTCGAAAAAGATTGTCCAATTTGTAACCGAAGTGCATCCAGTTTTTGCCGCAACCCTCTCAAATCTTTATAAGTTTCTATGTGGGTGAAATTATGATTTCATGCCAAGTTACAACCTTTTCGGAGTTCATTTGCACTGCTTTTCAAATTCAGGGTCATTTAGATCAAAATAAATTATTAAATTCTTCGAAAACATCAAATGAAGTACGAAAGGGTTGAAAATTGATTATGTGCCTTTGAATGGTGCATAGTGCACACATAAAAAGTATGGAGGTAAAATAAGTTATTAAAAATGAAATCCCTTTGTAATAGATGAGTTTTCGTCCGAAACCCTCATACTTGGAAAGAGATTGTCCAATTTGTACACGAAGTGCATCCAGTTTTTATCGTAACCCTCTCAACTCTTTAGAAGTTTCTATGTGGGTGAAATTACGATGTCATGCCAAGTTACAACCTTTCCACAGTTCATTTGTACTGATTTTCAAATTCAGGGTCATTTAGCTCAAAATAAATCATTAAATCCTTGGAAAATTTCAAATGAAGTCCGAAAGGATTGAAAATTGATGATGTGCCTTTGAATGGCGCATATCGAACACACAAAAAGTATGGAGTTAAAATAAATTATTAAAAATGAAATCCTTTTGTAATAGATGAGTTTTCGGCCGAAACCCTCATACTTCGAAAGAGATTGTCCAACTTGTAACCGAAGTGCATCCAGTTTTTGCCGCAACCCTCTCAAATCTTTATAAGTTGCTATGTGGGTGAAATTATAATTTAATGCCAAGTTACAACCTTTTCAGAGTTCATTTGCACTGCTTTTCAAATTCAGGGTCATTTAGATCAAAACAAATTATCAAATTCTTCGAAAATATCAAATGAAGTACGAAAGGGTTGAAAATTGATTATGTGCCTTTGAATGGTGCATATTGCACACACAAAAAGTATGGAGTTAAAATAAGTTATTAAAAATGAAATCCCTTTGTAATAGATGAGTTTTCGTCCGAAACCCTCATACTTGGAAAGAGATTGTCCAATTTGTACACGAAGTGCATCCAGTTTTTGCCGTAACCCTCTCAACTCTTTAGAAGTTGCTATGTGGGTGAAATTATGATCAAATGCCAAGTGACAACCTTTTCAGAGTTCATTTGTACTGCTTTTCAAATTCAGGTTCATTTAGCTCAAAATAAATCATTAAATGCATGGAAAATATCAAATGAAGTCAGAAAGGGTTGAAAAACATGATGTGCCTTTGAATGGTGCATATTGCACACACAAAAAGTATGGAGTTAAAATAAGTTATTAAAAATGAAATCCCTTTGTAATAGATGAGTTTTCCTCCGAAACCCTCATACTTGGAAAGAGATTGTCCAATTTGTACACGAAGTGCATCCAGTTTTTATCGTAACCCTCTCAACTCTTTAGAATTTGCTATGTGGGTGAAATTATCATCGCATGCCAAGTTACAACCTTTTGAGACCTCATTTGTACTGCTTTTCAAATTTAGGGTCATTTAGCTCAAAATAAATCATTAAATGCGTGGAAAATATCAAATGAAGTCAGAAAGGCTTGAAAATTGATGATGTGCCTTTGAATTTTGCATATTGAACACACAAAAAGTATGGAGTTAAAATAAGTTATTAAAAATGAAATCCTTTTGTAATAGATGAGTTTTCATCTGAAACCCTCATACTTCGAAAGAGATTGTCCAATTTGTACACGAAGTGCATCCAGTTTTTGCCGTAACCTTCTCAACTCTTTAGAAGTTGCTATGTGGGTGATATTATGATTTCATGCCAAGTTACAACCTTTTCAGAGTTCATTTGTACAGCTTTTCAAATTCAGGGTCATTTAGCTCAAAGTAAATCATTAAATGCACGGAAAATATCAAATGAAGTCAGAAAGGGTTGAAAATTGATGATGTGCCTTTGAATGGTGCATATTACCCACACAAAAAGTATGGAGTTAAGATAAGTTATTAAAAATGAAATCCCTTTGTAATAGATGAGTTTTCGCCCGAAACCCTTGTACTTCGAAAGAGATTGTCCAATTTGTACACGAAGTGCATCAAGTTTTTGTCGTAACCCTCTCAAATCTTTAGAAGTTGCTATGTGGGTGAAATTACGATGTCATGCCAAGTTACAACCTTTTCAGAGTTCATTTGTACTGCTTTTCAAATTCAGTGTCATTTAGCTCAAAATAAATCATTAAATGCATCGAAAATATCAAATGAAGTCAGAAAGGGTTGAAAATTGATGATGTGCCTTTGAATGGTGCATATTGCACACACAAAAAGTATGGAGTTAAAATAAGTTATTAAAAATGAAATCCCTTTGTAGTAGATGAGTTTTCGTCCGAAACCCTCATACTTGGAAAGAGATTGTCCAATTTGTACACGAAGTGCATCCAGTTTTTGCCGTAGCCATCACAACTCTTTAGAAGTTGCTATGTGGGTGAAATTATGATGGCATGCCAAGTTACAACCTTTTCAGACTTCATTTGTATTGCTTTTCAAATTTAGGGTCATTTAGCTCAAAATAAATCATTAAATGCATGGAAAATATCAAATGAAGTCAGAGAGGGTTGAAAATTGATGATGTGCCTTTGAATGGTGCATATTGCACACGCAAAAAGTATGGAGTTAAAATAAGTTATTAAAAATGAAATCCCTTTGTAATAGATTAGTTTTCGCCCGAAACCCTCGTACTTCAAAAGAGATTGTCCAATTTGTACACGAAGTGCCTCAAGTTTTTATCGTAACCCTCTCAACTCTTTAGAAGTTGCTATGTGGGTGAAATTATTATGGCATGCCAAGTTATAACCTTTTCAGACTTCATTTGTACTGCTTTTCAAATTCAGGGTCATTTAGCTCAAAGTAAATCATTAAATGCACGGAAAATATCAAATGAAGTCAGAAAGGGTTGAAAATTGATGATGTGCCTTTGAATGGTGCATATTGAACACACAAAAAGTATGGAGTTAAAATAAATTATTAAAAATGAAATCCTTTTGTAATAGACGAGTTTTCGGCCGAAACCCTCGTACTTCGAAAGAGATTGTCCAATTTGTAACCGAAGTGCATCCAGTTTTTGCCGCAACCCTCTCAAATCTTTATAAGTTGCTATGTGGGTGAAATTATGATTTCATGCCAAGTTACAACCTTTTCGGAGTTCATTTGCACTGCTTTTCAAATTTAGGGTCATTTAGATCAAAATAAATTATTAAATTATTCGAAAATATCAAATGAAGTACGAAAGGGTTGAAAATTGATTATGTGCCTTTCAATGGTGCATATTGCACACATAAAAAGTATGGAGTTAAAATAAGTTATTAAAAATGAAATCCCTTTGTAATAGATGAGTTTTCGTCCGAAACCCTCATACTTGGAAACAGATTGTCCAATTTGTACACGAAGTGCATCCAGTTTTTATCGTAACCCTCTCAACTCTTTAGAGGTTGCTATGTGGGTGAAATTACGACGTCATGCCAAGTTACAACCTTTCCACAGTTCATTTGTACTGATTTTCAAATTTAGGGTCATTTAGCTCAAAATAAATCATTAAATGCTTGGAAAATATCAAATGAAGTCCGAAAGGGTTGAAAATCGATGATGTGCCTTTGAATGGCACATATTGAACACACAAAAAGTATGGAGTTAAAATAAATTATTACAAATGAAATCCTTTTGTAATAGATGAGTTTTTGGCCGAAACCCTCATACTTCGAAAGAGATTGTCCAATTTGTAACCGAAGTGCATCCAGTTTTTGCCGCAACCCTCTCAAATCTTTATAAGTTGCTATGTGGGTGAAATTATGATTTAATGCAAAGTTACAACCTTTTCAGAGTTCATTTGCACTGCTTTTCAAATTCAGGGTCATTTAGATCAAAACAAATTATTAAATTCTTCGAAAATATCAAATGAAGTACGAAAGGGTTGAAAAATTATTATGTGCCTTTGAATGGTGCATATTGCACACACAACAAGTATGGAGTTAAAATAAGTTATTAAAAATGAAATCCCTTTGTAATAGATGAGTTTTCGTCCGAAACCCTCATGCTTGGAAAGAGATTGTCCAATTTGTACACGAAGTGCATCCAGTTTTTATCGTAACCCTCTCAACTCTTTAGAAGTTGCTATGTGGGTGAAATTACGATGTCATGCCAAGTTATAACCTTTTCACAGTTCATTTCTACTGATTTTCAAATTCAGGGTCATTTAGCTCAAAATAAATCATTAAATTCTTGGAAAATATCAAATGAAGTCCGAAAGGGTTGAAAATTGATGATGTGCCTTTGAATGGTGCATATTGAACACACAAAAAGTATGGAGTTAAATAAAAATGAAATCCTTTTGTAATAGATGAGTTTTCGGCCGAAACCCTCATACTTCGGAAGAGATTGTCCAATTTGTAACCGAATTGCATCCAGTTTTTGCCGCAACCCTTTGAAATCTTTAGAAGTTGCAATGTGGGTGAAATTATGATTTCATGCCAAGTTACAACCTTTTCAGAGTTCATTTGTACTGCTTTTCAAATTCAGGGTCATTTAGCTCACAATAAATCATTAAATGCTTGGAAAATATGAAATGAAGTCCGAAAGGGTTGAAAATTGATTATGTGCCTTTGAATGGTGCATATTACACACACAAAAAGTATGGAGTTAAAATAAGTTATTAAAAATGAAATCCCTTTGTAATAGATGAGTTTTCATCCGAAACCCTCATACTTGGAAAGAGATTGTCGAATTTGTACACGAAGTGCATCCAGTTTTTGCCACAACCCTCTCATCTCTTTAGAAGTTGCTATGTGGGTGAAATTATGATGTCATGCGAAGTTTCAACCTTTTCAGAGTTCATTTGTACTACTTTTCAAATTCAGAGTCATTTAGCTCAAAATAAATCACTAAATGCACGGAAAATATCAAATGAAGTCAAAAAGGGTTGAAAATTGATGATGTGCCTTTGAATGGTGCATATTACACACACAAAAATTATGGAGTTAAAATAAGTTATTAAAAATGAAATCCCTTTGTAATAGATGAGTTTTCGTCCGAAACCCTCATACTTCGAAAGAGATTGTCCAATTTGTACACGAAGTGCATCCAGTTTTTATCGTAACCCTCTCAACTCTTTAGAAGTTGCTATGTGGGTGAAATTATGATGTCATGCCAAGTTACAACCTTTTCACACTTCATTTGTACTGCTTTTCAAATTTAGGGTCATTTAGCTCAAAATAAATCATTAAATGAATGGAAAATATCAAATGAAGTCAGAAAGGCTTGAAAACTGATGATGTGCCTTTGAATGGCGCATATTGAACACACAAAAAGTATGGAGTTAAAATAAGTTATTAAAAATGAAATCCTTTTGTAATAGATGAGTTTTCGTCCGAAACCCTCATACTTCGAAACAGATTGTCCAATTTGTACATGAAGTGCATCCAGTTTTTGCCGCAACCCTCTCAAATCTTTATAAGGTGCTATGTGGGTGAAATTATGATTTCATGCCAAGTTACAACCTTTTCTGAGTTCATTTGCACTGCTTTTCAAATTCAGGGCCATTTAGATCAAAATAAATCATTAAATGCTTGGAAAATATCAAATGAAGTACGAAAGGGTTGAAAATTGATTATGTGCCTTTCAATGGTGCATATTGCGCACACAAAAAGTATGGAGTTAAAATAAGTTATTAAAAATGAAATACCTTTGTAATAGATGAGTTTTCGTCCGAAACCCTCATACTTGGAAAGAGATTGTCCAATTTGTACACGAAGTGCATCCAGCTTTTGCCGTAACCCTCTCAACTCTTTAGAAGTTGCTATGTGGGTGAAATTATGATGTAATGCCAAGTTACAACCTTTTCAGAGTTCATTTGTACCGCTTTTCAAATTCAGGTTCATTTAGCTCAAAATAAATCATTAAATGCATGGAAAATATCAAATGAAGTCAGAAAGGGTTGAAAATTGATGATGTGCCTTTGAATGGCGCATATTGCCGACACAAAAAGTATGGAGTTAAAATAAGTTATTAAAAATGAAATCCCTTTGTAATAGATGAGTTTTCGTCCGAAACCCTCATACTTGGAAAGAGATTGTCCAATTTGTACACGAAGTGCATCCAGTTTTTATCGTAACCCTCTCAACTCTTTAGAAGTTGCTATGTGGGTGAAATTATGATGGCATGCCAAGTTACAACCTTTAGTCCCGACCATTTAGTATGGGTTGGGGAACCGGTGCTAAAGGCACATCCCGACCGGGACTACTGATCGACATTCGACTAGTGGGTGATGCTATAAATATCATGCCCTCCTCCTCACCATCTACATTCACACACTCTTTCGATTTGACACGTCTTAGAGTTGTGTATCATAGGTTTTCCCGTTAAAAGACCTCAAGTTTCAATCATGAATCCAAGATTCAACCAGGAGTGGACTCGCTCTGGGGTAGAGGGGGCTAGAACATTCATCGATTGGCTCAACAACAACTACTACAATGATGGCACTAGGCATGAGAAGAACCAGAAGCATGAGATTGTGGGCAAGCTCCAAACATGGCTCCCTAGGAAGACTATGCAATAGGTAACAAACTTGTATGTTCATCTTGCTACGGAGATGCACATGTTGGAGTGTCCAGAGAAGGAGTACCATGGTACCAATAGTGACCATGGTGTCAATTACACCGTGGATGGCCTTGTGACTAAAAACTTTGGATTACAAGTGGAGGCCGTTGTGGAAGGAACCAACTTTTTGTTTGGTTGTCCATTAGAGAGTAGGCAAACCATGGACGGTAAAGAGGATGTGCCGATGGTCGAGCAAAATAAGGTGGCATTAGAGAATAAGACGTGCACCCACCAATCAGTGCTTGCACCACGTGACAAGGGGTTTTGGACCCCTAACGAACAGAGGTTATTCATTTTCCATGTGATATTTAATATATCTTTCATTTTGATTATTCATTTGGAGATGTCGGGTGTGTTTGAAAACAATGCATACTAACTAAGCATTATATAGGTTTTCGTTCTCATGAGATGGGATGTTTGTCTTTTATTTTCACTTTACTCGTAGTGCCCATTTGACATTTACCAAAAAAAATACCAAGATGTATATATTTTGTATGCAAACGTCCAAGTTTATTACCTTTTGTGCTTCCATTAATAAGTTAATATCACTAACGCTTGTCCTTACAACTAATATGACCATGGTATTATACTAGAAAGTATTATCATGGTCTATTGATATCTATTATCAATATGACCATGGTAAAATTTGAAATTCATTATTCATCTTTAATCATGTGATGTCACATCTAACAAAATAGCACCCTAATTAAAGATACAAACTGACACCTTCAAAATGATTAGCATGAGGGTAAATGTTTGGTTAAAATTTTTAATTCTCCAAGTCTTGCATTTTTTTACCAAGATATTAAATAATAAATATTTCCTTGATCAAGAATATACCTAACTTTTTATCTTTAACATGTTTATTCTAGGCTCTTTCTCCATGGCTTGAGCGTATGTGGTCGTCGAAAATGGAAGGACATATCGAAGCACTTCGTCACTAGTAGGACTCCGACCCAGATTTGGGCCATGCACAAAAGTACTTCATGAGGCTAAAGAGCAAAGGGTCAAGAGGCCAACGTACAACATCAACGATGTGGAGTTTGATGATGCCAACCCATGGAAAATGGAGAATACCTTTAACTTATGGCAAGCACTTGCCTTGCAATCTACAGTTGGTGCTGATAACCAAAATCCAAGCTTCGACATGCAAACTCCTTTGAGTCCATTTGTCGCCATGAACAATATACCCTAGTTTGGAGTTTTCGTTGATAAAGAAATGGAGATAGTAGTGAGTGTGAGAATAATATGATGTTGTCATCACAGTACGGGCAAGTGAACTTTGTTCCTACTACTATACAAATATTACTGCAAGTTTCTTCAAGGCATTGTATGGATACCATATATAAGATGTGATGGGACGGAGGGATTAAGTTATATTTTCATAAGTTTTTGGAGAGTCAATAAAAAATGTTTTACTACTTAGATTAAATTCTATATTTTTGAGCCTCAACTATTAAATAAGTCTATATTTGGTCCCTCGAATGTAGAGACGGAGAATTTGCATCTTGAACTCTTCAAACCAAACGTGTTTGTATCCTATACGAAACTAAAACAATTTCTTTGATGATGTGGCATGGTTTTGACTGGGCTATGTCCATGTGGAAACATATATGTTTTCTCCACATCCTGGTCATTTTATCCAGCACTTTGTCTATTGTTCCGAGCGGCACACCAACTCTGTCTTTATACAACTAGTGCGTTCAGTTTCGACAATAACATTTAGTTTCGACGGTAAACTTCACTTTCAATAGTAAAATTCCGTTTCGAGAGTAAAATTTAGTTTCGGCAGTAAAATTCAGTTTCCATAGTTAAGTTCAAAGATGAGAGTAAAAGAGATGGCATGGCTAATGCATTTTACATCTAGTACTTTTTAATGATGTATGAAAAAGATGGCATGCATCCAAAGCAGTATGAAGGTCCTGCCAGCTACGCTCTTACCAAAGAAGAGAAGGAAATCTTCTTTGAATGCCTGCTCAGTATGAAGGTCCCGTCTGGTTTCTCGTCGATTATAAAGGGAATAATAAATATGTCATAGAAGAAGTTCCAGAACCTAAAGTCTCATGACTGCCACGTGATTATGACGCAACGGCTACCGGTTGCATTGAGGGGGCTTCTACCGGAAAATGTTCGATTAGCCATTGTGAAGCTATGTGCATTCCTCAATGCAATCTCTCAGAAGGTGATCGATCCAGAAATCCTGCCAAGGTTAAGAAGTGATTTGGTGCAATGTCTTGTTAGTTTCGAGCTGGTGTTCCCACCGTCCTTCTTCAATATCATGACGCACGTCCTAGTTCATCTAGTCGACAGGACTGCCGTTCTGGGCCCTGTATTTCTACACAATATGTTCCCCTTTGAGAGGTTCATGGGAGTCTAAAAGAAATATGTTCGTAACCGCACTAGGCCAGAAGCAAGCATCTCCATGGGCCATCAAACAAAGGATGTCATTGGGTTTTGTGTTGACTTCATTCCTGACCTTAAGAAGATTGGTCTCCCTCAATCGCGGTATGAGGGGAGACTAACTGGAAAAGGTATGCTAGGAGTGGTCTCAATAATATGTAGGGACATGCATTCTTGGTCTCAAGCACACTACACAGTTCTACAGAATTCCACCTTGGTGACCCCGTATGTCGATGAACACAAGAATATTCTGCGCTCCAAACACCCAGAGCAGTGTGACGACTTGATTACATATGAACACATCAGGACTTTCGGCAGTTGGTTGCAAACACGTCTCATGGGTGACAACACTGTTTCTGATGAGCTGTACTCGTTAGCCAGGGGACCATCTTCAACTATATTGACTTACAAAGGGCACGAGATAAATGGGAGTACATTTTACACGATCGCCCAAGATGAAAAGAGCACCAACCAAAACAGCGGTGTCCGCTTTGATGCAGCAACCAAGAGGGGAAAGGACACATATTATGGTTACATAGTGGACATATGGGAACTTGACTATGGACATGATTTCAAGGTCCCTTTGTTTTAGTGCAAATGGGTCAATCTGTCAAGAGGCGGGGTATAGGAAGACCCACAGTACGGAATGACAACAGTGGATCTGAACAATCTTGGGTACACAGACGAACCATTCGTCCTAGCCAATGATGTGGCATGGATTTTCTATGTGAAGGACATGTCCACCATACCGAGAAAAAGAAAAGATAAGGAAGCGAATACATCATACGATGAGCCAAAACGCCACATAGTTCTTTCAGGAAAAAGAGTCATCGTGGGATTGGAGGGCAAGACAGACATGTCTGAAGATTATGAAAAGTTTCATGAAATTCCTCCCTTCAAAGTCAAGGCTGACCCAAGCACCCTGTTAAACGATGAAAATTATCCATGGTTACGGCGCAATAAGCAAAGGACACGTGAGAAGAAGAAGTGAAGACTTTCTCTCCACAACTATATCATTGTAGTGACATGTGAAGAAATGAAATGCCTTTTGTAACACATGAGTTTTCGTCCGAAACCCTAATACTTCGAAAGAGATTCTCCGTTTTGTACACGAAGTGCATCCAGTTTTTGTCTTAACCCTCTCAACTTTTTATGCCATGCTGTGTCGGTGAAATGATGATACCATGCCATCTTTCAACCTTTTTAGAGTTCATTTGAAGTGCTTTTCAATTTCAGGGTCATTTAGCTCAAAAAAATCAGTAAGTGCATGAAAAATACCAAATGACGCCAGAAAGGGTTGAAAATTGATGATGTGGCTTTGAATGGTGCATTTTGAACACACAAAAATTCTGGAATTCAAATAAGTTCAAAAAAATGAAATCTCTTCGTAACAAATGAGTTTTCGTCGATACTTCGAAATAGATTGTCCATTTTGTACATGAAGTGCATCCAATTTTTGTCGTAACCCACTCAACTTTTTAGCACATGTTATGTGGTTGAAATAATGATACCATGCCAACTTTCAACCTTTTCAGAGTTCATTTGAAGTGATTTTCAATTTCAGGGTCATTTAACTAAAAAAATCAGTAAGTGCATTAAAAATACCAAATGAAGTCAAAAAGGGTTGAAAATTGATGATATGGCTTTGAATGGTGCATTTTGAACACACACAAAGTTTGGAGTTCAAATTAGTTCAAAAACATGAAATCCCTTTGTAATAGATGACTTTTCGTTTGAAACCGTGATACTTCGAAATAGATTGTCCATATTGTACACGAGGTGCTTCCAGTTTTTGTCGTAACCCACTCAACATTTTAGCACATGCTATGTGGGTGAAATGATGATACCATGACAATTTTGAACCTTTTCAGAGTTCGTTTGAAGTGCTTTTTAATTTCTTTCAAAACATCGTAGGAGTGGAGTTCAAAAAAGAATCAGCTAAAAAGCTTTTATAAACCTCTAGTATTTTTGAAACAATAATTATATAAAAATTATGCAACTAAAATTATCAAAGTATTTTTTGTTCAAAACATTAATAGCAAAAAGAATATAATGATAAAACACACTGGAAATAAATAAAGCGAAAAGTAAATAAAGCAAGAAACAAAACAAAATAATGGAAATTATGCAACTAAAATTATCAAAGTATTTATTTGTTAAATAAATGAACTAAAATAACAGAAGAAAAATACTGGAAAAAAATTAAAACAATAAATAAAGCAAAAAAACAAAACAAAAAACAGTTTTTTTTTAAATGCCGCCTACTCGGCCACCACGTCCTGAATACGACTAGAAACCCAATAGCTAGTTGGGCCAGGATTCAGGCCCGTAGAAGGACGAGTAGGCCCACATGCAGAGGACAGTGCAATTAGGCCCGTAAGCTTGCAGTTGAGAGAAGCTTGAGAGGGTTGGCGCAGCAGCGCTTATAAACCACTCTCGAGCCCTCTCGGCTAGCGAGGTGGGACTAAAAATTTATCCCCGGGCAGCACCACCTTTTTGTCCCGGTTGGTGCAACCAACCAGGACCAATGCTCTGTGTATATGAGCGACAGTTTCGTTTTTTCAGATTTCATCTAGCACTTGCCCCCGATGCCACCGAGCAGATCGACGCCGCCAGGCTGCCCGAGCTCGCCGTCGACGCCCTTTGCCCCGACGCGCGCCCTGCCCCGACGCCAGCACTGCTCCCTAACGCTTGCCCTGCCCCAACGCACCGCCCTGCCCCGACGCGCTGCCCTGTGTCCCGACGCCGGCGCCGCTCCTCGACGCGCGCCCTACCCAAACGCCGCCCCGTGCCACAGCCCTGCCCCGACGCCGCCGCCCCTCCTCCCTGTTCAGTCCGACCGGCCCCCTTTCGTCCCTCCTCCGTGTCCCCGACGACGCACTTTTTTTTGTTCATGTAATTTTTTATAGCATTTTTGGTCCATGTATATATGTGTGTGTAGACGGATGGATGCATGGATGTATATATATATATGGAAAATTATCATATGATATAAAAAAATATCGTAGCTTCCTGTTTTTTTCCATGGATGTATGCTAAAGAAAATTATGAAAGAGTTTATGGGAGGTTTCTGTCAAAAGGTCCAATGATTTGTCAAGGCAAAAAATTGAACTAATTAAGGTATCCCATGTTTTTGTATATATGATATATGTATTTTGTTGGCAGAAAATAAGTTGTCTAAAAAGAAGTTCCTTCACGAAGGGGTTTTACTTTGCCTAAATCGGGGAGGGGCAACTTCAGTAAACGTTCATGATTTTTTTGTATATTAAGAAAGAGCGTAAATCGGGGAAATGAGGGGGGAGGAGTATCCCCTAACTCTCTCGGGAAAATGAGGGGGGAGGAGTCCGCAAACCCTAGAAGTGTTGTCGAGGCCACCCCAAACCCTAGAAGCGTTGTCGAGGCCAACCAAATTTACCAAGTTAAATGAGTTAAAAGAGCGTTGTCGAGGCCACCCCAAACACTAGAAGAGTTGTCGGACATTCATGAGAGAGGCGGTCCGTACGTCGGACATTCATGTTTGTATATTAATTGCCATGTAATATTTGTAGAAACTATGGATCCAAGAGACGAAGAACAAGAACAGTTGTTGGGGGACATAATCCATGACGGACGTGATATCTTGTCATATCTTAACTTCACCGATGGTCTGGAAGGAGTGGATTATGATGGCTCCGGTGATCGAACAATGAAGGAGGAAGGACATTATCATGATGGCTCCGGTGACCGAATGCCGGAGGAAGAAGGAGACCATGATGACGGCTCCGATGGCCGATCGGAGGAGGGAGCTGTTGCAAAGTCCGGCGAGGTATATATATTAATTAAAACTATGCTGACTCTAGTTAATTGATGCATTAATTGTTTTGGTATGTACATATATTAATTAACTCGTCTTTCTTCTATTATAGCCCTCCGGATCAAGCCAAACTTCGGTAACGAGACGATGCCCGAAGAAGAGATTGCACAAGGATGAAAAGTTCACGATCATAGCACTCGCGGACGATGGCCATCCAATTGAACACAAGCAGACCAAGACACATTTTCTGCTCAGTGCGGAGCTATTGTTAGGGACAACATCCCGATCAGCATCAAGCAATGGAATAATCCTAAGGACGGCGCCCCTGATGGTGATTATGTCACCGATAGACAGAAATAAGATCTTTGGACCGCGCTGAAGGCAAATTTTACCCTACCTCCAGAGGAGGATCCGAATAAGCCAGTTATAGAGCCACGGGTCAAGGCGTGTGCTCTTAAGAAGATGGCAGATCTATTCAGGAGGTGGAAGAATGAGTTGAAATCAAAGTTTGTCGACAAAGGGAAGACTCCAACATTCGTCGGCCGATATGAGAAGATAGGAGATTACTGGCCCGCATTTGTGGCCTACAAGACATCGGAGAAGAGTAAGAAAATGTCAGAGACAAACAAGAACAATGCTACAAAGAAGCAGTTTCACCATCACATGGGGTCAGGTGGCTACCTTAAAGCCCGGTCATTGTGGGACAAAGCTGAGAATGACCTGCTAGCTAAAGGGGTCCAACCACAGACATCTAACTGGCCAAACCGTTCAAGGACTTGGTTCTTCGGGGTTGGAGGAACATTGGACCCTGAAATAGGGAAGTGCTGTTGGACGGACGAGCAACTTGCAATACCCGTGAACAACCTTCAGAACTATATCACCGCAGCGTAGGAAGGGACGTTCATTCCCGACAGAGAGAAGGACGAGCTGACTGAGGCCCTAGAGAATGCTGAGCACCCTAGACGAACATGAGGCACACCAGGCTCCGTTCCATGGAAGGTTGGGTTTCCCGACTCAGGCGGTTACAGAAACCGGGAGAGAAAGAGGAAAGTGGAGCTAAGTGAAATTTAGAAGCTCAATGCAAACTACAAAAGCTAGAGGAAGCTGAGAGCCGGCGAGCTGTCGGCCAACCATCTCAGCGGCACGAAGCTACCCCAGAAGCTACTACCCCGCCATCTCAGCGGAGAAGCAGCATCGCTTGCACGAAGCCTGTTCAGCCTGACTTCACGTCTCGTAGCTACCCCGTGGATACTATCACGGAGGCTCAACATTGCGAGCTTATGATGAAATGCCGGAACCTCACTTTCAAGGCGGCTATCGGCTCTGTTGCATCTCCTCAACACAATGAAACTTTTCACTGCCGTCCGATTCCACATGGCTATGCTGTTGTGATGGTGGATGAAGTAATGCGGGAATTTGAGGAGCTCTAGCTTGACCACTGTACAGGTGAAGGAGAGAATAAGATGGTTCGTGCCCTGAGGAGTACATGTCTATGGCAGAAGGAGTACATCAAGCTTCCAAACTGGACACCTCCGACTCCTCCTTCTCCTCAAGCGAATCAGGGCACTCCGGCTCCTCCGACGATGACGACGACGATGAGTGATCAGGGCACACCGCCTCCTTCTCTGGCTCCTCCGGCGCGTGGGGGCACTCCGCCTCCTCCTTCGCCTACTCCGGCACGTCGGAGCAGTACGCCTCCTTCTTAGCCTCGTCGGCAACGGTGGAAGACAGACGCCGCCACTGTGGCTCCTCCGGCGCCTAGTAAGCAACGACGGAAGGGAGCCGCCGCCGCTCCAACGGCTAGCAGTACAAGCATAGGCAGCAAGGGATACAGATACGGTCCATCTCTCAAGCCTCTGGAAAAGTTACCATATGAGAGGACCTAGTCTGAAAACAAGGAGATAAGTCAGGCCGAAGTGAGGGACCATTTTGAAAAGAAAACTCCAACTCCGAAGGAGAAGATAGATCCGGTGAAAGCGATGGGCACTATCGATGCCCTGAAGCGACCACCACCGCCTCTGCTCGATTCCAACTATGTTTGCACTCTTAAAAATACATATCAAGATGCGCGGCGGTCGAGAAGTACTTCCAGTGATGCAAAGTTAGCAGAACGAAGGAGTGGGAAAAATATTCCCCAGCTCGGCGAACAGGCGAACCAATCGTTCCCCCTGCTTAAGGTTTCTAGCAATATCGTCGCTAATCATCCAGGGAAGGTCCCCGATACCAAACCTGGTGATTACCTGAGGGATGATGTACTGTTTGAGCATTTGGAAGTGGACGAATTCAAATACTGGTATGGGCATCCTCTCGTCAAACACGATCTTCCTCCTCTAACAACGATGATGCGAAGATTCACTGAATGGTACATGCAAAGCTGCCACGAGTCTGAGAAGGATTCTTTGGTACTATCAGTTAAAGATCAGAAGGACCTCGTTGGAACTGAAATGTTGAATATTGAATTTAAGGAGATATGGCAGTTATACAATCAGAAGGCCATAGAGAAAACAATCGTGACTTGCTACTGTCTGTAAGGACTACTTCTGTAATTAAGTCTCTCTATGTATATAGCTCAGCTCTTTCATTGCATGTATATATAATTATCCTCACTACTATATTATGCAGATTGAAGATCGTCGAATGCAGAAAAGCACAAATGTATGACATTGGGTTCATTAACCCAGATGTCATACATGAGCATAATTTAAAACATTATCCCACACAAACCGAGGAAAACTTGCTAGAATCGTTGCTTAAAAATCAAAACAAAGGGACAATACTCTTTCCTTACAACTTCAAGTGAGTGTTACTGTATTGTGCATATTTGTTTTCCCGTATTACTCGAGGTTTATAGTAATGTAATTGATGAGTTATGCATGCGTGTGCAGTTTCCATTTTATTCTGCTAGAGATCCAGGTTGAGCGGGGACTAGTAATCGTCTTAGACTCGAAACGAAAAGATCCCTAGAATTATGCGGACATGAATAAAATTCTCCAGAAGTAAGTTCAATCGATCATTATCACATCAGATCGGCAACTTTAATTTGTTCATTTCTTGATATCAAGTAATCATTTTCTTTGTCTGGCAGTGTTTGGAAAGAGTTCACAACAATTGTTCCGGCACTGCCGAGGGAGCTGCGATTTACACACCCGAAAGTAAGTACTACTAGCTAGTTCCGCGCATCTCCCATAGATTGTAGTTTCATCAATACCATTTATCATGCTTGATTACCAGTTTGATTGAACTCTATTTCTCATAAAGTGCTTGTGGCAGGAAAACGGGACTAATTTATGTGGATACTACGTTTGCGAGTTCATCTAGAACGCGACGACCCCTAAGCGGGGCTACTATGAAAAACAATTTCAAGTGCGTAAGCAATAATATTCACACTTTTATTTTATTACCATATATATGTATTGACCCCCTTCTTAAAATTAGATGTGGAAGAGGCGGGATGAAATCCTACCACATGATCACATACGAGTAATCAAGAAGAATTGGCGGGATTCTTTCTTGACCATGTCATCAATAAAGCCGGAGAATACCTTCTGCAATTGGACATTAGATGTTAGGGATTGTAAGAGATCTTATATTTTATATATGTAGCTAGTAGCGTCGGATATATATACAAAAACTTGTTATATGACCAATATCTCGGAGAAAGAGAGGTCGATCACTTCTATCTCTATATGTTCATAACGATCTTCTGTACTTAACGGTTCCTTCATTTTGCTTACTAGCTAGTGTGTCAAGTTCTCTCTATAGTAGCTAGCATCGACCAAGCACGGAGAAAGAGAGGACACTTCTCTCTATCAATTAGCTAGCTATATAAAACCCCTAAATTAACTCTCAAAAATCCCCTAAACCCCCCTCCCTTTCAAAATAAAAAAACAAGCAACTGCCCGATGCTGACGCATGGATGCCTGTTGGTCCCGGTTGGTGTTACCAACCGGGACTAAAGGTCCTCCTGCCTGGGCTCCCCGCAGAGGCCACGTGGAGCCCCTTCTGTCCCGGTTTGTAAGAGAACCGGGACTAAAGGTTTTGGGCTTTAGTCCTGACACTTTTGTCCCAGTTCTGAAACCGAGACAAATGGGCCTTATGAACCGGGACAAATGGGCCTTTTTCGACTAGTGTTATATTGCTCATATCATGCATATGGTGTATTGCATTGTTATGTCATCTGCTTAGTTTAGACATGCTTTGCATGAATGCCACCTCTTTAGTTTCTATATCATATATGTTTATTATGCAATTCCATCTTGTTTACTCATGCATTATATATGTGAATTATGCAATGGCATGTTGTTTATCCAGGTATCATATATGTGAATTATACCATTTCATCCTTTTTTGTATGACATATTCCATTTGTCGACAATGTCTGTATATTCCACTACTCTTCCTGTGCATCGGCCATTTGAGTCTGTGATGGAAACATCTGGAGTGAAAACAAGGTCTTCAGAGCACACAATGCTACCTGCTGAAGCAGATATCTTGCTGGTTACATATAGCTATTCAAAGGAGGATTGGGAGATAGACAACCAGTCCTATTTCCCCCTGAGGTGTATGCTCAAACTTGGCATGGTTATATTACTCATGTCATGCATATGGTCTATGGCATTGCTTAGTTTAGACATCATATACACAATATTAAATGCCATTTGCTTAGTTTAGACATCATACACTAGTGTAGGTGGTTCCTATAAAAACGGTTTTTATCCCTTTTTGTGGTGTAGTTTTAAACCGCACCTTGCTTGTGTGTTCGATCTAGGGGGTGGGGCTATCTTACACAACACAAACAAATCATTGGCAATGCCTTCTCCGACCACACAAATGTGGCAAAAAGAGCTCCAATGCGATTGGAGGGTCATATCAAACAAACATATTATAACGTCGTGTGAGATGTTCTTAGCATCCTACATGGTGAATCCCAAATGTACGTTTCCGTTCATATGGTACATCACACGCAATTTTGTACATAACATCGTCTATGATAGGGGTGGCCATTACACATGATAGTTATAATTCCGTCGATTGCGTTATTCAATACATCACACTTGGTGCCTAGAATAAACTATGTGGCATAGGGTTGTCCATCACACACACTTTTTATGTGAAAACGTTGGTGATACGTGGTCTAACGCACACAGTTGTCGGCCGGAATTCATGTGTGATTGTTCACTGATCCAACATGCCAACTTGCTAAAAATTGTTTGGGTTTGTTGAGGTCATCACCCATGGTTTTGTTTGAGGAACCGTCCGGAGTGGAAAACCCCAATAAGAAGCCTAATTGCCCTATTATTTATAATCCATTTAGTAATCAAATTGACATTTCATATCAAGCACACAATATATTTCATATTTGTACTACGACAACCAGTATTTCATAATTCAAATCACACCAGAGTACAACATCATATAGCTTCAGCACTCAGTTACACCATATAGGCATATACCTAGCTACCCAATAACAACAATCGTACCAAGTTTCCATGCAACATCGAAAACCTTTGGAAAGTGGCCTCATAGACGGTAAATAGACAGATGAATCTCGTCTAGAAAATCGCTGAAGCAGAAGGCAAATATTGAGCCTTCAATGATGTTGAAGGTCCTTGCAACTTTAGGCCATTGCCTATGGATGATTGCCTTCCCATCCTTCATACTCTCGGGGAAGACTTCAAGATTATACCGTGGGTGCCATATGAATACCTTCCTCACCTCTTGGCCATACATGTGGTTTGAGACATAATCATTAATGAACTGCTTTGGAATGGACTGGAAACAAAGATATGCATAAATATCTTATCTAAATTTTGAAATTGTGCAAAGGTAAAATGACAAGGAATAAAGATAGTACCATCCTATTGTTGATTGATGTCTTCTTCATTGTGCAGACAAACATCTTGTTGTTTTTGTAGCTAGTTTCTTTATCTTAACAATATTTCCGTGTTTCTTGATTTGACTGATATTCATGAACACCTCATTTCCCCACATGCACAATGGGTCAAATAGTGGGTCTCAACCTCTTAAAGTAGGACCTACATGTGCAAGACCAAATTATAAAAACCTAGATATTAGAATGGTTCCTGAATTGCACAGTAATGTGCTATTAGCCAAAGTATCATGGATGTGCAAACCTCGATGGTAAACTTCAGTGTCTCCCATTGTTTCCCCCTGCAACATATATAAGATATATATTCATCAAGTTATAAGTGAGATTTGACATACTATCAGTAAACTATGTTAATGATAAATAAACACACTGCAAATCCAATAGACTAATTCGAGCCATATGGAAAAGCTAGTTATCTAAACCAAACATGCTAAGAACTAGGAAATATAGCAATTGTATATGTTTCACATGTATTTAGTACATCCAAATTCGATTTATTTCTCACATGCATAACAATACAAAATTGTACCAACAAAAAGCGAACATCACATTGTAGAATTGAACCAAACAATTAAATGATCACCACAACAAATGAACCAAAAATTTAACTGAGGACCACATTGCACAACAAAACATACTATAAGATTAAATTGCATAGTATCATTACATTGGACATTTCACTAGACCTTTTAAAGCGAAGGCAGGATCACCACATGCAACATGTAAACTGAACATGCTTAGCTGGCATAGCTAGCTGAACATAGGTCCTTAGTAAGCTAGAAAACAAGCTATTCCTCACCATCGGAGATATCGATGATGATGGGCTCCTTAAACTTGGAAGAGAGCGAGGCCTCCACATCGCGGGTTTCCTCCTCATAGTAGTGAGTCGCCTGAGCCTGATCGGGCACCAACCTGCCGGCTCTAGAGCTGAGGTCAACAAAGCACATTGAGAAAACACTCGTAGTCTTCGTCAAAGGCACCATCGGCGCCCTCAAGAAACACCACAAGTTGTCATTTAAAGCAGCCAACCGTGTGGTGGCATCCACGCATGAGGCGTCGAAGGTGGCCTCGACGACGTGCTGCTGCTCCAAGATCTATGGGTCGACACACATAACAGCCATCGCGGCCTCATTCACACGTGTAGTTGCGATTTACTTCTTCGATGTCAAATGCTCCTTGAGATCCTGTCTATACTGCATGCACCATGGCTTTCAGCGGCGATTATTTGGAGGATGGGGTGGTGATTTTGGTGGAAGGTGTCTCGCTAGTGGTCAGGGCATGAGGGATGGAGGAGGAGGGGGTGTGGGGAAGGGGTATGAGGGAGGTGTTGATTACATGACTGGATGGACGAGGCCGAGCAGCAGGCAGGAGTATTGCCTGCGAGGAGGCGGCATTGTGATATGTCTCCAATGTATCTACTTCTCCAAATGCTTTTGCTCTAGGTTTGACCTCTAATTTGCCTAATTTGAATGAAACTAACCTGGACTAACGCTGTTTTTAGCAAAACTGCATTGGTGTTATTTTTGTGAAGAAATAAAAGTTCTTGGAATTGGACGAAACTTTTTTGTGAATTATTTCTAGGAATTATAATGAATTATGTAGCAAAGAACTACCAGAGGGCATGTGCCAGGGGCACCACACATCAAGGTGCCTCCCTAGGTCGCACCCTAATGGCTTCTGGGGCCCTCGAGGCTCCTCCGACCCTAATTCCAATCCTACAAAAATTCACATCTTCGGAGAGAAAAAATAGGAGAGAAGTTTTGGTTGCATTTCACGAGACGGAGCTGCTGCCACCTCCTGTTCTTCCCCGGACGGCTGATCTGGAGCCTGTTTTGGCTCCGGAGAGCGCAAATCATATGCATCGTCGTCGTCATCACCAACCCTTCTCCATCAACACTACCATGATGCTCACCACCGGGAGTGAGTAATTACTTTGTAGGCTTGCTGGATGGTGGTGGGATTGGATGAGATTGATCATGTAATCGAGTTAACTTTGATAGGGCTTGATCCCTAGTATCCTCTATGTACTGATATTGATGTTGCTATGACTTTGCTATGCTTAATGCCTATCCCTAGGGCCCGTTTTAATGATTTTAGATCTGAACCCATTATGTTTCCATGATCATAAGAGTGATTTGGATCCTATCTTGCAAGTTGTATGCACCTATTACGTGTCTTGATCCGCATTCCCCAAGGTGACAATAATTGGGATTCTTTCTGGTGATTGTCATAGTTTGAGGTGTTCATGTATTCACCATGTATTAAGGCTTTGTTTCGGTTATCTACTAAAAGGAGGCCTTAATACCCCTTAGTTTCCAGTAGGACCCCACTGCCACGGTATGGTAGGACAAAAGATGTCATGCAAGTTCTTATCGCAAGCACGTATGACTATATACGGAATACATGCATGCATTATATTGATGAATTGGATCTAGTTCTTTGTCGGCCTAGTGTATAACTATTATATGATCAATGTCATCTAAATCGTTATCCATCACCAAACCACGTGCCTATGCTTTACATATAGTGAATCTTGCTAAGTTACTACTCTTGCAGCTACTGTCATACCTAGTACAAAATTGTTGTTGTCACTATTGTTGTTACTTTTGCTACTACTATTAGTCCTGCTACTAAACCTTTATTGCAGAGAGATATCCCATGAGTGGCTGAATTGACAACTTAATTGTCAAGGACAATAAATATTCTTTGGCTCCCCTTGTGTTGAACTAATAAATTAGGGTGAAATACTACCCGTGAAGACGGACGCGAACGCCTATACTTGTGGGTTATCACATTGCAAGCAAGAAGTGAAGTTTTGAATTGGGAAAGGAAGGAGGAAATAGGAGAAATGTGGCTTTTGGTTGGTACGAGGGGTCTGGGAGGTAGATATTTCCGTGGTAGCCCAAAATTTTGGTTCGGTGCTGTGAAAAATTGGCGCGCAAAGTGTCATCAGACACACTACCCTACTCAGAACTGTGTGTGATATCAAAACATCACAAACGATTCCTATAGCTTACCCCATGTGTGATGAGTTTGAACATGCAAATTTTGGTCTCAAAGCTTCCAGCGTCAGATATTGGATACTACATTGCACATGATTCGTGCTAACAAACTTTGTGTGATGTACTTGAATTTCATTTGATTTGGAAGATGACATGGGGATACAACGACAAATTTTGTTCAGAATTTCCCTGGTTACAGTGGTCATCCACATCATTGCATAATTTAACATCACTTGCTAATTTGATTACTACACAAAAGATCTTACAGCACAACCCGCACTTACTTAATCGAGCAATTCCAGAAATTAAATAGAGCTAGTTAACTAAAACATTACTCTAACAAAAGAACAACACTCTAAACAAAGACTAATACTCTACCTTGCACTCGTCAATCTCCGTTGCCTCTGCCATGTCTAGCTCGCGCTCGACGACCTGTGGTGGAAGGGGCTCCATGGCATCCATTGTCACATACTTCCCAAGCATCTCACAGTTCGCGTCTGCCATCTCTTTGGAAAAGTGTGCGATATGCCAGGTGTTGGCAGCCACGGTCTCGTTGTTGACAGTCTCCATCTCGGCTAGCGAGGTCGCTGACAAACGAACGGTTGCTCGAGCCCTCTTGGTGATTGCCAACTCTTCAGACGTGGGTTGCCGACCAGTGTCCGAGAAGGCCACTGCCATTTGTCAGGTAACCGGCATGAGGTGAGCATGGGCGGCCTCGACACGGGTGTGGGCAGCTGTCGAGGAATGGGCAACTGCTGTGTCGTTCTCGCGATTTACTACTGCGGCCACAACTACCGTGAGCTCGCCCATAACATCCATGAGAGCAACCGAAGTCTCTGATAGGATGGATGTTGCAGCTGAGATGGCGGCAGCAACATCTATGAATGCGCTTGGTCTGGAGTTGGCTGTCGAAGCTACCTTCACTACGCGGATCCACGTCCCCATCTTTAACTGGCGATGATTGAATAATAATCGTCATAATGTGCTTGGGCAGAAAGTGTGGTTGACGCATCTGCGATGAACTATAGCCGACGAAGCTTCTGGCGTAAGCCATATATGAGGAATTGCCCAAGATATTTTATACTGCATCACACACGATTCAAGATCATGAACTATTTTTGATGTACTTGATTTTCTTAATGTTTTCAAACAAAAAATGAGGTTACATCGGGCAAAGGACGGCGTTTGGATAGCAATTACATTTATCTACGGTGCACATCCGGCTATAGGAGTGTCATGTTAAAATATGAAATTATTCATGGTTTGTTTGGCCTTTTATACATTAATTGAGTTGTTTAGGCATTTAATGAGCATAGTTCAAATATGAACTGTAAGCACATGCTCCAATGCACCAAATATGTTTAAAACTCATATATGTGTCCTTGGGTGCATGTTTAAGTCCCATGTAAGAAATGAGAATGGATTTCAAATATGTCGTCGTCGTGGCTTGGCCGCAAACATTGAGAATCTTGGTTTTTCAATTCTAGTAAAACCGAATCTCTCCTGAAATTCAAGAAATTTGACGTGGTGTCATGGCATCGCACATGTATGTCGTGGTTAAAAAATTATCCAATTTGGAACAAGTTTTGGTACAAGCCTCTTACGGACCGAAGCTTATCACATGAAGCTTTGGCATTCCGATAGGGAACGTGTCACCTTTTGTTGGCAAAACGACATTTTCTGCCTCTTCTCGCCTTGATTTTTTCAATGAGCAACATAGACTAACATGACTGTCTTTCTAAAATATGTTATCATGCAGGGTTGTTTGCCTTTTTATACATTAATTGAGTTTTCTAGGCATTTAATGTGCAAAATTCAAATTTGAACTGCAAGCATATGCTCGAGTGCAACAAAATGAGTTGAAAAATCATATACGTGTCCTTGGATGTATGTTTAGGTCAATGCAAGAAATGAGAATGAACTTCAAATATCTTGGCATCTTGGCTCGACCGTAGACATTGAGAATGTAGGTTTTTAAATTCCAATAAATCCAAATCTCGCGTGAAATTCATGAAACTTGACATGGTGTCATGGCATGGGACATATATGTTGTTGTGAGCAACATAGACTAACATGACTGTCTTTCTAAAATATGTTATCATGCAGGGTTGTTTGGTATTTTTATACATCAATTGAGTTTTGGAGGCATTTAATGTGCATAATTCAAATTTGAACTGCAATCACAAGGTGCAGTGCATGAAAATGGGTTAAAAATCATATACGTGTCCCTAGATGCATGTTTAGGCCCCACACAAGAAATGGAAATGAATTTTAAACATCTCGGCGCCTTGGCTCGACTGCACACATTGAGAAACCTAGTTTTTAATTTCTATCAATATAATACTCGTCAGAAATTCATAAAATATGGCATGTGTCATGGCATGGCACATATGTGTCAGGCCAATGTGGGATAAATTTTGGCACACGCCTCTTACAAATCAGAACTTCTCGCAAGAAGCTTTGTGGTTCCGTTAGGGAACACATCACATTTTGTGCACGAAACGACATCCACTCACTCTTGTCGTCTTGATTTCTTTTCTAGAGCCAACAAAGACCAATAGGAGTGTGTTGCTAAAATATGGTTATTCACGGTTCGTTTGATCTTTTTATACATTAATTGAGTTTTCTAGGCATTTAATGTGCATAATTCAAATTTGAACTACAATCACAAGGTCCAATGCACACGAATGGGTTGAAAAATCATATATGTGTCCCTGGCTGCAAGTTTAGGTCCCATGCAAGAAATGATAATGAATTTCAAACATCTCGGCATCTTAGCTCAGCTGCAATCATTGAGAAACTTGATTTTTAAATCCCTGTAAATCCAAAACTCGTCAAAAATTCATGAAACTTGGCATGGTGTCATGACATGGCACATAAAGGCATCGTAAGATTTTGTTTCCCAATTTGAGATACAATTTTTTTGTTTTTTTCTTCTAGAGCCAACATTGAGAATATTTTTTTAAATTATATTGAATCCGAACCTCACACAAACTTCATTAAATTGAGAAGGGCACCACGATATAGCACAAATATGTCGTGGTATTTTTAGTGTCCATTTTGACAAAAGGCACACGCATTAATAGCAACAAAAGCATTTTGGAACAAAAACAGTCATGTTACCATCGCAAATGGTTGTATTATTTAAATCATGGGCATTCTAGTGACCATTTACATGCTGATAACCCACAGGTATAGGGGATCGCAAAAGTGTTCACGGGTAGTATTTCACCCTAATTTATTGATTCGGCATCAGGGGAGCCAATGAATATTAATTTTCCTTTACAATTTAGTTGCCAAATCAACTGCACTTAGGATATCTCTCTACATTAAAAGTTTAGTAGCCAGACAAAAAGTAGGAGTAGTAATAATATTGACAGTAGAAATTTTACTAACAGTAGTAACAATAGCAATTAAGTAGCAATAGTAACTTAACGAGATTCAGTTTATGTAAAGCGTAGGCACGTGGATCGGTGATCAATAATTATTTAAATGGCATCAACCATGTAACAATTACACACTAGGGCGACACACAACTAACTCCAATTCATCAACATAATGTAGGCATGTATTCCTTATATAGTCATACATGCTTGCGATAAGAACTTGCATGACATCTTTTGTCCTATCCTCCCATGGCATCGGGGTCCTATTGGAAACTAATGGATATTAAGGCTTCCGTTTGATAGAGAACTAGAACAAAGCATTAACACATGGTGAATACATGAACTCCTCAAACTACAACAATCATCGGAAAGATTCCCAATTATTGTCACCTTAGGGTATGCGGATCAAGACACGCGATAGGTGCATATAACTTCCAAGGCATGACCCCAATCACTCTTATATTCGTGAAAACATAATATTTTCAAATCTTAAATCATGGCACTCTGGACATAGTGACAATCATTAAGCATGGCAAAGTCATGGCAACATCAATCTCAGAACATAGTGGATCCTAGGGATCAAGCCCTATCAAACTTAACTCGATTACATGATTAATATAATCCTATCCCACCACCGTCCAGCAAGCCTACAAAGGGATTACTCACTCCCAATGTTGAGCATGATGGCGGTGTTTATGGAGAAGGGTTGGCGATGACGACGGTGAAGTTATTGGTGTAGATTGTCGTCATGATGGAAGCCCCGACGATGCTCTGGCGCCACCGGGAGAGAGGGGGGGATAGACACCTCCTACTTCTTCTTACTTGACCTTCCCCCTAGTTGGGAGGAGGGTTTCCCCTCTGGTCCATGGCCACTATGGCTCCCGGAGGGCAGCAACCCCTCCGAGATTGTATCTCTCTCTCTGTTTTTCTCCTTTTTTCGTGACTGTTTTCGGACCCCTTCACCGTTTCTTAAATATCCGGAGATCTGTAACTCCGATCAGGTTGAAATTTTGAGGGGATTTTTACCGCGAAAATATATTTCTTATGCCAGAAGGAGATCCTCAACCGACCTAAGGGCTGTCCACAAGCATCAGGGCACGACCCCACCCCCACGTCGCGCCATGTTGGCTTGTGGGGCCACGGGCATTGTCTGGCGTTGATTCTTCTTCCCAAAATTCACATATATTCCAAAAAAGTCTTCATAAATTTTTATCGCGTTTGGACTTCGTTCGATATGGAATATCTACGAAACAAAAACACACACAAAAAAAACAGGAACTGGCACTCGGCACTAGGTAAGTAAATTAGTCCCAAAAATGATATAAAATGTTGCCAAAACTATATGGAAGTTGTAGAGTATTGACATGAACCAATCGAAAATTATAGATATGACAAAGACGTATCAGCATCCCCAAGCTTAATTACTGCTCATCCTCGAGTAGGAAAATGATTTTTTTTATGTGGAGTGCTACCTAACATAATCTTGAACAAATGTATAATCATGGCATGAATATAAAGATACAAGTTATTCAAGACAACCGTCTGATAAAAGGACATCCATACTCAGGTTTACTAGAAACAATCATGTCCTTTCAAAATAACAATGCCAAAGAATGTTACCCCTACAAAATCATATAGCCTGTCATGCTTGGTCTTCCTAGCATAAACTATAAATCATGATCACCCTGGTGTCAAACCAAGCAATTGGATCATATTTTTCAATGGGATCAATTTTTTATTCTTCACAGAGTACATGAGCGTGAACCATGGACATGGCATAAGGGTGGAATAGAATATGGTGGTAGGTTTCAAAGGGGTAAAAGTGGAGAAGAAAGTCTTGCATCAACTTGGCATATCGACGCGCTATGGAGATGCCCATCAATAGATATCAATGTGAGGAGTAGTGATTGCCATGCAACGGATGCACTAGAGCTATAAGTGTATGAAACCTCGACTGAAGCTTAGTGGGTGTGCATCCAACTTTCTTGTTCATGATGACCTCGAGCATTTGAGGTATCCCGTCATCAGAATATATATATATACATATATATATATACATATATATATATATATGGTGGGCTCATTTGGCCTCCCCCATTTTTCATTTTTCGTCTGGAGTCTCATGATGACTTCTGGGGGAATCATAGTCTCCATCATCCTTTCCTCACTGGGACAATGCTCTAGTAATGATGATGATCACACTTCTATATACCTACAACTCGATAATAAAAACTAATAGGATGATATGACTCTATATGAATGCCTCGGGCAGTGTACCGGGATGTGCAATGATCTAGCATAGAAAAGGATATCAAAAAACAGACAAGCCATGTAAATATCATGCTATCTATCTTACGATCATGCAAAGCAATATGATAGTGGAAGTGCAAGTTATATGAAGTGACAGTGGAAGTTGCATGGCAATATATCTTGGAATGGCTATGAAAATGCCATGATAGGTAGGTATGGTAGCTGTTTTGAGGAAGATATAATGATGCTTATGTGCAATAGAGCGTATCATGTCACGAGGTTTGCATGCACCGGCAAAAGTTGCACCGATCCACGAGTTGAGAATGGGAAATGCACGAAACCGAAGAGGCTAGCAAAATATGAATAGGTGAGATTGTGGGTGTCCATGGATTCACATTAGTCATAAAAGAACTCATATACTTATTGCAAAGTTTTATTAGTTTTTATCACAAATCAAAGTACTACTCGCATGCTCACAGGGCGGAGGTTGGGAGGAGTTAACCATCGCGTGCCCCCAATTCAACATCACAAAGGATTTCAATCAAGGATAAATTATGCTCCAATCTCCATCACATAACTAGAGACTATACGTGCATGCTTAAATAATCACAAACCTTTACATCAATATTCTAACTAATACACAAACATCAACTAGTGCACCCACATATTACTATCTTTATGTTGCAAAGCTATTGCAGGGAATGAAACATATCATATTCTGTGATCTACAAGTTTTATGTAAGATTTTATGACTAACCATGTAAATGACAAATTCCTGTTGGCTCTCTAAATAGGTATAAGTGAGGCATGAGAGTTTAATTATTTCTACAAAAGGCCTGGACATGCTCTAATAAATATAACTAAAGCAAAAGAGCATTCTACAAATAATGGTTTCCTATATGTAGAGAAACAGGCATCCAACTTGAAATAATATAGTGAAGCACATGAAGCATTCTATAAAGCCATATTCAAAATATATAAGTGAAGTTCAAAGAGCATTCTATAAATCAACCATGGACTTTCCCATACCAGCATGGTGCATTGCTAAAAGGAAAATAAAAGGCACACGATGCTCCAAGAATTTACGCATATCATGTGAACAAAACAAAAACCAAAACATACTGATAGTTATTGAAGAAGAAAGATGGTATGCCTTCCGGGGAATCCCAAAGATTAGATGCTTGAGTACACTTGAATATTTACTTGGGGTGCCTTGGTCATCCCCAAGGTTGGACTATTGTCTCTCTTTATTCTTCTCATATCGATACCTCCTCGATCTTCGAACACTTCATCCACACAAAACTTAATAGAAGTTTCATTAGAAACATTAGTACATAATCATCAAATATCATCATGTCGTGCCATAACATTATTGCATAATTACAATTTAACATTTCCCACTGTATGCTATAACAATTCTATGGCTCCCATGTCATTGGGGCTCAACAAGAATTCAAGCATAAGCGCGCAAAGCAACTATAATAGCAATATGTGAAAAACAGGACAGTTTGTAAAGATGCAGATGGATACCATACATATTTAACTCAAACAATTCTAAAAAATTAGGAAGTGGTATAAAATTTGTATAAAAGTACTATGTAAAAATTGCAGAATCTTTTAACATTCCAATAAATATGAAAATTCAAACACTACAGCAAAAGTTTCTATTTTTACACAACACATATCAAACAAGCAATTTAAACATCCTAAAGGTAATTCCTGGCACATTATTTTTGTAATACAATATATTTATACAAGGGGATAATTATTATTTTTTAAAAGTTTCTGTAATGAAGATTCATAGAGTTTCGATGGGCATGAACAAAGTTCAAGGCTAGCCCCCACTTTAACGGTGTTCGTCTTTGTAACTTTCACTTCTCTTATTGAAAAGGTTTTAAGTTCCCCACTTTATTTTTTTGTTTTAATTTAATTTAAAATCACACAACAGAAATAAATGACTCTCTAAAACTTCCAGGTTGTCTCCCTGGCAATGCTTTCTTTAAAGCCATTTAGCAAGGCATATATTGCTCAAGTAATTCATCCACCCAAATCCCAAAGTATATCAAAGACAATCTTAATTAACAATGATTAGTAATTAAGTAGTGATCACAAAGTGATGTATATCATGTGACAACAAAGTCTCAGTCTCTTCCTATGCATTGGCATGTCATACAAGAACAAATCATGCACATCAAGTAAATACCAATACATAGCATAAGTAGTTTCTTGCAATTTTATCGTATTGGAAACATAGAGAGGTGAATATTTGGTTCCTCTCTAATAATAATTGCAAGTAGAATCAGCAAGCACATGCATACTTATATTCATCAAAATCTTCATGTGTGATAGTAAGATGCAAGCCATCAACATAATTCTTAATAAGTGCAAACTTCTCCTATATAGTGTAGTTTGGAGAATTCAAAAAGATAATATGACTATCATGTGTGGGTGCAATAGTAACTATTTAATGCTTAACATATAGAACTATAGAAAGTTCATATCCATAAGCATAATTCATATTGGAATCATGGCCACAAGCATAGCAAGCATCAAGTTCATCAAAAAGGGGCGTTTGAAATGAATCCAAGGGATCATAACAATCATCATAGCATTCATCCTTCGGTATGTGCGGAGGGAAATTAAACAATGTATGAGTTGAAGAGTTACTCTCATTAGAAGGTGGGCATGGGTAGCTAATCCGCTCTTCCTCCTTTTGTTCTTTGCTCTCCTCCTCATCTTTTTCATCTAATGAGCTCACAGTTTCGACAATTTGTTCTTCCATAGATTCCTGGAAAATTTTAGTATCTTCCAAGGCAGCGGACATTCTCTCAATAAATTCAATAATATTAGCATTTTATTCATAATTATCATAGAAATATTTAAGTATGGCAAAAAAATAGATTTGTGAGGAACATCATCATACTTTTCAAGCAAAGAAGCAAATTCATAAGCACCTTTAAAAGCAACAAATTCTTCTATTTGTTCCACATCATAGTAATCATATATACCATTAGCATAAGAAGCCAAGGTTTTATTATCATTAAATTCACATTGAAAGGGAAGGTGAAGACCCTTAATCTTCGAGCAGTAGGGATAATCACATTTCAAACATGCATCCCAATCAAACCAACACAAAATTATAATTTGATCCCATAAGTGTTTCCCTTTTTGAGATAAGTGATAATCCCTAAATTACTCATGTTGATCCAACGTGTCTCCCACTATAAAGTTTAACGAGGATTTCTTAGGATTATCAAAGGAGTAATTAACATGTTTCACATAACTAGCATCGAGAGTTTTAGGAGGTTCCCCATCTCCATCAGTAGCAAGTACCACTAATGTTTTGTGTGTTTCATGTTGCATATCCATAACTAAAGATATAAAACAAATAATAGCAGAAAATAAAACAACTAATAACAAAAAAAATACTTAGTGATAAAGAAAACAAGCAGACACGAGAATATCAACCACTACGCTATTGCTCCCAGGAAACGGCGCGAGAAAAAGGTCTTGATAACCCACAAGTGTAGGGGATAGTTTGTAGCTTTTTTCAATAAGTAAGAGTGTCAAACCCAACGAGTAGATAAAGGTAGAATTAATACTCTCTCAAGTTCTATTGACCACCGATACAACCCTACGCACGCTAATGCTTACTTTACCTAGAACAAGTATGAAAGTATTTTGCGGGAAGCAAACTAGAAGTACTTAGTAGGTGTAAAAGATAATTTTGCAAGATTCATGTCATGCCCTGTGATTGTATCCCTTTGCTATGCTATGGTTTTATAAAAATTGGAACCATTTAAAACTTTTTGAGTGCAAGTGCTTGTTTGAATTGTTGATGATTGCTTGTTTGGTTGATTGTGTTTTGGCACTCAAGGATCTTATTCCCTCTAAAACTCATCTCCTTAATCCAAACTATTTCCCAATGATCATGCCATGTGTATAGTACCTAAATCTATTTTTATCAAATATTATTTTGGCCAAAAAGGATTTGTTCATGTTAGGTTTTCAAAAACCCCTGAATTGAGGTTTGTACTACAAGTCCTCAAATTGGGTGGAATGTTTTGCACCAAGGACTTTATTTGGAACCTACTATATATATGACCTCCAAGAAACATCCAATATTCTTATTAAAGATTATTTTATTATTTATTTATAGGCTTTTCGTTAAGACTAGAATAGTCTTTCATAGGGAAAAATTATTTAAATGCTTTGCAAATATTTGAGAAAATTTAGGGAAACTCGGTGGACATATATGTTACATATATATGAGTTTCAACACATGGTCACGTTCAAAATATTGGACAAAACCCTCCAAAACCCTTTATGCTTAAATCAAGTATTTGGAATATTTCTGTAAGGATTATTCTGAATAAAATCCACGAAAATTCCAGCAAGTCACACATGTCATATGTGAAGATCTTTAAAATTTTCATATCAATCCTCATTGATTTGCTTCACCAAAATATCCCAAAACCCTCTCTATCCAGAATCAAACTTGAACAACTTTACATTGTGAAGTTTCTTCTATTGACCCCAAACTTTGTGGGAATGCTCTAATACCTAAATAATGCTACTACACTAAGTGTGCATTTAGGAGAATATAATTGCATGCATGGATGTACAGAAACCTGATTCTGTTGAATTCTAGGGTTTACCAAGTTTACATTATCAACTTTCTGTAAATGATCTCAAACTTGGCAGTCCACTCTATTTTTACCCACCATTTCATCATGTTTAGTTTCATCTATAGTAGATGAGCTTAGCATGTCCGAACACTGATCAAACACCTTCTGGTAGAAAGCAAATCTCAATGATTGAACCCCATCCCCTTCACCTCCAATTTTTACCATAGCTTTGTGCATTCCCTCCACACCTCCAGTAAAGTTCCTGGTGCCAGAGAGCATGATTGCATGGGGTAGGACCCCCATTTCCCTCTATGGACAGCCCCATTTTTTCCTTCTCTCACTTCTCCCTCTCACTCATGGCCACTCCAGAAGATCCAGTGCCACTTTCCAGTTCTTTACTTCCCGCTACAACTCTCTGACACAAGTGGGCAAGCCAAAGAGTGCAAAAGTCCTGCCATGCCGGCCAAAAGCATGCTCTGGAGCGCACTACAGGACGACAGAGCATTGATGCCATGCCCTGCCCATACTCCCGATCACCTCGAGCCTCCCTCTCGCGCTAGTCGAGGCACCTTCGCATCCGCAACACACTGGTCTGCCAACCCCCTCCTCTCTCTCCCTCCAACGGCTGTCCCCATCGCGCGTGCGATGCCGCCCCCTCGGTCAATGCTCGAACTCGCATGTGCGCACACTCCCGCCTCCGCTCTTCTCCCTCTGGTCATGGACGAGCCCTAGGTGGACCGTAGACACACCTCCTCCTCCTCCCGTGGCCTCTGGCCTCGGCCCCGAGCTCGCCGGCGCACCGGCGATTCGGTGGACCATGCCCTGCCTATTTAAGTCCATCCCATGCTTCCCTCTCCCCTTTGCTGACCATCTACCACTCCCAATTGACCCTCTGCGCCAGCCAGGTGACCTTCTGAGCTCCCCATGCCTAGATCCAATCGGAGCTCCGCCGCCTCGGAACTCCGGTGATCTCACATAGGACGCCGCTCCGGTCCTCCTTTTCCTCCATCTAGATCTCCCTTGCTCCCCTGATGTGATTCCCCTCTCCCTGTTCATTTTGCAGCACGAGACGGCCCCGACGATCACCTCCCAAAGCGCCTCCGCCACGGGTACCTCATCGCTGGCAACTCCCTGCTCTCCGGCGTCCCCTCCCCAACCTCCACCCAATAGGCGACGGATCCCTGAACCCATACCCATCATCTTATCTCCTCGCTGTGGCCCCACTCGCTGGCAGTGAGCTCCTCCGCCCACTGGCGAGGGGTTGACGATGACCCCGATAGGTGGGGCTTTTTGTCAGCCTTCCACCCCCTCCCGTGTCTCTCTCCCTCTTGCTGGCCTACGGGCCCCACCCGTGAGGTTTGAAGCCTGATGAGCATGGGGGCACCGAGACGCTTGGGCGACCTGCTGGGTGGGCCAGCTCGGCTGGCTGGCTCTGGCCCAGGGCACTGAGGCATTTTCTCCTTTTCTTTTCTGTGGATTTTTTCGAAAATTCCATAGGTCAAAATACTTGTCCTATTGACAAAATTCCAACTCGACAAATCTTAGAATATCCTGTAGTATTTAATAAAGCCACTTGTGCCAATTTTTGAAAACATTTTATGTACTAGATTTACTTAAAACCTAGTTTTGAATATTTTTAGCCTGTGTTAGAATAGATTTCAAAATCTTTTTCACTTCAAAACCATAGATAAATATTTTAGTCTCTATGTAGTATTTTACAGAGTAGGGTAACATTTTAGAAGTGGATTTTGTGCTCTATTTTTATTGTGTTCTTATTTATGCCCGTTATTATTGCAATGATAGATTACGTTGTGGACGAGGAAATTGGACCCGAAGACTTGGAAGACCTCGAGGACTTTGTTGATCCAGGAAAGCAACCCCTTGACCATGCCTAAGAAACATTTTAATGCATGTCATGTAGCACTTTATGTTTTGATGAATTGATCACGATGATGTGGTGTGCACTTCGGTGGGATGCCTCCGATACTTTTACCGTTGATACTTCCATCGTGCATGACCCTACCTCCTTATGAGGCTTGTGCGGGTGGGAAATAGATAGGCTACTCGTAGATGCTACGCAAGTGGGGTGGGGATATGCATGGTGACGGAAAAAAAAGTGTTTTCAAAGACTTTTCGAAAACCCCATCAGATGCCACTAATGCCCAAGGGACATGATCATGAGTTAGCTAACCACTTGATAAATAAGTGGTGTACCAGAGCAAGTGAGTGTGTTTATTTTCGAAAACGAATTAGATTTAAGGTTTTTCGACCGTTTCCAACCTCACATGTACAACCACAATGCCCCTTATGGGATGGAGCTTTGTTGATTACTTTGATGGGTGTGAGCAGAGAGCCCGCATTACTAGTGGCAGGAGTGACCTGGTCACTCTTGATACGCGGTTGTGCCAGGAAGGACGATCATGGGTTTATTTTAACACACACCGAGCACACCATTGGTCCCTGCATGAGTGATACTTGTGATGTACATCATGTGGGTTGTGTGCCATCGAATGAACTCTTTGTTAGTATCGTTAGGGGAAAGTTAATGTTCGGGAACTTACCTCGAGTATGCAATATACTGTGAGTCATGGCTTGACACGGAAGTTTCCCGAGTCTCGTGGTTAAAGTGTGCAACCTCTGCAGACTATTCGAATAGTCATGTCCACGGTCAAGGACAGTTGGGTGGTGCTGCTTAAACTATGTCCAGTGTTTTCACAAACTTAGTGTGTGTGGGTGGAAGAAAGATGATGGTTGAGCTAAGTCCGATGACTTGGCATGATGATTGAACATGAGATGTTCAAACCCTGTTTATATTTACTAGCACATATGCCTGTGTGTTGCAACGGGAGAGAAACTTACCAATTATGTGCAAGCAAGGTCTTGTAGGGAATTTGTTACGAAGAAATTTCTAATTGTCCCGTACACCCAAGTGACCAATAATGCAACATCCGGATAGTGAAACCTTGAGGCACAGATGTGCACATCAAAGAATAAAAAATGCATATCAGCCTGGCATTAAGAACATATGCCCTTCCTCATAACAGAGGAAAAAAATTATCCGTTATATAAAAGTAGGAAACCCATTAGCAAAATTTCTAGTTGTCCCGTGATACGTCTCCGTCGTATCTATAATTTTTAATTGTTTCATGCCAATATTATAAAACTTTCACATACTTTTGGCAACAATTTATATGATTTATTGGACTAACCTATTGATCCAGCACCGAGTGCTAGTTCCTGTTTTTTTGTTTTTTTTGTTTCCCAGAAATTCCATATCAAATGAAGTCCAAACGCGATAACATTTATGGATATTCTTTTGGAATATTTATTAAATTTGAGAAGTGGAATCAATGAAAATAGGGTCCCACAGCCTCCACCCTCTACCAGGGCGCAGGCCAGGACCCAAATGCGGCCTGGTGGACCGTGCCCACCTTGTTGGGGATATAACCCAAGGGTGAGACCCTCCCAGGTGGGGCCGGGTCATGCAGTTGGCGGCTTACGACAACTTCAGGAATAAATGTAATCAATGGGCCAGAAGGCCAAGAGCCAGAAGACAGGATATAACCCGGTGGGCTTAAGCCGCCGGGGGGACTTGTTAGATTAGGAATATATAGTTAGAGGCGAGGTCGGTTGTCAAGTATAACCCAACCCAGACTCTTGTAAGCTCAAGGCCTTTTCCCGTGTTTATAAGGGAGGGTTACCTCGGCGGCTGAGGACACGAAACAACTCATCGATAGCTAGGTCGAGCGAACTCACTCCCGTGTAATTGATACCCAATCAATACCGCACAGAGCAGGATGTTGGATTTTACCTCTTTCCGAGGGGCCGAACCTGGGTAACCCCTGTCTCCCGATTCCGATCAACCCCTGCGAGCTCACTGCCTTAGCGATGGCCTCAAACCTATGTCCTTTCATGAGGACATCTACCGTGACAAAACCACGATAGTTGGCGCCCATTGTGGGGCCAGCGCTCGGTGGTGTGGAGTTATCGAAGGGCTCTCTCCCGGGGATCGAGGGATACGCCATTAGCAGGATGACCGAGAGTCGCCGCAGCAAGCTCTACATCAACGATGTTGGCTGGGGCCCCAAGGCCGTCTCAATCGAGTACGGGCACCGGGTCCCCTTCGATAGAATTCACATCTTCATCGGCAAGATCGGCGGATCTAAATCCGGGCCACACATCTGCACCGACCTCGTCGAGCCGGCTCGGCGCGTGCAACCCACCCGTGTTAACCCAGGCAGGAAGCATGTCTTCGTCGGCTTTAGCCAAGGCATAGAGCTTGAAGGTTCCATGTCGCGGGGGGAAACTCTCATCTACTCATACGATGCTTCCTCGAGCGGAGAGACGGAATCAATCTATCAGCTTCACAACGACGGGCTTGAGGACTACGTCGAGCATTACCCCGAGTCAGAATATCATGAACTGGAGGATTATGAGCCACCGAATGATAATGTTGTCTTCACGGCAGGTTCAGCACCGGCCCCTGGTAGCACAACCACTGATGCGAACGGATCTGGAGCCGGGAGGCTGCTGGCTCAAGTTCTTCTGGATCTGATGAACGAGCTTACAACTCTGATGGAAACTAAGGTCACTGTTGATAACCAACCGGCCCGTAACATGAAGACCACAAGGGTGAAGGACCAGATGGCCGGAGTCCAATAGGAAATAAATGCATTGAAAGCTCAGATGGATGCCGAGTCAGAGCACCTTAGGGCAGATGCTTTTCGCTTGGAGTTAGAGCAGCAGTCCGCAGCGACGGTTCACCGGATGAGGCATCAGTCCCGTTTGCCAGATCAATATGAATCCAGAAATCATTTAACATGCCAGGGACGGGACGGAATATACCTTTGACTATAACCCGGATGGCAGAAGTACTCGGAAGCCGGGCGGCGATTCAGCGTTAGTAGCCAGACCCGTCCCGCAGGAACTAGACCACACCATTGTCTTTTTTGATGCCACCGGGTCATTATCCTAACATGACAGAGAACATGGTGGCAACGGCGACCAGGCTTGGTACAATCCCCATCCCTTATGAGGCGCCTTTCGCAGAGGAAATACGGAACGCCATTGGATACCTGTAGACGGCGGTGGACTAGAAGGAGAAATATACTTATAGATGGAGTCACATGCACTGAAACCCCATCCCAAGCCGCAGCTACAGCCGGTGTTATGATTCGCCGGTGATTTCTAGCAGTGATCGACATCGAAACCCACCGCGGGATGATCGGCCGACTCTCGATGCTCGGGCACTGGTGGATTGGGAAAGAGCCCAGTGAGAGGCGGTGGCTCTAGCAGCTACGGCGACTTATCAGGAACCCACAATTGCACCTTTTGTTTCAGTAGGAGCCGGATTATCTTCTCGGGCTATGGGAGTGTCGTGCTTAGCGTTTGATTTGCAAAACAAGCGCCTGCCAAAAGACTTCAAGGGTCCTCCCAAGGTGCCCATTATACTGCAGACCTGCCTCGAGAAGCTTGGATTGGAAGTTATGAATTGGCCATGGAGATGTTGGATGTTAGCGATGCAGTATGTGCCAAATATTTCATCATGATGCTGGAAGGGCCGGCTCGCACGTGGTTGAAGGGTTTGCCACCCAACACCATTAATTCCTGGGCCAAGTTAAAAGCAAAGTTCATCAAAAATTTCTAGGGAACGTGCAAGCGGCCTATGACGATTGTGGATTTGGACCATTGTGTGCAGCGTGAGGACGAGTCGGCTCATCATTGGGTCCGACGGGTCTCAACTATCATCCACTCTTGTGATAACAGTACAACGTCTCAAGTAGTCTTAATTCTAGAGAAAAATTGCCACTTCACGCCTTTGAAGCATAAGCTTGGCCGGCTCAAACGCACATGCCAAGACATGGGGGAACTCATGGCGTCTCTCACCAAGTATGCAGACTCTGATAACACAAAGGACCCTGGCTCCGATGATGAGAAATCGGCCAAGGGCAAGAAGAATAACAATGGCAAGGGCCAATCACAGTACGGGGGAGGAAACAACAATAATGGCAATGGAGAAAAGCGGAAACACCAGGACGGCGGGTTAGATCTAGTGGTCAGCACCAACACTGGGAATAAACATGGCAAGGGTAATGGAAAGCCGCCTTTTAAACGCAAGCTTGCCGACATGGAGGCAATACTGAGTGCTCCTTGCCCGAAACATAGCCGTCCGGATAAGCCGTCTATTCATGCTTAGAGGGATTGTTGGATCATGTGCTAGTATCAGAATTACAGCGGTAACCAGCATCAAGGCGGTGGCGGTGGACCATCCGGTGGGTCAGGATCCGGACCTTCCACGTCTTGTTTTAGTCCGGGCGGCTCAGGCTCAGACCATTAGGGCCAAGAAAACCATGGAGGTAATAACCAACAGTCTGGCGGTGGAGGTCAGCAAAAAAATAACCACTCCGGATATCAGAGTAACCCTAAGCATCTTAGTGGAGGGCAGTACCATGTTTTTACAACCAGCGTTGACAAGTGGGACCGGAAGTTGCGCAAGCGGGCGGTTAATGCAGCCATGTCGGCTCTCCCACAATATTTGAAGTGGTCTTAGTTTGACATAACTTGGAGCAGGGACGATCATCCGCCACGTGTGGATAACCCGGGGCAATTGGCCCTTGTAGTCGCCCCCCAAGTGGGAGGATATATGTTCACCAAAGTACTTATGGATGGTGGCAGCAGCATCAACATCCTATATTATGACACTTTCCGCCGGATGAATTTGCTTGACAAAGATCTTAAACCTTCTTCAATAGTTTTTCATAGCGTGGTGCCTGGGAAGTCGGCTTATCTAGTGGGAAAAAATTTCTTTGGAGGTACTTTTGGTGATGAATTCAATTATAGGGTGGAATCTTTGTGGTTTGAAGTGGTCAAGATTAAGAGCCCATACCAGGCTCTGTTTGGACGACCGTCTTACGCCAAGTTCATGTTTAGGCCCTGCTATGTCTACTTATAGCTCAAGATGCCCAGATTAAATGGGACGATCACTGTGCATGGTGATCGGAAGACGGCTATCGGACGTGAGGAAGGTGATGCAGCATATCCAGAATCAAGTTGTGCTGAGGCAGAGCTCAAGTCTTATAAGGAAAATGTTGACCCGGAAGATATGACCCTGGTAAAGAAGCCTAACACGGAATCCGAGCCGCCCCACAAGTTTGTGGCAGAAAATACCAAGTTAGTGGACTTTACGCCTGGCAACTCATCACAGCAGTTCACCATTGGGTCTAATATGGATCCCAAATAGGAAAGAGCACTCATCGAATTCATCCTTGAGAATCAGGACATCTTTGCATGGAAGCCTTCTGACATGCTGGGTGTATCGAGAGAATTTGCTGAGCACCACCTTAACGTGGATCCTAAGGTTAAACCGGTCAAGCAGTTCCTACGTTGATTCAATGAGGAGAGGTGGAAAGCAATTGGAGAAGAGGTAGCCCAGCTCTTGGCAGCAGGGTTCATCGTCGAAGTTTTTCACCTGGAGTGGCTCGCTAACCCAGTGTTGGTACTCAAGAAGAACGGCACGTGGCGTATGTGCGTGGATTACATGGATCTTAACAAGGCGTGTTCGATTGACCAGTTTGCTCTCCCCCGTATTGACCAAATCATTGATGTGACGATAGGTTGTGAGAGTCTGTGTTTTCTGGATGCTTATTTAGGTTATCATCAAATCAAGATGGTAGTTAAGGACCAAGAGAAGATGACTTTTATTATGCCTTTTGGTGCTTTCTGTTATGTGTCTATGCCTTTTGGGATCAAGAGTGCCTAGGCGACTTACCAGCATTGTGTGCAAAACTGTCATCATGGTCAAATTGGGCGCAATGTTCATGCTTACATAGATGATATTGTGGTCAAGTCAAGGAAGAAGGAAACTCTGCTGAATGATTTGAAGGAAACCTTTGACAACTTACGGGTCTACAAGATAATGCTTAACCCAGCAAAGTGTGTTTTTGGTGTACCTCCAGACAAGCTCTTGGGGTTTTTAGTCTCTGGGCGTGGCATTGAAGCTAACCCAGACAAGATAAATGCTATTACTTCCTTGTCTAAGCCGGTGTGCATCAATGATGTTCAACGCCTGGTCGGTCGTGTTTCTGCACTAAGCCGGTTTGTCGTGTCCCGATCCTAAGCCATATGAATCCAGCCTGTAACATGTCACACCACTTTGTGGCCTCACGCATGGTAACCCACGGCTGCCACATTACCTTGGTCGAGATCGTTTGCGCCTTTGGGCTCACGGATATCAGCATGTCGCTAGCATTCACACGTCAAAGAACCCGGTTCGAAATGACTAGTTATAGACCCAAGCGGCACAACCGTACAGGGACAGGCATACGTAACCCAACAATGCAGGTGTCGGTCATCAACATGTGTAGATGAGTCATAGCAAGATACAAGGACTCCACTACGCCATGGGACATAAATGTCATCACTGCACGTAGACAAGTCATAGCATGCTACAAGGACTCCATTACACTACGAGACATTTCCCCGAAGGGACAGACACGACAGCAAAGAAAGATACACGTCAATCAATCAATGTGTCCGGAGCAGTAGTAAGCTACCATGGCTGGGTGGAAGCACAAAGAGGCATTTCCCTGTAAAGAAGGCTACTAAAGGCACACAACTAGGTGTCGAATCCCACACATACCAATGCATTTCAATCATAGACGCACTATGCACGATATGCATCGATACAACAAGGCATCACAACAAAACTCTACAACAAAACATTTATTTAGGAGGCTCCGAGGATCCAACATAGTATAATGTTACAAGCAGGAGGGGCCACATGATCCAACATTCAGATCACACAAAAAACAAGCGGAATTTACATGTCTGAGTACAGACATCTACAAAAGCGGCTAGAACAGCGTGAAAAGCTACAATGACACTACCAAAGGAGCCAGAATCGTTTTTGGGTTACTAAGCTAATACATCAATGTCAATGTCAGAAGAAACATACCTGAAAATGTGTATCTTTGCAAAAATGTAAATAAGCAACGATGAGTATGAAGGTACTCAGCAAGTCTTACATAAGAACTATCTACATATGCATCATGTATCAATGAACAGGGTTGCGGGGTTTACTGCAGAATGCCATCTTTGACATTTGGATATCCTAGACTACGGCAAAGTATCGAACATATCCCTACTCTCCCGTATCCCTGCGAGAGAGCACACATGATTCCACATGTCCCCCCTAGCCGCGCCTAGCAGGCTTGTCGCTCCCTGGCAGGTCTCCTCACCCTATTCTCTCGCCTATAAATACCCAAATATTCCCTCAACATGAAAGAGAGCCACGAAAACACTTTTCCGCCGCCGGAAGCCTCCGTTCCAAAGAGATCCAATCTTGGAGCCTTTTCCGGTAATCTGCCGGAAGGGAGTTCGAGCATGGAGGGCATCTACATCAACTCCATTGCCCCTCCGATGATGCGTGAGTAGTTCACCACAGACCTACGGGTCCATAGCTAGTAGCTAGATGTCTTCTTCTCTCTCTTTGATCTTCAATACCATGTTCTCCATGATCTTCATGAAGATCTATCCGATGTAATCCTCTTTTGTGGTGTGTTTGTCAAGTTCCGATAAATTGTTAGTTTATGTTTAGATTATCCATGTGTCTTATTTGAATCTCCTCTGAATTATTATCTGCATGAATTCATATCCTTGCAAGTCTCTTCGAGTTATTGGTTTGGTTTGGCCAACTAGATTTGTAATTCTTGCAATGGGAGAAGTGCTTGGTTTTGGGTTCAATCTTGCGGTGTCCTCACCCACTGACATAGTAGGGGTAGCGAGGCACGTATTGTATTGTTTCCATCAAGGGTAACAAGATGGGTTTTTCATCATATTGCTTGAGTTTATCCCTCTACATCATCTCATCTTTCTTAATGCGTTACTTTGTTCTTCATGAACTTAATACTCTAGATTCACACAGGAGTCGGTTGATGTGTGGAGTAATAGTAGTAGATGCAGAATTGTTTTGATCTACTTGTCATGGACGTGATGCCTATATGCATGATCATTTCCTTGGATAACTACATGATTATTCGCATTTCCATCAATTGCTTGACAGTAATTTGTTTACCCACCATCATATTTTATTTCAAGAGAGAAGCCTCTAGTGAAATCTATGGCCCCCAGGTCTACTTTCCGTCATATACTTTCAGATCTATACCTTTCTGCAATTTACTTTCCTTTTACTTTATGCACTCGTTTACATCTATCTCTTTTAGATCTGATCCTTGCAAATAACCGTGAAGGGATTGACAACCCCTTTATATCGTTGGGTGCAAGAGTTTGATTGTTTGTGTAGGTGCATCCATTGGTGACTTGCTTGTTCCTCCTACTGGATTGATACCTTGGTTCTCAAAAACTAAGGGAAATACTTATCTACTTCACTGCATCACCCTTTCCTCTTCAAGGGAAAACCAATGCAAGCTCAAGAGGTAGCAAGAAAGCTTTCTGGTGTCGTTGCCGGGGAGGATAAACATCGAGCCTACCAAGTACCGATCACAAACTCATCTCTTGCATTTACTTTATTTTCCGTTTGCCTCTTGTTTTCCTCTCCCCCACTTCCTAAACGATTTTTAGAAAATACCAGAAAGATTTGCCTTTTTGTTCGCCCTTCTTTTGTTTGCCTTTTGGGTGCTCGTGTGTTAATAACGTTTATTCGTCTTTATGGCTCAACCCAATAACTTTAATCCTTATCTTATTAAGTTGGAATATATTGAGGGTAATGCTAAAAGGTTCATGTCACTCCAATTTGATCACAATAACTTCTTTAGAAACGAGCTTAAAGAACAAAAGGGTATGCTTGAATACATGAACAAAGAACTTGATGATATATCTAAAGAGTTTTTTGGATTGAAATCCTAGTTTGCTCATCTTGAGGATTTGGTAGGCCAAATTTCTGATAAACAAGCCACCTTAGTTAATCAGATGGCCGCCAAGCCAGAATCTTCCAATAATGGTGAAGAGCTTAAAGTGATTGATGTGACTCATATTGAATCTTTGTTTGCCAATGTAAATCTTGATAAAGATGGGACTGGAGATAAGTCAACTTTAGTTAAAAGGCGTCGCAATAATTCGGAGTCTATAGATCTTAATGCTAAGATTGATAAAAGTGGGATTGAAGAGGTCAAAACTTTAAATAGCAATGAACCCCCTCTTTTGGATTTCAAGGACTTTAATTATAATAGCTGCTCCTTCGTTGATTGTATTTCCTTGCTTCAATCCATGTTGAATTCTCCTCCTGCTTATAGTCAAGATAAGGCTTTTACTAAACATATAGTTGATGCTATGATATCAATGGGTTCTGGTTCTGGTTCTACCTTGGATCTGGATTTTGTCATGGTGCGGCTTTTGTGGATGATATATTTCGCCACTCTGGCCTCTCTGTGCATCCCATGGGTCATCGACGGCCTTTCATCATGGTGGTATTATTAGTAGACATGCTTTTCGGATGACTAAACATTCTGTTGCTGCCGCCATTGAATCGGTGATTGGTGGATCAGGAATTGACCGCATGGTTGAATGTATTAAGGACAGGGATTTTTCCTTTAAGGTTTCATGCAAGCAGGTTGGGTTTCATATTCTAGATCTGCGTTCTTATGCTTGCCTTGGTTTCAAATGTTATTTTCATCTCTGGGGCAATGGTGGTCCGAATTGGTGGCGAGAGTTCAGGTTGTGGAAGAGGTAGTGCGATGCTGAATGGATTCTCGTGACTCAATCAAAGAGACGTTCAGCTTTGGGACTGATGGCAATGCATTCCAGACCTCAAAAATCTGCCATTAAATCTGGTTCTTCAGTTCGTAAGAAACTCTCATTTGCAACTTTACAGCAGTATGATGTCTACAAAGGGTATTGACGTCCTGCGTTTGAAAATGAGATCACCGCTCTTCAATTTACTGGGCATAATCTGCCACCCCATGAGCGGGTTGTCATCCATCCATCGCCGCCGGCAGAACTTTAGTGGACTGTCACCTTGCCGCATATCACTTTTGGGACAGTTCCGCGATCTCCGCCGCCAATGCTGATTGGTTCCAGATTGGAGGGCCAATCGAGCAGGAATCTAGGCACTTCAAGTATTCGTATTTTGGTAGACCCTCCTAATGCAGCGGCCCAACTTAGTGGGCCGGGCTTGGACATTTCTCTGTCTGGGCCTATAGAGCTAGGTGATGCGCTTGGGCCTCTTGTTCCCTCTTCACAGGAAGCCTGTGATGAGTTTGAGTGTATGATCAATGATATGGTTACTAGGGTGTTGACTTGTACTGTTTGCAGCCGTCACGGTCATTTATCTACTAATTGTCCTTCTTTAGAGAATTGCTCCTCGTGCTGCCGGGTGGGCCACACCAAATTTGGGTATGCGTCTTTTGCCTCTGAAAATAACCTTGTTTGGAAAAGGAAGAGTCCCACCTCTGTTTCGGGTTTTTCAGGAACTCCTTCTTGCCTCGGCGAAAATGCACAAGCTGCGGAGCCGCCCTATCCCGTCCCATCACATTCAATCTCCCCAAGCCCTCCTCTGCCATTCGAGCCACCTGCACGGATGCCACCCCCGCCGGATTCTCCACCTCCGATCACTAACTTCAAGCTTGACCCGGAGCGCCTCGTCCCTGCTGGCCACCAGATAGTTGACGGCGGCTCTCATCGCCTTCCTCGGACTTTTGTTACTCCGGCGACGCCCATTGCTCATCGCCATGAGAAATATCTAGTGGCGGAAGTCAAGCCTACGCCACCGGTGGAGCAGATTGGACAGGTACGACAACAAGTGGTTGAGTTTCTTAACAATCGGGGTTTTCATGTGCGCTCGGCGCAACCATGGATTGCGGGAATGGGATTGTTTGAGCTGCGGGATGCTGGTGAGCAATTTGCCGCGGTACAGATGGTTCCGCAAGACCTTCGAAATGATTCTTTTGTTCGTTTTATGAAGCATAGTAAGGGTGAGGGTTTTTATACTGTTGCTAGATTCCGCCATGGATGCATCATGTTCCTGGGGGGTCCTTTTGATTTAAGGAACACTGAAGATTTAAGGGCCGCGGTTAGCACCTTTGGAGAGTTCGATCATTGGGTCAGTGATGATCCTTATATGGTCCGATTAGTGGTTTTTGCTTATTTTCCTTAAGATGATCTTGTTCCCCGAAGTGTGGTGTTTTCTAAATATGCTGCATGGGGTGGTTTGAGGGTCTCTTGTACAACACCTCTGTACATCCTTGGAGCAAATTTTGCAGAACAACTACCCCAAGATAAAGACCCCATGACACTCAATGGTAACCCGCATCCACTACCGGAGCAATAGGTTCCTGATAACCTACTATTTGCGCTTCCTCCCTATCAGGCTTTGAGCTAGAATGATGTGCCGCCACGCCGATGCCTGAGAATCTGGAACCGCGGGATCAACACGATGGTAATGGTTGGGGTTGGAATGTTGAAGAGCCTGCTGTCCAACAAGAGGTGCCTGGCCAAGATCAAGAATCAATGGTCATCGATCAGCCAATCTCCTTTGGTTTAGTTCAAGTTCTAGGAGTTCAGAACCAACATGTGCATGATGATGAGCAAGTGGAGCAGCACTGTCCTCCTAAACAAAACCCACTGGTGATTGTCCCATATCAGCAACCCATTGTTCAGCGGGTGAATCTGATGATTGGCATGGTCAAGGTTGTTTATGGGCCTCCTCTATGCCCCATCATGGCTTGAAAGCATACCTTTGAAACACTCATGGATATCCTCTCCCCTCCAGTGATTCCTAGGCCTATGCATATGGCTTCTGCTAAGCCACTAGTGCTCTCAAAGCGATCATGGACTATTGCTTTTGATGATGTCACGTGGATATCCAAGATGGTTTTTCTGTCTGATGGCAACTCTGTATCACCACTGAAGCGTCGACCTGTTGCTCGAGTCCTTTTCTTTGATACTTATGATTCTGATGTGAGTAGTGTGGCTCCTGGAGTAGCTACCGATGATCATTTTTCTTTCTCTGCGCGGTGCATCACGAATAAAACCTTGCGGAAGAAGGCGACCCCTATTGTGGATACCTCTATTCGCTGGTGCATGCTTAGCTCTATCAAATGGGATGGTTTTAAACCAATCTTGTAGGAGCTACCTCTAACCATGCCCAAGAAGAGGAAGCCAAGAGCTAAGCCGATGGTGGAGCCAGAGCAACGCTGTAGTGAAAGTGAGCCATCACAGGCTGACCCAGCTTCTGTGGAGATCCCTCCTGCGACGCCCATTAGAATAATTCAGTCTATGGGCCGGAGCCTGGGTATTGCACCGGAAAAGCTGACCGTGGAGCTTCTTATGGAAGATCCAGCTACTTCACCCAAGAAGTACAATGATATTTAAAATGAACATGTCTATTTCATTTTGGGGGGCTGCCATGATGGGCCCTATTCCTGTTTGTTTCAGTCCTATAACTTTACTTTGGGTTGGATGTACTTGAACTTATTCTGTGCCAGTCACTGTGTGGCTGGGCTGATACCTTTATTTTCTTATGTTTTTATGGATTGTCGATCAACTAGAAGTTGGCGCGTTCTATGTTGGAATGTGCGGGGACTCAATTCATATGCACGTCATAGAGCTGTATGCAACATAATTGATGAAATCTCAGCCTCGGTTGTCTGCCTCCAAGAAACCAAAATGCAGACTATTGATCATAGATGTGTTCGAAATTTCTACCCTAAACATTTTGATTGTTTTGCATACTCCCCATCAGTAGGGGCCTCGGGTGTCCTAATTGTGTTATGGGAATTCTTCTTTTTCCATCGGGTCTTGTTGGACTCGCAGCGTTTTGGTCTCATTGTTTATTTCACTTCCAAGCATAATTCAGAAAAGTCGACTTTGGTGAATGTGTATGGCCCCTACCAAGGTGAAGCTCGAGACCTTTTTGTCAGTTGGTTATATAATCTGAACATTCCAGTTGATGAGAACTGGTTACTACTTGGGGATTTTAATTTTATTAGGTCCACCTCAAACAGAAATCTTCCTGGAATTGATGTTAATGACATGTTCATTTTTAATGGGATAATTGGACACGTGTGTATCCTTGAGCTGCCTCCTAAAGGAAGATATTTCATATGGTCCAACATGTAGGACTCTCCATTCCTGGAGCAGTTAGACTGGTTCTTCACCTCTGCTAATTGGATTACCAGCTATCCACTGTCTCAGGTGTTACCTCTGGCCAAAACTGCATCACATCATGTACCATGTGTTGTTGCCATCAGCACCATTATCCCTAAGAGCAATCTCTTCCGCTTTGAAAACTATTGGGTTGAGCTCCCTGGTTTTCTTCAATGTGTGGGGAATTCTTGGAAAGTTCCCTCCTGAAAAGGATATATCACTGTAGTCATTATGGACAAGTTCAAGTTCTTAAGGCAGCCACTCAAGAAATGGCAAAGAGGATTGTCAGCAATCAAGACACTCATCACTAAATGCAATTAGGTGATTTTATTGCTGGATAATCTTGAAGAGTTGAGACCTATGTTTAGGCCTGAGGCTAATTTCAGGGTGCTTGTCAAATTGCATTTGGAACACCTGCTTCATTTGCAGTATTTATACTGGAAGAAACGGGCAACCATCAGAAAAATTAAAGTAGGAGAGGGGAACACTACATTCTTCCATGCTATGAATTCCTCCTATATCACATTGGTTCCCAAGAAGAGATCACCTAAGAAATTTGGTGATTTTAGGCCAATTTCTTTGACTGGGATGGGCTTGAAATTCCTTTCCAAGATGACTGCTAATAGGCTTCAGTTACAAATCATGAACTGCATCCAGAAGAATCAGTATGGTTTCATTAAAACTAGGACAATGCAAGACTGTGTGGGTTGGAGTTTGGAGTACCTACACCAATGTCATCAATCCAAGAGGCCAATTGTCATTCTGAAGTTGGATTTTGAGAAAGCCTTGAGAGCATGAATTTCTATACCAAGTCTTAAGGCACAAGGGCTTTAATGATAAATGGATTCTTTGGGTCAAACAACTTCTTTCCATTGGCTCATCCTCTATTCTGCTCAATGGAGTACTTGGCAAGAAGTTCATGTGTAAGAAGGGGGTCAGATAGGGTGATCCAATGTCTCCGCTCCTCTTTGCCATTGCTGCTGATTTTCTGCAGACCCTACTCTTGAAAGGAAAGATGGACCTCCCAATTCCCTGCCATGATAAAGACATCCCAATTGTGCAGTATGTAGATCACACTCTTATTGTCTTGCCTGCTATAGAGTCACAACTACTAGAATTAAAGGTCATGCTCCTCATGTTCTCTCAATCAACTGGTCTTCACATCAATTACCACAAATCTGCTACGATCCCCATTAATGTGAATCATGAGGAGTTGCAGAGGCTGGCTGCTTCTGTTGGATGCAAAGTTGGTACCTTACCTTTCACTTACTTGGGGTTGGCAGTTGGTACCACTAAGCCCAGGGTTATTGATTTAATGCCTTTGGTGGACAATATGGAAAGGAGACTCTCTACAAGCTCCTCTTTTTTGGCTCAAGGGGGTAGATTGCAATACCTTAATTCTGCCTTGTCCTCGGTCCCAATTTTTTCCTCTGTAGTTTGGACATACCACCAAGAATTCTGAAGCAACTAGAGAGAATCCAGAGGTAGTGCTTGTGGAGGAAAAATGGCTAGGATGGAGCTCCTGCCCTTGCTGCTTGGAAATTGGTTTGTAGACCAAAGACAAAGGGGGACTTGGAATCTTAAACTTGGGTGTGCAAAATGATGCACTATTGCTAAAGCATGCACATACATTTTTTAACAGGGCTAATGTACCTTGGGTAAATCTAATCTGGAACACATACTATCATGAGAGGGTGCCACAAGGTACAACCTTGTGTGGGTCTTTTTGGTGGAAAGATATTTGCAAGAAGTTGGATAGCTTTAGAGCAATCACCTACATTTAGCCAAATAAAGGGGACACTTTCCTCTTTTGGTCTGATTCTTGGTTGTTGGACAACTCCATCAGTGCCTTGGCTACTAGGTTTCAATAGTTATTCTCCTTTGTTGTTGACCCTCTTACCACAGCCCAAGAGGTTTTCAAGGCCTTTAATGACAATGACCTAACTAGGTTATTCCACTTACCTTTGTCTGAGAGAGCTTTCACTGAGTTGCAAACTGTTCAGAGCCTACTCCAAGATCTCCCCAAGAATAATTCTGTCAAGGATGTTTGGTTATGGTAGGATGATGGCAAAGGGTATTCGGCAAAGAAGTTTTACTTGCATGTCCAGAAACCACTCCCAAGTAACACTCTGCTCAACCGGGTCTGGAAGAGTTGCTGCGCCATGAAAATCAAAGTGTTTTCATGGATGTTAATCATGGATAGACTGAATACGCAATATATGCTTGAGCGTAGACAATAGAATGTTTTTGAATCTAACCTGTGTGTCCTATGCCATACAAGGGTCAAGGAGGATAGGGATCATCTATTCTTTACATGTATGTTTGGCAACAGAGTTTGGAACTCTTTACAAATTGAATGGCGAGGGGACTCCATGTGGGACGTTTCTCTACGGGCCCGCCAAGATTTTCATCAGCCCTTCTTTGAGGAGGTGGTTTTCACTGCCTATTGGAACATTTGGACTACTAGCAATGCCAAGGTCTTTCGAAATGAGCTCCCTAGTTTCAATAGGTGGAAGTGTAACTTTAAGCATGATATTGCTTTACTAGCTCATAGAATTAAGGCTAGTTTTAAGGATGATCTACTAAAGTGGGTATCCTTTCTACCCCCCTAAGGTTAGTGATTTAGTTCCTCCACCCACCTCCCTTCTTTTAGCTTAGATCCTGTAAATTGTAAGTTGTGTTATGGAATAAAATAAAAACCGTGGGGTGTTTTGCCCTACAGTAGTTGTTCAAAAAAATCTTTTGAAGAAAAACTTGAGCTAGAAGTTTCTATTCCTAGAAAGCTTCATGGTGAGTGGGAACCTACTACTAATATTAAAATCAAAGATTATGAGTGCCATGCTTTGTGTGATTTGGGTGCTAGTGTTTCCACGATTCCGAAAACTTTATGTGATGTACTAGGTTACCATGATCTTGATGGTTGCTATCTAAATTTGCATCTTGCAGATTCCACTATTGAGAAACCTACGGGAAGGATTAATGATGTTCTTATTGTTGCAAATAGGAATTATGTGCCCATAGATTTCATTGTTCTTGATATAGATTGCAATCCTACATGTCCTATTATTCTTGGTAGACCTTTCCTTAGAATGATTGGTGCGATTATTGAATCAAAGAAGGGAACATTAGATTCCAATATACATTAAGGAAAGGCATTGAATAATTTCCTAGAAAGAAAATAAGATTGCCTTATGAATCTATTATGAGAGCCACTTTGGGATTGCATACCGAAGATGACAATACCTAGATCTATTGTGTTTTGCCTAGCTAGGGGCGTTAAACAATAGCGCTTGTTGGGATGCAACCCAATTTTATTTTTGGTGTTATGTTTTTCAGTGTTTTCCCACATTATTACATCTGTATTAATTGTGTTTTGGTGTTTTAATTAGTGTTTGAGCCAAGTAAAACATTTGGGGTGTTCTATGGTAGTTGTTGATTTGATCTTGCTGAAAAACAGAAACTTTTGCGCTCAATTAAGGAATTTTATATTTTTTTATGAATGCCTAATTTATCTAATATTGTTACACAATATTTATATATAAATTTACCAGGTCTTCCTAATCTTTTAGAATATTTTGAGTTACATAAGTATACGAAGTTTTCAGTTTTCTACAGACTATTCTGTTTTTGACAGATTTTGTCTTCTTTGAGTTGTTTGCCTATTTTCATGAATCTATGGGTTGTATCATGTGGTATGAGCTATGGAGAAGTTATATTAGAGTACTTATAACACCAATATAAGTAAATAATCAGTTTAAAAGATTACCTGAAGTGGTGATTTACTTTCTTATACTAACGGATCTCACGAGTTTTCTGTTAAGTTTTGTGTTGTGAAGTTTTCAATTTTTGGGTAAAGATTTGATGGACTATGGAATAAGGAGTGGAAAGAGCCGAAGATTGGGGATGGCCAAGGCACCCCAAGTCATATTCAAGGATTCCAAAGAGCCTAATCTTGGGGATGCCCCGGAAGGCATCCCCTCTTTCGTCTTCAATCCATCGGTAAATTTACTTGAGGCTATATTTTTATTCACCACATGATATGTGTTTTGCTTGGAGTGTCTTGTATGATATGCGTCTTTTCTTTTTAGTTTTCCACAATCATAATTGATTCACACATCCTTTGAGAGACACACACTGAATCGTGAATTTATTAGAATACTCTATATGCTTCAGTTATATCTTTTTAGTTGGGCAATTTTGCTCTATGTGCTTCACTTATATCTTTTAGACCATGGTGGTGTTTGCATTTTAGAGAAATACTTGAACTCTCTTACCTCACTTATATTATTTTGAGAGTCTCTAAAAACAGCATGGTAATTGTTCTAGGTTATGAATTTAGTCCTAATATGATAGGCATCCAAAAGGGATATAGTAAAAACTTCCATATTAAGTGCATTGAGTATTTATGAGAAGTTTGATTCCTTGCATAAAGTTTTGAGATATAAAGATGGTAATGTAAAGAGACATGTTCAGAAGTAAATTGTGATTTGGTAAAAATACTTGTGTAAATGATTGTGATTCCTGTAGCATGCACATATGGTGAACCGTTATGTAAGGAAGTCGGAGCATGACTTGTCTATAGATTGTCTTCCTTTTGTTTGAGGGTCGGGGGCACGCGATGGTTAACTCCTACCAACCTGCCCCCTAGGAGTATGGGTTTAATGCTTTGCTTCAATGACCAATAGACTTTTGCAATAAGTATGTGAGTTCTTTATGACTAACGTTGAGTCCAGATTATACACACTCTCACCCTTCGACTTTTGCTAGCCTCTCTATTACCGCGCAACATTCGCCGGTATACCATACACCTTCCTCAAAACAGCCACCGTACACCTTCCTCAAAAGAGCCACCATATACCTTCCTCAAAACATCCACCATATACCTTCCTCAAAACAGCCACCATACCTACCTAAGATGGCATTTCCATAGCCATTCCGAGATATATTGCCATGCAACTTCCATTGTTTCCTTTTATGACATGCACCATCACTTCCATATTGCATATCGAGTCATATTTTGTCATAGGTACCGAGTTGTAATTTTCTTTTTTGACTTGTATGTAAATAAAAGTGTGATGATCATCATTAATAGAGCATGTCCCATGTGAGGAAAGGATGATGGAATCTATGATTCCCTTACTAGTAGGGATGAGAGTCCGAAATTTATTAAAAATAAAAGAGGCCAGTGAAGCCCAAATAAAAAAATATGAATAAAAGAGGCCTTAGATGCCACACAAAAAATGAGAGAAAAGAGAGAAGGGACATTGCTACTACCTTTTTCCACACTTGTACTTTAAAGTAGCACCACGATCTTCATGATAGGCAGTCTCCTATTTTCTCACTTTCATATAACTAGTGGAATTTTTCATCATGATGCATCTCCACTTAGTTTCTGTTTGATCTTTCATACACTTATAGCTCTAGTGCATCCGTTGCATGGCAATCCCTACTCACTCACATTGATATCTATTGATGGGCATCTCCATAGCCCATTGATACACCTAGTTGATGTGAGACTATCTTCTCCCTTTCCTTGACAACCTCTACCATATTCTATTCCACTCATAGTGCTATATCCATGGCTCACGCTCATGTATTGCGTGAAAGTTGAAAAAGTTTGAGAAAATAAAGGTGTGAAAACAATTGCTTGACTTTTCATCGGGGTTGTGGATGACATGAACACTTTGTGTGGGGAAGATTGAGTATAGCCAGACCATATGATATTGTAGGGATAACTTTCTTTTGCCATTATATTTTGAAGTGATACGCTTGCTTTGCTAGTATGCTTGAAACTTTATTGTTTCTATATCAATATTGTTTTTATCACTTACCTACTCGAGACGAGCATGAGTTAAGCTTGGGGTGTTGATACGTCTCCAACGTATCTATAATTTTTGATGATGGCATGCTATTATATTATCTGCTTTGGATGTTTTCTATGCATTAATATGCTATTTTATATTATTTTTGGGACTAAGCTATTAATCTAGAGCCAAGTGCTAGTTTCTATTTTTTCCTTGCTTTTGAGTTTTGCAGATATGGAATATTAAACGGAGTCCAAACGGAATAAAACCTTCGGAAGGAATTTTTCTAGAAGGAAACAAGTTGATCAAGATTGGAGTGCACGTCAGGGGAGGTGTCAGGGTGCCACAAGCCTGCTAGGCACCCCCTTAGTCGCGCCTAGCAGGCCTGTCGCTCCCTGGCAGGTCTCCTAACCCTATTCTCAGGCCTATAAATACCCAAATATTCCCCCAATATCAAAGAGAGCCACGAAAATACTTTTCCGCCACCAGAAGCCTCCGTTCCCGAGAGATGAAATCTTGGAGCCTTTTCTGGTAATCTGCCGGAGGGGGTTTCGATCTCGGAGAGCATATACATCTACTCCATTTCCCCTCCGATGATGCGTGAGTAGTTCACCACAGACCTATGGGTCCATACCTAGTAGCTAGATGGGTTCTTCTCTCTCTTTGATCTTCAATACCATGTTCTCCATGATCTTCACGGATATCTATCCGATATAATCCTCTTTTGTGGTGTGTTTGTCAAGATCCCATGAATTGTGAGTTTATGTTTAGATTATCCATGAATCTTATTTGAATATCCTCTGAATTCTTATTTGCATGATTTCATATCCTTGCAAGTCTCTTCGAGTTATTGGTCTGGTAACTAGATTGGTAATTCTTGCAATGTGAGAAGTGCTTGTTTTTGGGTTCAATCTTGTGGTGTCCTCACCCAGTGACATAATAGGGGTAGTGAAGCACGTATTGTATTGTTGCCATCAAGGGTAACAAGATGGGATTTTCATCATATTTCTTGATTTTATCCCTCTACATCAAGTCCTCTTTCTTAATGTGTTACTCTCTTCTTCATGAACTTAATACTCTAGATGCAAGCAGGAGTCGGTCGATGTGGAGTAATAGTAGTAGATGCAGAATCGTTTCGGTCTACTTGTCACGGACGTGATGCCTATATGCATGATCATTTGCTTGGATAACTACATGATTATTCGCTTTTCAATCAATTGCTTGACAATAATTTGTTTATCCACCATGATATTTGCCTTCAAGAGAGAAGCCTCTAGTGAAATCTATGGCCGCCGGGTATACTTTCCATCATATACTTTCAGATCTATACCTTGCTGCAATTCACTTTCCTTTTACTTTCCGCACTCGTTTACATCTATCTCTTTTAGATCTAATCCTTTCAAATAACCGTGAAGGGATTGACAACCCCTTTATAACGTTGGGTGCAAGAGTTTGATTGTTTGTGTAGGTTCATCCATTGGTGACTTGCTTGTTCCTCCTACTGGATTGATACCTTTGTTCTCAAAAACTGACGGAAATACTTATCTACTTTGTTGCATCACCCTTTCCTCTTCAAGGGAAAACCAACGCAAGCTCAAGAGGTAGCACCAAGCAAGGGAGTTGGCCACGGACGTTAACCTTCAATGACTCACGTCCAGGGCAGTCGCCTATCTGAGTTGGAACCCATAATGGAAGTCTGGCCGAGGTTTCCAACATGGCCTCAAACATTGTGAGCAGGGCCCAAAATCGGTCCCGATAGGGCCGTTCATCCACTTTGCAGGTCGTGCCACACCTATCCACGTTTTGAACTACTATGACTCCTAGACTGAGAACAGGGTAGGTTAATAGGCCAAGAGAGGTCGAGTTACAGGAACCCAATGTGCGGTAGTAACTAGTTTTGGAACACAAACACGAAACTCAGTTCCTATGAGTGGTTTCAATGAAACAACCCACCATGTACTCCTAAATGGCCTCTCATTACTACCTTTACCAAAACAGGTTCAACTCTTACCCCTCATCATCAAGACACATTCATTTCACTCCGGTTCATCACCCAGATGAATCAGACCTGACACAACTCTAAGCATAGCAAGCGTAGTAGAGTTATAGCACAACATGGCCCAAGCATCTACCAGGTATGCTAGGTTGCTTGGTTTAGCTGTTTAATGTGACAATGACATGTCATGCAAAGGAGTGGTTTCATCTACTGCAACACAAGTACAACTTGAATCACATTGTCCTAATGCATTGAAAATAGATCAAGAGCGAGAGAGTGGGATTTTATCGAACATGCTCAAGGAGAGGTTGCTTGCATGTTTATCGGAAGAACTCAGCTGTTCTTTGATGTCGTCGATAACTACATCTCGCAAGTCTATCGACAAGATCAAACAAGGTATAAATTAAGCAAGGAAAATGCTTCACAATGATGCATGATTACGACATGTCAATATGTTGATGGTTGGAGCTAATACATCTATCAACATGTTAAATGAAGATGGTTTGAACCCAAGGTTAAAATTCAACTCCATATGTGAAGTGGCCTATTGTGTTTTGAACAAAATGTCCAAGTTCTCCTATTTAGGTTGCTCTAACATGCATGAAAATGTCACCATCGGGTTCATTGGATTTTTCTGATAACTTTTCATATATAAAATATTTTAATCTGACATATAGATTATTTTCTATGAATTTTTGAAGTTTGTATCATTTTCTGGGATATTTTTATTAAAGAAATTCATTAATTGTGTGAGCATTGCATCATGCTGGCGTCAGCGGGTCAACAACGTTGGTCCCAGGTTAAACCTGACTAGTGGGACCCACTGGTTGGTGACACTATTTGTGCCCACCTTTGGTCATGCGGACGCCGGTAGCAATGCTGACGACGAGGTGCGCGGCGGCAACGGCTTGGCCTCGACTGGTGCGGGAGCTACGAGGCAAGGAAAGAGAGGGTGAGCGTGGGAAAACGGCCAGGTGATCATGGCGAAGCGGATGGAGTCGACGGCGAGCTCGGGGAAGCGGGGACGACAGCAAATGAAGGCCGACGACCTTTGGTGCCTGGTGGTGGAACAGCGACGCTGGCGAGGATGGAGGTCGTCCGAGGTCGATTCTGTCGGCGAGAGGGGGCTTGGCTTTTCTACAGGGCTATGGGGCATAGCGGAGAGGCTCGGCGAGGTCAGCGGCCACGAGGTTCACGGGGGCAAGGCCATGGCGGTCTCGAGACCGAGGGGAGGAAGAGCAGAGGGGAGGGAGGAGAGGAATGATAGGGAGAGAAGGATCCGGACGGCACATGAGAGCTCATCCGCGTTGTCGCGGTGGTGAGGGATCACTAGAAGAGTGTCTTGAGGGGGGTGAATAGACTACTAGCAGGAATTTAAAACCTAACCTTTCCCAAGTTAATTGGTTGGCAGATTTTAACAGTTTTAGCAAAGCTAGCAAGTCTAACAGCCCTACACATGCATGTCAACAAATATGGCAGCGGAAAGTAAAGACATTGCATATGAAGTAAGGTGTTGAGGTAGGTAGATCAAACGCAGTTGGAGACGCATGGATTTTTCCCGTGGTTCCGATAGGCGGCGCTATCTTACATCCACGTTTATGGAGTCTTCAACCCATGGAGGGTAACGGTCGCGAGATTCCATGGAGGGCTCCACCCAAAAGGTCCACGAAGTAGCAACCTTGACTATTCCATAATGTCTTCCGTCCATGAAGGACTAGCCTCACTATGGGTAGATCTTCACGAAGTAGGCGATCTCCTTGCCCTTACAAACTTCTTGGTTCACTTCACAACATGAAGTAGGAGGCTCCCAAGTGACACCTAACCAATCTAGAAGGCACCACCCTCCAAAAGGTAATAGGCTCGGTAATGGTGATGAACTCCTTGCTCTTGTGCTTCAAGATGATAGAATCATCAGCACCCAATCACTCTCTCATAGATTTGGCATGGTGGAACAGATGGTATTGGTGGAAAGCTACTTGGGGAGGCTAGAAATCAAGATCCATATGATTAGAGTGGAAGATCTTGACCTCAACACAAGGGTAGGTGGTTCTCTCTCAGAAAATCTGACAGGATAGGTATGGAATAGTTCCGAGTGCTTCTCTCTCGAGTAGGTGGTGGTGAAGGGGTATATATAGGCATCCCCAAAAATCCAACCGTTACACACAAAATGACCATCTCGGTGACACCGATGTGTTAATCTTAGTGGTACCGAAGTGACCGAAAGGTGGCAACTTTTGAATCTCGGTGAAACCAATATAGGAAACTCAGTTGCACCAGTAAGGTGACCAACGGTCAGATTTCCAATCTCGGTGATGCCGATCGAACATTCTCGGTGGGACCAAAAGTGTGAATTTGTGTAACAGAAAGTTAGCAACCTAAACTCGGTGGCACCTGTATGGAATCGGTTGCACCGAAGTGGCTAGGGTTTGGCAGAGTCTGTCTAGGTTCTGGAATCAGTGGCACCGGTTTTGAGTGTTAGGTATAGACCACACTTTGGTGGGAGAGTTTGTGGATGTTTTTAGCGACTATCACTTGTGCAAGTTTGAGCATATTTTTCACCAACAACACCTTACCCCCTTTAATAGTATTGGCTTTCCTATGGACTCAAAGTGATTTCTCACAAATATAAAATGTAGAGTCCTCTTGCTTGAAGCTTGGCCATCCTATTTCCTTGCATCTTGGGGTATGTCCACACTCTCCTTTTGCCATTCCTCTCTGTAGACTGTATCTGAAATACACTAGGTAAAAATATCTGTCAAGAGACAATGTATGTTGGCATGAATTATCAAAACCACCAATGGAGCATGTTGTGCTTTTAGGTGGCAAGGGGCTAGCCAGGCAGGAAGCTGTGTGCCGGCAGGCACAGCGTCGTGCACACCTTCCCCTCTGCCTACTGGCAAGAGTTCGAAGATGACTGGGAATGGGCCAGATGGGCCTCTTCTTCGCTTGGCCAGGGAGCCAGGTAAGTTCTCTGCTTTTCTTTTTATTTATTTTTTCTGCTTCTCTAACATTTGTTTTGGTTCCTATATAAAATAGCAAACCATTTTAGTAAATGCCTAAAATATATATGTGGACTAAATGGAATTATCCAATGCCACATAATAATTCTCAGAATTATTGGACATTTATTTTCCATATAGAAAATATATATCTATTGCAAATAGGGTTTAAATTAATTGAAATGCCCAAGATAAAATGTTTCTGTGATAAAAATGTTTACACATCATGCTAACATTTTATGAAAAGACGAGGAACATTTTCTTGGATCTGTTTGAAGCATTTTATATAATGTTTATTTTGGCAGAAAAAATGATTTCTGAGGCTTGATCATTTCCTCAATTCATCTTCGAAGAAAAATAAATGCATGCATGAATGCAATGGAAAGCATAAGGAAACTAGGGTTGTGACATGGTTCATAAGCCTCCTGGGCGAGAAAGCTATTCCTCTATATCAGATGATGAAAAAGACGGATGACTTTGTCTGGAGCAAGGCTGCGGACGAGGCGCTTGAGGCGCTCAAGAGGCAGTTAGTTGAGCCGCCGGTCTGGGCTGCTCTGGCTGAGAAAGAACCTTTGCTCTTATAAGTGGTGGCTAATAACAGTGCAGTAAGTGCCACGATTGTTGTGAAGCGTAAGAAGGCAGCGAAAGAGTATCCCGTCCAGCGTCCGGTTTACTATGTCAGCGAGGATCTGATAGAATCCAAGAAAAGATACCCGCATTGGCAAAAATGGATCTATGGGGTGTTCATTGAAAACCACAAGTTGAAGCATTACTTCCTTGGACACCAGATCACGGTGGTTAGCTCTGCCCCGTTTGGACATATCATCCAATATAGAGAAGCTACTGGATGGATTGCTAAGTGGGCACTAGAGCTTGGGCCCCTTAATTTGAAGTGTGTGCCTCGTACAGCTGTCAAGTCTCAAGCCTTGGTGGATTTCATAAACGATTGGAAAAAAAGTCAATCGCCCAAGGAGAAGCCGTACAACACATACTAGACGATTCACTTTGATGGATCCAAGCAATAGGAAGGCTCGGGGGCTGGAGTTGTTTTAACTTCCCCACTAGGTGACAAGTTCTGTTATGTTTTGGGGATAATGTTTCCTTGTACTAATAATGCAGTAGAATATGAGGCTTTGCTTCATGGGCTCCGGTTGGCCAAGGAGATGAACTTGAGCCGGGTCAGATGTCTTGGTGACTTAGACCTAGTAGCTCAGCAAGTCTCTGGCACATGGGACTCAAGGGACCCTCATATGGTGGCTTACTGCTAGGCAGTTGATGTTATTGCTAGCCATTTCAAAGGTTATCAGGTGGATCACATTGATCGGCATAAGAACGAGGCAGTTGATGCATTATCCAGGCTGGGGTCTTAGCGTAAGCCGGTGCCACCTAATGTGTTCTTGGACGTGTTGTATCACCCACCGGTCAAGTTACCGTCAGAGGAGGACTTGGCCGTACCTGACCCAGAAGGGCAACTGGTGGTGGCTCTCCGTGCGATCCCTGATTGGATGTTGCCTTATCTAACGTAATTAACCCGCGGTGAGTTACCCCAAGATGAGACTTTGGCACGACAGATCACAAGGCGGTCTAAGTCTATGATTATTAACAACGGCGAGTTGCATTGGCGCAATGTGACTGGTGTTTTTCAGCATTGTGTTTCTCCTGATGAGGGTCATGAGATCTTGCAAGAAATCCATGCTGGTGATTGTGTTCATCACGATGGGTCAAAATCATTAGTGTCCAAGGCTTTCTGCCATGGTTTCTACTGGTTAACAGCTTGTAAAGATGCAGAAGATTTGGTCAGTAAGTGTGACAGGTGTCAGAAATTTGAGTGACATGCCCACGTGCCGGCTCAAGAGCTACGAATGATTCCAATCACCTAGCCATTTGCAGTCTGGGGACTTGATATGGTAGGACGTTTCAAGAGGTCTAAAGATAAGAAGACCCACCTCTTAGTGGAAGTTGACAAGTTTACTAAGTGGGTTGAGGCTGAGCCGGTTAGTAAGTGTCATGCTGCAACATCAGTTCAGTTGTCAAAAAGTTGAACTTTCATTTTGGCCATCCGCATAGTATCATCACTGATAATGGCACAAATCTATCCAAGGGGGCTATGAAGGAGTTCTGTGAGGAGGAGCATATCCTCCTTCATGTATCTTCGGTAGCTCACCCACAGTCTAATTGTAAACCTGAGTGTGCTAACCAGGAAATTTTGAGAGGTATAAAACCCCGGCTTATGGTTCCTTTGGAGCGCACGCCGGGTTGTTGGGTGGAGGAGTTGCCATATGTTCTTTGGAGCAAAAGAACCACCCCCAACAGGTCTATAGGCTTTACTCCTTTCTTCATGGTTTATGGCGCAGAAGTTGTTCTCCCCATGGATATTCGTTATGACTTGCCTAGAGTGGCAGCTAATGTAGAAACTGACAATGAGGCGGTGCGCCAGGATGCTTTGGATGCCTTGGATGAAGAGCGGGATCTTGTAGTAGCTCGATCGGCGATTTATCAACAAGACATGTGTTGCTATCACAGCTGCAGGGTCAAGACCCAGACGTTCCAAGAAGGCGACATAGTACTCCGGTTGATTCAAGACCAGTCAGATATGCACAAGTTATCACCTCCCTAGGAAGGACAGTTTGTGATCAGCAGAAATCTCAACAATGGATCTTATTATCTCATGGACATATGAGAGAGTGACAAGTCGCACTTCTCGTGAAGAGACCAAGAGGCCATGGAATATTGCTCACCTTTGGCCATACTATACTTAAGCCGCCAGCCGGCTCTCATCAATGTACATATCCTTGCCATTGTACAAACCATCTTTTATGAATAATAAATTTGGCATCCCCATGATTAGGGGCCTTTGCCGTTTTCTCCACATTCAAAGTGTCATATAAAGGAGTTGATACTTAATCAGGTCACTTGGGGGCTTTTAAACCCTGTTGGCCAGCTTTATATTGCAAAGGAGTTGATCCTTAATTTGCTCACTTGGTGGCTTTCAACCCTATGGGTTTAAGCTTATTTTACCCTCTTGACCAGGATTTCTGCCATGTCCGAGTTAAACCTGCCAGTTTGCAACTTGCTACTTCGCCATGTGACCTGTCAAACTCTTGACAGTTTTTCTTGATAAGAGACCCTAAAATTTCTAAGTTATTCTTGCACGAAGACACTAAACTTGTCAAGGTTTAAACGACGGCTTTTGTCATGAGAGAGCCGGCTTACAGTGAGCGAGGACAAACTCGTCTTGTCTATCGTACCCCCTCCGCTATGTGGCATGTTCATACTCTTAGCAATGTCAATCTTCTAAAGACCCTGAACTTTCTAAGGTTTAAATGACAGATTTATTTCACGTGAGGCATGGTTTACAAGTTTTTCAGACTTTCTGCCTTATTTCTTCGAAAACAAAATATTTTCATCAAAAACAAGAGTTATCTTGTCTTACTGTGCCTTTAAAGCTAGCTTATAGGATGAGACATACAATTGCTTGTTCTTGCAGGTACTCTCATGATAAGATTCTAAGTTTTGGAAAAAATTGGCTTGGCCCATGGAGTATAAACCGCTCGGCGAGTCAAAACAGTCAAAGTGCTCATATATCAACCGATGAGTTTGCCGAGTCGCCAGCGGAGCTTTCAAGCATAAACATCAAAAGTGCAAGAACATGCAATTAAGAATTTTCTATAGCTATTACAAGGCTATTGAAATCCCCAAGCATTCAAGACTTCAAGTTTTTCAACAAATCTTAACCCCACGAATTAAACAAGGCTGGGTTACATGATGCAAACTTTTTCTCTAATTCGTCGTCGGGTCATCCTGTGTCGGTTCTTCGATTTATTCGATCTAGAGATTGTCCACATCCCAATTGCAATTGGTCAAAGCTTCAAACATAGCTTCATCGTGCATGATTGGAGACAGGTCAACATCAGGAGCGAAGAAGTGCTTACGGGGTTGAGGAATCAGGCTCTTTGCTTCAAAACTGGGCCCTCGAGTCTGCTTGTTATCTTTGGAGTAAGCCGCCTGGTACACTGATAGGTCAGCCTCTGCAGCCATCCGACTTGCAAGAACCCGAGATGCCTTATGACAGCGAGAAAAATCTGCTTTTGTAAATTCTGAGTCGCCGTCCTTTAGTTGAGGAAAGCCCTCCATCATTTCATCCAGGGTAAGCTCCAGAGTATAAGCTAGCGACCGTCTCAAAGCAGCAATTGCGCCCTTGCGAGCAGCTGATCTCCTTAGTTCCTCCACCTGCATGGGGATGGTAGACATGGTCTCCAGCACGCCCTTCATGAATTTCGGGACACCCCTCTCAGACATGACGGCTTTGATGGTGATTAGAGATCCGCCGTATAGCTATTCTGTTAAGGTGTACAGGGCCTTGAGCTTCATTAGGCTTTTGTCTGATAGTTGGCGGCTCCGTTCACCTACAGGCAAGTCAAAGATTTATAAGTTGCCGAAAGAATTTTCGACAAGGTATTTTTTCCAGCATATTGAATGCTTACCAAAGACAGATGCAATCATGCGAGAGATGTGGCCCTTCAGAGTGTTTAGTTCATCAGTCACCGCTTTGAGCCGTCCCTCCGTGTCTTCAGCACACTTAGCCAGGGCGGATGGGGTTTCTTCAACAGATTTCTTGACAGTTTTAAGCTCCGCTTTGAGTACATCTACCTCAGTCAAGGCAATCTGGCATTTGGCTCCAGCCTCTGCCCGACACGTTTGTTGCAAGGCTAGATTCTTTCTAAGATCCAATACGATCGACTCAATAGCAATCAAAGATTCCTACGGAGAGAAAGGTTGCCAGTTTTAAGCCGCTGGTCTGGCTCATACTGTTTATATCAAAATTTGGTACAATATTTAAGTCCCAAGCAGATTCCAAGCAATTTACTTGACACTTGGGGGATAATGTATCTCGGCTCTTTCTTATAGAGCCGGCTCATTACTTAGGTGATGACCCGGTCCTTGGGGGCTACAACTGGCGCTTAGTCTATGATTGAGTACTGGCTCATTACTTAGGTAATGTCCCGGCCCTTGGGGGATACAATTGGCGCTTAATCTATGATTGAGTGTCGGCTCATTACTTAGGTAATGACCCGGCCCTTGGGGGCTACGATTGGCGCTTAATCTATGGTTTAGTGCCGGCTCGTTAATTAGGTAATGACCCGGCCCTGGGGGCTGCACTTGGCTCTTGAGCTATGCTTGCTCGGCTCATTACTTAGGTAATGACCTGGCCCTTGGGGGCTACAGGGCAATTTTATGAAAAAATGTTAAATGAATGGAAGACCCAACTGACCTTTAAAAAAGTTAACCGACTTGGGGGCTATGTAAGTATATATATGAAGAGGCAAGATAAGTTCAGTACCTCGTATTTTTTTTCTTCATCATGGCGATCAGGCTGGCCTCCATGTCTCGACTGGCAAACACATGGCTCAAGTAACCACTATGCAGTTCGTCGGCAGTAAGTTTATCCAGATTTGAAAGGTCAGAAGGGGTCTTCTCTTCCTTGGAGGGAGCCGCCTCGTCTTCTTTGATATGCTTGGATAGTGCATGCGAGGGAACTAGAGGTTTGTAAGCTGCCCCTATGCTAAAGACCTCTTCATGAGAAGCCATGTGTTCAGTTGACAGCCGGGGGCTGGGCGGCTTAGGAGCAGAACCCGGATGGGCTTCAAGAGCTTTAATTTCCATGGTAGCTGGCTTAGCCTATGGAGGAACCTCTTCAGGGTCATCTTTGAGTGCCTTAGAAGGCTTAGTATGAGAGTCAGGAATATTGGGTGTTGGGATCTCCGGGTCTTGGACATTAGGAATTGCGAATAACCCGGCCCCTTTCCTTCATTTGGCTTGAGCCCTGTGAGAAAAGGCAATATTGGATATGTCATGATAAGGTATGAGATATTAAACACTTTTCAGGGCATAGAGATGCTTACCCCGGGTTAATAATAAAAGGAGGCGGCTTTGAGGCGGTTGAATCGCCAGAACAAGGTGGCGAGTCCTGAAAAAGTTAGCATTGTGAACACAGTTGATAGTCTGCAAAAAAGTGTCTAAGCAAGATAAGCTCAAGACAAGGAAGTACTTTTGTACACTATTTCCGAGGAGATGGTTCATTTGGTAATCCGGCTAAAAGGTCTCCAGAGCTGGTGCTCTGGGTCTGACGTCTGCTATCATCTTGTTGTTTCTTCAAAAGAAGGTTTTGACTCAAGTAAGCAAAAGGATAGGAACTCTTTACCTTTCGTACAGCCCGCCGTATTTTCTTTGTTGGTGAAAGATCTGAGTCAGAGGAGACAATGGTTACCTCGACAACATTGGCATGGCTTGTTTCAGCTTCTTCTTGTGAGTGGTCGCCATCAATAAGTTGCATAAAGAGAAGGCCAAGGGAGTCAACTTCTACCTCTGAATTGCCTAATTAAATAGCTCTTCAGTTGACTGTTTCCTCTTGCGAGTCGGCGCCTTAGGCTTTGAGGCCTTTGGGACTTTGCTCTTCTTCTTGAGAGTTGAAGGCAAGAGTTTCTTCCAGAATGAGGAGTCGGCCTACAAAGGACAAAGCATATCAGCAGAGAAGGGTTAATAAGTCATGGAGTTAAAAATAATGGATGAGGACTAAGATGGAATAACTTACATCCGGAGCCGGGTTAAGTGCAGAGAAGTGGCTCAAGCTAGTCTTGTTGAGGTCCTGATCCTTTAAGGGGGGTCTGATTAAAGTGTTGAGGGACATCTACTTTACCAATATACTGACACATCAAAGCGCCTCGGCGGCTTAGCGGCGGAATCCTCCAGGAGACCTAGCAGCAGTTCAGATCGACACCCTTCAACCCATTGGCTAATACGGCCCTGATTTTGGAGAAGGTGGAGGCACATTGAGCACGTCCGGTGGTGACATTTGGTCTGGAAGTTCTGTATCTGTGCTAAGCCTGTAAGAACGGTAACCCGGCAGTGGGTTCTCCCCCTCTGGTGAAGTGTCTTGGCAATAGAACCAAGTCTTATTCCACTCTTTGGGATGACTTGGCAGGATTGCTGCTGGGAAAAGTATGTCTCTCCGTATCTGAAGAGGTACACCCCCGAGCTCAAGACTTAACCCGTCCACCATTTCAGTTTGGCAGTTGACGTAAAAGTACTCCTTGAACAGATCAACAAATGGTTCCTCTTGAAGATAGGCCTCACAGAAAGTCTGGAATTGGCACATGTTGGTTATAGAGTTTGGGCCAATATCTTGGGGGTGCAAATCGAAAGCGTGTAAGACATCCTAGTAAAACTTTGACCCGGGCGGAGAGAAACCCTGAAGAAGATGGTCTGTGAAGATAATGACCTCCCCATCTTTGGGTTTAGGGGTGGTCTCACTTCCTGGAACCCGCCAGTGAATAACATCCTGAGCCAGCAGAACCCCCATGGTGACGAATTATTTGAGAGACTCTTCGGTCACTCCAGACTTTACCAAGTTACAAGTGGATGGAGTCTTTGACATGGCAGCGACTTAGGAAGCTGTGGAAAGGCATGAATCTTTGGCGGCTTAAAAATGTATCTTTACCAATATTGCTACATCTATAAATGGTGATAGCATTGGGCGGGTCAATAAAAATTGTGAGTTGTCGAAGCTACTTATGGCGAGACAAAGTGAGACGACAGATTTTTGGCGGATCACGTTTATCCATGCAGGTTGAAAAAAAGCTAAGTGTTGAGAAACCGATCCCACTATTATGGGTATGGATCTAAGATCTATGGGCAAGAGAAAAAGAAAAATATTCTAGCCCTAAAAAGACTGGCGGAGGAACAGATGACCGTTATTCAGATTACAACAACTTGCAGATGTATAATGAGTGCGGCTGGGTATGGAGTGAGCAGCCACATGATTTCGGCAGTATTACGAGGTTTTAAAGAAGGAGCTTTCATCCAATCGGTGAAAGAACACTCCCCCGAATGGTGATGAACACCGACGAACTCCATGGGGTCAAGGAAACCCTAATGCAAACCTGGTAGGGGGCAAAGTTAGAACCTTGAGAGTGCGGCGGATGCGCAGGAGCTTTGGATCGTTTTAGGTTGACGCAGCGGCCAGTGTCAATGAAGACGGCGAGAGCGGCGCAGCTGGTTTTGGCGGCGCGGCCATTTGGATGAAGAAGAAGAAGAAGATGGCGGCAGGGCAAAAATGAAAGTGATGTCCCCCACGCTTATTTATAAGGACATAGTGTTCTTTCGAACTGTTTGGTGCAAGAATCGAGGGAGCACGGTGATGATTACACTAAGAAGATGCCTTGATTTTCAGGCTAGTCATATTAATGACGAAAGATCCGTTCTGACGTCAGAGGAATCTTTTTTTATTTTTTTGATGACGTCACGGCGGGTCATGAAAGCTTGTGATACGCAACGATCGCCCCATTTTTGGTGGGTCATGAAGATTATAAGAGAAGGCAAGACTCGCCAACCAGAAGACTTGAAGATTGACATGAACTGGTTCAAATCAATCTGGGGCCTAGTGTTGGGGATATAACCCCAGGGTGAGACCCTCCCAGGTGGGCCGGGTCATGCGGTTGGCGGCTTACGACAACTTCAGGAATAAATGTAATCAGTGGGCCGAAAGGCCCAGAGCCAGAACACAGGATATAACCCGACGGGCTTAAGCCACCTGGGGCGACTTGTTAGATAAGGCATGTATAGTTAGAGGCGAGGTCGGTTGTCAAGTATATAAGGGCAGGTTACCTGGGCGGCTGAGGACAGAAAACAACTCATCAGGCTTTTACCTCTTTCCGAGGGGTGGAACCTGGGTAACCCTTGTCTCCCGATTATGGTCAACAACTTCAATCTCACCGCCTTAGAGATGGCCTCGATCTAAGTCCTTTCACGAGGACATCTTCCATGACAAAACCATGACACACCTCGTATGTCGGTTGGAGCTCTCTTTCGGGTGCAAGAAAGATAGTTTTGGGGTAAAATACCCTCAAAATTTCAGCCCGATCGGAGCGACGGATCTTCGAGAACATAAGAAACGATTTTCGGCCAGAAACAGGAACGCAAAACAGAATAGAACATCGAGGGTGATCCAATCTCGAAGGGGCTCCCACCCCTCCGCCGCCATGGAGGCCATCGACTAGAGGGAGAGCTCTCCTCCCATCTAGGGGAGGCCAAGGAAGAAGAAGAAGAAGTAGAAGTAGGGGGCTCTCCCCCCTCTCTCACGGTGGCACCGGAACGCCACCGGGGCAATCATCATGACGGCGATCTACATCAACAATATTGCCGCCATCAACACCAACTCTCTCTCCCTCTATGCAGCCGTGTAACACTTCTATTCCCTACTGTAGTCTATACTTAAACATGCTGCTCAACTCCATATATTATTTCCCAATGTTATTTGGCTATCCTATGATGTTTGAGTAGATCTCTTTTGTCCTATGGGTTAATTGTGGTATGATGTTATGCATGTGAGTAGTATGTTGATACGGTGTTGTCCTATGGTGCCCTCCGTGGCGCGCAAAGGTGAGGGATCCCCGCTATAGGGTGTTGCAATATGTTCATGATTTGGTGATGTCCTATGGTGCTCTCCGTGTCGCGCAAGCATGAGGGATCCTCGTTGTAGGGTGTTACAATATGTTCATGATTTGCCTATGGTGGGATGCTTGAGTGACAGAAGCATAAACCCAAGTAGGTGGTTTGTCGCGTATGGGAGTTGTTGGGGATATAACCCCATGGTGAGACCCAGCCATAAGGCTTCGGGTCACACTAGGTGGCTCGTACACCAGTCCAAAGATGGGCCATGAATACTTAAGCCCAAGACGTTGCGCGGCTTGACAAGATGGGCCGGAGCATGGCCTGGACAGAGAAAGTATGAAGACCCGGGTGGAGAGCCGCTCGGAGACAACTTGCTCAGGAAAGCTAGATAATGTAGAGACGGATTCAGACACGTAGTGAGAGTCGGTTACAACTTGTATGACATGTGGTCTTGACATCCTATATAAAGGCGAGACCTGGGGCGACTTAGAGAGAGATCAGAGACTATCGAGAACTAGGTCAAGCAACAACTCCCTTGTAATCGATACACCAAGCAATATAAACACAAGCAGGACGTAGGTTGTTACCTCGACTTGAGGGGCGAACCTGGGTAAACCCGTGTCCTTTGCGCGGCTTGACAAGATGGGCCGGAGCATGGCCTGGACAGAGAAAGTATGAAGACCCGGGTGGAGAGCCGCTCGGAGACAACTTGCTCAGGAAGGCAAGACAATGTAGAGACGGATTCAGACACATAGTGAGAGTCAGTTATAACTTGTATGACCCGTGGTCTTGGCCTCCTATATAAAGGCTAGACCCGGGGCGACTTAGAGAGGGATCAGAGACTATCGAGAACTAGATCACGCAATAGCTCCCTTGTAATTGATACACCAAGCAATATAAACACAAGCAGGACGTAGGTTGTTACCTCGACTTGAGGGGCGAACCTGGGTAAACCCGTGTCCTTTGTCCCAATCAACCCCTTTGAGTCCATCACCTTAGCGATGGCCTCGAATCCAAGTCCGTTCACCCGAACATCTGCCGTGATAAAACCACTACAGTTGGCGCCCACTATGGGGCCTGTGCTCGGTGGTGTTGAGTTCTCAAAGGGCTCTCTCCCAGGGCTCGAGGGATATGTGGTCGGAAGGATGAAGAAGAGTCGCCGCGGCCGGCTCTACATCAACGACACCGACTGGGGTCTTGATGCCGGCTCTGTCGAATATGGATTCCAGGTTCCCTTCGGCGGGATCCATGTCTTCATCGGTAGGATCGACGTATCTACACTCGGGCCGGACATCTGCACCAGCATCATCGAGTCGGCTCGGCACACGCAACCCGCCTGTGATGTGCGACCCGCCCGTGTCCATCCAGGCCGGAAGCACGTCTTCGTGGGCTTCACTCAAGGTATGGGTCTTAAAGCTTCTGCGTCGTAGGAGACTCTTGTCTATTCAGACGACGGATCTTCGAGTGGGGAAGCAGAGTCGATCTACCAGCTTCACAATAGTGGGCTCGGGGGCTACGAAGAGCTTTACCCTGAGTCGGAGCATTCTGAGCCGGATGATTTCGGTCCGCCGGTTCATGTGGCCGTGTTCATGGCGGGATCGGCCCCACGTGCGAGCAGCACAGCCGCTGGAGCAGCAACCTCGGGGGCTGACCCGCCGTCGCCGGCTCAACTTCTTTTGGATATGATGAACGAGCTTGCGGCCCTGATGGCCATTGAAGTCATGCCAGATAATCAAGACGCTCGGAACTTGGAGATTGTGAGACTCAAGGACCGGATGGCGGAGGAGCAACAAAGGATAGCTGATCTAAAAGTTTAGATGGAGGCAGAGGCAGAACACATTAAGATGGATGCCTTCTGCCTTGGGCTAGAACAGCAATCGGCAGCTGTCGTGTATCGGGTGAGGCATCAATCCCGCTTACCAGACATTATGAGGCTAGGAATCTCTTCAACATGCCAGGAACGGGACGAGCAGCGGACGTGCCTGGAAGTCGGCCGACGGCTCGATAGCAGCTTAACCCGCCTCGACGAAACCAGGCCTGACCAGTGGTGTTTCCGATGCCAGCGGGTCATTATTCCAACCCAGCGGAGAACATGGTGGCCGCGGCCACCCGGCTTGAAAGGATCCCTATTCCAAATGAGGCGCCTTTTGCAGAAGAGGTACAGAACGCCATTGGGTACCTTCAGACAGCGATGGCCCAGCAGGAGAAATACGCTTACAGACGGAGTCGCTTTCATTCAACCCCCCTCCCCAACCGCAGCTTTAACCGGCGCTATGAATCGCCGGTGGTCACCAGCAGCGATCGGCACAGAGGGCCTCCGAGGGATGATCGGGCGGCTCTAGATGCACAAGAGCTCATAAACCGGGCGAGAAACCAGCAGGAGGCAGTGGCTTTGGCCACGGTGGCTCACCAAGAGCCTGCGCCCTCTGTATTAGTAGGAGTGGGAGCGACCACCAGGGTCGTGGGAGTACCATGCTTAGCATCGGCTCTGCGGAACGAGCGGTTGCCGAAGGATTTCAAAGGACCTTACAAAGTCCCAAATTACACTGCCGACTTGCCTCCGGAGGCCTGGATCGAAAGCTATGAGCTGGCTGTAGAGATGTTAGATGTCAATGAGGTGGTGTGTGCTAAATATTTCATCATAATGCTAGAAGGTCCGGCTCGCACATGGTTAAAGGGTTTGCCACCCAATACCATCAACTCATGGGCTGAGTTGAGAGCAAGGTTCATCAAAAACTTTCAAGGAACTTGCAAATAGCCTATGACAATTGTGGATCTCGACGAGTGTCCGACAGGTGTCGACCATCATCCACTCATCTGAACAGATCACGGCAGCTCAAGCGGTGCTGATCCTAGAAAAGAACTATCACTTCGTCCCTCTGAAGCAGAAGCTCGGCCAGCTCAAGCATACGTGTTAGGACATGGGAGAACTCATGGTGGCGCTCACAAAGTATGTTGACTCTGATAACACGTAGGATCCAGGCTCTGATGAGGAGAAGGACGGCCAAGGTAAGAGGAACAACCAGGGCAAGGGTGCGGCAAATAATGGTAACCAGAGCAAGTAGAAGAACCCGGATGGCGGGTCAGAACTGGTGGCCAATGTGAGCACCGGCCAGAATCATCCTAAGGGCAATTGGAAGTTCAGACCGCCTTTTAACAAAAATAGGATTCCCTTCAATTTGGAGGAAATGCTCAAAAAACCCTGTCCAGAGCATAGTCAGCCCGATAAAGCTGCAGGGCATGCATGGGGTGATTGCCACATCATGCAGAAGTTCAAGAATTACTGGCATGCAGCAACACAACAACCATGGTGGTGGCCCACCCGGCGGCTCAGGACTAGGCGGGTCAGGAGCCGTATTTGGATCCGGCGGCTCAGGGTCCAGTCATCATGGTCATGGCAATCAAGGAGGACATCCTCAGCACTCTGGTAACAACAATGAGCAACAGCATAATCAATCTAGGTATCAGAGTAATCCAAAGCAGCTCAGTTTGCGCCAGTATCATGTTTTTATGACCAGCCTTAACAAGAGGGATCAGAAATTACGCAAGCAGGCGGTTAACGTAGTTGTGCCGGCTCTGTCGCAATACTTAAAATGGTCTGAGTATGACATAACATGGAGCCGGGAGGATCACCCACTGCGTGTCGATGACCCGGGGCGGCTGGCCCTGGTAGTTGCCCCCAAGTGGGAGGATATATGGTGAATAAGGTACTCATGGATGGTGGCAGTAGCATCAACATCATGTATTACGATACCTTTGGGCGGATGAAGCTACTTGATCAAGACCTTAAGCCCTCATCAACAGTTTTTCATGGTGTAGTACCGGGCAAGTCAGCTTACCTGGTGGGCAGGATTTCTTTGGAAGCCGCTTTTGGTGACGAGTACAACTACAGGGTGGAGTCCTTGTCGTGTGAAGTGGTCAAGATCAAGAGCCTTATCATGCATTGTTTGGGTGGCTGGCTTATGCTAAGTTTATGGCTAGGCCCTGTTATGTCTACTTACAGCTCAAGATGCCCGGCTTAAAAGGCACGATTACTGTTCATGGTGATCGGAATACGGCTATTGAGTGCAAAGAAGGAGATGCAGCTTACGCGAAATCTAGTGTGTTGAGGCGGAACTCAACTTCTATAAGGAGAATGCTGACCCGGAGGATATGACCCCGCTGAAGTAGCCTATGATAGAGGTTGAGCCACCCCTCATATTTTTGGCGGATGATACCAAGGCGGTGGATTTTACTCCGGGTGACTCATACAAATAGTTTATTATTGGGGCCAACATGGATCCCAAATAGGAAAGCGTGCTCATCGAATTCATCCGTGAGAATCGGGACATCTTTGCATGGAAACCTTCTGACATGCCGGGTGCACTAAGAGAGTTCGCTGAGCATAACCTTAACGTGGATCCTAAGTTTAAACCTGCCAAGCAATTTCTACGGGCGGTTCAACAAGGAGAGACGCAAGGCCATTGGGGAAGAGGTCGCCCGGCTCTTAGCGGCGGGTTTCATCGTCGAGGTCTTTCACCCGGAGTGGCTTGCTAACCCAGTGCTTGTGCTCAAGAAGAACAACACATGGCGTATGTGTGTGGACTATACGGATCTTAACAAGGCCTGTCCAACTGATCCTTTTGCTCTCCCTCATATTGATCAAATCATTGATGCTACGGCGGGTTGCGAAAGTTTATGCTTCCTGGATGCTTATTCGGGGTATCATTAGATCAAGATGGCGATTAAGGACCAAGAGAAGACAACTTTCCTCACACCTTTTGGAGCCTTCTGCTATGTGTCTATGCCTTTTGGGCTCAAGAGTGCCCAGGCGACTTATCAGCGTTGTGTGCAGAATTGTCTTCACAATCAGATTGGACACAATGTTCATGCTTCTATGGATGATATTGTGATCAAGTCAAGGAAGAAGGAGACCCTGCTTGATGACTTAAAGGAAACCTTTGACAATCTGCGGATCTATAAGATGATGCTTAACCCGGCAAAGTGTGTCTTTGGTGTTCCAGCTGGCAAGCTCTTGGGATTTCTGGTTTCTGAGCGTGGTATCGAAGCTAACATGGATAAGATCAAGGCTATCACCTCCCTGGCTGAGCCATCTTGTATCAATGATGTCCAACGCCTGGCAGGGCGGTTTGCCGTGTTGAGCCGGTTTATAAGACACCTTGGTGAGAAAGCCATCCCTCTATATCAAATGATGAAAAGGACAGACATTTTTGTTTGGAGTACGGCGGCGGGCGAAGCGTTTGAGGCACTCAAGAAGCAACTCACTCAGCCGCCGATTTTAGCTGCTCCGGCTGAGAAAGATCCCTTTCTCCTATACGTGGTGGCTAACAACCAGGATGTCAACGCTGCAATCGTGGTCGAGCACAAGGAAGCAGGGAAAGAGTATCCGGTTTAGAGGCCGGTTTATTATATCAGTGAGGTCCTGACAGAGTCCAAGCAGAGGTATCCACATTGGCAGAAGCTAGTGTATGGGGTGTTCATGGCCAACCGCAAGTTAAAGCATTACTTATTAGTGCACCAGATTACAGTGGTCGGCTCTGCTCCGTTGGGGCGCATAATTCAAAATAGAGAAGCCACTGGTAGGATTGCTAAGTGGGCATTGGAGCTGGGACCTCTCAATCTGAAATACATACCTCGTACAGTTGTCAAGTCTCAAGCCCTTGTGGATTTCATAAACGACTCGACAGAGTGTCAGGCGCCTGAAGAAAATCCGGATAACACATACTGGACAATACACTTTGATGGATCCAAGCAGCTGGAAGGACCAGGGGCAGGAGTTGTTTTAACATCTCCCAAAGGTGATAAGTTCTATTATGTGCTCCGGCTGATGTTCCCTTGCACTAATAATGCAGCTGACTACGAAGCCCTGCTTCATGGCCTGGGGGTACCTAAGGAGATGAACTTAAGCTGGGTAAGGTGCTTCGGCAACTCAGAGCTTGTGGCTCAGCAAGTTTCATGTACTTGGGATTCTAGGGATCCGCGGATGGCGGCTTATCGTCAAGCGGTGGACATCATTGTTGCTCACTTCAAAGGTTATCAAGTGGATCACATTGATCGTCGCAGGAACAAGGCGGATGATGCCCTATCAAGGTTAGGCTCTCAACGAAATCTGGTGCCGCCCAATATCTTTCTGGACGTCTTATATCACCCGACTGTCAAGTTACCATCAGAGGAAGATTTGGTTGTTCCTGGCCCGGAGGGACAATTAGTGGAGGCTCTAAATGCTATTCCAGATTGGACTGTGCCTTACTTGGCGTATTTGACTTGAGGTGATTACCTGATGATGAAAATTTGGCCAGATAGATAACCCGACGGTCTAAATCCATGACGATAGTCAATGGCGAGTTACACAAGTGTAGTGTCACCGGAGTGTTTCAACGTTGTGTCTCACCAGAGGAGGGTAAGGAGATCTTAAATGAAATTCATGTTGGTGATTGCGGACATCATGCCGGCTCAAAGTCTTTGGTAGCCAAGGCTTTCCGACATGGTTTCTTCTGGTTGACGGCTCACAAGGATGCCGAGGATCGGGTCCGCAAGTGCGACGGTTGTCAAAAGTTTGGCTGGCGTGCCCATGTTCCGGCTCAAGAATTGCGCATGATACCAATTACTAGGCCGTTCGTAGTCTGGGTGCTCGATATGGTCGGGCCTTTCAAGAGATCCAAGGATAAGAAAACACACCTCTTGGTGGCGGTTGATAAGTTCACCAAATGGGTAGAGGTTGAGCCGGTCAGCAAGTGTGACGCGGCTACGGCGGTTCAATTTATCAAAAAACTGATCTACCGTTTTGGTTACCCTCAAACCATCATCACGGACAATAGCACAAACTTGTCCAAGGGTGCTATGAAAAAATTCTACGACTTGGAACACATCTGGCTTGATGTTTCTGCGGTTGCTCATCCATAGTCCAACAGTCAGGTGGAGCATGCTAACCAAGAGATCTTGAGAGGTATCAAGGCCCGGCTTATGGTTCCTTTACAGCGGATGCCGGGTTGTTGGGTGGAAGAGTTGCTAGGTGGAAGAGTTTTCGTACGTCTTATGGAGCATCAGAACTACCCCCAACAGATCTACAGGTTATACACCTTTCTTCATGGTTTACGGTGAAGAGGTCGTGTTACCAAGTGACATCCGGCATGACTCGCCATGAGTGGCAGCTTACGTTGAGACGGACAATGAGACGGCGCGTCAAGACGCGTTGGATGCTTTGGAGGAGGAATGAGAACTGGCGGCTGCTCGTTCGGCAATCTATCAGCAAGACCTGCGCCGCTATCATAGCCGCAGAGTAAGGACCCGGATGTTTCAAGAAGGCGACTTAGTGTTGCGGCTGATTCAAGACTAGACAAATATGCATAAGTTATCTCCTCCATGGGAAGGACCTTTCGTGGTCAGCAGAAATCTCAACAATGGGTCGTATTATCTCATTGACATCCGGGATGACTCAGATACCTCGGGGCAGGAGACCTGCTGGCCGTGGAACATAGCGCATCTACGGCCTTATTACACCTGAGTTGTTGAGACTCGACATTGTAAAATATCATTGTACATATCATATTTATATATGAATAAATTAGCATCCCTGCAAGCCGCGGACTCTATCATTTTGCATATCTTCATCCATGCAAGAAAGATCCAAAACATAGTTGTCGAAGGGGGCGTCCCACCCTTCGGGTGTAGCTTATCAAACCCTAACAGCCGGCTCTTAAGCCAAAAAAGTTGAAAAGACAACTTGGTTGTCTAAGGGGGCTTCCCACCCTCTGGGTGTAGCTTATCAAACCCTAACAGCCGGCTCCTAAGCCAAAAATGTTGACATGTCAACATAGCTGTCGAAGGGGGCTTCCCACCCTCCGGTGTAGCTTATCAAACCCTAACAGCCGGCTCTTAAGCCAAAAAAGTTGACAAGTCAACTTGGTTGTCTAAGGGGGCTTCCCACCCTCCGGGTGTAGCTTATCAAACCCTAAAACCGGCTCTTAAGCCAAAAATGTTCACAAATCAACATAACTGTCCAAGGGGGCTTCCCAACCTCCGGGCGTAGCTTATCAAACCCTAACAGCCGGCTCTTAAGCGAAAAAAGTTGACAAGTCAACTTGGTTGTCTAAGGGGGCTTCCCACCCTCCGGGTGTAGCTTATCAAACCCTAACAGCCGGCTCTTAAGCCAAAAATGTTGACAAGTCAACATAGCTGTCGAAGGGGGCTTCCCACCCTCCGAGTGTAGCTTATCAAACCCTGACAGCCGGCTTCGAAGCCAACAAAGTTGACAAGTCAAATTGGTTGTCGAAGGGGGCCTCCCACCCTCCGGGTGTAGCTTATCAAACCCTAACAGCCGGCTCTTAACCAGAAAAGTTGACAAGTCAACTTGGTTGTCAAAGGGGTCTTCCCACCCTCCGGGTGTAGCTTATCAAACCCTAACAGCCGGCTCTTAAGCCAAAAATGTTGAGAAGTCAACATAGTTGTCGAAGGGGGCTTCCCACCCTCTAGGTTTAGCTTGCCAAACCTAACAGCTCACTCTTAAGCCAAAAATGTTGACAAGTCAACATAGAAGTCCAGGGGGCTTCCCACCCTACGGGTGTAGCTTATCAAACCCTATCGGCCGGCTCTTAAGCCAAACAGTTGACTCCGTTAACACGTTAGGAAGATACAGCATCTTTGGGTTATGCTTTTAAGCTTCCCTCCTAACGATATAAAGATACATCTATTCTTGCAGGAAATTAAGCTGCCAAGAGCCGGTAAAGCATCCAATGAGAAGGGCAACGAAGATGACATATATATGTTAAGCCGGACTGTTTCATATGTGCACAATGGCACAATTCAAGCAAAGGCAAAGTTACTACCAGTCTATTACATATGCTCTCTGTGGAGCCCAAAAATATCTAAAAGTTTTTTACACCGCTCATGGCGAGTCACAAGAGCTGAGTAATCGACATGCGTTCATAGCATGATCAGCTGGCCGGCGAGTCACCCTGCTCCGGGTCTTCGACTGCCTTGATCTGAAGATTTTCCAAGTCCCAGTTGCAGTTGGTTAAAGCCGCAAAGGTTCCTTCTTCAAAGAAGGGGGACGGGTCAAGTTCAGAGGCAAAAAGATTCTTACTGCGAGTAGGCGTTAGATCCCTGGACTCAAAGAGAGGGTCGCAGATTCTTTTCTGGTCAGTGTTGTAAGCCGGCTGGTATGTCTCTAGGTTGAATTCTTCTGGTAACACGAGGCAAGCACTTTGGATGCCTTTACACATCGTGCATAGTCAGCCTCTGTAAACTCGGAGACATCATCTTTTTTGGAGGGAAACACGTCCATCATATCAGCCGGAGTTAACTCTGGAGCAAAAGCCAATGCCCGACTTATGGCTACGATCACCCCCTAACGGGCGACTGATCTCTTCAACTATACAATTTGCTTCGGCAGCATGGATAGAAGCTCTAAGACCCCTTTGATAGTTGAAGGGGTGGTATCCTTGTACAGTACAGCCTTGATTGTACACACAACACCACAATAAAGTTGTTCTGTGAGAGTATACATGGCCTTTAGGGGCAGCAAGCTGTCGGAGGCAAGTTGGCGGCTCCTAGAACCTGCATAAGACAAACGCCTTCTCATGAGTCGCCAGCACAAGTAAAATACACAAATTGATTTAAGTTATCAAATACTTACCAAAGATGGCGGCTGTCATCTTATTGATGTGGCGCTTCAAGGACTGCATCTCATTAGACACGATCATAAGCCGCTAATCAGCATCATCTACCCGTTTAGTTAGGGCGGCTTGTTCAGTTTTAGTAGATTCCTTGAAGGTTGCAAAGTCGTCCTTAATCTTGGTCAGTTCTTCATAAAGGAGCCGGCATTTTTCATCAGCTTCACTTCGGGCGGCCTGTTGTGTGGCTACATTATTTTTTAAGCCGGCCACTTCTGACCCGGCTTCGTTTAAAGCTTCCTATGACATGGCAAAGTATGGAATGAGCCGTCAGGAGGAGAATTCAGCAAGTCTCAAACAGATTGCAAGCAATATGTATGACACTTGCGGCTAATGTCTATTTTATCTCCTAGATTAAAGGCAGTTCTGGATCATCTTTATCAAGTTAACACGAAACTTGGGGGCTACAAACTAGCTTTTCAAGCTATTCAGAATGAAAGTCCCGACTCAAATTTGACAAGATTGAGCCGGCCCTTGGGGCCTAAAATTGGCTCTGTTACCTATTCTCAATAAAGTCCCGACTCAACTTTGACAAGGTTGAGCCAGCCCTTGGGGGCTACAATTGGCTCTATTACCTATCTTCTATAAATCTTTGGTTCAATGATTATCAACTTTGAGCCAGCCCTTGGGGGCTAACAACGATGAATTGCGATTACTTCTAAGTAAGTTGAGGCCTACAGGCTAAGTATTTCTACTTCTACCAAGTTATGAAGACCCGGTTTATCATCAGCTAATGTTAACCCGGCTCTTGGGGGTTGTGTAAAGGTATAAGGAGAATGGGAATACCTCGTATTTCTTCTTCATTAAATTGACAAGCTTGAGCTCTAGGTTCCGGCTTGTGGACAGGCGTTTCAAGTACCAGCATGAAGTTCATCAGTTGTCATCTTCTCAAGGGCTGGGAACTCAAACTCCGGCTTCTTGGAGGCCTCAGGCATCTCACTATGCTTTGTTAGCACATGAGGTGGAGGAGAGTGGAAGCCGGTGCCGGTAATCAAGACATCCAGAGTGGTTGTGTCATCAGCAACCTTGGCAGGGCTCGGTGGCTTAGAATGGTCCTTCGGAGGACTCTTAGGAATCATATCGTCAGCCACCGGCTCCGCAGAAGCCGCCGAGGGATCTACATCCGGCATGGGAGCATCTGGCTTGGCAAGCTCCGGTTCATGAACATTAGGGCCAGGGGAGGACTTGTTGGTTTTCCTTCGCTTGGCTTGAGCCCTGGAAAAGCATAAAGGTTAAAGCCCAAGGTTTACAACCGCCAGAGACTTGGAGGTAAGGCTTGAAAAACACATACAATGGATTAATATTTGGAGGCGACAAAGCAGTGGCCGTAGAGTCGGCAGACAAAGGAGATGATCCCTGAAAAGCAGTTCAGATAATGTAAGGCAATGTTGGAGTTACAAAGGAAGGACTAGTAAAATCAAGCAGGGAAGAAATATATACCTCTGCGGGACGCTTCTTCTGAGCCGGGGAGTTAGCCAACCCGGACATGAGCATGGTAGAGCCGACGCTCCGGGTCTGGCATCGGTCGGCTTGCTGTTGCTTTTTCAAAATAAATTGGGAGTCTAAGTAAGCAAGAGGATGAGAAAGGGGAACTTTTCGAATGACCCTCCGTATCTTCTGGGGTACAAAGTATTCTGAGTCGGACGAAACATAAGTTACCTCAGGGGCGTTGGCGTGGCTGGTCTCTGTCTCGTCCTCTGAATGGTTATTGTCAATAAGTTGAATAAAGAGGTGGCAAAAAATAGTCAAGTTATACCTCTGAGCCGTCTGTTTCCGGCTGTTCAAACCATTCTTCCTGAGGAGTGGTCTTCTTCTTCGTCTTTTTGGCCGTGGTCTTCTTCCTGGATTTCTTCAGAGGAGGAACATATTTCTTCTTCTAGAAGTTGGAGTCAGCCTGAAAAGATAAGCCGACAAGTAGTGAGGGGATTGCCAAGACATAGCTAATAAAGAGAAGAGAGTATAAATAGTCGCCTTACATCTGGGGCCGGGTTAGTGGCACAGAAAGGTGCCAGCCCAATGGCACTGCAAGCTCCTGAAGTATCATGGACAAGACTCCGACTGACAGTTCTAATATCATCCTATGTTAACGTTGTCCGGCTGAAGCAGAGGGAATCATCATAATGGCCCGGATATTTGCACATAAGGCGATTTTGTCGGCTCAAGGGCATAATCCTCCAAGAAATCCAGCATGGGATCAAATCCAGTCCCGTCAGTCCGTTGGCCATAAGGGCTTTAATCTTGGCGTGAGACGGCTCGTGCTTCGCCCGTTCAGCAGTTGACAGCCGACCAGGAAGCTCAGAGGTCGTCTTAGGCCGGGATGGGTGGTAACCCGGCAGGGGATGCTCACCCTCTGGGGAGGTATCTTTACAGTAAAACCAAGTCTTGTTCCAATCTTTCGGATGACTCGGCATCTGAACAGCCGGAAAAGTTATGTCCCGGCGCCTCTGAATTGAAATCCCGCTGAGTTCTAAGCTTGGGCCGGCCTTCACCTCCGTCTGACGGGTTGCATAAAAAAACTCACAACCGAGACCGACGGACGGCTCTGTTTGCAAGTAGACTTCACTGAGCGCTTGGAAATTGCAGATGTTGGAAACGGAGTTGGGAGCAAGGTCTTAAGGGTTCAGCTTGTAAAAGTGAAGAACGTCCCGAAAGAATTTTGAGCCGGGGGGTACAAACCCACGTTCAACATGATCTGAAAATACAACTACTTCGCCCTCCTGAGGAACGGGCTTTAGTTCATTACCCGGAACCCGCCAATGGATGACATCTTTTGCGGGAAGGGTGCCCGCGTGTACAAAGTCCATCGGGAATTTTTCAATGATGCAAGAGCCGACCCAATTGCATGAGTTAGATGCACGAGACACGGCAACGGTTCAAAACTGCGCAAGTTAACAATGTACGGTGAGTCAGGGAATGGCAAACGTCTACGGGCGGTTAAAATCCTAAGATTTTAAGATTAAGCCGCCAGGATTCGGTTGGTGAGAGCCGGAATTACATGGCGGGTCAAGTTTATGAGAAGACAAGGCAAAATTTGGCTAAGTGTGGAAAACAGGTTTCGCAACATATCTCTGAGATTGTGGATCTACAAAGCAAAGAAAAATGGTTTTATTTCAAAACCTAGCGACGAACTGTCGAAACGGAAAAAGTTTGAAAATGGTAGGCAAAGCAGTTGCAGATCTGCATGGAGCTGCTATCGGTTTTCTACAGAATGTCGCAATGGGGAAAGCATATCATCAAGTTTTATGGGGAAGTCATGGTTGGCATGGGAGAGAAGCTCGTGCTCTAAGTGGCGAAAGAACTCCATGAAAACCCTATCGGAATGGCTACGGATCTAGGGGACGAAAGACTCACCAGAGATGGCGCGGCGGACGCGGGCAGAAACTTTGGAACCAACCGGTTGATGCAGCGGCCTCGACGACGACGGAGTGAATACGACACCGGAGCGAGGTGTGCTCGAGCGACGGCGGCAGAAGAAAGAAGACGAAGAGCGAGCGGGGAGGAAAACAAATGCCACCCCTCGCGGTCCTATTTAATAGGCAAGGGTGGAAACAGACGCGAAAATCCAGGCGACGGATATCATTTGACCGAGGTGGACGCCTCGATTCTCGGACCTTCCATTTAATAAGGTAAAGATTTGTTGCGGATGTGAGAGGATCTTTCTGACAGATTTGACATGACATCATGGCTCCGGGTCATTATTTTCAGGTAACATAAGGGAGACTCGCTGATGATTGAGAAGAAGGCTGAAGTGAGCAAGCTCAAATCAACCTGGGGCCTAATGTTGGGGATATAACCCCACGGTGAGACCCGCCCCTAAGGCTCTGGGTCACACTAGGCGGCTCGTACACCTGTCCAAAGATGGGCCATGAAGATTTAAGCCCATGACGTTGGCCGGCTTGACATGATGGGCCGGAGCGTGGCCCGGACAGAGAAAGTACGAAGACCCGGGTGGAGAGCCGCCCGGAGACAACTTGCTCAGGAAGGCAAGACAATGTAGAGACGGATTCAGACACATAGTGAGAGTCAGTTATAACTTGTATGACCCGTGGTCTTGGCCTCCTATATAAAGGCTAGACCCGGGGCGACTTAGAGAGGGATCAGAGACTATCGAGAACTAGATCACGCAATAGCTCCCTTGTAATTGATACACCAAGCAATATAAACACAAGCAGGACGTAGGTTGTTACCTCGACTTGAGGGGCGAACCTGGGTAAACCCGTGTCCTTTGTCCCAATCAACCCCTTTGAGTCCATCACCTTAGCGATGGCCTCGAATCCAAGTCCGTTCACCCGGACATCTGCCGTGATAAAACCACGACAGGAGTAAAGAGGACTTTATACTTAATGATATGGTTGGGTTTTACCTTAATGATCTTTAGTAGTTGCGGATGCTTGCTAGAGTTTCAGTCATAAGTGCATATGATCCAAGTAGAGAAAGTATGTTAGCTGATGCCTCTCCCTCATTTCATATAACAAGTATTTATTGCATCATATTCAATTGCCTAGGGGCAATCTTTCTCGTGTGTTACAAAAAGCTTGCTACTGCACTACTAAGTTTATTTTTTTGCAAAGTAACCATAGTTTTATTGCTGCAAAGTAGTTTCATTTTTGTTTTAGATAAAGCAAACGTTAAGTGTGCGTAGAGTTGTATTGGTGGACGATAGAACTTAAGGGAATATTTGTTCTACCTTTAGCTCCTCGTTAGGATTCGACACTCTTACTTATCGAAAAAGGCTACAAATGATCCCCTACATTTGTGGGTTATCAAGACATTTTTCTGGCGCCGTTGCTGGGGAACAATAGCGTGGGGTGAATATTCTTGTGTGTGCTTGTTTAATTTATCACTAAGTAATTTTTATTTTTCGGTTATTAGTGGTTTTATATCTTTAGTTATGAATATGGAACACGAAAGACCGAAAAACTTACTGGTACTTGTTATTCATGGAGATGGGGAACCTCCTAAAACCCTCGATGCTAGTTATGTGCAAGGTATTAAATACTAATTTGATAATCCAGGAAAACCCATTGAACTTGATAATGGGAGTATTGTTGCATCAACGTGAATACTTTAGGGATTATCGCTTACCTCAAAAAGGGAAATTGTTATGGGATCAAATTCATATGTTGCATTGGTGTGCTCAGGAGCTATTCTTGAGATATGATATTACTTGTTGCTCTAGGATGAACGCTCCACACCTTCCCTCTTCATGCGAATTTAATGATAATGAAACCTTAGCTTCTCATGCTAATGGTATATATGATTACTATGATGTGGAACGAATAGAAGAATTTTTGCTTTTAATTAAGGGTGCTTATGAAATTGCTTCTTTGCTTTAAAAGTATGATGACGCTTCTTACATATCTGAAATTTAAGCCATACTTAAATGTTGCTATGGTAATTATGAATGCAATGCTGATATTATTGAATTTCCTGAGAGAATATCCGTTGCCTTGGAAGAGACTAATATTTGGAGGGACCTATGGAAGAAGAAGTTGCTGAAATTGTGAGCTCATTAGATGAAAAAGATGAGGAGGAGAGCAAAGAACAAAAGGAGGAAGAGCCGATTGATCACCCATGCCCACCTTCTAATGAGAGTAAGTCTTCAACTCATACATTGTTTAATTACCCTTCGTGTTTACCGAAGGATGAATGCTATGATAATTGCTATAATCACGTGGATTCATTCAAAATATCCCTTTTTGATGAACTTGATGCTTCCTATGTTTGTGGCCATGATGCCAATATAAATTATGCTTATGAAGATGAACTTGCGATAGTTCCTTATGTTAAGCATGAAATTGTTGCTATTGCACCCACACTTGATAGTCCTGTTATCTTTTTGAATTCTCCCAACTACACTATATCGGAGAACTTTGCACTTATTAAGGATTATATTGATGGGTTATGTTTTCCTATTCCACATGATGATTTTGATGAATACAATATGCATGTGCTTGCTGATCCTTCTTGCAATTATTATGAGAGAGGAATTACATCTTCACCTCTCTATGTTTCCAATACTATAAAATTGCAAGAAACTACTTATGCTATGTATTGGCCTTTACTCGATGTGCATCAATTGTTCTTTTATGACATGCCAATGCATATGAAGAGAGTTAGACTTCATTGTCACATGATATATATCACTTTGTGCTCACTACTAAATTACAAATCATTGTCAATTAAAATTGGCTTTGATATACCTTGGGATCCGGGTGGATCAATTACTTGAGCACTCTATGCCTAGCTTAATGGCTTTAAAGGAAGCGCTGCCAAGGAGACAACCCGAAAGTTTTAGAGAGTAATTTTATTCTTTTGTGTTTTTTTATAAAGATAAAAAAAATATAGAGGGGAACCTAAAACTTCACAAAAGAAAAGGTGCATGTGAGAGAGATGATAAGCATCGTTGAAGTGGGGGACGTCCATGAACTTTTGTTCATGCCCATGGAAACTTTGTGAATCTTGAATCATGGAAAATTTTACAACAAAAATAATTATTCCCTTGTACAGATCCATTGTATTATAAAAATAATGTGCCAAGATTTGCCATTAGGATGATTAGATTGCTTGTTGGTATGTGCAGTGTAAAAAACAGAAACTTTGGCTGTAGTGCGTGAATTTTCGTTTTTTACAGGAAGGTTAGAAGTTTCTGAAAATCTTACAAAGTATTTCTATACAAAAGTTTTATTTTTTCCTAATTTTTCAGAATTTGTGGAGGTACATAAGTATGGTCAAAGTTCAGATTACTACAGACTGTCCTGTTTAAGACATATTCTAATTTTGATGCATTGTTTTGCTTGTTTTGATGAAACTATCGATTTTTTCAGTGTGTAAGCCAAAGAAAAGTTATAATATAGAAGGGATAGTGAAAATATAAAATATGAATTGGTTTGACAGTACTTAAACTAGTATTTTACTTTGTTATACTAACGGATCTTACTAGTCTTTTGTTAAGTTTTGTGTGGATGAATGTTCGAAGATCGAGGAGGTCTCGATATGAGGACAAGAAGGAGAGGCAAGAGTTTAAGCTTGGGGATACCCAAGGAACAACAAGTAAATATCCAAGGAGACTCAACCATCTAAGTTTGGGGAGGCCCCGAAAGGCATCCCATCTTTCCTCAACAAGTATCAATATGTTTTCTGATTTGTTTAATTTATGTGATATGTGCAAATATTGGAGCATCTTTTGTGTTTAGTTTATGCACCATGCTGGTATGAGATAGTCCATGGTTGATTTATAGAAGGCGCATTTCACTTCACTTATATCTTCTGAGTATGGCTTTATAGAATGCTTCATGTGCTTCACTTATATCATTTGAAGTTTGGATTGCCTGTTTCTCTTCACATAGAAAACCGTCATTTCAAGAATACTCTTTTGCTTCACTTCTATTTATTAGAGCATGGTATTTTCTTTGAAGAATTAAACACTCTTTCTTCACTTATATCTATTTAGAGAGTCAACAGGAATTGGTCATTTGCATGGTTAGTCATAAATCCTACATAAAACTTAGGGATCACTGGACATGCTATGTTTGATTCCTTGCAATAGTTTTGCAATATAGAGATGATAATATGTGGGAGGTACTGGTGGATGATTGTGTTTAGTAATATATTGGTGTTAAGGTTTGTGATTCCCGAAGCATGCACATATAGTCTCCCATTATGCTAGGAAGTTGGAGCACAATTTATCCTCGATTGTCTATCTTTGTGTGAAGGCCGGGGGCGCCCAATGGTTAACTCCTACCAACCTCCCCCCTAGGAGCATTCATAGTAATACTCTCCTTCGAGGGCTAATAAACTTTTGCAATATGTATGTGTGTTCTTTATGACTAATGTGAGTCCATGTATTATACGCACTTTTACCTTTCTATAATTTGCTAGCCTCTACGGTACGGCGCATTACCCATTCTCACCTCAAGAGTCAGCGCAAACTTCGTGGTGCATTAAAACCTCGTGATATGATACACTCCGTCAACATAAGCCTTATTATACCTTCCTCAAAACATCCACCATACCTACCTATTATGGCATTTCCATAGCCATTCCGATATATATTGGCATGCAACTTCCACCGCTTCCATTTTGATGACTCGAGCATGCATTGTCATATTGCTTTACATAATCATGGGATAGCTAGCATGATGTTTCCATGGATTGTCCGTTTTTTGATATCTTTGCAATGCTAGATCATTGCACAACATTCATATAGAGTCATATTTTGTTCCAGGTATCGAGTTGTAATATTGAGTTATAAGTAAATAGAAGTGTAATGATCATCATTATTCATTATTAAAGAATGTCCCAGTGAGGAAAGGATGATGGAAACTATGACTCCCCCACAAGTCGGGATGAGGCTCTAGACAAAGAAAAAAAGAAAAGAAAAAGAAAGAAAGAAAAAATAAAAAGAAAGAAAGAAAGAAAACAAAACAAAAGGAAAAAATGATGAGAGACAAAGAGAGAAGGGGCATGATAATTCCACACTTGTGCTTCAAAGTAGCACCATGTTTATAAAGAGTCTCCTATGTTGTCACTTTCATATACTAGTGGGAATTTTTTTTCATTGTACAGTTAGACGCACACCCACTTAGTTTTCATATTAAGCTTTCATACACTTATTGCTCTTAGTGCATCTGTTGCATGGCAATCCCTACCCCACGCATTGATATCTATTGATGGTCATCTCCATAGCCTGTTGATACACTGAGTTGATGTGAGACTTTCTTCTCCATTTTACCCCTTTGAAACCTACCACCATATTATATTCCACACATAGTGCTATATCCATGGCTTGCACTCATGTATTGCATGAGAGTTGAAAATGCTGAAGCGCGTTAAAAGGTATGAACCAATTGCTTGGCTGACACCGGGATAGTACATGATTTATACTTTGTGTTAAGAAGACGGAGCATGACAAGGTTATATGATTTTGTTGTAGGGATAGAGTTCTTTATCCTTGATAATTTGAAAGACATGATTGTTTGTTGGGATGCCTGAGTATTAGTGTCTTTATGTCAAAACTAGACTATTGCTTTGAATCACTTGTGTCTTAGTATTCATGCCATGATTGGATATATGATCAATATTATGCTAGATAGCATTCCACATCAAAAATTATCTTTTTTATCATTTACCTACTCGCAGGCGAGCAAGAATTAATCTTGGGGATGTTGATACGTCTCCATCGTGTCTATAACTTTTGATTTTTTCACGCCAATATTATACAACTTTCACATACTTTTGCCAAAATTTATATGATTTATTGGACTAACCTATTGATCCAGTGCCTAGTGCCAGTTCCTCTTTTGTGTGTGTGTGTTTTCCACAGAAATTCCATAGCAAACGAAGTCCAAACACGATAAAAAAATGATGGAGATTTTTTGGAATATTTATGAATTTTGAGAAGTGGAATCAATGCAAACGGAGTCCCATAGACTCTAGCCTCTACCGGGGCAAGGACCCAAACGCGGCCTAGTGGACCATGCCCACCTCGTATGTCGCTTGGAGCTCTCCTTCGGTAGCAAGAAAGCTAATTTTTGGATAAAAATCCCCACAAAATTTCAGTCCGATCGGGGTTACGGATCTCCAGGAATATAAGAAATGTTTTTCCGCCGAAAACATGAATACTGAACAGAAGAGAACAGAGAGGGAGATCCAATCTCGGAGGGGGTCCCGGCCCTCCGCCGCCATGGAAGCCATGGACCATAGGGGGAACTCTCCTCCCATCTACGGGGGGGCTAGGGGAAAAGAAGAAGTAGGGGGATCTCTCCCCCTCTTTGCTGGTGGCATCGGAATGCCGCCGGGGCAATCATCATGACGGCAAGCTACATAAACAATCTTGCCACCGTCCACACCAACTCTCTCCCCCTCTATGCATTGGTGTAATAGCCCTCTTCCCCTCTGTAATCTCTACTTAAACATGGTGCTCAACTCCATATATTATTTCCCAATGATATTTGGCTATCCTATGATGTTTGAGTACATCACTTTTGTCCTATGGGTTAATTGTGGTATGATGTTATGGATGTGAGTAGTATGTTCATATGGTGTTGTCCTATGGTGCCCTCCATGTCGCGCAAACGCGAGGGATCCCCGCTGTAGGGTGTTGCAATATGTTCATGATTTGCCTATGGTGGGTTTCTTGAGTGACAGAAGCATAAACCCGGGGAGAAAGAGTTGTAGGTGGGTTGTTGCGTATGGGAGTAAAGAGGACTTGATACTTAATGCTATGGTTGGGTTTTACCTTAATGATCTTTAGTAGTTGCAGATGCTTGCTAGAGTTCCAATCATAAGTGCATATGATCCAAGTAGAGAAAGTATGTTAGCTCATGCCTCTCCCTCATTGCATATAACAAGTATCTAACGTATCATATTCAATTGCATAGGGAAAATCTTTCTCCTGTGTTACAAAAATCTTGCTACTGCACTACTAAGTTTATTTTCTTACAAAGTACCCGTAGTTTTATTCCTGCAAAGTAGTTTCATTTTTGTTCTAGATAAAGCAAACGTTAAGTGCGTGTAGAGTTGTATCGGTGGTCGATAGAACTTGAGGGAATATTTGTTCTACCTTTAGCTCCTCGTTGGGACTCGACACTCTTACTTATCAAAAAAGGTTATAAACGATACCCTACACTTATGGGTTATCATCCCGTACACCCAAGTGACCAATAATGCAACATCCGGATAGTTCCACCTTGAGGCAGGGATGCGCACATCAAAGAACAAAAATGCATATCAGCCTTGCATTAAGAACGTATGCCCATCCTCGCAACAAAAGATAAAATTATCGGTTCTATAAAAGTAGAAAATCCATTAGCGAATTTGGTGGAAAAAACTGCATATTGTCCCACCAAAACGCCCACTCGAGAAGGAATACCATCAATTCGATTTTTGCTTTAATTATACACTTTATTTTTATCCCACTCACTATTTCATTAAATCATGCACTATTTTCCAGTCCACACAAATTCCATTCAACCAACTCGAGACGGAATAATCTGTTTCTGCTGATCTTCACTTTCCTCCAGCTCATAGTACACTTTTTCCAGCCCACAATTTTTCCTTGCGATCTTCTCTTTTGCTCGATCCCACACAATATTAGAAATCCTCTCCCACCTATTTTTTGAGAGATCCCATCTAATTAGCTCATGACAGACAATGAAGTAGAACGTATATAAATTTGTGATAATTAGCCTTGTGCAGCAAGGTGGGACTATTCAACATAAAAAATCATATTTTTTTCCTTTTATGATTTCTGCGCGGGCTGATGGAGTTGGCCCAGCCGCTACAACGCAGGCCGAGGACCATGAAGAACATGTGGCCTATGCGCTCGCTTGAAAGTAGAAAAAGCATACTGCCTGTTGTGCTTAGGTGTGCTGGGTGGCCTGTTAGTTAGCAGAGCCTGGCTTAAATTGTTGGTGGGCATGGTATAGAGTTAAAATACCAGTGTGTGAAATATTTTTTCTTATTTATTTATTTATCATAGATTCATGGGAAGAAGCGTATTTCGACATGACGAAAAGTGTATTACGATGGTGAGCGGGCAGAAATGGTAGCCTCTTTATTATTAGGGAAAGATATCTATAAACCTGTTCCCATGGATAACTGCTACCTCATGATGCATGCTTTTACAAGTTACTTGATCATGTCGTTGCACTCAAAATTAGCTTTCTGTAAACTTATCTACTTAGTGTTATATCATGCATTGTTATACCTTGTTCCAAAGCATGTGTTCGTTGCGACTACATACAAAGTACTCATTGGCTTGCCACTGGTTATTGAATTGGCCAGGCATGGAAGAGAAGGAATATGGTGAAGAGTTCATTGATGACAAACATGTGAACTAGGACGCTTCCCAGTCACAGTGTCTGTAGGATTAAGGCATATGGCATGGGTCTATGCTTTTGATCAAGAATTCCGCTGCTAGTTATGTTTGTTGTTTGGACTTTGTTGCCCTATCTATGTAAGACTTGATTTTCATGGTCCTTGTTTGTGTAAGATGCTAAGTGTGGATGTAAGACTCTTGTTGTTCAGCTTATGTGTGTTTAGTGAGCATTGATCTTTGGGATCACTATACACATGCATTCAGCCAGGGATGCTCCCCACCCTAGAGTGGCAAAGATCAATGCTTTGCCACTCTGGTCGCCTGCGTGCACCCCACCCCCCATTGGCTACTCCCCATCCTCTCACATGGGATGCTCCCCATTCTCTTCCTCCATGGCATCGCTAGCAGGCATGGTACTACCATCTTATTCCCCTATCTTAGTGGAGAATCCACAATTCATTTAATAGTAGATTATATATTACAATTTTCTAGATTAGTGCATGGAACTATTGGTTTTTGTTATTATTTGTAGTATATTGTGTGATGTATGTTAGCATGTATATGGACAAGTTTAAATGTTTAAGTGATAATTTGAATTTTGAGATTTTGTAGGTTTGGATGCATAACGATTATTGATATTACCACTTGTCTATTTTTTTAATGACTACAATAGAATATTTTTTATATTACATAGATAGGTGCATGGAAGTATGGTGTACTACATAAAATAATCTAGATATAAGTTGGAAAGTTCCAATTTAATCTACCGATTAATGATCGACCGATTAATCCGGTCAATAGGCCGATTCAACGATTAATCGCTTCTCTAAAACCGATCGAACAGCTACCAGTTACCGATTTCGTGAACATTGATCATGACACGTAATAGGTGCATACAACTTGCAAGATAGGATCCAAATCACTCTTCTATTCATGAAAACATAGTAGGTTCAGATCTGAAATCATGGCACTCGGGCCCTAGTGACAAGCATTAAGCATAGCAAAGTCAAAGCAACATCAATCTCAGAACATAGTGGATACTAGGGATCAAGCCCTATCAAACTTACCTCGATTATATGATCAATCTCATCCAATCCCACCACCGTCTAGCAAGCCTACAAAGGAATTATTCACTCCCGGTGGTGAGCATCATGGTAGTGTTGATGGAGAAGGGTTGGCGATGACGGCCGCGAAGTTGTTGGTGTAGATCGTCGGCACGATGGATGCCCCGGCAGCGCTCCAACGCCACAGGGAGAGAGGTGGATATAGCCCCCTCCTTTTTCTTCTTCCTGGACCTCCTCCCTGGGTGGGAGGAGGGTTTTCCCTCTGGTCCATGGCTGCCATGGCTCCCGGAGGATAGCAGCCCCTCCGAGATTAGATCTCTCTATCTATTTATGTCCTGTTTTCGCGACTGTTTTCAGACCCCTTCACTATTTCTTAAATATCCAGAGATCTGTAACTCCAATCAGACTGAAATTTTGAGGCAATTTTTATCGCAAAAAAATATTCATTGCACGAGAAGGAGAGCCTCAACTGACGTAAGGGCAGACTACAAACCATCAGGGCGTGACCCCACCCCATGCCATGCCATGTTGGCTTGTGGGGCCCTCGAGCATCGTCTGGCGTTGATTCTTCTTCCCAAAATTCACATATATTCCAAATAAAATCTCCGTCAATTTTTATCGCGTTTGAACTTTGCTTGACATGGAATTTCCATGAAACAAAAAACAAACAAAAAACACAAACTGGCACTGGTCACTGGGTAAGTAAGTTAGTCCAAGAAATAATATAAAATATCGCCAAAAGTATATGAAAGTTGAAGAATATTGGCATGAAGCAATAAAAAATTATAGATATGATGGAGACGTATCACCATACCATATCATAACCATTTTAATGTATGTTGACACACAAGATAAATCATTATCCACTCCTAGCTATTAAGCATGGCATGAGAAACTATAATCTCTAATTTTCACCATGAACATGTTTACTCATGATATACTGAGTAAAGAACAAACAAGCTAAGCATAATTACAAAAACAAAAAACAGGAAGAGTTCATACCAGCTTCCCTTGCCACGATCACTTCATCAAATATCGTCATTATTCCCTTTCACTTGCATGACCAAATGATATGATAATAATAATCGCGCAAGAATGCCATGGACTAAGCTGGAATCTATAGGGCAGTCTTAGACAAAGGAGAAGACAAGGTAATATTGTCTTCCTGTTAGATCAACAATAAAGCATATAGGAGCCTGATACTCAACGCATCTATAATTTTTTATTGTTCTATGCTGATATATTATCATTCTAGGGATAATTGAATTTTTGTCCCTAGTTGGTTCCTACCCACGGGTTTTGCCCTTACTTTTCGAGTGTGCTCAGTTTTGTCCTGAGATTCTCCTCCAAGGTCATCTGAATGCCCTTCTGCTACGGCTCCGTCCGGTTAACATCGCTTGACCACGGTGGAGTGTCGTTTTGGACATTTTTGCCCCTGTTAAAAAACACTTTCTCTCTTACATGCGGGGCTTGTCAAAAAACACAAAAGAAAAAACAAAGCTCTCTCTCTTCTTACATGTGGGGTCCGTGTGTAAAGAAAAAAAGTAGAAAAACACACTCTCTCTCCTTCCTCACCGGAGTGCCTCCCACGGTCGGGCGCCGGCGGTGCTTTGTTAGGGCTGCAGCCTGCAGGGAAGCGGTCGGGAGGCCGGGATTCACACCGGGAGATCCCCATGAATACGATAGAGAGGCAAGGGAAGATAGGAAGGTCCGTAAGCGAGAGGACCGAACTCGGTGGTGATGGCGGAGCACGGGCTATGCAGGGGAGGTATCTTGAGGTCGAGGAACTCAATGAGTAGGTGCCAGAAGCTTTTTGGGGATGTCCTGGCGCCCATGAAGTACGCGAAGACGGCTATGGCTTGAAGGAGCCGGAGATCGAGCAGCGACGGCCGGTAATCAGAGGTAGGGAAGATGATGATCATGGAGGCGATTCCATCCTCCCTTCGTTGATTCCCTTGTGTGAGATACTCATGGAGTGATTGCAAACCTCTTAGACACCTTATTTGTGCCGAAGAAGCCGTTGGATCTGCGTACGACCAACATACATGCACATCAAGCTTCGGTGAGCTCCCTCTCCTCATTGTGGACTCGCACCCCCTAAGGTTCACTAGCTGGGACACGCGTGCGACCCACGACTCCCGTGCTCCTCCCGCCACCCTCGCACGAAGATCTGTGTCCGCACATCGAGTTCCAATGGCGCCTCGTTGGCCATGCTCGGAGGTGGCTCCGGTGACGCCTAGCCGTCCGCGCCATGTGTGCGTAGTGTGGTTCCCGTCCGGCGCCAACGCGCGAGGTTCCACGCCCGCACGTCGAGCTATGGCAAGCTCCCACGACTGGTCGTGCATACAGGCGGTGGCCATACCCGAGTTGGCATCAAGTCCTTGTCATGTTTTTTTGCGAGGCCCGATGAATTTAGGAGGTAGTTTAGGTTTAATTAGCGGGCTAATAGCCCAATGCCATGTGGGCCTGTTAGTGTTTGGTGTTTAGTTAGTGGGGTTAATAGCCCATTGCCAAGTGAGCCTCCGTTAGTGTTAGGTCAGTTGCTTAACTTAGTCAACTCAAAAAAAGTTGTCTAAATTAGTTTTATAATTAACATAGTCGAGTTTCAATGACATGTGGACCCCCAAACCTCCAGTTGACTAGTCGTTGTTGACTTGGGGTATCCAAATAGGGGCAAAAATATCCAAAACGGCACTCTGCCGTGGTTAAATGGTATTGACCGGACGGAGCCATGACGGAAGGGTATTCGGACGACCTCGGAGGAAAAAACAAGGGCAAGACTGAGCGCGCTCGAAAAGTAAGGGCAAAACCTGTGGGTAAGAACCAACTAGGAACAAAAATGCAATTGTCCCATCATTCTAAGAAACTTTTGGGGCATTTCTTTCCCAATTTATAATATTTTTTAGCACTAACCTATTAACCGAGTGCCAAGTGCCCAGTGCCCAGTGCTAGTTTCTATTTTCTGTGTGTTTTTGACTTTTCAGAGTTATAGTACCAAACGAAGTCCAATTGCCATGAAACTTTTTGATGATTTTTTCTAGACAAAAAACAAGACCTAGAAGCTTCGGACGAAGGCCGGGAACCACACGTGGGCCCCACAAGCCAGGCACGCCCTAATGGCTTGTGGCCCCCTAACAACTCTCCCAACGTCGTTCTCTGGCCTATAAATTCCTATTACCCTAAAAACATCAGAAGCGCTCCCGAAACACTTTTCTCGTTGCCGCACGATGGCTATCACTATCATATGTGTGGGTATCTCCTGCCGCTACTACTGAGGCACACATCTCATCTCCCGTGGAAAAAGAAAAGGAAACACCAAAGAAGGAGAAATTAGAGTACTATAGGACATGCCATGTTCATCTGTGTCGGGTTGTCCAGCGGACGCACATACGGCATGTTATCATATAGTCCAGTTAAGGACAGCACACCCAAGTGATATCATCCCTTGGCCTGGTCTATATCAAATATGTCAGAGACCTTTCGGGTTCATCCGCGAAAAAATACCAGGTGCTATACACCCTATTTATTTTATCAGTACACTTTAAATTATTTTGAGAACGACTGCTTTGTCCTATAGTATTTTTATACGCATGACAATTACTCATTACAAAAGCGGCATCATACTGCGAGTACAGAGCTGACCGACGAACACACGTGCAAATATCACCAGTCCACACCGCGCTGACCGACGAACACACGTGCAAATCGTCGCCCTTATTGGTCCAAGATCAACACGCCATGGCTGACTCGTCGTCTGCGCCGGCCTACAACGCCACGGGCAACTTGTTGTCTGTGTTGTCTTACATCCCCACGGCTAACTCGCCATTCGTACAGGTTTCCATCACCGCAGCCGATTCAAGGGTCAATGCCGGCTTACAAACATCGTGGAAAACTCTCGCATATGCGCTATTAAGAAGGTTTCGAATGCCGGAGACTTAAGACTCGGGAGCTACATCGACATGACTCGGCAGATTCAACCGGGCTCAAAAATTCTATAACCCTAGGTCATTGCAGGGAAGATAACCCGGTCTCGAGGGCTGTTGTCTTATTGGCGAGAAATTAAAAGTCGCCCAAGAGGACTAGCTGCCACGATGCACAGTTCCAACATGGGTGCCCTGCCTTATGGGCAAAAAAATTAAAGGTTGTTGTCATGGATTTGTCACGACAAATGTCCGGGTGAACGGACTTAGGTTCGGGGCACGAGCACAACTATGTGGCGGCTTGAAGGGGTTGGTCGGAATTGAGAGACGTGGAGTTTACCCAGGTTCGGCCCCTCCGATGGAGGTAAAATCCTACGTCCTGCTTGTCTGGTATTGATGATGAAGGCGATCTCTCGGTTACAAGGGTGCTATTTGCTACCTCTAATAACGAGAGACTCTAATCTATCTATCTCTAATCTCTTGTGTTTGTCTAAACTTGTGGACTTGTGTCCCTGTGTCTCTAAGGGCGCTCTACCCCTCCTTATATAAATGCAGAGGGTAGGTTTAAAAAATAGAGTTCTACTGGGAGTAGGATTAGGACTAGTCTTTCATGAATCCTAATCCGGGTCTTATTTCCTTTATGAAGGAATCCTCTCTCCTTTGGGCCTTCTCTGTTGAGCCGCCTGGCGCCGGCTCGCACGCTGGATCTTGGGCCTGGTCGTCCTGCGACCCGCCTACCGGCTCATAAAAAAATGTCATGTCTTGACCAGGTCTCCTGTGAGTCGCCAGGAGGGTCATACCGCGGGGTATATCCCTGACATTAGCCCCCAGGTTAGCTTGAATTTATTCATGGTAACCTCCTAAAATAAGAATAGTAAACATGTTAAGTGGTCAGCTTGCTCCTTTGGTCGGCTTATGAACTGGCTCCTTAGAAATTCGGGTCTTTTCTGCATATGAATTAGTCGTCTTGAGAATCGTCTTGCTTGTTAGTGTCCTTTGAAAAATATTGGGAATAGAATACTCATATGCCATTGAGTCGGCTTTCAATACTTTGGCTTAATGAAAATCTTGAAAATAAGAAATCCTCATGACGTAGATCCGGAGTTCCATTGTTGTGAAACAGGGTGGTTTATATAAAATCTGGCGGGTTATGATCTTTTGATAATGCTGGGTCATGAATGTTGGTGATGCCGGGTCTAACAACTGAACTAGAGAATTGACATCTTGAAAACTCTATTCAATTTTTTATATACCCATATTACCTATAGCCCCCAAGCTCCAAGTTTATCCATGATGACTTGGCGCTTTGCAATAATATCTTTTAGTGTCTAGCCCCCAAGTACCAGGTTGTCTTACCTGCAGCAGCCTGGGTCTTGTATTTGTCTTATACCTTATAAAGCTTCAGTGGATGTAGCCCCCAAGGGCCGGCCCATCAGCGTGAGAATAACCCATCCTAATGCACATCAGAAGTTCTCTTGAACTGATATTGATCTGATTTGAAAGAGTCCTGGATCGTGGTTGTAATATAACCTGGAATGAATATCCTGGAATAATTCCTTTGTCTTTGACATGAAATCCCTGCTCATGGTTGCGGTGCAACCCAGCAAATATATATTTCATAAATCCATGGGTGTTGTAGATTACTATAGAGCACAAGTGAAGAAATCCGAGAACCGGTCAATTAGACGACACGGTATTATATCTGATAGGGCGGATCTTGAGAAATAACCAATTCTCTGAGCTGACTTGAAAACCCCAATCATTTAGTACTGGTTATGACAAACCATATTGAAGATCCAGCCAGGTTGGCTATTGAACATTCCATTTGTTCTTGCAGAAGTTTTTCATCATACTTGACGGTGGCTCATCTTAAGAGATAAGACATGCAAAAATTAACAAGACATAATATATTTTGCATTGTTGTAAGGGCGGCTTGAAAAAGCATAACCCGGAGATCTTAACATAACCTTGCTTCATCGTTCATAATCTTGCTCTGACCCGGCTTGATAAGCCGGCACGACATGTGAATATGATGCAATGTATGATGCAATGTATGATGCTATGTATGATACAATATGTGATGTAATGCATGATGATCTTGCTTTTTTGAAAACTTATATGTCGGTTCTTGTGGGTGGACTCACTAAATAAAACTCCTTATCAGTACAGGGTCTCTATCAAGATTGGTCATCAATTTCTTAGAACGGCTCAGGGTCTCTAAGAGAGATTAGCTGACAGGAAGTGTAACGTCCCAGAAAGAGACACGGCAGGGCATGAGTACCCTGGTAGCCCATAAACTGCCTCTCACGTGACATAAATCCATCATTTTAAGCTTAAACAGTGCAGGGTCTTTACAAGATTAACTGTCTAAGAGTACGAACAGGCCACATAGCGGAGAGCCGGCAGTAGATGAAAGAGTTTATCCTCTCTTTCCGTAAGCCGGCCCTCACGTGACAAGAGCCGTCGGTTTAACCTTAACCAGTACAGGGTCTCTATCGAGATTGGCTATCAATTTTCTTTGAACCGGCTCACGGTCTCTAGGCGAGATTAACTGGTAAGAGTTCGGCGGGTCACCTAGCGGAGCAGCATCAGCTTACAGCCAGGTTTAACCCCGTCGGCTTAAGAGCCGATCAAGAGGGTATGTAAGCTAAACCCGGTGGGTTGGAAGCCCCCAAATGAAATTGTTGACAAAGTCAGCTGTTTGGCTTGAGAGCCGATCAATAGGGTCTGATAAGCTAAACCCGGCAGCTTGGAAGCCCCCTAGATGACCTGTTGACAGAGTCAACTTTTTGGCTTAAGAGCCGACCAATAGGGTCTGATAAGCTAAACCCGATGGGTTAGAAGCCCCCTGGATGGCCTGTTGACAGAGTCAACTTTTTGGCTTAAGAGCCGATCAATAGGGTCTGATAAGCTAAACCCAGCGGGTTAGAAGCCCCCTAGATGACCTTGTTGATGATATCAACTTGCGCACCATCTTGTAAGCCACCATCTTGTAAACCGACATCTTGTATGAAGAAATGGTAGAAGCTCCAAGTGACTTTATGATGATCCAATAAATCCAGGCACCCATGTTTGAATGGTGCATCACGGCGGTTCGTCCTCTTGGGCAACTTTTAATCTTACGCCAATAATGTAATAGCCCCCAGGATTGGGTTTTCTCTTGCAAAGACCTAGGGTTCTCATTGAAAATGACCAAATGCGTCTCTCCATGTCTGTGGCCCCCGAGTCCTAAGTTGACTTGAAAAGGCAGATTGAGAATCTTCATTGAAAGTTGAGGTTGATCATGGCGGGTTATAGATGATCCCGTATGAGTTGTGTCAATAATCCGGTCGATGGTTCGTCCCGACTAGTTGTTGAAGTTAACCAAATTGTAATGGCGGCGATTTGTGCGTCTGTCCGTTGGGCGGCTCGTATTGACGAGCACTGCATCGATATGTTGATGTAGATCAAACTGTGTGTGGCATCTTGCGCGCATCCGTTGGGTGGCTCGTACAGGCGTGCTCCGCACCACTATGTTGGTGTAGATTAGACTGTGGGCGGTGTCTTGCGCGCGTCCGTTGGGCGGCTTGTACAGGCGAGCCCTGCACTAATATGTTGATGTAAATCAGACTGTGGGTGGCTTCTTGCACGCGTCCGTTGGGCGGCTTGTACTGGTGTATGCAGCCACTAGCGTGTTGATGTAAACATAGAAACTAGCTGTGGCATTATAAGCCGGTGTTGTTGTGAAAGACGCCACGGCATTGTATACCGGCACGGATGGCGAGAGACGGCCACGGTGTTGTAAGCCGGCGCGGATGGCGAGAGACGGCCATGGCGTTGTAATCTGGCGCGGATGGCGAGAGATGGCCACGACGTTGTAAGCCGGTGCAGACGGTTGAGGTGACCGTGCCGTTCTAAGCCGGTGCGAGAGTCCATTGAGTAATGCGACACGGACAACCACCTGTGCTTAATGATGTTGGCACACCTCCAACTTCGCGGTATAATGCCATTTTGACAATGAATAATTATCCTGTGTAAAAAATATTACAAAGACAGAGTAATTGGTCTCAGATGAAAATATATAGTGAGAAATTGATAGGATAAATATCACTTGTTATTTTTCTCAGTCGAACGCAGACGTACACGGTTCTGACATCTGATATGCCGAATGGCGGTAAATTCCAGAAGATTGATTTTCAAAAAGTGTGACACTCTCCTATCCGCATAATTTTGAGAGAGGGAGCTTTTGGTATTGTGCCCCAAGTGCACACCATGGCGCTGACTTCACCACGTAAAAGTACAACATGTGTACACATTGCTCTTCATCGGGACTTTAAGTGTGTCGGGTTTGAAGCTTGTACATAGCAATGATAACATTTTTCAGAAGCATCATACAATCGCAGAGTCTTCCTCGGCCGCTCGCAGAGGTGGTGGGCAATACCCCCGAGTGTCCCAACCTACGCCTTTTCTGCTCCCAGCAACATGATTGCATGTCGCCTTGACTCCCGACCTGTCTTGGTTCTTGTAACCTTGCACTGAACTTTTGTATCTCCTGCCCCTCAGCTCACATCGTTCAGTGTTTGAAAGTAATAGCAGTCCTCAGGTGCGGCGACAGGCACGCGATGCACCGCGTTGATAGTGTACACCCGGTTGCAGTCATCGTCCTGGTCCAACACGTCCCGCTCCACCACGATCGGGAAATCATCAGCCGGTCTGAGCTGGATGAACCACGAGCGTCACACCCCAAGCTGTGCCAAGAGCGAATGAATGGAGGCATCACGCTGCGCCATGGCGTCATGGAGGGCGGCTGTTCGACAGCGTTGTATAGGACGGAAACCTTCATAGTGTCGTGCACAAAAAGTGGCCCTGGCTTGAGGTAAGGCCGGCTTGATGCAGGGAGGCAAGGTAGATCCGAGCAGAAAAGGTGGCCGCACGAGGCGTGGTGATGACAGAAAAGGTGGCCGTGTGAGGCAAGTCAGAGCGGGGCAGGCGCGAGGGAGGCAAACCACGATGGGGGCGGCGCACGGCCGGGGCGCGGCGACAGTGAGTAGGGTGTAGCAGAGCGCGTGGCAGCGGCTAGGAAGCAAGGCGAAGGGTGTGCATAGTGGCGCAGCAGTAGCCCAGGGGTGACGGTGGCGGCTGGTTTAGATGTGCAGCGAAGCCAGTGAGGCACAGCGGAGCGGGGTAAGGCACGGCGTAGGTGCAAGCAAGCAGGCGAGATGACGGCGGTAGTTGGGCGTGGGAGAGCCGGAGGCCAAGGGGAGCCGGAGGCCGCAGCAGGGGCTGGAGGCCGTTTGGAGGAGCTGGAGGCCGCGGCGGCTCGGTTTCGGCGAGGATTTGTGCCGATCACGGCGGCTGCGGCGGCTCCGACGCAGCGGGTAGAGGTGAAGCGAAAGCCTTAGTGGTGCAGGCGCAAGGCGAGGCTACGGCGGCGGGGTACAGTGAGTCGGACAGACGGGTCAGACGAGCGCGCGAGGTGCAGCGAACTGGCTCGGACATGAGGCGGAAGCCAAGTCCATGTGTGTGTCTTTTTCCGGGTCGGGACAGGCTTGAGGAATCCATGTCCGTTTCCTACCTCCACCTCCAAGTCGTGGCTATATTGGGATGCATTAGGAGGCCGACAGTAGACAGCTTGAATCTGATCCCTTTGCCTCGAAAGTTCCTGTGTGGACTCGCCTCGATCTTGACACGGTGTATGGCAGATTCTTCAGATTGGTTTTTTCAAAACTTGTGGTATGAGAAACTCGCCCATGATCCGATCTGAGGTCACGTGGCTGGGAGCATTTGGATCTCGGGAACCTTGTTGCATCATCTGAACACCGCTGCCGCTCGTCTTCTAAATCACCGCAGGTCTAAAATCCGCACAGCCGGCATAAGAAATCCCTCTGACTCCGATATGATTTATGTTGTTAAAAAAAATTCAATCCTCGACTAATGAACTCAAAGTTGATGTAGATCCTTCCATCCTGGCATTTATTTATCCAGAGAATCGCAAACTTCTCGATCCTTGGGAAGTCCCTCCAAGAACACAACATCACCATGCGTTGGCCCCACGATGGGCGCCAACTATCGTGGATTTGTCACGGCAGATGTCCGGGTGAACGAACTTAGGTTCGGGGCACGAGCGCAACTATGTGGCAGCTTGAAGGGGTTGGTCAGAATTGAGAGACGCGGAGTTTACCCAGGTTCGGCCCCTCCAATGGAGGTAAAAGCCTACGTCCTACTTGCCTAGTATTGATGATGAAGGCGATCTCTCGGTTACAAGGGTGTTGTTTGCTACCTCTAATCACAAGAGCCTCTAATCTGTTTATCTCTAATGTCTTGTGCCTATCTAAACTTGTGGACTTGTGTCCCTGTTTCTCTAAGGGCGCCCTACCCCTCCTTATATAAGTGGAGAGGGTAGGTTTACAAAATAGAGTCCTACTAGGATTAGGATTAGGACTAGTCTTTCATGAATCCTAATCCGGGTCTTATTTCCTTTATGAAGGAATCCTCTCTCCTTTGGGCCTTCTCTTGTGAGCCGCCTAGCGCTGGCTTGCACATCGGGTCTTGGGCCTGGTCGTCCTGCGACCCGCCTGTCGGGTCATCAAAAAAATGTCATCTCTTGACCAGGTCTCGTGTGAGTCACCAGGTGGGTCATACCGTGGGGTATATCCCCGACAGTTGCCAAAGAGGACCGACTGCCATGATGCGTTGTTCCAACATAGGTATCCTGCTTTATTGGATCATCATATTACCATATTATGATCAATGGAATAAAGTCGGCTTATCTGGACCCTAGATGTATTGAAGTAGTAGCATTGTCGCATGTATACCCTATGCTGAGCTTTTCCATGATCATAGGTCACTTGGGGGCTTCCAACTCATCGATTTTAGCTTTCTCACCCTCTTGATCCGGCAAAAACACCACAAAATGGTTAAACCTTCCCGTATGCTTGATGTGACTCTGATCAGGTGACCCCATGTACTCTTGACAAGTCAATCCATCTAGACCCTGAACTTATCAAGGTTAAAACATCTGCTTGAGTCACGTGAGAGCCGGCTTACAGAGAGCTAGGGTAAACAATGGGTTATCACACCTGCTTCATTGAAGCAAGACTCGAGCCTCGAAAGTCGGTCTTTATGTCAAGCCTTGAAAACTGGCACTTTATATTATGTTGTCATATACATACAACATCCTGTATTGCATCATTCATCATACATACATATCATGCCAGTCTTCAAACCGGGTTAAAGCATAAACTTCTGCAGGAGAAAATAAATCTTTGAAAGCCAAAATGGCTGGATCTTTATCATGGTTTACCATAACCAGTATTAAATGATTGGAGTTTTTCCAAACCATCTCAGAAGAAATGACTGTTCTCAAAAGAGCTGGTATATCACCTACTGCTGAACTGGTATATTACATATTGCTCGGACGGCTTATCACATATAATGTCGGGTCATCTAATCGAGTGGCTCTTGGATTTTAGCAACAAGTGCTTTGTAGTAAACTACAACACTTATGGAATTATCAAACATATATTTGCCGGTTTGCACCGCAACCACGGGTAGGGATTTCATTTCAAGGACAAAGGCATTATTCCAGGATATTCGATAAAATACCGGGTTACGACCACAGTCAAGGATTCATTCAAATCAAATTAATATCAAATTATGATGGGTTATATTATTCTCACATAGTCCCAAGTCGATGCAGGCATATGACCCGGCCCATGGGGGCTACATCATATGACGTTTTTCTTTTCAAAGGAGAAGTGCATATAAGTCCCGAGTCGCTGCACGCAAACGACCGGCACTTGGGGGCTACACTACTCCGATCAAAATTTCTAATGTCCCACATATCAAATTTTCTAAAGTCCCAAGTCGTTGCAGGCATGCGACCCGGCACTTGGGGGCTACAGTATTTAGCTATTCAAACAGGTTATAAGGTCCAAATTGAAGACACGGCCCATCACATACTGATGAGCCGGCCCTTGGGGGCTACACATGTGAAATTCAAGACATTTAGTCCATATCTGGCGACTTAGATTACAACCCAGATTTCTCCAAAGCTATGTATCTACAACATTCAAAACCAAGTTCAAAGTCCCAGGTTGTTGCAGGCAAAACAACCCGGCCCTTGGGGGATACAATAGCTGAAGTTTTATAAGTATAAGACAATTACAAGTCCCGGACTGTTGTAGGCAAGACAATCTGACACTTGGGGGCTACACAGTCAAAGATATTATTGCAAATCACCAAGTAATCATGAATTGATAAACTTGGAGCTTGGGGTTACAAGTAATATGGATATATCAAAAAATTGAAGAACTTCAAGTTATCAATTGTGAGCTATACTGGTATCATTTCTTGATGGAGGTTTGCAAAGATACTCTTCTCCAAGTTATTCGTAAAAAGGCCCAGAAAGTCGACCCAACATCACATGGATTTCTGTATTCCCAAAAATTTAATCAAGTCAATTGGAGTCCAGTTATTTGACCTGGCGTCACCAATGATCATGACCCGACAGAGTCTATATAATCAACCCGGCTTCACAAGTCGGCAAGTTCTACACCTATAAATCAGCAATATTTTTATCCTAAGTTGGCATCCACTACATGTGATGACGCGGCAAGATGCCCCGCATCCTATCAATTGGTTTAACAACTGATGAATTTATATTCCCAATATTTTCATCAAAGGCGAAGCAATGAAAGCCGGCTCAACTTCATATGGTTTTCTTATCTCCGATATTTTTATCAAGCCAAAGCATTGGATGCCGACTCAACAACATATGGGTGTTTTATTTCCCAATATTTTTCCTGCAAAGGACATGGACCAGCAAGATGATTGTGAATACGGCTTGTTGATACAAAAAGAAACCCAGATTGTCGAGGAGTCACTTAATTGAAATAAGCCGACTAGGGGAGCGAGCCGGTCTCATAGCATATTTATTATTATTTCAGGAGCTTACCATGAATAAATTCAAGCTAACCTGGGGGCTAATGTCGGGGATATTCCCCGTGGCTTAACCCGGCCAGGAGAAATGACCCGTCCCACCATTTGGTGGCTCATATGGTCCCCCTGTTTATCGTGTCAACCGGGACGGCAAGGTCTAAAGGCCTAGAGTGCACCCCGACGGCAGGCGGCTCATGGAGAGGCCTGGAGAGCTGGCTCACAGAGAAGGCCCACGAAGAGGAAAGATTCCCTCAATAGTGAAACAAGACCCAGATTAGGATTCAAGAGAGACTTGTCCTAATCCTACTCCCACTGGGATTCTACATGTAAGCCCACCCCTTCAACTTATATAAGGAGGGGTAAGGCACCCCAAGAGGGACAAGTTCAAGTCATTAGTGATAGATAGATTAGAAACCCTTGAGACTACAAGTAGCGGAATAGCACCCTTGTAATCAAGATCATTCTCATCATCAATACACACAAAGCGGGACATAGGCTTTTACCTCCATCGGAGTGGCTGAACCTGGGTAAAACTAGTGTCTCCCGATTTCGATCAACCCCTCTCAAGGCGCCACCTCGTTGTGATGGCCTCACACCTAAGTTCTCTCATGAGGACATCGGCCATCAAAAATTCATGACAAGAGTGGTGTCTTCTATATTGGTTAGGTGACACTTTGGGAGCCTCCAAATCTTGGGGAGTTGAACCAAGGAGTTTGTAAGGGCAAGGATACCACCTACTTCATGAAGATCTATGAGTGAGGCTACTCCTTAGTGACATGCCGGGTGTACCGAGAGAGTTCGCTGAGCACCATCTTAATGTGGATCCTAAGTTTAAGCTGGTCAAACAGTTTCTACGACGGTTCAATGAAGAGAGGCGCAAGGCCATTGGAGAAGAGGTGGCCCGACTCCTGGCGGTGGGTTTCATCGTTGAAGTACTTCAGCCAGAGTGGCTTGCTAACCCGGTCCTAGTGCTTAAGAAGAATGGCACGTGGAGGATGTGTGTGGATTACACAGATCTTAACAAAGCCTGTCCGGCTGACCCATTTTCTCTCCCACACATTGACCAGATCATCGATGCAACAGCGGGTTGTGAGAGTTTATGTTTCCTGGATGCTTATTCTGGCTATCATTAGATCAAGATGGCATTCAAGGACCAAGAGAAGATGACTTTCATGACACCTTTTGGTGCCTTCTACTATGTGTTTATGCCTTTTGGGCTCAAGAGTGCCCAGGCGACTTACCAGCGTTATGTGCAAAATTGTCTTCACAACCAAATTGGGCGCAACGTTCATGCATACGTGGATGACATTGTGATTAAGTCCAGGAAGAAGGAGACTTTGCTTGATGACCTGAAGGAGACTTTTGACAACTTATGGGTCTACAAGATGATGCTTAATCCGGCTAAGTGTGTTTTCGGTGTTCCTGCAGGCAAGCTCTTGGGATTTCTAGTCTCTGAGCGTGGCATTGAGGCTAATCCAGATAAGATCAAGGCTATCACTTCCCTGTCTGAGCCGGCATGCATCAATGATGTTCAGCGCCTAGCGGGACGGATTGCTGTGTTAAGCCGGTTCATAAGCCGCCTTGGGGAGAAGGCCATCCCTTTGTACCAGATGATGAAGAAGACATACAACTTTGTCTAGAGTGCGGCGGCGGGTGAAGCGTTTGAGGCCCTCAAGAGGCAGCTCACAGAGCCACCAGTCTTAGCGGCTCCGGCTAAGAAGGAACCTTTGCCCTTATACATGGCAACTAATAACAGGGCAGTCAGCGCCGCGATCATTGTTGAGCGTAAGGAAGCAGGGAAGGAATATCCAGTTCAAAGGATGGTTTATTATATCAGTGAAGTCCCGACAGAGTCCAAGCAGAGGTATCCACATTGGCAGAAGCTGGTATATGGGGTGTTCATGGCCAATCATAAGCTAAAGCATTACTTCCTAGGGCAGTAGATCACAGTGGTTAGCTCTGCCCTGTTGGGAGACATAATTCAAAATAGAGAGGCCACTGGCAGAATTGCTAAGTGGGCATTGGAGCTTGGACCTCTTAATCTGAAATACGTGCCTCGCACAGTGGCCAAGTCTCAAGCCTTAGTGGATTTCTTAAACGACTGGACAGAGTGTCAGGCGCCCAAGGAAAAGCCGGATAACACATATTGGACAATCCACTTTGATGGATCCAGGCAGCTAGAAGGATCGGGGGCAGGGGTTGTCTTAACTTCCCCCCAAAGGTGACAAGTTCTGTTACGTGTTAAGGTTGATGTTTCCTTGTACTAATAATGCATCTGAGTACGAAGCTCTACTTCATGGCCTTCGGGTGGCAAAGGAGATGAACCTGAGCCAGGTTAGATGTCTCGGCGACTCAAACCTAGTAGCCCAGCAAGTGTCAGGCACCTGGGACTCCAAGGACCCGCGGATGGCGGCTTATCGTCAGGCGGTGGATGTCATCGCTAGTCATTTCAAGGGTTATCAGGTGGATCATATTGATCGTCGCAGGAACAAGGTGGTTGACGCCCTGTCAAGGCTAGGTTCTCAGCGTAAGCCGGTACCGCCTAACGTTTTCCTAGATGTATTACATCACCCGTTAGTTAAGTTACCTTCAGAGGAAGACTTGGCCGTACCTGACCCGGAGGGGCAGCTGATGGCGGCTCTACATGCTATTCCTGACTGGACCGTGCCTTACTTGGCGTACTTGACTCGCGGTGAGTTACCTGATGATGAAAATCTGGCCAGACAGATCACCAAGCGGTCTAAGTCTATGACAATAATCAATGGTGAGTTACATAAGTGCAGCGTCACTGGCGTCTTTCAACGTTGTGTTTCACCTGAAGAAGGAAAGGAAATTTTGAATGAAATTCATGCTGGCGATTGTGGTCATCACGCCGGCTCAAAATCTCTGGTGGCCAAGGCTTTTCGACATGGTTTCTTCTAGCTGGCGGCTCATAAAGATGCGGAGGACTTGGTTCGCAAGTGCGATGGATGTTAGAAGTTCGGCCAGCGTGCTCACGTCTCGGCTCGGGAATTGCGCATGATTCCAATTACTTGGCCATTTGTAGTCTGGGGGCTTGATATGGTCATGCCTTTCAAGATATCCAAGGAAAAGAAGACCCACCTCCTGGTGGCAGTGGACAAATTTACCAAGTGCGTAGAAGCTGAGCCGGTCAGCAAGTGTGACGCGGCGATGGCAGTTCAGTTTGTTAAAAAGCTAATCTACCGCTTTGGTTACCCTCACAGTATCATCACAGATAATGGTACGAACTTATCCAAGGGGGCTATGTGAGTGTTCTGTGAAAGTGAGCACATCCGACTAGACATTTCTATGGTTGCTCATCCAAGGTCAAATGGTCAGGCAGAGCGTGCTAACTAGGAAATCTTGAGAGGTATCAAACCCCAGCTTATGGTTCCTTTGCAGCGCACGCCGGGTTGTTGGGTAGAGGAGTTGTCATTCGTCTTATGGAGCATCAGAACCACTCCCAACAGATCAACATGTTATACACCTTTCTTCATGGTTTATGGCACGGAAGCAGTGTTACCAAGTGATATGTGTCATGACTCGCCTCGGGTGGCAGCTTACGTTGAGGCCGATAATGAAACAGCACGTCAAGACACGTTGGATGCCTTGTAGGAAGAACGTGATGTGGCGGCGGCTCGATCGGCGATTTATCAACAAGACCTGTGTCGCTATCATAGCCGTAGAGTCAAGACCTGGACATTTCAAGAAGGCGACTTAGTGTTGCGGTTGATTTAGGATCAGAAGGATGCACACAAGTTATCCCCTCCATGGGAAGGACCTTTCATGGTCAGCAGAAATCTCAACAACGAGTCATATTACCTCATTGACATACGCGACGAGTCAAGCACTTCTAGGCAGGAGACCCGCCGGCCGTGGAACATAGTGCATCTGCGGCCTTACTATACCTGAGTCGTTGAGACTTCACATTGTACACCATCATTCTACATATCATATATATATATGAATAAATTTGGCATCCCTGCAAGCCGGGGCCTCTGCCGTTTCGCATATCTCAGTTTGTGCAGAAAGGTCAACTAGGGGGCTTCCAACCCGCCGGATTTAGCTTATCACAGCTTGTTGATCGCTTTTAAACCAAAAAGTTCACTCCGTCAATAGGCCATCTAGGGGGCTTCTAACCCACCGGGTTTATCTTATCAGACCCTATTGGTCGGCTCTTAAGCCAAATAGTTGACTCCGTCAACATGATCGTCTAGGGGGCTTCTAACCCGCCGGGTTTAGCTTATCACGCCCTAACGATCGGGTCTTAAGCCAAACAGTTGACTCTGTCAACAAGGCCATCTAGGGGGCTTCTAACACGCCAGGTTTAGCTTATTAGACCCTATTAGTCGGCTCTTAAGCCAAACAGCTGACTCTGTCAACAAGGTCGTCTAGGGGGCTTCCAACCCGCCGGGTTTACCTTATCAGACCCTATCGATCGGCTCTTAAGCCAAGCAGTTGACTCCGTCAACAAGGTCATTTGGGGGCTTCCAACCCACCGGGTTTAGCTTACATACCATCTTGATTGGCTCTTAAGCCACCAGGGTTAAACCTGCATGTAAGCTAATGCTGCTCCGCTATGTGACCCGCCAAACTCTTGCCAGTTAATCTCGCTTAGAGACCCTGAGCCGGTTCAAATAAATTGACAGTCAATCTCATTAGAGACCCTGTACTGGCTAAGGTTAAACATGTGGCTCTTGTCACGTGAGGGCCGGCATACGGAAAGTGAGGTTAAACTCTCTCATCTACTGCCGACTCTCCGCTATGTGGCATGTTCGTACTCTTAGACAGTTAAACTTTTAAAGACCCTCAACTGTTTAAGGTTAAAACGAAGGATTTATGCCACGTGAGAGACAGTTTATGAGCTACCAGGGTACTCATGCCCTGCCGTGTCTCTTTTTGGGACGTTACACTTCCTATCAGTTAATCTCGCTTAGAGATCCCGAGCTGTTCTAAGAAATTGACGGCCAATCTCGATAGTGACCCTGTACTGATTAGGAGTTTTAATTAGCGAGTCCACCCAGAAGAACCGGCACATGGGTTCAAAAAATTTCAAAAAACAAATCAAGAAATATATAACATCTCTGGGTTGTGTTATTCTAAGCTTCCCTACTAAATAGTATGGAACATATTCTGTTTTCATAGGTTGGTTATCTCAAGAAGAGCCGCCACGACATCTGGTATAATTTGAAGAACAAGGCCGACACAATATGTTAAAGCCGTGTGATTTCCTATGTGCACGATGGCACAGTTCAGGCAAGACAAAGTTTTTACTAAAGGCCCATTACCATGCTCTCCATAGAGCTCAAAAGCAATGACTTAAAGTTTTTTACACGCCCCAAAATTCGGCGGGTCACGAAAGCCAGATTATCCATGGCATTATCAAATTGATCAACTAGACGGCGGGTCACCCTGCGGCGGGTCTTGGACCTCCTCGATCTGGAGATTGTCCACGTCCCAGTTGCAGTTGGTTAAAGCTTCAAAGGTTGCCTCTTCAAAGAGGGGAGACGGGTCAAGATCAGGAGCAAAGAAGTGCTTACGACGTGTAGGAGTTAAGTCCTTGGCCTCGAAGGTTGGGCCACGCACTCGCTTGTTCTCGGCATTGTAAGCCGCCTGATATGTTGACAGGTTCACTTCTTCCACTAATACTGATGCAAGGACTCTAGAGGCCTTCATACAATGAGCATAGTCGGCTTCTGTGAATTCTGAGCCGTCGTCCTTCTTCGATGGAAACCCGTCCATCATCTCTTCACGAGTTAGCTCTAGGCGAAGGCTAAAGCCCGGCTTATTGCCGCAATGGCTCCCTTTCTGGCGGCTGATTTTTTGAGCTCCTGGATTTGCTTGGGCAAGGTGGACAACACTTCTATGACTCCCTTCATGGACTGGGGGATACTCTCTTTATTAAGCATCTCTTTGATGGTGCAGAGCATTCCGCAGTATAGCTGTTCTGATAGTGTGTAGACGCCTTTTAGCGACAACAGGCTATCAGCAGCGAGTTCATGGCTCCTTGGACCTACATAAGACAATTTTTGGTTATCAGTCGCATGTATAATTCTTCACACAAGGATATTGGCTAAGTCTTTGGTACTTACCAAAGGTGGCAGCAGACATCTTTGCAATATGGTGCTTCAGGGCGTGCAGTTCATCGGATACCTCCATGAGCTGCTGGTCAGCATCATCTGCACATTGAGCCAAGGCAGTTTGCTCCGTCTTAGCAGCTTTCTTGAAGGCGGAGAAATCAGCTTTAACTTTTACAAGCTCTCCGGCCGCAAGCCGACACTTCTCCTCTGCTGCACTCCTGGCGGCTTGCTGGGAAGCTAGATTGCTCTTTAAGCCAGTCAATTCAGACTCGACATTGTTTAAAGCTTCCTGTGACAGACAAAGGTAAAAGAAGGGTATGTCGCCAGGGTAACATGTCGCCAGATGGTTAAGTTAACACATATAATGCAAGCCTCAAGCAGATTGCAAACAAGATAAGCCCGCACTTGGGGGCTAATGTCTATTTGTTCTCAAGGACTACAAGTAAGTCCCGGCTCATCTTCATCAAATTAAGCTGGCGCTTGGGGGCTACATTTGGCTCTTTGTCCCAATCTACGATGAAGTTCTGGCTCATATTTATCCAAGATAAGCCAGCACTTGGGGGCTACATTTGGCTCTTTCTACAAGGAAGTTCGGCCCATTATTTCTATACTGACCCGAATTTGGGGGCTATATTTGATCAACTACTTAAAACTGAGTACCAGCTCAATATTTACATATTAAGCCGATACTTGGGGGCTACAGGCTAAGTTGTTCAACTTAAGGCATGGATTGGAAGACCCAGTTTACCATTAACAAATACTAAACCGGCTCTTGGGGGCTACATAGAAAGGAAGGAGTACCTCATATTTTTTCTTCATCAGATTAACAAGCTTGAGCTCCATGTTCCGGCTTGTGGAGAGGCGGTTCAGATAACGGGAGTGTAGTTCATCGGCAGTCAACTTCTCTAGCATGGGGAGCTCAAAATCCAGCTTCTCAGAGGCTTCAGTTTTCTCAGTGTGCTTTGTCAACACACGAGGTTGGGGAGTTTGAAAACCGATACCGGTAATGATGACGTCCGGAGTATCCAAGTCGTCAACGGCCGTTGAAGGGCTTGGCGGCTTAGAGTTGGTCCTTGGAGGGCTCTCAGTGGCCGTCTCATGGGCCGTCGGCTCGACAAAACAACGAGCGTCTTCGGGCACATCCTTCGAGGTAGCAGAAGGATTAGCATGTGCAATCGGAGAGTCCGGCTGGGCAGCCTCCTGTTCTTGAGTAGTGGGGGCCGAGGTAGACCCGACGGTTTTCCTTTGCTTTGCTTGAGCCCTGGAAAGCATAGAAGGTTATTGTATAAAAATCAAGGGTAACAAAGATAGGATGGAAGCATGAAAGCACATACTCTGGGTTGATCTTCAAAGGCGACAGCTTGGTTGTCATAGAGTCGCCTGATGAATAGGCGATTCCTGAAAGTAGTTGAAGCAATATAAAGAGAGAGTCAAGTTGTAAAGGCAAAGTTGACCGAACTAAGCTAAGTTGAACAAGATACCTCAGCCGGCCGTTTCTCTTGAACCGGAGAGTTGGACAACCTGGCCATAAGGTCTTTAGAGCCGGCGTTCCAGGTTTGGCGTCGGGAGATGTGTTGTTGCTTTTTCAAAAGAAAGTTGGGATCTAAATAAGCAAGAGGATGAGAAAATGGGAATTTTCAGATGACTCGCTATATCTTCTTTGGTGGAAGACGTTCTTAGTCAGATGAAACATAGGTTACCTCAGGAGCATTGGCGTGGCTTGTCTCCGTTTCGTCCTGTGAATTATTATTGTCAATAAGGCGTATGAAGATCTTCCTCAGGAACGTTGGCGTGGCTTGTATCTAGAGACGGCCAAGAGAGTCAAGTTCTACCTCTGAGTCGTCACCCTCGGGCTGTTCTTGAGGTGCAGGCTTCTTCTTTCGGCCGACGGCCTTTTCCTTCGACTTCTTCGTAGGAGGAACGTATTTCTTTTTCTAGAAGCTGGAGTTAGCCTTAAAGTATAAGCCGCTGAAAGAGGTTAAAGATTGCAAATGTACATGAATAGGTAACATGGAAGTAAGGAGCTTGAGATTCGCCCTTACGTTTGGGGCCGGGTTTGCGACACAGAAGGGTGGCAGTCCAATGGTGCGGCAAGATCCTTGAGACTCATGGACAAGGCTCTTAATGGCGGAAACAGTATCATATTCAGTCAACGCGGTAGGATTAAAGCAGAGGGGGTCATTGGCATCACCCGTATATTCACACATGAGACGGCTTCTCCGGCTCAGAGGCATGACTTTCCAAGAGACCCAGCAGCGGGTCGGATCCAACCCCGTCAGACCATTGGCCATAAGGGCTCTAATTTTGGCGTAAGCCGGAGCATACTTCGCCCATTCGGAAGCCGACATACGGTCAGGGAGTTCAGTATTGGTGCGGAGTCGGGTTGGACGATAACCCGGCAGTGGACGTTCTCCCTCTAGAGAGGTGTCTTCGCAATAAAACCAGGTTTTGTTCCAATCCTTAGGGTGACTTGTCATTCTAACATCCGTAAAGACCATATCTTGTCTCCTTTGAATAGAGATTCCGTCAAGCTCCAAGCTTGGACCAGCTGCCACTTTTGTCTGGCGGTTTGCATAAAAGAACTCACAGAAGAGGTCAGCCGACGGCTCTTCTTGTAAGTAAACTTCACAGAGAATTTGGAAGTTGCACATGTTTGGGACGGAATTGGGTGCAATATCTTGAGGATGCAGCTTGAAGAAATGAAGGACGTCTCGGAAAAATTTAGAGTCGGGCGGGCTGAAACCGCGTGCAAGATGGTCTGCGAATATGATTACTTCACCCTCTTGGGGGATGGATTTCTTTTCTTTGCCTGGAACCCGCCAATTGATGACGTCTTTGGCTGGCAAGGTCCCTGCATCTATGAAATCCTTCAAAAAGTCCTCACAGACTGCGGAGCCGACCCGGTTACAGGAAGAGGACGCACGAGGCATAATGGCGTCTTACAACTGCGGAAAGTAATAACACGCGGCGAGTTAGCAGGTGCCAGACAGCTAAGGGCGGCTAATGAAATCTAAGTTCTATGAAGCTAAGCCGCCGGAGCAGTTCGAGGCGAGAGTCGGAAGTTTATGACGAGTTAAATTGGCAAGGCAATGAAGCAAAAAGTTACTAAGTGTGGAAAACAGGTTTCACATGTTATCTTCATAAGCGCGGATCTACACACAGAGGAAAAAAGCAGATTTATTCTAAACCTAATGATGAACGGAGGCACTGGCGATGTTCGAGGACAGTAAAAGGAAGCAACTACGGATCTATACTAGGCTATTGGTGTTTTCCTATGGTTTACCGCAATGGGAAGAGGATCATTACAAGATGCACTAAGCTATATGTCATTTGGCATTACGAAGAACTTGTGCTCTGGCAGGCTGACGAACTCCATGGATTCAACACCCTAAGCTACAGATCTAGGGGATAGAGAAGAACGTACCGGAAGAGAAGCGGCGGTTGCGGGCAATACTTTGGTCCAATTCAGGTTGATGCAGCGGCCTAGGGCGACGACGGCGCTGATGCTTCACTGATGCGAGGGGGCTCGGGGGCGACAGCGTCGAGAGGAAGAAGAAGAGGCGCAGGTGGCGGAGGAAATGAAAAGATCCCTTCGCAGTCCTATTTAAGAGGTAGGAAAGTGGAAACGGGCGCGAGAATCAAGGCGACAAAAATTGATTGACCAGGATGGACGCCTCGATTTTCGAGCCATTAATTTAATGATGAAAGATTCGTTGTGGTCGTCAGGGAATCTTTTTGGCATATCCAGTATGACATCACGGTGGGTTACATTTCTTACTTTCAAGTGATGAAGAGTGAGACTCGCCGCCAAGTAAAATGGATGATTGACATGAGCAAGCTCAAATCAACCTGGGGCCTAATGTTGGGGATATAACCCTGTGGTGAGACCCGCCCAGGTAGGGCTAGGTCATACCTGGTGGCTCGTAAGCCAGATCAAAGCAGATGGGCCTGGAGACGTAAGCCTAAACATATGCGGCTTACCAAGATGGGCCTAGGCAAGGCCATGACAGAGAAGGCATGAAGACCCGAGCGGTTAAGCCGCCCGGAGGCGGCTTGCCCGGGAAGGCAAGGCAACATAGAGACAGAGTCAGACAGGTTGTAAGAGTCGGTATGAAACTAGTGTAACCCGTGGTCTTGGTCTCCTATATAAAGGCGAGACCCGGGGCGACTTAGACAAAAACCAACTAATCAAGAACTAGGTCAAGCGAATCCGCTCCCTTGTAATCGATACTCCAATCAATACAACGCAAGCAGGACGTAGGCTTTTACCTCTTCCGGAGGGGTTGAACCTGGGTAAACCCGTGTCCTTCGTCCCAACCATACCTTTTGAGTCCATCACCTTAGCGATGGCCTCGAACTTAAGTCCTCGGACATCTGCCGTGACAAAACCACGATAGTCTTGCTCTTGTCAGTCTGAGTGCTAGAGGAGGGACCGAGTGGTCGGTAACATCCGAGTGACTTCCAAGGATCCGAGTGCAGCTTGCATGTTCATCCAAATGTCAGGGTAGACTAAGGACTCTCATGAACTTGTAGGACCCCAGAGGTTCCCTAGAATAGAGGTATGTGACCCTACCTAGGGTAGGTGACCTCGTCAGTAGCCCCCGAATTGGTTGAGTCTCAGGAGAATGAGTGGCCCGCATGTCGCAACGTGGAAGCTGTCTCAAAGACGCTTTGAATACAGATCGGACCATTTCCCACTCGAGGTTCGGTCCACAATAGATTCAAGGTTTAATGTATACCGATTGGCCGGCGCGGTCTTGACTACTCGGACCATTCGGCTCGCTACAGATCCGCTCTCGGAGGAGATGACCTTTAAGCTTGGATTATGTCGTCATTGAAGCTTTCGTTCGATCTTCATTCAGAAGTTCCGGGAATGTTCAGAGATCTCATCGAGTGCTCGATGAGGCATAATCCACTCGGTGGAAATTCGTTCAATCATCAGTCACTCGGTGAATCGTGATGCGTTCGAACGCACGGGTGAATGCAGAGTCTACTCGAAACACACGTTGCGAAATCTCCAGCGATTTCGAAATCACGAGGAAGCGCGTGCACGCGATCGTGACGGTTTTGTCAGGAACGAGGGAGAATTGGCTGCGGCGCCTTGATTTCCTCACCGTCAATTTTGCCACACATCCCCACTACTCTGCCCCAAAGATTTAGCAGATTTGGGCTCGTCTGTTGATTGCATGGCCCTTCCAAATCCGACGGCCGGAATTCGTCTGAGATGGGCTATAAAAGGCAACTGAGGGGAGGTAAGGTAGGAACACCCGCTTCTTCTTCCCCCGATTTCCACTGTAGCTCCACCGAAAACTCCGCGAGCTCCATCGGATCGCCGATTCACCACCATCTCTCATCGAAGATGTCGAGGAATGCCACCGCGAAGGCCGAGAGGGCGAAGAGGACTTCGCGTGACTCCTCTTCGAGCGCGGGCGCCCCGCCTAGCTTCGTCCAGGGCGACTAGCTGGCGTCACGAGTTTTCGTCGGCCGACTACAAGACTACAAGGCCCAAGGTCTCCGTGCTCCGGGGAGCTGGAGGCTGCCGGAGAAGGGGGAGGCCGAGCCCGCGCCACGTGGAGGTGAATGGGTACTCCTCACTACTCATATCGACCGGGGATTTTCGCTTCCACCTCATCCCTTCTTCTGGGCTTTCCTGAACTTCTTCGGGGCCCAATTGCACCATCTCCCCCCCCCAATTCCATCACATATTTGGCTGCCTTTGTTTCCCTATGCAAGAACTTCCTTGGCCATCACCTCCATTGGGTATTTTTCAAATACATCTTCACTTGACGAGTGATGGCGGTGAAGAAACTCTCTCTCTCGAAAGAGAAAACACACGTAGTTCAGTTGTGCGGGTGTCTAGGTATCCAGTTGAGGGGCAAAGGTAGTTTACCGGTGTTAAACTTTCCCGATACGGTCAAGAATTGGCAATCCACATGGTTTTACTATGAGGATTTCTCAGTCGGTGAAGGTCAGTCGGGTCTCCGGCCCTCCATATTCCACAGAACGCATTCGGCAACTTCCCAAGTTGACAGTATCCAAGGAGGAGAAAGTCGAGGTGGACTTGCTCGTGATTGCGCTGGTGGCCCTGGTGAACCAGGGCATCAATGGGCCTGCTGGAGGTCTTCTTCGAGAGAAGAATCCAACCACTTCACGCCAGGGTTCACCCGATGTGGTAGTACACGGGTCCGAGTGACATCACTCGCACACACCCGGAGGAACTCAGCACCGAAGCAGTGGCAAACAAGTTGAACGCCATAACCCTAGCTCACGACAACCCCAGGGGGTCAAGGCACGTGCCTCCGTACTCGGCTGCTCATCCACCGAGTGAGGTAAACTACGAATGCCATTATTAGTTCCGAGTGACATGATTTTCCTTTGATGAATTCTGATCTTTGTAACTCCCGCTTCAGCAGGGTTATACGGGCATGGAGAGCTTGATACTCGTTGATGCCAACGCGACTACAGACATGGCCAGCAACAATGAGTGCCATGGAGACTCGGACGAGGAAAGGGAGTATGAGGATGAGAGCGACGATGAAGAGGACGAGAGAGAGTCTGAATCGAGGGATGAGACGGAGTCTTCTCCTTCAGAGGAGGTGCTTCCCGAGACCCGTTCAAAGGCCCGGCAGGACCCTGGAGTCCATGGGGGCCGCACGGGTGGCCCGGGTGCTGCTGAGCCCTCCGTGAACGTCCCTCCCACTCGGACTACGAAGCGTGGGCGTAGAGAACCCATCGCATCTCCGGAGAAGGCCGTGAAGCAGGCAAAGGCCTCCACCAGCAAACCTCAGAAGGCGACACTTCCCAAGACCAAGATGAACGTGCCAGTGGATTCCACGTAATTATCTTCATGTAGGTTGATGTTTCATATGGTTGACCGATTGAGGTAAACAATCCGAGTGAATTTGATTGTAGGGCTGACACCTCCTCCACTTCAAAAGGTATCACTCGAATTTGTCTATTTGTAAACTTGAGGTCCTTACTCCCTCCTCTGGGCTTCTTTCCGAGTGATTATCTCCTGTTTGCACAGCCACGCGAGGTGATTAAGATTGACACAGAGGAACAAGTTGTCCAGACCAATCCCGCTGGGGACACGGATGTCATGATGCAAGGTACTTCGCCTGACCAGGAGCCGCCCCAAGCCCGAGGTACTTCCTCAAGGGTAAGATTAGTAATCGGAGCTCCTCCTTTGACTCCGTCCGCAACCAAAGTTATCAGAGTACCAGGTGGGAGCGAGCAAGGAGGCACTGATCCAGCTGAAGCATATGAATGACAAGCTTAAGGAGGCTCATGGCATTGGTGAGGCTTTGGAGAAGACTGTCCAAGTAAGTACCCTTGTAAGTTGTAAGTGCCTTCGTTAAGTGTAAAATTTGTGTTGAAGATGTTTTTAGAAACCTATGGAATCCCGAATATGTTTATGTAGACTTCTGAGTAGATTGACATCAGAGGTCTCGAGTGGGTTTAGGTACAGGTACACCCACTGGGTATTTGAAGTAGTAAGATCTAAATGTTGAGGAAGAAGAATCCGAATGTTGAGATACTTGTTGAAGAGGATGCGGTGATGGTCCATGGACCAGAGCCTCTCGACGTTGACCGTCGGGGTGTTGAACCGGTAGTTCTCTAGTGGGGGCACGCTGAGCGCACCCAGTGGGTGTAGTCCCCGTGGCTGGCGTCGACTGAAGCAGTCGGCGTCAGTCTCAAAATCTGAATGTTGAGGAAGTAGAATCTAAATGTTGAGATACTTGTCGAAGAGGATGATGTGACGGTCCAAGGACCAAAGCCTCTCGACGTTGACCATCGAGGTGTAGAACTGGTAGTTCTCGAGTGGGAGCACGCTGAGCGCACCCACTGGGTGTAGTCCACGAGGTTGGCATCGACCGAAGCAGTCAGCGTTAGTCTCAAAATCTAAATGTTGAGGAAGTAGAATCTGAATGTTTAGATACTTGTCAAAGAGGATGTGGTGATGGTCCAGGGACCAGAGCTTCTCGATGTTGACTGTCGGGGTGTAGAACTGGTAGTTCTCCAGTGAGAGCGCACTGAGCGCACCCACTGGGTGTAATCCCCAAGGCTGGTGTCGACTGAAGCAGTCGGCGTCAATCTCAAAATCCGAATTTTGTTGAACCTCTTCATTGTGTTCAATTGTGGACTCTGATGTTCTTTGATATTGTCATACACAGGGCGTGTGCGAGATCAGATCTTGCTATAAGACGCTTGACAAGGAGGTGCAGAAGTTGCTTCGCAACTTTGAAGCCAAGAAGACCAAGTGTGTGCGTCTGGAGCAGGAGAAGCTGACACTCAGAAGTAATCAGATTTTTGACCGACTACTTTGAGTTTGATCTTTTCTCTATCCGAATGAGAGTGCTTCGCTAGATGTACTTAGTGAAAATGTTCGGCTTGCTAAGCGATTGCGTACTTCCATTTCTATAGAGACCATGAAGGAGGCGATGGAAAATAAGGACCAAGACTTGGCACTTGCTCAGAAGTAGGCCACTTGGAAGGCATAGGAGGCGGAGGAGAAGCTGAAGGCATTCGAGAAGTGGGAGGAAGAGAAGAAGGCTTTGGAGGATGTCGCCAATAGGGGCACTCAAGAGGCTGTCGAGTCTGAAACGAAGCTGAAAAAAGTCACAGTCAAGAAGGTCGAACTGGAGAAGCTCCTTGAGGACTAGTGCAGGGAGATGAACGAGAGACTCAAATATATGCACTCGGAACTCCTCCTCCAAACAACCTAACATTTTTTCATCCCTAACTCTCTTTCTCGAATGCTCGTCAGACCTGTGCTTAGATTTTAAGGAAGAGACCTCCAAGATCAAGAGGGAGTTTGACCCGACTGCTGGGATTATCTGTGATAGCACGGCGCTCGCACTGCTTCAACTCGATGATCGCTCTCAGGAGGCGGCCCACTTCCTCAAGAAGCTGCGTGAAGCGACCCAGGAGATCGACAAGGAGATTGTCCTAAGGAGGAGGTTCCGAGTGATTTAGAAGTCCTCATGAACCGACTGAAGGACGTGTCGCGCCGAGTCCAATCATGGAAGAAGTCAGCTGCTCGGGCCGGAGCGGATATCACCCTTTCCCTCATCCGTGTGCACTGCATAGGTGTGGACAATGAAAAACTAAAGTCGTTGAAGGTTGTCAACAGAAATAATGCCAAGATTGATGACTTCATGGAGACTTTCATGCTCGCGGCTACTCGGATCGTAGACGTCATCGCCATGGACACCTTCACCGACGTAGTGTCTCCGCCATCGTCCGCCTGATCTTCGGAAAAAACTTTCAATTATATTTGCCTCGGTATGCCGAGTGGTTCCTGAACTAAAACAATCACCGTGACTTTGTGGTTAAGGTTATCCGCACTTTTGCTTCGAACTTTCTGACATCCAAATGTCCTTAGTTAACCGTTCCGAAAGCTTCCTTGCCTGCTTGTTTGCTTCGAGTTCTTATTTAGCGTAAACTTGGACTTGGGTGATACGGAATCATAATTAAGTCCTCGAGTGTGGATGAAGTCCTCACTTGGAATAGTTTTAACTTAGGCAATACGGGATTGCAGCTAAGCCCCAAAGTGTGGATGAAATCCTCACAAGGAGTAGTTTCTAACTTGGGCAATGCATGATTGCAGCTAAGCCCCTGAGTGTGGATGAAGTCCTCACTCGGAGTAGTTTTAACTTAGGCAATACAGAATTGCAGCTAAGCCCCCGAGTGTGGATGAAATCCTCACTCGGGGTACTTTCTAACTTAGGCAATGCAGGATTGCAGCTACGCCCCCGAGTGTGGATGAAATCCTCACTTGAAGTAGTTTCTAACTTAGGCAATGCAGGATTGCAGCTAAGCCCCCGAGTGTGGATGAAATCCTCACTCGGAGTAGTTTCTAACTTAGGCAATGCGGGATTGCAGCTAAGCCCCCGAGTGTGGATGAAATCCTCACACGGAGTAGTTTCTATCTTAGGCAATGCCGGATTGCATCTAAGCCCCCAAGTGTGGATGTAATCCTCACTCAGAGTAGTTTCTAACTTAGGCAATGCAGGATTGCAGCTAAGCCCCCGAATGTGGATGAAACCCTCACTCGGAGTAATATCTAACTTAGGCAGTGCAGGATTGCAGCTAAGCCCCCCTTGTGTGGATGTAATCTTCACTCGGAGTAATTTCAAACTTAGGCAATGCAGAATTGCAGCTAAGCCCTCGAGTGTGGATGAAATCATCACTCGGAGTAGTTTCTATAACTTAGGCAATGCAGGATTACAGCTGGGCCCCCGAATGTGGATGTAATCCTCACTTGGAGTAGTTTCTAACTTAGGCAATGCAGGATTGCAGCTAAGCTCCCGAGTGTGGATGAAATCGTCACTCGGAGTAGTTTTTAACTTAGGCAATGCAGGATTACGGCTAAGCCCCCGAGTGTGGATGAAATCCTCACTCGGAGTAGTTTCTAACTTAGGCAATGCAAGATTGCGGCTAAGCCCCCGAGTGTGGACGAAATACTCACTCGGAGTAGTTTAAGTGCATGATTGTAGCTAAGCCCCCGAGTGTGGATGAAATCCTCACTCGGAGTAGTTTTTAACTTAGGCAATGTAGGATTGCAACTAAGCCCCGAGTGTGGATCAAATCCTCACTCGAAGTAGTTTCTAACTTAGCCAATGCAAGATTGCAGCTAATCCCTCGAGTGTGGATGAAATCCTCACTCAGAGTAGTTTCTAACTTAGGCAATGCAGGATTGCAGATAAGCCCTCGAGTGTGGATGAAATCCTCACTCGGAGTAGTTTTTAACTTAGGCAATGCATGATTTACCCCTACAGATCATCCACATTTTTGCTCTAGATCATCCACATTTACCCCTACAGCCAGATCTCGAGGATAATGTTGTGGTGATGGATGCTGATCATCCCACTTCAGCTGCAGCTCAGGCAGAAGCAGAGGCAGTTAGAGCCACTAGTGCTCAAGTCCCTAGATATAGGAATGAGCAAATGGATCTGTGTATATCATCAGTTTAGGGTATGCAGAAGGACATTAAGGGGATTCTGGACAACCAGAATAGTCTTGTCAGGATCTTTGAAACCAGGATCAAGACCCTTAGTGATAAGGTGGACAGGCTGACTAAGACAGTCACAGAGCTCCAGAAGGAAGTTGACTCAGTGACACTTCCTCACACCACTTCTTCAGATGATGAGGAGGAGGAGGAGGAGGATTCACCTCTCAGGACAGGCACACAGTTTCCTACCCAGGCCAGATCAGCCACTATGCCAGCTCTAGACTTGAGGCCCTCTTCATCAGCTCCTGCTGCTGTCACCTCAGCTCCTTGCTCCATCTGCTCCAGTTCCTCCAGCTGTCACTCCAACTCCATCCACGACATCTGCTGAGATCTTCGCTGATGTTGTTATCTCGACTCCTTCATCAACAACCGGAGGAGATCAGCCCAAGAACGTTTAGATGTATGCCTTTGAACTTTTTGGTAACTTGTTGCCAAAGGGGGAGAAGTGTATATAGATCTATATGCTTCGAGCGAGAGAGTGTTTTGGTGTTTGTTGCTTTTCAAAACATTTGGTTCTTTTGGCTTGACGTGAGATACTTTTGTGTTTATGTGTGATCATACGTTGTTATGGGTGATGCTACTATTTCCTATCATCTTAATGCTTATGAGATGATCATTCACCTTTGCTTGATTGTGTTGTGCATTGTTATTCATTCTAATTATTCTTGCACACCACCAAGTTGTATGTGACATGGAAGAAGTGCCCCATATACCTAATCGATTATGCATTTGCATTCAAACGCAAACTCAAAATAATGTACAAATTTAGGGGGAGCTCTTGCTTATCACATACCTCTCAAAGCGACGATTATATTCATTGATTTTATCATATGTCGAAACTTTGATCTATATGTTATCATCAATTACCAAAAAGGGGGAGATTGAAAGCACATTTGCTCCCTTGATGGTTTTGGTAATTAATAACAACATATAAGTCATTGAACTAATGTTTCCACCAAGTATATTTCAGGAAATGTTCAATGATAGGATTGACAAAAGGAGATTGTGGACATACCCCAAGATGCAAGGAAATAGATTGGCCAAGCTTCAAGCAAGAGGACTATATATTTTATATTTGTGAGAAATCACTTTGACTCCATAGGAAAGCCAATACTATTAAAAGGGGGTAAGGTTTTGTTGGTGAACAATATGCTCAAACGTGCACACGTGATAGTCGCCAAAAACATCCACAAACTCTCCCACCAAAGTTTGTTCTATACCTAACACTCAAAATCGGTGCAACCAACTTTCTCGTACCGGTGCCACCGATTCCAGAACCTAGACAGACTCAAGAAAAACCCTAGCCACTTCGGTGCAACCGATTCCATACCGGTGCCACCGAGTTTAGGTTGCCAACTTTCTGTTATGCAAATTCATATTTTCGGTCCCACCGAGAATGTTGGATCGGTGTCACCGAGATTGGAAATCTGACCATTGGTCACCTTATTAGTGCAACCGAGTTTCTTATATTGGTCTCACCGAGATTCAAAAGTTGCCACCTTTTGGTCACTTCGGTACCACTGAGATTAACACATCGGTGTCACCGAATTGGTCGTTTTGTGTGTAATGGTTGGATTTTGGGGGATGCCTATATATACCCCTTCAGCACCACCTACTCGAAAGTGAAGCACATAGAACTATTCCATACCTATCCTATCAGATTTTCTGAGAGAGAACCACCTACCCTTGTGTTGAGGTCAAGATCTTCCACTCCAATCATATGAATCTTGATCTCTAGCCTCGCTAAGTAGCTTTCCACCAATCCCATCTCTTCCACCATGCCAAATCTGTGAGAGAGTGATTGGATGCTGAGGAGTCTATCATCTTGAAGCACAAGAGCAAGGAGTTCATCGTCATTACCGAGCCTATTACCTTTTGGAGGGTGGTGCCTCCTAGATTGGTTAGGTGTCGCTTGGGAGCCTGCTACTTCGTGTTGTGGAGTGAACCAAGAGGTTTGTAAGGGCAAGGAGATCGCCTACTTCGTGAAGATCTATCCATAGTGATGCTAGTCCTTCGTGGACGGAAGCCGTTATGGAATAGTCAAGGTTGGTACTTCGTGGACCCTTTTGGGTGGAGCCCTCCGTGGACTCCTGCGACCGTTACCCTCCGTGGGTTGAAGACTCCATAAACGTGGATGTACGATAGCGTCACCTATCGGAACCACGAGAAAAATCATCGTGTCTACAACTGCATTTGATCTTCCTACCCTATCCCTTCTATACATGCTTATTGTTACTTTCCGCTACTATATACTCTTAGACTTGCATGTGTAGGGTGTACTTGACTTGCCATGAAATGCTAAAAACTGTCAACCATAAAACTTGGTATAGGCAAAACTTTGATTTGGTCAAGTAGTCTAATCACCCCCCTCTAGACATACTTTCGGTCCTACAACATCACACATGAGGACCACACCATCAAGTGCAAAAGGGTTGGACCATTATAGCGGTACACAAAGGCATTATGTTTTGGTTTTAGGAACCTTCCAGAAGGTTCCCAATTTCTTGTTGGTTTTTTTGTTTCCTGTCTAGTTGTTTTTACTAGTTTTGCGGTTTTCTTTTTTGGTTTTTTCATTTTTCTGTTTTTCTGTTTCCTTTTCTTCCTTTTTGTTTTTCCATGATTTCAAAACTTGTTCAAGTTTTCAAAAGTTGTTTGAAATTCCAAAATTTTGTTCATGTTTTCAAAAAAAAAAATCGTAGTTCAATTTTTGTTCATGCTTTTCAAATTATTTTTAAAAATTGTTCATAATTTAAAATTTTGTTTATGTTTGTAAAAAAATTCATTATTCTAAATTGTGTTCATGTTTTTCAAATTTGTTGGTGTTTTAAACAATATTGGTAATTTGATTTGTTTCATGTTTTTCCAAATTGTTTCAGTTTTCCAAATATTGTTTGAATTTTTGAAACAAATTAAAAATTCTAAAAAACGTTCAAAAGTTTTAAAGTGATCTGTATGAAAAAATTGTTCATGTTTTCAGAAAATCTGCAAGTTTTTCGAAAGTTATTCACACTTTTCAATAAATGTTTGTAACTTTTAAAATGTTCGTAATTTAAGTTTTTGCTCATGTTTTCGGAAAATTGTTCAATTGTTTTACAAAAATAATGATGTCTCTTGTTTGAAATTTGATTTGCAAAATTTTGAATCGAAAACTACATTAAGGCGCTAGAGTATTTTTGTGAGCTTGCCTGCCAATGGGCCGGCCCAGTTAGCTCCATCCCCCCGCCTCCTTCCTCTTCTGACCGTTGGTGCGTGGCCTCCCCTTCTCCGTCGCCGTCAGCCACACCAATCTGCCCCGCCGCCTTTTCTCTCTCACATCCCGTCGCCCTCCGTCGTCGGCCGGTTCCCGTTTCTTCCTCCGCCGTCCCTCCCCCGCAGTCACGCACGCGCACACCTATCTTGAGCGGAGCAGGGGATCAATTGAGGGGAGAGCCCAAATTGTGCACGCGAAAACCCTAGACACCTCGCGCGTTCATGTCCGCCGTCTCGCCCAGCTCTTGCTCGTCTTGGCTTGCGGGGATGGAGCAGGACACGCCGCCCGTCCCCTTGCAGCAGGCCCTGGACGGCTGGGCGCGCGACCCTCCCCTACGGCGCCCAGGCGGAGTGCCCCGAGGCCGTAGATTCTCCTCCTTGCCGCCGCCTCCGTGCTGCCGTTCGTGCGCGACCCTCAACTTCGACGGTGCGTGCCCCTTCAACCCTCTGTCTCGAATCCATGGATTGTATTGTTATTTGTTTCTGATCTGAGCGTACATGGATGGTGGTAGCGGTGGGGGAGGAGCCCTGCGACGACCTCAGCGCCTGCTCCCGCGACCACAACCGCCGCGTCCTCAAGAAAGGTACTGAACCAACCACACATCCCTCCTCAGGAATCAGAAACAACCATACATGCTGCCATGAACAAACCATACATTACAGTGCCTTGTTATTAGGACAAGTGAATTCATATGGTAGTAACAATTAATAAGACGAGCAGCCCTGGATGCACTGAAGTGGCTAGAGAACTTCAGAATCCAGACTGTTGCTGCTATAGATCTACTCCGCCCCGCCATTTGGTAACTAATGGCAATGCAGCAGCTGTGCGGTTCCTTGTTTATGCAACATCTGTTCTTCTACCGTTCTGTTGCTTGGTGATAAATTGTGTGTGGTTGGTTAATTTACTGGGTAAACTGCACAGCTCAGTAGCATGCACTCCTGAATGCGCTGGGATGACCGGACAAGTTACATGTTCAGTCAGCCATTCGCCGCCAGCCTATAGCTATGCTTTCCACCGATTTCCTTCTAAATTCCACATGTTATGTACAGCCGCATGGATTGGGGATATGTACCGTTGAGCATTTGTATCAACTATCGAGGGTCTCAAGTTCATGGATCACACTATGATCAAGTGCATTCTGGTTCCATGATGATGGTGACAGAAGATGTTAGCAGCAGAATGAATCACCACGTAAGTGCCATAGCCTGGTGTGGCGCCTCTTTTGATCCTGCTTTGTTTATTTTAAAAATCATTAATATTTCCATTGCTTTCCTTCTTGCATAATTGCTCTAATCTCCAGCAATTTTGCGTTGCTGATAAAAATTGGTAGTATATGCAACTGTGGTCTTGAAATTGTATTGGGCAGAATAGGGAAAAGGTCATTTGATTAATGGAATAGATGATGCCTTAACTTTGTTCAAAATAGGTATCAGCTGTGATAATGAAATTGTACTGAGAAAGACAGGGAAAATGTTATTTGTTTAATCGAATTGATTATGCCTTAACTCTGCTCAGGTCTCAGCTCCAATATTAAAATCAGTGCACCTGAATTACGACGCAGTTTTTCTCATCTGGAACCGTGCTTATAAGCTATTTGATCTGAAAGCTACGCTCCTGAATACAATGTGATATAAAAGTTCCATGAAATCGTCAGGTATGGAAATTCTTGCCTTTCTGTAAATTACATAGTACAGTATTATCATTTTTTTGCATTATTTCCCAGTTCTCTTGCGGTACTATTCAACAACTTTTCTTCCTGCCGACTAGATAGAAGAGGGTTTTTGTTTACTTAACATGGTTACCTGATTAACAAAGGGTTTCTGTCAGTTACTTTTTCTACTACCTAAGCAACAACTCATCTTTCTACCTACCAGATATACTACTGCTTGATTGCTTAGCTCCCCGCTTAAGAAGCTCCACTGTTCTTCTATATGATCCTAAAAAAATTGAGTTCTAATTTTGTGGAAAGACATGCACGGTGCTGATGTTCTGAGGGCCGGTGTTCATTTCTAGTGGCAAATAATCACGGATTTCTAAGTGAACTATAATCCCATCTAGATAATCCCACTCAGATATAGCTCCCTTCATTTGCACAACACAATCTAGCATACGACGGTTTTGATTTGGATTACGGGTGTTTCTCCAGAAACTAGGATTATATGCCTGAGAACAAACAAATAACGTTACAAACTTACCTCAAAGCGTATGGGATGACTGAAGCTTGATAAATCATTTCATATGCACTATGGTCTCGTAACAGTAGAAATAACCTTTGAGGGAAAGAGAACCATAAGTGTAGGTGACTGCATAGTAGAAGGCATGTAATTGCGTTATTCATATGCACTATAGTCTCTTTATAGAAGCCGACAAAAACCGCTGCCACGTCTAGAACAGCAGCCGACGCCACCTCCATCCCCTCCTGACCAGGCTGGCAGTGCGGCTTGGCAGCAGACGCCCCATCCACCCCCTCCTGACCAGGCTGGCAGTTCGACGTGGCAGCACCCACAATACCATGCTCCCTCTTCGAGCTTCGGGTTTCGGCCTCCACTGGTACAACAAAGTCCAACAGCGGGTTTCATGTTTCGGCCGCCACCGGAATATCAGCCACTTGGTATGTCTCTTCATATTCACTCTTTTTAATAGTAATTGCGACTACCCATTTATTCAGTAATGATGATCCCTCCTGTAGGATCCTATGCATATCAGGAGGCTTCGGCGTCCGGATCCGGGTTCACGAGTGAGGAAGGAGATGTCCTATCGCAGCAGAACGCGTGGATGGACGTCTTCTCGACTCCTCCACCATGGCCCACCCAGGATACACAGTATGACTAGGACGGGTTCGAGATTCCTCCTCGTAACATTAGCCCCCCCCCCCCGGTTTGGCTGGAGTACGCCTAGCACACCGCCTGAGCGCCTTCCCAGACGTCGTCAGTGACACCTCTATCTATCAGTAGAGAAACCTTTATCTAATTATGTATCAGACATATGTCTATTCTATGTGTGAGACGTATTCATGTTCCATTCAATGCAGAAGACATTCAGACATTCTACGAGGGTTTTATAGGTGCTGAAATTAAGATACAACTTGCTGAAATTAAGATACAACTTGCCGAAATTAAGATACAACTTGCTGAAATTGAGTTACAAGAATATAAATCTATTGAGTCTAACGTGGATATTTTCTTTTTCCATCTCCAGCTTCTTCTGCTGCCTGGGCTGCACGAGCCCTTTCTTTCTTTCTCTGTCTCTCAGCCTCACAGGCCTCCTCTCGCTGCCGGTAGATCTCCGCCAGACAAAGTTGGTTTTCTTGGTTTTTCTTCTTCATCTCAGCAAGAAAAGCCCTTTGCTTCACACAGTACTCTTGCCACGCTCTCTCCTGCTTTGCTTTCTCCTCTGCTGCCGCCTTCTCACGACGCTCCTTCAAGTCCAAACTTGCCCATGCACGACGGCCTCTTTCACGAATCTCAGTCACCGCCCAGTCTGGTATTTTTGTGTCTATCCAACGATAGTACTGGCACAGGGACGGAGGAGACTACAAAAGAAACAGAAATATAAAAATCAAATCAACAAAAATATCAACAACGTGTTTATTCTGGGTGACTGAAACATACCGGAGGCGTGATGTACGGTAAAGGAGCAACGGGTGGATCTTCCTCATAATTAGCGCACATGAAAAACTTCATGCCCAACCAATCTGAAAAATTTGTTATCTCCTTCACCTTGCAGAGATCCCCGCATCAACAACGAGCTGCTTCCACCCCCCGAGGCAACTTCGCACTCTTCCATTTGTTAGGCCTAATGCTTTGATCCGAACAAGGCAAACTCATAATGACTACCGCGATGGTTTTTTCGAGTGTTGCCGGCCGATGGAGGAAGACAGTTACAATGCCTCCTTTTATAGGCAGACGACAACAGCAATGGCGGGAAATCGGGCGGGAAAATTTGGTGGCAAAAAGTGGCGGGAAAACATGGCCGGGAAAATTTGGCGGGAAATCGGGGGGGGGGGGGGGGGGGGGGGGGGGGAACATGGCCGGGAACATTTGGCGGGAAATCGGGCGGAAAAACATGGCCCGAAACATTTGGCGGGAAAAAAAATCAGGGACATACACCAGATGGTGTAGCTATGGCTGATTAGTACTAATTGGTCACGAGTAGGCCGATTAGTACTAATAATAGGCTACACCTAGGCCGATTAATACTAATCGGCCTACTTGTGGCCGATCAGTGCTCAGCTTCAGGGGCCGACGGGCCTATCGGCTACACCTAGGCCGACTGAAACTAATCGGCCTAGAGGTGGCTGACTGGAACTAATCGGCCAGGCCGTAGCCGATGGGATCACATATTTGAAAAAAAAAATCCTTGACACAATATTTTTTTAAAAAAATAAAAATAATAATATTTAAAAAAATTAGCCATTTTTTGTTGAATCGAAACAGGGCAAGCCGCTCGCCGACAATAGCCGGTCTACTAGGTGTGGATGTAAGGCTATGATCAGGCTCCTTCGGACTGATGACAATGGATGGTTTATTGTGAACATGGGTGACAGCAATGTAGACAGCTATGATGTAGCAATTAAGAAACTCATAGAAATAGTTCCTGCCATAGAGTGTCAGCAAAGTATCTGATGGCAAGTCTCTCGAGGATAGACAACCGTGGTTTCAAATGCTTTCAATGCGCTGACAACTTCATGCCACTAGAAAATTGCTTTTGGAGATCCTAGTAAGAAGCGTGCAAAGTTAAGAACACCTGAGTTTGGCTATTTGGTTCCAATCAAAATTTTCAGCTTTTGATGCTATCCTGCGCGGTTCGCAATATCAATTCTATTAGTTTATGAAACTGGACGTTGCCAAGAATTCTATTAGATTATGAATTCTACTGCAGTTGTACTCTTAAATACTTTGGCTGTCCTCCCCTTGTATGTGAGACTTTGTCCACTTCAACTTGATCATATCGTCGATTATTCAGTTTTTGCACTCATCATGCATTATTTAGATACTCACCTATTGAAAATCAACTTCTGAATATCATTTTATTTGCATATGGATTGACTAGTGTAAAACAACGCAAAACATGAATAGTATAATAAATGTAATTATTCACGTATGGAATTGTCTTTCGTGTTTCTTATTGTCAATTTGATTTATTTTTTTGTACTGTTCATAAGAAATGTGACTGAACGATGTAAAATTTAGATCCAAAATCAAAACACACATTGAGAAACAAACATGTCAATTCTATAACGAATAGTGAAAAAGGAGGACATGCCATGAATAGTGTTAGAAAACGTAAGTATTCGCATATGGATTTGTTTTGCTTGGTTTTGAATGAATATTTCGAATTTTCATCTGAACTAAGTCTTGTGAACATTTACATATTTTGTTATTGTTTTTTCGAAGAGCATCCATGGCTAGCAAAGAAACGAGAGCGATGGTATGAGCTCATGATTGGGAGCTCCTATGTGCCGCGTTCTGTGGCAAATAGATGCGCCATCGCACATGGTGAGTCCGACTGGGCCGGCAGATTACGATGCACCGCGAATGCCTGTGAAAAGTCGCAAAAAATGTTCATTGCGCTTCCTGGGAATCGAACCCGGGTCACCGACTCGAGTGCGCTTGCTGCTAGCCACAACGACCGAAGAATTCAAGCAAAGAATTACATCGCCAGGACTAAAATAGCAGTGCCGTACGTAAGACTATTTGAAACATTCCCGAACAATATTTCAAAACTTGAGTAATTTTCTGAACTTACGACCAATTTTTGGCAAACCCGAACAATTTTCCGAAATGGCGAACATATTATTAAATTTCAGAACTTTCTTCATAAACATGAATTTTTTCAAATTTTGAACAAAAGTTCAAAATGGGAAACAATTTTTCAAATCACGAAGATATTTTTTTAGAACATATTTCGAAATGGAGAACAAATTCCCACATAAATTAAATATTTTTCTAAAAGGCGATTTTTTATAATATGGGAACATTTTTGTAAATATCTCCCAAATGCAGAAAACTGGGTCATTTTTCAAATTCAAATTGGATACGCAAACATTTTAAAAAAAGGGAACATTTTTTGAAATTCCCGAACAAAACTTGAAAACATGATTAATTTCTGAATCTATAAAAAATATTTGAAAAAACAAACAAATTTATGAAAAAGCCGAACATATTTTGAAATGAGCAACATTTTTAAATTTGTTAAATTTTTTGAAAACGGGAACATTTTTTGTAAAGTGTGACCAATTTTTATATTCGTGAACAATTTTTTGACTGGGAACAGTTTTTTAAAAATCAGAACAATTTCTTAATCTATGAACAATTTTTGATGAAGCAAACAAATTTGTGAAAAATGAGATCATATTTTGAAAATACGAACATTTTTAAATTTGTGAACAAAAATTGAAAACAGGAACACTTTTTGTAAAGTGCAACTAAGTTTTTGTCTTTGTGAATAATTTTTAAATGCGAACAGTTTTTTGAAAATCTGAACAAGTTCTGAATCTATGAACAATGTTTGAAAAAGCAATCAAATTTATGAAAAATGCGTACATATTTTGAAAATACGAATATTTGTAAATTTGTGAAAAAAATTGAAAACAGGAATACTTTTTGTAAAGTGCAACTAATTTTTTGTATTTGTGAATAATGTTTTAATGGGAACAGTTTTTTGAAAATCTGAACAAGTTCTGAATCTACGAACAACTTTTGAAAAAGAAATCAAATTTATGAAAAATGTGAACATATTTTGAAAATACGAACATTTTCGAAAATTCTTGTGCACTTATTGAAACATGAACATAATTTTGAAAATGCAAAACATTTAAAAAAAAGAAAAATAAATATGAGAAAAAATAAGGAGAAAAAGAAAAAATGAAAAAACAAAAGAGAAACAGAACAGAAAAAAGTCTGGCTCAGGAACCTTCTAGAAGTTTTCCAAAACTGTAAAGAACCGGCTGAAAACTTCTCAAAGGTTCCGAAAACCAGTACTGGTAGTAATACTGTACAGCAAAAAAAAAGCTTTGCTAGTAATTGGGCCAGCCCACTGCATCGATCGGTCGCACCACCCTGTGCGAAGGGTCGACATTACGATGCAGTGAGCGGCGTATAGGATTTTCCCTCATGATTTGGTGTCGCCTGTGAGGATGGCATGTATGTTTATAGTGCAGTGCACTCTACGAGCAACGGCTCCAAACCACCTGGCCTGGTACACTTACATGGCCCCAACGACACATCTCCAATCGTTCGGTTGTTAACAGTAAAATGTTCGATGTGCCTTCTTGCTCTAATTTATCCTGGCTAAATTAACTATTTTCTATACTAGATGACCCGTTGGGCCGATGGCGCAAAGGGCAAGGGCAAGCCAAGTTTTCAAGCCATGCACGTTAGAATGCTTAGGCATAAAAGATATGAAGTTGTCCCATTACCGTTCTAAGAAAAGCATGAAATGAGTAGCAAGCTACATTCCTTTGGCACAAAAGGTGAATTAGTTTACGATAGCTTATTTACAATATGGATGAACATTAGGTAGAATCATTGCTGCATGTGCCATTGGTATCGGCTCTTCATGGTTGGCAAAAGTTATATCCATGGACAACAGTAAAAACCACCAGGCATTAGAGGGACATAATTTTGAAAAGCATGGCACATGCCAGAGGCGGTGGATGGTGCAATCCAGCTTACAGAAGGGCCCAAAGAATATTACAGATGGAAATTCTGTCAGAATAGTAATATTAACAAAGAGCTCTAAAAGACGGGTTGTGTTGATCAGCTCTTAAGACAATACAATGGAAATGCATTAAAATACTATGCACCAGGGGTAAATAAATGCATGATGATGCGCACTAAACATATAGAGAAATGTTAAGGTAAAATCAAGCATTTGGAAAATGTAAAAATTGTGTATACAAAAATGTTGACCATATGTTAAATTTGTATCGTAAAAAAGTTAAACGTGAATTAAAAAACTGTTGTTAACATATCAAAAATGTAGAATTAACCCAAAAAGAAAAAGGAAAAAAGGAAAACAAAATAAACCAAAGAAAAAAGAAAACCCGAAGAAACAAATTCAAAAAAAGAATGGAAAAAGAAAAAAAACTAGAGAAAAAAAGAAACAAAAGAATACGAAAAGAAAAAACCTGGTGAAAACTAAATAAAACAAAAAAAGGGTGGAGAAAATCGACTGTTTTATCTTAAAAGAGGTCACACCCTACAGTTCATCACGAAACAGACCCAGTGGCTGGCGTCACTGGGTTTGAAACCTGTCTCACTTGCTTTTTCTCTACCTTTCTTCCTGATTTTTTAAGTCTGTGTGCGCCCAAATGGGCCCCCAATACTGTTCTCACTCGACGCGAGAGAATCTTCAGCCTCATTTGATACAAGTCTCGCAAGCCAGAAGATACAGAGAGGGTATAGAGGGTTGTAGGCCCAAAGAAGAAACCACATGCATCGTGTTCTTTTATTCTGCATCGATCTACAGGAACTGATGGTTTGAATGTAATAAAAATATTAGGAAATGTATAAAAAGAAAAAAATCTTATAAGAACATGGAAATTAATTTCCATCACCAAATATATGTTCTACAGCTTTGTATTCATTTTAGAAAGTTATTGTGGCATGAACAAAAGATCTTAGTTTATTTTATAGGTCCATTAAGTTCAAAAAATGCATACCATCTTTTCTTCAATGTCAAATAAAGTCAAAGATTTTATCTAATGTAAGTTGTTTCGGCTTGAAATGTAAATTATTTAAAATCTAAAGAAACATCTAGTAGACAGCCAGCTGAGCTATACATTCTGAATTCCTATTGAAATTCAAATAAAATCAAATGAGACCATTGTGTCCTATTTTGCTTATATTTGTATGATTAACCATAGCAGGAAAATAATAATATAAAAACAAGACGGTAAAGAGGGAGGTGAAGGTAACATAGACCAAATCCAAGACACTGTATTCTCACGAAACAACACAACATTTGCCCTGGGTAACAACACAGCGAAGGAGAAGGGCTCATAATCTAGCAATTCTAATGGATCAACAATAAACAAAACACATAGGAAGGCATCCACAACATCATGACAATGCTAAGAGCTAGTATAAGCAGCATGGCCAATGATATTTACAATGAGTGGAAATTGTCATAAGGTGGTAAAAATGTAGGAAGGGCCAACGGTCATATTTACAACACATAAGAGTCGATTCGTTCAAGGACTTATATAAAGGAACTGTATTGGCAGTGACCCGACATAGTTCCGCGAGCGTCAAAGCCTTGCCTTACAAACAGGCACAAAACACATCAGGTGCATGCCCAAAAGTGTGCCAGAGCGACGATCTTGAGACCCAATGATCAGATACTTGCTGCGACGTAGTACAACGAAGATGTTTCCTTTAGCAAAACAACCACATAGTAGTACACCAAGTTTGAGAAGGAAGTGAAACACACAAAATACCCTGATGAAGAAGATGATTTTGATAAGTTTGTTACGTTGTCTGAGCTATTGTGACTGAACTAGTAATAGAACCCAGGTTGTGATGACCATACCGTACGTACACACCCAGGCTAGGGCATGGAAGAGTTGTTGCCTTGCTTTCTTTTCAGCGCTGGTGCCCTTGGCAGTGATGTTGGTCCTAAGGTGTATTCATTAGCAAAAATATCGGTTGTGTTATTACTTTGATTTTCGGTGCAAAAAATAGAGGCATACAATGGTGTAAAAAGAACATGCATATAAGGGTTTGATATAGCAAAGAGAGGACCATATGAATGAACAAATGAACCGCAAAATATGAAAATAAGGTTATTTAGTCATAGGTTGATTAGAGTGGATGTATGAGCTAGAGACAACAAGGCCTAGTTAATCTATACCTATTAGTACTAGCAAAGAAACTAGGGCGGGAATCAACAGTCAACATAACATCTAGTGGATTATGTTGGTAGATAGCTAAGCATTTTACATACAGCAGTGGTTAGAAAGGAAGACAGATCAAATGGCATGCATCAGCAAAGAAGTTGAAGTGATTTTTTCAGCATACAAATGAAGGGGTGATGATCTACATAATTGCAGTTGTCACACTAAGTTGAGCAATATGAATACATTTAATATGAAGACGATGAAATGTAACAAATTCTGAGTGTGTACCTTTTGGATTTGACATGGTCATATGGAACATTCTTTGGATCCTCAAGGCCGGTAGCGGCAATTTCTTGAGCATCCTATTTAGTTTCCTGCCATAAGATGATCATATAACTCATGTATGTGTTGTGTAGAAAGGCAATAAAAATGCAGATTGAACATGTTTACTAACATTTGCTTTAGATGCAGGGTAAACAAGATGTCTAGTAGAAGCATTTTCTTTAGTCTGGACAACAACCTTTGATATAGCTTCGGGCAATTCAGCTTCCTTGGTCTTAGAAGATGCACCAATGAGTTTGTGATGAGCGCTCTTAGGAAACGGAGAATTGCTACATTGAAGTATAAAAGCACATTAGGTGTTGGCAAAAAAAATCAGAGTGCAAAATGTAGCAGGGATAAAGGTGGGAATCATACCTTAGGTGTTAGGCACAATAGCCCATCACTTTCCTTTGAATGTAGATATAGGAGTGTTCATCAGTTAAACATACTCGATGAATGGTCAGTTGCAACAAGAGCGGCACACCAATAGAAATATGGATGAATGGAAAACACATAAGAGAAAATACCTAGCACGGAAAGAATTCATCTCTGGTAAGTCTTCATCAATATACCAACGGCATCTAGAGCTGCCGCTCATCCCTTTAATACCTATCCAGAAATGTAATAATGTGAGAATAGATAATAAGATGTGTGAGCAAACAATGAGGTGACTGAGCTGCTCAAGCCAAGAATGATATGACTGAGTTGAAAATCAAAGAAATACCACGGTTTGTTTTTGGCAGAGTCCCTACAATGATGGCAGTGATAGGCGCTATCTCACTCGCAACCCGAACCTCTTCTACATCAAATTCATGTGCTCTAGCACCCCAAAGAACAAGCTTTATCTCTTGACCTCTAAAACCCGGGATTAACAAGTCAAGGATGGGAAAGGGAAAAACTGAAGAGAAGCGAAGAAGAAAGCAAAGAGTTTATAATTGATCCTGGAGAACTACATCATCGAATGTTAAGCGTGCGGACCCTACAGGTTGGAGAATTAAGTAGACATGACCGAGACACTCTCTGGTCAATAACCAATAGCGGTACCTGGATACCCATATTGTTTCCTACATATTCCATGAAGATCTTTGTCAATCAAACCTCGATGTCAAGGATCTAGTCAATCCCGTATGTAGTTCCCTTTGTCCATCGATATGTTACTTGCCTAGGATTCGATCGTCGTTATCTCATACCTAGTTCAATCTCATTACCGGCAAGTCTCTTTACTCGTTCCGTAATACAAGATCCCATGACTAAATCTTTAGTCACATTGCTTGCAAGCTTCTTGTGATGTTGTATTATCGAGACGGCCCGGAGATACCTCACCGTCAAACGGAGTGACAAATCCCAGTCTCGATCCATGCCAACCCAACAGACACCTTCGGAGATACCTGTAGAGCACCTTTATGCTCATCCAGTTACGAAGTAATGTTTGATACACACAAGGCAATCCTCCGGTGTCAGGGAGTTGCATGATCTCATGGTCTTAGGAACAGATAGTTGACATGAAGAAAGCAGTAGCAACAAACTAAGTGATACGATCAAATGCTATGCTTATGGGTGGGTCTTGCCCATCACATCATTCTCCTAATGATGTGACCCTGTTATCAAATGACAACTCATGTCTATGGTTAGAAAACCTTAACCATCTTTGATCAGCGAGCTAGTCTAGTAAAGGCTCACTAGGGACACGGTGTTGTTTATATATCAACACATGTATTTAAGTTTCCGGTCAATACAATTCTAGCATGGATAATAAACGATTATCATGAACAAGGAAATGTGATAATAACGACTTTATTATTCCCTCTAGGGTATATTTCCAACAGTCTCCCACTTGCACTAGAGTAAATAATCTAGCTTTACATGGTAATGAATCTAACACCCATAGAGGTCTAGTGTTGATCATGTTTTGCTTGTGAGAAAGGTTTAGTCAACGGGTCTGCAACATTCAGATATGTATGTACTTTGCAAATGTTTATGTCCTCCTCCTTGGTGTAATCATGGGTGGAATTGAAATGGAACTATATATGTCTGGTCCTCTTGTGAAACCTGGGCTCCTTGTGCAGAGCAATGGCACCAGTGTTGTCACAAAAGAGAGTCATCGGATCCAGTGCACTAGGCATAACTCCAAGATTCATTATGAACTGCTTCATCCAGACTCCTTCTTTCGCTGCTTCTGAAGCAGCTATGTACTCTGCCTCACATGTAGAATTTTCTCCCACGCTTTCCTTAGAACTACACCAGTTGACCGCTCCGCCATTCAGAATAAATATGTATACGGTTTGAGACTTAGAGTCATCCGAATCTGTGTCAAAGCTAGCATCGACGTAAGCCTTTACGATGAGCTCGTGATCACCTTCATAAACGAGAAACATCTCCTTAGTCCTCTTCGGGTACTTAAGGATATTTTTGATCGTTGTCCAGTGTTCCACTCCTGCATCAATTTGAAATATTCCGGCCATACTTATGGCAAGCGTCACATCATGTCTTGTGCACAGCATTGCATACGTGGTAGAGCCTATGGACAAGATATAGGGGATGACTCTCATCCTTTCTCTATCTTCTGTTGTTGATGGGTATTGAGTCTTACTCAACTTCACACCTTGTAATACAAGCAAGAACCCTTTCTTAGACTGATCCATTTTGAGCTTCTTCAGAACCTTATTAAGGTACATGCTCTATGAAAGTCCTATTAAGCGTCTAGATCTATCTCTATATATTTTGATGCCTAATATGTGAGCAGCTTCTCCGAGGTCTTTCATTGAAAAACTCTTGTTCAAATATATCTTCGCGCTTTCCAAAAGTTCTATACTTTTTCCAATTAGCAATATGTCATCCACATATAACATTAGAAACGTTATGGAACTCCCACTCACTTTCTGATAAATACAAGCTTCTCCATAAACTTGTATGAACCTAAACGCTTTGATCACCTCATCAAAGCGAAGATTCCAACTCTGCACCAGTCTATAAATGGATCGCTAGGGCTTGCATACTTTGTCAGCATTTTTAGGATCGACAAAACCTTTCGGTTGCATCATATACAACTCTTCCTTAAGGAAACCATTAAGGAATGTTGTCTTGACATCCATCTGCCAAATTTCATAATGAAAAAATGCAGCTATTGCTAACATAATCCTGATGGACTTAAGCATCGCGACGGGTGAGAAAGTCTCATCATAGTCAACTCCTTGAACTTGTGAAAGCCCTTTTGCGACAAGTCATGCTTTATAGACAGTGACATTGCCGTCACCATCTGTCTTTTTCTTAAAGATCCATTTGTTATGAATGGCCTCGCGATCATCAGGTAAGTCCTTCAAAGTCCATAATTTGTTTTCATATATGGATCCTATCTCGGATTTCATGGCCTCCAGCCATTTGTTGAAATCCGGACCCACCATTTCTTTCTCATAGTTCATAGGTTCACTGTTGTCTAACAACATGAACTCAAAGACATGATTACCATAACACTCGGGAGTAGTACGTGTCCTTGTCGACCTACAAAGCTCGGTAGTAACTTGATCCGAAGTTTCATGATCACCATCATTAGCTTCCTCTTCAACTGGTGTAGGAATCATAGAAACATCTTTCCAGGTTGTTGTATTCTCCAATGGAAGTGAAGGTTCAGTAAGCTCATCATGTTCTACCTTCCTCCCACTCAAATCTTTCGAGACATAAACTCCTTCTCTAGAAAGGATCCATTCTGGGTAACAAAGACCTTGCACTCGGATCTGAGATAGAAGGTATACCTGATTGTTTCCTTAGGGTATTCTATGAATACACACTTCTCCGCTTTGGGTCCGAGATTATCAGGCTGAAGCCTTTTGACATAAGCTTCACAGCCCCAAAATTTAAGAAACGACGGCTTAGGTGTCTTGTCGAACCATAATTCATATGGTGTCATCTCAACGGATTTATATGGTTCCTTATTTAAAGTGAATGTGGTTGTCTCTAATGCATAACCCCAAAACAATAGTGGCAAATCAGTAAGAGACATCATAGACCGCACCATATCCAATAGAGTACGATTACGACGTTCGGGCACACCATTATGCTGTGGTGTTCTAGGTGGCGTGAGCTGTGAAACAATTCCATATTTTCTTAAATGCATACCAAACTCGTAACTCAGATATTCTCCCCCCACAATCTGATTGTAGAAACTTGATCTTCTTTTTACAATGATTCTCAACTTCACTCTGAAATTGCTTGAACTTTTTAAAGATTCCAGACTTGTGTTTCATTAAGTAAATATACCCAATCTACTCAAATCGTTAGTGAAGGTAAGAAAATAATGATATCCACCGCTCGCTTCAACACTCATTGGACCTCACACATCAGTATGTATAATTTCCAACAAGTCACTTGCCTGCTCCATTGTTTCAAAAAACGGGGTTTTCATCATCTTGTCCATGAGGCATGGTTCACATGTATCAAGCGATTCAAAATCGAGTCATTTCAAAAGTCCATCAGCATGGAGTTTCTTCAGGTGCTTTACACCAATATGACATAAGAGGCAGTGCCATAAGAAAGCGGTACTATCATCATTAACTTTGCATCTTTTGGCATCAATGTTATGAACATGTGTATCACTACAATCGAGATTCGACAAGAATAAACCATTCACATTGGGTGCATGACCATAAAATATATTACTCATATAAATAGAACAACCATTATTATCTAATTTAAATGAATAATCGTCTTGCAAAAAATAAGATCCAGATATAATGTTCATGCTCAACTCGGGCACCAAATAACAATCATTTAGGTTTAAAACAAATCCCGAAGGTAATCGAAGAGCGAGCGTGACGACGACGATCAAATAAACTTTGGAACCATTTCCGACGTGCATCGTCACCTTGTCCTTAGCCAGTGTCGTTTTATTCCGCAGCTCCTGTTTCAAGTTACAAATGTGAGAAACTGAACCGGTATCAAATACCCAGGCACTACTACGAGCACTTGGAAGGTACACATCAATAACATCTATATCAAATATACCTTTGTTAATGTTGCCAGCCTTCTTATCTGCCAAGTATTTGGGACAGTTCCGCTTCAAGTTGCCAGTCCCCTTGCAATAGAAGCACTCAGTCTTAGGTTCTGGGCCAGCCTTGGGTTTCTTCATGGGAGTGACAACTTGCTTGCCATTCTTCTTGAAGTTTCCCTTCTTTCCCTGGCCTTTCTTGAAACTAGTAGTTTTCTTAACCATCAACACTTGATGTTCCTTCTTGATTTCTACTTTCGCAACCTTAAGCATCACGAATAGCTCAAGGATTATCTTGTACATCCCTTGCATGTTATAGTTCATCACAAAGCCCTTGTATCTAGGTGGTAGTGACCGGAGAACTCTCTAAACAACTGTCTCGGGTGGAAGTTCAACTCCCAACTGATTCAAGCGGTTGTGGTACCCAGACATTCTGAGTATATGCTCACTGTTAGAACTATTCTCCTCCATCTTGCAGGAAAAGAACTTATCGAACTCTCATACCTCTCAATCTGGGCATGAGCTTGAAATACCAATTCCATCTCTTGGAACATCTCATATGCTCCATGGCGTTCAAAACGCCTTTGAAGTCCCGATTCTAAGCCGTATAGGATGGCACACTGAATGATCGATTAGTCATCAGAACGTGTCTGCCAGACATTCACAACATGCGGAGATGACGTTGGAGGGGGTGTCGCACCGAGCAGTGCATCAAGGACACAAGCCTTTTGTGAAGCCGTGAGTATAATCCTCAGATTACGGACCCAATCCGCATAGTTGCTTCCATCATCTTTCAACTTAGCTTTCTGTAGGAACGCATTAAAATTCAAGGGAACTACAGCGCGAGCCATTGATCTACAACATAATTTGCGAAGACAACTTTAGACTATGTTCACGATAATTAGTTCAATTAGTCAAATTACTCAGTGAACTCCAACTTAAATCAACAATCCCCAGGTTGTCTAACAATTACATGATCGAAGTCCTCCAATCCAAGTCCGATCATCACATGAGATGAGGAGGTTTCAATGGTGAACATCTCCATACTGATCATATCTACTATATGACTCATGTTTGACCTTTCGGTCTCCATGTTCTAAGCTCATGTCTGTACATGCTAGGCTCATCAAGTTTAACCCAAGTATTCTGCATGTGCAAAACTGGCTTACATCCGTTGTATGTGAACGAAGAGTCTATGACACCCGATCATCATGAGGTGCTTCAAAACGACGAACTTTCGCAACGGTGCATACTTGGGGAGAACACGCTTTTATCTTCAAATTAAGCAAGGGATCATCTTATAATGCTATTGTCGTCCTAAGCAAAATAAGATGCATAATAAGATAAACATCGCATGCAAATCAAATAAGTGACATGATATGGCCATCATCATCATCTTGTGCTTTTGATCTCCATCTTCAAAGCACTGGCATGATTTCCATCGTCACCAGCATGACACCATGATCTCCATCATCGTGTCATCATGTGGTTGTCTCGTTAACTATTGCTTATAAAACTATTGCTAACGCATAGCGATAAACTAAAGCAATTACATGGCGTTTGAAAGATTGACACGCATGTCATACAATAAATTAAGGACAACCCTATGGCTCCCATCGGTTGTCGTTCTCATCAACATGCAAGTCGTGATAACTATTACAAAACATGATCATCTCATACATCAACATATATCAAATCACGTCTTGGCCATATCACATCACAACATGCCCTGCAAAAACAAGTTAGATGTTCTCTACTTGGTTGTTGCAAGTTTTACGTGGATGTTATGGGCAACTAGCAACAATAGTTCTTACCTACGCAAAGCCACAATGGTGATAATCAAGTTGCCTTTTAACCTTCTACAAGGACTACCTTTGTCGAATCCAATTCAACTAAAGTGGGAGAGATAAACACCCGTCAGCCACCTTTATGCAAAAGAAGTTGCACGTCAATCGGTGGAACCGGTCTCTTGTGTGAGGACAAGTAAGGTTGGTCTGAGCCGCTTCACCCCATAATACTGATAAATCAAAATAACACAAGGGAGGTAAGCAATCTGAACATCAACGCCCACAAATACTTTATGTTCTACTCGTGCATATCATCTACGCATAGACCTAGCTCACAATGCCACTATTGGGGAATGTTGAATGGGAAAAAATCCTATGCACACACAAGATTTATCCATGGAGATTTATATCTACGAGAGGGAGAGTGTGTCTACATACCCTTGTAGACCATTAAGTGGAAGCGTTAAAAATGCGGATAATGTAGTTGTACGTCTTCATGATCCAATTGCGACCCGTCCTGATCAAGCGTCGAAGGGACGCCACCTCCACATTCAGCACACGTGCAGATCGATGATGTCTATGCCTCCTCGATCCAGTGAGTGAGGGCAGAGTAGTAGATGAGTTCTCCGACAACACAATGGCGTGGTGGCATTAGTGGTGGAACAATCTTGGCAGGGCTTTGCCAAGCACTACCGCAGATGCAATCGGAGGAGCAAACGGGGTAGGGAGAGAGGGAGGGCTATGCCAAGAGCTTGGGTGTGGCTGCCCTCCCTCTCCCCACATATATATAGGGGCAAGGGGAGGTGGACGTCCCTTCTAGGGTTTCCCCTAGAGGTGGGGGCAGTGCCTTAGGGGGCTGCCTTGGCCCCCAAGGCAAGGGTGGCGGCGACCCTAGGGTTTCCCCAAACTCTAAGCCGCATGGGCCTTAGGAGGAGGGGCGCCCAGCACACCAGGGGCTGGTGCGCCTCCCCTCTTAGTCCACGGGCCCTCCGAGGCAGGTGGACCTCCCAGGTGGACCCTCGGAACCCTTCCGGCATTCCCGACGAAAATCCGGTTAATCTCAGGAACTTTCCGGAACCTGAATACCAACTTTCCATATATGAATCTTTACCTATGGACCATTCTGGAGCTCCTCGTCATGTCCAGGATCTCATCAGGGACTATGAACAACATTCGGTCACCAATATACATAACCCAATAATAATATATCGTCATCGAATGTTAAGTGTGCGAACCCTACGAGTTTGAGAATCATGTAGACATGACCAAGACACTCTCTGTTCAATAACCAATAGCGGGATCTGGATGCCCATACTGGTTCCTACATATTCCACGAAGATCTTTGTTGGGCGAACCTCGATGTGAAGGATCTAGTCAATCTCGTATACAGTTCCCTTTATCCATTGGTATGTTACTTGCCCGAGATTCGATCATCGGTATCTCATACCTAGTTCAATCTCGTTACTAGCAAGTCTCTTTACTTGTTTTGTAATACGAGATCCTGTGACTAACTCATTAGTCACATTGCAACAAGAATGGCACACTAATAGAAATATGGATGAATGGAAAACACATAAGAGAAAATACCTAGCACGGAAAGAATTCATCTCTGGTAAGTCTTCATCAATATACCAACGACATGTAGAGCTGCCACTCATCCCTTTAATACCTACCTAGAAATGTAAGAATATGAGAATAGATAATAAGATGTGTGAGCAAATAATGAGATGACTGAGCTGCTCAAGCCAAGAACGATATGACTAAGTCAAAAATCAGACAAATACCACGGTTTTTTTTGGTAGAGTCCCTACAATGATGGCAGTGACATGCTCTATCTCACTCGCAACCTGAACCTCTTCTACATCAAATTCATGTGCTCTTGCACCCCAAAGAACAAGCTTTATCTCTTGACCTCTAAAACCCGGGATCAACAAGTCAAGGATGGGAAAGGGCAAAACTGAAGAGAAGTGAAGAAGAAAGCAAAGAGCTTGTAATTGATCCTGGAGAACTACGTCATCGAATGTTAAGCGTGCGGACCCTACGGGTTCGAGAATCATGTAGACATGACCGAAACACTCTCTGGTCAATAACCAATAGCGAGACCTGGATACCCATATTGTTTCCTACATATTCCATGAAGATCTTTATCAGTTGAACCTCGATGTCAAGGATCCAGTAAATCTCATATGCGGTTCCTTTGTCCATCGGTATGTTACTTGCCTAAGATTCGATCGTCGGTATCTCATACCTAGTTCAATCTCTTTACTGGCAAGTCTCTTTACTCGTTCTGTAATACAATTTCCCATGACGAACTCCTTAGTCACATTGCTTGCAAGCTTCTTGTGATGTTGTATTACCGAGAGGGCCCAGAGATACCTCTCCGTCAAACGGAGTGACAAATCCAGGTCTCCATGCCAACCCAACAGACACCATCGGAGATATGTGTAGAGCACCTTTATGATCACCCAGTTACGAAGTGGCATTTGATATACACAAGGCATTCCTCCGGTGTCAGAGAGTTGCATGAGCTCATGGTCTTAGGAACATAAACTTGTCATGAAGAAAGCAGTAGCAACAAACTAAGTGATATGATCAAATGCTATGCTTACGGGTGGGTCATGTCCATCACATCATTCTCCTAAGAGCATCTCCAACAGGCGCCCAAAAACGCCCCTCACTACAAAATTTTGCGTTTTAGTGCGCGCGCAGCGAAACCGGGCGCTCCAACGGCCGCCCAAAAACTGCGTGAGCGGAGCAAAATGGCATCGACTGTCGCTTATTTGGTGCGCCCGCTCCCGCGTGCAAAAGCACTCGAGCGCTCACGCCTCGTATCCCACCTCCCTCCACCCTAGTGCCCGCGCCGCCGCCGTGCCACCCCTTTGCTCCAGCGACCCGACGACGCGTCATGGACATAACATGATCATCGAGAATGAATGTGGCAAGGATTTAGACTACTCTTAGTACAAGCTCTTGGGACATCCCGCGCGAGTGCGGTGGAGTCCTGTGACGGTGCCAAAATGCATGACGGTCTTTAGAACGATCTCATAGAGGAGTGGTGGGAATGGAATGGCCGATAGAACGCATGATGATTTGGTTATTTGATGTTGTATGTTTGATGTTGTATTGTTGAACTATTTGTTGTATTAGATGATAAACTATTTGTTTGAGTTGTAATAATAAAATTGGACTATTTATTGTTTGAGTATGCAATGTAGTTGTGAGATACTCCATATTATGTATGCAATGTAGTTGCTTCAATTGCAATGTAGTTGTTGGATGAGTGTTGTCAAATGACCTATAGTACACGGTGCTGAGTTGCTGCAATACATTCTTATTCTCGTAACCAACACATACTATAATTTGATAAGGATGGACATACTAGGAAATCATTTCATTTCATTTGAACAACACATATGAAGCTTGTCATTTCATTTGAACATACTAGGAGATCATCTTAACCATACATAGATAGTCTGACAATTACTGAATATTACATATCATGTTCACAAAGGAGGCACTAAACATAACAAGTTCAGAAACATAGATAGTGGTTCACAAACTACAGTTCACACATATATGGTTCAGACTTGTTTATAGCTCAATAATCATATATAGTTCCATCGACTTCACCAAGCATAGTGGTGAATTCGTGCTTGCATGTTGAATCCTCCCCTTCTTTGGGCAACCATTCATCTGGTAGGTCTTCAACGAGAAGCGAACCATGATCACTCACCTCCTTCATGTGACAGATCATAGGATACACCAGCGCCTTCTTCTTCTTCAACAACGATGGACCGTATGACGATGCCATTTCACGCGCGACAAACTCTTCAAGCAATTATGCATGAGGATCTGTGCAGAACGGTAGCTTAAGCTCAGGTATCTCCACATCCACCACCTTGCTACTTTGGATGGGTCACGGAGCCACGCCATTACCTCGAGCTCGCGTCAATTCTTTGGCAGTATGATCTCTATCCACTCACCTCTCAAGTCCTTGAGCAGTCCTTTGATAACCTACAAGTATAGGGGATCACACCAGTTTTTGAGGGTAGAGTATTCAACCCAAATTTATTGATTCGGCACAAGGGGAGCCAAAGAATATTTTTGAGTATTCGCAGCTGATTTGTCAATTCAACCACACCTGAAAGACTTAATATCTACAGCAAATTATTTAGTAGCAAAGTAGTATGGAAGTAACTATAACGATGGCAAAATTGACAGTAGCAGTTTTGGAGTGATTGTAACAGTAACAACGGAAAAGTAACTTAGCAAAGATCAATATGTGAAAAACTCGTAGGCAATGGATCTGTGATGGATAATTATTTCGGATGTCATTCATCATACAATAGTTATAACATAGGGTGACACAGAACTATCTCCAATTCATCAATGTAATGTAGGCATGTATTCCATATATGGTCATACATGCTTATGGAAAAGAACTTGCATGACATCTTTTGTCCTACCCTCTCATGGCAGCGGGGTCATAATGGAAACTAAGGGATATTAAGTCCTCCTTTTAATAGAGAACCGGACCAAAGCATTAGCACTTAGTGAATACATGAACTCCTCAAACTACGGTAATCACCAGAAAGAATCCAAGTTATTGTCACCCTGGGGATGCAGATCATAACTCGTAATAGGTGTCTACAACTTGCAAGATAGGATCAAGGACACATATATATTCATGAAAATATAATAGGTTCAGATCTGAAATCATGACACTCGGGCCCTAGTGACAAGCATTAAGCATAGCAAAGTCATAACAACATCAATCTCAAACCATAGTGGATACTAGGGATCAAACCCTAACAAAACTAACTCGATTACATGATAAATCTCATCCAACCCATCACCGTCCAGCAAGCCTACGATGGGATTACTCATGAACGACAGAGAGCATCATGGAATTGGTGATGAAGGATGGTTGGTGATGATGATGGCGTCGATTTCCCCTCTTCAGAGCCCAAAACGGACTCCGGATTTGGCCTCCCGAGGAAGAACAAGAGGTGGCGGCGGCTCTGTATCGTGAAACGCGATGAACTCTTCTCCTTGATTTTTCCCCTCCACGAATAGGAATATAGAGTTGGAATTGAGGTCGGCGGAGCCCCAGGGGGCCCACAAGCCTGCTAGGCGTGGTCGCGCCCTGTGCGCTTGTGACCTGTGGGTGGCCCCCCTCCGGTTGATTCTTTCGCCAATATTTTTTATTAATTCCACAAATGATCTCCATGAAATTTCAGGTCAATCCGAGAACTTTTATTTCTGCACAAAAATAACACCAAGGAAATTCTGCTGAAAACAGCGTCAGTCCGGATTAGTTCCATTCGAATCATGCAAATTAGGGTCCAAAACAAGGGCAAAAGAGTTTGGAAAAGTGGATACGATCGAGACGTATCATCCTTTCACTGACTGCGGTGGCCATGCTTGATCTGGAAGGCCTTCAAAACTAAGCTTCGACTTGTACTCCAGAGCAGCCGGAGTGCCATGAATCTCTCTCACCGAGCGCTCAAACTGAATCCACCAGCGGTAGCACTCAAAACTTCATCGACGATTGGAGTACCACTGTGAACTTCTCCTCTGTTGAGAAAAACAACCATAGGTCATGAGGGGCACACGCAACCATAATGTTCACCTCTGATGACAGCACGCTGCAGCGCTCCTCAATGGTGGCCAGCAAAGTGGTCGGTATCATAGCCTCCTCGTCATCTCCTACCGCAATGGCCAACATGACCAGCCAGCGGTAGCGAGCTTCGAACGCATCCATGGATGGAGTGTGTACTAGAAGGACATGACTCCTCTACCTACCGAGACACGGCTCGCCCCGGCGCTAAACTTCCTGGGGATAGCCATCAAGCTAGGCCTCGATCCATCACCGGCGACGAGCGCCTTCGACAAGGTACCGCCGTCTTTGCTATCTGCATCGATGGACATGGTGGTGGAGGTGACGCTCATGCCGCCCATCGAAGGAATTGGGGGTGGGGGAATCTAGGCATTGAGAATGGGGAATTGGGGAATTTTTCGAGGACGAAATGGGAACAACGTCTTATCCAATCCCATGGGTGGGCCTCGCGTTGGTGGGTGGGTCCATCATGACGAGCGGGTGCCAAACTGACGTGACATACTGAAAAATACACAGTACGCATGCGACGTGTAGAGCTAGGACTGGACGTTTCAACCTCAAAGACTCTATTGACCACGTATTTTCATGTACTGGGACCATATTGGAGCACTTTGCAAGCTCCAGGACCAAGTTGGATGTCGCCAGCGACTATGAGGACTATAGATGAGATTATCTCCAGCAGATTATTACAAGAAGTTCTATATGATCTCTCCCTAAAATAGCTCACACTTGATCCAGGGGCAGGCAATAGAGCTTCCAAAACAAAGACAGCGCAACAAAATAGAGCAGCTCTATTAATCAACTATCCCACATCACCATCACACCAGGCTGCTTCCCCTTGTTGATGGTCGAATAGCCTTAAACACCGCAGGAGGAGTGCAGCTTGATTGTCTGAAAACATATCACCTTCTATTATCGGATCCATGCACCCACCGACCAAGAGACAAATTTCATGTTTTGACCCTTTACGAAAGTTCAGCACGATCCGACCCTAGTTTGATAAAATTTTGGGATCTGGCCCATTTCCTACTACCGGAGTGTCTGGCAGTAGCATTGCACAACCTACCACTGAGGGCACCGGCGGTAGGGTAACAACACCGGTCATCAGTTGATGGCCAAGAGTTGATGTGGCATACGAGCTTACCCCCGGGTAGGTTGGCAGTAGGGTGTACCATACCGTCGCGTTCTATGGCGGTAGGATGGTTGATGATTGCTGTACACCGAACTATAACTAAGAATTGCCCCAAAAACGATAGGGTTGCACACCCTACCGCCGGGGTCTATGGCGGTAGAGTCTGCTCCCAGTGCAATTTTTGCACGTAACATATATGTTTCAGTTCATAATATTTTGTACAACAATAGTATAGTTTGCGAAACAAAAGATATGTAGATCTTACACATTATAACATGCATCACAACTTGGTATGAATCATAATTCAACAAGTAAACATATCACGTTGGCTTACACGTCACACATAGCAAATGGTTCGACATAGCAAATAACATAGAGATCGACAATAACAAGTAGTTCAACATATCAAATAGTTTAACCAAGTCATTTCACTTCCTCCTTCCCCTCTTGGTGATATGGTCCTCATTGTTTTTCGAATGGGTCTCCTTCTTACGGAGAAGAGGATGCGATTTCTGAAACGAGGATGGACTTGCCCAATCCTTCTTCGGTTGCTTCCCCCTCTTCTTGTCCTTGGTTGGCCGAGTTGGTGGAGGTCCATCATCATCGTCGTACTCCTCCTCATCATCACCCTCTTCCTCTTCTTCCTCTCTTTGATCCTCCTCCATATCATCGCCATCATCATCTTCTTCCTCATCATCTTTTTCCTCAACCAACCGAGACGACTCGGCGACATGGCTAGAGAAAGCTCCGACTATGTGGCTAGATGAAGCTAGGGTACGCGTCGGGCCTACACAAACATGACCATCAACCGACGTAGCACACTAATACGTCTCCAAAGTATCTATAATTTTTGATTGTTCCATGCTATAAAATATTATAATTCTAGGATACTTTTAAGGCATTTATTTGTTGTTTTATATTATTTTTTAGCACTAACCTACTAACCAAGTGCCAAGTGCTAGTTGTTGTTTATTTGCATGTTTTAGGCTTTTAAGGTTTACAGTACCAAACGAACTTCAATTGCCACAAAACTTTTTGATGATTTTTTCTAGACCAAAAGAAGACCTGGAAGCCTCGGGAGAAGACCGGAGACCACAAGAGGGCCCCACAAACTAACAGGACGCGCCCAAGGGGGTGGCCGTACCCTGATCGCTTGTGGCCGCCCCCTTCCGGCTCTCATGACCTCATACTCTGGCTTATAAATTCACATATTTTCCAAATAATAGGTGAGCTCCCGAAACACTTTTTCTGCCGCTGCAAGTCTCTGTTCCGCCGCGATCTCATCTAGAGCCCTTTTCTGGTGGCCTGCCGGAGGGGGGATCGATCACGGAGGGCATGTACATCATCCTTGTTGCTCCCATGGTGATGTGTGAGTAGTTTACCACGGACCTACGAGTCCGTAGTTAGTACCTAGATGGCTATCTCTCTCTATGTTCTTCATTGCCATGATCACCGCGATTCCCGCGGTGATCTATCTTATGTAATCCATCTTTTTGGTGTGTTTGTTGGGATCCAATGAATTGTGGGTTTATATTCATATCATTCATGAAAATATATTGAATAATTTTTGGAATTTTATATGCATGATTATTATAGCTTCGTAATTTTCTCCGATCTATCAGTTTAGTTTGGCTAACTAGAATTGTTTATCTTCAGTGAGACAGATGCGTTGTAGTGCGTTCGATTTGGTGGTGCTCTATATTCCAGTGACATAGTAGGGGACAAGGGGGAAAGACACATCTTTGTATTGCTGCCACTAAGGATAAAATGATGGGGTTTATTCATATTAATTGAGTTTACTTTGTCATCATTCTCCAAGCACTACTATGTTGCACTTAATACTCTAGATGCATGCTAAATAGCGATCGATGGGTGGAGTAATAGTAGTAGATGCAGGCAGAGTCGGTCTACTTGTTTATGGACGTGATTCCTATATACACATGATCATTGCCATGAATAAATATTGCATAACTATGTGCTTTTCTATCAATTCCCCAACAGTAACTTGTTTACCCGTTGTATGCTTTCTTCGAGAGAGAAGCCTCTAGCGAACACTATGGCCCTCGGGTCTATTCACAGATATAATTACAAACGCTCTCAATACCTTGCTTCCATTTATTTTTTCCTTTTATTTTATAATATATAATTATCAACAATCATCTACACTACTTATCGCTTGCAAGTAACGAGTTCAAGGGGATTGCCAACCCTCTTGCCCGCGTTTGGTACTAGTGTGTGCTCTTTTGTTTGTAGGCATTGGAGACGGGAAGTTGTGTGATCCTCCTATTGATTCAATAACCTTTGTTCTCACTAAGAGAAATATTTGTCTATATTGTGTTGCATCATCCCCTCCTCTTTGGGAAAAAACCCAACGCAGATCACAAGTATCACGCAACCAAAACAGGCACACTAGCTTGCGACAACGGGTCATGAACTTCTGCGATAACAAATAAACAAAAACAAACATATGGCATGGGTCCAATTTAAGGATCGGTGGATCAAATTTACAAATAAAAACAAATGTGAACATAACATTACATGAGTCCAATTTGAGGATCGATGTTACCTTCATCGTTCCCCTCAACATGTTGTCAGAGCCCCGGGTCCTAGGGACACAACTTAGCACATCGGAGCAATCAAAAATGCTTCGGTTCAGCTTCGAAGCCTGCAAAGGAATAAGTGAGCCACACTAACGACTAAAATAGATTACATGCAACCGCCGGTTCAAAACAGACGAACATAACTTACCACTCTGTTCATCAAGGGTGCATACTCCCTAAATCCACCCATCATGTCTCTGATGCCGTCATAGTAGGCCTCATCCTTGGAGTCATCCTCCTGTAGCCCCGCGATATATTGGGTCATCTAGTGGGGCCTCAGGCGCAAACATTGCTTCTCACCGTCGTCTTATCAAAGCATGTGCTTTGCGTAATCATTTTAGTTAAGGCATTTCTTCTCCCTATCTTTGCGATACCTCCTCTCGTTCCACTCGTCACGCGATCCTTGTGCTCCTCTGCCCAGTCTGTGATCCCCTGGCAATGTTGCCTATTCTTCTTGTAAGAGACATAATAAACATCATTAGAACATCCAACAGAACAGAGTGAACAATAAAACATCATCATAAGAATTGCAATACTCACCAGTGTAGGTCGGAGCCGCCTGTGTCATTGGGGACTGCTAGTGGGGTATGTTGGAACACACCAAATTGTGCAGCCACGTAGTGTGGCAAGTGCCACTCGACAGCGTACACACATATCATGGGCACAATGCACCGCCAGGCAAGCATGTCCTCCTTGCACATCGAGTTCAACTCGAAACCCCACTCTCGGTCATGATACAGCCACTAGTTAACCTAGGAGAAAATGGGTAAGCAACCATGAAAATGCCTACAAAAGATTGGTAAGCTAGTTCGTGTACCTGGTAAGCCGACAGAGCGTACAACTCGTTGCTGAAGATCTTGTACAACGCGAGGCTTTGCCTGTGTAGACCTTCACTTGGTCCCAAGCGTACACGGCAGTGCAGGAAGCGAGTAGCGTCATCAGCGTCGCTATAGTCCGTCCAAGGACGCCGATCTATTTTCTTAGGACGGCCCACCGGCAACCGCTCGCACATCCAAATGGAGAACCCCCAGACAAATCCACACTGGCCGGACGTAGTTTTTGTTGTCTATGTTGCATCGGCCAGCTACAAACACGAATTGATGATTAGACGACACAATAAAGCATATGTAAGTACATGAAAGAACAATGGGATGTTTATCTTATCGAACGACATAGGTAGGCGAGGCCGGTAGACCCCAGTTGTACCCCGCATCACAGTCCTTTAGGAAGTTGAGATACATCTATAGGACAGTGTCTCCCGAGCAGTCCGGAAACACTACCTCCGCTAGAAGATACCACAGGTAAGCCCTCACGTATTGCTCCAACGTTCGCTGATCGGCATCTTCCGGGCGTACGACCTAGTTCTCCAGGAGCCATGCCAGTGATATATCAGACGTTTGGTTACTCTTCTTGGCGGGGCAATCACCGATGAGGCCGATAACCCTCTCCTGACAGTTGGTATTCTCCGCTTGCCCAGTGAGAGCATAGCCCTAGATCGGTAGTGCCGTGATCATACCGAAGTACTCGAGCATCATGGTCATCTCACTGCAGGGGAGATGGGAAGTGTGTGTATCGGGCCGCCATCGGTCCACCAAAGCTATGAGAGCTGAGTAGACAAGCGTCGACGGTACACACTTGAACTACAGTACGAAACCCAACAGTCGGGCTCTCCTGAAGTACGGCGTGTAGCTCTTGTCGTACTTCATCTGAACAGACTTGGTGTGACCCCTCATCCGTAGTGGCGATAGCATCTGTCAAAATGTAGACGCAAAAAATTAGTAACTCCAAATTATTTTAGCAAATCCAAATCTTTGGTTCAACGAGTTTGGTCATATTTATTACAACTCCATTCTCGATAAAACAGGCACGACGGCCCTTGTCAAACGCAGGGTCAAGCATGGTGTACTGAGTGTTGATGTTTGGCGCAAGGGGGGGGGGGGCTCCTAAAACAATTTCAAAATGAACATGTCATATTCAACGAACATATCATTTTCATCAATTATAACATATTCGACCAACATTCATATCATGTTCAACTAATATATATGATCAATGCAAATGAATCATTTTCAACAAACATCATTCAACATCCACTATATTCATAAGCATAAGCAAAAACATTTACTCATTTATTTGAACACGATTCAACATCAATCAACATCAAGAATTTGTTTGAACATGAATAGTTCATTTGTTCAACATTTGTAAAAAAATTAAAACATAAGCATAATTCCTCCAACATCCACTATATGACTCATTCATATCATCAACATGCATTATATCAAAACAAAACATAGGAGTTAATTCCTCCAACATGCATCATATCATCATTTTTTTCCAAAAAAAATTCATGAATTAGGGTTCATCTTCACACTACATACAATCATTCCAACTAGTGACTAGAGTTAATATTCAACTCCATAGAACATCTAGAATCAATCTAAAACAAACATAGGATTAAAAAGATCTAGTTCAAAAATAGGGTTGATTTGAAGCAATAACGCGTCGAATCGAAAGCTATTTGACTAAAACTAATTGGAGGGATTGGAGGAGCTTACTTTTTTCTTTTCGGGGCCATCTCGATCCACAAAAACCGTCGAGAATCGAAAGAGAACCGAGGGGGGGGGAGGGGGAGGAGATGAGAGAGGGAGTAAGAGGGTTCTTACTCTATTCTTGCGACGAGGTGAGGAAGAGATGGGGAGGGCGAACCGGCGTCCTCAGCTTATAACTGCCCAGACCCTACCGTCAGGTAGGGTTTCACAGCCTATCGCCAGGCCTGCGACGGTAGGGTCGAGCGGAGGTCACGATAACCGTCAGTTTACTACTGACGTGAGACGTGAATTAGTTGTCTACCGTCGAAGGCCTCGGCTGTAAGCTATCTAATCCTATCGTCAAAGACCCTAACGATAGAAAAAGGGTCAAATCGTGAAGAAGATCGAACCGGGGTCACATCTTGCTAAACTATCACGAAGGGTCGAAACATGAAATTTAGCCCCCATCAGGAGCAGCGATTTTTTCTTGAAGGTGTTGTCTTGTTGACTTGTAGATTTGCCGACTTGTAGCCATGCAAACGTGCGACTGTTTGTATTTATTCAAACGTGTCTTTTGAATCCTGTAGACATACAGCTATTTCCCATGAACTATCTGAAAACCATGTACCAAAGGACAGTGTTGCAAGCAGAGCCCGCCAGACCGAGAAGTTGAAATGGTGTCGGCGCCGCCGCACTAATGGCGCCTGGCGCTCCCACGTCGCCATTCGTCGTCCTGGAAACATCTCACGCAAGTTTGTTCCACCAACCGCGTCGCCATCGGTCTGCTGTGACGGGCCAGTGCTGTCTGCCGTGCCACGGCCACCTACTCCGATCCACCCAAACCCCCACAGATTTTAAACACGAGGGAGCTCTTTCCGTCCGTCCCTCCCAGTCCCACCGCCGGCCGCGACGACAGGTGCCACCCGCGGGCACGGCCGTCCGCATGGAGCCGCCGGCGCCCCCGCCCCCGCCGCCGCCGCAGCTCCACCTGCGCGTCCTGGACAGCGTCAGGCTCTCCCCGGCGCCGCAGCCTCCGGCGTCGTCGCTGCCGCTCTCCGGCCTCGACGCCGACCGCAACGTGCTCGACGTCTCCTTCCGCACCGTCCGCTTCTTCCCTGCCCACCCGGTCTCCCTCGACCCGCTCGACGTCCTCCAGGCCGCGTTCGCCCACGCGCTCGGCCTCTTCCCGCAGCTCGCTGGCTCCGTCGTCCGCGACGACGGCTGCGTCGTGTTCTCCGGCACCGGCGAGGACGCCGTGGCCCTCGTCCTCGCGGCGACGGAACTTTCGGTGGTCGACGTCGACGCGGACAAGCCGGACTCGCCGCTGCTCAACCGCCTCGCGCCGGGCGACAGCGACGGCGGGCCGGCAGCGCTTGCGCTCCAGGTCACGCGGTTCACGTGCGGCGGCGTTGCGCTGGGGATGCGGGTGGCGCACGCGCTCTGCGATGGCGCTGGGTCCATCAAGTTCCTTGTCGCCGCGGCGCGGTTCGCGCGGGGGCTGGAGCTGGAAACCGCGGCGGTGCCGGTGTGGGACAGACGGGAGCTCCTGGGCCCCAGGAACCCGCCGCGGGTGGTAACGCCGTTCAACGCCGTCCTATCGACCGACGACGACGTCGCGCGGCTTGGCCCGTACGGCGCGGCGAGCGACGGACAAGGACACGAGCGGCTCGCGCGGGAGTGCTTCCACGTCAGCGATGCGCTCGTGGAGGCGCTCAGGGCGCGGCTCGCCGCCGACGCCGGCATCAAGTTCACGACCTTCGAGGTTCTCTCCGCCTTCATCTGGCGAGCCAAGGTGAAGGCCAACCAAACTGCCCCCGACGAGGCCGTGAAAATGGTGTATTCCATGAACATCAGCGGACTCCTCGACCCGCCGCTGCCAGAGGGGTACTGGGGCAACGTGTGCGTGCCGGTATACGTGGCGCTCGCCGCGGGCGACCTCGTCGGGCGTCCGCTGCCGGAGACGGCATCCCTGGTCAGGAAGAGCAAGCGGGAGGTGGACGAGGAGTACGTGCGGTCCTACGTCGACCTGCAGGACCTGAGGCGCGCGGAGGGCGGCGTCACGGCGGGGCGGCGCGGCGTGAGCGCGTTCACGGACTGGCGGCGGCTGGGGCACTCGGAGGTGGACTTCGGGTGGGGCGGGCCCGACGCCGTGCTGCCGCTCTCGTGGCGCCTGCTCGGGAGCACGCAGCCGTGCTTCCTGCTGCCGTACGGCGCCGGGGACGAGAGGCGGCGGCGAGGGTTCAAGGTGTTCGTCGCGGTGCCGGAGGAGGCGGTGCCCCGGTTCAGAGAGGAGATGGACGAGATACTGTGGCAGGATGACCACGCTGTCTGCACTTCAGTGGGAAAACTGTAAATTTGGGGATCGCTAGAAATTCGTCCGGCAATGTTTGTCTTCTTCGCAAATCTGTCAATCTTCTGGCCCAAATTTGCACCACGAGGTCCACGAGAAATTGGGTAAATTCCATTGTGTGAAATAAAAATTTAGAGATAGATCCCAACCTAGTCTAGTATGCTATGAAAATTCAGATTAGAACGCAAAGCATTTCAGGAATAAAGGTCATCCGTTTACGTCCAAATAATCTAAGTGGGTTGAAAAAATTTAAATTTGGACCAGCTATGACAGTTGCCTGAATTTAGAATTTGGGCTAGTCAATATTTCATCCGCCGTTGAATTCTAATCAAAACGGACACAAAACAAAACACCCATATATACAACGGAAATTGACTGACCGAAATTTCGATATGTCGATTTCCCGAACACACCCCAACAAAGTAGCCCCAAAACAACCCGCTAACCTTAAACAACAAATGAGCACAACTAAAATAAAATAGCAATTACCTGATATTAAACAAACGAAAATCAATATTATGCAACTATGTGTAACAGAACATAACATATTAACTTCTATTTTCTCTAGCATTCTTATTCCCCCTATACTAATATCCTAAAATAAAAACATAAACAGCAAATAAAGTTTTCTAAGAAATAATGACATAGTGGCATTTGTATTACCCTAAATGAAGATCAAAAAATTTAAAAACATATAATGACAAAAAATATACAGAATTTACATAGAAATTGTAATAGTAAAATTTCCAAAAGGAGAAGTTATTTAAGAAGGAATTTACTAGTGTCATTGATATTACCCTTAAAGAAGAAGGAAAATGAAAAACAATAATACAATAAATAGAACAAGGTTTCTAAAAACTAAATTGAAAAAAGTTCAACAAAACTTGCACACAATTTTCAATGAAATTGCATTTTCGTAATACACAAAGAATAAGCATATCACAGTGCAATTTTTTGCACTCTATTATGATTTGCACACATATTGTGTGGTACGTGTGTGTATACTGACACAAAACTAAAATAAAAATGCTTTCTAAGAAAAAGGAATTAGCGGCATTGGTATTGCCCTCAAAGAATGAAACAAATGAATGAAAACTAAATACAAAAACTTGGACATAAATTGCACACATATTGTATGTATGAATAAAAATATAATAGTGAAATCTTGCACTCTAGTATAACTGGTAAATGTGTACGTGCATGCACATTAGTATTAGATAGTATATTAATGGCATACATATATTAGGTCGGATATATTTACGGATTAATTATGAGAATAATGTTGATGTAGATATTTAGTGTGATACTAATTGCACACATTAGGTAGAATATTATTTAAGCATTGATTATGTGATTGCAACCGGTGTTGATATCTGGTATGACATTAGTTGCGTACTAAACATGTTAAACACTCAATAGTGGGACAATCGAAATCGTTTGATTGACCCTCATCGTCGAGATTAGTTAAATCTGCCTCTCTAGGTCTTTTTATATTGGTGTATATATATTTGCATACATACTCTCTCTGTTTCATAATATAAGGTGTGTTATTATTAAAAGTCAAACATGTGGATGTTTGACCAGCTTTTTAGAAGAAGAAAAAATACATTTACACTCACCCAACATCCTAGAAATACCCTTGAACAAAAAACGACTAAAAAGAAAGGAAAAAACAAATGCACAACACATAAAAATAGAAAGAAAATGAAAGAAACAATTAATGGGCTTTAAGCCAAATAAAAAAACAACTAACCAACAAGGGTCTGTCGAAATTTCAGCCCAACCACAAATGAGAGATAACAACCATAAAAACAAGAATCAACGAACAAAAGAATGATTGACCCAAATTTAAATGCAGGCAACTTACATATAGCTAAAGTCCTTTAAATTTGAAGTCGATATTTAGAATGTAATGTAAGTTTAGTAAAAACAATATGACGTTTTCTTAGAAAATAACTGAAGTTGCACTTATTAGAAATCGAACATAGAAAAGCATGTGGGATTAGAAAATGATAAGGGGAAAAAAATCCGTGGCTAGCTCTTTGGCTTTTCCAGTGGGAACGAGATCATCTTGCAAAGTTAGAGAACCAGAGCCACAGGAGCAATGCTACACATACGGACGGCATCTTAAGTAGTTAATTTAAACGAACATCCTTATATGGGAGGATTTTCTAGTTGGATGCAAATGAGGAGAGGAGCCCACATAGTGGAGAGATTAATGAGAAAGATTCCATAATATCTATAGATTAACCATAAGTGTTGCATTTTTGTGAGCCACATGATGAGAGGTATGTATGTGGCGGAGCAAGAAAAACTGGATTAGGGAAGCAGGCCCATGCTGGCCCTGTCTTCCCCAAGGTGAAGCCATTGTAGCCAAATGCCCACATAAGAATCAGTGCAACTTGAAACTACTGAAATTTACGCGACAACCTAAGAAGGAAAGATGTTTTTGTTTGGGAACGTCGCATGGAAAACAAAAAAATTCCAACGCACACACAAGATTTATCCATGATGATGAGTATCTATGAGAGGGAGAGTGGATCTACATATCCTTGTAGATCGCTAAGCGGGAAGCGTCAAGAAACGCATTGATGTAGTCGAACGTCTTCGCGATCCAAATCGCCGAGCATCCCGCGATCCAATCATGATCCGTCCCGATCTAGCGCCGAACGGATGGCACCTCCGCGTTCAACACACGTACAGCTCGACGACGATCTCTGCCTTCTTGATCCAACAAGAGAAAGCGGAGAGGTAGATGAGTTCTCCGGCAGCGCGACGGCGTGGCGGCAATGGTGGTGGAACTATTCCAGCAGGGCTTCGCCTAAGCACCGCTGAAATAATCTAGAGGAAGAACTACGATCTAGAGGAGAGGGTAGCACGTGGCTAATTTCTATATTGAAAAACCCTCAATACCTCTAGTATATATAGGAGGAGGGAGGGAGGAGGATTGGCCCCCAAGGGGCCAACCCTAGCTTCGGCCGAAGGGGAGAGAGGAGGAGTCCTCCTCCAATCCTAGTAGGATTAGGTCTCCTTCTCTCCCACTTGGACCTCCTTCCACCTTTGGGTTTCTCCACCCCAGCCACATGGGCCTCTAGTGGGGCTTGGGCCAGCCCACTAGGGGCTGGTTTACCTCCTCCCACAGCCCATGTGGCCCCTTGGGTAGAGACACCCCTCTCGATGGTCCCCCAGTAACCTCCCGGCACTCCCGGTACACTACCGATGAGCCAGAAACTTTTCCAGTGACCAAAATAGGACTTCTCATATATCAATCTTTACCTCCGGACCATTTCGGAGCTCCTTGTGACATCCAGGATCTCATACGGGACTCCAAACAACCTTAGGTTACCCCCATACATAACTCTATACTACCGAAACGTCATCGAACCTTAAGTGTGCAGACCCTGCGGGTTCGAGAACAATGTAGACATGACCGATACACCTCTACGGTCAATAACCAACAGTGGGACTTGGATGCCCATATTGGTTCCTACATATTCTACGAAGATCTTTATCGGTTGAACCTCTATGTCAAGGATTCGGTTAATCCCGTATGATGCTCCCTTTGTTCTTCGGTATGTTACTTGCCCGAGATTCGATCGTTGGTATCTCTACACCTAGTTCAATCTCGTTACCGGCAAGTCTCTTTACTCATTCCGTAATATAAGATCACCTGGCTAACTTTTAGTCACATTGCTTGCAAGGCTTGTTGTGATGTTGTATTACCGAGTGGGCCTTGAGATACCTCTCCGTCACACTGAGTAACAAACCCCAGTCTTGATCCATGCCAACTCAACAGACACTCTCGGAGATACCTGTAAAGCACATTTATAGTCACCCAGTTACGTTGCGACATTTGATACACACAAGGCACTCCTCCAGTGTCAGTGAGTTACATGCTCTCATTGTCATAGGAACAGATACTTGACATGCAGAAAACTATAGCAATAAACTGACACGATCATATGCTATGTTTATAGTTTGGGTCTTGTCCATCACATCATTCTCCCAATGATGTGATCATGTTGTCAAATGAAATCTCATGTCAATGGTTAGGAAACCTTGACCATCTTTTATTAACGAGCTAGTTTACTAGAGGCATACTAGGGACATCGTGTTGTCTATATATCCGCACATGGAATGTGTTTCCAATTAGTAAAATTATGGCATGGATAATAAACGATTATCATGAACAAGTAAATATAATAATAACCATTTTATTATTGCCTCTAGGGCATATTTCCAACAGTCTCCCACTTGCACTAGAGTCAATAATCTAAATGACATCACTATGTGATTTACAGTGTAATGAAGCGAACACCCATACAGTTCTGGTGTTGATCATGTTTAGCCCTTGGAAGAGGTTTAGTCAATGGGTCTGGAATATTCAAAACCGTGTGCACTTTGCAAATATTTATGTCCTCCTCCTTGATGTACTCTCGGATGGAATTGAAGCGTTGCTTTATGTGTCTGGTCCTCTTGTCGTCGTTTTCTCACGACAGATGCCATGGGTAGGCTTATAGAAGGTGGTTGGGGCCGGAGGACGCCGATGGGATCCGGGTGCGGGATTAGGCACAAGTGGTGATGACACGCGATGTACCCAAGTTCGGGGCCCTCCGTGGGAGGTAATACCCCTAGTCCTGCTGGATCTAGTTCGATCGATGAGGAATGGTTACAATGTTGCTCCTGGAGCTACTGTCTAGAGGTGGAAGAGGGAGCGGCCGGCTCCCCTTCCTTGGCTATGTGCGTGAGTGTGTGGGTTCTAGTCTACCTCATCTGTCGCCCTTTTCATGGGGGGCTCCGGGGGTTTTTTATAGGCCAACCCCCCGGATTACAATATGAGGGGAAAGCCGTGGGGGGGGCCAGCTGGCAACCTCTGTAGCCGGCCGTGGGCCCCCCGGTTGTAGGGTCTCGTTGTCGGTAGGGCTCGCCGGCTGGGGGGTCGCGTCGAGAGCCGGAGGGGCCCGCGTAGCGGGTCCCGGCAACGGTCACTTCTAGGCATGGGGCGTCCTTCGGGGCGTCGTCTTGCGGCAGCCGGCCGCGGTCAGCGGTATGGCCGGCTGCACTGTAGCCACGTTAGGGCAGGTCATGGAGGGGTTGGAGGCGTGCCGGCATTGTCGGGATCCCGGTCATGGTCAGCCGAAGTCATCGGCACTATTACCTCCACTGTGGCCATACGGGCGCTGACCCCTGACGGGATGGGGGGCACTGTAGCCATGCATGCCTAGGCTGTGGGATCCAAGGCACGGCTGGCTAGGGGGCCAGGAATCCCTGCACCTAGCCAGCAGCCCTTGGTGGAGCCGGCCATGTGTAGTTGGTAGTGCCTCGCCGGCGCCGCGTAGCCGGCTAGGCTCAATCTTGGCCGTAGGGGGAGGCGGCTCACCCTTTGGCCGTTTCATAAAGTTTGGGGCAGTAGGTTGCTTTAGGGTACCCCGTGGTTATCCCCCCGACAGTAGTCCCCGAAGCGGGGGAGGCCCGCCGCCGAGCCACGGCGGACCTCGCCGGCTTGAGTATCGTCCCGGTGTCGCGACCAGCTCCGAGGGGTGGTCCTCGATGGTCGCTCGGCCGCCGGTTTCGCAGCCGGCCCGAAGCCTTGAGCGTCGTCTAGGGCGCCTCATCAGGTGGTACACCCGCGTCACGTGGCGGATGCCTCGGGCCGCAATCCTGACAGGCCGCGCGGCAGACAATACCGGACCGAGAGGGGGGGGCGCCCTGACCATGGCCTCGGCCCGCGCGCGCGGATCTTCTGCTATTTGGGCCGTCGGTTGGCATGCCCGAGGGTGGTAATTGTCGTCCCGCACACGACGGGAATTGTGGGGGTCGCTGTAGGATCAAAAGTAGGTCTAGAGGGGGTTGATTAGACTACTTGACCAAATAAAAGTTTTGCCTTTTTCCAATTTTAATTCTTGGCAAGTTTTAGCATTCATTGCATATCAAGTAACACCATACACATGCATGTCTAAGAGTGTAGAAGCGGAAAGTAAATACATTGCACATGTAAGTAAAGAGAGGGTTAGGAAAACAAACACAAGTGATGACACGTTGATTTTTCTCGTGGTTCCGATAGGTGGTGCTATCGTACGTCCACGTTCATGGAGTCTTCAACCCACGAAGGGTAACGGTCGCGAGAGTCCATGGAGGGTTCTACCCACGGAGGGTTCCACGAAGAAGCAACCTTGACTATTCCATGCGGCCTCCATCCACGAAGGACTAGCCTCACTATGGGTAGGTCTTCATGAAGTAGGTGATCTCCTTGCCCTTACAAACTTCTTGGTTCACTCCACAACATGAAGTAGGAGGCTCCCAAGTGACACCTAACCAATCTAGGAGGCACCACCCTCCAAAAGGTAATAGGCTCGGTAATGACGATGAACTCCTTGCTCTTGTGTTTCAAGATGATAGACTCCTCAATAAACAATCACTCTCTCACGGATTTGGCTTGGTAGAAGAGATGGGATTGGTGGAAATCAACTTGGGGAGGCTAGAAATCAAGATCCTTATGGTTGGAGTGGAAGATCTTGACCTCAACACAAGGGTAGGTGGTTCTCTCTCAGAAAACTGAGTAGGATAGGTATGGAATAGTTCTGAGTGCTTCTCTTTCGAGTAGGTAGTGGTGGAGGGGTATATATAGGCATCCCCAAAAATCCAACCGTTACACACAAAATGACCAACTCGGTGACACCGATGTGTAAATCTTGGTGGTACCGAAGTGACCAAAAGTGGCAACTTTTGAATCTTGGAGGGACCGATATATGAATCTTGGTTGTACCAACAATGTGACCAACGTTCAGATTTACCAAACTCGGTGACCTCGATTCACCATTTTCGGACACACCGAAAATGTGAACTTGCGTAACAGAAACTTGGCAATCCAACTCGGTGGCACCGAGAGCAGTGTCGGCTGCACCGAAGTGTTAGGGTTTGGTTGAGTTTGTATAGGGTTTGGAATTGGTGGCACCGGGATAGGAATGTTGGTCGCATCAATTTTGCATATTTGGTTTTGGACAGACTTTGGTGGGAGAGTTTGTGGATGTTTTGGTGACTATCACTTGTGCACGTTTGAGCATATTGTTCACCAACAAAACCTTACCCCCTTTTAATAGTATTGGCTTTCCTATGGACTCAAAGTGATTTCTCACAAATGTAAAATGTAGAGTCCTCTTGCTTGAAGCTTGGCCAACCTATTTCCTTGCACCTTGGGGTAATTCCACAATCCTTTGGCCATCCCTATCTCTGAACTTTTCCAGAAATATACTTGGTGGAAACATTAGTTCAATGACTTATATGTTGTTATTGATTACCAAAACCACCAAGGGAGCAAATGTGCTTTCAATCTCCCCTTTTTGGTAATTGATGACAACATATAGATCAAATCTTCGACAAAGATATAATCAATGAATATAGTCGTCGCGTTGAGAAGTATGTGATAAGCAAGATCTCCCCCTAAATTTGTGCATTATTTTAAAATTTGCGTTTGAATGCAAATGCACAATCGATTAGGTACATGGGTCACTTCTTACATGTCACATACCACTTGGTGGTGTGCGAGAGTAATTGGAATGAACATCATAGCACAATACAATCAACCAAAGATGAATGATTATCACATAAGCATTAAGATGATAGGAAATAGTAGCATCACACAATAAAGCGTATGATCAAACATCTTCAAACGTATCATCAAAAGCAACCAAAAGCAATTGTTTTTGAAACAGCGATAAACACCAAAACGCTCTCTCACTCGAAGCCTAAAGATCTATATACAGTTCTCCCCCTTTGGCAACAAGTTACCAAAAAGTTCAAAGGCATATATCTAAGCGTTCTTGGGCTGATATCCTCCGGTTGTTGATGAAGGAGTCGAGAGAACAGCGTCGGCGAAGATCTGCATATGTCGTGGATGGAGCTGGAGTGGACACTGGAGGAACTAGAGCTGATGGAGCAGGAGATGTGCTGACAGTAGCAGGAGCTGATGAAGGGGGTCTCAAGTCTGGTGCAGGCATTGTGGCTGATCTCGCCTGAGTAGTGAACTGAGTGTTCGACCTGAGAGGTGATCCATCCTCATCATCCTCATCATCATCATCATCATCTAAAGTAGAAGAGACTTGAGGGATGTGCACTGAGTCAACTTCCTTCTGAAGCTCTATGATTGTCTTAGTCACCTTGTCCACCTTGTCACCAAGAGTCTTGATCCTTGTCTCAAAAATCCTCACAAGACTATTCTGGTTGTCCAGAATCCCCTTGATATTCTTCTGCATACCCTGAACTGCTGAGATCAAAAGATCCATTTGCTCGTTTTTGGATCTGGGGGCTAGAGCACTAGCGGCTCGAACTGCTTCTGCCTCTGCCTGTGTTGTAGCAGATGTGGATGATCTGGGTCCATCACCACAACATTATCCTCGAGATCTGGCTATAGGGGCAGATGTGGACGATCTAGAGCAAAAATGTGCTTCTCCAACTGAGAGTTGATGAGCATCTGGATGTAGGGTGCATAGCAGCAAGAGTGCTTTTGATCAGCAGCAACCCTCTTGATTGTCTCAACAATCAAATCCATGACTCTAATCCTGGTATGTCCGTCAAGGTGGATCAACATGTTGATGGAGTAGCCTCGGATCATCTTGTCATCTCCTGACTTGAGCATCAAGGTATGCCTCACAATAGTGTTCATGGTACGGAGGCCTGCTTGAAGATAGTAGATGGATCCTAGCTTGTGAGATTGCACTTTGTCTGCGGGGATAGGAGTATACATATCCTTCATGGCATTGTGAATCGCCTTGGATTCTGAGTATACATCCAGATCACCATCCTAAACATCTGGAACTCCTAGAAGAGCAGCCCACTCCTTAACAGTAGATTCATACCTTGCTCCTTCAGTCATCCATACAATTCTACCATCTCCTTAGAAATGTGCAGTGGAGTAGAATTGTATGATCATCTGATCGTTCCATGCAGTAAGCTCTCTGCCAATGAACTCATCCAGACCAATGCAGTGGAAATTATCTTGGATACTTGGAAAGTAGTCCTCATTCTCCTTAATGAATTTCCAATCAACATATCTCATATCGCTAACATCTAGGCTCTTGTCAAGCAGCACTGTCTCATAAAAGTCCTGTTGCTCTCTGGTGTAGAACCTGTAGTCAACAACAGTTTTCTTCCTCTGGGCATAAGGATCTATAGCTCTCCAAGCTCTCAATCCTGAGTCTTTCCTCTTCTTCATGTCTTCATCAACTAAGTGGCTGACATCATGTACTGGAAGATGTGGTCTGAGTTTCATCAAAGTAGTCAAGTCATCATCATCTTCAAGTCTGGAGGCAGTTCCCTTGTTCTTTCTGGAATGTCTCTCATAGTCCTCTTGGACTTCTGTGCAGCAGCTTTCTTGAATGTAGGCTTGGTGCTCTTGGAAGTGCCAGACTTTGGCATGGCATCAGCCATAAGCTTCTTGGCCTTCTTCTTGGGAGGAGCCTTTGCAGCTGGCTCATCCTCCTCCTCCTCGGCAGCAGCACCAGCAGCCTCCTCTGGATCTTCATACATGGAGGTAGGCCTGCCTATCACATGAATAATCCTTTTTCTGGATTTCTTCTCCCCTACCTTCTTAGGCAAATACTTCCTTGGGGGATCTATAGTCATTGTGGCCCTAGCACTCTCAGGTGCTCTCATAGCTGCAGAAGGTGCATATACTTTGCTAACCACCCTCCTGGAAGAGGTGGCTTCATTAGCAGATTTCTTAGCAGCCTTCTCTTGCTTCTTGGCAAGAATCTCCTCACGGACAAAGTTTGAATCTTCTTCATCAGAATTGAGCTTCTTCCTGGTCCTGGTGGCAGCCTTGGGCAACCCATGAGAGCTGAGGGTGCCTGGATCTAAAAAAGAACTTGGCTCTTGACTTGTGCATGAACTCATATCAACTCCCCGCTCTGCCAAATTTTGACTCTCCTCAGCATCTGACATACTGTCCCTGTGAATAGAGTATAGAAGAGCAGAAGTAGATAAGTCATCACAAAATGAGGCTGGATTTTGAAAGTTTGAATAATAGATTTTCAAGGTTTTGGCATTTTGTCAAATAAATATCAGTACAGCCGAAACAATATTTTTGGTGCTGCCGAGACAGACTGTCTTTGTTAATAGAACCTTGGCACTCTTCTCGGTCAGACCGAAAAGATGTTCTCGGTTCCACCGAGATAGTTCTCATCATCACACAAATACACATCGGTGAGACCGATATGTTTGTTTCGGTTCCACCGAGATTTATCGGGCGGATGGCAAAACCCTAGAAAATTTACCATTCGCTAGTCTATAGAGGTTTTGTGTGGATTGGAATACGTGCAAAGAGTGGCTTATTGATAAACTTGAATCTAATGCGCAAGAATCGGACGAGGAGCACAAAAGAGGTCGAATACGTACCCTAACTTGGTGCAGATCCGCTACGGCGGCGACGATGGAGAGGATTTCGTCGACGGCGGCGATTCCCAGCGGCGGAGGAGCACAGGGAGACAAGGGCGACGACCAGGGGTCTCGAAGGTGGCAGCTTAGGGTTCAGGGGCGTAACGATTGAGATTGAATTTCAAAGCGTCGGGTTCCACAGCTTATATACCCACCACTGTTGGTGGCACCGATTCTAACTTTTCGGTGTCACCGAGTTCCTCAACTGTCAGTTGACAGGGAAACTTGGTGTAACGGAAAAGATGGAATCAGCGATACGGAGATTGAAAACCAGATCAACCCTAGGCATTCAGTGAGACCGAGATTTTGTGGTTGGTTCCACCAAGATGCACTTGGGGTTTTTAATGGTCAGTCCTTGTCGATACCGAACTCCGAGTGCTCCACACATAGAGGGATCGAAAAGCACTTGTTCAATTTTGTGATGCAGCATGAATAGAGTATGTGGTGAGAAAGCATAGATAGCTAAATAAGTGGTCCTAGGCATTCTTGTATATCCAATTGGCAAAAGATAAATCAAAAGCCAAATAGCAACAATTGGATATCCTCGAATGAGAAAATAAATGCAGACCAACATGCTCACACAATAAGATGTCAAATGAAATCATGGCAAACATGCACAAACACTCTAGCATCTAAGAAGCACTTGGGCGATGATGAAGTCATCTATATATGAGTATTTGACTTAGGAGCCAAGTAAGAGTACTTGATCATAGGTCATACTCATCGTTTAAGCACGAGTGGGGTTACCACTTTTACATAAAGCATTTAATGTTGTCACATACTAAGAGATTCTTTGACTCAAGTCTTAGAGTAAAGCTCCCCCTTGATGTGGCATCCCCCCATAAGAGGGATAAACTAACCTTGGGTTTTGTCGATGAAGACTTCATGTTGGTGAGGTAGTGGTGGATTCTCAAGGTTGATGAAGATCACCAAGAGTTGGGAGCATCCTTGTTGTTTCCTTACTCTTCTCACCTACATGGGTTAGTCCCAACACACAAGAGACAAATACAAGGATATCTATGCACATGGAGTGCAAAGCATGTGTGATTATGTCCATTGATTTGTTGATTACCTTGTCCCTTGCTTACCTTTGAGGGAATGTGTGACTCCTTGATCTATTGCATAGGGTTTATGTTGATTGCAAATAGATCTTGCCAATAATGAATATGAGTGAATTTCATTGGCGGAGTCACCCCTCAAGAACTCTCTAATTCTTCTTCTTGGGAACCCACATCAAGTTGATGGGGATCCTTGGTGTTGAAGTAGCACTTGTAGAAGTTGAGCTTGTGGTAGCCTTGGGAACCCACTTCACCATAGCTTGGGATTCATCTTCATATGAGTTAAAGTCCTCTTGGAGCTTGTTCTTGCCCTTGAGCTTGTGGTCTTGTGGTGGAAGGTCATCTTGAGTGTTTGTCCCCCTGGGAAGAGTATTTTCATACTTATCCTTTTGAGGAACAAACTTGGGATTGGTATATTGACCTTCTTCCCATTCAACTCCATTAGCGTTGAAGTAGCCAACACCGCGATTCTTCCGGTATCCTCCATGCTTGCATACAATCTCATCAAATTGTCTATACCCTTCAAGACTCTTGTAGATACCTTTATCTATAATCCCTTTCAGTAAAGCATTTTCTTGCTCAAGTGTAACTTGGCTAAGAGAATCATCATTAGTGGAATCAATAGAACTACTAGGAGCAACATCATTGGGTTTAGCATTACTATTGTTGCTACTAGATGAAGAACCTTTCTTTCCTTTGTTACTAGTTTGCTTAGATTTGACTTGGGGCATGAATGTAGACAAGAGTAGTCGTTTGGCAAGATAAGATGAAGTCTTCTTTCGGAGATCGTCATTGATATCTTTAAGAAATTCATGTTCTTGCTCCAAATTGAGCTTCTCGAAGCATAGCTTCTCATGAGTTCTTACAAGCTATCTATGATCTTCAAGAGTAGATTTAGGGGCTAACTTAAGAGTGTTGAGTTCTTTAGTTAGTTCTTCTATTTTCATCTTATCATCGTCAATTGAATTATCTTGACTAGCATGAGAAATATCAAATTCATTTTGATTAACATCACTAGTTTTATCACATAGCAAGTCATCATCATAAAGAAAATTATCTTCATCACTATCGAAATCAAGATATTCGGGGTGTGATACGTTGGGTACTTTAGCCATGAAGCAACTTCCACCTCCTTCATTTGGTGAATCAAATAGATCATAGGAGTTGGTTGTCACTAGTGCAATTCCGGCAACACCATCATCTTGGCTATAGTCGGAGTTGGAGTGATAGCTTCTCTCGGAGTGGTTGTCAGAGTCGGAGCCAGAAACCCATTCACCAACATGAGCTTGATTCTTTCTTCTTGAGTAGCTCTTGGTGTACTTGTCCTTCTTCTCCGAGTCCCTACTTCTCCTTGAGGGTCTTCGTTCATAATGATCATCTCTACTCCTCTCTCTTCGAGGTGCTTCATCTCTTGAGCTTCGTCTTCTAGGTGACTCCTCTCTTCATTTGTAGGGAGCCGTGCACTCATTGGAGTAGTGTCCGGGCTTCCCACAATTGTAGCAGTTTCGGTCATGACTTGACGAACGCTTCTGTTCATGTCTTGAGTTGGAGCTGTGATCTTTGCTTCTATTCTTGTAGAACTTGTTGAATTCCTTGACCAGGAGGCTTATCTCTTCATTTGTGACAAGGTTGTCGCTTGAGGTAGCAGGAGCATCACTTGTGGCTTTGTAAGCACCGCTAGACTTGTGATGAAGCTCTTCCTTGTCTTTGAGTGTCATCTCATGAGCAACAATTCTACCAATCACTTCTGTTGGTTTGAGATCTTTGTAGTTGGGCATCATTTGGATGAATGTGCACACGGTATCAGATCTCTCATCCAAAGCTCGAAGTATCTTCTTGATGATGAACTTGTCAGTCATTTCTTCGCTTCCTAGGCCGGCAATCTCATTGGTGATGAGAGCTAGCCTAGAGTACATTTCAGCGACTCCTTCACCATCCTTCAGCTTGAACTTGTCAAGTTGACCTTGAAGAACATCTAACTTGGATTCTCTCACGGACTCAGTTCCTTCATGCATATCAACCAAAGTATCCCAAATCTCTTTTGCGTGTTCAAGATGGCTGATTTTCTTGAATTCTTCAGGGCATAGGTAGTTGAAGAGAATGTCACATGCTTGAGCATTGAGTTGCAACATCTTCAATTCACCCGCAGTCGCTTCACGATACAGTTCCTTTCCGTCCGCAAAGAATTCACCTTGCAAGCCAACACAAACAACAACCCAAATGGCAGGATTATGAGCAAGCAAATGCATTTTCTTTTTGTGCTTCCAACTAGCAAAATTAGTGCCATCAAAGTAAGGACCTCTATGGTGATAATTTCCCTCACTAGATGCCATACTTCTCCTAGGTTGTGAAACCAATGCAATGGAGACCAAAGCACTGATACCACTTGTAGGATCGAAAGTAGGTCTAGAGGGGGGGGTGATTAGACTACTTGACCAAATAAAGGTTTTGTCTTTTTCCCAATTTTAATTCTTGGCAAGTTTTAGCATTCACGGCATATCCAGTAACACCCTACACATGCATGTCTAAGAGTGTAGCAACGGAAAGTAAAGACATTGCACATGTAAGTAAAGAGAGGGTTAGGAAAGCAAACACAAGTGATGACACGTTGATTTTTCCCGTGGTTCCGATAGGTGGTGCTATCGTACGTCCACATTCATGGAGTCTTCAACCCACGAAGCGTAACGGTCGCGAGAGTCCACAGAGGGCTCTACCAACGGAGGGTTCCACGAAGAAGCAACCTTGACTATTCCATGCGGCTTCCGTCCACGAATGACTAGCCTCACTATGGGTAGATCTTCACGAAGTAGGAGATCTCCTTGCCCTTACAAACTTCTTGGTTCACTCCACAACACGAAGTAGGAAGGTCCCAAGAGACACCAAACCAATCTAGGAGGCACCACCCTCCAAAAGGTAATAGGCTCGGTAATGACGATGAACTCCTTGCTCTTGTGCTTCAAGATGATAGACTCCTCAACACACAGTCACTCTCTCACAGATCTGGCTTGGTAGAAGAGATGGGATTGGTGCAAAGCAACTTCGGGAGGCTAGAGATCAAGATCCATATGGTTGGAGTGAAAGATCTTGACCTCAACACAAGGGTAGGTGGTTCTCTCTCAGAAAACTGAGTGGGATAGGTATGGAATAGTTCGGAGTGCTTCTCTTTCGAGTAGGTAGTGGTGGAGGGGTATATATAGGCATCCCCAAAAATGCAACCATTACACACAAAATGACCAACTCGGTGACACCGATGTGTAAATCTCAGTGGTACCGAAGTGACAGAAAGTGGCAACTTTTGAATCTCGGAGGGATCGATATACGAATCTCGGTTGTACCGACAAGGTGACCAACGGTCATATTTACCAAACTCGGTGACGCCGATTCACCATTTTTGGACGCACCGAAAATGTGAACTTGCGTAACAAAGACTTGGCAATCCAACTCGGTGGCACCGAGAGCAGTGTCGGCTGCACCGAAGTGTTAGGGTTTGGCTGAGTCTATCTAGGGTTTGGAATTGGTGGCACCGGGATAGGAATGTCGGTTCCACCGATTTTGCACATTTGGTTTTGGACAGACTTTGGTGGGAGAGTTTGTGGATGTTTTGGTGGATATCACTTGTGCATGTGTGAGCATATTGTTCACCAACAAAACCTTACCCCTTTTTAATAGTATTGTCTTTCCTATGGACTCAAAGTGATTTCTCACAAATGTAAGTAGAGTCCTCTTGCTTGAAGCTTGGCCAACCTATTTCCTTGCACCTTGGGGTAATTCCACAATCCTTTGGCCATCCCTATCATTGAACTTTTCTTGAAATATACTTGGTGGTAACATTAGTTCAATGACTTATATGTTGTTATTGATTACCAAAACCACCAAGGGAGCAAATGTGCTTTCAGTCGTGTGCAATGAATCCGCCCCCCACGACCGTCAGCGTGGGGTATAAATGGTGAAGAGAGGGGAACAGAACGGCACATTTGTTCCCCTCGCCTCTGTCACTTTGCACTCGTTGCCCTCCCCCTCCCGCCCCGAGAGAACGAGAGAAAGGGAGCGAGATTCGTGCCCATTGCCGCACTCTTGCCATCGCCGTCGGAGACCGCCCCACAGCCAAACTCCTACGCCCCCCGCCATGCTCGCAAGCCCATCGAGAGTTCATGGCGAGCAAGGGGGCGTGGGACAGCAGCATCATCGACGAGGAGTTCATCGAGCACCTCTGTCACCGCCACAAGCTACCGGTGAAGGAGTTTGTAGAGGCGCGTACTATGGGGTCGGAGAATTCCCCGGTCCCGTGAGACGGCGAGCTGGTCTTCTTCGCCAAGCATTTCCTTCGCGGGCTCGGACTGCCGGCGAGCATGTTCTTCGGCGGTTCCTGACACGGTTCGGTCTGCAGCCGCACCACCTCGCCCCCAACTCCGTCCTACAGCTGGTGGCCTACATCACCCTCTGCGAGGGGTACCTGGGGTGGAGCCGAGGCTTGACCTCTGGTTCCGCCTCTTCTTCCTCAAGCGGCAAACGTCGAAGGATATGGTGGCGAAGAAGGCGGTCATGACCGCCTACAGGGGCGCCTTGATCCACATCCGCCAAGGAGCCGGCTTCCCAAAACTCCCACTTCAGGAGTCGGTGAAAACCTGGCAGCGAGGATTCTTCTACGTGAAGCCGGAGGTTGATAGCATTGCCCCGCCTGTAGCCCCGGAGATAGCGGACCGGCTCTGTGAGCGGGTGATACTCATGACCGGGGCGGAGGGCCTGAAGGCGGTGGACCTGCTGACGGCGATGGTGACGCGCCGGGTGCAGCCACAGCAGAGCCGACCACATCTCATCTGCCAGATGGGGGACCGGCACGAACCCTGTCGGCTCTCCACTAAGGAGCTTAAGCCGGTCCACATGGCGCGGATGGTGAACGCCATCTCCTAGGCGAAGCTGAAGGAGGGGAGTTGGCAGTGGGGGAACCCCCCATACAGCCGGAGCCACCCCGCACCAGTGGTAAGTGAGGCAACCTACATGTCTTCCTTCTTCCCCCCGAGCGTGTCGCCTCGATTTAACAGTAAAGGATGACTCCCGACATGCAGGTTTTTCCCACGCTGCAGATGTATGAGGAGTCGGCTGCCAACTAGGCGGATTCGGACCCTGAGGAGGTGGAGGATGTCGACGATGTGGAGCCGGCCGACCTAGATAGAGTCGGCGCATCCGAGGCTGGGGGGAGGAGACGGAGACGGAGGCGACCGAGTCGACGGGTGAGCCCCCTCCCCTTCCAAATTTGCGGGATTGGACTGACGATGACGCTGACTCGGAGGAATCGCATGATGCAGAGGCTTCATAGGACGTCAAGGCCTCAGAGGACGAGGCCACAGAGCCGCCAAGGAGGCGTCTTCGCCGGGTCGGCGACGAGCCCGGCCGGAACGACGTGGTGGCGGGAGACAAGGGGAAGCAAGTGGCCGGCCCCGGGCTAACACTAAACCGGGTTGCGATGGAGCAGCTGGGCAGCGGCCGCAGAGGCGGATGTAAGAGGAGGCACGTTGTCCCGACGGGCCCCGCGAGGAGGGCCGTCCCCGTCGTTATCGGGTAAGTCAGCGTGCCCTAATTCCCTTCCCCAAATTCTTCCTTCTCCACTCCCCTTCTTATTCCTTCTGCCCAAGGAAGCGTGCGCTCTGGGGAGGACCTCGGCGAGCGACGCCGTAGGAACGGCGCCACCGAGCACCGCCGAGGAGAGGGAGAACGAGGCTTGGTGCGCCCTGGAGGCGGCCCAGTAGGAGTTGCGTATCGAGGGGCGCCGCCCGTGGGAGGAGGCGGCGAGGAAATGGGCGCCATCAGGAGGGGCCGGCAGGGAGGCTGTCGGCCAGTCGTGGGAGCCCTTCCCCGAGGGTCGGGAAAGGCGGTCCAAGGACCATCACGAACCCATGCGACAAGCGGAAACGTTCGCGGAGGCCACTGAGGACGCACGGGCAGCAGCAGACGCGAGAGCGGACCGCATCATCGGCGAGGAGGAGGAGGAGGAGGAGGAGGATCACGGCATGGACCCCTCATGGGCGGATGACGTCCCACCGGCTGCGGACCGCAGCGTGGGCCCTGCCAGAGGAAACGACATGCCGTCTGGGGCTACTGGTCCCCCAAATGCGGAGACGACGACAACGAGGGCGCCCGCTCTGGACATGTCGGCTCCAAAGGTGCCGCCTCCGGAGGCTCCGACGCCAGAGGTGCCGGCTCGGGAGGAGCCAGTTATGGGAGCGCCGTCTCCCGGGTTGAGCTGGGCGGGAGAGGCTGGCAGCGGAGGATCAAGGAGGGAGGCCAAGGCACCCGAGGGGTCGAGCAGCGCGGGCTCCTCCTCCGGGGCCGCTGGCACGATGGTGTCGGTAGGAGCCGGCCCCCTAGTGACCTCAGGCAAGGGCGGGCCAGCGGACGGAGGCCGGCTGCAACAAAGTTGGGCCACGGCCAGTCGCCCGGCTGCTGGGGATCCACCGAGTGCTCTCGTGGCAGCGGTGTCTGCCAAAGTCGAGGCGTTCGCCGCTTGCCGCGCTTAGACGGCGCAAGACGCCCGGGCAGCTAATGACCGACTGGTGTAGCTGGAACGGACTGTCACGCTAAGCTTTCTTCCTTTCTTCGCCTTGTCTTTGGCATTTTCTCCAATGGGGGCGCGCTAGCGCACCCACTGGGTGTAGCCCCCGAGACCCCAGCTGGCTGTGGCGTAGGCAGGTTGGGTCTAATGTTGCGTGCTGTTTTTGTTGTCCGCAGGCGGCGCACGACCGCCGGGTGACCGCGTACAACTCCTTTCTGAGCTTGTACCGGGAGGACGAGGGCCGGCTGGCCACCTTGTCCCAGGACTTGCGAGGTAAGGTCTTCATCATTTTCGAGGTGGGGGCGTAGCCCCCAGTATTCAAGCCGGTCACCGCGGAGGCACGCCGAACCCCCTTCTCCTTTTGTCTTCTGATTGGGGTTTTTTTCGTCCTGGGCAGACACCAGCGCCGAGGCGGTCAACCTCCGACGCCAGGTCGTGAAGCTCGGTGACCAGCGGAGCTCCCTGACCGCGGAGTGCGAGCGGCTCCGCGAGGAGGTGGCTCGAGCGCATGTGACGGTGACCGAGCGCGAGGTGGCCCACCTCCAGGAGCTGGCGGACCACGAGGCGGCCATCCACCAGGAGCTATCAGGCCGTGAGGCGACCCTTCGCTAGCAGGCGGAGGAGCAGGAGCGCGCCCACCGCCAGGAGCTGACGGACCACGAGGCGGCCGTCCGCCAGGAGTTATCGGGACGCGAGGCGGCCCTTCACCAGCAGGAGGAGGAGCGGGAGCGCGCCCACCGCCAGGAGCTGGAGGCCAAGGACGCCGTGTTGGCGCAGGCGGTTGTCAAGGCGCAGGCGGCTCAAAGCGAGTATGAGCGCCGGCTCCAGGAGTGGTCCGCCAGGGAGTCGAAGCTGCGGGAGCAGGGGCATGGGATAGACCGCATGCTGCACGGTAAGATTGTGTCGTCTCGTCCTTTCCACCGCTCATTTCTGGTTTTGGTTGGCCTTTTCCTTCATCTTTCTTTTCCTTCTTTCCTTCTCAGGGCTCTTTCCTGGGACACAGGAAGCCGCTAAGGCGGCAGTGGCGGCCCATCGTGTGGGCCAGGGGGGACAGGGGGTCGCCGTTGGGCCGCATGCCCCCTGGACCCTGAACGAGGTGGGGATCGCTGCCAGGGCGAGGCTGGAGGTGGTGGTTTGTGCCTTGAAGCGGCTTCAGGCGGTCGGCGAGGCACTAGTCCGCGTCCTTTGGCCGTGCGCGATGGATACGGCTTCGATGAGCCGGCTGTCGCGGTGGCTCGAGTTTGGGACCACGCAAGTGAACACCTGGAGGGCATCCGCCGCGCACGCCGGTGTAGGCATGACCCTTCGTATTGTGAGGTCGTGGTACCCTAAGCTGGACCTGAGCCTGCTCACGGCCCAGCGTGCCGGCACCGATGCGGATCTGGAGCCGGTGGCCAATGTGCTGGCCGTGCGAGCCAGCGACTTGCGTCCTTTGCCATTTGGGACGAATACGTCCCTGAGCGCCAGGCGGACGGTACGGTGATCCCGGAGGACCAGTACGCACTTGCGTTGGATGACCCGGAGGGAAGCGGCGCCGGGAAGAATAGTGAGAATGTCGGCTCCAGTACCGATGACTACACCGACCCCGAGCCGGCTCGAGACCCGGAAGCGGGAGCGACCGCGGGAGGTGGCGGAGATGGTGGCACAACCACCCCTTAGAGTCCTCTGCTTTTTCTTTTATCCCTCTGCTTTTGTTAGCACTTCAAGTCCACCCACTGGGGGTGTAAATGTAATGAACTCGTGGCCATGGGCCTTCTAAGTTTTATGTAGTTTTACTGTTTGTTGCAAAGTCTATTTTTATGCATGTCGGCTTTCCCTTTTGGTTTCGTCGGCCCAGTTTCTTTTCCCCCTTTCTTTCGGCCCTGCCAGCCCAACAGACGGGAGCCGGTCTGTAGCTGGGATGGGGCGTCCACCTCGAGGGAGCCGGCTCTGAGCTTAGGAACCGCGAGGGTTTTCTGGTGAAGCAAGTGACAGAGGCAATAAAATGCTCCGGCTAGACCTAGCCGGTGACCCCCTAGTGATCGGTTTTTCGTGTGTGCCAAGCTTTGCTGCCCCTAGACCCCGTGAGCTAGACAACAGGGAGCTGGTCTGTGGCTGGCAGGGGTGGGAGGACTTTACTCAGCTCACACTACTTGATCTACCTTGGGGGAGGACCTTATGGCTAGCCGGCTAGCCCCCGGGACCGAGAGCCGGATCCAGGAGCCGGTAAATTGAATTGAAAAATTCTGGTATGAAGCAAGAAGGGGTGTGTCCCAAGAACTGGCTTGGGGCACTCGTTGCATTCATAAACCCAAAAGGGAAGGATACATACATACACTAGTTCCTAGCAGTAAAACGGGCAGAGGAGCACCGCGTTCCAGGGGCGCTCGGTCTCCTCTCCGGAGACGTCTCTCTTGCGCTTCTGCGGCTTCTGGGCATCTATCGGGTAGTACATGTTGTTGTGCAGCGCCTTGCTGATGATGAAAGGGCCCTCCCATGGGGAGGACAGCTTGTGTTGGCCAGCTGCACACTGGATCCGCCTGACCACCAAGTCCCCCTCGCGGAAGGAGAGTGGCCAGATCCGCTTGCTCTGGTAGTGCCGGAGCTTCTGTTGGTAGATGGTCGTCCAGCTCAAGGCCAGTTCACGTGCTTCTTTGAGTAGGTCGACACCATCTTCTCTTGCCTCCCTTACATCCTTCTTCGTGTACAAGGCGACCCGAGGCGAGTCGAACTCGATGTCGGTGGGGATAATCGCCTCAGACCCATACACGAGAAACAAAGGAGTGAAGCCGGTCAACCGGTTAGGCGTGGTCCTAAGGCTCCAAAGGACAGACGACAACTCGTCGACCCAGCAGCCGGTTGACCTTACCAGCAACGTTACGAGCCGGGGCTTGATGCCGGATAGGATTAGACTGTTTTCCCTCTCGACCTGGGCATTTGACTGTGGATGAGTGACGGAAGCCAGGTCGAGCCAGATGCCTTGCTTGGAGCACAAACGCGCTAGCGCGCCCTTGGAGAAGTTTAGGCTGTTGTCGGTGATGACGCTATGGGGGACACCATAGCGAATCGTGATGTCATCGATGAACCGAACAGCCATGGGGCCGTCCAGCTTCTTGATTGGCCTGGCCTCGATCCACTTGGTGAATTTGTCAACGGCCACGAGTAGATGCGTCATGCCGCCTCGTGCAGTCTTAAAGGGACCCACCATGTCCAGCCCCCAGACGGCGAAGGGCCACGAGAGGGGGATGGTCTGGAGGGCCGTAACCGGTAGGTGGCTCTCCGTGCTGAAGTGTTGGAAGCCCTCGCACTCGTTGACCAACTTCTTGGCTGCCTCCAAAGCGGTCAACCAGTAGAAACCGTGGCGGAAGGCCTTGGCCACCAGGGTCCTGGAGGCGGCGTGGTGCCCGCACTCGCCCTGGTGGATGTCGAGGAGGATCTCCTGACCCTTCTCTGGCTCGACGCACCACTAGAAGACATCGATGGTGCTGCGGTGGACGAGCTCGTGGTTGATGATGTTGTAGGCCGGGGCCCGGTGTTGGATTTGTCTTGCTGTGGCCTCGTCCGGGGGGAGCTCGTCACACAGAAGGAACGCCAGGATGGGTTAGGCCCATGAGGGAGCCGAGACGGGGGCGGCTCAGGAGCCCCCGGGCCTGGTTGACCAGCCACGGGGACCGGCTCGCCAGCCCCCGGGACCGGCTCGCCAGCCCCCGAGTTGGGGACGGTAGGTGGGGCGTCGATCATCATCATGACTGTCATGGCGTCGGAGCCGGCTGCCTCGAATGCAGCCAGCTGGACTAGCTGAGCCGGCGCCTGCAAGGCAGCCGAGGTTGAAGGAGCCGGCGGCGAAGATGCCGTGGAGCATCCAGAGTCGGCGATGGCCCGGCAGCGTCGGCCGGTACGAAGATGGACTCCGACTCCGGGGAAGGCTTAATCGATGGTTTGAGCAGCTGCTCAAGGGAGACACCGGCTGGGATGGCCTACTGGGTGGAGCCGATCTTCGCTAGCGTATCAGCCGCCTCGTGGTTCGACCATGGGATGTGGTGGAACTCACAGCCCTCGAAGGAGCCGGTGAGTGGCTGTACAAGGAAACGGTAGCTAGCCATGTTGGCGTCCCTGGCGTCCCATTCGCCAGAGACCTGCTGCACCACGATGTCGGAGTCGCCGAAGCATAGGATGCGCCTGATGACGATCTCCTTGGCGAGTCGGAGGCCCTGGACGATGGCCTCGTACTCGGCCACATTGTTGGAGGCGGCGAAGTGGATCTAGACGGCGTACTTGAGCTGGTCACCTTTTGGGGAGGAGAGGACTATGCCAGCACCCAGGCCGGTCCTCATCTTTGAGCCGTCAAAATTCATGCGCCAATGCATGGAGTTTGGGGGAGGCGGTACGAACTTGGTCTCTGCCCAGTGACGAGGAAGTTGGCGAGCGCCTGCGACTTGATGGCAGTATGCGGCTCATACCGAATCTCATGGTCGGCGAGGGCGATGATCCATTTGGCGATCTGGCCGGTGGAGTCCCGGCTACTCATGATATCGCCGAGCAGGGCCGTGCTCACCACGGTGATGGCGTGCTCATGGAAGTAATACTTGACCTTTTTAGCGGCGAAGTAAATGTCATGGCACATCTTCTGGTAGTGGGGGTAGTTTTGTTTGAAGGCCGAGAGAACCTCGATGAGGTAGTAGACGGGGCGCTGGACCGGCAGGGACTTGCCCTCCTCCGATCGCTCGACCACCAAGACGACGTTGATGACGCGTGTGGTCGCCGCGATGTAGGCGAGCAAGGGCTCCTTCTCAGCCGGTGCGGACAGGATGGGCGCATGGGTGAGGGCCCGCTTGAGGCCGCGGAAGGCCTTGTCCTCCTCGTCGGGCCAGTCAAACATGCCCGGCTTCTTCATCTGGCCCGGATCGACCAGAGCCATCTTGCAAAGGAGCCCGTAGAGGGGCAGAGCCTTCTCCCCTAGCCGGCTGATGAATCGGCTGAGGGAAGCAAGGCAGCCGGTGAATTTCTGGATGTTGCGGAGCCGGGTCGGCTTGGGCATGCGCTCGATCGCGCAGATCTTCTCAGGGTTAGCTTTGATGCCGCGAGAGGACACGAAGAAACCCAGGAGCTGGCCGGCTGGGATGCCGAAGACACACTTCTCGGGGTTGAGCTTGATCTTGTACTCGCGCAGGTTCGCAGACGTCTCCCAAAGATCATCGAGGAGGCTGGAGTGATTCTTGGCCTTGACGACGATCTCGTCGACGTAGACATGGACGTTCCTGCCTATCTAAGGCAGGAGACACGTTTGCATGCAGCGCTGGAAGGTAGCGCCTGCATTCTTCAAGCCGAAGGACATGACGATGTAGCAGTAGGCCCTGAAGGGGGGTGATGAAGGAGGTCTTGAGCCGGTCCTCCGGGTTGAGCTTGATCTGCTGGTAGCTGGAGTAGGCGTCCAGGAAGGACAACAAGTCGCAGTCGGCCGTAGAGTCGATGACTTGATTGATCCATGGCAGGGCGAACGGTTCCTTGAGGCACGCCTTGTTCAGGCTGGTGTAGTCGATGCACAAGCGCCAGGTTTTGTTCTTCTTTAGCACCAGGACTGGGTTGGCCAGCCAGTCCGGGTGGAAAACTTCCATGATGAAGCCGACTGCGAGCAGCCGAGCGATCTCTTCTCCTATAGTGCGCCGCTTCTCCTCGGAGAAACGGCATAGGGGTTGCTTGACCGGTTTAGCATCTGGGCGGACATGTAGCTTGTGCTCGGCGAACTTCCTCGAAACACCCGGCATGTCTTTGGGGACCATGCAAAGATGTCCCGATTCTAACGGAGGAAGTCGACGAGCTCGCCTTCCTATTTGCTCTCGAGGCGGGAGCCGATCATGACGCACCGCACGGGATTGGCCGGGTCGAGCGGGATCTGCATGGTGTCCTTGTACGGCTGGAAGGAGGCCTCGCCGACCGACTGCGAGGGAGGAGCCGGCACGGCTGGCTGGCTGGTAGCAAGGGCCACGAGCCGGTCGAGCTACCGCTTTTCCTCGGCTATCTCTAGGGCCTAGGCCAGTCGGCTGCTGTCTCGAGCGCACTCGAGCGACATCTTGTAGTCACCCGCGATGGTGATGATTCCCTTGGGGGCCCGACATCTTGAGCTTCAGGTAGGCGTAGTGGGGGACCGCCATGAACTTGACGAGAGTCGGTCGGCCCAGTAGCGCGTGATAGGGACTCTCGAGGTCCACTACCTCGAACAACACCGGCTCGCGGTGGAAGTGACCGGGGCCGTCGAAGAGGACGTCAAGCTTGATCTTGCCGACAGGGGAGCAAGATTTTCCCGGCACGATGCCATGGAAAACCGTCTGGCTCGCCTACATGTCTTCTATTTTCAGCCCTAGCTTGCGCATCGTGTCGAGGTAGAGGATGTTGATGCTGCTGCCACCATCAATTAGCACCCGCGTGAGGCGGCAGGTGCGTTTCTCGGTGGCAATGGTGGGGTCGAGGACCAGGGCGTAGCTGCCAGGGCTCGGCATCACAGCCGGCTGATCCGCCCGGCTCCAGGTGACCGGCTTCTCCGACCAGTGCATGAACTTGGGAGTTGCCGGCATGATGGCGTTCACTTCACGATGGAGCCGGCGCTGAGCATGTTTGCTCGTCTCTTCACTGGTGAAGACGACGTAGCAACCGTCCTGGTTAGGGAACTGGTCGTGCAGGCAACCGTCGTTCTAGGCCGGAGCCGGAGCCGATGCCGGGGCCGGCGTGCGGGCAGGCGGCACGGGGGGAGCCGGAAGACCGTCCCCCTGGGCCAATCTCTATGAGAAGCTGCACTACTGGAGCGTGTGCGTGGAGGGCTTGGCCCCAGAGTGGTTCTTTCCAAGGAGGTCAAGCATCTGCTCGAACGTGAGCTTGGGCTGCCAGGCAGCCTTGCCAGTGCGCTGGCGCTAACTAGAAGGCTAGGCAGCCGGCTCCTGCTCCTCAATGGTGGCAACCTGCCGGCTCCCATAGCGGGAGTCAGCCTGATCATTCTTGCGCTCGTTGTTCTACGGCTGCCGGTTGTCGGCAGCCGGTCGGGACGCTGCCGGCGTCGGCATTGCCTTGGCGGGTGGGGTCGTCTTGACCCGAATGGCGAAGTCAGCCATGGCGTACTTGTCCGCCTTGGTCATGAGGTCGGCTAGCGTAGCCGGCTCAGAGCACAGGAGCTTGTGCTTGAGGGGGTGTCGTCGCGACAGCCTTCGATGAAGTATTGTATGGCTTGCACCTCGTGCACCCCCACGCAGGAGTTGCGGAGCTCGGTCCACCGGGTGAGGTAGTCGCAGAGGGACTCATCCGGCCCCTGAACGCACATGGCCAGCTCACGGGGGCGGCCGAGCCGCTTGTAGGTGCCGGTGAAGTTGCGGACAAAGGCTTTCTCGAAGTTCGTCCAAGTGTTGATGCTACCGGCTACCAGGCTATTGAGCTAGGTACGGGCCAAACCGATCAGCATGAGGGGAGCGTAGCGGACGGCTACACGCTTGTTCCCCCTGGCGACGCCGACTGCGGTGGTGTAGTCGATCAGCCAGTCTTCGGGTTTGGCGGCCCCGTTGTACTTCGGGGTGTCCCGGGGGAGCGTGAAGCCGGTTGGGAACGACTTTGTTGCGGATCTGGGGGCCGAAGCACGCCGGGCCATTAAGCCCTCCTCCTCGAGGAGGGCCGACTGCGCGAGCCGGTCGATGCAGAGACGGGCGTCATTCTCGCTGTGGGGGACACACGGTCCGAGCCGGGCCGAGAGTTTGGGGCGGATGACAGGTGGGCCCGACCGCGCCAGCTCATGACACGGAGGCGGTGTGTGCCTGCGGCTGCGGGTGGGGGTCGTTGCGAGCCGGGTTGTTGGTGCGCCAGCTGTTCACAGCGGGCTGCTCGTTCCCTAGCAACTGAGAGCGTTGAGGGTTGCTTGCCTCGACCCGGCGGCCAGAGGTGCAAGGGGAACAGGAGTGCTGAGCCAGCTGACGGCCAGCGGTCCCAGTGCCCTCGCGCTCGAGCCGGGGGCCTTCGGAGGCGGCGTCACCCGCCGCGAGCTGGTGCTGCTGCGCGTCGGCGGCATCGATGAGGTCCTTGATGTGACGCTCATGGGCGGCACGTTGGTGGCCCGCAGGTTGGCCACGGGGGTGTCGTAGACGGGCATGTTGCTGCCCAAGATTTCGGCGACCATGCGACCGCGATCGCACACAGCCCCATGCCGGCTGGGCTTGGTGCCAGCCGGGGTGAGACCGTAGGCGGAGGCATACTCTCGCTGAGCAGCCTCCATGCGGTGCCGCATAGCCACGAGGGCGCTGACGTCCTCGAACAGGAGGTGGCGAGCTGCCTCCAGCTCGGGTGTGGCGACGTCAGGGTTCGCTGTCAGGGCGATGGGGGTGCTCAAGCCCCAAAGGGCCGCGCCGAGCGGATCGGAGCTGCCGATGAGGGCCGCGGCGACATCGGCCTCGGCCCGTGCACGGACGGAGGAGGTGGAAGAGATGATGGCCATTACTCCCACGCGGACGAGGGAGCTACTGGACTGGGTTGCGGTGAGTGCACCCACGGCCATGGGCGGGTCGGTGTAGTTGAGCACCTGGCTAGGGTACTCGTCGGCGACTGGTGCTTCGGCAAGGCTCAGCCTGCCAAAGCGCTCGGTGAGCGCATCGATGTCGAGCGTGAGGTCGACGATCCTACCCGTAGAGCATGCCGAAGCAAGCCCCACGAGCCTGCGGTTTCTCCTGGACGTGCGGCTACTGCGGGGAATGGCGAGGGGTCCCGCCTGAAGCATGAATCCGGCCGGCGCCGTGTACGGCCCCACGGTGGGCGCTAACTGTCGTCGTTTTCTCACGACAGATGCCATGGGTAGGCTTATCGAAGGTGGTTGGGGCCGGAGGACGCTGATGGGCTCCGGGTGCGGGATTAGGCACAAGTGGTGATAACACGCGATGTACCCAGGTTTGGGGCCCTCCGTGGGAGGTAATACCCCTAGTTCTGCTAGATCTAGTTCGATCGATGAGGAAAGGTTACAATGTTGCTCCTGGAGCTGCTGTCTAGAGGTGGAAGAGGGAGCGGCCGGCTCCCCTTCCTTGGCTACATGGGTGAGTGTGTGGGTTCTAGTCTATCTCATCTGTCTCCCTTTGCATGGGGGCTCCGGGGGGTTTTATAGGCCAAACCCCCGGATTTGAATATGAGGGGAAAGCCGTGAGGGGCCCAGCTGGCAGCCTTTGTAGCCGGCCGTGGGCCCTCATCTATAGGGTCTCGTTGTCGGTAGGGCCCGCCGGCTAGGGGGTCGCGTCGAGAGCCGGAGGGGCCCGCGTAGCAGGTCCCAACAACGGTCACTTCTCGGCACGGGTCGTCCTATGGGGCGTCGTCTTGCGGCAGCCGGCCGCGGTCAGCGGTACGGCCAGCTGCACTGTAGCCACGCCAGGGCAGGTCATGGAGTGGTTGGAGGCGTGCCGGCACTGTTGGGAGCCTGGTCACAGTCAACCGAAGTCAGCGGCACTATTGCCTCCACTGTGGCCATACGGGCGCTAACCCCTAACGGGATGGGGGCACTGTAGCCGCGCATGCCTGGGCTATGGGATCCAAGGCGTGGCCGGCTAGGGGGGCACGAATCCCTACACTGAGCTGGCAACCCTTGGTGGAGCCGGCTATGTGTAGCCGACAGTGCCTAGCCGGCACCGCGCAACCGGCCGGGCTCAATCTTGGCCGTAGGGGGAGGCGGCTCACCCTTCGGCCGTTTCAGAAAGTTTGGGGCAGTAAGTTGCTTTAGGGTACCCCGGGGTTATCCCCCCGACAATCACAGAACAGATCCACTTGATTCAGTGCACTAGGCACTACTCCAAGATCTGTCATGAACTCCTTCATCCAAACACCTTCCTTCGCTGCCTCCGAGGCTGCAATGTACTCCACTTCTCATGTAGAATTGGCAACCACACTCTTCTTGGAACTGCACCAGCTTACTGCTCCCCCATTTAGAATAAATACGTATACGGTTTGCGACTTAGAGTCATCCGGATCAGTGTCAAAGCTTGCATCGACGTAACCCTTTACGACGAGCTCTTGATCACCTCCATAAACGAGAAACATTTCCTTAGTCCTTTTCAGGTACTTAAGGATATTCTTGACCGCCGTCCAGTGCTCCATTCCTGGATCACTTTGAAACCTTCCGGCCATACTTATGGCAAGGCTGACATCAGGTCTTGTGCATAGCATTGCATACATGATAGAACCTATGGCTGAAGCATAGGGGATAACACTCATCTTCTCTCTATCTTCTGCAGTCACCGGGCATTGAGTCTTACTCAACTTCACACCTTGTAACACAGGCAAGAACCCCTTCTTGGACTGATCCATTTTGAACTTCTTCAAAACTTTATCAAGATATGTGCTTTTTGAAAGTCCTATTAAGCGTCTCGATCTATCTCTATAGATCTTAATGCCTAATATGAAAGCAGCTTCTCCTAGGTCCTTCATTGAAAAACCCTTGTTCACATATTCCTTCACGCTTTCCAGCATTTCTATATTGTTTCCAGTCAGCAATATGTCATTCACATATAATAGTATAAACGCTGTAGAGCTCCCACTCACTTTCTTGTAAATACAAGCTTCTCCGTAAACTTGTATAAACCCGAACGCTTTGATCACCTCATCAAAACGCAGATTCCAACTCCGAGATGCTTGCACCAGCCCATAAATGGATCGCTGGAGTTTGCAAACTTTGTCAGCTTTATTCTCTCGATTGACAAAACCTTCCAGTTGTATCATATACAACTCTTCCTTAAGGAAACCGTTAGGGAATGCTGTTTTGACATCCATCTGCCAAATTTCATAGTCAAAATATGCAACTATGGCTAACATGATTCTGACCCTTTGCCACAAGTCGAGCTTTATAGACGGTGACATTACCGTCCGCGTTCGTCTTCCTCTTAAAGATCCATTTGTTCTGAATGGCCTTTCGCCCTTCAGGTAATACTTCCAAAGTCCATACTTTGTTTACATGCATGGATCCCATCTCGGATTTCATGGCCTCTAACCATTTCTCGGAATCCAGACCCATCATCGCTTCTCCATAGCTCGTAGGTTCATCGTTGTCTAACAACATGACCTCCAAGACAGGGTTGTCGTACCACTCAGGAGCAGTACGCACCCTTGTCGACCTACGAGGTTCAATAGTAAGTTGGTCCGAAGTTTCATGATCATAATGATTAACTTCCTCTTCAACTGCCGTAGGCTCCACAGAAACATCTCTCTCCGCCGCGCTACTCTCTGGTTGAATCAAAGGTTCAACAACCTCATGAAGTTCTATCTTCCTCCCATTCAATTCTTTTGAGAGAAACTCTTTCTCAAGAAATGTTCCGTTTTTAGCGACAAACACTTTGCCTTTGGATCTAACATATAAGGTATACCCAACTGTCTCTTTTGGGTATCCTATGAAGACACATTTCTCCGCTTTGGGTTCCATCTTTTCAAGCTAAAGCTCTTTGACATAAGCATCAAATCCCCAAACTTTAAGAAACGACAACTTTGGCTTCTTGCCAAACCACAGTTCATATGGTGTCGTCTCAACGGATTTGGATGGTGCCCTATTTAAAGTGAATGCAGCTGTCTCTAATGCATAACCCCAAAACGATAGTGGCAAATCGGCAAGAGACATCATAGAACGCACCATATCTAATAAGGTTCGATTACGACGTTCGTACACACCATTACGCTATGGTGTTCCAGGCGGTGTCAATTGTGAAACTATTCCACACTATCTTAAGTGACTATCAAACTCATAAATCAGATATTCTCCTCCTCGATGAGATCATAGGAATTTAATCTTCTTGTTACGATGATTCTCATCTTCACTCTGAAATTGCTTAAACTTTTCAAACATTTCAGACTTGTGTTTCATCAAGTAAATATACCCATATCTACTTAAGTCGTCAGTGAAGGTGAGAGAATAACGATATCGACCGCGCGCCTCAATGCTCATTGGACCGCACACATTAGTGTGTATGATTTCCAACAAGTCACTTGCCCGTTCCATTGTTCAAGAGAACATCGTCTTAGTCATCTTACCCAAGAGGCATGGTTCACATGTGTCAAGTGATTCAAAATCAAGTGACTCCAAAAGTCCATCAGCATGGAGCTTCTTCATGCGTTTTACACCAATATGACCTAAACGGCAGTGCCACAAGAAAGTGGTACTATCATTATCAAATCTACATCTTTTAGCACTCGATCCCCTTCCTCCCGCACTCTGTCGCTCCCCTAGGGTTCCTCCCGTCCGCCGCCGCCGCCGGTGGCCCTCCCGACCGCCACCGCCTGCGCCGGTCCTCCCGTCCTCCGCTCCTCGACAAGGCCATATCTGGCGCAACTCCGACGCGGGGCGGCGCTCTGGCGCAACTCCGAAGCGGCGTCGTCGGCTTGCGGTACAGGAGGGCTCCTCGCCGGTTTGACGGCGTCCAACGCAACCCTGGCGCCTCCCCGAGTACTGCTCCGTCAACAGCCCCTCGGTGAGCTTCATCTCCCCCTGCTCCTACTCTTCTGCTACTGCGTCGGAGGTGGTCGTGGCTATGGTACTGCTCTACTGCTAGTGGGGATATGGTGGCTGTGATCTAGGCCATCCTGATGTGCTACTGTGATGCTCTGGTGCTTGTGTGAGGGCTCTGAGTATGTAGTTGGCTCTTGGATTTGTTAAATTGGTCAGTGATTGCTCATGTGTGTAGTTGCTCCTGTGCATATGTGCTTCTGGATTTGCTAAATCGGTTAGGCTGTGTTGTTCCTCTAGTTGTTCCTAAGTGAGGCTTGCTGTGTTTGATCTAGTCAGTGGCTAAATCTTGTACTTAGCTGTACTGGGGATCTCTCCCTGTAGTTGTTGTGGCTGTCAGTTAATTCCCTAACTGTTGGTGGTGACTTTGATTCAGTTAACTGATTTTAGAGTTATATATTTCCTTTCCATTGGTGTGTTTAACCTTTGGATAATAGTGGTTATAGCTGTTGTTAACTAATGATGCTGCTGTTTAGTTGTAGTAGCTATTAAGTGATACTAGCCCCCTGTGCTTGTGGGTGCAGTGCCCTATTTGCAGAAATTACCAGGTGCATGTGTGTGATGTGTTCTGCAGAAGCAGATAATCAGTGGGGTGCTACCCTGCTATTTCTTCTATGCTATTTCTATTGATCTTATGAACAGATGCTCACTTGATCTTAGTTGCTTTATTTCTAATACTGGCATGAACAGATACCACTTGGTTTGGCTATTCCTATTGGTCTCTTTCTAATAGCATATGAACATATGCTATACTTGGTTTTGCCTGTTACTTTCCTAGTTTTCTACTGATAAGACAGATACTACATCTGATTTGGGCAGTGATGCTGGTCTGAGCCCCCCCCCCCTCTCTCTCTTAGGCTTAATTTACATGTGGCTATCCCTGTGCTGTGATGAACTAGCCCTGGCACTTCTAGGCTGTCTGAGCACATGATCCCTCAAGTATACCTTGAGGTCTTCTGTAGCTTGGTCTTGTGGATTCTGGTAAACCTGCTTCTTGTGGACAGCCTGCTCCTCCTAGCTGCTTCACACTAAATCACATATATTGTTTTGGTCCCAGTCCTGTTTGATGTTTTGGACACCAAGTGTCTTCTATGGTTGGCTGCCCTATTTATACTGGCCTGAATGGTGTGACTAAGCTGTGTGTGTGTGTTTGTGTTGTCCTCACGGGTGGCTTTGGTGGTTGTGGTGTTAACAGCAGCTGCTTGCTGTGTCAAGCTCTCCTTGATAGTTATCTCTTCTAAGCTGCTGGTGGCTAGATGTGTTGGGACTTGGTTTGATCGGCTGGTTGTGATGTATATCTCCTCCTGGAGCTTTGTTTTTGGCGTTGCACAGTGACATGTACCTATTGTCACTGGACAAAACTGATTGTGGTCATGAAGTCTAATCCTTGGCTTTAATCACTAGTTTTTAGTTGGCTTAATTCCTGGAGCTAGTACTGATAGTGGTCTTTGTGTTGGCATTTAACTTACTACTAATTGTGGTGGCTTCTTGATTGGGTCCTTGGCTGGTTGTCTCCTTTGGCTCTTTGGTATTGGTTTACTCTATTTGGCTTTCTAATTAAGATCACTTTGAAAATCAGGATCTTAACTAAGATTGTCTTGATCTCAAGTGCTGGCTCCTACAGCATTGCATTTCACCAAGTGAAATGCTACATTTCTACTCCTAACCCATTCTCTCTTTCTTAGTGTTTTTGTTATGTAGGTTGGAAGAAAAGAAGAAGATCTAGAGAAGATCTTAGTAATAAGATAGTTTTCAGGAAAATAGATATTTAGTTTTAGGTCATTTCTTGTAATTTCCGAAATGTAAATTTAATTACTTAATCATTTTTTATTCTTTATAATATGAATTTGTATTACCTATTCCAATTATTAATAAAGTTTTTAATTTGCATGTGTTCATGACTATTGGTAATATGTGTTGGATATGCTATATTGGTCATATATATAATTTTCTGTGAAAATGAATTGATATAAGAACAAACAGAAAAAACAGGGGCTATATAGCCACTTTGGCCTATTTGGCCTCTTTGGCGTCTGCTAGCGCACGACAAAGAGCTTGCTTCTTTGATGCCCGCCAGCACACGACAAAGAGCTTGCTTCTTTGTCGTCCGCTAGCAGATGGCAAAGTAGCCTTTGATGTTATTTGTTCAGTCGGACTGTTGGTCGTCTGCTGACAGACGGCAAAGCCTTAGCTGTCCGCCGGACATGCCTTTGCCGTCTGCTATGGCAGACGACAAATCAGCTGATTCCTATAGTGCTCGTGACATTCGGGATCTCATCCGGGACTCCGAATAACCTTCGGTTACCACCATACATAACTCTATACTACCGAAACATCACCGAACCATAAGTGTGCAGACCATGAAGGTTCGAGAACTATGTAGACATGACCGAGACACCTCTACGGTCAATAACCAACAACGGGACCTAGATGCCCATATTGGTTCCTACATATTCTATGAAGATCTTTATTGGTTGAACCTCTATGTCAAGGATTCAGTTAATCCCGTATGATGTTCCCTTTGTTCTTCGGTATGTTACTTGCCCAAAATTCGATCGTTGGTATCTCTATACCTAGTTCAATCTTGTTACTGGCAAGTCTCTTTACTCATTCTGTAATACAAGATCCTGTGGCTGACATTTTAGTCACATTGCTTGCAAGGCTTGTTGTGATGTTGTATTACCAAGTGGGCCCTAAGATACCTCTCTGTCACACGGAGTAACAAATCCCAGTCTTGATCCATGCCAACTTAACAGACACTCTCGGAGATACCTGTAGAGCACCTTTATAGTCACCCGGTTACGTTGCGACGTTTGATACACACAAGGCACTCCTCCAGTGTCAGTGAGTTACATGATCTCATGGTCATAGAACAGATACTTGACATGCAGAAAACTATAACAATAAACTTACACGATCATATGCTATGTTTATAGTTTGGGTCTCATCCATCACATCATTCTCCCAATGATGTGATCCCATTATCAAATGACATCTCATGTCAACCGTTAGGAAACCTTGACCATCTTTGATTAACGAGCTAGTTTACTAGAGGCATACTAGGTACACCATGTTGTCTATATATCCACACATGAAATGTGTTTCCAATCAATACAATTATAGCATGGATAATAAACGATTATCATGAAGAAGGAAATAGAATAATAACCATTTTATTATTGCCTCTAGGGCATATTTCCAATAGTTTTCATATTGACATTTTTATGGGGTTTCTATTTCTATGCCCCCGGCTGCTTAGTTGTGTTCTGTTTTGCCCGAGACATCTAACTTTACACATTTGCACCACTCGCCCTATTAACATAAAAGCCCAAATGGAGCCTTGTCATCGGGTTAAAGCAGTTGACCTTTATCTGCTCAGCTACTGATGCATGGGGATGGATATCTTAGGACAGGTGGGACACATATGACAGGTGGGCCGTGGCCATGACTGCTTATGACGAGTAGGGCCTGGGTAGGTGAGCTATCACTTTCTTTTGCCTAAAATATCCTGACCCCGAGCGAGTCTCCGCATCCCCCACGAAGCCCCACGGCGTCGCTGCCGTGCCCCCTGGTAGCCCCACCGCCCACTCCGACCATCCACCTGAGCTCTGATGGGGCAGGAAAGTGGTTCTACCGACGGGCAACCCTTCCTCTCATATGCAAAAAAAAGTGATCGCTGGCCGACCAGTACGTTTCTAATCAAAACCCTAACAACTAGGATTCGTTTATACGTTGATTGAATGAGCGATTGAGCGATTTTTTGTGTCCATTTAAATTCTTTGATTCGTCATATTGGTATTTTATTAATGGCTAACAGGTCCGAGCTAGAAGAGGGCAACCGATTTGTCTTGCATCGGCAAAAATCTCTTGCTGGCCAAGTGCAAGAGATATGCCCCTGATTTTCATGCGTAAAATTTCTCTTGATGCACTCGCTAGGCTTGAAGCTGGAAGTGATGAGGGACAAGCTGAAGCGAATACTTCGTAATGGCAAGGGGGCAGGCCGAGTTGAGATTCGCATGTGGACAATGGCAGAGGCAATGGAGTCTCCAAATCGTCAACAACGAGCCCGCTTGTATGAGTACCGCTCCCCGCCTCTCCTCGCCGAATCCATAGGCGGAAGGGACAAAAAAAAATTGCATGTTCAAATAGAATGCATCATGCAAAATTTGCCAAAAATAGCAACATGCAAAACTTAGAAAAAACAACAACATGCGAAACTTACTTAAAATAGGATCAAACCTGCAATGTTGACATTTCAGAACTTGTGGTGTTTTGCTAGTTTATTACTTTTTTCCACTTACAATGCCATAGAATAGGGCTTCATGTAAAGGATTTGATTTTTTGAGGCTTTTCTCATTTTCTGCGATTTTTCGTAAAATGGGGTCAAACTTGCAAAGTTGGCCATTCATACCAAATGCTTATTAATTTTTCCACTTACTATGGCACATGATACGGCTTCATGCACAAAGATTTGAATTTTTTAGTTTATTTTTTAATTTCTTTGATTTCCGTAAAATGGGGTCAAACTTGCAGTGTTGGCCACTCATACCAAAAGGTTTGAAATTTCAAAATTTTCTTGTCCAAAGTACAATGATTTTTCTAAATTTCAGGAGCAAACTACATCACTTGTAGTTCAACTTTGAGAAAGTTCACACTGAAAATTCAATAACTCGTTGACATATAGCAATATTACTCTGAAATTCATGAAAGTTGGTAAGTAGGCTTCCAATGTGATCTACTATAGATGAAAAATAAAAAGACCCAAATTTATAACCTATTTCATGCACTTCATTCAAAAAAATCTAGCACTTGAAAACGAAAATAATTATTTTTATCAAAAATTATTATTATTATTATTATTATTATTATTATTATTATTAAAACATTAATCACAATGGTAACACCCATCGGTCTTCCAAATTTGAACATATTATCATGGACTGTACCATGGAAGTGGCTAGGGCCATTGCATATGCCTTGGAATCCATGCAAATTCATACTAAATAATCCATTCTGTGAAGTTTCTTTTTTAAAAACTTGTGGCATTTTTACTTTATTTTTTTCCTGTTATTATGGCACAGAATATGGCTCCATGCTCAAGGACTAATTTCTTTAGGCTCTTTTCCTTTTCTTTTGAATTTCTGCAAAATGGGGTCAAACTTGCAATGTTGGCCACTCATACCAAATGTTTTGAAATTTTATTTTATTTTCTTGTCCCAAATGCACACACCACCAACATTAGAGAGTAAAATAGTTTTTCCAAATTTTCAGGACTAAATTAAATCACACGTGTAGTACAAATTTGAACAAATTCAAATAATTCATGAAAATCCAGTAAATCATTAAAATATTATGATATTCTTTTAATTTCATGAAACTTGGTAAGTGGGCCTCCAATGTGATCTACTATCGATGAAAAAAATTAAAAGACACGATTTTATAACCTATTTCATGCACTTCATTCACAAAAAACCATTTCTAATGCTTAAAAAATCATTTTTATTCCAAAAACAATTATTATTCTACGCTTGAGTTTGCCAATGATGCTTCAATAAATATTTTTTCAATGGGCTTATAATTTAATTTCATTGAATATATGTTAGCGGATACACACATTGCGTGTGCAAAATTTATATATCTTATATAGATAAACCCCACTAGAGTGACTAATAACTCTACCCGTAAAAATAGACCACCAATTACTACTTCCCCGCGCATGTGTGATTCCACACCATCCAAATTGTTGTACCCATTTAATTTGCTTGCTTAGTCAACTAACATCCATCTTGACCTTGCAACATGCACGGTGGATTTTAAATTTACCGCATTTAAATTATTGCATGCTCAACTTTTTATAGGTTTTTCCCCTTTCTTTCTAGCATAGTTCAGATCTTTTATGTGAATTTATATTGTGTACAATATTTTGAAATCAAATATCAATTTCAAGGCAACGGGCAGGGTATCGTTTAGTTGCCAGTAATAGAAAGTTGTTTTTCAGGGGAAAAGTAGTATTTTTGCTAATATAGTTACTTTAAATAGAGTTAATACATGTTTTGGTACATAAACTTGTGGTGATGGGAACAGTTTCATACAAGAACTAAAAAACACCAAAAAGGTAATGCATAAACTCTACTGCTGTAACAAACACATACAAATCGCTCACGGCGCGACATTTGGCAGGCCACGTCGGATGATGGCACACGCCCGACGTCCTGTTATTTTTCAAAAAAAAAACAGACAGTTATATTATTTACGTTATTAGCCTCCCGGTCAGCAGCATGCAAAACTCCAAATATTGTGTCCTAACGGATGCATTGTTGTGCGCTGACTAAACTGACGAAAGTTCAGACTAGAGCTAGGATATGAGGGGAGCGGCTACAGCCAGCCTCGCCGTCGTGCGCCATCGACTTGCGTGCAGCTATCCTTCGCCGCTGGTCGAACCGTTCGCGCGTCGCCTCGTGGTGTGCCGTCACCCTGCGCACACGGTCAGCGTCGACGACTGTAACATCTGTGTGTGGAGCTAGTACTACATCGCATTCATCGTAGACGAAACGCCTGGTGGCCTCGTCTCTTGTTGCCGTGCTCATTGAACGGCCGCCCAGAGGTGGCAGAAGAGTCTGAACGTCGTATAATATACAAAACTGGTATAACAGAAGCAGTATGATCGAAATACTTTCAATGGTTTGAAAATACTTTTAGTCCACTGGTGACACTATGATGGAAGTACTTTCATATAGCCCACTGATACACCGACTGTTGCCCGCCATTACTGGTCTTGGGTTTGGGTTCGAGTCCCAGGAACCAAATTTTTGAAGTCAAATTTTTTTCTCATGTTGAGAGCAAAAGCAAAATCCAGTCATGTTGACAACATAAGCAAAATTTTTCAGCAGAGATTTGGAGACCACTAAATTCAGTCATGTTGGAAAGGTGCAAAAACACATATGTAGAAGCGTCTATGAATTTTATAGCAATCAAAATAGATATTAAAATTCAGACAAGTGTACTGATTTTGACAGAAAAATGCATCACTAGAACAGTCAAATTCATCTACAAATTTCAGTAAGCAAGACAACACATAAGTGCAGAATATGATCACAACAGATTGCCGAACTGGTTGACTTTTTACTGAATTTCATACCATGAAGTTCACACATAAAGAAAATCTCACACAATCAGTGGCTTCATCATTACAAAATTAATGGCTGCACCATAACAAAATGAGAACTTAATAACATAAAGTTCAGACATGAACTTCTATAAAGTACCTAGAAGTTCATTTAAGAACTCATTGCAATCTAGCATTGATCTCCTCGAGATGCATTCTGCGAAACCGGCACTTCATCTCCATCATCTCCAAACATGAGTCTATATAATGGATACTGAGATGGATCAGTTCCAGATCCACTCCAAGCTCCTTGCATGCCTGCTCCATTCCAAGCTTGTCCTATGCCTACTCCATTGTCAAATCCTCCTATGCCTGCTCCACTCCAAGATCCTCCTATGACTGCGCCATTAACAAACCCTCCATTGGCAGCTTCTTCTCTGCTAGCTCCATTGCTAGCCCCTCTCCCAACTCCTCTTGCTCTTGTTCCTCCTCTGCCAGCTCGTCTTGCTCTTGTTCCCCCTCTGTCAGCTCCTCTCCCAACTCCTCTTGCTCTTGTTCCTCCTTTGACAGCTCCTCTCTCAGTTCCTCTTGCTCTTGTTACTCCTCTGTCAGCTCCTCTACCAACTCCACTTTCAGTACTGTCTGCTGTTGTTTTTCTCTTCTTTTGTCTTCCTGCTTGTGCATTGGAACCAGGCTCATCTGGAATTGAGTCTATAGCATCAAGCACAAAAGCTGCTTGCTCTGGCAATGGTCCTGGTGGTGTCACTTGGCTCACATATGCTCTATCCTGCAAATGTGAAGATGCAAACAAAATAACTAGATTTATAATAAGGAAGAAAAATAAATGCATTTATACAAGTGCAAGAGAAATACAATTATGTTATACTAAAAAAATATTTTTTTCTTTCTGAATTTTACCTCATGGACCATCATGTACACCATGCTTGTTCTAACATTCATTGGGTCCAACCTGGGATTCAGTCTTGTTGACATTATATCCTGCGAAGGTAATACATGCATTATTAAGTTAATATAGTAACTTGCATAATTGTCTATGTTGCAAAATTTAGTAACTTGCAAGAGTGTCTATATATGTTGCAAAATTCAGTGACATGCCTGAAGAATTGAAGGATCTTCTATTTCTTCTTCTTCATCTAGTTGAGCTTCATGTTCTATTGCCATGTACTTGTCATGCCCTTTCTTGTTGTGATCCGATTTTCCACATATAGAGCAATGCATGGTCACACCCTTCTTGTTGAGATATACACTACTGTCTTTCTTCTTCTTCTCTTCTGGTGCCTTTTTCCTATTCTTTGGTGGCCTGCCCATTACCTTTGTGAAAACTGGCGGGTGCACTCTAATTCCATTCATTTTCTGCCAGTGAGATCTATCCCTCGTAGGCATGATGTTGTGACCATATGCCTTTAGATAGGTTTCTATAGTATAGAATTTGTGGACCAACTCTTCTGGATCTATCCGATCAGCTCTACAACAAGCAATTGTATGATTGCAGGGCACCCCACTAAGTTGAAATCTTTTACAATCACAACACCTAGATGGAATGTCCACAATGTATGTATTGTTTCCAGACTCAACAGAATATACTCCAAGTCCACAATGAGTTGGATAGCAGTTACCAGAGTACTCTGTATTCTTGTCGAGCTTCTTCCTGATCTTCGAGCAGATTCTCCCTGTCCACTTCTCCACTACTTCCCTCTGCTTACTCTCATGCCTTACAATCATCTTGTGCATTATACAATCCAGCATTGAAACAACGCAAAGCTCCCTGGCATCCAAGATGTAACTACAAGCACAAAGAAGAGAAAACATATCATAATTATCTCAACTAACAGATGTGAAAATTGTATTGAGTTATGAAATCATTAAAGTGCAAACAGATTACACCTGTTGTAAACTTCTGACATGTTGTTTAGTAGTATGTCACACTTTGGGAATTCTGAGAAAAATGCTTTAACCCACTAGTTTGGGGCCTTCCCATCCAACCAATTGTAAGCTGCTTCATTCTCCTCCTTGAGCTTCTCTCTATTCATGTTCCATTTGTCCTGATTTGTAGACCTGGCAATGGCCCAAAGCATATTCTTCATTGTTTCACCTTTGAACAATTGATGGAAGTTCTGGTACAAGTGTCTAACACAAAATCTGTGTTCCGCATCTGGGAAAACCTTTCCAACAGCATTGATTAATCCCTTCTGCCTATCACTCATGATAGTGTATGGTGAAGTGTTGAGAATATTTAGATCATCTTTTAGTGTAGTGAGGAACCATTCCCATGTAAATGTCGACTTGACCTCAACCATACCCATGGCAATTGGAAAGATGCAGTCATTTGGGTCTATACCCACAGCTGTAAGCAATTGCCCTTTGTACTTGCTCTTCAAGTGACACCCATCAACAAAGATTATAGGTCTGCAACCATTCAAGAAGCCTCTCTTGCATACATCATAGGACCAATATAGTGATGATAAATGATCCTTCGGCTCTAGATCATCCTTCTCCTTCACCTTTGTTGTGCAAGCAATAAATTTGCTTCCAGGGTTGCTTCTCCGTAATTCCTGATCATAATCCCATAGCATGCTATATTGAGATGCTTCATCTCCATTAATGATCCTCAGTGCCTCTTTCCTGGCTCTACCCAATTTCATTCTGTCTGGCAACAACTTAAATTGTTTTTGAACTTTTCTTCCAAAAGTTACCAAGTCCATCTTCTTATTATCTCTAAATTCATCTATGAACATCTGTGTGAGATATTTAACTGTGAGGCACTTGGAGTTCCATGTTTTCTGACAGGTGTGGACTCCATTGTACTCTCTCACAACAATGCTGCTTGTTCTATTGTCTCTTGAAGCTTTAAGCTTCCAAGGACAATCATATTGACATGATGCATTTAACCTCTCTGCCTCATTCATTGGTTTATAGATTTTAACTCTATTTTTGACACTGTATGCAGTGAGTGCAGCCCTTAGTTCCTTCATTTCTCCAAATACCAAGCCAACCCTGAACATTGGGTTGGTGCTATCCAGCTTTGGATTGAATGCCCTAAATCTGTAGTTAAGCTTCTCAAGCTCTTCCTTGGACAGATTCAGGTCATCATCATCTAATGGGTCATCTTCCTCAAATATTTCAACTTGCATCTCATTGTTGTCATTCAGCTCCGGATCCACATTCTCAGCAAACAGATCATCGTCCCCATCTTCACAGTCAAAGTCACTCTCATAAAAATCTGAGTCGGTCTCCTCCTCTTTAACTTCTTCCTCTTCTTGCCATGCTTCCTCAACATATGCACCAGAAGTTCCACGAGTAATAACCTTTGGTAGTGCCGGGCATCCATTGAGTATAACTTGATCACCATACAAAGTCCTTATTTTGTTTTGCTCATCCACTATTACCTCCAATGTTTCAGCTTCTTTGCTTGCAGTGACCATACCGGCAATTGCTTCCTCTGTGTCCACACAAACAAGGCCATCCACAATATCTTTCCCCGGCAAAACCCAATACACTTTGACCAATGGATCAGTGGGATCATAATCCATCCTGGACAAACAATACTTCACCATTGCCAATGACCATGTATCAACATGGCAGTAGTCGAAAGCATCATGTGTGCATTCAACATATGTATATGATCTGTTTGTAGTTGGACCATACCCTATGAATATCCCATTGTGCTCAAATTCAACCGTAAACAACTGACTATCTTCTCCATTTGTTACTGCACAAAGTAGAAAATTTCAAGCAGACATTACTACACAAAGTAACCAACTGTAGGCACTTCCATAAATGAAAATCCAATCTTTTAAACTGAAATTGCAGTACACATACTTCCATAACTGAATTTATCATCAAGCAGACATGTTTCCATCTACTGGAGTATTTACTAATACGGGCTGGAATTGTACTAGTACTAAGCACATAGAGTACCAAGATTAACTAGTACTAACTGCTTGAGTTAATATTTTACTACCTAATAATCACCTATGTTGATTAATTAGTACCATTAGTGCTCTCTGAATCTGGCCAGCCATAGAACAAGCTGAATGGCCACCTCTCTCGACACCAAAGTGGACAAGCTATTAACATATAATATTCACATAACCTGGTCCTCTTCTCTCGATCTGAAAGGGCTTGGTCTACATCCCACCTGTGAACAGGCAACTCTGCTCTGCTCTCCATAACGCAGCGCTAAGAAAACAATTGATCCCCGGGAAATAAAAATATAAAAACCAACAGCCACACACATGCGTGCACCCCTGCCCTGAACATCGTGCATGCTCCTTCACTGGTAAGTACCCAAAATCACCTCTTTTAATCAGTATCAACAACAACAGACAAACTACAGCCCTGCCGCGTCAAATCAACTACACCCCTGCCCCGATCCCCCAAAACCTAGTCATGTAGTCCACTATCAGTTCCTGAGACAAAACTCATACCAGCACGCACAGAAACCACCCACTTTTTGGCACAAAACATGACGAACATGGATTGATCATTGGGGCCACCTAAACCTAACCAAATCCATGCCGATTAGGTTCCCAACAGCAGTACAGAGGCATGGATTTGGTACATACTGTCCTCGGGAGGAAACTCCCCTGGTTCCCGAAGCCGCGGCTCCATGGGAGTGTTGATCGCCGGCATCGCCGCGCCCAAGACGGTGTCTCCCTGGTTCGCCTCAAAGATGTCCAGGAGGAGACAGGGGAGGGGTTTGGGGAGGGGTTACGAGGGCGTCCCCTGTATATCTAAACCGTCCAGGCTGTTTTTGTTAAACTCCATTAAACCTGCGCAGGTGATGATGAAGGACTGAATTTTGTGACAGTTTCAGGTGGTTTCTGCATAAATGCAGCTTCAGTCCGTCATCGAGGCTATCGACGTGGCACTCCACGTAGACTGGTTCACACGGATTTGTATGCGTTTGTTACAGCGGTAGAGTTTATGTACTACTTTTTTGGAGTTTTTTAGTTCTTGTATGAAACTGTTCCATCACCACAAATTTATGTATCAAAACATGTATTAACTCTTAACAACCGCCTAACAATACCGTTTTCTCGGCGCCAGGGCTATGTCTCACCCGCACGGATTCCTATTAGGAATTGCCTACGGGTGAGCGAATCGGGCTGGCCCATGGATGCAATCGCTTACTCCCGCTCGTACTTCACTATAGGTTTGCTCCCCCCTCCCATTTGTTTTTTTTTGATTTTATGTTTCTTCACAGGTTTTCTTTATTTTTTATTTTTTCTTCGGTATACTTTGTTTTCACTTGTTTTTTCTTTTTTTCTTTTTGCGTTATACATGTTTAGAACAATTCTTTGAAAAGGCAGTAACATTTTTCAAATACATGTTGTATATTTTTTAATGGCCATAAACATGTTTACAAACTACACAAATAATGTTTTACATTTTATAAACATCTTTAAATTTTCATGGCCATTTTTCGGAAACAAGTGAATATTTGTTGAATTGCTTGAATTTTTCCTTCAAAATGCCACGTACATTTTGTGTTAATCGTAGGAAACATTTTTGCCATTACACAAACATTGTTTTTACGTTGTATACACCTTTTTTGCAAATGTTAGAAACACATTTTTTAAACTAATGAATATTTTTTAAATGTAATGCGCATTTTTCTTGAATGTATGAAATATTTTTAAATATTTATGCGAACATTTTTAACATTGCATAAACAATTTGTTTAAATGTGACATAATTTTTTTTAACGTGTCACACTTTTTAAATCACGAAAAAAACTTACACATGATTAAAAAAAATATATACATGTTTAACACTTTGAAATGGATGATTAACATGTTTCAAAAAATACATGTAAAGTGTTTAAACATAGCTGATGTCACCTCTCCAAACCTTGGCTCCCAACCCCTTGGCTGTATCGGTACTCCTTCCCGATAAAACCCGCAGTCGACCAACGCTGCCTCTTCTCCATCCCATCTCCGCGTCTACGTCCAATACGTTTCTCGTCCCCCTCCCCCCCAGCCGATCAAACCCACAACAACCCTAACCATCAAGATCGATGGCCAGCACGAACCCGCCAACGGCGATGCATAGAGCGGAACGATCGGGAGCCTTCCTTTTCACCTCATGGAGAAGATCCTCAGCCGCATCAGCCCGCTTGAGTCAGTGCGCTTCGTCGCTGCCTGCAAGTCCTGGGTGGCGATCGTCTCCAGCCTCGCGAGACCCACCCGCCGATTGGCGCTCGAGCTCCTACTCGGGCCCACATGCTGTTCCTGCTCGAGTCAACAATGCCGTCGTGGGGCCATCTTCTCCTTGCTGGTCGACCAAGAGGTGTCGTCGACGCCAGTGATCGTTGTTCGTTTGCACGTTGCGTTCATCCATGGGGCGGGTATAGAGTTGTCTGGTGCCTTGCCCTGCAACAACTTCTCATTGGCGGACGTCCTCATCGACCCCGTTACTGGCACACTCCAGAGCATCGAGATTTATGGCAGCACATGTTTTAGGAGGAACCCCGATCGAGGGCCGCTGCTGGTGCCAACGCATTGTTTACCGAGTGTCTTGGGAGTATCTCTGTTGTGGTGCGAGGAGGAGCAGTGGTTTGAAGAGAAGCTCCTCCGGCCCAACGCGTTCAAAGGTTGTGTTGATATCCTCTTTGTGGCCTACGCCAAAAAACTAAAAAAATGAGGCAGTGAAAGAAAATAAGACCGGAAGGGCATTTAATGGGCCTGGGATGTCGGAGTCCAACATACTGTCGTCGAAACTCCCTCACCTCCTCCCCTTTTTTGCGGAAGAAAATGCGTCCGGACCATCGAGCCAACCGAGACATAATAACAACACGTCTGAACCGCAGGATCCAAACACATCCAGGCGGTTTGAGTGTGGGCATTTAGATGCCATAAAGAGTTGAGTAATTAACACTACAGAGTTCAAAGTGAAACACTAAAAAAAATGACACGCCAACACAGAACACATGCATCGTTGCGAACTCACAAGCGAGCAGAGGGCAGCGCGCGGCGGACAGCAAAGCAGCAAGCGACACACCTTAGCAGTCTCGCTTGCAGGACATCAGCAGAGGGTTCCCTCGCCTCCTCCTCGTCCTCGCCGCCGTCGCGCTGCCTCGCTCCGCTGGCGCCAGGCGTGCATGGCGGCGTACGTGCGGCGCGCCGAGGCAGCGCGAGGTGGGAGCTGCACCGCCGGCCGCTTCGTGGCCGCGACGGCGCGTCGGGGCAGCGCGGAGGGAGAGGCTCGCCGATGAAGGCAAGGCAGTCCACTGGACTGGACTGGACGAAGGGAAGGAGAGCTGCTGCCGGCCACGGCCGCCGCCGCGGCGCGTCTGTTCGGGGAGAGGACGGAACCCGTGCGGGCCTGTGCGGGTGCGTGGGCCGTGCCGAGGAAACGGCCCGCAGGCCCGAAGCCCTGGACGGCGATGGGCCACCGCCAGGCACCTTGAAATACCCCCGCCTTGGCGCCCAGCGTAACTGCCGCAACCAACAGCCAACGGAGCTCGCCTCCTCTCCTCGCCGGAGCGCCAAGAAACCCCACCTCTCGCCACCGCGCAGCGAGCAGCGCCCACCGCCTCGGCTCCCCAGCGCCGGGGACCTATGGACAGGTTCCACGACGGGCAGCACGTGTGGCTGCGGAGCCGCGCGCACGGCACGTACCTCAGCGCCGGCAGTGACGGGAGGAGCGTCTCCCTCCGCCGGCGCCGCGCGTCGCTCAAGGCGGCCTGGGCGGTGAACATCCACCAAGGCAACGTGCCGTACCTGCTCCTCCACAGCGCCGCCTACGGCCGCTACCTCGCCGCCAACGGCTTCGGCCGCGCCGAGCAGCGCGACTACGACCAGCCGGACGGACTGCCGGAGGTACAGGCCATCATGTGGGAGGCCTTCGAGACGGGCTTCGGCGACGACGTCGTGCTCCGCAACGTCCGCGGCCGCTACCTCCGCGCCAACCGCAGGTACCTCCGCTGGAACACCGGCGGCGTCACCGTCGAGGACACGGACAACGACGGCATCATGATGTGCTGGACCGTCGAGCCCATCCCCCCAGAGAGGCGGGCATGCCTGATCTTCCTTCCCCGCCCGTGAGTTCGCCATGACCAGCTTCTTGTCTTGCCTTGCCTTCTTCTTCTCGAATTGCCAAATTCATTCGCTGGAGCAATTCCTGACCTGTTCTTGCCAAATTTGCGCTTCTCCTGACGATTCCTGAACAACTCAACTGCAGAACCACTTCCTCTACACCGTGCTCGGCCAGGCGTGGCGGCTGATCGAGTTCGTGCGAGCGGACGCCGAGGGGCTCTACGACGAGGACGACTGGCACATGTTCCCTTTGAGGGGGAGGTACGTGCACCACCTGAGGAACGAGCTGGCCGACCGCATCGCCTTCATGGACGGCCAGGACCCCGACGGCTTCGCCATGTGCGTCCAGGCGGGCCGTTTCGGGAGGCTGACTCCACTCGTCGTCGACCTGCCCCGCTACACTGGCCACGTCGAGACACACCATATTGTCGTGATCATGTCCGGGACCCCTGGTGAGAGCCTCCCTCCCTCCACGTCACAACTCACAACTTCCTAAACATTTCCTCATGCTAGTTTTGATTGATTTTGTTATGCAAAATGTACAGATTTTGGTGCAGTCACTATTTGCTGCACGGCTAATCAGCTCGTGTTTGAAAAAAAGTTTACTCAAACTGTTACAGTCTGAGAAACCGTTTACTGAAATTGTTGTAGTCTGAGGAAAAGTTTACTGAAACTGTTATAGGCCGAAACTTGTTAGGTGTTGGGAATTATCTGCAACTGCAGTAATCTTGTAGATAAATGAAAGATGATCTGTGGGTAGTTGGTTATTGGGGGAGAAATCATTATGGAACTTAAAAGTCCAAATCAGTTAATTCATGATCCATCTCTTTTCAGCCTTCACAGAGAAGATGGTGATATCCGTTTGATTTGGCCCATTTTACTTGCATTGAACAAACTTTAGGTTCCAACAAAACAACACTAAACTGAGTATATCTATTTATTTTGCATAGCTCTGAGATTTAGATTGTTCATGTGCTGCTCCCTACTGATCTTCTTTATCGAGAAACGTACTGTCAGTCTCGAATCTGTTATGCACAATGCACAGATGTCGGTGTAGATACTATTTTGCTGCATGACCATGATATTAGTGGAGTGCTAACCTGATCTTATGATGCGCTTGTCTTGGGACTTCTCTGAAACTGCTGTAGTCTTGTACAAGATGGTAGAAGTAGGTGCCATGTGGATTTATCAGTCTGTGACTCTGTACACATGGTAAAAGATGGTCTGAACACTTCTGTCTTTGATTCAGATAATTCAGTTCGTCCATATCGTAACATTTGCCACTATTAGAATCATGGACCCTAAAAAGACAAATCATGTTCAGTCATCTCATTTCACCTTTGCAGAGAAGATACTAATTTTCTAACCTGTGAATAAAATTCAGGTAGTATCTTACAATAGGGAATAAAAAGCTTAGTCCCTTGCACTTGCACATAATATTGTTTCTGGCTTTGTGTTGTTTATATATCATTATTGATTATTGTTCTGCCGCCCTAACTGGTTCATACTTTCTGCTGATTCAGCTTACGATGAGCTGCGACACCCTGATGTCAACGCAATATAGAGAAAGCTCAGAGCGGGAGGACTGACAGTTCACCTTTTCATAAGTTGCGCCACCTCGGATGCGATGACAGCAGAACTGGACGCCTACTTTTGCCTATAGACACATAGATATAGGTTCAGAAAACTCAGCACCTCTCGTGCTTCTTCGGCTAGCTAAACTTGGTGAAAATGTCGCGTCCGATTGCTGAACAACACTGTAGTGATGCTGGTTGTAGTAGTCGTTTTAGCGCTGCTCTTCTGACATTCATCTCTCTGACGTGATTGCCACTGCTTCAGAGCATTTCACTGTAGGTTTTTTTTCTTTGCAATGAGTTGATGATTCTGCGGTTTTTTCAGATCATGCATTCCGCATAACTGGAAAATGCGGTGGCTTTGCAGTGGTTTTGTAGATGGTCCTGCATTCCTTTTGTACTATGCATTTCTCTTAGATGAAGCATCTGATATCAACAACGATTTGGTTCTTCTTGCTGTTAGTTGGGCACTTGAGTTTAGATGTCGTTCCTTGCTGTGATTTGGAGGTTTTTGCTGAGTTCTCTTCTACGCGATGGATTACGGTGTCTTCACCTACATGGTCGACCGGCGTGGGCCGCTGCCATGGGGGCTGGAGAGGCTCGCCAATGACCGGGCGCAGTTTGTTAGTGAGCAATCATCGTTCGCGGTGTGCGCATCACAGACACAGGGATGCATGGGCAGCTGCATCTACTTTGTGACATTCCGACGGCCACAGCACTTGGGGTGTGTATTACATGGAGGAGCAGAAGGTGTTGTTTGAACGCCCAGTCGGTGATTTGCCAGGAAGGGGGTTCATTGATACATCTTGTGAAGTTCTCTTTTTTTTACACTCTTATTATGTGGTTTGTCTCTTACATTGCCGTTTTACTGGAACAACAAGTGACCAATGTAGAATGTATTTGGTTTGCGTGATTGCACACATACCTAATGAGAGTGGGTTTTGGTTAGGACTAGGATCTCTACTCCTAAAAGTTTGCACGCATCTTAAACTTACTTACAAAGGTTATTCCCACATATTCATGATCAACTAATTATAATCCCTATTCTCCCAATGCATGAAACAAGAGATCAGAACAATCAAATACTCCCTCCGTCCGGAAATAAAATGGATGTATCTATAACTAAAATAAGTCTAGATACATTCATTTCTAGGATAAGAATTTCCGGACGGAGGGAGTATTTATGATTGAAGAGGTAACTTCTAAGCTCCACCTTTAATCTGCATCGAAATATGTGAGCTTTTCTAGTGTACTTGCAACAAAAGAATTGTGTGTGGCATACAGAACACACACACACACACACACAAAAAAAAAAAAGTATGGCTTGGAAGATAACAATCTCTAGTGTACATGCAACAAATCTGAAGAACAGATAAATCTTGAGCTGCTAGCAACATGCCCCTTGTATGGTGTTATGGATGAACGCTTTTTTCATGCTTCAAGAGCGGTTTGGCAGCTAGAATCCTGGCCATGAATGATCAGTACTCCTCAAACCGGTTAAGGGGACACGGGCAACTTAAGCTGTTTCAACTTGCCATACCATGTTCATCACGCCAAATTGTTCCATTCCAATAAACCACCCTTACAAGACAAAGGACCAAAGGAGCAATGCAATACCCAGGCACATGATCAAACATTTGCCAAGCAATACAACTCTTCAAATTCAGTGCTCCTTACATTCTCATAAACGCCTGATTAAACCAGCTTACATTCTCATAATCTGATTACATTCTCATAAAGGCCTGATTAAGCATAAGAAACCGAAGACACATGAACTGCAACTTACATTCTCATAATCTGATTAAACCAGCTAGTATACCTAGAGCATTTGGCCTTTTCTCTTCTTTCCAGAGTTTGCACAGTTTACTGCGCACGCCGGTGATGCACTGACCACAGGGATGAACCACCGCGCAGCTTTGTACTTTCCCCATGAACCACCAATGGGGCGTTGAAACAACACCTTCTGCTCCTCCATGGAATATACACCCCAAGTGTTGTGAATGTAGGAATGATCGTCGAGCTCGCTCACAAAGTAGATACAATTGCCCCTGCACCCAGGTGTCTCAGACACGCGCACCGCGAACGATGATTGCTCGCTCACAAACAGCGCCCGGTCATCGGCGAGCCTCTCCACTTTCACCCATCGTGGCCCCTCGAGATCCAGCTTGTACACCTCGAAACCACCGATGGTCTTGGGGCACCAGGGTTCTTCTGGTGCGAGCACCGGGCCAACAAACATGATTTCTCCTTCTGACTCGAGCAGGTGGGAGTTCCGGAGGTAGCGGTACCCGCAGATCGGGGAGTACTGCTCGAGAATGCTCGGCACACGGAGCCTCGTCAGGCGCCAGGGCGGCGGCACACGCGTATCCACGGTGTCGGTGAAGCCGGAGAATTCCATGGCGTAGAAGATGCCGCCGCTGTAGGCCACCAGATCGATGGCAGCGCCCCTTGTGAACTCTTCGGGCAGGAGCAGGTTCTGCTCGGACCACTCCTCCTCCTCGCGCCACCGGAGAGAGACGGTCCGCTCGACGTACTGGCTAACGAAGAAGGCGTCGGCGCCGGCGGCGGCCCTGACCGTTGGTTGAATCAGAAGCCTGTTCCGGGGAGCGTACATCTGGATGCTCTGGAACGCGCCGGTGACGGGGTTGACGAGGACGACGCGGTTGCCTTCCGCGAAGGAGAGATCGCCGCAGGCCAAGGCGGCAGATAACTTTATGTTGCCATCTTTCGCGTGGCTGACCATGGCCGGCAGCCGGGCGGGGATCGCCGGCGCGGGCGAGTCCTCGTCGTCGGTCGGCACGGAGAAGACGGCGCCGCGGCAGCACTCCATGTCGGGCATGCACAGGAGATCGAGGAGGTACTCGTCCTCGTCGAAGACCTCGAGCGCGAACAGGTGCGGGGCGGGCGTCGCGAGCCGCTCGGAGATGGTCGCCGCCCAGAACTTGCAGACGGCGGCGAGGGGCGCCGACTCGAGCGGGCTTATGCGGCGGAGGATCCTCTCCGTGAGGTGGAAAGGAAGGCCGCCGATGGTGCCGCTCGCCGCGTCGCCGTCGGCAGGTTCGTGCTGGGCGCCGACCTTGCCGGTCAGGATTGCTGTGGGTTTGATCGGCTCCATATGAGGGAGGGAGAGAGAAACGTAGGGGCCGTAGACGCGGCGAGGGGGGTGGGGAGGAGGCCGGGGCTGGCGGCGGCGTTGGCCGGAGCGAGAGATGGGATCGGGGAGGAGGGGTTGGAGGCTTGGAGCCAGGGTTTGGAGAGGTGGACCGCTGGGCCAGTTCGGACTTCGTTTTTTTTTTTTTTTTGAGGGGGCCAGTTCGGACTTCGTAGACGGCTCTATCAAAGGCCCGTCTAAGAGCAACCAAAAACAGCTCCCGTATCACTGAAATCAATATGCTTTCTGAAAATGATCCATATATATTATCAAAATTCACCGGCAGTATAAAACACACCAAACATAATAAAAATTATATCGAGATTTCGAAACAACCTAACGACCACTACCGCCATCAAAATGAGTCGTCGATGTGTAGATGTTATCGCTCTCGGGTCGGAGTTGGCTTGACTTTATCAATAACCACCGAGAAGTCTTCATGCAAATGCCCGTAAGGACCAGCACCCTGGAGTCGTGGTTGTCGTCATTAAACCCTGGAATATATCTGAAGTACATGACATCAAATCTCGCCACACGACAAGAAATCCTAACCTTAGAGCATATACAGCCGCACCTTGCAAATCCGACCCCTCAAACGCCCGCAAACAGGCTCGTGCGCGTTCGCGGACAGTGACCGGTTGTAAGAGCACATTTCTCCATGTGTGGTTTTGGTAATTGATGACACCTCTATGGATTAATGGTTGCCTTGAGTTATATTCGAAGGATTTATCCATAGGCACTTCTTGAAGTCCATCTGTTGGGTTTCAAGGAGTTTATCTGATGACCAAGATGGTATTCAAGGTTTATTCAAATATTGGTCATGTGAGAGTTGAGCTTATTGCAAGCATGTCTTCAAGAAGAAGATTGTGTGAGCATTCATGATTACCTTCAAGACATCATCTTTATGAAGAGAGAAGATAAGATACAAGGTTGATCAAGACTAAATCAAAGAGTGAATCAAGTGATCAACACACAAAGCGTACAAGATGTACCGAGAGGGATCAAGTGATCCCATGGTATGGTAAGCATTGTCCATTACGCTTTGTGTACTAACCCATGGTCTACGTGAGAGTTCTTTGTGGGGTTAGATATATTTTCATGGGCTTGCATCAAGAGGCAGATCCCATGCATCCCATGGAAGATGACATCAAGTGGAGATCGTCATCAAGGTTGCGATGTGCAAGCTCAAGTGAAGCATCACAGGGAGATCATGCTTGAGGCTCGCCGTTCATTGTGATGACAATGGACTTGTGAAGGTGTGCTGAAGAGTGGCTCACCCATAGTGGGGTATGGGGGAGCAATCATCTAGTCTTCATCAAGTCAACGCAATCAAGAAAGGTGGTCCATCTTGAGGAAGTCAAGATCATCATCATCTAGCTCAAGTGGACCATGCGCAAGGCTAAGGTTTGACCTTGATAGGGTATTCTATTTTACTGGTCTCATGGTGGTAGTTGAGAGACCGGGTTATAGGATCGATTGTCGTACTATCAAGGAGGGCTCTCAAGTGAGTAGCTTGATCGTATCGTCCGTTGAGAGCTCAAACCATTGCATTCTTGACATCATCATCTTTCTTGGTTCTTGATTGGATTTTCTCTATGTGGGTTCTTTAGCTCGTGGTTATCTTTGTGACAAGCTCTACTACATCGAAAACGGATTTCATATGCTTCGTCTATTGCGTTTTCGGTGTTGGAGGTTTTACCTGTCTTATTCGAGGAAGGGTTCTCACCATTTTCTTATGGTCCTTTTCTCATTTTATTCTTATTGATATTTCAATCAAGATTGTGTTATCCCATGTCGTTATCTTTCCAACAAACTTTGTTTCGTTGAATTCGGAATTCGTTTGCAAAAGTTGTGGCAGTTTTGGTATTCTTAAAAGGCTGCATCGGTACTACCGCGGCTAGAGCGGATGTAATTTTTTACTACCGCTCCAGAGCGGTACTGATACGTCTCCATCGTATCTATAAATTTTGATTGTTTCATGCCAATCTTCTACAACTTTCATATACTTTTGGCAACTTTTTATACTATTTTTGGGACTAACATATTGATCTAGTGCCTAGTGCCAGTTCCTGTTTGTTGCATGTTTTTTGTTTTGTAGAAAATCCATATAAAACTAAGTCCAAATGGGATAAAAACTTATGAAGATTTTTTTGGAATATATGTGAATTTTTGGAAGTGGAATCAACGGAAGGTCGTGCCCGAGGGGACCACAAGCCAGGGGGTGCGCCCTACCCCCCTGGCCGCGCCCTGGGCCCTTGTGACCAGCACATAGGTCGGTTGGAGCTCTCCTTTGTCCGCAAGAAAGATAATTTTTGGATAAAGATCCCCTCAAATGTTAGCCCGATCGGAGTTACGGATCTCCGTATATTTAAGAAACGGTGAAAGGCCAGAATCTGGGAGCACAGAAACAGAAGGAAACAGAGAGAGAGATCCAATCTCGGAGGGGCTCTCGCCCCTTTGCCGCCATGGAGGCCATGGACCAGAGGGGAAACCCTTCTCCCATCTAGGAGGAAGGTCAAGGAAGAAGAAGAAGGAGGGGGTCTGTCTCCCCCTCTCTCCCGATGGCACCGGAACGCCGCCGGGGCCATCATCGTGACGGCGATCTACTCCAACAACTCCGTCATCTTCACCAACACCTCCATCACCTTCCCCCATCTATTTACAGTGGTCCACTCCCCCACAACCCACTGTATCCTCTACTTGAACATGGTGCTTTATGCTTCATATTATTATCCAATGATGTGTTGGCATCCTATGATGTCTGATTAGATCTATTATGTCCTATTGGTTGATTGATGATCATGATTGGTTTGAGTTGCATGTTTTATTATTGGTGCTGTCCTATGGTGCTCTCCGTGTCGCGCAAGCGTGAGGATCCTCGCTGTAGGGTGTTGCAATGTGTTCATGATTTTCCTACGGTGGGTTGCTTGAGTTATAGAAGCATAAACCCGAGTAGGTGGGTTGTTGCTATTGGGGAACGTTGCATGGGAAACAAAAAAATTCCTACGCTTCACCAAGATCAATCTAGGAGATGAGCGTCTACGAGAGGGGAGAGTGGATCTACATACCCTTGCAGATCGCTAAGAGGGAAGTGTTAAGAAACGCGGTTGATGTAGTTGAACGTCTTCGCGATCCAAATCATCGAGCGTCCTGCGATCCAATCACGATCCGTGTCGATCTAGCGCCGAACGGACGGCACCTCCGCATTCAGCACACGTATGGCTTGATGACGATCTCGGCCTTCTTGATCCAGCAAGAGGGAGCAGAGAGGTAGACGAGTTCTCCGGCAGTGCGACGATGTTGTGGCGATGGTGGTGGAGTTATTCCAGCAGGGCTTCGCCTAAGCACCGCTGAAAACCGATCTAGAGGAGAAACTGCGATCTAGATGAGAGGTAGCACGTGGCTGTTTTCTGTCTCCAAAAAACCCTTAAACCTCTAGTATATATAAGAGGAGGGAGGAGGAGGCTTGTCCCCCAAGGTCCAGCCCCTAGCTTTGGCCGAAGTGGGAGGGAGGAGTCCTCCTCCTCCACTCCTAGTAGGATTAGGACTCCTTCCTTATTTCCCACTTTTGCCTTCTTTCCACCTTGGGTTTTCTTACCTAGCCGCATGGGCTTCCTGTGGGCCTTCGGCCAGCCCACTAAGGGCTGGTATTCCTTCTCCCACAGACCATGTAGACTCTTGGGTCGAGATACCCCTCCCGATGATCCCCCGGTACCCTTCCGACACTCCCGATACACTACTGATGAGCCCGAAACTTTTTCGGTGACCAAACATGACTTCCTATACATCAATCTTTACCTTCGGACCATTCCGGAGCTCCTCGTGACATCCGGAATCTCATTCGGGACTTCAAACAACCTTAGGTAACCACCATACATAACTCTATACTACCAAAACGTCACCGAACCTTAAATGTGTAGACCCTGTGGGTTCAAGAACTATGTAGACATGACTGAGACACCTCTACGGTCAATAACCAATAGCAGGACCTGGATGCCCATATTGATTTCTACATATTCTACGAAGATCTTTATCGGTCGAACCTCTATGTTAAGGATTCAGTTAATCCCGTATGATGTTCCCTTTGTTCTTCGGTATGTTACTTGCCTGAGATTCGATTGTCGGTATCTCCATACCTAGTTCAGTCTCATTCCCGGCAAGTCTCTTTACTCGTTTCCGTCATACAAGATCATGTGGCTAACACTTATTCACATTGCTTGCAAGGCTTATTGTGATGTTGTATTACCGAGTGGGCCCTGATATACCTCTCTGTCACACGGAGTAACAAATCCCAGTGTTGATCCATGCCAACCCAGCAGACACCCTCGAAGATACTTGTAGAGCACCTTTATAGTCACCCAGTTACGTTGCGATGTTTGATACACACAAGGCACTCCTCCGGTGTCCGTGAGTTGCATGATCTCATGGTCATAGGAACATATACTCGACATGCAGAAAACGGTAGCAATAAACTAACACGATCATATGCTACGTTTATAGTTTGGGTCTTGTCCATCCCATCATTCTCCTAATGATGTGATCCCGTTATCAAATGACATCTCATGTCAATGGCTAGGAAACCTTGACCATCTTTGATCAACGAGCTAGTTTACTAGAGGCACACTAGGGACAATGTGTTGTCTATATATCCACACATGCAATGTGTTTCCAATCAATACAATTATAGCATGGATAATAAACAATTATCATGAACAAGGAAATATAATAATAAAGACTTTATTTATTGCCTCTAGGTCATATTTGCAACAGTCTCCCACTTGCACTAGAGTTAATAATCTAGTTCACATCACTATGTGATTTACATTGTAATGAATCGAACACCCATGCAGTTCTGGTGTTGATCATGTTTAGCCCTTGGAAGAGGTTTAGTCAACGGGTCTGCAACATTCAGATCCGTGTTCACTTTGCAAATATTTATGTCCTTCTCCTCAATGTAATCGCAGATGGAATTGAAGCGTCACTTTATGTGTCTGGTCCTCTTGTGAAACCTTGGTTCCTTAGCCAGAGCAATGGCACCAGTGTTGTCATAGAACAGAGTAATTGGATTCAGTGCACTGGGCACTACTCCAAGATCTGTCATGAACTGCTTCATCCAGACACCTTCCTTCGTTGCCTCCGAGGCTGCGATGTACTCCGCTTCGCATGTAGAATCGGCTACCACGCTTTGCTTGGAACTGCACCAGCTTATCGCTCCCCCGTTGAGAATAAATATGTATCTGGTTTGCGACTTAGAGTCATCCGGATCAGTGTCAAAGCTTGCATCAACGTAACCCTTTACGACGAGCTCTTGATCACCTCCATAAACGAGAAACATTTCCTTAGTCCTTTTCAGGTACTTAAGGATATTCTTGACCGTCGTCCAGTGCTCCATTCCAGAATCACTTTGAAACCTTCCGGCCATACTTATGGCAAGGCTGACATCGGGTCTTGTGCACAACATTGCATACATGATAGAGCCTATGGTTGAAGCATAGGGGATGACACTCATCTTCTCTGTATCTTCTGCAGTCACTAGGCATTGAGTCTTACTCAACTTCACACCTTGTAACACAGGCAAGAACCCCTTCTTGGACTGATCCATTTTGAACTTCTTCAAAACATTATCAAGGTATGTGCTTTGTGAAAGTGCTATTAAGCGTCTCAATCTATCTCTATAGATCTTAATGCCTAATATGAAAGCAACTTCTCCCAGGTCCTTCATTGAAAAACTCTTGTTTAAATATTCCTTCACGCTTTTCAGCATTTCTATATTGTTTCAAATCAGCAATATGTCATCCACACATAATATTAGAAAAGCTGTAGAGCTCCCACTCACTTTCTGGTAAATACAAGCTTCTCCATAAACTTGTATGAACCCAAACGCTTTGATCACCTCATCAAAGCGCTTATTCCAACTCTGACATGCTTGCACCAGTCTATAAATGGATCGCTGGAGTTTGCAAACTTTATCAGCACTCTCTAGATCGACAAAGCCTTCTAGTTGCATCATATACAAGTCTTCCTCAAGGAAACCGTTGAGGAACGCTATTTTGACATCCATATGCCAAATTTCATAGTCGAAATATGCAGCTATTGCTAACATGATTCTGACAGACTTAAGCATCGCTACGGCTGAGAAGGTCTCATCGTAGTCAACTCCTTGAACTTGTGAAAAACTCTTTGCCACAAGTCGAGCTTTATAGACGGTGATATTACCGTCCGCGTCCGTCTTCTTCTTAAAGATCCATTTGTTCTGAATGGACTTTCACCCTTTAGGTAATACTTCCAAAGTCCATACTTTGTTTTCATACATGGATCCCATCTCGGATTTCATGGCCTCTAAACATTTCTCGGAATTCGGGCCCATCATCGCTCCTCATAGCTCGTAGGTTCATTGTTGTCCAACAACATGACCTCCAAGAAAGGGGTGTCGTACCACTCAGGAGCAGTACGCGGCCTTGTCGACCTACGAGGTTCAATAGTAACTTGATCCGAAGCTTCATGATCATCATCATTAACTTCCTCTTCAACTGTCGTAGGCTCCATAGAAACATCTTTCTGCGCTGCGCTACTCTATGGTTGAAGTAAAGGTTCAATAACCTCATCAAGCTCTAGTTTCCTTCCACTCAATTCTTTCGAGAGAAACTCTTTCTCAAGAAATGTTCCGTTCTTAGCAACAAACACTTTGCCTTCGGATCTGAGATAGAAGGTATACCCAACTGTCTCTTTCGGGTATCCTATGAAGACGCATTTCTCCGCTTTGGGTTCCAGCTTTTTAGGCTGAAACTTTTTGACATAAGCATCACATCCCCAAACTTTAAGAAACGACAATTTTGGCTTCTTGCCAAACCACAGTTCATATGGCGTCATCTCAACGGATTTCGATGGTGCCCTATTTAAAGTGAATGCAGCTGTCTCTAATGCATAACCCCAAAACGATAGTGGAAAATCAGCAACAGACATCATAGAACGCACCATATCTAACAAGGTTCGATTACGACGTTCGGACACACCATTACGCTGTGGTGTTCCAGGCGGTGTCAATTGTGAAACAATTCCACACTGTCTTAAGTGACTGCCAAACTCATAACTCAAATATTCTCCTCCTCGATCAGATCTTAGGAATTTAATCTTCTTGTTACGATGAGTCTCAACTTCACTCTGAAATTGCTTGAACTTTTCAAACGTTTCAGACTTGTGTTTCATTAAGTAAATATACCCATATCTACTTAAGTCATGAGTGAAGGTGAGAAAATAACGATATCCACCGCGCGCCTCAATGTTCATTGGACCGCACACATCAGTATGTATGATTTCCAACTAATCACTCGCCCGTTCCATTGTTCCAGAGAACGACGTTTTAGTCATTTTGCCCATGAGGCATGGTTCACATGTGTCAAGTGATTCAAAGTCAAGTGACTCCAAAAGTCCATCAACATGGAGCTTCTTCATGTGTTTTACACCAATATGACCCAAACGACATTGCCACAAGAAAGTGGTACTATCACTATCAACTCTACATCTTTTGGCATCAATGTTATGAACATGTCTATCATCACTATCAAGATTCAACATGAATAAACCCCTCACATTGGGTGCATGACCATAAAAGATATTACTCATATAAATAGAACAACCATTATTCTCGGATTTAAATGAGTAACCGTCTCGCAATAAACAAGATCCAGATATAATGTTCATGCTTAACGTGGGCACTAAATAACAATTATTCAGGCTCATCACTAATCCCGATGGTAATCGAAGAGAGAGCATGCTGACGGCGATCACATCAACCTTGGAACCATTTCCCACGCGCATTGTCACTTCGTCCTTCGCCAGCCTTCGTTTATTCCGTAGTTCCTGTTTTGAGTTGAAAATGTGAGCAACCGAACTAATATCAAATACCCAGGCACTACAACGAGAGTTAGTAAGGTACACATCAATAATATGTACATCATATATACCTTGTTTGTTGTTGGCCGCCTTCTTGTCAGCCAGATACTTGGAGCAGTTCCACTTCTAGTGACCAGTTCCCTTGCAATGAAAGCACTCAGTTTCTGGCTTGGGTCCAGCCTTGGGTTTCTTTACGGGAGGAGGAACTGCTTTGCCACCCTTCTTGGATTTACCCTTCTTGCCCTTGCCATTCTTCTTGAAACTAGTTGTTTTATTGACCATCAACACTTGATGTTCTTTCTGGATTTCAGACTCAGCGACTTTCAGCATCGCAAACAGCTTGGCGACTGACTTGTTCATCCCATGCATGTTATAGTTCATCGCAAAGCTCTTGTAGCTAGGTGGCATTGATTGAAGAACTCTGCCGGTGATCGCCTCTGGCGGAAGGGGCATCCCTAACTCCGCCAGACGAGTCGAATACCCAGACATTCTGAGTATATATTCACTGATAGACCCGTTCTCCTCCATTTTGCAAGCATAGAACTTATCGCAGGTCTCATACCTCTCGATCTGGGCATTCTTCTTAAAGATAAACTCCAACTCCTGGAACATCTCATATGCTCCATGACGTTCAAAATGTCTTTGAAGTCCCGGTTCTAAGCCATACAATATTGCACACTAAACTATTGAGTAATCTCCAGAACGTGCCTCCCGAGTGTTCTTAATGTCTTCGGATGACATGTTAGTGGGTTGGTCACCAAGCGGTGCATCAAGGACATATGACTTCTGGGAAGCCGTGAGGATAATCCTCAGATTACGGGCCCAATCCACAAAGTTACTTCCATCATCTTTCAACCTAGCTTTCTCTAGGAACACATTAAAATTCAGGGGTGCTACTGCGTGAGCCATTGATCTACAACATAAATAAGAAAAGGTTACTAAGACTATTGTTCAAGATAATGAGTTTAGTTAATAAAATTACTAAAGCTCCCACTCAAATTGACATCCCTCGGGTCATCTGAATGATACATGATCCCAATTCACCAACTCAAGTCCGATCATCACATGAGTTGAGGTGGTTTCAATGGTGAACATCATCATGTTCATCATATCTACTATATGACTCATGTTCGACCTTTCAGTCTCTTGTGCTCCGAGGCCATGTCTGTACATGCTAGGCTTGTCAAGTTTAACCCGAGTGTTCTGCACGTGCAACACTGGCTTGCACCTGTTGTATGTGAACGTAGAGTCTATCACACCCGATCATCACGTATTCATGTGGTGTCTCGACACGACGAACTTTTGCAACGGTGCACACTCGGGGACAACACAATTTTACCTTGAAATTTAAGTGTGGGATCACCTTATAATGCTACCGTCGTCCTAAGCAAAACAAGGTGCATAAAGGATTAACATCACATGCAAATCATAAGTGACATGATATGGCCATGAACTTGTGCTTTTGATCTCCATCTTGAAAGCACCGGCATGATCTCCATCGTCACCGGCACAACACCATGATCTCCATCATCATGATCTCCATCATTGTGTCGCCATCGGGGTTGTCGCTCCCACCATGCTCATACTACTATAGCTACCACTTAGCGATAAAGTAAAGCATTACATAGCGCTTAATGATTGACACACAGGTCATACAATAAATAATGACAACCCTATGGCTCCTGTCGGTTGCCGTACTCATCGACATGCAAGTCGTGATATTCTATACAACACATGATCATCTCATACATCACATATATCCCATCATGTAATTGGCCATATCACATCACAACATACCCTTCAAAAACAAGTTAGACATCCTCTAATTGTTGTTGCAAGTTTTATGTGGCTGCTATGGGTATCTAGCAAGAACAATTCTCACCTACGCAAAACCACAACAGTGATACATAAATGGCTTTTCAACCTTCTCAAGGAACGCCTTTGTCGAATCCGATCCAACTAAAGTAGGAGAAACAGACACCCGCAAGACATCTTTGTGCAACGAAGTTACACGTCAGTTGATGGAACCGGTCTCTCGTAAGCGTACGAGTAAGGTTGGTCCGGGACGCTTCATCCCATAATACCGTTGAACCAAAACACGACCAAGGGAGGAAGCAATCTAAGCATCAACGCCCACAAACTCTTTGTATTCTACTCGAGATCTCATCTACACATGGACCTAGCTCATGATGCCATTGTTGGGTAACGTTGCATGGGAAACAAAAAATTTCCTACGCTTCACCAATATCAATCTAGGAGATGAGCATCTACGAGATGAAGCGGATCTACATACCCTTGTTTATTTTTGAGATTTCATACACTTATAGCTCTAAGTGCATTCATTGCATAGCAACCCCTACTCACTCACATTGATATCTATTGATGGGCATCTCCATAGCCCGTTGATACGCCTAGTTGATGTGAGACTATCTTCTCCTTTTTCCTCATCACCTCCACCATATTCTATTCCACCTATAGTGCTATATCCATGGCTCACACTCATGTATTGCGTGAGAGTTGAAAAGGTTTGAGAACATAAAAAGTGTGAAACAATTTCTTGACTTGTCATCTAGGTTTTGCATGATTTAGATACTTTGTGTGGGGAAGATGGAGCATAGCTAGACCATATGATTTTGTAGGGATAACTTTCTAAGGCCATGTTATTTTGAAAGGACACGATTGCATTGTTGGTGTGCTCGAAGTATTACTGTTTTTATGTCAATATAGACTATTGCTTTCAATGACACGTATCTTAATATTCATGCCATGATTAGATTATATGATCAAGATTATGCTAGGTAGCATTCCACATCAAAAATTATCTTTTTTTCATTTACCTAATCGAGGACGAGCATGAATTAAGCTTGGGGATGTTGATATGTCTCCGTCGTATCTATAATTTTTGATTGTTTCATGCCAATCTTCTACAACTTTCATATACTTTTGGCAACTTTTTATACTATTTTTGGGACTAACATATTGATCCAGTGCCTAGTGCCAGTTCCTGTTTGTTGCATGTTTTTTGTTTCGCATAAAATCCATATCAAACGAATTCCAAACGGGATAAAAACTTATGGAGATGTTTTTGGAATATATGTGAATTTTGGGAAGTGGAATCAACATAAGGCGGTGCCCGAGGGGGCCACAAGCCAGGGGGCACGCCCTACCCTCTGGCCGCGCCCCGGGCCCTTGTGGCCAGCCCATAGGTCAGTTGGAGCTCTCCTTTATCCGCAAGAAAGATAATTTTTGGATAAAGATCCCCTCAAAATTTCAGCCCGATCGGAGTTATGGACCTCCGAATATTTAAGAAATGGTGAAAGGCCAAAATCTGGGAGCGCAGAAATAGAAGGAAACACAGAGAGAGAGAGAGAGAGAGAGAGAGATCCAATCTCGGAGGGGCTCTCGCCCCTCCGCCGCCATGGAGGCCATGGACCAGAGGGGAAACCCTTCTGCCATCTAGGGGGAAGGTCAAGGAAGAAGAAGAAGGAGGGGGGATCTCTCCCCCTCTCTCCCGGTGGCACCGGAACGCCGTCGGGGCCATCATCATGACGGCGATCTACTCCAACAACTCCGTCATGTTCACCAACACCTCCCTCGCCTTCGCCCATCTATTTACAGCGGTCCACTCTCCCGCAACCCTCTATACCCTCTACTTGAACATGGTGCTTTAAGCTTAATATTATTATCCAATGATGTGTTGCCATCCTATGATGTCTGAGTAGATCTATTTTGTCCTATTGGTTGATTGATGATCATGATTGGTTTGAGTTGCATGTTTTATTATTGGTGTTGTCCTATGGTGCTCTCCATGTCGCGCAAGCATGAGGTATCCTCACTGTAGGGTGTTGCAATGTGTTCATGATTTGCCTATGGTGGGTTGCTTGAGTGACAGAAGCATAAACCCGAGTAGGTGGGTTGTTGCATATGGGAGTAAAGAGGACTTGATACCTTATAGTGCTATGGTTGGGTTTTACCTTAATGATATTTAGTAGTTGTGGATGCTTGCTAGAGTTCCAATCATAAGTGCATATGATCTAAGTAGAGAAAGTATGTTAGCTTATGCCTCTCCCTCATATAAAATTGCAATAATGATTACCGGTCTAGTTATCAATTGCCTAGGGACAATTCCGCAACTCCTACCACCACTTTTCCACACTCCTTAAACTAGCTTAGTTGTTTCTTTATCTTGGCAGCCCCTAGTTTTTATTTACGTGCTCTTTATTATCTTGCAAACCTATCCTATTAAAGTACTTCTAGTTTTATACTTGTTCTAGGTAAAGAGAACGTTAAGCGTGCGTAGAGTTGTATCGCTGATCAATAGAACTTAAGGGAATATTTGTTCTACCTTTAGCTCCTCGTTGGGTTCGACACTCTTACTTGTCAAGAAAGGCTACAATTGATCCCCTATACTTGTGGGTTATCAGGTACTACCGCGGCTCCAAGAGCGGTACTACCGCTTCGGACCAAAATCTCGTGTTTTGTCCACCGGTGGTAGGCACGGATGTATTTTTTAGTACCGCTCGCAAGCAGTAGTACCGCTACCTTTAGCAGTAGTACCACTATCCATAGCGGTAGTACTGTGAGGACGAGTGGTAGTACCGCTCCGGTGGTTCTACTGGCCTTTTGCCTCCTCGGTGTTGTTTTTCAAAGGGCTTCCACCGCCCCAGTGGTAGTACCGCTCGCATGAGCAGTAGTACCGCTCTATGTGGGCTGTGAGCATAACGGTTGGATTTTTCCCCACCTATAAAAGGGGGTCTTCTTCCCCATTGAACTTTATCCTTTTGAGCTCGTGTTCTTCCCCCATTGTTGACCTTCTTCGAGCTTGCTAACTCTCAATCCGTCCAATGATTCTTGCTAGTTCTTGAGGGAAAAGAGAGAAGAGATCTAGATCCACATTTCCACCAATCACTTTCTCCTCTAAGTGAGGGGAACCCCTTGGATCTAGATCTTGCAGTTCTTCAGGCTCTTCTTCGTTCTTCCTCTCATTTCCTCCATAACATTTGTTGTTGTGGTGGGATTTGGGATAGAAGGACTTGGGCACTTTGTGTGCCCTTGCCATTGCATTTGGTTCATAGGTTTGAGTTCTCCACGGTGATACGTGGAAGTGAAGAGTTGAGAAGCTTATTACTTTTGGGTGTTCGAGCATCCTAGAGCTTGTTCCTCTTGGTGCTTTGGCTCCCTAGACGGTTGGTGGTGCCTCGGAGCTCAATCATTGTGGTGCAAAGCTCCGGGCAAGATTCAGGGTCTCCAATTAGGTTGTGGAGATTGCCCCGGGCATTTGAGGTCACCTCGGAGCCACAATCCATTGTGGTGAAGCTTCGTGGTGTTGTTGGGAGCCTCCAATTAAGTTATGGAGATTGACCCAACCTTGTTTGTACGGGTTAGGTGACCACCCTCAAGGGTCCCTTAGTGGAATCACGACATCTTGCATTGTGCAAGGGCGTGAGGAGATTACGGTGGCCCTAGTGGCTTCTTGGGGAGCATTGTGCCTCCACACCGCTCCGAACAGAGATTAGCATCCGCAAGGGTGTGAACTTCGGGATACATCGTCGTCTCTGCGTGCCTCGGTTATCTCTTACCCGAGCCCTTTACTTATGCACTTTACTTTGCGATAGCCATATTGTTTCTTGATACATATCTTGCTATCACTTAGTTTTCTATCTTCCTTAGCATAAGTTGTTGGTGCACATAGGTGAGCCCAGTTCTTTTAGGTTTTGTGCTTGACTAATTAAATGATAGTTTTATTTCGCATTTGTTCAAGCCTAAACCGTAATTATTTTAAAGCGCCTATTCACCCCCTCTAGGCGACATCCACGTCCTTTCAATTGGTATCAGAGCTAGGTCTCTCATTATTAGGTTTAACAACCTAGAGAGTAAGGATGTCAACTAGGGGATTAGGATTCTCTAACACTCTTAGTTTCAATGGCACAAATTTTGATGTTTGGGTAATTCACATGCTTAATCTCTTTAGGGTCATGGACCCGTCTTTAGAGCGAATTGTAGATATGGGTTTTTCTCCACCAAAGGATTCTCAACACATATCTTTAGAGGATGAGAAAAACTCTTATCTAAATGCTCAAGCTTCTAATGTGCTTTTTGATGCTTTGAGCAATGTGGTTATATTTGAACTCATGCTGTTCCGGGATGCTCATGAGTTGTGGACAAAGCTTCAAGATAAATTTGGTGAGTCCAAGATTTATAGGGATGATTGTTCTCCCTCCACCTTCGGTCGTGTTGTCTTCTCAACTTCATCTACTTCACCTACATGTGGATTGCCACGAGGTAATTACATGGTGAGTAGTGATGATCATTGTAATGATGATAGTGGGCTTATTGTTGATAATTCTTCTTCACTATCTTATTGCAATGCTTCATCTTTGGACTTTAACACCTCGAGCACTTTAAATGTTTCACATGCTTGTGTTTATAGTCCTTTCATATCTTGAAAAAATTGCCTGACTAAATCTCATGATGTTATGCTTGCTATATCTTGTTGCCATGATAAAAATGTATCTATGTCCTCGAGTTGTTGTGCTAACAGTGTAGAGGATACCCAACACTCCATGGAAAAAGATGTGGTCTTGAATGGTGCTTCAAGGGATCCTACATCATCATCTATTGTTTCTCACTTCTGCCTTATGGCTAAGGCTTCAAAGGTATCTCCTACTTTGAATCCCGATATATCTCACGATGATGATGTTGATGATAATGATGAAGAGAGTGATAATATTGCTTCCTTAAAACTTAAGGGAGAAATGGTTTTTAAAGCTCTTCATAAGAATAATATTGCTCGTTCTAACTTCATGGAAATCATGTCTATTGCCATTGAGGGCAAGAAATATATTGAGGAGTTGGAAGCTCATCTCGAGGAGCATGAGGCCACCATTGAGAAAATGGAAGGTCATGAATGTGATTACGCTAATGAGATCGTGGAGCTATTGTTGGGGAACATTGCATGGGAAACAAAAATTTGCCTACGCACACGCAAACCTATCCATGGTGATGAGCATCTACGAGAGGGAGAGTGGATCTACGTACCCTTGTAGATCGCTAAGCGGGAAGCGTTAAGAAACGCGGTTGGTGTAGTCGAACTTCTTCGCGATCCAAATCGCCGGGCGTCCCGCGATCCAATCACGAACCGTCCCGCGAACCAATCACGAACCGTCCCACGATCTCGTCACGATCCGTCCCACGATCCAATCACGAACGTCTCGTGGCCTTGATCACGATCCTTCCGATCTAGTACCGAACGGACGGCACCTCCGCGTTCAGCACACGTGCAGCTTGATGACGATCTCCACCGTCTTGATCCAGCAAGAGGGGTGGAGAGGAGAGAGAGTTCACCGGCAGCGTGACGGCGCTCCGGTGATGGTGGTGGAACAATTCCGGCAGGGCTTCGCCTAAGCACTGCGGAACTACGATCTAGAGGAGAAACTATGCACCGGTGGAACGGGTAGCACGTGGCCGGAAATTCTGTCCAAAAACCACCCAATCCACTAGTATATATAGGAGGAGAGGAGAGGAGAGGCAGCCAAGGCCTTTGGGTTGGCCGAAATAGGAGGTGGGAGCAATCCTACTTCACCTCCAATCCTAGTTGGAGTAGGATTGCCTCCTATTGGCTGATTTTCCACTTTTTGCTTTAGGACTTTCTCTCCTGCGCCATGGGCCTTTGTGGCTGTTTTCCCAGCCCACTAAGGGCTGGTTATTATTATCCCACAGCCCATGGACCTCTTGGGGTCGAAATACCCCTCTCGGAGGTCCCCCGGTACACTACCGGCACTCCCGGTACACTACCGATACTCCCGGTACACTACCGATGAGCCCGAAACTTTTCCGGCGACCAAACTGGGACATCCTATATATGAATCTTTACCTCCGGACCATTCCGGAGCTCCTCGTGACGTCCGGGATCTCATCTGGGACTCCGAAAAACCTTTGGTCACCACCATACATAACTCTATACTACCGAAACGTCACCGAACCTTAAGTGTGCAGACCCTGCGGGTTCGAGAACTATGTAGACATGACCGAGACACCTCTACGGACAATAACCAATGGAGGGACCTGGACGTCCACATTGGTTCCTACATATTCTACGAAGATCTTATCGGTTGAACCTCTATGTCAAGGATTCAGTTAATCCCGTATAACGTTCCCTTTGTTCTTCGGCATGTTACTTGACCGAGATTCGATCGTCGGTATCTCTATACCTAGTTCAATCTCGTTACCGGCAAGTCTCTTTACTCGTTCCATAATGCAAGATCCCACAACTAACAATTAGTCACATTGCTTGCAAGGCTTATTGTGATGTTGCATTACCGAGTGGGCCCCAATATACCTCTCCGTCACACGGAGTAACAAATCCCAGTCTCGATCCATGCCAACTCAACAGACACCATCGGAGATACCTGTAGAGCACCTTTATAGTCACCCAGTTACGTTGCGACGTTTGATACACACAAGGCACTCCTCCGATATCCGTGAGTTGCATGATCTCATGGTCATAGGAACATATACTTTGACATGCAGAAAACAGTAGCAATAAACTGACACGATCATATGCTACATTTGTAGTTTGGGTCTTGTCCATCACATCAGTCTCCTAATGATGTGATCCCGTTATCAAATGACATCACATGTCAATGGCTAGGAAACCCTGACCATCTTTGATCAACGAGCTAGTTCACTAGAGGCATACTAGGGACATAGTGTTTGTCTATTTATCCACACATGCAATGTGTTTCCGATCACTACAGTTATAGCATGGATAATAAACGATTATCATGAACAAGGAAATATAATAATAAACACTTTATATATTGCCTCTAGGGCATATTTCCACTAGAGGCCTCTAACGATGAAGCTTATACTTCCTCTAGCACTTGTGTTGATTCTAACCATGTAGAGGAAATCAATGAGCTCAAGGCCCAAGTCACTTCTTTGAAGAAAGACTTGGAAAAGAGTCATGAAGGGAAGTCCACACTCAACAATATCTTGAGTGTGCAAAAACTCCCAAATGACAAAGGTGGACTTGGATTCAACTCCAAGAAGAAGAAGAATAAGATGTCCACGAACTACAAGAAGAAGGTGTTGGGGAACGTCGCATGGGAAACAAAAAATTTCCTACGCACACGCAAACCTATCCATGGTGATGAGCATCTACGAGAGGGAGAGTGGATCTACATACCCTTGTAGATCGCTAAGCGGGAAGCGTTAAGAAACGCGGTTGGTGTAGTCGAACATCTTCGCGATCCAAATCGCCGAGCGTCCCGCGATCTCATCACGATCCGTCCCGCGATCCAATCACGATCCGTCCCGTGAACTCATCATGATCCGTCCCGCGATCTCATCACGATCCGTCTCACGATCTTGATCACGATCTGTCCCACGAACTCATCACGATCTGTTCCGCGATCTCATCACGAACTGTCTCGCGATCTCGATCACGGTCCTTCCGATCTAGCGCCGAACGGACGGCACCTCCGCGTTCAGCACACGTGCAGCTTGATGACGATCTCCACCGTCTTGATCCAGCAAGAGGAGGTGGAGAGGAGAGAGAGTTCACCGGCAGCGTGACGGCGCTCCGGTGATGATGGTGGAGTGATTCCGGCAGGGCTTCGCCTAAGCGCTGCGGAAAACCGATCTAGAGGAGAAATTGTGCACCGGTGAAACGGGTAGCACGTGGCCGGAAATTCTGTCCAAAAACCACCCAATCCACTAGTATATATAGGAGGAGAGGAGAGGAGAGGAAGCCAAGGCCTTTGGGTCGGCCGAAATAGGAGGTGGGAGCAATCCTACTTCACCTCCAATCCTAGTTGGAGTAGGATTGCCTCCTATTGGCTGATTTTCCACTTTTTGCTTTAGGACTTTCTCTCCTGCGCCATGGGCCTTTGTGGCTGTTTTCCCAGCCCACTAAGGGCTGGTTATTATTATCCCACAGCCCATGGACCTCTTGGGGTCGAAATACCCCTCCCGGAGGTCCTCCGGTACACTACCGGCACTCCCGGTACAATACCGATACTCCCGGTACACTACCGATGAGCCCGAAACTTTTCCGGAAACCAAACTGGGACTTCCTATATATGAATCTTTACCTCCGGACCATTCCGGAGCTCCTCGTGACGTCCGGGATCTCATCCGGGACTCCGAACAACCTTCGGTCACCACCACACATAACTCTACACTACCGAAACGTCACCGAACCTTAAGTGTGCACACCCTGCGGGTTCGAGAACTATGTAGACATGACCGAGACACCTCTAAGGTCAATAACCAATGGCAGGACCTGGACGTCCACATTGGTTCCTACATATTCTGCGAAGATCTTTATCGGTCGAACCTCTATGTCAAGGATTCAGTTAATCCCGTATAACGTTCCCTTTGTTCTTCGGTATGTTACTTGCCCGAGATTCGATCATCGGTATCTCCATACCTAGTTCAACCTCGTTACTGGCAACTCTCTTTACTCGTTCCGTAATACAAGATCCCGTGACTAACACTTAGCCACATTGCTTGCAAGGCTTGTTGTGATGTTGTATTACCGAGTGGGCCCTGAGATACCTCTCCGTCACACGGAGTAACAAATCCCAGTCTCGATCCATGCCAACTCAACAGACACCATCGGAGATACCTGTAGAGCACCTTTATAGTCACCCAGTTACGTTGCGACGTTTGATACACACAAGGCACTCCTCCGATATCCGTGAGTTGCATGATCTCATGGTCATAGGAACATATACTTGACATGCAGAAAACAGTAGCAATAAACTGACACGATCATATGCTATGTTTGTAGTTTGGGTCTTATCCATCACATCATTCTCCTAAGGTTGTGATACCGTTATCAAATGACATCTCATGTCCATGGCTAGGAAACCTTAACCATCCTTTGATCAACGAGCTAGTCCATTAGAGGCATACTAGGGACATGGTTTTGTCTATGTATCCACACATGCATTTAAGTCTCCGATCAATACAATTATAGCATGGATAATAAACGATTATCATGAACAAGGAAATATGATAATAACTAATTTATTATTGCCTCTAGGGCATATTTCCAACAGTCTCCCACTTGCACTAGAGTCAATAATCTAGTTCACATCACCATGTGATTCACATTGTTATCAATCTAACACCCAATGAGTTCTGGGGCTCGATCATGCTTTGCATGTGAGAGAGGTCTTATAGTCAACGGGTCTGCGATATTCAGATCCGTGTGTACTTTGCATATCTCTATGTCAAACCGTAAACACTGCTACCACACTCCACTTGGTACTATTTCCAAATGGCTGCTCCACTATACGTATCCAGATTGCTACTACTAGTCATCCGGATAGGTGTTAAAGCTTGCATCAACGTAACTCTTTACGACGAACTCTTTATCACCTCCATAATCAAGAAACATTTCCTTAGTCCTCTGGTTACTAAGGATAATTCCGACCGCTGTCCAGTGATCCACTCCTGGACCACTCTTGTACCCCTTGACAGACTCATGGCAAGGCACACATAGGTGCGGTACACAGCATGGCATAATATAGAGCCTATGGCTAAGGCATAGGGGACGACGTTCGTCCTTTCTCTTTCTTCTGCCGTTGTCGAGCTTTGAGTCTCACTCAACTTCACACCTTACAAATCAGACGAGAACTATTTCTCTGGCTAATCCATTTTGAACTCTTTCAAAATCTTGTGAAGGTATGCACTCATTGAAAGTCTCATCAAGCATCTTGATCTATCTCTATAGATTTTGATGCTCAACAATTAGGTAGCTTTATCCAGGTCTTCCTTTGAAAATCACTTTCCAAATAACTGTTTTATGCTTTCCAGAAACTCTACATTATTTCTGAACAACAATATGTCATCCACATATACTTATCAGAAATTCTATAGTGCTCCCACTCACTTTATTGCAAATACAGGTTTCTCATAAACTTTGTATAAACATCAAAAACTTTGATCACCTCATCAAAGTGTATATTCCAACTCCGAGATGCTTGCTTCAGTCCATGGAAGGATCACCGAAGCTTGCACACCTTTTAGCATCCTTAGGACTAACAAAACCTTCTGGTTGTATCACATACAACCTTTCCTCAAGTAAACCGTTAAGGAAATGATGTTTTGACATCCATCTGTCAGATTTCATAATTGAAAACGCAGCAACTGCTAACATAATTCCAACAGACTTTAGCATCGCTACGAGTGAGAAAGTCTCATCGTAGTCAACTCCTTGAACTTGTCACAAACATCTTTGCAACAAGTCGAGCTTTACAAATAGTGACATTCACCATCAGTGTCTGTCTTCATTTTAAAGATCCATTTGTACTCAACGACTTGCCTTCCAACGAGCAAGTCTACCAAAGTCTACACTTGGTTTTAATACATGGATCCTATCTCGGATTTCATGGCCTCCAACCATTTGTCGGAATCTGGGCCCATCATCGCTTCTCCATAGCTCGTAGGTTCATCGTTGTCCAACAACATGACCTCCAAGACAGAATTGTCGTACCACTTAGGAGCAGTACACATCCTTGTCGACCTACGAAGTTTGATAGTAACTTGATCCTGAAGCTTCATGATCATCATCATTAACTTCCTCTTCAACTAACGTAGGCTTCACAGTAACATCTTTCTGCGCTGCGCTACTCTCTGGTTGAACAAAGGTTTAACAACCTCATCAAGTTCTATCTTCCTCCCACTCAATTCTTTCGAGAGAAACTTTTTCTCGAGAAAGGACCCAGTTCTAGCAACAAACACTTTGCACTCGGATCTGAGATAGAAGGTATACCCATCTGTTCTTAGGGTATTCTATGATGATACATTTGTCCGCTTTGGGTTCTAGCTTATTATGTGAAAACATTTTCCACACAAGCATCGCAGCCCCAAACATTAAGAAATGACAGCTTAGGTTTCTATCAAACCATAATTCACACGGTGTCATCTCAACGGATTTAGATGATGCCCTATTTAAAGTGAATGTAGTTGTCTCTAATGCATAACCCCAAAAATTATAGTAGTAAAACGATAAGAGACATCACAGTATGCACTATATCAATAGAGCATGACTATGATGTTCGGACACACCATCACACCATGGTGTTCCAGGTGGCGTTAGTTGTGAAACAAATTTCACGTTGTCTTAAGTTTTATGCCAAACTCGTAACTCAGATATTCACCTCCACGATCATATCGCGGTCATTTTTATCTTCTTGTCACGATGATCTTTAAACTTCACTCTGAATTTGCTTGAACCTTTCAAACGATTCAGACTTGTGTTTCATTAAGTAAATATACACTATATCTACTCAAATCATCAGTGAAGGTAAGAAAATAACGATATCCACTGCACGCTACAAGACTCACTAGATTGCATACATGAACATGTATCATTTCCAATGAATCACTTGCCCGCTCCATCCAACGGGGTCCTTTAGTCATCTTGCCCAAGAGGCATGGTTCGCATGTCTCAACCGATTCGAAATCGATGAGTCCAAATATCCATCAGCATGGAGTTTCTACATGCGCTTTATACCAATATGACATTTAGCGGCAGTGCCACAAGTATGTGGTACTATCATTATTAACTTTGTATCTTTTGACATCAATGTTATGGACATGTGTACTACTACGATCAAGATTTCAACAAACCATTCTCACTGGGTGCATGACCATTGAAGGTATTATTCATGTAACCAGAATAACTATTATTCTCTGACTTAAATGAATAACCGTATTGCAACAAACATGATCTAATCATGTTCATGCTCAACGCAAAACACCAAATAACATTTATTTAGGTTCGTCACTAATCCTGAAGGTAGAGAGAGCGTGCGATGTTGATCACATCAACCTTGGAAACATTTCCAACACACATCATCACCTCACCCTTAGCTAGTTCTCCGTTTATTCCGTAGCTTTTATTTCGAGTTACTAACATTTAGCAACCGAACCGGTATCCAATACCCAGGTGCTACTAGGAATACTAGCAAAGTACACATCAATAACTCGTATATCAAATATACTTCTGTCGATGTTGCCAGCCTTCTTATCTACCAAGTATCTAGGGTTGTTCCGCTTCAGCGACCTCTCACCTCATAATAGAAGCACTTAGTCTCGGGTTTGAGTTCAACTTTGGGTTGCTTCACTGGAGCAGCAATTGACTTGCTATCCATGAAGTTTCCCTCCTTGCTCTTGCCCTTTTCGAAACTAGTGGTTTGATTAACCATCAACACTTGACGCTCCTTCTTGATTTCTACCTTCGCGGTGTCAAACATCGCGAACAACTCAGGGATCAATACTTCTATCCCTGGTGTATTATAGTTCATCACTAAGTTCTAGTAGCTTTAGTGACAGTGACTTGGAGAACTATATGAATCACTATCTTATCTGGAAGATCAACTCCCACTTGATTCAAGCGATTGTAGTACCCAGACAATCTGAGTACATGCTCAACGATTGAGCTATTCTCCTTCATCTTACAAGCAAAGAATCTTGTTGGAGATCTCATATCTCGCAACAAAGGCACGAGCCTGAGATCACAATCTCTGCTCTAGAACATCTCATATGTTCCGTGACGTTCAAAACGTTTTGGAGCCTCAATTCTAAGCCGTAATGCATGACGCACTAAACTATCAAGTAGTCATCGAAACGTGCCTGTTAGATGTTCACAACATCTATAGACGACGCTAGAGGGGGTGGCGCACCGAGCGGTGCATTAAGGACATAAGCCTTCTGTGCAGCAATGAGGACAATCCTCAGATCACGGACCCAGTCCGCAATTTTGCTACCAACATCTTTCAATTCTATTTCTCTAGGAACATATAAAAATACAAGGGAGCTACAACGCGAGCTAGTAATCTACAACATAATTTGCAAAGACACTTTGACTATGTTCATGATAATGAGTTCAATTAATCATATTACTTAAGAACTCCCACTCAAATTGACATCCCTCCGATCATTCGAGTGATACATGATCCAAATTCACCAACTCAAGTCCGATCATCACGTGAGTTGAGGTGGCTGCAATGGTGAACATCATTATGTTGATCATATCTACTATATGACTCATGTTCGACCTTTCGGTCTCTCGTGTTCCGAGGCCATGTCTGTACATGCTAGGCTCGTCAAGTTTAACCCGAGTGTTCTGCGCGTGCAAATCTGGCTTGCACCCGTTGTATGTGAACGTAGAGTCTATCACACCCGATCATCACGTGGTGTCTCAACACGACGAACTTTCGCAACGGTGCACACTCGGGGAGAACACAGTTCATCTTGAAATTCAAGTGAGGGATCACCTTATAATGCTACCGCCGTACTAAGCAAAACAAGGTGCATAAAAGGATTAACATCTCATGCAATTCATAAGTGACATGATATGGCCATGAACTTGTGTTTAAGATCTCCATCTTCGAAACACCGGCATGATCTCCATCGTCACCGGCACAACACCATGATCTCCATCATCTTGATCTCCATCAATGTGTTGCATTGGGGTTGTCACGCCCTGCATGCTTCTACTACTACTGCTACCGTAGCGATAAAGTAAAGCATTACATAGCGCTTAATGATTGACACGCAGGTCATACAATAATTAAAGACAACCCTATGGCTCCTGCCGGTTGCCGTACTGATCGACATGCAAGTCGTGATAATCTATACATCACATGATCATCTCATACATCACATATATCTCATCATGTAATTGGCCATATCACATCACAACATACCCTGCAAAAACAAGTTAGACGTCCTCTAATTGTTGTTGCATATTTTACGTGGCTGCTATGGGTATCTAGCAAGAACGATTCTCACCTACGCATAAACCACAACGGTGATACACTAGTTTGCTTTTCAACCTTCTCAAGGACCGCCTTTGTCGAATCCGATCCAACTAAAGTGAGAGAAACTGTCACCCGCAAGCCATCTAGGCAACAAGTTGCGTCGAGGGAACCGGTCTCTCGTAAGCGTACGAGTAATGTTGGTCCGGGCCGCTTCATCTCACAATCCCGCTGAACCAAAATACGACCAAGGGAGGAAGCAATCTAAGCATCAACGACCACAAACCTTTTGTGTTCTACTCGAGATCTCATCGAACCATCAACCTAGCTCATGATGCCACTGTTGGGGAACGTCGCATGGGAAACAAAAATTTTCCTACGCACACGCAAACCTATCCATGGTGATGAGCATCTACGAGAGGGAGAGTGGATCTACATACCCTTGTAGATCGCTAAGCGGGAAGCGTTAAGAAACGCGGTTGGTGTAGTCGAACATCTTCGCGATCCAAATCGCCGAGCGTCCCGCGATCTCATCACGATCCGTCCCGCGATCCAATCACGATCCGTCCCGTGAACTCATCACGATCCGTCCTGCGATCTCATCACGATCCGTCTCACGATCTTGATCACGATCTGTCCCAAAAACTCATCATGATCCGTTCCGCGATCTCATCACGAACTGTCTCGCGATCTCGATCACGGTCCTTCCGATCTAGCGCCGAACGGACGGCACCTCCGCGTTCAGCACACGTGCAGCTTGATGACGATCTCCACCGTCTTGATCCAGCGAGAGGAGGTAGAGAGGAGAGAGAGTTCACCGGCAGCGTGACGGCGCTCCGGTGATGATGGTGGAGTGATTCCGGCAGGGCTTCGCCTAAGCGCTGCGGAAAACCTATCTAGAGGAGAAACTGTGCACCGGTGAAACGGGTAGCACGTGGCCGGAAATTCTGTCCAAAAACCACCCAATCTACTAGTATATATAGGAGGAGAGGAGAGGAGAGGCAGCCAAAGCCTTTGGGTCGGCCGAAATAGGAGGTGGGAGCAATCCTACTTCACCTCCAATCCTAGTTGGAGTAGGATTGCCTCCTATTGGCTGATTTTCCACTTTTTGCTTTAGGACTTTCTCTCCTGCGCCATGGGCCTTTGTGGCTGTTTTCCCAGCCCACTAAGGGCTGGTTATTATTCTCCCACAGCCCATGGACCTCTTGGGGTCGAAATACCCCTCCCGGAGGTCCTCCGGTACACTACCGGCACTCCCGGTACAATACCGATACTCCCGGTACACTACCGATGAGCCCGAAACTTTTCCGGAAACCAAACTGGGACTTCCTATATATGAATCTTTACCTCCGGACCATTTCGGAGCTCCTCGTGACGTCCGGGATCTCATACGGGACTCCGAACAACCTTCGGTCACCACCACACATAACTCTACACTACCGAAACGTCACCGAACCTTAAGTGTGCAGACCCTGCGGGTTCGAGAACTATGTAGTTATGACCGAGACACCTCTAAGGTCAATAACCAATGGCGGGACCTGGACGTCCACATTGGTTCCTACATATTCTACGAAGATCTTTATCGGTCGAACCTCTATGTCAAGGATTCAGTTAATCCCGTATAACGTTCCCTTTGTTCTTCGGTATGTTACTTGCCCGAGATTCGATCGTCGGTATCTCCATACCTAGTTCAACCTCGTTACTGGCAACTCTCTTTACTCGTTCCGTAATACAAGATCCCGTGACTAACACTTAGCCACATTGCTTGCAAGGCTTGTTGTGATGTTGTATTACCGAGTGGGCCCTGAGATACCTCTCCGTCACACGGAGTAACAAATCCCAGTCTCGATCCATGCCAACTCAACAGACACCATCAGAGATACCTGTAGAGCACCTTTATAGTCACCCAGTTACGTTGCGACGTTTGATACACACAAGGCACTCCTCCGATATCCGTGAGTTGCATGATCTCATGGTCATAGGAACATATACTTGACATGCAGAAAATAGTAGCAATAAACTGACACGATCATATGCTATGTTTGTAGTTTGGGTCTTATCCATCACATCATTCTCCTAATGATGTGATCCCGTTATCAAATGACATCTCATGTCCATGGCTAGGAAACCTTAACCATCCTTTGATCAACGAGCTAGTCCATTAGAGGCATACTAGGGACATGGTTTTGTCTATGTATCCACACATGCATTTAAGTCTCCGATCAATACAATTATAGCACGGATAATAAACGATTATCATGAACAAGGAAATATGATAATAACTAATTTATTATTGCCTCTAGGGCATATTTCCAACAGAAGGGCCAAGAACAAGTCAAGAATTCGGCCAAGATTATTTGCTTCAAGGTCAAAATTGAAGGGCGCCATGTTAGATCTTTCCCATTAAAGAACAAGCCCCAAAGTAACAAGCAACAAGGGAAGCAACCACAAGTTCAATCTCATGCTCAACCACAAGTTGAAGAAAGGCATCTTCCCAAGAAGACCCAAGTCACCGCTCTTCAAGTTGAGAAATCAATTGTGAAGAAAGTAAAGGGTAAATGTTGCTACTTATGTCGTGAGAAGGATCACTTCGCTTCTTCTTGCACAAATGGTAACTTATCCAACCCAATTATTATTGATAATATCTATTCTCTTGGGAAGGATAAGGTTGGCAATGTGTTTGCCAAGTTTTTTGGTACTCAAAGTGGTGTCAAGAAAAGAACCATTTGGGTAGCCAAGCCTATTGCGACTAACCTCTTTGGACCCTACTTGGTTGGGGACCAACAAGCTCATACTTGATCAATAGGTGTTGTTGAAGGGCATTGGTGACTTCGCTACATCATGAAGAATTAAGGGATCTTCATCATTCATATTATCTCAAGCCAAGTCATTTGTATTATCAAGTTTCTATCTTATATCCAATGTGCCTCCTTATGGTAACCTGTACTTAAATTGTCTACATTGTTAGTTACTTGCCACTTTGCATTTTGTGGTTTTGTACCTTGCATGTGTTTATATATGTTGTTCTTCCTATTTTTTTATCTTGAGTAATCAAGTATGTATGATGGGATGCACATCATGTATGTGTGAGTCTTGTGTTGAGCCTTTTTGCATCTTATCTTATCTTAGTTGGCTCTCTTAATTAAAAGATTAATGGATTATCCCATTTTGGGGGAGTGATGTGCTTTGTGCACGTCACAATCCTAAAATGTGTGTACATGAGGAATACCACTTAGTATTGATATTACAAGATTATCTAGCTTCTATTTGGTATGTCTTCTCATGAGAAATTCAAATTCTAAATGGTCCATTAATTATATCTTGTTGGATTTCATTTGCCACTTGTTATTAGCGTTGGGTTACCACATTATGGGGGAGTAATATGCTATGTGCATGTTACAAGCCCAGAGAATGTGTACATTTGAGATATTGCCACTTAGATTTGATATTACAATTTGTATTGTTCCTAGGTGGCATGCTAGCTCTACAAGTGTCATTTGCTTGTGATTGAGGAGTAAAGATGATGTTGGATCTATTTTCAATCTACAAATGGGAATTATTTCCAAATACTTCTTGTCCTTGACAATTGGTATTCCTTTTAAGTGGTAGAGATTGCTAATCATCTTTACATAGGATTTTATTTATCGTTTGTCTTCCTTGCCTCTTGTGGATCTTTTTGAGAATGTCTAGTGTTTCTATAGATATAGGGAAAGTGATGATCCCATCATGTGCATTTTGTATTCAAATGCAAATTCTATATAATGCACATCTCTTGGGGGAGCTACCTATTTTCTGTAGAACACTCTCTTTATGTGTTCATCATAAAATCTTTTGATCTTCATCAAGTGTGTGTTGGTAGGAGGCAAGCCTTCTCTCTATGGTACTTTGTGCCATCATGAAAATTTGCAGAGGGTTTGATTTGTTTGGAACCTAGCTCTATTTTGGGAACTTGATACCTCTTGTTTTCCTTCAATTGGTACCTTGTTTCCTTCTATTTGGCATGTGTCAATGGATATCTCATTCCTTGATGTATCTTTTAGTTGGTATCCGTCAAGTGATAATTTTTCGTTTGGTATCTTATTTTCACTTGATACCTTATCTTTCAGTATCTTATCAACTGTGTGTTGATTTGATTCTTGAAAGCTTTGAACATGTATATTTACTACATGTACTTTCGTTGGCATGTTCTCTTTCCTTGACCCAATATATAGGGGAAACTCCACTCTGACATAAATTGGCTAAAGTGTGCATGAAATTCAATTTCATATCTATATGCACATATTTATGTGGAGTTTGTCCTATGTATTGTTGGTACTCTAACTCTTTGGTCCCAATAAGTTTGGGTACCACTTTGTTTGTGTTGTTGTTCTAGGAACAATTGGAGATACATTGGACACTTGGCTCACTTACAAGGAAGGTGTTGACACCATGTGCGTATTGGAGCCATACTAGGATGATCCATGAACCATTGTCTACTACATCAATCCAATGCTATCTCGGTAACAAGTATCTACTCCATGCATACATTTCTCGCATTCAACCTTTTATAGGTTGCATCATGGCATGAACTTCTTGAGTCCTTCTTGTGGCACTCGTTTCCTTTCTCAAAGCGTCTCAATGATGATGTCATATTGCTAGTTGTGATGTCTTTGATGTTCGTGCAGTGGGAGTTCATTTATGTACAATAAGAAAATATTAGGCTATGTGCTATGCTTTCAAGCAAAGATCTTATTAGTATATTTATGACTTCCTTTTGGATATCTTGTTCGTTCCTTCTTGAAACTATTTTGTGTGTACATCATTCTTTGTGGATATATCATCATGATTGTCCTCTACCTAGAATCTTATACACATGAGAGAAGTTACATCTCTAGTTGATATCCTCTCTTTTTTCACGTCCACCGTTGCATTCCCTTCCAATTTCCTTCATGGTTTCGTGAAAGAATCTGTGTTGAGTGCGAATCTTATATCCTTGCATCTTGATGCACTCTTTGGTGGTAAAGATTATTTTCCTCATGCTTGTCTTCACGAGGGTTTGCCATCTCTATTGGTATCCCTCCTCTTGATAAGGCTATCATTTCCTATCTTCACCAGGGACTCTCACAAGCTTGTCTTCATGAGCCCCTTTACTTATGCACTTTACTTTGTGATAGCCATATTGTTTCTTGTTATATATATATATATATATATATTGCTATCACTTAGTTTTCTATCTTGCTTAACATAAGTTGTTGGTGCACATAGGTGAGCCTAGTTGTTTTAGTTTTGTGCTTGACTAATTAAACGATAGTTTTATTCCGCATTTGTTCAGGCCTAATCCGTAATTATTTTAAAGCACCTATTCACCCCCCCCCTCTAGGCGACATCCACGTCCTTTCACCGGTCATGCCTAAAAAAAGACTTTTGCATCCACACATCTCATATTTGATACTTCAAATCCATACAAAAGCATACAACATATTAAACCTACATACATAGTACGAACTATCTACTCTTCGTTGGAGATATTGATAATCTCCGTGCCCTCCGGTGGATAGATGTGCGGCAGATGCAGCTCCGCCATCTCCGGCGTCGGCACTGTGTCCCCCTACGCCCCCTCTGGTGCCTTCGGCTGCTCCGCTGCGACTTCCTCCGCCGCTATCTCCGCCTCGAGCTCGTTCAAGATGGCGCCGGCCTCCGCTTGCCTCTGCCAGATGAGCCAGTGATTCGCCTCCACCTCGGCCTCATCCCGGATGGAATTCAGGATGGCCTGCTGCTCCGTCATCTCGTCGTCTTGGGCGACGACAAACTCCTCCTCCACCTCTGCCATGTTGAAGCCCAGAGTGTCCTCCTCCTCCTTTGGCTCGTCCTCCTCCATGGCCTTCGACACCTCCTCCTCCATTTTCGGCGAGTCCGGAGGGAGACCCGCAGCGATGCGGGCAGCGCACCGAGCCTGCATCTCTGCCTCGATCTGGTTCCGGCGCTCCGACATGAGCTGAGCGTAGGCGGTGATCCTCTGGCAAACCATAGTGAGGCCGAAGAGCGGGGGAGAGGAGGGCGGGAGGCGGATGGGCTCGAGTGGCGGCGGAGGGAGTGAGGGGATGGATGTGCCAGGGCTGGGGGATGCCTGGTGGCTTAAAAAGCCGGCTCTGGCCTCGGGCGGCGAGCAGGAGCGGTGTCATGCGACATTCACACCGCGCCGACGGTCGAGGCACCCGTTGTACCGTCGGGTTTCCGGACGAGTCCGCATGGGGCCACACCATTAGGCCGACGTGAGAGGCATGCTTGGGTGTGCCTGGGCTCCCCCATATCCGCCCCATATTTTGGATGGATATGAACGGTGTCGGTCAGTCCGGGCGTTTGAGGCCCATTTGAGGGGGGCGGCTGGGTCGATTTTTTGTGACCGGTCAGTGACCGGGCGGCCTACCTGGACGTTTGAGGTGGGGTATGAGGGGGCGGCTGTAGATGCTCTTACACCCAAGAAGACGACAGAAATATGCGCTAAACCTTCGTCGATTACGTCTAGATTGACAAACTCAAGGAGGATCGAAGACCGGACGACAAACTCAAAAGGAAGCACCGCCAACTGTCCAAACATTGCACCTGACCAAGAAAACCTAATGTACACTACTAATCACGAGCGGAGACACCACGATCCCCTTCCCCGCCACCAATAGATGTAGTAGCAGGTAGAAAGGAAGCGAATCCATGGACTCACCGGTAAAGCATGAAGGGGAGAGGCTTCCCTTGCCGCAAAGGATAGGGGAGGAGAAGTTAAAGACGTTATGTTCGTTTTTTATGATTGAGAAACCTAAAAAAGGGTGAATCCTTGAAATCACTCTCCATTTTTCTTCGTGACAGTGTTGCATGTGCAACACTTCACTAGTGTAGAAAAGCCTAGTGCCCCGTTCTAAAAAGGGCATTGCTGGCGTAGACACCCGACGCCACACCAATATGACACCATTGTTAGCAAAATACCAATGACGTTCATGCCGTAACGCCATCGTCATTTCACATACAGGTGACGTGGCACTGTTCCTCACACCACCACTATTAAAAATAGCAATGGCGTTGACATTTATACACGTCAGTATTATTAACTATTAATAGTGACCTGAGCAAAACCAACCAACGCCCACCACTATGTATTTATGGATTAACAAAAATAGTTATACAATTTACTCATACAATGTAATAGGACAGGGCTATTCTGTTACTAGTAACAGAATATTATTTTGTTACCCCTGGCCCTATATAGGGAGCGACGTGTCCAACATGTACGAGACTGGACTCTGCTGCCACCCAGCCCATCCCGACCCGCCTCCTACCGCCGGAGGCAGTCGTCGCGCCGCCCCAGCTCGTCGGCCCCGCGCGCCGCACCATCCCGCCGGCCCCGCGCGACGCCCTTGCTCAACGATCAGTTCGACGAGATAGAAAGCATTAGTACGAGGCTGGGCTTTGCTGCGACCCGCCCCACCCCGACCCGCCTCCTACCGCCGGAGGCAGTCGTCGCGCCGCCCCATCCCGTCGGCCCCATCTCGACGATCAGTTTGACGAGACGAAAAACGTCAGTACAACTGCTCCAAGTCGTCAGTTCGGAAATACTAACAGAATAATATAATTTACTCAACTCTAACAAATGGTTGAAAATTTCTAACACAGTATAAAAAACAGAGTAAAGTACATTCAATGAAAAACGCTCAATACAAACGCACACATTTATCAGTACGAGTACTTTGTTTTCGAACGGGAAACAACAAGATGGGTCTCACCGTATTCAAAATTACTATTAAACGGTTGCAAATTTGAGAAAACGTTCAACATGACTAAGTTTTGCATTTTTTATAGCTTTCTATTGGTATATTATTTGCCTTGTTTTGAAAAAATACAAAAATATCACGTTCGAAAACAAATTTCATCGAATTCGAATTTCAATTTAAACCGTAAAGAATTAGAAAAAACTTTCAAAACGCAAAAGTTGTGCATTTTCCATAGCTATTCAATCGTCATGTCATTTGCGTCAATCTGACAAGCCGTTTGCCCAACAAATCACGAAAATACGTTTCGCCCGGAATTTTACCGTTTTCCAAATTACTTTTAAATCATACATAATTTGAAAAATCAATCTGCATATGGAAGATACGGATATTTACCAGCTTTCCAACGCCATCTCATTTGCTCAATTCCGACAAATCGTTTGAAAATTAACTCCAAAATACGATTCACGTTTTTGGTTTTTAAAAAAAGTTTTTTTCAAAACTGCTCTTAAACCATGATGATTTTACAAAAAAAAATATATGACTATAATTTAGATGTCAAGGGCTTTCCAACGATATATTACATGCCCCGTTCCGACGATTTTTTCTTGCAATGTTTGATTATTATGTTTTTGAACTAAACAAGATGATCAGTTCGACATAATGAAAACATTAGTGCACCCGCTCGAAAAACCGTCAGTCCAATCTGTAAACACCGTGAGTTCAAGAAGAATAACAGAATAATATTGTGTGACGCGAAACAAAATAGCCCAGATGTATATATATACATCCTATTACCTAGGAGTAGTTACCCAACATGTCTCATATACTACCATTTGGTAGTATATATATTACTTTATTATTATAAGTATGTCATATAATATATATAAGATATTTCAAGCGAATTACATAAAAAATGCAAGTTGGCCCATAGGTTTTATCATTTTTGTGAAATACGTACATATTTGTATGTAAAAATGAGCATACTCAAAATACGATATATATACACACACATATCAGTTATATAATTCATACATTCAGGACGTAGAGTTTTTGCTCCTGGGCTCAAATCAGAAAAAATTCAAGAAAAGATCCAAAACTTTCGATTTTTTTATCAAACATTCACAAAAGTTTTAATTGCGTGCAAAAATTCATCATGAAATAACATTCCTACGAGGCGCGACAAAAAAACAAAATCGATACACTGAAAATACAAAAATACGCATTTTCAGAGTATCGATTTTGTTTTTCTTGTTACGCCTTAGTGGAATGTTATTTCAGGCCGAATTTTTGTATGCAGTTAGTACTTTTGTCAATGTTTGATCACAAAAAAATGAGAATTTTGAAATATTTTTTGAATATTTTTCGATTTTACTATTCACCGGGCTCATAGCTCAAATGAGCCCGGAAGCAGAAGGGCACTTTCCATACATTCATCCATATAGTGTACACACGCTGCCGAAGAACTTAAGATAGTGTACACACATCTATACCTATATGAACATCAACATGGCAATGAGCAGAACTACATGGTTTACACACACACTGCCGGAGAAGAAGGGAGGAGAGGAGATCACCATGGCAATTTTGTAGCAGATGTTGTGCACAATCGCCGTGGGAGAGGAGTCGCCAGGGACACCGAAACCACATCGATGACGATGGCGACGCCGTATCCGAAATCCTAGCTGCGCGGAGGGGTTGGGCACAAGCACTAGAGGCCCTGTGCGGTGGATCTGGCAGGAGGGAAGGACACATCAAGGAGGCGAGGTCCGCATCGAGTTGCGTGCCAGCCATAGACGTCGAGGCTCACCGGAATCGGCCGGTGTTGATAGCTGCAACGAGGGGTTGGGGGAGAGATAGAGAGAAATGCGATGTGAGATAGAGAGAACGAGGGGAAGGGGAGGAAAGAGGGCCGACGGCTACAATTTTATTATTACTACTGAACAAGATAAAATTTTATTGGTGACGTGGACAAAAATTACATGGATTTTATTATTAGTGGCGTGATACTATTCACTCACGCCACCAGTAGCTGGTTAAAAAAATCCAAAATTTAAAACAGATCGGTCTAATTATTGGTGGCGTGGCACTATTTACTCACGCCACCACTACTTACAATATCAATGGCGTGGCATATTTTCACACACCACTAGTAACTTGCGCTCGGCCAAACTTTAGGATCCCAATTACTGGTGGCGTGAGTTTTAGTCAGCATGCCATAGTAACCTATTGCTTGTGACGTATCAATTTAGCAAATGTCAGCATTATTTGTAAAAAATAGTGATGGCGTTGCATGGAAATGATGCGCCACCAACAAGAATTGTGGCTAGGCATTTCTCTACTAATACTTGTCGCAACATGAGAGTTTTGCGAAGTTTTTTTGCGTTCTTTTTCACTTATTTTTATGATTGTGTTTTTATCTCTTTAACCATGCGTTCAAACCAAGAATCAATTTTATGATTGTGTTTTTCGCTTCAAGAATTTTAAAACTAGACCCATGTTAAGATGTTTGAACGAATTTCAAAATAATCAAATAAAAATAATGAACAACAAGAAAGAAAGAAACTGAAAGCAAAATTGTGAAATAAATAAATAAAAGCTGTGACAACATAGACAACATAAATAAAAATGGAAGAAAAGTAATGAAAGGGGGGGGGGGGAAGGGGTGAACGAGGGTATTTTCTATTTAGCGCTACCGGCGCTACTTAACGTGCATTTTGTTAACTGATGCCTGCAGCATTTGTAAATGGGCCGGCCCATCTTGTCATTAGTTGACGAACTTTTTATGAAAGTTCTGTGAATCTTTTTGAATATATATGAATTTCTTAAATGTCAATGAATTTTTTCAGAACGTAAACTTTTATCTGAAAATATATGGACCTTGCCTAATTTTTTAAAATCCTATGAACTTTTTTGAAAATTGATGAACATCTTTTTGAAAATGGTTGAATTCTTTTTCAAAATAGATGAACTTTTTTAAGATTTATGAACTTTCTTTTTCAGTTCAATGAACTTTTAAAAACAATACATGAACTTTTTCCTAATTTCTATGGATTTTGTTTCACATTTAAAGAGCATTTTCCAAATTGATGAACTTTTTTCTCAATTTCAATGAACTTTTGGTGAAATTGTTGAACTTTTTGAAGATTGATGAATCTTTTTTAAAGATATGAACTTTTTTTCTAAATGGATGAACCTTTTTATTTTAATATGTAATCCTTTTTGGATTTCATATTTTTATTTTCGTAACAATTAGAACATGTGGGTATTTTTTTTCTAGTGGTCAACAGAACAAAAAGACTGAGCAGCTCGCGAGCGTTATAGTGGACCGGCCCATGCCAGCGACACTGCAGGCACTGCTGGATCATTAACGGGCGCCTACAGCGCTGAGCAGAAGCTCTCGTGAACGAGCGATGTGAATGGGTCGGCCCAGTATATCCAGGCAAACATATTTCAGTAAAGATATAAATCTTTTCTCGAAGTGAGCGAGATATAGTTTTCTCGGGGGCTTTGCAGATCTCCCTTCTGTCGAAATCATTAATTGAGGTATACACCTTTCGAAGGTCATTCCATCTCTTCAAGTTGTGATAAGTGGCACACTGTATGTGTGTCATATGTCACAGCCTATGAGTTTTTTTTTTCTACATCCGTTTATTTAAAACGTCTTATCTCTTACCGTGCGTCCAAATCACGAATCTTTTTCACCGTTAGATTTCTCGCGTCAAGATCTTCAAAGATAGATCTCATGTTAATATGTTTGACGGACTTTTTTTCTTTAAAAAACCCAGACAAAAAAACATGCCTCTAAAGTAAGGAGAATAAAGAAATTGAGTATTTTGTAACATTTCCTACAGACATGTTCGTGCCTCTCGCGAAAGAAAATCCGTACCTCTCGAGAAAAAACAATGTGTTTTTTTTGTTTTTAAGAAGCATGAAAAACCGTGCAGCTCAAGGAAGGAATAAAACACGTTTTTTCGTTTTCAAGGAGCATGGTTGTGTCTTTTGAGAAAAAAAAGGAAAATGTGTTTTTTCATTTTTTTTGCCTCTCACGGAAATAAAATCGTGCCTGTCGAGGAACAAAAAAAAAAGAAAATGCATTTTTTTGTTTTTGAGAGGCATAGTCGTGCTTCTCGCGAAAACAAAATCGTGCCTCTCGAGGAAGTAAAAACATTTTTTTCTTTTCAAGAAGCATGACCGTCTCTCGTGAAAGAAAAATCGTGCCTATCAAAAAAGAAAAAAAACACATTTTTTTTTGTTTCTTGCGAAAGCAGAAAACGTGCCTCTCAAGGAAAAAAAATTGCAGCTTTTTCAATTTCGAGAGGAACGGTCGTGCCTCTTGCGAAAGCAAAATGTGCATATCAAGAAAGAAAAAACACGTGTTTTCTCGTTTTCAAAAGGCAGATCGATGCCTTTCGCGGAAGCAAAATCGTGCATCTCGAGAAAAAAAAAGGAAATATATTGTTTTGATTTCTCGCGAAAGCAAATCTGCGTTTGTCGCGGACGAAAAATCATGCCTCTCAAGGAAGAAACGAAATGCATTTGTTTCATTTTCGAGAGCCACAGCCGTGACTCTCGGGAAAACAAAACCGGGCCTCGCGAGGAAGGAAAAACCGATTCTCGCGAAAGCAAAATCGTACCTCTCAAGGAAGGAAAAAACACACATTATTTTCGTTTTTCGCTGGAGCAAATCCGTACCTCTCGTGGAAGTAAAACAGTGCCTCTCGAGGAAGAAAAAAAAATGCATTTTTTTATTTCGAGAGGCATGGTCATGTCTCTCGTGGAAGGAAAAACACATGTTTTGTTTTTGTTTTCAAAAGGCACGGCCGTGCGTTTCGCGGAAGAAATATGGTGCCTCTCAAAGAAGTAAAAAAAAGAAAATGCATCTTTTTTTCATTTTCGAGAGCCACAGTTGTGACTCTTGTGAAAGCAAAATCGTGTCTCTCAAGGAAGAAAAAGAAAGAAAATGCATCTTTTTTCATTTTCGAGAACCACGGTCATGACTCTCCCGAAAGCAAAAGCGTGCCTCTCGGAGGAATATATTTTTTTCGTTTTCAAGAGGCACGGACGTGCCTCTCGCGAAAGAAAAACCGTGCCTTTCGAAGAAGGCAAAAAAAAGAAGAACACACATTTTTTTTGTTTCTCGCGGGAGAAAATCCGTGTCTCTCATGAAAGCAAAACTATGCCTCTCGAGTAAGAAGAAAAAGAAAATACATTTTTTTTATTTTGAGAGGCACGGTCGTGTCTCTCGAGGAAGGAAAAACATGTTTTTGTTTTTTGTTTTCAAGAGGCATGGTTGTGCGTTTCACGGAAGAAAAATCGTGCCTCTCAAAGAAGTAAAAAAGAAGATGCATCTTTTTTTTCATTTTTGAGAGCCACAGTAATGACTCTCGTGAAAGCAAATTGTGTCTGTCGCGGAAGCAAAATCGTGTCTCTCAAGGAAGAAAAAGAAAGAAAATGCATCTTTTTTTATTTTCGAGAGCCACGGTCGTGACTCTCGCGAAAACAAAACCGTGCCTCTCAGGGAATGAAAAAAATATGATTTTTTCGTTTTCAAGAGGCACGCGGAAGAAAAATCATGCCTCTTGAAGAAGGAAAAAAAAGAACACGCATTTTTTTTGTTTCTCGCGAGAGAAAATCTGTATCTCTCACGGAAGCAAAACAGTGTCTCTCAACTAAGAAAAGAAAGGAAATACATGTTTTTATTTCGGGAGACACGGTCGTGTCTCTCGAGCAAGGAAAAAACATGTTTTTCTTTCAAGAGGCACGGTTGTGCGTTTCGCAGAAGAAAAATCGTGTCTCTCGAGGAAGGAAAAAAGCATATTTTTTCCTTTCTCGTGGAAGCAAATCCGGATCTGTCGCAAAACCGTATCTCTCGTGGAAAAAAAAAATGCACTGTGAGAGGACTGGCTCTCTCCTGTGGTGCGAGGAGTGGCTCGAGCAGGAGCTCCTCCTGGCCGAATAGTTCAGAGACATCGATGCTATCCGCTTTGTGGCCTACGCCGACGGGCATCTTCTACGCAATGGATCACGCCGGCATAACCTACACCGTCGACACGCGTGGGCCTGACCAGGCTCGGTGCTCCCAACATTCTCGAGCAGTACTCCGGGTACAGCTACCTCCGCAACTCCTACCTGCTTGAGTCAGAAGGGGAGATCACGTTCGTCGGTCTGGTGCTCGCACCACAAGAACCCGGATGCCCCAGATCCATCGTTGGCTTCGAGGTGTACAAGATGGATCTCAAGGTGGCACGGTAGGTGAGAGTGAAGAGGCTTGCCGATGACCTTGCGTTGCTCGTGAACGAGCAATCATCGCATGTGAGACGCCGGGGTGTAGGGGCAACTGCATCTACTTTGTGAGCGAGCTCGGCGAACATCCGACAGCCACGCCACTTAGGGCGTGTATTCCATGGAGGAGCAGAAGGTGCTGCTTCAACGCCCCGTCTGTGGTGATTCTTCCCTGAGGTTGGTGCATCACCAGCGCGCACAAACTCTCAAAGGAAGAGGAAATCCCAGATGCTCTAGTAAGTAGTATATACAATCAGATTATGAGAATGCAAAGAGTTGTGTTGCTTGGCAAAGGTGCATCAGCAAAACCATATCCCGTGGCATTGCACTGCTCCTTCAGTTTTTTTTCTGTTATGGTCACCTGCAACAATAAGTTACACACTTCCAGCCGAGAAGTTCAAATTTTGAACATAGATGGAACTTGAATACACACTTCCAGTAGATCATATTACAGAGACGACATCATATTACACACCCGCACACATGCAAGAGAACCCGGGCTCCGAATCAAATTATCCAAAGAAAGATAACTTACTGGTAACTGCTTCGTGGTGGGTTTTTCATGCAGTGAGTGCAGGAATTGCAGGTGTTACTACTTCTCCTGGTGTAATGGGGTAGGTGAAGCGAAAATGCCTTTTGGAGTTCGGCCTCCACGGAGGCCGGTTTTTGAAAAACACAAAAATCATGAAAATTCATATTTTTACAATTTAAAAAAATCTGAAAAAAATACCGATATACATGGGGGCATAACACATGTGTGTAATATGTTGAAATGAAGGTTGTGTAAAAAAAAACAAATCTGAGGTTTTTTAACATATGATACTATTCATCCTCAAAGTCTAGAAATTTGTCTTTTTTGTACAGGTCGGATTTCAAAGTATTTCATCTTGAATTTTTACAGACACATACATTTCATCCTTGTATAGTTGCATTTTTTTCGGAATTTTTTGAAATCGAAAAATTTGAATTCTGAAATTTTCAAAATAAAATACTCCATGGAGTTCGGTCACCAAAACGCCCTACTCTAGGTGAAGGACACTTCTAGCAAGTTCCTGCACTTACAAACATTCTTGTTCATAGGACCAGTACACTAGAACTAGCAGCCAAAGAAAGGCCCGTGAGAGAGCCCGTGCGAACGCTTGGTGTTACAAAATGGAACAGAGAATGGGAGGAAGAAATAGGTGGAGCGGTAACTTTGGTTTATCGAGTGGTTTCATATAAGTCGTTGTGTGTATTTTGTAATCAGCAAAGACGCGTGTATTAGACATGGCTGGCAACAGACAGACGTGATCCTATATAAATACATATTGGGTCCTTTGGTTGACCCTTTAATCCGCATTAAATATATATAGAACATTTTTCACAATAGACAACTGAAACCCTGTTGATTAGAATTCAGAACCTGAATCCATCTGTGCAACGGCGAGAAATGACGTACTACTGCACTTAACCGTCGTAATTTTCATCACGACCTTCTCAGAGCAAGAAACATCACATAAATAATTACAGGAAAAGAAAAGACAATTTAACTGAGAGGAAAAGAAAAGGAGAGGATGCATACCAATTACCAAATACAGAGTGAATGCCATCATGATGGCACTCACGGGTCATGGCTGTTGGATAATGAGCAACTAACATTCAGAGGGGCCCAAAAGCCAATACATGTACATGTGAGGTAAATACAGTAAACCCCTTATACAATGGGGATATATCGAAAAGGGGACTATACACATCTAACATCCCCTTCAAACTCATGGTGGATCAACAATACAGAATTTGGAGAGAAAGAACCCATGCTGCGCTCGAGTTTGTGCCTTCGTGAAGAATCTGCTAACTGTAACTCAGAGGACACATAGTGAAGAGCAAGAATCTGATCCTGCACAGCAACACGCACAAAGGAGTCATCCACACCGATGTGCTTGGTGAGCTCATGTTTCATCGGGTCACGCGCAATACTGATAGCACCTATACTGTATGACAACAGGGGAGTAAATGCAGTAGCCAAAACGCCAAAGTCCTCGAGTAAACAACATAACCAGATCACCTCAGTCGTCAACATAGCCATCGCTCGCAACTCAGCCTCTGTACTCGAGCGAGAAGCTGCAATATGTTTCTTGGTCTTCCAGGCAATGAAAGAGACACCAAGAAAGACACAGTAAGCAGACAACGAACGTCGATCAGAAGAATCACTAGGCCACGTAGCATCAGAGTAGGCCTGGAGCTAGAGAGAGCTGGAGCGTGGAAAGAAAAGGCGGCGAGAGATCGTGCCACGAAGATATCGTAGAACACGGAGGAGGTGACCATAGTGGACAGAGGTGGGAGCTAAAATGAACCGGCTGAGAATGTGAACAGGATAGGATATATCAGGCCGAGTGACAGCAAGATAGACAAGACTTGCAACAAGGTGGCGATACCATGTGGGATCAGCAAGAGGATCACCATCAGTAGCACGAAGCTGAACATTGAGCTCCATAGGAGTCACAACAGTGCGGTCATCACCAAGAGTAGTATGAGAAAGAAGATCCTGAATATTTTTTTTGAGAGATGAAGAAGCCATCAGAGGTCGAAGAAATCTCAATCCCGAGAAAATAGCGTAGTGGACCAAGATCAGACATCAGGAACTGCTCACAGAGACAGGCCTTAACAAAGGCGATGTACTCAGAGTCATCGCCAGTAATGATCATTTCATCGACATATAGAAGGCAAAGAGTTCAACCACGAGGAGATGTGTGGACAAACAAAGTTGGGTCATGATCACTAGCGAGAAGCGAGCGGCGGTCACCACAGAGGTGAACCGCTCGAACCAGGTGCGAGGGGCCTGCTTAGGACCATAGAGGGAGCGCCGAAGGCGGCATACCATACCATTAGGAACAAAGTACCCCGGTTGTGGCTGCATATAAACCTCCTGACACAACTCACCATTGGGAAAAGTGTTCTAAACGTCAAGATGAGACATAGACCAACGAGGAACAGAAGCCACAACAAGGAGAGTGCGGACAGTTGTCATATGGGCCACATGAGCGAATGTCTCATCATAATCGCGCGTCCATGCTCCTGCTGGAAGCCACGAGCCACAAGCCGAGCTTTGTAACGCTCAAGAGAACCATCAGAGCGAGTCTTAATCTTATAGACCCACTTGCACGTGATGGGACGAACACCAGAGGGAAAGGAAACCATATCCCACGTGCCAGTGTGCTCAAGGCAGCAATCTCCTCGGCCATCGCAAGTTTCCATTCAGGTTAAGTCATGGCAGCTCGATAGGAAGTGGGCTCGGCCACAACAAAAGACCATACCGGTTAGGGGAATAGCGATCGGGTGGGGGACGAGGCCGAGCACTGAGGTTATGAACCGGGGGGCATGGAAGGAGGCGTGCCGGAAGTAGATGACACATCAGTAGGATCATCGACGACATGAGGACGACGAGTGTAGTGAAGAGGAAAAGGAGAGTGAGTCCAATGCATGGGAGAGGATGGTGGAGAGGTGGATGATGAGTGTGAGGAGGAGGATGGAGGGAAAGATGGTGTCAGCGGTGTCTGAGGAAGAGTGAGACGTGCCGAAGGAAGGGGAGACAAGAGGCACATAATAAGGTGTATCGGGAAGGAGAAGGAAAGAAAGATCGTCCACAGAAAAGCTTGAGGAGGAAGGACGTGGGTAGTAAGAGCGAGACTCATCGAAAGTCACATCACGCGAAATGCGCAACCGATGACCAACGGGATCCCAACATCTATAACCCTTGTGCTCATCACTGTAGCCAATAAAAACACACTCAACCGACTGAGCAGTCAATTTGGTCTGTTCCCGCGAGTGCACACACATCCAAACATACGAAGAGCTGAGTAGTCAAGAGAACAACCAGTGATATGCTCCATAGGAATGCCTCCCTGCAAGGCAGCCGATGGCTGAATGTTGATGAGATAGGTGGATACGGAAACGGCCTCAGCCCAAAAGTGGGGTGGAAGAGAGGCGACGATCATCAGTGCACGAGCCATCTCAAGTAGATGACGATGCTTGCATTCCGCAACGCCATTCTGAGCATGGGCACCAGGGCAAGAAAACTGGGAAAGAGTACCCTGTTCCGCAAGAAAACCACGCAACATTTGGGAGATATACTCTCCAGCGGAGTCAGCACGAAAATACGAATAGGCATGGAAAACTGGGTGTGAACCATGACAGCAAATCACTTGTATATAGAGAGAACCTCACTACGAGATTTCATAAAAATAGAGCCAAGTATAGCGATAGTAATCATTAATAAACAGAACATAGTAGCGATGACCACCTTTCGAATCAAAAGGAGCAGGACCCCAAACATTAGAATGAACTAAGTCGAAAGGACGCTGGGATACTGGCTCACAGGTAGGATAAGGTAACTGGGTCTGTTTACCAAGTCTACAACCATCACAATGTAAAGAAACATCTCCAGAAACAGACCCTAAGACGCCCTGACACACTAACGATGACAAGCGGGAGCCACAGATGTGGCCAAGTCGATGATGCCACTGCTAGAAGGACACAGAAGAGGAGGCAGCAAGAGCATGAGAACTGGTCGGTGTGGTGGTAGTGGAGGGAACACGAAGCTAGTCAACTTCCCAAAGACCCTCAGACTCACGGCGCCGAGGGCCAACGCCTGGGTGCAACGATCCTAAACAGAGCAAGAATTGGCAACAAGAATAACACGACAACCAGAATCAGTAAGTTGGGCAGCGAAAAAGAGATTTATGGTAAGACGAGGAACATGAGAAACACTAGGAACTGAAAAAGAAGGAGTAGAAAGAGTGTCGCAACTAGCAACAGGAAGGGTGTGCCATCAGCAGTGAGAATACGTACTGATCGGAAAATCAAGAGGTCAAAAAGAAGACAGGGCAGGAGAATTAGAAGACATATGAAAAGAAGCTTCAGTGTGCAGAACCCATGAAGATGTACCTGACTGTGTAGGCGCCGGTGGTGGCGGAGTATGGAAACAGTCACAACGACAGCAAAACCCGTCGAGGAAGAGCCAGAGGAAGCCAGTAAGGCTTGAGCTGGGCAATGTCCTGGTCAGTGAGTCACGTAGTCAGGGAAGACGCCCGTGCCCCACTAGAAGAAGAGCCCCTCAGGTCTCGCTGCTTCTGGCGATAATCAGACTCTGGGTGACCTAGCTTGGAGCAATGCCATAGAAGGTGTCATGGCGCGAACGACCCTTCTCCGCATAAGGAGGGCGACCCGCCCCCCTGAAGGTGTGGGTACGAGCGGTGGAGCGGTGAGGCGTGTAGACGACACAGGGGCTCGGGCAACCAGCACAGAGGAAACCGCAAGCAACCCAACAGAACGAAGACGGGTCTCCTCGGCATGAAGCTCAATGAGCACCTCCAAGATAGGAACACGACCTTGAGCAAGCAAGTGATCACTCCGAGGCTCAAACTCGGAACGAAGGCGAGAGAAGAACTCATGAACACACTAAAACTCCAAGTCGGACCGCATAGTCTAGCGGCAACGACAGACACCACAAACAACTGTCCGGAGAGAGTCAAGATGGTGCCAGATGGCAGAGCTCTGTGTGTAGAACTCATCGATAGTAGAGTCACCCTGCTGAAGAGCGTGCTCCTGACGCACCACAGATAAGTATAGATCATCACCAGGGGGGCTGATAGCACTGACAAAGGTAAGACCACATCGCTGCAATGGCGTCGAGGCCCATAACCTCAGAAGCAAACTGAGGCAAGATACTCGCAGTGAGAACAACAACAACCCGAGCATCATCATTGCACCACTGAGTGTAAGCAAACAACTCATCCTGGTAGATAGTAAGAGCATCTGAATAAGCTGATACCTGCTGATCATAAGTGTCAACTGCATCATCATCAAGAGCCTTGGTTGTATCCCAATCAGCCTGAGAAACATCAGCAGCAAGGACAGGCGGCACCGGCGGTGTAGGAGCCACATGGGCGACTAGGCATGGGGACAAGGATCTCGCCTGAGAGAATGTCCCAAAGTAGAAGACCGCGCATGTGGATGTGCATGAAACCCACAAACTCCGCATAATTGGTGCCATCAAAGATCACGGAGCACCGAGGAACAACCTGTTGGGGAATGTTGCATGGGAAACAAAAAAATTCCTACGCACACGCAAGATCTATCCATGGTGATGAGCATCTATGAGAGGGAGAGTGAATCTACATACCCTTGTAGATCGCTAAGCGGGAAGCGTTAAGAAACGCGGTTGATGTAGTCGAACGTCTTCGCGATCCAAATCGCCGAGCGCCCCGCGATCCAATCATGATCCATCCCACGATCCGATCACGATCCTTCCCACGATCTCATCACAATCCATCCCGCGATCCAATCATGAATCGTCTTGCGATCTTGATCATGGTCCTCCCGATCTAGCGCCAAACGGACGGCACCTCCGCGTTCAGCACACGTACAGCTCGATGATGATCTCCACCTCCTTGATCCAGCAAGCGAGAGTGAAGAGGTAGATGATTTCTCCGGCAGCGCGACGGCGTTGCGGCGATGGTGGTGGAGGAATTCTTAGCAGGGCTTCGCCTAAGTACTACTGAAAACCGATCTAGAGGAGAAAACGATCTAGAGGAAGAAGAGGGCAGCACGTGGCAATTAGGGTTAGGGCTGCCCTCAAAAACCTCTAGTATATATAGAAGGAGGAGAGGAGGAGGCTTGGATGCAAGGGCCAGCCCTTTTGTCTTCGGCCGAAGTGGAGGGAGGAGTCCTACTCCTCCACTCCTAGTCGGTTTAGGACTCCTTCCTTATATTAGCCTTTTTCCCCACCTTTTCCACTTTCAATTTCCTTCCCAGACGCATGGGCCTTATGTGGGACTTCGGCCAGCCCACTAAGGGCTGGTATTCATCCTCCCACATCCCATGTAGCCTCTTAGGTCGAAATACCCCTCCCGATGGTCCCTCGGTACCCTCCCGACACTCCCGGTACACTACCGATGGGTCCAGAACTTTTCTGGTGACCAAAACAGGACTTCCTATATATCAATCTTTACCTACGGACCATTTTGGAGCTCCTCGTGACGTCCGGAATCTCATCTGGCACTCCAAACAACCTTCTATAACCACCATGCATAACTCTATACTACCGAACTGTCACCAAACCTTAAGTGTGCAGACCCTGCGGGTTCGAGAACTATGTAGACATGACCGAGACACCTCTACGGTCAATAACCAATAGCGGGACCTAGATGCCCATATTGATTCCTACATGTTCTACGAAGATCTTTAACGGTCGAACCTCTGTGTCAAGGATTCCGTTAATCCCGTATGATGCTCCCATTGTTCTTCAGTATGTTACTTGCCCGAGATTCGATCGTCGGTATCTCTATACCTAGTTCAATCTCGTTACCGGAAATTCTCTTTACTCATTTTGTAATACAAGATCCCATGGATAACTCTTTAGTCACATTGCTTGCAAGGCTTATAGTGATGTTGTATTACCGAGTGGGCCCTGAGATACCTCTCCATCACACGGAGTAACAAATCCCAGTCTTGATCCATGCCAACCCAACAGACACCCTCGGAGATACCTGTAGAGCACCTTTATAGTCACCCGGTTACATTGCGACATTTGATACACACAAGGTACTCCTTCGGTGTCAGTGAGTTGCATGATCTCATGGTCATAGGAACAGATACTTGACATGCAGAAAACTATAGCAATAAACTGACACGATCATATGCTATGTTCATAGTTTGGGTCTTGTCCATCACATCATTCTCCTAATGATGTGATCCCGTTATCAAATGACATCTCATGTCCATGACTAGGAAACCATAGCCATCTTTGATCAACGAGCTAGTCTATTAGAGGCATACTAGGACATGGTGTTGTCTATGTATCCACACATGTATCTGAGTTTCTGATCAATACAATTCCAGCATGGATAATAAAGGTTATCATGAACAAGGAAATATGATAATAACTAATTTATTATTGCCTCTAGGGCATATTTCCAATAGTCTCCCACTTGCACTAGAGTCAATAATCTAGTTCACATCACCATGTGATTCACATTGTTATGAATCTACCACCCAATGAGTTTTGGAGCTCGATCATTCTTTGCATGTGAAAGAGGTACTTTGCAAATCTCCATGTCATACTGTAGACACTGCTACCACACTCCACTTGGAGCTATTCCAAATGTTGCTCCACTATACGTATCCAGATTGCTACTCAGAGTCATCTGGATTGGTGTTAAAGCTTGCATCGACGTAACCCTTTACGACGAACTCTTTATTACCTCCATAATCGAGAATCATTTCCTTAGTCTTTTAGTTACTAAGGATAATCTTGACCGCTGTCCAGTGATCCACTCCTGGATCACTCTTGCACCCCATGATAGACTCATGGCAAGGCACACACAGGTGCGATACACAGCATGTCATACTATATAGAGCCTATGGCTAAAGCATAGGGGACGACCTTCATCCTTTCTCTTTCTTCTGCCATGGTCGAGCTTTCAGTCTTACTCAACTTCACACCTTACAAATCAGGCAAGAACTCTTTCTCTGACTGATCCATTTTGAACTCTTTCAAAATCTTGTCAATGTATGTACTCATTGAAAGTCTCATCAAGCATCTTGATCTATCTTTATAGATCTTGATGCTCAACAATTAGGTAGCTTTATCCAGGTCTTCCTTTGAAGAACTCTTTTCAAACAACCATTTATGCTTTCCAGAAATTCTACATCATTCTCGATCAATAATATGTCAACCACATATGCTTATCAAAAATTCTATAGTGCTCCCACTCACTTTATTGTAAATACAAGTTTCTCATAAACTTTGTATAGACTCAAAAACTTTGATCACCTCATAAAAGCGTATATTCCAACTCTGAGATCCTTGCTCCAGTCCATAGAAGGATCACTGGAGCTTGCACACCTTTTAGCATCCTTAGGACTGACAAAACCTTCTAGTTGTATCACATACAACCTTTCCTCAAGTAAACCGTTAAGGAAATGATGTTTTGACATCCATCTGCCATATTTCAAAATTGAAAAATGCAGCAACTGCTAACATAATTCCAACAGACTTTAGCATCGCTACGAGTGAAAAAGTCTCATCCCAGTCAACTCCTTGAACTTGTCGGAAACTTCTTTGCGACAAGTCGAGCTTTATAAATGGTGACATTTACCATCAGCGTCTGTCTTCATCTTAAAGGTCCATTTGTACTCGACGACCTTCTGTCCAACGAGCAAGTCTACCAAGGTCTATACTTGGTTTTCATAAATGGATCCTTTCTCGGATTTGATGGCCTCTAACCATTTGTCGGAACCTGAGCCCATCATTGCTTCTCCATAGCTCATAGGTTCATCGTTGTCCAACAACATGACCTCCAAGATAGGGTTGTCGTACCACTCAGGAGCAGTACGCGTCCTTGTCGACCTACGAGGTTTGATAGTAACTTGATCCGAAGCTTCATGATCATCATCATTAACTTCCTCTTCAACTGACATAGGCTCCACAGAAACATCTTTTTGCGATGTGCTACTCTCTATTTGAATAAAGGTTCGACAACCTCATCAAGTTCTATCTTCCTCCCACTCAATTCTTTCGAGAGAAACTCTTTCTCGAGAAAGGACCCGTTTTAGCAATAAACACTTTGTGCTGAGCTAGAAGGTATACCCAACTGTTCTTTGGGTATTCCATGAAAATGCATTTGTCAGCTTTGGGTTCGAGCTCATTAGGTGAAAACCTTTTTTCACATAAGGGTCGTAGCCCCAAACATTTAGAAATGATAGCTTAGGTTTCTATCAAACCATAATTCATACGGTGTCATCTCAACGGATTTAGATGGTGCCCTATTTAAAGTGAATGTAGTTGTCTATAATGCATAACCCCAAAACGAAAGTGGTAAAATGACAAGAGTCATCATAGTATGCACCACATCCAATAGAGCACGACTATGACATTCGAACACACCATCACACTATGGTGTTCCAGGTGGCATGAGTTGCGAAACAACTTTCACATTGTCTAAATTTGAATGCCAAACTCGTAACTCAGATATTCACCTCCACGATCATATCACAGACTTTTTTATCTTCTTGTCATTATGATCTTAAACTTCACTCTGAATTTTCTTGAACTTTTCAAACGATTCAGACTTGTGTTTCATTAAGTAAATATACACTATATCTACTCAAATCATTAGTGAAGGTGAGAAAATAACAATATCCACCGCACGCTACATGACTCATTGGATTGCATACATCAACATGTATCATTTCCAATAAATCACTTGCCCGCTCCATCAAACCGGGAAACGGGGTCCTTAGTCATCTTGCCAAGAGGCATGGTTCGCATGTCTCAACCGATTCAAAATCAAATAAGTCCAAAGATCCATCAGCATGAAGTTTCTTCATGCGATTTATACCAATATGACATTTAGCGGTAGTGCCACAAATATGCGGTAGTATCATTATTAACTTTGTATCTTTTGGCATCAATGTTATGAACATGTGTATTACTACGATCAAGATTCAACAAACCATTTTCACTGGGTGCATGACCATTGAATGTATTATTCATGTAAACAGAATAACCATTATTCTCTAACTTAAATGAATAATCGTGTTGCAATAAACACGATCTAGTCATGTTCATGCTTAACGCAAACACCAAATAACATTTATTTAGGTTTGTCACTAATCCCGAAGGTAGAGAGAGCGTGCGATGTTGATCACATCAACCTTGGAAACATTTCCAACACACATCGTCACCTCACACTTAGCTAGTCTCCGTTTATTCCATAGCTTTTACTTCGAGTTACTAACATTTAGCAACCGAACCGGTATCCAATAACCAGGTGCTACTAGGAGTACTAGAAAGGTACACATCAATAACACGTATATCAAACATACTTCTGTCGAAGTTGCCAGCCTTCTTATCTACCAAGTATCTAGGGTTGTTCTACTTCAGCGACCGCTCTCCTCATAATAGAAGAACTTAGTCTTGGGTTTGGGTTCAACTTTAGGTTGCTTCACTGGAGCAGCAACTGACTTGCCATCCATGAAGTTTCCCTCCTTGCCCTTTCCCTTCTCGAAACTAGTGGTTTTACTAACCATCAACACTTGATTCTCCTTCTTGATTTCTACCTTCGTGGTTTCAAACATCGCGAATAGCTCAGGGATCATCATTTCCATCCCTGGCATAATTATAGTTCATCACGAATTTCTAGTAGCTTAGTGATAGTGACTCAGAGAACTATATCAATCACTATCTTGTCTGGAAGATCAAATCTCACTTGATTCAAGAGATTGTAGCACCCAGACAATCTGAGCACATTCGCAATGATTGAGCTATTCTCCTTCATCTTGCAGGCAAAGAATCTTGTTGGAGATCTCATATCTCACAACACGGGCACGAGCCTGAGACAATTTCAGCTCTTAGAACATCTCATATGTTCTGTGACGTTCATAACATTTGGAGCCTCAATTCTAAGCCGTAATGCATGACGCACTAAACTATCAAGTAGTCATCGGAATGTGCCTGTTAGATGTTCACAACATCTACAGATGATGCTAGAGGGGGTGGCGCACCGAGCGGTGCCTTAAGGACATAAGCCTTTTGTCCAGCAATGAGGACAATCCTCAGATCACAGACCCAGTCCGCAATATTGCTACCATCATCTTTCAACTCTATTTCTCTAGGAACATATAAAAATTCAAGGGAGCTACAACGTGAGCTAGTAATCTACAACATAATTTGCAAAGAAACCACTGACTATGTTCATGATAATGAGTTCAATTAATCATATTACTTAAGAACTCCCACTCAAATTGACATCCCTCCGGTCATTCGAGTGATACATGATCCGAATTCACCAACTCAAGTCCGATCATCACGTGAGTTGAGGTGGTTTCAATGGTGAACATCATCATGTTGATCATATCTACTATATAACTCATGTTCGACCTTTCGGTCTCTTGTGTTCCGAGGCCATGTCTATACATGCTAGGCTCGTCAAGTTTAACCCGAGTGTTCTGCATGTGCAACACTGGCTTGCACCCGTTGTATGTGAACGTAGAGTCTATCACACCCGATCATCACGTGGTGTCTCGACACGACGAACTTTCGCAATGGTGCACACTCGAGGAGAACACAATTCATCTTGAAATTTAAGTGAGGGATTACCTTATAATGCTACCATCGTCCTCAGCAAAACAAGGTGCATAAAAGGATTAACATCACATGCAAATCATAAGTGACATGATATAGCCATGAACTTCTGCTTTTGATATACATCTTTGAAAGCACCGGCATGAACTCCATCGTCACCGGCATGACACCATGATCTCCATCATCTTGATCTCCATCAACGTGTCGCCATCGGGGTTGTCACGCCCACCATGCTTCTACTACTATTGCTACCGTTTAGCGATAAAGTAAAGCATTACATAGCGCTTAATGATTGACACGCAGGTCATACAATAATTAAAGACAACCCTATGGCTCCTGCTGGTTGCCGTACTCATCGACATGCAAGTCGTGATATTCTACACAACACATGATCATCTCATACATCACATATATCTCATCATGTAACTGGTCATATCACATCACAACATACCCTGCAAAAACAAGTTAGACGCCCTCTAATTGTTGTTGCATGTTTTACATGGCTGCTACGGGTATCTAGCAAGAACAATTCTCACCTATGCATAAACCACAACGGTGATACATAAATTTCTTTTTCAACCTTCTCAAGGACCGCCTTTGTTGAATCCGATCCAACTAAAGTAGGAGAAATAGACACCCGCCAGCCATCGTTATGCAACGAAGTTACACGTCAATCGATGGAACCGGTCTCTCGTAAGCGTACGAGTAAGGTTGGTCTGGGACGCTTGATCCACAATACCATTGAACCAAAACATGACCAAGGGAGGAAGCAATCTAAGCATCAACGCCCACAAACTCTTTGTATTGTACTCGAGATCTTATCTACACATAGACCTAGCTCATGATGTCACTGTTGGGGAACGTTGCATGGGAAACAAAAATTTGCCTATGCACACGCAAGATCTATCCATGGTGATGAGCATCTACGAGAGGGAGAGTGAAACTACATACCCTTGTAGATCGCTAAACGGGAAGCGTTAAGAAACGCGGTTGATGTAGTCGAACGTCTTCGCAATCCAAATCGCCGACCGTCCCGCGATCCCATCACAATCCATCCCGCTATCCGATCATGATCCATCCCGCGATCTCATCACGATCCTTCCTGCGATCCAATCACGAATCGTCTCGCGATCTTGATCACGGTCCTTCCGATCTAGCGACGAACGAACGACACCTCCGCGTTCAGCACACGTACATCTCGATGACGATCTCCACCTCATTGATCCAGCAAGCGAGAGTGGAGAGTTAGATGAGTTCTTCGGCAGTGCAAAGGCGTTGCGGCAATGGTGGTGGAGGAATTCCAGCAGGGCTTTGCCTAAGTACTGCTGAAAATCGATCTAGAGGAGAAAACGATCTAGAGGAAGAAGAGGGCAGCACGTGGCAATTAGGGTTAGGGTTGCCCTAAAAAACCTCTAGTATATATAGGAGGAGGAGAGGAGGAGGCTTGGCCGCAAGGGCCATCCATTTTGGCTTCGTCCGAAGTGGAGGGAGGAGTCCTACTCCTCCACTCCTAGTCGGTTTAGGACTCCTTCCTTATATTAGACTCTTTTCCACCTTTTCCACTTTGGATTTCCTTCCCACCCATATGGGCCCTATGTGGGAATTCGGCCAGCCCACTAAGGTCTGGTATTAATCCTCCCACAGCCCATGTAGCCTATTGGGTCAAAATACCCCTCCCGATGGTCCCCCGGTACCCTCCCGACACTCCCGGTACACTACCGATGAGTCCGGAACTTTTCCGGTGACCAAAACAGGACTTCCTATATGTCAATATTTACCTCCGGACCATTCCGGAGCTCCCCGTGACATCCGGGATCTCATCCGGGACTCCAAACAACCTTCGGTCACCACCATGCATAACTCTATACTACCGAAACGTCACCAAACCTTAAGTGTGCAGACCCTGCGGGTTCGAGAACTATGTAGACATGACCGAGACACCTCTACGTTCAATAACCAATAGCGGGACCTGGATGCCCATATTGATACCTACATGTTCTATGAAGATCTTTATCGATCGAACCTTTATGTCAAGGATTCAGTTAATCCCGTATGATGTTCCCTTTGTTCTTCGGTATGTTACTTGCCCGAGATTCGATCGTCGGTATCTCTATACCTAGTTCAATCTCGTTACCGACAAGTCTCTTTACTCGTTCCGTAATACAAGATCCCATGGCTAACTCTTTAGTCACATTGCTTGCAAGGCTTATAGTGATGTTGTATTACCGAGTGGGCCCTGAGATACCTCTCCATCACACGGAGTAACAAATCCCAGTCTTGATCCATGCCAACCCAACAGACACCCTCGGAGATACCTGTAGAGCACCTTTATAGTCACCCAGTTACGTTGCGACATTTGATACACACAAGGTACTCCTCCGGTGTCAATGAGTTGCATGATCTCATGGTCATAAGAACAGATACTTGACATGCAGAAAACTGTAGCAATAAACTGACATGATCATATGCTACGTTCATAGTTTGTGTCTTGTCCATCACATCATTCTCCTAATGATGTGATCCCGTTATCAATTGACATCTCATGTCCATGACTAGGAAACCATAGCCATCTTTGATCAACGAGCTAGTCTATTAGAGGCATACTAGGGACATGGTGTTGTCTATGTATCCACACATGTATCTGAGTTTCCGATCAATACAATTCTAGCATGGATAATAGACGATTATCATGAACAGAGAAATATGATAATAACTAATTTATTATTGCATCTAGGGCATATTTTCAACACAACCACGTAGCCCGAAGCAGACATGAGGTGCTCTTTATCTTTTTATGGATTTTTTTGAAGTCAACTGTCAGGAATCACGATCGATCCAGATCAGGCTCGAGCGAACAGAGCAAAGGCCCGAGCGCCTTCGCAGTCAGCCGGACTAGGGGGCCACGGGAGAGGAGCGGGGACTGTCGGTAGGGAGATTGGACAGCGGCGGCCGGTCAACAGGGAGGTCGGGCAGCAGCCAAGACGAGGTCGTGCAGGGCGGTAGGAGGGGCAGCACGGGGGCCGGTAGGAGGCGACCACGTGGGCTGGAGGAGGCGACCGGATCCGACGATGGCACAGGCTAGACAGGAGGAGGCGACCAGATTTGGGGTTGGCAGGGCGAGGACGGAGACGAGTCTGACAGGATCTGGGGCGCCGGAGACGAGTCCGGGCACGGGTGGCAACAAGCCGGACGAGGACGGCGGCAGGCCGACGAACCAACCTAGCAATGGTGGAAGATCAGGCACGGAGTTGCAGCGTGCGGGAGAGGAACCTGGCATCCGATACCATGTTGGATAATGAGCAACTATCATTCATAGGGGGTCAAAGGCCAATACATGTGCATGTGAGGTAAAGACAGTAAACCCCTTATACAATGGGTATATACTGAAGAGGGGACTATACACATCTAACAATCTAACAATGGCAACCTCCATGGCATCAAGCAACTGTGACCGCGGTGAGCATGACAACATTGGCCACGCCAACCCATAAGGGAGGGCAATGGAAAGCAGCAAGCTGAGGCAGCCGTGAGATAAGTGTACATGTAGAATTTAGATGATCCCTTGGCCAGCATTACTGGTTGGTGCCATGATCACATTAATTAAAAGTCTCAACACAATCTAGGCACCAGGCACAACCTAAAAATGACAGATGATTAAACCATCAATATTCATCATACCATTGTTTTTCATGCTCAAATGTATATGTACTTATACAAAAAAAATCGTTTGTGTGATTAGCAAGAATAGATTGTAGACTCATTTGAGGAACCTTTCACGGGTAAGCATATGTGGGGCTTGGGATCTAGAGCAAGATATGAAATTCAGTTTCTTTGATGGGCACCCACAAATAAAAGGGACACATTTAACAAACTTGCTCATAAGGTGCAAATCCTATATTAAATTATGTGCAATTTACTTTACACATGTATTTCTAGCAATGTATAACAATGGCATGCATCCCCGGGAAAAATCTATAAGGCATGAAGATTGAACGATAAAGTAATCGAAGAGATGATCACTAAAATAGCTACTCCATCCGTCTCATGATATAAGAGTGTTTTTGACACTAGTGTAGTATGAAAAACGCTCTTATATTATGAGACATGGGGAGTAGTTGTTTAAGTAACCGGGAGGAAATGTAGAATCTAAAAAATATTAGGACTTGCAAATCCTCGCTTTCTTAATATGGGATTCATGTTTCATCAAACTAAAATATGTATTTATTTGGTACTTTCTGAGTTCCTCCAGCCAAGATTAAGCTACACACTTTTACATGTTTTCTTGCTTGGTCTTCCACAAGAAGCATCCTGATCGGACTGCTGCAAGCAATTCAATATTGAGATCACATTTACTCTAGGATTGTGTTCCATTCACAACCTCATGATGTGCTGGCCATAGTCCCTCCATAGTTGTTCCCTATCTTGTATGGCTCCCTTCCTATGGGATTAGGGATGGCGATGGATACCAATTACCCATGTACTCGGCGGGTAGAAACCCATTAGGAGTACGGATATGGGACAAAAAATTATCCATGAGTATGTAAATGGAAAAATACCGTACCATCGGGTAAAGCAGGTACGGGTATGAGATCACAGAACTCATATCCACTTACCCATGTACCCGTCGAAATTTGTCAAGTGGGGCATTCGCAGTATTCTAATGTACTTAATTTAGTTTGGTACTATTGGATTGCTCGAGTTTATTTCGGTTGAACTTGTTATAGTGCTGAAAGTTATGGTAATGCTTATTTTGTGGCCTTAATTATAATAAAAAATTACCTCTTTACTTTGTTGTGAGTATGTGAACTTAAAGTGTATGACTATGTGATGTTGTTTATGATCATGTGTTGTTGTTTACCAGCAAGTGCTGTTGTTTATGAGAATATGCTGATCTTTATAATATGTCCATGTTTATAAGCATGCGTTGCTGTTTATAATATGTTGTTGTTTGTAAATTATGGTTATATGTTGTTGTGTACGCCTTCTTTTTGCTCAATTTGATGTGTTCTAAACCCGGGTATTTTATCCGTGGGTACCCATTTACCTTGCTGGATGACGGGCATGAGAAAAACTTGTATCGTTGACAGGTATGGGTACGGGTATCGGGTATGAACAGAGAGGACATGTATGGGTCTGGGGTGGCTCGGCCCGTACCCATATACTGCGGGTGCCATACCTACATGGGATTGCTTGGTTGCTAGTTGCATGTGGTGAGTTATCTAGCACATGTTATGAGTTCCGTGATATCATGATACGACTTCTCAAACTGAAGCTAATTTACAAAAGCAACAAAAAAATTGGTAGTTTTCAAAAAAACAAAAAAAAATTGCTACTCCTAGCTGCATCAACAAAGAAACAAAAAACAGGAGCTAGCTCAAAATATATATTGACATTTGATTATTTGTGGGAATTGAAATTCTTAATAGTTCTATGAGCAAAAAACAAAATATGGGAACATATATTTGATTTAATTCATGAAAGGCTTTATACCTAGAAGAAAATCACAAATGGCGTGCTTTCCATGCAAAAAGAGTTTGTCATAATGTTTGCCTGAAATGGATGTATATAGATGTATTTTAATTCTAGATATAAACATTTTTATATATTTACATGACAAGTAATTTCGGACGCAGTGAGTATTACTTAAGTATGTCTACCTCCGCAACACCCACTAGCTCGTGTCAGAAGGGGGGCAACTTTGACAAGGGAGCGGTGGGCGGTGGCAACGGCACGTCGGTGACTTGTTCTGTCGACGGTAGTGGTTGTTCGATGGTTCCGAATCCTCAATGCAATTTTTACCATGTCCGAGGTGTTTTATACTACCGGTGAATTTTGATAATATGTCTGGATCATTTCCAACATTCTTTTTAGTTCAGCGATACGGGATTTAAAAAAAAAATAGGATCTTTTTTTTTTAGGGCTAGGGATACGGGAGCTGTTGAGTTGGTCTTAGACGGGCCTTTGATAGAGCCGTCTGCAAAGCCCTTCTCTTCTCTAGCTCCGGCCACCCCCTCCCCGCGTCTACGGCCCCTACGTTCCTCTATCCCTCCCCCATATGGAGGCAATCAATCCCACGGCGATCCTGACCAGCAAGACCGGCGACCAGCACGAACCCGCCGACGGCGACGCGGCGAGCGGCACCATCGGCGGTCTTCCTTTCCACCTCACGGAGAGGATCCTCCGCCGCATCAGCCCGCTCGAGTCAGCGCCCCTCGCCGCCGGCTGCAAGTCCTGGGCGGCGACCATCTCCGAGCGGCTAGCGACAACACCCACGCCGCACCTGTTCGCGCTCGAGGTCTTCGACGAGCACGAGTACCTCCTCGATCTCCTGTTCGTGCCCGACCTGGAGCGCCGCCGCGGCTCCGTCTTCTCCGTGCCGGTCGACGACGAGGACTCGCCGGTGATCGCCGCCCGGCTGCCGGCCGTTTTCAGCCACGCGAAAGATGACAGGATAAAGTTGTCCGGCGCCTTGCCCCGCGGCGGCCTCTGCTTCGCGGAGGATAACTGCGTCGTCCTCGTCAACCCCGTCACCGGCGCGTTCCAGAGCATCCAGATGTACCCGCCCCGGAACAGGCTTCTGATTCAACCAACGGTCAGGGCCGCCGCCGGCGCCGACGCCTTCTTCGTTAGCCAGTATTTCGAGCGGACAGTCTCTCTCCGGTGGTGGCGCGAGGAGGAGTGGACCGAGCAGAACCTGCTCCTGCCCGAGGAGTTCACAAGGAGCGATGCCATCGACCTGGTGGCCTACAGTGGCGGCGTCTTCTACGCCATGAAATTCTTCGGCTTCACCCACACCGTGGACACGCGTGTCCCGCCGCCGTGGCGCCTGACGAGGCTTCGTGCGCCGAGCATTCTCGAGCAGTACTCCCCGATCTGCCGGTACCGCTACCTCCGGAACTCCCACCTGCTCCAGCCAGAAGGAGAAATCATGTTTGTCGGCCCGGTGCTCGCACCAGAAAACCCCCGGGGGCCCAAGGCCATCGGTGGCTTCGAGGTGTACAAGCTGGATCTCAAGGGACCACGATGGGTGAAAGTGGAGAGGCTCACCGATGACCGGGCGCTGTTTGTGAACGAGCAATCATCGTTCGCGGTGCGTGCATCCGAGACACCGGGGTGCAGGGGCAATTGCATCTACTTTGTGAGCGAGCTCGGCGATCATTCCTACATTCACAACACTTGGGGTGTATATTCCATGGAGGAGCATAAGGTGTTGTTTCAACGCCCCATCTGTGGTTCACGGGGAAAGTACAAATCTGCATGGTGGTTCATCCCTGGGGTCAGTGCATCACCGTCGCGCTCAGGAAACTGTGCAAACTTTGGAAAGAAGAGAAAATTACAAATGCTCTAGGTATATGCAAGCTGCTTTAATCAGATTATGAGAATGCCAGTTGCAGTTCGTGTGTCTACCGTTTCTCTATGCACTGAATTTGAAGAGTTGTATTGCTTGGCAAAGGTTTGTCAGCAAAACCCTGTGCAAACTCTGGAAAGAAGAGAAAAATCCAAATGCTCTAGGTATATGCAAGCTGGTTTAATCAGATTATGAGAATGTAAGTTGCAGTTCATGTGTCTTCGGTTTCTTATGCTTAATGAGGCCTTTATGAGAATGTAATCAGATTATGATAATGTAACCTGGTTTAATCAGGCCTTTATGAGAATGTAAGGAGCACTGAATTTGAAGAGTTGTATTGCTTGGCAAAGGTTTGATCATGTGCCCGGGTATTGCGTTGCTCCTTCGGTCCTTTGTCTTGGAAGTGTGGTTTTTTGAAACCGAACAATTTGGGGTGATGAACATGGTATGGCAAGTTGAAACAGCTTGAGATGCCCGTGTCCCCTTACTGGTTTGAGGAGTACTTACCATTCATGGCCAGGATTCTAGCTGCCAAACCGCTCTTGAAGCATGAAAAAAAGGTTCATTCTTAACACCATACAAGGGGCATGTTGCTAGCACCTCAAGATTTATCTGTTCTTTAGATTTGTTGCAAGTACAGTAGAGATTGTTATCTTCCAAGCCATACTCTTCTTTTGTGTGTGTGTGGGTGTGGAATGTATGTATGCCACACTCACTTCTTTTGTTGCAAGAACACTGGAAAAGTTTACATATTTCGATTGAGAAGTTACCTCTTCAATCAAAAATATTTGATTGTTCTGATCTCTTGTTTCATGCATTGGGAGAATAGGGATTAGAATTAGTTGATCGTGAATAGAACTAGTTGATCGTGAATTAGTATGTGGGAATACCGGTCTACCAAAGCAAAACTCTTAGTATTCGAGATGATCACCTAGCTTGTTCTCTGATATGGTCAACCACAATAATATGCTACCCTTACACACTTCCATCCGAGAAGCAAAATTCTCGTTATGAACAGAGATGGGACTTGAATTTTAGTCCAGCAGACAGAAGACGACATCATATTACACACCTGCACACAATGCACCGTAGAGATCCTAGTCCTAAACAAAAACCACTCTCATTAGGTATGTGTGCAACCGCTCAAACAAAATACATTCTACATTGGTCACTTCTTGTTCCAGTAAAACAGCAATGTAAGAGACAAACCACATAATAAGAGTGTAAAATAAAAGAGAACTTCACAGGATGTATCATATAATGACCAGTAACTGCTTTTGAGGTGGGTTTCAAGCAGCGACCGCAGGAACCGCAGGTTGTTGCTGCTTCCCCTGGTTCTATTTCATGTCCTTCGGTTTTGACCTGGGAGGGCCGGCCGCCTTTCGTTTCTGCTCCGTTTTCGCCACCAGTTTCTTCTTGTCAGGAGATGGGGATGATTTTTACTTGGGAACTTTCCGATCACTGGTGTTGTTGCTTAGACTGATTGCACCTTGCAACTTCAGAGGCCGTTCAGCGATCCAGCGGTCCATCCAGCTCCAGCCCCAGCTACCGTTCCTGACTCCGTAGTTGAAGTTCCCTAGGCTTGTGGGAGACTTTGCCCTCCACTGCAAAAGGGTGCAACATATGGTTTATAACCATTAAGATGCATATAGAGAAGTTGTTGCAGTCTATATGCATGAAAGTTGCAAAATAATGAGCTTGGATGTGACTATTAGTAGCCACTACGAACCTGATGGTTAAACGCATATGCCATGGCTCGCTCACGCTTTATTCCATGGTATCCTGGCAACTTCCCTTAGATGTATCCTGGCAACTATTTCATCCATGGTATTCGAGCCTCCATTCCATGCAACCTGATAAAAATCATGCCCATGAGCAAAATGAAATGTCAAGGAACTCTTATTGTTGTTGTCTCTGGTAAAGTTAGCCAATGCAAAGTCAGCACAAGGAAGAAAATTACCTGCAGATTTTGGAGTTTCGCGTCAAGTTTGGCCTGATTCTCTTCCTTCTTCCTCCTGTTGCGCACTTCGGTGACCATGAAAGCACCCCGGTTTCTTAGCTCAGACTGTAACTTGTTCCATGAATATAGCTCAATGTGGCACTGGGCTGCTTGGTAACTGGATTGCTCTAGCCAACAATGCGCAGTCTTTTAACTCCCCTGAGACAACAGAGAGTCCTCCTTGTCAAGTGATGCCTATGTAGGTAAAATGCAATATGCTACCTATTTGCTCGATAAAAAACCCGCGAAAAAATATTCTCGATTAATAGTAGAAATGAAGTTTTTGCGGTAAATCGTCGATGTTACTTTTGTAGCGCCGAAACGCATTCTGAATCTAACTCACTGCCCAATCTTCCAGTGCTGCATTGTCTCCAGGGTCGCTGCTGGAAGAAGGAGCGTAGCTGGGCTTTTGCTGCGGCACGTCGCAGATTGGGTCCATTGCGTTGAGCATGCAGCAACCTTCTATGTAAAAAAGAAGCATGTGCGGATGAATGCAGTTTAATCTTTTGTAAATGTTTATGGCTCAGTTCATCCAGGGATGTTCAGAGGTCCAGGTGAAAGCCAATAACAGGACCGTAGCTGGCATGACAAGAAGAACAGCAACAAAAGTTTGGTTGTCAATGCTGACCAGGATGGAGTGCAGCCAGTAGCGTTTACTAGAAGAGCAAATTGGTACGAGAGTTCATTCTATTTTGTACCGCGAGTAAGGAGTCAAGGGATGTCGAAGTCGATGTGGCAGAAAAAAGAAGTTATGAAGGACCAATTCAGCAGGCAAGCCTTTTTTCATGAACCCATTCCAGCAGTCAGGTTACTTTCAGAGACCAGTCCAATGACCATGTCCAAAAATGACATTTGCACATACATACCGTAGCTTGCGGGGTTTTTTCCCCGAAGGAACACAAGTCTCTGAATTCAGTAACTTAATCTGACCCAAACTGTTGTTGATTGCATAGCACAGGATGGTCATACGTTTTCAGTTTTCCTAACTTTAGCACAAAAAAGACCAGCATAGATGATATAACTCAGCTACCAAAGAGCAAATATTTAATGTTTATCACACCCATGCTGACGATTTCAGATATCCTGATGCCAGTGGGAAGGGTCAGACAGACAAGGGAATGCAATGTTGAGCTCCTACAAACGCACATGCTCCCGATGGATGTCCCATACCCCAAGCCCATTTCTGATTTCTGGGCATATTTCAGTGTTAAGTCGGCCTACAGAATGCTCATCTATACTACTATATAATCTATGTATTAAACAAGCGAACTAAAACTTTCTTAAAGCTACCCCGCAGATGTACCCCGCCTAATTACCACCGTTAGATTAGCCCCACTAAATAAAATCTAACGGTTATAATTAATTTAATCCGAGCTTGTGTGCAATTAGCAATTTAGTAGGACTGAACGCACTCCACCCGCAGAGGAATTTTCCACGCGCGTCCGCGTACGATGCTTCGTCAACACAAAAGGGCTTTCCAAATCGCAACCATCACGTCGCCTCCATGCGTCTCGGGGGAGAACCCTAGGAGCATCTCAAGAGGCCTCCAAGAGCATTTTTTTTGTCGGCGGACGAAAATCGGTCCAGTCGCGTCCCCAAGAGCTTATTTTTCACCGGCTCGGGCTGAATTTTGTGTCGGCGTATCCAGCTTGAACTTGGCGTGTTGGGGGCGTCTGGGCGCGCCGGGCGAAACGTTTTTGGCGCGGAAAGGGGTGGGTCCGCCGAGTCAGCGATTGCGCGGCGGCGTCGTCCTCATCGCCTCGGTTTCCTGCGGGGAATCAATGCAAGGCTGTCGCGCTGCCGCCGGTCAGCCTTCCATTGATGCGGCGGGTTCATGAGGCGGCGTTCACGGGCGGCGCCATCAGTACGGGGCGACACGCGTCCACACCGCGCCTATCCACGCGCCCCATCGCCCCTATAAAAGTCGAACCTCGCCGATGGCCCGCCACACCTTCGCCTGCCCCCAAACCCCCGCCACCGATGCCCTTCTCTCTCCTCGCGGCGATCTCCTCTCCCCTTTCTTTCCTCCTAATGGCGGAGCGCTACCCAAGCGACGGTGCGGCCCGCAACGGTTTCGGCTGCCGGCACCTCCACGGGGACGAGGCCCGCCTCTTGTACGAGGCGGAGTACCCGACGCCGCCCGACATGCGGGCGTCAGGCCCCTGGAGGCTTAGCACGGCGGCGTCCCCGTGCCCCCGGTGCCCACTAGAGCCAAGCGGCGCGCCGAGATCACGCGGATCCGGTCCTCCCTCTCTGAGGAAGTGCACCAGCAGCCGAGGTACGCCCAAGATAGCACGAGCCTCGGGACGGCGTACTTCGAGTGCCACCGCGAGGAGCAGCTCGCCTCCAGCAACGGCGGCCCTGCACGCGGCCGCAAGAACAGCGAGGATCGCCGCCTTTGGTGGGGCATCCCCGGGCGCACGCTCGAGGCCATCCTCGAGCACATCGAGGGCGGCAACGTGTCGCGCCTCGAGTACCCGACGGATACGACCTCCATCTCCCGTCGACGCGGCTCTGTTGGGGAACGTTGCATGGGAAATAAAAAATTTACTACGCTTCACCAAGATCAATCTAGGAGATGAGCATCTATGAGAGGAGAGATTGGATCTACGTATCCTTGTAGATCGCTAAGCGGAAGCGTTAAAGAACGCAGTTGATCTAGTCGTACGTCTCCGCGATCCAAATCGCAAGCCGTCCCATAAACTCCTGATCAAGTGCCGAACGGACGGCACCTCCGCGTTCAGCACACGTGCAGCTCGATGAAGATCTCCGCCTTCTTGATCCAGCAAGAGGGAGTGGAGAGGTAGATGGTTCGCCCGCAGCACGACGGCTTGGTGGCAGTGGTGGTGGAGCTGATCCGGTAGAGCTTTGCTAAGCGGCGCCGAACCAATCTACTAGAGGAGAGGCTATTAGAGAGGGAGGAAGGGCTGCGCCGTGGCTTAGGGTGCAGCTGCCCTCCTCCCTCTCACATATATATAGGGGGAGGGGTGGTGTGCCCAAACCCCTAGGGTTTCCTCCTTGGGGTGGCGGCAAAGGGTGGAGGTGCCCTAGGGTGGCTTGCCACCCAAGGAAGTGTTGGCGAACGTCGCATGGGAAACAAAAATTTTCCTACGCACACGCAAACCTATCCATGGTGATGAGCATCTACGAGAGGGAGAGTGGATCTACGTACCCTTGTAGATCGCTAAGCGGGAAGCGTTAAGAAACGCGGTTGGTGTAGTCGAACATCTTCGCGATCCAAATCGCCGAGCATCTCGTGATCCAATCACGAACCGTCCCGCGAACACATCATGATCCGTCCCGCGAACTCATCACGATCCGTCTCACGATCTTGATCACGATCTGTCCCGCGAACTCATGACGATCCGTTCTGTGATCACATCACGAACCGTCTCGCGATCTCGATCACGGTCCTTCCGATGTAGCGCCGAACAGACGGCACCTCCGCGTTCAGCACACGTGCAGCTTGATGACGATCTCCACCATCTTGATCTAGCAAGAGGAGGTGGAGAGGAGAGAGAGTTCACCGGAAGCGTGATGGCACTCCGGTGATGGTGGTGGAGCAATTCCGGCAGGGCTTCGCCTAAGCGTTGCAGAAAACCGATCTAGAGGAGAAACTATGCACCGGTGGAACGGGTAGCACGTGGCCGGGAATTCTGTCCAAAAACCACCCAATCCACTAGTATATATAGGAGGAGAGGAGAGGAGAGGCAGCCAAGGCCTTTGGGTCGGCCGAAATAGGAGGTGGGAAGCAATCCTACTTCACCTCCAATCCTAGTTGGAGTAGGATTGCCTCCTATTGGCTGATTTTCCACGTTTTGCTTTAGGACTTTCTCTCCAGCGCCATGGGACTTTTTGTCTGTTTTCCCAGCCCACTAAGGGCTGGTTATTATTCTCCCACAGCCCATGGACCTCTTGGGGTCGAAATACCCCTCCCGGAGGCCTCCCGGTACACTACCGACACTCCCGGTACACTACCGGCACTCCCGGTACACTACCGATGAGCCCGAAACTTTTCCGGAAACCAAACTGGGACTTCCTATATATGAATCTTTACCTCCGGACCATTCCGGAGCTCCTCGTGACATCTGGGATCTCATCCGGGACTCCGAACAAACTTCGGTCACCACCATACATAACTCTACACTACCGAAACGTCACCGAACCTTAAGTGTGCAGACCCTGCGGGTTCGAGAACTATGTAGACATGACTGAGACACCTCTACGATCAATAACCAATGGCGGGACCTGGACATCCACATTGGTTCCTACATATTCTATGAAGATCTTTATCGGTCGAACCTCTATGTCAAGGATTCAGTTAATCCCGTATAATGTTCCCTTTGTTCTTCGGTATGTTACTTGCCCGAGATTCGATCGTCGGTATCTCCATACCTAGTTCAACCTCGTTACTGGCAAGTCTCTTTACTCGTTCCGTAATACAAGATCCCGCAACTAACAATTAGTCACATTGCTTGCAAGGCTTATTGTGATGTTGCATTACCGAGTGGGCCCCGAGATACCTCTCCGTCACACGGAGTAACAAATCCCAGTCTTGATCCATGCCAACTCAACAGACACCATCGGAGATACCTGTAGAGCACCTTTATAGTCACCCAGTTACGTTGCGACGTTTGATACACACAAGGCACTCCTCCGGTATCTATGAGTTGCATGATCTCATGGTCATAGGAACACATACTTGACATGCGGAAAACAGTAGCAATAAACTGACACGATCATATGCTAGGTTTGCAGTTTGGGTCTTGTCCATCACATCATTCTCCTAATGATGTGACCCCGTTATCAAATGACATCTCATGTCCATGGCTAGGAAACCTTAATCATCTTTTGATCAGCGAGCTAGTCTATTAGAGGCATACCAGGGACATGGTTTTGTCTATGTATCCACACATGCATCTAAGTCTCCGATCAATACAATTATAGCATGGATAATAAACGATTATCATGAACAAGGAAATATGATAATAACTAATTTATTATTGCCTCTAGGGCATATTTCCAACAGTCTCCCACTTGCACTAGAGTCAATAATCTAGTTCACATCACCATGTGATTCACATTGTTATGAATCTAACACCCAATGAGTTCTGGGGCTCGATCATGCTTTGCATGTGAGAGAGGTCTTATAGTCAACGGGTCTGCGATATTCAGATCCGTGTGTACTTTGCAAATATCTATGTCAAACCGTAAACACTGCTACCACACTCCACTTGGTACTATTTCCAAATGGCTGCTCCACTATACGTATCCAGATTGCTACTACTAGTCATATGGATAGGTGTTAAAGCTTGCATCGACGTAACTCCTATAGTGCTCCCATTATTTCAGATCAACAATATGTCATCCACATATACTTATCAGAAATTCTATAGTGCTCCCACTCACTTTATTGCAAATACAAGTTTCTCGTAAACTTTGTACAAACATCAAAACTTTTATCACCTCATCAAAGCGTATATTCCAACTCCGAGATGCTTGCTTCAGTCCATGGAAGGATCACCGAAGCTTGCACACCTTTTAGCATCCTTAGGCCTGACAAAACCTTCTGGTTGTATCACGTACAACCTTTCCTCAAGTAAACCTTCTAGTTGTAACACAACAACTGCTAACATAATTCCAACAGACTTTAGCACCACTACGAGTGAGAAAGTCTCATCGTAGTCAACTCCTTGAACTTGTCACAAACATCTTTGCAACAAGTCGAGCTTTACAAATAGTGACATTCACCATCAGTGTCTGTCTTCATTTTAAAGATCCATTTGTACTCAACGACCTGCCGTCCAATGAGCAAGTCTACCAAAGTCTACACTTGGTTTTCATACATGGATCCTATCTCGGATTTCATGGCCTCCAACCATTTGTTGGAATCCGAGCCCATCATCGCTTCTCCATTGCTCGTAGGTTCATCGTTGTCCAACAACATGATCTCCAAGACAGAGTTGTCGTACCACTTAGGAGCAGTACACATCCTTGTCGACCTACGAAGTTTGATAGTAACTTGATCCTGAAGCTTCATGATCATCATCATTAACTTCCTCTTCAACTAACATAGGCTTCACAGAAACATCTTTCTGCGCTGCGCTACTCTCTGGTTGAACAAAGGTTTAACAACCTCATCAAGTTCTATCTTCCTCCCACTCAATTCTTTCGCGAGAAACATTTCCTCGAGAAAGGATCCGTTTAAGCAACAAACACTTTGCACTAGGATCTGAGATTGAAGGTTCACCCAACTGATCTTAGGGTATTCTATGAAGATGCATTTGTCCGCCTTGGGTTCGACCTCATTAGGTGAAAACATTTTCCACACAAGTGTCACAGCCCCAAATATTAAGAAATGACAGCTTAGGTTTCTATCAAACCATAATTCACACGGTGTCATCTCAACGGATTTAGATGATGCCCTATTTAAAGTGAATGTAGTTGTCTCTAATGCATAACCCCAAAAATTATAGTAGTAAAACGATAAGAGACATCACAGTATGCACTATATCAATAGAGCATGACTATGAAGTTCGGACACACCATCACACTATGGTGTTCCAGGTGGCGTTAGTTGTGAAACAAATTTCACATTGTCTTAAGTTGTATGCCAAACTCGTAACTCAGATATTCACCTCCAGATCATATCGCGGTCACTTTTATCTTCTTGTCACGATGATCTTTAAACTTCACTCTGAATTTGCTTGAACCTTTCAAACGATTCAGACTTGTGTTTCATTAAGTAAATATACACTATATCTACTCAAATCATCAGTGAAGGTAAGAAAATAACGATATCCACTTCACGCTACAAGACTCACTAGATTGCATACATCAACATGTATCATTTCCAATGAATCACTTGCCCGCTCCATCCAACGGGGTCCTTTAGTCATCTTGCCCAAGAGGCATGGTTCGCATGTCTCAACCGATTCGAAATCGAATGAGTCCAAATATCCATCAGCATGGAGTTTCTTCATGCGCTTTATACCAATATGACATTTAGCGGCAGTGCCACAAGTATGTGGTACTATCATTATTAACTTTGTATCTTTTGACATCAATGTTATGAACATGTGTATTACTACGATCAAGATTTCAACAAACCATTCTCACTTGGTGCATGACCATTGAAGGTATTGTTCATGTAAACAGAATAATTATTATTCTCTGACTTAAATGAATAACCGTATTGCAACAAACATGATCTAATCATGTTCATGCTCAACGCAAAACACCAAATAACATTTATTTAGGTTCGTCACTAATCCTGAAGGTAGAGAGAGCGTGCGATGTTGGTCACATCAACCTTGGAAACATTTCCAACACACATCGTCACCTCACCCTTAGCTAGTTCTCCGTTTATTCCGTAGCTTTTATTTCGAGTTACTAACATTTAGCAACCGAACCGGTATCCAATACCTAGGTGCTACTAGGAGTACTAGCAAGGTACACATCAATAACTCGTATATCAAATATACTTCTGTCGATGTTGCCAGCCTTCTTATCTACCAAGTATCTAGGGTTGTTCCGCTTCAGCGACCTCTCACCTCATAATAGAAGCACTTAGTCTCGGGTTTGAGTTCAACTTTGGGTTGCTTCACTGGAGCAGCAACTGACTTGCTATCCATGAAGTTTCCCTCCTTGCTCTTGCCCTTTTCGAAACTAGTGGTTTGATTAACCATCAACACTTGACGCTCCTTCTTGATTTCTACCTTCGCGGTGTCAAACATCGCGAACAGCTCAGGGATCAATACTTCCATCCCTGGTGTATTATAGTTCATCACTAAGTTCTAGTAGCTTTAGTGACAGTGACTTGGAGAACTATATCAATCACTGTCTTATCTGGAAGATCAACTCCCACTTGATTCAAGCGATTGTAGTACCCAGACAATCTGAGTACATGCTCAACGATTGAGCTATTCTCCTTCATCTTACACGCAAAGAATCTTGTTGGAGATCTCATATCTCGCAACACAGGCACGAGCCTGAGATCACAATCTATGCTCCTAGAACATCTCACATGTTCCGTGACGTTCAAAACGTTTCGGAGCCTCAATTCTAAGCCGTAATGCAAGACGCACTAAACTATCAAGTAGTTATCGAAACGTGCCTATCAGATGTTCACAACATCTATAGACGACGCTAGAGGGGGTGGTGCACCGAGCGGTGCATTAAGGACATAAGCCTTCTGTGCAGCAATGAGGACAATCCTCAGATCACGGACCTAGTCCGCAATATTGCTACCAACATCTTTCAACTCTATTTCTCTAGGAACATATAAAAATTTAAGGGAGCTACAGCGCGAGCTAGTAATCTACAACATAATTTGCAAAGACACTTTGACTATGTGCATGATAATGAGTTCAATTAATCATATTACTTAAGAACTCCCACTCAAATTGACATCCCTCCAATCATTCGAGTGATACATGATCCAAATTCACCAACTCAAGTCCGATCATCACGTGAGTTGAGGTAGCTGCAATGGTGAACATCATTATGTTGATCATATCTATTATATGACTCATGTTCGACCTTTCGGTCTCTCATGTTCCGAGGCCATGTCTGTACATGCTAGGCTCGTCAAGTTTAACCCGAGTGTTCTGCGCGTGCAAATCTGGCTTGCACCCGTTGTATGTGAACGTAGAGTCTATCACACCCGATCATCACGTGGTGTCTCAACACGACGAACTTTCGCAACGGTGCACACTCGGGGAGAACACAGTTCATCTTGAAATTCAAGTGAGGGATCACCTTATAATGCTACCGTCGTACTAAGCAAAACAAGGTGCATAAAAGGATTAACATCTCATGCAATTCATAAGTGACATGATATGGCCATGAACTTGTGTTTAAGATCTCCATCTTCGAAACACCGGCATGATCTCCATCGTCACCGGCACAACACCATGATCTCCATCATCTTGATCTCCATCAATGTGTTGCCATTGGGGTTGTGGCGCCATCCCTGCTTCTACTTCTATTGCTACCGCTTAGCGATAAAGTAAAGCATTACATAGCGCTTAATGATTGACATGCAGGTCATACAACAATTAAAGACAACCCTATGGCTCCTGCCGGTTGCCGTACTCAACGACATGCAAGTCGTGAAATTCTATACATCTCATGATCATCTCATACATCACATATATCTCATCATGTAATTGGCCATATCACATCACAACATACCCTGCAAAAACAAGTTAGACGTCCTCTAATTGTTGTTGCATGTTTTACGTGGCTGCTACGGATATCTAGCAAGAACGATTCTCACCTACGCATAAACCACAACGGTGATACATAGATTGCTTTTCAACCTTCTCAAGAACCGCCTTTGTCGGATCCGATCCAACTAAAGTGAGAGAAATTGTCACCCGCAAGCCATCTAAGCAACAAGTTGCGTCGAGGGAACCGGTCTCTCGTAAGCGTACGAGTAATGTTGGTCCGGGCCGCTTCATCTCACAATCCCGCTGAACCAAAATCCGACCAAGGGAGGAAGCAATCTAAGCATCAACGCCCACAAACCTTTTGTGTTCTACTCGAGATCTCATCGAACCATCAACCTAGCTCATGATGCCACTGTTGGCGAACGTCGCATGGGAAACAAAAAATTTCCTACGCACACGCAAACCTATCCATGGTTATGAGCATCTACGAGAGGGAGAGTGGATCTACGTACCCTTGTAGATCGCTAAGCGGGAAGCGTTAAGAAACACGGTTGGTGTAGTCGAACATCTTCGCGATCCAAATCGCCGAGCGTCCCGTGATCCAATCACGAACCGTCCCGCGAACACATCATGATCCGTCCCGCGAACTCATCGCGATCCGTCTCACGATCTTGATCACGATCTGTCCCGCAAACTCATCACGATCCGTTCCGTGATCACATCACGAACCGTCTCGCGATCTCGATCACGGTCCTTCCGATCTAGCGCCGAACAGACGGCACCTCCGCGTTCAGCACACGTGCAGCTTGATGACGATCTCCACCATCTTGATCCAGCAAGAGGAGGTGGAGAGGAGAGAGAGTTCACCGGAAGCGTGACAGCGCTCCGGTGATGGTGCTGGAGCAATTCCGGCAGGGCTTCGCCTAAGCGTTGCAGAAAACCGATCTAGAGGAGAAACTATGCACCGGTGGAACGGGTAGCACGTGGCCGGGAATTCTGTCCAAAAACCACCCAATCCACTAGTATATATAGGAGGAGAGGAGAGGAGGGGCAGCCAAGGCCTTCGGGTTGGCCGAAATAGGAGGTGGGAAGCAATCCTACTTCACCTCCAATCCTAGTTGGAGTAGGATTGCCTCCTATTGGCTGATTTTCCACTTTTTGCTTTAGGACTTTCTCTCCAGCGCCATGGGCCTTTTTGGCTGTTTTCCCAGCCCACTAAGGGCTGGTTATTATTCTCCCACAGCCCATAGACCTCTTGGGGTCGAAATACCCCTCCCGGAGGCCTCCCGGTACACTACCGGCACTCCCGGTACACTACCGATGAGCCCGAAACTTTTCCGGAAACCAAACTGGGACTTCCTATATATGAATCTTTACCTACGGACCATTCTGGAGCTCCTTGTGACATCCGGGATCTCATCCGGGACTCCGAACAAACCTCGGTCACCACCATACATAACTCTACACTACCGAAACGTCACCGAACCTTAAGTGTGCAGACCCTGCGGGTTCGAGAACTATGTAGACATGACCGAGACACCTCTACGGTCAATAACCAATGGTGGGACCTGGACGTCCACATTGGTTCCTACATATTCTATGAAGATCTTTATCGGTCGAACCTCTATGTCAAGGATTCAGTTAATCCCGTATAATGTTCCCTTTGTTCTTCGGTATGTTACTTGCCCGAGATTCGATCGTCGGTATCTCCATACCTAGTTCAACCTCGTTACTGGCAAGTCTCTTTACTCGTTCCGTAATACAAGATCCCGCAACTAACAATTAGTCACTTTGCTTGCAAGGCTTATTGTGATGTTGCATTACCGAGTGGGCCCCGAGATACTTCTCCGTCACACGGAGTAACAAATCCCAGTCTCGATCCATGCCAACTCAACAGACACCATCGGAGATACCTGTAGAGCACCTTTATAGTCACCCAGTTACGTTGCGACGTTTGATACACACAAGGCACTCCTCCGATATCTGTGAGTTGCATGATCTCATGGTCATAGGAACACATACTTGACATGCGGAAAACAGTATCAATAAACTCACATGATCATATGCTAGGTTTGCAGTTTGGGTCTTGTCCATCACATCATTCTCCTAATGATGTGACCCCGTTATCAAATGACATCTCATGTCCATGGCTAGGAAACCTTAACCATCTTTTGATCAGCGAGCTAGTCTATTAGAGGCATATTAGGGACATGGTTTTGTCTATGTATCCACACATGCATCTATGTCTCCGATCAATACAATTATAGCATGGATAATAAATGATTATCATGAACAAGGAAATATGATAATAACTAATTTATTATTGCCTCTAGGGCATATTGCCAACAGGAAGGTGGCGCCAAACCTAGGGTTGGCCCTCCCACCCCCCCCCCCTTGCCGCATGGGCCATTGTGGGAGGGGCTGCCAGCTCACCAGGGGCTGGTGTGCCCTCTCTCATAGCCCACGTAGGCCTTTGGGGCTGGTGGCCCCTTCCAGTGGACCCCCGGGACCCTCCCGGCACCCTCGGTACACTACCGGTGACGCCCGAACTTTTCCTGGTAATCAACACGGAACTTCCTATATATGAATCTTCACCTCCGGACCATTCCGGAGCTCCTCGTCACGTCCGGGATCTCATCTGGGACTCCGAACAACGTTCGGTCACCAACACACATAACTCGTCTATACCGAAACGTCACTGAACCTTCAGTGTGCAAACCCTACGGGTTCGAGAACCATGTAGACATGACCGAGACATCTCTATGGTCAATAACCAACAGCAGGACCTGGATGCCCATATTGATTCCTACATGTTCTACAAAGATCTTTATCGGTTGAACCTCTATGTCAAGGATTCACACAATCCCGTATGTTGTTCCCTTTGTTCTTCGGTATGTTACTTGCCCGAGATTCGATCGTCGGTATCTCCATACCTAGTTCAATCTTGTTTCTGGCAAGTCCCTTTACTCGTTTCGTAATACAAGATCTCGCGACTAACACTTAGTCACATTGCTTCCTAGGCTTGTTGTGATGTTGTATTACCGAGTGGGCCCTGAGATACCTCTTCGTCACACGGAGCAACAAATCCCAGTATTGATCCATGTCAACTCAACAAACACCCTCGAAGATACCTGTAGAGCACCTTTATAGTCACCCAGTTACATTGCGACGTTTGATACACACAAGGCACTCTTCCAGTGTCAGTGAGTTGCATGATCTCATGGTCATAGGAACAGATACTTGACATGCAGAAAATAGTAGCAATAAACTGACACGATCACATGCTATGTTTATAGTTTGGGTCTTGTCCATCACATCATTCTCCTAATGATGTGATCCCTCTATCAAATGACATCTCATGTCCATGTATAGGAAACCTTAACCATCTTTGATCAATGAGCTAGCCTACTAGAGGCATGCTAGGGACATAGTGTTTGTCTATATGCCCACACATGTATTTAGTTTCCAATCAACGCAATTATAGCATGGACAAGAAACGATTATCATGAACAAGGAAATATAATAATAAACACTTTATTTATTGTCTCTAGGGCATATTTCTAACAGTCTTCCACTTGCACTAGAGTCAATAATCTAGTTCACATCACTATGATATTTACATTGTAATGAATTGAACACCCATGCAGTTTGGTGTTGATCATGTTTAGCCCGTGGAAGAGGTTTAGTCAATGGGTCTGCAACATTCAGATTCATGTGCACTTTGCGAATATTTATGTCCTTCTCCTCGGCGTATTTGCGGATGGAATTGAAGCGTCGCTTTATGTGTTTGGTCCTCTTGTGAAACCTTGGTTCCTTGGCCAGAGCAATGGCACCGGTGTTGTCACAGAACAGAGCCATTGGACTTAGTGCACTGGGCACTACTCCATGATCTGTCATGAACTACTTCATCCAGACACCATCCTTTGCTGCCTCCGAGGCTGCGGTGTACTCCGCTTCTCATGTAGAACCGCCTACCACGCTTTGCTTGGAACTGCACCAGCTTACCGCTCCCCCATTGAGAATAAATACATATCCGGTTTGCGACTTAGAGTCATCCAGATCAGTGTCAAAACTTTCATCGACGTAACCCTTTACGACGAGCTCCTGATCACCTCCATAAACGAGAAACATCTCCTTAGTCCTGTTTAGGTACTTAAGGATATTCTTGACCGCCATCCAATGCTCCATTCTAGGATCAATTTGAAACCTTCCGGCCATACTTATGGCAAGGCTGACATCGGGTCTTGTGCACATCATCGCATACATGATAGAGCCTATGGCTGAAGCATAGGGGATGCCACTCATCTTCTCTCTATCTTTTGCAGTCACTGGGCAATGAGTCTTACTCAACTTCACACCTTGTAACACATGCAAGAACCCCTTCTTGGACTGATCCATTTTGAACTTCTTCAAAAATTTATCAAGGTATGTGCCTCGTGAAAGTGCTATCAAGCGTCTTGATCTATCTCTATAGATCTTAATGCCTAATATGAAAGCAGCTTCTCCTAGGTCCTTCATTGAAAAAGTCTTGTTCAAATATTCCTTCACGCTTTTCAGCATTTCTATATTATTTCCAATCAGCAACATGTCATCCACATATAATATTAGAAATGCTATAGAGCTCCCACTCACTTTCTTGTAAATACAAGCTTCTCTGTAAACTTGTATAAACCCAAATGCTTTGATCACCTCATCAAAACGTTTATTCCAACTCCGAGATGCTTGCACCAGTCCATAAATGGATCGCTGGAGTTTGCAAACTTTGTCAGCATTCTCTGGATCGACAAAACCTTCCAGTTGAATCATATACAACTCTTCCTCAAGGAAACCGTTAAGGAACGCTGTTTTGACATCCATCTGCCAAATTTCATAGTCGAATATGCTGCTATTTCTAACATGATTCTGACGGACTTAAGCATCGCTACGGGTGAGAAGGTCTCATCGTAGTCAACTCCTTTAACTTGTGAAAAAACCTTTGCCATAAGTCGAGCTTTATAGACGGTGGCATTACCGTCTGCATCCGTCTTCTTCTTAAAGATCCATTTATTCTGAATGGCCTTTCGCCCTTCAGGTAATACTTTCAAAGTCCATACTTTGTTTTCATACATGGATCCCATCTCGGATTTCATGGCCTCTAACCATTTCTCGGAATCCGGGCCCATCATCGCTCCTCCATAGCTCATAGGTTCATTGTTGTCTAACAACATGACCTCCAAGACAGGATTGCCGTACCACTCAGGAGCAGTACACACCCTTCTAGACCTACGAAGTTCAATAGAAACTTGATCCTAAGTTTCATGATCATCATCATTAACTTCCTCTTCAACCATCGTTGGCTCCACAGAAACATCTTTCTGTGCTGCGCTACTCTCTGGTTGAAGTGAAGGTTCAATAACCTCATCAAGTTCTACTTTCCTCCCACTCAATTCTTTCGAGAAAAACTCTTTCTCAAGAAATGTTCCGTTCTTAGAGACAAACACTTTGCCTTTGGACCTGAGATAGAAGGTACACCCAGCTATCTCTTTTGGAGATCCTATGAAGACGCATTTCTCCGCTTTGGGTTCCAGCTTTTCAGGCTGAAGCTTTTTGACATAAGCATCACATCCCCAAACTTTAAGAAACGACAACTTTGGCTTCTTGCCAAACCACAATTCGTATGGTGTCGTCTCAACGGATTTCGATGGTGCCCTATTTAAAGTGAATGCAGTTGTCTCCAATGCATAACCCCAAAACGATAGTGGCAAATCAGCAAGAGACATCATAGAACGCATGGTTCGACTACGACGTTTGGACACACCACTACATTGTGGTGTTCCAGGCGGTGTCAATTGTGAAACAATTCCGTACTGTCTTAAGTAACTGCCAAACTCATAACTCAGATATTCTCCTCCTCGATCAGATCGCAAGAATTTAATCTTCTTGTTACGATGATTCTCAACTTCACTCTAAAATTGCTTGAACTTTTCAAACGCTTCAGACTTGTGTTTCATTAAGTAAATATACTCATATCTACTTAAGTCATCAGTGAAGGTGAGAAAATAACGATATCCACCACGTGCCTCAATGTTCATCGGACCACACACATAAGTATGTATGATTTCCAACAAATCACTCGCCCGTTCCATTGTTCCAGAGAACGGCGTTTTAGTCATCTTGCCCATGAGGTATGGTTCACATGTGTCAAGTGATTCAAAATCAAGTGACTCCAAAAGTCCATCAGCATGGAGCTTCCTTATGCCTTTTGCACCAATATGACCCAAACAACAGTGCCACAAGAAAATGGTACTATCATTATCAACTCTACATCTGTTGACATCAATGCTATGAACATGTGTATCATCACTATCGAAATTCATTAAGAATAAACCTCTCACATTGGGTGCATGACCATAAAAGATATTACTCATATAAATTTTGGAAATATGCCCTAGAGGCAATAATAAATTAGTTATTATCATATTTCCTTGTTCATGATAATCGTTTATTATCCATGCTATAATTGTATTGATCGGAGACTTAGATGCATGTGTGGATACATAGACAAAACCATGTCCCTAGTATGCCTCTAATAGACTAGCTCGTTGATCAAACATGGTTAAGGTTTCCTAGCCGTGGACATGAGATGTCATTTGATAACGGGATGACATCATTAGGAGAATGGTGTGATGGACAAGACCCAAACTACAAACGTAGCATATCATCGTGTCAGTTTATTGATACTGTTTTCTACATGTCAAGTATCTATTCCTATGACCATGAGATCATGCAACTCACTGACACCGGAGGAGTGCCTTGTGTGTATCAAACATCGCAACGTAACTGGGTGACTATAAAGGTACACTACAGGTATCTCCGAGGGTCTCTGTTGGGTTGGCATGGATCAAGACTGGGATTTGTTACTCCGTGTGACGGAGAGGTATCTCAGGGCCCACTCGGTAATACAACATCACAACAAGCCTTGCAAGCAATATGATTAAGTGTTAGTCGCGGGATCTTGTATTATGGAATGAGTAAAGAGACTTCCCGGTAACGAGGTTGAGCTAGGTATGAAGATACCGACGATCGAATCTCGAGCAAGTAACATACCGAAGAACAAAAGGAACATCATACGGGATTAACTGAATCCTTGACATAGAGGTTCGACTGATAAGATCTTCATAGAATATGTAGGAACCAATATGGGAATCCATGTCCTGCTATTGGTTATTGACCGTATAGGTGTCTTGGTCATGTCTACATAGTTTTCGAACCCACATGGTCTGCACACTTAAGGTTTGGTGACGTTTAGGTAGTATAGAGTTATGCATGGTGGTGACCGAAGGTTGTTTGGAGTCCCAGATGAGATCCCGCACGTCATGAGGAGCTTTGGAATGGTCTGTAGGTAAAGATTGATATATAGGAAGTCCTGTTTTGGTCGCCATGAAAGTTTCGGGCTCATTGGTAGTGTACCGGGAGTGCTAGTAGTGTACCGGGAGACCATCGAGAGGGGTATTTCGACCCAAGAGGCTACATGGGCTGTGGGAGGGTGAATACCAGCCCTTAGTGGGCTGGTGGAAGTCCCACGGAAGGCCCATGCGGCTGGGAAGAAAACCCCAAAGAGAAAAAGGTGGAAAAAGGCAAAAAAACCAAAATAAGGAGTCCTAGTCCTACTAGGATTGGAGGAGGATTCCTCCTCTCCTCCCACTTCGGTCGAAGCCTAGAGGGCTTGGCCCTTGAACCAAGCCTCCTCCTCTCATCCTCTTATATATAGTAGAGGTTTTAGGGTTTTTGCACTTGATTTTTCAGCCACGTGCTATCCTCTCCTCTAGGGCATAGTTTCTCCTCTAGATCGGTTTTCTACAGTGCTTAGGCGAAGCCCTGTAGGAATTGCTCGACCACCATCGCCGCGGTGCCGTCCCGCTGCCATAGAACGCATTTACCTCTCCGCTCCCTCTTTCTAGATCAAGAAGGCAGAGATCGTCATCAAGCTGCACGTGTGCTGAACGCGGAGGTGCCGTCTGTTCGGCGCTAGATCGGAAGGACCGTGAGATCAAGATTGGGAGAATGATCATGGTGAGATCGTGGGACGGATCGTGATGAGTTCTTGGGACGGATCGTTATTGGATCACGGGACGGATCGTGATGAGATCGCGGGACGCTAGGCGATTTGGATCGCGAAGACGTTCGACTACACCAACCTTGTTTCTTAACGATTCCCGCTTAGCGATCTAAAAGGGTATGTAGATCCACTCTCTCTCTCTCTCGTAGATGCTCATCACCATGTATAGATCTTCCATGTGCGTAGGAAATTTTTTGTTTCCCATGCAACGTTTCCCAACAGTGGCATCATGAGCTAGGTCTATGTGTAGATGAGATCTCGAGTAGAACACAAAGAGTTTTTGGGCGCTGATGCTTAGAATGCTTCCTCCCTTGGTCGTGTTTTGGTTCAGCGGTATTGTGGGATGAAGCACCCTGGACCAACCTTACTCGTACGCTTACGAGAGACCGGTTTCATCGACTGACGTGTACTTCGTTGCACAAAGATGGCTGGCGGGTGCCTGTTTCTCCTACTTTAGTTGGACCGGATTCGACAAAGGCGGTCCTTGAGAAGGTTGAAAAGCAATTTATGTATCACCGTTGTGGTTTTGCGTAGGTGAGAATTGTTCTTGCTAGATACCCATAGCAGCCACGTAAAACATGCAACAACAATTAGAGGACGTCTAACCTATTTTGCAGGATATGTTGTGATGTGATATGGCCAATTACATGATGAGATATATGTGATGTATGAGATGATCATGTATTGTATAGAATATCACGACTTGCATGTTGATGAGTACGGCAACCGGCAGGAGCCATAGGGTTGTCTTTAATTTTTGTATGAACTGCGTGTCAATCATTAAGCGCTATGTAATGCTTTACTTTATCGCTAAACGGTAGCAATAGTAGTAGAATCATGCTGGACGCGACAACCCCGATGGCGACACGTATGTGGAGATCATGGTGTCATGCCGGTGACGATGGAGATCATGTTGGGGAACGTCGCATGGGAAACAAAAAATTTCCTACGCACACGCAAACCTATCCATGGTGATGAGCATCTACGAGAGGGAGAGTGGATCTACGTACCCTTGTAGATCGCTAAGCGGGAAGCGTTCAGAAACGCGGTTGGTGTAGTCGAACTTCTTCGCGATCCAAATCGCAGAGCGTCCCGCGATCCAATCACGAACCGTCCCGCGAACACATCATGATCCATCCCGCGAACTCATCACGATCCGTCTCACGATCTTGATCACGATCTGTCCCGCGAACTCATCACGATCCGTTCTGTGATCACATCACGAACCGTCTCGCGATCTCGATCACGGTCCTTCCGATCTAGCGCCGAACGGACGGCACCTCCGCGTTCAGCACACGTGCAGCTTGATGACGATCTCCACCATCTCGATCCAGCGAGAGGAGGTGGAGAGGATAGAGAGTTCACCGGCAGCGTGATGGCGCTCCGGTGATGGTGGTGGAGCAATTCCGGCAGGGCTTCACCTAAGCGCTGCAGAAAACCGATCTAGAGGAGAAACTATGCACTGGTGTAACGGGTAGCACATGGCCGGAAAATTTGTCCAAAAACCACCCAATCCACTAGTATATATAGGAGGAGAGGAGAGGAGAGGCAGCCAAGGCCTTTGGGTCGGCCGAAATAGGAGGTGGGAAGCAATCCTACTTCACCTCCAATCCTAGTTGGAGTAGGATTGCCTCCTATTGGCTGATTTTCCACTTTTTGCTTTAGGACTTTCTCTCCTGCGCCATGGGCCTTTGTGGATGTTTTACCAGCCCACTAAGGGCTGGTTATTATTCTCCCACAGCCCATGGACCTCTTGGGGTCGAAATACCCCTCCCGGAGGCCTCCCGGTACACTACCGGCACTCCCGGTACACTACCGATGAGCCCGAAACTTTTCCAGAAACCAAACTGGGACTTCCTATATATGAATCTTTACCTTCGGACCATTTCGAAGCTCCTCGTGACGTCCGGGATCTCATCCGGGACTCCGAACAAACTTCGGTCACCACCATACATAACTCTACACTACCGAGACGTCACCAAACCTTAAGTGTGCAGACCCTGCAGGTTCGAGAACTATGTAGACTTGACCGAGACACCTCTACGGTCAATAACCAATGGCGGGACCTGGACGTCCACATTGGTTCCTACATATTCTACGAAGATCTTTATCGGTCGAACCTCTATGTCAAGGATTCAGTTAATCCCGTATAACGTTCCCTTTGTTCTTCGGTATGTTACTTGCCCGAGATTCGATCGTCGGTATCTCCATACCTAGTTCAACCTCGTTACTGGCAAGTCTCTTTACTCGTTCCGTAATACAAGATCCCGCAACTAACAATTAGTCACATTGCTTGCAAGGCTTATTGTGATGTTGCATTACCGAGTGGGCCCCGAGATACCTCTCTGTCACACGGAGTAACAAATCCCAGTCTCGATCCTTGCCAACTCAACAGACACCATCGGAGATACCTGTAAAGCACCTTTATAGTCACCCAGTTACGTTGCGACGTTTGATACACACAAGGCACTCCTCCGATATCTGTGAGTTGCATGATCTCATGGTCATAGGAACACATACTTGACATGCGGAAAACAGTAGCAATAAACTGACACGATCATATGCTACGTTTGCAGTTTGGGTATTGTCCATCATATCATTCTCCTAATGATGTGACCCCGTTATCAAATGACATCTCATGTCCATGGCTAGGAAACCTTAACCATCTTTTGATCAACGAGCTAGTCTATTAGAGGCATACTAGGGACATGGTTTTGTCTATGTATCCACACAAGCATCTAAGTCTCCGATCAATACAATTATAGCATGGATAATAAACGATTATCATGAACAAGGAAATATGATAATAACTAATTTATTATTGCCTCTAGGGCATATTTCCAACAGATCATCCCGGTGCTTTCAAGATCGAGATCAAAAGCACAAGTTCATGGCCATATCATGTCACTTATGATTTGCATGTGTTGTTAATCCTTTTATGCACCTTGTTTTGCTTAGGATGACGGTAGCATTATAAGGTGATCCCTCACTTAATTTCAAGATAAATTGTGTTCTCCCCAAGTGTGCACTATTGCGAAAGTTCAACGTGTCGAGACACCACGTGATGATCGGGTGTGATAGACTCTACGTTCACATACAACGGGTGCAAGCCAGTGTTGCACATGCAGAACACTTGGGTTAAACTTGACGAGCCTAGCATGTACAGACATGGCCTCGGAACACAAGAGACCGAAAGGTCGAACATGAGTCATATAGTAAATATGATCAACATGATGATGTTCACCATTGAAACCACCTCAACTCACGTGATGGTCGGACTTGAGTTGGTGAATTTGGATCATGTATCACTCAAATGACCGGAAGGATGTCAATTTGAGTGGGAGTTCTTCAGTAATATGATTAATTGAACTCATTATCATGAACATAGTCAGTAGTGTCTTTGCAAATTATGTTGTAGATTACTTGCTCGCGCTGTAGCTCCCTTGAATTTTTCTATGTTCCTAGAGAAATAGAGTTGAAAGATGATGGTAGCAATATTGCGGACTGGATCCGTGATCTGAGGATTCTTCTCATTGCTGCACAGAAGGCTTATGTCCTTAATGCACCGCTCGGTGTGCCAACCCCTCAAGCGTCGTCTGTAGATGTTGTGAACATCTGACAGGCACATTCTGATGACTACTTGATAGTTTAGTGCGTCATGCATTACGGCTTAGAATTGAGGCTCCGAAACATTTTGATGTCACGGAACATATGAGATGTTCTCAGAGCTGAAATTACGATCTCAGGCTCGTGCCCGTGTTGCGAGATATGATATCTCCAACAAGATTCTTTGCCTACAAGATGAAAGAGAATAGCTCAATCGTTGAGCATGTGCTTAGATTGTTTGGATGCTACAATCGCTTGAATTGAGTGGGAGTTGATCTTCCAGATAAGATAGTGATTGAGCTACTAGAACTTGGTGATGAACTATAAAATGCCAGAAATAGAAATAATGATCCTTGAGCTGTTTGCGATGTTTGACACCGCGAAGGTAGAAATCAAGAAGGAGCGTCAAGTGTTGATGGTTAGTCAAACCACTAGTTTCGAGAAGGGAAAGAGCAAGGAGGGAAACATCATGGATAGCAAGTCAGTTGTTGCTCTAGTGAAGCAACCCAAAGTTGAACCCAAACCCGAGACTAAGTGCTTCGATTATGAGGAGAGCGGTCGCTGAAGCGGAACAACCCTAGATACTAGGTAGATAAGAAGGATGGCAACATCGACAGAAGTAAATTTGATATACGTGTTAATGACGTGTACCTTGCGAGTACTCCTAGTAGCACCTGGGTATTGGATACCGGTTCGGTTGCTAAATGTTAGTAACTCGAAATAAACGAAGAACTAGCTAAGGGTGAGGTGACGATGTGTGTTGGAAATATTTCCAAGGTTGATGTGATCAACATCGTACGCTCTCTCTACCTTCAGGATTAGTGACGAACCTAAATAAATGTTATTTTGTATTTTGCGTTGAGCATGAACGTGATTAGATCGTGTTTATTGCAACACGGTTATTCATTTAAGTTGGAGAATAATGGTTATTCTGTTTACATGAATGATACCTTCAATGGTCATGCACCCAGTAAGAATGGTTTGTTGAATCTTGATCGTAGTAATACACATGTTTGTAACATTGATGCCAAAAGATACAAAGTTAATACTAATAGTACCACATACTTGTGGCACTACCGCTAAATGTCATATTGGTATAAAGCGCATGAAGAAACTCCATGCTTATGGATCTTTGGACTCATTCGGTTTCGAATCGGTTGAGACATGCGAACCATGCCTCTTGGGCAAGATGACTAAGGACCCCGTTTTCCAGATGGATGGAGCGGGCAAGTGATTTATTGGAAATGATACATGTTGATGTATGCAATCCAATGAGTCTTGTAGCGTGCGGTGGATATCGTTATTGTCTTACCTTCACTGATGATTTGAGTAGATATAGTGTATATTTACTTAATAAAACACAAGTATGAATCGTTTGAAAGGTTCAAGCAAATTCAGAGTGAAGTTTAAGATCATCGTGAAAAGAAGATTAAAATGTCTACGATATGATCGTGGAGATGAATATCTGAGTTACGAGTTTGGCATACAACTTTAGACAATGTGAAAATTGTTTCACAACTCACATCACCTGGAAAACCATAGTGTGATGGTGTGTCCGAATGTCATGGTCGTGCTCTATTGGATATGGTGCATGCTATGATGTCTCTTATCGTTTTGCTACTATAGTTTTGGGGTTATGCGTTAGTGACAACTACATTCACTTTAAATAGGGCACCATCTAAATCCGTTGAGATGACACACTCTGAACTATGGTTTGATAGAAACCTAAGCTAACATTTCTTATTGTTTGGGGCCGCGACGCTTATGTGAAAAAAGGTTTTCACCTAATGAGCTCGATCCCAAAGCAGACAAATGCATCTTCATAGTATACCCTAAGAATAGTTGGGTATACCTTCTATCTCAGATCCAAGTGCAAAGTGTTTGTTGCTAAAACGGGTCATTTCCCAAGAAAAGGTTTCTCTCGAAAGAATTGAGTGGGAGGAAGATAGAACTTGATGAGTTTGTTGAACCTTTGTTTCAACCAGAGAGTAGCGCAGCGCAGAAACATGTTTCTGTGAAACCTACATCAGTTGAAGAGGAAGTAAATGATGATGATCATGAAGCTTCAGATCAAGTTATTATCGAACCTCGTAGGTCGACAAGGATACGTACTGCTCCTAAGTGGTACGACAACCCTGTCTTAGAGGTCATGTTGTTGGACAACGATGAACCTACGAGCTATGGAGAAGCGATGATGGGCCCGGAATCCGACAAATGGTTAGAGGCCATGAAATCCGAGAAAGGATCCATGTATGAAAACCAAGTATAGACTTTGGTGGACTTGCTCGTTGGACGGCAGGTCGTTGAGTACAAATGGATCTTTAAAATGAAGACAGACGCTGATGGTGAATGTCACCATTTATAAAGCTCAACTTGTCGCAAAGAAGTTTCCGGCAAGTTCAAGGAGTTGACTACGATGAGACTTTCTCACTCGTAGCGATGCTAAAGTCTGTTGAAATTATGTTAGCAGTTGCTGCATTTTTCAATTATGAAATCTGGCAAATGGATGTCAAAACATCATTTCCTTAACGGTTTACTTGAGGAAAGGTTGTATGTGATACAACCAGAAGGTTTTGTCAGTCCTAAGGATGCAAAAAGGTGAGCAAGCTTCAGTGATCCTTCTATGGACTGAAGCAAGCATCTCAGAGTTGGAATATACACTTTGTTGAGGTGATCAAAGTTTTTGAGTCTATACAAAGTTTATGAGAAACTTGTATTTACAATAAAGTGAGTGGGAGCACTATAGAATTTCTGATAAGTATATGTGGATGACATATTGTTGATCGGAAAAAATGTAGAATTTCTGGAAAGCATAAACAGTTGTTTGAAAAGTGATTTTCAAAGGAAGACCTGCATAAAGCTACCTAATTGTTGAGCATCAAGATCTATAGAGATAGATCAAGATGCTTGATGAGACTTTCAATGAGTACATACCTTGACAAGATTTTGAAAGAGTTCAAAATAGATCAGTCAGAGAAAGAGTTCTCGCCTGATTTGTAAGGTGTGAAGTTGAGTGAGACTCAAAGCTCGACAACGGCAGAAGAAAGAGAAAGGACGAACGTCGTCCCCTATGCCTTAGCCATAGGCTCTGTATAGTATGCCATGTTGTGTACCGCACCTGTGTGTGCCTTGCCATGAGTCCGTCAAGGGGTACAAGAGTGATCCAGGAGTGGATCACTGGACAACGGTCAATATTATCCTTAGTGACTAAAAGACTAAGGAAATGTTTCTCTATTATGGAGGTGATAAAGGGTTCATCGTAAAGAGTTACGTCGATACAAGCTTTAACACTAATCCGGATGACTCTTAGTAGCAATCCGGATACGTATAGTGGAGCAGCCATTTGGAATAGTACCAAGTGGAGTGTGGTAGTAGTGTTTACATTTTGACATAGAGATTTGCAAAGTACACACGGATCTGAATGTCGCAGACCCGTTGACTACAAGACCTCTCTCACATGCAAAGCATGATCGAGCCCCATAATTCATTGGGTGTTAGATTCATAACAATGTAAATCATATGGTGATGTGAACTAGATTATTGACTCTAGTGCAAGTGGGAGACTGTTGGAAATATGCCCTAGAGGCAATAATAAATTAGTTATTATCATATTTCCTTGTTCATTATAATCGTTTATTATCCATGCTATAATTGTATTGATCGGAGACTTAGATGCATGTGTGGATACATAGACAAAACCATGTCCCTAGTATGCCTCTAATAGACTAGCTCGTTGATCAAAGATGGTTAAGGTTTCCTAGCCATGGACATGAGATGTCATTTGATAACGGGATGACATCATTAGGAGAATGGTGTGATTGACAAGACCCAAACTACAAACGTAGCATATGATCATGTCAGTTTATTGCTACTGTTTTCTGCATGTCAAGTATGAGTTCCTATGACCATGAGATCATGCAACTCACGGACATCGGAGGAGTGCCTTGTGTGTATCAAACATCGCAACGTAACTGGGTGACTATAAAGGTACTCTACAGGTATCTCCGAGGGTGTCTGTTGGGTTGGCATGGATCAAGACTGGGAGTTGTTACTCCGTGTGACGGAGAGGTATCTCAGGGCCCACTCGGTAATACAACATCACAACGAGCCTTGCAAGCAATGTGACTAAGTGTTAGTCGCGGGATCTTGTATTATGGAACGAGTAAAGAGACTTGCCGGTAACAAGGTTGAACTAGGTATGGAGATACCGACGATCGAATCTCGGGCAAGTAACATACCGAAGAACAAAAGGAACATCATACGGGATTAACTGAATCCTTGACATAGAGGTTCGACCGATAAAGATCTTCGTAGAATATGTAGGAACCAATATGGGAATCCAAGTCCCACTATTTGTTATTGACCGTAGAGGTGTCTCGGTCATGTCTACATAGTTCTCGAACCCATATGGTCTGCACACTTAAGGTTTGGTGACGTTTCGGTTGTATAGAATTATGCATGGTGGTGACCGAAGGTTTTTCAGAGTCCCGATGAGATCCTAGATGTCACGAGGAGCTCTGGAATGGTCTGGAGGTAAAGATTGATATATAGGAAGTCCTATTTTAGTCGCCGTAAAAGTTTCGGGCTCATCGGTACTGTACCGGGAGTGCCGGTAGTGTATCGGGAGACCATCGAGAGGGGTATTTCGACCCAAGAGGCTACATGGTCTGTGGGAGGGTGAATACTAGACCTTAGTGGGCTGGTGGAAGTCCCACAGAAGGCCCATGCGGCTGGGAAGAAAAGCCCAAAGAGAAAAAGGTGGAAAAAGGCAAAAAGACCAAAATAAGGAGGAGTCCTAGTCCTACTAGGATTGGAGGAGGATTCCTCCTCTCCTCCCACTTCGGCCGAAGCCTAGAGGGCTTGGCCCTTGCGCCCAGCCTCCTCCTCTCTTCCTCTTATATATACCAGAAATTTTAGGGTTTTTGCACTTGATTTTTCAACCACGTGCTACCCTCTCCTCTAGTGCATAGTTTCTCCTCTAGATCGGTTTTCTACAGTGCTTAGGCGAAGCCCTGCCAGCATTGCTCCACCACCATTGTCGCAGCGCCGTCGCACTGCCGGAGAACTCATCTACCTCTCCGCTCCCTCTTGCTGGATCAAGAAGGCGGAGATCATCATCAAGCTGCATGTGTGCTGAACGCGGAGGTGCCGTCCGTTCGGCGCTAGATCGGAAGGACCGTGAGATCAAGATCGCAAGAAGGATCATGATGAGATTGCGGGACGGATCATGATGAGTTCGTGGGACGGATCGTGATTGGATCGCGGGACGGATCATGATGAGATCGCGGGACGCTAGGCAATTTGGATCGCGAAGACGTTCGACTACACCAACCGCGTTTCTTAACGCTTCCCGCTTAGCGATCTACAAGGGTATGTATATCCACTCTCCCTCTCATAGATGCTCATCACCATGGATAGATCTTGCGTGCGCGTAGGAAAATTTTTGTTTCCCATGCAACGTTTCCTAACAATAAATAGAACAACCATTATTCTCTGATTTAAATGAGTAACCGTCTCGCAATAAACAAGATCCAGATATAATTTTCATGCTTAAAACAGGCACTAAATAACAATTATTCAGGTTCATCACTAATCCCGATGGTAGTCAAAGAGCGAGCGTGCCGACAGAGATCACCTCAACCTTGGAACCATTTCCCACGCACATCGTTACTTCATCCTTAGCGAGCCTCCGTCTATTCCGTAGGTCCTGCTTTGAGTTGCAAATGTGAGCAACTGAACCGGTATCAAATACCCAGGCAGTACAACGAGAGCTAGTGAGGTACACATCAATAACATGTATATCATATATACCTTGTTTGGTGTTGGCCGCCTTCTTGTCGGCCAGGTACTTGGGGCAGTTCCGCTTCCAGTGACCAGTTCCCTTGCAATGAAAGCACTCAATTTCTGGCTTGAGTCCAGCCTTGGGTTTCTTCACGGGAGGAGCAACTCGTTTGCCACCCTTCTTGGAGTTACCCTTATTGCCCTTGCCATGCTTCTTGAAACTAGTGGTTTTATTGACCATCAACACTTGATGTTCTTTCTAGATCTCAGACCAGCGACTTTCAACATCGCAAACAGCTTGGCGACTAACTTGGTCATCCCGTGCATGTTATAGTTCATCACGAAGCTCTTGTAGCTAGATGGCAATGATTGAAGAACTCTATCAGTGATCACCTCCGGCGGAAGGGGCATCCCTAACTCCGCTGGACGGGTGGAATACCCAGACATTCTGAGTATATGTTCACTGATAGACCTGTTCTCCTCCATCTTGCAAGCATAGAACTTATCGGAGGTCTCATACCTCTCGATCCGGGCATTCTACTTAAAGATAAACTCCAACTCTTGGAACATCTCATATGCTCCATGACGTTCAAAACGTCTTTGAAGTCCCGGTTCTAAGCCATATAACATTGCACATTGAACTATTGAGTAATCTCCAGAACATGCCTCCCAAGCGTTCTTAACGTCTTCGAATGACACGGGGACGGGTGGGTCACCAAGCGGTGCATCAAGGACATAAGCCTTCTAGGAAGCCTTGAGGATAATCCTCAGATTACGGGCTTAGTCAACAAAGTTACTTCCATCATCTTTGAACTTAGCTTTCTCTAGGAACGCATTAAAATTTAGGGATGCTACTGCGCGAGCCATTGATCTACAACATAAATAAGCAAAGGTTACTAAGACTATTGTGCAAGATAATGAGTTTAGTTAATCAAATTACTAAATCTCCCACTCAAATTGATATCCCTCGGGTCATTTGAGTGATAAATGATCCATATTCACCAACTCAAGTCCGATCATCACGTGAGTTAAGGTGGTTTCAATGATGAACATCATCATGTTGATCATATCTACTATATGACTCATGCTCGACCTTTCGGTCTCTTGTGTTCCAAGGCCATGTCTGTACATGCTAGGCTCGTCAAGTTTAACCCGAGTGTTCAGCATGTGCAATACTCGCTTACACCCATTGTATGCGAACATAGAGTCTATCACACCCGATCATCACGTGGTGTCTCGACATGACAAACTTTCGCAACGGTGCACACTCGGGAAGAACACAATTCATCTTGAAATTTAAGTGAGGGATCACCTTATAATGCTACCGTCGTCCTAAGCAAAACAAGGTGCATAAAAATATTAACATCACATGAAAATCATAAGTGACATGATATGGCCATGAACTTGTGCTTTTGATCTCCATCTCCAAAGCACCGGCATGATCTCCATCATCACAGACATAACACCATGATCTCCATCATCATGATCTCCATCATTGTGTCGTCATCGGGGTTGTCGCGCCCACCATGCTCATACTACTATTGTTACCGCTTAACGATAAAGTAAATCATTACATAGCGCTTAAAGATTGACACGCGGGTCATACAATAATCAAAGACAACCCTATGGGTCCTACCGGTTGCCGTACTCATCGACATGCAAGTCGTGATATTCTATACAAAAACATGATTATCTCATACGTCACATATATTGCATCATGTAATTGGCCATATCACATCACAACATACCCTGTAAAAACAAGTTAGACGTCCTCTAATTGTTGTTGCATGTTTTACGTGTCTGCTATGGGTATCTAGCAAGAACGATTCTTATCTGCGCAAACCACAACGGTGATATGAAGATTGCATTTTAACCTTCTACAAGGACCACCTTAATCAAATCCTATCCAACTAAAGTGGGAGAGACAGACACCCGCCAACCATCTTTATGCGACAAAGTCACATGTCAGTCGATGGAACACGGTCACTCGTAAGCGTACGAGTAAAGTCGGTCCGAACCGCTTCATACCACAATACCACTGAACCAAGAAAATACTAAGGAAGGAAGCAATCTGAATATCAACGCCCACAAACTCTTTGTGTTCTACTCAAGATCTCATCTACGCATAGACCTAGCTCATGATGCCACTGTTGGGGAATGTTGCATGGGAAACAAAAAATTTCCTACACTTCACCAAGATCAATCTAGGAAATAAGCATCTATGAGAGGAGAGATAGGATCTACGTACCCTTGTAGATTGCTAAGCGGAAGCGTTGAAGAACGTGGTTGATGTAGTCGTACGTCTCCGCGATCCAAATCGCAAGCCGTCCCACGAACTCCCATCAAGTACCGAACGGACGGCAGCTCCGCGTTCAGCAAACATGTAGCTCGATGAAGAGCTCCGCCTTCTTGATCCAGCAAGAGGGAGCGGAGAGGTAGATGGGTTCGCTAGCAGCACGACGGCGTGGCGGCGGCGGTGGTGGAGCTGATCCGGCAGAGCTTCGCTAAGCGGTGCCGAACCAATCTACTAGAGGAGAGGCTATCGGAGAGGGAGGAAGGGCTGCGCCGTGGCTTAGGGTGCGGCTGCCCTCCTCCCTCTCACATATATACAAGGGGAGGGGTGGTGCGCCCAAACCCCTAGGGTTTCCCCCTTGGGGCGGCGGCCAAGGGTGGAGGCGCCCTAGGGTGGCTTTCCACCCAAGCAAGGTGGCGCCAACCCTAGGGTTGGCCCTCCCACCAACCCCCTTGCCGCATGGGCCTTTGTGGGAGGGGCGGCCATCCCACCAAGGGCTGGTGTGCCCGAACTTTTCCCGGTAACCAACACGGAACTTCCTATATATGAATCTTCACCTCCAGACCATTCCGGAGCTCCTCGTCACGTCCGAGATCTCATCCAGGACTCCGAACAACCTTCGGTCACCAACACACATAACTCATCTATACCGAAACGTCACCGAACCTTAAGTGTGCAGACCCCGCGGGTTCGAGAACCATGTAGACATGACCGAGACATCTCTACGGTCAATAACCAACAATGGGACCTGAATGCCCATATTGGTTCCTACATATTCTACGAAGATCTTTATCGGTCAAACCTCTATGTCAAGGATTCAAACAATCCCGTATGTTGTTCCATTTGTTCTTTGGTATGTTACTTGCCCGAGATTCGATCGTCGGTATCTTCATACCTAGTTCAATCTCGTTTCCGGCAAGTCTCTTTACTCGTTCCGTAATACAAGATCCCGTGACTAACACTTAGTCACATTGCTTGCAAGGATTGTTGTGATGTTGTATTACCGAGTGGGCCCTGAGATACCTCTCCGTCACACGGAGCAACAAATCCCAGTATTGATCCATGTCAACTCAACAGACACCCTCGGAGATACCTGTAGAGCACCTTTATAGTCGCCCAGTTACGTTGCGACGTTTGATACACACAAGGCACTCTTCCGGTGTCAGTGAGTTGCATGATCTCATGGTCATAGGAACAGATACTTGACATGCAGAAAACAGTAGCAATAAACTGACACGATCACATGCTACGTATATAATTTGGGTCTTGTCCATCACATCATTCTCCTAATGATGTGATCCCGCTATCAAATGACATCTCATGTCCATGGCTTTGAAACCTTAACCATCTTTGATCAACGAGCTAGTCTGCTAGAGGAATACTAGGGACACAGTGTTTGTCTATATGCCCACACATGTATTTAGTTTCCAATCAACACAATTATAGCATGGACAATAAACGATTATCATGAACAAGGAAATATAATAATAAACACTTTATTTATTGCCTCTAAGGCATATTTCCAACAGGCTCGTCGTGGATGCCACGACGCATGGAGACGATGTCCTCGTCCTCGTCCCACTCCTCCCACTCCTTCGGCGCAGCGCGCACGCGCCCGTCGCCGTGAAGGTCGAGCCCGACTCAACCCCATTTCGACGCCGTGGTCGCAGCGCCTGGGGCATCACCATCAACGAGGGCCGCCGACGTGAGCCCTTACCTCCCTGCGGCCACCTCCGCCTTGTCAGGCCGAAGATGGAGCCTGGCACGGCGGTGGTGAAGTAGGAGCACCTCAACGTGACCGTCGCCGACGAGACGACCATGAAGTGGGCACGCGAGACGCGACGACTACATCCGCGAGGAGATGGAGCGGCAGCGCCGGGCCCTCGAGGAGGTCGAGGCTCGCCACCATGCCCGCCGTGACGAGGAGCTCACCGGCCTGATCATCCTTGACGATGACAGCGACGGCGAGGCTCCAGGGCCCTCCAACCCTGACCTGCACCGTTTCGGCAACGCAGGACAGGGCTGCAGCAGGGACGGCGTCCACGGCGCGCAGAACGGCGAAGGCAGTGACGGCGATGACTACACCAATTTCTACAAGCTCCTTGGCACGTAGAATGCGACAATGACGAACGACGACATAGTCGACGTGATTTTTTTTCTTAATTTTGTAATATATCTTTAAATGAAAATCGAACTTTGGGCCGGTTTTATGACCTTAAATGAAAGCGACGACGGTTGAGGGGCGTCCGTGGGACAGCGACCGGAAAGCCAAGCCCCCGATATCGATTTTAGCGCCGGCTGGCCCCAGTCGGCGCTAAAATCGGCCACCGGGGGGCGGCTGGAGATGCTCTAAGCCGCCACTCCTTCCCTTCCCTCTCCTAACTCTACCCGCCTCGCAGCCGCTGGAGGGCGTCCCAGGACGAAGCTAGCGCCAGCCCTGCGTTGCGCAAGAGCGTTATCGGCGCGAGTTGCTGCCTGGCTTAACAGTGACGCGGGCAGGGCACCATGGTGCGATCTGACCACCCCCGCCTTGCTCCACTCCTCATGTACCCGCCATGTCTGCCAAGGCCAATGGTCTGGGTTACGACGTGCCGCCGTGTCGGGGTCGCGCGCCCGTCTTGCTTCTGGAGTCTGATTGGTGCTTACTTTTGATCAACAGGCATCAGGGGTCAGGAGAGGCATTGCGGAGGCGTTCCACATGTACCGCCGCCACCTCCGTGTGCCGCGCCGCGTACGGGGAGGGCCGGGTCCCAATTGGGCGCAGTCGGGACGAGAGCGAGCGGCCGCTCGAGCAGACCGCCGCCGATGCGCTGCTTTCGGCACCGTGCGCAACGTGTTAGAGGTCGTCGCCGCGGTCGGCTCGCCGTGCGGGTCGGCCGACAGTTGCCAGGGTGTTCAATCTGATGAAGAGGGCGCCCGGTAGATGCCAGATGGGATGAAAGGGAGTCGGCTCAGCATGAGCGCGCATGGCCGGCAGCCCGTGCGGTGGCCTGAGCGAGAGGCCGGTGAGTCCCCTTCTCTGTCCATGCCCTCTCTCCTCCTTCGTCCAGCAAGGGGCGGGTGCCGGCCGGGAGAACGAGCAGGGGCGACGCGGACCGGGGCTTGAGGAGGCAACGCTACTCTTGCTTGAGGAGAACGCAGGTGCAGACAAAGGGGAGCGCGCGTGGACGGAGCTCGAGGATGGCGGTGTCTGTGTTTTATCTTCCGTGCTGTCTACTGAACTACTGATGCATGATGATGGTGTGTGTGCTGTGTACTAAATACTGAGTTGTGGTCTGATGCGAGCTGTTGTTCACTGTTAGATATTCTGCTGCAGAAGATTTCGTGGAGACAGTGACTACATTACTACAAACCTTCATTCCTTGATAAAGTTTGACATTATTCGATCCATAAATCCTAATCCCATCTTAATATTAATATTTGACACAGATTCTTTAGAATGGTCATGTTAGTGACTTATCTTCTCTTTCTTTTTTTTTTCTTCGTAAGGAGCCTTCAGAGAAATTGAAGCTGAGCATCAAAGTTTGGAATATTTTTACTAACAACGACCAGGAGATACCCAGTTCCTAGGGCCTCATCAGGTGCAGGTTGTGTTGCTCGGCAAAAAAGAAGACACCAGCTTTGGCCTTTTGATCCTCTTGTGTGCTTTGTAGTTTGTACCATGGAGAATTCGAGTGATAGAGTTTACAGAACTCAAGAACAAGCTCGCCGTCCATGAATTTTGATGGAAAATATCCTGGTTCTGCATTCAATCTATAATCATCAGTTCTTTAAGTTCAGTTCTGCGAGATGCTCCTGTGCTATCATGTTGAATGTACGAGGAATATATTTGATTACCAGCTTAATTTAGGTTGACTGAATGTCCTTTTGAAAAATTATTTGGAACCGGGCAGCCCTTAAAAATACTTTGAGAACATTAATATTGTATCCTTTTCTTCTTCTTCTGAATACTGTTATATATGCACATATAAGACTGGATGAATCAAAACGGGTTGCTTTTGTTTTCTTTTGAGCCACATATCTCTCTTCCTTTGCATAGCCTATAAATTTGTGCATTGTTTAATGATTTTTTTTATAGAAACAGAGAGCAGATGTCTGTACATTTGGAAAAATATAGTTTTATCAAAAAATTCAAAAAATTATGTTCTTTCGAAAGATCGAACACACGATGTTCCTTGTTCTGTATTTTGTAATGAGTCGTATAATTGCAACACTAATTTTTTTTTAATTATAATTGTCCAGCTGTTTCAGTTGTTGGAACATTTTAATACATATTTTTTGCATTAGAAGTTTGCATATGTTAGTGACTCCTCTCCGCAAAGGAAATATCCTCCCTTCAATACAACAAACAAATTCAATGTTCATGCACTAAATCAAAAATGTTAGTTCATTATTATCAGCTATTGATTGTGTTATATTTATTAGTAGTGTATCACTAGATATTGTTTTTATTTAAATCTTTACCTATTAGTTAGGATGAACTGTATTTTTTTAAAGAAATATGTGCATTGCACGTGCATGCTAACTAGTAGAAACAAAGTTGCAGCGGGAGAGTTGGTTGGACGGGGACACTGATTCGTCAAACCCATGGGGTGGAGGGCTGGCGAAGGTCCCCTGACAAGATGCGAGTTTTTGCATGACGCTGATCTGTATTAAAAAAATGTTGATTATATATATTAAAAAATATCAATCTTGCATTTGAAAAAGTGTCAGTCACGAAAAGATGTTAAATGTGCATATAAAAATGTTAATCTTGTATATGAACAATGGTAATTAAGCATTGAAAATGTTTGAAATGCGTGTAGAAAAACTATTGACCATGTACAAAAAAATGTTAATCTTATACTTTAAAAATGTTAGTCAAGCATCTAAACAATATTTAAAATGTGCATAGAAAAAATACTGATCATCTATTCAGAAAAATGTTAAACTTGAATTAGAAAAGTTTTTCTAACGTATAAAAGAAATGTAGAATGGAAACCAAACAAAACAGAGGAAAAGGAAAAAAACAATGAAAACCAACAAAAGAAAACAAAAATCAAAACCGAAGAAACAAGTGCAAAAGAATAAAAAAAATGTGAAACCTGATAAAAAATAGAAAAATGAAAACGAATTGAGAAAGAAAAAATCAAAGAAAAAAAGAAGCAAAATGATAAATAAAAGAAAAACCAATAAGAACCATGGAAGAAACAAATAGAAACCAAAGGAAAACAAAAGGAAAAACAAAAAAACGGAGTATAGTGACAGAAAAAAAACAAGAGAAGAATAAAAACACCAAACAAAAAAAGAAATCAAAAACGAAAAATTCTCCGATGGAAACTTATAGCGAACGAACCTACAATGTGCAAGGGGAAGCAGTGAACATACACTAATGCTCAACGCTTGAGAAGCTATCATATCGCTATAAGCGAGAGGTGTAGCTATATGATAGCTCTCGCGACATACACTCCCATTAAAGATGCATCAGTAGGAGCTAATATTTTTTAAATAATACTTTTTTCAACAAATAGTACACAGATCTAAGAATTTGCAAAAGCAGCACAACATCGGTCCAACCGTAGCCGATTGAATCCAGTTGGTCCAGCCAAAGCCGATTAGAGGCCAGGCGGTCAGGTCGTAGCCGACTGGTCCCACACGGCCACGCGACAGCCGATTAGTGGCTCAGCCACGTCACTCGTTGGGGGCGGCATGCAGTCAGCTTAGCCAACGCTGACAGGCCAGTCAGCTTAGCCAACACCGACTAGTGGGCACATAGCCTCGGCCCGACCCTTCTTTCTCCTTTCTTCTTCTTCTTCCTTCCTCATGACCTTCTTCTCTCACCTACACCTACATGCACACCGGTCAATTTAATACCCGAATTTGAGCCGATTTCTTCCTCATTTTCTACTGTGATTGCATTCTAGAGGGTTGGGGAAGGCAAGGAAAACCTCGATCTCGTGATAGGATAGCTCGTGATGGTTGTGGTGCTTCTCGTGGTGGTGGTGGTGATGGTGGTGTACTGGTGGTGGCGGTGGTGGTGGTGGTGTGGGTGATGGTGGTGGTGGTGGTGCTCCGGTGGCTGTAGGCCGCCGAACGAAGTTGCTTCGCACATTTCAAGGGTAAGATTCAACTGCTATTTTGTGTGTCATATTTGCATATGTGTGCGAATATTCGGCTATAGTTGGTCCGATAGTATTAATATATTTAGTTGTCAAATATTTAGGGGTGTGGATATTTTTAGTTGGTCTGCTAGTATTGTTATATATTAAGATGTGAAATATTAGGTATGCGAATATTTTTAGTTGGTCCGGTATTATTTTTTATATACGCAGGTTGAATACTAGAGACGATATTATGTCGTGTTGCTTAATAGTTGTACATGTTGAATAATTTTTTAGGTCAACAGAGATGTCTGATATAGTGAAGTTTGTGTTTTACTATGGTCCTGATACTGTCCAAACAAATGAGATGGAAGCTAATCTAAGTGATTTCAGTACATAGAGATCTCACTGACTGCCCCTCAAACATGGTATGTCAGTTGACAGAATGGTTAATAGGATGTTAAGAGCTTAATGCTGAAACATACACCCCACGGTGTTCATGCATGTGGACCGGTCAAGTTCAACCGCTAGGGGTGTGTTCGTTAGCGAGCAATCATCGTTCATGGTGCACTGATACGTCTCCAACGTATCTATAATTTATAAAGTATGCATACCATGTTTACAATAATTCTATCTAATTTTTGTATGATTTTATTAGAACTAACCCGGACTGGCGTTGTTTTCAGTACAACTACCATGATATCGTTTTTTGTGCAGAAATAAAAGTTGTCGGAATGGGTTGAAAATTTAATATGATTTTTTCTGGACCAAAAGAGACCCTCGAAGCATTGGAGTTGGGCCAAAAGATCCACGAGGAGGTCACAAGCCTGCCAGGCATGGCCACCCCCTGGTCACGCCTAGCAGGCTTGTCACCACCTCGTGGCCCCCTTGATGTGAGATCGACGCCAAAAATTCTTATAAATATAGAAACCTCTGAAAAGAAACTTAGATCGGGAGTTCCGCCGCCGCAAGCCTCCAGAACCACGAAAAACCAATCGGGAGCCCGTTTCAGCACCCTCACGGAGGGGGAAACCATCACCGGAGGCCATCTTCATCATCCTAGTGGTCTCCATGACGAGGAGGGAGTATTTCACCCTCGGGACTGAGGGTACGTACCAGTAGCTATGTGTATGATCTCTCTCTCTCTCTCTTGTGTTCTTGTGATGGCACAATCTTGATGTACCACGAGCTTTATTGATATAGATTGAACCATATGAAGTTTTCTCCTCTCTATCTTGTTGTGATGAATTGAGTTTTACTTTGAAGTTTACTTATCGGATTGAGTCTTTAAGGATTTGAGAACACTTGATGTATGTATTGCGATGGGATATATGTGGTGATAATGGGATGTTCTATTGATCCACTTGATGTATGTTTTGGTGATCAAATTGCGGGTGCCGTGACCTTAGGAATCTATGCATAGGGGTTGGCACATGTTTTCGTCTTGAATCTCCGGTAGAAACTTTGGGACACTCTTTAAAGTTCTTTGTGTTGGATTGAACATGATGAATCTGAAATTATGTGATGCATATTGTATAATCAAGCCCATCGGCACTTGTGGTGACATTGGAGTATCTAGGTGACATTAGGGTTTTGGTTGATGTGTATCTTAAGGTGTTATTTTAATACGAACTCTATGGCTGTTCGTGACACTTATAGGGATAGCTCATAAGATTGATCGTAAAAGATAATTTTGAGGTTGTTTCGTACTCTACAATAATTTCTTCGTTAATTCTCCACTATTTGTGAATTTGGAGTGAACTTTTTGTCGCACGAGAGGTATTTACATATGATTCAACTATGTTAGTATTGTTGAGAGAAACCACACTAGTAAAAGTATGGACTCTAGGCCTTGTTTCCAAGCATTTATACAATGTTTTGCTCGCTGTTTACTATTTGCTACCTTACTGCTTTTATATTTTCATATTACAAAAGCATATATATATCATCCATATTGCACTTGTATCACCTAGTGCACCTATACAATTTGTCATTAAATTGGGTGTGTTGGGGACACAAAAGACTATTTGTTATTTGGTTGCAGGGTTGTTTGAAAGAGACCATCTTCAACCTATGCCTCCCACGGATTGATAAACCTTAGGCCATCCACTTGAGAGAAAATTGACGCTGTCCTACAAAACTCTGCGCTTGAAGGCCCAACACGAGTCTACAAGAAGAAGGTTGTGTAGTAGACATCATGCACGCATCTAAGACACAAGGTTGCAGGGGCACTTTGTGAGCGAGCTTGGCGATGAACATTCCAACAGCCACACCACTTGGAGTGTGCAGTGGCAGAGGTAGGGGTGGACAAGGTGGGCCATGGCCCAGCCAGAAATTGAGAAATAACCTATAATACCGTAGCAGAAAGGCTAAAAATATAAGGAAAAATAAATTTATATGTATAGTTGTACTCTGGGCCCACCCTAGCCCAGTGGGCTAGGTCCGTCACTGGGGTGTGTATTCCATGGAGGAGCAGAAGGGGATGTCTCAACGCCCCGTCGGTGGTTCATCGAGAAAGTACAAAGCTGCACGGTGGTTCTTCCCTAGGTCAGTGCATTACCGACACGCTCAGGAAATTGTGCAAATTCCGAAAAAGAGAAAAAATTCAAATGCTCTAGGCATATACAATCTGGTTTAATCAGATTATCTCTATCTCTACTCCTATAAAAATGCGAGTTGGTGATGATGATGCGTCTGCCTTTGTGTGATCTACACCGTTCGATCTGGATCGTAAGGTTAAGGCTGAAACAGGTTGTCCCCGAACGCTCGTGTCCAAAGTCTGAATGTTCTCCTTCTCTCCCGAAATAAGTCAACCATACACCTCTCAAAATCTTACACGCCAGCCCTCCCTCCTTCGCCGGTGGCCGCTGGAGTTGATTTGGTCGAGTATCCCCCCTCATACAATTGCAATTGGGGTCTCAGTAAATCGGATTTCTCTCCTTTTAGATCTGGCCGAGCAGACCATCATAGATCGAGAAGGCATCCCGCTAGGCGTCCTGCGGAACGAGGATAGATGAGAGATGGATGTGGTGGATCCGCGGGTGTGGCGCAGGCACCGAGTATTTTCGCGAGGCGCTCGAAGGAGGAACTCCTGCACTGGGTGCCGTGAGAGTGTGGCTGCCAAATATGGGGGACAAGGTGAAAGCGCAATGGGTGATTAGGCAGAGCATGACGTATAGTGGCGGTGCCTTGTCAGAGCGTCCCAAGCGGACATGTCTTCCGACCTCCGGCATAGAGACAAACACCGGCACGGGAGATATCAGAGATCACCCGCTCATGAAATGTCTGACTTCCCGCCGGCGACGGCCTCCCATTGTTCTCTCCCACTCCCTGTCCTCCGCCCTCGTTTTTCGTCGTTCTTGTCCGTCGTGTCGTCCGCAAACTAGGTTGGGGTTCGACCTGCGTGTCACCGTGTTGCTCGGCGTCCGGTCATCGTGTCCGCGGGCAGCGGCGCTATGGTCAACTCGCTGCTGGACAGCATCATGCGAGGCACCACGCAAGCAGAGCAGCACGGGCGCTCGCGCTCACGAACCTGCTGAACGACCCATGGCCACGGGTATATCTGGCCATCTCAGGCCCGGCCCGCCCGGCCCCGACCCAAAAATCCAAGGCCTAGGCCCGGCAGGCTTGCCCGTGGGCCGGGCTTGGGCCTGAGTTTTGAGCCCACCAGCAGGGCGTTTAGCCTTGTTCAGTTTATCGTTTGATCTTTGTGTTGAGCTGCTGCTAGCCTGCCACTGATTTTCTTTTTGTCTTTTTTTGTCTTGCTTTGCTTCAGGGGAAGAAATAAAAAAAATTGTGGTCAGTCTCTAGGAATTTACAGAGTATTTGATGTGGGAACTGCTACTCTGAAGATATCTGCTGTTAGTTTTGAATTTCTTTTAATCTCCAACATGATGTAGGAGGCCATCAAATTCCACTCTCTGGTTGCAGATAGGATTTAGGATTTAGGGTGCATATCTGAAGGAGATGTGCATCCATCATGCTTTTCGCTATTGCAGGTAGAGTTAAAATTTAAACTTGATTTTTTTAAGGTCACTGGGGAGGGCAATGCCCTCCACCTGAATTGTATTTAATTTTGCTTATAAGACTTTGCAGCCTCACAAGATAGGTTCAAGTGAAACAGAAGTACATGATACACAAGGAAGAAGAGAAAAATAAAAAATAAAAAACGCACGCCAGCAACACAGCTAACAGGTAGAACAAGGAAGGAAAACACAACAAAGAGCACCATAGGAGAGAACTAGTAGCATTGGCCAGCCGGACCAAACCATGACACTGCATCATCAACGCAATCGAAAGGTTTCGTGCGTCCAAGACCGCACAACGCCGCGACACGGGACTTGTGTCATGAGGCACGGTCGAAAGCCACGCGAGGCCAAGACGACGCCACGGCACCTGTGTGCCACCGGCATAGTCGAGGGGCATCGCCTAGCAAACCGGGCCGTAGCACCACATCGTTGACGCAATCGAAAGGCACCACACAACCAGGACTGCACAACGCCACGACACAGGACCTGTGTCGAGGGTACATTCGAACAGTTATGCAGGCCGAGACGACGCCACGACACCTGTGTGTTAATGGCGTAGCCGCAGGGCACAACCAAGTAGAGACGCACCAGGAGCATTCGAGCACGACACACACCACTGTCGACCGCAGACCGGCCGAACCACCATCACCACCGACCACCCACCTCCAACCAGCCGACCACCATCCCAAACCCCAGGCAAGCAGAATGGAACAGCATCTCTGAAGACAGGCGCCACCACTATGGTGGAACAACGTCAAGGACGCCTCCGCCTTCCGATCCAGAAGCTGGATCTAAGGCTTTCGCCCAGAAAATAAACAAAGTAGGCACGAAACCAATGCATCACACAACAACATCTCCAAGGAGGGATCCGACGCCAAAAGGCGCCGCTGGCCGATGCCAACCAAAATCAACACAGGGATTTCACCCGAAGCATCACCCGCGCTACCCATTGCTGAGCCACGACGCTGCCCGAGACCGGAGTCATCGCCGAAAATGGCAGTCCACCGGCCGAGCCCCCCCTCTCCCAAGCAGCCCGAGCAGCTACCGTCTCGGGCCGCAGATCGGCCATGCACCTCGCGCGCCAGATCCGTGCAGCCCGAGAGGCCCCACCGCCCCCGCACGCGCGCACGACACTCCCAACCCCACCGCGCCACCACCATCGCCCAACAGCCACCGCTAGCCCAAGATTCGGGCCCGAGCCACTTGGATCCGGCCATTGACGGCCGCCAACGGCGACGTGAGGTCCAGGCCCAAGCACGCGCCTAGCCAGGGCCGCCTGGACATAGCTGCATGCCACCCCACAGCGCGCCGCCGCGGCCAGGCATGACGAACCGCCGTCACCAGATCCGGGGCCGTCACCCTGGGCACCAAGCTCCACCGCGCTCAGTGGCCAGAGGACCCCCTCCCCCGTTTGAGGCAGGGCCAGCGGCAGCGGCGACGAGGGGAGGAAGTGGGGAGGACAGGCGGCGCGTGCGCGGTTGTCGCCCCCTGAGTCGCTTGGGAGGGAGCGACGCGTGGGTCAGGCTTCTTTCTATGACATTTTTTATGATAATGAAAGTTCCGTAGGAAGTCTGAACTTGATTTGTGAAGATGAATATGCTGATATTTATGGTTTGCTATAGGACTGAATGAAAATATATATTATCAAATGGATTTGAGTCGCTAAGTTATAGTTAGTGTTGAAAGAAGGAAGTACTCCTTCGAAAATCCATTTCTGAGCCCGGGCTCATCTGCACCTCCACTAAGTAAAAAAAATCAAAACAAATATAAAGAAAATTAAAAAAATCCAAAAATATTTTGGGTGGTACATAATTTCATGCGTGAGGTTCGCTCCAATTTTTGTATCATTTGAACATCTGAGCAGCTCTCGGCAAAAAAGACAAATTCAGGGTCTAAAAAAGTTTACCGTTCACGCACTGTTTTTACCTGATTATTTTTTGCTGAGAGCCACGCAGATGTTCAAATGATACAAAAATTAGAGCGAACCTCGCGCTTGAAATTATCTTACACCCAAAAAAAGTTTGATTTTTTTTAGTAATTGTTTTGATTTTTTTACTGAACGGGTACAAATGAGCCTGGACACCAAAACGCCTCACTCGTACTCCTTTGTCTATCTCTACTACTTACAAAGGAATATTGTTCCTTTTCTTGCCGGGCGAAGTACTTCGTCCAACCTTCCACTCTTTTACTAAATTATTCCTTGAAACCCGTCTTAAGTGTGTCACCTTATATTGATTTACGGAAAAAAAAATAGGTTTTTTTTGTAAGTCAATAAGTGATTACAAAATAATTAAATCCTAAAGCATGGGCAGCTAAATCACGAACAGGGTTTGATAAACATTTATTTACACAATCACATTAATATGAGCTGGTAAATCATCCACTTAAACATTTGTATCCCGTTGCAATAAGTGTGCCACCTTATATTGATTTACGGAATAAAAATAGTTTTTTTTGGTAAGTCAATAAGTGATTACAAAAATAATTAAATCCTAAAGCATGGGCAGCTAAATCACAAACAGGGTTGGGTAAACATTTATTTACACAATCGCATTAATATGAGCTGGTAAATCATCCACTTAAGCATTGTATCCCGTTGCAACGCACGGGCAATTACCTAGTATGAGAATGTAAGTAGCAGTTCATATGTCTTTGTTTCTCTCTGCACTGAATTTGAGGAGTTGTGTTGCTTGGCAAAGGTTTATCAGCAAATTCTGAATTCTGAGCTCGGGCATAGCATTGCCCCTTCAGTCCTTTGTCTAACATGGTCACCTAGAACAATATGCTACACATTTCCAATCGAGAAGTTCAAATTTTGTTTTGAACAGAGATGGAACTTGAATTCTTGTTCCAAGAGAACCAATTTAGTGCAGCAGACAGACGACAGCACCATATTACACACCCGCACTCAATGCCCAGTAGAGATCCTAGTCCTAGCCAAAAACCACTCTCATTAGGTATGTGTTCAATCGCGCAAACCAAATACATTCTACATTGGTCACTTCTTGTTCCAGTAAAACAGCAATGTAAGAGAGACAAACCACATAAGAGTGTAAAAGAAAAGAGAAACTTCACATGATGTATCATACAGCGTCCGGTAACCATTTCGTGGCGGGTTTCAAGCAGTGATCGCAGGAACCACAGGTTGTTGCTGCTTCCCTTGGTTCCTCTTCATGTCCTTCGACTTCGCCTTGGGAGGGCCAGCCACCTTTGGTTTCTGCTCCGTTTTTGCTACTGGTTTCTGCTCTGTTTTCGCTACCGGTTTCTTCTTGTCAGGAGATGGGGATGCCTTTTTCTTGGGAACTTTCCGGTCACTGGTGTTGTTGCTTAGACTGATTGCACCTTGCAACTTGAGAGCTGACTGGTTTGTGTTGGTGTTATCTTTCTTTGTTTGCCCTTTCTTCGAGTTTTCAGGGGTGACCATAGATCGGGGCTCCCATGGCCGTGCAGCAATCCAGCGGTCCATCCAGCTCCAGCCCCAGCCACCGTTCCCAACTCCATAGTTGAAGTTTCCTTGGCTTGTGGCAGACTTTGCCCTCCACTGCAATAGGGCATAACATATTGTTTACATAATTGAGATACATGTGTTACAATGCTCTCTGGAACAGTAAATCATGAGTTCCGCATATAAACTTTAGGCGTGAAGTTTTGCAAATAATGAGTTGTGATGTGAGTATTAGTAGCCACTATGAACCTGATGGTTAAACGCATACGCCATGGCTCGCTCACGCTTTACTGCTGCTTCTTCCCTTAGATGTATCCTGGCAACTATCTCATCCATGGTATTTGAGCCTCCATTCCACGCAACCTGATAAAAACATGCCGATGAGCAAAATGAAATGTCAAGGAACTCTTACACTTGTCTGTAGTAAAGTTAGCCAATGGGTAAATTTCTGATGAAAAAACAGAGTCAGGACAAGAAAGAGAATTACCTGCAGATTTTGGAGCTTCGCGTCAAGCTTGACTTGGTTCTCTTGCTTCTTCTTCCTGTTGCGCCCTTCGGTGACCATGAAAGCACGCCGGTTTCTTAGCTCAGCCTGCAACTTGTTCCAAGACTGTATGTAGCTCAATGTGGCACTGGTCTGCTTGGTAACCGGATTGCTCTGCCCAACAATGCGCAGTCTTTTAACTCCCCTGAGACAACGGAGAGTCCTCCTTGCCTGCAATTAAGTGATGATTATGCAGAGAAAACGCAATCCATTAGCTATTGATCCAATTAAACAGTTAAATTTAAGGTTTTCGAGGCAAATTAACGATGTTACCTTGTGGCGCCGAAACGCGTTCTGGATCCGGGTAGCCGCCCAGTCTTCCAGTGCCGCATTGTCTTCAGGGTCGCTGCTGGAAGAAGGAGCATTGCTGGGCTTTTGCTGCGGCAGGTTGGCTCCATTGCGTTGAGCAGCAACCTTCTATGTAAAAATAAGCATGTTAGGATGAATGCAAATTAATGTTTTGTAAATATTCCATCACTGAATTAATTCACCCGAGGATGTTCATGTGTCCAGGTGAAAAATTATAATAGGATTGTAGCTGGCATGACAAAAACAACAGCAACAAAAAGTTTCATTGTCAATGTTGACCTGAATGGAATGTACTCCTAGTTTTTACTAGTACGCGATTCTGTAGCAGAGTTCATTCTAACTTAGACCACCTGTTTTGTACCACAGGGGAGGAGACAAGGAGCCAAGGGATGTTAGGCCAGTCGGCATGTCGAAATCGACGTGGCGGAAAAAAAGGGTTATGAAGGACCAATTCAACAGTCAAGTCTCTTTTCCTGGACCCATTTCAGCAGTCAGGTTACTTTCACAGACCAGTCCAATGACCACGTCCAAAAGTGACATTTGTACATCCTCTGGCGGGCAACTTCTTTTCTAAGGAACACATGTCTCTGAAAATTCAGCAACAGCTTAACCTGGCCCAAACTGTTGTGGATTGCACAGCAAAGAATGGCCATACGTTTTCAGTTTTTCCCAACCACACCACACAAAGATCAACCACAGATGAGATAACTCAGCTACCAAAGAGAAATAAATACTTTGATGCTTATCAAAGTAAGTATCCAACGCCCAAGCTGACGGTTTCAGATATCCAAAATATCTGATACCAGTAGCTCACCAAAAACTCTGCAAGACACGCAGGCAAGCATGGTTCCCATCCCAGAATCCAAGCCAGCACCCAACTCGACGGACAAACTGTTCTGCAGGTCAGCATCGATGACACCTTTCCCATTATTGCCATTGGCAATACAAACCAAGGCTTTCCTTACTTTCCTCCATTATGATGGCCACAGCGACAAGTCACCAAGTTGCAGAAAGCGGTGTAGTTTGTCTGTCCTGGCCCGTGTTCATGGAATGATGATGGAATGAAATCGATGGCATCTTTTTTCTTTCATCTCAGGTTGCTTAGAAGGCATGCAAGGCCGTGATTGACTCAGGGTGTGGTGTGCCAGGGCTGGGAAGTTTGGGGTAAAGGGGGATTTAAAGATCTATGGTGGTAATATTTTTCTTGGATTCTCGAGAGTGGTAAAGAAAAGGGCCACGTTGATGTGGGTGGGGTGGGGTGGGTACCTTTGCGTGCTTTGACTTGCCCCGTTTCGACTTCTTCTTGCTGATGATGGTCTTGAACCAGTCCCCTGACCCCATGGCTCCTTGGTCGACCAGGAGTTCGCCTCACCTCAGGAGACGAAGTTTGTGTGTTCTTCAGATTCCTTTGAAAATTCCCTTGCCTAGATCACATGAAAAGGAAAGGATAGTAAATTATACATACAGGATTTATTCAGGGTAGGACAAAAGAAGTCACAGCACAAGATGGTGCAACATGGCTTGAATGGGTGTGCGCTTATTCTAGTCTACTAGGAGGAAAAACATGGCTTGAATGGAAACTGCTACAGCTGATGAGTAAGTTGAGTGTCTTGTTCTGAATCTCAGGGTTTCTGAATTACTAGTACCAGAAGCATGCGACGGCAGCAGCAGAAACATGAGAAACAGAGAAAATCGAACCCTTTTCTTGTATATAAAATCTCAAGAAAACTGCAGCGGTGGCACTCACAAATTGAACGAGAATGGCGGGTCAACTCATCATCAAATGAAACAATTAATTAGCAGGGGCAGCGAATCAGAACGGAACCCGAGAAGAACCCACCCGCCCTCCCACGGAAATCCCTCGGGCCCTGCACCAAAGATTGTGGCTTTCTTCTTCCTCTCACCTCGCCAAGTCGTGTCTTGAGAAGGACGAACTCGCCGGGAATGAAATCGCATCAAATCGGACGCATGGGTCGCCCAGCCCACCGCTCACACATTCACACACAGGGCAGGGCAGGGCAGAGACCACCAAACCGGGACCGGGAGGAGCGGCCGGGAAACAGGGGAAAGAAGAGAGGAGAGGGGAGCAGAGAAGCAACTAAGTAGTACCTGGTGCGGGTGGTGGTGGCCGTGGCGGAGCAGCGGCGGTCGAGTGGAGTCGACCCCCGAATGAATCCGGTGAGGAGTTTCTTTCAGGGACGGCGGACGCGGTGGAGGCCACGGAACGGAGGCGGCCGTGGGAAGCAACGGGCGGATCCCCTCGCCCTCCTGCGCCTCGTGCGGTCGCGTGGGGGGGCGGGCGGAGGGAGGTGAGGTGGTGGGAAGGTGGAAAGGTGGAAAGGTGCAGGGTGCTCTTCTCCTGCTCTGCTCCGCCCTTGCCTTGGCGTTGGCGTCGGGTGTAAGTCGAGATCAAGGAAGGAAGGAGGTCGGGTCCTGAGTCCTGACCTTTGGGCTTTGGCTGGCTGCCAGTGTGTGTGTGTGCGCTCCACCTCCACCGTCGTCGCCACGCCCACGCCTTTGATGGCTCTGCTGACTTGCTGCTCTTTCTCGGGGAGTATTTCTATCACGGTGCGAAACGCCTTTATTGCGGTGGAGTTTATCACCGTGGTTTTAAATACGCTCCGTCCTGAATCCTGATCTGATCCTGCTGCCACGTTTAACGGGGGACACGGGTAACTTTCCACTTGACTTCCAAGGCCCGGGATCCGGCCGCCGATGGATCTTCTGCGGCTGTACATTTGTTGTCCCGCGCGTGTAATAGTATGTTAAAAAGAAAATGCCGCGTACTTGCGTGGACAAGGGTTTCTGCATTTCATTAAGAAGAAGAGACTTGATCCAGTTTATATGAAAAACCAGACAAAAAAACCTAACATTCTTAGTTATTCTGTGAAAATCAAAATATGAAACTTACAAATGGAAAGGGAAAAAGAGAGCACTAGAGCTTGTCGATACTTCGCTCTTGATGCAAATGATCCCTCTATGGAGGCATGTAGGGCGTCTGCCGGTTTTCTGCACGCGCACCCTAGAAACCTCCATCGAGGGAGAAGATCTTCCCCGCCACCCTAAATCGCAAGAGTGGGGATGAAAATTGTATTTATTGTAAACTTAATTTAGCAATTTAACCAATCTTCACTGTTGTATTCATGTAGTAAAAAAGGTTATGGCCAAAGTTGTACTATGTGCCGAGATAAATAAGGGAATTGACGGATCCAAGGTGGATAATCCAGCTCGGAGCAAGGTGTTGTTTGGAGCCAAAACTGCCCTTTTCAATATAGGTTACTATGTAACTGATTCTTCTTCTCTTTAGGAGTAGAATCCTATGCTAGTAGGAGTATTTGGCATGACGAAGCTAGCAAGAGCAGGGTGGATAAGATGGGAAGAGCTGAGCACGTTGGATCCCTAACGGTTGGTACGTTGGCGTTGCTCTCCGGCCCTCTCTCCTACCGTGGCGGCTTGCTGGCTGGCGCCAAAAGCGACCGGGGAGCCGATCCGGAAGGGACGGACGGTCTGGTCCGGTCTCGCCGCGCCTCCGGATGCGATGCCATGCGTGGTTGGTCGCACGTTTGCCATGCTTCCCTCCTCCGCCTCCTCCTCCGGTGTATATATTTTACTCCACATCCATTTGAAAATTGTACGAGAACGTGACTTTTTTGGCGGTGCACCGTCCGTCTATTTTGGTATATACGCTCTAGTATTTACCATGGCACTGATGCCATCTAGTTTTTGTTTTTCAATTTCCATGAATGTCCACTGGTTGGGCATGCACAGTTTCAGTAACTTGTGAACAGCCACGAGGTTTTCGTACGAGCATGTGCTGTGGGGAGACAAATAGTAGCGTCGTCGACTAAGAAACCGGAAAACGGGTTTTGCAGTTCCTCGAAATTTTGGTTATACATGTTGTAGAGAGGAATTATTGGTTTCCCTATAAAAGAGTTATCATTAATATTTGCTACACATATACTCCTATGTTATATTAGGAGTAAGAGATTAATGGTGCAATTGAGTCTTCTTAGTCCACTGATTTTTCTTGAGTCGTTAGATTCTATATGTTGGGTGTATTAGCGGACCCAAGATTAGCGGAAAACTCTCCCTCTCCCTCGCCCCCACGTGGCGATGGGGAGGAAAAGCCTGGATCGTGTCGCCGGTTCCCTTCCTCCCTCCCTCGCCACCGTCAGAGGGCGGGGTCGGGCGAAGCCTGGTCGGCGCCAGCAACGACGAGGTTTTCTTTTCCTCTCGCTCGGGCGGCACAATATGATGGATCATCGGCATGCGGCGCTTGGTTGGGGCGAAGGCGCAATGAACGACAAGGTGGCGGGCTGCAGGCAGCGGCGGCGGATCCATGGCAGGCACGTCTGAATCTTCTCCTTGTAGGCGACGGCTCCGTTGGTTGGGCTGGGTTGGATGGATGGATTCGGGTCGTGTGCCCGGATTTGTCCGGCCCGATGCGGCCTTTCCTTTTGTGTTGGTGGGCGTTTTGACAACTGTCTTTGCCTCCAACTCTCCAGGTTTGTAGGACTGCCATCGTGGAGAAATCCTTTGCTCGGATCTGCCATCACGCATGCCATGGTGACATCTGTGGGTGACGCTAACCTCCTTGGAGGTACGGTCATGCTGGTGGTCCGGTCGAGCTCCGGGAGAAACCTCGGGTTTGTTTTGCCAGACCGGACAATGACGGGGTGTGGCGTCGTCTACCTCCTTTGAGGCACTATTTTAGAGTTCTTATCTACCGGTGAGATCTTAGGGGCCTGTAAGCATTGGACCACCGCGTAGACTCAGCTTGAAGGGCCATTGGCTCCAGGGGAAACCATGGATCTCAGTTTCGCGGATGGGGCGATGGTAGCGTCTGGCGCCACATCCCCTCGTGGGGTGGGGGCTCGTTTTTGGAGCAAGTGCGGGCTAGAGGGGTTCAGAGGTGGAGCGGTATCGTATATACTACGTCGAAGACGGCAAGTCACAGTGACATGCCGCATTAGAGTCTAGGTGGTGAATGTGTAATGATGGACTGAGTGCAGGGCGGTGGCGCTATTTGGCATCGTGACGACATCAACGGTTGCCCAAGAAAAGATCATGCAGATCTCTGCTTGAAGTTGGGTCCACAATTCGATGGTGGTGGTAGCTTCTAAAGCTATGCACGCACCATGCGGTTAGAGCCTGCTGCGTCGAATGTGTTCTTCGGGTACGCCATGCGGGCGGATCGATGATGCTTTCAAATCTAGCTGATGGGACATTATGATGGCATCCCTAATTGTCAAATTTGTAAGTATGGCGTGATGGCTTTGGATTGTTTGATGTATGTTTTTGTGAGAGTTTTATTGAATAGTTTATTAAAGAAGATTATGTGCATCTTTATGATGCTTAGGTAGGGGTTTCAACCTCCTTCAATAAAATATTGGGTAGAATTAAACTGAAAACAAATTGCACTAAATAAAATTAGAGTACAACTAGCTTTGGAGACAATCACTACAATTAAGATCCTATTAAAGAGTCCCCTAAAAAAAGATCATATTAAAGAGTGCTCCGCTTGAGGGAGGCGTGACAATTGTCCACAACCGTTGAACAAAAGTTTACTGATCAACGATTTGGGACGACTAAGATCCAAAATATCCTAACTAACTCGTCTTGTTCATATTGGTATAGACAGGTGTCCTGTAGCTAGGTTAAGATGTCTAGATTAATCGACGCAAGTAATGCCAGTAGACTTGTCGGGGTTGTACACGTTGGATGGTGTTTTTTTTTTTTTTGAGTGTTACGTTGGATGGTGCTAGACACGATTAAATGTGTCCTTGATGAGAAAGCCAAGTGAGTGAAAAATGGCAAAGTAGCATACGTGAGAGGACAGCGTGCAAAGCAACCAGTCTATGCACGGTTTTGGCGCTTTTCTTGTGTACTGATTGTTATTACTTAAAGCTAGCTTGAGAGAAGGAGATCGAATTATTTCTAGCGATTGATTGCTCCGTATCGTACTGCATGCTTTGAAACAGTGATCACAAGTGTCTCCGTGTCCTCCTTTGATTATGAGCTTTTTTACTGTACCCTGAAATGAATAAGCACCGTTGGTTTTCCTTAATCCAACGGACAGTGCCATTTGGTACTCCAACATCAGTTAGAGGGAGTACTTGACTCGGAAACAAATGGAGTACCTCCGTTCGAGGGTAAAAAGGGTAATTTCCAGCTGTGTTTATGATTTTCTCCTTGAGGGGTATTTCAGTATTATTTTTTCTTTTTGTTTTCACCCGACTGTAAAATGAACGACCTAACCTAAATATTGTGCCTTAATCCATTTGTAGCCTGCAAGCTCGTCCCCTCTTCTCCACCTCCGGCGGCGGCCTCTCCCTCCCACAAACGGCCGATGGCACGGCGCGGACCGGCTTAGTCTACGCCCCTAGTTGGCGAGGCGCACGCCTCCACCCTCTCTACCTCCGACGATAGCGTCACCCGCGGTGTATGCGGCGGCCACAGCGGGCACGCCTCCTCGTTCTCCACCTCTGGCGCCGTCCTCTCCCTCAACCACGTGGTTAAATGCATGCCGCAAACGGGCGTCCATAACAGCCGGCGTTGGCAAGGCGCACGCCTTTCAGCTCGTCCCCTACTCCTGCAACTCCGCTCGTCGAGCAGCTGCTCTGTCCAAGGGCGGCGGAGCGTGTCCCGCATCCGGTTAATATAGTATAGCTGGCCGGAGATGGGATTTCTAAATGTACCCAGACCCTAACCGTACCTGTGGATGGTCACGAATAAACAAAAAACTGTTCTGGATCATACCACTTAATAGATTATGATGTTGACTTCACGGAAAGATACATGTAAAACAATTTTCTCTCACAAGTGACATTGGGCTAATGTGCAGAACAGCCTTTTTTCTTTTTCCAAGGGGCGTCCCTTGTGGCTTTTCATTAAAAAGAAGAAGAAAATAACTAGTTTGAGAATTTCACTTTATGCTGCACATTCTTAGAATCATGCCACATTAGTTTTATTTTGTGGGCAGAAAAAAACATTATTTTTATTTTCTCTCCCAAATAAATCCCAGCTATAAACGAATGAGACCCACCCCTGCACCACGCCTGCATAAAAATCGGATCTACAAGCAAATCGCCTGATTTTTTTTAACGAAAGTGTCCCATTATTGGGTACGAAAAAAGTTCAAGACGTGCATATCTCATCCATAGTCCCACAACAAAAATTGGATCTGCGAAACAGATCGAGCGTGTTGGGCATTGGACTGCCTGCGCGTTCAAAAGTCAAAATTATCCCTCGATGCCCTTAGGGAAATGACTTGATTGCCCCTTCTTGCGGACGGCCAGATCTGCATGGTACTCCGGGTTGTGGTTTTGGAGTACCAGGGTACTGTAAAAGATTATAGGCCGTTCTTCGCAGTCTCATTGGTCCCCTTTTCAAAATAACAGACAATTTTCCACGTGTTGCTGTGAAATTGTTGGTAATATGTTTGATGTTTGTTTATGTGCAACGTTAAATTAACAATATGAGCATAAAAATACAAATATATGAGATTTATTACACTTGTTTAGTTTGTTGTTGTAAAATACTCCATCCGTTCCTAAATATAGATCTTTTTAGAGATTTCACTATTGAACTACATAGGGATGTATATAGACATGTTTTAGTGTGTAGATACACTCATTTCGCTCTGTATGTAACCCCTATTGAAATGTCTAAAAAGACTTATATTTAGGAACGGAAGAACTAAATAGCATAATGTGAGTTTAAAATTTCTTGGAATTGTCCACGCAATTGTCTTATTCATTTGAGGAAATATTGGACATAACTCTCTTCCGCGTGTTGCTGTGATAACTTTATTAAAAAATGCGTAAGTAGTTGCTAAAATATAATGAAAAGAAGGTATAAACTTAAAAACGATAAAAGAAAGTATCTAAAAATAGAATAAAAACTTTTAAATTACAGTTGATAATGTCATTTCGAACAAAAATGTGAAGGCTAACTAATATGAATATATGATGTGGCAGCATTACATACATAGACTAACGCAAAAATAATTGTAATTTATAAGTTAAATGCATGACTCACTTATGTGGCAGATTTTGCATGGCTTAGTGAAAGAGAAGACTTAAATACATTGCTTAGTGGGACGTCGAGGTGGACACTTTGCATATTGAAAGCGCTTATGTGACAGATTTTGCATGATTTAGTGAAAGAAAAGATTTAAATACATTGCTTAGTGGGACGTTGAAGTGGAAATTTTGCATATTGAAAGCGCTTATGTGACAGATTTTGCATGAATTAGGAAAGAGAAGATTTAAATGCACATTGAGAAAATTGGAGCCAACCTTTTAAAATGTAAGATTTGTCTATTTTGGTAAAAAATATTGTCCATACAGATTTTTCACTCTACCTGCTAGTAGGAACATTGTGACAATTTTTCTTTTGTGAAAGTGGTCCAGATCTATTATAAAGGTTCGTCAGAAATACAAATTACCTTTATACAGAAAATAATAATATAAACCATCTATAAAAAGATTAAAAATTACATCGAAATCTCTGGACCACCGAAATGGCCACTGTCATCGACAGAACAAGCCGTCGATGCATCTTTGTTGCCGGTTCCATACGGAAACGGCCCGACCTTGTTTTTGATGGCCGAAAAGTCTTCATGCAAATGCCGTTAACGACCAATGCCTCGGAGATCAAGCGTCGTCGTTGAACTCTTCAACCAAATCTCATTATGCGTATGTCGTCGCATACACATGACGAGAAACCCTAACCTCGATGTCCCGATGAGACGGCAGGAATCTACACCAGTGCTCCGTCCAATCCATACCGACAGATAACTCGAGGAGGATTGGTGCCTAGAAGACCAACCCCAAGACGAAGTGCCACCATATATGCCAAGAAGTCTAAATCATGGCGACTTTTTTTCTTCTGATTTTCTGTGTATGTACTACTTCACTTTACACCCCACATATTGTTTATATCCTTCACCCTTATTTTAAGTTCAGATAATCCGCCTCACCAAAGCATGAATGGCAGATAGAAAATGGATTCTTATTTGAAGCACCGTCCCTACGAGGACTAAAACTCTAAGCTATCTACTAGGCGGATCGAGGCGCGAGGATTCTCATTCCTCCACCAGCCGTCGGAGCGGCAGCGAGTCCACGGGCTCACCCCCTTAATTAGTTGTGACAATGTGGATCATTTTTACTCAATTTTAGTTTCTCCCTTGAAATGAAAAAGGTAGATTAACTTAGATAGCTTGGACACATACTCGATAGGATTGTGTCAGATTTAATCAAATTCAATAAACAATTTGTATTTTGCTAAATTAGTTTGGTGGTCGTAGGATACAGCCAATACGGGCTTGAGGTCCCTGCCTAGTCAGCTGCCGGGTAATTCCCGCACATGGGTCCAATCTTTAAAAAAATGGGTCCACTTTGTTGGTTTGGAGAAAAATTGATGGCAAACCAAGACACCAAGTGATAGTGTATAAAAAAAAATTGCAATTGGGTAAACATTTTCACAAGGTTACAACTATGGGGAAGTGAAATTTCCTCAAGAAATTAAACAAGTGGCGACCAACTAGCAGTTATCCCGTCTGTAAACCTGAAGTGTTGTCCTGGAAAAAGACAAAATTAACTACCATATGCTACAGTGTCTGTATATTCGGTTGAGTAATAATCAAATCAAAACTCATGCAACCCCAAGTTACAGCTAGGGACGAAATGCATAATCCAAGCCAATTAGCGCCTAGCAAATTCGGTCCCGTGATTTGCTGCTGGTGGCTGCTTGCCATCGTGGAGACAGGCCGTCGAGATCGCCGCGTCCACAATGATTATGACTCATGGGCGATGATTGCTACGTTCCAATTCATATGTCATACATGTGTGTAGTGCAATGCAAGTCAGATAGATCGATGTGCACGCGCGTACTCACCTGAATGCAACCCGTCGACGATCAAGGGGCTACGGTCAGTCGGGAGGACTGACGGGTCCGATCAGGAAGATGTCGAGAGCGCCCTAAACGAGATCAAATCTGATGCGTTTTTCCTTTCCGGAAACGTCAAGCAGACGCACACTAATCACTGTGCTAGCTGCACTATTGCTGACACGACGGAGCTTGGAAACTGTCGATTTGGTTTGATCACGGATTGAATTTCGACTATGCGTGCGTGCGTGCGTTGATTTGTGCTTTTTGGGTGGGTTTTTGTCAAACCGATCGGTGTCTGTGAGGTGGATAACAGCGGCTTCAAGGCCATGTCACCCGCTTTCGTGGCGTCGCCAACAACTGGGGTTCAGAGTTCAGACAGTATCGAAGCCTTGGGTCGTATTATTAAACTGTTGGATGATGACCTGGAATGTGATCGACCGGACGGCTAATCGCCGTCGAGATCTTTGCTGCCGGACCTGCTCCTGATTTGTATACGTGCATGCACGTCGGCCGGCGTGAGCCGTCGGTTGAGGGGCTTGGAACCAATTGATAATTGCATGAGCAACCATTGCTTAATTAGCATCAAACTATGATAATTGCATGAGCAACCATTGCTTAATTAACACAAATACACGCTCTAACTTGGTATTTTTTAGTTGCACGCAATAATTTGATTGGTATAACCGATTGCCGTTCGTCTTAATAAACGACGCTGCAACCAATCATTTTTGCAAGATGCCAGGGGATCAATGGATCGGATGCACAGCATGCACCGGGTATCAGTTCGGGTTAGCTAGCTGTTGCTACCTCAAATCATGGCGACAAGACGACCGTTACATACACGACCTGGAAAGATATATGCAGATACTACTTGCAAGAGAATATTTCATAAGGAAATGGAAGGAGTGCGACAGGCCAGCATGACGAGCAGATTGGGATTAATTAAACGAAACATGTATGGTTTGATTAATCGTACTAATGTACCTCCATTGCGATTGCGAATCATGTGGGCGTGAGTGGCAATATAGAACACGAAATTCAAATGATATACTACAAGTAGCCTTACTTTCTAGAATATGAAATGAAATGATATAGGACCTGAGAGGGAAAGGCTGGATCCAGACGATTCATTTGTCGGCCGAATAGAACGCGTTGCTCCTGGACAGTCTTGGTTGATCTTTGGTTCATGAAAAGCTTTGATGATATTGTTCTTTATCGCCAGATAATGGAATCCATCTGGATGGTCATATACGGAGAAAATGTACATGCCTCCCTGCCCAACTCCAGCGTTCCATTGTTTTTTTGAAACAAGGCAAAAGATTTGCCATTTTCATTGATTAAGGGAGAAGGTTTAAGACAATAGACCACAAAGCGAGAGCCACATAACTACTCTCACGGCATTACAATACTCAAATGGGTGGCACCGGTAATAGCCCAAAAATGGACCTCCTCTTTTATCTTCGCGATGAGCATCATTGTCGTAGCGGCGGTGTTTCGAAACACACTCTTTCCAAATCTCCCAAGACATAAGCATGAACAAGGAGGCGATGGCCTTTCTCTGATCTTCATGCTCAATCACGTTTTTACTCCACCATTCTCGGATCGAAGCCTCATTTCGCCAAATCCTCACCACATCACCATGTATACCAGCCATGTTGCAACCTCGATCCAGACACGCTGAGAGAACCTGCATTGGAAGAGAAGGTGTGCTGCTGTTTCCTGGACTTGCTTGCAAAGCGGGCAGAGATTGCAGTTCGGCCATCCACGACGGTGTAATCGATCGGCCGTCCAAACCCTATTTTGAATTATCAACCAAGCAAAAAAATGCATTTGGGAGGGGCCCAACCCTTCCAAACAGTAGCAGGCATGATGCTTGTCGTGTGTCCCGCAAACCGCACCATATAGGCGGTCGATGCCGAGTATTCTGCATTAGACGTGAACTTCCACATGATAGTATCATGCACATCATTGTCGAGAGTGACAGAGGATAGCTTCTCCCAAAGTAAGGCAAACTCTTGAATATGCTCAATGGTGAGCCCATGGTGCGTATCAATCTGAGTAACCCAATAATTGTTGAGGAGAGTTTTTTGGACCGAGGAAGATTTCTTTTTTGAGAGGTCAAAAATCTTTGGAGCAATATCTTTAGGTCTCATGCCGTCGAGCCAAGATGATTCCCAGAACTTCAGCTTACATCCATCTCCAACAGTAACCGTGGTGGCTGCCGCAAAAAGGTCTTTATCATCATCATTGCATGGTGTTCCTATCCCAACCCAAGTCGGGGGGGGAGGGGTCAGCCCACTCAAACCAGAGCCATCGCAGTCGAAGGGCAGTAGCAAACTTATCAAGGTTGAGGATGCCCAAACCACCAAAGATCTTGGGCTTACAGACGAGTTCCGAGTTGACCTTGCATTTTCCACCGGTCAACCTATATTATCACAACCCTCCCATAGATAGGCATGCCGCAAGCTGCCAATCTTCTTCCTTACTTCCACCGGCAATTGCATGGGCGTAATATGATATATAGCAATGGTGGTAAGCACTGCCTTGACCAAGACTACACGGCCCGGCGTGGCCACATATTTGGCAACCCAAGGTGGTAACTTCCCGGCACCTTTATCCTCTAAGAACTGAAAGTGAATACTCTTAAACTTTGAAACTGAAAGAGGGAGCCCTAAATATCTCATAGGAAAGGTGGAGTGAACCATTGGGAAGGCTTGTAGGACATCATCAAGGTCAATGTTACCACAACGAATTGGCGCAACTACACTTTGGGCACAATTAGTGACCAATCCTGTAACATCACCAAAGGATGCAAGAGTTAAAGCCAGGAACTGAATGCCATTTTTGATTGGAGCAATGAAAATGGCAGCAGCATCAGCATAAAGTGACGCACGGATCGGTCGACCTCTGAGCGTTTGAAGATGACCTTGAGAAGTTGCCTTGGCAAGGATGTGGTGCAACGGGTCAATGGCAAGCACAAATAGAAATGGGGGAGAGAGAGTCCCCTTGACGAAGATCCCGACCATGCCGAATAGGGCCATCGGCAATACCATTGAGCAAAAATACGCGAAGATGCCGAGGAAAGAAGGGCAAAGATCTAGTCTCGGAAGCGACTTGGGAAGCCATGGTGCCGCAACGAATCCATCAAGTTATCCCAGCGCACTGAATCAAAAGCCTTCTTTATGTCAAGCTTGAAAAGCAAAGTTGGTGTATTTGTGCATTGGGATCGCCTAGCCAAGTTGCGGACATACATAAAATTGTCATGGATACTTCTTTTCTTGATGAAAGCACTTTACGCATTGGAGACAAGTTTGTCCATATGAGGAGTGAGCCGTGTGACGTAAGTTGATTTTAGTAGGTCTATACTGTTGGAAATATGCCCTAGAGGCAATAAATAAATTAGTTATTATCATACTTCCTTGTTCATGATAATCGTTTATTATCCATGCTATAATTATATTGATCGGAGACTTAGATGCATGTGTGGATACATAGACAAAACCATGTCCCTAGTATGCCTCTAATAGACTAGCTCGTTGATCAAAAGATGGTTAAGGTTTCCTAGCCATGGACATGAGATGTCATTTGATAACGGGGTCACATCATTAGGACAAGACCCAAACTGCAAACGTAGCATATGATCGTGTCAGTTTATTGCTACTGTTTTCCGCATGTCAAGTATGTGTTCCTATGACCATGAGATCATGCAACTCATAGATATCGGAGGAGTGCCTTGTGTGTATCAAACGTCGCAACGTAACTGGATAACTATAAAGGTGCTCTACAGGTATCTCCGATGGTGTCTGTTGAGTTGGCATGGATCGAGACTGGGATTTGTTACTCCGTGTGACGGAGAGGTATCTCGGGGCCCACTCGGTAATGCAACATCACAATAAGCCTTGCAAGCAATGTGACTAATTGTTAGTTGCGGGATCTTGTATTACGGAACGAGTAAAGAGACTTGCCGGTAACGAGGTTGAACTAGGTATGGAGATACCGACGATCGAATCTCGGGCAAGTAACATACCGAAGAACAAAGGGAACGTTATACGGGATTAACTGAATCCTTGACATAGAGGTTCGACCGATAACTATCTTCGTAGAATATGTAGGAACCAATGTGGATGTCCAGGTCCCGCCATTGGTTATTGACCGTAGAGGTGTCTCGGTCATGTCTACATAGTTCTCGAACCCGCAGGGTCTGCACACTTAAGGTTCGGTGACGTTTCGGTAGTGTAGAGTTATGTATGGTGGTGACCGAAGTTTGTTCGGAGTCCCGGATGAGATCCCGGACGTCACGAGGATCTCTGGAATGGTCCGGAGGTAAAGATTCATATATAGGAAGTCCCAGTTTGGTTTCCGGAAAAGTTTCGAGCTCATCGGTAGTGTACCGGGAGTGCCGGTAGTGTACCGGAAGGCCTCCGGGAGGGGTATTTCGACCCCAAGAGGTCCATGGGCTGTGGGAGAATAATAACCAGCCCTTAGTGGGCTGGTAAAACAGCCACAAAGGCCCATGGCACAGGAGAGAAAGTCCTAAAGCAAAAAGTGGAAAATCAGCCAATAGAAGGCAATCCTACTCCAACTAGGATTGGAGGTGAAGTAGGATTGCTTCCCACCTCCTATTTCGGCCGACCCAAAGGCCTTGGCTGACTCTCCTCTCCTCTCCTCCTATATATACTAGTGGATTGGGTGGTTTTTGGACAGAATTTCCGGCAACGTGCTACCCGTTACACCGGTGCATAGTTTCTCCTCTAGATCGGTTTTCTGCAGCGCTTAGGCGAAGCCCGACCGGAATTGCTCCACCACCATCACCGGAGCGCCGTCACGCTGCCGGTGAACTCTCTCTCCTCTCCACCTCCTCTTGCTGGATCGAGACGGTGGAGATCGTCATCAAGCTGCACGTGTGCTGAACGCGGAGGTGCCGTCCGTTTGGCGCTAGATCGGAAGGACTGTGATCGAGATCGCGAGACGGTTTGTGATGTGATCACGGAACGGATTGTGATGAGTTCGCGGGACAGATCGTGATCAAGATCGTGAGACGGATCGTGATGAGTTCGCGGGACGGATCATGATGTGTTCGCGGGACGGTTCGTGATTGGATCGCGGGACGCTCGGCGATTTGGATCGCGAAGAAGTTCGACTACACCAACCGCGTTTCTTAACGCTTCCCGCTTAGCGATCTGCAAGGGTACGTAGATCCACTCTCCCTCTCGTAGATGCTCATCACCATGGATAGGTTTGCGTGTGCGTAGGAAAATTTTTGTTTCCCATGTGACGTTCCCCAACATATACATGTGTGGAGCGGGTGGCCAAGGATTCAGCGGGAATGTCAGTTTTTAGTTTTCGGATCGGGTCTCCGTCGCTCTTTTATGGTTTTTAGGGATCAACCTCACTGTTTTACTAGGTAAACCGTAACTTCATGTAATTGCAAAAAAAGAAATAAAATCCTTAACTTCATGGTTGTGACTTTTTATTTAGTCCTCCCATTGACAGTGGATGTCATGAGTCAGATTGAGTTTGAAGGCCACAATATAGCAGTTTTGAGTTTTCACGTCGACTCTGCATCCGCCAAATAATTATGCAGCGCGCTTCATATTTTTTTAGGGGAAAAATCCCATTTATTCATCAAAGTCCACAGAATGTGGGATACAAATCGGAGTCTGGGGTTGGCCCAACCAGATATGGCGCCCCGGACCAAGAGAGAATGAATATTTGGCAAGGTTGTGTGCGTCTCTATTAGCTGCACGTCCTTCATAAATAAAATTACATTGGAATAATGAAGCTCTACTTCTAATCTCATGAATGATGGCAGCGTTCCTGCCCATATGTGATCTTGAGATGTCATTTACCACTTGCTTGAGGTCTTCCGCCAGGGCAAGCGCTTCACGGCATGCAATAATCTCCAGGATGGCTGGATTGTCAACCCCAACAATAACAATCGATGAACTCCCTAGATAGTTGCCTTGTTGATCCCTGCAGACTGCAGCGGCTGAACCTCCTCTCCCAGTTCTGACTCCGGCATCAATGTGGATTTTAACACAGGCCGCTGGGGGAGCTCGCGGCCTGACAAGAACAACTGGAGCACCTCCGGTAGCAGTGGGTCCCTTCTTATCTGCCAGCACCTCGAGCTCTGATATGAATCTTCTGACAAAACCATTTGTGGCCTGTGGGGTTTGGAAAATCCCTTCATGAATTGCCTTATGACGAGCTGTCCAGATTGCCCACAGAGTAACCGCTAGCAACACAAACTGATCATGCGAGAGCGAGTCCATGAGCGTGAATAGCCATTGCTTGGCATTTGGTTCGGTGGTAGCCACCAAAACTTGGGCAAGATCATCATCCACCAATGCCCACACACAACGTGATGAAGTGCAGTTTAGCAATGAATGCCTCCATGAATCTAGTGCTCCACACATACCACAGGACGAACTGTCTGACATATGTCTGTGAGCTCAGACGTCTTCTGTTGGGAGGGATTGCTTCGACAATCGCCATAAGAACATTTTAACTTTCCCCGGCACCTTAGTGCTCCACAAATTTTTCCATGACCCCTCTTCGATTGATGTCGTTGTTGCTCCTGCTGTGTTTTCCAACAATGCCTCCCGACGCCGCCTTGTTGCCACCAGCATGCGATATGCTGACTTGACTGAGAACATGCCATTCCTCTCAAAGTTCCAGCTCCAGAAATCATCAGTGTTGCGTGTACATAATGGAATGCTTAAGAAGATTTTAGCATCCATAGCCATGAATACCTGGTTGACACGTTGAACATCCCATGTGGCGCTGGTATTGTCAATAAGTTTAGACACCCACGTTGGTGCATTTGCCACCCGACACCCGTAGGGCCATAGCATCTCGTCCCTCTGTATCCAAGTGTCCGTCCACATATTGGTAGTTTCACCGTTGCCTATGCGCTGGATGAGACCTTACTTGAGAACGTCATGGCCTTCAACGATTGCTTGCCAAACCTGGCTTGGATGACCGGCTAGACTGGCCTGCAATATGTCTGTGTCCGGAAAGTAAACGCTCTTCAGGACACGTGCACTGAGGGTTTCAGGGTTCTGCAGGAGCCGCCACGCCTGGTGCGCCAACATAGATAAATTAAAGATCTCGAAGTCCTTAAACCCGAGGCCCCCCATACCTTTCGGTTCTATCATAGACTTCCACGAGACCCAATGAGGTTTTCTCTTGCCTTCCTTCGAACCCCACCAGAATTTTCTTATGAGCATATTAAGGTGTTCACACAAACCCCTAGGTAACTTGAAGCAGGACATGGAGAAGACCGGTACAGCTTGTGCCACTGCCTTTACGAGCACCTCTTTACCCGCTGTTGACATTGTATTCTCTAGCCAACCCTACACTTTGCTCCATAGACGGTCCTTCAGGTATTTGAAAGCCCCGTTCTTTGTCCTATGTGAGAAGGCATGCCCAGGTATTTCTCATTAAGTGTTTCGTTTGGAACATTAAGGGAAGCTTTGATCACTTGCCTAGTGCTATCAAGAACACCCTTACTGAAATAGATAGATGGTTTCGCATAGTTAATCCGTTGGCCTGATGCTTCACAATAACTGTTCAGTACCAGGTTCACCTCCTTAGCACCAGCACTATTTGCCTTACAGAACAGCAGGCTGTCATCAACAAATAACAAGTGACTTACCTAAGGCGTCGTAGGTGCCACATGTAAACCACACAGATTGGATGACTCACTCTTAGATTTTAACAGGCACGGCAGGCCCTCTGTTGCTAGCAAGAACAAGTATGGACTGATTGGGTCCCCTTGTCTGATTCCTCGCGATGGCTCAAACTCATCTAGCTTGTTTCCATTGAATAGCACCGAGAATTTGACCGAAGTGACTAAGTTCATAACTATATTCACCCACCTTTCCGAGAAGCCCAGTTTCATCATCACCGCCCTTAAATAGGGCCACACAACTTTGGCATAGGCTTTTTGTTGGAAATATGCCCTAGAGGCAATAATAAAATGGTTATTATTTCCTTGTTCATGATAATTGTCTATTGTTCATGCTATAATTGTGTTAACTGGAAACCATAATACATGTGTGAATACATAGACCACAACATGTCCCTAGTGAGCATCTAGTTGGCTAGCTCGTTGATCAATAGATGGTCACGGTTTCATGACCATGGACATTGGATGTCATTGATAACGGGATCACATCATTAGGAGAATGATGTGATGGACAAGACCCAATCCTAAGCATAGCACAAGATCGTGTAGTTTTTCTGCTAAAGCTTTTCAATGTCAAGTATTGTTTCCTTAGACCATGAGATTGTGCAACTCCCGGATACCGTAGGAATGCTTTGGGTGTGCCAAACGTCACAACATAACTGGGTGGATATAAAGGTGCACTACGGGTATCTCCGAAAGTGTCTGTTGGGTTGGCACGAATCGAGACTGAGATTTGTCACTCCGTGTGACGGAGAGGTATCTCTGGGCCCACTCGGTAAGACATCATCATAATGAGCTCAATGTGACTAAGGAGTTAGCCACGGGATGATGTATTATGGAACGAGTAAAGAGACTTACCGGTAACAAGATTGAACAAGGTATAGAGATACCGACGATCGAATCTCGGGAAAGTATCATACCAATAGACAAAGGGAATTGTATACGGGATTGACTGAATCCCCGACATCGTGGTTCATCCAATGAGATCATCGTGGATCATGTGGGAGCCAACATGGGTATCCAGATCCCGCTGTTGGTTATTGACCGGAGAGGTGTCTTGGTCATGTCTACGTGTCCCCCGAACCCGTAGGGTCTACACACTTAAGGTTCGATGATGCTAGGGTTATAGGGAAATGGTATACATGATTACCGAAGGTTGTTTGGAGTCTCGGATTATATCCCGGACGTCACGAGGAGCTCCGGAACGGTCCGGAGGTAAAGATTGATATATAAGAAGTCCAGTTTTGGTCACCGGAAAGTTTTCGGGCTCATCGGTAGTGTACCGGGAGTGCCGGGAGGGTGCCGAAGGACCCCCGGGAGGGGTGTGACGACCAAAGGACTTCATGGGCTGTTAGAGGAGGTGTACCAGCCCTTATTGGGCTGGCCAAGTCCTTCTGGAAAGGCCCATGCGGCTGGGGATAAGGAGATAAGGCTAAGGAGATTCAAAAGGAAGAGATCCACCTCCCTTGTGGGAGGTGGACTCCTCCCTAGCTTCGGCCGAAGCTCTCCTCCTTGGAGGAGGGGCCAAGGCAGCCCTCTCCCTCCCTCCTCCTATATATACTTGAGGTTTTGGCTGTTTTGGAACAAGATTTGATCTCTCTCCCACGGCGCAGCCCTACCTCTCTTCTTCCTCCTCCGCAGTGCTTAGGCGAAGCCTTGTCGGAATACCTTGCTGCTCCACCACCACCACGCCGTCGTGCTGCTGTTGGAGCTCTTCCCTGACCTCTCCTTCCTCCTTGCTGGATCAAGGCGCGGGAGACGTCACCGGGTTGTATGTGTGTTGAACGCGGAGGCGTCGTTGTTCGGCGCTGAGATCGGAGTCCATCGCGATCTGAATCGCTACGAGTACGACTCCACCAACCGCTTTCTTGTAACGCTTCCACTTAGCAATCTTCAAAGGTATGAAGATGCAATCTCTCCCCACTCGTTGCTGGTTTCTCCATAGATAGATCTTGGTGACACATAGGAAAATTTTGATTTACTACTACGTCTCCCGATAGTGGTATCAGAGCTAGGTCTATGCGTAGAATCTATGCACGAGTAGAACACAAAGTAGTTGTGGGCGTCGATCTTGTTAATTTGCATACCACTACTAGTCTTATCTTGATTCGGCAATATTGTGGGATGAAGCGGCCCGGACCAACTTTACATGTACGCTTACGTGAGACCGGTTGCACTGCCTGACATGCACTTGTTGCATAAGGTGGCTAGCGGGTGTCTGTCTCTTCCACCTTAGTCAGATTGGATTCGATGAAAAGGGTCCTTATGAAGGGTAAATAGCAATTGGCATATCACGTTGTGGTTTTGGCGTAGGTAAGAAACGTTCTTGCTAGAAACCTATAGCAGCCACATAAAAACTTGCAACTACAAATTAGAGGACGTCTAACTTGTTTTTGCAGCATGTGCCTTGTGATGTGATGTGATGCATTGTGATGTATGAGATTGATCATATTCTTGTAATAGGATTCATGACTTGCATGTCGATGAGTATGACAACCGGCAGGAGCCATAGGAGTTGTCTTATTTTATTGTATGACCTACGTGTCAATCATAAACGCATGTAATTACTTTACTTTATTGCTAAACGTTAGCCATAGTAGTAGAAGTAATAGTTGGCGAGACAACTTCATGAAGACACAATGATGGAGATCATGATGATGGAGATCATGGTGTCGTGCCGGTGACAGTGATGATCATGGTGCCCCGAAGATGGAGATCAAAGGAGCAAGATGATATTGGCCATATCATGTCACTATATTGATTGCATGTGATGTTTATCATGTTTACATCTTATTTGCTTAGAACGACGGTAGTAAATAAGATGATATCTCAATAAAATTTCAAGAAAGGTGTTCACCCTAACCGTGCACCGTTGCTAAGGATCATTGTTCCGAAGCACCACGTGATGATCGGGTGTGATAGGTTCTAACGTTCGCATACAACGGGTGTAAGCCAGATTTACACACGCGAAACACTTAGGTTGACTTGACGAGCCTAGCATGTACAGACATGGCCTCGGAACACGGAAGACCGAAAGGTCGAACATGAGTCGTATAGAAGATACGATCAACATGGAGATGTTCACCATGGATGACTAGTCCGTCTCACGTGATGATCGGACACGGGCTAGTTGACATGGATCATGTGTCACTTGGATGACTAGAGAGATGTCTATCTAAGTGGGAGTTCATTAAATAATTTGATTATATGAACTTAATTATCATGAACTTAGTCTAAAATTGTCTTTACAATCTATATTGTAGATCCAATGGCCAATGCTAATGCCAACATCAACTTCAACGCGTTCCTAGAGAAAACCAAGCTGAAAGATGACGGAAGCAACTATGCGGACTGGGTTCGTAGCTTGAGGATCATCCTCATAGCTTCCAAAATATTGTATGTCCTTGATGCACCGCTAGATGACGCATCCGTTCTCCCAGCAGAGCAAGACGTTGCGAACGCTTGGCATTCACGCTGCGATGATTACTCCCTTGTTCAATGCGGCATGCTTTACAGTTTAGAACCAGGGCTCCAAAAGCGTTTTGAGCAACACGGAGCATATGAGATGTTCCAAGAGCTGAAACTGATTTTCCAAGCTCATGCCCGGGTCGAGAGATATGACGTCTCCGACAAGTTCTTCAGCTGTAAGATGGAGGAGAACAGTTCTGTCAGTGAGCACATCCTCAAGATGTCTAGGCTACACAACCGCTTGACTCAACTGGGATTTAATCTCCTGGATGACTCAGTCATTGACAGAATCCTCCAGTCGCTTCCACCTAGCTAAAAGAGCTTTGTGATGAACTACAACATGCAAGGGATGGAGAAGTCCATTCCTGAGTTGTACTCGATGTTGAAATCAGCGGAGGTCGAGATCAAAAAGGAGCATCAAGTGTTGATGGTAAATAAGACCACTAGTTTCAAGAAAGGCAAGGGTAAGAAGAACTTCAAGAAGGACGAAAAAGCTGTTGCCGCGCCCGGTAAGCAAGTTGCCGGGAAGAAGAACAAGAATGGACCCAAGCCTGAGACTGAGTGCTTTTATTGCAAGGGTACCGGTCACTGGAAGCGGAACTGCCCCAAGTACTTAGCGGATAAGAAGGCCGACAACGTTAAAGGTATATGTGATATACTTGTTATTGATGTGTACCTAAACAGTGCTCGTAGTAGCTCCTGGGTATTTGATACCGGTGCAGTTGCTCACATTTGTAACTCCAAGCAGGAGCTGCGGAATAAGCGGAGACTGGCGATGGATGAGGTGACGATGCGCGTCGGGAATGGTTCCAAGGTCGATGTGATCGCCGTCGGCACGCTACCTTTGCATCTACCTTCGGGATTAGTTTTAAACCTTAACAATTGTTATTTAGTACCAGCTTTGAGCATGAACATTGTATCTGGATCTCGCTTGATATGAGATGGCTACTCATTTAAATCTGAGAATAATGGTTGTTCTATTTATATGAGAGAAATGTTTTATGGTCATGCCCCGCTGATCAATGGTTTATTTTGATGAATCTCGAACGTGATGTTACACGTGTCCATAGTGTGAGTACCAAAAAGTGTAAGGTTGATAACGATAGTCCCACTTACATGTGGCACTGCCGCCTTGGTCATATTGGTGTCAAACGCATGAAGAAGCTCCATGCTGATGGACTTTTGGAGTCTCTTGATTTTGAATCATTTGACACGTGCGAACCATGCATCATGGGCAAGATGACCAAGACTCCGTTCTCCGAAACAATGGAGCGAGCAACTGACTTGTTGGAAATAATACATACCGATGTATGCGGAACAATGAGCGTCGAGGCTCGTGGTGGCTACCGTTATGTTCTCACCCGCACTGATGACTTGAGCAGATATGGGTATGTCTACTTAATGAAACACAAGTCTGAAACCTTTGAAAGGTTCAAGGAATTTCAGAGTGAGGTAGAGAATCAACGTGACAGGAAAATAAACTGCCTACGATCTGATCGTGGCGGAGAATATTTAAGTCACAAGTTTGACACGCACCTAAGGAAATTTGGAATTGTTTCACAACTCACGCCGCCTGGCACACCTCAAGGAAATGGTGTGTCTGAACGTCGTAATCGCACTCTATTGGATATGGTGCGATCTATGATGTCTCTTATCGACTTACCGCTATCATTTTGGGGATATGCATTAGAGACTGGCGCATTCACTTTAAATAGGGCACCGTCAAAATCTGTTGAGACGACACCGTATGAATTATGGTTTGGAAAGAAACCTAAGCTGTCGTTTCTAAAAGTTTGGGGATGCGATGCTTATGTGAAGAAACTTCAACCTGAGAAGCTCGAACCCAAAGCGGAAAAGTGCGTCTTCATAGGATATCCCAAAGAGACTATTGGGTATACCTTCTAGCTTAGATCTGAAGGCAAAGTCTTTGTTGCTAAGAATGGATCCTTTCTCGATAAAGAGTTTGTCTCGAAAGAAGTAAGTGGGAGGAAAATAGAACTTGATGAGGTAATTGTACCTCCGCTCGAACCGGAGAGTAGCGCAGCACAGGAAGTTATTTCTGTGGAGCCTACACCAGCTAGAGAGGAAGTTAATGATGATGATCATGAAACTTCAGATCAAGTTACTATTGAACGTCGAAGGTCCACTAGGACACGTTCCGCACCAGAGTGGTACGGCAACCCTGTCCTGCAGATCATGTTGTTGGACAACGGTGAACCTTCAAACTATGAAGAAGCGATGACGGGCCCGGATTCCAACAAATGGCTTGAAGCCATGAAATCCGAGATAGGATCCATGTATGAGAACAAAGTGTGGACTTTGGTGGACTTGCTTGATGATAAGCGAGCCATTGAAAATAAATGGATCTTTAAGAAGAAGACTGACGCGGATGGTAATGTGACCGTCTATAAGGCTTGGCTTGTCGCTAAGGGTTATCGACAAGTTCAAGGAGTTGACTATGATGAGACTTTCTCACCCGTAGTGATGCTAAAGTCTGTCCGAATCATGTTAGCAATTGCCGCATTTTATGATTATGAGATCTGGCAAATGGATGTCAAAACAGCCTTCCTTAATGGCTTCCTTAAGGAAGAATTGTATATGATCCAGCCGGAAGGTTTTGTCGATCCTAAAGATGCTAACAAAGTATGCAAGCTCCAACGCTCCATCTATGGGCTGGTGCAAGCATCTCGGAGTTGGAACATTCGCTTTAATGAGGTGATTAAAGTGTTTGGGTTTGTACAGGTTTATGGAGAACCCTGTATTCACAAGAAAGTGAGTGGGAGCTCTGTAGCATTTCTCATATTATATGTGGATGACATACTGATAATGGGAAATGATATAGAACTTTTGGAAAGTGTAAAGGCCTACTTGAATAAATGTTTTTCAATGAAGGACCTTGGAGAAGCTGCTTACATATTGGGTATTAAGATCTATAGAGATAGATCGAGACGCCTCATAGGTCTTTCACAAAGCACATACCTTGAAAATTTATTGAAGAAGTTTAATATGGATCAGTCCAAGAAGGGGTTCTTGCCTGTGTTACAAGGTGTGAGATTGAGTACGACTCAATGCCCGACTACGGCAAAGGATAGAGAAGAGATGAGTGTCATCCCCTATGCTTCAGCCATAGGCTCTATTATGTATGCCATGCTGTGTACCAGACCCGATGTGAACCTTGCCATAAGTTTGGTAGGGAGGTACCAAAATGATCCCGAAGCGGAACACTGGATAGCGGTCAAGAATATCCTGAAGTACCTGAAAAGGACAAAGGACATGTTTCTCGTATATGGAGGTGCTGAAGAGCTCGTCGTAAAGGGTTACGTCGATGCTAGCTTCGACACAGATCCAGACGACTCCAAGTCGCAAACCGGATACGTGTATATTTTGAACGGAGGGGCAGTCAGCTGGTGCAGCAGCAAGCAAAGCGTCGTGGCGGCATCTACATGTGAAGCGGAGTACATAGCTGCTTCGGAAGAAGCAAAGGAAGGAGTCTGGATGAAGGAGTTCATCACCGACCTAGGAGTAATTCCAAGTGTGTCGGGCCCGATGACTCTATTCTGTGACAACACTGGAGCTATTGGCCTTGCGAAGGAGCCCAGGTTTCACAAAAAGACAAGACACATCAAGCGCCGCTTCAACTCCATCCGTGATTACATTCAGGAGGGAGATATAGATATTTGTAAAGTGCATACGGATCTGAATGTCGCAGATCCGTTGACTAAACCTCTCTCATGAGCAAAACATGATCAACACCAGAATGCTATGGGTGTTCGATTCATCACAATGTAACTAGATCATTGACTCTAGTGCAAGTGGGAGACTGTTGGAAATATGCCCTAGAGGCAATAATAAAATGGTTATTATTGTATTTCCTTGTTCATGATAATTGTCTATTGTTCATGCTATAATTGTGTTAACCGAAACCATAATACATGTGTGAATACATAGACCACAACATGTCCCTAGTGAGCCTCTAGTTGGCTAGCTCGTTGATCAATAGATAGTCATGGTTTCATGACCATGGACATTGGATGTCATTGATAACGAGATCACATCATTAGGAGAATGATGTGATGGACAAGACCCAATCCTAAGCATAGCACAAGATCGTGTAGTTTTTCTGCTAAAGCTTTTCAATGTCAACTATCGTTTCCTTAGACCATGAGATTGTGCAACTCCCGAATACCGTAGGAATGCTTTGGGTGTGCCAAACATCACAACATAACTGGGTGGATATAAAGGTGCACTATGGGTATCTCCGAAAGTGTCTGTTGGGTTGGCACGAATCGAGACTGGGATTGTCACTCCGTGTGACGGAGAGGTATCTCTAGGCCCACTCGGTAAGACATCATCATAATAAGCTCAATGTGACTAAGGAGTTAGCCATGGGATGATGTATTACAGAACGAGTAAAGAGACTTGCCGGTAACGAGATTGAACAAGGTATAAAGATACCGACGATCGAATCTCGGGAAAGTATCATACCGATAGACAAAGGGAATTGTATACGGGATTGACTGAATCCCCGACATCGTGGTTTATCGAATGAGATCATCATTGAGCATATGGGAGCCAACATGGGTATCCAGATCCCGCTATTGGTTATTGACCGGAGAGGTGTCTCGGTCATGTCTACGTGTCTCCCGAACCCATAGGGTCTACGCACTCAAGGTTCGATGACGCTAGGGTTATAGGGAAATGGTATACATGATTACCGAAGGTTTTTTGGAGTCTCGGATGAGATCCCGAACGTCACGAGGAGCTCCAGAATGGTCCGGAGATAAAGATTGATATATAGGAAGTCCAGTTTTGGTCACCAGAAAGTTTTCGGGCTCATCGGTAGTGTACCGGGAGTGCCGGGAGGGTGCCGGAGGACCCCCGGGAGGGGTGTGACGACCAAAGGACTTCATGGGCTGTTAGAGGAGGTGTAACAGCCCTTATTGGGCTGGCCAAGTCCTTCTGGAAAGGCCCATACGGCTGGGGATAAGGAGATAAGGCTAAGGAGATTCAAAAGGAAGAGATCCACCTCCCTTGTGGGAGGTGGACTCCTCCCTAGCTTCGGCCGAAGCTCTCCTCCTTGGAGGAGGGGCCAAGGCAGCCCTTCCTCTCCCTCCTCCTATATATACTTGAGGTTTTGGCTATTTTGGAACAAGATTTGATCTCTCTCCCACGACGCAGCCCTACCTCTCTTCTTCCTCCTCCGCAGTGCTTAGGCAAAGCCCTGCCGGAATACCTTGCTGCTCCACCACCACCACGCCGTCGTGCTGCTGTTGGAGCTCTTCCCCAACCTCTCCTTCCTCCTTGCTGGATCAAGGCGCGGGAGACGTCACCGGATTGTACGTGTGTTGAACGCGGAGGCGCCGTTGTTCGGCGCTGAGATCGGAGTCCACCGTGATCTGAATCGCTACGAGTACGACTCCACCAACCGCGTTCTTGTAACGCTTCCACTTAGCGATCTTCAAAGGTATGAAGATGCAATCTCTCCCCACTCGTTGCTGGTTTCTCCATAGATAGATCTTGGTAACACGTAGGAAATTTTTGATTTTCTAGTACGTCTACCAACACTTTCATCATGTCGAGCTTGAGTGCAAATGACTGGTGCTTCTTAGCTTTGTTCCTCTTCATAAAATGGAGACACTCATAAGCTGTGATGATGTTATCAGTTATTAACCTTCTAGGAACAAAAGCTGACTGCTCTTCAGATATTATTTCAGGCAAGATCACTTTCAAACGGTTAGCAATCACTTTTGAAGCAATTTTGTAGAGCACATTGCATAGGCTAATCGGCCTGAACTGAGTTAATAAGGTGGGATTTTTACCTTTGGTATTAACACCAGAACTATTTCATTAATACACGCTGCTGATTCTGTACCCTCCACAATTCTTAAAACTGCCTTTGTCACATCATTACCACACACCCCCAGTGGCGCTGGAAGAAATGGGCTGGATATCCATCTGGGCCTGGGGCTTTTGTCGGGAACATCTGGAATAGTGTTGTTTTCACCTCCTCCTCCTTATATGGTGCGTTCAAGGCATCATTCATTATATCAGTAACTTTGCGTGGGATAGTATCCAGGACCGGCCCCATATTAGCTACCCCCTCTGAAGTGTACAGATTTTTGTAAAAGAACGTCGCCATAGTCTCCATCTCCGCGACATTCTCTGTCAGATTGCCATCAGGATGCTGCAAAGCTTTGATTTGGTTTTTCCTTCTTCTCCTACTAGCACGCAGGTGAAAGAAGTAGGTACCTTTATCACCATGGATCAGCCAATCAACACGAGCACACTGTCTCCAAAGTATCTCCTCGCGGTGGAACAGTTCGACAAGTCAATCTGTTATTTTTGTCTCCTCTCTGGTCGGCCCTGATCGTCCTGGGACCCCGCGTAGAATCTGTAGCTTTGTCTTTAATGCACTGATCTCCTGCCGCACGCTGCCAAAGTGCACACGATCCCAGGTTGATAGTTCTCCTGACAGAGCCTGCAACTTGGTCCTGACCTGGTCCATAGATTCGCCCGGCGCCAATGCCCATTAATTGCCCACCACCGAACCCAGCGAGGGGTCGCGTTCCCAACAAACCTCATACTTAAATGCTTTCGGGCCCCGCCTATATGCATGCATTTCTTGCAGCGTAAGTTGCAGTGCTACGTGATCTGAGCTCACTACTGCTACATGCCTCACTTTTGCTGTTGGAAACGCAAATATCCAGTCCGGATTTGCTACAGCTATGTCCAATCTCACTCTTGTGAATGATCCTTCTACTACCTTTTTCTCAAAAGTCCAGTTGTGACCCTTGTACCCAATGTCAGTTAGGCCGCAAGTGTCCAGTGCATCTCGAAACAAATCCATCTGAGCTTGGCTCCTAGCACCCACTCCATCGTGCTCATGGCCGTGTAGCACTACATTAAAGTCACCAATTACAACCCACGGGTGGTTGCTGGAATTAGCAATGCCACGCAACATATCCCATGTTTTGTATATTTCTTGTGTTTGTGCTTCCCCATAGCAAACGTGATTCTAGTTTGCACTGGAACTAATTCCTTGACAAGCACATCAATATGATACTCTGAATAACCAAGAATCTCCAACTTTATTGCTTCATTCCAGAAAATGCCAAGTCCACCACTCCTACCACTACTACTTACAACAAAACTCTTTTCAAAGCCTAAAGATCCTACCATATTCTCAACACTTGAGCCCTCTATTTGGGTTTCCAGAATGCATACAATAGAGGGGGCATGTTGCTTCGAAAGATCTTGAAGCTCTCGAACTATCGCGGGTTTGTCAGCCCCGCGGCAGTTCCACACTAGGCAACTCATTGTGCTAGGCGCGACCCCGCTGGGAGGCCCGCCAAACGCGCATCATAGGGTTTGTTTGGAGCTGTGCCCTTTGTGTTGGAAGGATCACTTAAACTTGTCTTAGTCCTCTTCGGCTCCTGCTTCAAAGAGGGGCTCTCTGGAGCTTTCGCTGGTGGCAGTAGAAGGGTCTTGTTTCCCTGGGTTGATGGCGGGGGGGGGGGGCAGTGGGTTTACTCGCATGAGGTGTGGCACTTACCATGCCCCTTTTCTTGCTCAGGTCCGCCTCCTCCATAGTAACATCAGTTTGATGGTCATCTGGTTCCATGTACTCCTCCACGTGGTTTTCACTTGCAGCAGCGCGACCCCGGCCACCGCCGGATCGCCCACGGCCTCTGCCACCTCTAGTCCCTCGTCCTTCACCAGGGCCACGACCCGGTCCCTTGAACCAAATTGCTTTCAAGTCCTTAAACACAAGAGCCTTTGGTGGCCAAACCCCATCACCACACTCCTTGAACAAATGCCCCAAGTAGCCGCAAACCGCACACCAATCAGGGAGCCTCTCAAATTTAACCCGAAAGATCGCCCGTTGCATCCCTTCTTTCTTCTTGATAACCAACGAGACTGCATTCTTTAGTGGTTTTGTCACATCAATCTTTACCCTGACTCGGGCAAAGTTCCCCTCAAAATCTTGGGACTTGGGCTCAGCATAGATGAACTCGCCAACCGTGGCCGAAAGTGCCTTAATCTTGGAGAAGAAACCATCTGGGAGATCATGGATTTGCATCCATATGTCTAGCTTGGTGAGATCTATCGTCGAGGGTTTAGTGAAGCCATCATAGGGGGCCAAGACCACCGCTTTCCCTTTGAACGTCCACGGGCCCTCTTCCATAACGCGTTCCCAATCACCGAGACACGAGAACTGTAGCGTATATAGGTTCTCCTCCAGCGGTCTGATTTTCACTTCCTTCGCCAAATCCCACGCAACCCTCATGTTCTTGAAGAACCAGTACTGGCTATAAGACTTCTCTGTGTGAACCCTAGCCAGGGCCATCCAACGAGTTGCCTCGACCAGAAGTTCATCGTCCTCCACCACTACATCTTGCAGATCGTCTTCCTTCAAGCCAAGCTCTTCCATCATTGCTTCCAGATCCGTCTCTGCCGCACTTGAAGATGCCCCATCTTCCTTAGTTCTCTTGCTCGAAGAAACAAGGTTCGCGGGCGGTAGCGTCCCCATCGCTTCATCCACTCCTGCCATGGTCGAGGCCCGGAGACCCCATATCACCAGCAAGGGAAGGAAGGCAGGGTAGATCAAGGTCTCTACGACGGGGAGAAAAAATCGTCGCCGCCTAGAGTAGGAAAGCCCTAACGAGAGGGGAAGCTTCATATGCAATATAGAGGCCGCGCACGGATTGGGCTGGAAGAGAAATCGGGACAGCACGGTCCAAAGCATACACCAGCATACGTGCTCCTGGGCCCTGGCTGTCCTCTCCCGAGTCCCGACCGAGGTAGTACAAGTGCTAGTGATCGGTTGCAGCCAGGACCGCAGCTGCTGATCGGTTGTGAAGTTGTGATGTGTGCGTTCCGTGCTGAACAGTTGGTCTGCCCGACTGCACGGCGCGTGGGCCTGACTGAGAGCCCGTCCACATCCTAGTACTGTAGCTAGCACAAGCCGCCCCAGTTCCCAGGGGCTCTGACACGGGCGGCGCCAGCCATGAGGATCCCGCCATGGTACGTACGGCGGCGCCTGCACCTCCGGCCGGTTATCTCAGCATATGGGAGGAATGGTACAGTAATAAGCACTGACATAACACGTACCTCCAGGAATAATTTAGCCATCAGACAGTAATTTAGAGCACCCACGGCATGAACACAGAGGCACTTCCTCCATTTACACAATTTCTGCGTCTTCCAAGGCACAATCTGGCTATGCAGGCAGGCAGGCAGAAGGTCTGTATGACAGGCTGACAGAACCTATTTTCTACTACACTTAAGAAGAAACAAAAAGGATAAAGAAAGAAACAACAAAAATAGCCAAGCACCAACTGCAAATATGCAGATTTTTACCCCACCAGTCACTATTCACAATTTCACAGCATCCAACGGCCAATCTTCGTTTACCCACCCCCCACCTAAACCCTATGCTTTTTATGTCACACGCAAGAGGAAACCTAAGGAACAACACCAGCCAGCCGTAAACGAATAAATACGAGTACAACATCGACTACCGCCAAGCTAACCCTGGAGGGGAGCCTCCGACCCCCCGAGCATCGACCAGCGACAGTGCCATGGCCAGCATCATCTGCTCCTCAAAGCTGTCGGGGACGTTGCCCGAACCGATGCTCGACACGTCCGAAGCAGCAGCCGCCAAACTGGCGACCCCGGCCTCTACGGTGACGTCGGAGCCGGCGCAGCTGGTGCTGGCCTCCGCCGCCTCTGACCACCCGTCGTTGTTGGAGTAATCCGCGCCGTCTCTTGCCTGTGGCGTTCTGCCGTTTGATGGTGGTTCCTCGACCCTCGTGGCCGAGGAACTGCTCCCGGCTATGCTCAGGTCTTCTGTGAAGGACCTCTGTGACCTGCTGAGAATGTCGTGTCTTGATGTTTGGCAGGTGCCTGCGCTGGAAGGGTCTCCAAGCATGTGTTGTTGCTCCGCTAGAGCCGCGACCGCGCAGGCGAATCCACCGGGAGGAGCTGCTTCCGCTGAAGCGGCCCCAGATGCATCGTAGCATCTTAGAGGAAGTGTTGGTGGCACAGCACCTATGCTCCCTGGATTTCCTAAGGCTTCCTGATCCTGTCAATGGTGATTTTAGTAAGATGATTAGTACTGTCCTTTCCATCATTAATACGACAAGCAGTGTCTACCAATAAGTCTAATGGTTTTTTATTCCTTGAAAACTCTAGACAATTCTACTGATGGAAGCCACCTACCCTGGCTACCTGCAGACATGACAATGATCGGCATGCATAACTTTTAAAGTAGGTTCATCACATATCAAGTATTGAGCAGCAAATTTAAATTTATGTGAACAAGCAAGTTCTAAGTTAATTAGCAGTGTCTACGAATCGATCTAATGGTATTTTATTCCTTGAAAACTCTACAAATCAACTGATGGAGACCACCTACCCTGGCTACCTGCAGACATGACAATGATCGTCATGCACAAATTTTTGAGGTAACACATGCAGGTTCACATATCAAGTGATGAGCAACAAATTCAGATTGACGTGAATAAGCAAGTTCTGAGTTAATTTGCATGTAAGTCAAAAGGACATTGAACCGACTGATGACCAATGATAGGACATATGATGATTAACGAAAAGCAGTTATTATGTTGATGGAGGTGGTAAACAGCAAAACAGGTAGCTAGTATTGGTAAGCCATATTATTAAGGCTTCACACAATCAGCATGCTTACAAATTACCCTTTAAACATTCATTTTAAGTGATGTGGCAGGAAAATGTGACCTATCCCTTATACACCTTTTTGAAACATAACATATGAGCTCTTCAAGAAAAGAATGAAAAAAAGAAGTTATATAGATTAACGTTATTGGAAAATACGTCTGGCAAGAGGTCTCATTCAGCAATATCTTAACATACTTGCACAGAAAGCCAAATCGCTTCCATAAGCATAACTTCTTCAAGATCCATATCGAAGTTATTATCCCTGCATTTTAAGGAATTCATCAATAATAACATTACAACAATACTATATAGAAGAATATAGTTAGTACAAGGAAACAGGATGGCAGCAAGTGTGTTTTAACTATTAACTAGCACATCTTTTCTTATAGTTTCCTAAGACGGGAACACTGCTTAGATGGCTTCGATTCTAACTACTCAAAATGACAAAGAGCTAAAGGAAACTAAAGCAAAATAACGAAAATGCTCAGTAAAGGGATTAACTTATTGCCTAATAGGGCCTAAGGAACAGGTGAAAAACAGTACAATTCTGTTTTCAAGCCATCTATATTGATCCTTAAAGCAGGTGCATTTCAGACTCGACAGACCTTTCCTGGAAACGAAAGACTACCAAGCAATAGATGCTTCCACGATATTCCCATAGAGAACCCTCAGATAAGGGTGAGTTCAAAATGAACAATAGTCAAATCTTCTTTTCAGTTCAAGATGGATGTCCTATCATTATAAGTATTTCCTAGTAATGAAATCCAATGAACATAATATGTAAGCAGAGATTCTCATATTGTATTAATACAATTAAACTGAAGATCTTCTAGAAAAGTCAAAGGCAGCAATACATATATATGTAGTGCTTAGCTAAGGTACACCAAGAGTTGGGTGTATTAATTGATCACGCAACAACCGTTTAGCTTCAAGTAAAGAGCAGCATGATCAAGGTGCCAAGGGCATCTCGAAGATGTTCAACAAACTGCTACAGAAAAGAGCAGACAGAAATCTTAAACTGATAGCTATATTGTCTCCATGGTACTGCCAAGACCTTACTTGACAACAAACATGCCAACATATAAGTATCTAGCTGACACATCCTGTTACTCATTAATTGTGAGACAGACCATTACTACTGTAGCAGGTGGAGAGACTGCACAAAATTCTATCAGAAATTACATATAGTAAGCCGTCACATTTTCTAATGGGGAATAAGTAAGGACACTTTGGTTACAGATAAGTACAGCTGGTAAGCTATCGAATTCCCCAATTAGGTGCAACTGAGGATTAATTACTTTGCGCACAAAACTTTCAGCAAGGGTCCAAACCAATGAAGAAACAACAATTACAGTACTTCAACTGATTTTTATCTAGAAATCGCAAACAATCCGCAACTGATAGATGCAACCATAGTCACATGACTTGAACAGGATAGAAGGCGGAAAATGATTAACCAGTACATACCGCAACTGCCTTAAGCGTTCAGCATTCTTCAATAGCAGCTCCGAATGCTGTACTTGGCATGAGGGTGCATCATTGCCTCCTTGGGCACTGCTTGCAGCTATCAACAATACAATATGGGCATCGCCAGTCAGCAATTGCGCAACAAACAAAAAAACAGAGAGAGAAGCAGATGGCCTATGGCAACCTACACACCTGGGGTGGATGTGCCACCGGTATCGCAAGGTTCAACCTGTGCGGTCGTTACTTCGTCGGTCGAAGCAGCAACCTGCTTGTTCTTGAGCCTCTCGGCATCGTCCTGGAGTTCCTGATGGCGCATCCTGATCTGCGCCTCGATCACCCTCTGCTCCTCCTACACACGATTTCCCAGCCACGCCCAATTGGCAAAACTAACGTAGAAACGAAAGCAGAGAACACTGAACAAACAGTTACTACGGGCACTCACAATCTGCTCAACGCCCTTCTCCTCCTTGGTCTTGACGCCACGGTACTCCACGGCGTAATTCAGCATCTTGCAGTACGGACACCTTAAAAGTTAAGGAACGGCAACTAAACAGGCACTAATCGGTTTACAGGCTGCGGTGCACGGAATTTTGACAGCTTGAAAGTGAAGGAACAAGAACTAAACAAGAATCTGTCATACGACCTGGTCACTGACACCAAAACAGAAGATAGCCCTCAGCAACATGTACTTACTATCCTAGGACTAGGAAGAGTAGGAAGAACTGATGATGAGAAGTGAGGTAGGATACTGTGTCGGCCGGCAGGAGGTGGGCGACTTCATCTGGAGGAAGCACTCTGCACGCACGAAGCAGAGCAAGTAAAATTACCATGCGAATCAAGGAAGAATTCATCCGTGTGACACGATTTTCAAGGGACTCACCGGTGCAAATCCCCTTGGCGCAGCACTTGGACCGGTTCAAGCTCGGATAAAACTGCAAGACGGAGGGGGAGAGAAGCGCTAGTCAGGCAGAATTCTGCATCTATCTATGGATGGATCCACTGGGTAGCAGCAGCGGCAGAAGAAGAAGAAGAAACTTAGGAGAGGTTGCGGAAAGGGGGGCGAGGAAGACGGACCAGGAAGCAGATTGGGCACTCGTCGAGGTCTGGCCTGTGGTCGTCGGCGCCCGGGTGGCAGGGCGCGAGCTTGGCCTCGAGGATGAGGCGGCGCAGCTTCTTGAGGTCGATGTCCGGGTGCGGGTAGAGCCCCTGCGGCTGGGTGTAGCGCTCGTCCACCGGCGGGCGCCGCCGCCGCCCCCCGACCCGGTTCCCCATCCCTCCTCCTCAGCAAGGCAAGGCAAGGCGGGCGGCGACCCGTGCGTGGACTAAAAATAAATAAAACCGCAAGAGGCAGCAGCCGGCCGCGCCTGCCCACCCCCTTCCTTAACCCCCACCCACAGCGGGGGAGGGAAGAGGACGGGGAAGAGGCAGCGACGGCAGTGGGGAGGGAAGATTTGTCGTGTGTCGTGGTGGTGGTGGTACGATGGATGGATCTCCCTGGCTGGGTGGCTGGGTCTGTCAGCCGGAAGTAGGGGCGCACGCATATGCGCAACCAAAAGCGGATTCTTCCAAGCTCCCCGCCCTCACCCTCTCTCCGATGGCTGTGATCCGGGCGGATGGACGGATTAGGTTGGCTGGCTACGTACACACGACCTCTCTCTGTCTCTCTCGGGTTCCCTGACTGACTCGTGTGTCTGCTGCTGCTGCTGCTGCTGCTTTTATCGGGTCAAACACTCAAACAAACCAACCCTGCTAGTCCTTCTCGTCTTGTTATTAAACCTCGCTGCGGGTGCGGCCGGCGACGCGATGATTGATTGGAAGCGTGCAGCGGCGAGTGTTCCACCCCCACCGGCCACCGGCCACCGGGGCAGATCGCGACCGGCGGTTGGGCAGAGAGGAGAGGGAGAAGAGAAACCAACCCCGCAAGCCACATCAGTGGGAGAGTTGTGTGCGTGGGTGACTACTGGCTTGGGAGTTGTGATTTGATTTTGACAGGTTTGGTTGGTCACCGGCCCGTCGGGGTCGGTTAACTTTTTTATTACTTAACCGCCAAACCGGCCCGGCTTTATTTATTTATTTGGTAGCCGCAGCTGGTTCCTCTTCTTTCTACTACTACGACAGTGCATTTTCTGGATGCGTGCGGCCCAAGCTGCAGCGTCGTCTCGTATCAACGTACTACTAATTTGTTCTTTTGTTTTATGTTTGCTTTTATTACGACTGTCTGTTTTTTGTAGACTGATTGTTTTGAATTATTAGAAACGTAATGCCACAACAACTTCTAGCTGCTCTGCTGAGGCACCAGCTGTACGGAGGTAATTGGCTGATTGCACTGAAGCTGACTCTGAATGAATAAAGCTCGACAATTCCTGCAAAAAAAAAAGTTGTATGGAGGTATGGCTCTATTCGGTTTTAGGAGTAGCGTATAGGCGTCCACGCCGTTTCAGTGCGAGCCGCTTGTTGGGTTACCGCCACGCTGCTCGCATGGGTGACTACTCATTTGGGAGTTGTGGTCTGGTTTTGACGGGTTGGTCACCGGCCCGTCGGGGTTTAGCGAGTCTGGAGCAGTTCCGGTTAACTTACACTAAGACCAACTTCAACCGAACAATTCATTTTGTCCGCGTATATCTTTTTGGATTGTCACGAACAAAAATTATGGCCCAACATGTCGATTCAAATTCAAATCATGTCTGCTACTTGTCCTTGTCGATTCATTTGAGGTATAAATTTGAGTCGGATTTGTGTCCTTGTGGATACGAAACGAATGCGCAATGCATTCCCTCTGTTTCCGTCATGGACCCACTGGTCGGCCGCTAAACCACCATCCGCGTCATATTAAATGCCAGCACCTAACGGGAAACTTAGCGCCGGCGCGAGCTCTTCCCGCTGGCGCCCTTCGCCGCCGGTGGCCCTGCTAGATGCCCCTCGCCACCGGAGCGGAACCGGCTGTACATACCAGTCCACCAGGCACGGTGGCGCTGGCAATATCGTTGGCCGCTTCAGTATCCCGATGTCAACCTGTCGCACGGTTGGCATATGGATCCGCAGCGGATACCCATTCCAGCAGTGCTGCGCTCGGCGTGGGCGCACGACGAGGAATTTCACCAGCGTCGCGAGGCCCTAACTCCGAAGCAGCGGGCGATGTGTGCCTATGCGCCGGACTCCCCCAACTGGGAACGCTGGTTCGCACTAGAGCACAAGGAGGAGCGCCGTCGGGGCATCCACGTCGACCACGCCCTTCCTCCTCCACCGCCCAAGGTTCTGTCAGAGGAGAGGGACGAAGAGGTGGCATACCAAGCTGCCCTCGAGCTCGCCCTGCAGCACGCGCTGGAGGCAAGCAGGGTAGAGGAGGACGCCCAATGGGATGGGCTGGACCGAGCCCTCGGCTTGTCGGCTGCGGGTGACTCCGTCCATGCCTCGCTCTTCGTCCCGTCACCATCGCTGCCCACCGTCAAGCCCAAGCAGCAGGAGGAGCCTACGCTGACGCGCAAGCGCTCGCCGCTTACACCCACTTGTCTAGAGGAGTCCTACCCGTGGTCTGCGAGTGGCACGCCTCCAGTCCACTATGAAACGACGTCGGAGGAGGAGGCGGCCCACATCACACACTGAAAAGCGCACTGGCTCGCCGAGGAGGCGGACGACGGCTGGGAGAAGGAGGATGTTTGGAACCGCAACAGCAGCCGACCGCGCCCAACCCGCACCTACCCTACCCCTTCCTTAAGAGCATATACAGTCAGACCCCTCACACCCTCCTCAAACACCCGGGCAGGCCGCCTGGTCACAAAAAACAGACCCAAACGGGCCCCTCAAACCGGCCTCAAATGCCCGGACTGACCGGCATCCCTCGTTTCCAGTCCAAATATGGGGAGGATATAGGGGAGCCCGGGCACGCCCGCCTGAACCGCACTGTCACACATCGACCCCACATATATTCATCCCCATTCGCTCGCCGGACCAAACCCTAGCTACTCCACTCCACTCTCCTCCACTCCCATCCGCCACCCAAGCTCACCTCCGGCGATCTCCGGCCTTCTCGGACATGGCGGGCAGCGGATCTGAGTCCTTCACCTCCTGATCCGTCGACCACGCTGGCCCGAGTCTGGGTTGCTCTCCACCACTCCCGGGAGACGGCCACACAACGGCAGCGGTCAGACTTGCAACGCTGGGAATCTATTTGGGTCCGCACAACCGGTGCTTGGATCCGGCGTCGCTGCCTCATCGGAGGCGATACAGTTCGTCTGGCGTCCGAACGCCGTGGTGAAAGCACAACCTCCGTTCGCGCGCCGAGCACGAAGCATGGCCGTCCACGGACGATGCCATGGCGCGACGTGCCGCCCGCCGGGCGAGGCGGGGGGCAAGGAATGCGGCGGACGCCCTCACGGCGATGGGCGTTGGAGAGGTGGAGTCACACTCTCCAGCGGCCCGTAGGGTGCACCAGTGCGGGTGCCTTAACCACGTCGTGGTAGACGTTGTCTCGAACGGATCCGTCATCGACCTCACGTCCACAGGCACCGTCCAGGTTACGGGCTTTGACGAGGAAGAGTAGGGCATGGGAGACGGCTATGGATCGAGTCCCATGAGCCAGCTAGTGTCCCATGTCCTACTCTACCTCGCCGGCGGCCGGACCGACACTACGAGGGGCGTAGCCAGCCGCCGGACATGGACACGATGGAGCCGGACGACCTCCGCTTAGTATTAGGTTTACGTTTTATGTAATAATACATATTTGAGGTTTCTAATTTAAGGTGTCTGGATATAGAATCCATTTTTTTAAAGTGTGACCGGACGCGTCCGCAGGGATTAGAGGGTCCGAATTTGCAAGGTCCGACTGTAAGTACTTAACCCATATGGGAGGATGGCCCGCGCAGGAAAGAGGAGGAGGAAGAGCCCATGAGGAGGACGAAAGAGGAGGAGAGACGACAGTGGTGGGGAGATTTGTCGTGTGTCGTGGTCGTGGTACGATCTCCCTGGGTGGCTGGGTTTGTCAGCCGGAAGTAGGGGCGCGCGCACATGCGCAGCCAAAAGCGGATTCTTCCACGCTCCCCACCCTCACCCCCCTTCTCTCTCTGATCTGGGTGGATGGATGGATTAGGTTGGCTGGCTACGCATACACATACACGACCTCTCTCTATCTCTCTCTCGAGTTCCCTGACTGACTTGTGTGTGTATCTCCCTCTCCTGCTTTTATCGGCCCAAACACTCAAACCAACCCCCTCCCCTGCTAATCCCTTGTTGTCTTGTTAAACCTCGCTGCGGGCCATTCGGCAACGGGCTGACGCGATGATTGATTTGAAGCGCGTAGCGGCTGAGTGTTCCACCCTCACCGCCCATCGGGGCTGATCGCGACGGGCGGATGGGCCGAGAGGGGAGGGAGAAGGGAACCAACCCCGCAAGCCAGATCAGAGAGCATCGCTTCGCGCTTGTGGGAGAGTTGTGTACGTGGGTGACTACTGACTTGGGACTTGTGCTTTGATTTTGACATGTTGGTCACCGGCCCGTCGGGGTTTAGCCAGTCTATAGGAGCATTCCGGTTAACTTACTTAACCGCCAAACCGCTCCGGCTTTATTTATGGTCGTGATATTTACTAAATGGTGTGGCACAATAAATATCCGATCACACGATTATGTATGGCATATTCAGCTGGCAGATACTGTGGGAACAGACATTAAAACTGTCCAAATGTATGGTAGGAAACAACATCTATCATACGTGTATGAGGACACCTTGACCGAATGATGAGGTCGTCTACCATGAATAGGGTCACGGGACTGACATCTAGGGTCCACTTGTGGTCCCTTATTATCATTAAAATCCCTAGAGTGAAGATGCATTCGGATGCATATGAAGATCCACTCGGATTACTCAAGTCACTCGGACATCAATGGCTTCACTCGGGCAGATTGAAGTTCCAGCAGCTCAGGAGACGCAACGCTCGAGGGATTTGAAGCGACTCCCACGGTGTTGTAATTTATGCGTTACCAGTAACGCCCCACTTAATCAACAGTTCCTATAACGTTACATTGAATAGCATTAATAATCTTAATGATGACGCTCGATCGATGGTGGCGCGCTCTATATAAACCACCCCTGGGCGCCAAAGCAAGGGTTTTGACCTTTTGTAATCATTTACTCCCCATAAGCAAACACCAAAGCCTCCGGGCTCGAGATGTAGGGATTTTACCACTTTCAAGTGGGGTCTGAACTCGTACACATCCGAGTGAACGCCTGTGATGTAGCCAAACTTCGCCCTTCCGTTCGTATCCCTGGTATTATTGTCAGGCTAATTCCCTCGACAGTTGGCGCCCACCATGGGGCTACGCGTCTAGCGAATTCCGGCGCAGGTGGAATTTTCATTTTCTCGATCATCATGATGATACTCGGCAGCGAGATCCTCTTCGGGTCCCTCAGCTTCATCGCCGACGATTTGGCATGGCTGTAGGAAGCGCCGCTCGACACCGATGCGCTGCCCGCCCGAGGTGCGGCGCATTTCAATGCGACGACATTTGGAGTTCTTCTCCGACAACCGTCCATGCCATATCAATAGAAATCTCCTTCTCCCGCTATGGCGCGACGCAAGCGCTCCGGGCAGTCGTGTCTACATCGTTGGATCAAACACGCTGCGGCGTTCCAGGTCACAGTCGGGCAAGTGGTCGTGCTCGACGCTGACGAGTCCGTCCACAGCCTTTTCCCTTCCTCGGGTGATGAATCCTCCGAGGCGTCCGAGCGCAAAAGCAGCGGGGACGCTGTGGAGGTTATGATGGCCGACTCAACCTGGGGTGCTCCTCCGCCCGGGTATTCCGTGGGAGATGCACGCAGACGAGATGGTGACCGCACCAATGCAGGCATCAACGCCTACGTCCCCCGGCCTCTCACTCGGGAGCAGCGGGAGGAAATCAGGCGCAGGAACGATGAAGTTCTTCTCACCCCTATCGCGGGAACTACCCGCAACGAGTTGGCCCTGGAGGCCGCACGCCAGGCCACCCTGGCTGAACGCAAACGTCTTGAGCGACTCCAATAGTCATTCGACGAGTGTGTGGCAAGAGAAAGACCCAGCTCCAGCCATAGTCGCCGTCAGCTTTTCCCCAGAAGACCGGCCGTACACCATCCGAGTGATACGCATGCCATTGGTAAACTTAGTCACAGCCACTCGGATTGCCGATTCAATTCAACCATCTGATTCAGTCACCGGCGAGGGTATTCTGCAGATCCAGGCCGTGTTGAAAACTGCCATGCAGCAAAACTCCGAGGTATCGCAATCTCATCAACGTATTCACATCAAATCCGTTCGGGCAGACACAATCCAATATGCTCACAGTCCTCTCGCACCAAGGAAGGACCGACAAACTCCTCCTCTTCCGAGAGGTCAGTACGGAGGGCGTCGGCAAAATGACCACGACGTCCGTTGGACACCCCCTCTGAGGGGCGGACCGTACAGCCAACATCCCTATGATGGCGGCTGGCCTAATGCAAGGGACCGTGAGTGAAGCCCTGTCCGACATATGGGCTATGGAGAAAATGACCAGAGGACTCCGCAGTTCAACGCTAGGTCCATCATCACTCAATAGGTAGTTGATCAGAACAGAGACAATAGAGACCGAGTGAACGGTTGGGGTATGACCGGCCTCAGATGCTTTAGCAGATACATCCGGGAGGCCGAGATACCTTTCAATTACCGGTTGGCGACGAGAATTGGCAAGTTTAACGCCGAATCAAAGCTAGAAACTTGGCTGGAAGACTATCGAGTCGCTGTTTAGATTGGTGGCAGCAACGATTTCATTGCAATGAAGCACCTTCCACTCATGTTGGAAGGATCCACACGAGCATGGCTGAATCAACTGCCCGCTAATTGCATTTACTGTTGGGAAGATCTAGCCCGAGTGTTCGTCAAAACATTCGAGGGCACGTACAAGTGCCTGGGTGGATTGACAGAACTACATCACTACGTCCAGAAGAGCAACAAAACTCTCCGTGAGTACATCCAGCGTTGGACCACACTGCATAACACCATGGAAAGCGTGAGTGACCATCAAGCCGTGTGCGCCTTCAATGCAGGAGTTGATCCTGAAGTTTGGTCGAGCTGAGAATCTATCCCTCAGTCGGGCCATGGAGATTGCGAACAAGTATGCCAACGGCAAACAAGAAAACCACCTTTGAAGCGGCAAAGGGCGAGCACGCGACGCCCCTCAATCGCGGGCAACGCTGGGAAAAAGCAGCAGAAGTGAACGGCCGATGCCTCTGGCAAGGCAAAGGTTGCGGCTGTCTCAGGACAGGGCCAAGGAAAACCCAAGCCAAAGAAAAACAAGAAAGAATGGACTCCCAAGAAGAAGTCTGACTCCAAATCTGACATTCTTGATCAACCTTGTTAGATTCATACCAAGAAGGATGAATAAGGCAATGTTGTGCTCCCAAAGCACACCACTCGGGAATGTCGCCTGCTCAAGCAGGAGATGGGCACGGAGCCCTCGAATGATAAATATGACGCCGAGGAAGATGAGGGTACTCCTGAGTATCCACATGTCGAGAAGGTCCTCATGATCTTCGCTGACGTCGAGAGCAAGAGGCAGTTGAAGGTTGTTGATGACCTACAAGTATAGGGGATCTATCGTAGTCCTTTCGATAAGTAAGAGTGTCGAACCCAACGAGGAGCAGAAGGAAATGACAAGCGGTTCTTAGTAAGGTATTCTTCGCAAGCACTGAAATTATCGGTAACAGATAGTTTTGTGATAAGATAATTTGTAACGGGTAGCAAGTAATAATTGTAACAAAGGTACAACAAGATGGCCTAATCCTTTTTATAGCAAAGGACAAGCCTGGACAAACTCTTATATAAAGTAAGCGCTCCCGAGGACACATGGGAATTTATGTCAAGCTAGTTTTCATCATGCTCATTTGATTTGCATTCGCTACTTTGATAATTTGATATGTGGGTGGACCGGTGCTTGGGTGCTGTCCTTACTTGGACAGGCCTCCCACTGATGATTAACCCCTCCCGCAAGCATCCGCAACTACGAAAGAAGAATTAAGATAAATCTAACCATAGCATGAAATGTGTGGATCCAAATCAGCCCCTTACGAAGCAACGCATAAACTAGGGTTTAAGCTTCTGTCACTCTAGCAACCCATCATCTACTTATTACTTCCCAATGCCTTCCTTGTTGCGGAACATAGTAGTAAATCAAAAAAAATCCTACGTCACCAAGATCAATCTATGGAGAAACCAGCAACGAGCAAAGGGATAGAGCATCTTCATACCTTTGAAGATCGCTAAGCAAAAGCGTTACTAGAACACGGTTGGTGGAGTCGTACTCGCAGCGATTCAGACCGCGGTGGATTCCGATCTAAGCGTCGAATAACGGCGGCTCCGCGTTCAACACACATGCAGCCCGGTGACGTCTCCTACGCCTTGATCCAGCAAGGAGGAAGGAGAGGTTGAGGGAGAGCTCCAGCAGCACGACGGCGTGGTGACGGTGGAGCTGCGTGGTACTCTGGCAGGGCTTCGCCAAGCACTACGGAGGACGAGGAGGAGAAGGGGTAGGGATGCGCCGAGAGGGAGAGAAACTTGTGTGTTGGCAGCCCCCAAAACCCCCACTATATATATAGGAGGAGGAGGGAGGGCGCAACCCCTAGATGGCCATCTTGCCGGCGGCCAGAGAGGGAGAGGAGAGGGGCGGCGCCCTAGGTGGGCCTTAGGCCCATCTGGGCTAGGGTTTGCCCCCCTCTCCTCTTGTGTTGCGCCTTGGGCCCTTGTGTGTGTGTGGGGGGGGGGTGCACTAGCCCACCTAGGGGCTGGTTCCCTCCCACTTGTGGCCCATGCAGCCCTCTGGTGCTGGTGGCCCCACTTGGTGGACCCCCGGAACCCTTCCGGTGGTCCCGGTACGTTACCGATGATGCTCGAAACACTTCCGGTGACCAAAACCTCACTTCCTATATATGAATCTTTACCTCCAGACCATTCCGGAACTCCTCATGACGTCCGAGATCTCATTCGGGACTCCGAGCAACCTTCGGTAACCACGTACACTATTTCCCTATAACCCTAGCGTCATCGAACCTTAAGTGTGTAGACCCTACGGGTTCGGGAGGCACGTAGACATGACCGAGACACCTCTCCAGTTAATAACCAATAGCGGGATCTGGATACCCATGTTGACTCCCACATTCTCCACGATGATCTCATCGGATGAACAATGATGTCGGGGATTCAATTAATCCCGTATACAATTCCCTTTGTCTACCGGTATGATACTTGCCCGAGATTCGATCGTCGGTATCCCTATACCTTGTTCAATCTCGTTACTGGCAAGTCCCTTTACTCGTTCCATAACACATCATCCCGTGGCTAACTCCTTAGTCACACTGAGCTCATTATGATGATGTCTTACCAAGTGGGCCCAGAGATACCTCTCCATCACACGAAGTGACAAATCCCAGCCTCGATTCGTGCCAACCCAACAGATACTTTTGGGGATACCCATAGTATACCTTTATAGCCACCCAGTTACGTTGTGACGTTTGGCACACCCAAAGTATTCCTACAATATCCGGGAGTTGCACAATCTCATGGTCTAAGGAAACGATACTTGACATTAGAAAAGCTTTAGCAGACGAACTACACGATCTTGTGCTATGCTTAGGATTGGGACTTGTCCATCACATAATTCTCCTAATGATGTGATCCCGTTATCAATGACATCCAATGTCCATGGTCATGAAACCATGACTATCTATTGATCAACGAGCTAGCCAACTAGAGGCTCACTAGGGACATGTTGTGGTCTATGTATTCACACATGTATTATGGTTTCGATTAACACAATTATAGCATGAACAATAGACAATTATCATGAACAAGGAAATACAATAATAACCATTTTATTGTTGCCTCTAGGGCATATTTCCAATAGTCTCCCACTTGCACTAGAGTCAATAATCTAGTTACATTGTGATGAATCGAACACCCATAGCATTCTGGTGTTGATCATGTTTTGCTCGTGAGAGAGGTTTAGTCAACGGATCTGCGACATTCAGATCCGTATGCACTTTACAAATATCTATATCAGCCTTCTGAATGTAATCACGGATGGAGTTGAAGCGGCGCTTGATGTGTCTTGTCTTTTTGTGAAACCTGGGCTCCTTCGCAAGGCCAATAGCTCCAGTGTTGTCACAGAATAGAGTCATCGGGCCCGACACACTTGGAATTACTCCTAGGTCAGTGATGAACTCCTTCATCCAGACTCCTTCCTTTGCTGCTTCCGAAGCAGCTATGTACTCCGCTTCACATGTAGATGCCGCCACGACGCTTTGCTTGCTGCTGCACCAGCTGACTGCCCCTCCGTTCAAAATATACACGTATCCGGTTTGCGACTTGGAGTCGTCCGGATCTGTGTCAAAGCTAGCATCGACGTAACCCTTTACGACGAGCTCTTCAACACCTCCATATACGAGAAACATGTCCTTTGTCCTTTTCAGGTACTTCAGGATATTCTTGACCGCTATCCAGTGTTCCGCTCTGGGATCACTTTGGTACCTCCCTACCAAACTTATGGCAAGGTTCACATCAGGTCTGGTACATAGCATGACATACATAATAGAGCCTATGGCTGAAGCATAGGGGATGACACTCATCTCTTCTCTATCCTTTGCCGTGGTTGGGCATTGAGTCGTACTCAATCTCACACCCTGTAACATAGGCAAGAACCCCTTCTTGGACTGATCCATATTGAACTTCTTCAATATCTTGTCAAGGTATGTGCTTTGTGAAAGACCTATGAGGCGTCTCAATCTATCTCTATAGATCTTGATGCCTAATATGTAAGAAACTTCTCCAAGGTACTTCATTGAAAAACACTTATTCAAGTAGGCCTTTATGCTTTCCAAAAGTTCTATATCATTTCCCATCAACAATATGTCATCCACATATAAGATGAGAAATTCTACAGAGCTCCCACTCACTTTCTTGTAAATATAGGGTTCTCCATAAACCTGTATAAATCCAAATGCTTTAATCACCTCATTAAAGCGAATGTTCCAACTCCGAGATGCTTGCACCAGCCCATAGATGGAGCGCTGAAGCTTGCATACTTTGTTAGCATCTTTAGGATCGACAAAACCTTCCGGCTGCATCATATACAGTTCTTCCTTAAGGAAACCATTAAGAAATACCGTTTTGACGTCCATTTGCCAGATCTCATAATCATAAAATGCGGCAATTGCTAACATGATTCGGACGGACTTCAGCATCGCTACGGGTGAGAAAGTCTCATCGTAGTCAACTCCTTGAACTTGTCGATAACCCTTAGCAACAAGCCGAGCCTTATAGACAGTCACATTACCATCCGTGTCAGTCTTCTTCTAAAAGATCCAGTTATTTTCTATGGCTTGCTTATCATCAGGCAAGTCCACCAAAGTCTATACTTTGTTCTCATTCGTGGATCCTATCTCGGATTTCATGGCTTCAAGCCATTTGTTGGAATCTGGGCCCGCCATCGCTTCTTCATAGTTCGAAGGTTCACCGTTGTCCAACTACATGATCTCCAGGACAGGGTTGCCGTACCACTCTGGTGCGAAACGTGTCCTAGTGGACCTTCAAATAGCAACTTGATCTGAAGTTTCATGATCATCATCATTAACTTCCTCTCCAATCGGTGCAGGCTCAACAGAAACAACTTCCTGTGCTGCGCTACTCTCCGGTTCGAGTGGAGGTAGAATTACCTCATCAAGTTCTATTTTCCTCCCACTTACTTCTTTCGAGAGAAACTCTTTCTCTAGAAAGGATCCATTCGTGGCAACAAATACTTTGCCTTCGGATCTGAGGTAGAAGGTATACCCAACAATTTCTTTGGGGTATCCTATGAAGACGCACTTTCCCGCTTTGGGTTCAAGCTTCTCAGGTTGAAGTTTCTTCACATAAGCATCGCATCCCTAAACTTTCAGAAACAACATATTAGGTTTCTTTCCAAACCATAATTCATACGGTGTCGTATCAACCGACTTAGACGGTGCCCTATTTAAAGTGAATGCGGCATTCTCTAATGCATATCCCCAAAATGATAGCGGTAAGTCGGTAAGAGACATCATAGATCGCACCATATCCAATAGAGTGCGATTACGACGTTCAGACACACCATTTCGCTGAGGTGTGCTAGGCGGCGTGAGTTGTGAAACAATTCCACATTTCCTTAGGTGCGTGCCAAACTCGTGACTTAAATATTCTCCGCCACGATCAGATCGTAGGCACTTTATTTTCCTGTCACGTTGATTCTCTACCTCACTCTAAAATTCCTTGAACTTTTCAAAGGTTTCAAACCTATGTTTCATTAAGTAGACATACCCATATCTGCTTAAGTCATCAGTGAGGGTGAGAACATAACGGTAGCCACCGCGAGCCTCAACGCTCATTGGACCGCATACATTGGTATGTATTATCTCCAACAAGTCAGTTGCTCGCTCCATTGTTCTGGAGAACGGAGTCTTGGTCATCTTGCCCATGAGGCATGGTTCGCACGTGTCAAATGATTCAAAATCAAGAGACTCCAAAATTCCATCAGCATGGAGCTTCTTCATGCGTTTGACACCAATGTAACCAAGGCGGTAGTGCCACATGTAAGTGGGACTATTGTTATCAATCTTACATCTTTTGGTGCTCACACTATGAACACATGTAACATCACGTTCGAGATTCATCAAAAATAAACCATTGACCAGCGAGGCATGACCATAAAACATTTCTCTCATATAAATAGAACAACCATTTTTCTCAGATTTAAATGAGTAGCCATCTCGCATCAAATGAGATCCAGATACGATGTTCATGCTCAAAGCTGGTACTAAATAACAATTATTAAGTTTTAAAACTAATCCCGAAGGTAGATGTAGAGGCAGCGTGCCGACGGTGATCACATTGACCTTGGAACCATTCTCGACGCGCATCGTCACCTCGTCCTTCGCTAGTCTTTGCTTATTCCGCAGCTCCTGCTTGGAGTTACAAATGTGAGCAACTGCACCAGTACCAAATAGCCAGGAGCTACTACGAGCGCTGGTAATGTACACATCAATAACAAGTATATCACATATACCTTTAACGTTGCCGGCCTTCTTATCCGCTAAGTACTTGGGGCAATTCCGCTTCCAGTGACCGGTACCCTTGCAATAAAAGCACTCAGTCTCAGGCTTGGGTCTATTCTTGTTCTTCTTCCCGGCAACTTGCTTACCGGGTGCGGCAACTGCTTTGCCGTCCTTCTTGAAGTTCTTATTACCCTTGCCTTTCTTGAAACTAGTGGTCTTATTTACCATCAACACTTGATGTTCCTTCTTGATCTCGACCTCCACTGATTTCAGCATCGAGTACAACTTAGGAATGGACTTCTCCATACCCTGCATGTTGTAGTTCATCACAAAACTCTTGTAGCTAGGTGGGAGCGACTGGAGGATTCTGTCAATAACCGAGTCATCCGGAGATTAACTCCCAGCTGAGACAAGCGGTTGTGCAACCCAAACATTTTGAGTATGTGCTCACTGACAGAGCTATTTTCCTCCATCTTACAACTGAAGAACTTGTCGGAGAAATCATATCTCTAGACCCGGGCATGAGCTTGGAAAACCAATTTCAGCTCTTGGAACATCTCATATGCTCTGTGTTGTTGAAAACGCTTTTGGAGCCCCAGTTCTAAGCTGTAAAGCATGCCGCACTGAACAAGGGAGTAATCATCATAGCACAACTACCAGGCATTCATAATGTCCTGAGCCGCTGGGAAAATGGGTGCGTCACCTAGCGGTGCATCAAGGACATATAATCTTTTGGAAGCTATGAGGATGATCCTCAAGCCACGGACCCAGTCCGCATAGTTGCTTCCATCCTCTTTCAGCTTGGTTTTCTCTAGGAATGCGTTGAAGTTGAGGGTGACATTAGTGTTGGCCATTGGATCTACAATATAGATTGTAAAGACAATTTTAGACTAAGTTGATGATAATTAAGTTCACATAATCAAATTATTTAATGAACTCCCACTTAGATAGACATCTCTCTAGTCATCCAAGTGATACATGATCCATGTCATCTAGCCCGTGTCCGATCATCACGAGAGACGGACTAGTCATCCATGGTGAACATCTCCATGTTGATCGTATCTTCTATACGACTCATGTTTGACCTTTCGGTCTCCCGTGTTTCGAGGCCATGTCTGTACATGCTAGGGTCGTCAAGTCAACCTAAGTGTATTGCGTGTGTAAATCTGGCTTACACCCGTTGTATGTGAACGTTAGAACCTGTCACACCCGATCATCATGTGGTGCTTCAGAACAACGAACCTTAGCAACGGTGCACAGTTAGGGTGAACACATTTCTTGAAATTTTAGTGAGAGATCATCTTATTTAGCCACCGTCGTTCTAAGCAAATAAGATGTAAACATGATAAACATCACATGCAATCAATATAGTGACATGATATGGCCAATATCATCTTGCTCCTTTGATCTCCATGTTCGGGGCACCATGATCATCACTGTCACCGGCATGACACCATGATCTCCATCATCATGATCTCCATCATCGTGTCTTCATGAAGTTGTTTCGCCAACTATTACTTCTGCTACTATGGCTAACGATTAGCAATAAAGTAAAGTAATTACATGGCGTTTATGACTGACACATAGGTCATACAATAAATTAAGACAACTCCTATGGCTCCTGCCTGTTGTCATACTCATCGACATGCAAGTCGTGAATCCTATTACAAGAACATGATTAATCTCATACATCACATATATATCACATCCTTTGGCCATATCACATCACACGACATATGCTGCAAAAACAAGTTAGACGTCCTCTAATTTGTTGTTGCAAGTTTTTACGTGGCTGCTATAGGTTTCTAGCAAGAACGTTTCTTACCTACGCCAAAAGCACAACCTGATAGGCCAAATGCTATTTACCGTTCATAAGGAACCTTTTCATCGAATCCGATTCGACTAAGGTGGGAGAGACAGACACCCTCTAGCCACCTTATGCAACAAGTGTATGTCAGGCGGTGGAACTAGTCTCACGTAAGCGTACGTGTAAAGTCGGTCTGGGCCGCTTCATCCCACAAATACCGTCGAATGACTGTCATACTATCCTGGAACATCGTCATATAATGGTTGACCTATGATGTCCATGAAGCCCGTGTCCAGGGGAAGAAGAATTCAAGCAAAAGTCCACTCGACATGTCGAGTGGCTCTGGCACTCCGCGTGCCGTAAACAAATTCAAAGCAGTCTCTATTAAGACCCCCGCTGATGCAAGCACTCGACAGCGGTCTCGGGGACTACACCCAGTGGGTGCACTCAGAGTGCCCCCACTGAGACGGTTAACACTCAACCTATCGAGTAACTCGTCAGAAAAAAATGCACTCTAGTACTACGCATACGACGGAAATCCTGATTTCAAGTTTTCAAGACTACTGCTTATTGTCTGCGATTAGCAGTAGCCTCGGGGACTACACCCAGTGGGTGCACTTAGCATGCCTCTACTGCTTACTGAAACATTCGACAAGGGTAGCTCTATTAGAATATTCATTCGTCACTCAACCCATCGAGTGATGCGCCTCCCTGCTCTGTGAAGTGCAGTCTATCCTTATGTAGCATCATATCATGGTTTATCAATGATATCCATGAAACCTACAAGGTAGCTTCGGAGTGGTGTGATCAAAGGCAAAATGTATCCCGTATACAACAAACTCTAAGACCCCTGCCGGTGCAAGCACTCGACAGCGGTCTCAGGGACTACACCAAGTGGGTGCACTTAGCGTGCCCCCACTGGATTCGCCAATTCTCGATTAGTCGAGCGACAAAAAACATCCATCATTGGAATATCCGTCACTCGATCCGTTGAGTGACACACCCCTCCCCACTCTATGAAGTGAAGTCTATCCTTATGTAGCGTCATATCATGGTTTATCAACGATATCGATGAAACCTACAACATAGCTGCGAAGTGGTGCGACGAAGAGAAAACGTATCAAGCATACGACAGACTCTAAGACCCCTACTGAGGCAAGCACTCGACAGCGGTCTCGGGGACTACACCTAGTGGGTGCACTCAGAGTGCCCCCACTGATCCAAAGCCTACTCGATTAAGACCCGATCTATTCGAGTGGGGAAATTTCAAAACACTCTACGACGTGGAAAGTAAGCACCCAATGGGTGTACGGTCAAGAAAAGACAGGAATTCAATCGGAAATGTACTTACAATCGAACTTACTCGGACATTGGTGCGGAGGGCCGTGTTGGCATCGTAAGCCAGCTTGCTCGCCTTGTACGCCTCCTTGGTTCGCAGCATCATCTGCTCTGCCTAGATCATAGCCTCCTTCGCAGCTCTGGTCTGATCTTCCGGGACGCTATGCAGAGGGAAAGCCGTCATGGGCGGGATCGGCGTAGTAGCTAGGGCAGCGGAAGTAGTGTGACCAGGTCCGGTTGGAGTTGATGTCACGATGGTCGAGACAGCTGGAGGGGCACTCGACAGAGGTACTGTAGGATCAGCTCCGATTCGTGTCGAGTCGCCCATCCCCTGGGAGGACTCTGCAGTTGACAGCTGAAGCGTCTGCGCGGATGAAGCTCTTCGAGTGCGGGCGCCCGAGGTGTCTAGATGTTCCTCATCGTCTTCCAGCTAGATGACCTCTGCAACGTCAATCGACAGTGTTAACTTTTGCAAGTGACGAATCTCATTCGAGTGAATCGAAGACTTGTTTAGCTCTGTGAGAAGTTGCAGCATCGGCAGTGTCAATGTCCATTGCTTCCCCTCCGTCTCGAGGAGGTGATGTTACAGAAGTAGCAGCTCTGACGGATCAAACAGTACTCGGTTAGCAACAACGCAAAGTCACAATTGACAGAAAGAATTTGAAAGAAAATACTCATGTGGAGACGACATGCATAGCCATCCTCATGCGAGGCAGTGCCTTGCAAGGTTTGGTCGTGTTCGGCTTGGGCTGCTTGGCCGACCGCTCACTCGACTTGACAGTTGAAGGGTGGCTCCGCTTCGGGTTCTTCTCACTAGGGCCTAGAGCCCTGTCCTCAGCACCTGCCGGATCCTGGCAGGACTTCGAGCGGCGTTCGCACCGAGGAGGTGACTCGACCTCTTCTTCTTCGCCAGAGTAATCGTATTCATCCTCGGAGTCAAGAGGACCATCGCCATCCACGCTACCACCCTCGCTCACTACGCCGTCTTCAGGTTGGTTCCCATTGGGAACTGGCGAGTGCATGTTCGTCCATTCCTGCATAATTCCAACAAGGAAGTCAGTCCAAAAACCAATATACCAGTCGACTATATAAATACTTCAGTCGACAAAGTGCAAATTACCAAGTTCTTCGGCGGGTTTTAGGCCGAGTAAGGCTGGATCCTCTTGGCTCCCACGGGATTGTCGCATGCCCCGGTGATGCTGCGAAGCCACTGCTCGATAGTCTCTGGTGGAACTTCTTCTGGGTGCGTCCTGGTAAAGTCCTCTGGGGCCGCATAATGCCACATGGTGTGATCCCTGGCTTGGAGCGGCTGAATCCGCCGACTGAGAAAAGTCTCCAGTAGATCCAGGCCCGTCACTCTGCCTCGAACCAGTTTCACCATGGCGTCCACCAAGGTCGCCAGTTGATCCCGTTCCTCTTTAGACACCTTTAGGGACTTGGGGACAGCTGGATGGTCAGATGTATAGGGGGAAAGGTCAGTCGACATGTTGGGTGAAGCTATGTCCTTGCAATAGAACCAAGTCGACTGCCAGCCTCTAACAGATTCAGGGAAAGTCATAGAAGGAAAAGAACTACGTGCTCTCTTTTGAAGCCCTAAACCCCCACACAGCTGCAGCACATGAGTTTTCCCATCCGACGGATCTGCTTTCTTCACCATCTGAGATCTAATCATAAAGATGTGCTTAAAGAGTCCCAAGTGAGGAGGACACCCCAGGAAGCACTCACACAAAGTTATGAAGGCAGAAAAGATGCAATAGCATTCAATGGGAAATGGTGTAGTTGAGCGCCGAAGAAATTCAAGAACCCTCTAAAGAACGAGTGGGGTGGCATAGAGAAACCTCTTTCGACATGGGAGAGGAGGAGGACCCGCTCCCCGTCGCGCGGCTCTGGCTCGCGCTCTCCTTCCGGCAACCTCCAAGCGCCTTCTGTTATGAGCCCGTCAGCAACCAAGTCGTCGATGTCCGCACGGGTGACCACTGAAGGGAGGAAGTCACCCTGCATCCATCCCGCCGGTGCGGTGAACCGAGCGGTCGAGTGCTTCTTGCCGTTGACCTTCGTCGCCCCCTTCTTAGCTCGCTCCAACTTCTCCGTGGTGCTCCTCGTCATCGTCATAGCGGCTCTCGTCAGAGAGGAACAGAGTGGGGCGCTGGGGGCAGAGGAAGCAAAGGAAGGGAGGAAGTCTGGGTGGAGATACTGTGCAAATCGCGACACATCGAGTTTTATACTCCGCCGAGTGACTCACTGACTAGTGGGCCCGCGAGATCACCGCACACTCCAACCACTGACGGTGCCCAGTACATGGCGGTATGACTAGTACGAGAATCGAGGCGTCGTGCCTCCACTTACCCTGATCGTGGCATCATCATTGCACGCGCGCGCTTCCCAAATTTTCGTATCCCGCAAAATCCGGGCCTGGCAGACCGACCCGTCACCACCCAAGATTCCTTCGATTCACTCGGAGCAGAATGTGCATTGAACATTCACTCGGACACTTTCAAGGCTGAATGGATCCAGGCGAATGATGAAGAATTCAATTGACGCAAGTTTCGTTAAAGCCCCGAATATCATTCGGAAGATTTGGTGTCTTGATTCCGAATCGACATCAACACCCCCATTCACCACTCGAACCCCGATCCATTCGGGGGCTAATGACGAGGATATGTACCTAGGGTAGGGTCCTAGGCATGACCGACATACCCTACCTAAGGACACCACACTGGAGTACTTGAAGATCTCAAACAATCTTCCGACTGGATCCCGTGTAGCACTTAAGTCACTCGACAGTTTATCCACTCGGAGACTTCTTCCTTCACTCGACAGTCGTATGTCACTCGGAAGACCTTGTTCCCAGTCGACGCCAGAAGACTAGAAGCGACCATCAAGAGGCCAACGGGCAGGCGTTAGTCCTATCGTCATTAGTAGCTTTTATTACGTACATTACCAGTAACACTAGACTTTAACCCCACGACCGGACCCTTAGATGCTGGGTAATTATGAGGGGCAGCGAACTCTATATAAGCCGCCCCTCCCCTCTAGCACAAGGGTTCGCAACCACTATAATCTCACTATTCCACATGACAAAGCTCCCGAGCACTGAGACGTAGGGCTGTTACCTCCACGAGAGGGGCCTGAACTCATACATCCGTGTGTACACCCTCGCCGTAGCTAGGACTCTGCCCTCTCCTTACGTACCCCTACCTTCTACTATTAGGCTCGTTCCCACAACACCCCCCTCTCCTCTTGTGCTGCGCCTTGGGACCTTGTGGGGGGGGGTGCACCAGCCCACCTAGGGGCTGGTTCCCTCCCACTTGCGGCCCATGCAGCCCTCTAGTGCTGGTGGCCCCACTTTGTGGACCCTCGAAACCATTCCGGTGGTCCCGGTACGTTACCGGTGATGCCCGAAACACTTCCGGTGACCAAAACCTCACTTCCTATATATGAATCTTTACCTCCGGACCATTCCGGAACTCCTCGTGATGTCCGGGATCTCATCCGGGACTCCGAACAACCTTTGGTAACCAAATACACTATTTCCCTATAACCCTAGCGTCATCGAACCTTAAGTGTGTAGACCCTACGGGTTCGGGAGGCACGTAGACATGACCGAGACACCTCTCCGGTCAATAACCAACAATGGGATTTGGATACCCATGTTGGCTCCCACATGCTCCATGATGATCTCATCGGATGAACCACGATGTCGGGGATTCAATTAATCCCGTATACAATTCCCATTGTCTACCGATACGATACTTGCCCGAGATTCGATCGTCGGTATCCCTATAACTTCTTCAATCTTGTTACCGGCAAGTCTATTTACTCGTTCCGTAACACATCATCCCGTGGATAACTCCTTAGTCACACTAATCTCATTATGATGATGTCTTACCGAGTGGGCCCAGAGATACCTCTCCGTCACACGGAGTGACAAATCCCAGTCTCGATTCGTGCCAACCCAATAGATACTTTCGGGGATACCCGTAGTATAACTTTATAGCCACCCAATTACGTTGTGACGTTTGGCACACCCAAAGTATTCCTGCGGTATCCGGGAGTTGCACAATCTCATGGTCTAAGGAAACGATACTTGACATTAGAAAAGCTTTAGCCGACGAACTACACGATCTTGTGCTATGCTTAGGATTGGGTCTTGTCCATCACATCATTCTCCTAATGATGTGATCCCATTATCAACGACATCCAATGTCCATGGTCATGAAACCGTGACGATCTATTGATCAACGGGCTAGCCAACTAGAGGCTCACTAGGGACTTGTTGTGGTCTATGTATTCACACATGTATTACGGTTTCCGGTTAACACAATTATAGCATGAACAATAGACAATTATCATGAACAAGGAAATACAATTATAACCATTTTATTATTGCCTCTAGGGCATATTTCCAACATTCCTCTAGGCCCAAACAATGGTGAAGTGTTATTTAGTCGATGTTCACATAACACCACTAGAGGAGAGACAACATACATGTTATCAAAATATCGAACGAATACCAAATTCACATGATTACTTATAACAAGACTTATCCCATGTCCTCACGAACAAATGTAACTACTCACAAAACATGTTCATGTTCATAATCAGAGGAGTATAAGTGATGATCAAGGATCTGAACATATAATATTACACCAAGTAAACCAACTAGCATCAATTACAAGGAGTAATCAACACCACTAGCAACCCACAGGTACCAATCTGAGGTTTTGAGACAAAGATCGGATACAAAAGATGAACTAGGGTTTGGAGAGGAGATGGTCCTGATGAAGATGTTGATGGAGATTGACCCCCTCTTGATGAGAGGATCGTTGGTGATGACGATGGCTTCGATTTCCCCCTCCCGGAGGGAAGTTTCACCGGTAGGATCGCCCTGCCGAGCTCTAGATTGGTTCTACCCAAGTTCCACCTCAAGACGGCGACACTTCGTCCTGAAAGGTCTCCTATGATTTTTTCCTCGACTAAACCCTCCATATGGGAGAAGATGGGCACCGAAGGGCTGCCAGGTGGGCCACAAGCTCGCTAGCCGTGGCCAGGGGGGCGGCCAGTAGGCTTGTGGCTCCCTGGTGGGCCTCCTGATGTATTTCTTTCGCCCAGTATTTTTTATATAAATAATTGTCCGTAGATTTTCAGGACTTTTGGAGTTGCACAGAATAGGTATCTCAGATTTGCGCCTTTTCTAGTCCAGAACTCCAGCTACCGGCATTCTCCCTCTTCATGTAAACCTTGTAAAATAAGAGATAAAAGGCAGAAGTATTGTACCAAAATGTGTAATAACAACCCATAATGCAATAAATATCAATATAAAATCATGATGCAAAATGGACATATCAGTTGTCACCCGGGAAGTCAACATGGAGGTTCCGACTGCCACCAAATACCTCAACTGGACGAAGACTCCGGTTACTTTTGATCAGTCTGATCATCCGTCTCACATAGCTACCCTTAGGAGGCAGGCGCTGGTCTTCGACCCAGTTGTGAACGCGTCCGACTGCGTAAAGTCTTGATGGACGGTGGCAGCGGATTGAACATAATCTATGCCGACACACTCAAGGCGATGGGCATCCCGATGTCCCAATTGAGCAAGAGCAACATGCATTTCCATGGGATTGTTCCTAGGAAGAAGGCAGAGTCACTCACACAGATCTCTCTAGATGTTGTGTTCGGAAGCGAAAAGAACTTCCAAAAGGAGCGGTTGACCTTCGAGGAGGTGGATTTCCACAGCTCTTATCATGCCATCCTGGGTAGGCCTGCCTATGCACGTTTCATGGCCAGACCATGCTACGTGTATCTCAAGTTAAAAATGCCAGGGCCGAATGGCATGATCATTGTGACCGGTGACCGGAAGATAGCCGAGGAGTGCCTCCAGCAGAACTCCAAAATTGCCAACAAGCAGGTGCTTGTAGTCGAGCTCGAAGGATACAAGAAAGAGGTGGACGCGACTGACTTGCTTAGGTCGAAACGGCCAGCTTTCGAATCGGCTTTTTTGTGAGACGATGAGACCAAGAACGTCCATGTTCACCCAAATGATCTGAGTGCCTCACCGACGAACACCTCCACATCACTCGGGGAGTAATAGGAAGCCGAGCTCATCTAGTTCCTCGCATGAGAACTAGGACATCTTCGTATGGAAGCCATCTAACATGCTCGGAGTTCCCAAGAGACTGGCTGAGCATCGAATCCAAACCGATCCCAAGGTCAAGCTAGTCAGAGAGTACTTGCATCGATCTTCTATCGAGAAGTGCAAGGCGATTGATGAAGAAATAGCTCGACTCTTAGCTGTCGAGTTCATTCGCGAGGTATACCACTCCGAGTGGCTCGCGAATGTCGTTCTGATGTCTAAGAAGGACAAATCACTCTGTATGTGTATTGAATTGAAACACCTCAGTCGGGCATACCCGAAAGATCATTTTCCTTTACCACGCATAGATCAGATATTGGACTCTACTGCCGGATGCGAACGCCCGTTGTTCCTGGATGCGTACTCCGGGTACCACCAAATCCGAATGTACGAGTCCCATGAAATAAAAATGGCCTTCATCACCCCATTCGGGTGTTTTTTTATTTCTAGGAAAGGTCGCGACCTCCTGAGTAACCTCACTGGAACCTTCGCGAACCTACGACGCTTCGGAATAAAGTTGAATCCACCAAGTGAACATTCAGAGAGCTTGCAGGAAAGTTTCCTGGTTTCCTTGTTTTTGAACATGGGATCGATGCCAATCCAGAAAAATCGGTGCCATGCATAGTCCGAATGAAACAACCAGAACGCTTGTGTGACGTGCAAAGGCTGACAAGTTGCCTTGCAACCCTGAGCCGATTCATCTCAAGACTTGATGAGAAGGCCCTGCCTCTTTACCGACTGATGAAAAAGTCTGAGAAGTTCGAGTGGACTACTATTCCACCCAGCCGGTGTTAGCTGCTACAGGAAGCCAGGAACCTTTACGCATGTACATCGCAGCTACTAACCAACTTGGGAGCACCGTCCTTGCAGTAGAGCGCGAGGAGCCAGGAAAAATATTCAAAGTTCAAAGGCCCATTTATTATATCTCAAAAGTCTTGACCCCCTCCAAGAAAAGGTACTCGGATTATCAAAAGATGGTCTATGGTATTTACCAGACCGTAAAAAAGGTGGTTCACTACTTCCAAGATAACCCAGTCACAGTCATCAGCAATGCCCCCTGTCGGAAATTTTGCATAATCGAGACGCTGTGGGCCGTGTGGCAAAGTGGGAAATTGAGCTCCTTCCATCGGAGATCAAGTTTGAAGCCAAGAAAGCAATCAAGTCCTAAGCATTGGTTGATTCTATGGCCGAGTGGATTGAGCAAGAGCAACCAACCCCAAGTGTTCCTGAGCACATGATTATGTTCTTTGACGGATCCAAGATGCTCAATGGCTCGGGGGCTGGTGTTATTCTCGTTTCTTCTAAAGGAGACCAGATGAATTATGCCCTCCAAATCCACTTTGATTCATCAAACAATGAGGCCGATTATGAAGCCCTCCTGTATGTGCTCCAAATGGCTATATCACTCGGCATTCATCGTTTGATGGTCTATGGTGATTCGGACCTTGTTGTCAACCAAGTGATGAAAGAGTGGGACATTCGGAGTCCAACTATGACTGGCTACTGCAATGCCGTCAGAAAACTAGAGAAGAATTTTGAAGGTTTGAAACTGCATCACATTCCTCGCGTAAAGAATCAGGCGGTAGACGATCTGGCAAAAATTGGATCCACTCGACGGGCAGCTCCCAAAGACATATTCCTCGAACATCTGCGCGCTCCTACAATTGCAGAAGATCATTTCACAGAGAAGCCCCCACAAGTAGTTGGTCCATCAAATCCGACTGAGGTTGACGTCCCAGCTGTGGTCGACTTAGTTCACGAAATGCTGGTAATCACTCCTGAGTGGACTCAACCTTATTTGGCATACTTGCTCCGGCAAGAACTCCTCGAAGATGAAGAAGAGGCTCGCTGAATTGTCCATCAATCCAATTAGTTCAAAGTTTTTGGGGATCAATTGTACGAGAAAATCACTACAGGAGTCACTAAGAAATGCATCTCCCCAGAGGAAGGGTTGCAGATCCTACACGAGATTCACTCAGGAACTTGTGGTCATCACGCATCCTCTAGGAGATTGGTTGCCAAGGCTTTCCGAGTGGATTTTTATTGGCCTAGAGCCAATGAAGCTGCTAGAGATCTGGTTGATCTGTGCATCGGGTGTCAATTCTATAAGAACAAATCCCACAAGCCTGCGTCCACGTTAAATACAACCCCACTCACTTGGCCATTCGTCGTGTGGGGCCTCGACATGGTTAAATCTCTATGAGGGAGTCCTGGATTAAGGGGTCCTCGGGGGTCCGACCTATTTCTATGGGCTGGACTATATGGGCCACTTACCGAACATATGATCAATTGAAGGCCCTATCTCCAAGATGGAAGTTTCGGTAAGCACGACTTGTACTCCACGTTTGATGTAGTGAATAGGCATGTCTATCTCATAGGCATGTAGCCGACCATGTGTAAACCCTAGGTATCCCCGCCGTATATATATGCCGGAGGGTTTTAGGTTGTAGAGACAAGACAACTCGTCTAGGGTTAGCTATTCGATCTCAAGGTAGATCAACTCTGTAACCCCCATATCTTTAATAGAATCAAGCAAGACATAGGGTATTACCTCCATAGGAAGGCCCGAATCTTGGTAAAACCATGTCCCCTTCGTCTCCTATCACTATCGATTCTAGTCTCATAGTTCGGGACCCCCTACCCGATATCCGCCGGTTTTTACACCGACATTGGTGCTTTCATTGAGAGTTCCACTGTGAGCACCCAAGGAATCGATGTCTGGCCTTGTCATTGATACGTCTCCATCGTATCTATAATTATTGATTGTTTCATGCCAATATTCTACAACTTTCATAAACTTTTGGCAACTTTTCATACCATTTTTGGGACTAACATATTGATCTAGTGCGCAGTGCCAGTTCCTGTTTGTTGCAGGTTTTTTGTTTCACCGAAAATCCATATCAAACGAAGTCCAAACGCGATAAAAACTTACGGAGATTTTTTCGGAATATATGTGATTTTTGGGAAAAAGAATCAACATGAGACGATGCCCGAGGAGGTGGCAAGCCTGCTAGGTGCGACCCACACCCCTGGTCGCGCCTGGCAGGCTTGTGGCCACCCCTTAAGTTAGTTGGAGCTCTCCTTTCTCCACAAGGAAGATATTTTTATAATAAAAATCCCCTCAAAATTTCAGTCCGATCGAAGTTACGGATCTCCAGATATTTAAGAAACGGTGAAAGGCCAGAATCTAGGAGCGCACAAATAGAAGGAAACAAAGAGAGAGAGAGATCCAATCTCGGAGGGGCTCTCGCCCCTCCACCGCCATGGAGGACAAGGACCAAAGGGGAAACTCTTTTCCCATCTAGGGGGAGGTCAGGGAAGAAGAAGAAGGAGGGGGGCTCTCTCCCCCTCTCGCTCGGTGGCACCGGAATGCCGCCGGGGTCATCATCGTGACGGCGATCTACTCCAACAACTCCGTCATATTCACCAACACCTCCGTCACCTTCCCTCATCTATCTACATCAGTCCACTCCCCCGCAACCGGCTGTACCCTCTACTTGAACACGGTGTTTTATGCTTCATATTATTATCCAATGATGTGTTGCCATCCTATGATGTTTGAGTAGATTTTTGTTGTCCTATTGTTTGATTGATGATCATGATTGGTTTGAGTTGCATGTTTTATTATTGCTGCTGTCCTATGGTGCTCTCCGTGTCGCGCAAGCATGAGGTATCCTCGTTGTAGGGTGTTCCAATGTGTTCATGATTCACCTATGGTGGGTTGCTTGAGTGACAGAAGCATAAACCCGAGTATGTGGGTTGTTGCATATGGGAGTAAAGAGGACTTGATACCTTATAATGCTATGGTTGGGTTTTACCTTAATGATCTTTAGTAGTTGCTGATGCTTGCTAGAGTTCCAATCATAAGTGCATATGATCCAAGTAGAGAAAGTATGGTATCTTATGCCTCTCCCTCTTATAAAATTGCAATAATGATGACCGGTCTAGTTATCGATTGCCTAGGGACAATACCGCAACTCCTACCACCAGTTTTCCACACTCGTTAAACTATATTAGTTGTTTCCTTATCTTAGCAGACCCTATTTTTTATTTACGTGTTCTTTATTATCTTTCAAACCTATCCCGTTACACCTACAAAGTACTTCTAGTTTCATACTTGTTCTAGGTAAAGCGAACGTTAAGCGTGCGTAGAGTTGTATCAGTGGTCGATAGAACTTGAGGGAATATTTGTTCTACCTTTAGCTCCTCGTTGGGTTCGACACTCTTACTTATCGAAAGAGGCTACAACTGACCCCCTATACTTGTGGGTTATCAAGACCTTTTTCTGGCGCCGTTGCCGGGGAGCAATAGCGTGGGGTGAATATTATTGTGTGTGCTTGTTTGCTTTATCACTAACTAATTTTTATTTTTCTGTTATTAACTTGTTTTCTGTCTTTAGATATGGGTAGGAAATGCAAAATACCATAAAAATTAGATGTAGTTGCTGCTCCAAAAGTTGAGGAACCACTAGTGTTCCGTACCACCGAAGAATATTACTTGGGTCATCTTCGATCCACTTGTGCTCATGCTGAAAACCCAACTAGCTTAGTTGAGGGAAAATCATTAAATGAGCACGCTCATTATGTGCGACACCGCATATCTCAAAAAGGGAAACTCTTGTGGCATCAAATTAATACTTTGTGTTGCTATTCTTGGAATCTATGCAAAATTTATGATTTTACTTGTTGTTCTAAAGAAGCTGAAAAACACCTTCCCTACCAATGTGTGTTTAATGATAATGAAGTATTATCCTCTGATGCCAAGGAGGCCTATTGCTATAATGATGTTGAACAAATTGAAGAATTTGTTGCTTTTCAGGGTGCCTATGAAATTGCCTCTTTCATTTAAAAGTATGATGCCACTCTTTACAATTCTGAAATTTTTGCCATACTTAAATATTCTATGAAAACTATGCTTCTAATGCTTATGTTAAAGAGTTTATTGAAAGAATGACCACTGCCTTGGCAGAGACTAATATTTTGTAGGAATCTATGGAAGAGGAAGTTGCTGAAATTGCAAGCTCATTAGATGAAAAAGATAAGGAGGAGAACGAAGAACAAAAGGAGGAAGAGCGGATTAGCTACCCGTGCCCACCTTCTAATGAGAGTAACTCTTCAACTCATACATTGATTAATTTCCATTCTTTCTTACCAAAGGATGAATGCTATGATCCCTTGGATTCTTTTGAAACTCTTTTTGATGAACTATATGCTTGCTATTCTTGTGGCCATGATGCCAATATGAATTATGATTATAAAGATGAACTTGCTATAGTTCCATATGTTAAGCATGAAATTGTTCCTATTGCACCCACACATGATAGTCCTATTATCTTTTTGAATTCTCCAAACTATACTATGTCGGAGAAGTTTTCACTTATTAAGGATTATATTGATGGGTTGCGTTTTCCTATTGCACATGATGATTTTAATGAATATAATATGCATGTTCTTGCTGCTCCTACTTGCAATTATTACAAGACAGGAACTACATCGCCACCTCTCTATGTTTCTGATACAATAAAATTGCAAGAAACTATGTATGCTATGCATTGGCCTTTACTTGGTGTGAATGAATTGTTCTTGTATGACATGCCAATGCAAAGGAAGAGAGTTAGACTTCGTTTTTGCATGATATATGTTAATTTGTGCTCACTACTAATTACAAATCATTGTTAATTAAAATTGACTTTGATATACCTTGGGATCCGGGTGGATCCATTACTTGAGCACCGTATGCCTAGCTTAATGGCTTTAAAGAAAGAGCTCCCAGGGAGACAACCCGGAAGTTTTAGAGAGTCATTTTATTCTGTTGTGTGCTTTTATATAGGTTACAAACAAAAAATAAAGTGGGGAACTTAAAACCTTTTCAAAAACAAAAGTGGAAGTGAGAAAGACAAGCAACGTTGAAGCGGCCTTGAACTTTGTTCATGCCCATGGAAACTTTGTGAATCTTCATTACAGAAACTTTTCTAGAAAAATAATTATTCCCTTGTATAAATCCATTGTATTATAAAAATAATTTGCCAAGATTTGCCTTTAGGACAATTAAATTGCTTGTTTGATATGTGCTGTGTAAAAACAGAACCTTTTGCTGAAGTGTTTGAATTTCTATATTTTATTGGAGCATGCAAAAATTCTGAAATTTTTACAAAATACTGTTATACAAACTCTTGACCACTTCCTAATTTTTTCGAATTTTTATAGTAACAGAAGTATGGTGAATGTTCAGATTACTACAGACTGTCCCGTTTTTGACAGATTCTGTTTTTGATGCATTGTTTTGCTAGTTTTCATGAAATTGTTGACTGTATCGGTGGTATAATCCATGGAAAACTTATATTTAAGTAGATACAATGCAATAAAAATTTGAATTATTTGACAACAATACTTAAAGTGGTAATTTGCTTTATTATACAAACGGATCTCACGAGGTTTTCGTTAAGTTTTGTGTGATTGAAGTTTTGAAGTTTTGGGTGAGATCACGATGGATGAAGGAATAAGAAGTGGAAAGAGACTAAGCTTGGGGATGCCCGAGGCATGCCAAGGTAATATTCAAGGACTCCCAAGAAACTAAGCTTGGGGATGCCCCGGAAGGCATCCCCTCTTTCTTCCAACAACCATCGATAATTTTACTTTGAGCTATATTTTTATTCGTCACATGATATGCGTATATCTTGGAGCGTCGTGTGCTTTTTATTTCTCTTTTAATAATGCACCATGCTGGTATGAGATAGTCCTTGGTCGATTTATAGAATGCTTCATGCACTTCACTTATATCTTTTCAGTATGGCTTTATAGAATGCATCGTGTGGTTCACTTATATCATTTGAAGTTTGGATTGCCTGTTTCTCACATATAGAAAACCGTCATTTGTAGAATTCTCTTTTGCTTCACTTATATTTGTTAGAGCATGGGCATATTTTTTATAGAAATAATTAAACTCTCATGATTCACCTATATCTATTTAGAGAGTTAACAGGAGTTGGTCATTCACATGGTTAGTCATAAAATCCTACATAAAACTTGTAGATCACTGAATATGATGTGTTTGATTCCTTGTAATAGTTTTGCGATATAAAGATGGTGATATTAGAATCATGCTAGTGAATAATTGTGGATTGGTAGAAATACTTGTGTAAAGGTGTGACGCCCCCAATTTCGACCGTACGCTAAACATACACGCAATGCGTATGACGAAGATTAGGGACTCACTAATCAATATCACAACACAACTCTAGACACAAATTAAAGTCATACAGCTTCATATTACAAGCCAGGGGCCTCGAGGGCTCAAAAACAAAGCTCGACAAGCACGATTCAGCGGAAGCAAAAATATTTGAGTACATACATAAGCTAAACAAGTTTTGCCTTAATAAGGCTAGCACAAACATAACACAGATTGAAAGAGGCGAGGCCTCCTACCCGGGAACCTCCTAACTACTCCTGAGCATCGACATTCTCCACGTAGTAGGCTCCAACGGTGGTGTAGTAGTCGTCTCCGACATACTCCATCTCTTGGGCTCCGTCATGTGAACGCAGAATCGTATCGAGGGGAAAGAGAAAGCAAAGTAGCGGTGAGTACTCACCCAAAATACTCGCAAGACTGACATCAAAACTATGCTAAGTATGTATCAGTATCAAGGAATGAGGTTATATCTAGGCTGACTACAGAAAGCAAGAATAGGGGGAAGGCCTAGTCCTATCGAAGACTAGCATCCTCAGGATCTTGCAGCATTAGAAGAGAGTAGACTGGTAACACACATATAACAATATTTTATTGCAGCGATTTTATTAAGTAATCACTTCCAGAGATTCTTCCTCGACTCCCTACGAGGAAGCAATCCCGGAGCCAACATTCATTTCAATTTAAAGTCACAATTTTAGTTGTAGTAGGTCAAGGTACAAGTCCAAGTCGTCCTATTACCGTGGACACGACTATTCGAATAGATGAATTCATCCCTGCAGGGGTGCACCGCATTTCCAACACGCTTGATCACCTCCGTCTAGACACACTTTCCTGGGTAATGCCCGGCCTCGGGATCCAAAATGCCGTCGCCCCATCTAGGCTCAATAAAGAGGCCAACCCTCCAGTCTAAATCCTAAGTGCGCAGGTTCATGGGCCCACTTGCCCTTGCACTCCTGCACGATGCATAGGCACCCGGAAGAAGACCTAGTACACTCAGTCTGGGAGCTGTACCTTCCGGACTAATTTGGCACGCACCGCTTCATTGCTAACGTCCGAAGAGCTTTGGCTGATACAACGACGTTGAGTACCCATAACTTCTCCCACATGAAGGTTTTGTGCGTAAAAGGTCAAACGACCAACTCAGATCAAATACCCAACCCATTAGCATTTTATTAATGCGGGGCAAGCACGACCCATAAAGTGCGGTCCCGTCGCCCTGTCCCGAGGATGTGTGGCAAAGGCCTCTCGCCAGTCCACGCCTCATCATCACCCTTTTGGATGCCTTACCGGCGCATCCCACCACATCTTACACACAGATACCCTTGGGGCCGACCTGTTTCAAGACTATCGGGAACTCAGGTCCACCTCAACCAGGGTGGTACCACCTGTCCCTCCAGTCCCGTCTTTCACATGCAAACAAGGTCAAGTTGAAGTAACTGTGTTTTTATACACCAAGTGGATATCCGAGGAATCACCCTCGATGGATCCCACTCGAGGTATGTGTATGAAAAGAGTCGCTATCGATAAATGGGAAGGAGGAATCACCCTCGATACCTACGATCGATTAGCTACACTACAGAATTAACACCGGGAGTGCTAAGTGAGGTATCACCATCGGCACTCGGTAGTAGCTCTGCAGTGCCATACTAAAGGGGTGTGAGGTGATGTGAGGGGCCTGGCTCGTCGGTCGGTTGACCGAGTCTTCGGGTCGTCGAGTCGTCGAGTCATCGATGAAGAAGCAGGGGCAACTGGGACTAAGGGGTCACTGGGGATTCATTGATCAACCTATACTAAACAGTTTATATGATTGCAGGTATAGTAGCAGTTTATAAAAAACAGGCTATGCATCAGAAATAGGAGCTAGCTAATGCAATAGCAAAATCTAATGCAAGAATGAGAGGGAAGAATGGGCGATATCGGAATGCTCAAGGGGGGGGGTTGCTTACCTTGCTGCTCTGTGGCAAAGGACTGATCATCAACGTCGTAGTCATACCCAGCAGCAACGTCAGTCTTGGGGTCTACCGAAGAGAAGAGGGGGGAAGAAACAATAGGTATAAAGGAGACAAATGCATCATGATGCATGACATGGCAATATACAGAGCTAGCTATGCACCAACGCAGTATTACACGTCGCAGACGGATCGGGAGAATATGTGCTGATATTTCCCGGGTCTCTCGCTTTTACCGAACATATGAAAACGATGGAAAAGTTCCATGGTCGCTATACTAGGAGCACGTGACAGACTAACGGACAACATATTCAGATTCGTAGAATTTTTCTGATCAACTTTCATGTATAATTTATTTTCATTTGAGTTACGAATTATTTAATATTAATTTTTAAAGATTTAATCAATTTGACATTAAACATATTTAAATAAATTTGAAAATAGCATTATGACATCAGCATGACTTGGTCAACTAACATGTGGGTCCCATTTGTCATCCACTCCTAACTAATCAAAAAGGTTAATTAACCTCATTAGTTTAATTAAGTTAATTAACTAATTACTTAAATAATTAATTAACAAATTAATTAATTGATTGATTGATTTACTGATTAAACATTTTATTGAATTATATATAATTCATTCTGTTTTTTTAATGTGTTAGGGGCAGTTGGCCCCATCTATCATTGGCCCAAGGCCATGGATGTGTGGGCGTGTACGCGCACGAGCACGACAGAGGCCGTGGCGCGGCCGCGGTCAGTGGGTGCCGGCGCCGGGCGTCCGTGCCGAGCGCGGGAGGGCCAGAGGCGGCGCAGCCATGGGCTAGGCCGGCCGACAACAGCGATGAGCTGCGGCGGGCAGGGACGCGCGCGCGGGTGGGGCCGCGCGGGCCAGGCGGAGGCGGGGCACGCAGGAGCAGGCGAGCGAGCGGGCACGTGTGTATGGGCATGGTGCTGCGAGGCATGGAAGGGCGATGGAGCGCACCCCGCGGTGCGACGGGCACGACGGCGGCCACGCGGGCCGAGCGAGGGAGGGGGGACAGACGGGACTCACCCCCGTTTCCAAGGGTTCGGGGGTCGGCGAGGCTCGATGGAGCTCGTCGGGGGAGCGGTCGACGACGGCGAGGTTGCGACGAGGCGACGACGATGTCGGGCGGCGGCGATGGGCGCCCGGGGACAGACGAGGGAGAGGGAGGGTTTCGAGCTAGGGTTGTGGCTGAGCAAGGGGAGGGTCACGAGGGGGCTTTGGGGCGACGCGTTGGCGACAATGCGGGGGCGCCGGTGAGGAGGTGCGGTCGGGGCGCTAGCGGCTTACCCCGATCCAGATCAGGATCGGGGGGAGGAGGAGAGGGAGCGAGGTGCATGGGGGGAGTGGGGCGACGGGGGAGTGTCGATGGGGTCGGGGGGGGGGGGGTATCCCCAGGGGTGGCCGGGGTGGGCCGTCCTGCTGGGCCGGTGGCCTAGTTGGGTCAGGAGGGGATTATCCTTTTATTGATTTTTTTATTTTTATTTTATTAGTTTCCTACGGTTTTAATTATTTTAGTAATAATTTAATTTCTGTAAAAGATGTGACCCAACCCAATATTGCAATTGTAATATTTGGTAGATCCACAAAAAGTTCGATGACTTTTAGAATTGTTTGAAAACAACCAAAACCAAATGGTATAATATTAATTGATTTTGCCACTGTTATAAATGTATTAGAGGCACAAAACCAATTGATAAAATGTTGTTTACAATTTTAGAATAGCTTAGGGAATATTTGCAACCCAAGCAAGATATTTGATTTGAGGTTTTGCAAAACTTTTAATTTCACTTTTCAAAAGATTTCGAATTGCGAAGGAATTTGAATCAGGGTTGATTCCAACAGCGATCATAATTGGTTAGCAAAAATGGATTAGCATAATCCTCAGATTACTATAGCTTGATTACAGAGTGTACTGTAGCGCTTAATCCAGGGTGTCACAATTCTCCCCTACTAATAAGAATTCTCGTCCCGAGAATTAAGAAGTAGAAGGAAAAGGCCCAGGGTGTTCTGCACGAAGATGATCTTCGCGTTCCCAAGTGGCTTCATCTTCAGAATGATTTGCCCACTGCACTTTGAAGAACTTAGTAACCTCCTGACGAGTCCGACGTTTAGTTTCACCAAGAATGCGGACCAGTTGCTCTTTATAAGAAAGGTTTTATTGCAGTTTAAGCATATCATGACCCACTGCTCGGATAGGATCCTTGAAGCAGCGATGAAGCTATGACACATTTAACACATCGTGAACCTGAGAAAGGTTTGGCGGTAGTTCCAGTTGATATGCCACTTTACCACGCCTTTTGAGAAGAGTCAAAGGACCTGTATCACAAGGAGCCAGCTAGCCCTAGATCCCAAAATGGTGTGCACCTCTCATTGGCGTGACTCGAAGATAAGCCTTTTCGTGAGGTTGATAGACCATATCCTTGTGATGACGGTCATACTGACTCTTCTGACGAGACTGGGCAGCCTTCAGGTTTGCATGAATAATGCAGACTTGATCTGCGGCTTGTTGGATAGTATCTGGACCGATGAGTGTACGTTCCCGAGTTTCTGACCAGTTCAGAGGAGTTCGACACTTACGTCCATATAACACTTCAAAGGAAGCCATCTTCAGACTAGCTTGATAGCTATTGTTGTAGGAGAACTCATCATACGGGAGCGATTCCTCCCATTTCTTGCTGAAAGAAATGACACAAGCTCGAAGCATGTCTTTGAGAATCTGATTGACTCTTTCAACTTGCCCCTGGGATTGAGGGTTAAAAGCGGTGTTGAATGAAAAATGAGTTCCCATGGCTTCTTGGAAACTTGCCCAGAACCTTGAAGTGAATAAGCTGCCATGGCCTGAACTAATCACCAATGGAATACCAACATAGACATATATAGATTTGCCAGCTGACTAGCAGTGATAGTCTCCTTAACAGCCAAAAAGTGTGCAACTTTGGATAGTCGGTCAAGGATGACAAGAATAACATCATTACCTTGGACGGTGGCTCAGGATTTACATATGAAGCCAAGTGCAACAAAAACTTTGTATTTAGAGATGTACAGGAGAGTCATGTTTCGGTCCTGTGGAACTTTGGGTTATGGGCCCGCCATGTGGGTTAAGAGTAGGAAGAGCGGTGACATCTTGCATGATCATGGAAGCAAGATCTTCCAGAGGAGATCTTGTCAGTTAAGTTGGCAACAATGTCGGTACCAAGGGCGGGGGACGAATAGAACCATTTTCTTGCTCGTTTAAACGAGGCGGACCAATAGGCAAAGTTCTCGTCCACCGGCAGTTACCGGAATGTTATCAACAATAGTAACAGGGCCTTACTGATAGAGTTGATCACCGAGGTGTTTACCTAAGCAGGGGATTACCACTGTTCAGATAATTTGATTACAAGAACGGGGTGAACAGACCAATGGAAATGGAAAAATGTGTTTATACCCAAGTATTTGAGTGTACCTTTCCCAAAGACAAACACAACACGATATATGTGACAGGACATCAAGTACACAACCATTTAGGTAAGGGGACAGGACATCAAGCACTACAAATGAACTCTAAAAAGGTTGAAAGTTGGCATGGTATTATCATTTCACCCACATAGCATGTGCTAAAAAGTTGAGAGGGTTACATCAAAAAACGGATGCACTTCGTGTACAAAATGGACAATCTCTTTCGAAGTATATATTAGGGTTTCATATGAAAACTCATCTGTTACAAGAGGCATTTCATTTCTTCACATGTAACTGCAATGATATTCTAGATCAAAGGCATCATCATAATAGTTGTGGAGAGAAAGTCTTCACTTTTTCTTCGCTTGTGTACTTTAGTTATTGCACCATAACCATCACCTCATGCTTAGTGACATCCCAGAAGGTTTGGAAAAACTTGACCGGCGGACCATCGGGGCCTGGAGCGGATGATGGGTTCATCCTTCTAATGGCCGCCCTAACTTCCTCCTCCGATAACGGGGTCGTCAGGGCCGCGTTCTCCTCTACCGAGACACATCGGTGGCCGGTCGAGAAGTCATCTGCCAAGGCGAGGCCACTTCTAGGAGAGGAAGAGAAGAGGGCCCTATAAAAGCCATCGACATGCTCGTGAATCGGAGCCGAGCTCTCGAGGAGGGTCTCTCCATTCCGGAGCAAGGGGCTGGAATTCTGGTGCCTACGACTGTTGGCGATGGCCTGGAAATATGCCGTATTGGCATCACCCTGGAGAACCCATTTCTGGGTACCTCAAAGTCTCCAGTACGCCTCCTCATCATCCTCGAGGTCATAGTGTAGCAACCACTCATTGAGGGAAATGCCTACCGAGTCAGCCCAAAGGTCTAGCGCCTGAATGGCGACGAGCATGGATTGCTTGCGCTCCCACATTTCCCGGCCTAGATTTGCACCCCATCCCTTCGTGAACTGTCATGCGCGCTTGGCGTAGAAGTGCCAATGGTCGATCGCGAAAGAGGACCGGTGGGGGGGGGGGGGGGGCGACCGGGCCTCAGTCCAGCAAGCGCGGAGAGAGGTAACAAAACCGTTCTGGTTAAGTCAAAAGGTTTCGAAGCAAAAATGGGGGGAAGAAGGGAACGGTCATTTTCCGGAAAGAGGAGCAACGGGACATGATCCGAGCCAATTCGGGTGATAGCCCGGAGGGAGGCTAGGGGAGAACGGAGTTCCCAGTCAAGAGAGACCAGGACCCGGTCTAGGACGGAGAGGGTCGGGTCCGCCTGATGGTTGGTCCTGGTGAACCTAGCACCAACCCTATCTAGTTCCTGAAGGCCAAGTTCAGCAATGCAGTCATTGAACATTTGCATCCTTTGGAAGTTAACTAAGCCGTTTCTCTTATCCTCCGCAAAGCGGATGGGAGGTTGAAGTCACCGCCTGCCAAAACTGGAAGGGTAGCGACGGAGACATTCCTGCTATGCTCTGCAAGGAAGGTCGCGGATCGGCTGTGGTCAGCCGGTCCATAAACAACAATGATCTCCCATTTGAAGTTGATAGCCCACTTGAAGATCTCCATACTGACAAAGAATTCGCCTCGGACCATCCTGCCTACCTCGAAGGTGGCATCCTTAACACATAGAAGCATCCCCCTGAGTGGCAGGCAATCCCACTAGAAGGGAGCCAGTGACAGGCAAACATGTGGGTGCTCAGGCGCTCGAGTTCAGTCAAGGAAAACTCAGTGCGCATGGTTTCTTGGACGGACACAATGTCAATAAGTTCGTCGTGCATGTACTCAACATGTTGGCGGCGCCGACCATCTTGGCCGAAACCGCGAAGGTTGCAAAAGAGCATCTGCATCACGAGGCCATTGAGGGCCTGCTTGACCCCAAGACACGAGAGGCACTTTGGACTCGGAGTGCTGCGACGCGGGATCGCATGCCACCCCGAACCTCGATGGTCACCGTCGGAGGCCAAGCAGCCGACCGTGAGGAGGGGGGCGGACCACTAGTGGGCAGTCCATCTGGGCCGGGGACTAAGGGAGAGGCGATACGGGCGCGGGCCTCAGCCACCCGGTCATCCAGAATTTCCCGAGCGCGGATCGCCTCAATCTGGGAGAGGGGAGGATCAACTTATCCCTGAAGACGATCGCCGAGTCGGTCACGATCTTAGCTAAGTGACCGAGCGGAATGGATTCTAGAGCTGAGAACGAGCAGTTGAAAGAACTTGCTAAAATGGACGGGGTACCTGGCTTGAGGTTGCGTGACGCGACATTGAGCCCTGCCCGCTCCAGGATGGGCAAGGCTGGGCTGCCAGGGGGCCGCGCCGCATCAGTCCGCATGCTGTGCCAAGAGGACTTCACTAGGGTCGAGGTCGACCTGCCCCTCCCAGAGTACGTCGCCGTCCTGGGTGGGTGAGGGTGAGCAGCCAAAGGCGTGGTCACCACGAAGGGTCCCACCTCAGAGGCATCAGCCGTGTGCAAGGAGCAGGGAGCCGGGAGCAGTCGGAGGCGGGTACCAGGGCCAGCAAAGGAGAAGGTGCCCGGGGGGATTGGACCTGCTCCAGGGGAGAGCAGGCATCCCCCTCCCCCTTGGTGAAGGTTCGAGCACTGCCACGCCACTGTTAGAGATAGGCGCGGCGACATGCACCATCGGGGCCGAAAGCTCCACTTGAGTCTCGGAGACCACCACAAGAGTGGAGTAGGGGAAGGTTCCAGCGTCGAGGTGGGTGAGCGAGGGGAAGTCGCCGACAGGTCCAACAAACCCACACTGGAGACGTCGCTCTTGCCCGACGAGCGACTGGGGGAGGTCCCGACAATCGGCGGGTCAGGTCCAGTGAGGGGCTCCAACCGAGGAGGGGGAGCCTGAGGGGCAACTAGGAGGGGGAGATGAGTCGAGGTGCGCCGACCCACCTGCCCTCGCCCCTAGCTATCGTCGAGGGCAAAGGATCCGGTGGGGGGAGGGGGGGCTGTCCTCCGAGCCCTCATCGTCGTTGGAGTGGTGCGAGCACTTGTGTTACCCGTGGTAGTCATCGTGATCGTCCTAGCCATCGCTGGGCGGGCCATCGCCAGAGAGGCGAGGGCAACCCCCATGGTTGGGCGGTTCTTGGGTGATCGTGAGGTCGATCCCCTCGTCGTTGAAGAACATCCGAACCACGGCCCGAACCTTGGAGGAGTCTAGCCACTTGACCTTCACGCGGACCTCCTCCTCCTTGCGGAGCGAGAGCTCGTCCATCACCACGCCAAGGAACTTGGACATGCTGCTAATCACTCTCTCCGAGCGAGCAATGTCTGGTAGGCCAGCGATGAGGATCTAGGCCGTGTTGAGGACCACAACCGCCAGGGCGTCGTGGGCCGACTCTGAGATGTCTACCACGAGCTTGTGCAACGGAAGTGTAATGTCACCGCTCCGAGTGGCGTAGCAAGTGCAAGTGCAATGGCACCCTAGAACTTTGCGTATAGTAGATGGGAGATCATGGTCCAGGTACTTAGAATCACTTGGCAATTCAAAGTCAATAACTAAGCTGTCATGTGATTTAAAAAAAACAATTATGTTTGGCATCTTAGAATGTAATATTCCTCTTTGTGACATGCATCCTCCCTTTTATGTAAGTTGTTGCATACATTCCTAGACGTTGCAATAAAAATCTACGTTTAATGGAAAATGAGAGAGAGGTAGGGATCTCCATCTGGCGCACTCGCAATTATTTTTGGAATATTATATTATATTATTTTGTTGCCATGGAAATGCTAACAAAAAAACTTGTTGATCATCTCATGAATTCTCCTTCTACATTATGCACTCTTCACAAAGAAAATTTACATTGGAGTACTTCAGGGCATGACACATTCTTCCTGATCGTATGTGGACCATCAATTTCTCAACCAACATGTTTTCTCACATAATAAATATGGCGACATCATTTTGATTTTTCAGATGCTAGTACCCATTTCCTTATATATGATCAAAATGTTTGTGAGGTAAAATTCTGAAATGACTTGTAGCTTCGTTTGGAGATGGTGCACAACAAACATAACATATTGCATATATAATAGTTTAGTTTAGGAAAGATCAGTTAAAAAATAGAAATGGGAAAGAAAACTGGAGAATATAATAACTAAAATATATGGACGGGTCTCCCTAACCCTAAATCTTGTGAAAACCAAGTGCGTAGAGTTTTCATGCCAACATGTTTCCTGCAAACACCTTAACACGTTTTGTTTTAGTTTGCCAACATTTGGAAATAATTAGAGAGAAAATATTGGAATGCAATTTTTGAAAGAGTTTTTTTTTAGAATTCTTTCAAAAGATCTTAATTTTTGTGCTATATTTGACAAGTAAGAATAGCTTATTCCTATATATGTCACATGGGTTTCATAATTATAGGAATTGGTTCCATAACCAACATTGTGCCTAAATGGAGCGAGTAAGTGAAATTGTAATGGTTGAACATTGTGTTACACAAAATAATGAAATAAAAGGAGAAAATATAAACATATTCATAGACTAATTCAGCGATGTGAAATACATGTGGTGAAAGAATTATAATATTTGAATGTGATTTTCTAATTTCTAACAGCGCACTCCATCCGTTTTACCTTTGTATATTACTTTTTCAGTAAATCATTATCCATGATGGAATATGTTTTCATGTTATAGAAATTAATATCAACATTCACAACAGTAAATCACTATCGATGATGGAACACGTTTTGATATTTTATTTAATAGGTGTTGTAGGTGTTGATATTTTAAATAAATTTTTTGCAATTTTTTTTTAAATATTTCCTTAACAAAAAACTACTATCAGGAGTAAAAAGAGATATGGGGAGTACAAATACATAACTAAATTATCTAGTGCTATTTTAGGATAAAATGTAACTAACGTATGCCATGTAACAATAGAATATATTCCAATATGAGTTATCTAAAGGAGGGCCTGAAACATGTATGAACTTCAAGTGGCAAAATTTACATGAAAGTATGGTAAAAAAATGTAAAATAATATTTACGGTAAACCTACTTAATACTCCAGAGTCGAGACAAATATTAACTAAAAAGCACCATGTTACGAAAGTAGTAATCTACCTATCATTAGATAATTATTTATTTCCCAATCGAGTTATTAATATGGCTTTTGTAATATCAAAATAAATCCATCGAGAAGATATCTCCATAAAGTACACACATGAAAATAGCTATTGCAAATAAGTTATCCGAAATTCATAGTATTTATTGCAAATGCCAAATGGTATACCAATGTTTGTAAGAGAAATCAAGCAATTTTTGCTTAAAAATATATTCCTTCATGTGAATTTTGAAGGTTCTTTGGAATTGACTGTATTGGTAGTTTCGTTATGTTTGCCTACATTTAGGCCACATTATGGGTATTCCTTCCTGTGTTAGATGCTAAAAAGGCACATTTTAGCAAATTTTCTCATAACCCTACTTGGTTGGCCAAAAAAATACCAGTACTCTAAAGAACTGAAACTGTGTGGTATGCAACATATGTTTCATGCATGGTACCGTATATACATACTAGCAAATATGTACGTGCATTGCAACACTAGTAGAAAACCGGGTTTTGGTCCAGGCCTGAAAAGCTCATTAATCTCGGTTCACTCATGAACCGGGACCCATGGGGCATCGGTCCCGGTTTGTGCGGCCAGGGCACCGGCCGGGCCTCATGGGCCATTGGTCCCGGTTCGTTTGACCCCTTTGGTCCTGGTTCCAGACACGAACCGGGACCAATGGGCCTTGCTGCTGGCCCACAACCATTGGTCCCGTTTTGTGGTTGGAACCGGGACCAGATGGCTTCCTTTAGTCCTGGTTCCAGCCACAAACAGGGACCAATGGTTGGCCTATATATACCCACTGCCCGCGAGCAGAGCAGTGCACTGCTCTGATTTTTTGGCTGACCATGGGAGAGCTTTGTGGTGCTCTAGCTCGCCTCCTATGCACATGAGGTGTTCGATGAATTGCCCGAGCCACACTTAAGCTTTTTCCTCTCAAAGCTCCTTGTCCAAGCTCCATTTTCCTAAAGATTTGTCTAGGTTTGGCGGTCCGTCCTGTCCCGTCCCCGTCCTCACCACCGTCGATCGCCCACGTCGATCTTGGCGCCGGCACCACCGTGGTTAGCCTCTTCTTCTTATATTCTTTTTAAAAGAAAAAAGTTCTTGTATGATTTTGATAGATACTTGTGTAATTTTCATACTTTTATTATTGTTTGTTATTATATAGTGCGATTGTTTTGGTATCCACCTCCGTCGGCCCTCATCCTGTCTATGATTCGGATGTGGTATATATTATCTTTTATAACTATTTGTTTTATTTAGTGTTTATGACAATTACGCCGACCAACGTGACCTAGAGTTTTTAATCTAGGAGGTATGTGAACCGGAAATTCCAACCGACATAGAAATTCTTGTCGAGAGGTTAAATTTGGTTGAAAAAGAAAACAATTACTTGAAAGAATAATTACAAAGAGTTGAAGAGGAGAAGATGAAGTTGGAGTTGCATTTTGCCGATGTCGTCGACGATCACAAGATCAAGATGGATGCAATACGCTTGAAGATTAGAAAGATTAAAAAATATGCCATTCATACTGAGGTTTGGTATCATTATGCTGATGGATCAATTGGTACCTTAGTTGCGGTTATGATCGCATTTGTTGTTGCATTTATTTTTTTACATTGTTTCAATGTATGTTTTAGTTAGATGCTCTAGAGAGCTATATGTTGTTCAATAATAAGAACTATGTATGAACGTTATGTATTTATTTTTGTCAGTATTGTACTTTGGCTTTAATGTGATGATGATTTTTTATTAATTTGGTCACTTCTCTATTCATGATATGTTGTAATGGTTTTTAATATACTTTATTATATAATGCACGTAAATGAACTGGCAATGGACGCATGATGACCGACGCACCTCCGAGTATATTAAGGGTCTGCATAATTTTCTCGAAGCGGCTGAGGCAAACAAGCAGAATGGTTTTATGCATTGTCCATGTACTGTCTCTGAGAATACGAAGGATTTCTCCAACTCTAAAATCCCTCACTTCCACCTGCTTTAGATGGGTTTTATGCCACACTATAATGTTTGGACCAAGCACGGAGAAATAGGGGTTCTGATGGAAGATAACGAAGAAGAAGAGGATGATGACAACTACCCGCCCCCTGAATACAGTGATGCTGCAATGGGGGAAGCTGAAGCTCAAGAGGAACCAGATGATGTGCCCGAGAGGTTCGACGACCGTTGAGTTACCGGTGTCATGCAACTGGTTTCCTCTGGGCAGACCGTGGTTAATATTAATGGGGAGATCGGCCCCTACTTCCCCACACTATGTGGGGTTAGGTAGGGCGACCCATTGTCTCCATTCCTGTTCAACATGGTGGCTGATGCGTTGGCCTCCATCCTGGATAAGGCGAAAACAGCGGCCACATCCAAGGCATGGTCCCCCACCTTTTAGATGACCACGGGGTCTCCCTCTGTAGTACGCTGATGACACCATCATCATGGTGGAAGGCTCCGCGGACGATATCTCAAACCTGAAGTTCCTCCTGCTTTGTTTCCAGCAGAGGTCTTGCCTTAATATTAACTTCGACAAGAACAATGTGATGGTTATGGGCTACTCCCAGATGAAAGTCAGGGCATTGCTGACAGGCTTAACTGCCAGTAGGGTACTTTCCCCACTTCTTACCCGGGGATCCCCATTAGCGACTCGTGCCTCTCCATGGAGGACCTTCAGTCGGCGGTGCTCAAGCTCCAGCACCGTATCGAGCCCTGGCAGGGCCGTTGGCTGTCTAAGGTGGCATGAACAATCCTCATCAATTCCTCCTTGTCTATCCTACTCCTATTCATTATGAGATTGTATAGCCTCCCAGAGATGCTCCACCATGAGATCGACACCATCCAGGCAAGGTTCTTTTTGGCCGGCGATGGTGATAAGCAAAAATACCATATGGTGCGCTGGCCCGATATATGCTTACCTCGCGACCAGGGCGGCCCAGGTATCATGTCCTCCAAGCGCATGAACATTGCCCTCTTGACCTGTTGGCTAAGGCGGATTGCTAATGGGGAAGGAGTTCTCTAGCTCCGTATCATTCGGAGAAAATACCTGTGCGGCCAGCCATTGGCTTTTCTGTCGGAGATCCGGTGGCTTGCAGTTTTGGCAGTTGGTCATTCAGCTGCTACTGGTCCTGCGTATTGGGACCTCCATCGAGGTGCGCTCGGGGACCTCCACCCTGTTCTGGTTTCACCGATGGGTGGGAGTATCCCCCTGGCTGCTCGCTTCCCGGACCTTTTTGCCATCGCAGTGGATCCATGGATCTCTGACGAGGCGGCCCTTATTGACTTAGGGCGCCTGGCTTTCCGGCGACCATTTGGGACCCCAGAAACTATCGCTTGGAACGAGCTTCTGACAACTATTGCCCTTAATGAACCGGACGCTCATGAGAGCGTCGACCGCACCTCGTGGCACCTAGTGCCTTCGGGCATGTTCTCCATGAAGTCTCTGTACCGGGCCATAGCTGACACTGCCGCCTCGGAGCCCTTCCAGCTGATCTGGAAGATCAGGCTCCCCCCTGAAGATTAGGATCTTCTTGTGGCAGTGGATCCGTGGCCGGGTTCCATATGGCGTGGAGGTCCTCGAGCGTAATGGCCTGGGAGACGGGTTGTGCCACTATGTGGAATGGCGGAAGACTCGAATCATATCTTCTTCTCGTGCGTGTCCGCCCAGTTCCTCTGGACCTGCCTCCACAAGACCATTGGGGGGAATTTGTGTAACACCAACCTACACGACCTCTTCGCTGAGATCTAGGCTTCCCCCCTTTCAGGACGCCACATTAGATGGCTGGCCATTACGGTCCTTGCTTGGACGCTATGGACGGTCCGAAATAAGCTTGTAATGTTCCTATGAGACGTGCGACTAACGCGGTGTTCAAAATGTGTGGTTATATGCAGCTTTGGTGGCCGCTTAGCCGTTTTCAGGATCAGGACGCCATCAACTCCATCATTGCAGAACTTCGGATGATGGCCTTCCGCTTAGCGTCGCTGCTCCCACCGCCACCTCCAGAGCTAGATAAGATGGTTTTATTGCGGTTCCTCCGCCTTGTATTCTTTTTAGGGCTTGTTGAGATGTCCCTCAGCAGAACCCCGTACTTGGTGTCTTGCTACCTTGTGTGTGTGTGTGTGGATTTGGTCTTATGCTTGTACTCTTGGTCTGGTGGTTTGCTTTATCTATAAAACAGGGTGAAAGCCTTTTTCAGTAAAGTTGTATGGTTAGCATGTAATCTCATCTTGCAAAATGACAGTTTGAAAATCTTGTATATTTATACTTGACATGGAATATTTATCACCAATAGGTGGTTCCTCTGTTGGGCAAACTTTGGAGAAGAACATGTCTGTCTTTATTTCACAAACAACGGTCCCTGAAAAAAGTAGTACCATCATATGTATGTATTCTATATATGTATTGAAATCTATTTAATACTTATCAACATGCAAAATCTTCTAAAATTACATAATTTTCATTTTGAGATAAATGACAGCCAAGATTTTAGTGCATATAATAATATTTTAAAAACATTGTATTTTCAACTTGAACTGCCGACCTCTACTCCAATTTCATTTCATACTAGTCGCAACCTTTCCTTTGTGATATTTTTGAAATTAAATTGGAAATATGAAAAATTATGCTACATCTCTCTATACCATTACTGACCATATTCTACTATGTGCCATTAAATTAAACAATTAAAATTATTGTGCACATGCCCAGATCTCAACTCTCTTAACTATGCAATTAATGTGACGCACAAACTATCTTCCACCTTAGGACCTAAACTTTGATAATATGTAGAAACAATATCATCACAACAAAATTATACAACAACCATTATTATATATTCAATATAATATTTAGTTCAAAACACTCTCGCCATGCAAAATATGATGCCCTCACGTTCAACTCACAACCATAAAGATGATGCCCTTGCAAAGGGCCACCATGCCAGTTTCCCTAAAAAAAAGGTCGAACGATATTAAGTTTTCAAAAAAATAAATTTGATACGATCCTAGTAGTGCCCAAAGCCTAAAGGCTAAACAAACTTACACGGCAATCCAACTACAAGAAACCAGTGCCCAACTCAGAACCAGACTGAATACATTTTCCAGCCCATCCGCAAACAAGCGAAGATTCACAACCTAAGCCGGATAAATTGATAACAAGGACGTGGGCTTTGATGTACACTAGTAAAAAGCAAGGCTATGAAACGGGCTAGAATATTGTAATAGTCACGGTCGTATTACAAACGGTGACTAATGGATGCATCAGTCCCGGTTCATGAGGTCAGGGCGTCGGACGGACCAGGACAGGAACAAATCCCGGTTCGTCTGACCCCTTTAGTCCCAGTTCCAGACACGAACCGGGCCTAAAGAGCCTCGCTCCTGGCCCAGTCTCATTAGTCCCGGTTGGTGGCTGGAATCGGGACTAAAGAGACACCTTTAGTCCTGGTGCTAGCCATCAATCGGTACTTATACAACGCCTATATATATGCTCGCCCCTGCCAGCTCACTCCTTTGTTTTTTTAGCCGGCCGGCTTTTGGGAGGTGTGTTGCTCTCTGTTCTCATCTTCTATACACGTGAGGTGTTCGATGAAATGCCGCAGCCACACTTAAGTTTTCTCCTGTCCAAGCTCAACCTCCAAGCTGCATTTTTCCCATGATTTGTTTAGGTTTAGCGGTGCACCAACTACACAAGTGTTTTAAAAGGTTAACGACTTCATCGTTTTATCTCTCACTGGTAGTTTAGCTCATTTCAAATGCTTTAGAAGTAGAGTGTGATTTGTGGGTTTTAATAGAGGAGTGCATGTGGGAGTTCTTTTGATTTAGATGCACAATTAGAGCTGAAATTAGCTTTTTAGAGTCTGCACATGTGTAGGGTGCCGTCCCCGTCCCCGTCCTCACCACCGTCGATCGCCCGCGCCGATGCCATCGTCGACACCATCGTGGTGAGCCTCTTGTTCTTATCTTCTTTTTAAAAGAAAAACTCTTACTTGTATAATTTAGATAGATACTTGTATTATTTTCTTACTTGTATGTTGTTCTATGATAATTATGTATGAACTTTATGTATATATTTTTCCAGTAATAACATTTGATCACTACTGTACAATGGTTTTAACGTGATGATGAACTTGTATCAATTTGATCACTTCTCCATTCATGATGTTCTGTAGTGGTTTTTGATAAATTTAATTATATAATGCACGCAGATGAATCGGCAACGGATGCACGATGACCGACGCACCTCCAAGTACATTGAGAGCCTGCATAAATTTCTCGAAGTGGCTGAGGCAAACAAGCAGAATGGTTTTATGTATTGTCCGTATACTGTCTGTGAAAATACGAAGGATTACTCCAACTCTAAAACCCTTCACTTCCACCTGCTTGAGAAGGGTTTCATGTCACACTATAATGTTTGGACCAAGCACAGAGGAAGAGGGTGTCGGTGTCCAAACCAGCGGATCTCGGGTAGGGGGTCCCGAACTGTGAGATTAGAACCGATGGTAACAGGAGATGAAGGGGACACAAATTTACCTAGGTTGGGGCCTCCTATGGAGGTAATACCCTACGTCCTGCTGGGATGTATTGATGATATAGGGGGTTACAGAGTTGATCTACCTCGAGATCGAATAGCTAACCCTAGATGACTTGTTCTGCCTCTACACCCTAAACCTCCGGCTTATATAGACGCCAAGGGTATTAGGGTTTACACATGGTTGGTTACACGCCGAAGAGATAAACATGCCTATTCGCAACATCAAACGTGGAGCACAAGCCGTACTCTCCGAAGCTTCCATCTTGAAGATAAGGTCTTCAATGAATCCTGTGTTCGGTAAGCGGCCCATATAGTCCGACCTATAGAGATAAGTCGGCCTCCCGAGGACCCCCTAATCCAGCCCGAACTTGCCTCCAATGCCAAGGGTCTTAACTTCAATTGCTTCATTCGATCTGAGTCTTCGGCTTGCGAGGTGAGTTCCTTCCATCGAATATAGTTCAATTTCCGATGACAAGTAGCTTCCGAATAGGGGCGTGTCCGAACACTATGAATGGGTTGGCTTTGAAGGCCAAACATCATGGGATAACATAAAGTTCCCCGATGAACTCTCTAACGAAAGGCCACGGCCCACCACGACCGCTGAGCGAGTTACAAAAACTCAATGCGCGATTCGAGGCCTTTCCATCAACACGAACTATCAATGTGCACATTGTGCCCCGTTTCACACGGGATATGTTTAATCATGCACGTGCAACCCCAAAGCTAATCATGCTCTTCATCCGCCTCCTCTGATTCCCATTCCTATGAGCCTCTGACACCCAAATCTAAATCTTTTGCCACCCACCTCCGAGGTCACCAATGGAGGGTTTCGGTTCCAACGACAAGTGGGAGGCCTCCACGGTGACCGACAAGGACATCCAGGACCTCAAGATGGCCGGATACCTCTCCGTCGACATCCCACATTGTGCGTCGGAGAAGGCTCAAGTGATCCCCACCCCAAGCCAGGCGAAAGGGTGGTCTTCATGGCCCACTTCATACGGGGGCTGGGCTTTCCGCTCCAGCCCTTTGTTAGGGGGTTGATGTTCTTCTACAGTCTTGACTTCCACGACCTCCCGCTGAATTCCTTTCTGAATATATCGGCTTTCATCCTCGTCTGCGAGGCATTTCTTCGGATCGAGACACACATCGGGCTTTGACTCAAAGTATTCAACGTCAAGCCGAAGTGCATCGGTGGCAAACACACGGACTGTGGCAGACCTGTCATGGGCAAGCTCACCCGCGTTGTATGGACATCCGACACTTTCATCGATACCATCAAGGTATGACAAAGGGAGTGGTTCTACATCACCGAACCACAAGAGGAAGGTCAGATCCCCCTACTCCATTCAGATTTAATCCCCCCACCAGATTAGCTTCGTTGCTCTAAAAGGGCCTCAGCTGGGTGGTACGTCTCCAACGTATCTATAATTTATGAAGTATTCATGCCATGTTTACAATAATTCTATATGATTTTGGTATGATTTTATTAGAACTAACCCGAACTGACGCTGTTTTCAGCAAAACTACCGTGGTGTTGTTTTTGTGCAGAAATAAAATTTCTCGGAATGGGTTGAAAATTTATGGAGAATGTTTTTGGAAAATATAAAAAATACTGGAGCAAAGATCTGGGCCAGGAAGTGGACGAGGAGGTCACAAGTCTACTAGGCGCAGCCACCCCCCTAGTCGCGCCTAGCAAGCTTGTGCGAGCACCTCCTTGACGTGATTCCAACGCCAAAAATTCCTATAAATATAGAAACCTCCGAACAGAAACCTAGATCGGGAGTTCTGCCGCGCAAGCCTCTAGAGCCATGAAAAACCAACCGGGAGCCCGTTTCGACACCCTGTCGGAGGGGAAAACCATCACCGGAGGCCATCTTCATCATCCCGGCGGTCTCCATGACGAGGAGGGAGTAGTTCACCCTCGGGGCTGAGGGTATGTACCAGTATCTATGTGTTTGATCTCTCTCTCTCTCTCGTTCTTGAGATGGCACAATCTTGATGTACCGCGAGCTTTATTGATATAGATGAATCATATGTGTTTTCCCCTCTCTATCTTCTTGTGATGAATTGAGTTTTCCCTTTGAAGTTTTTTTATCAGATTGAGTCTTTAAGGATTTGAGAACACTTGATGTATGTCTTGTTAAGGGATATCCGTGGTGACACTGGGATGTTCTATTGATCCACTTGATGTATGTAAATGGTGATCAACTTGTGGGTTCCATGACCTTGGGAATTGTTGGGGAACGTTGCATGGGAAACAAAAATTTTCCTACGCACACGCAAGATCTATCCATGGTGATGAGCATCTACGAGAGGGAGAGTGGATCTACATACCATTGTAGATCGCGAAGCGGGAAGCGTTAAGAAACGCAGTTGGTGTAGTCAAACGTCTTCGCGATCCAAATCGCCGAGCATCCCGCGATCTCATCACGATCCGTCCGGCAATCCAATCATGATCCGTCCCGCGAACTCATCACGATCCGTCCCTTAATATCATCATGATCCGTCCCACGAACTCATCTCGATCCGTCCCGCGATCTCATCATGATCCGTCTCGCGATCTTGATCACGGTCCTTCCGATCTAGCGCTGAACGGACGACACCTCCGCGTTCAGCACACGTACAGCTTGATGACGATCTCCGCCTTCTTGATCCAGCAAGAGGGAGCGGAGAGGTAGAAGAGTTCTCCGGCAGCATGATGGCGCTCCGGCGATGGTGGTGGAGCTATTCCGGCAGGGCTTCGCCTAAGCACTTCAGAAATCCGGTCTAGAGGAGAAACTATGCACTAGAGGAACGGGTAGCATGTGGCTGAAAATCTGGTGCCAAAACCCCTAAAACCTCTAGTATATATAAGAGGAAGAGAGGAGGATGCTTGTCCCTCAAGGGACCAGCCCTTTGGTTCGGCCGAACTAGGAGGAGAGGAGGTTTCCTCCTCCAATCCTAGTAGGACTAGGACTCCTCCCTATTTTCCCTTTTTTTGCCTTTTTCCACCTTTTTCTCTTTGGGCTTTTCTTCCCAGCCGCATGGGCCTTGTGTGGGACTTCCACCAGCCCACTAAGGGCTGGTATTCACTCTCCCACAGCCCATGTAGCCTTTTGGGTCGAAAGACCCCTCCCGATGGTCTCCCGGTACACTACCAGCACTCCCAGTACACTACCGATGAGCCCGAAACTTTTCCGGCGACCAAAATAGGACTTCCTATATATCAATCTTTACCTCCCGACCATTCTGGAGCTCCTCGTGATGTACGGGATCTCATTCGGTACTCCGAAAAACCTTCGGTCACCACCATACATAACTCTATACTGCTGAAACGTCACCGAACCTTAAGTGTGCAGACCCTGCGGGTTCGAGAACTATGTAGACATGACCGAGACACCTCTACGGTCAATAAATAATAGCGGGACCTGGATGCCCATATTGGTTCCTACATATTCTACAAAGATCTTTATCGTTCGAACCTCTATGTCAAGGATTCAGTTAATCCCATATGATGTTCCTTTTGTTCTCTGGTATGTTACTTTCCCGAGATTCGATCGTTGGTATCTCCATACCTAGTTCAACCTCGTTATCGGCAAGTCTCTTTACTCGTTTAGTAATACAAGATCCCATGACTAACACTTAGTCACATTGCTTGCAAGGCTTTATTGTGATGTTGTATTACCGAGTGGGCCCTAAGATACCTCTCCGTCACATGGAGTAACAAATCCCAGTCTTGATCCATGCCAACCCAACAGACACCCTTGGAGATACATGTAGAGCACCTTTATAGTCACCCAGTTACGTTGCGACGTTTGATACACACAAGGTACTCCTCTGGTGTCGATGAGTTGCATGATCTCATGGTCATATGAACATATACTTGACATGCAGAAAACAGTAGCAATAAGCTGACACGATCATATGCCACATTTGTAGTTTGGGTCTTGTCCATCAGATCATTCTCCTAATGATGTGATCCCGTTACCAAATGACATCTCATGTCCATGACTAGGAAACCATAGCCATCTTTGATCAACGAGCTAGTCTATTAGAGGCATACTAGGGACATGGTGTTGTCTATGTATCCACACATGTATCTGAGTTTCCGATCAACACAATTATAGCATGGATAATAAACGATTATCATGAACAAGGAAATATGATAATAACTAATTTATTATTGCCTCTAGGGCATATTTCAAACAGTCTCCCATTTGCACTAGAGTCAATAATCTAGTTCACATCACCATGTGATTCGCATTGTTATGAATCTAACACCCACTGAGTTCTGGGGCTCGATCATGCTTTGCATGTGAGAGAGGTCTTATAGTCAACGGGTCTGCGACATTCAGATCCGTATGTACTTTGCAAAGCTCTATGTCAAACTATAAACACGGCTACCACACTCCACTTGGTACTATTCCAAAAGGCTGCTCCACTATATGTATCCGGATTGCTACTAAGAGTAATCCAGATTAGTGTTAAAGCTTGCATCGATGTAACTCTTTACGATGAACCCTTTCTCACCTTCATAATCGAGAAACGTTTCCTTAGTATTTTAGTCACTAAGGATAATATTGACCGCTGTCCAGTGATCCACTTCTGGATCACTCTTGTACCCCTTGACGGACAAATGGCAAGGCACACACAGGTGCGGTACACAACATGACATACTATACAGAGCCTATGGCTAAGGCATAGGGGACAACATTCGTCCTTTCTCTTTCTTCTTCCATTGTCGAGCTTTGAGTCTCACTCAACGTCACACCTCGCAAATCAGGCGAGAACTCTTTCTCTGACTGATCTATTTTGAACTCTTTCAAAATCTTGTCAACGTATGTACTCATTGAAAGTCTCATCAAGCATCTTGATCTATCTCTATAGATCTTGATTTTCAACAATTAGGTACCTTTATCCAGCTCTTCCTTTGAAAAACTCTTTTCAAACAACCGTTTATGCTTTCTAGAAATTCTACATCATTTCCGATCAACAATATGTCATCCACATATACTTATCAGAAATTCTATAGTGCTCCCACTCACTTTATTGTAAATACAAGTTTCTCGTAAACTTTGTATAGACTCAAAAACTTTGATCACCTCATAAAAGTGTATATTCCAACTCCGAGAGGCTTGCTTCAGTTCATAGAAGAATCACCAAAGCTTGCACACCTTTTAGCATCCTTAGGACTGACAAAACCTTCTGGTTGTATCACATACAACCTTTCCTCAAGTAAACCGTTAAGGAAACGATGTTTTGATATCCATCTGCCAGATTTCATAATTGAAAAATGCAGCAACTACTAACATAATTCCAATAGACTTTAGCATCGCTACGAGTTAGAAAGTCTCATCGCAGTCAACTCCTTGAACTTGTCGTAAACTTCTTTGCAACAAGTCGAGCTTTACAAATGGTGACATTTACCATGAGCGTCTGTCTTCATTTTAAACATCCATTTGTACTCAACGACCTGCCGTCCAACAAGCAAGTCTACCAAAGTCTATACTTGGTTTCCATACATGGATCCTTTCTCAGATTTCATGGCCTCTAACCATTTGTCAGAATCCGGGCCGATCATCACCTCTCCAAAGCTCGTAGGTTCATCGTTATCCAACAACATGACCTCCAAGACAACGTTGTCGTACCGCTCAGGAGCAGTACACATCCTTGTCGACCTACGAGGTTCGATAGTAACTTGATCCGAAGCTTCATGATCATCATCAATAACTTCCTCTTCAACTAAAGTAGGCTTCACAGAAACAAATTCCTGCGCTGCGCTACTCTCTGGTTAAACAAAGGTTCAACAACCTCATCAAGTTCTATCTTCCTCCCACTCAATTCTTTCGAGAGAAACTCTTTCTCGAGAAAGGACCCAGTTTTAGTAAGAAAAACTTTATGCTTGGATCTGAGATAGAAGGTTTACCCAATGTTTTCTTAGGGTATTCTATGAAGATGCATTTGTCCGCTTTGGGTTCGAGCTCATTAGGTGAAAACATGTTCCACACAAGCGTCGCAGCCCCAAACATTAAGAAATGACAGGTTGAGTTTCTATCAAACCATAATTCACACGGTGTCATCTCTACGGGTTTAGATGGCGCCCTATCTAAAGTGAATGTAGTTGTCTCTAATGCATAACCCCAAAACTATAGTAGCAAAACAATAAGAGACATCATAGCACGCACCATATCCAATAGAGCATGACTATGACGTTCGGACACACCATCACACTATGGTGTTCCAGGTGATGTGAGCTGTGAAACAACTTTCACATTGTCCAAAGTTGTATGCCAAACTCGTAACTCCAGTATTCACCTCCACGATCATATCGCAGACATTTTTATCTTCTTGTCACAGTGATCTTAAACTTCACTCTGAATTTGCTTGAACTTTTCAAGCAATTCAGACTTGTGTTTCATTAACTAAATATACACTATATCTACTCAAATCATCAGTGAAGGTAAGTAAATAACGATATCCACCGCACACCACAAGACTCATTGGATTGCATACATCAACCTGTATCATTTCCAATAAATCACTTGCCCGCTCCATCAAACCGGAAAACGGGGTCCTTAGTCATCTTGCCCAAGAGGCATGGTTCGCATGTCTCAACTGATTCAAAATCGAATGATTCCAAAGATCCATCAGCATGGAGTTTCTTCATGCGCTTTATACCAACATGGCATTCAGCGGCAATGCCACAAATATGTGGTACTATCATTATTAACTTTGTATCTTTTGGCATCAATGTTATGAACATGTGTATTACTATGATCAAGATTCAACAAACCATTCTCACTAGGTGCATGACCATTGAAGGTATTATTCATGTAAACAGAATGACCATTATTCTCTAACTTAAATGAATAACCGTGTTGCAATAAACATGATCTAATCACGTTCATGCTCAACGTAAAACACCAAATAACATTTACTTAGGTTCGTCACTAATCTCGAAGGTAGAGAGAGTGTGCGATGTTGATCACATCAACCTTGAAAACATTTCCAACACACATCGTCACCTCACCCTTCGCTAGTTCTCCGTTTATTCCGTAGCTTTTATTTCGAGTTACTAACGTTTAGCAACAGAACCGGTATCCAATACCCAGGTGCTACTAGGAGTACTAGCAAGGTAGACATCAAAAACACGTATATCAAATATACTTCTGTCGACGTAGCCAGCCTTCTTTATCTACCAACTATCTAGGGTTGTTCCACTTCAGTGACCGCTCTCCTCATAATCAAAGCACTTAGTCTCGGGTTTGGGTTCAACTTTGTGTTGCTTCACTGGAGCAGCAACTGACTTGCTATCCATTAAGTTTCCCTCCTTGCTCTTGCCCGTCTTGAAACTAGTGGTTTGACTAACCATCAACACTTGACGCTCCTTCTTGATTTCTACCTTCGCGGTGTCAAACATCGTGAATAGCTCAGGGATCACTATTTCTATCGCTCGTATTTTATAGTTCATCACCAAGTTCTAGTAGCTTTAGTGACAGTGACTTGGAGAACTATATCAATCACTATCTTATCTGGAAGATCAACTCCCACTCGATTCAAGCGATTGTAGCACCCAGACAATCTGAGCACATGCTCAACGATTGATCTATTCTCTTTCATCTTGCAGGCAAAGAATCTTGTTGGAGATCTCATATCTCGCAAGCCGGGCACGAGCCTGAGATCCTAATTTCAGGTCTTAGAACATCTCATATGTTCCGTGACGTTCAAAACGTTTCGGAGCCTCAATTCTAAGCCATAATGCATGACGCACTAAACTATCAAGTAGTCATCACATGTGCCTGTCAGATGTTCACAACATCTACAGATGATGCTAGAGGGGTTGGCGCACCGAGCGGTGCATTAAGGACATAAGCCTTCTGTGCAGCAACAAGGACAATCCTCAAATCACGGAGCCAGTCCGGAATATTGCTACCATCATATTTCAACTCTATTTCTCTAGGAACATATAAAAAATTCAAGGGAGCTACAATGTGAGCTAGTAATCTGCAACACAGTTTGCAAAGACACTACTGACTATGTTCATGATAATGAGTTCAATTTATCATATTACTTAAGAACTCCCACTCAAATTGACATCCCTCCGGTCATTCGAGTGATACATGATCCAAATTCACCAACTCAAGTCCGATCGTCACGTGAGTTGAGGTGATTTCAATGGTGAACATCATCGTGTTGATCATATCTGCTATATGACTCATGTTCGACCTTTCGGCCTCTTGTGTTCCGAGGCCATGTCTGTACATGCTAGGCTCATCAAGTTTAACCCGAGTGTTCTGCATGTGCAACACTGGCTTGCACCCGTTGTATGTGAATGTAGAGTCTATCACACCCGATCATCGCGTGGTGTCTCAACACGACGAACTTTCACAACGGTGCACACTCGGGGAGAACACAATTCATCCTCAAATTTAAGTAAGGGATAACCTTGTAATTCTACCGTCGTCCTAAGCAAAACAAGGTGCATAAAAGGATTAACATCACATCCAAATCATAAGTGACATTGTATGGCCATGAACTTGTGCTTTTGATCTCCATCTTGAAAGCACCGGCATGATGTCCATAGTTACCGGCATGACACCATGATCTCCATCAACGTGTTGCCATCAGGGTTGTCGCGCCCACCATGCTTCTACTACTATTGGTACCGTTTAGCGATAAAGTAAAGCATTACATAGCGCTTAATGATTGACACGCAGGTCATACAATAATTAAAGGCAACCCTATGGCTCCTGCCGGTTGCCGTACTCATTGACATGCAAGTCATGATAATCTATACATCACATGATCATCTCATACATCACATATATCACATCATGTAATTGGCCATATCACATCACAACATACCGCAAAAACAAGTTAGATGTCCTCTAATTGTTGTTGCATGTTTTACGTGGCTGCTACTGGTATCTAGCAAGAACAATTCTCATCTACGCAAAAACCACAACGGTGATACACTAGTTGCTTTTCAACCTTCTCAAGGACCGCCTTTGTCGAATCCGATCCAACTAAAGTGAGAGAAACTGGCACCCGCAAGCCATCTATGCAACAAGTTGCGGTCGAGGGAACCGGTCTCTCGTAAGCGTACGAGTAATGTTGGTCTGGGCCGCTTCATCTCACAATATCGCTGAACCAAAACACGACCAAGGGAGGAATCAATCTAAGCATCAACGCCCAAAAACTCTTTGTGTTCTACTCGAGATCTCATCTACACATAGACCTAGCTCATGATGCCACTTTTGGGGAATGTTTCATGGGAAACAAAAAATTTCCTATGCACACGCAAGACCTATCCATGGTGCTGAGCATCTACAAGAGGGAGAGTGGATCTACATACCCTTGTAGATCGCTAAGCGGGAAGCGTTAAGAAACACGGTTGGTGTAGTCGAACGTCTTCACGATCCAAATCGCCGAGCATCCCGCGATCTCATCACGATTCGTTCCGCGATCCAATCACGATCCATCCCGTGAACTCATCACGATCCGTCCCGCAATCTCATCACGGTCCATCCCACGAACTCATCACGATCCGTCCCACGATCTCATCACGATCCGTCTCGCAATCTTGATCACGGTCCTTCCGATCTAGCGCCGAACGGACGACACCTCCGCTTCAACACATGTACAGCTTGATGACGATCTCCGCCTTCTTGATCCAGCAAGAGGGAGCGGAGAGGTAGAAGAGTACTCCGGCAGCTTGACGGCGCTCCGGCGATGGTGGTGGAGCTATTCCGGCAGGGCTTCGCCTAAGCACTGCAGAAATCGAATCTAGAGGAGAAACTATGCACTGGAGGAACGGGTAGCACGTGGCTGAAAATCTGGTGCCAAAACCCCTAAAACCTCTAGTATATATGAGAGGATGAGAGGAGGAGGGTTGGCACTCAAGGGACCAGCCCTTTGGTTCGGCCGAACTAGGAGGAGAGGAGGATTCCTCCTCCAATCATAGTAGGACTAGGACTCCTCCCTATTTTGCCTTTTTTGCCCTTTCCCACCTTTTTCTATTTGGGCTTTTCTTCCCAGCCGCATGGGCCTTGTGTGGGATTTCCACCAGCCCACTAAGGTCTGGTATTCACTCTCCCACAGCCCATGGAGCCTCTTGGGTCGAAATACCCCTCCTGATGATCTCCCGGTACACTACTGGCACTCCGAGTACACTACCGATGAGCCCGAAACTTTTCCGGCGACCAAAATAGGACTTCCTATATATCAAGATTTACCTACGGACAATTCCAGAGCTCCTCGTGACGTCTGGGATCTCATCCAGGTCTCCTAACAATCTTCGCTCACCACCATACATAACTCTATACTACCAAAACGTCACCGAACCTTAAGTATGCAGACCCTGCGGGTTCGAGAACTATGTAGACATGACCGAGACACCTCTACGGTCAATAACCAATAGCGGGACCTGGATGCCGATATTGGTTCCTACATATTCTATGAAGATCTTTATCGGTCGAACCTCTATGTCAAGGATTCAGTTAATCCCGTATGATGTTCCCTTTGTTCTTCGGTATGTTACTTGCCCGAGATACCTGTAGAGCACCTTTATAGTCACCCAATTACGTTGCGACATTTGATACACACAAGGTACTCCTCCGGTTTTAGTGAGTTGCATGATCTCATGGTCATAGGAACATATACTTGACATACAGAAAACGGTAGCAATAAGCTGACACAATCGTATGCTACATTTGTAGTTTGGGTCTTGTCCATCACATCATTATCCTAATGATGTGATCCCATTACCAAATGACATCTCATATCCATGACTAGGAAACCATATCCATCTTTGATCAATGAGCTAGTCTATTAGTGGCATACTAGGGACATGGTGTTGTCTATGTATCCACACATGTATCTGAGTTTCCGATCAACACAATTATAGCATGGATAATAAAATATTATTATGAACAAGGAAATATGATGACAACTAATTTATTATTGCCTCTAGGGCATATTTCCAACAGGAATCTATGCATAGGGGTTGGCACATGTTTTTGTTTGGACTTTCCGGTAGAAACTTTGGGACACTCTTTGAAGTTCTTTGTGTTGGATTGAATATAATGAATCTGAAATTATGTGATGCATATCGGATAATGAAGCCCATGGTTACTTGTGGTGACATCCGAGTATCAAGGTGACATTAGGGTTTTGGTTGATGTCTAACTTTAGGTATTATTTTAGTATGAACTCTAGGGTTGTACGTGACACTTATAGGGATAGCTCATAAGATTGATCAGAAAAGATAACTTTGAGGTGGTTTCGTACCCTACAATAATTTCTTCGTTAGTTCTCCGCCATTTGTGACTTCGGAGTGAACTATTTGTCGCACGAGAGGTATTTACATATGATTCAACTATGCCAATAATGTTGAGAGAAATTGCATTAGTGAAAGTATGGACCCTAGGCCTTGTTTCCAAGCATTTATACAATGTTTTGATTGTTGTTTACTATTTGTTACCTTGCCGTTCTGATATTTTCCGATTACAAAAACTTAGATCTACCATCCATATTACACTTGTATCACCATCTCTTTGCCGAACTAGTGCACCTATACAATTTACCATTGTATTGGGTGTGTTAGGGACACAAGAGACTCTTTGTTATTTGGTTGCAGGGTTGTTTGAGAGAGACCATCTTCATCCTACACCTCCCACGGATTGATAAACCTTAGGTCATCCACTTCAGGCAAATTTGCTACTGTCCTACAAAACTCTACGCTTGGAGGCCCAACACGAGTCTACAAGAAGAAGGGTGTGTAGTAGAAATCACTGGGGATCGAGCAAGGAGGTGGGCGACCTGCAGAAGCGCATCAAAACCAAGGTCGAGAAGGGCATCACCCTGACCAATGTGGTCCAGGTCATGCTCCGAAGAGGCATCCACCCCTGCCAACGCCGAGATATTCCCTTGTGGGCTCGTCAGCTTGACGACGCGCCCACGATCCAGAATCTCTTCTGCACTACGTGGGAGAAACTGTGGAAGGCACTATTTAAATCATAGAAGAGCTGGACATCCGAAGAAGAAGACAAAGGTCTTCACGTTGACAAGCCTACCTCCGAGGTACGGTATTAACTTTTCTTGTTTGGCTTCATTTTCCATAGAGAAGACTTCTAACACTCCCTCCGATCACCCTCTGCAGTCATGGATGAAGAAAGCCGCGACTATCAATAGTTTGGCACCCCAGCCTAAAGACGCTAGGTCTGGGCTGTTGGCGGCGATGCTCGTGGTGAAGCTGTACAAGGCCCCAGAGAAGAAGGAGGAGAAGAAGAAGCCAGGCCGGGGAAGCCTTCGCATCACGGACCAGTCAGAGACTGTGTCCAGGGAGATGAATGCTTCCTCAAATCAAGAGGAGCACGAGGAGGAGGAGGAAGAGGAAGAGGAGGAGGAAGAGGCGAAGGACGAAGTCGAGGGGGAAGGCAGTTCCCCCCTCGCAAGAAAGAGGGCGGCGTCATCGGATGCCCCAAAGGAGGTACCACCTCCTGCCCAGAAGAGAGCGCGCCGGGCGCAGGTGATCATGTCCGACGACAGCTTGGACTCGGACACTGAATCCGATGACCTCGAGGCGGCTCCATGAAGGAGCCTCCGGGTCAAGCCCCCCGCCCGAAGGTTAGGATCCGAAGACCCCTTGCTCATTTTTTGATAGGTTTAAAGTTTATTAACATGCAGGTGCTTATCAATTTCGTACCCCTGGTGCGTGTTCTTCCCACCGATCAAATATCTGACGGGGAAACCCCGCCCGCCGAGCTAGAAGAGAGCGGGAATGCCTCGCATCCTGACACCCCTAGCACCGTGAAGGACACTATGGAGGTGTCATCCCAACATTCTCTTGTGGCGCCTGGCATTGACGACGGGGGAGATGACATAATGGCTGAGGCCAACGCCTCTGTCACCGAAGATCGGGGGAGGTACCCTGCCCGGACACTGAGGAGGCCGCATGAGCGGCCGCTCAGTCCCCTCCAACGGCATCTTCGGAGCGCGCCATGCCTCCGGAGGTATTGGTTCAAACCCCAGTTGGTGATCGGGTTATTCGATCACCTCCGGCGCCACCGACCAATGGGTGACCTGTCATGGAGGAGGCTCTGTCAAGCGCCTCCGTCTCTGTTGGGGATATAACCCCGTGGTGTGACCCGCCCCGGAGGCTCCGAGTCACACCTGGCGGCTCATACACCAGCCCAAGGATGGGCCTTGAAGACTGAAGCCCAAGACATTGGGCGGCTTGCCAAGATGGGCCAAGACGTGGCCCAGACGGAGAAGGTATGAAGATCCGGGCGGGTGAGCCGCCCGGAGAAAGCTTGCTCAGGAAGGCAAGACAATGTAGAGATAGACTCATACACATTGTGAGAGTTGGTTACGACTTGTATGACCCATGGTCTTGACCTCCTATATAATGGCAAGACCCGGGGTGACTTATATAGAAAACTAACTAATCGAGAGCTAGGTCAAGCGATTCCGCTCCCTTGTAATCGAGACTCCAAGCAATACAAGCACAAGTAGGACGTAGGCTTTTACCTCTACTTGAGGGGCCGAACCTGGGTAAACCTGTGTCCTTCGTCCCGATCAACCCCTTTGAGTCCATCACCTTAGCGATGGCCTCAAATCTATGTCCTCAGACATCTGCCGTGACAAAACCACGATAGTTGGTGCCCACCATGGGGCTAGAACTCAGTGGTGTTGAGTTCTCAAAGGGCTCTCTCCCAGGGATCGGGGGATACGTGGTCAGAAGGATGAGCAAAAGTCGTCGCGGCCGGCTCTACATCGATGATGCTGGCTGGGGCCCTGAGGCCGACTCTATCAAATATGGATTCCAGGTTCCCTTCGGCGGAATCCACGTCTTCATTGGCAAGGTTGACGGATCTACGCCCGGGCCGGATGTCTGCACCAACATCGTTGAGCCGGCTTGGCACGCGCAACCGGCCCAACACGTGCGACCCGTCCGTGCTAACCCGGGCCGACAGCATGTCTTCGTGGGCTTCACTCAAGGGATGGATCTTGAGGTTTCTATGTCGCAGGAGACTCTCATTTATTCAGAGGGCGGATCTTCAAGCGGAAAGGCGGAATCAATCTACCAGCTTCACAACGGCGGGCTCGGGGGCTATGACGAGCTTTATCCTGAGTCAGAGCGTTCTGAGACGGAGGATCATGGGCTACCGATCCATGCGGCCGTATTCATGGCAGGGTCAGCATCGGGCACGAGCAGCACAGCAGCCGGAGCCGCACACACGGGGGCTGACCCGCCGCCGCTGGCTCAGGTTCTTCTAGATCTGATGAACGAGCTCGCGACCCTGATGGCGACTGAAGTCATCCCGGATAATCAAGCGGCCTGGGACTTGGAGATCACAAGGCTTAAGGACCGAATGGCGGAGGTCCAATAGGGGATTGGCGAGTTAAAGGCTCAGATGGATGCGGAGGCAGAGCGCCTTAGGACAGATGCTTTCCGCCTTGAGCTAGAGAACCAATCAGCAGCTGCGGTGTAGCGGATGAGACATCAGTCCCTCTTACCGGAACAATATGAGGCCAGGAATCTTTTTAACTTGCTAGGAACGGGCCAGACAACGGACGCGCCTAGAAGTCGGCCAGCGGCTCGACAACAGCTTAACCCGCCCCGACGAAACCAGGTTTCACCAGCGGCTTTTCCGATGCCGGCGGGTCACTACTCAAACCCGGCAGAGAACATGGTGGCCGCAGCAACCCTGCTTGAAACAATCCCTATTCCTGATGAGGTGCCCTTTGCAGAGGAGGTGCAAAACGCCCTTGGATACCTTCAAACGGCGATGGCTCAGCAAGAGAAGTATACTTACAACCGGAGCCGCATGCATTCAACCCCCCTCCCTAGCCGTAGCTACAGCTGGCGCTATGAGTCGCCGACGGGTTCTAGCTGTGGTAGGCACCAGGGGCTACCGCGAGGTGATCAGACGGCCCTAGATGCGCAGGCGCTAGCGGAACGAGCGAGAGTACAGGGAGAGGAAGCGGCTCTGGCAGTGGCGGCTCATCAAGAGCCCGCGCATTCCGTCTCAGTTGGAGCAGGAGTAGCCACCAGGGCTGTGGGAGTCCTGTGCTTGGTGCCGGCTCTACGGAACGAGCGTCTGTCGAAGGATTTCAAAGGCCCTCGTAAGGTCCCGAATTACACTGCAGACATGCCCCCAGAGGCCTGGTTTGAGAGTTATGAGCTGGCTATGGAAATGTTGGATCTCAATGACGCGGTTTGTGCCAAATACTTTATCATGATGTTGGAAGGTCCGGCTCGCACGTGGTTGAAGGGTTTGCCACCCAATACCATCAACTCATGGGCTAAGCTAAAAGCAAGGTTCATTAAAAAATTCAAGGAACTTGTAAGCAGCCCATGACGATTGTGGATCTGGATCACTGTATTCAACAGGAGAATGAGTCGGCTCATCATTGGGTCCGGTGGGTGTTGACTATCATCCACTCATCTAAACTGATCACGGCGGCTCAAGCGGTGCTGATCCTGGAAAAGAACTATCACTTCGTCCCTCGGAAGTAGAAGCTCGGCCGTCTGAAACGCATGTGTCAAGACATGGGAGAACTCATGGTGGCTCTCATAAAGTATGCTGACTCTGATAACATGAAGGATCCGGGCTCTGATGAGGAGAAAACTGGTCAGGGTAAAAAGAATAACCATGGCAAGGGTGCGGCAGGCAATGCTAACCAAAGCAAGAGGAAGAACCTGGATGGCGGGTCAGAATTGGTGGCCAACGCCAGCACCGGCCATAATCGACCTAAGGGCAATGGGAAGTTTAGACCACCTTTTAACAAGGGTAAAACTCCTTCAACTTAGAGGAGATGCTCAACAAACCTTGTCCGGGGCACAGCCGGCCCGACAGACCGGCGGGTCACATGTGGGGCAATTGCCACATCATGCAGAAGTTCAAGGACCACAACATGCGACAACATAACAACGATGATGATGGCCCGCCCAGCGGATCAGGACCAGGCGGGTCAGGAGCCGGGTTTGGGTCCGGCAGCTTAGGTTCCGGTCATCATGGCCAGGGCAATCAAGGAGGACATCATCAACACTCTGGTGGCCATCATCAGCAACAGAATAATCAGTCTAGGTATCAGTGTAATCCAAAGCAGCTCAGTTCGGGCCAGTATCATGTTTTTACAACTACCCTTAACAAGCGGGATCAGAAAGTGCACAAACGGGCGGTTAATCCGATCGTGCCAGCTCTACCACAATACTTGAAGTGGTCTGAGTATGACAACACATGGAGCCGGGAGGATCACCTGTCGCATGTTGATGACCCGGGGCAGCTGGCCCTTGTGGTCACCCCCAAGTGGGAGGATATATGTTGAATAAGGTACTCATGGATGGTGGGAGTAGCATCAATATCATGTACTATGACACCTTTCAGTAGATCAAGCTGCTTGATAAAGACCTTAAGCCCTCCTCGACAGTCTTTCATGGTGTGGTTCTTGGCAAGTCAGCTTACCCCGTGGGTAGGATCTCCATGGAAGTTGCCTTTGGTGACGAGTACAACTACAGGGTAGAGTCCTTGTGGTTTGAAGTAGTCAAAATCAAGAGCCCCTATCATGCCTTGTTTGGGCGACAGGCTTACGCCAAGTTCATGGCTAGGCCCTGCTATGTCTATTTGCAGCTCAAGATGCCCGGGTTAAAAGGGACAATTACTGTTCATGGTGATCGGAATATGGCTATTGAGTGTGAGGAAGGAGATACGGCTTACGCGGAATCAGGTTGTGCTGAGGCAGAGCTCAAGTTCTATAAGGAAAAGTTGACCCGGAGGACATGGCTCCGCTGAAAAAGCCTACCACAGAGGTTGAGCCGCCCCTGAAATTTTCGGCGGATGATACCAAGTTGGTGGATTTCACTCCGGGCGACTCATCTCAACAGTTCACTATTGGGGCCAATATGGATCCCAAATAGGAAAACACGTTCATCGAATTCGTCCATGAGAATCGGGACATCTTTGCATGGAAACCTTCTGACATGCCGGGTGTACCGAGAGAGTTCGCTGAGCACCACCTTAATGTGGATCCTAAGTTTAAACCTATCAAGCAATTTCTACGGTGGTTCAATGAGGAGAGGCGCAAGGCCATCAGGGAAGAGGTCGCATGGCTCTTGGCGGTGGGTTTCATCGTCGAGGTCTTTCACCCGGAGTGGCTTGCTAACCTAGTGCTCGTACTCAAGAAGAATGACACATGGCGTATGTGCGTAGATTACATGAATCTTAACAAAGCTTGTTCGGCTGATCCCTTTGCTCTTCCTCGCATTGATCAGATCATCGATGCTACGACGGGTTGTGACAGTTTATGTTTCCTGGATGTGTATTCTGGATATCATCAGATCAAGATGGCAGTCAAGGACCAAGAGAAGACGACTTTCATAATGCCTTTTGGTGCCTTCTGCTACGTGTCTATGCCTTTCAGGCTCAAGAGTGCCCAGGCGACTTACCAACGCTGTGTGCAGAATTGTCTTCACAGCCAAATTGGGCGTAACGTTCACACATATGTGGATGACATTGTGATCAAGTCAAGGAAGAAGGAGACTCTTCTTGACGACCTGAAGGAGACCTTCGAGAATCTACGGGTCTATAAGATGATGCTTAACCCGGCGAAGTGTGTCTTTGGTGTTCCGGCAGGCAAACTCTTGGGATTTCTGGTCTCTGAGTGTGGCATTGAAGCTAACCCGGATAAGATCAAGGCTATCACCTCCTTGGCTGAGCCGGTGTGCATCAATGATGTTTAATGCCTGGCAGGGCGGATCGCCGCATTGAGCCGATTTATAAGCCGCCTTGGTGAGAAAGCCATCCCTTTATATCAAATGATGAAAAAGACAGACAAATTTGTCTGGAGTATGGTGGCAGGTGAAGTGTTTGAGGCGCTCAAGAAGCATCACTGAGCCGCCAGTCTTAGCCGCTCCGGCTAAGAAAGAACCCTTGCTCTTGTACGTGGCGGCTAACAATAGGGCCGTCAACGCTGCAATCATGGTCGAGCGCAAGGAGGCAGGGAAGGAATATCCGGTTCAAAGGTCGATTTATTATATCAGTGAGGTCCTGACAGAGTCCAAGCAGAGATATCCACATTGGTAGAAGCTAGTATATGGGGTGTTCCATGCCAACCGCAAGCTAAAGCAGTATTTCTTAGGGCACCAGATCACCATGGTCAACTCTGCCCCGTTGGGAGACATAATTCAAAACAGAGAAGCCACTGGCAGGATTGCTAAGTGGGCATTGGAGCTGGGACCTCTCAATCTGAAATACGTACCTCGTACGGCTGTCAAGTCTCAAGCCCTTGTGGATTTCATCAATGACTAGAGAGAGTGTCAGGTGCTCGAAGAAAAGCCAGATAACACATACTGGACAATACACTTTGATGGGTCCAGGCAGCTGGAAGGATTAGGGGCAGGAGTTGTCTTAACCTCCCCCAAGGGTGACAAGTTCTATTACGTGCTACGAGCGATGTTCCCTTGTACTAACAATGCAGCTGAGTACGAAGCCCTTCTTCATGGCCTCAGGGTGGCTAAGGAGATGAACTTAAGCTGGGTTAGGTGCTTCGGTGACTCAGATCATGTGGCTCAACAAGTTTCAGGCACTTGGGACTCCAAGGATCCGCGGATGGTGACTTATTGTCAGGTGGTGGATGTCATTGCTTGTCACTTCAAGGTTTATCAGGTGGATCAAATTGATCATTGCAGGAACGAGGCGGCTGATGACCTGTCAAGGTTAGGCTCTCAAGGAAAGCCGGTGCTGCCTAACGTCTTTTTGGATGCCTTACATCACTCTTCAGTTAAGTTGCCTTCAGAGGAAGACCTAGCCATTCCTGACCCGGAGGGACAGCTGGTGGCGGCTCTGCATGCTATTCCGGATTAGACTATACCTTACTTGGCATACTTGTCTCATGGCGATTACCTGATGATGAAAATCTCGCTAGAAAAATCACCAAACGGTCTAAGTCTATGACGATAGTCAATGGCGAGTTACATAAGTGCAGCGTCACTGGCGTGTTTCAGCGTTGTGTCTCACCGGAGGAGGGCAAGGAAATCTTGAATGAAATTCATGCTGGTGATTGTGGACATCATGCCGGCTCAAAATCTTTGGTGGCCAAGGCTTTTAGCACGGTTTCTTCTAGTTGACGGCTCACATGGATGCAGAGGATCTGATCCGCAAGTGTGACGGTAGTCAAAAGTTTGGCCGGCGTGCTCATGTTCCAGCTCAAGAATTGCGCATGATTCCAATTACTTGGCCGTTTGCAATCTGGGGGCTTGATAATGTCGGGCCTTTCAAGAGCTCCAAGGACAAAAAGACCCACCTCTTGGTGGAGGTTGACAAGTTTACCAGATGGGTAGAAGCTGAGCCGGTTAGCATGTGCGACGCGACTACGGCGGTTCAGTTTATTAAAAAGCTGATCTACCGTTTTGGTTACCTTAGAATCATCACGGACAATGGTACGAACCTGTCCAAGGGGGCTATGAAAACGTTCTGCGACATGGAGCACATCTGGCTTGATGTTTCTATGGTTGCTCATCCACAGTCCAACGGTCAGGCGGAGCGTGCTAACCAAGAAATCCTAAGAGGTATCAAGCCCCGGCTTGTGGTTCCTTTATAGCGAACGCCAGGTGGAGGAGTTGTCGTCCGTCTTATGGAGCATCAGGACTACCCCCAACAGATCAACATGCTATACACCTTTATTCATGGTTTACGGTGCAGAGGCCGTGTTACCAAGTGACATCCATCATGAATCGCCATCAGTGGCAGCTTATGTTGAGACGAACAATGAGACAGCACGTCAAGATGCGTTGGATGCCCTGGAGGAGGAACGTGATCTGGCGGCAGCTCATTCGACGATTTATCAGCAAGACCTGCGCCGCTATCATAGCCGCAGAGTCAAGACCCGAACGTTTCAAGAAGGAGACTTAGTGTTGCGGCTGATCCAAGACCAGACAAATATGCATAAGTTGTCTCCTCCATGGGAAGGACCTTTCGTCGTTAGCAGAAATCTCAACAACGGGTCATATTACCTCATTGACATCCTAGACGATTCAGATACCTCGGGGCAGGAGACCCGCCGGCCGTGGAACGTAGCATCTATGGCCTTACTATACCTAAGTTGTTGAGACTCAACATCGTACACTATCATTGTACATATCATATTTATATATGAATAAAAGTCGGCATCCCTGCAAGCCGGGGCCTCTGCCGTTTCGCATATCTCAATCTGTGCAAACACATGATCGTCCAGGGGGCTTCCCACCCACTGGGTGTAGCTTATCAAACCCTATCGGTCGGCTCTCAAGCCAAAAAGTTGACTCCGCCAACATGATCGTCCAGGGGGATTCCCACCCTCCGGGTGTAGCTTATCAAACCCTATCGGTCGACTCTTAAGCCAAACAGTTGATTCCATCAACAAAGGTCACTTGGGGGCTTCCCACCCACTGAGTGTAGCTTACACACCCTCTTGATCGGCTCTTAAGACAAACAGGGTTAAACCTGCCTGTAAGCTGATGCTACTCCGCTCGGTGACCCGCCGAACTCTTACCAGTTAATCTCTCCTAGATACCCTGAGCCCGTTCAAAGCAATTGACGGCCAATCTCCATAGAGACCCTGTACTGGTTAAGGTTAAAATGGCGGCTCTTGTCACGTGAGGTCCGGCCTATGGAAAGCAAGGATAAACTCTCCCACTTACGGCCGACTCTCCGCTATGTGGCCCGTTCATACTCTTAGACAGTTAATCCTTGAGGACCATATACTGTTTAAGGTTAAAACGACGGATTTATGTCACGTGAGAGGCAGTTTTTGGGCTATCAGGGTACTCATGCCCTGTCATGTCTCTTCTGGATCGTCACACTTCCTTTCAGTTAATCTCTCTTAGAGACCCTGAGCTAGTTCAAAAACTTAAAGGCCAATCTCCACAGAGACCCTGTACTGTTAAGGAGTTTTAAGTGGCGAGTCAACCTAGTAGAACCGACAAATGAGCTGTTTTGAAAAACAAGTTAGGAAAGATACAACATCTTTGGGTCATGCTATTTTAAGACGCCCTCCTAAAAAATGTAAAGATGCATCTATTCTTGCAGGTTGATTAAAACGCCAAGAGCCGGTAAAAACATCCAGTATGAAAGTGCGTGGAAGATGACATATATATTAAGCCACACAAGTCAACATGTGCATGATGGCATAGTTCATGCAAAGGCATAGGTTACTACAAGCCTATTACATATGCTCTTTGTAGAGCTAAAAAATGATTCAAAGTTTTTTACACCACTCATGGTGGGTCACAAAGCCGACTTATCCACGGCGTCGCCAAATTCATCAGTTGGCTGGCGGGTCACCCTGCTCCAAGTCTTCGGCCTCCATGATTTGTGTCACATCCCTAGCTAGATGTCATAGGACAACATGTGTGTGCATCATATTTCATTTTTGCATCAACATGAAGTGGGGATTAAAAGAAACCCCAAACCCTCATTTGAATCAAACCAATTCAAAGCATGTGAAAAACCAACTAATTCAAAATGGTCATCTAAAATGTCCCCTATGTCTGATAAATATGGACATGAATATATCAGGGCCATCTTAAATATTTGAACATTTATAGAAATTTAAAATAAATAATAATGCTTTTGAAAATGCTAAATAAAGCATTATCATTATTTTAGATTTCAAAATATCCCGAAACATTTTATAGGAGTCTGAAATATTCAAACTTATTATTATAAAATATTGGGGATATTTTATGATAGCATTTGTACCTGAAAAACAAATAAAACAAATGTCAGAATTAGAAAACAGAAAGTAAAAGAAATAAAAAAAGAGGAGGCAAACCTTACCTGGTAGCCCATCTGTGGCCCAGCCCACTGGGGGCAAGAGGGTCTTCTTCCTCCTGGCGCCAGTGGACATGGCGTGTGGCCGGCGCGCGCGCGCGGGCGAGCCGCCACGCCACCTGCCTACCTGGCCGTTCCTGGCCAGTGAGGCGCCGCGGATGACCCGCGAGAGGCGTCCGGATCGAGCCGGCCTCGCCTTCTCTCCCTTTCCCTCGCTTCTCGCTCTCTCCCCCTCTGCTCGCCATGGCCGACGGTGCCGAAGCCTCGCCGTCGTAGTTCTAGCCACCCCCGTGCCCTCCTGAGACCGCCAAAAGCTCCGCCATGACCCCCTCATCCTCCCCGTGGACCTAGTAGCCGCTGGGAGCCCCTCTATGCCGAGGCTTCCATCGTCTTCAAGCTCCGGCTCTGGCGCTCCTCTCCGGCGATTCGCGACCATCTGCGCGTCCCCGAGCTCGCCGTCTTCCTCAACCACCCCGCCGTGAGCCCCTTCGTCGATCCCCCTATTCTTGCAGCCTGCCCCTTGCTGTAGACGCCGCCCCCTTGCTGCCTAATACCCGCCGCCGCTCAGACCGACGCCGGCCATAGCTCTAGTGGCCCCCAAGCCCCCTTTGTTGCCCTGTGGGATGCGCGCATGCGCGGGCTACCTCCCGGTGCCCTCCACACACTAAATGGCCACGGAAGTGCAAGTCCGGCGAGTCGCTGCTGCGCCCTTTGGTCGCTGGCACCTGGCCTCCGGCGTGGTGACATGGCAGGGCCATCAGGGGCTAATTACCCTGCTAACCAGCCCCCCAGCCACTGACCAGTGGGCCCCAGCTGCGGGTCAAACCCAGGTCAGCACGGGGATTAGCCCCGTGTCACTAACGTGCGGGTCCTGCACGTCAGGTTTGATCTGGCCTGGTCAGCCGACCTGTTGACGTCACAGTGACGTCAGGCTGACACATTAATTCAATTTTTAGTCTTAAAATAAATCAGGAAATTCTAGAAAATGTTGAAAACTTCAAAAATTCATATAAATTAATCTTTTAATCAGATGAAAATAATTTATATATGAAAATTTATAAGAAAAATCCAATGAATGCAATGGTGCTATTATCATGCATGTTAGAGCAACTTATGTAGATGAACATATACATTTACTAATAGGTTAATATATGAAATATGAAATGGAGAATGATTTTGAACCTATATTCAAACTTCCTTCATTTAACATGGACAATAGTTGCATTAGTTCATCCATACATGCTGCCATGTCATGATCATGCATCATATTATTGCCCTTGCATGTATTGATTATTATTATCTACATTACGGTAGGCCCTGCTTCTAAGGATACATCCGAGTATTCCAACGAAGGAGAAAACCTTCCTGCTACCCAGCAAGGCAAGCAACCCTTTTGATCATTCCGATAACATCCCACTCTCTCGCTCCTGCTCTTGTTTATTGCATTAGGACAAACGTTCACTTGTCTGTCATACACGGTAGATGAACCTACTCTTTTGCATGACCTATCATTGTCACAATAAATAGCTAAACCTTGCAACCTAGAATACCTGGTAGATGCTTGTGCCATGATGTGCTTAGCTTATTTTGCCTGCTATGCTTGCTATGCTTAGAGTTGTCTCAGGTCTGATTCATCTGGGTGATAAACTGGAGTGAAATAATGATGTTCTGATGTGATAAGCCTATGATGAACCCGAGTTGGTAAAGGTAGCGATGAGAGGCTATGTAGGAGTACATAGCGGGTTGTCTCATTGGGACCGTTCTTAGGAACTGAGTTCCGTGTTCATGATCCAAGACTAGTTACTACCACACATTGGGTTTCGGTAACCCAACCCCTCTCGACTTATCAGTCGCTTAGTCCTTGGTCCAAGAGTTGCAAGTAGTTTCTGGTGTTTATAGCATGCTAGAGGTCGCGCGTAGCGTTGACCCTAGGGGTCGGTTACGACGCGGTAGGCAGTGGCACAGTGTACCAAGGGTCACCCGGATGGTAGGCTTGGGAACCCTGCGCACATCATTTGGGGCCGTAGCAGAAACTTCAACCGGACTTCCGTGCGGGTTCAGTCTCAAATAGGCGATAGCCTGGACTACAGGTCTTGTGTGATTGACGGTCATGGCCGACTCCCTCGCAGGGCTTCCGCTTGAAGGTTGCCGAGATGCATAGTTTTAGGAGCACACAGCAATAAGTGGCGAGAGCGTTTGTGAAGAAGTACACCCCTGCAGGGTATGAAACTATTCGAATAGCCGCGTCCTCGGATATGGACTACTTGGAAAGCTTATGCTTTTCATAGATAATCAAATGGATACTCATAAAAATATCAAGACAAGTGTGAGTACCATGGATGGCTCTCTCCCAGGAGAGGGAAGTGAATCCATGGTGGTGTATTGTTATGGAGTTAGTGGACTTGTGTGCGATATCTAAAATCTAAACAAAGAGTTAAAACTGTGTAGTGTAGGTTAGCCATGAGTCAAAGCTGGCATTGCTGCATAAACTGCACCACTCCCCTTGTTGATACATGAGCATGAATAGTCTAGGTCTTCTTTAAAGACTTGCTGCGTATGTTTGTACTCATGTTTGCTTAATAAATGTTGTAGATGAGACTCAGGACCCATCAGGTGGGTTCTATCTAGATGTCGACGATGCCGAATAGCTGGTGTCCTAGCTACGACCTTATGCCCTATGGCGGGCTGTAGATAGTCAGGCCATGTGCCTTTTTACCCTTTCATCTATCTATACTCGGACAACTTTATGCTTCCGCTTGGTTTGTATGAACTTGTGTGTATGACTTGAGTGTCGGGTCATGTGACCCCTATCTGTAAGAACATATTATGCAAGGCTATTCTGAGCCTCTTAAATAAAAGTTATGTTGTTGTATGGCTATGTTGTGATGCCATAGTTGTATCTATGCATATCGGGCATGTCGTGCATACGTGTGACGTGCAACGGTATGTATGGGATCCGACACCTAGTCGTGTGCCTTTAGTAGTACTCTTTATGGGAAACTGCCCCTTTGTGCTTCCACTGAGCCCTGGTAGCTTGCTACTGCTCCGGACACATTGATTGACCGGCATGTATCCTTCTTTGCTGCTATGTCTGTCCCTTCAAGGAAATGTCTCGCAGTGTAATGGAGTCCCTGTAGCTTGCTATGACTCGTCTACACATGCTTGAGGCCGACACCTGCATTGCTGGGTTACGTATGCCTATTTCCGTACGGATGTGCCACTTGGGTTCTATGACTAGTCATGTCGGCCTGGGTTCTTTGTCGTTTGATTGCTAGCAACATGTTCACATACGTGAGCCAAGAGACGCAAACGGTCCCGGCTAAGGTAAGGCTGCAGTCGTGGAGCTTACCGTGCGTGAGACCGCAAAGTGATGTGATATGTTACAGTTTGGATTCATATGACTTAGGATCGGGGTCCCGACAGCATCGGTATGAGAGCCTGACTGACTGTAGGACTACCAAGCACAACCGTTCGAAGTTGAGTCTAGAAACACTATATAAAAGTAGGGAATTGATTGTGGAAGGGACCATAAGGCTCTTTTTACTCCTCTTCCCAAGTTATTCTATGCCGAGTCTTTCTCATCTTTTCTACGGGGATAAGAACTAGGATTCTCATCCATTGCTTAGGATGACGAGTTACTAACCATGGACTATTACCTAGCTTGTTTACAAGTGAGTGTCGGTACTTGAGCATTGTTGGGGTGAGAAACAGTTGCAGAAGACATTTGAGTCTAGAAAGTCGAGTGGTTATGCTTTTCCAATCTTTTGCAGTTGTCTCAAAATCCCTTTTGAGCAATTATAGCCGTTAGCTGCCCAATTTCTGCTAGAAGCTCTAATGTCTTTGCATCATTCTATGTTTCAGATGTCCCCTCGTCCTTCCCGTCAGGTGGTCCATCTAACCAGGTGCATCGATGTACCGGGTCACACGACCATGTTGGTTAGAGTTATGATGGAGGCTGGTTACCGTTGGTACCCAGAGTACATAGTGGAGGAACAATATCGAGATTTCAACCAGAGTCAGTATTTGTGTACTGTTAAGATATAACCTTCATATCCTGGAGCTGCAGAGCCGCTTCACTCGACTTATGGGTTAGGTGTCACCATGGACATGGCAGTTTAGGAGGCCGCCTACACCATGTTGACTATCATGAGGTTTCACCATGGTATGCTTCAGAACACAAAGTTTTGTTATGTTCCTGGTTCTCTGGGAGGAGAGGATAGCTATATTAGTGCAACCTACTATGATCATTCTCATGAGGACTCTAGGCTGCACGTGACCGCTCAAATGTTGGAAAACAGGGATCATGATTCATGTGGCCTTCGCATGGAGCTTTATGCTACCCGTGCACGTCTTTAGACAGCCCTGATGCAGTTGGCACCAGTCGTGCAGACATGCTATGGAGATTTGGAGATGCTGAACCCATTGCAGACTCATCTGCCAGCACGCGTAGACTGGCCTGATGTTGGAGGCATCACCACTCTTCGAGGACCGCTGTGTTGGGGAACGTTGCATGGGATTTTTTTTTCCTACGCACACGCAGATCTATCCATGGTGATGAGAATCTATGAGAGGGAGAGTGGATCTACGTACCCTTGTAGATCGCTAAGCGGGAAGCGTTAAGAAACGCGGTTGGTGTAGTCGAACGTCTTGACGATCCAAACCGCCGAGCGTCCTGCGATATCATCACGATCCCTCCCGCGATCCAATCACGATCCGTCCCGCAAACTCATCACGATCCGTCCCGCGATCTCATCACGATCTGTCCCGCGAACTCATCACAATCCATCTTGCGATCTCATCATGATCCTTCCCGCGATCTCGTCATGATCCGTCTCGCAATCTTGATCATGGTCCTTCCGATCTAGCACCGAACGGACGGCACCTCCGCGTTCAGCACACGTACATCTTGATGACGATCTTCGCCTTCTTGATCCAGCAAGAGGGAGCGGAGAGGTAGAATAGTTCTCCAGCAGCATGACGGCTCTGCGGCGATGGTGGTGGAGCTATTCCGGCTGGGCTTCGCCTAAGCACTTCAGAAAACCGATCTAGAGGAGAAACTATGCACTAGAGGAACGGGTAGCACATGGCTGAAAATTCTGTGCCAAAACCCTAAAATCCTCTAGTATATATAGGAGGAGAGGAGGAGGAGGCTTTCCTGCCAAAAAGCCAGCCCTTGGGTCGGCCAAAGTGGGGAGGAGAGTAGGACTCCTCCTCCAATCCTAGTAGGACTAGGATTCCTTCTTTTTTTGGCCTTTTCCCACCTTTTTCCCTTTGGGCTTTTTCTCCCAGCCGCATGGGCCTTGTGTGGGACTTCCACCAGCCCAAAAAAGGCTGGTATTTAATCTCCCACAGCCCATGAAGCCTCTTGGGTCGAAATACCCCTCCCGATGGTCTCCCGGTACACTACCGGCACTCCCGGTACACTATCGGCACTCCCGGTACATTACCGATTAGCCCGAAACTTTTTCGGCGACCAAAATGGGACTTCCTATATATCAATCTTTACCTCTGGACCATTCCAGAGCTCCTCGTCACATCCAGGATCTCATCCAGAACTCCGAACAACCTTCGGTCACCACCATTCATAACTCTATACTACCGAAACGTCACCAAACCTTAAGTGTGCAGACCCTGCCGGTTCGAGAACTATGTAGACATGACCGAGACACATCTACGGTCAATAACCAATGGCGGGACCTGGATGCCCATATTGCTTACTACATATTCTACGAAGATCTTTAACGGTCGAACCTCTATGTCAAGGATTCAGTTAATCCCGTATGATGTTCCCTTTGTTCTTCGGTAGGTTACTTGCCCGACATTCGATCGTCGGTATCTCCATACCTAGTTCAACCTCGTTACCGGCAAGTCTCTTTACTCGTTCCGTAATACAAGATCCCGTGACTATCACTTAGTCACATTGCTTGCAAGGCTTGTTGTGATGTTGTATTACCGAGTGGGCCCTGATATACCTCTCCGTCACACGGAGTAACAAATCCCAGCCTTGATCCATGCCAACTCAACAGACACCCTCGGAGATACCTGTAGAGTACCTTTATAGTCACCCAGTTACGTTGCGACGTTTGATACACACAAGGCACTCCTCCGGTGTCCGTGAGTTGCATGATCTCATGGTCATAGGAACATATACTTGACATGCAGAAAACAGTAGCAATAAACTGACACGATCATATGCTACGTTTGTAGTTTGGGTCTTGTCCATCACACCATTCTCCTAAAGATGTGATCCTGTTATCAAATGACATCTCATGTCCATGGCTAGGAAACCTTAACCATCTTTGATCTACGAGCTAGTCCATTAGAGGCATACTAGGGACAGGGTTTTGTTTATGTATCCACACATGCATCTAAGTCTCCGATCAATACAATTATAGCATGGATAATAAATGATTAATCATAAACAAGGAAATATGATAATAACTAATTTATTATTGCCTCTAGGGCATATTTCCAATAGTCTCCCACTTGCACTAGAGTCAATAATCTAGTTCACATCACCATGTGATACGCATTGTTACGAATCTAACACCCAATGAGTTCTGGGGCTCGATCATGCTTTGCATGTGAGAGAGGTCTTATAGACAACGGGTCTGTGACATTCAGATCTGTGTGTACTTTGAAAATTTCTATGTCAAACCGTAAACACTGCTACCACACTCCACTTGGTACTATTCCAAATGGCTGATCCACTATACGTATCTAGATTGCTACTACGAGTCATCCAGATTGGTGTTAAAGCTTGCATCGATGTGACTCTTTACAACGAACTCTTTATCACCTTCATAATCGAGAAACATCTCCTTAGTCTTTTAGTTACTAAGGATAATCTTGACTGCTCTCCAGTGCTCCATTCCAGGATCACATTGAAACCTTTCGGACATACTTATGGCAAGGCTGACATCGGGTCTTGTGCACAACATTGCATACATGATAGAGCCTATGGATGAAGCATAGGGGATGACACTCATCTTTTCTCTATCTTTTGCAGTCACTGGGCATTGAGTCTTACTCAACTTTATACCTTACAAATCAGGCGATAACTCTTTCTCTGACTGATCCATTTTGAACTCTTTCAAAAACTTGTCAAGGTATGTACTCATTGAAAGTCTGATCAAGTATCTTGATCTATCTCTATAGATCTTGATGCTCAACAATTAGGTAGCTTTATCCAGGTCTTCCTTTGAAAAACTCTTTTCAAACAACCCATTATGCTTTCTAGAAATTCTATATCATTTCCGATCAACAATATGTCAACCACATATGCTTATCAGAAACTCTACAGTGCTCCCACTCACTTTATTGTAAATACAAGTTTCTCGCAAACTTTGTATAGACTCAAAAACTTTGATCACCTCATCAAAGTGTATATTCCAATTACGAGATGCTTGCTTTAGTTCATAGAAGGATCACTGAAGCGTGCACACCTTTTAGCATCCTTAGGAGTGACAAAACCTTCTGGTTGTATCACATACAACCTTTCCTCAAGTAAACCATTAAGGAAACGATGTTTTCACATCCATTTGCCAGATTTCATAATTGAAAGTGCAGCAACTGCTAACATAGTTTCAACAGACTTTAGCATCGCTACGAGTGAGAAAGTCTCATCGTAGTCAACTCCTTGAACTTGTTGTAAACTTCTTTGCAACAAGTCGAGCTTTACAAATGGTGACATTTACCATCAGCGTCTGTCTTCATTTTAAAGATCCATTTGTACTTAACGACCTGCCGTCCAACGAGCAAGTCCACGAAAGTCTATACTTGGTTTTCATACATGGATCCTTTCTCGTATTTCATGGCCTCTAACCATTTGTTGGTTTTCATGCCCATCATCGCTTCTCCATAGTTCGTAGGTTCATCGTTGTCCAACAACATGACCTCCAAGACAGGGTTGTCGTACCGCTCAGGAGCAGTACACGTCCTTGTCGACCTACGAAGTTCGATAGTAACTTGATCCGAAGCTTAATGATCATCATCATTAACTTCCTGCGCTGCGCTACTCTCTAGTTCAAACAAATGTTCAACAACCTCATCAAGTTCTATCTTCCTCCCACTCAATTCTTTCGAGAGAAACTTTTTCTCGGGAAAGGACACTTCATGCTTGGATCTGTGATAGAAGGTTCACCCAACTGTTCTTAGGGTATTCTACGAAGATGCATTTGCTCGCTTTGGGTTCGAGCTCATTAGGTGAAAACATTTTCCACACAAGCGTCGCAACCCCAAACATCAAGAAATGACAGCTTAGGTTTCTATCAAACCGTAATTCACATGGTGTCATCTCAACGGATTTAGATGGTGCCCTATTAAAATGAATGCAGTTGTCTCTAATGCACAAGCCCAAAATTATAGTAGCAAAACGATAAGAGACATCATAACATGCACCATATCCAATAGAGCACGACTATGACGTTCGAACATACCATCACACTATGGTGTTCCAGGTGGCGTGTGTTGTGAAACAACTTTTACATTGTCTAAAGTTGTATGCCAAACTGATAACTCAGATATTCACCTTCATGATCATATCGCAGATATTTTTATCTTCTTGTCATGATGATCTTAAACTTCACTCTGAATTTGCTTGAACTTTTCAAACGATTCAGACTTGTGTTTCATTAAGTCAACATACACTATATCTACCCAAATCATCAGTGAAGATAAGAAAATAACGATATCCACCGCACGCTAAGACTCATTGGATTGCATATATCAACATGTATCATTTCCAATAAATCACTTGCCCGCTCCGTCAAACCAGAAAACGGGGTCCTTAGTCATCTTTGACCAAGAGGCATGGTTCGCATGTCTCAATCGATTCGAAATCGAAAGAGTCCAAAGATCCATCAGCTTGGAGTTTCTTCACGAGTTTTATACCAATATGACATGTAGTGGTATTTCCACAAGTATGTGGTACTATCATTATTAACTTTGCATCTTTTGGCATCAATGTTATGAACATGTGTATTACTACGATCAAAATTCAACAAACCATTCTCACTGGGTGCATGACCATTGAAGGTATTATTCATGTAAACAGAATAACCATTATTCTCTAACTTAAATAAGTAACCATGTTGCATTAAACACAATCTAATCACGTTCATGGTCAACGCAAAACACCAAATAACACTAATTTAGGTTTGTTACTAATCCCAAAGGTAGAGAGAGTGTGCGATGTCGATCACATCAACCTTGGAAACACTTCCAACACACATCGTCACCTCACCCTTAGCTAGTTCTCCGTTTATTCCGTAGCTTATATTTCGACTTACTAACATTTAGCAACCGAACCGGTATCCAATACCAGGTGCTACTAGGAGTACTAGAAAGGTACACATCAATAACACATATATCAAATATACTTCTGTGGACGTTGCCAGCCTTCTTATCTACCAAGTATCTAGGGCTGTTCCGCTTCAGCGACCGCTCTCCTCATAATCGAAGCACTTAGTTTGGGTTTTGAGTTCAACTTTGGGTTGTTTCACTGGAGCAGCAACTGACTTGCCATCCATGAAGTTTCCCTCCTTGCTCTTCTTGAAACTAGTGGTTTTACAAACCATCAACACTTTACGCTCCTTCTTTATTTCTACCTTCGCGGTGTCAAACATCGCGAACAGCTCAGGGATCATTATTTCTATCCTTGGCGTTTTATAGTTCATCACCAAGTTCTAGTAGCTTAGTGACAGTGACTTGGAGAACTATATCAATCACTATCTTATCTGGAAGATCAACTCCCACTCGATTCAAGCGATTGTAGCACCCAGACAATCTGAGCCCAGGCTCAACGATTGAGCTATTCTCTTTCATCTTGCAGGCAAAGAATCTTGTTGGAGATCTCATATCTTAAAACACGGGCACGAGCCTGAGATCCTAATTTCATCTTTTAGAACATCTCATATGTTCCGTGACGTTCAAAATGTTTCAGAGCCTCAATTCTAAGCCGTAATGCATGATGCACTAAACTATCAAGTAGTCATCACAACGTGCCTATCAGATGTTCACAACATCTACAGACGACGCTAGAGGGGTTGGCGCACCGAGTGGTGCATTAAGGACATAAGCCTTCTATGCAGCAACGAGGACAATCCTCAGATCACGGACCCAGTCCGCAATATTGCTACCATCATCTTTCAACTCTATTTCTCTAGGAACATATAAAAATTCAAGGGAGCTACAGCGCGAGCAAGTAATCTACAACATAATTTGCAAAGACACTACTAACTATGTTCATGATAATGAGTTCAATTAATCATATTACTTAAGAACTCCCACTCAAATTGACATCCCTCCGGTCATTCAGTGACACATGATCCAAATTCACCAACTCAAGTCCGATCATCACATGAGTTGAGGTGGTTTCAATGGTGAACATAATCATGTTGATCATATCTACTATATGACTCATGTTCGACCTTGCGGTCTCTTGTGTTCCGAGGCCATCTATGTACATGCTAGGCTCGTCAAGTTTAACCCGAGTGTTCTGCATGTGCAAGACTGGCTTGCACCCATTGTATGTGAACGTAGAGTCTATCACACCCGATCATCACGTGGTGTCTCAGCACGACGAACTTCCGCAACGGTGCACACTCAGGGAGAACACAATTTATCTTGAAATTAAGTCAGGGATCACCTTATAATGCTATCATCGTCTTAAGCAAAACAAGGTGCATAAAAGGATTAACATCACATGCAAATCATAAGTGACATGATATGGCCATGAACTTGTGCTTTTGATCTCCATCTTGAAAGCACCGGCATGATATCCATCGTCACCGGCAAGACACCATGATCTCCATCATCTTGATCTCCATCAACATGTCGCCATCGGGGTTGTCGCGCCCACCATGCTTCTACTACTATTGCTACCGTTTAGCGATAAAGTAAAGCATTACATAGCGCTTAATGATTGACACGCAGGTCATACAATAATTAAAGACAACCCTATGGCTCCTGCCCGTTGCCATACTCAATGACATGCAAGTCGTGATAATCTATACATCACATGATCATCTCATACATCACATATATCACATCATGTTAGACATCTTCTAATTGTTGTTGCATGTTTTACGTGGCTGCTACGGGTATCTAGCAAGAACAATGCTCATCTACGCAAAAACCACAACGGTGATACACTAGTTGCTTTTCAACCTTCTCAAGGACCTCCTTTGTCGAATCCGATCCAACTAAAGTGAGAGAAACTGGCACCCGCAAGCCATCTATGCAATAAGTTGCGGTCGAGGGAACTGGTCTCTCGTAAGCGTACAAGTAATGTTGGTCCGGGCCGCTTCATCTCACAATACCGCTGAACCAAAATCCGACCAAGGAAGGAAGCAATCTAAGCATCAACGCCCACAAACCTTTTGTGTTCTACTCGAGATCTCATCTACACATAGACCAAGCTCATGATGCCACTGTTGGGGAACGTTGCATGGGAAACAAAAATTTTCCTAGGCACACGCACATCTATCCATGGTGATGAGCATCTACGACAGGGAGAGTGGATCTACGTACCCTTGTAGATCACTAAGCGGGAAGCGTTAAGAAACGCGGTTGGTGTAGTCGAACGTCTTCGCGATCCAAATCGCCGAGCGTCCCGCGATCTCATCACGATGCGTCCCGCGATCCAATCACAATCCGTCCCGTGAACTCATCACGATCCGTCCCACGATCTCATCACGATCTGTCCCGCGAACTCATCACGATCTGTCCCGCGATCTCATCACGATCCGTCCCATGATCTCGTCACGATCCGTCTCGAAATCTTGATCATGGTCCTTCCGATCTAGCGCCGAATGGATGGCACCTCCGCGTTCAGCACACGTACAGCTTGATGATGATCTCCGCCTTCTTGATCTAGCAAGAGGGATCGGAGAGGTAGAAGAGTTCTCCGGCAGCATGACGGCGCTGCGTCGATGGTGGTGGAGCTATTCCGGCAGGGCTTCGCCTAAGCATTGCAGAAAACCGATCTAGAGGAGAAACTATGCACTAGAGGAACGGGTAGCACGTGGCTAAAAATTCTGTGCCAAAACCCTAAAATCCTCTAGTATATATAGGAGGAGAGGAGGAGGAGACTTGGCTGCCAAAAATCCAGCCCTTGGGTCGGCCAAAGTGGGGAGGAGAGGAGGACTCCTCCTCCAATCATTATAGGACTAGGATTCCTCCTTTTTTGGGCCTTTTTCCTCCTTTTTCCCGTTGGGCTTTTTCTCCAAACCGCATGGGCCTTGTGTGGGACTTCCACCAGCCCACAAAAGGATGGTATTTACTCTCCCATTGCCCATGAAGCCTCTTGGGTCGAAAACCCCCTCCCGGTGGTCTCCCGGTACACTCCCGGCACTCCCGGTACATTAGCAATTAGCCCGAAACTTTTCCGGCGACCAAAATGGGACTTCCTATATATCAATCTTTACCTCCGAACCATTCCGGAGCTCCTCGTGACATCCGAGATCTCATCCAGGACTCTGCACAACCTTCAGTCACAACCATACATAACTCTATATTACCGAAACGTCACCAAACCTTAAGTGTGCAGACCCTATGGGTTCGAGAACTATGTAGACATGACCAAGACACCTCTACGGTCAATAACCAATAGCGGGACCTGGATACCCATATTGGTTCCTACATATTCTACGAAGATCTTTATCGGTCGAACCTCTATGTCAAGGATTCAGTTAATCCCGTATGATGTTCCCTTTGTTCTTCGGTATGTTACTTGCCTGAGATTCGATCGTCGGTATCTTCATACATAGTTCAACCTCGTTACTGGCAAGTCTCTTTACTCGTTCCGTAATACAAGATCACGTGACTAACACTTAGTCACATTGATTGCAAGGCTTGTTGTGATGTTGTATTACCGAGTGGACCAAGGCCACATCCGTGTCCTTACAGTTTCCAAGGATCACATGCTAGAGTGTTTCCAGATCCTCAGGTTCAACTGTCGGGTCATGGGGGTAACCTATATGATGCATTCTACGACGATGCTTGAGTACATGGATGTTTGTACTAGTATGCTAGTATTCGTATCGCCACAGTCCTGCGTGTCTTGTGGGATATGACTGAGGTTGAGAGTTGAGTTTGGAGGTGTAGATAGATAATGTATAGGAAGCTTGTAATGCCTCCGATGAGTTGTGTCATCTCTCTATAGTTTGTATTTCAGCTTGTGTTTGTACTGAACTATGTCATGGTGTGTATAAATCATGGTGATCATAAGGCAGTTGTTATTACCATGATTGTTTGGGTGTTTACCCTGCATGCAATATTGTCCAGTACATTCCTTATCTCATGTCTTAGAGTTGATGTTCCCTATGTCTAAGCTGTGGGTTTGTTTCCCGGGATGGTGGCCACTAGGAATAACCCCGTGCCTGCCCCTGAGTAGGGCGAAGGAAGCCAACCAAGGCAAGAGAACCTGCCACACGCGCCCTCTTGGGCACAAGTGATGCTTGAAGCTGAACGAAACAAAAGGGAGACCAACAGGCTATTGTAACGAATTGAGCAGAACACAACGCGTGCTCCCTGCAATGATCACAATGATGGCGTATCTCTTGATGATTTCGTCAAGCTGTACCCACCTAAGTATCATCATTCGGTCGACCCACTCGACGCGGATGACTGGTGGACCAACATGTCTAGCAAGATCCGAGCTGCCAACGTATCCGAGGCAAATAAGGTGACCTTTGCTACTTACTTTCTGGAAGGACCCGCCAATCTGTGGTGGGAAAATTATGAAGCCATGCGTCCCGCAGGCCCCGCACCAACTTGGGCGGAATTCAGCACGACATTCCGTACCCATCACATCCCAGAAGGGCTGATGGATCGCAAGAGAGAGGAGTTATGTGCTTTCACCCAGGGCAGACTGTCAGTGGATGCCTATAGCCGTGAGTTCGGCAATCTTGCTCGTTATGCTTCGGAGGAAGTTTCAACTGATGCCAAAAAGCATGCTAGGTTCCGCAAGGGACTTAGTCCTGAGCTCCGTAGAGATCTGCGCTTGCATGAGTGCACAACCTTCCAGGCTCTCGTCAACAAGGCTATCAATGTAGAGACTGGACAGTCTGACTACGAGGCCACTAGGAAGCACAACCGTGACTTTAGCCCTACATCTAGCTCGGGCTCCAACAAATGCCGGGTGTGGGTTCCCAAGGCAGCTCTGCCACCAAGGTACACCGCAAGGCCATCCTTCGAGGCGCCTCGCCCAACTCAGCCCAATCCTCCAGCCAGGCCATTTGGAAGTCCTCCTGCCAATGTTGCTCCCCGTGCCACCGTGGTCTGCTACAAATGTGGGGAACCAAGACACTACTCCCGTGAGTGTCCTCAGAACAATGCTAAGCCGGCTGGACGTGGGAAGCCTGGAAAAGCCTTCTATGTGAAGCCAGCTCCTGCTCGTGGACGAGTGAACTATGTTTCTGCTGAGGAAGCTCTTGAGGATCCTAATGTTATCCTAGGTACGCTCCTTGTCAATAGTCATCCAGCATCTGTTCTATTTGATACTGGGGCATCTCATTCTTTCATCTCAGAAAGTTATGCACAGTTGCATAACATGTCTTTTTGTGATATGCCTACTCCTTTAGTAGTTCAGACTCGTGGTTCAAAATGGCAAACTTCTAGGGTGAGCCATGGCAGTGAGATTCTTGTGGATAGGCTAGTCTTCCTAGCATCTTCGATTGCCCTCAAGTCTTTGGACATCAATATAATGTTAGACATGGATTGGATGAGAGCCCATTATGCTAAGATTGATACCCATACTACGAATGTTCAACTTACACATCCCTCGGGTGAGATAGTCAATGTCTCCACTCGAGCAGCCAAGCGCCAACTCTATTCCCTCAATGCTAGCCCTCTTCCAGAAATAGAAGATTTTCCGGTAGTCCGTGACTTTCCGGATGTCTTTCCAGAAGAGCTGCCAGGAATTCCACCTTCAGAGATGTTGAGTTTGTGACAGAGCTCATTCCAGGGACTGTCCCAATAGCCAGAAGACCCTATAAGATGGCACCCTTAGATCTAGCCGAACTTAAGATTCAACTCGATGAGGCTTTGAAGAAAGGTTTCATCCGTCCTAGTTCTTCTCCTTGGGCTTGCCCCGTCCTCTTCATTAAGAAGAAGGATGGATCGGATCGGATGGTTGTGGATTATCGGCCAGTGAATCTGGTCACCATAAAGAGCAAGTATCTGCTCCCCAAGATCAACGATTTGTATGATCAACTCGCTGGAACCTCTGTCTTTTCCAAAATGGATTTGAGGTTCGAATACCATGAAATCAGAATTAGAAATGGGGACATTCCAAAAACGGCTTTTGTTACTCGTTATGGCCAATACGAGTACATCATCATGTCCTTCGGTTTAACCAATGCCCCAGCCACCTTCTCTCACTTGATGAATTTGATCTTCATGGAGTATTTGGATAAATTCGTCGTGGTTTACCATGACGACATACTCATCTACTCGAAGAACGAACATGAACATGCCGAGCATCTAAGGCTGGTGTTGATGAAACTTCGAGAGCATCGTCTGTATGCCAAATTCTCCAAGTGTGAATTTTGGTTGCCAGAAGTGACCTATGTGGGCCACGTGATCTCTGTTAAATGTATTGCTGTCAATCCCGAGAGAGTTCAGGCCATCCTTGATTGGACTCAACCTGAATCGGTTAAGCAAGTTCAGAGTTTCCTTGGCTTAGCGAGCTATTGTTGCTGCTTTGTCGAGAATTTCTACAAGGTTGCGAAACCTCTGACTGAACTCCTCAAGAAAGATAAAAAGTTCGAGTGGACTCCACAATGCGAGCACAGTTTTCAGGAGTTGAAAATACGACTGACCTTTGCTCCCGTTCTGGTGCCACCAGATTTCTCTAAGGACTTTGTTATCTATTGCGACGGCTAGCGACTAGGATTAGGTTGCATTCTCATGCAAGATCGTCATGTGATTCCATACGCATCTCGACAGTTGCGTCCACATGAGGATAATTATCCAACACATGATCTTGAGCTTGTAGCTGTGGTCCATGCACTGAAAACCTGGCGACATTACCTTCTGGGTAATCATTGCGAAATTTACACTGATCACCAAAGTCTGAAATATATTTTCACCCAGCCGGATTTGAACCTCAGGCAAAGACAGTGGGTCTAGTTGATTACAGATTACGACTTAGGGATAACTTACACCTCGGGGAAAGCCAATGTCATGGCTGATGCACTAAGTCGTAAGTCTTATTGTAACAACATGATGTTACAACAAGGTCAACCACTTCTCTATGAGGAATTTCGGAAGTTAAACCTCCATATTGTTCCTCAAGGATTCCTATCCAACCTGGTGGCGAAACCTACTCTTACAGATCAAATCATAAAAGACCAGAAGCATGATGCCGGGATATCTCGGATCAAGAAAAACATTAAGAAGGGTAATGTTAGATTCTTCTCGAAAGATGATCGGGGTGTTGTCTTCTTTGAGCACCGCTTGGTGATCCCGAAGAAGCAACATCTACGACAGTTGATCCTGAAGGAGGCTCATGATTCCCCTCTCACAATTCATCCGGGTAGTACCAAGATGTATCAGGACCTACGCCAGAGGTTCTGCTGGACTAGGATGAAGAGAGAAATTGCTCAGTTCATTGCTAACTACGATGTTTGTCGTCGTGTGAAAGCATAACATCAAAGGCCCGCTGACACCCTTCAACCTTTAGCTATTCCTGAATGGAAATGGGATATTATGGATTTCATTACCGGATTTCCCAGGACTATGAGAGGGAATAATGCTATCTTTGTGGTCATCGACCGCCTTTCCAAAGTGGCTCATTTTCTTCCTGTTCGGGAGAGTATAACTGCTAGCCAGCTAGCGGAGTTATATGTTTCTCAAATAGTTTCTCTTCATGGTGTTCCATTGGAGATTAACTCAGACCGCGGAAGTATTTTACTTCCCGATTTTGGGAAAGTTTTCAAACCGCCATGGGGACTCATCTATCCTTTAGCACTGCTTTCCACCCGCAATCAAGTGGTCAAGTTGAGCGAGTCAATCAAATCCTCGAAGACATGCTCCGAGATTGTGTTATATCCTTCGGTATGAATTGGGAGAAATGTCTTCCATTTGCCAACTTTTCTTATAACAATAGTTATCAATCAAGATTGGGCAAAGCCCCTTTTGAAGTTCTCTATGGACGAAGGTGTCGAACACCTATTAACTGGTCAGAAACTAGAGAGAGGCAACTCTTTGGCCCGGATATGATCCAGGATGCAGAGGAGCAAGTTCGCATTATTCATGAAAAGTTGAAAACAGCCCAATCTCGTCCAAAGAGCCAATATGATCGCCATCATACGGCTGTGACCTATGAAGTTGACGAGAAGGCTTACCTTCGGGTTACACCTCTAAAGGGTACCCGTCGATTCGGTATCAAGGGCAAGTTGGCTACTCATTACATTGGACCTTTTCGCATTCTTGCTAAACAAGGAGAGGTTGCCTACCAATTGGAACTTCCGCCACGTCTTTCCAAGGTTCATGAGGTCTTCCACGTCTCGAAACTCAGGCGTTGCTTCTCGGACCCTGTCCGTGAAGTGGACCACGAAGCGCTTGGTCTCCAAGATAACCTTACATATCGAGAATACCCTATTCGTATTCTTGATCAAGCTGAGGGTACCACTCTGTGTCAGAACATCAAGTTTCTCAAGGTTCAGTGGTCACTCCATTCTGAAAAGGAGGCCAGATGGGAAAGAGAAGATCGTCTTCAACTAGAGTACCCCGCGCTCTTCCCGACGACTTTAAAAGCTCGGGACGAGATTCTTTTGAGTGGGGGTGAGTTGTCACATCCCTAGCTAGATGTCATAGGACAACATGTGTGTGCATCATATTTCATTTTTGCATCAATATGAAGTGGGGATTAAAAGAAACCCCAAACCCTCATTTGAATCAAACCAATTCAAAGCATGTGAAAAAACAACTAATTGAAAATGGTAATCTAAAATATCCCCTATGTCTGATAATATGGACATGAATATATGAGGGGCCATCTAAAATATTTGAACATTTATAGAAATTTAAAATAAATAATAATGCTTCTGAAAATACTAAATAAAGCATTAACATTATTTTAGATTTGAAAATGTCCTAAAACGTTTTATAGGAGTCTGAAACGTTCAAACTTATTATTATAAAATATTGGGGATATTTTATAATAGCATTTGTACCTGAAAAATAAATAAAACAAATGTCAGAATTAGAAAATAGAAATTAAAAGAAATAAAAAAGGGGAGGCAAACCTTACCTGGCAGCCCATCTGTGGCCCAGCCCACTGGGGGAGGGTCTTTTTCCTCCTCGCGCCAGTGGACATGGCGTGTGGCCGACGCGCGCGCGGGCATGCCGCCATGCCACCTGCCTACCTAGCCGTTCCAGGCCAGCGAGGCGCCGCGGATGACCCTGCGAGAGGCGTCCGGATCGAGCTGGCCTCGCCTTCTCTCCCATTCCCTCGCTTCTCGTTCTCTCCCCCTCTGCTCGCCATGGCCGACGGTGCCGAAGCCTCGCCGCCGTAGTTCCAGCCACCCCCGTGCCCTCCTGAGACCGCCAAAAGCTCTGCCATGACCCCCTCGTCCTCCCCATGGACCTAGTAGCCGTTGGGAGCCCCTCTACGCCGAGGCTGCCTTCGTCTTCAAGCTCTGGCTCCCGTGCTCCTCTCCGGCGATTCGCGGCCGTCTGCGCGTCCCCGAGCTTGCCGTCTTCCTCAACCACCCCGCTGTGAGCCCCTGCGTCAATCCCCCTAACCTTGCGGCATGCCCCTTGCTGTAGACGTCGCCCCCTTACTGCCCAAAACCCACCGCCACTTAGCCCGACGCCGGCCGTAGCTCCAGTGGCCCCCGAGCCCCCTGTGTTGCCCCGTTGGATGCGCGCATGCGCGGGCTACCTCCCAGTGCCCTCCGCGCACTAAATGGCCGCCGGAAGTGCAAGTCCGGCGAGTCGCCGCCGCGCCCTTTGGTCACCGCCGGCTGGCCTCCGACGTGGTGACATGGCAGGGCCATCAGGGGCTAATTACCTTGCTAACCGGTCCCCCAGCCACTGACCAGTGGGCCCCAGCTGCGGGTCAAACCCCGGTCAGCGCGGGATTAGCCCCCTGTCACTGACATGCGAGTCCCGCACGTCAGGTTTGACCTGGCATGGTCAGCCAACCTGCTGACGTCACAGTGACATCAGGCTGACGCATTAATTCAATTTTTAGTATTAAAATAAATCAGGAAATTCCAGAAAATGTTTAAAACTTCAAAACTTCATATAAATTAATCTGTTAAACAGGTGAAAATAATTTATATGAAAATTTATCAGACAAATCCAATGAATCCAATGGTGCTATTAGCATGCATGTTAGAGCATCCTATGTAGATGAACATAGACATTTACTAATAGGTTAATATATGAAATATGAAACGGAGAATGATTTTGAACCTATATTCAAACTTCCTTCATTTAACATGGACAATAGTTGCATTAGTTCATCCATACATGCTGCCATGACATGATCATGCATCATATTGTTGCACTTGCGTGTATTGATAGTTATTATCTATATTGTGGTAGGCCCTGCTTCTGAGGATACCTTCGAGTATTCCAACAAAGGAGAAAACCTTCCCACTACCCAACAAGGCAAGCAACCCATTTGATCATTTCGATAACATCCCACTCTCTCGTTCCTGCTCTTGTTTATTGCATTAGGACAAACATTCACTTGTCTGTCATACACGGTAGATGAACCTACTCTTTTGCATGACCTGTCATTGTCACAGTAAATAGCTAAACCTTGCAACCTAGCATACCTGGTAGATGCTTGTGCCATGATGTGCTTAGCTTATTTTGCCTGCTATGCTTGCTATGCTTAGAGTTGTGTCAGGTCTGATATATCTGGGTGATAAACTGGAGTGTAATAATGATGTTCTGATGTGATAAGCCTATGATGAACCCGAGTTGGTAAAGGTAGCGATGAGAGGTTATGTAGGAGTACATAGCGGGTTGTCTCATTGGGACCGTTCTTAGGAACTGAGTTCCGTGTTCGTGATCCAAGACTAGTTACTACCACACATTGGGTTTTGGTAACCCGACCCCTCTCGACTTGTCAGTCGCTTAGTCCTTGGTGCAGGAGTTGCAGGTAGTTTCTGGTGTTTATGGCATGCTAGAGGCCGCGCGTAGCGCTGACCCTAGGGGTGGGTTACGACGTGGTAGGCAGTGGCACAGTGTACCAAGCGTCACCCGGATGGTGGGCTTGGGAACCCCGCGCACATCGTTTGGGACCGTAGCGGAAACTTCGGCTGGACTTCCATGCGGGTTCAGTCTCAAATAGGTGATAGCCTGGACTAGAGGTCTTGTGTGATTGACGGTCGTGGTCGACTCCCTCGCTGGGCTTCCGCTTGAAGGTTGCCGAAGTGCATGGTTTTATGAGCACACAACGATAAGTGGTGAGAGCGTGTGTAGAGAAGTACACCCCTCAAGGGTATGAAACTATTCGGATAGCCCCATCCTCGAATATGGACTACTTGGAAAGCTTATGCTGTTCATAGATAATCAAATGGATACTCAGAAAAATATCAAGACAAGTGTGAGTACCGTGGATAGCACTCTCCCAGGAGAGGGAAGTGAATCCATGGTGGTGTATTGTTATGGAGTTAGTGGACTCGTGTGTGATATCTAAAATCTAAACAAAGAGTTAAAATTGTGTAGTGTAGGTTAGCCATGAGTCAAAGCTAACATTGCTGCATAAACTCCACCACTCCCCTGGTTGATACATGAGCATGAATAGTCTAGGTCTGCTTTAAAGACTAGCTGAGTACGTTTGTACTCACATATGCTTAATAAATGTTGTAGATGAGACTCAGGACCCATCAGGTGTGTTCTATCTAGATGTCGACGATGCCGAATAGCTGGTGTCCCAACTACGACCTTATGCCCTGTGGCGGGCTGTAGATAGTCAGGCCATGTGCCTTTTTACCCTTTCATCTGTCTATACTCAGACAGCTTTATGCTTCCGCTTGGTTTGTATGAACTTGTGTGTATGACTTGAGTGTCGGGTCATGTGACCCCTATCTGTAAGAACATATTATGCAAGGCTCTTCTGAGCCTCTTAAATAAAAGTTGTGTTGTGGTATGGTTATGTTGTGATGCCATAGTTGTATCTATGCATTTCGGGCATGTCGTGCGTACGTGTGACGTGCGACGGTATGTATGGGATCTGACACCTAGTCGTGTGCCTTTAGTAGTACTCTTTACGGGAAATTGCCTCTTTGTGCTTCCACCAAGCCCTGGTAGATTGCTACTGCTCCGGACACATCGATTGACTGACATGTATCCTTCTTTGCTATTGTGTCTGTCCCTTTAGGAAATGTCTCGCAGTGTAATGGAGTCCTTGTAGCTTGGTATGACTCGTCTACAAACACTTGAGGCCGACACCTGCATTACTGGGTTACGTATCCTGTTTCCGTACAGATGTGCCACTTGGGTTCTATGACTAGTCACGTCGGCCTGGGTTCTCTGTCGTTTGATTGCCATCGACATGTTCACATACGTGAGCCAAAAGACGCAAACGGTCCCGACTAAGGTAAGGCTGCAGCCGTGGAGCTTATCATGCGTGAGGCTGCAAAGTGATGTGATATGTTACAGTCTGGATTCATATGACTTAGGATCGGGGTCCCGACAATCTGAAGATTGTCCATGTCCCAGTTGCATTGGGTTAAAGCTGCAAAGTTTCCCTCTTCAAAGAAGGGGGGCGGGTGAAGTTCAGAAGCAGAAAGGTGCTTACTCCGGGCAGGCATCAGGTCCTTGGCTTCAAAGAGGGGGCCGCAAATTCTCTTCTGATCGACACTGTAAGCCGCCTGGTATGTTGACAAGTTTACTTCCTCTGCTAACACGGAAGCGAGGACTTTGGAAGCCTTCACACACCATGCGTGGTCAGCCTCCATAAACTCTGAGCCGTCATCTTTCTTGGAGGGAAACCCGTCCATCATGTCTTCAGGAGTCAACTCCGGAGCAAAGGCCAACGGCCGGCTTATGGCTGTGATGGCTCCCTGTCGGGCGGCTGATTTCTTCAACCCTCGGATCTGTTTCAGCAAGGTGGACAGCAGTTCTATAACTCCTTTCATAGTCGGCAGGATGTTATCCTTGAAAATCACTGCCTTGATCGGGTAGACAGCTCCGCGGTATAGTTGCTCTGTCAGAGTATAGATAGCCTTCAAAGGCAACAGACTTTCAGAAGCAAGTTGATGGCTCCTTGGGCCTGCATAAGCCGGATTTTTGGGCATAAGTCGTCAGTATAAGTATTCATACAAAGATTTTTTTTCTAAGTATTTAAATGCTTACCAATATGGCGGCTGACATCTTCCCGATATGGCGCTTCAAGGATTGCAGCTCGTCTGATACGATCACGAGCCACTGGTCAGCGTCGTCTGCTCGTTGAGCCAGGGCGCACTACTAGGAAAAGGGCTATAGATGATATGGCCACTAATGGCGCACCAGACAAGGTGGTGCGCCACTACTATATAGTAATGGCGCACCATGAGTCGGTGCGCCATTAGTGTGGTAGACACTAATGGCGTACCAGACCCACGATGCGCCATTAGTAACAATTTTTTTTGCAAAAATTCTAATGGCACACCTCCATCTGGTGCGCATTAGTAACCAGGGTTACTAATGGCGCATTCGTAGCTGGTGCGCCATTAGTAACAATTTTTTTTTGCAAAAATTCTAATGGCGCACCTCCATCTGGTGTGCTATTATTAACCAGGGTTACTAATGGCGCATTCGTAGCTGGTGCGCCATTAGTAATTTTTTTTTTGCAAAAATTCTAATGGCGCACCTCGAGCTGGTGCGCCATTAGTAACCAGGGTTACTAATGGCGCATTTGTAGGTGGTGCGCCATTAGTAACCTGGGGCCAGCTAGATAGTTTGGACAGCCACACCTACACACTCACTTTCCCCACTTCATTCTCTCCACCTCCTCCTCCAAGCTTGTGTCGGCTGCCTCCTCCTCCTCACCTCATTTGCACCATAGATTCATCAAAATTAAGTGGTTAAATTACCTTTTTTGATAGGTAAGTAAGGGGAAAGCTATCTTTATATTGTAGATCTACTTTTTTTCTCCCTAGCTCGCTCCAACAACGTGCACATGCACTTTTTATGGCCTTGCTAGATCTATGTATGTTTGTGGTGTTGCATATGTTTGTGGTGTTGCATATATGTTTGTGTTTGCAGGTACCAGTATTTGAAATGCGATAGTTTGCCAATATTTTGCCGGAATGTTGATTCATTTCCGTTTCGGCGAGAATTTTGGCACTATGCGTTATTTTTTGTCCTATTTTTAGGGAAAGTCATGCCAAATTTTTTCTTGGTTCTAAAATATCATTTTGCTCTACCCCGCAGGCGACCATGGTCCGCACGATGACCGAAGGCATCGTGAATAGGTTTTTGAGCTCCGCGAAGGCCGAGATGCTTCAAAAGAACGAGACGGAGATAAGATGTCCGTGTCGAAGATGCAAGCTGAAGAGCCTTATTGCAGACCCGGATTCCGGGGAGGTGCGGGACCACCTGCTCTTGCGTGGTTTCATGGAAGGGTATCGGTGGCAAGGTGATGAAGATGACTATGAAGTCGTCCATGGGGGTCGGGCAAGAAATGAGGAAGGGCAGCAATACAACCACCACGGCAAGGGCGGGCGAGAAGACGAAGAATCTCCAGGACATGATCACGACGGTGATGATGTACGCAGTCATCATGTAGAAGATGCCGGACATGATGATGAGGAAGATCAAGACGAAGGGCATGATCATGAAGATGAAGATGCCGGAGCAGACGACGATGGAGGCTGGGTGCAGGACCCTCATATTCAAGAGCTGCTTCTCAAGCAGACGGATAACGCAAGAGCTGCCGCCCGAGAGAAAGCCAAGCTGGATCAACTGGAGATAGATGCGGTTACTCCATTGTATGAAGGATGTACTTCCCGCCCGCATTCTTCGACGTTATGGTGCATCTGCTGGTCCATATCGTGGAGGATATTATCCAACTCGGGCCGACGTTCCTGCACAGCATGATGCCGTTCGAAAGGATGAATGGTGTCATCAAAGGATACGTTCGCAAAGGGTCACGTCCAGAGGGAAGCATAGCCAGGGGCTTTCTGACCGAAGAGTGCATCTCCTACTGCACGAATTATCTAGGCATCGAGAACCCCGTTGATCTGCCCGTCAACAGGCACCTCGGCAGGCTCACTGGATGGGGTCACCGTGAGGGGCGCCGTGAAATGCTTGTCGACTTCGAGGGTCGACTCGCCGACTTTGAAAGAGCAAACCTAGTCGCGCTACAACACATAGATGTGGTCGATCCGTGGGTGGTAGAGCACAAAACCTTTATTGAGAAGACGTACAATGACCGAGGCTAACAGAGGACGGACGGAGATATAATCAAAGAGCACAACTCATGTTTCACGCGTTGGTTCAAGCAGAAGCTTCTGTCGTACCCTTTACATGAGGATTCTTCCGTGGAAGAACAACTCATATTCGCCTTGTCACAGGGCGCCGAGCACAACCTGATGACCTATGAGGCGTACGATATCAACGGCTACACATTCTACACCGAGGACAAGGACATGAAGAGCGATGGTTATCAGAACTCCGAGGCAACGATGGAATCCTACACTGGTAACGACAAGGACAGATACTATGGAAGGATCGAGGAGATCTGGGAGCTGAGCTATGCTGGAGAGAAGGTCCCGATGTTCCGTGTCAGATGGGCCAAGAGTGTCCTAAAAGAAGACCGGTATTTCACCACCATGGTTATACCCGAAGCCAAATCCAAGACCACGGGCGCAAACGTCACCGCGAAAAACGTCCCCGCTAGCTCCACCGCCGCCGAGACGACCCCCCGCACCCTCCCCGGCCCGCTCCACCGACACCGAGCACCCCCCGCACCCTCCCCCGCTCCACCTCCGCCGACGACCCACCGTCACCGAGCACCCCTCGCACCCTCCCCCGCTCCACCACCGCCGAGCACCCCCATTTTCAAATAACAAATTTGATGATATTTTTTCATATTCATAAAAAAATTATTACTGTTTTTATAAAAAAATTATTACTGTTCTTATAAAAGAATATTAAAAAATAGCATTCTAATGGCGCACCGCTCGGGGATGTGCCATTAGAATGTGAAAAAAAAACATTCTAATGGCGCACCCCCGAGCGATGCGCCATTAGAATGTGAAAAAAAAACATTCTAATGGCGCACCGCTCGGGGGTGTGCTATTAGAAATATTTAGCTAACTAACTCCCCCGACACCTTCGTCCCTCCCTCTCGCCAGATGCTCCTCCTCTCCCGTCTCCGGTCGCCATCGCCGCCACCCTGTTTGCCATCGCCGCCACCCTGGTCGCCATCGCCGCCACCCTGGTCGCCTCCTCCTCCCTGGTCGCCATCGCCGCCACCCTGTTCGTTGCAAGGTACGGGCCTCCTTCCTCCCTCCTCTCTCCTCTATCCTCCCTCCCTCCTCTCTCCTCTCTCCTCCCTTCCTCCCTCCCTCCCTCCTCTCTCCTCCCTCCCTCCCTCCTCCCTTCCTCCCTCCCTCCTCTCTCCTCCCTTCCTCCCTCCCTCCTCTCTCCTCCCTTGCCTCCTTCCTGCTCCTCCCTCCCTTGCCGTGCCATGCCCCTGTTTATTCCAGACTCATGAGCTATAATGTCAGAATTCAGTTTGTACTCTGGTCTAAAGTTATTCTTCCATTTCTCATGTTGGACTTGGTTTGATCAAATAAATCGTGACCTGGAACTTGAATTTGCCACTGAATCATACCATGTGCCCTTGCTGTCATTTTACTCTCTACAATTATTGGCCCTGAAGTGATGCAATGATTTCTGGAGTTAAGAATGATTCAGGTGCTTTTCCACGTCGTCATGCCCTGCGTTACTAATTCCTAGTCCCTGTCGAAATGTTACGAGCTAGTTACTTTTGTCTACTTCTGAAACTAAAACTTATAGTCAGGAATTCAGATTTATCATACCACGAGGAATTTCTATTGTTTGGCACATCAAGCTCGATCAGGTGCATGGATGCTCGGTCTGTGCGATCGTGAGTGCCTTCTGTCACCTCCGGAATGTGATCGAGGAGGGTCCAGGCGTACCCGATGCGGCTTAAGTACGCTGCTTAATTTCTTCCAAGAAGATACAGATACATACTCTTTCTTATTCGAGGAGACTCGTCAACATTCAGTTCCGGAGATCTTCTGAATTTTATTCAGTCTTCCTCTGTTTGTATACCTTTCTCACTTGTTTTCTCCATCTCCTTGCATTCGTTGCTCATGCTAGCCCAATTAAGTTTGATCAAACAACCAGGGCACGACAGTATATCCGGTTATGTTTCCCGGTCCCTCGTCCTTGGTTTTGATCTTGTCAGTCTATGTGGTTTCTCTCCTCTTGCTCCAATCAAGTAATTTGTGCTGCATTGATTCTACTTGCATAGTCTGCTCTGCCCGAGGCACAGCCAAGATCAGGCGAGAGGACGACGCCATCCCTTTTCAGTCTCTGTTTCGATCGCTCACCGTTTCGACAGAAAATGCTACAAACTAAAGCTGAAAGCCTGAAACCACTAGCTCAGTAGTACTACAAAATTCAGTCAACCCGTTTCAGTAACAACGTGTTGAACTGTATGCAAGCGGTTGAATGTTTTGCTTCCCTGACATGATCGAAATATGAACCGGTTTATTTAGACAGAGGAGCCTAAAATATACTCCCTCCTTCCCATAATATAAGAGCGTTTTTACATTACATACATACGTAGATTCCAAGTATAATTAAGGCCTGTTTATCAGTAACAGTATCAACAAATAACATGACAGCCTCTTGTTATGTTTTTGCGCACGCTACAGTAGCTGGGTGATAGATGGGAGATACAAAGCTAGCCTATTGTACTTAGCATCAGGCAAAGTAGATAAACTGAAGATATCCATTATATGGAAGATGTTCACTAGATTGGCAAGAGATGTCATTACTGATAATGGGAATACCCTGTATTGAACTTTGCCTGAAAGTGAGAGGAGTTACTTTGTTGTATGCCATGGGTCGCAAGAGGGATGTAGTGACTAGTGAGCTTTCATAGCTATACCAAATCAGTTGCAGTTCTACCTTCTCCTTTTAATCTATGTTTGCCAAAGGTTTTAATATTCCAGTTTTATTGCCAAGTTCACTAATTTTCAGTTAACAGCAATCCATGAATTTTTCCAGCTAAAACTATTGATTATTTTTTGTTGGGTGACCTATTAGATCTGGAATGGAAGCTCACATAAGTTGAGCTGATTTTTGTCCATATGAAAGCAGAGGACCATATGGTCTGTGGCCTTTTCATCCATATGAAAGTAGAGGCACATTGTGGTGCTAGTTTGCTGGGTTTTGTCTCTGACCATCGTGTCGTGATGATTTTGCAGGTACCCCGAGAGGCCCTTGAGTTTGCAGGTACCATCGTGTCGTGTACAAGGGTAAGGTTCCCGGAGTCTACGACGACTGGGAGGAGTGTCGGAGACAGGTTCACCGTTTAAATGGTAACAGTTACAAAGGGTACACCACTAGGGCGGAGGCGGAATCTAGATATGCGCGCTATCTAGCGGGAGAGAGGAGGGAGCATTGGAGGAACCGGATGAAGACCAGTTTCATCAGGATTATGCTCATCGTGATGACCGCAACTCTCTTCGATGTGATGGTAGTTTAGATGATCGATATCGACTTGTAATGTGAAGACAAACTCGCTACTCGCGGTCTCGAGACTTGTAATGTTCTATCTTTGTTCGATCTTTTGAGTTCGGAGACTAATATGATGATTTGTATTCGGAGACTAATCTTCTATTGTATTCGATGAATCTGCTGTTGTTGTGTGGTGTTGTCTAAATTCTGTCCAATAATATATTTTGTAACCTGTGAAAATATCAGAAAAGAATTTTTTTTTCCTAATATTCATACTAGTGGCGCACCACTCAAGACTCTAATGGCGCACTGTAAAAAAGACTCTAATGGCGCATCAGCCACTAGTGCGCCATTAGTATGCCAAAGCACACGGGTACATATGGCCCCCTGGGAGGCATACTAATGGCGCACTGTTGGCTATACTAATGGTGCACGGCGCACCGCCTGGTGCGCCATTAGTACACCAGATTCTAATGGCGCACCAGGGGTGCGCCATTAGTATTTAATTCTAATGGCGTGGTGCTAGTGGCGCACCACCAGTGCCCCATTAGTAGGCAAAACTGGTGCGCCACTAGCATGCCTTTTCCTAGTAGTGGCGGCTTGTTCCGTCTCAGCCAATTTTTTGAAGGCGTCAAATTCAACCGTAATCTTCGCCAGTTCTTCGGCAAGGAGCCGTCACTTCTCATCAACTTCGCTTTGGGCAGCTTGTTGGGTGGCTAGCTGGCTTTTCAAGCCGGTTAATTCAGAGCCGGCCTCAGTTAAAGCTTCCTGTGACATATTGAAAGCAAAAGGAGGATTAAGTTGCCCTAATAATATATCATAAGTCAAGGAAGATTAAGACAATGTCATACAAGTCTCAAGCAGATTGCAAGCAATATGCTTGACACTTGGGGGCTAATGTCTATTTGTTCTCCAAACACTAGAATGCAGTCCTGGCTCATCTTCGTCAAAGTTAATCCATAACTTGGGGGCTACACAAGGCTCGGCAAGCTGTCTACAATGAAGTTGTGACTCAACTTTATCAAAGATTGACACGGCCCTTGGGAGCTACATATGGCTTTGCAAAGATCTTAATTGAAGATCTGACTCAACATCATCAAAATTGAGCTGGCCCTTGGGGGCTACACTTTGCCTTTAAGGTTATCTACATTTGAAGCCAAGACTCAATTTCATCAAAATTGAGCCAGCCCTTGGGGGCTATGGATGACTCTTTATAGGCCTACAGGCTAGCTATTTCTACTTCTAAACAAGATTTGAAGACCCGGCTTATCATTAGCCAATACTAAGGCGGCCCTTGGGGGCTAAGTAAGGATAGAAGGTAGCAGAGTATGAGTACTCATATTTCTTCTTCATTAAGTTAACGAACTTGAGTTCCATGTCCCGGCTGATGGATAGGCGATTTAAATAGCCGGTGTGAAGCTCGTCAGCTGTTAACTTTTCCAGCACTGTGAATTCAAAGTTCGTCTTCTCTGAAGCCTCGGCCATCTCAGTATGTTTTGTCAAAACACAAGCCGGAGGAGTTTGGAAGCCAGTGCCGGCAACAAAGACGTCCGGAATAGTTGATTCATCGGCAGCTTTTGAAGGACTCGACGGCTTGGAATGGGCCCTTGGAGGGCTCTCAGGAATCATATCGCTGGCCGTAGGTCCGACAGAATGATGAGCCTCTTCAGGTGCCTCCTTGGAAGCCGCCGAGGGGTCAACATGCGGCACAGGTGAATCCGGCTTGTCAGGCTCCGGTACTTGAGCTTTCTGGCCAAGGGTAGACCGACTGGTCTTCCTTCGTTTTGCTTGGGCCCTGAAAAACGCAGGAGGTTGTGGTTACAGCTTTATATACAAGTTTGAACATAAGTATAACGGACACATACTCTGGGTTAATCTTCAGAGGCGGCAGAGCAGTTTCGGTAGAGTCGCCGAACGAAGGGGGTGATTCCTGAAAAACAGTTAAGATAATGTCGAATTGCAAAAGACAAGATGGACAAGTAAAGTCAGGTTGAATAGGTACCTTAGCCGACCGCTTCCGTTGAGTTGGAGATAATCCGGCCATGAGATCGTTAGAGCCGGTGCTCCGGATTTGGCATCAGGAGGTTTGCTTTTGCTTTTTCAAAAGAAAATGAGGGTCTAAGTAAGCAAGAGGATGAGAAATTGGGACTTTACGGATGACCCGCCGTATATTCTATGGAACAAGATGTTCTGAGTCGGATGAAACGTAAGTTACCTCAGGAACATTGGCGTGGCTCGTTTCCATTTCGTCCTGTGAATAATTATTGTCAATAAGGTGCATAAAGAGACGGGCAAAAGAATCTAGCTCTACCTCTGAGTCATCAGTTTCCAGCTGTTCCTCGGGCTGTTCTTGGGGTGTAGGTTTCGTCTTCCGGCCGTCAATTTTCTTCTTTGACTTCTTCGGAGGAGGAACGTACTTCTTCTTCGAGAATCTGGAATTTGCCTGAAAGTATAAGCCGTCAAAAGGTTGAGAGGTTACAAAGTATAAGTTAAAACAGATATAAGGACATCGAGAGTCGCCCTTACATTTGGGGCCAGGTTTGCGGCACAGAAAGGTGCCAGCCCAATGGCATTGCAAGTTCCTAAAGATTTGTGGAAACGGCTGCTTATGGCAGCCACAATATCATCCTCTAATAATGTTGTCCGGTTAAAGCAGAGGGGGTCATCAGACTGGCCTTTATATTCACACATGAGGCGACTCCACCGGCTCAAGGGCATGATTCTCCAAGAAATCCAGCACCGGATCAAATCCAGTCCTGTCAGAACATTGGACATAAGGGCTTTAATTTTTGCATGAGCCAGAGCGTGCTTCGCCCGCTCAGTGGTTGACAGCTGGCCAGGAAGCTCAGAGGTTGTCTTGAGTCGGGATGGACGATAACCTGGCAGGGGATGCTCTCCTTCTAGGGAGTTGTGTTTGCAGTAAAACCAAGTCTTGTTCTAGTCTTTAGGATGACTCGACATCTGAACAGCCGGAAAGGTTATGTCCCGGCGCCTCTGAATGGAAATCCCGCCAAGCTCTAAGCTTGGACCAACCTTCACCTCTGTCTTGCGGTTCGCATAAAAAACTCACGAAATAGACCAACGGATGGCTCTGTTTGCAAGTAAACTTCACTAAGTACTTGGAAGTTGCATATGTTGGAGACGGAATTGGGCGCGAGGTCTTGAGGGCGCAGCTTGAAGAAGTGAAGAACGTCTCGAAAGAATTTTGAGCCAGGGGGAACAAATCCGTGCTCGAGATGATCTGAAAACACAACTACCTCTCCTGAGGAACGGGCTTTCGCTCATTACCCGGAACCCGACAATGGATGACATCTTTGGTGGGTAAGGTACCTGCGTTTACAAAATCCATCAGGAACTCAATGATAGTAGAGTCGACCCAGTTGCATGAATTGGATGCACGAGACATGGCGGCGACTCGATACTGCGCAAAGTAACAATGTGCGGCGGGTTAGAAGATGCCAGGAAACTAAGGGCGGCTAAAAAGTTCAAGGTTCTATAAAGTTAAGCCACCAAGAGCTGTTTGGCGAGAGCCGAAATTTTGCTGGTGGGTCAAGTCTACGAGAAGACGAAGTAAAATTTTACTAAGTGTGGAAAACAAGTTTTACAAACTACCTATGCAGTTATGGATCTACAAAACAGAGGGAAATCAAGTTTAACCTAGACTTAGTGATGAAGAGTCAAACCAGTGACGTTCGCGCGATGCTATTGTCATTCTCCTACGATGCGCCGCAATGGAAAAGAAGGCAATATCTTGTTCGATGATGTAGGCATTATCTAACATTGCGAAGAAGCTCGTGTTCTATGCGGGCGGAGGACTCCATGAAACCCTACCAAAAACTTAGGATCTATGGGAGGAGAAGGACTTACCGCAAGAGATACGACAGATGCGGGGGAATCTCTGGTACGATCAGGTTGGTGCAGCGGCCCGGCACGACGTCGGTGTGGAGGTTTCGCCGAAGCAAGATACGCTGGAGCAGCAGCGTCGGGAGGAAGAAGAAGAAGTGCAAAGTGGAGAAGGAAATGAAATCCGCTCCTTGCGGTCCTATTTAATAGGCAAAAGGTGGAAACGGGCGCGAGAATCTAGGCGACGGATATTGATTGACCGAGGCAGATGCCTTGATTTTCGGGTCGTCCATTTAATAAGGGAAAGATTCGTTGTGGTCGTTAGAGGATCTTTCTAAAATATTTGATATGACATCACGGCGGGTCATTTTGTCTTACTTTCAGGTGACATAAGCGAGACTCGCCGCCAGTTAAGAAGGAGGCTGAAATGAGCAAGCTCAAATCAACCTGGGCCTAATGGTGGGGATATAACCCCGTGGTGAGACCCGCCCCAGAGGCTCTGGGTCACACCTGGCGGCTCATACACCAGCCCAAGGATGGTCCTTGAAGACTCAAGCCCAAGAAATTGGGCGGCCTGCCAAGATGGGCCAAGACGTGGCCCGGACAAAGAAGGTATGAAGATCCGGGCGGTTGAGCCACCCGAAGACAGCTTGCTGAGGAAGGCAAGACAAAGTAGAGATAGACTCAGACACGTTGTGAGAGTCGGTTACGACTTGTATGACCCGTGGTCTTGACCTCCTATATAAAGGTGAGACCCGGTGCAACTTAGACAGAAAACTAACTAATCGAGAGCTAGTTCAAGCGATTCCGCTCCCTTGTAATTGAGACTCCAAGCAATACAAGCACAAGCAAGAAGTAGGCTTTTACCTCTACTTGAGGGGCCGAACCTGGGTAAATCTGTGTCATCCGTCCCGATCAACCCCTTTGAGTCCATCACCTTAGCGATGGCCTCGAATCTAAGTCCTCGGACATCTGCCGTGACAAAACCACGACAGTCTCTAAGGAGCACCGCACCCTCTTGGGTGCGGTATTATAGAGCATTCAGTCTGTCGACAATGGACTTAATGAGGCCTTCAAAGGTCTCCTGACGGGTTTTCAAGTAAGTCACATAAAACTTCTTATATGCCAATTCTTTACCTATTTTTATTATTATGTACATGGCAGCCCGTGAGCCCTAGGTGAGTTTGTAAAACTTACCTAGGGGTCAATCAGGTATCCGATTCCGGACTAAATCGAAATATGTGGTCGGAGTGTTACATTTGCTTCTAATAAGGTCGAACATATGACCTGATTAAATATAGTTCGGGAGTATAGAACCCATGTAACATGTCAACTATATGTGTATCGCATGCTTCGTCATCGGTGGTGGCAATAAATGGCGCCGAGCTGGATGAGCTTAATCGGAAGCTGAAACACTTTCAGGAGGAAGTTGATGCCCTCAACAAGAGGTTTGATGAGGCACAAGGTAAGTCGGAATAAAATCTGAATATCTTTGCCCGAATACTGTCAATGCAGATTTTCATAGAGTTTAACTTTTTGCAGCCTCATCGAAAGAGATGGAAAAGCTCAAGGCTGAGCTTCAGGGTGCGAAGGATGAAGCGACCGTTGAGAGGGCTGCGGCCAAAGACTGGCCATCGTAGTTTCCGCCCTACGAGCCACCAGCGATAAGCATGAGCCTCGTGTGGTGGAGATCCAGGATGAGCTCAAGGATGCCAGCAAAAAGTGCGATGTCCTTGAGCAGAAAGGCAAGGAGAGCGAGGCCGAACTGTCCGCCCCGAAGCCCAAACTTGAGAAGGAGCGGGTGGACAGACGATTATGCGAGGAGCAAGTCCGCCAAGCAAAGGAAATAATGGATGGTAAGCCATACTTACTATAGTGCGTACTCGGGGATAGCGAATTCCAATTGCTTACCCAGGTGTGGCGTTCCTCAGGCGCCTCCTCCGATCTCCAAAAGAGCATGGCGGACACCAATCAGCTGTTCGCTTTGAGGAAAGAAGGAGACGAAGCCCGATTGTTCTTGGCACTGTTTGGAGCCTCGGAGCACTCTCCTCTTCTTGTGGAACAGCTGAAGCAGCTGATGGAGCTGCACCAGATGGCGGAGCCGGCCATGAAGGACCTTTGCATCCGCCTAGGGCTTGGCAAGCCCCTACCAGGTAGCTACTTTGGCCTCGTGCAGAAGTTAATTGCCACTTCACCCTGCCTTGACACCATGAAGCGCTCCTCCTGCATCGAGGGAGTCCGGATGTCCCTTGCTCAGGCTAAGGTGCATCGGCCGGGGCTGGATTTGATGAAGGTAGCCACCGCCCCGCCGCCTCCCAGGAAGGAGCATAGGCGCCCCGAGCTATACTTCGCCAGAGTGATGGAAGGTGCTCAGGCGATAGCTTTTCAGTGTGCGGGTGATAATGTACTCGAATTAATTGTAATGCGCCCAAAGACTGATCGAAACTTTTGCTGTTATATAAATTATTATACTTTTATAGTTTTGCATTCCTTTATAACTCATGTGTGGCCGTTTGATACTCAAAGATGCAAGTCGTCGGCTTCAGCCCCCATGTAGTGTTGGGGAATGTTGCATGGGAAACAAAAAATTTCCTACGCACACACCAGATCTATCCATGGTGATGATCATCTATGAGAGGGAGAGTGGATCTACATACCCTTGTAGATTGCTAACCGGGAAGCGTTAAGAAATGCGGTTGGTGTAGTCGAACGTCTTCGCGATCCTAATCACCGAGCGTCTCGCGATCTCATCACGATCTGTCCCGCGATCCAATCACGATCCGTCCCGCAAACTCATCATGATCCGTCCCGCGATCTCATCACGGTCCGTGTCGCAATCTTGATCACGGTCCTTCCGATCTAGCGCCGAACGGACGACACCTCCGCGTTTAGCACACCAACAGCTCGATGACGATATCCGCCTTCTTGATCCAGCAAGAGGGAGTGGAGAGTTAGAGGAGTTCTCCGGCAGCGTGATGGCCCCGCGGCGATGGTGGTGGAGAAATTCCGGCAGGGCTTCGCCTAAGCACTGCAGAAAACCGATCTAGAGGAGAAACTATGCACTAGAGGAACGGGTAGCACGTGGCTGAAAATCTTGTGCCAAAACCCTAAAACCCTCTAGTATAATAGGAGGAAAGGAGGAGGAGGCTTGGCTCCCAAGGATCCAGCCCTTGGGTCGGCCGAACCAGGAGGGAGGAGTCCTCCTCCTCCACTCCTAGTAGGATTAGGACTCCTTCCTAATTTAGCCCTTTCGCCTTTTTCCACCTTTTTTCCTTTTGGGCTTTTTGTTCCCAGACGCATGGGACCTTTGTGGGACTTCCTCCAGCCCACTAAGGGCTGGTATTCATCCTCCCACAGCCCATGTAGCCTCTTGGGTCGAAATACCCCTCCCGATGGTCTCCCGGTACACTACCGGCACTCCCGGTACACTACCGATGAGCCCGAAACTTTTCCGGCTGCCAAAATAGGACTTCCTATATATCAATCTTTACCTCCGGACAATTCCGGAGCTCCTCGTGACGTCCAGTATAGCATCCGTGTCTCGGAACAACCTTCGGTCACCACCATACATAATTCTATACTACCGAAACGTCACCAAACCTTAAGTGTGCAGACCCTGCGGGTTCGAGAACTATGTAGACATGACCAAGACACCTCTACAGTCAATAAGCAATAGCGGGACCTGGATGCCCATATTGGTTCCTACATATTCTATGAAGATCTTTATCGGCCGAACCTCTATGTCAAGGATTCAGTTAATCCCGTATGATGTTCCCTTTGTTCTTCGGTATGTTACTTGCCTGAGATTCGATCGTCGGTATCTCCATACCTAGTTCAACCTCGTTACCGGCAAGTCTCTTTACTCGTTCCATAATACAAGATCCCATGACTAACACTTAGTCACATTGCTTGCAAGGCTTATTGTGATGTTGTATTACCGAGTGGGCCCTGAGATACCTCTCCGTCACACGGACTAACAAATCCCAGTCTTGATCCATGCCAACCCAACAGACACCCTCGGAGATACCTGTAGAGTACCTTTATAGTCACCTAGTTACATTGCGACGTTTGATACACACAAGGCACTCCTCCGGTGTCAGTGAGTTGCATGATCTCATGGTCATAGGAACATATACTTGTCATGTAGAAAACAGTAGCAATAAACTGACGCAATCATATGCTACGTTTGTAGTTTGGGTTTTGTCCATCACATCATTATCCTAATGATGTGATCCTGTTACCAAATGATATCTCATCTCCATGACTGGGAAACCATAGCCATCTTTGATCAACGAGCTAGTCAATTAGAGGCATACTAAGGACATGGTGTTGTATATGTATCCACACATGTATCTGAGTTTCCGATCAACACAATTACAGAATGGATAATGAACGATTATCATGAATAAGGAAATATGATAATAATTAATTTATTATTGCCTCTAGGGCATATTTCCAATAGTCTCCCACTTGCACTAGAGTCAATAATCTAGTTCACATCACCATGTGACTCGCATTGTTATGAATCTAACACCCAATGAGTTTTGGGGCTCAATCATGCTTTGCATGTGAGAGAGGTCTTATAGTCCACGGGTCTGCGACATTCAGATTTGTGTGTACTTCGCAAATATTTATGTCAAACTATAAACACTGCTACCTCACTCCAGTTGGTACTATTCTAAATGGCAGCTCCACTATACGTATCCCGATTGCTACTACGAGTCAGCCGGATTGGTGTTAAAGCTTGCATCGACGGAACTCTTTACGACGAACTCTTTATCACCTCCATAATCGAGAAACATCTCCTTGAGATACTAAGGATAATCTTGACCGCTATCCAGTGATCCACTCTTGGATTACTTTTGTACCCCTTGACAGACTCATGGCAAGGCACACACCAGGTGCGGTACACAACATGGCATAATATAGAGCCTTTGGCTAAGGCATAGGGGACGACGTTCGTGCTTTCTCTTTCTTCTGCCGTTGTCGAGCTTTGAGTCTCACTCAACTTCACACCTTACAAATCAGGCGAGAACTGTTTCTCTGACTGATCCATTTTGACCTCTTTCGAAATCTTGTCAAGGTATGTACTTATTGAAAGTCTCATAAAGCATCTTGATCTATCTCTATAGATCTTGATGCTCAAGATTAGGTAGCATTATCTAGGTCTTCCTTTGAAGCAATCTTTTCAAACAACCGTTTATACTTTCCAGAAATTCTACATCAATTCCGATCAACAATATGTCCACCACATATGCTTAACAGAAACTCAATAGTGCTCTCACTCACTTTATTGTAAATACAAGTTTCTCATAAACTTTGTATAGACTCAAAAATTTTGATCACCTCATCAAAGTGTATATTCCAACTCTGAGATGCTTGCTTCAGTTCATAGAAGGATCACTAAAGCTCGCACACCTTTTAGCATCCTTAGGACTGACAAAACCTTCTGGTTGTATCTCATACAACCTTTCCTTAAGGAAGGAAACGATGTTTTGGCATCCATCTGCCAGATTTCATAATTGAAAATTGCAGCAACTACTAACATAATTCCAATAGACTTTAGCATCGCTACGAGTGAGAAAGTCTCATCGCAGTCAGCTCCTTGAACTTGGCGGAAACTTCTTTGCGACAAGTCGAGCTTTATAAATGGTGACATTCACCATCAGCGTTTGTCTTCATCTTAAAGGTCCATTTGTACTCAACGACCTGTCGTCCAACGAGCAACTCTACCAAAGTCTATACTTGGTTTTCATACATGTATCCTTTCTCGGATATCATGGCCTCTAACTATTTGTCGGAATCCGGGCCCATCATCGCTTCTCCACAGCTCGTAGGTTCATCGTTGTCCAACAACATGACCTCCAAGACAGGGTTATCGTACCGCTCACGAGCAGTACACATCCTTGTCGACCTACGAGGTTCGATAGTAACTTGATCCGAAGCTTCATGAACATCATCATTTACTTCCTCTTCAACTGACGTAGGTTCCACATAAACATCTTTCTGCGCTGCGCTACTCTGGTTGAAACAAAGGTTCAACAACCTCATCAAGTTCTATCTTCCTCCCACTTTCGAGAGAAACTTTTTCTCAGGAAAGGACCCGTTTTAGCAACAAACACTTTATGCTTGGATCTGAGATAGAAGGTTCACCCAACTGTTCTTAGGGTAATCCATGAAGATGCATTTGTCCGTTTTGGGTTCGAGCTCATTTGGTGAAAACATTTTTCACACAAGCATCGCATCCCCAAACATTAAGATATGACAGCTTCGGTTTCTATCAAACCATAATTCACACGGTGTCATCTCAACGGATTTAGATGGTGCCCTATTTAAAGTGAATGTAGTTGTCTCTAATGCATAACCTCAAAATTATAGTAGCAAAACGATAAGAGACATCCTAGCATGCACCATATCCAATAGAGCACGACTATGACGTTCAGACACACCATCACGCTATGGTGTTCCAGGTGGCGTGTGTTGTGAAACAACTTTCACATTGTCTAAAGTTGTATGCCAAACTTGTAACTTGGATATTCACCTCCACGATCATATCACAGACATTTCTTCTTGTCACGATGATCTTAAACTTCACTCTGAATTTGCTTGAACCTTTCAAATGATTCAGACTTGTGTTTCATTAAGTAAATATACACTATATCTACTCAAATCATCCGTGAAGGTAAGAAAATAGTGATATCCACCGCACGCTATAAGACTCATTGGATTGCATACATCAACATATATCATTTCCAATAAATCACTTTCCTGCTCCATCAATCCAAAAAACAGGGTCCTTAGTCATCTTGACCAAGAGGCATGATTCGCATGTCTCAACCGATTCAAAATGGAATGAGTCCAAAGATCCATTAGCATGGAGTTTCTTCATGCGTTTTATACCAATATGACATTTAGCGGCAGTGCCACAAGTATGTGGTACTATTATTATTAACTTTGTTTCTTTTGGCATCAATGTTATGAACATGTGTATTACTACGATCAAGATTCAACAAACCATTCTCACTGGGTGCATGACCATTGAAGGTATTATGCATGTAAACAGAATAACCACTATTCTCTAACTTAAATGAATAACCGTGTTGCAATAAACACGATCTAATCACGTTCATGCTCAACGCAAAACACCAAATAACATTTATTTAGGTTCGTCACTAATCCCGAAGGTAGAGAGAGCGTGCGATGTTGATCACATCAACCTTGGAAAGATTTCCAACACACATCGTCACCTCACCCTTAGCTAGTTCTCCATTTATTATGAAGCTTTTATTTCGAGTTACTAACATTTAGCAACCGAACTGGTATCCAATACCCAGGTGCTACTTGGAGTACTAGCAAGGTACACATCAATAATACGTATATCAAATATAGTTCTATCGACGTTGCCAACCTTCTTATCTACCAAGTATCTAGGATTGTTCCGCTTCAGCGACCGCTCTCCACATAATTGAAGCACTTTGTCTCGGGCTTGGGTTCAACTTTGGGTTGCTTCACTGGAGCAGCAACTGACTTGCTATCCATGAAGTTTCCCTCCTTGCTCTTGCCCATCTCAAAACTAGTGGTTTGACAAACCATCAACACTTGACGCTCCTTCTTGATTTCTAACTTCGCGGTGTCAAACATCGCGAACAGCTCAGGGATCATTATTCCTATCCCTAGCATTTTATAGTTCATCACCAAGTTCTAGTAGCTTAGTGACAGTGACTTGGAGAACTATATCAATAACAATCTTATCTGGAAGATCAACTCCCACTCGATTCAAGCGATTGTAGCAGCCAGACAATCTGAGCACATGCTCAACGATTGAGCTATTCTCTTTCGTCTTGCAGGCAAAGAATATTTTTGGAGATCTCATATCTCGCAACACGGGCACGAGCCTGAGATCCTAATTTCAGCTCTTAGAATATCTAATATGTTTCGTGGCGTTCAAAATGTTTCGGAGCTTCAATTCTAAGCCGTAATGCATGACACACTAAACTATCAAGTAGTCATCAGAACGTGCCTGTCAGAGGTTCACAAAATCTACAGACGATGCTAGAGGGGTTGGCGCACCGAGCGGTGCATTAAGGACATAAGCCTTCTATGCAGCAATGAGGACAATCCTCAGATCACGGACCCAGTCCGCAATATTGCTACCATCATCTATCAACTCTATTTCTCTAGGAACATATAAAAATTCAAGGGAGCTACAGTGCGAGCAAGTAGTCTACAACATAATTTGCAAAGATACTACTGACTATGTTCATGATAATGAGTTCAATTAATCATATTACTTAAGAACTCTCACTCAAATTGACATCCCTCCGGTCATTCGAGTGACACATGATCCAAATTCACCAACTCAAGTCCGATCATCACGTGAGTTGAGGTGGTTTCAATGGTGAACATCATCATGTTGATCATATCTACTATATGACTCATGTTCGACCTTTCGGTCTCTTGTGTTCCGAGGCCATGTTTGTACATGCTAGGCTCGTCAAGTTTAACCCGAGTGTTCTGCATGTGCAACACTGGCTTGCACCCATTGTATGTGAACATAGAGTCTATCACACCACAACATACCCTGCAAAAACAAGTTAGACGTCCTATGGCTCCTGCTATTGCTACCATTTAGCGATAAAGTAAAGCATTACATAGCGCTTAATGATTGACACGCAGGTCATACAATAATTAAAGACAACCCTATGGCTCCTGCCGGTTGCCGTACTCATCGACATGCAAGTCGTGATATTCTATACAAAACATGATCATCTCATACATCACATATATCTCATCATGTGGACATATCACATCAGAACATACCCTGCAAAAACAAGTTAGACGTCCTCTAATTGTTGTTGCATGTTTTACGTGGCTGCTACGGGTATCTAGCAAGAACAATTCTCACCTACGCAAAAACCACAACGGTGATACATAAGTTGCTTTTCAACCTTCTCAAGGACCGCCTTTGTCGAATCCGATCCAACTAAAGTAGGAGAAACAGACTCCTGCCAGCCATCTTTGTGCAACGAGGTTACACGTCAGTCGATGGAACCGGTCTCTCGTAAGCGTACGAGTAAGGTTGGTTCGGGCCGCTTCATCCCAAAATACCGCTGAACCAAAACACGACCAAGGGAGGAAGCAATCTAAGAATCAACGCCCACAAACTCTTTGTGTTCTACTCGAGATCTCATCTACACATAGACCCAGCTCATGATGCCACTTTTGGCGAACATTGCATGGGAAACAAAAAATTTACTACACACACGCAAGATCTATCCATGGTGATGAGCATCTACGAGAGGGAGAGTGGATCTACATACCCTTGTAGATCGCTAAGAGGGAAGCGTTAAGAAACGCGGTTGGTGTAGTCGAACGTCTTCGCGATCCAAATCGCCAAGCGTCCCGCGATCTCATCACAATCCATGCCGCAATCCAATCATGATCCATCCTGCGAACTCATCATGATCCGTCCCGCGATCTCATCACGATCCATCTTGCAATCGTGATCACGGTCCTTCCGATCTAGCGCCGAATGGATGGCACCTCCGCGTTCAGCACACGTAGAACTCGATTACGATCTCCGCCTTATTGATCCAGCAAGAGGGAGCGGAGAGGTAGATGAGTTCTCCGGCAGCGTGACGGCGTCGTGGCGATGGTGGTGGAGAAATTCTGGCAGGGCTTCGCCTAAGCACTGCAGAAAACCGATCTAGAGGAGAAACTATGCACTAGAGGAACGGGTAGCACGTGGCTGAAAATCTTGTGCCAAAACCCTAAAACCCTCTAGTATATATAGGAGGAGAGGAGGAGGAGGTTTGGCTCCTAAGGAGCCATCCCTTGGGTCGGCCGAACTAGGAGGGAGGAGTCCTCCTCCTCCACTCCTAGTAGGATTAGGACTCCTTCCTAATTTAGCCATTTTGCCTTTTTCCACCTTTTTCCTTTTGGGCCTTTTCTTCCCAGACACATGGGCCCTTTATGGGACTTCCTCCATCCCTCTAAGGGCTTGTATTCATCCTCCCACATCCCATGTAGCCTCTTGGGTCGAAATACCCCTCCCGATGGTTTCCCGGTACACTACCGGCAATCCCGGTACACTACCGATGAGCCCGAAACTTTTCCAGCGACAAAAATAGGACTTCCTATATATCAATATTCACCTCCGGACCATTCCGGAGCTCCTCGTGACATCCAGGATCTCATCCGGGACTCCGAACAACCTTTGGTCACCACCATACATAACTCTATACTACCAAAACGTCACCGAACCTTAAGTGTGCAGACCCTGCGGGTTGGAGAACTATGTAGACATGACCGAGACACTTCTAGGGTCAATAAACAATAGCGGGACCTGGATGCCCATATTGGTTCCTACATATTCTACGAATATCTTTATCACTCGAACCTCTATGTCAAGGATTCAGTTAATCCCGTATGATGTTCCCTTTGTTTCGGTATGTTACTTGCCCGAGATTCGATCGTCCGTATCTCCATACCTAGTTCAACCTCGTTACCAGCAAGTCTCTTTACTCGTTCTGTAATACAAGATCCTGTGACTAACACTTGGTCACATTGCTTGCAAGGCTTATTGTGATATTGTATTACCGAGTGGGCCCTGAGATACCTCTCCGTCACACGGAGTAACAAATCCTAGTCTTGATCCATGCCAACCCAACATACACCCTCGGAGATACCTGTAGAGTAACTTTATAGTCACCTAGTTACGTTGTGACGTTTGATACACACAAGGCACTCCTCCGGTGTTAGTGATTTGCATGATCTCATGGTCATAGCTAGGAACATATACTTGACATGCAGAAAACAGTAGCAATAAACTGACATGGTCATATCCTACGTTTATAGTTTAGGTTTTGTCCATCACATCACTCTCCTAATGATGTGATCCCGTTACCAACTGACATCTCATGTCCATGACTAGGAAACCATAGCCATCTTTGATCAACGAGCTAGTCTATTAGAGGCATACTAGGGACATGGTGTTGTCTATTTATCCACACATGTATCTGAGTTTCCGATAACCACAGTTATAGCATGGATAGTAAACGATTATCATGAACAATGAAATATGATAATAACTAATTTATTATTGCCTCTAGGGCATATTTCCAACATGTAGATACCACATGGGGTGTCTATTCCAATGCACTATGTCCCTTAGCCGAGTTATTGGAACCCGAAGGCGGTAAAGTGCGGTAGACTAGGCAATCAGACTGTAGTGCTTTATTTGTTTCACTTAGCCATAGGGGCGCGAAAAGGACTGCGGGGAGCGTACGATTAGCCACCAAAGTGTTGTGATGTTCGGGCGAACCGTGGCTAAGGCCAGCATCACATGGTTTGCATAAAGGACAAACCCCTCGTATAACACGGAATAACCGCTTACAAGAATTGACGTATAATACTTCGAGCTCGGATTCACAGACCGGCACCCGCATACCATGACGGTCAGTTTTCGGCTTTCTCCCCCCTGAGGTGCTTGAGCGGACTAGCCGGAAACACAATCGTAGGGGTTCTCCCTTTGCCCTTTTAGCCGAACGAGCGGAACATAAAGGGGCAAGCACAGGAGCCGGGCAACCCAACTATTGAACCTAGACACAGTTCGGAACTGATGCATATAAAGTGAACTCCAAGGCGCCGAACACATAATGAACGATAAGTAAGGCGATTTGCTTGTAAGTTCGAGCCCCTGGTTTAGTATCCGGTTGCGTCGTAACATATCAAATTATTTCACGAGAAGAGGGAGAAAAGGAAAATATGTGCCCAAAAGGACAACCAGAAAAACATGTAAAATGAGCTATAGTTTTTCTCAACAACTCTTATTACTCGGAGTGCCGAGGCAACTTCTTACAGGTATGTGAAGAAAAGAGATTAAAGGAGTGATTGTACCAGGGGTCTTCGATTGATGGCCTTACGTCCTTGATATGCCTAGTTGCTAGTTTACTCCTGATACTCGGTGTACCTCGATGGGTGGCATTGTTCGGCTAGCGGATCTTGCCGACAAGGTCTTGAGACGTCGCCGAACTATGGATAAGCTTTACACCCTTAGTGGGTCCTTCAATGGTCCGTGCGTTGTGTCCAAAGACATATTTTGTGGTAGTGGTCCCGTCCAGCCGGACTCCCACCTTTGTCTCCTCACCGCTGCCCATGGGATTTTAAGCGTGAAGTTGTGCCTTCTTTGCACGTGCTTCGTTGGTCCTAGGGGCGTGTGATGGGGTGTGAGTCCCTATTTGGGGGTAGGGGAGGGATCCGTGAGTTCAGCTTGAAGCCGATCTTGCTTTCTAACCTTGTCTGCCTTTACGGCAGATGCGGGAACCTACCGATCATCCTTGTAACTAAATTCGGCCGCCAGGGCCAGCGCATTCTCCTCAGTTCGTAGAGATCGCTCCGTATTGCCTTTGACAGTTATGATCCCTTTGGGGCTAGGCATCTTGAGCTTGAGGTATGCATAATGCGGGATGACATTGAAACGAGCGAACGCTCTCTGGCCAAGAAGGGCATCATAGCCGTTGCGGAAGGGTACGATGTCAACGATCAAGTCTTCGCTGTGAAAGTTATCGAGCGAGCCGAACACAACTTCCAGGGTTACACAGCCCGTGCATCGGGCTTCGACACCTGGAATCACCCCTTTAAAGGTGGTGTTACTGGGTCTAATTCGTGATAGGTCTATGCGCATCATTTTCACCGTATCTGAGTAAATCATATTAAGGCTACTTCCTCCGTCCATTAAGACTTTTGTGAGGTGATACCCATCGATAATGGGGTCGAGGACGAGTGCGCCCGAACCCCCAGGACTGATACTGGTCGGGTGATCGCACTAATCAAAATTAATCGGATATGTCGACCATGGGTTATACTTCAGGGCCATGGGCTCTACAGTGTAGACCTCTTGAAGGGCGCGCTTCCTCTCCTTCTTGGGTATATGGGTGGCGTATATCATGTTTACTGTCTTGACTTTCGGAGGAAATTTCTTTTGGTTGCCACCCATCGGACCCCAAGGTTCATCCTCATCCTCGCTGTGAGGGCACTTGCTTTGGTCCTCGGGTGGGAGCTTGCCGACCTTCTTAAACATCCAACAATTGCGGTGTGTGTGTGGTTGGCGGGCTTCTTTGAGTCCCGTATATTTGGCAAGTCCGCTCCATTATCTTTTCCAGCGGAGTGGGGCCGTCATGGTTACCTTTAGGAGGCTTCTTCTGCTGTCCAGGATGGGAGTTGCGGAAGTCGGCTTTAACGTCCATATCATTGGCATCACTATTAATGTGCCGGCGCTTGTTCTTATTGCGCTTTGGCTTTCCGTTGCCATCCCAAACTTCATAGGCTCTCGGATATTCGGAATTGTGGCTGCATCTTGCCAGCCAATTACCTTCGCCTGCAAAAAGTGGGTCATGAGGGAGGTGAGTGTTGGAAATATTCCCTAGAGGCAATAAATAAAGTGTTTATTATTATATTTCCTTGTTCATGATAATTATTTATTATCCATGCTATAATTGTACTGATTGGAAACACATTACATGTGTGGATATATAGACAACACTTTGTCCCTAGTGTGCCTCTAGTGAACTAGTTCATTGATCAAAGATGGTCAAGGTTTCCTAGCCATTGACATGAGATGTCATTTGATAATGGGATCACATCATTAGGAGAATAATGTGATGGAAAAGACCCAAACTATAAACATAGCATATGATCGTGTCAGTTTATTGCTACACTTTTCTGCATGTCAAGTATATGTTCCTATGACCATGAGATCATGCAACTCACGGACACCAGAGGAGTGCCTTGTGTGCATCAAACGTCGCAACGTAACTGGGTGACTATAAAGGTACTCTACAGGTATCTCCGAGGGTGTCTGTTGGGTTGGCATGGCTCAACACTGGGATTTGTTACTCCATGTGACGCAGAGGTATCTTAGGACCCACTCGGTGTTAGTCATGGGATCTTGTATTACAAAAACCAGTAAAGAGACTTGTCAGTAACGAGATTGAACTAGGTATGGAGATACCGACGATCGAATCTCGGGCAAGTAACATACCGAAGAACAAAGGGAACATCATACGGGATTAACTGAATCCTTGACATAGAGGATCAACCTATAAATATCTTCTTAGAATATGTAGGAATCAATATGGGCATCCAGGTCCCGCTATTGGTTATTGAACTTAGGGATGTCTTCGTCATGTCTACATAGTTCTCGAACCCGTAGGGACTGCACACTTAAGGTTCGGTGACGTTTCAGTAGTATAGAGTTATGTATGGTGGTGACCAAAGGTTGTCGGAGTCCCGGATGAGACCCCAGACATCATGAGGAGCTCCGAAATAGTCCGAAGGTTAAGAATGATATATAGGAAATTGGTGTTTGAACTCCAGAAAAGTTTCGGGCATTTTCGACAGTGTACCGGGAGTGACGAATGGGTTCCGGGGACCACCACGTGAGGCCCACATACCCCAAGGGGCCACATGGGCCTTAGCGGTGGCGCAATAGTCCCTGGTGGGCTGGGCAAGCCATCCCAAAAGTCCCTATGCGCACGGGAAGAGGAGGAAGACTAGAGGCCAAGTTAGGGAGGAGTCCCACTAGGAATCCACCTCCCTTGTGGGAGGTGGACTCCTCCCCCTGGCTTCGGCTGAAGCTCTCCTTGGAGAGGCTAAGGCTGCCTCCTCTCCCCTCCCTCCTATATATATTAGAGATTTTGAGGGCAGCCCTAACCCTAATTTGCCAGGTGCTGCCATCTTCTTCCTCTAGATCGTTTTCTCCTCTAGATCGGTTTTCAGCAGTGCTTAGGAGAAGCCCTGCTAGAATTGCTCCACCACCATCGCTGCAATTTTGTCATGCTATCGGAGAACTCGTCTACCTCTCTGCTCCCTCTTGCTGGATCAAGAAGGCGGTGATCTTCACCGAGTTGCACGTGTGCTGAACGCGAATGTGCCGTCCGTTCGGTACTTGATCGGGAGTTCGCGGGACAGCTTGCGATTTGGATCGCGGAGACGTACCACGACATCAACCGTATTCTTTAGCGCTTCCGCTTAGCGATCTACAAGGGTACATAGATCCAACCTCTCCTCTCATAGATGCTCATCTCCTAGATTGATCTTTGTGAAGCGTAGGAAAATTTTGTTTCCCACGTAACATTCCCCAACAGCTGCATCAGGAGCTAGGTCTATGCGTAGATGAGATCTTGAGTAGAACACAAAGAGTTTTTGGGTGTTGATATTCAGATTGCTTCCTTCCTTATTCTTTTATTTGTTCAATGGTATTGCGTGATGAAGCGGCTCGGACCGACTTTACTCGTACGCTTATGAGAGACCGTGTTCCATCGACTGACATGTGACTTCATCGCATAAAGATGGCTGGCAGGTGTCTGTATCTCCCACTTTAGTTGGATCATATTCCATTAAGGCGGTCTTTGTAGAAGGTTTAAAAGAAATCTTGATATCACCATTGTGGTTTTTGCGTAGGTACGAATGGTTCTTGCTAGATACCCATAGCAGCCACGTAAAACATGCAAGAACAATTAGAGGACGTCTAACTTGTTTTTGTAGGGTATGTTGTGATGTGATATGGCCAATTTCATGATGTGATATATGTGATGTATGAGATGATCATGTTTTTGTATAAAATATCACGATTTGCATGTCGATGAGTACGGCAACCGGCAGGAGCCATAGGGTTGTCTTTAATTATTGTATGACCTGCGTGTCAATCATTAAGCGTTATGTAATGCTTTACTTTATCGCTAAACGGTAGCAATAGTAGTATGAGCATGGTGGGCGCAACAACCCCAATGGTGACACAATGATGGAGATCATGATGATGGAGATCATGATGTTATGCCGGTGATGATGGAGATCATGCCGGTGCTTTCAAGATGGAGATCAAAAACACAAGTTCATGGCCATATCATGTCCCTTATGAATTGCATGTGATGTTAATCCTTTTATGCACCTTGTTTTTCTTAGGACGACGGTAGCATTATAAGGTGATCCCTCACTTAAATTTCAACATGAACTGTGTGCTCCCCGAGTGTGCACCGTTGCGAAAGTTCGTAGTGTCGAGACACCACGTGATGATCGGGTGTGATAGACTCTATGTTCGCATACAACGGGTGTAAGCCAGTGTTGCACATGCAGAACACTCGGGTTAAACTTGACGAGGCTAGCATGTACATACATGGCCTCGGAACACAAGAGACCGAAAGGTCGAGCGTGAGTCATATAGTAGATATGATTAACATGATGATGTTCACCATTGAAACCACCTTAACTCACGTGATGATCGGACTTGAGTTGGTGAATATGGATCATGTGACACTCAGATGACATGAGGGATGTCAATTTGAGTGGGAGATTTAGTTATTTGATTAACTAAATTAATTATCTTGAACAATAGTCTAAGTAACCTTTGCGTATTTATGTTGTAGATCAATGGCACGCGCAGTAGCACCCCTGAATTTTAATACGTTCCTAGAGAAAGCTAAGTTGAAAGATGATGGAAGTAACTTTGTGGACTGGGCCCATAATCTGAGGATTATCCTCACGGATTCCTAGAAGACATATGTCCTTGATGCACCACTTCGTAACCAACCCACAGACTTGTCATCCGAAGACGTTAAGAACGCTTGGGAGGCACGTTCTGGAGATTACTCAATAGTTTAGTGTGCAATTTTGTATGGCTTGAGATGACACCGTGTGAATTATGGTTTGGTAGAAACCTAAACTGTCATTTCTTAGTGTTTGGGGCTGCGATGCTTATGTGAAAAAGGTTTTCACCTAATGAGCTCGAACCCAAAGCGGACAAATGCATCTTCATATATAGAATACCCTAAGAACAGTTGGGTAAACCTTCTATCTCAGATCCGAGCATAAAGTGTTTGTTGCTAAAACGGGTCCTTTCTCGAGAAAGAGTTTCTCTCGAAAGAATTGAGTGGGAGGAAGATAGAACTTGATGAGGTTGTTGAACCTTTGTTCAACCAGAGAGTAGCGCAGCGCAGGAAGATGTTTCTGTGAAGCCTACGTTAGTTGAAGAGGAAATTAATGATGATGATCATGAAGCTTCAGATCAAGTTACTGTCGAACCTCGTAGCTCGACAAGGATGTGTACTGCTCCTGAGCGGTACGACAACCCTGTCTTGACTGTCATGTTGTTGGACAACGATGAACCTACGAGCTGTGGAGAAGCGATGATGGGCCCGGATTCCGACAAATGTTATAGGCCATGAAATCTGAGGAAGGATCCATGTATGAAAACCAACTATAGACTTTGGTAGACTTGCTCGTTGGACGGCAGGTCGTCGAGTACAAATGGACCTTTGAGATGATGACAGACGCTGATGGTAAATGTCACCATTTATAGAGCTCGACTTTTCGCAAAGAAGTTTCTGACAAGTTCAAGGAGTTGGCTGCGATGAGACTTTCTCACTCGTAGCGATGCTAAAATCTGTTGGAATTATGTTAGCAGTTGCTGCATTTTTCAATTATGAAATCTGGCAGATGGATGTCAAAACATCGTTTCCTTCCTTAAGGAAAGGTTGTATGAGATACAACCAGAAGGTTTTGTCAGTCCTAAGGATGCTAAAAGGTAAGCAAGCTTCAGTGATCCTTCTATGGACCGAAGCAAGCATCTCGGAGTTGGAATATACACTTTGATGAGGTGATCAAAGTTTTTGAGTCTATACAAAGTTTATGAGAAACTTGTATTTACAATAAAGTGAGTGGGAGCACTATAGAGTTTTTGATAAGCATATGTGGTTGACATATTGTTGATCGGAAATTATGTAGAATTTTTGGAAAGCATAAATGGTTGTTTGAAAGGAGTTTTTCAAAGGAAGACCTGGCTAAAGCTACCTAATTGTTGAGCATCAAGATCTATAGAGATAGATCAAGATGCTTGATGGGACTTTGAATGAGTACATACCTTGACAGATTTTGAAAGAGTTCAAAATGGATCAGTCAGAGAGAAGTGTTCTCGCCTGCTTTGTAAGGTGTGAAGTTGAGTGAGACTTAAAGCTCGACTACGGCAGAAGAAAGAGAAAGGACGAATGTCGTCCCCTATGCCTTAGCCATAGGCTCTGTATAGTATGTCATGCTGTGTATCGCACCTGTGTGTGCCTTGGCATGAGTCCATCAAGGGGTACAAGAGTGATCCAGGAGTGGATCACTAGACGGCGGTCAGGATCATCCTTAGTAACTAAAAGACTAGGGAAATGTTTCTCGGTTATGGAGGTGATAAAGAGTTCGTCGTAAAGTGTTACGTCGATGCAAGCTTTAACACCAATTCGGATGACTCTTAGTAGCAATCCGGATAAGTATAGTGGAGCAGCCATTTGGAATAGCTCCAAGTGGAGTGTGGTAGCAGTATTTACAGTTTGACATAGAGATTTGAAAAGTACACACGGATCTCAATGTCGGAGACCGGTTGACTAAAAGACCTCTCTCACATGCAAAGCATGATCGAACCCCAGAACTCATTGGGTGCTAGATTCATAACAATGTGAATCACATGGTGATGTGAACTAGATTATTGACTCTAGTGCAAGTGGGAGGCTATTGGAAATATGCCCTAGAGGCAATAATAAATTGGTTATTATCATATTTCCTTGTTCATGATAATCATTTATTATCCATGCTATAATTGTGTTGATCGGAAACTCAGATACATGTGTGGATACATAGACAGCACCATGTCCCTAGTATGCCTCTAATAGACTACCTCGTTGATCAAAGATGGCTATGGTTTCCTAATCATGGACATGAGATGTCATTTGATAACGGGATCACATCATTAGGAGAATGATGTGATGGACAAGACCCAAACTACAAACGTAGCATATGATCGTGTCAGTTTATTGCTACTATTTTCTGCATGTCAAGTATTTGTTCCTATGACCATGAGATCATACAACTCACTTACACCGTAGGAGTACCTTGTGTGTATCAAACGTCGCAACGTAATTGGGTGACTATAAAGGTGCTCTACAGATATCTCTGAGGGTGTTTGTTGGGTTGGCATGGATCAAGTCAGGGATTTGTTACTCCGTGTGACGGAGAGGTATCTCAGGGCCCACTCGGTAATACAACATCACAATAAGACTTGCAAGCAAGGTGACTAAGTGTTAGTCACGGGATCTTGTATTATAGAACGAGTAAAGAGACTTGCCAGTAACGAGGTTGAACTAGGTATGGAGATACCGACGATTGAATCTCAGGCAAGTAACATACAGAAGAACAAAGGGAACATCATACGGGATTAACTGAATCCTTGACATAAAGGTTCGACCGATAAAGATCTTCGTAGAATATGTAGGAACCAATATGGGCATCCAGGTCCCCTATTGGTTATTGACCATAGAGGTGTCTCGGTCATGTCTACATAGTTCTCGAACCCGCAGGGTCTGCACACTTAAGGTTCGGTGACGTTTCGGTAGTATAGAGTTATGTATGTTGGTGACCGAAGGTTGTTCGGAGTCCCAGATAAGATCTCGGACGTCACGAGGAGCTTCAGAATAGTTCGGAGGTAAAAATTGATATATAGGAAGTCCTGTTTTGGTCGCCAGAAAAGTTTCGGGCTCATCAGTAGTGTACCGGGAGTGCTGGTAGTGTACCGGGGGACCATCGGGAGAGGTACTTCGACCCAAGAGGCTACATGGGCTGTGGGAGGAGGTAAAACATCCCTTGGTGAGCTGGCCAAAGCCTCCTCTAAGGGCCCATGCGGCTGGAGTGGTTTGAGAAGGAAAAATTCCAAAGGTAGAGAGGTGGATAGAGTTTCCAAGTGGAAAGGAGGAATCCTACTCCTAATAGGATTGGAGTAGGACTCCCCCACCTCCAATTTCGACCAAACCTTGAGGGTTTGAGGCTGCCTCCTCCCCCCCTCCCTCCTATATATACTAGAGGATTTAGAGGAAAAAGCTAACCCTAATTGCCACGTGCTGCCCTCTTCTTCCTCTAGATCGTTTTCTCCTCTAGATCAGTTTTCAGCAATGCTTAGGCGAAGCCCTGCTGGAATTCCTCCACCACCATCGCCGCAACGCCGTCGCGCTGCCGGAGAACTCGTCTACCTCTCCGCCCCCTCTTGCTAGATCAAGAAGGCGGAGATCGCCATCGAGTTGTACGTGTGCTGAACGCGGAGGTGCCATTCATTCTACGCTAGATTGGATGGACCGTGATCAAGATCGCGAGACGGTTCGTGATTGGATCGCGGGACGGATCGCGATGAGATCGCGAGACGGATCGTGATGAGATCGCGGGACAGATCGTGATGGGATCGCGGGACGCTCGGCGATTTGGATCGCGAAGACGTTCGACTACACAAAAACCGCGTTTCTGAGCGCTTCCCGCTTAGCGATCTACAAGGGTATGTAGATTCACTCTCCCTCTCGTAGATGCTCATCACCATGGATAGATCTTGCGTGTGCGTAGGAATTTTTTTGTTTCCCATGCAACGTTCCCCAACACCTTCCTTAGTTGAGAGGACTCTTGTCCATCGATCATTTAGGTCATCCTGTTCGGCTTTGAGTTGCCGCTCCTTAGCTTTCAGACTGCGAGCTGTCGCTATGAGCTGTTGTCTAAACACTTCCTGATATTCATGGTTATCAGGGATGTCCATGTCACTGGCTTCCGAGATATCCTCCTCCTTGACAGGGGGAGGTAATTGCCGTCCTCGGAACCGTTGAAGTCGTCGGGGTTGCTTTGGTCCTCAGGCCTTTCCTGACCCTCTAACGGCTCTTCGGGGTTATCAGGGTCGCTGCGGTCCTCGGGGGTAACTCCGTCCCCGGTGCCGATAATAGCTTTTCTTCACTTTTTGCCTTTGTAGCGCTTATGCGGCTTTCGACGCCTTGACGGTGTGTCGCCCGACTTATCGCCGTCATTATTAGTTGTTTGGTTGCCATTAGGAGTGTCCACCATGTAGACGTCGTATGTGGAAGTGGCGTCCCATCGCCCGGTGTTACCATGGGTGGGGCACAGTCCTCTTCATCCATGTATTCTGCCTCCTCGGAGGCATAGTCCAGCAAGTCGGTTAAATCTTCGACAGTGGCTATCAAGTGGGTGGTGGGTGGGTCGAAAAATTCGTCCTGATCCACACCGTAATCGATATGAGCATAGGTCGGGGTTGGGTCTTCAGTGATCCTCATCGACGAGAAGCGATCTAGGGCCTTATCAACCGCAGAGATCCTGATCGGATCAAACTATTCGGAACTTACGGAGTTTACCTCCGAAGTGCCCGGTCACGGGGAGTGTTCGGCAAGAACATATGTCCGGTCTTTTGGCACAATGCCCCGACAAAGACAAGAGATCGGCCCATCGCCGTGGGTAACCCCATTGGAATGTCCGAAGAAGGAACTCGAGGTTAAAGCCTCAGAGCTTCCGGGTTCTCTAGGCGAGGCCGCGAGCCCGGTTAGCGACAAGTCACCTCGAGAATCTACGAAGAACTCTAGATTTCCTAATCTGGCCTCTCGGTTAGGGGCGAAGCTCTCTACACGGCCTAGATGGCCGGTGGGATCAGCGTGCAACACAACGCTGTCAAAGGAGAAGATCTGTCCGGGGATGAAAGCATCCATGTTGCGGATCTCTTCGTTGATGACAAGGCGAGACATCGATTCCTTGGATGCTTAGAGAGGAACTCTCAGTGAAAGCACCAATGTCGGTGTCAAAACCGGCGGATCTCGGGTAGGTGGTCCCGAACTGTGAGACTAGAACCGATGGTAACAGGAGATGAAGGGGACACAGATTTACCCAGGCTCGGTCCCTCCTATGGAGGTAATACCCTACGTCCTGGTTGGATGTATTGATGATATGGGGGGTTACAGAGTTGATCTACCTCGAGATCGAATAGCTAACCCTAGATGAGTTGTTCTGCCTCTACACCCTAAAACCTCCGGCTTATATAGACGCCAAGGGTATTAGGGTTTACACATGGCCGGTTACACGCCGAAGAGATAAACATGCCTATTCGCTACATCAAACGTGGAGCACAAGCCGTACTCTCCGAAGCTTCCATCTTGGAGATAAGGTCTTCAATGAATCTTGTGTTCGGTTAGCGGCCCATATAGTCCGGCCCATAGAGATAAGTCGGCCTCCCGAGGACCCCAATCCAGGACTCCCTCGGAGGGGTTATGATGGAAGACAACGAAGAAGAAGAAGATGATGACAGCTATCGTCCTATGTACCCTGAATACGGTGATACTTCAACAGGGGAGGCTGAAGATCTAGAGGCACCAGATGTGCTAGATGATGATCTTTGCCGGGTCATTTTTGATGCACAGAGAGAATGCGAAAGTGAAGGGAGAAGTTGAAGTTCGATCGCATGTTAAAGAATCACAAAAAGGGTTGTATCGAAAGTGCAAAGATGGCAACACAAAGCTCAGTACTACACTGCAATTGCTGCAATGGAAGACATAGAATGTTTTATCTGACAAGGGATTTGAAAACTTACTGAAAATAATGAAGAATAAGTGTCCAAAGGATAACGAATTGCTTGACACTATGTACGGAGCAAAGAAGTTTTTCTGCCCTCTAGAATTAGAGGTGCATAAGATACATGCATGCCCTAGTGACTACGTCCTCTACCGTGGTGAGTACGAGAAATTAAATGCATGCTCAGTATGTAGTGCATTGCGATACAAGATCAGACGAGATGACCCCGGTGATGTTGAGGGCGAACGCACTAGGAAGAGGGTTCCTACCAAAGTGAGATGGTATGCTCTTAGAATATCACAATTGAAACGTCTGTTCAGAAACAAAGAGCATGCCAAGTCGTTGCAATGGCACAGAAAAGATCGTAAGAAAGACGGGGACTTGAAAGCACCCGCTAACGGATCGTAGTGAAGAAAAATCGAGACAAAGTGAAAGGACTTTAGCTGAGTGGAGATGGCATTAATCATTTTAAGAGCAGAGAAGCAATGATATACAACTAAGCCGGATAAATTGGTAACAAGGACGTGGGTTTTGACGTACACTAGTTATTTTCCAAGACCCCTAAAAAAACTAGTTATTTCCAAGAAATAATTCATTAGCATCGTAAGCTGATTCTCTTCCTTGTACAGAAGCAAATTGCCTGGAAAATAATTGGTTCGATCCTCCGTGATTTATAGAAACCGATTTTCTTCATACGGAAGTAAATTGCGTGGCACAAATGGATTTTGCTCGACCGTGATTTACGGAAGCATTTGTTAGAAATAAAATCAATTAGTTCGGAAAATGGGCCAATCTCACGTTCCTCATAGAGCAGATCGTATCGGTATCCCCGATTCCTAGCGCTCCCTTTTGAATATACCACATTACTCTTACCAGAAAAATAATACGTCTATTAAAAGCAAATATTAATTGCCTCATCCTTTCTTTAGCAAGTTTTGTCGCATCAATTCACCTCTATCCTCGGAATGTTAATTTTGGAAGGAATTAATGGATTGAATCCTTGGCATCCTATAAATAGCAGAAGGCCTTTGAGTCCATCGCATCACGTTTGCTTCTGAATCTAGACTAGACGAGATTGTCAATCAGAACTCTGACCAGGTTCAGGGGCCAATATGAATATGAAGTTAGCAACGATTCTACTCTTTGCGCTGCTTGGATGCAATGCGTTCTCTGTGCACTATAAGTATACCCCTGTGTATCTATTTGTATCATACTCCAAGATATACCAATCTCTTTACAAGAAGATTATTTTCTAACATACATTTGTATATGTTTTGTTATTGATTGAGAGAACAGGTGGCCGCCAGCTAGAAGAGATCGGAGTTAATTCCGATCCCGTGCTCATATTGTGCTTGAGGGATAGCTGTCATGGCCACACCTGTTGGTGTTGTGCAACATTGTGGCTGGGTAGACATTGCTGGGAGAATCAGGATGATTGCTGGAAAGTGTGCCCGCATAAGAAATCATTGCCATTACCAATGGACCATGAGCAGATCAACCTGTAGTCTAATACTCGTGCATGATGATTAGTAATAATAATGAATAATATATTTGCCCGAGGCATTCAACATGTTGGAATAAAGAAATCATAGACATTCAGAGATCATGTGTTTAGAAATTCAATGTATTGTCTCTTATTTCTAATGATGAGTTTGCTATTTTGATGGATTGTCTGTTATTTCAAATGATTTGTCTATTATTTTTACAATGAAAATATATCTAATGATGAGTCTGCATATTTATATTAAGCATTTTGCAGAATTTCAATTATCCTACATGTCTTGACTGATCAACTCCTTTTTATTTGCTTTGATTCTACACAGCTCAATAAAAATAAATTTAGTTTCCTATAGTACCAGTATAGAGGCCAAATCACTTACTTCCTTAATTATTCTTGCTCTTTGCATTATTGAGCTTCCTAACAAAATTTAAAATAAATTGTTGCTAAGTAAATTTGAGAGGACAATAGTGCAGGTGGAAATACCGATAAACTAACTGCACCTTCTTGCATGGACTGGCAGCAGGTTCTTACTTAATTAAAACTGCAGTCGACGTACCTAGATAAATGAAAATTTAGGTCTGACTTGCAGCACTAAGAAAAAACTTCACCCAAACTTACATGGGTAAGCAAATTAATATTAAATTTGGTAAAGGAAATTTTATTTGTGCATAAAAATAGCAAAATAAAAGAATAAACCAACCAAGCCCATGCATCATCTTCTGCTTACCTTGTAAATGACTGAAAGAAACTGTTTCTCTTGTTTCATTGTGGGAGCAGATGGAATTGATCTTCTTTGTTGCAGCGAAATACTATTATTTTAACTATTTTGCTTGCATGAGTGATGCATTATGAGTGTTATTTTTAGATGTAGAACAATCACAAGCATCAACATGAACAAAATCGCGACAACCTTGCTTGTTTGTATAAACAGGTCGGGCTTGATCTTGCTAGAGAAGAAATTCACCTGAAATCTTGTCATAATCTTGCTGGACAACATGTATGAGTTCTTGCTTTCCAGTTAATCTTCATCATGCTCGGATCTGTTATTTCCAACCGAACCGGATATCGCATTGGTTTCATCTATCAGGACGAAGACACGGTGGCGTCGATTCATGATAGGGACCATGCGGGCGCCTGCCATGCGGAGAAGACCACTGACGATGCAGGTTCCAGGACGCATTTTATTCAATATATAAGGTACGCTTGCGTCTCCTCCTTTCGTTTTGCAGGTTCCAGGTTGCAGGACGCATTTTATGTCAAACAACGTTCATCTTGAGGATTTCATTAAACAAAAAAGCAGGTGTTACAGCCCATAATCCTTCTTGCATTAGAAAGAAATACAAAAGGTCACTGCAATCAGGCAGTTCAAATATTGAGCCTTAATGTTCTCAAAATATTCTTGAATCATGACCATGTACTGTTTGAGGAACACCTCAAGTAGTTTTGGGACGATGAAGCTCAAGATGTAAGCCTGTATTTTACAGAGAAGTGTGTTGTGTTTTCTTTTTTTGAGAAAAGAGGAGTGTCTTGTTCAGGCAACATACAATCGGGCAAATTTTAGACCACACGTAGAAAGACTCATCTGGCTGATTTCCTAGACTACCGTCTTCAAGGATTTTGCTAATCATGAAAAAATAGGAAGCTTGAGTATCCTCCTAATTGGTTGGGAGCATGGAAGTTGAGTATCCTCCTAACTGGTCGATGACAGGGGACTCCCGCCAAATCCCCTTAGTTCTGTCCAAGAAAAGTTTAAGTTGTATAAATTAATGGCCAATATGCATCACAATCTCAGGAGCTCTTCTGGTAACAAATTATTTTTGCAAAATCTATAGCTGATTTTTTTTTCTAATGAAAGAATTTAACTGAATCTGCAGCCACATACAGTTCTTCAGTACCTGTATCCGAGGCCAAAATCAGAAAACATGATAGCACACTCCACAAAATGAGGGAAATGAAAACAGTCTCGAACAACATGTAAACTACGAAATGTTAAACATGTACCGTATCAATCTCTTGCAGTTTCCTTGTATAGGCCGTAATTATTTTGCAACTGTAGTCCTTGCCTTGTAATACCCCTGGGGAGTATATAATAGAGAGGCGTGAGTGGCTGTGGCGAGCAAGCTTTGTGGCCCGTTCAGTCCGAGCCGGCTTGGTCCTGGCCCGGTAAAAATTCCAGCCGGTCCGGGCTGCCGATTTCGGCTTGAAATTTTTTCGATCGGGTCCGGTCTTTAACCGGGACCGCTCGTAGGACCGAAGAAGGCAGCCGGCGGCATGGTGGGGTCGTGGCGGGGGCCGGGCGGGAGCGTGGCAGAGGCATGCCCGCAGCGTGGAGGGTCCGTGGTGGGGGTGTGGCAGGTCAATGGCGAGAAGGCGGTGACCCAGGCATGGTGGAGGCGTAAGAAACTGCCGTCGAGTACGTCCGCCGGTGCGGTGGGCAGTGGACTCGCTGCCCCAGAGACTATGTCCATTAGATGCGCCACACTCGGATCCGTGTTCCTGCCAAAGAAATCGACCTGGGAGGTCCTACAACACCGCGTCGGCCGTCGTCTCTTTCATCTCCGTTCACCGGTCGTCGTGTCAGATTCATTGCCGATGAGCTCCCTCTGATGTTCTTCTTGGTCATGTAGCTCCCTCTAGTTCTTCTAAAGCTTCCAGACATCTTCTCAGTGAGCTGCGCTTCCTCTAACAGTGCATCCCTGATGAGTAGTTTTCGCCGGAGCTCCAAAGCGCGCTCTGATCATGTCATGACCGGTCATGACCGGTCCTTTCGGTCCGGTTGGTCCAGTCCCTGAAAACAGGACCGTGATGCTGCTCGGTCCGATCCGGTCCGGACCGCCGGCGGCTGGTCCAAACACCGGCTCGGACCGGACCGGACCCGCTCCTTGAGGCGTGACCCAGTCAAGGGTATCACACGCATATTACCCCAATTAACATTTATTCACAAGAAGGTGCGCACTGCATGCTTAGCACCTAATAAATCTCACGCCAAGACAATAAATCGGCAAAAAATCACAAGGCAAACAAAAAAAATCTGGACTGACCCTGCTGCTCCTCCTCTGGCCGACCCTCCGTTGGCTGCTGCTCCAAGTGCGTTAACACGGGAATGCATGCAGTTCTCTTTGAGAAGCCTCCACGCAGGACCTCCTCTCCCATGCACACAGTGAGCAGCTGATCTTGCACGGCAACCATGCGGGCATCGGTAATAAAAATTACGTTAAATCGCTCTTTTTCTACCTCCACCCAGCCTCCTAATTCAAGCTCACCGCACAGGCAATGGCACATCAGATAGCAATGTGCTATCTGAACGCCGTTAGAATAACTGAAAACAATAGTCTTCAGTCACCTTACCTGACACCTGGTGTCTGTGCATATAAATTCTGAATATGCAAGAAAGGTATTTTATACTATCCAAGAATTTATCGTCAAGTCTGATTCCATACTGGAGTAAGGATTGTTAAACATGTAATATTGTGCAGCCAAGGCCTGTCTTGTGCGGCAATCTTAGGATAGAGATAGATCTGTAGTTTAAACCGTACCCTTTCATCCTTATCTTTCTATCTCTAGTTTAGATTATGTAAACCGGTTGTAACCAGACTCTGTACTCTCGCGAGATCCTCCTCTCGCTACGATCAATATAAGCACCGCGGGCTCCTTTGTTGGGAGTTGAGACACTTCAACCATAATTAACATGGTATACGGAGCAGGCCTTTTCCCCATCGCATCTAGCTAGTCTTCATCACAACCTCCATCCGCCATTAAACCTCCCTGCCCACATCTCACCTTCCTGCCACAATGTCTTCTTCCACCTCGGTCATCAACTCTGGCCTCAATAACAACACATCCAAGCCTTTGACCCGTACGAACTATGTTCTGTGGAGAGCGCAAGGTCGTTCTCAGATCATGGGCACCGGGCTGTTTGGCTATCTTGACAACACCATAGGAGCTCCTCCCCAAACCATTACCACCAAAGACAAAGATGGCATGGACCAGGTTGTCTCGAACCCTGCCTATGCTTCCTGGGTCATCCAGGATCAATAAATAGTTGCCACCTCCTTAGGAATCTCTCCAAGGAAATACTTGTCCTGGTAGCGTCGATGAAAACATCCCATGCGATCTGGAGTGCGCTTGGGAACATGTTCTCTGCAGTTTCTCTCTCGCGCGTCAACAACATCAGGGCGCCCTCACCAACGCTCAGGAGAGATCTAAATCGGCGTCCGTCTACTTCGGCAACATGCGTGGCACTCTCCAATGAACTCGCCGTGGCGGGCAAACCCATCGGGGAGGGTGAGCTGATCTCCTTCATCGTTGCGGGCCTGGACATCAAGTACCAGGCCATCGTCTCTGCGCTGGACGTCTTCCCCGTGCCCATCACAGTTGATCAACTCTTCTCTCTGGTTTCTAATTATGATCAGAGGATGGAGATGTTTCATGGCACAGGTTCTAGCGCGTTCAAGTCTTCGGTGAACCCGGCTTCTCGTGGTCGCCCAGGATCCAATAGGGACGGATATCGCAACCAGAACAGAGGCGGCGGTGATGGTGGATCACGCAACAACAATGGTGGCCACTACGGTGGAACCCCGGCGGCGGCGACGACGACTACGGTACCGGTGGCAATGGCTACCACCAAAACGGTGGTGGCAGCGGCGGCTACAAAGCCTACAATGGTGGTGGCGGCGGCTACCATCACCAAGGAGGCTCGGGCGGCAACAACAACAATAGACGCTACAACAACAGCAACAGAAGGAGGAACTTCGAAGGCTATGATGGCTATGGAGGGAAGTGTCAAATTTGTAAGAAAACAAATCATCTAACTAAAGATTACAAATATCTTAGTTCGTTTGCCATTCATCACTCGAAGCACTTGCCCGAGTCCCGACGTCCGTCTCCTAGATCACACATGTCGCTGCCCTGAGATCTTCCCCCCTGCGACGAGTTGACGATGCAGCCGCCTCAAACCGCTGACCCTTGATCTACCCTCCTGCGTCCCAGTGATGATTCAGCCGTCCCATGCCACCGTATTGTGATCTTCCTCCCATGCGGCCTAACAACGAGGCAGTCACCCCATGTCACCGCTGGTAGCATTGTGCGTGCTTCTAGAAACGTAATTTTTCCTATAAACGTAATTTTAACCACCCGATCGAGCTGCACAGTGATTTTCTGGCTGCTGACGGCTGGTCAACCGTTCGCTTTTTTCTACTTTCACGACTGCTCCAGGAGAGGATGACAGGTAGGGCTCGTTAGCCGTGGGGTCGCGGGATCGCCGTGAGTTTTCTTTAGCATTTGGTACGCGAAGTCTGAGCCCCCTGCTCGCCAATCGCGATCTGGGTAAAAGGAAGACCTTGTTACAGTACTATATATATATATATATATATATATACATATAACCTTTCATATTTATGCTATAAGGGGTTTCTTACATATTCTATACCTGTACATGTATATATACTGGTATGTGGCCTCATAAATATAAAAGTTGCACATTTCCTAACATGGTATTAGATCCCTATGCACGTGCAACTCGTGCTTTCCCAATCCAATTTCTCATGCCGGCGCCGGTGTTGTCTCTTCTTTCCCGGTCGAAGGTTGTCCCTGTCGAAGGTCGTACTATCGCTGCCTTTATTCCCCGTTGAAGGTGGCCGCCGCTGCAGTTTTTGGCTACAGACCGTCGTGTCGCTGCCGAGCGCCTGGATCGTCTGCCTCGCCCAGCCCCGATCGGATCGCCCCGCTCGGCCCAGTCTTCTGCTCGTAGCCGAATTGCCTGGTGTGCAGGTTCCCGTCCACTTCCGCTCGGTTCACCCCGCCCCGCTCTGTCTTCCGCTCGAGCAGATCGCGCTGCCCTCCCGCTTGGACCGCCCCGCCCGCTCTATTTTCCTATCGAGCAGATCGAACCCCGCCCTCCCGCTCAGATCTGCTCGATTGCTTTGAGCCGCCGTCCCGCCTATCTTCCGCTAGAGCACTAGGTCGAGTCGCCCACCCTCTCGGCTCGCGTTATCCCGCACCAGATCGCTCCCGGCACCAACTCCTGCTGGTGCTCGCATGACTCCGATCGCCGGTAGATCTCTGTGTGGTTCTGGTAGGGAGTATTCCTCACCCGTGAGCACTGCTGCCTGTTGACAGAAAAAACAGAGATGTATTCGTCGGGTCCGCATGTCCCTTGCTGCCCGGTGACTCCCGGCGGTGTTTTTTGTTGGAAATATGCCCTAGAGGAATTAGTAAATTAGTTATTATCATATTTCCTTATTCATGATAATCGTTTATTATCCATGTTAGAATTGTATTGATCGGAAACTCAGATACATATGTGGATACATAGACAACACCATGTCCCTAGTATGCCTCTAATAGACTAGCTCGTTGATCAAAGATGCTCAAGGTTTTCTAGCCATAGACATGAGATGTCATTTGATAACGGGGTCACATCATTAGGATGGACAAGACCTAAACTATAAACATAGCATATCACTGTATCAGTTTATTGCTACAGTTTTTTGCATTTCAAGTATTTGTTCCTATGACCATGAGATCATGCAACTTACTAACACCGGAGGAGTACCTTGTGTATATCAAACATCATAGCGTAACTGGGTGACTATAAAAGTGCTCTACAGGTATCTTCGAGGGTGTCTATTGAGTGGGCATGGAACAAGACTTGGGTTTGTTACACCGTGTGACGGAGAGGTATCTCAGGGCCCACTCGGTAATACAACATCACAATGAGCCTTGCAAGCAAAGTGACTAAAGAGTTAGCCATGGGATCTTGTATTACAAAACGAGTGAAGAGACTTGCCAGTAACGATATTGAACTAGGTATAGAGATACCAACGATCGAATCTCGAGCAAGTAACATACAGGGAACAACATACGGGATTAATTGAATCCTTGACATAGAGGTTCAGCTGATAAAGATCGTCGTAGAATATGTAGGAACCGATATGGGCAACCAGGTCCCGATATTGGTTATTGACCGTATAGGTGTCTCGGTCATGTCTACATAGGTCTTGAAATCGTAGGGTCTACACACTTAAGGTTCGGTGAACTTCCGGTAGTATTGAGTTACGTATGTTGGTGACCGAAGGTTGTTCGGAGTCACGGCTGAGATCCCAGACGTCACGAGGAGCTCCGGAATGGTCCATAGGTAAATACTGATATACAGGAAAGTGGTATTTGGGTTCTGGAAAAGTTTCGGGCACTATCGGTAGTGTATCGGGAGTGGCGAATGGGTTTCGGGGGTCCACCAAGTGGGGCTTACCCATTCCAGGGGCCACATGTGCCTAGGAGGTGGCGCACCAGCCCCTAGTGGGCTGGCAGTCAACCCCTAGAAGCCCTTGTGCAAGGGGGTGAGAGAGGGGCCAAGAGGGGCCAAGTGGGAGGAGTCCTGCTAGGAGTCCACCTCCCACTCCCTTGTGGGAGGTGGACTCCTCCCTCTCTGATGCACCAAGCCCCTACGGTTTTCCCTAGGGCGCCTCCCATCTAGCCCCTCTCCTCCTATATATATTGGAGGGTTTTGAGGGCAGCCACCACCTGAAAAGCCGTGTATTGCCCTCTCTCACTCTAGATTGCCTCTCCTATAGATCTGTTCGGTATAGCTTAGCAAAGGTCTGCTGGATCAGTTCCACCACCATCGCCACCATGCCGTTGTGCTACCAGAGAACTCATCTACCTCTCCACCCTCGCTTTCTGGAGCAAGGAGGTGGAGATCGTCATCGAGCTGTACGTGTGCTGAATGCGGAGGTGTCGTCCGTTCGGCGCTAGATCGGAAGGACCGTGATTGGATCGCGGTACGGTTCATGACTGGATCGAGGGACGGCTAGCAATTTGGATCGGAAGGATCGTGATCGGATCGCGGGACGGCTAGAGATTTGGATCACGAAGAGGTTCGACTACATCAATCGCGTTTCTTAATGCTTCCCGCTTAGTGATCAACAAGGGTATGTAAATCCACTCCCCCTCTTCTAGTTGCTCATCACCATGCATAGATCTTGCGTGTGCGTACGAATTTTTTTGTTTCCCATGCAACGTTCCCCAACAGTGGTATGAGAGCTAGGTCAATGCGTAGATGAGATCACGAGTAGAACACAAAGGAGTTTGTGGGCGTTGATATTCAGATTGCTTCCTCCCTTGGTCTTTTTCTTGATTCAGCGGTTTTGTGGGATGAAGCGGACCGGACGAACCTTACTCGTCCACATAAGAGAGACCGGTTCCATCGACTAGCATGTGACTTTATTGCATAACGATGGTTGGCGTGTGTCTATCTCTCTCACTTTAGTTGGATCGGATTAGACAAAGGAGGTCCTTGAGAGGGTTGAAAAGCAATTTGTGTATCACCTTGTGGTTTTGCGTAGGTAAGAATCATTCTTGCTAGATACCCGTAACAGCCACGTAAAACATGCAACAACAATTAGAGGACGTCTAACTTGTTGTAGGGTATGTTGTGATATGATATTGCCAATTACATGATGAGATATATGTGATGTATCAGATGATCATGTTTTGTATAGAATATCACGACTTGCATGTCGATGATTACGGCAACCGGCAGGAGCCATAGGGTTGTCTTTAATTATTGTATGACCTACGTGTCAATCATTAAGTGCTATGTAATGCTTTACTTTATCACCAAGCGGTAGCATTAGTAGTAGATGCATGGTGGGCATGACAACTCCGATGGCGACACGTTGATGGAGATCATGGTGTCATGTCGGTGACGATGGAGATCATGCCGGTGCTTTAAAGATGTAGATCAAAAGCACAAGATCATGTCCATATCATTTCACTTATGATTTGCATGTGATGTTAATCCTTTTAAGCATCTTATTATGCTTAGGACGATGGTAGCATTATAAGGTGATCCCTCACTAAAATTTCAAGATAAGATTGTGTTCTCCCCGAGTATGCACCGTTGCGAAAGTTCGTCGTTTCTAGACACCACATGATGATCAGGTGTGATAGACTCTGCGTTCGCATACAATGGGTGCAAGCCAGTGTTGCATATGCAGAACACTCGGGTGAAACTTTACGAACCTAGCATGTATAGACATGGCTTCGGAACACAAGAGACAGAAAGGTCGAACATGAGTCATATAGTAGATATGATCAACATGGAGGTGTTCACCATTGAAACCACCTCATCTCACATGATGATCGGACTTGGGTTGGTGGATGTGGATCATGTCATACTTAGACAACCCGAGGGATGTTGATTTGAGTGGGAGTTCTTAAGTAATATAATTAATTGAACTCATTATCATGAACATAGTCAAAGTGTCTTTGCAAATTATGTTGTAGATCACTAGCTCGCGCTGTAGCTCCCCTTAATCTTGATACGTTCCTAGAGAAAAAGTAAGTTGAAAGATGGTAGTAGCAATTATGCGGACTGGTACGTAAACTGAGGATTGTCATCATTGCTGCAGAGAAGGCTTATGACCTTGATGCACCGCTCGTTGCACCACCACCTCTAGCACCGTATGTGGATGTTGTGAACATCTGACAGGCACGTTGTGATGACAACTTGATAGTACAATGCGTCATGCATTACGGCTTAGAATTTAGGCTCCAAAGACATTTGGAACATCACAGATCATATGAGATGTTCCAAGAACTGGAATTGAGATTTCTGGCTCGTGCCCGTGTTGAGAGGTATGAGACCTCCAACAAGATTCTTTGCCTGCAAGATGAAGGAGAATAGCTCAATCAGTGAGTATGTGCTTACATTGTCTAGGTACTACAATCACTTGAATCGAGTGGGAGTTGATCTTCCAGATAAGATAGTGATTGATATAGTTCTCCAAGTTAGTGCCACAAAGCTACTGGAGCTTCGTGATGAACTATAAATATGCCAGGGATGGAAAAGTTGATCCTTGAGCTATTCACGATGTTTGACACCGCGAAGGTAGAAATCAAGAAGGAGCATCAAGTGTTGATGGTTAGTAAAACCACTAGTTTAAAGAAGGGCAAGGGCAAGGGCAAGGGCAAGAAGGCAAAACTTCAAGAATGGCAAGCCATTTGCTGCTCCAGTGAAGAAACCTAAGGTTGAACTCAAACCCGAGACTGAGTGCTTCTATTATGAGGAGAACGGTCGCTGAAAAGGAAATCCCTAGATACATGGTAGATAAGAGGGTTGGCAACGTCAGAAAAAGTATTTTTTATATACCTTTTATTCATGCGTAACTTACTAGTACTCCTAGTAGAAACTGGGTATTAGATACCGGTTCAGTTGCTAAATGTTGGTAACTCAAAATAATAGCTACAGAATAAACATACACTAGCTAAGGGCGAGGTGACGATGTGTGTTGGAAGTGTTTCCAAGGTTGATGTGATCACCATCGCACGCTCTCTCTACCTTCGGGATTAGTGATTAACCTAAATAAATATTATTTGGTGTTTGTGTTGAGCATGAACGTCATTAGATCGTGTTTATTGGAATACTGTTATTCATTTAGGTTAGAGAATAATGATTATTCTGTTTACATGAATAATACCTTCAATGGTCATGCACCCAATGAGAATGGTTTATTAAATCTTGATCGTAGTGATAAACATGTTCATAATATTGATCCCAAAAGATGCAAAGTTAATAATGATAGTACCACGTACTTGTGGCACTACCGCTAAATGTCATATTGGTGTAAAGCGCATGAAGAAACTCCATGCTGATAGACCTTTGGACTCATTCGATTTCAAATCGGTTGAGACATGCAGACCATGCCTCATGGGAAAAATGACTAAGACTCCATTTTCCGGTATGATGGAGCGGGCAAGTAACTTATTGGATATGATACATGTTGATGTATGCGGTCCAATGAGTGTTGTAGCGTGTGGTGGATATCGTTATTTTCTTACCTTCACTGATGATTTGAGTACATATGGGTATATTTACTTAATGAAACACAAGTCTGAATCGTTTGAAAAGTTCAAGCAAATTCAGAGTGAAGTTTGAGATCATTGTGACAAGAAGATAAAATGTCTATGATATGATCGTGGAGGTGAATATTTGAGTTACGAGTTTGGTATACAACGTAAGACAATGTGGAAATTGTTTCACAACTCACGCCACCTGGAACACCATAGTGTGATGGTGTGTCCGAACGTTGTAGTCGTGCTCTATTGGATATGGTGCACACTATGATATCTCTTATCGTTTTCCCACTATCATTTTGAGGTTATGCATTAGAGACAACTAAATTCACTTTAAATGGGGCACCATCTAAATCCGTTGAGATGACACCGTATGAATTATGTTTGGGAGAAACGTAAGCTATCATTTCTTAATGTTTGGGGTTGCGACGCTTATGTGAAAAGGTTTCAACATGATGAGCTCGAGCCCAAAGCGGACAAATGCATCTTCATAAAATACCCTAAGGTAATAGTTGGGTACACCTTCTATCTCAGATCCGAGGGCAAAGTGTTTGTTGCTGAAAACGGGTCCTTTCTCGAGAAAGAGTTTCTCTCGAAAGAATTGAGTGGGGGGAAAGTAGAACTTGATGAGGTTTTTGAACCATCACTTCAGTTGGATAGTAGCACACCGCAGAATTTTTTTCTGTGACGCCTACACCAAGTGAAGAGGAAGCAATTGATAATGATCATGAAGCTTCAGATCAAGTTACTACTGAACCTCGTAGGTCGACAAACACTCATACCGCCCCTGAGTGGTGCGTCGATCCTGTCTTGGAGGTCATGTTGTTAGACAACACTGAACCTATGAGCTATGAAGATGCGATGATGGGTCTGGATTCCAAAAAATGGCTAGGGGCCATGAAATCCGAGAAAGGATCGATGTATGAAAACCGAGTATGGACTTTGGTAGACTTGCCCGTTGAACGGCAGGTCATTGAGTACAAATGGACCTTTAAGAAGAAGACAAAGGCTGGTGGTGAATGTCCCCATTTATAAAGCTCGACTTGTCGCAAAGAAGTTTTCGACAAGGTTAAGTAGTTGTCTATTATGAGACTTTCTCACCCATAGCGATGCTAAAGTCTGTTGGAATTATGTTAGCACTTGCTGCATTTTTCAATTATGAAATCTGGCAGATGGATGTAAAAACATCGTTTCCTTAATGGTTTCCTTGAGGAAAGATTGTATGTGATACAACTAGAAGGTTTTGTCAGTCCTAAGGATGCTAAAAGGTATGCAAGCTCCAACGATCCTTCTATGGGCCAGAGCAAGCATCTCGGAGTTTGAATATACGCTTTGATGAGGTGATCAAAGTTTTTGAGTTTATAAAAAGTATATGAGAAACTTGTATTTATAAGAAAGTGAGTGGGAGAACTATAGAATTTTTCGTAAGTATATGTGGATGACATATTGTTGATCGGAAATGATGTGGAATTTCTGGAAAGCATAAAGGGTTGTTTGAAAGGAGTTTTTCAAAGGAAGACCTAGATAAAGCTACTTGAATATTGAGCATCAAGATCTATAGATATAGATCAAGACGCCTAATAAGATTTTTCAATGAGCACATACCTTGATAATATTTTGAAAGAGTTCAAAATGGATCAGTCCAAGAAGGAGTTCTTGCCTGATTTGTAAGGTGTGAAGTTGAGTGGCACTCAAAGCTCGACCACGGCAGAAAAAAGAGAATGGATGAAGGTCGTCCCCTATGCCTTAGCCATAGGCTCTATATAGTATGCTATGCTATGTATCACACCTGGTGTGTGCCTTGCCATGAGTCTGCCGAGGGGTACAAGAATAATCCAGGAGTGGATCACTGGACATCGATCAAAATTATCCTTAGTAACTAGAGTACTAAGGAAATGTTACTTGATTATGGAGGTGATAAAGAGTTCTTCATAAAGGGTTACGTTGATGCAAGATTTGACACCAATTCGGATGACTCTTAGTTGCAATCCAGATACGTATAGTGGAGCAGTCATTTGGAATAGCTCCAAGTGGAGCATGGTAGAAGCATCTAGAGTATGACATAGAGGTTTGCAATGTACATGCGGATGTGAATGTTACACACCGTTGACTAAAACCTCTCTCACATGCAAAACATGATCGAACCCCAGAACTCATTGGGTGTGAGATTCATAACAATGTAAATCACATAGTGATGTTAGCTAGATTATTGACTGTAGTGCAAGTGGGAGACTGTTGCAAATATGCCCTAGAGGCAATAAGAAATTAGTTATTATCATATTTCCTTGTTCATGAAAATTGTTTATTATCCATGCTAGAATTGTATTGATCGGAAACTCAGATACATGTGTGGATACATAGACAACAACATGTCCCTAGTATGCCTCTAATAGACTAGCTTGTTGATCGAAGATGGTCAAGGTTTTATCCATAGACATGAGATGTTATTTGATAACGGGGTCACATCATTAGGATGGACAAGACCTAAACTATAAACATAGCATATCATTGTGTCAGTTTATTGCTATAGTTTTATGCATTTCAAGTATTTGTTCCTATGACCATGAGATCATGCAACTTACTAACACCGGAGGAGTACCTTGTGTATATCAAACATCATAGCGTAACTGGATGACTATAAAGGTGCTCTACAGGTATCTCCGAGGGTGTCTATTGAGTGGGCATGGGTCAAGACTTGGGTTTGTTACACCGTGTAACGGAGAGGTATCTCAGGGCCCACTCGGTAATACAACATCACAATGAGCCTTGCAAGCAAAGTGACTAAAGACTTAGCCACAGGATCTTGTATTATGGAACAAGTAAATAGACTTGCCGGTAACGAGATTGAATTAGGTATAGAGATACCGACGATCGAATCTCGGGCAAGTAACATACCGAAGAACAAAGGGAACAACATACAAGATTAATTGGATCCTTGACATAGAGGTTCAACCGATAAAGATCTTTGTAGAATATGTAGTAACCAATATGGACATCCAGGTCCCACAATTGGTTATTGACCATAGAGGTGTATTTCTCATGTCTACATAGTTGTTGAACCCGCAGAGTCTGCACACTTAAGGTTTGGTGATGTTTCAGTAGTATTGAGTTATGTATGTTGGTGACCGATGGTTGTTCAGAGTCCCAAATGAGATACCAAACTTCACGAGGAGCTTCGGAATGGTCCATAGGTAAAGATTGATATATAGGAAAGTGGTATTTGGGTATTAGAGAAGTTTCGGGCACTACTGGGAGTGACGAATGGGTTCCGGGGGTCCACCAAGTGGGGCCGACCCATCCCATGGGCCACATGGGCCTAGGAGGTGGCGCACCAGCCCCTGGTCGGCTGGGAAGCCAGCCCCTGGTGGGCTGGGAAGCCAGCCCCTAAAGGCCCTTGTGCAAGGGGGTGAGAGAGGGGCCAAGTGGGAAGAGTCCTACTAGGAATCCACCTCCCAGTGGACTCCTCCCTTTCTTGTGCGCCAAACCCTAGGGTTTTCCCTTGGGCGCCTCCCACCTACCCCCTCTCCTCCTATATATATTGGAGGGTTTTGATGGCAGCCACCACCTCAAAAGACACGTGCTGCCCTCTCTCCCTCTAGATTGCCTCTCCGTTAGATTTGTTTGGTATAGCTCTGCCGGATCAACTCCACCACCACCGCCACCATGCCGTTGTCCTGCCAGAGAACTCATCTACCTATCCACCCTCGCTTGCTAGATCAAGGAGGTGGAGATTGTCATGGAGCTGTACGTGTGCTGAACGCAGAGGCGTCGTCCGTTCGTCACTATATTGGAAGGACTGCGATTGGATTGTGGGACGGTTCATGATTCAATCGCAGGACAGATCATGATCGAATCGCGGGACGGCTAGCGATTTGGATCGCGAAGACATTCGACTACATCAACCGTGTTTCTTAATGCTTGCCGCTTAGCGAACTACAAGGGTATGTTGATCCACTCTTCCTCTCATAGATGCTCATCACCATGGATAGATCTTGCGTGTGTGTGTAGGATTTTTTTTGTTTCGCATGCAATGTTCCCCAACATTTTATTCACTACTCCCGTCTCGCATGTGGACCTTTTCTTGGTGCCTGATGCTCCTTCGTCTGTACCATCGTCCCCTTCGGCGTCTTCCACAGACTATGTTGGTAGCTCTTCTGTTGCTCCTCCTGCGAGCTCCAGATATGATTATTGTCGCTCTAGACCGACTACTCTCGCGACTTTCACCGGTGAATGACGCTCTTGCCCATAACCATTCGCGACTATCACAGCTGTACTGGTGCTTATGACTTCATTGACTGCTCTTCGCACAAGCGTCTTCCCTCGACGCTTGCTGCTTGTCTGCATACGGTCTCATCTTCTTCACTGGCTTTCTGGACGATAGTGGTAATGCTGCAGCGCCACTTTTAGCAGCTTTCATAGGTGGTGGTGGCTGCTTCTCTCCTGGTGCCACTATGATGCCTACTTCAGGTGTGTCCTTTACAGAGGATGAGATTGCACGCCTTCGTGCCCTGTTGTCGGGTGCATCTACATCAACATCTTCAGTTGTGCCCCTGACTCAGCAGGAGATTGTGCGCTTGCTATGCCTGCTAGGTCCATATTCTGGTTCTCCATCGACAGGTTCTAGTGTTTCTGCTATGGACTCTTCTCGCATTGTGTGACCACCTACTACACAAGTAGATACATCTCCATGGATTCTTGATACTGGAGCATCATTTCATACAACTCATGACTCATCCACTTTGTCATCTACTCGACCTCTCAATTCTCCTGTTCCTATTCTTACTGTTGATGGTACCTCTTTCCCGGTTACTGGCCAAGGCACTCTTAGCACTTCATCTTTTCATGTTCTCGATGTTGCTCATGTTCCTCGTCTTACCATGCAGCTCATTTCTGGTGGTCAGATTGTTGACTCTGGTTGTAGGGTCATTCTTGACTTTGACTCATGTTCCATTCTGGACCATCACACTGGTGCTCTTCTTGATGCTGGCCCCTGACGCCGTGACTCTCAGGATCTTTGGGAGCTTGATTGGCTTTGCCTTCCATCTGCTACCACTGCCTCTAGTCTCTCCTTATTTGTTGCCTTGTCTACCAGCTCTTTTCAGCAGTGGCATCATCGCTTGGGTCACTTATGTGGCTCTCATCTCTCATCCTTAGTTCGACGTGGTCTTCTTGGACCTGTCTCCGATGGTGTTTCTTTAGATTGTCAGGGTTGTCGGCTTGGTAAACAGGTTCAATTAACTTATCCTCATAGCGAGACTGTGTCTCAGTGTCCTTTTGACCTTGTTCACTGTTATGTCTGGGGTCCAGTCCCCTTTGCTTCAAAAGGAGGCCATCACTACTATATTATTTTTATAGATGACTTCTCTCGACACACGTGGATATATTTTATGTCTTATTGTAGTGAGGTCTTATCTATCTATAAGCGTTTTGCTATCATGGTTCACACTCAGTTCTCTACACCTATTCGTGTGTTCCGTGCCAAGTTTGTTGGAGAGTATATCTCCAAGATGTTGCGTGGATTCCTCGCTGAGCAGTGTACTCTTGCTCAGTTCTCTTGTCCTGGTGCTCATGCTCAGAATGGCCTGGCTTAGCGCAAGCATCATCACCTTCTTGAGACGGCTTGTGAGATGATGATCGCCGCCTCTCTTCCGCCTCACTTTTGGGCTGAGGCTGTCTCCACCTCCATGATATCATCAACCTTCAGCTGTCCACTACTTTGCAGGGTGGCGTTCCTTTCAAGCGTCTCTTTGATCGTTATCCCGATTACTAGATGCTTCGTTTGTTTGATTCTTTTTGCTATGTTCTTCTTGCCCCTCGTGAACGCACCAAACTATCCGCTCAGTTAGTTGAGTGTGTCTTCTTAGGTTATAGCGATGAGCATAAGGGATCTTGTTGTTGGGATCCTGTCGGTCGTCGGATGCGTATTTCTCGTGATGTGACTTTTGATGTGTCTCGTCCCTTCTACCCACATCCATCTTCCTCGATGTTTGTAGTGGAGGATATATATTTCCACACTTTTCCTAACACCCATATCACTCCTATTGAGCCCTTGCCTGCCCGTTCTACTCTTCGTTCTTCTCCGACTGTTGTAGATTCGAAGCCATGATCTCCCTTTGTTTTGACACCTCACTTATCACAGGATTCTACACCTTCATCCCTGGTGTCTTCTCCGTCACCCTCACCTATTCCGTAGATTCCTCCTCATATTCTCCCATCTTTTCCTCACTATTATACTCGTTGTTCACCTAATGTGGATGCTTCTACTGATGTGTCTTCCACCTCACCTCTGCCTACTTATGGCTTACGTCCTCGTCCACTTCCACCTATTGATTGCTATGGTTTTTCAACCGCTGGTGCTGCTGTTCTTGAGCCGACTTCTTATTGTTGGGTTGTTGTTCATACTGAATGGCAGTTTGCGATGGTAGAGGAGATTGCTGCTCTTGAACGCACTAGTACATGGGATCTTGTTTCTCTTCCTCCAGGTTTTCGTTCCATCACTTGTAAGTGGTTTTACAAGGTTAAGACTCGCTCTGATGGTTCTCTTGAGTGTTACAAAGCTCATCTTGTGGCTCGTGGCTTTCAGCAGGAGCATGGTCGTGATTACGACAAGACTTTTTCTCATGTGGTCCATATGACCACTATTCATACATTTCTTGTCGTGGCCTCTGCACGCCACTAGTATGTATCTCATCATGATGTTAAGAATGCCTTTATTAATGGTGAGCTACGTCAGGAGGTATACATGCAACCACCACCTGGGTATTCTGTTCCTGTTGGCATGGTATGCCGTATTCGCCGCTCTGTCTATGGCCTTAAGCAAGCCCCTCGCGCCTCGTTTGAGCGTTTTGCCTCTGTGGTGACTGCCGCTGGTTTTTCAGCGAGTGCTAATGATCCAGCATCGTTTGTCCACATTTCACCTCGTGGACGGACTCTTCTTCTTCTCTATGTGGATGACATGATCATCACTGGTGATGACCCCGAATATATTGCCTTTCTAAAGGCCTGTCTTAGTGAGAAGTTGTGTATGATCTTGGACCTCTTCGCTACTTTCTTGGGATTGAAGTCTCTTCTACCTCTAATGGATTTTTTTATATCCCAGGAAAAGTATATACAGGATATTCTTGCTCGTGATGCTCTTACTGATGAGCGCACTGTTGAGACTCCCACGGAGCTCAATTTTCACCTCCGTGATACTAATGGTGTCCCTTGCATGATCCGAGGTGTTATCGTCATCTTATTGCGAGTCTTGTCAATCTAGATGACACTCGTCCGAATATCTCTTATCCGGTTCATATTCTGAGTCAGTTTGTCTCAACTCCCACTTTGGTTCACTATAGTCACCGTCTTCGTGTTCTCCGATATCTTTGGGGCATGGTCTCTCACCATCTATTCTTTCCTTGCTCCAATTCTTTACAACTTCAGGCTACGTGGGCTAGTGATCCCTCAGATTGCTGTTCACTTTCTTCTTACTATGTTTTTCTTGGTGGTTCTCTCATTGTCTGGAAGACAAAGAAACAGACTGAAGTTTCCCGTTCGAGTGCAGAGGCTGAGTTGCGAGCTATGGCTCTTTTGTTGGCTGAGGTGACTTGGTTACGGTGGTTAGTTCAGGATTTTGGTGTTTCTGTCACTACACCTACTCTGCTATTATCTTATAGTACAGGTGCTATTAGCATTGCGCGTGATCCTGTGAAGCATGAGCTCACCAAGCATATTGGTGTTGATGCTTTCTATGTGCGCGCTGGTGTGCAGGATCAGGTTATTGTTCTTCAGTATGTTCCTTATGAGTTACATTTGGCGAATTTTCTGACGAAGGCCCAATCTAAAGCGCAACATGGCTTCTATCTCTCCAAACTCAGTGTTCATCCACCATTAGTTTGGGGGGGGGGTGTTAGCGTACTCTATATATAGCCATGTAACCTTTCGTCTTTACCCCATTGTATAAGGGGCTTGTTGCATATTCTACACGTCTAAATGTATATATATTATCCTATGGCCTCATGGATATACAAGTTGCATATTTCCTAATAGACCCATGAGCCAATCTCGTAGCCGCCTCCCGCGCTTCCCCCGCTCATGCAGCCAACTCCCGTGCTCCCTCCGTACCTTGCTCCATGAGTTCTGCCTGCCGTCATGGCCTATCGCACCGTCTCCAAGTCGCCATCGACCTCCCCGACGTCGAGGTATAGTAGCGGGGGTGCCAGTTCTCGATTCAGCCGGGTCAGGCGCAGGTCGCTGGCATCACGCGACGCGCACCATAACTCTGGATTTGGCGCAGATCTTCATGCCGCCACCTCTCCACCTCGTCCTCCTCCTCCTCTCTCCCATGCCGTCACCGTTTCAAGGGGTTGGAGAGATAGGCGGAGAGGATTGGTCACGGTGGGCTTGAGCTGTTGGGTAGCAGGGGACTGGTTAAGGTAGGTGTTGAAGGCCTGACGGGCGTGGAGGCGTTTGGAAGGGTAGCAGCGGCCTGTGGGGCGTCGGCTGGAATGGCAGCGGCCTCAATGTGGATAAGGGCCCGGTAGGCTCGTGAAGATGGGAGAGGCTGGGGGTGCTCGTCGCTTGGGAAAATGGCGTCCTGCTTCGTCTTCTGTTGTGCATTTGTTCGAAGGTGAGCCTCTCTATTTTTCCCATGCTTTTGACCTGCTCGATAAAATGCCTACGTGGGTGCAAGCTATTTCCTGCCTTGGGTTAGGTTCCTTTTGGTTTCTTGACAAATATGTTAATTCCTCCCGAGTGAAAAAAAACTGGCGGTGAAGAGAGAGGAATTGCTTAATATGTTTATGCAGCATGAGATTTCTGAACTTGTTAACCAATTTTAGTAGTCTCTGCTCCAATAAGTTATGCTGGATAGATCATACTAATGTATTGATTTTGCCCTAGGCTTGTGTAAGTACAAAATAAGTAGTAGAATTGAAATCATCATTATGTGTGCTGCATGTATGTGATGGTTTTCTAGCCATCATGATTGACTTCTATTATTAAGTTGCTCATCAAATGTTTGAGGAAACGGCCATAAGAGGTTATCAAGTGAGTATACATGCAATTCTTGAGTATTCCCTGTTGTAAATATAGGTTGTATTCATTATTGTGAACATCTTTATGGTAGATTGTGTGGGATCTATGAAACTTGAAAGAGGTTGCGGTATTTCCAGCAGGTTGGGTGGAGAAATCGTGACAGGATTCAACTGAAGTAGGAAGACACACCATGACCTATGAGTTAATTATTTTTGGGGGGTATGAACAATTTAATGTGTGATCTCTATTCATAGTTTAGTGTACCTAGTTGTTGTATTTGCATGATGGATAATATTGTTGGTGCCAGTAGGCCTTTTCCGTTCCCCAACTAAATATCATGAGGCTACCTGTATGTTGGAATGCTATAACTGCCACTCATGGCTCATTTCAAGTAGGGGTTTCATATTTAGTTTTAGTATTGGAGGTGTGATTTCTATTACTGTTCCTACATCATGAATGTTCTGTTTGTATCAATCATGGCCATGGTGTTGATGTATGTTTGGAAGAAAATATTTTCTATCTTCCTATCTTAATAAAACAAGAACCATCCGTATAATAGTCACTTGTGCGAAAACAGTTTAGGTTTACCCGGTGTCTAATTTCTAGCCACAGATATCTCATAAGTATCTACATCACTATGCTATGCACTAAACTGAATACAATTTCATATGGTGCTACCAGCATGTTCCTTGCAATAAGTTCTACTTCTGCCAATATGCTGCAACAAACAATGTTGTATATTAACAAAATTGCCTAGATGACAATATAATCTTTGACAGTGATGGATGATACACTAATGATTACGATGGTGTATATAGATCATCCAATCAGTACATGTGTTCCTCCACTATGGTTAATACACGCTTCCACTCCCATCGAGGAATGACTGATGCCAAGGTGAGATTCACCCAATCATTCTCCCCCTTCGCTTTTCATGACTCGATCTCACTCACTCTCTCCTTGTGCCCATTTGACAACCTGCTGCTATATATTTCTAAGGTGACACCGTTTGAATGGATCGATTTGGGCACAAAATCCATCACCCTTTCCTACAGACCCCCCTTTTATATTGGTTGGTGTAATATTAAATCGTCTGCAGTCATTTTGTTCTTCTGATACGAAAGAGTTTATTTTAAGTTCTCGTAGTTCATCCATTATATGTTTGTTTTGCAAGAAAAGAATTTGGATAGACATACAAGAAAAGAATTAATGACTTGGCTTGAAAATCGTATGAGGTGTAGAGTATATTTGCAAACATGTAAAAATGAAAAAGTGTGAATGATAGTAAACATTCTTCAGCATATGTATGGTGGTACATGTCAGAATAATAAAGCTACTTAAATATGATAATGTAGTATGAAGATCTCCCACAATTCGGAACTGGGCATCGCAGTGCTACTTACCATATTTTCCTTGACATACATGATTGAATTGAAATACATAATTGCAAGTGACTTGTATCTTTAAATGAAGGGCAACATACGAACATGCAATGATATACTTTTTGCTCAAATTGCTTCGCATATCATTTTTTTCATGGTATAGTCCTTTCGCATGTTATACTTTTATTCGAACTGTTGAAAAGCCCACTTTTATCACCGGAGTGTACCTCCAGTAAGAATGGTTGCCTTCTTTACAATATGTTTTCAGTCTGACCTACCATTTGCTCGTCAGATTTCAGTATTTTGGGGTCATTGTCCCCCCTTAGTTTTAGTTTAGTAGAAGTACTAATCTACATGGAAGGCTTACTAGACAAGTTACTGGTTTCTTAGTTGACCTACCTTTTCTCATGGTATACCTGGAAGGCTTAAGGCAAACTATATAGCAGCTAGCTGGGAAGTAGTTTGTGTTTTTTAAGCTTATGTAGGATATTTGTCCTTTTTTTGAAGTGAGGTATTTGTCTTTATCACTTCTATAGGGTGAAAATGCATCTTTATCATCACTTATGGTGTTAAATGGTGAACCAGATGAATATGATTAACAAGTTAGGCAAGTGATAGTGCACCACATCTTCCATGGTGAGTTCATTGTCAGTGTCAAATCTGACATATCTTGTAGTAGGAGTCCTAAGATAGGCATATTGGAGCGATGGTAACATTGACACAGGATTTTACCTAGGTTCGGGCTCTCTCAAGGAGATAATACCCTACGTCATGCTTTTGTTTGTATTGATATGGGGATAGTACATAGTACATGTATCTACTACGATATTATTGTAATGAATATGAGATTGTCCATTGACTAGCCTGCCCTCGGTTTATATAATACCAGAGACCTAGGGTTTAGAGGAGTCTTTGTCTTGTGCACCAAGTCTTGTGGAATCTCCCTTGTATGCGTCATGGGTGGCCCAAAGTAGCCCATTAGTGCATCATCATGGGGGTCCTCGGCCCGACCCACTAGTCGGGAGACGATGTAGTGAGTACCCCCTAGTACAGGACACCGTCAGTAGCCCCCAGAACCGGTCTTCAAGTTGAGGACGCTCCTCGGTTCTTCCGAATAATTCTTCGTCTTTGATCGTCAGTCTTGAAAACTGGTTCAACAAATCTTCCCATGTACAATCTTGATGATCGCCGAGTTGAATCCGAAGAGTTTACATGTCGGGCATCCGAGGAACCCCTTTAAGTTATTGGCCTTTAACGATGCCTTGTAATTTTTTAAGCCACACATGGGGTTTGAAGTGTTTCCTGTGCGGTGGCGTCCTCTTTCGTTCGATCTCCAACGCCGAACTACATATGAGGCATCTTTTCAGAGCCGAGCTCCAACCATATTCGGCATTCAAGGTATCCTCTTGCATCCCAGCTCCAACGCCAGAGTGCATCCGAGGTGTCTTTTTGCAGTCGAGTTCTAACACTATTAGGCGTTCAAATTGTCATAAATCACGCTGGTCTCTGAAAATTTGAAGGACTCCATCCAAGCTTAAATACCGGAATTAGTCTTTTATTGAGCCATCCATTCGCATCCAAGATTTATGCTGGACTTCTACCGAGGTGTTTTGCGCAACTGAGCTCCAACGTTGGTCGACATCCGAGGTATCATAAATTACTTTGGTCTTTGAATAGGCTGGACGTGTTCGGCCGAGCTTAGTGCCGGCAACGCCCTCTATTGAGCCAACCACCTGCATCTGAGCTTTACACTGGATTGCTTCGGAAATAGTGCGCCACCTCGTCAGCGGGCTAATTTTTTGTGGAAATAATTTCTGATCACTGCAATTTATTTACTACCGAGATTTATGGCTGGTAGCCTTCAAGGTGTGTGTCTGTCTATAACCTGAGATGCACCTGAAGGAAAATATAATAATTGAAATAAAACCACTAATCCCACTATCCCCTGAGACTTAGGTCGATTTACAAAACTCCTGAGGATCAAGTTCTTGCTTGGCGGCATAAATTAGGGATGTAAACGCGATACGTAGTAGTTTCCGAGACTCAGGTTGGGTGCGGCCAACCAACCTAAGGATCGAATCTCCTCGGAAACCATATTGCACTTTGGATTTGCTGCATTGAATTGGCAACGCAGTAGCTGCCGAGCCTTAATTTATGCACGGGTGGTTGAATTAAGGATCGATATTTGTTTGACACAAACTTTTTTTTACGTTCTATACAATTTATGTGTGATGATTCTATGTATCCAAGTACTTTACATCATTAATTCTTGGATCCATATTGTACAAGACTTTGCCGACCAACCATCGGCTTCAACCTCCAAGGCCAGTAGCCGAGGAGTGTTTGTCCTACTTTATAAAGCCTTTATAAGGACTAAGATTTATGACAAACAAGATAATCCAGCCATATGGTTTTATGAAGAAAGGTACGAAAAGAGATATGTTATATTACTTATTTAACATAAGAAACATCTTCTGAAAAGATAGTTCATTTATAAGTTCCTTTTTCTAGGATATAATGTTGACCATGATCGTGAAACCTCAGCTCCGATCAATGTGGAAGGAAAATATTGAGCATTTAGTTCAAGGAATGTTCCCAAACTCTATGGTCTTTATTCAACCGAAATTTTCATTTCCGTCGTTGCCGACCAATTATTTTCATAAGATGGCTAGCTTTCGGCTTCACTCAGTCTAAGGTACTAACTCGGATGACCCGGGAGTAACAATCACAGAGGTACTCCCTTTACCCCCTAGCCGAACAATCGGAAACGTAGGGGGCAAGCACATGAGTCAAATTGATGCATATATATGGCTCTATAACAATGATTATGGAAAGAAACACTCGCATTTTAAATACAAATGCTTTAATGCTATATGCTATTTTGACTCCTTTCTGTCTGTTTAAAATTTGAAAGTGGCCTATCATCGGCTTTCACCCTCTTTGTAGATGCTACGCAGGGTGTTTCCGTACAAACAAGGCAACCTTTAGCCGACGTCTCGGTGCCCGGAGGCGGTTATGTTAGTAGAAACAAGGCAATCAGATATTCGGGCTTTATAACTTTCACTTAGTCAAGGAGCATATGTTTGGGGGCAACTTAATAGCCCCCGGTATACGTCGACTTCTCGGATTATTCGAGGTCGAACTACCCACAACTTGGCCTTTTCAAGAAAGAAAGGCCCTTCGTTTTACTCGGATAACCTTGATCCGCTATATTTGGTTGAACACCGTCTACGGTTCGTTGACCGATTTACGCTTCTTGTGACAGTCAGCTTTCGACTTTCTCCAACTGAGGCACTTAAACAATTAAACCGAAGTGACAATCAGAGTGGTTCTCCCTTTACCCCTTAGCCGAACAAAGCGGAAACGTAAGGGATAAACACAGGAGCCAGACAATCCAGCTATATACCAAAGACATAACTCGAAATCAATGCATTTAAATGCGAAATACCGAGGACATTTTGCCGAGGACTGTATGGAGTAACTCGGTGTTTGTTGGGTTCGGTGCTAACAAAAAAAACCCTTTAATATTGCTGATGCGTGAAATGCATCTAGCGTTGTACTCCAAGAGTTATGCTCGGAAAATACAAAAAATTTATGCAAAAAACTTTATGTTTATATAAAAGAATTTTTTTGCCAATCTGAAATTTGTCTAAAATTAATAAGTGCTTCGGTCGTGCTTTAACATGATACATCCGATCTCCGGATCAAGCGGGTTATCCTTTGGCTTCAACCTCCATATCCCGAAGGCGGATTGTTTCTCCGAGGCGTGTTTAGCGAACTAAACTTGAGCGGCATTAGAAAGAAACCAGGATATCCGGCTATTGACCACACACTAGTATATAAAAAGGAGTAGTAGAAAAAGACTTTGCAACCACCAAGAAGAAAACACATTTATTATAAAATGGATCATATAAATTTAAGAGCCCCCATTTAAATCGGGTAAAGAAATTTTTAACGAACATTTTTTTGTTTAACAAAAAATAAACTGTTTCATTGAACCGAACACAGAGCAAAATTTCAAAGAGAGCTGAGCATGAAAGCGACTTAGGTGGTAATGTGCTCGATACGGTCCGGTGTTGTGAGGGGACGAAGATGTAGTCATTGGCCTGGCCGAGGTCCCATCCCCCAAGCCCGAGGTAACCGAGCGAAGAGCTCGGTTCGAGAAGTGGCAACGCAACACGGTTGCTGCGGCGAGGCAAAGCCGCCGTTCTAGCCGAGGAGATAGAGTAGTTCGGTAGCGTGACGAAGAAGCCCCCAATTATCATGGGAAAAGGAAGTGTTTTTAACAAACACACTTTCTTATTTAGCACAAATATAATGCTTTGTCGGACCGAACAAAAATTTAAAAATTTGAGCATGAAAGCGACTTAGCTGGTTAGTGTGCTCGGCATTGATGATGTAGTCCGGACTTGAGGCAGGATGGACGAGCCCGTTGATCTCTGAAAATTCCGGTATGGTGCATTGTCCTCGGCTTGGCCGAGGTCCCAACCCCCAAGCCGGTTTCGAGGTGGCCGAGCAAGGAGCTCGGTTTGATGAAGTGATGACACAACATTGCCGACGTGGCAGGTGCAACCACGGTCTAGCCAAGGGGACGCGACAGCTCGGTAAGGTGACGTCGAAGCCCCAAGAGTAGGTTGGTGAAGTGATGATGAAGCCCCTGATCTAGCCGAGGTGACGTCGACAGTGTGATGCCGACTTAATGAAGTGACGGCGCGGGTATGCCAACACTGGACAGCACACCAAGGTGCTAGGCATTGATGATAGGGTTTATGATCGGTCAACAGAGGTGAGGCGACGACATCGACGCGCCAAGGTGGCGGTGTTACACAGTCGATGTCAATTACCTACGCACGTAATATAGTGCAGGCCAATAGTAATAACAAATAAAGATAATAATACTTATATTTAACTTAAGTGAAGTAATTAAAAAAACATGGCCTGGACACCGAGGTCAGCTCGATGGAGTGGTCGCGCGGAAACGTCTGCGTTGGCCGGTTGGCCAAGGTAATGACACAATCACAATCAATTTTAGATGTGCGTCAGGCTTAAGAAAAAGTGATCGTCCAACGAGATATTGGCCAGACTGACGCGGATGGAAATCGCCATGTATAAATGCCGATAGAACATTTCTGCAAAAATAAGACAGTAGAAAGCAACAGAAAATGCTTTGTGTGTAATAATAATTTTACGTGCTAAAGGGAATAGACAGGAAAAAATTAAACCTGTTTGATGATGGCAACGATGTTAGACTGAAACAAATAAAAGAAATTGATCCGTACAATGCTAGTACTAACCAGCACAAAGAATTAGATCGCATGAAGTGATACTACGAACAACGTGAAGTAGTACTACTAATTGGACAGCTAGTAGTTTTCATCAATAAAATCATGAAGATCGTGCTGCTGCCAACGAGTGATATAGAGACTATCTGTGAACAGGCTTAGAAAAGGAAAAAGGCATATAGAAGGAAAAAAGATAAAAGGAAGAAATCTCCCCTGGATGGCCGCTGAGAAGAACCCTTGTTGGGCTAACGTTCGCTGCTGCACGTGAGAGGTACTTCGGCGACATACATGCCCAGCCGCGCGTGCCTTCAACAACTTTACCACGCGGCTCTGGTATACTGCCAGACGCTGGACACTTTTTCATGATCTTGATTTGACTAATTCCAGATGTAACCGAAGGAGTAAAAGAAGCAACACTGGATGCTCTAAAGTTTCAGCGTGAGATGTAGCTAGATTAGACTAGCACACTTGCATCCATCAAACACCGATTATGTGCCACAACTATAGTAGTACTAGTGGACTGCTACATGATTAGATTAATCTGCCAAAAGCCGCCGCTTTATCTCGGAACAGCATTTTGACGTGTCTTGATGTGACTTCTTGTAGAGTACCACGGCTGTCTGATCTCCAGCGGGTCGGGACCGACCGCTGCTTAACGCATGCATACCTGGCGGCGGGCCTCGGCTCGCCTAGTATCTTTGGATCGCCCGACAGCTCTCGAGATCAAAATCAGTCTGCCAACAAAATAACACAAGACTGCAGACAATAATTGCAAAAGAAATCTGATGAAGATTGAATAGATTGAATTAAAATCATAACACCTGATTTATCGACGGACGACACCTAGCAGGAACTCAATGAAAGCATCAATGTCGATGTCAAATCCGACATATCTCGTACTAGGGGTCCTAAGCTAGGCGTATTGGTAACATGAACACAAGATTTTACCCAGGTTCGGGTTCTCACAAGGATATAATACCTTGCGTACTGCTTTTGATTGTATTGATACGGGGTTAATACTAGCAAAAATGTTTGTGGGTTGCAATGGCTGAAATCAGCCCCCACATGTCTTTACCTCAACCTCATATCCACATCCTAACATAATAAATATCCGTTTGTCCTCTCCGCCGTCCTCATTATCGGTGGTTGCAATACCAGTTGTTACTAATCAAGGTTGACCATGTTCAATAGCTAGTTCATTGAGTCTTTTCCGTGTCCGAAGACTTAGATTCGAGGCCATCACTAAGGTGATGGACTCAAAGGGCTTGAACGGGACGAAGGACACAGGTTTACCCAGGTTCGGCCCCTCAAGTAGAGGTAAAAGCCTACGTCCTGCTTATACTTGTATTGCTTGGGATCTCGATTATAAGGGAGCGGAATCTCTTCACCTAGCTCTCGATTAGTTAGTTTCTGTCTAAGTCGCCCCGGGTCTCACCTTTATATAGAAGGTCAAGACCACGGGTCATACAAGTCGTAACCGACTCTCACAACGTGTCCGAGTCTATCTCTACATTGTCCTGCTTTCCCGAGCAAGCTGTCTCCGGGCGGCTCACCCGCCCGGGTCTTCATACCTTCTCCGTCCGGGCCACGTCTTGGCCCATCTTGTCAAGTCGTCCAATGTCTTGGGCTTAAGTCTTCAAGGCCCATCCTTGGGCTGGTGTATGAGCTACCAGGTGTGACCCGGAGCCTCTGGGGAGGGTCTCACCGCGGGGTTATATCCCCAACATTGGGCCCCAGGTTGATTCAGTCTCCTTCTTAATTGGCGGCGAGTCTCACTTATGTCATCTGAAAGTAAGACAAAAATGACCCGCCATGACGTCATATCAAATCTGTCAGAAAGATCCTCTAACGACCACAACAAATCTTTCCCTTATTAAATGGACAGCCCGAGAATCGAGGCGCCCGCCACGGTCAATCAATATCCGTCGCCTGGATTCTCGCGCCCGTTTCCACCTTTGCCTATTAAATAGGACCGCGAGGAGCGGATTTCATTTCCTTCTCCACTTCGCACTTCTTCTTCTTCCTCCCCCCGCCGCCGCTCTAGCATATCTTGCTTCGGTGAAGCTTCCGCACCGATGTCACGCCGGGCCGCTGCATCGACCTGATCATACCAGAGATTCCCCTGCGTCCGTCGCCTCCCTTGCAGTAAGTTCTTCTCCTTCCATAGATCCGACGTTTTGGTAGGGTTTCATGGAGTCTTCCGCCCGCTTAAAGCACGAGCTTCTTCGCAATGGTAGATAATGCCTACATCAGCGGATAATATATTGCCTTCCTTTCCATTGCGGCGCACTGTAGGAGAATGATAATAGCATCGCGCGGATGTGTAGTTGCTCCGTTCGCTATCTTCACGGACGTCACTGGTTTGACTGTTCATCACTGAGTCTAGGTTAAACTTGATTTCCCTCTGTTTTGTAGATCTATAACTGCAAAGATAGTTTGTGAAACTTGTTTTCCACACTTAGTGAAATTTTGCTTCGCCTTCTCATAGACTTGACCCGCCAGCGAGATTCCGACTCTCATCAAATAGCTCTTGGCAACTTAATTTTATAGAACCTTGAACTTTTTAGCCGCCCTTAGCTACCTGGCATCTTCTGACCCACCGCACATTGTTACTTTGCGCAATATCGAGTGGCCACCATGTCTCGTGCATCCAATTCATGCAATTGGGTCGGCTCTGCCATCATTGAAGAATTTCTGATAGATTTTGTAAACGCGGGTACCATACCCGGCAAGAATGTCATCCATTGGTGGGTTCGGGGTAATGAGCTAAAACCCGTTCCTCAGGAGGGTGAGGTAGTTGTGTTTTCAGATCATGTCGAGCACGGGTTTGTTCCCCCCGGCTCAAAATTCTTTTGGGACGTTCTTCACTTTTTCAAGCTGCGCCATCAAGACCTTGCTCCCAATTCCGTCTCCAACATATGCAACTTCCAAGTACTCAGTGAAGTCTACTTGCAAACAGAGCCATCCGTTGGTCTATTTCGTGATTTTTTTTATGCAAACTGCCAAACAGAGGTGAAGGTCGGTCCAAGCTTAGAACTTGGCAGGATTTCTATTCAGAGGCGCCGGGACATAACCTTTCCGGTTGTTCAGATGCCGAGTCATCCTAAAGACTGGAACAAGACTTGGTTTTACTATAAAGACACCTCCCCAGAAGGAGAGCATCCCCTACCAGGTTATCGCCCATCCCGACTCAAAACAAGCTCTGAGCTTCCTGGCCGGCTGTCAACCACTGAGCGGGTGAAGCACGCTCCGGCTCACGCCAAAATTAAAGCCCTTATGGCCAATGGACTGACGGGACTGGATTTGATCCGCTGCTGGATTTCTTGGAGGATCATGCCTTTGAGCCGGCGCAGTCGCCTTATGTGCGAATATACAGGCCAGTCTGATGACCCACTCTGCTTGAGCCGGACAACATTATTAGATGATGATATTGTGACTGCCATCAGGAGTCTTGTCCACGAATCTTCAGGAGCTTGCAGTGCCATTGGACTGGCACCTTTCTGTGCCGCAAACCCGGCCCCAGATGTAAGGGCGACTCTCGATGTCCTTATCTCTGTTCTAACTTACACTTTGCAACGTCTTAACCTTTTGCCGGCTTACACTCTCAGGCAAGCTCCGGCTTCTGTAAAAAGAAGTACGTTCCTCCTCCAAAGAAGTCAAAGAAGAAAACTGACGGCCGGAAGAAGAAAACTGCACCTCAAGAACAGCCCGTGGAATAGCCGGAAACTGATGACTCAGAGGTAGAGCTTGATTCTCTTGGCCGTCTCTTTATGCACCTTATTAACAATAACTATTTACAGGATGAAACAGAAACGAGCCACGCCAACGTTCCTGAGGTAACTTACGTTTCATCCGACTCGGAACATCTTGTTCCACAGAAGATTCGACGGGTCATCTGGAAGGTCCCACTTTCTCATCCTCTTGCTTACTTAGACCCCCATTTTCTTTTGAAAAAGCAACATCAAACCTCTCGACGCCAGACCCGGAGCACCGGCTCCAATGATCTCATGGCCGGATTATCTCCGACTCAACGAAAACGGCCGGCTGAGGTACCTGTTCGACCTGACTTACTTGTCCATCGTGTCTTTTGCAATTTGACATTATGTTATATTGTCTTAACTGTTTTTCAGAACTCACCCCCTTCGTCCAGCGACTCTACCGGAACTGCTCTGCCGCCTCTGAAGATTAACCCAGAGTATAAGCTCAAACTTGTATATAAAGTTCTAACCATGAACTCCTATAATTTTCAAGGCCCAAGCAAAACGAAGGAAGACCAGCGGGTCTATTCTTGGCCACAAAAATCCAGAACCAGAACCTGCAAAACCAGATTCTCCTGTGCCGCATGTTGACCCCTCGGCGGCTTCCAAGGAGGCACCTGAAGAAGCTCATCATTCTTATGAACCAGCGGCCGACGATATGATCCCTGAGAGTCCTCCAAGGGCCCATTCCAAGCCACGGAGCCCTTCAAAGGCTGCCGATGAGTCAACTATTCTGGATGTCTTTGTTACCGGCACCGGCGTCCAAACTCCTCCGGCTCGTGTTTTGACAAAACATATTGAGAGGGCCGAAGCTTCAGAGAAGACGGACTTTGAATTCACCGCGCTGGAAAAGCTAACAGCTGACGAGCTGCACGCCGGCTATTTAAATCGCCTCTCCATCAGCCGGGATATGGAACTCAAGTTCTTAAACTTAATGAAGAAAAAATATGAGGTACTCACACTCTGCTTCCTTCTACCCTTATTAGCCCCCAAGGGCCGGCTTAGTATTGGCTAATCATAAGCCGGGTCTTCAAGTCTTGTTTAGCAGTAGAAATAGCTAGCCTGTAGGCCTATATAGGGTCATGTGTAGCCCCCGAGGGCCGGCTCAATGTTGATGATATTGAGTCGGAGCTTCAAATGTAAATAACCTTAGAAGCCAAAGTGTATCCCCCAAGGGCCGGCTCAATTTTGACAAAGATGAGCTGGGACTGCATTGTAGTGTTGGGAGGAACAAATAGACATTAGCCCCCAAGTGGCAAACATATTGCTTGCAATCTGCTTGAGACTTGTACAACATAGTCTTAACCTTCCTCAACTTATGATATACTTATTATGGCAACTTAATCCTCATCCTTCTTTCAATATGTCACAGGAAGCTTTAATTGAAGCCGGCTCTAAATTAACCGGCTTGAAAGGCCAACTAGCCACTCAACAAGCCGCCCGAAGCAAAGCCGATGAGAAATGCCGGCTCCTTGCCGAAGAATTGACCAAAATTACGGCTGAATTTGATGCTTTCAAAAAATCGACTAAGACGGAGCAAGCCGCCCTGGCTCAACGAGCAGACGACACTGACCAGCGGCTCGTGATCGTATCAGAGAAGCTGCAGTCTTTAAAACGCCATATCGGGAAAATGTCAGCCACCAGATTTGGTAAGTATTTGAATACTTAGCAAAAAAAATTTTGAACACTAACGACTTATGACCAAAAATCTGGCTTATGTAGGTCCAAGGAGCCGTCAACTTGCCTCTGACAGTCTGCTACCTCTGAAGGCTGTCTATACTTTGATAGAACAACTATATTGTGGAGCCGTCTACACAATCAAGGCAGTTCTTTTCAAGGATAATCTATCGCAGCCATAAGCCGGGCGTTGGCCTTTGCTCCGAAATTGACCCCTCAAGACATGATGGATGGGTTTCCTTCCAAGAAAGATGACGGCTCAGAGTTTACCGAAGCTGACTACGCACGGTGTGTGAAGGCTTCCAAATTCCTTGCTTCCGTGTTGGCAGAAGAAGTAAACTTAGCAACATACCAGCGACTTACAGCGCCGACCAGAAGAGAATCCGCAGCCCCCTCTTTGAAGCCAAGGACCTGATGCCTGCCTGCAGTAAGCACCTCTTTGCTTCTGAACTTGACCCGTCCCCCATCTTTGAAGAGGGAAACTTTGCGGCTTTAACCCACTGCAACTGGGACATGGACAATCTTCAGATCAAGGAGGCCGAAGACTCGGAGCAGGGTGACTCGCCAGCCAACTGATTAATTTGGTGATGCCAAGGATAAGCCGGCTTTATGACCTGCCATGAGCGGTGTAACAAACTTTGAATCAATTTTGATCTCTACAAAGAGCATCTGTAATAGGCTTGTAGTAAACTGTGCCTTTGCCTGAACTGTGCCTTTGTGCATATGTTGAATTGTCTGGCTTAATATATGTCATCTTCCTTGAATTTTCATATTGGATGCTTTGCCGGCTCTTGGCGGTTTAATTAACCTGCAAGAATAGATGTATCTTCACATTTATTAGGAGGGCGGCTTAAAATAGCATAACCCAAAAGATGTTGTATCTTTCCTAACTTGTTTTTCAAAAACATCTCATGTGCCGGTTCTACTGGGTTGACTCACCACTTAAAACTCCTTAACAATATAGGGTCTCTATGGAGATTGGCCGTTTAAGATTTTGAACCGGCTCAGGTTCTCTAAGCAAGATTAGCTGAAAGGAAGTGTGACGACCTGGGAAGAGACACGGCAGGGCATGAGTACCCTGATAGCCCAAAAAGTGCCTCTCACGTGTCATAAATCCGTCGTTTTAACATTAAACAGTACAGGGTCCTCAAGGATTAACTGTCTAAGAGTACGAACGGGCCACATAGCGGAGAGTCGGCAGTAAGTGGGAGAGTTTATCCTAGCTTTTCGTAAGCTGGCCCTCACGTGACAAGAGCCGCCGTTTTAACCTTGACCAGTACAGGGTATCTATGGAGATTGGCCGTCAATTGTTTTGAACCGGCCCAGGGTCTCTAGGCAAGATTAACTGTTAAGAGTTCGGCGGGTCACCTAGCAGAGTAGCATCAGCTTACAAGCAGGTTTGACCGTGTTTGGCTTAAGAGCCGATCAAGAGGATGTGTAAGCTACACCCGGTGGGTGGGAAGCCCCGAAGTGACCTTTGTTGACGGGATCAACTATTTAGCTTAAGAGTTGACCGATAGGATTTGATAAGCTACACCCAGAGGGTGGGAAGCCCCCTGGACGATCATGTTGACAGAGTTACCTTTTTGGCTTGAGAGCCGACCGATAGGGTTTGATAAGCTACACCCGGAGGGTGGGAAGCCTCCTGTACGATCATGTTGACAGAGTCAACTATTTGGCTTGAGAGCCGACCGATAGGGTTTGATAAGCCACACCCGGAGGGTGGGAAGCCCCCTCGACGATCATGTTGCCGTAGTCAACTTTTTGGCTTGAGAGTCGATCGATAGGGTCTGATAAGCTACACCCGAAGGGTGGGAAGCCCCATGGACGATCATGTTGATGGAGTCAAGTTTTCGGCTTGAGAGCCTACTGATAGGGTTTGATAAGCTACACCCAAAGGGTGGGAAGCCCCCTCTGATTATCATGTGTTTGCACAGATTGAGATATGCGAAACGGCAGAGGCCCCGGCTTGCAGGGATGCCAACTTTTATTCATATATAAATATGATATGTACAATGATAATGTACAATGTCGAGTCTCAACAACTTAGGTATAGTAGGGCCGTAGATACGCTATGTTCCACGGCTGGCAGGTCTCCTGCCCCGAGGTAATACGACCCGTTGTTGAGATTTCTGCTGACCATGAAATGTCCTTCCCATGGAGGAGACAATTTATGCATATTTGTCTGGTCTTGGATCATTCGCAACACTAAGTCGCCTTCTTGAAACGTCCGGGTCTTAACTCTATGGCTATGATAGCGGCGCAGGTCTTGCTGATAAATCGCCGAACGAGCCGTCTAGGGCATCCAACGTGTCTTGAAGCGCCGTCTCATTGTCCTTCTCAACGTAACCGCCACTTGTGGCGAGTCATGAGGGATGTCACTTGGTAACACGGCCTCTGCACCATAAACCATGAAGAAGGGTGTATAACCCGTTGATCTGTTGGGGGTAGTCCTGATGCTACATAAGACGGACGCCAATTCCTCCACCTAACAACCCGACATTCGCTAAGGAACCATAAGCCGGTGCTTGATACCTCTCAGGATTTCTTGGTTAGCACGCTCCGCTTGACCGTTGGACTGTGGATGAGAAACCGTAGAAACATTAAGTCGGATGTGCTCAATGTCACAGAATGTTTTCATAGCCCCCTTGGACAGGTTCGTACCATTTTCCATGATGATACTGTGAGGGTAACCAAAACGGTAGATCAGCTTCTTAATAAACTGAACCACCGTAGCCGCGTCGCACATGCTGACAAGCTCAGCCTCTACCCATTTGGTAAACTTGTCAACCGCCACCAAGAGGTGGGTCTTTTTGTCCTTGGATCTCTTGAAAGGCCCGACCATATGGAGACCCCAGACTGCAAACGGCCAAGTGATTGGAATCATGCACAATTCTTGAGCCAGAACATGAGCACGCCGGCCAAAATTTTGACAACCGTCGCACTTGCGGACCAGATCCTCTGCATCCTTGTGAGCAGTCAACCAGAAGAAACCGTGCCTAAAATCCTTGGCCACTAGAGATTTTGAACCGGCGTGATGTCCACAATCACCAGCATGAATTTCATTCAAGATTTCTTTACCCTCCTCCGGTGAGACACAACGCTGAAACACGTCGGTGACGCTGCACTTATGTAACTCGCCATTGACTATCGTCATGGACTTAGACCGTCTGGTGATCTGTCTGGCTAGATTTTCGTCATCAGGAAACTCACCATGAGTCAAGTATGCTAAGTAAGGTATAGTCCAATCTGGAATAGCATGCAGTGCCGCCACCAGCTGTCCCTCTGGGTCAGGAATGGCTAAGTCCTCCTCTAAAGGCAACTTAACTGATGGGTGATGTAAAACATCCCAAAAGACGTTAGGCGGCACTAGCTTTCATTGAGGGCCTAACCTTGACAGGGCGTCAGCCGCCTCATTCCTGCGACGATCAATATGATCCACCTGATAACCCTTGAAGTGACTAGCGATGATATCTACCGCCTGACGATAAGCCGCCATCTGCGGATCCTTGGAATCCCAAGTGCCTGAAACTTGCTGAGCCACAACATTTGAGTCGCCGAAGCACCTTACCCGGCTTAAGTTCATTTCCTTAGCCACCCTGAGGCCATGGAGCAGGGCTTCGTACTTAGCTGCATTATTAGTGCAAGGGAACATCAGTCGTAGCACATAATAGAACTTGTCACCTTTGGGGGAGGTTAAGAAAACTCCTGCCCCTGACCCTTCTAGCTGCCTGGATCCATCAAAGTGTATTGTCCAGTATGTGTTATCCGACTTTTCTTCGGGCGCCTGATACTCTGTCCAGTCATTTATGAAAACCACAAGGGCTTGAGACTTGACAGCCGTACGAGGTACATATTTCAGATTGAGAGGTCCCAGCTCCAATGCCCACTTAGCAATCCTGCCAGTGGCTTCTCTGTTTTGAATTATATCTCCCAATGGGGCAGAGCTGACCATGGTGATCTGGTGTCCTAAGAAATAGTGCTTTATCTTGTGGTTGGCCATGAACACCCCATATACTAGCTTCTGCCAATGTGGATACCTCTGCTTGGACTCTGTCAGGACCTCACTAATATAATAAACCGCCCTCTAAACCGGATATTCCTTCCCCGCCTCCTTGCGCTCAACCACGATTGCAGCACTGACAGCCCTGTTGTTAGCCGCCATGTACAAGAGCAAGGGTTCTTTCTCAGCCGGAGCGGCTAAGACCGGTGGCTCAGTGAGTTGCTTCTTGAGTGCTTCAAATGCTTCACCCGCCGCCGTACTCCAGAAAAAATTGTCTGTCTTTTTCATCATTTGATATAAAGAGATGGCTTTCTCACCAAGGCGGCTTATAAACCGGCTCAACGCGGCGATCCGCGTTGCTACGCGTTGTCATTGATGCATGCTGGCTCAGCCAAGGAAGTGATAGTCTTGATCTTATCCGGGTTAGCTTCAATGCCACGCTCAAAGACCAGAAATCCCAAGAGTTTGCCTGCCGGAACACCAAAGACACACTTTGCCGGGTTAACCATCATCTTATAGACCCGTAGATTGTCGAAGGTCTCCTTCAGGTCGTCAAGCAGAGTCTCCTTCTTCCTTGACTTGATCACAATGTGATCCACATATGCATGAACGTTACCCCCGATTTAGCTGTCAAGACAATTCTGCACAAAGCGCTGGTAAGTCGCTTCGGCACTCTTGAGCCCGAAAGGCATAGACACGTAGCAGAAGGCACCAAAAGGCGTGATGAAAGCCGTCTTCTCTTGGTCCTTGACTGCCATCTTGATTTGATGATATCCAGAATACGCATCCAGGAAACATAAACTCTCACAACCCGCCGTAGCATCGATGATCTGATCAATGCGAGGGAGAGCAAAGGGATCAGCCGGACAAGCTTTGTTCAGATCCATGTAATCTACCCACATACGCCATGTGCCTTTCTTCTTGAGCACAAGCACTGGGTTAGCAAGCCTTTCCGGGTGAAAGACCTCGACAATGAAACCCGCCGCCAAGAGCCGGGCGACCTCTTCCCCGATGGCCTTGCGTCTCTCCTCGTTGAACCGCCGTAGAAATTGCTTGATAGGTTTAAACTTAGGATCCACATTAAGGTGGTGCTCAGCGAACTTTCTCAGTACACCCGGCATGTTAGAAGGTTTCCATGCGAAGATGTCCCGATTCTCATGGATGAATTCGATGAGTGCGCTTTCCTATTTGGGATCCATATTGGCCCCTATAGTGAACTGCTGAGATGAGTCACCCGGAATGAAATCCACCAACTTGGTATCATCCGCTGAAAATTTCAGGGGCGGCTCAACCTCTGTAGTAGGCTTTTTCAATGGAGTCATGTCCTCCGGGTTAACATTTTCCTTATAAAACTTGAGCTCTGCCTCAGCACAACTTGATTCTGCGTAAGCCACGTCTCCTTCCTCGCCCTCAATGGCCGTATTCCAATCACCATGAACAGTAATCGTCCCCTTTAACCCATGCATCTTGAGCTGCAAATAGACATAGCAGGGCCTCGCCATGAACTTGGCGTAAGCCGGTCGCCCAAACAAGGCATGATAGGGGCTCTTGATTTTGACTACTTCAATCCACAAGGACTCTACCCTGTAGTTGTACTCGTCACCAAAGGCAACTTCCAAGGAGATCTTACCCATGGGGTAAGCTGACTTGCTAGGCACCACACCACGAAAGACTGTCGAGGAGGGCTTAAGATCTTTATCAAGCAGCTTCATCCGCCGAAAGGTGTGATAGTACAGGATATTGATGCTACTGCTAGCATCCATAAGTACCTTATTCAACATATATCCTCCCACTTGGGGGCGACCACAAGGGCGAGCCGCCCCGGGTCATCAACACACGGTGGGTGATCCTCCCGGCTCCACGTGATGTCATACTCAGACCACTTCAAGTATCGCGGTAGAGCCGGCACGACCGCATTAACCGCCCGTTTGCACACCTTCTGATCCCGCTTGTCAAGGCTAGTTGTAAAAACATGATATTGGCTCGAACTGAGCTGCTTTGGATTACTCTGATATCCAGACTGATTATTCTGTTGCTGATGATGGCCACCAGAGTGTTGATGATGTCCTCCTTGATTACCTTGGCGATGATGACCGGAACCTGAGCCGCCAGACCCAAACCCGGCTCCTAACCCGCCTGATCCTGAGCCGCCAGGTGGGCCACCACCATCGTTGTTATGTTGTTGCATGTTGTGGTCCTTAAACTTCTGCATGATGTGGCAATTGCCCCACATGTGATCCGCCGGTCTGTCGGGCCGGCTGTGCTCCGGGCAAGGTTTTGTTGGGCATCTCTTCTAAGTTGAAAGGAGTTTTACCCTTGTTAAAAGGTGGTCTAAACTTCCCATTTCCCTTAGGCTGATTGTGGCCGGTGTTGGCGTTGGCCACCAATTCTGACCCGCCATCCGGGTTCTTCCTCTTGCTTTGGTTACCGTTGCCTGCCGCACCCTTGCCATGGTTATTCTTTTTTACCCCGACCAGTTTTCTCCTCATCAGAGCCCGGATCCTTCGTGTTATCAGAGTCGACATACTTTGTGAGAGCCACCATGAGTTCTTCCATGTCCTGACACGTACGTTTGAGCCGGCCGAGCTTCTGCTTCAGGGGATGAAATGACAGTTCTTTTCCAGGATCAGCACTGCTTGAGCCGCTATGATCTGTTCAGACTTGTTGATGATAGTCGACACCCGCCGGACCCAATGATGAGCGGACTCACTCTCCTGTTGAACACAGTGATCCAGATCCACAATCGTCATAGGCTGCTTGCAAGTTCCTTGAATTTTTTTAATGAACCTTGCTTTCAGCTCCGCCCATGAGTTGATGGTATTGGGAGGCAAACCCTTCAATCACGTGCAAGCCGGACCCTCCAACATCATGATAAAGTATTTGGCGCAAACCGCGTCACTGACATCCAACATTTCCATAGCCAGTTCATAACTTCCAATCCAGGTCTCTGGGGGCAAGTCTGCAGTGTAATTCGGGACCTTACGAGGGCCTTTGAAATCATTCGCTAGACGCTCATTCCGCAGAGCCGGTGCCAAGCACGAGACTCCCACGGCCCTGGTGGCTACTCCTGCTCCGACTGAGACGGAATGCGCGGGCTCTTGATGAGCCGCCGCTACCTCTTGCTGTACTCTCGCTCGATCTGCTAGCGCCTACACCTCTAGAGCCGTCTGATCATCTCGCGGTAGCTCCTGGTGTCTACCACTGCTAGAACCCGCTGGCTGTAGCTGCGGCTGGGGAGGGGGTTGAGTGCACGCAGCTCCGGCTGTAAGTATACTTCTCTTGTCGGGCCATCACCGTTTGAAGGTATCCAAGGGCGTTCCGCACCTCTTCTACAAAGGGCGCCTCGTCTGGAATAGGGATTGTTTCAAGCCGGGTTGCTGCGGCTACCATGTTCGCTGCCGGGTTTGAGTAGTGACACACCAGTGTCGGAAAAGCCACTTGTGAGGCCTGGTTTCGTCGGGGCGGGTTAAGATGTTGTCGAGCCGCTGGCCGACTCCTAGGCGCGTCCGCTGTCCGTCCCATTCCTGGCGAGTTAAAAAGATTCTTGGCCTCGTATTGTTCTCGTAAGCGGGACTGATGCCTCATCCGCTGTACCGCAGCTACTGACTGTTGCTCTAGCTCAAGGCGGAAGGCATCTGTCCTAAGACGCTCTGCCTCTGCATCCATCTGAGACTTTAACGCACCAATCCCGTGTTGGACCTCCGCCATCCGGTCCTTAAGCCTTGTGATCTCCAAATTCCGGGCCGCTTGATTATCCGGCGTGACTTCAGTCGCCATCAGGGTTGCGAGCTCGTTAATCAGATCTAGAAGAACCTGAGCCGACTACGGTGGCTCTCCCCCCGTGTTTGTCGCTTCGGCGGCTGTGCTGCTCGTGCCTGGCGCTGACCCTGCCATGAACACGGTTGCATCAATCGGCAGCCTGGGATCCTCCGGCTCAGAATGCCCCGACTTGGGTTAAAGCTCGTCGTGGCCCCCGAGCCCGCCGTTGTGAAGCGGGTAGATTGATTCCGCCTCTCTGCTCGAAGACCCGTCCTCTGTATAGACGAGAGTCTCTTGTGACGTAGAGGCCTCAAGGTCCATACCTTGAGTGAAGCCCACGAAGACATGCTTCTGGCCCGGGTTAGCACGGGCGGGTCGCACGTGTTGGGCGGGTTGCGCGCGTCGAGCCGGCTTAACGATGTTGGTGCCGACGTCTGGCCTGGGTGTAGATCCGTCAACCTTACCAATGAAGACATGGATTCTGCCGAAGGGAACCCGGAATCCATATTCGATAGAGTCGTCCTCAGGGCCCCAGCCGACGTCGTCGATGTAGAGCCGACCACGGTGGATTTTGCTCATCCTTCCGACCACATATCCCTCGAACCCTGGGAGAGAGCCCTTTTAGAACTCAAGACCACCGAACGCTAGCCCCACGGTGGGCGCCAACTGTCGTGGTTTTAACACGGCAGATGTCCAAGGACTTAGATTCGAGGCCATCGCTAAGGTGATGGACTCAAAGGTGTTGATCGGGATGAAGGACACAGGTTTACCCAGGTTCGGCCCCTCAAGTAGAGGTAAAATCCTACGTCCTGCTTGTGCTTGTATTGCTTGGGATCTCGATTACAAGGGAGTGGAATCGCTTGACCTAGCTCTCGATTAGTTAGTTTCTGTCTAAGTCGTCCCGGGTCTCGCCTTTATATAGGAGGTCAAGACCACGGGTCATACAAGTCGTAACCGACTCTCACAACATGTCCGAGTCTATCTCTACATTGTCCTGCTTTCCTGAGCAAGCTATCGCCGGGCGGCTCACCCGCCCGGGTTTTCATACCTTCTCCGTCCGGGCCACGTCTTGGCCCATCTTGTCAAGCCGCCCAACGTCTTGGGCTTAAGTCTTCAAGGCCCATCCTTGGGCTGGTGTATGAGCCGCCAGGTGTGACCCGGAGCCTCTGGGGCGGGTCTCACCGTGGGGTTATATCCCCAACAGTTGACCTTGTTCAATAGCTAGTTCATTGAGTCTTTTCCGTGTCTTTATTTTATCAGCTCGGTGTCACATAGACCATAAAATCTTAGACCATAATAATTTGTGTCACATAGACCATAAAATCTCAGACCATAATAATCATGTAAATGCATTGGGACAGATGTCACCGAGCTGAATTAGGTTGGTAGTCCGTGAAGACGCGATGAAGAAAAATATTCCTTCGATATCTCTAATTTAAAAATATTTGTCTTTTCTAAATCAAAGTTAAAAAATATTTGTGTTCTTAAAAATGTTCGTAAATTTGGAAAAATTACTTTCACTATAGTACCTTCTAGTTTTACGAATTGCTCGTTTGAAAAATAAATAATAATATTTTTAAAAATAAAAACGAATTTTCTATTTAAAAAATATTCCAGTTTAAATTTTTTATTCATAAATTTGCAAATTATTCAAGTTATAATATATATATTTTTTTCCAAAAAAATACTTTTGCTTTTAGTATGTGGCGCTGCTGCTGTGTTAATTAGCTAATTTAAACTGCCGCGCTGCTACTTGATAACAAGGTCTTGTATAGTACAGTGGTTACCTGACGTTGTGTACAACGTGAGTTCCGGAGTTCGATTCCTAGCAGGACACACTAGTAGAAAACAGGGCTTTCGTCACAGCTCGATCTACACATTAGTCCCGGTTGCCTTACGAATCGGGACTAATGTGAGCATTAGTCCCGGTTCGAACGGTTAGGGTGCCGGTCGGGCATTAGTCCCGGTTCGAGCGGGACCTTTAGTCCCGGTTGGAAACACCAACCGCTACTAAAGGGTTTTGAAAGTTTTTCTATTTTTTCTATTTGTTTTCTGTTTTTAGTTTCTGTTTTAAATTGCTCATATCTTTTAGGATATTTGATGTTTTTGAGTGATTCTTTGTGCATTAGATTCAAATTTTTATCTAGTTTGTGTTTGTGCAATTAGTTTTCAAATTTGAATGGTTTAAATTTGAATTTGTTCAAATTTGCTTCAAACCCTAGATTGTGAATAACTTGAGTTAAAAAATAGTCTTTAATTTAATTCCTTTTGCTCCTAGGCACATGTTAGATGGTGCATGTTGAACGCACAAAAAGTATGGAGTTGAAATAATTTAAAAAAATGAAATGCCTTTGTAACAGATGATTTTTCGACCAAAACCCTGATACTTCGAAAGGGATTGTCTAGTTTGCACACGAAGTGCATCTTGTTTTTACCGTAACCCTCTCAACTTTTTAGCACATGCTATGTGGGTGAAATAATGATACCATGCCAAGTTTCAACCTTTTGAGAGTTCATTTGTAGTGCTTTTCAATTTCAGTGTCATTTAGCATAAAAAAATAATAAATGCATGAAAATAGCAAATGAAGTGGGAAATGGCTGAAAATTGATGATGTGGCTTTGAATGGTGTATGTTGAATGCACAAAAACTCTGGAGTTTAAATAAGTTTAAACGAAATGCCTTTGTAACTCATGAGTTTTCGTCCAAAACCCTGATACTTCGAAAGGGATTGTCCAGTTTGTACACGAAATGCATCTAGTTTTTATCGTAAGCCTCTCAACTTTTTAGCACATGCTATGTGGGTGAAATAATGATACCATGCCAAGTTTCAACCTTTTTTGAGTTCATTTGTAGTGCTTTTCAATTTCAGTGTCATTTAGCTCAAAAAATTTAATAGATGCATGAAAAATAGCGAATGAAGTGGGAAATGGTTGAAATTGATGATGTGGCTTTGAATGGTGTATGTTGAATGCACAAAAACTCTGGAGTTTAAATAAGTTTTAAAAAACGAAATGCCTTTGTAACACATGAGTTTTCGTCCAAAACCCTGATACTTCGAAAGGGATTGTCCAGTTTGTACACGAAGTGCATCTAGTTTCTACCGTAAGCCTCTCAACTTTTTAGCACATGCTATGTGGGTGAAATAATGATACCATGCCAAGTTTCAAACTTTTTAGAGTTCATTTGTAGTGCTTTTCAATTTCAGTGTCATTTAGCTCAAAAAATTTAATAGATGCATGAAAAATAGCGAATGAAGTGGGAAATGGTTGAAAATTGATGATGTGGCTTCGAATGGTGCATGTTGAACGCACAAAAACTCTGGAGTTTAAATAAGTTAAAAAAAATGAAATGCCTTTGTAACAGATGAGTTTTCGTCCAAAACCCTCATACTTCGAAAAGGATTGTCCAGTTTGTACACGAAATGCATCTAGTTTTTACCTAAACCTCTCAAATGTTTAGCACATTCTATGTGGGTGAAATGATGATACCATGCCAAGTTTCAACCTTTTCAGAGTTCATTTGTAGTGCTTTTCAATTTCAGGGTCATTTAACTCAAAAAATTAATAAATGTATGAAAAATAGCGAATGAAGTGGGAAATGTTTGAAAATTAATAATGTGGCTTTGGATGGTGCATGTTGAACGCACAAAAAGTCTGGAGTTGAAACAAGATTAAAAAAAGTGTTATGAAAAAGTAAAATGGCTATAACTTTTGCATACGATGTCGAAAAAAGTGTTATAAAAATATTTTATTTAATAAATGATGTCACATTTGGATTCCTCACGTTTTTCTGATAATAATGGATATATTATTTTTTGAATTGATTTAAAGATTTAAAGATATTAATTATGCCATATTAAATGAATAAATTGCACAAAATGAATAAAATAATATTGTTACTTATTTTATTTTCATTGAAATTCAATATTATTATTAATCATTTATTGTTTTTTATTTTAATAATTGTTTGGAATTCAAAAAATTAAATCATGTTACGTCAAGACCCAAGGGTTAATAGGATTGATAGCTTACTATTGTCAAGAAAATAACAAGTTCATACTTGGAAATTAGGGTTGATAGAACTCGAAAGTTAAGTGTGCTTGGGTTGGAGCAGTGAGAGGATGGGTGACTGGCCAGGAAGTTAGACGATTTGGAATGAGGGGTGATTAGAGATTAAATTGTCAAATAATTCAAAGATTTGAAAATCAGAAAAAATGAAAAAAAAAAACAAACAAATAAAAATAAATTTATTTTAAAAATACCTTTAGTACCGGTTGGTAACACCAACCGGGACTAAAGGTCCCGCTCTAGAAAGCTGCCACACGAAGCCCCTTTAGCCCGAGTTCGTAGTCCAACCGGGACTAAAAGTGGAGGCCTTTAGTCCCGACCCTTTAGTCCCGGTTCTAGAACCGGGACAAAAGGACCGTTTTCTACTAGTGGCATTGTTTGAAAAATTTCTGTTAATGGGCCAGCCCATCTTGCCTATGTGTCGTACGATTTTTTAGGTGAAACAAATAAGGTAAATATTGTGCCTCAAGTTTTTTTAGGTGAACCAAATCGGCTAAATATTGTGCGTCAAGTCTTGTGAAATCTTCCTTGTATGCATCATTGGTTGCCCGAAGTATCCCATTAATGAATCATCATGGGGTCATCGGCCCGACCCACTGGTCGGAAGACGACGTGGTGAATACCCCTAGTCCAGGACACCGTCATTCATCCCATCGTCTTTTAGTTTCATTACGTTCATCGCTTGGTTCTGGCCCTGCTTCGCTTACTGCTTTTGCTTGGTTTTTCATGGCTGTGGGTGGAGGAGGATGTTAGTTCGAGGGCTCTCTATTTGATTATATTTACTGATTGGCCTAATTAGGCATGCATCAACACTTTGCATCGACAAACACTTGAAGCATGACTATGTTTTTTCCTCTGGATATTTTTATTTACGTGAAAAATACTTTGTTTAGAGATACACTAATTCAGAATACTCATATATAATCTATTCTTTGCATTTGCACTTTTGCACAACTATGGTTCTCAAGTAGTCTATTTCTATTAGGATTCATCAATGAAGCTAGAGAAAGTATACTAGTAGAAAACAGAGAACTAGTACCGGTGCCAAAAGTGTCAGACGAATCGGGACCAATGGGCCCCGAGGCCCTGCCGGCGCCCTGGCCTCACGAATGGGGGCAGATGCACCCTTTGGTCCCGGTTCGTAAGTGAACCGGGATTAATGCCCTTATCCTGGCCTCAACCAAAGCCCCGTTTTCTACTAGTGGTAGTTTATTTCTATCATGGCAAAAGAATCAAGCGAAGGATACCTCTCTTCTCTTGATGACCACAATATTCATGCCTTTTGTTGATTGATTTTGCTAACTCAAAACGATACTTCATTTGCTTTATTGTGTTGATCGACTTTGCCAAGTCATTTTTGCTTATTTAGCATTGCCGATTTTATATACTTGTCTGAATTTAATTTTGACAAGAAGTGTTATGGTCAATACGTGCATAGAGTGTTTCTTTTATCTGTTACGAAGATAACACCATAGGTTACTTTTATCTGTTGCTCCATGTTGGTAATTGATGCAATAGACAATTGTTTGTTCTATTTTACACTGTAGCTCTGCGCGTGCCTGAATATATATTTGTAGGCAACTCTATAATTTAATTAGTTCACTTGAATATAACTACATAACTCTCAGTTCTAATTGGGCTCTTGAATCACTTGATGCTGTCCATAAGCAATTTGTCTAGTTTGTTAACATTGTGTTATATTTCTATTTTTGTTATTGTAGTAGTCTTTTCTTTACCAACGTTCTGATATTACACTAGTCCTCATTTTTACAGTGCCATGCAACAATAAAAAACTTCGCAATGGATAGCCTATAGTCTACAACTATAATTCTGTGTGCACTTCGGAGCTATTGGATGTCCGAGTGTGTATTTACTAATGCAAATATTCGCAGGCATAGGATCGACAGGTGCCAAATTCTCATGTTGTTACAATTTTGAGATGTGGATGGTTCAGAAATTGCTTGATTGCTTCTGAGGTGAGCTAAATTCTCTTCTCTTTCAGCCTTCGGAGCACATCCAGTTCCTCTCATATCTAAATGAGCTGAAGGATAATTTCCTTCAGGTTGCAGTACCAATGCATTTGCTTTGCAGAAAAAGAACATTTAGACACCGCGGTTTAAGGCCTGGGATATGAAAACCTCATTTTGAACCATTCGCATTGTTGAACTGCATCTCATTTTCTTTTGTGTATGTTACCACCATACTTATTCGCTTGCACATGGGTTAACCTTGAATGCCCAGTTTTGGAAGTTTGCCCTAGGCCTAGGGTATGTACCAAGTGTTGATTAACATGTTCACAAATAAATTAGCAATAACTGACATGATGCCGAATTGTCCATAACATGTCTAGAGTTTTGGAATTTTATTTCAGCTTCGAATGATTTTTTATATCTCATTTTATTTTGTGTATATATGCAGTATGCATAAATCTTATTATTTCACATCTTCTTAAGATGAAGACACATCCAAGGAAAGGTTCTGATGTACTAAAGTGCATTTATTTATGATAGTTCTTCCAACCCGTTATGATCAAAATAATTTGGGGCTTTGTTACTTTTTACATTGTTATGTTTCATGTTGGTGTCCAACTGGATGTGCCTTATTGTCCAAATTTTCTTGTATATATTATATCCCTCAATTTTCACTAAGATCCAGAAATGTGATTAATGAACAAGGTTACAAAAATAGTAGCTTCACATTTGTCGAGTTGTTGAACCATGCAATTTTTATGCTATGAAGAGATTTGAAAAAATAGTCTTGGTGAAAAGTGTTGTCTGATAAATAGCTTTATGCCATTTTTTAGCTTTTAATGATGTTTATTATGTTAGCTTTTATTAATATTTGTTTTAGTTGACTCCACCTTCTAATCATTCATTTTATTTTCTTAGTTTAGAATCTCAACAAAGGTGCTTTTGAATGCTATGCTGCGGTAGCTTCAGCTTCTATATGTAGTTTACTCAACCCACAAAGCAAGAACGGTTGGCCTTGACGCAACGGATGAGCTCTATCCATCTGGTCACCCACATTACTCGGCTTTACACATAAGTTCAACGATATGCAAGACGTTTCGGCTTTCACTAACAATAGCCCACCAAACACACCTACCATGAAGAGTTGCTTAGATGATTAAATCATCAATACTGATGGAACATTTAGCAATGACTGCCTAATACCACCACCTTCATGTATTGGTCAAGCCAAAGGTTGTGATGTATATATGATGCATCTCTACAAATACAACTTGCTTTATAAAGCCAATATAAACCACCAAGAAGTGATGTCATATCTTTCTTTCGAGCTATCACGCTGCTACCATGGAATGGAATACATAATGCCATATGTACCTAACATCTATTAAATTGGTTTTAAATGAATCCAACTTGCATGGTTTGAATGTTTGGCTCGCTCTCGCTTTTTGTACCATGGGCGCAACAGGTCATCTAGTTAGAAGAAATCAGCCTTGTTCCACCGGCAGTACCTCTATGCGTGCTGCTGCTCCCCACCCGCCATGTCTGCGTACACATGACTGGAAAAGTCTGAGTTTTGATAAGTGAATCGAGGGCATTAAGGTACAACAGGGGTTATAATCCTATAGTGCAGGATTTTTGTATGCGTGTGTGATGGATACTGATGGATTAGTTTGTGCTTGGTGTAGAACTGTTCTTGGGGGGCTCTGCAGTGCGGACAAGGGATGTAAAATGGGGAATGACGACATGAAATCCAGCCAGTTCTAGAGTTCAGTTATTTTTGGACGGAACCAGCCCTCGGTTTCGCTAAATATTCATTTACCGAAAAAGCCCCTAAAAACAAGATATTCTATCAAAGATCAGAGGTAGTATTGTTAAATCTGGGCCATACTAATATAAACACACTAGTAGAAAATAGGACATCAGTCCCGGTTTTTCAACCGGGACAAAACGATCGGGACTAATGCCGATGACTTTTAGTCCCGGTTAGCTTACGAACCGGGACTAAAGGAGCTTCACCTGCCCGCCGTGGGGTGCGTGGCAGAAGGACCTTTAGTCCCGGTTGGTAACACCGACCGTGACTAAAAGGCAATCATGCGTCAGCAGCTGCCAGACGTTGGTTTTTTTTGAAAGGAGGGGTTTATAGGGTTTAGGTGTTTTTATATTGTGTTTCTCCTTTTATTTTTGTGTTTACCATTTTTATTTATGCTTTTCATTCAACTTTATGCTAGCTAATACATATAGCAATGAAAGAATGCCATTACACAACATCGTCAATATCAATATATAGAGAGAAGAAGTGAACTCTCTTTCTCCGTGCTTAGTCGAACAATGCAACAAGTTTTCATAAATCTATTCGCTATTACATATAGTACACGTTCATGCATATATATAATATAACATCTTTTACAATGATAATATATAATTGTCAAAATCGCATAGCATAACCCGATGGTATTTTCCATCTTTAGGTATGACCTGCTCAACAAAGAATCCCGTCAATTTCTCTTGAATTGCTCGTATGCGATCAGTTGGTAGGAGTTCGTCCCGCTTCCGCTAGATCTAATTTCAAAAGGGGGCAATATAGATGTACATATACAATATATATACTTATACACGCACGCACACACACACACACATATATATATATATATATATATATATATATGTATACATACATACATATATATATATATACACATACACATATAGATATAGTATATGAACATAGTAAAAATAATAAAGTAGTATATATACTATCACATGATAGTATATGAGACATGGGAGTAACTACACCCGGTCGTAGGATGTATTTTTCCTATATATGTATATAATATATATATATATATATATATATATATATATATATATATATATATATATATCAAACTCAACACAATTGATGGTAATAAAATAAAAATGTGAATATTGTTTACGTACTTCAAATTGTTCTAAAGATATGCCCCGGTCCCGTTGAGAGGTCGAGGGGCGAATGAACTCGCAAACATAGTATGCACATAAATTAGTCCCAGGTGCCTTCCACAAGCACTTTACGAGACTAGAGTTCAATCAAAATGATAATCAAGCATGATAACGGTATTGAAACTAGAATCAATGAGAGAGGCGTGGTACTAGAGTAGTACTTACTTTGGGGTGTAAAAATTGCAGCTCCGGTTTCCAGCTGACACACTTAACCTGTTTGGTGAACTTTCTCCAAACCCTGCCCGACCAAGAAAATGATTATTTAATATCAGGAAATGAACAAAAGTTGCCAATATGGTGTGATAATGATTGAACTTACTTCTGAAGCATTTGACTAATGTCCGTCCACTCCTTAGGGTCTTTACGTCTTGAGTCCAAGACAGTTACTTTTCCCTCTTGAAGGCGAATGGCTAGCAGAATAAAGTAGAACATGCACACACATAACTCATTAATTGCACTTAGCCTCGAGTAAGCTAAACGGAATGTGCACAAGATAGTAACACTCAATTGAAGTTGTAAGAAAAAAGTATTTCCCTTCTCGTTTGTTGTCCAAGTAACGCCTTTAGCAATTTTTCTCTGTATCAGCGCGAAAATCTTCTAACGTGTGTTCATTTATGATATTTGGGTCAATGAACCCAACGTCATAGATTTGTAGTTGTTTGCATTCGAGGATTTTAAATCTGCATAATATAGTGTGAGGATAATTAATACATGCAATGACGAGCTGAGCTAGAGACTTAATTACAGAAAAAAATACTTACAGACAATAGCAATTGAAGCTAGTTTTGTCGAGGGCAGCTTGATTGTTTAACTGGAAATTTTCGTCAAATTCAATGAACGACGCTTGGTCTCCATTGAAGAAGTGCTCTTTTTTTATTCCCATGAAGATATTGTCGGTCCCGTCCTTGCTGGTATTCAAGTACCATTCATGCAATTGTCGAATCATCATTGGTAGATGGGGGAGCTCTTCACGTTCGACGAGAGGCTTACTGTTGGGGATATAACCCCATGGTAAGACCCGCCGAGGAGGGCCAGGTCATACCTGGCGGCTCGTAATCAAGTGGGCCGAAAGATGAAGGCTGGGACGCGTGGCGGCTTGCCAGATGGGCCAAGATGGAGGCCCAGAGACAGAAGATGGTGTAAGACCCGTGCTGTTGAGCCTCCCCGGAGACGACTTGCCCAAGAAGGGAAGGCGGCATAGACGCAGGATTGAATAAGGTGTAAGAGTCGGTTTGAGACACGTGTAACCCGGGGCCTTGACCTCGTATATAAAGGCGAGACCCTGGGCGGCTTAGACAGAAAACTAATTGATCGAGAGCTAGGTCCAGTGAATACGCTCCCTTGTAATCGATACTCCAATCAATACAACACAAAGGAGGACGTAGGCTTTTACATCTTCTCGAAGGGCCGAACCTGGACAAACCTGTGTCTTTCGTCCCGATCAATCCCTTTGAGTCCACCTCCTTAGCAATGGTCTCGAACCTAAGTCTTCGGACATCTGCCGTGATAAAACCACAACATTTGGCGCCCACCGTGGGGCTGGAGCGCGGTGGTGTTGAGTTCTCAAAGGGCTCTCTCCCAGGGATCAAAGGATACACCATTGGCTTGATGACGAAGAGTTGCCGCGGCAAGATCTACATCGACGATGCAGGATGGGGAGCAGAGGCCGACTCAATCGACTAGGGGTACCGGATTCACTTTGGCAAGATGCACGTGTTCATTGGATAGATCGCTGGATCTACACCCGGGCCGGACATCTGCACCAATCTCATCGAGCCGGCCCGGTGCATGCAACCCGCCTATGTTCAACCCGGGAAGAAGAGTGTTTTCGTCAGCTTCACGCAAGGTAGGGAAGATTCCGTGTCAGGAGGAGAAACCTTGGCTCTCTCCGATGAGGTGTCCTCCAACGGAGATGCGGAGTCGATCTACCAGCTTCATGGCGGCGGGCTAGGGGGCTATGCCGATGGTGAAAGTATTCCGGAGCCCCATGACCCGCCGAGCCGAGCCGCCGTATTTATGGCCGGCCCAGCGCCGACCTTCAACAGTTCGACATTCGGAGCGACGGTGGGGGTGGCAACACCCAACGCTGAACCTCCCAAACCGCCGGCTCAGGTCTTGCTGGAACTTATGGATGAATTGATGGCCCTGATGGCCACAGAAGTAACGGCTGGAAATCAAGAAGAGCATAATGTAGAGATCAGCCGGATCAAGGGACAGATGGCTCAGGCTCAAGAGGATATCAACGCATTGCAGGCTCAGATGAACGCTGAGTCAGAACATTTGGGGGCGTAGGCTCTCCGTTTCAGCTTGGACCAATGAGCTTCGGAGGCAATTAAGCGGAGGAGAACCCAGGTTGGTCTCCCTATTCAGCCTCGAAACCTCTTCAACACTCCTGGAGCAGGGCCGAGTACTCCGCCGATGGTGACCCGGGCCGCGGAGGCGCCGTGACAGCCAGACCCACCACGGAGGAATCGAACCCCTCCGCGACACCTAGTGATGCCGCTTGGCCATTATTCTAATCCGATGGAGAATATGATAGCAGCAGCTACCAGGCTTGATGCCCTCCCTTTCGCCAAAGGAATGCCATTTGCCGAGGAGGCATGGAACACAATTAATTTGTTGCAGACGGCGCTGGCTCAACAAAAAAAGATACATACAACCGGAGTAGGGGGCACTCCACTCCGGTTCACAGTCGTAGCTACAACCGGCGTATAGAGTCGCCGGCGGTTTCTGATACGTCTCCAACGTATCCATAATCTAGGAAGTATTCATTCTGTTATTTTATAATTCATGGATGTTTTACAATCAATTTATAGCAACTTTGTATCATTTTTTGGGACTACCCTATTGCCCAGTGCCCAGTGTCAGTTGATGTTTTTTGCTTGTTTTTACATCGCAGGAAATCAATATCAAACGGAGTCCAAACACCACGAAACTTTTGGGCCAAAGCTGCACCTGGGGGGTGACCTTAGGGGGGCACAACCCACCAGGGTGTGCGAGGGCCCCTTGGCGTGCCCAGGTGGGTTGTGCCCACCTCGATGGCCTCCGTAGATCAGAAACCCTTCTGGGCAGCCGTAGATCAGAAGTTCCATTGCCACAAGGCTCTGTGACCACCGAAAACCAATCTAGACCCTGTCCCGTCACCCTGTCCGAGGGGGAATCATCTTCGGTGGCCATCTTGATCATCCCGGTGACCACCACGATGAGGAGGGAGTAGTACACCCTCGGGGCTGAGGGTTTGTACCAGTAGCTATGTGTTTAATCTCTCTCTCTCTCGTGATCTATATCATGGGCTTTGTTAATATAGATGGACCATATGATGTTTCTCCCCTCTATACTCTTATTGTGATGAATTGAATCTCTACCCTTTGAAGTTTTGTTATGTCGGATTGAATGTTCAGATTTGGGAACACATGATGTATGTCTTGCGGTATGAATACTTGAGGTGACATTGGGGTATCTTATTGGTTCACTTGATATACGTGGCACTCAACTCACGGATTCCCGCGGTGATATTGGGGTAATCTATGCATAGGGGTTGATGCACGTTTTTATTATCTTTTCTCCGATAGAAACTTTGGGGACCCCTTGTAGTTCTTTGTGTGGATTGAGTATTATGAATATGATTTTTCTTTGTTGTTATTCTAGTACGAACTCTTGAGTAGATCGATCAGAAAAAATAGCTTGCGTTATTTTAGTATGAACTCTAGGATAGATCGAATGAAAAGAATAGCTTTGAGGTGGTTTCATACCCTACAAACAATTTCAATCTTATGTTCTCCGCTAATAGGAAGTCGGGAGTGATTCTTTATTGCATTTTGAGGGATAATCATATGATCCAACTATGTTAGCACTGTTGAGAAATTGCACTAGCGAAAGTACAGACCCTAGGCCTTGTTTTCAAGCATTGTAATACCATTTTTGTGTCCGTTTACTATTTTCTACCTTGCTGTTTTTATTGATTCAGATTATTAAAATATATTTCTACCATCCATATTATACTTTTATCACCATCTCTTCGCCGAACTAGTGCACCTATACAATTTGCCATCGTATTGGGTGTGTTGGGGACACAAGAGATTTCTTGTATTTGGTTGCAGGGTCGTTTGAGAGAGACCATCTTCATCCTACACATCTCACGGATTGATAAACCTTAGGTCATCCACTTGAGGGAAAATTGCTACTGTCCTATAAAACTCTGCGCTTGGAGGCCCAACACGTGTCTATAAGAATAAAGTTGCATAGTAGACATCAGTTGCCAGCAGCGAGCGAAGGCGTAACCCTCCCAATGATAACACGCCCAGAAGGGATGTTCAGGAGATCATGGATAGGGACCGGGCTCAGCGAGGGTCAACACTGGTGGCGGACTACCCGGCGACTCCTGAGCTAGCGCCGATAAACCCCAGCACCTCCTCCAGGGGAACTGTGTGTCGTGCCTCATTGCGGACTTAAGAAATGAACGTTTGCCTAAGGATTTTAAAGGGCCGCAGAAGGTGCTTAACTACACGGCTAGTTTGCCCCCTGAGGCCTGGATTGAAAGTATGAGCTTTCCATGGAGAGGTTGGACGTTAGTGAGGCGGTTTGTGCGAAATACTTCATCATGATGTTGGAAGGGCCTGCTTGCACTTTGTTAAAGGGCTTACCTCCTAACACCATCACGTCTTGGGCTGAGTTGAAGGCGCGCTTTATGAAGAACTTCAAGGGAACATGCAAGCAGCCCATGATGATTGTGGATCTTGACCACTTTGTACAGCAGGAAGGCAAGTCAGCCCACCATTGGGTCCGGTGGGTTTCAATGGTCATCCACTCGTCTAATAATATTTCGGCATCTCCAGGGGTTTTGATTCTGGAGAAAAACTGTCACTTTTTGCCCCTCAAGCAGAAGCTCGGGCGGCTGAGGTGTTCTTGTCAGGATATGGGTGAGCTCATGACGGCTCTCACCAAATACGCCGATTCAAACAACACTAAGGACCCAAGATCCGATGATGAGTAATCAGCTCAGGGCAAGTATAATAACAATGGCAAGAATCAACAGCAGAACGGGGCTGGAAACGGCAACCCGGGCAAGCAGAAGAACCTGGATGGCGGGTTAGAATTGGTGGCGAATACCAGCATTGGGAACAATCGTGCCAAGGGTAACGGGAACTTCAGGTCGTCCTTCAACATGAATAAGGCTCCTTTCAACCTGGAAGAGATGCTCAACAAACCCTACCGAGAGCACAGCCAGCCTGATAAGGATTGTAGCATTATGCGACAGTTCCGAGATTACAGCCTTCACCAGCATCGTAATAATGGTAACGGTCTGTCGGGCGGCTCAGGCCCTGGCGGTTCAGGAGCCGGCTTGGGCGGCGGCGGTTCGGGGTCAGGATACCAGGGTGAAGGTAATCAAGGAGGTTATCATCAGCAACCTAGCAACGGCGGTCAGTAGCAGAATAGCCAGTCAGTCTACTAGAGCAACCCGAAGCAACTCTGCGAGGTCAATATCATGTTTTCACTACAATCCTGGACATGCGGGATCAAAGCTGCACAAGAGGGTGGTTAACGCGGCTACGCTGGCTCTCCCGCAATACTTGAAGTAGTCCGAATATCCAATCTCATTGAGTAGGGAGGATCACGCGCCGCGGGTTGAGAATCCGGGTCACTTGGCTCTAGTGGTAGCGCCTCAGGTTGGAGGCTATAAGTTTACAAAGGCATTGATGGATGGTGGCAACAGCATCAACATCTTATATTATGACACCTTCCAGTGGATGGAGTTAAGTGATAAGGATCTTAAGCCGTCATCAACAGTTTTTCATGGCGTGGTGCTAGGTAAGTCGGCTTTCCCATTAGGTAAAATTGCCCTCGAGGTGGCGTTTAGAGATGAGCATAACTACAGGGTGGAGACCTTGTGGTTCGAAGTGGTGACAATTAAGAGCGAATATCATGCTCTATTTGGCCGGCCGGCTTTCGCAAAGTTTATGGCCAGGCCTTGTTATGTTTACTTGCAGCTCAAGATGCCGGCTCTCAAAGGAACGATAACAATGCATGTCGATCGGAAGGTGGCCCTTGAGTGTGAGGAAGGTGACGCGGCTTATGTAGAGTCAAGTTGCGCGGAGGCAGAGCTCAAGTTTTACAAGGATAATGTTCACCCGACAGACATGACTCCATTGAAGAAACCCAGTATGGAGTCCGAGCCGCCTTTAAAGTTTGCGGCGGATGACACCAAGCTGGTGGATTTCAACCTGGGCGACTCTTCGAAGCAGTTCACTATCGGGGCTAACATGGACCCCGCATAGGAAAGTGCGCTCGTCGAATTCATCCGTGAGAACTAGGACATCTTTGCATGGAAGTAGACTGACATGCCGGGTGTACCAAAAGAATTCACTGAGCACCACCTTAATGTGGATCCTAAGTTTAAGCCGATCAAATAGTTCCTCCGCTGTTTCAACGAAGAGAGGTGTAAAGCAATTGGAGAAGAGGTGGTCCGGCTCTTGGCAACAGGGTTCATCGTGGAGGTGTTTCACCCGGAGTGGTTAGCAAATCCCGTGCTTGTGCTTAAGATAAACGACAGGTGGTGTATGTGTGTGGATTACACATATCTTAATAAGGCCTGTCCAGTTGACCCGTTTGCTCTCCCCGTATCGACCAAATTATTGATGCACCGGCGGGTTGTGAGAGTTTATGCTTCCTGGATGCCTATTCAGGTTATCATCAGATCAAGATGGCAGTTAAAGACCAAGAGAAGACATCATTTATAACACCTTTTGGACCTTTATGCTTTTTATCTATGCCTTTTGGTCTCAAGAGTGCGCAGGCGACTTATCAGCGCTGTGTACAGAATTTCCTTCACGACAAGATTGGGTGCAATGTTCAAGCTTAAGTGAAGGACATTGTGGTTAAGTCAAGGAAAAAGGAGACTCTACTTGATGACCTGAAAGAAACATTCAACAACTTACGTGTCTACAAGATGATGCTTAACCTGGCCAAGTGTGTCTTTGGACTTCCTGCAGGCAAGCTCCTGGCGTCTTGGTTTCAGAGCGAGGATTTGAGGCTAACTCGGATGAAATAAAATCCATCACGTCACTGTCTAAGCCGGCGAGCGTCAATGATGTGCAGCACTTGGTGGGTCATATTGCCGCTTGAAGCCGCTTCATCAGCCTCTTGGGCGAGAAGGCTATTCCTCTGTTCTAGATAATGAAAAAGACGGATGACTTTGTCTAGAGTAAAGCTATGGACGAGGCACTTGAGGTGCTCAAAAAGCAGTTGGTTGAGATGCTGATCTTGGCTGCTTCAGCTGAGAAAGAACCTCTGCTCCTCTAAATGGCGGCTAACAACAGGGCGTTCAGCACCACAATTGTTGTGGAGCGTAAGGAAATAAGGAAAGAGTACCCGGTTCAAAGGCCGGTTTACTATGTCAGCGAAGTTCTTATAGAATCCAAGCAAAGGTACCCAGATTGGCAAAAGCTGATATATGGGGTGTTCATGGCGAACCATAAGTTGAAGCATTATTTCCTTGGACATCAGATCACTGTGGTTAGCTCTGCCCCGTTGGGTGATATAATTCAAAACAAGAGGCTACGGGCATGATTGCTGAGTGGGCGTTGGAGCTTGGGCCTCTCAATCTGAAGTATGTGCCTCGCATAGCTATTAAGTCTCCAGCGTTAGTGGACTTCATAAATGATTGGATAGAGTGTGAGTTGCTACCTCTTGAGCTTGCATTGGTTTTCCCTTGAAGAGGAAAGGATGATGCAGCGAAGTAGATAAGTGTTTCCCTCAGTTTTTGAGAACCAAGGTATCAATCTAGTAGGAGGAAAAAGCAAGTCACCAATGGATGCACCTGCACAAACAATCAAACTCTTGCACCCAACGCTATAAAGAGGTTGTCAATCCCTTCAGGGTTATTTGCAAGGATTAGATCTGAAAGAGATAGACGTAAATGAGTGCGGAAAGTAAATGGTAAATAAATTGCAGCAAGATATTTTTGGGTCTTTTGGTTTATACATATGAAAGTATATGATGGAAAATAGACCCAGGGGCCAAAGGTTCCACTAGAGGCTGCTCTCTTGAAGGAAATTATTATGGTGGGTAAACAAACTACTGTCAAGCAATTGATAGAAAAGCGAATAATCATGTAGTTATCCAAGGCAATGATCATGCATATAGGCATCACATCCGTGACAAGTAGACCAAAACGATTCTGCATCTACTACTATTACTCCACACATCGACCGACTCCTGCCTGCATCTAGAGTATTAAGTTCATGAAGAACAGAGTAACGCATTAAGAAAGATGACATGATGTAGAGGGACAAACTCAAGCAATATGATGGAAACCCCAACTTGTTACCCTTGATGACAACAATACAATACGTGCCTCGCTACCCGTACTATCTCACTGGGTGAGGACACTGCAAGGTTGAACCCAAAACCAAGCACTTCTCCCATTGCAAGAATTACCAATCTAGTTGGCCAAACCAAACCAATAACTCGAATAGACTTGCAAGGATATGAAATCATGCAAACAAGAATTCAAAGGATATTCAAATAAGATTCATGGATAATCCGAACATAAACTCACAATTCATCGAATCTTGACAAACACACCACAAAAGAGGATTACATCAGATAGATCTCCATGAAGATCATGAAGAACATGGTATTGAAGATCAAAGAGAGAGAAGAAGCCATCTAGCTACTAGCTATGGACCCGTAGGTCTGTGGTGGACTACTCACGCATCATCGGACGGGTAATGGAGTTGATGTAGATGCCCTCCGTGATCGAAACCCCCTCCGGCAGATTACGAGAAAAGGCTCCAAGATTGGATCTCTCGGGAACGGAGGGTTCCGGCGGCCGAAAAGTATTTGTGTTTCTCTTTTCAATGTTGCGGGAATATTTGGGTATTTCTACGCCAAGAATTAGGGTTAGGAGACATGCCACGGAGCGACAAGCCTGCTAGGTGCAGCTAGGGGGGGGGGCGCCTAGCAGGCTTGTGGCGCCGTGGCACCTCACCTGATGTGCACTCCAAGCTTGATCAACTTGTTTCCTTCCAGAAAAATTCCTTCTGAAGGTTTTATTCCGTTTGGAGTCCACTTAATATTCCATATCTGCAAAACTCAAAAACAACGAAAAAACAGAAACTGACACTTGGCTCTAGATTAATAGGTTAGTCCCAAAAATAATATAAAATTGCATATTAATGCATATAAAACATCCAAAACAAATAATATAATAGCATGACATCAACAAAAAATATAGATACTTTGGAGACGTATCATCATCCCCAAGCTAAACTCCCTCTCGTCCTCGAGTAGGTAAGTGATAAAAACAGATTTTTTGATGTCTAGAGCTACCTAACATATTTATCCATGTAATATTATTTATTGTGGCATGAATATTCAGATCCGTAAGACTCGAAACAAAAGCTTAATATTGGTATAGAAACAATAACATTTCAAGCATACTCGAAAAGCAATCGTATCTCTTCAAAACATAATGGCAAAAGAAAGTTATCCCTATAATATCATATGGACTGGCTATGCTCCATCTTCCCCACACAAAGTACTTATATCATGGACAACCTCGATGAAAAGTCAAGCAATTGTTTTCACACCTTTAATTTCTCAAACTTTTTCAACTCTCACACAATACATGAGCGCGAGCCATGGATATAGCACCATAGGTGGAATAGAATATGGAAGAGGTTGTCAACGAAAGGGAGAAGATAGTCTCACATCAACTAGGCGTATCAACGGGCTATGGAGATGCCCATACATAGATATCAATGTGAGTGAGTAGGGATTGCCATGCAACGGATGCACTATAGCTTAGGTGTATGAAAGCTCAAAAAGAAACTAAGTGAACGTGCATCATGAAGAAAAAATTCCACTAGCTATATGAAAGTGACAAAATAGGAGACTATCTATCATGAAGATCATGGTGCTACTTTGAAGCACAAGTGTGGAAAAAGGTAGTAGCAATGTCCCTTCTCTCTTTTCTCTCATTTTTTGTGTGTGGGCATCTAAGGCCTCTTTGATGCCTACTACACAACCTTCTTCTTGTAGACTCGCGTTGGGCCTCCAATCGCAGAGTTTTGTAGGACAGCGACAATTTTTTCCTCAAGTGGATGACCTATAGTTTATCAATCCATGGGAGGTGTAGGATGAATTTTGTCTCTCTTAGGCAACCCTGCAATCAAATAGCAAAGAGTCTCTTGTGTCCCCAACAACCCAATACAATGGTAAATTGTATAGGTTCACTAGTTCGGCGAAGAGATGGTGACCAAGTGCAATATGGATGGTAGATATATGTTTTTATAATCTGAAAATATAAAAAAAGCAAGGTAACAAATAGTAAACGACGAGCAAAATGTTGTATAAATTCTAGGAAACAAGGCCTAGTGTCCATACATTCACTAGTGCAATCTCTCTGAACATTATTGGCATAGTTGAATCATATGTAAATACCTCTCGCGTGACAAAGAGTTCACTCCAAAGTCACAAATCGCGGAGAACTAATGAAGAAATTATTGTAGGGTACGAAACCACCTCAAAGTTATCTTTTTTGATCAATCTTATGAGTTGTCCCTATAAGTGTCACAAACAGCCCTAGAGTTCGTACTAAAATAACACCTTAAGATACACATCAACAAAAACCCTAATATCACCTAGATACTCCAATGTCACCACAAGTACCCATTGGCTTGATTATACAATATGCATCACATAATTTCAGATTCATCATGTTCAATCCAACACAAAGAACTTCAAGGACTGCCCCAATGTTTCTACCGAAAAGTCAAGACAAAAACGTGTGCCAACCCCTATGCATAGATTCCCAAGGTCACGGAACCCGCAACTTGATCACCAAAACATACATCAAGTGGATCAATAGAACATCCCATTGTCACCACAGATATCCCATCGCAAGACATACAACAAGTGTTCTCAAATCCTTAAAGACTTAATCCGATGAGAAAACTTCAAAGGGAATACTCAATTCATCACAACAACATAGAGAAGGGAAAACTCCATATGATTCAATCTATATCAAAAAAGCTCGCGGTACATCAAGATCGTGCCATCTAAAGAACATGAGAGAGAGAAAGAGAGATATCAAACACATAGCTACTGGTACAAACCCTCGGCCACAAGGATAAACTACTCCGTTCTCGTCATGGAGAGCATCGGGATGATGAAGATGGCCTCCGGTGATGGTTTACCCCTCCGACAGGGTGCCGGAATGGGCTCCCGATTGGTTTTTCCAGCCTCTTTAGGTTTGCGGCGGCGAACTCCCGATCTAGGTTCTGCATTGGTTTTTTTGGTATTATCGGAATTTACGGCGGTGGAAATAAGTCCGGATGGGCCACGAGGGAGTCACAAGCCTAGATGGCATGCCTAGGGGGATGGTTGTGCCCCTGAGGCTTGTGACTGCCTCGTGGGTCTTCTGGGCCAACTCCGGTGCTCCGTGGGTCTCTTCTGGACCAAGAAAATTCATCGTAAATTTTTATTCCGTTGGGACTCCATTTGATATTCCTTTTTTGTAAAAGCACAAAACACGGAGAAAACAGGAACTGGCACTAGGCTCTAGGTTAATAGGTTAGTCCCAAAAATTATATAAGTTGTGGTAAAATGATTGTAAAACATCCAAGAATGATAATATAGCAGCATGAAACAAGCAAAAATTATAGATACGTTGGAGACGTATCAACATCCCCAAGCTTAATTCCTGCTCGTCCTCGAGTAGGTAAATGATAAAAACAGAATTTTTGATGTGGAATGCTACCTAACATAATTATCCATGTAATATTCTTTATTGTGGCATGAATATTCAGATCCACAAGATTCAAAACAATAGTCTAATATTGACATAAAACAGTAATACTTCGAGAACACCAACAAGGTAGTCATGTCCTTTCGAAATAACATGGCCTTAGGAAGTTATCCCTACAAAATCATATGGTCTGGCTATGCTTTATCTTCCCCACACAAAGTATCTAAATCATGCACAACCCTGATGAACAAGTCAAGAAATTGTTTCGCACTTTTGGTGTTCTCAAACCTTTTCAACTCTCACGCAATACATGAGCATGAGTCACGGATATAGCATTATAGGTGGAATAGAACATGGAGGAGGTGCAAGGGAAAAAAGGAGAAGATAGTCTCACATCAACTAGGCGTATCAACGGGCTATGGAGATGTCCGTCAATAGATATCAATGTGAGTGAGTAGGGATTGCCATGCAACGAATGCACTTAATGTTATAAGTGTATGAAAGCTCAAAAACAAAACTAAGTGGCCGTGCAAAATGAATATCCACTAGTTATATGAAAGTGACAAAATAGGAGACTCTCTATCATGAAGATCATGGTGCTACTTTGAAGCACAAGTGTGGAAAAAGGTAGTAGCAATTGTCCCTTCTCTCTTTCTCTCATTTTTTATTTTTTTATTTTTTTATTTTCGGTGGGCTTCTTTGGCCTCTTTTATTTTTTTTGTTTGGGCTTCGTTGGCCTCTTTTATTTTTTGTAAAGTCCGGATACTCATCCCAACTTGTGAGGGAGTCATGGCCTCCATCATCCTTTTCTCTCATGGGACAATGCTCTATTCATGAAAAATCTTCACACTTTTATTTACTTATAACTCAAAAAAAAATTACAACTCGATACCTATGACAAAGTATGACTCTATATGCAATATGAAGTGATGGTGCAAGTCATGAAAAACTACATGATGGAAGTTGCATGGCAATATATCTCAGAATGGACATGGAAATGCCATAATAGGTAGGTATGGTGGCTGTTTTGAGGAATATATGGTGGCCGTTTTGAGCAAGGAGGGTTTGGTGTACCGGCGAAAGTTGAGCGGTACTAAAGAGGCTAGAAAATATGGAAGGGTGAGAGTGCGTATAATCCATGGACTCAACATTAGTCATAAAGAACTCACATACTTACTGCAAAATTCTATTGGTCATCAAACAAAGCATTAGACGCATGCTCCTAGGGGAGAGGTTGGTAGGAGTTAATCATCGCGCACTCCCGACCCTCACACAAAGGTCGGCAATCATTAAACAAATCATGCTCCGACTTCGTTACATAACGGTTCACCATACGTGCATGCTACGGGAATCACAAGCTTTAACACATGTATCTCTTCCAATTCACAACTACTCACTAGCACGAATCTCATATTACCATCTCTATTATCTCAAACTATATGCAAGGAATCAAACTTGTCATAGCTTTTAATGCAATTAATATGAAAGTTTTTATTATATCCCTCTTGGATGCCCATTATATTAGGACTAAATTCATAACCTAAACAAATTACCATGCTGTTTTAAGAAAATCCCAAAATAATATAAGTGAGGAACGAGAGTTCAATAATTTTTATAAAATATAACACCACCATGCTCTATAAAGATATAAGTGAAGCACTAGAGCAACATTGCCTAGCTCAAAAGATATAAGTGAAGCACATAAGTAAATGACAAGCTACTCTTAAAGGATATGAGTAGTCAAACAATTAAGGAGATATGTGAGGACTCTCTCTCCCTGAATAAATATTTTCAGATCTTAATTACTTCATTCAAACATCAAGCAAAAGAAAAATAGCACTCCAAGAATAACACGCATCATGTGAACGAATAAAAATATAGGCTCAACATCGGCTAACCGAGAATTGTTGATGAAGAGACGTGGGATGCGTAGGATCCCCAAGCTTAGATGCTTGAGAGTTCTTGAAATATTTACTCGGGGTGCCTTGAGCATCCCAAAGCTTGAGCTTTTGTATCTCATTCAATCCTCTCATACCACGGTTTCACCTATTCTCAAAAACTTCATCTTCACAAAACTCAAAAAAACTCGTGAGATAGGTTAGTACACATAATAATAAATCAACTCTTTATGTACAGGAAAGACAAGTTGCATAGTAATTTTCAAACATTAGGTACTATATACTATCATTTTCACAATTTATATCTACCAATATAGGTTGTGGAAACTAAAGAATATGTAGATAACGAAACTATGACAGAAATTTGTCTAAACACAACGGTCTACAGCAATTTATGAAAAAAGTGTACTTATGTATCTAACAATAATATAAAAAGTTAGGACATGCTATAAAATTTATTTGAAAACAGTGTGTAAAAATTTCAGAAACAGCCACGTTCCAGTAAAATATGAAATTTCAAACACTACAGCAGAAGTTTCTGTTTTTACCCAGCACACATCAATCATGCAATTCAAGCATCCTAAAGGCAATTCTTGGAACTTTTTATTGAAAAACATGATTATAAATAACACCTAACATAGAACAAAAAAAATGACGCTCCAAGCAAAACACATATTATGCGACGAATAAAAATATAGCTCCAAGTAAGATATACCGAAAGTGTTGAAGACGAAAGAGGGGATGCCTTCCGGGGCATCCCCAAGCTTAGGCGCTTGAGTCTTCCTTGGATATTACCTTGGGGGTTCCTTGGGAATCCCAAAGCTTAGGTTCTTGTCACTCCTTATTCTCCTCATATCGGTGTCTCACCCAAAACTTGAAAACTTCAATCACACAAAACTTAACGGAACTTCATGAGATGGGTTAGTATAATAAACAAAGATCATTCACTTGGGTACTGTCAAGACAAGATTCATAATTGTTCCCACATGATAAATACTGTATTCTACCATTACCATAATTTATACCACTGAATATAAGCTATCGGAACACTAAAACAAGCAAACTATGCATGCAAAACAGAATCTGTCAAAAACAGAACAGTCTGTAAGATCTGAATGATCACCAAACTTCCCTGACTCTAAAATTTCTGAAAAATTAGGACATCTCAAGGAATTTTCATATAAAGTTTTTTCTAAAAAAATCAGAATTTTTGAACGCTCCAGCAAAACCAGATACTTCATATACTTGACGCAGAACTTTCTCTTTTTGTACAGAATCAAACAAGCAAGTATCCGCACTATCCCAAAGGCTTTACTTGGCACTTTATTGAAATAAAAGACACAAAACATTATTAATACAGTATATTAATAATGTGAACACACAAAAACATAAAGTAAAAGTGTTGGGTTGTCTCCCAACAAGCACTTTTCTCTAATGCCTTTTAGCTAGGCATGATGATTTCAATGATGCTCACATAGGAATAGTACTTGAAACATGCAAAAGAGCATCATGAATCTCATGACAAGCACATTTAAGTCTAACCCACTTCCTATGCAGAGGAATTTTGTGAGCAAACAATTTATGGGAGCAAGAATCATCTAGCATAGGAAGGGAAAACAAGCATATCTTCAAGAATTTGAACACATAGATAGGAAAGTTGATATTAATGCAATTCCTGTAAGCATATGTTCCTCCCTCATAATAATTTTTAGTATAATCATGGAGTAATTCCACAATATAACCTGCACATAAAGCATTCTTTTCATGATCTACAAGCATAGAAATTCTATCACTCTCCACATAAGCAATTTTCTTCTCATTCAAAATAGTGGGAGCAAAGTCAACAAAATAACTATCATGACATACTTGATTGACATAACCAATTTGAATATTAAAATCATGATGACAAGTTTCATGGTTACCATTAATCTTTATAGCATGTGTTTCATCAAAATAATCATCATAGATAGGAGGCATGTCATAATCATAATAGTTTTGCTCATCAAAACTTGGGGGGCTAAAAATATCATCTTAATCAAACATAGCATCCCCAAGCTTGTGGCTTTGCATATCATTAGCATCATGAATATTCAAAGAATTCATACTAACAGTATCGCTATCATGCTCATCACTCATATATTTAGCACCAAACATATTAATAACTTCTTCTTCTAACACTTGAGCACAATTTTCCTTTCCATCATTTTCACGAAAGACATTGAAAAGATGAAGCATATGAGGCAACCTCAATTCCATTTTTTGTAGTTTTATGTTATAAAACTAAACTAGTGAAAAACAAGAAACTAAAAGATTCAATTGCAATATATAAAGATATACCTTCAAGAACTCACCTCCCCGGCAATGGCGCCAGAAAAGAGCTCGATATCTACTACACAACCATCTTCTTGTAGATTCGTGTTGGGCCTCCAAGCGCAGAGTTTTGTAAGACAGCGGCAATTTTTCCCTCAAGTGGATGACCTAAGGTTTAGCAATCTATTGGAGGTGTAGGATGAAGATGGTCTCTCTCAAGCAACCCTGCAATCAAATAGCAAAGAGTCTCTTGTGTCCCTAACACACCCAATTCAATGGTAAATTGTATAGGTGCACTAGTTCGGCGAAGAGATGGTCATACAAGTGCAATATGAATGGTAGATATAGGTTTTTATAACTGAAAATATTAAAACAACAAGGTAACAAATATTAAACAACGAGCAAAACGTTGTATAAATACTAGGAAACAAGGCCTAGGGTCCATAATTTCACTAGTGCAAATTCTCTCGACATTATTGGCCTAGTTGAATCATATGTAAATACCACTCGTGCGACAAAGAATTCACTCCAAAGTCACAAATAGCGGAGAACTAATGAAGAAATCATTATAGGGTATGAAACCACCTCAAAGTTATCTTTTCTAATCAATGTTATGAGCTGTCCCTATAAGTTTCACAAAAAGCCCTAGAGTTCGTACTAAAATAACACCTTAAGATACACATCAACCAAAACCTGAAAGTCACCTAGATACTCCAATGTCACCACAAGTACCCATGGGCTTGATTATACGATATGGATCACATAATTTCAGATTCATCATGTTCAATCCAACACAAAGAACTTCAAGGAGTGCCCCAAAGTTTCTACCAGAAAGTCAAGACAAAACTGTTTGTCAACCCCTATGCATAGATTCCCAAGGTCACGGAACCCGCAAGTTGATCACCAAAACATGCATCAAGTGGATCAATAGAACATCCCATTATCACCACAGATATTCCATTGCAAGACATACATCAAGTGTTCTCAAATCCTTTAAGACTCAATCCGATAAGAAAACTTCAAAGGGAAAACTCAATTCATCACAATAAGATAGAGAGGGGAAAACTCCATATGATTCAATCTATATCAACAAAGCTCGCGGTACATCAAGATCGTGCCATCTCAAGAACGCGCGCGCGCGAGAGAGAGAGAGATCAAACACATAGCTACTGGTACATAACCTCATCCCCGAGTGTCAGGATGATGAAGATAGCCTCCGGTGAAGGTTTCCCCCTGCGGCAGGGTGCCAAAATGGGCTGCCGATTGGTTTTTCGTGGCTCTGGAGGTTTGCGGTGGGGGAACTCCCGATATAGGTTCTGCGTTGATTTTTTTGGTATTTATAGGAATTTATGACAGTGGAAATTAGTCCGAATAGGCCACGAGGGAGTCACAAGCCGGTAGGGCGCGCCTAGGGGGGTGGCCTCACTCTGGAGGCTTGTGACTACCTCGTCGGTCTTCTAGACCAACACTGATGCTCCCTGGGTCTCTTCTGGTCCAAAAAACATCACCGTAAATTTTTATTCTGTTTGGACTCCGTTTGATATTCTTTTTCTATAAAACCCCAAAATACGGAGAAAACAGGAACTGACACTGGGCTCTAGGTTAATAGGTTAGTCCCAAAAATAATATAAAGTTATGGTAAAATGATTGTAAAACATCCAAGAATTATAATATAGCGGCATGAAACAATCAAAACTTATAGATACGTTGGAGACGTATCACTCTTTTATTCATTTATTTATTTATTTGGGCTTCGCTGGCCTCTTTTATTTTTTTCATAAAGTCCGGACTATCATCCCTAATAGTAAGGGAATCATAGCTTCCATAATCCTTTCCTCACATGGAAATTCTCTATTAATGAAAATTATCACACTCTTATTTACTTAGAAATCAAAAGGAAAATTACAACTCGATACCTATGACAAAATATGACTCTATATGCAATATGGAAGTGATGGTGCATGTCATAAAAGGAAATGGTGGAAGTTGCATGGCAATATATCTCGGAATGGCTATGGAAATGCCATGATAGGTAGGTATGGTGGCTGTTTTGAGGAAGGTATATGGTGTCTATTTTCAGGAAGGTATATCATGGCTGTTTTGAGGAAGGTATATGGTGTACCGACGAAAGTTGCGCGGTAATGGAGAGGCTAGAAAAGGTGGAAGGGAGAGGCTGGTACGACTTAACCATCGCCGGCCCCGACCCTCACACAATGGCCGAAAATCTATATACAAGTCATGCTCCGACTTCCTTACATAATTGTTCACCATCCGTGCATGCTACGGGAATCACAAACCTTTACACAAGTATTTTTACGAAATCACAATTTGCTTCCTAACATGTCTCTTAACATTACCATCTTTATATCTGAAAAATTGATGTAAGGAATCAAACTACTCATAAATACTCAATGCGCCTAATATGGAAGTGTTTATTATATCCCTCTTGGATGCCTATCATATTAGGACTAAATTCATAACCTAGACCAATTACCATCTATTTTAGAGACTCTCAAAAGATGTTTGCATCAAGGTTTATTGTGGCAAACTAACAATCAAAGACTCATATCATACGAGATGCTCCAAGCAAAAACACATATCATGTGGTGAATAAAAATATAGCCTTAATTAAATTTACCGATGGATTGAAGATGAAAGAGGGGATGCCTTCCGGGGCATCGCCAAGCTTATGCTTTTTTGCAACCTTGAATAGGAATTGGGGTGCCTTGTGCATCCCCAAGCTTAGGCTCTTGCCACTCCTTATTCCATAGTCCATCAAATCTTTACCCAAAACTTGAAAACTTCACAACACAAAATTTAACTAAGAACTCGTGAGATCCGTTAGTATAAGAAAATAAATCACCACTTTAGGTACTGTTGTGAACTCATTATTTATTTATATTAGTGTTATACCTACTGTAATATAGATTCTCCATGGCTCATACAACATGATACAACCCATAGATTCATCAAAATAGGCAAACAACTCTAAGAAAACAGAATCTGTCAAAAACAGAACAGTCTGTAGAAATCTGGATACCTCGTTTACTTATGTAACTCAAAAAATTATTAAAACTTAGTAAAACCTGGTAAATTTACATATAAATCTTGTGTAAAAATTTCAGATCAATTCGACTCTTTCAGAAATTTCGAAAAATTCCTGGACTAAGCACAAAAGTTTATTTTTTCAGCAAGATCAAATCAATAACTACCATAGATCACCCCAAAGGTTTTACTTGGCTCAAACACTAATTGAAACACAAAAACACAATTATTACAGAAGTAATAATGTGGGAAACACTCAAAATGAAAGCAAAAACAGAACACAAAAATAAAATTGGGTTGCCTCCCAACAAGTGCTATTGTTTAACGCCCCTAGCTAGGCATAATGGTTTGAATGATGCTCACATAAAAAGTAGTATTTGAAACATTCAACAGAGCATCATGAATCTCATGAAAAGCACATTTAAGTCTAACCCACTTCCTATGCATAGAGATTTTGTGAGCAAACAAATTATGGAGGCAAGAATCAACTAGCATAGGAAGGCAAAACAAGCACAACTTCAAAACTTTGAACACATAGAGAGGAAACTTGATATTATTGCAATTCCTACAAGCATATGTTCATCCCTCATAATAAATTTCAGTAGCATCATGAAGTAATCTCACAATATAACTATCATACAAAACATTCTTTTCATGATCAATTATAGCATACGTGTCATCACCAAAATTTGGGGAACAAGAAATGTCATCTTCATCAAGCATAGCATCCCCAAGGTTTTGGTATTGCATATCATTAGCATAATGGATATTTAGAGAATTCATACTAACAACATGGCAATCATGCTTTTCATTCAAGGAACTATCATGAATCTCCTTATAAATTTCTTCATCAAAATTTTCATGATTTTCAAGCAAAACTCCAGAGAGAATCAAGTACACTCAACTCACTAGCAATTGGTTCATCATAATTTGGTCTTTTGAAAAGATTAGCAAGTGGATGAGGATCCATATCAATAGATTTCTAGAAAGCGAAGATGCAAACAAATAGAACGCACATGGCAACACAAGCAAACATAGCAACAAGAGATCTGACGAGAAAAAGGCACACAAAAAGGAGGGGCAAATAAAATGGCAAATTTCTAAAGTGGGGGAGAGGAAAACGAAAGGGAAATGGCTAATAATCTACATGCAAGAGATGAGTTTGTGATGGGTACTTGATAAGCTTGATATGTATCCTCCCCGGCAACGGCGCCATAAATCCTTCTTGCTACCTCTTAAGCTTGTGTTGTTTTCCCTTGAAGAGGAAAGGGTGATGCAGCGAAGTAGATAAGTATTTCCCTCAGTTTTTGAGAACCAAGGTCTCAATCCAGTAGGACGAACAAGAAAGTCAACAATGGATGCACCTACAAAAAAAAAGCTCTTGCACCCAATGCTATAAAGGGGTTGTCAATCCCTTCACGGTTATTTGCAAAGATTATATATGAAAGAGATAGATGTAAACGAGTGCGAAAAGTAAAAGGTAAAGAAACTGAAGCAATATATTTTGTTTTTTTGGTTTAGAGATCTGAAAGTATATGATGGAAAATAGGCCATGGGGCCAAAGGTTCCACTAGAGGCTTCTCTCTTGAAGGAAATTATTATGGTGGGTAAACAAACTACTGTCAAGCAATTGATAGAAAAGCGAATAATCATGTAGTTATCCAAGACAATGATCGTGCATAGAGGCATCACGTCCATGACAAGTAGACCGAAATGATTTTGCATTTACTACAGTTACTCCACACATCGACTGGCTCCTGCCTACGTCTAGAGTATTAAGTTCATGAAGAACAAAGTAACACATTAAGAAAGATGACAAGATGTAGAGCGATAAAATCAAGCAATATGATGAAAACCCCATCTTGTTACCCTTGATGGCAACAGTACAATACGTGCCTCACTACCCCTACTATGTCACTGGGTGACGAGACCGCAAGATTGAACCCAAAACCAAGCACTTCTCCCATTGCAAGAATTACCAATCTAGTTAGCCAAACCAAACCAATAACTCGAAGAGAACTGCAAGGATATGAAATCAAGAAAATACGAATTCAGAGGAGATTCAAATAAGATTCATGGATAATCTGAACATAAACTCACAATTCATCGGATCTTGACAAACACAGCACAAAAGAGGATTACATCAGATAGATCTCCATGAAGATCATGAAGAACATGGTATTGAAGATCAAAGAGAGAGAAGAGGCCATCTAGCTATTAGCTATGGACCCATAGGTTTGTGGTGGACTACTCATGCATCATCGGAGGGGCAATGGAGTTGATGTAGATGCCCTCCGTGATTGAAACCACCTCCGACAGATTACCGGAATAGGCTCGAAGATTGGATCTCTTGGGAACGGAGGCTTCCGACGGCGGATAAGTATTTGAGTTGCTATTTTTGATGTTGCGGGAATATTTGGGTATTTATAGGCTCAAAATTAGGGTTAGGAGACCTGCCACAGAGCGACAAGCCTGCTAGGCGCGACAAGGGGGTCCCGCGCCTAGCAGGCTTGTGGCGCCCTGGCTCCTCCCCTGACATGCACTCCTGGCTTTATTGACTTGTTTCCTTCTAGAAAATTTCTTTCGAACGTTTTATTCCATTTGGGCTCCGTTTCATATTCCATATCTACAAAACTCAAAAAAGGAGAAAAACAGAAACTGGCCCTTGGCTCTAAATTAATAGGTTTGTCCCAAAAATAATATAAAATAGCATATTAATACATATGAAACATCCAAAACAGATAATATAATAGGATGAAATCGAGGAAAATTATAGATACGTTGGATACGTATCATCAGTCACCCGAGGAAAAGCTAGATAACACATATTGGACAATTCACTTTGGTGGATCTAGACAGTTCGAAGGGTCGGGGCTGGAGTTGTCTTGACTTCCCCCGAAGAGGACAAGTTCTGTTACGTGCTAAGGCTGATGTTTCCTTGTACTAACAATCTAGCTGAGTATGAAGCCTTACTTCATGGCCTCCGTTTTGCTAAGGAGATGAACCTGAGACGGGTTAGATGCCTCAGCGACTTAGATCTCGTGGCTCAACAAGTTTCAGGCACGTGAGATTCTAAGGACCCACGGATGGCGGCTTACTATCAGGCACTGGACATCATTGCTGGTCACTTGAAGGGTTATGAGCTGGATCATATAGACCATCGCAAGAATGAGGAGGCTGATGCATTATCAAGGCTGGGCTCTCAGCGTAAGCCGGTGCCACCTAATGTCTTCTTGGATCTATTATATCACCCGTCTGTTAAGCTACCTTCAGAGGAGGATCTGGCTACACCTGACCCAGAAGGGCAGCTGGTGGCGGCTCTACATGCTATTCCTGATTGGACGTTGCCTTACCTGGCGTACCTGACTCGTGGTGAGTTACCGAAGGACGAGACTTTGGCACGACAAATCGTGAGGCGATCTATGTCCATGACCATCGTCAACGGCGAATTACATAAGTGCAGCATCATCGGCGTTTTTCAGCGTTGTGTTTCTCCTGAAGAGGGGAGGGAGATATTAAATGAAATACATGCCGACGACTGTGGTCATCACGCCGGCTCAACATCTTTGGTGGCCAAGGCTTTTCGGCATGGTTTTTTCTGGCTGACGGCTGATAAGGATGCAGAGGGCTTGGTCACCAAGTGTGATGGATGTCACAAGTTCGAGCGATGTGCTCACGTGCCGGCTCAGGAATTATGGATGCTTCCAATCACTTGGCCTTTCTTGATCTGGGATCTTGATATGGTTGGACGTTTCAAGAGATCTAAAGACAAGAAGACCAACCTTTTGGTGGCGGTGGATAAGTTTACCAAGTGGGTGGAGGCTGAGCCGGTTAGTAAATGTGATGCGGCCATGACGGTTCAGTTTGTCAAAAAATTGATCTACCATTTTGGTTACCCTCATAGTATCATCAAGGAAAATGGGACAAATCTGTCCAAGGGGGCTATGAAGGCATTCTGTGAAAGTGAGCACATCTGGCTGACGTCTCTGCTGTTGCTCATCCATAGTCCAATGGCCAGGCAAAACGTGCTAACTAGGAGATGTTGAGAGGAATCAAGCCCCAACTTATGGTTCCTCTCCAACAAACACTGGGTTGTTGGGTTGAGGAGTTACCGTCAGTTCTCTGGAGCATCAGAACTACCCCCAACAGATCAACAAGCTATATGCCTTTCTTCATGGTTTACGGTGCAGAGGTCGTGTTGCCAAGTGATATATGTCATGACTTGCCACGAGTGACCGCTTACATTGAAATGGATAATGGGACGACGCATCACGACGCGTTAGATGCTTTGGATGAAGAGTGGGATCTTGCAGTAGCTCGATTGATGATTTATCAAGAAGACTCGCGTCGCTATCATAGCCGCAGAGTTAAGACCTGGATGTTTCAGGAAGGCGACTTGGTGTTACATTTGATTCAAGATCAGATGGATGCACAAAAGTTATCTCCCCCTTGGGAAGGATCTTTTGTGGTCGGTAGAAACCTGAACAATGGATCATATTATCTCATTGATTTACGGAACGAATCACATACTTCCGGGCAGGAGACCCACTGGCCATGGAATACCGCTCATATGCGTCCTTACTATACTTGAGTCATTGACTCCCATCATTGTACATAAATCCACCGTTGTATATTTTTTTTAATATAATAAAGTTGGCATCCCTGCAAGACGGGGCCTCTACCCTTTTTGGCATTTCAGATTTGTGCAAAGGTGGATACTTCCACATGATCATTTGGGGGCTTCCAACCCATCAGGTTTAGTTTACTCCCTCTTGATCGGCTCTTCAACCAAAATAGCACCATTGTACAACGGCTTACAGGACGGTGGCTTACAAATTGGCGGTCCACAAGATGGCGGCTTATGAGTTGGCGGTCCACAAGGTGGCGTCTTACAAGTTGGCGTTCCTCAAGACGGCGACGTACAAGATGGTGCAAAAGTTGACTCCATCAACAAGGTCATTTGGGGGCTTCGAACCCATCGGGTTTAGCTTACACACCCTCTTGATCGGCTTTTCAGCCACCATAAGGCGGGTTGTATACCCCAAACGTTGACTCCGTGAACAAGGTCATTTGGGGGATTCCAACCCACCGAGTTGAGCTTACACACCCTCTTGATCGGCTCTTCAGCCACCGTAAGTTGGAGTTAAACCTTCCTGTATGCTGCTGCTGCTTCGCTAGGTGACCCGCCAAACTCTTACCAGTTAATCTCGACTAGAGACCCTGAGCTGTTAAAAGTATTTGACAGGCACTCTCACTAGAGACCCTGTACTGGTCAAGGTTAAACCGGCGGATCTTAACACCAGAGGGCCTGCTTACAGAGAGCGAGGATAAACTCACCCATCTACTGCTGACTCTCCGCTATGTGGCCCGTTCGTACTCTTAAACAGTTATTCTTTTAAAGACCCTACACTATTTAAGGTTCAAGCGACGGATTTATGTCACGTGAGAGGTGGCCTATGGCCCCTGGAGGTACTCATACCCTGCTATGTCTATCTCTGGTTCGTTGCGCTCTTATCAGTTAATCTCGCCTAGAGACCCTGGGCCGCTCAAAGGATTTGATGGTCACTCTCGCTCGAGACCATATACTGTTAAGAGTTCAAGCATCAAGTCCACCCATAAGAACCCATGCCCTGTTGCGTCTCTCTCTGGTTCGTTGCGCTCTTATCAGTTAATCTCGTCTAGAGACCCCGAGCTGCTCAAAGGAGTTGACGGTCACTCTCACTAGAGACCCTGTACTGATAAGAGTTCAAGCATCGATTCCACCTAGAAGAACCGGCATATGAGTTTTCGAAAAACATAGATGGAAGAGAAAGCAAGGTTATAAAAGATTTTAGCATCTCCGGGTTGTGCTTCTTCAAGCCGCCCTCACAACAATGCAGAACATATTCTGTCTTGTTTGTTTTTGCAGGATTTATCTCCTACAATGAGCTGCCGTTAAGTATGATGAAAGATGTGGGAAGAATACAAGGCGGATCAAAGTTCATAAAGTGGTGCCAATTCCATACGTGCGCGGGTCCACGGTTGAGGCAATCATGTTTTGCTATGCCTATAAAGCTCTCCAGGAGCCCAAACTATAATGCACTTAAAGTTTTTGTACACTTTCAACCTTGGTGGCTTAGCAGGCCTGGTGTCCTTTAGACATGAGCAATGGGTTTAAAATCGCCTTTGGGTCATCCCTCGTCGTGTCTTCGACCTCTTTGATCTGAAGATTTTCCATATCCGAGTTGCAGTTTATTAAAGCTTCAAATTGAGCCTCATCAAAGAGGGGAGACGGTTCAACTTTAGGACCAAAGAGTGGCTTATGGCGTGCAGGAATTAAGTCCCTAGATTCAAAAGTTGGGCAGCGTATCCATTTGCTATCGGCATCGTAAGCTGCCTAGTAGGAGGTCAGGTCAATCTCATTGACAAGGGTTGATGCAAGCACTCGGGAGGCCTTCATGCAGTTGGCATAGTCAGTTTCAGTAAAGTCAGACCCATTGTACTTCTTGGACGGGAAGCCATCCAGCATTTCTTCGGGGGTCAGCTCAATGGCAAAGGCTAGAGACCAGCTTAGGACGGCCATCGCCCCCTTCCTGGCGGCTGATCGCCTTAGCTCCTCAATCTGCTTGGGCAGAGTCGACAAAACAACTATTACTCCCTTCATGTATTTGGGGACGCCTTTTTCAGTCATCAGGGTTTTGATGGTGTAGAGAGTCCCATTATACAATTGTCCTGTCAAGGTGTATATTGCCTTCAACTTCAACAAAATGTCAAAAGATAGTTGGCGGCTCCTTTGGCCTGCAAACAAAGTCAAACATTATAAGCCGCCTGAAAAGTTTTTACAAACAGAGCAAGAAAATTTTCTAAGTTTTAAGTTCTTACCAAAGATAGGAGCAATCATCTTGGATATATGGCGCTTGAGGGTGGTCAGTTATTCTAATACAAGCTTGAGCTGCTTGTCAACGTTGTCTGCACGTTTTGTGAGGGTGGCTTGTTCACACTCGGCAGTCTTTTTGAAGGTAGCAAAATCAGCTTGGACATTCTGAAGTGTTTCAATGACAACCCGCAATTTCTCTTCCGCCACATCCCAGGTAGTTTGATGGGAGGCAATGTTTTCCCTTGAGCCGACCAGATCATACTTGACCGTGTCCAAAGCTTCCCGAATCATACAAGTATATTTCATGGACATTAAGTCGCCAAGATGAAATTGTAGTGTGCCAAAATTGTGAAACTATTATGATACATGTCCCAAGCAGATTGCAGGAAATATACTTGACACGTGGGGGCTAATGTATGTTTTGTTATCTCAAGGTCTACAATGAAGTTTCGGCTCATCTTTGTAAAGTTAAGCCGGCACTTGGGGGTCACTTGGCACTTTGAGGTAATGAAGTCCTGGCTCATCTTCGTAAAGTTAAGTTGGCACTTGGGGGCTACACTTGGCGAGTTTTCTCAAACATTGAAATTCTGATTCATCATTATCATAATGACCCGGACTTGGGGGCTACACTTGGATCTAAATTTCAAGTAAGTAATGGCTTATTATAGATATTAACCCGTTGCATGGGGGCTACAGGTTAAGTTATTTGCAGTATGACATAATTCGGAAGACCCGTTCTACTATTTGCAATACTAAACCAGCTCTTGGGAGCTACGTAAGGGTATACAGAAAAGCAAGAGAAGAAGGTTACCTCATATTTTTTCTTCATTAGCCCGACAAGCTTGGACACCATATTGTGGCTGGCAGAAAGGCGGTTCAGAGAACCAGCATGCAAGTCATCTGTAGTCATTTCCTCTAATGCAGGGAATTCAAAATCAAGCTTCTCTGGTGAGAACGTTTCAGACTTGCTGGTGTGTTTTGTTAACACATGAGGAGCAAGGGATTGTTGGCCCGTCCCAGTAATGACAACTTCTGGATGAGCCACTTCGGTGGCTGTTGAAGGGCTGGGCGGCTTAGGATCCGCCGCTGGAGGACTCGGAGGAGTAGCCATGTTGTGATCCGCCTGCTTAGAGGACCGAGGAATGTTTTCAGGTGCACCCTTCCCGGCATCAGAAGGCTCAGTATGAGCTGTAGGGGAGTCCGGCTTAGCATTCGCCGGATCTTGGACAATAGGAGTGACGGTAGACCCGCCTTCCTTCCTCCGTTTGGCTTGAGCCCTGAAAGCAAACAAAAATCATTTTGCAGCACAAGGACAATAATGATAATGTGTATTATGAAAGTTAAAGATACATGCTCTGGATTGATTTTCAAAGGAGGAAGCTTGGATGCGGTTGAGTCGCCACATGAAGGGGGCGACTCCTGAAAAATTAAAAGTCAGCAAAAACAAAGTAAGGTAACATGGAAAAAGTCTCATACATATGTTGGGATTGGTTGAAATAGTACCTGGCACGTCACTTCTAGGGAGCCAAAGAGTTTGGTAAGCCGGCAATGAGATCCTCAGAGCCGGTGCTCCGGGTCTGACGTTGAGAAACGAGTTGTTGTTGTTTCAAAGGAAATTTGGGATCTAAGTAAGCAAGAGGATGTGAAAATGGAACTTTTTTGGACGACCCGCCGTATTTTCTCTCGCGGTAAGACCTCTGAGTCGGAGGAAATGTAAGTTGACTCTGGGGCGTTGACGTGACTTGTTTCCGCTTCTTACTATGTACGATTACCGTCAATAAGTTGCACAAAGAGACGGACAAGGGAATCAAGTTCTACCTTTGAATCGTCAAGTTCAAGCAGTTCCCGAGAAATAGTTTTCTTCTTGCGACCACAGGCTTTACCCGCCTGAGACTTCTTCACGGGTGGAGTATAATTTTTCTTCCAGAAGTTAGAGCCAGCCTGTGTGTAAGCCGCCAAAGGGTTAAAGGAGCAAGGCAGAAGGTCAAGATAAGAACAAGCAGTTTCATGAAGAAATTTTTCTTACATCTGGAGCTCGGTTCTTGACGCAGAAAGGTTTTAACCCAGTTTTGTTGCAAACCACCTAGGTTTCAATGAGAAGTGATTTGACAACAGAGTTGACATCTTGTTCTGTCACGTGAGTGTGGTTGAAACAGAGAGGGTCATCCCTTTCACCTGTGTATTCACACATAAGCCGGTCGCACCGGCTTAATCGCAAGACTTGCCATGATACCCAGCAACGGGTCAGGTCGACACTAGTTAAACTATTCGCCAGAAGTGCCTTGATCTTTGCAAAAGCTGGAGCATACTTCACTCGATCTGGCGGACATCCGGTCCGGAAGCTTGGTGGAAGTGCAAAGGCGGGTAGGACGATAACCCGGCAGTGGATTCTCCTCTTTGGGTTAGGTGTCTTGGCAGTAAAACCAAGTCTTATTCTAGTCCTTGGGGTGGCTTGGCAAGAGGGAAGCTGGATAGGGCAGATCTCTCCGTCTTTGGATGGAGACGCCACCCAATTCTAAACTTGGTCCAACCGCCACTTCAGTTTGCCGATTGACATAGAAGAAATCACTGAAGAGGTCGACAGACGACTCTTCTTGTAGATATACTTCACATAGGACTTGAAACTGGCACATATTCATAACAGAGTTTGGGGCTATGTCCTGAGGGTGAAGTTTGAAGAAGTGAAGAACATCCTGGAAGAATTTTGACCCAGGCAGGCAGAAACCACGGAGGTGGTGATCAGTGAATATGACAACCTCCCCTTCCTTCAGGGTAGGCTGATTTCTGACCCTAGGACCCGCCAATGAATGACATCCTGAGCCGGCAATGAACCAGTCTCTACGAATTCAAGCAGGAGCTATTTGGTGACTTCAAAGTCAACCCCGTCACAGGATGAGGGTGCTCTTGACATGGTGGCGGGTCAAACCGTGAGAAAGTGCAAGATGTGGCAGTTTAGAAACGCCAGAAAATCAAGATGGCTATGGTTAACATAATGGTGGGGCGCTAAGCCGCCAGAACATTTTATCAGAAAGCCGGTGACTCGATGGCAGGTTAGGTGGGCAAGGCAGTGCTAAAGTGTTGCTAAGTACAGGCAAACAGATTTCAAATATTAAAGCTATGACTACAGATCTACAGGCAAGGATAAAAAGAAATATATTCAAGACCTAAAAATGACAGTGGAGGAACAAGTGGCCAGTTCACAGAGAAGGGTGATGAGGAGATCTATAATTAGCATATATTGACGTTCAAAGAAAGCTGCCACGACGGACTAACGACATTACGAGATTCAAGGAAGAGCTTGGCAATCTACATTACATGGGGTAATCTGATGAACGGGGGAGAACGCTAAACGAAAACCCAACGAACACGGGGGGATTATATCAAGGTGGCCATAGATTCAACAAGGGTTGAGATGATACCTCGCAGATGTGGACGAACGGGCAAAACTCTAGACGGAATCAGGATGATGCGGCGGCCGGTGTTTAGGACGACAGTGAGATCCGGTCTGCGCTGCGGAGCTCTAGAGGAATAGGGCGTCTGGAGGAAGGACAAGAAGACAGGGGCAGACGAGAAGGAAAAAGGGACCCCTCGTGTTCCTACTTATGATATGGGATGGCAAACAGTGCGCGCGAGAATCGAGGAGGCACAGTGACGATTGACCGAAGTAGACGCCTCAATTTTTGGGCCAACCATTTAATGAGAGGAACCGTTGCGGTCGTTACAGAATGACATCATGGCGGGTTATGAGTTTTCTTCTTTCAAGTGACAAAGACGCAAGACTCGCCGCCAAATGAATTGGAAGATTGACATCGACATGCTCAAATCAAACTGGGGCCTAATGTTAGGGATATAACACCGTGGTAAGACCCGCCCAGGAGGGTCCGGGTCATACCTGGAGGATAGTAATCAAGTGGGCCATAAGATGAAGGCTGGGCCGCGTGGCAGCTTGCCAGATGGGACAAGATGGAGGCCTAGAGACAGAAGATGGTGTTAGACCCGGGCGGTTGAGCCGCCCGGAGGCGGCTTAGAGGCAGGATTGAATACGGTGTAAGAGCCAGTTTGAGACTCGTGTAACCTAGGGCCTTGACCTCCTATATAAAGGCGAGACCCTGGGGTGGCTTAGACACAAAACCAATGTATCTATAATTTTTCATGATGTCATGCTATTATATTGTCTGTTTTGGATGTTTTATATGCATTAATATGCTATTTTATATTATTTTTGGTACTAACCTATAAATCTAGAGCCAAGTGCCAGTTTCTGTTTTTTCCTTGTTTTTGTGTTTTGCAGATATGGAATATTAAACGGAGTCCAAATGGAATAAAACCTTCGGAAGGAATTTTTCTAGAAGGAAACAAGTCGATCAAGCTTGGAGTGCACGTCATGGGAGGTGCTAGGGCGCCACAAGCCTGCTAGGCGCGCCCCCCTGGCCGCGCCTAGCAGGCTTGTCGCCTCCTGGCAGGTCTCCTAACCCGAATTCTTGGCCTATAAATACCCAAATATTCCCCCAAGCCTCGCAAATGCTTTTCTGCCGTTGGAAGCCTCCATTCCCGAGAGATCCAATCTTGGAGCCTTTTCCTGTAATCTTTCGGATGGGTATTCGATCACAGAGGGCATCTACATCAATATCATTGGCCCTCTGATGATGCGTGATTAGTCCACCATAGACCTACGAGTCCATAGCTAGTATCTAGGTGGCTTCTCTTCTCTCTTTGCTCTTCAATACCTTGTTCTTCATGATCTTCATGGAGATCTATCCGATGTAATCCGTTTTTGTGCTGTGTTTGTCAAGATCCGATGAATAATGAGTTTATGTTCAGATTATCCATGAATCTTATTTGAATCTCCTCTCAATTCTTATTTTCATGATTTCATATCCTTGCAAGGCTCTTCGAGTTATTGGTTTGGTTTGGCCAACTAGATTAGTAATTCTTGCAATGGGAGAAGTTCTTGGTTTTGGGTTCAATCTTGTGGTGTCCTCACCCAGTGACATAGTAGGGGTAGCGAGGCACGTATTGTATTGTTGCCATCAAGGGTAACAATATGGGGTTTTCATCATATTGCTTGAGTTTATCCCTCTACATCATGTCATCTTTCTTAATGCGTTAATCTGTTCTTCATGAACTTAATACTCTAGATGCAGGCAGGAGTCGGTCCATGTGTGGAGTAATAGTAGTACATGTAGAATCGTTTCGGTCTACTTGTCATGGACGTGATGCCTATATGCATGATCATTGCCTTGGATAACTACATGATTATGCACTTTTCTATCAATTTCTTGATAGTAATTTGTTTACCCACCATGATATTTGCCTTCAAGAGAGAAGCCTCTAGTGAAACCTATGGCCCCGGGTATCTTTTCCATCATATACTTTCAGATCTATAAACCAAAAAACTTAAAAATATATTGCTGCAATTTATTTTTCTTTTAATTTCTGCACTCGTTTACATCTATATCTTTCAGCTCTAATCCTTGCAAATAACTGTGAAGGGATTGACAACTCCTTTATAGCATTGGGTGCAAGAGTTTGATTGTTTGTGTAGGCACATCCATTGGTTACTTGCTTGTTCCTACTGGATTGATACCTTGGTTCTCAAAAACCGAGGGAAATACTTATCTACTTGGCTGCATCACCCTTTCCTCTTCAAGGGAAAACCAACACAAGCTCAAGAGGTTGCAACAGGTAGTCCTTAAGGCATTTTGAAGAATAATCTCCTCTTCACCTGTAGCATACTCAAGCTCTAGCCCCTCAAATCCGCCCATTATTTCATCCACCCCGACAATAGCAAAGCCAGCTGCAACTGAAGTGAAATGGAAAGTTGCATCAGGTCGAGGAGGTAAGACATAGCTGACCACCGCCTTCAAAGTGAGGTTATCGCACTTTGCCATTAGCACACAATGTTCATTATCCGTGATACCATCCACGAGGTAGCGAGGAGCCGTGCTATCAGGCTGAACGAGCTCCAAGGAAGCCATGCTACTTCTCCGCTGAGATGGTGCGGTAGCATCATGCGTAGTCTCCAATGAAGGATCTTCGTGCCGCTAAGATGGTTGGCCGGTAGCTCGCTGTATCTTAAGTGTCTCTAATTTCGCCAATCTTTCATTCATCTTCTGCATTTCGCTTGCTTCCTCTTTCTTCTTTCTCTATCGGCTTCTGTAACCTGTGCTGGCGGGAAACCCAACCTTCCACAGAACGGATCCTGATGTTCCTCGTGTTCGTCCACGGTATTTAGGATTCCCGAGGGCCAATGACAGCTTGTCCTTCTCTTTGTCGGGATGGAACATCCGTTCTAGTGCTTTCTTGATTGATTCCTCAAGCTTTTTGATGGGTATTTCAAGTTGAGCTTTCGTCCAGACACACTTCCCTTATTTTGGGTCAAAAGTTCCCCCAACCCCGAAGAACCAAGTCCTTGCCCGATCTGGCCAGTGTAATGTTGCTGGTTGGACACCTTTGTCGCACGAAGGTCGGGCTTTACTATAGCCACGTGACCCCGTAACATGGTGATACTGGTTCTTTGCGGCATTTTTCTTATTTGTATGTGACCTTTTCATAGCCTTCTCCGATTTCTTGAAGGCCAGAAATGTGGGCTAGTGATCTTGCATCTTCAAGTATTTACCGGTGAATTCTGGAGTCTCGTCTTTCTCGACAAACTTTCTGTTCAATAGTTTCTTCCAGTTCTTGAATAGTTCAGCCATCTTCTTAAGAGAAAACAGGTTGAACTTTCGTTGTATAACTGGGTTATTCGTATCCTCTTTTGGCAGCAGGCTGAAATTTCGCATCAGCGAGTTCCAAAGATCATCTTTCAGTCTATCTTGGACATAAGGAACTTCAGGATCCTTCTTCTTATTCCATTCTTGGATGCTGATCGGGATGCTGTCCATAACAATAACTCCACACTAATGTATAAATTTTTCCTTGGTCCACTTGGGTGCAATCGGTTGGCCTTCTCGAGAGACGTCTTTGATCGTGAACCTTTCATCGGGGTCCAACCTTTTCTTCGGGCCTCGTCTCCTTACCAAAGTTTGGCTCCGTCCGGATGGCTAGAAGAAGAAAGAAGCATTAATATATGTACAAACAAAACAATTAATTCATCTAGTTAGCAGAGGATTAATTAATATGTATATGTATATATATATATACCTCGCCGGACTTTGAAACAGTTAAGGCTCCCTTCTCCATTCGATCATCGGAGCCGTCATGTTCTCCTTCGTCCTCCATTAGACCACAGGAGTCGTCATGATCTCCTTCCTCCTCACAGGAGTCATCATCCTCTCTTTCCTCACCATCGGTCTCATTGAGAAACAACAAGGCGATATCACCTCCGGCTAGGATTATGTCGCCCAACAACTCTTCTTTTTCTAAGTCTTCGTGCATAGTTTCTACAAATATTACAACATGGCAATATACAACCATGAGATATGGATTAGTGGCAATCATAGACTTAATCACAACAAGGAATCATATGCATGTGAGAAATGGATTAGTGGCAAACATCATGCAAAGTTCACAAGTTTAATAACAACCAGTTTTAGACGATCGTCGAGGACTCCTCCTCCCTCATGTTTAATGAGTCGTCCTATCTTTCAAGAGAGGATAATTTGCGAACCGCCTCCCCCTCATGTCAAAGTTATCGGGGATATGTTGCATTTCTGTGAGAGTTAGGGGTGTTCTAACGCGGCAGTGCACAATATAGGTGAAGGGGGATAACATCCGGGAATGTTATTCCGGAGTGCTGCATTTTCTGATAGATGAAACGGAGGGGGACAGTTCCAGGTTTGCTATGCTAGCTTCTTGTGACACACGAACAGAGGGCATATTCGGACTCGTCATAATTTTCTGATCAATTTTCATCATATCAACATTTTCTATATATATATATATATATATATATATATATATATATATATACATCCATCCATCTATCTTGAGCAGAGTAGATGATCACCATTGATCTATAGTTCTAACGGAGACACTTCATATAAGTGTTTTACTCTACATCAACATTTTCTAAATATATATACATTGATCCATCCATCGATCTTGAGAAGAGTAGCTTGTATGCCACAACATTCCTAAAGTTTGCCACAACTTTGCCATATAATTAGGGTCAAAAGCTCTAAATTCCATAACTTTGCCACAACAAAAATTTCTTCAATGAACATCAAAATGATCTCTAAATAAACTCTGAAGACAAAATGACCATCCATCCATCTAAACATATCTATCTATCCATCCAACATCTCATACATATCTGATGTAACAAACATAGAATGGCATGGCAGAAACATAGCAAGGACAAAATGAACTCTACGAAAGTTTTCTGCCAGAGTTCATTCTCAATGAGTATAATTTATAAACGCATTTAATCAAAGGAGAAAAGTTTTTAATATCAATATCTTGAATACCAGGGCCCCCTTGAATTTTAGGGCACCATAATACAGTCCACCTAGCCAACCAATACTTCTTGGATTCATTATTGCATTGCAAAAAAAAATCTAGATCTAAAGTAATCCAGATGCAGAAGTACCTCTTTCGATAAGTGGAGGAAATGCAACATGTATAGAACCAGGTTGTTGAAAACGAAATGGATGAAAATCGATCGCCCCGCATATGACAAGAGTTTGGCCTTCCAACTGGCTTGTTGTTTCTAAGGTCTCTCCTCCACATGCTTACACTCAGCGATAGTTAAGCGCCGATAAAGAGCTCCTAAAATGCGGAAAAAGCATCTTTAGGTTTCTTGCTTTATCTATGTCTTTATCCAGAAAATGTATAGTTGTATTGTAAAATAGACAAACCTTCTTATACTAAATGGGGAATAATACCGCTAATCTGACTGACCACTAGAGCCCTCTCAACAAGTATAGCAAACATATCGGCCATGATGTTGAACAAAATAAGGGATCGTGGGTCCCCTTGGCGGCGATCCTTCTTAGTTTGAAAATAATTGCCAACATCATCATCGACGTTGATAGCCACCTATCTACATAGACATAACTCTCTACCCATCAACACCATTTTGACAAAAGCCCCTTCATACATAAATTTGTAAAAAAACAACCATTTGACTTTATGATAGGCCTTTTCGAAGTCAATTTTGAAGACGACTCAGCCTCAAGCTTTTACGGTGATGCTCATGTACGATTTCATGCAACACAACAAATTCATCTAGTATGTCTCGTCCTTGCATAAAAGTTGTTTGAGTGCGTTTGACCACATGGTCAGCCATCCAGTTCGACAGATTTGTTCCAAGCTTCGTAAAGATTTAAAGCCGACATTTAGAAGGCAAATCAGTCGACGTTGTTGAATAGGACAAGCCTCCTTAGTCTTGGGTAGTAAAATAATTTCCCTAAGTTTAAACGGCAATGTCAAGGGTTATGGTATGTAGTTGGTTAAACAACTGAACCATGTCCACCTTAATCGCATCGCAAGAACTTGTTGTGTTTGATTTGAACCATGTCCACCTAAAACTTCATTGAAAAATCGTCTGGACCATACAACTTGTTGTGTTTCATTTGAAACACCGCAGTCCAAATTTCCTCCTTGGGGAATAGAGAGGTTAAAAACTCATTTTCTGCCTCTCAAACTTGAGGAATGTTATGAGTATTAGAGTCATCTAGCGCAAAAGGGATTTCAGCTGAAGGTCCAAAAAGCTCTTTGTAATACTAAGGAATGAAGTTTCTGAACGGTACATCCAGCTTTCGTCCTAGTCAATAGCGAAAGTACGTTTCTTTCTATGCCTGCCATTCAAGATCATCTGAAATTATTTTATTCTCATCACCTTGAACAAGCGAGTCAGCCTTGCAACGTTGGTACCATTTTATCTCTTCGTCACAGAAAAGGCAGGCTCATCACCTTGAACAAGTAAGTCGGCCTTGCAACGTTGGTACCATTTAATTTCTTCGTCAAGTAAAAAGCTGGCAATCTGGGCAGGAATTTGTACTGCCGATGTCAAAGTGGTGCTACTTGCACATGGGCTGGAATCAAACGGAATCGAATCCGCTTCCATATTTGTGTGGATCGGGAGCTAACCTGTGAAAACTAAGGCGTGATGTTCACCGGATTCCAAAACCTCGTATGGTGCACGCAAGAAACACCCATTTGCAGGAAAAATATTGTTGCCCTTTCACAGGTCCAGAGATGGCAGCAAGTTTTCTATGATATATTTTGGTAAGGAAATGACCGAGCTCATCGATCAACACGCACTTTGCCTCCTTAATCTGTTAATAATTATATTAGTTAATCTGCAAGTTGCATATTTGGATGAGTAGCTAACTATACTTGACTTACTTTAGTTCATTCATATAAAGGGCCTATAGGGTCGGGAAGTGCATGAATGAACACGGCTATATATAAACCCACTCTGAGACACACATTTCGAAAAGCCAAAAAAATATGTTCCTGAACCGGGTAGATATGAACCCTCTTTTAAAAAATGTATTTTAAACACACTTTATAATGTTAATTTTTTTAAACAAATTGGTGCATACATGTTTGTAAAAAAATATGTCAGCGGCACAAAGTTTTGTGAAAAAAGAGGAATTTTCCTTTTGTTCAGTAAAAAAGTAAAATTTTAGTGCTTCTAATACCGTTCTGCGACATAATGTTTTGTCCTTTATACATATGTCACAAAAAATTCATTTATCCGTGAAACTTTCTGCCCACACATAGAATATGGAGATGTCCCCGTGCACCTTTCGTCAGTATATTTTTGATATTTTAAAATATGTTTTTCAAAGTGGATTCATAGGTACCCGAGTTTATCCATGCACTTCCGCACTTCCAGCAGTACATGCTCACACACAACCATCTATTAATTGGACGACTGGAGTGAAGATCTAGCTAGCTAGCTAGCAGATAATTAAGGAGTTGAGTGAATATAGTGCTTAATTAAGGGGATCGAAGAGCTATCATGGTGAGGGTCAAGATTGTGATTATGAGGATTGAGAACAGGAGCAGCAGGCAGGTCAGCTTTTCCAAGCGGCGTCGTGGCCTGCTGAAGAAAGCACGTGAGCTGGTCATCCTCTCCGATGTTCAGGTTGGTGTCATCTTCTTCTCCTCCCAGCGGCCTCTGAAGGTATGCCAGCTCCACCACGGCCATCCCTTCCATCATTCAAAACTACCAATCTGCACAAGAGCACCATCCACTATAAGAATAACTGCTTACGCCGACGGCCTAATCTACGCTGACAGCCATCGTCGGCATAGATCCCTATATGCCGACGGCTGGCAAAATGCCGTAGGCGTAGAAAAGCCGTCGGCAAAGTGAGCCCTACGCCGACGGGGCCGTAGGCGTATAAAAGCCGTCGGCATATCTTGCTCTATGCCGACCCAGGTCGTTGGTATATGTGGGTCGTCGGCTTAGAGGTGACGTAGGCGACCCAAGGGTGGGATGATGGTCTGACGCCGTCAGATCTTTGCCGACGGTTCTGACGGAGGCCGTCGGCTTTGAGGTGACGTCATCGATCCGCGGCGCGTGGCACGTCATCGATCCGAGGCGCGTGGTGGGCCGTTCCTCGTCAATGCAAGCACAGGTATGTCGACGGTTATGCCGTTGGCATATTTGTTTTGTCTGTTTTTTATGTGTTTTCTAAATACAAACCATATATTTCTATTATATTTTTTAAATCTGTTTTTAGGCAAAATTTTCTTATCTAAACATAAATACGTGTAAATTATACATCGATTTGGTGTGACCTCATGTTCTTTCGCATGAAATATTTTGAGTATGTTAGTAATATATATATATATATATACATATATATATATATACACACACACACACATATATATATATATATATGACCTCATTTCTTTCGGACAAATTATATATCTGTAATGTGATCTATGCCGCCAGGTCTTGCCCTGGGCCCTGTTACACGTCTCGAAGTGTGGTGCTAGGTGCAAGCACCCAGCACGCGGCTCTGGGCTGTGGTCCCTCTCATGGACGTCGATGCCACCGTCGCACGGAGGGGGGAAACGCTCACGTCGGGGAGACACAAAGGGAACCTTTTGGTGGGTTGGGCCCGGACCTTGATCCGAAGTGTACCTACGGCGTGACAATCATAGCCAGCTGAATATGTCCATCGGTCATACACCATCCAGTGAAAGTCAAAGGGGTAGATCCGTCCGGTCAACAGTGCGAGGGTTAGACGGGACAGGGTGTTTCGGGGGTAGCTATGCCGCCAGGTCTTGCGATGGGCCCTGTTACACGTCTGGAACTGTGGTGGCAGGCGCAAGCACCCGACACACGGCTCCGGAGTGTGACCCCCTTCACGGACGGCTCTATCGCCGGCACGTGGAGGGGGGAAACGCTCGCGTTGGGTTGACACAGAGGGAATCTTGTGGTGGGTTGGGCCAGGACCTTGTTCTAAGATGTTGCTATGGGCTGGCATATCACAACCTGGTGAATATGTCCATCGGTCATACCTCGTCCGGTGAAAGTCAAAGGGGTAGATCCGTCCGGTGTACAGGGCCAGGGTTAGACAGGACGGGGTGCTTGGGGGATAGCTATGCCGCCTGGTCTTGCAGTGGGCCGTGTTACATGTCTAGAAGTGTGGTGGCAGGCGCAAGCACCCGGCACACGGCTCCGAGGTGTGGCCCCTCTCATGGACGTCGATGCCGCCGTCGCACGGAGGGGGAAACGCTCGCGTCGGGGAGACACAAAGGGAACCTTGTGGTGGGTTGGGCCCGGACATTGATCTGAAGTGTACCTATGGCGTGACAATCACAGCCAGGTGAAAATGTTCATTGGTCATACCTCGTCCGATGAAAGTCAAAGGGGCAGACCCGTCCGGTCAACGATGCTATGGTTATACGGGACGGGGGACTTGCGGGGGTAGCGATGCCGCCAGGTCTTGCATCGGGACCTCTTATACATCTGGAAGTGTGGTGGCAGGTGCAAGCAGTCGGCACGTGGCTCCGTAGTGTGACCCTCCTCACGAACGTCACTGTCACCGTTGCACGGGGGGTGGAAACAACCACGTCGGGGAGACACCCAGGCAATCTTGCACTAGGTTGGGCCTGGACCATGATCCGGAGTGTATCTATGGGCTGGCCTATCACACCCAGGTGAAACTTTCCATCGGTCATACCTCGTTCGGTGAAAGTCAAAGGGGTAGACCCGTGCGATCAACAGTTCTAGGGTTAGACGGGACGGGGTACTTGGGGGGAGGCAATGTCGCCAGGTCTTGCATTGGGCCATTTTATACGTCTGGAAGTGTGGTGGTAGGTGCAAGCACCCGACACACGGCTCCGGGGTGTGCCCCCCCCTCCATGGACGACACCGTCCCCGTATAGGGGGCTAGGGTTAGTGCGGTCGATGGGGTTTCCCGGTGTTGCAATGCCACCGACACAGAGCATCGGGCCCTATTATATGTGTGAAAATGATGTGGCATGCGTAGGAAATTTAAAAAATTCCTAGGATCATTTAAAAAATAAATTAGAATGATTGCAAAAAAATAGAGATATGCCGACGGCAAAGCCGTCGGCATAGGTTCTACACGTGGCCCCGCAACCTATGCCGACGGCTAAGCCGTCGGCATAGGTGAACATTATCCACCCGCATGGATTCTCCTCCACTCACCTCCTCCACCCTTCTCTCTCTCGACTCCGACCCGCGCGCACTGCTCCTCTCGACCCCGACCCACCACCGCCACTCTCTCCTTGCCGCCCGTCGCCACCGCCCTACTCGCACCGCCCCCTCCGCACCGCCCGTCGCTTTCGCCCCGTCCCGGCTTAGCCACCGCCTCGCCCCGGCCTCGCCCCGGCTCGGCCCGGCCGCCGCCCGGCCACTGTCTCGCCCCTCCGCCCGGCCGTCGCCTCGCCCCACCCATCCCCGACCCTCTCCTGCCTCGCCCCGCCACCTCACCACCACCACTTGCCGCCCCTGGCCCCTTCCCCGTCTCCGGCCGCTGCCCCCGGCCCCGACCCCGACCGGCAAAGCCGCTCCTGACATCGCCCGTCCTCCCCCACCCAATTTTCGGGAACGTTGCATGGGAAACAAAAAAATTCCTACGCACACGCAAGATCTATCCATGGTGATGAGCATTTACGAGAGGGAGAGTGGATCTACATACCCTTGTAGATCGCTAAGCGGGAAGCGTTAAGAAACGCGGTTGGTGTGGTCGAACGTCTTCGCGATCCAAATCACCGAGCATCCCACGATCCATCCTGCGATCCAATCATGATCCGTCCGGCGAACTCATCAAGATCCGTCCCGCGATCTCATCATGATCCGTCTCACGATCTTGATCATGGTCCTTTCGATCTAGCGCCGAACGGACGGCATCTCTGCGTTCAGCACACGTACAGCTCGATGACGATCTCCGCCTTCTTGATCCAGCAAGAGGAGCGGAGAGTTAGACGAGTTCTCCGGCAGCGCGACGGCGTTGTGGCGATGGTCGTGGAGGAATTCCTGTAGGTCTTCGCCTAAGCACCGCTGAAAACCGATCTAGAGGAGAAACTACGATCTGGAGGAGAGGTAGCACGTGGCTATTAGGGTTAGCTTTTTCCTCTAAATCCTCTAGTATACATAGTAGGGAGGGAGGGGAGGAGGCAGCCTCAAACCCTCAAGGTTTCGTCGAAATTGGTGGTGGAGGATCCCTACTCCAATCCTATTAGGAGTACGATTCCTCGTTTCCACATAGAAACTCTTTCCACCTCTCCACCTTTGGATTTTTTCCTTCTCAAACCACTCCAGCCGCATGGGCCCTTAGAGAAGGCTTCGGCCAGCCCACCAGGGTCTGGTTTACCTCCTCCGACAGCCCATGTAGCCTCTTGGGTCAAAATATCTCTCCCGATGGTCCCCCGGTACACTACCGGCACTCCCGGTACACTACCGACGAGCCCGAAACTTTACCGGCAACCAAAACAGGACTTCCTATATATCAATCTTTACCTCTGGACCATTCCGGAGCTCCTCATGACGTCTGGAATCTCATCCGGGACTCCGAACAACCTTCGGTCACCACCATACATAACTCTATACTACCGAAATGTCACGGAACCTTAAGTCTGCAGACCCTGCGGGTTCGAGAGCTATGTAGACATAACCGAGACACCTCTATGGTCAATAACCAATAGCGGGACCTGGATGCCCATACTGGTTCCTACATATTCTACGAAGATCTTTATCGGTTGAACCTCTATGTCAAGGATTCAGTTAATCCCGTATATATGATGTTCCCTTTCTTCTTCGGTATGTTACTTGCCCGAGATTCGATCGTCGGCATCTCCATACCTAGTTCAACCTCGTTACCAACAAGTCTCTTTACTCGTTCCGTAATACAAGATCCCGTGGCTAACACTTAGTCACATTGCTTGCAAGGCTTATTGTGATGTTGTATTACCGAGTGGGCCCTGAGACACCTCTCCGTCACACGGATTAACAAATCCCAGTCTTGATCCATGCCAACCCGACAGACACCCTCGGAGATACCTGTAGAGCACCTTTATAGTCACCTAGTTACGTTGTGACATTTGATACACATAAGGCACTCCTCCGGTGTCAGTGAGTTGCATGATCTCATGGTCATAGGAACAAATACTTGACATGCAGAAAACAGTAGTAATAAACAGACATGATCATATGCTACGTTTGTAGTTTGGGTCTTGTCCATCACATCATTCTCCTAATGATGTGATCTCGTTATCAAATGACATCTCATGTCCATGACTAGGAAACCATATCCATCTTTGATCAACGAGCTAGTCTATTAGAGGCATACTAGGGACATGGTGTTGTCTATGTATCCACACATGTATCTGAGTTTCCGATTAATACAATTATAGCATGGATAATAAACGATTATCATGAACAAGGAAATATGGTAATAACCATTTTATTATTGCCTCTAGGGCATATTTACAACAGTCTCTCACTTGCACTATAGTCAATAATCTAGTTGACATCACCATGTGATTCGCATCTAACACCAAATGAGTCATGGGGCTCAATCATGCTTTGCATGTGAGAGCGGTCTTTTAGTCAACGGGTCTGCGGCATTTAGATCCGTGTGTACTTTGCAAATCTCTATGTCATACTGTAGACACTGCTACCACACTCCACTTGGAGCTATTCCAAATGGCTGCTCCACTATACGTATCCAGATTGCTACTCAGAGTCATCCGGATTGGTGTTAAAGTTTGCATCGACGTAACTCTTTACGACAAACTCTTTATCACCTCCATAATCAAGAAATATTTCCTTAGTCCTCTAGTTACTAAGGATAATCCTGACCGCTGTCCAGTGATCCACTCCTGGATCACTTTTATACCCCTTGACAGACTCATGGGAAGGCACACACCAGGTGTGGTACACAGCATGGCATAATATATAGCCTATGGCTAAGGCATAGGGGACGATGTTTGTCCTTTCTCTTTCTTCTGCCATTGTCGAGCTTTGAGTCTCACTCAACTTCACACCTTACAAATCAGGCAAGAACTCTTTCTCTGACTGATCCATTTTGAACTTTTTCAAAATCTTGTCAAGGTATGTACTCATTGAAAGTCTCATCAAGCATCTTGATCTATCTCTATAGATCTTGATGCTCAACAATTAGGTAGCTTTATCCAGGTCTTCCTTTGAAAAACTCTTTTCAAACAACTGTTTATGCTTTCCAGAAATTTTACATCATTTCCGATCAACAATATGTCAACCACATATGCTTACCAGAAACTCTATAGTGCTCCCACTCACTTTATTGTAAATACAATTTTCTCATAAACTTTGTATAGACTTAAAAACTTTGATCACCTCATCAAAGTGTATATTCCAACTCCGAGATGCTTGCGTCAGTTCATAGAAGGATCACTGAAGCTTGCACACCTTTTAGCATCCTTAGGACTGACAAAACCTTCTGGTTGTATCTCATACATCCTTTCCTTAAGGAAGGAAACAATGTTTTGACATCCATCTGCCAGATTTCATAATTGAAAAAATGCAGCAACTGCTAACATAATTCCAATAGACTTTAGCATCGCTAAGAGTGAGAAAGTCTCATCGAAGTCAACTCCTTGAACTTGTCAGAAACTTCTTTGCGACAAGTCGAGCTCTATAAATGGTGACATTTACCATCAACGTCTGTCGTCATCTCAAAGGTCCATTTGTACTCGATGACCTGCCGTCCAACGAGCAAGTCTACCAAAGTCTATACTTGGTTTTGAGACATGGATCCTTTGTCGGAATCCGGGCCCATCATCACTTCTCCACAGCTCGTAGGTTCATCGTTGTCCACCAACATGACCTCCAAGACAGGGTTGTCATACCGCTCAGGAGTAGTACACATCTGTGTCGACCTACGAGGTTCGATAGTAACTTGATTCGAAGCTTCATGATCGTCATCATTAAGCTCGTCAACTAATGTAGGCTTCACAGAAACATCTTCCTGTGCTACGCTACTCTCTGGTTGAACAAAGGTTCAACAACCTCATCAAGTTCTATCTTCCTCCCACTCAATTCTTTTGAGAGAAACTCTTTCTCGAGAAAGGACCCGGTTTTAGCAACAAACATTTTATGCTTGGATCTGAGATAGAAGGTTCACCCAACTGTTCTTAGGGTATTCTAGGAAGATGCATTTGTCCGCTTTGGGTTTGGGCTCATTCGGTGAAAACATTTTCCACATAAGTGTCACAGCCCCAAACATTAAGAAATGACAGCTTGGGTTTCTATCAAACCCTAATTCACACGGTGTCATCTCAATGGATTTAGATGGTGCCCTATTTAAAGTGAATGTAGTTGTCTCTAATGCATAACCCCAAAATTATAGTAGCAAAACGATAAGAGACATCATAGCACACACCATATCCAATAGAGTACGACTATGACATTCAAACACACCATCACACTATGGTGTTCCAGGTGGCGTGAGTTGTGAAACAACTTTCACATTGTCTAAAGTTGTATGCCAAACTCGTAACTCAGATATTCACCTCCACGATCATATCGCAGACATTTTTATCTTCTTCTCACGATGATCTTAAACTTCACTCTGAATTTGCTTGAACCTTTCAAATGATTTAGACTTGTGTTTCATTAAGTAAATATACACTATATCTACTCAAATCATTAGTGAAGGTAAGAAAATAACGATATCCATCGCACGCTACAAGACTCATTGGATTGCATACATCAACATGTATCATTTCCAATAAATCACTTGCCCGCTCCATCCATCTGGAAAACGGGGTCCTTAGTCATCTTGCCCAAGAGGCATGGTTCGCATGTCTCAACCGATTCAAAATTGAATGAGTCCAAAGATCCATAAGCATGGAGTTTCTTCATACCAATATGACATTTAGCGGCAGTGCCACAGGTATGTGGTACTATAATTATTAACTTTGTATCTTTTGGCATCAATGTTATGAACATGTGTATTACTACGATCAAGATTCAAAAAACCATTCTCACTTGGTGCATGACCATTGAAGGTATCATTCATGTAAACAGAATAACCACTATTCTCTAACTTAAATGAATAACCATGTTGAAATAAACACGATCTAATCACGTTCATGCTCAACGCAAAACACCAAATAACATTTATTTAGGTTCGTCACTAATCCCGAAGGTAGAGAGAGAATGCAATGTTGATCACATCAACCTTGGAAACATTTTCGACACACATCGTCACCTCACCCTTAGCTAGTTCTCCATTTATTCCGTAGCTTTTATTTCGAGTTACTAACATTTAGCAACCGAACCGGTATCCAATACCCAGGTGCTACTAGGAGTACTCGCAAGGTACACATCATTAACACGTATATCAAATATACTTCTGTCGACGTTGCCAGCCTTCTTATCTACCAAGTATCTAGGGTTGTTCCACTTCAGCGACCGCTCTCCTCATAATCGAAGCACTTAGTCTCGGGTTTGGGCTCAACTTTGGGTTGCGTCACTGGAGCAGCAACTGACTTGCTATCCATGAAGTTTCCCTCCTTGCTCTTGCCCTTCTCGAAACTAGTGGTTTGACTAGCCATCAACACTTGACGCTCCTTCTTGATTTCTACCTTTGCGGTGTCAAACATCGCGAACAGCTCAAGGATCATTGTTTCTATCCCTGGCATTTTATAGTTCATCACCAAGTTCTAGTAGCTTAGTGATAGTGACTTGGAGAACTATATCAATCACTATCTTATCTGGAAGATCAACTCCCACTCGATTCAAGCGATTGTTGCACCCAGACAATCTGAGCACATGCTCAACGATTGAGCTATTCTCTTTCATCTTGCAAGCAAAGATTCTTGTTGGAGATCTCATATCTCGCAACACGGGCACGAGCCTGAGATCCCAATTTCAGCTCTTAGAACATCTCATATGTTCCGTGATGTTCAAAACGTTTCGGAGCCTCAATTCTAAGCCGTAATGCATGACGCACTAAACTATCAAGTAGTCATCAGAACGTGCCTGTCAGATGTTCACAACATCTACAGACGACGCTAGAGGGGTTGCCGCACCGAGTGGTGCATTAAGGACATAAGCCTTCTGTGCAGCAACGAGGACAATCCTCAGATCACGGACCCAGTCCGCAATATTGCTACCATCATCTTTCAAGTCTATTTCTCTAGGAACATATAAAAATTCAAGGGAGCTATAGTGCGAGCAAGTAATCTACAACATAATTTGCAAAGACACTACTGATAATGTTCTTGATAATGAGTTAAATTAATCATATTACTAAAGAACTCCCACTCAAATTGACATCCCTCTGGTCATTCGAGTGATACACGATCCAAATTCACCAACTCAAGTTCGATCATCACGTGAGTTGAGCTGGTTTCAATGGTGAACATCATCAAGTTCATACTATCTAGTATATGACTCATGTTCGACCTTTCGGTCTCTTGTGTTCCGAGGCCATGTCTGTACATGCTAGACTCATCAAGTTTAATCCGAGTGTTCTGCATGTGCAACACTGGCTTGCACCCGTTGTATGTGAACATAGAGTCTATCACACCTGATGATCACGTGGTGTCTTGACACGACAAACTTTTGCAACGGTGCAGACTCGGGGAGAACACAATTTATATTGAAATTAAGTGAGGGATCACCTTATAATGCTACCATCGTCCTAAGCAAAACAAGGTGCATAAAAGGATTAACATCACATGCAAATCATAAGTGACAAGATATGGCCATGAACTTGTGCTTTTGATCTCCATCTTGAAAGCACCGGCATGATCTCCATCGTCACTGGCATGACACCATGATCTCCATCATCTTGATCTCCATCATATTGATCTCCATCAACGTGTCATCATCGGGGTTGTCGCGCCCACCATGCTTCTACTACTATTGCTACCGTTTAGCGATAAAGTAAAACATTACGTAGCGCTTAATGATTGACACACAGGTCAAACAATAATTAAATACAACCCTATGGCTCCTGCCGGTTGCCGTACTCATCGACATGCAAGTCGTGATATTCTATACAAAACATGATCATCTCATACATCACATATATCTCATCATGTAATTGGCGATATCACATCACAACATACCCTGCAAAAACAAGTTAGACGTCCTCTAATTGTTGTTGCATGTTTTACGTGGCTGCTATGGGTATCTAGCAAGAACAATTCTCACCTACGCAAAAACCACAACGGTGATACATAAGTTTCTTTTCAACCTTCTCAAGGACCGCCTTTGTCGAATCCGATCCAACTAAAGTAGGAGAAACAGACACCCGCCAGCCATCTTTGTGCAACGAGGTTAGACGTCACTTGATGGAACCGGTCTCTCGTAAGCGTACGAGTAAGGTTGGTCCAGGCCGCTTCATCCCACAATACCGCTAAACCAAAACACGACCAGGGGAGGAAGCAATCTAAGCATCAACGCCTAGAAACACTTTGTGTTCTACTCGAGATCTCATCTACACATAGACCTAGCTCATGATGCCACTGTTGGGGAACGTTGCATGGGAAACTAAAATTTTCCTACGTGCACACAAGATCTATCCATGGTGATGAGCATCTACGAGAGGGAGAGTGGATCTACATACCCTTGTAGATCGCTAAGCGGGAAGCGTTAAGAAATGCGGTTGGTGTAGTCGAACGTCTTCGCGATCCAAATCACCGAGAATCCCGCGATCTCATCACGATCCATCCCGCAATCCAATAATGATCTGTCCAACAAACTCATCATGATCCGTCCCGCGATATCATCACAATCCGTCTCGTGATCTTGATCACGGTCCTTCCGATCTAGTGCCGAACGGACGACACCTCTGCGTTCAGCACACGTACAGCTCGATGACGATCTCCGCCTTCTTGATCCAGTAAGAGGGAGCGGAGAGTTAGAAGAGTTCTCCGGCAGCGCGATGTCGTTGCGGCGATGGTGGTGAAGGAATTCCAGCAGGTCTTCCCCTAAGCACCGCGGAAACCGATCTAGAGGAGAAACTACGATCTAGAGGAGAGGTAGCACGTGGCTATTAGGGTTAGCTTTTTCCTCTAAATCCTCTAGTATATATAGGAGGGTGGGAGGGGGGAGGCAGCCTCAAACCCTCATGGTTTGGTCGAAATTGAAGGTGGACGAGTCCTACTCCAATCCTATTAGGAGTAGGATTCCTCCTTTTCACTTGGAAACTCTTTGCACCTCTCCACCTTTGGATTTTTTCCTTCTCAAACCACTCCAGCCGCATGGGCCCTTAGAGGAGGCTTCGGCCAGCCCACCAGGGGCTGGTTTACCTTGTCCCACAGCCCATGTAGCCTCCTGGTTCGAAATACCTCTCCCGATGGTCCCCCGGTACACTACTGGCACTCCCGGTACACTACCGATGAACCCGAAACTTTTCCGGCGACCAAAACAGGCTTCCTATATATCAATCTTCACCTTCGAACCATTCCGGAGCTCCTCGTGATGTCTCATCCGGGACTCCGAATAACCTTCGGTCACCACCATACATAACTCTATACTACCGAAACATCACCGAACCTTAAGTGTGCAGACCCTACGGGTTCAAGAGCTATGTAGACATGACCGAGACACCTCTACGGTCAATAACCAATAGCAGGACCTGGATGCCCATATTGGTTCCTACATATTCTACGAAGATCTTTATCGGTCGAACCTCTATGTCAAGGATTCAGTTAATCCCGTATATATGATGTTCCCTTTCTTCTTCGGTATGTTACTTGCCCGAGATTCGACCGTCGGCATCTTCATACCTAGTTCAACCTCGTTACCAACAAGTCTCTTTACTCGTTCCGTAATACAAGATCATGTGGCTAACACTTAGTCACATTGCTTGCAAGTCTTATTGTGATGTTGTATTACCGAGTGGGCCCTGAGACACCTCTCCGTCACACGGAGTAACAAATCCCAGTCTTGATCCATGCCAACCCGACAGACACCCTCGGAGATACCTATAGAGCACCTTTATAGTCACCCAGTTACGTTGCGACATTTGATACACACAAGGCACTCCTCCGGTGTCAGTGAGTTGCATGATCTCATGGTCATAGGAACAAATATTTGACATGCAGAAAACAGTAGCAATAAACTGACACGATCATATGCTACGTTTGTAGTTTGGGTCTTGTCCATCACATCATTCTCCTAATGATGTGATCTCGTTATCAAATGACATCTCATGTCCATGACTAGGAAACCATAGCCATCTTTGATCAATGATCTAGTCTATTAGAGGCATACTAGGGACATGGTGTTGTCTATGTATCCACACATGTATCTGAGTTTCCGATTAACACAATTATAGCATGGATAATAAACGATTATCATGAACAAGGAAATATGATAATAACCAATTTATTATTGCCTCTAGGACATATTCCCAACACCCCATCCCATGCGCGAATCCGGCCGGCCAGCCCTGCCTCGTCCCCACCCCGACCTCGGCTGCTGCTCCGGTGGGAGGTGAGCTGCTCTGCTGATGTTTGATGTTAGGTAGATTAGTTAGATATATAAATAGTTTGATGTTAGATGGATGATTATTGTTAGATGATGTTAGATGATGATGATGATTATTATATTGTTAATATTGTTAGTTTTTTTGCCTACATGATGCTAAAGTAAATGAATGCATGTTTAGATGCTTTAAATATGCTCTATGAGTTTTGATGTTCTAAATTTTTGTTGCGGTGGAATTTGCATGGTTTTTTATGTAACTAGATTTTCTTTTCACGTCAAGTCCCGTAACCTAGGCGTCTCCCGTCCGAAAGGGTTGCATCAATAAATATGCATTCAATTGCATATTCATCAACACAACTCTTTTGGATTGTCCGGCGTTTTCCACGTACAGCCCGAGGATGTGTAGATTGGGTACATTCTCCATGCCCTACCCCGTTCCGAGACAATATTTTGGTGGCGCCTCCCCGTTGTTCTCCGGAGCACATTATCTCGGCTATTTGCCGAGACGTGTATCTGGAGAACAGTGGGGAGGTGCTGCCGAAATTTTGTCTCGGAACGGGGTAGAGCATGGAGAACATACTCAATCTAGACATCCTCAGGTGGGATTAGGACCCATCTTTACCTATTAGAGATGTTGTTGGATTCACCGCAGAAGAAAATAAAAATTTGATGTGATTAATTCAAATGAATCCTTAATGTTGTTGTGTGGCTCCTAATAAAACAGAGGATGGCAGATAATCAGTGGATGTACAGTGGTTTTATCCATTGGAATCGAGTGACATCAGAGTGGATCGCGAAAACCGATGTGTATTTGAAGGATATATTCCGTAGTCCAATGAGAATTATCCCACCATGCCCATGTGCGAGATGTAGCAGACGTCACCGTAAAAATTAGAAGGACATGACTCACCACCTTCGCACGCACGGATATATGGCAAACTTTGACATGCCACCGATAAACTTAGCTGAGCATGACCATGGCAGAGAGGAGGTGATGCGATAATGCATCGATGGTTATGAAGACGACGGGGTCAGGGACATGCTAGATGATTTCATTGTTGTAGAAATGACAAATGCGACACCTTCAGAGAATGAACTGGAGGAGCCACCAGCTGCAGGACCACAACTAGTGCTGCTTACCTTTGAGGAATTTCTAGCACAACAACAGGGGACAACGATGGTTAGTACATCCACGAACTATTCAACCACCGCTTACTGTTTATTCAACACAATATCATTCACTCAACATGTCTTTTCATATATCCAGGGAACCGGTAGATCATCCGTTGGTGGTGGTGTTGGTGTTCACATCACTCCCGTGTCACGGAGCCCGGTCACTCCAATCCACCGATGCGGTAGCGCTACCGCTAGAAGTGAAGACCAGGGCTTTGGCAGACTTGGCGTTGACGACCTTGGAGGTGGACGTACTGGCGCTCCTTAGATGACTAGTGCTCTTTAGATGATGTCCGTCCTTTTACGCTACTTCCGATGACTTATGCATTGAGATGACTTGTGCTCTTGATATGCTTATGTTTCTGATATGCTTATGTTGTTCGTTGTGAGGATGTGATGGTGGTGGTGTTGGTTGTGACGATGTGATGCTGCTGTTGGCTGTGCAATAAATTTCATTGTACATACCCTGTTATTTTGGAGCTGAAATGAATTTGTATGAAACAGGAAAAAGAAAAAAAAATGCACTAAACTACGCCGACGGCATAGCCGTCGGCATAGAGGGCCTCCGAATTACCAGTGGCTGCCACGTCGCAAGCTATGCCGACGGCTATGCCGTCGGCATACAGTTGTAGCCTAAGCCAACGGCCTGAGCCGTCGACGTATGCAAGCCCCTGGGGATACCAGCGCCTGCCACGTGGTAAGCGATGCCGACGGCTAGGCCGTCAGCGTATCTTTGTATCCTAAGCCGACGGCCCGGGCCGTCGGCATAGGCTTGCCCAAGGAACCATCGCAGGCCGCCACGTGGCTCTCTATGCCGACGGGGGCCGTTGGCACAGGACGGACACGTGGCCGTCCCTGAGTGGTGCACTCTTGACGGCAGCGCTGCCGGACGCCGTTTGCCATGGAGATATGCCGACGGCCTAAGCCGTCGGTACGTCTGTACAGACACCGTCGGCATAGCATATATGCTGACGGCTTTTTTGTGCCGGTGGTGACTTGGGGTACGCCGGCATATATGGTGCCGATGGGCCTATGCCGACGGGAATCGGGGCTACGCCGACGGCCTAAGCCGTCGACATAGAGCTTTATCCTGTTAGTGATCAGCTGTTGAATCCAGTGTCACCAGTCATGGTATGCATGCATTCGCTGTAACCTTTTCTTTACTCTTAAGGTTCCACAATACATGATCGTTTTTACATCTAGATAATAGAAAATATGTTTTTGTCTGATTTTGGCAAGGGGAAGTCTGGAAATTACAACAGGAAATACAGATGCTTCAAGAACATCAGTTCTTAAATTCAGTTCCTTCCAATGCTACCTATCTAATTTAAATAAGTTTGAGTATAGGCTGGAAAATGCATTTAAGTCATCCCATTATTGTTTGACTTTCAGGAAGCTAATGGGGGAGAGATTATCGAACTTACGAGTTAAAGACTTATGTTTAATCGAAAATCAATTGGATAAGAGCTTACAGCGTATTAGAGAAAAGAAGGTAGAGGAGCTCCCTCGGTTTCTTCTTATTTATGCTAATCATTCTAACCTCTTCCATAATCATGATACTAACATTTTTTGTAGGAATGTTAATAACTATGTGTCTCCTAATACCTGTTTTAAGAGCAAAGTTTCGCCAACTATATTCTACAACTCAATGAGAAGGTTCGCTAATATTTCTATCGCACTCGATCATGCTCAATTTTACATAGTTGTAATTATCGTGTAAAGTTTACATCAATACATATTAATAAAAGTTACATTCCATACGCCAAAATCCAATACCCAGAGCTGGTGAATCAAACAATGTAGGCACACGTTGGCACAGTTCTGTAAACAAGAGATGTCTCCGGTTGAGTTGTCGCAATCAGTCTTTCTCTTCCTTTCTTAGTAGAAGATCCAACATGCTTGTATTAAACCTTAAGCAATCAGGGTTAAGCTAGCTCATTGCCTGAAAGTGGAACTCGAGTTATACACCTTGACCCCCACCTTTTCTGAATCCTTCCTCGATATATATTGTTATATAAGAAAAGTCCCATAACTGCCTCATTCAGATTGATTCCAGACACTGCTATGGTCACATCAATCCGTTATGGCTCGGACCCTATTAGCATATGGATCCTTTGGGAAGCCATAGTAGGGATTACGTCAGTACATTCTTAGGCGAGCAGTGGGTTATATCACCCCTATGTATTTTTTACATTCCATACGCGATAATTCTATTACATGACCCTGTAGGTAAACATATTTCATCAAGAGAATATTCGACTCTCCAGGGAAATAGAGCTTATCCATGAACAAATCATGGAATTAGAGAACAGGGTAACTGAGCGACTATGCATTCAAAACCTTTTTGGGGGTTGAGATTAATGGTGAGGCCTGCTAGTCAGAGTATCACGGGTGACATACCTCAGGTTAGTCCGGCCAAGAATGAGGTATTGACAGCCCAATTTATAGAGAAAGAGGTGTTTGCAGCTATTGCACAAATGAAACAAAATAAGGCGCCAGGGCCGGATGGATTTCCGGCAGAATTTTATAAAAAATGATGGCATATTATTAAAGGTGATCTTTTGCCTATGTTCCATGATTTATCCAATGGTCATCTTCAGTTATTCCACATTAACTTTGGAACAATAATGTTGTTGCCAAAGAAGGTGGAAGCTATTCGCATTAGCCAATTCAGACCGATATGTTTGCTCAATGTCAGTTTTATTTTTTTTACAAAGTTTGGAACCAATAGGCTGACAAAGGTAGCCCATTTAGTAGTCCAGCCAACCCAGACAACGTTCATGCCGGAAAGGCAAATCCTAGAGGGGGTGATCGTCTTGCATGAGAGGTTACACGAAATTGATACAAAGAAACTTGATGAGGTTATCTTTAAAGTGGATTTTGAGAAGGCTTATGATAAGGTAAAATGGCCTTTTCTCCAACAAGCTTTACATATGAAGGGATTCAACAAATCGTGGAGGGATCGGGTGGATACTTTCATTCAGAAAGGCAGTGTTGGGATTAAAGTGAATGTTGATGTACGTCATTATTTTCAAACTAATAAAGGGTTGAGACAAGGCGATTCCATGTCTCCGGTGCTGTTCAATATAGTAGCAGATATGTTGGCAATTCTTATTGATTGGGCTAATGAGATTGGTCTGGTAGGTGGACTTGTCCCACACCTGGGTAGAGGGGGTGTCCATTCTACAATATGCCAATGACACAATCATTTTCATGGAGCACGATATGACAAAAGCTAGGAATATGAAGCTTGTTCTTTGCCTTTTTGAACAATTATCTGGACTCAAAATCAACTTTAACAAAAGTGAATTGTTCTACTTTAGGAGAGCCAAGGAGGAACAAGAGGATTACAAGCAGCTATTTGCTTGTGAGATGGAATCATTGCCGTTTAGCTACCTAGGAATTCCCATTCAACATACATGGTTGACGAATCGGTAATGGAAATGTATTCAGGACAGATTTGAAAAAAGACTCGGTTGCTGGAAGGGCAAACTTATGTCTTATGGAGGACACCTGGTATTAATACACTCGATTTTGACAAGCGTGCCAATGTTCCTCTTATCTTCTTTGAAGTACCGGTAGGGGTACGGAAAAGATTAGACTTTTATAGATCTCGTTTCTTATGGCAATCTAATAAAGCTAAGAAGAAATACAGATTAGCAAGATGGTTTATTATTTGCAGACCCAAAGAACAAGGGTGTCTCGGCATTGAAAACTTATAAGTGAAGAATAAATGCCTTCTTAGTAAATTGTTATACATGCTATCTACTGAGACCCATGGAATGTGGGTACAAATCTTCAGAAATAAGTACTTACATTCCAAGACACTAGCCCAGGTTAATGCGAGACCAAATGGCTCACCGTTTTGGAAGGGGTTAATGAGAGCGAAGGTCACCTTCTTCCAACAGTTGAAGTTTTTGGTTGGCAATGGTACTACCACCAGATTCTGGGAGGATACATAGCTTGGGGATTTGCCTCTAGCTCTGCAATATCCAACCTTATATAATATTGTACAACATAAGGAAGATTATTTTGCCACAATGTTACAGTCGGTCCCTATTAACATTCAGTTCAAGCGAGCTCTAGTGCGAGAACGCTGGAATTCTTGGCTGCACTTGGTCAGAAGATTGATGGATGTTCAACTTTCTGACCAGCAAAATACTGTTCAATGGAATCTAGCTGCGAATGGTATTTTCTCAACGAAGTCGATGTATTCAGACTTAATTAACTTTGGGCCAATTTCTAGATCTTTAAATATTTGGAAGGTTAAAATTCCACTTAGAATAAAATCTTTATGTGGTTTATACACAAGGGTGTGGTACTAACCAAAGATAATCTATTGAAATGACGATGGATAGGGAGTCTGTTTTGTTGTTGTTGTTATGAAAATGAAACTATAAAACACCTCTTTCTAGACTGTCCATTGGCAAAATTATTATGGCACACAGTGCATATAGCCTTCAACATAAATCCACCATCGAGCATCAACCCGTTAATTGGGACATGGCTCAATGGAGTTGACGTAAAAATAGCGAATCTTATCCGGATCGGTATAAGTGCTTTATTTTAGGTCATTTGGAATACTAGAAACAATATGATTTTTAATGACAATAACTTCGATAACTTTATGCAGGTTATCTACATGGCCACGGCTTGGATCCGTACATGGTCATTATTCACACACACTAGTACAAAACAGGGCTTTGGTTGAGGCTATGATAAGGGCAACAATCCCGGTTCACTTAAGAACTAGGACTAAAGGGTCCATCAGTCCCGGCTCGTGAGGCCAGGGCGTCGGCAGGGCCTCGGAGGTCTTTGGTCTTGGTTTTTCCGACACTTCTGGTCCTGGTTACAGCCAAGAACCGGGACAAATGGGCATCGCTCCTGGACCAGCACCTTAATCCGGGTTTGTATCTAGAACTGGGACCAAAAGTACGTCTTCTGTCCCGGTTCTAGCCACTAACCGGGACAAAAGATATAAGCCTATATATACCCCCACCCCGCCCCTGCCGACTCACTCTGTTTTTTCGGACGCCGGCGTGTGGGTGTGTGTTGCTCTAGCTCTCACCTCCTATGCATATGAGGTGTTTTATGAAATGCCCTAGCCGCACTTAAGCTTTCTCCTCTCCAAGCTCCATTTTCCTCAAGTTTTGCCTAGGTTTGGCGGTCCGTCCTGTCCCATCCCCGTCCTCACGTCCATCGATCGCCCTTGCTGATCTCGTCGCCTGCACCACCGTGGTGAGCCTCTTGTTCTTATACAATTTTCTTAGTTTTATTATAGATGCTTGTACAATTTTCTTACTTTTATTATTGTTTGTTATTATATAGTATCATGGTTTTTGTATCCGCCCCGTCGGCCCTCATCCTGTCTATGATTCGGATGTGGCATATTATCTTTTATAACTATTTGTTTCATTTAGTGTTTATGAAAATTATGCCGACCGACGTGACATAGCTGTTTTTATCTAGGAGTTATGTAAACCAGAAATTCCAACCGACATAGAAATTCTTATGGAGAAGTTAAATTTGGTTGAAAAAGAAAAATTAAAAAGAGTTGAAGATGAGAAGATGAAATTGGGGTTGCATGTTGTCGATGTCGTCGATGATCACAAGATGAAGATGGATGCAATGTGATTGAAGATCTAGAAAGATTAGAAAATATGCCATTCATACTGAGGCTTGGTATCATTATGCTGTTGGATCAATTGGTACCTTAGTTGCGGTTATGATCGCATTTGTTATTGCATTTAATTTTTTTTACATAGTTTCAATGTATGTTTTAATTAGATTCACTAGAAATCTATATGTTGTTCAGTGAGAATTATGTATGAACTTTATGTATTTATTTTGGTCACTACTCTACTTTGACTTAATAGGATGATGAATTTCTATTAATTTGGTCACTTCTCTATTCATGATGTTCTCTAATGATTTTTGATACACTTAATTATATAGTGTATGCAGATGAACCGGCAATGGATGTACGTTGGCCGACGCACCTCCGAGTATATTAAGGGTCTGCATAATTTTCTCGAAGCGGCCGGGGCAAACAAGCAGAATGGTTTTATGCATTGTCCATGTACTGTTTGTGGGAATACGAAGGATTACTCCAACTCTGAAACCCTTCGCTTTCACTTGCTTGAGAAGGGTTTATGCCACGCTATAATGTTTGGACCAAGCATGGAGAAAGAGGGGTTATGATGGAAGACAACGAAGAAGAAGATGATGATGATGGCAACTACCCGCCCCCTGAATGTGGTGATGCTACAATGGGGGAAGCTGTAGATCAAGAGGAACCAGACGATGTGCCCGATGATGATCTTCGCCGGGTCATTGTTGATGCACAGAGAGAATGTGAAAGTGAAAGGGAGATGTTGAAGTTGGATCGCATGTTAGAGGATCACCAAAAAGGGTTATACCCAAATTGCAAAGATGACAACACAAAGCTTGGTACCACACTGGAATTGCTGCAATGGAAGGCAGTCAATGGTGTATCTGACAAGGGATTTGGTTCGCTACTGAAAATAATGAAGAAGAAGCTTCCAAAGGATAACGAATTGTTCGACATTATGTATGAAGCAAAGAAGGTTCTATGCCCTCTAGGATTGGAGGTGCAGAAGGTACATGCATTCCCTAGTGACCATATCCTCTATCGCGATGCGTACGGGGATTTGAACGCATGCCCAGTATGTGATGCATTGCGGTATAAGATCAGACGAGATGACCCTAGTGATTTTGAGGGCCAGCGCACCGGGAAGAGGGTTCCTACCATGGTGGTGTGTATGCTCCTATAATACCATTGTTGAAATGTCTGTTCAGAAACAAAAAGCATGCCGAGTTGATGCGATGGCACATCAAAGACCATAAGAAAGATGAGAAGTTGAGAGCACCCGCTGACGGGTCGCAGTGCAGAAAGATCGAGAGAAAGTGGAGCGACTTTACACGTGACCCAAGGAACGTTTGGTTTGGTTTAAATGCAGATGGCGTTAATCCTTTTGGGGAGCAGAGCAGCAAGCATAGCACATGGCCTGTGGCTCTATGTATGTATAACCTTCCTCCTTGGTTGTGCATGAAGCAAAAGTTCATTATGATGCCAGTGCTCATCCAAGGTCCTAAGCAACCTGGCAATGACATTGATGTGTACCTAAGGCCATTAATTGATGAAGTTTTACAGATATGGAATGGAAGAGGTGTTCGTGTGTGGGATGAGAACAAACAAGAGTAATTAGACCTACATGCATTGCTGTTTGTGACGATCAACGATTGGCCTGCTTTCAGTAACCTTTCTGGATAGACAAACATGGGATACCACGCATGCACACACTGTTTAGGTGACACCGAAAGTATATATTTGGACAAATGTAGGAAGAATGTGTGCCTGTGGCATCGTTGATTTCTTCCGACCAACCATTAATGTCGAAAGAAAGGAAAGCATTTCAAAGGTGAGGCAGATCACCGGAAGAATCCCTCCCTCCATATTGGTGATCACATCCTTGATATGGTCAATGATTTACAAGCAATCTTTGGAAAGGGTCATGGCGGACTATCTGTTCCGACTGACGATGAGGGATGCGCACCCATGTGGAAGAAGAAATCTATAGTTTGGGACCTATCCTATTGGAAAGACCTAGAGGTTTGCTTTGCAATCGACGTGATGCACGTGACGAAGAATCTCTGCGTGAACCTGCTAGGCTTATTGGAAGTGTATGGGAAGACAAAAGATAAACCGGAGGCACGGGAGGACCAGCAACGTGTGCATGAAAAAGAGGCATGCATCCAAAGGAGTATGAAGGTCCTCCCAGCTACGTTCTTACCAAAGAAGAGAAGTAAATCTTCTTTGAATGCCTGCACAGTATGAAGGTCCCATCTAGTTTCTCGTCGAATATAAAGGATATAATAAATATGACAGATAAAAAGTTCCAGAACCTAAAGTCTCATGACTGGCACGTGATTATGAAGCAACTGCTTCCGGTTGCATTGAGGGGGCTTCTATCGGAAAACATTCAATTAGCCATTGTAAAGCTATGTGAATTCCTCAATGCAATCTCTCAGAAGGTAATCGATTTAGAAATCCTGCCAAGGTTTAAGAGTGATTTGGTGCAATGTCTTGTCAGTTTCCAGCTCGTATTCCCCCCATCCTTCTTCAATATCATGATGCATGTCCTAGTTCATCTAGTTAACGAGATTGGCATTCTGGGCCCTGTATTTCTACACAATATGTTCCCTTTGAGAGGTTCATGGGAGTCTTAAAGAAATATGCTCGTAACCGTGCTAGGCCAGAAGGAAGCATCTCCACTTGCCATCAAACAGAGGAGGTCATTGGGTTTTGTATTGACTTCTATCCTGATCTTAAGCCGATTGGTCTCGCTCAATCACGGTATGAGGGGAGACTGACTAGAAAAGGCACGCTAGTACCGGACTCAATAATATAGTGGAACAAGCATTCTTGGCCTCAATCACACTACACAGTTCTACAAAATTCTGCCTTGGTGACCCCCTATGTCAATGAACACAAGAATATTCTGCGCTCCAAACACCCGGAGCAGTGTGACGACTGGATTACATGTGAACACATCAGGACTTTCGGTAGTTGGCTGCAAACACATCTAATGGGTAACACCACTGTTGTAGATGAGTTGTACTATTTGTCCACGGGACCATCTTCGACTATATTGACTTACAAAGGGTATGAGAAAAATGGGAATACATTTTACACGATCGCCCAAGATCAAAAGAGCACCAACCAAAATAGTGGTGTCCGCTTTGATGCAGCAACCAACAGGGGAAAGGACACATATTATGGTTACATAGTGGACATATGGGAACTTGACTATGGACATGATTTTAAGGTCCCTTTGTTTCGGTGCAAATGGGTCAATCTGTTAGGAGGCGGGGTACAGGTAAACCCGCAGTACGGAATGACAACAGTGGATCTGAACAATCTTGGGTACACGGACGAACCATTCGTCCTAGACAATGACATGGCGTTGGTTCTCTATGTGAAGGATATGTCTACCAAACCGAGAAAAAGAAAAGATAAGGAAGCGAATACATCATACGATGAGCCAAAGCGCCACATAGTTCTTTTAGGGAAAAGAGACATCGTGCGAGTAGAGGGCAAGACAGACATGTCGGGAGATTATGAAAATTTTCATGAAATTCCTCCCTTCAAAGTGAAGGCTGACCCAAGCACCATGTTGAACGATGAACATTATCCATGGTTACGGCGCAATAAGCAAGGGACACACGCAACGAAAAAGTGAAGACTTTCTCTCCATAACTATTCTAATGATGGATTTGATCTAGAATATAACTGCAGTTACATGTCAAGAAATGACATGCCTTTTGTAACAGACGTGTTTTCGTCCGAAGCCCTGATACTTTGAAAAAGATTGTCCATTTTGTACACGAAGTGGATCCAGTTTTTGCCGTAACCCTCTCAACTTTTTAGCACATGCTATGTGGGTGAAATGATGGTACCATGCCAAGATTTAACCATTTCAGTGTTCATTTGTAGTGCTTTTCAATTTAGGGTCATTTTAGCTTAAAATTAATGATGAAATTCTTGAAAAATAGCAAATGAAGACTGAAAAGGGTTGAAAAGGGATGATGTGGCTTCGAATAGTGCATATTGAATGCAGAAAAATTCTTGAGTTCAAATATATTTAAAAAAATTGAAATACGTTTGTAAGAGACATGTTTTTGTCTGAAACCCTGATACTTCGAAAGAGATGTCCATTTTGTACACAAAGTGCATCCAGTTTTTGCCGTAACCCTCTCAGCTTTTTAGCACATGCTATGTGGGTGAAATGATGGTACCATGCCAAGTTTCAACCATTTCAGACTTCATTTATAGTGCTTTTCAATTTAGGGTCATTTTGGCTTAAAATAAATGATGAAATGCATAAAAACTAGCAAATGAAGTCAGAAAAGGGTTGAAAAGGAATGATGTGGCTTCGAATGGTGCATATTGAATGCAGAAAAATTCTTGAGCTCAAATATGTTTAAAAAATTGAAATCCTTTTGTAAGAGACGTGCTTTCGTGCGGGAAAAGTTATATAATTAAACTTGATATTATATAAAATTTATGCAACTAAAATTATCAAAGTTTTTTTTGTTAAAAACTTTAATAGCAAAAAGAATATTCATAATGTGTTTTTGGTTAAGAACTTTTAATATGCAAAAAAATAACATAAAAAAGGCAAAAGTGAAAATAGATGCTGTTATAGAGGAAATTCAACTTAAATTCAAAGTGCTAGTTAGGCGCCTAACTAGCATTGTAAATTTTGGTCAAATTTCCTGTATAAGGGTATCTATTTTCAACTTGAGAGGAGATCAACGTAGCAGCCGTAGTGAGGCATATAAACAGGTTTGGGCACCCTTCGCTTGGCGAGGTGGGCTAAACTTCCACCACACCGCTAGGCAACCCTCACGCCGATCTCGCCCCTTGACCCGACGCCGTCACCGTCACCGCCCTCTACGGCCCGCGACCCGCCACCATCGCCGCCCTCGATGCTCTCCCCGTATCACCGCCCTCGACGCCCTCACCCCATCGCTGCCCTAACCCGATGCCGTCGCCGCTCATCGCCATCACCGCTCTCCCCGTCGTCGTCGCTGCTCTCTCCGTTGCCGCTCTCCCCGTCGCGTCGCTCTCCCCTCGTCAAGCCCCGGTGAAGACGATCGTTTTAGTTGTTTCATGTTTTAGTTAATTTAGTTTTTTATGTTTTAGTTAATTTAGTTTTTTTAGTTGTTTTTTGTTTTAGTTGTTCTATTTTTTTATGTTTTATTTGTTTGAGTTAATGAAGTGTTCATATTGTTTTAGTTAGTTTAGTTGTTTTATGTTTTACTTGTTTTAGTTGTTTTAGGTGTTTTAGGTGTTTTATCGGTGACGTGATATCGAGGAGTCCCCGAAGATCTTCGGTGAGGGAGAGTCCCCAAAGATCGACGGTGAGGGAGTGAAAGTCCCCGACGATATCGACGATTTTATGTTAGGCAGATATCGACATTTTGTGTTTTACTTGTTTTATCATTGACGCGATATCGAGGAGTCCTCGTCGATTGTCGATAAGGGAGAGTCCCCAACGATCGACTATGAGGGAATGAGAGTCCCCGACGATATCGACGATTTAATATTAGGAAGATATATGATGTTTACATTTTTAAATGTTTAGTTGCATAGCGTACCCGTTGAGTCGACGATGCCCAACCAGCATCCTCGTCGTCGACTCGGTGGCCGCCACCTCCTTGACACTATTGATTAATGCCTTGTATTGATTTCCATATCTCATGTTTGTATATTGCGATGTCGTAATATTTACAGAAACTATGGATCATAGAGACATAGAACAAGAAGACTTGTTGGGGGATATAATCCGCGCTGGGTATAATCCCTTGGCGTATCTCAACGACACTGATCGTCGGGAAGGAGAGGACGGCTCGGGTGACCCAACAATGGAAGAGGCAATAGATGATGATGGCTCCGGTGACTGAATGGCGGAGGAAGAAGATCATGCTCACGGCTCGAGTGACCAAATGGCGGAGGAAAGAGATCATGATCACGACTCAGGTGACCGAACGGAGGAGGGATCCTCAACTGTTGCAAACTCCAGCGAGGTAAGGAGACGAAGCCCGAAGAAAAGGTTGCGCAAGGATGAAAGGTTCATGATCACAGAAGTCGCAAACGATGGCCAACCGATTGCTCCCAAGCGGACCAAGGACGCATTTGTACATCGGTGTGGAGTTGTTGTTCGGGACTACGTCTCGATCAGCACCCAGCAATGGAATAAGAATAATAAGGACCCCGGAGTTTCTTATGTCCATCATAGACTGAAAGATGATCTTTGGACAGAGCTGATGAGAAATTTCAGCCTACCGCTAGAGGAGGATCCGAATAACCCAGTTATAGAGCGAAAGGTCAAGTCATGGGCTCTTAAGAAGATGGCTGAACTATTCAGGAACTGGAAGAAAGAGTTGAACACAAAGTTTGTCGAGAAAGATGAGAGTCCGGAGTTCAAAGGTCGATATAAGACGATAAGAGATCAATGGACCAAATTTGTGGCCTACAAGAAATTGGAGAAGAGTAAGAAAATGTCACTAACAAACAAGAAAAATGCTACACCGAAGAAGTATCACCATCACACGGGGTCAGGTGGCTACTACAAAGCCCGGTCGTTCTGGGACAAAGCTGAGCAAGACCTGCTTCCTAAGAATGTCCACCCATAGACATTACACTGGCCAGATCGTTCAATGACTTTGTTCTTCGGGGTTGGGGGAACTCTGGACCCAGAAATAGGGAAGTGTGTCTAGACAAAAGCTCAACTTGCAAAACCCATCACAAAGCTTCAAGTAGCAATCAAGGCAGCGTAGGAGGGGATGTTCATTCCCGACAGAGATAAGGACGAGCTGAAAGAGGCCCTCGGGAGTCCTAAACACCCTGGACAAACACGAGGTACATCAGGCTCCGTTCCGTGGAAGAATGAGTTTCCCAAGAACGGTGGTTATAGAAGCCGAGACAGAAAGAGGAAACTGGAAGCAAGCGAAATGCTGAAGCTTAGTACAAGATTAGCAAGACTAGAGGAACTTGAGAGTCAGTGAACTACCGGAAAACCATCTGAGCGGCACGAAGATCCTTCCTTTGATACCACCCGAGAAGCTACCCCACCATCTCAGTGGAGAAGCAGCGTGGCTTCCACGGAGCTCGTTCAGCGTGATTTCACAGCTCCTTGCTACCCTGTGGATAGTATCACGGAGGCTCAACATTGCGAGCTCATGACGAGATGCCAGAACATGACCTTCAAGGTTGCGTTCGGCTCTGTTCTACCTCCTCGAGCTGAGGGAACTTTCCATTGATGTCCGATTGCACATGGCTATGTTGTTGTGATGGTCGATGAAATAATGGATGGATATGAGGGGCTGGAGCTTGATACCCTTACAGGTGAAGAGGATATTGTTCTTCTGGAAAGTGCTCAAAGGAGTACTTGTCTATGGAGAAAGGAGTACATCAAGCTTCCAAACTGGAAGCGTCAGCAAATTCGGCCTCCTTCGGAGCGTCAGGGCACTCCACCTCCTCCTGCTCATCCTCCTCCTTCGCCTCCTCCGGCATGTGAGGCCACTACGCCTCCTCATCCGCCTTCTCCTTCACCTCCTCCGGCTCATGAGGCCACTTCGCCTCCTCCTTCGCCTCCTCCGGCGCATGAGGCCACTTCGCCTCCTCCGGCATGTGAGGATACAATGCCTTCTCTACCGCGTCAGGCCGCTCAGCCTCCTCCTCCTCCGACGCGTTAGGCCACTCCGCCTCCTCCGACGCGTCATGCATGACAGAAGAGAGACGTTGCCGTTCCGGCAGCTAGCAGTACAATAGGCGGGAAGAAATTCAAATTTGGTCCAAGCCTGAAGCCTCTTCCAAAGTTACCATACGAGAGGACTGACAAAGAAAACGATGACATCAGTAAAGTCGAAGTGAAGGCCCATGTTGCATGGAAACATCCACCTCCAAAGGAAACGGTTGATCCGGTGAAAGCGAAGCGCACTGTGGATGCCCTGAAGCGACCATCACCGCCTCCGCTGCCATCAAACTATGACCGCTGTATTATAAAGACATATAATGAAGTGCAGCGGTCGGGAAGTACTTCCAGTGCTGCAAGAGTCAAAGAACGAAGAAGTGGTAAAACAATTCCCTAGCTCGGCGAACAGGAGAAGCAATCGTTCACCCCGCTCAAGGTGTCTAGCAATATCGCTAATCATCCGGTGCTGCTGCCCGGTACCAAACCTGGTGATTACTTGGGGGATGACGTACTTTTTGAAATAGCTGAGGTAACACTACAATAATTTCAATACGTGCACGGGAAGCCTCTCGTCAAACGTGATCATCCTCATCTAACAACGATGATGTACAAATTGCATGAATGGTGCATGAAAACCTATAGGGAGTCCGGGAAAGACACTATGTATGTCAGAGTTAAAAAAGAGCATGAATTCATTGGACTCAATGTGATGCCTATTGAATTTGTGGAGTTAATTCAGTTATACAATCAACTGGCCCTCGACAAACAACTCATGACTTGCTACTATATGTAAGTATTACTTCTATAGTTAAGTCTCTAGCTTAGCTCGTTCATTGCATGCATATATAATTATCCTCACTATATTATGCAGATTGAAGATTGTCGAATGCAAAAAAGCAGGAATCTTTGATGTTGGGTTCATTGGCCCAGATACCGTAAATGAATATACGGTACGAAACACTGTCAAAGAGACCGAGGAAAACTTGCTACACTCATTCCCTATACATCAAAAAAGGGAAATACTCATTCCTTACAACTTCAAGTGAGTGTTGTTGTCTTCTGCATATTTGGTTTCGCTTACTCGAGGTTAACTAATGTAATTGATGAGTTATATATGCATGCGTAGTTACCACTTTATTCTGCTATCCATTAAGCTTGATGGGGCATTAGTAACTGTCTTAGACTCGAGACGTAAAGATCCCAAGGATTATGCGTACATGACTGCAATGCTCAAGAAGTAAGTTGAACCAATACCTGGACCATATCAGCATGCAACTTTCGTTCATTTCCTGATATCAAGTAATCATTTTCTTTGCTTGGCAAAGTTTGGAAAAGTTCACCCGAAAGGTTCCTGGTCTAAAAAAAGAGTTGTGATTTACACACACCAAAGTAAGTAGTACTAGCAAGTTCCGCGCATCTCTAATTGATTCAAATTTTCATCAATATATCATTACCATACTTGCTTATCAGTTTGATTGAACTCTATTCTCGTAGAGTGCTTGTATCAAGAATTCGGGACCGTTTCACGTGGATACTACATATGCGAGCTCATTCGCCACTCGACCTCTGAGTGGGGCATCTCTAACAAACAATTTGAAGTACATAAAAAATATTCACAATTTTATTTTATATATTACCATCAATTGTGTTGAGTTTCATTCATATATATGCATGTATTGACCCCCTTCTTTAAATTAGATCTGGCAGATGCGGGATGAACTCCTACCACATGATCACATACGAGCAATTCAATAGGAATTGGTGGGATTCTTTCTTGACCATATCATACCTGAAGACGGAGAATACTATGTGGATTTGCGATTAGATCTTAGGTAGATGATGTTAGGGATTGTAAAACAGGTTATATTGTATATATGTAGTAGCGTTGGATAGATATACGAAAACTTGTTGTTCGACCAATCACGCATAAAGAGATGTCACTTCTCTCTATATATGTTCAACATGACGATCTTTTGTAATTAATAGTTTCCTTCATTGGCTTATTAGCTAGTGTCGAGTTCTCTCTATATGTATAGTATGTAGCTCTGTTCGAAATATGCCCTAGAGGCAATAATAAATTGGTTATTACCATATTTCCTTGTTCATGATAATCATTTATTATCCATGCTATAATTGTAATGATCGGAAACTCAGATACATGTGGACCCTGAGACAACACCATGTCCCTAGTTTGCCTCTAATAGACTAGCTCCTTGATCAAAGATGGCTATGGTTTCCTAGTCATGGACATGAGATGTCATTTGATAACGGGATCACATCATTAGGAGAATGATGTGATGGACAAGACCCAAACTACAAACGTAGCATATGATCATGTCAGTTTATTGCTACTGTTTTCTGCATGTCAAGTGTCTGTTCCTATGACCATGAGATCATGCAACTCACTGACATCGGAGGAGTACCTTGTGTGTATCAAACGTCGCAACATAACTGAGTGACTATAAAGGTGCTCAACAGGTATCTTCGAGGGTGCCTATTGGGTTGGTATGGATCAAGGCTGGGATGTGTTACTCTGTGTGACGGAGAGGTATCTTAGGGCCCACTAGGTAATACAACATCATAATAAGCCTTCCAAGAAATGTGACTAAGTGTTAGCCACGGGATCTTGTATTACGGAACGAGTAAAGAGACTTGTCAGTAATGAGGCTGAACTAGGTATGGAGATGCCGACGATCAAATCTCGGGCATGTAACATACCGAAGAACAAAGGAAAGAACATACGGGATAAACTGAATCCTTGACATAGAGGTTCGACTGATAAATATCGTTGTAGAATCTGTAGGAACCAATATGGGCATCCAGGTCCCGATATTGGTTATTGACCGTAGAGGTGTCTCGGTCATGTCTACATAGTTCTCGAACCTGCAGGGTCTGCACACTTAAGGTTCGATGACGTTTCGGTAGTATAGAGTTATGTATGGTGGTGACTAAATATTGTTCGGAGTCCCGGATGAGATCCCGTACGTCATGAGGAGCTTCAGAATGGCCCGGAGGTAAAGATTGATATATAGGACATCCTTTTTTGGTCACCGGAAAAGTTCCGGGCTCATCAGTAGTGTACCGGGAGTGCAAGGAGGGTGCCGGGGGACCATCGGGAGGGGTGTCTCGACCCAAAGTACCTCATGGGCTGTGGGAGGAGTCAAACCATCCCCTGGTGGGCTGGACTAAGCCCCCACTAAGGCTTTTCATGAGAGGTGGCTCAAAGCTTTTGACACCCAACCATTTAGTCAGTTGTGCATTAAATATGACCTAATATTTTAGAAAAATGATTCGGTCCTATTTTGCAACGAATAGATGGCAGGTCCTTGACAAAAAAAACTCATTTTGGGCACTCGAAAAATGGAAAATGAATTTTTCGTCCAAAGAAAATGAAAACTTCCTTAGGAAACATTGCTTGTTATTCCAAGATGCATCTGTGCACATGATGATGTCAAAGATTCGGATGCATCTGAGATGCATCTTGATCCAACCACAACTCTACCTCGTGGCTAGGGTTCTAGTGGCCTCCACCTCCGGCGATGCTCTAACGACGGGGAGGCCGGAGGCCGCTGGATCCTTCACCGTCGTGGATGCGGTTAGTACTTTCCCTCCTTTGTCGGTCCAAGAGGGTAAAAAAAGAAAAAAAGAAGAAGAACACAGTTGCATGAGATTTACTCCTATTGGTTGAAGGGTTTGTGCGATGTATCGATGGCATGGCACATATCTATAACTCCACCCCTCGTCCATCCATCCATCCATCCACCCATCCACCGAATGCATCCTCCCTCTCTGTCTCTCGATCGCCTCTCTACCTCACGAATCCCTCTCCCTTGCCGCCGCACCCACCCAGCCATCGCCGTCAACCTTGCCCTCTAATCCAACATCGGCGACCCCTCCCTCTCTCCTCGCGCTAGAACCACCCGAGCAGCAGCTCAGATCTGTCCTCCCCTCTCTCCCTCTCTCCCCACACACTGGATATCCTAGCCACCACCGCTTGCTCCGGCTATCTCCGGAACACTCCGTTGTCGTGTTGCACACCACAACTTCCCCTCAAGCTAATCTACCACCTCCACCCCTTCGATATGTTTTTCCTCGCCTCCTTTGGTCGCTCTCATCCATTTTACCAACCTAGGGTTTCGGTGGGGTGAGCTTCTCTGTTCGCTGGCGGAGCTCCGATGCTTAGACCGGTTGACGGCACCTCCTTTTGTGCTCCTTTGTGAGATGGCGTACAGCGCAACCCCGGCGTGGTTGGCACCGGTACGGTGCGGTGCTGCTGCCTCGCCGTGCTGGATGGTGGCGGCCATGCGCTCTGCCGCAATCACGGTGCCGCAATCATGGCAGGGCGGTGCTCTTCCTCTTTTGCTTTTTTTCTCATGCTAGTGATGGATGGTCGTGGCTCTATTGATGGTAATCTTCGTACTTTGTGCACTGGTTATCTGTGATCTAGGTTTTGGGGAGACTTTATTTGATGGCTATGATCTGCTACTTAGGATTGATCCACTGTTGGAGATGTTGATCCTAGTTCATATATACATTGCGCTATTGTTACTATGCTACATATTGCTGGAGTTCTTCTCGTTCCTCTAAATAACATGGTTCATACTAGTGTCTAGCTACTACACAAGTCATATGCCCCTAGTTATAGTTCAGATAGACATTGTGGTGTTAGTGTTGATTTGATAACACTGTTGAGATCATTATGATGCACTACTTGTTAATTATTAAACCATATCCAGTTCTACTCGCACTTACCTATGTTGTTCATATATAAATTATAGTGCCTGCTATTGTTCTGTCTCAAGTAGAGGGGGTCATATACTGTTCTAGTACCCCATGAGTTACTGGTTCTCTACATTATAACAGTTAGGGCGATGGTATATATAGGCAGTTTCTCTAAATTGGTCATGGCCTGCTTACTTTCTTATGTATTAAACAACATGAACTAGTTCCTATTCTATTGGTATTGCTTATACATGCAACTGTTCTTTTGGTAGATTACATATAAAGGATATAGTTCTTTTATTTATATAGTTACAGTGGTTGTAATTGCATAGATTATAATGGTTTCTCCTGTTTATAGTCCATGTACCCAATTTCCCCTCTCTCTCATAAATCTGATTTGAACAGACGCTACACTTGCCTTCTCTCTTTCTCTCATAATTCTCTCACTGATAAGAACAGATGTCACTTGATTTTATGCCATCCGATGATCTCCCTCCGGGGCTCCTCTCTAGGATTTGTTACTATAGATCATACACTTCTCATGATCCTATGATGATATACTCCTAGCACTTCTAGGCTGTCTGAGGACATCTCCCCCAAAATCCTACCTTGGGGTGTTCTTTTGCTTGTTCTTACGGTTGTGTGTCTATTCGACTTGAGATTTGCTCCATTTGGCTGTATGGTGCTTATCTTCCTTGGTTCCCCCGCGCCGGTGAGATGGCGTACGGCTCAACCTTGGCTTGGCCTCCATTCTGCTTAGACTTATGAGCGTGAAGGTACCAGTTCCTAGACCGACCTCTAATCTTCGAGATGTCTGCTTGATTGTGTTTGTTTTAGTAGTACTACTAGTTCATGTTGTGGATGAAGAATCATGATGCTCTAGCCGTATCGGCTCGCTAAAATTATCTTCATGCTTCCTGTTTGAATGTTGTTCTATACTATTTTGCTTGACGTCATTCATTCATCCTGATGTAGCACCATGATTAACTAAATGAAGCTATAGCAGCCGTCACTGAGCCATTAATTTGTTTGTTTGATTCTAGAATTAGAGGTACTGTTCAATTTTAGGCATCGAAGGTTTATTAACTTAGTTGTATCTGTTCGATTTTACAAGGATTCAGAACGATTGGGTACGACTAGCTGATGCTGAACAAGTAGATTTAAGACGACTAGCTGATGCTGAACAAGTTATATCATTCTTACTATGTGAATATGTTAGTGGTCATGCACTTATTTTCAAAAGTAGCATTAACATTGCAATTCCTTCCCTAATGTCATTTACTCCTTTACTCCTTTTCTTAATGGAATGTTCATAATATATTGGCTCCAGTTTTTCTAATTCTTCTCAGCTGATTCATGTAACAAGGCCATCGTGGAAGGCATGTTGTTGTTGTGTTAGTCCTGACTATGGCCGTCCAGTTAGTCCGGCATTTGATTGCTATCGAAGGAGCTCCATCCTAAAGAAGAAAACACATGTAGAGCTTGTAATTTTGATTACCATACTTGTAGAGCATGTATCTAGTTATTACACTTGTACAGCTTGTAAACTACTGTATATGTTACAGCTTGTATTAGATGTCATTTGTAGAGCTTGTACTGATTCTGGCTATTCTTATTTAAAGTATTATGTGTGTTTTCTTCTTGCCGATACAATTACTGGTTATCTTCTTACTATCAAATTGAAATATGAAGAATCTAAGCCTAAAAGCTGCGACCTACTTATCAGAACCTGACAAGTGGGACTCGTTTGACCAGTGGACCCATTTTATAAAAAAAGAAAACTAAAACTGTTGGTACAAAAAGGCCATAACCCAAAAATAAAATGGCCGAATTGTTGGGCCTAGCCTGTGTAGCTGACCAAAACTGATACGTAAAAAAAACATAAATAGGTTGAATTAATGGGCTTGGCCCATATAGACATCGAACTGGACCGAGCTGATTCTTATCAATGACTTTTTCATTTGGTCGTAATTTTGCCACGTCAGCTTGCCACGTTGGATCTGACATGGCCTGGGCAGAGTGCCAGCGACGAAAACCATTGGTCGTAGGACCAACGACCTTTTGTTTTGGTCGTTAAGTTTCACTAACGACGGACATCTTTTGACCAACTATTTTTGGTCACAAAAAGGTCGCAAATGAAAAACAATGACCATTCAGTGACCAATATTGATGGTCGCAAGTTAGCATACTTCTTGTAGGTTGTGTCTCATTCCATTTGTGGCTGGCGCTAATCATCCTCTAGAATAGGACTCCTTCACATAGTTGTCTTGATCATCAACAACTAGCTTGCTCAAAATGTTTTCACCATGTATGTATATTCTTTAATTTTGGATTTGTACACATGAAGAACCTGAAGTATTTTTTCAAGTGCTAATAACTGACATGGGAAAAGAAAGATGCTTTATAATTAATTTAGCTGGAGAAGCAAAAAAAAAGACAGCAGGGAGAATCAGTGCCTCTAACTTTCTCTACTCATCCCAGATCAAACCAGATCAGATCAGAGTGGTTGCATCATTAAGGACTACATACTAAAGATCAAGTGGTGCCTGACTCAGAGCACCAAATCTGGAAGGAAATCATCTTTACTCTAATCGAGATCGGAACGCCGTCACTCGTGCGGACTGCACCGTTTTTGCATCGTGCTTTGTGGCCACTTTACTTACTAACCTTAAAACTGTCATTTTCTGGATGAGCCAGGTGGAAAGCTAGCTAGTACATGTGGGTGCTCATCAATCTAGCAATCGTAAACAACCTGGTAGTACTAGCTAACCTTTTATTATTTATAACTTGGATGTTACCTTTAGCACACAAATGCCAATGTTCCTGCCACACCCGCCTCAATAAGTACGGCTACACTTATTATCTGTTAAAAATCACAACCAGCAAACTTTTCCTAGGGGTCTGATATACAATATGTTAACCACCATAAGCAAGAAATTGATTGAAAAGAAACTGAAATTCAGCTATTTATGCACAAACAGAGGTTTTGCTGACGTGGCTGATTTGTACCAAAGACGCAACCGGGCTTATTGGTTGTGGTGGATCTATGACTTCTTAATCTGTAAGATTTGGAATCTTGCACATTAGAGCATCAGACGTGCGATATTGGCATCAAAAGTCATACCTCGGTTATCGAGAAAATGCCATGCCGTTTGTCGCCTTCCACATCGACCGTGTTAATATATAATTGGACGGTTGTACCAAGATATAAGTACATGATTATGAAGAAAGTGTACTACCCACATGTTACATGGTAACATGCCGAGATACAATTGGATGGCTCCACCAAGATATGATCACACTTTTTTTGCGGGTATGGGTACACAGCTTTTAATAAATTAAGTGTACCACTCACAAGTTACATGGTAAAGTGTCGATATTAATTTGGATAGCTCTACCCAAATATAAGCACCTAGTTATGAACAAAGTGTAGCACCCACATACTAAGAGGTATGAGCACACGGTTTTGAAGAAACCAGAAACCACTTGCCTCTCAACGAAATGGAGCAGGGTTTACCACTCTAGCGGTCCAACCTCAGTTAGAAACAAATCTACAACTTTGAATATGTACCTAACGCGACTGCTAGATTATTTGAATGGTTCGAACAAAAAGAGGCTGGCTTGGTAGCTGACGCCATATTGTACGGCACAATTTATGGCTACACGTCAGAAGCCAATAGGCTATCCTCGTACCCAAAGTTTAAACTATGAACAGCCGCAACAATATATATATTATGGATGTCCTTGTCGTAGCCACCGAGGAAATTAGTACGTAGTGGGCCATTCATAACCTAATTTACAATTAAAACAGTATTTAGCCAGTTGTTTAAGTCTACTTAGTGTTGTCATCACATGGCCTCTCGATCCCTTTTGGTTTGTACACCATTACAAGCAAGCCTACCAATACAAAAATAGCTAGCTAGATCAGGTAGCAGCTGGGGGGAAAGCTTCAACTAGCGAGATTAGACTTGTCGATTGTTACCCAGATAGCATAGACGAAGAAACCATTAGCAGCTTCTAGCTTAGCTCCATTTCGATTGGTTCTTAATTACTTTCCTCAATCGGCCGGCCAGCCGGCTGGAGAGAGATCTAGAGGAAGAAGAGGAAGAAGAGGAAGAAGAAGAAGAAGAAGAAGAAGAAGAAGAAGATGGGGAGGGGAAAGATTGCGATTGAGAGGATCGACAACACAACGAACCGTCAGGTGACCTTCTCCAAGCGGCGCGGAGGGCTGATGAAGAAGGCCCGGGAGCTCACCATCCTCTGTGACGCCGATCTTGCGCTCATCGTCTTCTCCAGCACTGGTCGCCTCTACGACTTCGCGAGCTCCAGGTCCGATAGTTAAATAATTAGTTCCTGCACCGTCCTAATACTCTATCAGTTACTTAATTTCATTCTCTCATAATTTGGATGTGTTTCAATTTTTGTGTGTTCATCAGCGGAATGGGGGCAATACTAGAGCGGTACCAGGAGGCGAAAGAGGAGCATTGCGGAGTGTTGAATCCAACATCTGAGGCAAAGGTATGTAAGTATGTATGCATAGTAGCTTTTCCATGCCACACATATATTTATCAAAAAAAGAAAGGGGTGAAACAAATAGCAATCAAGCTTGGATGATGATCTGGCAATATATGATCTCTGATGATCTGCGGTCGAGTGAAGTAATGTTTCAAAGTATGCAATAAAAATGACAACAAGCATCAATCGTTGCAGAAATTTCTCCCTTTCAACAAAAAATATAGCAATCAAGCTAGCAAAACATGTATATATATAGTCATTTCCGTGGACTGATTAACTAAAGTGGATAATCATTCAGTTGAACAGTTAACACCTACCTGTTAGTAATTGTCACACGTTAGTGACTCCTAAGAATATAAATCTCTAATATTCGCAACGCAAACAAATTAGGGGATCACCATCTTTATTGATTAATTTAGTAGGTTAGGGCCTTGATCAGGTGAATGATGCACATTTCTCCTGATGTTTCTTGGTCATGTGAATGATTGAATGATGCCAAATGGAAAGTGTGTCACAGCTTTCCAGCTTCAATCTATCTTGGCTTTCAGGGCCATCATCAGAAATGCTCGGGCCCAGAAATTTATAATGGCTAGCAGATTGTCCAAATATGATATATACAACTCATGATATATGCATATGGTAGAGTAGTTAATGAAAACAAAGAATCACTAAATGCTCAGGAATTCCATATATTTTTTCAGGATTTGGATTCATAGGAAAATTTTCTAAGATTACATTTGGTCCATAAATAAGTTTGGGTTTCTTACCATGTATTACCCATGGTACCTAAGTATTACTTTTGAGGAAAGTTTTCATGCACTCAAATCTGTTTTATCCGCAGCACGAGATACTCTTTGATCTAAATTCCTATGTCTTTCTAGTCCTATAGAATTCAAGAAAAATTGTAATTCCAATCATGTGTTTTTCATTTTGCCTGGATTTTGAGAATCATGTGAATCAAAGAAAACTTAATGGTCTCTTTGGTTCGGTATTCTAAAAATACAAGAGCAGAAAAACCATCAAAATGGATGCCATGTCATATTAATTCCTACATAAATTTAATTATAGATCATTGTATAGTAGAACCTCTTTGGTTGCACTATAGTAAAAATGTGAATTTTGTTTGAAAGGATTGCAAACATGCATAGTTGTTGACGAAATAAAGACAAATTCCATGAGGTTGCTCAACGGGAACTTTCCTTTTGAACTACATGTAGAGGAGATAATATAAACATTTCTATGGCTTTCTAATGCGACAAACAAAAAAAGTCCATTGCAAATTGTTTAAACCGATGAGACCCGTAAAAATGCTATCATATAGGGGTGGTGGTGAATTTAGAAAATTGTGGCTACCACATCACTATCTAGATATCCACTCAATTTCTCTTCTAAATATCCCCTCATGGCTATCACATGACTCATCCATGGCCCGATGGCTTGTAACTCCATGCATGTTTTCTTGTCTCAAGTGTGACCCAAGCTACCTAAGATTGGAATATTTGATGCATGGAACTACAAATCATTCCTACAAATATATATCTAGAAATATTGTAGAAAATACCGACCACTAGAAAACCTCCAAAACATACTATTTTTAGCTAGATTGTCCAATTCCGTCACTAGACTCTGCCACATTTTGTTCCATTTTTCATCTCAGGAAATATATCTATTTTTGGATAGTGATACTCTTAAGGATCCTTTGATTCAAATGATTCTATAGGATTTTCGGAGGACTGAAAGCCTTAGGAATCGTCTTCTACGTTAGTCCTTTGATTCATATGATTGGATCCCTTAGGATTTTTTTCCTATGGAATCTTTTAATGCCTCTTTGATTTGCGGGATTTTGAAAACACAGGATTGGGAAAAGTATACAGTTGGAGCGGCATGTCCATTTGAACCAAATAGGATTATCAAGGAGTGTTTGATGCCACAAAAAAAACAAGGGACTTGTAAGGAGAAGTTGTAGTGGATGTTAGATTCCTATGAAATGTAGTCAAAAGATTCCATAGGAAAATTTCCTATGGATCTAATCCTATGAATCAAAGGACCCATATAGGAAATTTTTCTAAGGATTTCAATCATCCAAAAATCCTATATAATTTCTTTGAATCAAAGGAGACCTTATACTATATCTCATTGGAAATCTAACACCCACTCAAACCTCTTTTGACAATTCATTTGTTTTTTCTGGTGTTATCAACCATTCCATGTTAATCATATAGGATTCAAGTGGGCAAGACACTTCAATCCTATACTTTTCGTTTTCATGTATTTTCAAAATCCTACATATCAAAGAGGACCTTAGCTTTTACTAAACCCCTTGCATCCTAAGATGCATATGGGAAACCTCCACATATTGCTAGTTTGCTGAAAACAATCCAGCTTTTGCCAAAAGAAAGCCAAACTCTCATCCAGATGCATCTTGATTCACATTTCTATATGATAATATGCACGACCGATTCTCGTATATGCTGATACAAGAGATTCTTTCAAAAGATAACCCTAACCCCTGGGTGGGCGAAAGATGGATACAATACTACCGCTAAAGCGCAAGAGTGAGCAGCAGTCCGGTCAGCCCGTGCTTTCTTAACTCGACTAGGAAATTTCCATCCAAATAGGAGGGAGGGGCACTCTCAAATAGCCTTATTACATCGCACCATTACAAAGATATAAAAATTCATCTTGTTGCCAAAAGGAGGGGAAGATAAAAAAAATATAGGCCAACAACAACAAACATGCCAGATAAGATCACTCCAATCATCCATAAGCCCACCATTGGCACACTATCCAATACATGACATAAACTCCCTAGTGGTTCACTGGGGCTTATTTGGGCAAGATAGATCGACTCTCTATGTTGCACCTTCTGTAATAACACATATGACTATGATCAATTGGTACACGAGAGTATCACCTGCATATAAGAATGAATTTCCTTGTATTGTGAAACATGACATCATTCTACATAATCAGATAGACCAAAACATCGTTGTGTGGCTTGACCAAAATGGGAGATCTCTTAAGATGCATAATCTCTATGGGGATCAAGGTCTAAGGACTAGAGGGAGGGGGTTGAATAGTCCAACTAAACAATGCCACTCCAATTTTTAGGGTTGAAAGTATTAGGACAAGGCAATGATGACTGGGGAACTAAAATTACTTAGGGTATCACCAATACCGACCCTCAACATGGATCCAGTATTCATCCGTGGACCGGCCGGACTAGTTCGTGAACATTGGTGCAGGAGCCGACCATCCAACCACGTTCTCTAAACGTCTGCCCTTTATTTTCTTCTAAGACCGCAACACTTGAAATAATTAAAAACAATTCACAGTTCATCCATAAATGACATGCAAATATCTCTTGTACAACAATAGTTCAAATGTAAATATTACATATGAGAAAACCGGATGTTGACCAAGTTTTTCAAATCTATACCGTCCCTTGAGTTCCATCCAATAATGTATGTGCGTGAATGGCCTGCCCTCAGTCCTGTAGGACATCACGACAACTCATGTAGGTGATACAATGTGTAGATAAACATTGAGTAAATGAATGAATTAACCAACATGTAGAGTAACATGAAGCAACACTTATAATCTCCATGGTTGACGAGCCCGATGGACACATTTTCTTCACTCGTGCAACCGCACCGTAAAACTTCATGATGGAGTTGCAGATGGTGTACCATAAATACAATATCAACTTCAAATTTCTTACATGCATGACTTGTATCTCGTAGGGAAGGAAGTTCTTTTGCGCATGAAATTAAGCATCCACGCACTGCCAAAAGATTGAGCCCCTTGAGTTACTGCCTACAAAGTCCGCAGCTATGATCAATCACGCATCACACAACAACTCGTCCTCATTGAGTGAGTACCTCGTTCATTGTGCTTAATCTTGAAAACAATAATAAGTTCAACAGAGAGAAGCTTAATGGAATTTGACTGAAAACTTGATGGATGTGGTGTCCACCATGGCCGTCGTCGGCATGGTAGGGGGGGGGGGGTGGAGGGTAACTAGCCACACAGGGATCTTGGATGGACAGGAGGGCAGGCACATTGGTGGGGCCCGCAAGCGTCCTATAATGCCTGGGCGGCGGGCGGATAGGTACAAAAAAAAGTAGAAGAAAGTTAAATAATAAAAATTACATTTGTAAAAAAATAGTAAAACTTGGCACAATGTCCTAATATTGGTGCATGCGGTTGTAATTAAATTTCACATGATTTATGGAAGTTAGAAAAAAAACACTTCCTTTGACCGTTTTGGCCTACTTATGTCACCATTTTGCAAAACCACCGGGAAAATAATTTTCTCCAAAACATTAAAATATTTTAATAATTCCAAATACACATACTAGAAAGAAGGGAAAGTATCAACTTAGTTGGCCCGGTAGTTTTAAAATATAAGCGGATTTTGTTGATATAGGCCAAAGTTTGACAAAAAACAATAATACATATTTAATTTATAAAAAACACAATACAAATATCGTCTTACGCACTAATACATCACATTTTTTATTACAGGTCATAAACTACAAAAACATCAGACTACATGAACATATAAATACATTTTTCAAAATCCAAACTGCAAACCTACCTGACCGAGCTGGTGCATCTCTTCTTCTCCTCCTCCATTTGATGCAGACCATTATTGAAGTTGACAATGGTGCGTCCATGTCTCATATGCCGCATACACATCCTTGGCAGCATACTCCACCCGCTTGTCGGATAGTGACATGTCCGTCCATTGCTGGTGCTCCTTCTCTCCAACGCCTTTCTTCGTGTTAGCGTAGTAATTGCCCATGATGATGGTGGTGATGTCCAACAATGAATCCTTGGTGTCGTATGGCACCCTCCACTCCATTTGGATGTCGACAAAGTTTTGGACCCACAGACTGTTGTAGACAAGCATTTACTTGTTCCCCTCAATGCTGTAGCCAATGAAAACACACTTCTCACTCTGCTAGAAGTGGTAGAGCCTATTGCTTGGACTGAATGCCCTACAGACTTGGTACACTAGACAACGATCACGGATATCTAACTAAATGACGGCGGCCTTCTACGTGGAATGAGACCATGTATACTCAATGTCAATGCCAACGATCTTCTCCCGATCGTTGTTGAGCCATCACTGGAGCTTGTCCATGCAGTTCTCCCCAATGCGTGGATGATGACATTATGCCTGCGAAACCAAGCTTGCGGTGGTCGGACGCCATGTCTAAAATGGATTCCATACTTTCTGTGTGGGTTGAGAGAGGGTGAAGAGACTGTAAAGATGCACAAATTGTCCCAAGCAGTTCCTCTCCCACAATTGGCTCTAAACACGTCAATAGAGGAAAACTTGTGAGGCTACCATCGGGAGCACTGGGTGGAACCCATGGCCATGACGTGCGCGGGGAGAGCACAACAAAAGCGCGCCGAAGGCAGCAACATCGAAGGAGTAGCGTGAAGATGTGAGTGAAAATGGCCGGAAGAAAATGGGATCTATGCACCAGAAAATATGTGTATATGCCATGCTGCAGGTGGCCCCCCACATAGGCATGAATGGTCAAATGGGCCACTCTTTAGTGTGCTTGACGTGTCCCACATCTGCAAGGCCCGTCAAACGAGTCTCCTCGTCAATATTTGTGGGCCCAGATCAGAGTGAAAAATGGAAATGATGGTCTCAACAGTGCCCCCCACATTGACAGGACTTGTCAACCGAGTCTCCTCCTCAATATTGGTGGGCCCACACGAGAGTGGCAAAATGTAAATTGTGGACTCAGTGGTTGGCCCCATACCGATCAGAACGACCAATCCAGTCTCGTCGTCACTGCAGTTGATGTTGCCAAGTGGTGGTTCTTAAATGTAAGGGAACAACCTAAATGAGACGTCTTCGTAATGAGAACTCACTAAGACGACATTCATGGGTATGCAACAAATTTCTTCGCAATCCCTAGTTACACAAATCAAAATACGGAAGTTTGAGTGGCAGGACTCGAATATGCAACTTCAGCAATGCCACAGACTGATCTTTCGCTATTGTAAAATATCATTGTTGAGTTATGTATCACATATGGGCCCTTGTTTTAGGTTTGTCACTGTCTCAGCCATCGCCTATAGCAATTTATCGTTGAGGGGGCATTAGTGGCGAGTTTTCAGCTGATTTTCTGTATGTCCCCTTATGGGCACATCCATTGTGTATAGAAATTCATCAACGGCCAACAGTGGTGACCTTTGTAGATGATTTTTCTCCCTTATGAGCCACAGAGTGTTCATTAGTGGACGGGGTTCAACATAGGGTCAACTAGATGATACCCTACGTGTTGATGCGGAAATCGGTTGCAATATATTTCAATGAGATTTGATTGTGTGGAATGTAGATATTTAGATTGATAACTCATGAACCTAATTTAAAAATAGACATGCGTTATTATATTTGATTATATATAGTTGTAAAATATTTATTGAATATAAATAAAATAATAAAATGAAAAATGTTTTCCCATGCAGGGTTGCATGTGATGGTGGGTCTTTTCTCATGCATGATTGCGTGTTGAGACAAATAAGTTAGTGGGATCATTATCTTAGGTATATACGATATGAATGAATAGACCACACAAGGAAGCACAATTATGGTTCTCCTAATTAATTTGGTTTGCTTGTAGTTAGTAACTTATTTCATTTCTATTTGTCGGGCAGTTATGGCAGAGGGAGGTTACAACCTTGAGGCAGCAAGTGCAGAACTTACAACATAATAATAGGTAATATTAATGTTCTTTTGTTTGTATAATACATGCATTGAAATAAATTGCCAATATTAGTATAGCTATCCAGAATTTTTTGTTTTGAGTGGTCTCATATATGCAAATTAATTGAACGAAAATAGTGCCCCAGACTGCCATACGTATCAAGATCTCTCACTTGAAGACTATGCCAGTGAAAATACATGTTTTTGGTTGTAATGAATGGAGAAGCTAGCTAGGTAGCTACTAGCTAATTATATTGTTAAACCATGTGACCTGATATGATGTTAGGCAACTGTTGGGAGAGGAACTATCTGGTACCAGTGTTCAAGATCTGCAGTTTCTGGTGAACCAAGTTGAGATGAGCTTGCACTCCGTAAGAAAGAGGAAGGTACCCTTTCTTTGCCCTTCCCTTTCCTCTTTTCATTTTTTTTCATACATACTTTACTTACAGTTGATTTCTTTAGGATCAAGTTATGGCTGCGGAGATCCACGAACTCAACCAAAAGGTTTACTACATCCTCTTCATGTTCTTGCTTCTGCTACTGTTGGTGTTGAAATAGCTCAGTTAGGGTCGATTATCGTATATGTGTTTGTTATTAACAGCTGAAGACCTGAGGTATGATGAGATGGAATTTGCTTTTGCAGGGATTTCTTATTCAGAAGGAAAATATAGAGCTTGGAAAGAAGTTGAGCATTGCTCATGGGCACAACATAGAGCTGCAGAAGAAGGTAAGAAATGACAGTAGCTAATATATCCTAGCTTGTCATCTGAAAGTCCAGATATACTTTGAAAATAATCAATGATGAACCACAGGCTATAACATATGCATTAGCAAGTCATCGAAAGACATGACCGCATATATATGATTTGGAAAGGAAAAGATAAATTCGAAGGATCAAAATATAGAACCCACACACATTTTCTCGGGTGGATTTTATTCAATACTTCGCATCCTATATATCGTTTTTGTAATAGAAATATAAATCTTTCAGAAAAAGGTCATAATGTGTTGGACAAATTAGAAACACGATGCTTTTTTTTGTACTGTTGACACTGGTCGCAAATAATATAACGGCCCTGGATAATATAACATTGATCATATTAGCTTCAGTTTTATTTAATTGCAAGCATCGAAGGAAGCTGATACTCTGACACCTGTTAATGTGTGTTATTAGCTTTCGGGGGCCATGGCATCGAGTGAGCAGCAAGCCAGTGGAAGCAACTCAAAAGGTGCTGCCGGGCTATTGTTGTCTACTAGAGTACGTGAACCAAATATCAACCTTGAGTTGCGCCAGCAGGAGCAAGAGGATGAATAACCTCTACTATCTCGTCCACTGAAAGCAGTAAGTATTGTAGTTCATGTGTCGGTTAAATTACCAAGAAGATCTATGTGCTCAATCGCATGCCAAACAAGTTACAGTTAATTACATTTCTAAATTCGTGTTTATTGTTTTGCACCAGACCACGTCAACAGTATTTTCAGTCCATGCGTGACGATCGAAGCTCTTTCGTGTGCTATTTGAAGCAGACACCTGCGTAGAACCATATTTTTTGTGGTTCTGTCACATACATTGTTATATAGCGCAGCAGCAGATGTAGTCTGTATGTGACTCTAATTACTCGATATTAACAAGGATGCAAGAGAATATCAAGTATATTATGAATTATGTTTTTGGTTACTTGTATATGTTGATCACAATTCATAACCTAATTAATGAGCTTTTGTCTTTTTATGTGGTACCTAATTAGTGAGTTGAATATGGCACATACTAAGTTTGTGTTGTGAGTCAGATTATTGGCCGTGTACAGAAATTTCACAACTTTGATGGTTATGGTGTATTATTTGTTTAGGAATGGAGGATGATATTATCCCTTTTTCCATGCGCTTCAGATTATTAGCCACCAGCCGTATAGCCAACCCTACCCTATCACATTCTCATAACCACTTCTTTTGCTTTGATAATATTGTGGATCGCAATCGATGCAAAGAGAGTGAACACATTTTCATATTATAATAAAAAGGCAAGTGTAATAAATAGAGAATTCGACCATGCAGTGAAATGACACATATATTTCCGTTATATTATGCTTCCGCACAATCAAATTTCAAAAATATATTGCAACCAATATGTACCCTTAACAATGCGTATGATCCAGTTTGAGGAGTGGTTGCACCAATATGCAATAGATCGGTGGCCAAGGTGGAATTAGTGTAAACTTATGAGGAAGCGTTCTATCCTCGAGGGAGGTCCGCGTTCGGTATCTACAATACCTAAATAATTCATCCCCACTATCCTATTTTTCTTAACATGCAGCCTATCCACATCAGCAAGACAGCCACATCAGCGATTCACTACAGACTTACAGGAGGGACCCACAACAAGCAGAAATGGCCACATCACCGTCAGTTACCAGCGGCCTGTGGTCAGAGCTAAAGCCAGGAGGAGCGGCCTCGCATAGATCAGACACAGCCATCCCGGCGTGGACCCGGTTGCAGAAGGAGTTGATCCGTCACGACGTTGCTCTGCTCCGACCCCTCGCGTAGGAGGCCTCCCCACGCCTGTGGCCAGAGCAGGAGGAGGGATGGATCGGACATGCGCCCTAGTTCCAGCGGGAGTTGATTTTGTTTTTGTAATTTGCGGCAGGTGAGCAGAAGCGGATCCGATAGGCGACAGGGCCGGCTATGCGTGCTACACTTCTACAGCAGAGCGTTGCATATTTGTCTCATCAGGTATGGCTGCTCGTGCGTTGCTGGGCACTGGGCAGAGGCGAACATGTGTGCGACTGCAAGGCGGCGAACAAGGTGAAGGAGCCCCCAACCCCAAGGGCTAGCCCATAGCTCAAGTAATAACAGTAATCTATCTATTATATTATTATTAAAACGACAGAAAAGTAACGGACAAGATTTAACTTGCAAAAACGAACGATTGAGATTTAATGAATCTATTTGATCTGTAGGTTGAAGCCAAAACGTCTACAAGTTTAGAAAAAGGCAGCGACGGACCCAAGTCTGGGATATCCTATGCTTATACAATACTAATTATATGTCTCCTAAAAACAAAAAAGAGAAGTTGTATATGTCATCGTGCCCGATCTCTAAAGCTAGCCAATCAGGCCAATATAATCTCAGCCGTATACAAGTTGGTGCAGCGTTTCATGTAACGATGTCATCCTGATGTCATCAAGTGAGCAAATAGATGCGTACACACTATTTGCTTCTGATCCGATCGTACACTATTTGCTTCTGATCCGATCGTACAAACAAGTGCATGGCTGGACATGTGAAGCTGGTAGCGAGAGTGCCATGAATTCACTTTAGCATAAGAAAACATATTAATAATTTTACTAATAAACAGGTCTTCAAACTAAACAAGATAGCTATAATATAATACTCCCTCCATTACTTTATAAGGTGTATTTCTTTTTTCAAAAGTCAAACAAGGTCATGTTTGACCAAGTTTTTAGAAAGATATATCAATATCCATAATAGAAAATTTATACCATTTCCAAAAGTAGTTTCATATTTTATCTATTTAGTATTGTAGATGTTGTTAGTTTATTCTATAATCTTGATCAAATATTTAACTGGTTGACTTGCATGGAAAACAATAGACCTTATATTCTAGAATGGAGGGAGTAGTTCAGAATAGTTGACAAAAGAAAATATAATAATTTAACAAGTTGTTTTATTTGCGCTAACAGCATAAAAATCTAACTAATTTTAGCACTTTTCATTCGATAACATGCATTATCTCAGATGGCCGAGGGAAAACATTAGTGGGAACATGGCAACATCCATATATTTGCCTCTAGAAATAAATGCATATGTGTTTGGAAGTATGGGAAAAAAACACTAAAAGAAATGTACAATGTAGACGTGATGTTATACTGATTGTCATTTACGAAGATAAGGCCCTAAAACATGAAGAGGCGGTAAGAAAAATATAATCAAAGAGTATGTGCATATATGAAGATCGTTTTGAGGTTGACATGACATCACATAATAATAGATCATACATACCAAATATTCAGATTTTCAATTATAATGAGATAATTTTTTTGTTTTGTGCTCATTCCATGAAGTCCTTATATAAATGAAATTTGAAATTAATTCAACCCAGCAATTATAATTTATAAAAAATGGATTTTGAAAAAAGATCAGCAAATTATTTTCCATCTATGAGCATGTTCGCAAAAAAAATGCAATGTATAGTGACAGAGGCCATCGTAATACTTTGGAGGTAAGACGTTAATGACATGCATGGGTGCTGCACGGGCGAATGATGTTATGAGGAAAGCATCACCCACCCTCGCCCTCGCCCACATGTGCTGAGTGGTCTTTCACGTCATGGTATCGCTCCTCGCACTTCCACGGTCTATACCTGCGAGGATCCGAGTGGCGAGCCATTCGCCACGTCATGGCAACATGCAAAGTGACCAAAGGACGATCATGAGCGTCACAAGCAAGCACTGGTAGAAAACAGGGCATTAGTTCCGGCCGGGTCAGCCCATTAGTCCCGGTTCAGTCACGAATCGGGACTAATGGGGCAACGGTCCCGGTTCGTAAGGCCAGGGGGCCGGGCCGGCCATGTGGGGCATTGGTCCCGGTTCGTCTGGAACCTTTGGTCCCGGCTCCAGATGCGAACCGGAACCAACGTGTCTCGCTCCTGGCCCACAACCATTGGTCCCGGTTCGTGGCTGGATCCGGGACCAAAGGGGGTCCTTTAGTCCCGGTTCCAGCCACGAACCGGGACCAATGAAATGCCTATACAAACCCCCTCGCCAGCGAGCAGAGCACTCCACACTGCTCTGTTTTTTTGGCCGGCGAGGGGAGAGCTTTGTGGTGCTCTAGCTCACCTCCTATGCACATGAGGTGTTTGATGAAATGCCTAAGCCCAACTTAAGCTTTCTCCTCTCGAAGCTCCTTGTCCAAACTCCATTTTTGTCAAGATTTGTCTAGGTTTGGCGGTCTGTCCTATCCCGTCCCTGTCCTGAAACCGCCGTCGATCGCCCGCGCGTGGTGAGCCTCTTGATCTTATCTTCTTGCTAAAAGAAAATATACTTACTCGTATGATTTTCTTACTTTTATTATTGTTCACTTCTCTATTCATGATATGTTGTAATGATTTTTAATACACTTTATTATATCACACACGCAGATGAACCGACAACGGATGTACGGTGACCGACGCACCTCCGAGTATATTAAGGGCCTGCATAATTTTCTCGAAGCGGCTGAGTCAAACTAGCAGAATGGTTTTATGCCTTGTCCATGTACTGTCTGTGAGAATATGAAGACTTTCTCCAACTCTAAAACCCTTCACTTCCACCTGCTTCCGAAGGGTTTTATGCCACACTATAATGTTTGGACCAAGCACGGAGAAAGAGGGGTTATGATGGAAGACAACGAAGAAGAAGAGGATGACGACAACTACCCTCCCCCTGAATACGATGATGCTGCAATGGGGGAAGCTGAAGATCAAGAGGAACCAGATGATGTGCCCGATGATGATCTTCGCCAGGTCATTGCTGATGCACAGAGAGAATGCGAAAGTGAAAGGTAGAAGTTGAAGTTCGATCGCATGTTAGAGGATCACAAAAAAGGGTTGTACCCAAATTGCGAAGATGACAACAAAAAGCTCGGTACCACATTGGAATTGCTGCAATGGAAGGCAGACAATGGTGTATCTGACAAGGGATTTAGTTCGCTACTGAAAATAATGAAGAAGAAGCTTCCAAAGGATAACGAATTGCCCGGCAGTACGTACGCAGTAAAGAAGGTTGTATGCCCTCTAGGATTGGAGGTGCAGAAGATACATGCATGCCCTAATGATTACATCCTCTACCGCGGTGAGTACGAAGAACAGAACGCATGCCCGGTATGCGGTGCATTGCGGTATAAGATCAGAAGAGATGACCCTGGTGATGTTGAGGGCCAGCGCATAGGGAAGAGGGTTACTTCCAAGGTGATGTGGTATGCTCCTATAATACCACGGTTGAAATGTCTATTAAGAAACAAAAAGCATGCCGAGTTGATGCAATGGCACAAAAAAGACAGTAAGAAAGACGGGAAGTTGAGAGCACCCGCTGACGGGTCGCAGTGGAGAAAGATCGAGAGAAAGTGGAGCGACTTTACAGGTGCCCCGAGGAACGTATGGTTTGGTTTAAGTGCAGATGGCGTTAATCCTTTTGGGGAGCAGAGCAGCCAGCATAGAACATGGTCTGTGACTCTATGTATGTATAATCTTCCTCCTTGGTTGTGCATGAAGCAGAAGTTCATTATGATGCCAATGCTCATCCAAGGCCCTAAGCAACCCGGCAATGACATTGATGTGTACCTAAGGCCATTAGTTGATGAACTTTTACAGCTATGGAATGGAAGAGGTGTACGTGTGTGGGATGAGAATGAACAGGAGGAATTTGACCTACATGCATTGTTGTTTGTAACCATCAACGATCGTCGTGTTCTCAGTAACCTTTCAGGACAGACAAACAAGGGATACCACACATGCACACACTGTTTAGATGACACCGACAGTATATATTTGGACAAATGCATGAAGAATATGTACTTGGGGCACCGTCGATTTCTTCCGACCAACCATCACTGTCGAAAGAAAGGAAAGCATTTCAAAGGTGAGGCAGCTCACCGGAAGAAGCCCGCCCTCCTTACTGGTGATCACATACTTGATATGGTCAATGATTTACAAGTAATATTTGGAAAGGGTCCTGGCGGACTATCTATTCCGAATTAAGCTGACAAATGCGCACCCATGTGGAAGAAGAAATCTATATTTTGGGACCTACCCTGTTGGAAAGACCTAGAGGTCCTCTCTGCAATTGACGTGATGCACATGACGAAGAATCTTTGCGTGAACCTTCTAGGCTTCTTGGGAGTGTATGGGAAGACAAAAGATACACCGGAGGCACGGGAGGAACAACAACGTGTGCATGAAAAAGACGGCATGCATCCAAAGCAGTATGAAGGTCCTGCCAGCTATACTCTTACCAAAGAAGAGAAGGAAATCTTCTTTGAATTCCTGCTCAGTATGAAGGTTCTGTCTGGCTTCTCGTCAAATATAAAGGGAATAATAAATATGGCAGAGAAAAAGTTCCAGAGCCTAAAGTCTCATGACTGCCACGTGATTTTGGCGCAACTGCTGCCGGTTGCATTGAGGGGGCTTCTACCGAAAAACGTTCGATTAGCCATTGTGAAGCTATGTGCATTCCTTACTGCAATCTCTCAAAAGGTGATCGATCCAGAAATCCTGCCAAGGTTAAGGAGTGATTTGGTGCAATGTCTTGTTAGTTTCGAGCTGGTGTTCCCACCGTCCTTCTTCAATATCATGACGCACGTCCTAGTTCATCTAGTCGACGAGATTGTCGTTCTGGGCCCTGTATTTCTACACAATATGTTCCCCTTTGAGAGGTTCATGGGAGTCTTAAAGAAATATGTTCGTAACCGCGCTAGGCTAGAAGCAAGCATCTCCATGGGCCATCAAACAGAGGATGTCATTGGGTTTTGTGTTGACTTCATTCCTGACCTTAAGAATATTGGTCTCCCTCAATCGCGGTATGAGGGGAGACTGACTGGAAAAGGAACGCTGGGAGCGGACTCAATAATATGTAGGGACGGGCATTCTTGGTCGCAAGCACAGTACACAGTTCTACAAAATTCCACCTTGGTGACCCTGTATGTCGATGAACACAAGAATATTCTGCGCTCCAAACACCCGGAGCAGTGTGACGACTGGATTACATATGAACACATCAGGACTTTTGGTAGTTGGTTACAAACACGTCTCATGGGTGACAACACTGTTTCTGATGAGCTGTACTCGTTGGCTAGGGGACCATCTTCGACTGTATTGACTTACAAAGGGTACGAGATAAATGGGAATACATTTTACACGATCTCCCAAGATGAAAAGAGCACTAACCAAAACAGCGGTGTCCGCTTTGATGCAGCAACCAAAAGGTGAAAGGACACATATTATGGTTACATAGTGGACATATGGGAACTTGACTATGGACATGATTTCAAGGTCCCTTTGTTTCAGTGCAAATGGGTCAATCTGTTAAGGGGCGGGTACAGGAAGACCCACAGTACGGAATGACAATAGTGGATCTGAACAATCTTGGGTACATAGATGAACCATTCGTCCTAGCCAATGATGTGGCGCATATATTCTATGTGAAGGACATGTCTACCATACCGAGAAAAAGAAAAGATAAGGCGGCAAATACATCATACGATGAGCCAAAGTGCCACGTAGTTCTTTCAGGAAAAAGAGACATCGTGGGATTGGAGGGCAAGACAGACATGTCTGAAGATTATGAAAAGTTTCATGAAATTCCTCCCTTCAAAGTCAAGGCTGACCCAAGCACCCTGTTAAATGATGAAGATTATCCATGGTTACGGCGCAATAAGCAAAGGACACGCACGAAGAAAAAGTGAAGACTTTCTCTCCACAACTATATCATTGGAGTGACATGTGAAGAAATGAAATGCCTTTTGTAACACATGAGTTTTCGTCCGAAACCCTAATACTTCGAAAGAGATTTTCCGTTTTGTACACGAAGTGCATCCAGTTTTTGTCGTAACCCTCTCAACTTTTTATGACATGCTATGTGGGTGAAATGATGATACCATGCCAACTTTCAACCTTTTCAGAGTTCATTTGAAGTGCTTTTCAATTTCAGGGTTATTTAGCTCAAAAAAATCAGTATGTGCATGAAAAATATCAAATGAAGTCAGAAAGGGTTGAAAATTGATGATGTGGCTTTGAATGGTGCATTTTGAACACACAAAAAGTATGGAGTTTAAATAAGTTCAGAAAATGAAATCCCTTTGTAACAGATGAGTTTTCGTCCGAATCAGTGATACTTCGAAAGAGATTGTCCATTTTGTACACGAAGTGCATCCAGTTTTTGCCGCAACCATCTCAACTTTTAGCACATGCTATGTGGGTGAAATGATGATACCATGCCAACTTTCAACCTTTCCAAAGTTCATTTGAAGTGCTTATTAATTTCAGGGTTACTTAGCTCAAAAAAACCAGTAAGTGCATGAAAAATACCAAATGAAGTCAGAAAGGGTTGAAAATTGATGATGAGGGTTTGAATGGTGCATTTTGAACACGCAAAAAGTATGGAGTTCAAATAAGTTCAGAAAAACGAAATCCCTTTAGATAACATAAAAAAATAACAAAAATGAACATAGATGTGCTTATGTAAGTAAAATTCGACCGGAAATCAGACTGAAATTCAGTTTGATTTCAGGTCAAATTTTCCCACATAAGGGCATCAATTTTCAATTTGAGAGGAACTCAATAACGCAGGGAGGGGTGGGCTTATAAACCGGTGCGAGCGCCCCTCGCTTGGCGAGGTGGGACTAAACTGTTGGTAATGTGCCCTAGAGGCAATAATAAATTGGTTATTATCATATTTCATTGTTCATGATAATCGTTTATTATCCATGCTATAATTATATTAATCGGAAACTCAGATACATGTGTGGATACATAGACAACACCATGTCCCTAGTATGCCTCTAATAGACTAGCTCGTTGATCAAAGATGGCTATGGTTTCCTAGTCATGGACATGAGATGTCATTTGATAACGGGATCATATCATTAGGAGAATGATGTGATGGACAAGACCCAAACAACAAACGTAGCATATGATCGTGTCAGTTTATTGCTACTTTTTTTTCTGCATGTCAAGTATTTGTTCCTATGACCATGAGATCATGCAACACACTGACACCGAAGGAGTGCCTTGTGTGTATCAAACGTCGCAACGTAATTAGGTGACTATAAAGGTTCTCTACAGGTAACTCCGAGGGTGTCTGTCGGGTTGGCATGGATCAAGACTGGGATTTGTTACTCCGTGTGACAGAGAGGTATCTTAGGGCCCACTCGGTAATACAACATCACAATAAGCCTTGGAAGAAATGTGACTAAGTGTTAGCCACGGGATCTTGTATTACGGAACGAGTAAAGAGACTTGTTGGTAACGAGATTGAACTAGGTATGAAGATGCCGACAATCGAATCTCAGGCAAGTAACATACCGAAGAACAAAGGGAATATCATACGGGATTAACTGAATCCTTGACATAGAGGTTCGACCGATAAAGATCTTCGTAGAATATGTAGGAACCAATATGGGCATCCAGGTCCCACTATTGGTTATTGACCGTAGAGGTGTCTCGGTCATGTCTACATAGTTCTCGAACACGCAGGGTCTGCACACTTAAGGTTCGGTGACATTTCGGTAGTATAGAGTTATGTATGGTGGTGACCGAAGGTTGTTAGGAGTCCCAGATGAGATCCCGGACGTCACGAGGAGCTCCGGAATGGTCCAGAGGTAAAGATTGATATATAGTAAGTCCTGTTTTGGTCACCGGAAAAGTTTCGGGCTCATCGGTAGTGTACTGGGAGTGCCGATAGTGTACCGGGGGACCATCGGGAGAGGTATTTCGACCGAAGAGGCTACATGGGCTGTGGTAGGAGGTAAACCAGCCCCTGGTGGTCTGGCCGAAGCTTCCTCTGAGGGACCATGCGGCTGGAGTGGTTTGAGAAGGAAAATATCCAAAGGTGGAGAGGTGGAAAGAGTTTCCAAGTGGAAAGGAGGAATCCTACTCCTAATAGGATTGGAGTAGGACTCCTCCACCTCCAATTTCGAACAAACCTTGAGGGTTTGAGGCTGCCTCCCCCCTCCCTCCCTCCTATATATACTAGAGTATTTAGAGGGAAAAGCTAACCCTAATAGCCACGTGCGACCTCTCTAGATCGTTGTTTCTCCTCTAGATCGGTTTTCAGCGGTGCTTAGGCGAAGCCCTGCTGGAATTCCTCCACCGTCATCGCCACAACGCCATCGCTCTTCCAAAGAACTTGTCTACCTCTCCTCTCCCTCTTGCTGGATCAAGAAGGCGGAGATCCTCATCGAGCTGTACGTGTGCTGAACGCGGAGGTGCCGCCCATTCGGCGCTAGATCAGAAGGACCATGATCAAGATCGCGAGACGGATCGTTATGAGATCACGGGATGGATCGTGATGAGTTCGCGGGCTGGATCATGATTGGATCATGGGACGGATCGTGATGAGATCTCGGGATGCTCGGCGATTTGGATCGCAAAGACGTTCGACTAGACCAACCGCGTTTCTTAACGCTTCCCGCTTAGGGATCTACAAGGGTATGTAGATCCACTCTCCCTCTCGTAGATGCTCATCACCATGGATACATCTTGCGTGTGCGTAGGAACATTTTTGTTTCCCATGCAACGTTCCCCAAAAGTGGCATCATGAGCTAGGTCTATGTGTAGATGAGATCTCGAGGAGAACACAAAGAGTTTGTGGGCGTTGATGCTTAGATTGCTTCCTCCCTTGGTCGTGTTTTGGTTCAGCAATTGTGGTATGAAGTGGCCCGGACCAACCTTACTCGTAGGCTTACGAGAGACCGGTTCCATCGACTGACGTGTAACCTTGTTGCACAAAGATGGCTGATGGGTGTCTGTTTCTCCTACTTTAGTTGGATCGGATTCGACAAAGGCGGTCCATGAGATGGTTGAAAAGAAACTTATGTATCACCGTTGTGGTTTTTGCGTAGGTGAGAATTGTTCTTGCTAGATACCCTTAGCAGCCACGTAAAACATGCAACAACAATTAGAGGACGTCTAACTTGTTTTTGCAGGTTATGTTGTGACGTGATATGGCCAATTACATGATGAGGTATATGTGATGTATGAGATGATCATGTTTTGATAGAATATCACGACTTGCATGTCGATGAGTACGGCAACTGGCAGGAGCCATAGGGTTGTCTTTAATTATTGTATGACCTGCGTGTCAATCATTAAGCGCTATGTAATGCTTTACTTTATCGCCAAAGGATAGCAATAGTAGTAGAAGCATGGTGGGAGCGACAACCCCGATGGCGACACGTTGATGGAGATCAAGATGATGGAGATCATGGTGTCATGCCGGTGACGATGGAGATCATGCCGGTGCTTTCAAGATGGAGATCAAAAGCACAAGTTCATGGCCATATCATGTCAGTTATGATTTGCATGTGATGTTAATCCTGTTATGCACCTTGTTTTACTTAGGACGACAGTAGCATTATAAGGTGATCCCTCACTTAATTTCAAGATAAATTGTTTTCTCCCCGAGTGTGCACCATTGCGAAAGTTCGTCGTGTCGAGACACCACGTGATGATCGGGTGTGATAGACTCTATGTTCACATACAACGGGTGCAAGCCAGTGTTACACATACAGAACACTCGGGTTAAACTTGACGAGCCTAGCATGTACAGACATGGCCTCAGAACACAAGAGACTGAAAGGTCAAACATGAGTCATATAGTAGATGTGATCAACATGATGATGTTCACCATTGAAACCACCTCAACTCACGTGATGATCGGACTTGAGTTGGTGAATTTGGATCATGTATCACTCGAATGACCGGAGGGATGTCAATTTGAGTGGGAGGTCTTCAGTAATATGATTAATTGAACTCATTATCATGAACATACTCAGTAGTGTCTTTGCAAATTATGCTGTAGATTACTTGCTCGTGTTGTAGCTCCCTTGAATTTTTATATGTTCCTAGAGAAATGGAGTTGAAATATGATGGTAGCAATATTGCGGACTAGGTCCGTGATCTGAGGATATTCCTCATTCCTTCATAGAAGGCTTATGTCCTTAATGAACTGCTCGGTGTGCCAACCCCTCTAGCGTCGCCTATAGATGTTATGAACATCTGACTGGCACGTTCTGATGACTACTTGATAGTTTAGTGTGTCATGCATTACGGCTTAGAATTGAGGCTCCGAAACGTTTTGAACGTCACGAAACATATGAGATGTTCTAAGAGCTGAAATTAGGATCTCAGGCTCGCGCCCGTGTTGCGAGATATGAGATCTCCAACAAGATTCTTTGCCTGCAAGATGAAAGAGGATAGCTCAATCGTTGAGCATGTGCTCAGATTGTCAGGGTGCTACAATCGCTTGAATCGAGTGGGAGTTGATCTTCCAGATAAGATAGTGATTGATATACTTCTCCAAGTCACTGTCACTAAGCTACTAGAACTTGGTGGTGAACTATAAAATGCCAGGGATAGAAATAATGATCCCTGAGCTGTTCGTGATGTTTGACACCACGAAGGTAGAAATCAAGGAGCGTCAAGTGTTGATGGTTAGTCAAACCACTAGTTTCGAGAAGGGCAAGAGCAAGGAGGGAAACTTCATGGATAGCAAGTCAGTTGCTGCTCCAGTGAAGCAACCCAAAGTTGAACCCAAACCCGAGACTAAGTGCTTCGATTATGAGGAGAGTGGTTGCTGAAGCGGAACAACCCTAGATACTTGGTAGATAAGAAGGCTGGCAACATCGACAGAAGTATATTTGATATACGTGTTAATGATGTGTATCTTGCGAGTACTCCAAGTAGCACCTGGGTATTGGATACCGGTTCGGTTGCTAAATGTTAGTAACTCGAAATAAAAGCTATGGAATAAAAGGAGAACTAGCTAAGGGTGAGGTGACGATGTGTGTTGGAAATGTTTCCAAGGTTGATGTGATCAACATCGAACGCTCTCTCTACCTTAGGGATTAGTGACAAACCTAAATAAATGTTATTTGGTGTTTTGCGTTGAGCATGAACGTGATTAGATCGTGTTTATTGCAACACGGTTATTCATTTAAGTTAGAGAATAATGGTTATTTTGTTTACATGAATGATACCTTCAATGGTCATGCACCCAGTGAGAATTGTTTGTTGAATCGTGATCGTAGTAATACACATGTTCATAACATTGATGCCAAAAGATACAAACTTAATAATTATAGTACCACATACTTGTGGTACTACCACTAAATGTCATATTGGTATAATGCGCATGAAGAAACTCCATGCTTATGGATCTTTGGACTCATTCGATTTCGAATCGGTTGAGACATGCGAACCATGCCTCTTGGGCAAGATGACTAAGGACCCCATTTTCCAGATCGATGGAGCGAGCAAGTGATTTATTGGAAATGATACATTTTGATGTATGCAATCCAATGAGTCTTGTCGCATGCGGTGGATATCATTATTTTCTTACCTTCACTGATGATTTGAGTAAATATAGTGTATATTTACTTAATAAAACACAAGTCTGAATCGTTTGAAAGGTTCAAGCAAATTCAGGGTGAAGTCTAAGATCATCATGACAAGAAGATAAAATTGTCTGCGATATGATCGTGGAGGTGAATATCTGAGTTACGAGTTTGGCATACAACTTTAGACAATGTGAAAGTTGTTTCACAACTCACGCCACCTAGAACACCATAGTGTGATGGTGTGTCTAAATGTCATAGTCGTACTCTATTGGATATGGTGCGTGTTGTGATGTCTCTTATCGTTTTGCTACTATAAGTTTGGGGTTATGCATTAGAGACAACTACATTCAATTTAAATAGGGCACCATCTAAATCCGTTGAGATGACACCGTGTGAATTAGGGTTTGATAGAAACCCAAGCTGTCATTTCTTAATGTTTGGGGCTGCGACGCTTGTGTGGAAAATGTTTTTACCGAATGAGATCAAACCCAAAGCGGACAAATGCATCTTCATAGAATACCCAAAGAATAGTTGGGTGAACCTTCTATGTCAGATCCAAGCATAAACTGTTTGTTGCTAAAACTGGGTCCTTTCTCGAGAAAGAGTTTCTCTCGAAAGAATTGAGTGGGAGGAAGATAGAACTTGATGAGGTTGTTGAACCTTTGTTCAACCAGAGAGTAGCGCAGCGCAGGAAGATGTTTCTGTGAAGCCTATGTTAGTTGAAGAGGTTAATGATGATGATCATGAAGCTTCAGATCAAGTTACTATCGAACCTCGTAGGTCGACAAGGATGTGTACTGCTCCTGAGCGGTATGACAACCCTATCTTGGAGGTCATGTTGTTCGACAACGATGAACCTACGAGTTGTGGAGAAGCGATGATGCGCCCGGATTTCGACAAATGGTTACAGGCCATGAAATCCGAGAAAGGATCCATGTATGAAAACCAAGTATAGACTTTGGTAGACTTGCTCGTTGGATGGCAGCTCAACGAGTACAAATGGACCTTTGAGATGATGACAAACGTTGATGGTAAGTGTCACCATTTATAGAGCTCGACTTGTCGCAAAGAATTTTCCGACAAGTTCAAGGAGTTGACTACGATGAGACTTTCTCACTCGTAGCGATGCTAAAGTCTGTTGGAATTATGTTAGCAGTTGCTGCATTTTTGCAATTATGAAATCTGGCAGATGGATGTCAAAACATCGTTTCCTTCCTTAAGGAAAGGTTGTATGAGATACAACCAGAAGGTTTTGTCATTCCTAAGGATGCCAAAAGGTGTGCAAGCTTCAATGATGCTTCTATGAACTGAAGCAAGCATCTCAGAGTTGGAATATACACTTTGATGAGGTGATCAAAGTTTTTGAGTCTATACAAAGTTTATGAGAAACTTGTATTTACAATAAAGTGAGTGGGAGCAATATAGAGTTTTTGGTAAGCATATGTGGTTGACATATTGTTGATCGGAAATGATGTAGAATTTCTGGAAAGCATAAACGGTTGTTGGAAAAGATTTTTTCAAAGGAAGACCTGGATAAAGCTACCTAATTGTTGAGCATCAAGATCTATAGAGATAGATCAAGATGCTTGATGAGACTTTCAATGAGTACATACCTTGACAAGATTTTAAAAGAGTTCAAAATGGATCAGTTAGAGAAAGAGTTATCGCCTGATTTGTAAGGTGTGAAGTTGAGTGAGACTCAAAGCTCGACAATGGCAGAAGAAAGAGAAAGGACGAACGTCGTCCCCTATGCCTTAGCCATAGGCTCTATATTATGCCATGCTGTGTACCGCACCTGGTGTGTGCCTTGCCATGAGTCTATCAAGGGGTACAAAAGTGATCCAGGAGTGGATCACTGGATAGCGGTCAGGATTATCCTGAGTAACTAGAGGACTAAGGAAATATTTCTCGATTATGGAAGTGATAAAGAGTTTGTCGTAAAGAGTTACGTCGATGCAAACTTTAACACCAATCCGGATGACTCTGAGTAGCAATCCGGATACGTATAGTGGAGCAGCCATTTGGAATAGCTCCAAGTGGAGTGTGGTAGCAGTGTCTACAGTATGACATAGAGATTTGCAAAGTACACACAGATTTGAATGTCGCAGACCCGTTGACTAAAAGACGTCTCTCACATGCAAAGCATGATCGAGGCCTAGAACTCATTTGGTGTTAGATTCCTAACAATGCGAATCACATGGTGATGTGAACTAGATTATTGACTCTAGTGCAAGTGGGATACTGTTGGAAATATGCCCTAGAGGCAATAATAAATTGGTTATTATAATATTTCCTTGCTCATGATAACCGTTTATTATCCATACTATAATTGTATTAATTGGAATCTCGAATACATGTGTGGATACATAAACAACATCATGTCCCTAGTATGCCTCTAATAGACTAGCTCGTTGATCAAAGATGGATATGATTTCCTAGTTATGGACATGAGATGTCATTTGATAACGGTATCACATCATTAGGAGAATGATGTTATGGACAAGACCCAAACTACCAACGTAGCATATGATCGTGTCAGTTTATTGCTACTATTTTGTTCATGTCTAGTATTTGTTCCTATGACTATGAGATCATGCAACTCATTGACAGCGAAGGAGTGCCTTGTGTGTATCAAACATCGCAACGTAACTGGGTGACTATAAAGGTGCTCTACAGGTATCTCCGAGGGTGTCTATCGGGTTGGCATGGATCAAGACTAGGATTTGTTACTCTGTGTGACGAAGAGGTATCTCAGGGTACAATCGGTAATACAACATCACAATAAGCCTTGCAAGCAATGTGACTAAGTGTTAGCCACGGGATCTTGTATTATGAAACGAGTAAAGAGACTTGCTGGTAACGAGGTTGAATTAGGTATGGAGATGCCGACGATCGAATCTCGGCCAAGTAACATACCGAAGAACAAAGGGAACATCATACGGGATTAACTAAATCCTTGACATAGAGGTTCGACCGATAAAGGTCTTCGTAGAATATGTAGGAACCAATATGGGCATCCACGTCCCGCTATTGGTTATTGACCGTAGAGGTGTGTCGGTCATGTCTACGTAGTTCTCGGACCCGCGGGGTCTGCACACTTAAGGTTCGGTGACGTTTCGATAGTATAGAGTTATGTATGGTGGTGACCGAAGCTTGTTCGGAGTTCCGGATGAGATCCCGTGTCACGAGGAGCTCCAGAATGGTGTAGAGGTAAAGATTGATATATAGTAAGTCCTATTTTGGTCACCAAAAAAGTTTCGGGCTCATCGGTAGTGTACAGGGAGTGCCGGTAGTGTACTAGGGGACCATCGGGAGAGGTATTTCGACCCAAGAGGCTACATGAGCTGTGGGAGGAGGTAAACCAGCCCCTGGTGAGCTGACCGAAGCCTCCTCTAAGGTCCCATGCGGCTGGAGTGGTTTGAGAAGGAAAAATCACAAGGTGGAGAGGTGGAAAGAGTTTCCGAGTGGAAAGGAGGCATCCTACTCCTAATAGGATTGGAGTAGGACTCCTCCACCTCCAATTTTGACCAAACCTTGAGGGTTTGAGGCTGCCTCCTCCCCTCCCTCCCTCCTATATATACTAGAGGATTTATAGGGAAAAGCTAACCCTAATAGCCACGTGCTACCTCTCCTCTAGATCGTAGTTTCTCCTCTAGATCGGTTTTCAGCGGTGCTTAGGCGAAGCCCTGCTGGAATTCCTCCATCACCATAGTCACAATGCCGTCGCTCTGCCAGAGAACTAGTAGACCTCTTCGCTCCCTCTTTCTGGATCAAGAAGGCGGAGATCGTCATCGAGCTATACGTGTGCTGAACGCGGAGGTGCCATCCATTCGACGCTAGATTGGAAGGACCATGATCAAGATCGCGAGACGGATCGTGATGAGATCGTGGGACGGATCGTGATGAGTTCACATGACGGATCGTGATTGGATCATGGGATGGATCATGATGAGATGGCGGGATGCTCGGCGATTTGGATCGTGAAGACGTTCGACTACACTAACTGTGTTTTTTAACGCTTCCCGCTTAGCGATCTACAAGGGTATGTAGATCCACTCTCCCTCTCGTAGATGCTCATCACCATGGATAGATCTTGCGTGTGCGTAGGAAATTTTTTGTTTCCCATGCAACATTCCCCAACATGAACTCCCATCATAGCCAAGACCAACCATTTAGTCCAGGTCGGTGGCTACAACAGGGACCAATGCAGCAATTTCGTCCCAATTGGTGGCACCAACCGGGACTAATGCCCACCTTTAGTCTGGGTTGGTGCCACCAACCGGGACCAAAGGTCTCTGCTTCCCGCTCTTTGGGCTGCCCAAAAGAGATCTTTGGTCCCGGTTGGTGGCACCAACCGGGACCAATGGTTGAGTGTATATATGCAGCACTCGTGAAAATTTTCATTTTCATCTCGCAGTTCCCCCCAACGACACCGACCTCCTCAATGCCGCCAGGCTGCCCCGGCGCCGTCGCCCCCTGCCCTTGCCGACGCCGTCCGCCGCCCACACCATCCGCCGTCCGCCGCCCACGCCATCGCCGTCCGCCGTCCACGCTGTCACCGTCACCCGTGCCCCTGCCCTTCCCCCGAGCCCATGCCGACGCCGTCCACCGCCCACACCATCGCCATCCGCCGCCCCCTGAGGGCGCCTCTACGCTCCGGATGCCCCCATCGTTGCTGTCGTCGCCAGGTCCCTCGTGCGCCGCCCCGCCGTCGCCCTCGCTAGCCGACGTCGTCCCTATCGTCGCCCCGGCCACGCCCCTACCCTAGCCCGCCCCCACCGTCGCCGTCGCCCTCGCCGCCCCCGCCCTCGCCCTCGCCGGTCGCCCCCGCTGTGAGCCGCCCCCGCTGCCCCTTGTATTTTTTCATGTATATGTTGTATTTTTTTTCATGTATATGTATATATGTTCATGTATATGTGTCATGTGTGTATATGTTCATGTATATGTTTTTTTTCATGTATATGTATATATGTTCATGTATATGTGTGTATATGTTCATGTAAAAAGTCTCCGTTGTTTTTCATATGTATGAAATTGTTGATTGAAAACGAAAACAAACATATAAGAAAAAACAAAGTAAAAAATGAAGAAGGAAAAGAAAACCACCCGGTCCGGCCACCACCGCATTTTCATAAAGTTTTTCCATCGAGTCCACGTCGCACCGAGCACCCGCGGCGAAGCAAGTCTTTTTTTGAAGGTAGTTTTTTTGTTAAATAAATTTTTTGGCATCGGCTCTATCATCACGTTGGCATCGGTTCTATCTATCAAGAAGGCCACAGGAGCACCCCGGCTCCCTATCATCACGTTGGCCTCGACTCCCCGAGAGCTTTCCAACAGATCCGGAATGTATGTCGTTGTTGATATACCCCCTCCCCGATAACTTCGACATGAGAGGGGACGTCAGACATGCTGAGAGAGAGGCGGTACGTTCACCCGACAAACTATCGAGGCCACCCAAACCCTAGAAGAAAGAACGTCGTTGTCGATCTACCCCCTCCGTGATAACTTCGACATGAGGGGGACGTCGGACATGCATGATTGAGAGAGGCGGTCCGCTCGTCCGACCATCTATCGAGGCCATCCAAACCCTAGAATAAAGAGCGGCGTTGTCGATCTACCCCCTCCCCGATAACTTCGACATGAGAGGGGACGTCAGACATGCATGAGAGAGAGGTGGTCTGCTCACCCGACCAACTATCGAGGCCACCAAACCTTAGAAGAAAGAGCGGCGTTGTTGATCTACCCCATCCCTACCCGACCAACTAGCGATATTCGGAAGGCTCTTGCTGAACTTCATACCAAAAAGATAATTAATTATCCTATCCGGGACTCCGTTACAAAACAATTTTGGAGAGCTTCGTACCATTATGCGCCTGTTACTTCCGGCTAATGATGAAGCCTTGGTTTTCTTGAATCCTTTGATAATAGAGAACGTGACATATACAAGGGTATATGAGATCAGGAAAAATATGGACCATTTTCTACACATTCAGAATGGCGCCGTTTTTTTAATTAAATCCCTTAAAGGTAATAGAATCCCTTGTTTGACATTCATGAGAGAGGCGGTCCGGACGTCGGACATTCATGAGAGAGGCAGTCAGGACGTCAGACATTCATGTTTGTATATTAATTTCCATGTTGTAATATTTGCAGAAACTATGGATCCAAGAGACGAAGAACAAGAACAGTTGTTGGGGGACATAATCCACGGCGGACGTGATATCTTGTTGTTTCTCAACGACACCGATGGTTTGGAAGGAGAGGATTATGATGGCTCCGGTGATCGAACAATGGTGGAGGAAGTACATGATCATGATGGCTTCGGTGACCGAATGCCGGAGGAAGAAGGAGACCATGATGACGGCTCCGGTGACCGATCGGAGGAGGGAGCTGTTGCAAAGTCCGGCGAGGTATATATATTAATTAAGTCTTGGCTCCGGTGACTAGCTAATTGATGCATTAATTATTTTGGTATGTACATATATTAATTAACTCTTCTTTCTTCTTTTATAGCCCTCTGGATCGAGCCAAACTTCGGTAACGAGACGAGGCCCAAAGAAGAGGTTGCGCAAGGAAGAAAAGTTCACGATCACAACACTCGCGAATGATGGCCATCCGATTGAACCCAAGCGGACCAAGAATGCATTTTCTGCTCAGTGCGGAGCTATTGTTAGGGACAACATCCCGATTAGCATCAAGCAATGGAATAAGCCTAAGGACGCCGCCCCTGAAGGTGATTATGCCACCGATGGACAGAAAGATGATCTTTGGACCGTGCTGAAGGCAAATTTCACCCTACCGCCAGAGGAGCATCCGAATAAGCCAGTTATACAGCCACTGGTCATGGCATGTGCTCTTAAGAAGATGGCAAATCTATTCAGGATGTGGAAGAATGAGTTGAAATCAAAGTTTGTCGACAAAGGGAAGACTCCAGAATTCACTGACCGATTTGAGAAGATAAGAGATTACTGGCCCGCATTTGTGGACTACAAGACATCTCACAAGAGTAAGAAAATGTCGGAGACAAACAAGGTCAATGCTGCAAAGAAGCGGTATCACCATCACACAGGGTCAGGTGGCTACCTCAAAGTTCGTCCGTTGTGGGACAAAGCTGAGAATGACCTGATTGCTAAAAACATCGTGCCACAGACATATAACTGGCCAGACCATTTAAGGACTTGGTTCTTTGGGGTTGGGGGAACTTTGGACCCTGAAATAGGGAAGTGTCGTTGGACGGACGAGCACCTTGCAATACCCATGAACAAGCTTCAGAAGTATATCACCGCAGCGCAGGAAGGGACGTTCATTCCCGACAGAGAGAAGGACGAGCTGACTGAGGCCCTAGGGAATGCTGAGCACCTTGGACGAACATGCGGCACACCAGGATCCGTTTCGTGGAAGGTTGGGTTTCCCGATGCAGGCGGTTACAGAAGCCGGGAGAGAAAGAGGGAAGCGGAGCTGAACGAAATTCAGAAGCTCAATGCAAGACTACAAAAGCTAGAGGAAGCTGAGAGCTAGGGAGCTGCCGGCCAACCATCTCAGTGGCACGAAGCTACCCCAGAAGCTACCCCGCCATCTCAGCGGAGAAGCAGCATCGCTTCCACGGAGCCCGTTCAGCCTGACTTCACGTCTCCTAGCTACCCCGTGGATACTATCCCGAAGGCTCAACATTGCGAGCTTATGACGACATGCCGAAACCTCACTTTCAAGGCGGCTGTCGGCTCTGTAGAACCTCCTCAACCCAACGGAACTTTTCACTACCGTCTGATTCCACATGGCTATGATGTTGTGATGGTGGATAAAGTAATGAAGGAATTTGAGGGGCTCGAGCTTGACCACTGTACATGTCTATGGTAGAAGGAGTACATGTCCTGAGGAGTACATGTCTATGGCAGAAGGAGTACATCAAGCTTCCAAACTGGACACCTCCGCCTCCTCCTTCTCCTTAGGCGAATCAGGGCTCTCCGGCTCCTCCTCCTCCTCCTCCAGCGAGTGATCAGGGCATACTGCCTCCTTCTCCGGCTCCTCTGGCGCGTGGGGGCACTCCGCCTCCTCGTTCGCCTACTCCGGCACGTCGGAGCAGTACGCCTCCTCCTCAGCCTCGTCGGCAACGGCAGAAGACAGTCGCCGCCGCTCTGGCTCCTCCGACGCCTAGTAAGCAATGGCGGAAGGGAGCCGCCGTCGCTCTGGCGGCTAGCAGTACAAGCATAGGCAGGAGGGGATACACATACGATCCATCTCTCAAACCTCTGGAAAAGTTACCATATGAGAGGACCGAGTCTGACAACGAGGATATATGTCAGGCCGAATTGAGGGCCCATTTTGCAAAGAAAACTCCACCTCCAAAGGAGAAGATAGATCCGGTGAAAGTGATGCGCACTATCAATGCCCTGGAGCGACCACGAACGCCTCCGCCGGATTTCAACTTTGACCGCTGTATTAAAAAGACACATCAAGATGTGTGCCGGTCGAAAAGTACTCCCACTGATGCAAGGTTAGCAGAACGAAGAAGTGGGAAAAAATTCCCCAGCTCGGCGAACAAGCGAATCCATCGTGCCCCCCGCTCAAGGTGTCTAGCGATATCGTCGCTAATCATCTGGGGATGGTGCCCGGTACCAAACCTTGTGATTACCTGAACGATGATGTACAGTTTAAGCCATTGGAGGTGGTCGAATTCCGTTACCGGCACGGGCGGCCTCTCGTCAAACCTGATCATCCTCCTCTAACAATGATGATGCGAAAATTCCATGAATGGTACATGAAAACCTGCCGCGAGTCTGGGACGGATTCTTTGATATTGTTAGTTAAAGAGGAGCACAACCTAGTTAGAATGGAACTATTGAATATTGAATTTGAGGAGATATTCCAGTTATACAATCAAAAGGCCCTTGACAAAACAATCGTGACTTGCTACTATCTATAAGTACTACTTCTGTAATTAAGTCTCTCTATGTATATAGCTCAGCTCCTTCATTGCATGTATATATAATTATCCTCACTACTATATTATGCAGATTGAAGATCGTCGAATGCAGAAAAGCACAAATCTATGACATTGGGTTCATTAACCCAAATGTCATACATGAGTATAATTTTCAAAAGTATCCTACACAAACCGAGGACAACTTGCTATAATCGTTGCTTAAAAATCAAAACAAATGGACAATACTCTTTCCTTACAACTTCAAGTGAGTGTTACTATCTTGTGCATATTCGGTTTCCCTTATTACTCGAGGTTTATAGTAATGTAATTGATGAGTTATGCATGCGTGCGCAGTTTTCACTTTATTCTGCTAGAGATTCAGCTTGAGTGGGGAGTAGTAACCGTTTTAGACTCGAAACGAAAAGATCCCCAGGAATATGCGGACATGACTGAAATTCTCTAGAAGTAAGTTCAATCGATCATTATCGCATCATATCGGCAACTTTCTTCATTTCCTGATATCAAGTAATTGTTTTCTTTGTCTGGCAGGGTTTGGAAAGAATTCACAGCAATTGTTCCGGCACTGCCGTGGGAGCTGCGATTTACACACCCGAAAGTAAGTACTACTAGCTAGTTCCGCGCATCTCCCATTGATTCTAGTTTCATCAATACCACTTATCATGTTTGATTATCAGTTTGATTGAACTCTATTTCTCGTAAAGTGCTTGTGGCAGGAAACCGGGAATAATTTATGTGGATACTATGTTTGCGAGTTCATCTACAACGCGACGACCCCTAAGCGGGGCTACTCTGAAAACAATTTCAAGTGCGTAAGCAATAATATTCACAATTTTATTTTATTACCATATATATGTATTGATCCCCTTCTTCAAATTAGATGTGGCAAATGCGGGATGAACTCCTACCACATGATCGCATACAAGCAATTCAAGAAGAATTGGCGGGATTCTTTCTTGACCATGTCATAAATAAAGCCGGAGAATACCATCTGGAAGTTGACATTAGATGTTAGGGATTGCAAGAGATCTTATATCGTATATATGTAGCTAGTAGCGTCGGATATATATACGAAAACTTGTTATACGACCAATCCCTCAAAGAAAGAGAGGTCGATCACTTCCATCTCTATATGTTCATGACGATCTTCTGTACTTAATGGTTTCTTCATTTGCTTACTAGCTAGCGTGTCGAGTTCTCTCTATAGTAGCTAGCATGGATCAAGCACGAAGAAAGATAGGACACTTCTGTCTATTAATTAGATATCTAAAACAATATAAAATCTCTAAATTCACCGTCCAAAACCCCCTAAACCCACCTCCCTGTCAAAAAAACGAGCAACTGCTAGATGCTGACGCGTGGATACCAAGGTCCTCCTGCCTGGGCTCCCAGCACCGGCCACGTGGAGCCCCTTCTGTCCCGGTTGGTAAGAGAACCGGGACTAAAGGTTTTGGGCTTTAGTCCTGACCCTTTAGTCCCGGTTTCAGAACCGGGACAAATGGGCCTTACGAACCGGAACAAATGGGCCTTTTTCTACTAGTGAAGCTACTGTACGGGGCAAACAAAGACGGGACAGTACTCTTGTGGGTTGTGGGTTGTGGCCTATGAAGAAACAGTCAGTGCGAAGGTGTACATTCTGCACACTACACTTTTTGTACTCACGGAGGAACAATATTCTCAACAAAAGCGGTGAGATCGGCTAATGAATTTAATCGATCAAAATAAAAGGATCATGCAAGAGCACTACCCATTAATGTAAAAAAAGAGCACCACCTACACGTATTATTTATTTCATACGTCAAATACATTCCGAAATTTAAAGGGTGAGTTGTTTTAGGAATTTTATACTTTCTTCCATTTCTAAGCAATATACAGAATTAGTGGTATACTACATTAACCTGTCCATGAGTATTTGTCGACATTGTATTGCACAATGCAACTGCAAAAATCACAACACAGTTGTGATAGACATTAATGTTAGATTATAAGTTTTATCAGGAAGTATTTTAACATTAGTCGGTTAAAGACATACACCAATCTATTATAAGAAGAGGAAAAGGAAAATCTAGCTAAAACTATCAACCAAACTGTATATAAATTGGCATGACATCTGGGCACCACAATCCTATAGGTTCCTATTATCACCTACAAAATTCGTTGCCAACAATTTTATATTCTGAGCAAAACCCTTTTTTGGTGGACAATAAAATAATTATCAATGGACTCTGTTGATATTTCCTCACAATATCTATATTATATTTTTTATTTTGAAGAATACAATGGGGATAATTATCACATAGAATTTTTTACATTAAAGAAAAAAAGATTTTACATGAGTCCAAGTAACTTACTAAGCATGATAAATAAGTTTTTGCATTGTTTACTTTAACTATATATCTATCTTCTACCAACATCCAAGCGCTAATATGAATATAAACACATGTAGAAAATCTAGCCGCGCAAATGCGCTGTTAGTGTAGCATTTTATGTACATGTACAGCTGTATATTTTGGTGTAACAGTCTCATGTAACAGCCCTAGATTGTAGGATCGCTCCGCCCACGACCTGGCCTGCGTGCCACCTTTCACGGGAGCTCGTTGGGCTAGTGCTATATTATCTTGTGTAACCTCTGTAAATCAACACACACAGTGCATGCAGTGAGTTAATCATCTTCTATCTTGGTATCAGCTTCCATGGCTTTTGAGGACATCTTTGGCGACCTTCCCGCCGCCACCGCCGTTGACACCACGGCCGCCGGCTCCTCTCCTCCTGGGACATCTCCCCCCGCTGCTGCTTCCTCTGCCCTCACCACGGCTGTGCCACCTCCTACTCCCCACCATGATCCCTCTCTTCTCCAGTTCCACCAGGATCACATCTGCAACCACATCAAGTTCAAACTTGATCCCTCTGAAAACAATTACATCAAGTGACGCACCTTCTTCACTCTTGCTCTCCTGCAGCACGACGTCCTGGACCACGTCCAACGCCCACCCCAGCCACCCCCGACGCCGCCTGGCTTGCCGTCGATCAGCGCCTTATCCTCTGGATTCTTTTCACTCTCTCTGACTCCCTCCTCGAGCTCATCATGCGGCACCAATGCCTACACCACCTGGACTCGCATCCGGGATTACTTCCAGGCCAACCAGGGGGCTCGCTATCTCCACCTCACGCGCCAGTTCCACAACCTCAAGCAGAGTGACCTCACCGTCTCCGACTACGCTCGGCGCCTGAAGGCCTTGGCCAACGGCCTCGCCGACACGGGCAACCCCGTCTCCGACCACGATCTGACTATGCAGCTGCTCCACGGGCTTGACGGTCGCCTCGACACCATCCGCACCATCCTTGGCGACATGGTCCCGCTGCCATCCTTCGCCGTCGCGCTCTCTCGTCTAGACCTCACCGAGTACAACATCAACCTCCGCGCCGCCAAGGCCGGATCCGCGGCCCTCACCATCTCTGGCGGCCCTGGCTCCGGATCTGGCTCCCATGACCGCGGTGACGGTGGGGACCGCTCGGAACGCGGCGACCGCGGCAACCATGCTTCGCCTTCTGGCCGCGGCTCTGGTGGCAATCGCGGGCACCCTGGAGCTGACCGTGGTCGTGGACATGGCCGTGGTGGTGGCCGCGGGCACGAGCGCTCGGACTCCGGCGGGCGTGGGTCGCACCAGCCGCTGCCGTGGACCGGGTACTTCGCCCCCTATGGCATGGCCCTCCCGGCACCTCGCCCTGGCTGGATCCCTCCCAATGCTGCAGGTGTGCTCGGATCACGTCCTGCTCCTCACACGCAGGCCTACAACGTGATGATGCCCAACTCTTCCTCCCAGTCTGTCGTACCACCCGTGGCTCCCTACCCGTCCCATGCTCCCTCTTGGGATCAGGCCGCCCTCCTCCAGCAGGCCTACAGCCAGCAGAGCCTCCCCACCGCCGGTACTGACTGGATCCTCGACTCTAGCGCCGCCACACATGTCACCGGCAACCCAGGTACCCTCTCCTCGTTTCGTCCTTTTTCATCGCATGTTTCTTCAAGTATTATTGTTGGCAACGGGGATCGCCTTCCTATTATTGGCACTGGCTCCACCACCCTTCATCCTACCAATCTCTCCCTTAATGATGTTGTTGTCTGCCCTCAAATAGTTCAGAATTTAATTTCCGTTCGCAAGCTCTCTCGTGACAATTTAGTCTCTGTTAAATTTAACCCCTCTGCTTTCTCTGTGAGGGCTCTTTCAACCAAGACAACGCTCATGACGTCCAGTAGCCCTGGTCCACTCTACCCCTTCCATGGCAAATCATCAAGCGGCGTCTCTCACTTCTTCACATCAGGAGATCTTTGGCACCAACGCGTTGGGCACCTCGGCAAAGCATCTTTAGCTTCCCTTTCTAATAGTTTTCTTCCCGATTGTAATAAAATTGTCAGCTCCTCCTGTACTGCATGCAAATTAGGGCGCCAGCCACGTTTACCATTTTCTTCCTCAAATAATTGTACAACTGCGTCTTTCCAACTTATACATTGTGATCTTTGGACATCTCCTGTTGTGAGTTTTTCGGGCTATAAATATTAACTTATAATTCTTGATGATTACTCTCATTACTCATGGTCGTTCCCTCTCCGCAATAAGTCCAACACGTCGTCCACTCTTATCCGCTTCTTTTCCTTTGTTTATACACAATTTCATACCATTATTCGATGCATGCAATGTGACAACGGCGGTGAGTTCATCAACAGTACCCTCCGAACTTTCTTCTCCAACAATGGCATTGCCTACCATATCTCTTGCCCTCACACCTATCCCCAAAACCACAAAGCCGAACACATGATTCGCACTACAAACAACGTTGTTTGCACCCTTCTCCTCCACGCCAACCTTCCTCCCCCATTTTGGGTCGAGGCTCTCCATACCGCTACTCATCTCCTCAACCGGCGCCCCACGACGAACACAACCCCTCACACCCCTTACTTCTTTCTCACCGGCGTTCACCCTAGCTATGATCACCTTCGTGTCTTTGGGTGTTTATGTTTCCCTAACCTTTGTGCCACTTCACCCCCACAAACTTGCCCCCAGATCCACACGATGCGTTTTCATCGGCTACCCATTAGAACACAAGGGTTATCGTTGTTTTGATCTCACCTCCCGACGTGTAATTGTTTCTTGTCACGTCACTTTTCACGAGACGGTGTTCCCTTACACAGCTGCCCCACCAAGTCCTACAGGCCCCCAGCCACACTCGATCCCCACCCTACGCCACCGCTCCGGCAACTCCCCACCGGGATCGGTGCCCCGCCCACCTTGGCTGCACCATCTCCCACACCCATAGCCTCGGCCCCCGTGCAACCAACGCACGACCAACCCCCTCCCCCCACCACCCCGATCGGGTCAGCCGCCTCCCCTGGCCCCTGCCCCACGTCTCCCTCTCGCTCGTGCCCCACCGCTCCTCCTGCTCCACACGGAACCGCCTCCCTCGGATCGCCCGCTCCTGCCGGCTCCCCAACACCCACTCCTGCACGTCTCGTCTCTCCCGTCGATCCCGTCACAGGTTCGACTAGGCCCACCGCATCCTCCTCTGGCTCCCCGCTCGCTACTCCCACACGGCCACATCGCCCTATTGTCCCTGTTGCGCCGCCCATCAACTCTCACGCCATGCAAACTCGCTCTAAATGTGGTTTTGCCTAGCCTCGACGACTGTTTACCCTCACAGCCTCCCACCCCATCTCTCTCATCCCCTCGTCCTACAAAATGGCTCTTAAGGATCCCCATTGGCATGATGCAATGCTTGATGAATACACTGCTTTGCTTAAGAACAAAACTTGGAGTTTGGTGCCTAAACCTGCAGGTACACATGTGGTCACCGGGAAGTGGATTTTCCGTCACAAGTTACATCCGGATGGGACGCTGGCTCGCTACAAAGCCCGGTGGGTCCTCCGTGGCTTCACCCAACAGGCGGGCATCGACTACAACGAGACCTTCAGTCCGGTCGTCAAGCCGGCTACTGTTCGTGTCGTCCTCAGCATTGCTACGGCTCACTCTTGGCCAATCCATCAAATGGATGTCAAGAATGCCTTTTTGCACGGAGCTCTTGGTGCAACGGTCTATTGCTCTCAACCTGCTGGTTTCATTGATCCCGCTCACCCTAATCATGTTTGCCTTCTCCACAAGTCTCTCTACGGGTTAAAGCAGGCCCCTCGCACGTGGTTCTTGCGGTTCACCTCCTTCCTCCTCTCCGTCGGCTTTGTTGCATCTAAATGTGACACCTCCTTGTTGATCTACCGCCACGGTCCCTCCGTTGCATACTTGGTCCTATATGTAGATGACATCATTCTCACTGCTAATACACCCATGACACTCCAACACATCATCCGCTCCCTCAAGAATGAGTTCGCCATATCTGATCTCGGGGACATACACCACTTCTTAGGTGTCAATGTCACTCGCAACTCCTCGGGCCTCTTTCTCTCCCAACAGCAATATGTCCTTGCGATTCTCGAACGCGCAAACATGTTAGAGTGCAACCCTATCTCCACCCCCGTCGACACCCGGTCCAAACTCTCGGCCTCCGATGGTACACTTCTCTCCAACCCCACCCACTACCATAGCCTTGCCGGAGCCCTACAATACCTTACACTCACGCGCCCTGACATCTCCTACGCCGTTCAACAGGCGTGCTTGTTCATGCATGCCCCTCGGACCGCGCACTTTCAGCTTGTCAAACGCATTCTTCGTTATCTCCAGGGCACTTCTCACTTCGGGCTTCAGTTCTACACCTCGCCCTCTCACGACTTCGTCACCTATTCGGATGCCGATTGGGACGGCTGCCCCGACACGCGGAAGTCCACGTCCGGGTTCTGTATTTTTCTCAGGCCGAACCTCATCTCGTGGTCTTCAAAATGACAGCCCACCATTTCCAGGTCGAGCACCGAGGCCGAGTATCGTGTTGTCGCAAATTGCGTCACCGAGACAGCTTGGCTCCGCCAGCTTCTTCAGGAACTGCATCGCCCGCCTACGAAGGCGACTGTTGTATATTGTGATAACATCAGGACCACATATCTATCGGCCAACCCCGTGCAGCACCAACGTACAAAACACGTCGAGATCAACCTTCGCTTTGTTCGTGATCGTGTTGCCTTGGGCGACACATGTGTTCTTCATGTGCCTTCCGGGTCCCAATACATTGATGTGTTCACAAAAGGACTCCCTACAGCTGTATTTGCCGACTTCAGATCCAGTCTGAACATCCACCCCGGTGGAGTCCCGACTGCGGGGGATGTTAGTGTAGCATTTTCTGTACATGTACAGCTGTATATTTTGATGTAACAGTCTCATGACATCCCTAGATTGTAGGATCGCTCCGCCCACGACCTGGCCTGCATGCCCCCTTTCACGGGAGCTCGTTGGGTTAGTGCTATATTATCTTGTGTAACCTCTGTAAATCAACACACACAGTGCATGCAGTGAGTTAATCATCCTCTATCTTGTGCGGGTCACCCCGCTAGTTATATATGAAAAGTCTGATACATCGCCGTAACCTACGCATGCATCACCATCACGGATGCAGCAGGCGCCTTCCTTTTCATCTCACGCCCAGATCGTGGCAGATGAACCAGCCGAGCTTTTTTAATAGGAGGTCGGGATATCAAGGGACGCGGTGTGCGCCGGAGATCCGCGGCGGATCGGTGCCACTGGGTTTCAATTATAAAGGTGAGTATTACTGGCCGGTCGACATCGTCCCTATTTGTACAATTAATTGTTCCGGTTCTACAGTTTAATACTGATGTTCATGGGTGCTATAGATCTCAAGAGAAGAAAGAAGTTCTGGATGCTGCTCATGGCGGTTAGTTTATAGATGAACTGAGCAATGACGCCAAAATTGGATAATTAACTCTTGATCTAATCATCAGCACAACTAGATGTGAGTAACTTTACACTATCGCGACACCATAAATTTGGTTTTTATAGATATGGAGGCATTTAAGCTTTGAAGGTTTGAAGAAATATTTTCCTCATCACTCATATGGATTTGCTCATCTATCTAATTTCTGCTATACTCCTAATTGTAGTAACAGTCTTACCATAGTCATTACCACAACTCAAAATGCGAATGCAACTATGCATTTTGGATACGAACATTTTTAGCGGTTAGATAAACTAAATTGGGTTCCATTCTTCTAGGTATATGTGATGGCGATTAGATTAACTAAATTGGGTTTCATTCTTCTATATATTTTTTATGATTAGACTAACTAAATTGGGTTCCATTCTCCAAGGTATACGTTCCTTGAACTGTAGAATTAGCATACCAGCTTCAGAAATAAATAATTGGTTCAGTTTGATGTGATCTGGCCGTGGTTGCCCTTTGATGATTCTTCTACACTATTGTTCCTGTTAAACAAAAATTTAGTTTCAGCTTTACTTTATTTTACATACATGGCCATTCTAATAGACATGAATCATTTTATTGATGCGGCTCCTTTCAATTTTTGTTCATATGCTTTCAGCTTTGTTGCAAATATAGAGGGTTTAAATTTGTTTTTTCAGGTACGTATGTTGTTGCAGGATTTGGGTCGAGATAGAATATACTCATTGACTTCCAATGTTAATAAAGAATATACTCCTGGATATTATTTGAGTGGCATTTTCCATATGTCGTTATTGATTACCAATATTAACAATTTTGCATCCCCTCGGTTTGTAATAACAATGTTGCTTTCGAAGTCTATTTACATATAGACATGGAGTGTTCTCAAATTTTATTCTATATATAGGCACATAGGTTTGTGTAGTCGATCAGTTGACTCAGTCATTCTGATCTCCTCCCAACTCCATGTACTCCACGATTTCAGCTTCCTAGAGTAGCTTCTCACTTCACCCATCGATCCCCAAGCGTTCGGGAGCAACACTAGCTTCTTCCGGCTGTGCAGCCCAGTTGGAGGTTGTTGGCCTGCTGGGAGCCACTTTGGGCCGGCTAGTGGCAGCCCAGCTCGGGCCAACATGTACACTTGGCGGCTGGTGAAAGGATCGAACGAGCTGCTGAGACGAACCGTTTTCTTTAGCGGTGGCAACTACTTGTACATACTGCGAACTCCTACTTCTCGTTTATGTGGAGTTGGGCTTTCCTGACTTCTCTCTTTTACACGACGGGCTGCATTAGCTTCCAGAATTTAGCTTCTTGGAGCCCAAAAGTTCGGCACAAATTCATCTGTGAAGTTTGTGGAGTTGGAAGGTGGAGGAGATCAGAATAGGCACTAAGTAACATCATTTGAGAAGACATTTTTTCTAAATTGCAGGTTAGTTAATCATGAGTTTATCCTTAATTTCATGTAGGTGAGAATACATTGTACCACCACATCGACAATACTTTCTCTTGCTTTTCTTTCCTTTTCCCTTTTCATGTGCACCCTTCACACGAGATGATTGGGGTGCTATAACGTTTCGCTGCAACGCACGGGGAATCATCTAGTTTGTTGAACGGATGGGGCATATCCCATAGGCTGCATACATAATTTGGAGTACAAGAGATAGAGAGACAAAGATGAATTTAAAGAGAATAAAATCTATCCCTAGAACTAACTCTAACCAGAAAATATGATGCGGCCCATGGAGGTTACAAGATATTTCAACACGCTCCCTTAATCATAACTTAACTAAGTTAAGATTACATCTGAATTCTTCAAAAGGTTTGTAGGCAATGCCTTAGTGAAGATATCTGCAATCTAATATCCTGAATAAATGAAGCGTACATCCAACAATTTGTTGGCAACCCATTCTCTCACAAAATGGAAATCAATTTCAATGTGTTTGATCCTGGCATGGAAAACTAGGTTGGCGGACAAATAGGTAGCACCAAGATTATCACACCAGAGACAAGGTGTCTGAACTTGTGTCAAACCAAGCTCTTTTAGAATAGACTGAAGCCAGATAATCTCTGCAATAGCATTAGCAAGTGCCTTGTATTCAACTTCGGTACTGGATCTAGAGACAGTTGCCTGCTTTTTATCACACCATGATATTAGATTTGAACCAAAGAATATTTCAAATAGACCAGTGGATCTCCTGTCATGTATACTTCTAGCCCAGTCAGCATCTGCGAATGCACTGATTTGTGTGGACTTGGACCTGTTGAATGTTAGTCCAACACTGACTGTATGGTTCACATATCTAAGAAATCGTTTAGTAACAGTCCAATGCAGAGTGGTGGGTGCATGCAAAAACTGACAAACCTTTTTACAGCAAAGGCATTATCTGGTCTAGTAAGAGTTAAGTACTGAAGAGCACCAATCATACTACTGTACTGAGTGCTATCTTCCTGACCAAGAGGCTCACGTTCATCCAAAGACAATTTTTCTGAGCTAGACAGTGGAGTTGGTGAAGGCTTGCAATCCTGCATACCAACTCTTCTTAATAGATCAGTTGCATATTTTTCTTGAGTCAGAATTATACCATCATTATTTTTCTTGACTTCAATGTCCAAGAAGAAATTCAGATCTCCATAGTCTTATAGAGCAAACTCTGTACCTAAATCCTCCAATAGTGCTGTCACTGCTTCATTGTTGGAAATATGCCTTAGAGGCAATAATAAATTAGTTATTATCATATTTCCTTGTTCATGATAATCGTTTATTATCCATGCTAGAATTGTACTGATCAGAAACTCAGACACATGTGTGGATACATAGACAACACCATGTCCCTAGTATGCCTCTAATAGACTAGCTCGTTGATCAAAGATGGTTAAGGTTTCCTAGTCATGGACATGAGATGTCATTTGGTAACGGGATCACATCATTGGGAGCATGATGTGATGGACAAGACCCAAACTATAAACATAGCATATGATCGTGTCAGTTTATTGCTATAGTCTTCAACATGTCAAGTATCTGTTCCTATGACCATGGGATCATGCAACTCACTGACACTGGAGGAGTGCGTTGTGTGTATCAAACATCGCACCGTAAGTGGGTGACTATAAAGGTGCTCTACATGTATCTTCGAGGGTGTCTGTTGAGTGGGTATGGATCAAGACTGAGATTTCTTACTCCGTGTGACGGAGAGGTGTCTCAGGGCCCACTCGGTAATACAACATCACAACAAGCCTTGCAAGCAATGTGACTAAAGTGTTAGCCACGGGATCTTGTATTACGGAACGAGTAAAGAGACTTGCCGGTAACGGGATTGAACTACGTATACAGATAGCGACGATAGAATCTCGGGCAAGTAACATACCGATGAACAAAGGGAGCAGCATACGGGATTAACTTAATCCTTGACATAGAGGTTCAACCGAGAAAGATCTTCGTGGAATATGTAGGAACCAATATGGGCATCTAGTTCCCGCTATTGGTTATTGACTGTAGAGGTGTATCGGTCATGTCTACAAAGTTCTCGAACTCGTAGGGTCTGCACACATAAGGTTCGGTAACGTTTCGATAGTATAGATTTATGTATGGTGCTGACCCAAGGTTGTTCGGTGTCCCAGATTAAATCCTGGCTGTCACGAGGATCTCCGGAATGGTCCGTATGTAAAGATTGATATATAGGAAGTCATGTTTTGGTCAACGAAAAAGTTTCGGGCTCAAAGGTAGTCTACCGTGAGTGATGGGAGGGTACCAGGGGACCATCGGGAGGGGTGTGTCAACCCAAGGGGCCACATGGGTTGTGGGAGGAGGTAAACCAGCCCCTAGCGGGTTGGCCGAAGCCCCACTAAAGGCCCATGCGGCTAGGGTGGAGAAACCCAAAGGTGGAAGGGGGAATCCAAGTGGAGAGAAGGAGTCCTAATCTTACTATGATTGGAGGAGGACTCCTCCTCTCCACCTTCGGCCAAAGCAAGGGATGGTACCTTGGGGGTCATGCCTCCTCCCTCCCTCCTCCTATATATTCTAGAGGTATTGCGGGTTTTTCAACATAGAAAAAGCCACATGCTAGCCTCTTCCTCTAGATCGTAGTTTCTCCTCTAGATCATTCCGACGGTGTTTGGCAATGCCCTGCCGGAATAGTTCCACCACCATCACCGCCATGCCGTCGCGCTGCCGAAGAACTCATCTACCTCTCCACCCCCTTCTGCTGGATCAAGAAGGTGGAGATCGTCATCGAGCTCTATGTGTGCTGAACGCGGAGGTGCCATCTATTCGACACTAGATCGGAAGGAACACGATGGGATCACAAGACGGCTCGTGATGAGATCGCGGGACGGCTCATGATTGGATCGCGAAGATGTTCGACTACACCAACCGCATTTCTTAATGCTTCCCGCTTAGCAATCTACAAGGGTATGTAGATCCACTCTCCCTCTCATAGATGCTCATCACCATGGATAGATCTTGCATGTGCGTAGGAAATTTTTTGTTTCCCATGCGACGTTACCCAACAGTGGCATCAGAGCTAGGTCTGTGTGTAGATGAGATCACGAGTAGAACACAAAGGAGTTTGTGGGCGTTGATGCTCAGATTGCTTCCTCCCTTGGTCGGTTTTTGATTCAGCGGTATTGTGGGATGAAGCGTCCCGGACCAACCTTACTTGTATGCTTACAAGAGACTGGTTCCATCGACTAACATGTGACTTTGTTGCATAAAGATGGCTGCCGGGTGTCTGTCTCTCCTACACCAGTTGGATCGGATTCGATAATGGCGGTCCTTGAGAAGGTTGAAAAGAAAATTGTGTATCGTCGTTGTGGTTTTGCGTAGGTAAGAATCGGTCTTGCTAGATACCCATAGCAGCCACGTAAAACATGTAACAATAATTAGAGGACGTCTAACCTGTTTTTGCAGGGTATGTTGTGATGTGATATGGCCAATTACATGATGAGATATATGTGATGTATGAGATGATCATGTATTGTATAGAATATCACGACTTGCATGTCGATGAGTACGGTAACCGGCAGGAGCCAGAGGGTTGTCTTTAATTATTGTATGACTTGCGTGTCAATCATTAAGCGCGTTGTAATGCTTTACTTTATCGCTAAGCGGTAGCAATAGTAGTAGAAGCATGGTGGGCGCGACAACCCCCATGGCGACGCGTTGATGGAGATCAAGATGATGGAGATCATGGTGTCATGCCGATGATGATGGAGATCATGCCGGTGCTTTATAGATGGAGATCCAAAGCACAAGTTCATGGCCATATCATGTCACTTATGATTTGCATGTGATGTTAATCCTTTTATGCACCTTATTTTTCTTAGGACGACGGTAGCATTATAAGGTGATCCCTCACTTAAATTTTAAGATAAATTGTGTTCTACCCGAATGTGCACATTGCAAAAGTTTGTCATGTAGATACCCCACTTGATGATCGGGTGTGATAGACTCTATGCTCACATACAACGGATGCAAGCCAGTGTTGCACGTGCAGAACACTCGGGTTAAACTTGACGAGCCTAGCATGTACAGACATGGCCTCGGAACACAAGAGACCGAAAGGTCGAACATGAGTCATATATTAGATATGATCAACATGATGATGTTCACCATTGAAACCACCTCAACTCACGTGATGATCGGACTTGAGTTGGTGAATTTTGATCATATATCACTCGAATGACCAGAGGGATGTCAATTCGAGTGGGATTTCTTAAGTAATAAGATTAATTGAACTCATTTGTCATGAACATAGTCTAAAGTTGTCTTTGCAGAGTTATGTTGTAGATCCATAGCTCGCGCTTTAGCTCCCCTGTGTTTTTAAATACGTTCCTAAATAAAATAGAGTTGAAAGATAATAGTAGAAATTATGCGGACTAGGTCCGTGATCAGAGGATTGTCCTCGGTTGCTGCACAAAAGGCTTATGTCCTTGATGCACCGCTCAGTGCACCACCCCCTCAAGCGTCGTTTGTAGATGTTGTGAACATCTGACAGGCATGTTCTGATGACTAGTTGATAGTTCAGTTCGTCATGCATTACGGCTTAGAATTGAGGCTCCAAAACATTTTGAACATCACAGAACATACGAGATGTTCTAAGAGTTGAAATTGGGATCTCAGGCTCGTGTTGAGAGGTATGAGACCTCCAACAAAGATTATTTGCCTGCAAGATGAAGGAGAATAGCTCAATCAGTGAGCATGTACTCTGATTGTCTGGGTGCTACAATCACATGAATCGAGTAGGAGTTAATCTTCCAAATAAGATAGTGATTAATATAGTTCTCCAAGTCACTGCCACCAAGCTACTTGAGCTTCGTGATGAACTATAACATGCCAGGGATGGATAAGATGATCCCTGAGGTATTCGCGATGTTTGACACCGTGAAGCTAGAAATCAAGAAGGATCATCAAGTGTTGATGGTTAAGTAAAACCTCTAAATTCAAGAAGGGCAAGGCAAGAAGGGAAAAACTTCAGGAATGGCAAGCCAGTTGCCGCTCTAGCGAAAAAACCCAAGGTTGAAACCCAAACCCGAGACTAAGTGCTTCTATTATGAGGAGAGCGGTCGCTAAAACGGAACAACCCTAGATACTTGGTAGATAAGAAGGCTGGAAACTTCGACAGAACTATATTTGGTATACATATTATTGACGTGTACCTTGCTAATACTCCTAGTAGCACCTGGGTATTAGATACCAGTTCAGTTGCTAAATGTTTGTAACTCAAAATAAAAGCTACGGGATAAAAGGAGACTAGCTAAGGAGAGGTGACGATGTGGGTTGGATGTATTTCCAAGGTTGATGTGATCACCATCGCACGCTCTCTCTACCTTCGGGATTAGTGAAAAAAATAAATAAATTTTATTTGGTGTTTGTGTTGAGCATGAATGTGATTAGATCATGTTTATTGCAATACGGTTATTCATTTAAGTTAGAGAATAATGGTTATTCTGTTTACATGAATAATACCTTTAATGGTCATGCACCCAATAGAATGGTTTATTGAAATCTCTATTGTGGTAATACACATGTTAATAACATTGATGATGAATGATGCAAAGTTAGTAACGATAGTACCACATACTTGTGGCACTGCCACTAAATGTCATATTGGTGTAAAGCGCATGAAGAAACTCCATGCTGACGGATCTTTGGCATCATTCGATTTCGAATCGATTGAGGCATGTGGACCATGTCTCTTGGGCAAGATGACTGAAACCCCATTTTACGGTATGATGGAGCAGGGAATTGACTTATTGGAAATGATACATGTTGATGTATGCGGTCCAATGAGTATCGTAGCATGAGGTGGATATCGTTATTTTCTTACCTTCGCTGATGATTTGAGTAGATATGGGCATATTTACTTAATGAAACACAAGTATGAAACATTTGAAATATTCAAGCAAATTCAGAGTGAAGTTGAGATCATCGTGACAAGAATATAAAATGTGTACGATATGATCGTGGAGGTGAAGATCTGAGTTACGAGTTTGGTATATAACTTAAGACAATGTGGAAGTTGTTTCAGAAATCACGCCACCTGGAACACCATAGTGTGATGATGTGTCTAAACGTCATAGTCGTGCTCTATTGGATATGGTGCGTACTATGATGTCTCTTATCATTTCGCTACAATCGTTTTGGGGTTATGCACTAGAGACAACTACATTCACCTTAAACAGGGGACCATCTAAATCCATTGAGAAGCCACCATATGAATTATGGTTTGATAGAAACCTAATCTTCCATTTCTCAGAGTTTGGGAATGCAAATCTTATGTCTGATAAGCTCGAAGCCAAAGCGGAAAAGTGCAACTTCATAGGATAACCTAAGAACAGTTGGTTATACCTTCAATCTCAGATCCGAGTGCAAAGTGTTTGTTGCTAAAAATGGGTCCTTTCTCGATAAAGAGTTTCTCTCAAAGAATTGACTGGGAGGAAGATAGAACTTGATGAGGTTGTTTAACCTTTGTTTCAACCAGAGAGTAGTGCAGTGCATAAAGATGTTTCTGTGAAACCTACGTCAATTGAAGAGGAAGTTAATGATGATGATCATGAAGCTTCGGATCAAATTACTATCGAAACTCGTAGGTCAACAAGGACGCGTACTGCTCCTGAGTGGTATGGCAACCCTGTCTTGGAGGTCATCTTGTTGGACAACGATGAACCTACGAACTATGAAGAAGCGATGATGTTCCCGGATTCCAACAAATGGCTAGAGGACATGAAATCCGAGAAAGAATCTATGTATGAAAATCAAGTATGGACTTTGGTAGACTTTCCCATTGAACGGCAGGTCGTTGAGTAAAGATGGACCTTTAAGATGAAGACATACGCTGATGGTGAATGTCACCATTTATAAAGCTCAACTTGTCGCAAAGAAGTTTCTACCAAGTTCAAGGAGTTGACTGCGATGAGACTTTCTCGCCCGTAGCAATGTTAAAAATCTATTAAACTTATGTTAGCAGTTGCTGCATTATTCGGTTATGAAATTTGGTAGATGGATGTTAAAACTTAGTTTTCTTAACGGTTTCCATGAGGAAAGGTTGTATGTGATACAACCGGAAAGTTTTGTCACTCCTAAGGATGCTAAAAGGTGTGCAACCTCTAGCAATCCTTCTATGGGCTGGAACAAGCATCTTGGAGTTGGAATATATGCTTTGATGAGGTAATCAAAGTTTCTGAGTTTATAGAAAGTTTATGAGAAACTTGTGTTTACAAGAAAGTGAGTGGGAGCACTATAGAATTTCTGATATGTATATGTGGTTGACATGTTGTTGATCGGAAATAATGTAGAATTTCTGGAAAGCATAAAGGGTTGTTTGAAAGTTTTTTCAAAGGAAAACGTGAACCAAGCTACTATTATATTAAGCATCAAGATCTATTGCGATAGATCAAGACACTTGATAAAACTTTCAAATGAGAACATACCTTGACAGGTTTTGAAAGAGTTCAAAATGGATTAGTCAAAAAGGGATTTGCCTGATTTGTAAGGTGTGAAGTTGAGTGAGACTCAGAGCTCGACCCCGGCAGAACAAAGAGAAAGGACGAGTGTCGTCCCCTATGCTTTAGCCGTAGGCTCTGTATAGTATGCCATGATGTGTACCGCACCTGTGTGTACCTTGCCATGAGTCTGTCAAGGGTTACAAGAGTGATCCAAGAGTGGATCAATGGATAATGGTCAAGATTATCCTTAGTAACTAGAGGACTAAGGAGATGTTTCTAGATTATGGAAGTGATAAAGAGTTCGTCGTAAAGAGTTACGTCGATGCATGGTTTAAACACCAATCTGGATGACTCTGAGTAGCAATCCGGATACGTATAGTGGAGCAGCCATTTGGAATAGCTCCAAGTGGAGTGTGGTAGCAATGTCTACAGTATGACATAGAGATTTGCAAAGTATACACGGATCTGAATGTCGCAGACCCATTGACTAAAGACCTCTCTCACATGCAAAGCATGATCGAACCCTAGAACTCATTGGGTGTTAGATTCATAACAATGTAAATCACATGGTGATGTGAACTAGATTATTGACTCAAGTGCAAGTGGGATAATATTGGAAATATGCCCTAGAGGCAATAATAAATTAGTTATTATTATATTTCCTTGTTCATGATAATCGTTTATTATCCATTCTAGAATTGTATTGATCGGAAACTCAGATACATGCGTGGATACATAGGCAACACCATGTCCCTAGTATGCCACTAATAGACTAGCTCGTTGATCAAAGATGGTTAAGGTTTCCTAGCCATGGACATGAGATGTGATTTGATAATGAGATCACATCATTGGGAGAATGATGTGATGGACAAGACCCAAACTATAAACATAGCATATGATCGTGTCACTTTATTGCTATAGTTTTCAGCATGTCAAGTATCTATTCCTATGACCATGAGATCATGCAACTCACTGACACCAGAGGAGCACCTTGTATGTATCAAATGTCACAACCTAACTGGGTGACTATAAAGGTGCTCTATCGGTATCTCCTAGGGTGTCTGTTGAGTGGGTATGGATCAAGACTGGGATTTGTTACTGCATGTGACGGAGAGGTGTCTTAGGGCCCACTTGGTAATACAACATCACAACAAGCCTTGCAAGCAATGTGACTTAAGTGTTAGCCACGGGATCTTATATTACGAAATGAGTAAAGAGACTTTCCGGTAACAGGATTGAACTAGGTGTACAGATACCGACCATTGAATCTTGGGCAAGTAACATACCGATGAACGAAGGGCACAACATACGGGATTACCTGAATCCTTGACATAGAGGTTCAACCGATAAAGATCTTCATAGAATATATAGGAACCAATATGGGCATCTAGTTCCCTATATCGGTTATTGACCGTGAAGGTGTCTCGGTCATGTCTACATAGTTCTCGAACCCACAGGGTCTGCCCAATTAAGGTTCGGTAACATTTCGGTAGTATAGAGTTTTGTATGGTGGTGACCGAAGTTTGTTAGAAGTCCCAGATGAGATCCTGGATGTCATGAGGATCTCCGAAATGGTCCAGAGGTAAAGATTGATATATAGGAAGTCATGTTTTGGTCACAGGAAAAGTTTTGGGCTCATCGATAGTGTACCGTGACTGCCGGGAGGGTATCGAGGGACCATCGGGAGGGGTGTTTCGACCCAAGGGGCCACATGGGCTCTAGGAGGAGGTAAACCTGCCCCTACTGGGCTGGCCGAAGCCCCACTAAAGTCCCATGCAGCTGGGGTGGAGAAACCCAAAGGTGGAAGGGGGAATCCAAGTGGAGAGAAGGAGTCCTAATCCTACTAGGATTGGAGGAAGACTCCTCCTCTCCACCTTCGGCCGAAACAAGGGCTGGTAGCTTGGGGGGACAAGCCTCCTCCCTCTCTCCTCCTATATATACTAGAGGTATTGATGGGTTTTCAACACAGGAAAAGCCATGTGCTACCCTCTTCCTCTAGATCGTAGTTTCTCCTCTAGATCATTCTGACAGCGCTTGGCGAAGCACTGCCGGAATAGTTCCACCACCATCACCGCCACGCCATCACACTGCCGGAGAACTCATCTACCTCTCTGAACCCTCTTGCTAGAGCAAGAATGCGGATATCATCATCGATCTGTATGTGTGTTGGACGCGGAGGTGCCGTCCGTTCCGCGCAAGATCGGAAGGACCACGATTGGATCGCGGGACGGCTCATGATGAGATCGCGGGACAACTCGTGATTGGATCGTGAAGATGTCCGACTATACCAACTGCGTTTCTTAAAGCTTCTCGCTTAGCAATCTACAAGGGTATGTAGATCCACTCTCCCTCTCGTAGATGCTCATCACCATGGATAGATCTTGCATGTGCGTAGGAAATTTTTTGTTTCCCATGCGGCGTTACCTAACAGTGGCATTAGAGCTAGGTCTATGTGTAGATGAGATCACGAGTATAACACAAAGGAGTTTGTGGGCGTTGATGCTTAGATTGCCTCCTCCCTTGGTCGGTTTTTGATTCAGCGGTGTTGTGGGATGAAGCGGCCCAGACCAACCTTACTTGTACGCTTACGAGAGACTGGTTCCATCGACTGACATGTGACTTTGTTGCATAAAGATGGCTGGCGGGTATCTGTCTCTCCTAAACCAGTTGGATCGGATTCGACAATGGTGGTCATTGAGAAGGTTGAAAAGAAAATTGTGTATCATCATTGTGGTTTTGCGTAGGTAAGAATCATTCTTGCTAGATACCCGTAGCATCCACGTAAAACATTTAACAACAATTAGAGGACGTCTAACTTGTTTTTGCAGGGTATGTTGTTTTTACAGGAGCCATAGGCTTGTCTTTAATTATTGTATGACTTGCGTGTCAATCATTAAGCGCATTGTAATGCTCTACTTTATCGGTAAGCGGTAGCAATAGTAGTAGAAGCATGGTGGGTGTGACAACCCCGATGGTGACACGTTAATGGAGATCATGGTGTCATGCTGATGACGATGGAGATCAAAAGCACAAGTTCATGGACAGATCATGTCACTTATGATTTGCATGTGATGTTAATCATTTTATGCACCTTGTTTTTCTTAGGACGATGGTAGCATTATAAGGTGATCCCTCACTTAAATTTCAAGATAAATTGTGTTCTGCTCGAGTGTGCACCATTGCGAAAGTTTCTCATGTAGAGACACCACTTGATGATCGGGTGTGATAGACTCTATGCTCACATACAACGGGTGCAAGCCAGTGTTGCACATGCATAACACTCGGGTTAAACTTGATGAGCCTAGCATGTACAGACATGGCCTCGGAACACAAGAGACTGAAAGGTCAAACATGAGTCATATAGTAGATATGATCAACATGATGATGTTCACCATTGAAACCACCTCAACTCACGTGATGATCGGACTTGAGTTGGTGAATTTGGATCATATATCACTCGAATGACCGGAGGGATGTGAATTCGAGTGGGAGTTCTTAAGTAATATGATTAATTGAACTCATTTGTCATGAACACAGTCTAAAGTTGTCTTTGCAAAGTTATGTTGTAGATCGATAGCTCGCGCTTTAGCTCCCGTGTGTTTTTAAATACGTTCCTAGAGAAAATAGAGTTGAAAGATAATGGTAGCAATTATGCAGACTAGGTCCGTGATCAGAGGATTGTCCTCGGCTGCTGCACAAAAGGCTTATGTCCTTGATGCACCGCTCAGTGCACCACCCCCTCAAGCGTCGTTTGTGGATGTTGTGAACATCTGACAGGCACGTTCTGATGACTACTTCATAGTTCAGTTCGTCATGCATTACGGCTTAGAATTGAGGCTCCAAAACGTTTTGAACACCACAGAACATATGAGATGTTCTAAGAGCTGCAATTAGGATCCCAGGCTCGTGTTGAGAGGTATGAGACCTCCCACAAAGATTATTTTCCTACAAGCTGACAGAGAATAGCTCAATCAGTGAGCATATACTCTGATTGTCTGGGTGCTACAATCACAATAATCGAGTGGGAGTTAATCTTCCAGATAAGATAGTGATTAATATAGTTCTCCAAGTCACTGCCAGCAAGCTACTGGAGCTTCGTGATGAACTATAACATGCCAGGGATGGATAAGATGATCCCTGAGGTATTCGCGATGTTTGACACTGTGAAGCTAGAAATCAAGAAGGATCATCAAGTGTTGATGGTTAAGTAAAACCTCTAAATTCAAGATGGGTAAGGGCAAGAAGGGGAAAACTTCAGGAATGGCAAGCCAGTTGCTGCTCTAGCGAAGAAACCCAAGGTTGAACCCAAACCCGACACTAAGTGCTTCTATTATGAGGAGAGCGGTCACTGAAACGGAACAACCCTAGATACTTGGTAGATAAGAAGGCTGGAAACTTCGACAGAAGTATATTTGGTATACATATTATTGATGTGTACCTTGCTAATACTCCTAGTAGCACCTCGGTATTAGATACCGGTTCAGTTGCTAAATGTTCGTAACTCAAAAATAAAGCCACGGGATAAAAGGAGACTAGCTAAGGAGAGGTGACGATGTGTGTTGGATGTATTTCCAAGGTTGATGTGATCACCATCGCACGCTCTCTCTACCTTCGGGATTAGTGAAAAAACTAAATAAATGTTATTTGGTGTTTGTGTTGAGCATTAATGTGATTAGGTCATGTTTATTGCAATACGGTTATTCATTTAAGTTAGAGAATAATGGTTATTCTGTTTACATGAATAATACCTTCAATGGTCATGCACCCAATAGAATGGTTTATTGAAATCTCTATTGTGGTAATACACATGTTAATAACATTGATGCCGAATGATGCTAAGTTAATAATGATAGTACCACATACTTGTGGCACTCCCGCTAAATGTCATATTGGTGTAAAGAGCATGAAGAAACTCCAAGCTGATGGATCTTTGGCATCATTCGATTTCGAATCGATTGAGGCATGTGGGCCATGTCTCTTGGACAAGATGACTGAAACCCCGTTTTACGGTATGATGGAGCGGGGAAGTGACTTATTGGAAATGATACATGTTGATGTATGCGGTCCAATGAGTGTCATAACATGAGGTGGATATCGTTGTTTTCTTACCTTCGCTAATGATTTGAGTAGATATGGGCATATTTACTTAATGAAACACAAGTATGAAACATTTGAAATATTGAAGCAAATTCAGAGTGAAGTTGAGATCATCATGACAAGAAGATAAAATGTGTACGATATGATCGTGGAGGTGAATATCTGAGTTACGAGTTTGGTATATAACTTAAGACAATGTGGAAGTTGTTTCACAAATCAAGCCACCTGGAACACCATAGTGTGATGATGTGTCCGAACATCATAGTCGTGCTCTATTGGATTTGGTGCGTACTATGATGTCTCTTATCATTTTGCCACAATCGTTTTGGGGTTATGCACTAGAGACAACTACATTCACTTTAAACAGGGCACCATCTAAATCCATTGAGATGCTACCATATGAATTATGGTTTGATAGAAACCTAATCTGCCATTTCTCAGAGTTTGGGAATGCAAACCTTATGTCTGATAAGCTCGAACCCAAAGCGTAAAAGTGCAACTTCATAGGATACCCTAAGAACAGTTGGTTATACCTTCAATCTCAGATCCGAGTGCAAAGTGTTTGTTGCTAAAAATGGGTCCGTTCTCGAGAAAGAGTTTCTCTCAAAGAATTGAGTGGGAGGAAGATAGAACTTGATACGGTTGTTTAACCTTTGTTTCAACCAGAGAGTAGTGCAGTGCATAAAGATGTTTCTATGGAACCTACGTCAGTTGAAGAGGAAGTTAATGATGACGATCATGAAGCTTCAGATCAAGTTACTATCAAAACTCATAGGTCGACAAGGATGCGTACTGCTCCTGAGTGGTACGGCAACCCTATCTTGGAGGTCATGTTGTTGGCCAACGATGAACCTACGAACTATGGAGAAGAGATGATGGGCCCGGATTCCAACAAATGGCTAGAGGCCATGAAATCCGGGGAAGGATCTGACGAGGATATGTACCTAGGGTAGGGTCCTAGGAAAGGCCTACATACCCTACCTAAGGACACTACATTGGAGGACTTGAAGATCAAGCATAAACTTCGGGCTGGATTCCATGAGACGTTCAAGTCACTTGACAGGCTATCCACTCGGAGATTCCTTTCTCAACTTGGCAGTCACGTGTCACTCGGAAGACCTCGTTCTCACTCGACGCCAGAAGACCAGGAGTCACCGTCAAGAGCCCAATGGGCAGACGTTAGTCCAATCGTCATTAATAGCTTTTATTACGTACGTTACCAGTAACGGCAGACTTTAACCCAGGATCGGACCCTTAGATGATGGGTAATTATGAGGGGCAGCGAACTCTATACAAGCCGCCCCTCCCCTCCTACACAAGGGTTCGCAACCATTGTAATCTCTATATTCCACACGACATAAGCTCCTGAGCACTGAGACGTAGAGATGTTACCTCCACGAGAGGGGCCTGAACTCATACATCCGTCTGTACACCCTCGCCGTAGCTAGGACTCTGCCCTCTCCTTACGTACCCCTACCATCTACTGTCAAGCTCGTTCCCACTATAGTTGGCGCCTACCATGGGGCTGGCGTCTAAGCGACTTCCGGTGAGGTTGCATTTTCCATCCTTCGAGATGTCTTCCGGCGGTGTTTTTTCTTTGGGCCACCAGATCCGTTTCGGAGCGCTCACCTTCATCGTCAACGATTCGGCATGGCTCCAGGAAGCGCCTCTTGATGTCGAGGTGCTCTCGGTCCGCGGGGCTGTGCAATTACGCGTGAGTTCCTGCGGTGTGTTGTTGCGTCAGCCTTCGACTCCTTACACATCGGCTCCCCTCGCTATTCGTGGTCGCAAGCGGTCCGGCCGCTCACGACTTCAGCGCTGGGTCAAACACGCAGTGGTGCGTCAAACTTCTCCGCAGATTGCAGCACTCGAGCCCGCCGAGTCCCTTCATGGTGTGTTCGAGTTGGATTCCGATCCGTCTAACGTGCCTTCTGAGTGTGAAAGTTGTGGTCTCGCAGCAAAGGTCTTGATGGCGGGCTCTCAGCAGAGTTCACCACCTGGCTTTGGACGTGGCAAGCGCAAGGTTGGCGGTCCGTCGAATGAGCAGCCGCGCCGTGAGGAGGAGGTTCTTCATACCCCCATCGTTGGCGCGACTGCCGAGGCTCAAGCTTTGGAGGCCGCATGCATTCGTCTGGAAGAACTCCAGGCAAATCTTGACGAGCGCGCTCGCCAGCGCCTCCCATGCCCCAGTCGACGTCAGCGACAGCTGTTTCTGACTGGATCTCCTGACAACATTGAGGTATATCGAACTCCTGTGTTAAATGTTGTTGTTGCTGCTAGGATAGCAGATTACATTCAGCCGTCCCGGTCAGAGGCTGGAAGAGGGTTGATGCAGATCAGAGCACTACTAGATGCAACGCAGCGTCAGAATTCAGTAGTTTCTCAGTCCTGCAATAGCATACATAGCAATTCACCCAAGGCAGAGACCGTTCAGTTGGCACATAGCCCTATATCGCCCTTGCGCCGTTGGGGCGGAGGTTTCCGTACGGACCCCGATGCCAGGACGATAAGCGCTCCTTCGGTGATGAGCGGAATGCGGGCTTTGACGCAAAGCCAGAGACTTGGTTAGATGATTACCGAGTGGCTCTGCAAATTGGTGGAGGAAATGAAAATGTCGCAATGAAGCACCTGTCCTGTATGTTGGATGGTCCAGCTCGAGCTTGACTGAATCGTTTGGCCCCTTCTAGTATGCATTGTTGGGAGGATCTTGCCCAAGTGTTTGTCCGAACCTTTGGCACCTACAAGTGTTCGGCAGGTCTGGTCGACTTACAACACTATGCCCAGAAGCCAAATGAAACTTTGATAGATTATATTCAGTGATGGTCCACTCTGCATCATATAGTGGAGAACGTGTCGGAACAGCAGGCTGTTTGCGCGTTCAAGGCTGGTGTGAGATACACAGAGCTATATCTGAAGTTTGGGAGAACGGGTGATATTTCACTTGGCAAGATGCTGGAAATCGCCACTCGGTACACCAATGGCGAGTAAGAAGACCGCCTCCGTAGGGGCAAAGGAAAGACAGTCGTCAATGAGGCTGGTGGCAGTAACAATCGGAAACAGAAGCGAAAAGCTGAAGATCCGGTTCAAGCAGAAGCGGCAGCACTGGCGACTCAGTCAAAGAACAAGGGCAAAGCTAAAGCACAATATGCCCCCAAGAAAGGGAAAAAATCAGTCAGGAACTAATATCATGGATCAGCCATGTGTAATTCACACGAGGAAAGATGTGGAAGGCAATCTGATTTTGCCCAAGCACACCACTCGACAGTGTCGGACCCTTATCCAGCAATTCAAGGGGGACCCGCCGAGTGATAAAACTCCCGAGAATGTAGATGAAGATGAAGGTAAAGAAACATTCTCGGATGTCACTGCTATACTGGTGATCTTTGCTAATGTCGAGAGCAAGAGTCGTCTGAAAATCATCAACAGAGAAATCAACATGGCTGTACCGGATACCCCCACTTACCTCAAGTGGTCCCAATATGCTATCACATTCAAACAAACAGACCATCCTGCTCATGTGGCCACACCCGGTCGTCAGGCTCTGGTAGTTGATCCGGTGGGGGGGGGACTCGACTTAGAAAGGTCCTCATGCACGGCGGTAGTGGCCTGAACATTCTCTATGCGGATACGCTGAAAGGGATGGGCATTCCGATGTCCCATCTGAGTGAAAGAAGCATGCAATTTCATGGGGTCATCCCAGGAAAGAAGGCCAAGTCACTCGGCCAGATTGCATTGGATGTGGCATCCGGGAACGATAGAAATTCCCGAAAAGAAAAGTTGACATTTGAAGTCGTCAATTTCAAGAGTGCTTACCATGCCATTCTTAGTCGACCCGCGTATGCACGTTTCATGGCCCGACCATGTTACATGTATCTTAAGCTGAAGATGTCAGGCCCTAAGGGCGTGATCACGGTCATAGGCAATTGATAGCAGGCTGAAGAATGCCTCCAGCAAGGCTCCAAGATCACCGATCAACAGATGGGCATGGTTGAGTTGGAGGAGTACAAAAAAACCGCCGACCCTGCAGATTTCCTTTGCGCAAAGAAGTCGGCTTCTGAGTTGGCATTTCAATCGGCACGGGAAGTTAAGAAGGTACACATCCATCTGACGGATCCTACTGCTGCCCCGACGAATATCTCATCAATACTCGACAGCAAATAGGAAGCCGAGTCCATCCAGTTCCTTCGTCAGAACTGGGATATCTTCGCATGGACACCTGCTGACATGCCAGGGATTCCCAGGGAGCTAGCTCAGCACCGTCTGTGAGTGGATCTGAAGGCCAAACCCATCAGGGAGCATTTGCATCGCTCAACGGCGTAGAAGCGCAAGGCAATCAGAGAAGAAGTGGCCCGTCTCTTGCAAGCCAAGTTCATTCGGGAGATTTACCACTCCGAGTGGCTCTCGAATGTTGTGATGGTGCCAAAGAAAGATATGTCATTGCGGATGTGCATTGACTTCAAACATCTCAACAATGTGTTCCCAAAAGATCATTTTCCTCTCCCCTGCATAGATCAAATTATTGACTTGACCGTGGGGTGTGACAGTTTATCGTTTTTGGATGCTTACTCTGGGTACCATCAGATCCGTCTGTATGGCCCAGATGAAATAAAGACAGCCTTCATCACCCCATTCGGATGTTTTTGTTACATCACCATGCCTTTTGGTCTCAAGAATACTGTCGCTACTTTTATGCGCATGATTCGGAAATGTTTACTTGACCAGATCCCTCGGGATGTTGGGGCGTACATGGACGATATAGTGGTCAAGTCCTGCAAAGGTTCCGACCTACTAGCTGACTTGGCCGAGACATTCGCCAATCTGAGGCGATTCGACATAAAGCTGAATCCGGCCAAATGTACTTTCGGCGTCCCTGGCGGAAGTTACTTGGTTTTCTCGTTTCCGAGGGAGGAATTTATGTCAACCCTGAGAAAATCAGCGCCAGTACCCGTATGAAGACTCCCGTGCGAGTGCACGAGGTTCATAAGCTCACAGGTTGCTCGGTAGCAATGAGTCGATTAATTTCTCGTCTTGGTGAGAAGGCTCTGCCTTTATATCAATTGATGAAGAAGTCTGACATGTTCGACTGGACTCCGGAAGCAAAAGCAGCGTTTGTTGAGCTCAAAGCCCTACTCTCCACCTAGCCGGTGCTTGCCGCTCCTGCCAGCAAAGATCCCTTGCTCCTGTACATCGCGGCCACAAATCAGGTCGTTAGTATAGTACTAACTGTCGAGCGGGAAGAGGAGGGTAAAGCTTATAATGTCCAGCGGCCAGTTTATTATGTCTCGGAAGTATTGTCCCCCTCAAAGCAAAGATATCCACACTATCAGAAGCTGGTTTATGGTATTTACCTATCAGCGAAGAAGGTGGCGCATTATTTCCAAGACAACTCGATATCAGTCATGAGTGATGCTCCTTTGTCCAAATTTTTTAATAATCGAGACGCATGAGGTCGAGTGGCTAAATGGGCAATCGAGCTTGGACACTTTGACGTCATATTCGAAGCCAAAAAATCAATCAAGTCCCATGCATTGGCAGATTTCATGGCCGAGTGGATTAAACGGCGACAACTTATCCAAGTTCACTCGGCGCATTGGACAATGTTGTTTGATGGCTCCATAATGTTGAATGGGTCCGGTGCTGGTGTTGTCTTGATATCTCACAGGGGAGACAAGCTCAGCTATGTATTACAAATTCACTTCGATTCCTCTAACAATGAGGCAGAGTATGAAGCACTTTTGTATGGGTTGCGCATGGTTATCTCACTCGGCGTCAAGTGCCTGATGGTTTATGGAGGCTCAGATCTGGTCGTGAATCAAGTGTTGAAAGAGTGGGATGTTCGAAACCCTGCTATGACTGGATACTACAATGCAGTCCGAAAGTTGGAGAAGAAATTTGAAGGCCTGGAACTTCATCATGTTCCCCGACTGAAAAATCAGGCAGCCGATGAGCTATCCAGGATTGGTTCCACTCGATGGCCTATCCCCAGCGGTGTGTTCCTGGATCACTTGCACACTCCTTCGGTTCAACAAGATCCTTTCACCGACGAGCCCCCACAAGTTTTGAGTTCCACTGACCCGACAAAAGTCGATGTCCCTGCAATTATTCACCTGGTCATGGAGATTCTGGTTATCACTCCCGATTGGACTATGCCTTACATTGCCTATATCCTCAAACAAGAGCTCCCTGAAGATGAAACAAAGGCTCAACAGATTGTGCGCAGGTCCAAGGCTTTCACTGTGATGGGAGATCAGATGTTCAGAGAGACTGCGACTGGTGTTACACAGCGCTGCATTTCCCCCAAGGAAGGTCGAATGATTCTAGAAGAGATACACTCGGGAACTTGCGGCCACCATGCGTCCTCAAGGACGATTGTCGCTAAAGCATACCGAGCTGGTTTTTATTGGCCTCGAGCTAATGAGATGGCTAAAGACATCGTTGATCATTGTGATGGTTGCGAGTTCTATGCAAACTTGTCACACAAGCCGGCATCTGCTCTGAAGACAATTCCTCTTGCCTGACCGTTTGCTGTTTGGGGGCTCGACATGGTTGTCCCCTTTTGACCCAGAAAAGGAGGATTCACTCACTTACTGGTAGCAGGCAACAAATTCACCAAGTGGATAGAAGCCAAGCCAATCAAGAAGCCGAACTCCCGCACGGTGGTCACATTCATGAGGGAGATAATTTATCGATACGGCATTCCACTAAGCATCATCACATACAACGGCACTAATTTTGACTCAGAAGAATTCAGGAACTTCTGCAACTCCCAGGGCACTCAGGTAGATTATGCATCTGTCGCTCACCCACAAACCAATGGGCAAGTCGAGCGAGCCAATGGCCTCATCCTGCAAGGTCTTAAGCCTCGTCTCATGCGTGACCTGGATCATGCCGCTGGGGCCCGGGTAACTGAGCTGCCATTTGTGTTACGGGGCCTGAGAACTACTCCAAATGTGCCGCTGGACGGACTCCTTTCTTCCTGGTCTATGGTGCTGAAGCCGTATTGTCGAGTGACTTGTTCCATAATTCTCCTCGAGTGGAGCCATATTATGAGGCTAAAGCTGAACAGGCCAGACAGGACGGTGTAGATCTTCTGGAGCAGGAACGAGAGATGGCTTTGATCCAGACTATGGCCTATCAGCAGGACCTGCGGCGCTTCCATGCGAAGAATGTCAAGAGTCGGTCGTTTCATTAGGGAGACCTGGTGCTTTGAATGAATGAACACCGACCTCACAAGATTGCTCCTACATGGGAAGGTCGTTTCGTCATCACTAAGGTGCTAAACAATGGAGCCTATCATCTGTACAATCTCATGAAGCGGATGGACGAGCCACGAGCCTGGAATGCAGATTTGCTCCAGCGTTTTTATACATGAGACAGAAGAATCCCCCGATGTAATAAGGATACTTCATCAATGCAATTCACATTTCTGCAATATATATTGTCGGTTCCAACCGCACAGTTACATTATTGGGAATACTCCGAGTGATGAGCAATCCTCACACTCGGGGCTTAGCTACGAACATGCTTTCGCCTAAGTTAAAAACCATGTCGGGTGGATAGCAGTCCATTCACTCGACGGCCTATTTGCGAATCCATCTTCGCTTAGGTTCAAAGATACTCCAAGTGATGAGCAATCCTCACACTCGGGGGCTTAGCTGCGAACATGCTTTCGCCTAAGTTAAAAACCCTATCGGGTGGATAGCAGTCCATTCACTCGACGACCAATTTACGAATCCGTCTTCACTTAGGTTCAAAGATACTCTGAGTGATGAGCAATCCTCACACTCGGGGTCTTAGCTGCGAACACGCTTCGACTAAGTGAAAAACCTTGTCGGGTGGATAGCAGTCCATTCACTCGACAACTTAGCTGCGAATCGACATTCGCCTATGTTCTAAACTATTCCGAGTGATGAGCAATCCTCACACTCGGGGGCTTAGTTGTGAACATGTTTCTCCTAAGTTAAAATCCATGTAGAGTGGTGAGCAATCCTCACACTCGGGGGCTTAGCTGCAAAGACGCTCCGCCTAAGTTAAAAACCTTGTCAGGTGGATAGTAGTCCATTCACTCGACAACTTAGCTACGAATCGACATTCACCTAAGTTCTAAACTACTCCGAGTGATGAGCAATCCTCACACTCGGAGGCTTAGCTGCGAACACTTTCACCTAAGTTAAAATCCCTGTCGAGTGGTGAGCAGTCCTCACACTCTTGGGGCTTAATTAGCTGCAAACTATTTTCGCCTAAGCCTAAAAACAAACTCAGTCGAACATACGATTGAAAGCCAAATACAAATAAAATCCAAAGGTTAAATCGCGGATAAACGTTTCATAAAGAAGAAAATGTGCTTAGGCCTAAGACCTGAATGAAGTTTTAAGGGATACAATTCCACTCGGCATACCGAGGGAATAAAAGGTTTTCTTCCAAAGACCAAGTTTTTTAAGCATGTGACGGGTTGGCTGGCTCGACAAAAGTGTCCAAGTCGATACCGTCAGCGATTCTAGTGGCTGCTTCAATGAAGGTTTCCATGAAGTCCTGAAACTTGAGTTTCTTCGTGTTAACCGCCCAGAGCTCCTTCAGCTTCTCTTCCCTCACGTACCTGCAATGGACCCTTACGAGTGATAACGCCACGTCGGCCCCACAGCGAGCAGAAGATTTCTTCCAGTCCTGCACTCGACTTGGAAGTTCGTTCAGGCGAGCCATCATTGAGTTGAGGTCGAGCTGAAGGGTGTCCTCAGGCCATAGTTCCTTGCCAATTTTCTCCAGTACAGATTTCAGTCGGACAATATATGCCTGGACACCCTAGAGCTGGAAATTGAGTCTGAACATGCTCATGGCCACTACGTCTGCGATAGGTAACTTAGTGGGATCCAGATTGGGCTCAACCTCCTCTGTCTCCTTCTCGAAGTCTTGACAGAATTCTGTTGAAGAGTTGGAATGGGAGGGGAATCGGCGAGATACGACCTTCAAAGATATTACAAACTTCAGTCAACAAGAAACACTCACCATCGAGCAGGATATGCATCTTCCTCGAGAATTCGCCTAAGTGCTTCTCCAGGACGTTGCTCCTTTTGTTCAGCTGCTCGGCCCTTTTGACGAGGTCCACGCGCTCCTTCTTCAGGTTTGTGTTCTCCTCCTCTAGCTTCTTGGCGGCCGCCAGATTCCGATCTGCAGCTTCGGTCTTGTCCTTGGCCACCCGTTGGGCATTGGTGAGTGTTTTGTCCTTCTCCTCCAGTGCCTTCTTCATGGAATCTAAAGAAACAACATTGTTGAGTCACGCTTGGAGTCGACGGTTTTCATTGCACACGTCTGTTCGAGTGAGAGCACTCGGTTCAAAACATGAAAAGTGAAGATGGGAATGCAAAAAGTCAACAGTAAGTACCTCCCAGAGACTTTAGCTCAGCATGTGCTTGCTCGAGAGCATTGTTGGAGGCTTCCAGATCCACATGCAGCTGGTTCCTTTCATCCTCCAGATCCTTGTACTGCATCCCAAGTTCACAGGCCCTCTGAAACCAACAAAAGAAAGAGATTCAATCGGCAAGTAATGCCAACGATGGTCGACTGGTCTATGAACACCGTCAAATGATTGTCTTACAACCTTGGAACAATGTCATATATTGGTTGACCTATGATGTCCATGAAGCTCATGTCCAGGGGAAGAATAATTCAAGAAAAAAGTCCACTCGACATGTCGAGCGGCCCAGGCGCTCAACGCTTCGTAAACAAATTCAAAGTTGTCTCTATTAAGACCCCTGCCAGTGCCAGCACTCGACAGCAGTCTCGGGGACTACACCTAGTGGGTGCACTTAGTGTGCCCCCACTGAGACGGTTAACACTCGACCTGTCGAGTAACTCGTAAAAAAATGCACTTGACATGTCGAGTGACTCCAGTACTCCGCGTACGACAAGTTTTCAAGACTACTGCTTATCGTCTGTGATTAACAGTTGCCTCGGGGACTACACCCAGTGGGAGCACTTAGCATGCCCCCACTAGTTATTAAAACATTCGACAAGGTCAGCCCTATCAGAACATCCAGCCGTCACTCGACACGTCGAGTGACGCGCCTCCCTGTTCTGTGAAGTTCAATCTATCCTTATGTAGTGTCATATCATGGTTTGTCAATAATATCCATGAAACCTACAAGGTAGCTTCGTAGTGGTGTGATCCAAGGCGAAATGTATCCCGTATACAATAAACTCTAAGACCCCTGCCGGTGCAAGCACTCGACAACGGTCTCAGGGACTACACACAGTGGGTGCACTTAGCATGCCCCCACTGGATCTGCCGATTCTCGATCAGTCGAGTGGCAGAAACATCCATCATTGGAATATCCATCACTCTAAGAAGTGCAGTCTATCCTTATGTAGCGTCATATCATGGTTTGTCAATAATGTCCATGAAGCCTACAAGGTAGCTTCGGAGTGGTGTGATCCGCGAAATGTATCCCGTATACAATAAGCTCTAAGACCCGTGCCAATGCAAGCACTCGACCTTGATCTCGGGGACTACACCCAATGGGTGCACTCAGAGTGCCCCCACTGAGATGGTTAACTCTCGATCTGTCGAGTATCTCGTTAGAAAAAAATGCACTCAACATGTCGAGTGACTCCAGTACCACGTGTAATATCGACCCAAATCCTACTCGACTATGACCCGACCTATTCGAGTGGAGAAATTTCAAACATTCTATGAGTGGACAATAACCACCCACTGGGTGTACAGTTAAGAAAAGATAGGAATTCAGTCAGAAATGTACTTACAATCGAACTTACTCGGACATTGGTGCGGAGGGCTGCGCTGACATCGTAAGCCAACTTGCTGGCCTCATACGCCTCCTTGGTTCACAACATTATCTGCTCTGCGTGGATCATAGCCTCCTTCGTAGCTCCGGTCTGATCTTCCGGGACGCGATGTAGAGAGAAAGCCGTCATAGGCAGGATCGGTGTAGTTGCTGGGGCAGCTGAAGCAGTCTGAGCAGGTCTAGTTGGAGTCGATGTCACGATGGTCGAGACAGCTAGAGGGGCATTCGACAGAGGTACTGCAGGTTCAGCTCTGATTTGTGTCGAGTCACCTATCCTCTGGGAGGACTCTACAGTCAAACGCTGACGCGTCCATGCTGATGAAGCTCTTCGAGTGTGGGTGCGCGAAGTGTCTAGGTGTTCCTCGTCGTCTTCCATCTGGATGATCTCTACAACATCAACCGACAGTGTTAACTTTTGCAAGTGACGAATCCCATTCGGATGAATCAAGAACTTATTAACCTCTATGAGATGTGGAAGCGTTAGTAGTGTCAATGTACATCGCCTCCCCTCCGTCTCTATGAGGCGAGGTTACAGATGTAGCAGCTCTGACGGATCGAACAACACTCAGTTAGCTAGAACTCAAGGTCAAAGTCGACAGAAAGAATTCAAAAATAAATACTTACGTGGAGACGACAGGTACAACCATCCTGATGCGAGGCAGAGCCTTGCGAGGTTTGGTCATGATTTGCTTGGGCTGCTTGGCCAGCCTCTCACTCCACTCAATGGTTGAAGGGCGACTCTGCTTCAGGTTCTTCTCACTAGGGCCAGGAACCCTGTCCTCAACAGCTGCGAGATCCTAGCGGGACGTGGTGCGGCCTTCGCGCCGGGTAGGTGACTCGACTTCTTCCTTTTTGCCGGAGTCCTCGTATTAATCCTCAGAGTCAAAGGGACCGTCGCCATCCATGCTGCCACCCTCGCTCACTACGCCATCTTCAGTCAGCGTCAGAGGGCTCGAGTTCTGGCTCGTTTTCGTCCGAGTTTTCGTACTCCTCAGAGTCTTCTGAACTGTCACCGTCCATGCTGCCACCTTCACTCACAGCTCCATTGTCAACATGGTTCCCGTTGGGACGGGCGAGTGCATGTGCGTCCACTCCTACATGATTCAACTGAAGAAGTGAGTTCATAAGTTAGTGTATCACTCGATAGTACAATTACATCAGTCGACACCGCGCAACTCACCAGATTTTTCTAAGAGTTTTTGGCCGAGTAAGGTCGGATCCTCTTGGCTCCTAAAGGGTTGTCGCATGCCCCAGTGATGCTGCGAAGCCACTGCTCGACAGTTTTTTGTGGAACCTCTTCTGGGCGCGTCCTGGTCGAGTCCTCAAGTCCCGTGTAGTGCCACATGGTGTGATCTCTGGCTTGGAGCGGCTGAATACGTCTACTGAGAAACGTCTCCAACAGATCCATGCTGGTCACTCCACAGCTTCAACCAAGATTCCCACTTGGATGTGTTCCTCTTCGGTCATCCTCAGAGACTTGGGGACAGCTGGACGGTCGGGTGTATAGGGGGGAAGGCCAGTCGACATGTTGGGCGATGCTGCATCTTTGCAGTAGAACCAGGTCGACTGCCAGCCTCTAACAGACACAGGAAAAGTCATGGCAGGGAAGGAACAACTGAAGCACATGAGTCTTCCCATCAGTAGGGAGAGCTTTCTTCACGGTCTGGGATCTGATCGAAAACATGTGCTTGTCAGCCCCCAATGGGGAGAGCAGCCTAGAAAACACTCGCACAAAGTAATGAAGGCAGACAAGTATGCAACAGAATTTGGTGGGAGATGGTGCAGTTGGGCGCCGAAGAAATTCAGGAACCCTCTAAAGTACGGGTGGGGTGGCATAGAGAAACCTCTTTCAACGTGGGAGAGAAGGAGGACCCGCTCCCCGTCGCGCGGCTCCGGCTCGCGCTCTCCCTCCGACAGCCTCCAGCCATCGCCCGCCACAAGCCCGTCAGTGACAAGGCCCTTCATGTCCTCGCGGGTGAATACGGAGGGGAGAAGTCCCCTGCATCCATCCCGCCGATGCGGTGAACCGAGCGGTCGAGGGCTTTTTGCCCTTGAGCTTCGTCGCCCCCTTCTTAGCTCGCTCCAGCTTCTCCGTGGTACCCTTTATCATCACCGCAGCGGCTCTCGTCGGAGAAGAACAAGATGAGGTGCTGGAAACAGGGGAGGCGGAGGAAGAGAGGAAGTTTGGGGAATAGTATTGTGTGAACCGCAACGCTCCGAGATTTATATCCCACCGAGTGTCTCGCTGACTGGTCGACCCGCGAGATCACCGCGCACGCCAGCCACAGTCTGCGTCCAGTACGTGGCAAAATGACCGGCATGGAGATCGAGGCCTCGTGCTCCCACTTGCCCTGCTCGTGGCATCATCATCGCACGCGTGCGCTTCCCAAATTTTTGTATCCCGGAAAATCCGGGTCTGACAGACCGACCCGTCAACTCCAAAGATGCTTTCAGTTCACTCGGAGCAAAATAGGCATTGAACATCCACTTGGACAGTTTTAAGGCTGAATGGATCCGGGCGAATGGAGAAGAATTCAATCGAAGCAAGTTTCGTTGAAGCCCCAAATATCATTCGGAAGATACGGCGTCTTGATCCTGAATTGATGTCAATACTCAGAGTTCAGTCGACGCAAGTTTCACTGAAATCCCGAATATCATTCAGAAGATTTGATGCCCTAATTCGAGATTGGCATTGATACCCCCATTTCACCACTCAAACCCCGATCCATTCGGGGGTAATGATGAGGATATGTCCCTAGGGTAGGGTCCTAGGCAAGGCCTACATACCCTACCTAAGGACACTACATTGGAGGACTTGAAGATCAAGCATAAACTTCTGGCTGGATTCCATGAGATGTTCAAGTCACTCGACAGGCTATCCACTCGGAGATTCCCTCCTCCACTCGGCAGTCATGTGTCACTCGGAAGACCACGTTCTCACTCGACGCCAGAAGACCAGTTGTCGTCGTTTTCTCACGACAGATGCCATGGGGCGGCTTATCGTAAGTAGTTGGGGCCGGAGAACGCCGACGGGCTCCCGGTGCGAGATTGGGCACAAGCGGTGGTGACACACGATGTACCCAGGTTCAGGGCCCTTCGTGGGAGGTAACACCCCTAGTCCTACTTGGTCTAGATGGATGGATGGGTATGTGTACAAGGATGCTCCTGGAGCCGTGTCTAGAGAAGGAAGAAGGAGCAGTCGGCTCGTCTTCCTCTGCCACTAAAGAAAGGAATGAGAGTCCCATGGGTGTGTGTGAGCTACCGTCCGTCTGTCTATCCCTGTTGCATGGGGGGATCGGCGAGTTTTATAGGCGAAACCCCCAGCTCTTACAATATGTCATAAGTACAAAGGTGGGGGGACCCGGCTGGCAGCCTCTCCGGCTGGCCAAGGGGTCCTGCCGCTCGCAGCGTCTCGTCGCTGGCGGGGCCTGCTGGCCGAGCGATCCCATCTCATGTTAGGGCCCGCCAGCCGGCTCTGTGATTGGCCCTCACCCACCTGCCATGGCACGGGCCGCCCGGGGGGTGTCGTCTAGCGCCAGCCGGCCGAAGTGTCCGGTACGGCCGGCGGTACTGTACCCATGCCGGGGCAGGTAATCGAGTGGCAAGGGTGTGCCAGCACTATTCCCCCTCCCGGTCGCGCTCACCAAGGTCAGCGGCCGAGATGGGCGGACTGTAGCCACGCACGGTAGTGCGTAAGCGGCCACTATAGCCACAGGGCCGCCCGTCGTGTCGGTCACGTCGCGTCGTCTTACCTGCGCGCAGAGGGACAGGATGGGGCATGTCCGTCCCGATATCAACAGAAGAGCCAGCCCGTGGGCAGCTGGCCGCGCCTAGCCGGCCGAGGGCCCAAACGGCTCCATGACCAGCCGGCCGTGGTGCCAGCCGGCACCGTCTTGCGTTGGACGTCCTCCAGCCGGCCATGGCCAGCCGACCACATAGTTTTTCTTCGAAGCGAAAGGGGAAGGCCCCGTTTCTTTGGCCTACCTAGGGGTATGAACCCCGTTAGTAGTCCTCGAAGCCGGCAGGGGCCCTTGTCTATCGGACGGTGGGGAGCCAGCGGCTTCCCCTCAGCACCAGCCGGCTCCGGCTCGAAGGCGAAGGGGCAGCCGGGTTGGCCGTTGGACCCGACGCCTCGGGTTCCGACGCGCCGCCCCGGGACTCACGCCAGCATGCGGCACGCCATGCGGCATGTAATGATGTGGTGGGTCCCGCGCACGCGGGGAGACGGGACGTCGCCTGGGGCTAGCCCGCTAGGACCCAGGCGTAGCCCGGTAGGCCTCAGGGCCACCCACGCGCGCAGTGTTTCTGGGGGGAGTGGGCACAATGGATCCCACGTCCCTCGGTCGTGGCCTCACCTATAAAAGGGGAGGAAGGGCAGGAGGCGGAGGTACCCGTGCCCCACTTGCCTCCTCGCTGCCCTTCTTCGTCGTCTCTCTTCCTTCCTCGCACGTCGTCGCACCCGAGCTTGGACCCGTGCCCGCACGCCGTACCGCCGTCGCGATGGGTTATGAACGCAGCGGCAGCTGGGATGGCTCCTTCGTTGTCGAGGTGGACATCGCCGAGCTGCGTCGGTGGAGCGGGTGGCCGCACGCGCGTCGGGCGACGAGATAGCGCCGGCGCCATAGCCAAGGGAACATCTTCTGGTGAGCATCTTCTTCCGACTTCTCCTTGATACTTTTGACCTCTAGCTGTACAACCTCGGTCCAAGCTCGATTTTTTACCTCTCCGCCTTCGTGGCATTGTGCGAGGGGTATCTTGGCATCCTCCCCTTCATCGAGTTCTTCAATGCCCTTTTCTACCTTAAGCCTTTGAAGAGCGACGCCTGCGGGGGCACGGTAGTGTGCTGCCTCGGCGTTGCTCGCTTATCGATTCAGTCAAGGGGTGGCACCGGACGTTCTTCTACCTGAAGAATGTCGACCCAAGGACGGACTACATCCGGTTGCCGCCGTTTGAGAACCGGCAGTCCTCTCAGCAAAACTGGCTGGGACGTGCCCCATGCGGCGTGGCCTTGGACGAGCTTGCCCGACTCATGCAACTGAAGAGTGGCGAGGGGCTGGTCGCCGCCGACCTTGTGGCGTCCTTCGTCTCATGCCGGGTGTCGCCCCTCCAGATGCGACCACACCGGATCTGCGACATGTCCGGCCAGCACGACCCCTGCCGGCAGTCCACCGTCGAGCTGACGTCGGCTCAGGTGGCGAAGCGGGTGAATTCCCTCATGACGTTCAAGCTGAAGCCCGCCTCATGGTCTTGTGGCAAGGAACCGTACGACCGCACAACCGGCCTCCCCTGGTGAGTGTTTTCGTCGCGGCGGTTCTTTCTTGTTTGGTATCCCCCAGCCCGCAGCCGGCTGGAGAACTTACGTTGAAGTGCGGACCGCAGCTGCTGGTGCGACAGAACACGCTAGACGGTCCGCACCCACAAATCTTCGAGGCGGAGCGGGTGGAATCCGACTCTGAAAACTTCCATATGGGAGGCTCACGGAAGAAGGAGTGGACTCCTCGGGAGGAGCCGACGAGCCGGCGGATCCACGAGGCGGCGCTCCTGGCCGGGCCGGAGGGTCCGGCGCAGCCGGGGAACCCAGCGGAGCGGGTGAGTTCTCTCTTGGCCCCTCCATCAGGGACTGGATAGATGACGATGGTGATGATGATGATTTGATGATCTTAGATGGGCCTCCTCCCGCAGCATGCCAGGACTAGAGGAGCGAGGAGCGACCGGCTCGAGGCCCGGCAGCCCAAGCGACCGGCCGCGGGAAGAGGCCGGCTCATGAGGGGCCGGCGGCCCCGCCGCCCGGCCTGAAGCGGGTTAAGGTGGCCGCGTAGAAGCCGCTGCCACGTGCCAAGCGGTCCCTGCCCCTTGTTATTGCGTAAGTTCTTTGTCTTTGTGTAAGTTTTTGCTTCCGCCTTGCGAGCCGGTTAACGACCGATTCTTGGATGCTGCAGTGACCCCATCAAGCTCCAAGATGAGGAGCCGGAGGGGGAGACGAAGGATGCCCCCAGCCGGCTGGCCCACGAGCACGCGACCACCCAGCGGGAGGAAAAGACGAGGCTTGCGGAGCTGCGAGCCTTCCAGTCCAGCACGCGAGGAGGGGTCGTGCACTCTGGGACCTCGAATGGCCAAAGGCGGAGGGGGTCGACGGACCCCTCACGGGCGTCGGACTTAGCAGCGGAGTACACCCACATGTCGAGGCCTTCATCAAGTGAGCCGCGGGGGGCGGCCATGGACCCACCAGCAACTCCGCCCGTGCAAGAAACGACCCAGAAGCCGCCGCCCGACGCAACCCGGCCTGTGGTGCCAGAGTCGGCCCGGGTCGAGGTGTCGGAGGTCCCCGCAGCCCCGGAGGCGGCGTCGGTGGTGGCGGCCATGGAGGTGGCGGTGCCTTCCGGTGCGATCGACGCGTCGGAGCGACTGGGAGAGGAGGCGACTGCGGCACCGGGCGGGGGGCGGCGGGAGGCGACTCCCGGCCCCTGGTCGTCATCAACCCGCCCCTGGCGGCTGGAGCCACAACGAGCCTGGGTGGCCGTGGCGGTTGGGCCCGGAGGACCCTGTGGTCGATGCAAGAGGTCCTCCGAGACTGGGAAGCGCTGGCAAGCGCGCCGGCTCTGCCAGACCCCTAGGTAGGCGGCCTGGTCCCGTCCTTCACGGACTTGGGAGGTGTCCTGGACCGTTACCGGCAGGAGCTGGCCCGGCTGGCGGAGGCGGCGGACGCCACCCTTCAGCATGCAGAGGTAAGCCGACACTTTTGCCTTAGAGTTTTCAGTGGGGGCGCGCGAGCACACCCACTGGGTGTAGCCCCCGAGATGTGGGCCGGCTAACCGGCTGACGGGCAGCCAGGCCGGATCTGCTTTGAGCATTATTTGACATTTGCCCCACTTTTTTGCGACAGGAGGGAACCTCTCTCCGGCAGAAGCTGATTGCGGAAGCGGTCGCCATCCACGACCGCGGCAAATATGGCTTCTCCCGCCTAGAGGAGGAGTTGACACGCGTGCAAGGTGGGTTGCACTTTGTAGGAGCGGCATATAGCCCCCGGGAATCTACTGACGTTGGTTGTGTCTTGCAGGTGAGCTGGTGACCCTCCATGGGGAGAAGACCGGACTTGTCGCCGAACGGGACCGGCTAATGCAGGACGTCCAGGCAGCCGCGCAGGAGACAGACTGGCTGGCCACGCTGCTTGTCGACGGGGAGGTGGCCTGGGACCGGCTCAAGGCCGAGGCGGCAAAGGAGGTGGCGGCCCGGGAGGCGTCCGTCATGGAGGTGGCTGACGCCACCCTGAGGATAGCCGCCCTTCAAGGTGAGGTGACCCGCCTCGAGAGGACGCTCGAGGAGGTCAAGGGTTCCCTCGCCACCTCGGAGGTGTCCCGGAAGTTAGAGCGCGAGGCGGCGCTCCACTTTGCCATTGGGGTGGAAGACGCGATCAAAGGTAGGTGCCAATCTCTCTTCTTCCTCAGCCGGTTGCTCTTCCCCTTGTCGTTTCTCGGGTTTCATCTTGCTTTTTCTTTCCTTCTCTTCTTCTTCCATCTACGACGTTTCCCGAAAACTCATCGCTACGCTTCACGCGCCATTGAGGAGCACCGGGAATACCTTCGGGAGTGTGGTCGCTCTATCGAGGAGCACGCCGCGTGGGACCTGCACGAGATTGGGATCGCCCTTGAGATGCGGATGGCCCATCTCGAGCGGAGCATGGAGCGGCTCAAGACCGCCGACAAGGAGGTCATCGCCACGCTGTGGCCGGGCCGCGGGGGAGCTTCGACGCATCGCGTGGCTTAGTGGTTGGAGCATGCCGTCCCCTGCCTCGAGGCCTGGAAGGCATCGGCTGACCTAGCCGGGGCGCAGATGGCGCTATGGTTCATGACGTCTTGGTACCGTGGCCTGGACCTCGGCCGGCTGGCGACCATGCGGGACGTTCCGGCCACAAAGGAGGAGGCCCGCGAGCTGGCCCTTGTCTAGCGGGCCAATGAGCTCGCGTCATACGTTGATGCGGACGAATTCCTGCTAGCCCTTGGCGAGCATGTGCGAGCCTTTGCCAGAGGACTCCTTCGGCATCCCTCAAGGCCCGGTGGACGAGAAGTAGCCGACGAGAGCACCGACTCGAGCGGCAAGACGGCCAAGACCGAGGGGCCCGCCTCGAAGGATAAGGAGGCCGACCCGAAGGCCGCGACCACCTCCGGGGCGAGGACCGAGCCGCCCTGCGATAGGGAGGCCAACCCGAAGGCCACGACCACCTCCGGAGCGAGGACCGAGCCGCCCCGCGACGCGCTGGCTGGGGGCACGCCGGCTGGCGACACGCCGGTGGCCTGAGCCCCGCATCTTTTTTATCTTTCTCTTTTTCCTCCCTGCATGTAAGACTTAAATCCACCCACAAGGGGTGTTTGTGTATTGAACTGAATGCTGGTCGTGGGCCACTTTTGCCTTAGTATTTATGCCATGAATATTCTGTTGTGTTTGCCTTGTGACTCATACCGTCTTCTCCTTATCCGTTTTCGCCCGCCTCGACTCTTTCTGTTTATATTCCTTTTCCCCTTTGATTTTGGCCCCGCTAGTCCGACAGCCGGGAGCCGGTCTGTAGCTGGGTCAGGGCGTTCGCCTCAGGGGAGCCGGTTCAAAACTTAGGAATCGCGAGGGTTTTTTCGGGATAAGTAGAGCGGCAGAGATGCGATGATAGTCCGGCTGGGCCCCGAAGGGGTCTCCATTTGTTTCGACCTTTCGTGTGAGCCAAACCTTGCCGCCCCGGGGCCCCGTCAGCCGGCTAGCCCCCGGGCCCGGGAGCCGATGAGTGAGGAACACTTTTGAAAGAAACGAAACAGGGCGCACCCCAAGAGCCGGCTTGGGGTGCCCATTGCATTCTTAAGCCAAAAAGGACGGGGATACATACATACATCGATTTTCCTCAGCAGTAAAACGGGCGCAAGAGTGATGCGTTCCATGGGCACTCCGTCTCTTCATCGGAAGCATCTCTTTTGTGCTTCTACGGCTTCTGGGCATCTCTCAGGTAGTACGCGTTGTTGTGTAGATGATGAACGGGCCCTCCCATGGGGAGGACAGCTTGTGCTATCCGGCAGTTCGCTAGATCCGTCTGAGGGCCAGGTCCTCCTCGTGGAACGGGAGTGGCCGGATCCGCTTGATGTGGTAGTGCCGGAGCTTCTGCTGGTAGATTGCCATCCGGCTCAAGGCGAGTTCACGAGCTTCCTCGAGTAGATCGACGCCATCTTCTCTTGCCTCCTTAGCGTCCCACTCCATGTGTAGGGCAACCTGAGGCGAATCGAACTTGATGTCGGTGGGGATGATCGCCTCGGACCCATACACAAGGAAGAAGGGAGCGTAGCCGGTTGATCGGTTCAGGGTGGTCCTGAGACTCCAAAGGACGGCCGGTAGCTCGTCGATCCAGCAGCCAGCCGACCTTACCAGCGGTGTCACGAGCCGGGGCTTGATGCCGGACAGGACGAGGCCGTTCGCCCTCTCGACCTGGCTGTTTGACTGTGGATGAGCGACGGAGGCCAGGTCGAGCCGGATTCCTTGCTTGGAGCAGAAACACGCGAGTGCGCCCTTGGCCAAGTTGGTGCCATTGTCGGTGATGATGCTGTGGGGAGCGCCGTAGCGTACTGTGATGTCGTCGATGAATTGGACGGTCGTGGGCCGTCGAGCTTCTTGATTGGTCGCGCCTCGATCCATTTGGTCAATTTGTCGATGGCCACCAGTAAGTGTGTCATGCCGCCTCGAGCAGTCTTGAATGGGCCCACCATGTCCAGCCCCCAAACGGTGAAAGGCCATGAGAGGGGGATGGTTTGGAAGGCCGTTGCCAGCAGGTGGCTTTGCGTGCTAAAGACTTGGCAACCCTCGCACTTGTCGACCAATTTCTTGGCTGCCTCGAGAGCCGTCGGCCAGAAGAAGCCGTGGCGGAAAGCCTTGGCCACTAGGATCCGGGAGGCGGCATGATGCCCGCACTCGCCCTGGTGAATGTCGAGGAGGATCTTCAGACCACTTTCTGGCTCAATGCATTGCTAGAAAACGCCGGTGGTGCTGCGGTGGACAAGCTCGTTGTTGATGATGCCGTAGGCCGTGGCCCGGCACAGTATTTGCCTAGACAGAGCCTCGTCCGGAGGCAGCTCGCCCCGCAGAAGGAACGCTAAGATGGGTTGGGCCCACGAGGGTGCCGCGACGGCGGCCGGCTTGGGAGTCCCGGGGACTGGTTGATCAGTCCCTGGGGCCGGTTCGCCAGCCCCCGTGGCCGGTTCGCTAGCCCCCGGGAGCGGCTCGGGAGCCCCCGAGGCTGGTTGGCCAGCCCCCGGGCTTGGCACGCCGGCCCCAGGGCTGGCCGCTTGGTGATCGTCATGACGGCCATGCCGCCGGGACTGGCCGCCTCGAGCGCTGCCGGCTCGATCGGAGCCGGCTAGGCGGCCGACGATTCGAGAGACGATGGTGAAGTTGCCGGAGAGGTGGCCGGGGCCGTCGATGGGCCGGCAACACCTGCCGGCACAAAGATTGACTCCGATTCTGGGGAAGGCTTGATCAACGGCTTGAGCAGCCGTTCGAGGGAGACGCCGGTTGGGATGGCCTGCCGGGTGGAGCCGATCTTCGCCAGCGCATCCGCCGCCTCGTTGTCCACCCGTGGGACGTGATGAAACTCACAACCCTCGAAGGAGCCGGTGAGCGGTTGTACGAGGAAGCGGTAGCTGGCCATGTTGGCGTCCCTGGCGTCCCATTCACCAGAGACTTGCTGCACCATGAGGTCGGAGTCGTCAAAGTAGAGGATGCGCCTGATGCCGATCTCCTTGGCGAGCCGGAGGCCATGGAGGATGGCCTCATACTCAGCCACGTTCTTGGAGGCGGCGAAGTGGATCCGTAGGGCGTATTTGAGCTGATCACCTTTTGGGGAGGAGAGGACTATGCCGGCACCGAGGCCGGTCTTCATTTTCGAGCCGTCGAAGTGCACGTGCCAATGCGTGGAGTCTGGGGGGGACGAACTCCGTCTCCGCCCAGCCGACGAGGAAATCCACAAATGCCTGTGACTTGATGGCGGTTCTTGGCTCATACCGGATCTCATGATCGGCGAGGGCGATGACCGACTTGGCGATCCGGCCGGTGGAGTCCCGGCTGCTCATGATCTCGCCAAGCGGGGCCGTGCTCCCCATGCTAATGGTATGCTCTTGGAAGTATTGCTTGACCTTCTTGGCGGCGAAGTATATGCCGTAGCACATCTTTTGATAGCGGGGGTAGTTCTGCTTGGACGCGGAGAGGACCTCGTTAGGTACTAGATGGGTCGTTGGACCGGTAGGGACTAGCCCTCCTCCGGCCGCTCGACCACCAGAACGACGCTAATGACGCGGGTGGTCACCTTGATGTAGACGAGCAGCCGTTCCTTCTTAGCCGGCGCGGCCAGGATGGGCGCGTGGGTGAGAGCCTTCTTGAGGCCGCGGAAGGCCTCGTCCGCCTCGTCAGGCCAATCGAAGGCACCCGGCCTCTTAGTTTTACCCGACTCGATCAGAGTCGTCTTGCGAAGGAGGCCATAGAGGGGCAGGGCCTTCTCTCCCAACCGTCTGATGAACTGGCAGAGCGAGGCGAGGCAGCTGGTGAACTTCTGGACGTCGCGGAGCCGGGTTGGTTTCGGCATGCGCTCGATCGCGCTGATCTTCTCGGGGTTAGCATCGATGCCTTGTGCGGACACGAAGAAACCCAAGAGTTGTCCGTCGGGGACGTCGAAGACACACTTCTTCAAGTCGAGCTTGATCTTGTACTCACATAAGTTTGCAAAGGTCTCCCGAGGGTCGTCGAGGAGGCTGAAGTGCTTCTTGGTTTTGACGACGATGTCGTCGACGTAGACGTGGACGTTCCTGCCTATCTAAGGTAGGAGGCACTTCTGAATGCATCGTTGGAAGGTCATGCCAGCATTCTACAGGCCGAAGGACATGGTGATGTAGCAGTAGGTCCCGAAGGGCGTGATGAAAGAGGTCTTGAGCCGGTCTTCCGGATCTAGCTTGATCTGGTGGTAGCCTGAGTAGGCGTCCAGGAAGGACAGCAAGTTGCAGCCGGCCGTGGAGACGATGACTTGATCGATCCGTGGCAGGGCGAACGGGTCCTTGGGACATGCCTTGTTCAGGATAGTGTAGTCGATGCACATGCGCCAGGTCTTGTTCTTCTTTAGTACCAGGACTGTGTTGGCCAGCCAGTCCGGGTGGAATACTTCCATGATGAACCCGGCTGCGTGCAACCGGGCGATCTCTTTGCCTATAGTACGCCGCTTCTCCTTGTGCTTGGCGAACTTCCTCGGAACACTCGGCATGTCCTTGGGGGACCATGCAAAGATGTCCCGATTCTTACGGAGGAAGTCGACGAGCTCGTCTTCCTATTTGTTGTTGGGGCGGGAGCCGATGGTGACGCACTGAGCCAGGTTGGCCGGGTGGAGCGGGATTTGCTTGGTGTCTTTCGATGGCTAGAAGGAGGCCTCGCCGGTGGATTGTGAGGGTGGAGCCGGCATGGCCGGCTGGTTGGTAGCAAGGGCCACGAGCCGGTCGAGTTGCCATTTCTTCTCGACGATCTCTAGGGCCTCAGCCAGCCGGCTGTCGTCTCGAGCACATTCGAGCGACATCTTGTAGTTGCCCTTGATGGTGATGATCCCCTTTTGTCCCAGCATCTTGAGCTTGAGGTAAGCATAATGGTGGACCACCATGAAGCTGAGGCTCGCGAGGTAAGGGCTCACGAGGTCCACGACCTCGAACAACACTGGCTCGAGACGGAAATGGCCGGGTCCGCCGAAGAGGACGTCGAGCATGATCTTGCCGACAGGGGAGCAGGACTTCCCAGGCACAATTCCATGGAAAACCGTCCGGCTCGCCTACAGGGCTTCTATCTTCAGCCCTAGCTTATGCATCGTGTCAAGGTAGAGAATGTTGATGCTGCTGCCGCCATCTATCAGCACCCACGAGAAGCAGTAGGCTCGCTCCTTGGTGGCGATGGTGGGGTCAAGTACCAAGGCATAGCTGCCGGGATTTGGCATCACGGCAGGGTGAGCGGCCTGGCTCCAACTGACTGGCTTCTCCGACCAATGCATGAACTCGGGAGTTGCCGGCATGGTGGCGTTCACCTCAAGGCGGAGCCGACGCTGAGCATGTTTTCCCTTCTCTTCACTAGTGAAGATGATGTAGCAACGGTCCTGGATGGGGAACTAGTCGATCAGACGACCGTCATTCGGACCTGTTGCCGGTGCTGGGGCGGCCGCTTGGGCCGGGGCCGGTGCACGGGCTGCCGGTGCGGGAGGAGCGGGAAGGCCGTCCCCTCGGGCCAATCGCTATGAGAAGCTGCACTGCCGGAGCATGTGCGTAGAGGGCTTGGCCCCTGAATGGTTCTTGCAGGGTTGATCGAGCATTTGCTCGAAAGTGAGCTTCGGCTGCCACACAGCCTTGCCGGTGCATTGGCACTGGTCGGAAGACTGGGCAGCCGGCTCCTGATCCTCGACGGTATTGACCTGCCGGCTCCCGTAGCAGGGTTCCGGCTGGTCGTTCTTGCGCTTGTTGTTTTGCGGTTGTCGATTGTCAGCAGCCCGCCAGGTCGTGGCCGGCATCGTCGTTGCCTTGGCGAGCGAGGTCGTCTTGACCCGGATGGCCAAATTGGCCGTGGCGTATTTGTCCGCCTTGGTCATGAGCTCGGCGAGCGTGGCCTGGAGCACAGGAGCTTGTGCTTGAGAGGGGTACCATCCCAGCAGCCCTCGATAAAGTACTGCACGGCTTGGACCTCGTGCACCCCCTCGCAAGAGTTGCGGAGCTCGGTCCACCGGGTGAGGTAGTCGCGGAGGGATTCGTCCGGCCCCTGAACGCACATGGCGAGTTCATGGGGACGGCCAGGCTACTTGTGGCTGCCGGTGAAGTTGTGGACGAAGGCCTCCTCGAAGTCCGTCCAAGTGTTGATGCTGCCGGCCGCCAGGCTGTTGAGCCAGGTGCGGGCTGAGGTGATCAGCATAAGGCGGGGCGTAGAGAACGGCGACTCGCTTATTCCCCCTGGCGATGCCCATCGCCGTGGTGTAGTTGATCATCCCGTCTTCGGGTTTGGCGGCCTCGTTGTATTTTGGGGTGTCCCTAGGGAGCGTGAAGTAGGTTGGAATGGCTCAGTGCGAATCCGGGGGCCGAAGAAGGCCGGACCAATCCAGCCCTCCTCCTCGAGGAGGGCGGATTGTGCGAGTTTGTCGATGCGGTTGCGGGCGTCATTCTCGCTGCGAGGGATGCGTGGTCCGAGCCAAGCCAAGAGTTCGGGGCGGACGGTGGGTGGCACCGACTGCCGCGATTCGCTCCGTGGAGGTGGCGTGTGCCCCTGGCTACGTCGGCTGCCGGATGCCAGTGCTTCGTGGTGGTGGCCGCTCCAAGGCAGCTCGTTGGTGCGCCGGCTGCTAATAGCCGGCTGCTCACCCCTTGGCGTTTGAGAGGGTTGGGGGTTGTTCGCTTTGGCCCGACGGCCGGAAACGCGAGGGGAGCAGGAGTACTGGGCCGCCTGGCCGCCGGCAATTCCCGTGCCCTCGCGCTCGGGCCGGGGGCCTTCAGTGGCGGCGCCGCCCGTTGTGAGCAGATGCTGCTGCGCATCAGCAGCATTGATGTGCTCCTTGATGTAGCGCTCATGGGCGGCACGCTCTTCACCCTCCAAGGTGGCCAATTTCTCGTAGGCCACCTTGAGAGTTCCCAGGTTAGCCACGGGGGTGTCGTAGACGGGCATTTTGCCGCCGAGGATTTCGGCGACCATGCGGCCGCGGTCGCGCACAGCCCCACGCTGGTTGGGCTCGGTGCAAGCCAGGGTGAGTCCATAGGCGGAAGCGTACTCCCGCTGTGCGGCCTCCATGCGGCGCCGCGTGGCGGTGAGGGTGGTGGCATCCTCGAACAGGATGCGCCGAGCTGCCTCAAGATCGGCCGCGGCGGTGTCGGTGTTCGCCGTCGGGGTGATCGGAGTGCTCATGCCCCGGAGGGCCGCACCAAGCGGGTCGGACGTGTTGACGCGGGCGGCGGCAGCGGTAGCCGCGACCCGTGCCCATCCAGATGCGGTGGAGGAAGTGATGGCCATCACCCCCTTGCGATCATGGGACCCGCTGGGCTGAGCCTCAGCGAGTGTGCCCAATGCTGTGGGCAGACCAACGCAGAGGAGCACCCCCGCGCGGTACTCGTTAGCGGACGGAGCCTTAGCAAGGTTGAGCCTGCCGAAGCACTCAGTGAGCGCGTCGATGTCAGTCGTGAGGCCGACGGAGTTGCCCGCGGGGTGTGCCGGGGCAAGCCCCACGACCTCCCCACGGTTTCGCCGGGACGAGCGGCAGCGGCGGGGAATGGCGACGGGTCCCGTCTAGAGCATGAATCTAGCCGGTGCCGCTAATGGCCCAAGTGGGCGCCAACTGTCGTCATTTTCTCACGACAGATGTCATGGGGTGTCTTATCATAAGTGGTTGGGGCCGTAGGACGCGGATGGGCTCCGGGTGCGAGATTGGGCACAAGCGGTGGTGACACACGATGTACCCAGGTTCACGCCTAGTCCTGCTTGGTCTAGATGGATGGATGGGTATGTTTACAAGGATGCTCCTAGAGCTGTCTCTAGAGGAGGAAGAAGGAGCAGCCGGCTCGTCTTCCTCTGCCACAAGAGAAGGGAATGAGAGTCCCGTGGGTGTGTGTGAGCGACCATCCGTCCGTCCGTCCCCGTTGCATGGGGTGCTCGGGGGGTTTTATAGGCCAACCCCCAGGCTCTTACAATATGTCATCAGTACAAAGGTGGGGGACTCGGTTGGCAGCCTCTTCGGCTGGCGAGGGGGTCCCACCGCTTATGGCATCTCATCGTCGGCGAGGCCCGCCGGCCGAGCAGTCCCATCTCCCGTTGGGGCCCGCCAGCCGGATCTGTGATTGGCCCTCGCCCACCTTCCACGGCACGGGCCGCCTAGGGGGCGTTGTCTAGCGCCAGCCGGCCGAAGTCTCCGGTACGACCGGCGGTACTATAGCCACGCCGGGGCAGGTAATCGAGCGGCAAGGGCGTGCAAGCACTGTTCCCCCGCCCGGTTGCACTCACCAAGGTCAGCGTCCGGGACGGTCGGACTATAGCCACGCGCGGTAGTGCGTAAGCGGCCAATGTAGCCATAGGGCCGCCCGTCGTGCCGGTCATGTCGCATCGTCGTACCTGCGCGCAGAGGGACGGGACGAGGCATGTGTGTCCCGATGTCAATGGAAGAGCCGACCCGTGGGAAGTCGGCCGTGCCCAGCCGGCCGAGGACCCTACCGTCTCCTTGACCAGCCGGCCGGGGCGCCAGCCAGGACTGTCTTGCGTTGGACGTCCTCTAGCCGTCCACGGCCAGCCGACCGCATTGTTTTTCTTCAAAGTGAAAGGGGGAAGACCCCATTGCTTTGGCCTACCTAGGGGTATGAACCCCGACACCAGGAGTCACCGTCAAGAGCCCAACGGGCAGACATTAGTCCAATCATCATTAATAGCTTTTATTACGTACGTTACCGGTAACCGTAGACCTTAACCCCACGATCGGACCCTTAGATGTTGGGTAATTATGAGGGGCAGCAAACTCTATATAAGCCGCCCCTGCCCTCCTGCATAAGGATTCACAACCATTGTAATATCTATATTCCACATGACATGAGCTCCTGAGCACTGAGATGCGAGAGGGGCCTGAACTCATACATCCGTGTGTACACCCTCGCCGTAGCTAGGACTCTTCCCTCTCCTTACATACCCCTACCATCTACTGTCAGGCTCGTTCCCACGACAGGATCCATGCATAAAAACCAAGTATGGACTTTGGTAGACTTTCCCGTTGAACGGCAGGTCATCGAGTACAAATGGACCTTTAAGATGAAGACATACGCTGATGGTGAATGTCACCATTTATAAAGCTCAACTTGTCGCAAAGAAGATTCTGCCAAGTTCAAGGAGTTGACTGCGATGAGACTTTCTCACCCGTAGCAATGCTAAAAATCTATTGAACTTATGTTAGCAGTTGCTGCATTTGTTGGTTATGAAATTTGGTAGATGGATGTTAAAAAATAGTTTCCTTAAGGTTTCCATGAGGAAAGGTTGTATGTGATACAACCGGAAAGTTTTGTCACTCCGAAGGAAGCCAAAAGCTGTGCAACCTCTAGCAATCCTTCTATGGGCTGGAGCAAGCATCTCGGAGTTGGAATATATGCTTTGATGAGGTAATCAAAGTTTTTGAGTTTATACAAAGTTTATGAGAAACTTGTGTTTACAAGAAAGTGAGTGGGAGCACTATAGAATTTTTGATATGTATATGTGGTTGACATATTGTTGATCGGAAATAATGTAGAATTTCTGGAAAGCATAAAGGGTTGTTTGAAAGTTTTTTCACAGGAAAACCTGAAAAAAGCTACTATTATATTAAGCATCCAGATCTATTGAGATAGATCAAGACACTTGATAAAACTTTCAAATGAGAACATACCTTGACATGTTTTGAAAGAGTTCAAAATCGATCCGTCAAAAAGGAGTTTGTCTGATTTGTAAGGTGTGAAGTTGAGTGAGACTCAAAGCTCGACCCCGGCAGAAGAAAGAGAAAGGACGAGGGTCATCCCCTATGCTTTAGACATAGGCTCTATATAGTATGCCATGTTGTGTACCGCACCTATGTGTACCTTGCCATGAGTCTGTCTACGGGTACAAGAGTGATCCACGAGTGGATCACTAGATAATGGTCAACATTATCCTTAGTAACTAGAGGACTAAGGAGATGTTTCTAGATTATGGAAGTGATAAAGAGTTCGTCGTAAATACTTACGTCGATGCAAGCTTTAAACACCAATCCGGATGACTCTGAGTAGCAATCCGGATAGGTATAGTGGAGAAGCCATTTGGAATAGCTCCAAGTGGAGTGTGGTAGCAATGTATACAGTATGACATAGAGATTTGCAAAGTACACACGGATCTGAATGTCACAGACCCGTTGACTAAAGACCTCTCTCACATGCAAAGCATGATCGAACCCCAAAACTCATTGGGTGTTAGATTCATAACAATGTAAATCACATGGTGATGTGAACTAGATTATTGACTCTAGTGCAAGTGGGAGACTATTGGAAATATTCCCTAGAGGCAATAATAAATTAGTTATTATTATATTTCCTTGTTCATGATATTTCCTTGTTTATTGATCGGAAAATCAGATACATGTGTAGATACATAGGCAACACTATGTCCCTAGTATGCCTCTAATATACTAGCTCGTTGATCAAACATGGTTAAGGTTTCCTAGCCATGGACATGAGATATCATTTGATAACAAGATCACATCATTGGGAGAATGATGTGATGGACAAGACCCAAACTATAAACATAGCATATGATCGTGTTAGTTTATTGCTATAGTTTTCAGCATGTCAAGTATCTATTCCTATGACCATGAGGTCATGCAACTCACTAACACTAGAGGAGTTCCTTGTGTGTATCAAATGTCGCAACATAAATGGGTGACTATAAAGGTGCTCTACAGGTATCTCCGAGGGTGTCTGTTCAGTGGCTATGGATCAAGACTAGGATTTGTTACTCCATGTGACGAAGAGGTGTCTCAGGGCCCACTCGGTAATACAACATCACAACAAGCCTTGCAAGAAATGTGACTTAAGTGTTAGCCACGGGATCTTGTATTACGGAATTATTAAAAAGACTTTCTTGTAACGGGATTGAACTAGGTATACAGATACCGACCATCAAATCTCGGGCAAGTAACATACCGATGAAGAAAAGTAACAACATACGGGATTACATGAAACCTTGACATAGAGGTTCAACCGATAAAGATCTTTGTAGAATATACAGGTACCAATATGGGCATCTAGTTCCTGCTATTGGTTATTGACTGTAGAGATGTCTCGGTCATTCCTACATAGTTCTCGAACCCGTGGGGTCTACACAATTAAGGTTTGGTAACATTTTGGTAGTATAGAGTTATGTATGGTGGTGACCCGAGGTTGTTAGGTGTCCCAGATGAGATCCTGAACATCATGAGGATCTTTGGAATGTTCCAGAGCTAAATATTGATATATATTAAGTCATGTTTTGGTCACCGGGAAAGTTTCGGGGTCATCGACACTGTACCGTGAGTGCCGGAAGGGTATCGAGGGACCATCGGGAGGGGTGTTTCGACCCAAGGGGCCACATGGACTCTGGGAGGAGGTAAACCAGCCCCTAGTGGGCTGGTCGAAGCCCCACTAAAGTCCCATGCAGCTGGGGTGGAGAAACCCACAGGTGGAAGGGGGAATCCAAGTGGAGAGAAGGAGTCCTAATGCTACTAGGATTGGAGGAGGACTCCTCCTATCCACCTTCGGTCGAAGCAAGGGCTGGTCCCTTGGGGGACAAGCCTCCTCCCTCCCTCCTCCTATATATACTGGAGGTATTGAGGGTTTTTCAACACAGAAAAAGCCACGTGATACCCTCTTCCTCTAGATCGTAGTATCTCCTCTAGATCGTTCCGACGGTGGTTGGCGAAGCACTGCCGGAATTGTTCCACCACCATCACCACCATGCCGTCGCATTGCCGGAGAACTCATCTACCTCTCCGCTGCCACTTGCTGGATCAAGAAGGCGGAGATCGTCATCGATCTGTATGTGTGATGGATGCGGAGGTGCCGTCCGTTCAGCACTATATCGGAAGGACTACGATAGGATCGCGGGACGGCTCGTGATGCGATCGCGGAACGACTCTTGATTGGATGGTGAAGATGTTCAACTACACCAACCGTGTTTCTTAATGCTTCCCGCTTAGCGATCTACAAGGTTATGTAGATCCACTCCCCCTCTCATAGATGCTCACCACCATGGATATATCTTGCGTGTGCGTAGGAAATTTTTTGTTTCCCATACGACGTTACCCAACATTCATCACATGAACGAGTGATAATGATATCATCCACATATATGAGCATGTACATTTCTACATTATGTCTATTATAAATAAACAATGAAGTATTAGACTTGGGAGGAACGAAACCAAGACTCCGCAGTTTCATATTCAATCGAGAGTACCATGCTCTTGGAGCCTGTTTCAGACCATAAAGAGCTTTATCAAGTTTGCACACATGATATGGTGCATTCTTGTTTTCAAACCCAGGTGGTTGTTTCATGTAAACCTCCTCTTCCAGAATACCATGTAAAAACGCATTCTGTACATCCAACTATCTTAGGCACCATTTCCCTAGAGACAACAATATACAAAACCAATCTGATAGTGGCAGTTTAACAACTGGACTAAAAGTATCTTCATCATCAATCCCATATCTTTCTTTAAAACCTTTTGCTACAAATATAGCCTTATATCTATAAGTTGTTCCATATGCCTTTCTTTTTATTTCAAATACCCACTTACAGTCTATCAGGTTTTTACCTTAACCATATGGGACCAGATGCCAAGTTTCATTTTTCTTCAAAGCCAAGTATTCATCTTCCATAGCCTTTTTCCATCGAGTATCCTCCAAAGCTTCTTCAATAGTATGAGGTTCACCTGTGAAACAAGCTAAGTCAAATTTCAGAATTCTTTTGTAATTAACAGGTTGCAATTTTCCTGCCTATACCTGTGGGCCGAGTTGATGGAGCTGCACAAGATCCGGGAGCAGCAGCGTCCGCCCGTGCAGTGGCAGAACTCGATCCCGAGGGAGATCCGATTGCGCTGCCAATGCAGGCAGACGTGATCCAAGAGATCCCCCCGCTGCATCCGACGAATCGGAGGGTGATATTTCTCCAACGTATCTACTTTTCCAAATTATTTTGCCCTTGTTTTGGACTCTAATTTGCATTATTTGAATGGAACTAAGCCGAACTGACATCGTTTTCAACAGAATTGCCTTGGTGTTATTTTTGTGCAAATATACAAGTTCTTAGATCATCCTAAAAATTTAAGGACAATATTTTTGGAATTAATAAAAAATACTGGTGCAAGAAGTAACCAGAGGGGGGCCACGTGCAGGCCACAAGCCTGCTAGGCGCGACCACCACCTGGCCGCGCCAGCAGGCTTGTGGGGCCCTTGTGGCTGCTCCAACCTCCTCTCCAGCTTCATATAACCCTATTTGTCGAGAAAAAAATAAGAGAGAAGAGTTCATCGCGTTTCACGATACGGAGCCACCGCCATCGCCTGTTCTTCCTCGGGACACCAGATCTGGAGTCCGTTTTGGGCTCCGGAGAGAGGAAATCGATGCCTTCGTCATCACCAACAATCCTTCATCACTAATTCCATGATGCTCTCCATAGTTCATGAGTAATCTCATCGAAGGCTTGCTGGACGGTGATGGGTTGGATGAGATTTATCGTGTAATCGAGCTTGTTTTGTTAGGGTTTGATCCCTAGTATCCACTATGTTCTGAGATTGATGTTGCTATGAGTTTGCTATGCTTAATGCTTGTCACTAGGGCCTGAGTGCCATGATTTTGTATCTGAACCTATTATGTTTTCATGAATATATGTGTGTTCTTGATCCAATCTTGCATGTTGTAGACACCTATTATGAGTTATGATCCGCATCCCCCAGGGTGACAATAACTGGGATTCTTTCCGGTGATTACCATAGTTTGAGGAGTTCATGTATTCACTAAGTGCTAATGCTTTGGTCTGGTTCTCTATTAAAAGGAGGCCTTAATATCACTTAGTTTCCAATAGGACCCCGCTGCTACGGGAGGGTAGGACAAAAGATGTCATGCAAGTTCTTTTTGTTGGAGAACGTTGCATGGGAAACAAAAAAATTCCTACTGATGAGGATATGTACCTAGGGTAGGGTCCTAGGCAAGGCCTACATACCCTACCTAAGGACACTACATTGGAGTACTTGAAGATCGAGCATAAGCTTCCGAATCGATTCCATGAGACATTCAAGTCACTCGACATTCATTCCACTTGGAATCTTCTTCCTTCACTCGACAGTCGCCTGGCACTCGGTAGACCTCATTCTCAGTCGACACCAGAAGACCAGGAGCCACCATCAGGAGGCCAATGGGCAGTTGTTAGTCCTTCATTATTAGTAGGATTTATTATGTACTTTACCAGTAACGCCAGTCTTTAAACCCATGATCGGACCCTTAGATGTCGGGCACTTATGAGGGGCAGCAAACTTTATATAAGTCGCCCTCACCCTCTGGCACAAGGGTTCGCGACCATTGTAATCTTTACTTTCCACACGACATAAGCTCCCGAGCACTAAGACGTAGGGCTATTACCTCCACGAGAGGGGCCTGAACTCATACATTCGTGTGTACACCCTCACCGTAGCTTGGACTCTACCCTCTCCCTTCATACCCCTACCTTCTACTGTCAGGCTCGTTCCCACGATAGTTGGCGCCCACCATGGGGAAGGCGTCTAAGCGACTTCCGGCGAGGTTGCATTTTTCGTCCTTCGACATGTCTTCCGGCGTTGTTTTCGCTATGGGCCACGAGATCCATTTTGGTGTGCTCACCTTCATCACCGACGATTCGGCATGGCTTCAGGAAGCGCCTCTCGATTTCGAGGTGCTCCTAGTTCGCAGGCCCGCACACTTCTGCGTGAGTTCCTATGGCGTGTTGCTGCGTCAGCCGTCGACTCCCTATACGTCGGCTCCCCTCGTTGTTGACAGTAGCAAGCGGTCCGGCCGCTCACGACTCCAGCGTTGGGTCAAGCACGGAGTGGTGCGTCAAATTTCTTCTCCGTAGATTGCTGCGCTCGAACCTGCCGAGTCTCTTCACGATGTGTTCGAGTTGGATTCCGATCCGTCTGACATCCCTTCCGAGTGCGAGAGCTGCGATCCAGCAGCGAAGGTCCTTATGGCGGGCTCTCATCAAAGCCCTCCGTCGGGCTTTGGCCATGGCAAGTGTGATGTTGGTGGTGCGTCGAGTGAACAGCCGCGTTGCGAGGGGGAGGTTCTTCACACCCCCATTGTTGGTATACCGCTAAGGCCCAGGCCTTGGAGGCCACGCGCATTCGGCTGGAAGAGCTTCAGCGCGAACTCGACGAGCACGCTCGCCAGCGTTCACCTGTTGCCGGTCGACGGCAGCGACAGGTGTTCACGACTGGGTCCCGCAACGACGTTGAGGTATATCGAACTCCTGTGTTAAATGTTGTTGCTGCTGCTAGGATAGCAGATTCCATTCAGCTGTTGCAGTCAGAGGCTAGAAGAGGGTTGATGCAGATCAGAGCACTATTAGATGCAGCGCAGCGTCAGAATTCAGTAGTTTCATAGTCCTGCAACAGGATACACAGCAACTCACCTAGGGCAGAAACCGTTCAGTCGGCACACATCCCTGGATCGCCCCTGCGTCGTAGGGGTGGGGGCTTTCGCGAGGATCAGGTCAGAGATGAGTTTCACCGTGAAGACCACCGTCGAGTGCCCGCGCCTGTGCAGGGCCGTCCGCGCATGCCCCAGCACCCGGACGATAGGCGCTCGTTTGGTGATGAGTGGAATGCGGAGTTTGATGTTCGAGATCTTCTCACCCAGAAGCGTATCGACAGGGGCAGACCCACAGAGAAGGCCAAGATGGAGACTTTCCGAGTGGTAGGTCGGCCGTGATTTCTGGTCCTCAGTGTTTCAGCAGAGCCGTCCGTTTTGCGGAGATTCTCCCCAAGTTCAGGTTGGCGGCTCGGATCGGAAAATTTTCTGGTGAGTCCAAGCCAGAGACTTGGTTAGATGATTACCGAGTGGCTATGCAGATTGGCGGTGTCAACGACAACGTCGCGATGAAGCACTTGTCCTTGATGCTAGATGGTTCAGCTCGAGCTTGGTTGAATCGCTTGGCTCCTTCCATTATATATTGCTGCGAGGATCTTGCCCGAGTGTTTATCTGAAACTTTGAGGGTACTTGCAAGCATCCTGCAGGTCTGGTCGACTTACAACATTGTGTCTAGAAGCCCGATGAAACTTTGAGAGACTATATTCAGAGGTGGTCCACTTTGCACCATACAGTGGAGAATGAGTCAGAGCACCAGGCTGTGTGTGCTTTCAAGGCCGGCATGAGATACAGGGAGTTATACCTAAAGTTCGGGCGGACGGTTGATATTTCACTCGGCAAGATGATGGAAATTGCCACTTCGTACACCAATGGCGAGGAATAAGACCGCCTCCATAGCGGCAAAGGAAAGGTGGTCGCCAATGTGGCTGGTGGCAGTAACAATCAGAAACAGAAGCGAAACGCTGAGGGTCCAGCTCAAGCAAAAGCAGCAGCACTGGCGACTCAGTCAAAAAATAAGGGCAATGCTAAAGCACAGTATGCCCCCAAGAAAGGAAAAAATCAGTCGGGAACTGATATCATGGATCAGTCGTGTGTAATTCACACGAGGAAAGATGCAAAGGCAATGTGATTTTGCCCAAACACACCACTCGACAGTGTTGGACCCTTATCCAGCAATTCAAGGGGGACCCACCGAGTGATAAATCTCCTGAAAAGGGTGATGAAGATGAAGATAAAGAAACAGTCCCGGATGTCACTGGCACAGTTGTGATTTTTGCTGAATTCGGGAGCAAGAGTCGTCTGAAAGTCATCCACAGAGAAGTCAACATGGCTGTGCCTGCTACCCCCCCACCCCTTCCCTCAAGTCGTCCCAGTACACCATCACATTCGACCAAACAGACCATCCTGCTCATGTGGCCACCCCTGGTCGAAAGTCTCTGTTAGTTGATCCCATGGAGGGGGGCGCTCGACTCAGAAAGGTCCTCATGAATGGTGGCAGTGGCCTGAATATCCTCTATGCAGATACCCTGAGAGGGATGGGCATTCCAATGTCCCAACTGAGTGAAAGGAACATGCAAATTCACGAGTTCATCCCAGGGAAAAAGGCCAAGTTACTCGGCCAGATAGCATTGGATGTTACATTCGGGAACGACAAAAATTTCTGAAAAGAAAAGCTGACGTTTGAAGTCGTGGATTTCGAGAGTGCCTACCATGCCATTTTGGGTCGACCTGCGTATGCACACTTCATGGCCCGACCATGTTACGTGTATCTCAAGTTGAAGATGCCAGGCCCTAAGGGCATGATCATGGTCATCGACAATGGACAGCGGGCCAAAGAATGCCTCCAGCAAGGCTCCAAGATCGCCGATCACAAGATGGCAATGGTCGAGCTGGAAGAGTACAAGAAAACCACTGACCCTGCTGATTTGCTCCGCACAAAGAAGCCGACTTCCGAGTTGGCATTTCAGTCGGTAGGGGAAGTGAAGAAGGTGCACATCCACCCGACGGATCCTACTGCTACCCCAATGAATATCTCATCAACACTCGACAGCAAATAGGAAGCCGAGCTCATCTAGTTCCTCCATGAGAACTGGGATATCTTCGCATGGAAGCCTGCTGACATGTCGGGGGTTCCCACGGAGCTGGCCGAGCATCGTCTAAGAGTGGATCCGAAAGCCAAACCCGTCAGGGAGCATTTGCGTGGTTCAGCGGCTGAGAAGCGCAAGGCAATCAGCAAAGAAGTGGCCCGTCTCTTGCAAGCCAAGTTCATTTGGGATATTTACCACTCCGAGTGGCTCTCGAATGTTGTGATGGTGCCAAAGAAAGATAAGTCTTTGCGTATGTGCATTGACTTCAAACATCTCAATCGGGTATGCCCGAAGGATAATTTTCCGCTCCCCAGCATAGATCAAATTGTTGACTCGACTGCGGGGTGCGAGCGTTTATCATTTCTGGATGCTTACTCTGGGTATCTTCAGATCCGTCTGTATGGCCCGGACGAAATAAAGACAGCTTTCATCACCTCATTCGGTTATTTCTACTACATCACTATGCCATTTGGTCTCAACAATGCCGGCGCAACTTTTATGCGCATGATTCAGAAATGTTTACTCGACCAGATCCCTCGGAATGTCAAGGCGTACATGGATGATATAGTGGTCAAGTCCCGCAAAGGTTCTGACCTGCTGGCCGACTTGGCCGAAACATTCGCCAGTCTGAGGAGATTCGACATAAAGTTGAATCCGACCAAGTGTACTTTCGGCGTCCCTGGTGACAAATTACTCGGTTTTCTTGTTTCCGAACAGGGAATCGATGTCAACCCTGAGAAAATCAGTGCCAATACCCGAATGAAGACTCCCGTGCGAGTGCACGACGTTGAGAAGCTCATGGGTTGCTTGGCAGCATTGAGTCAATTCATTTCTCGTCTTGGTGAGAAGGCTCTGCCTTTATATCAATTGATGAAGAAGTCCGACACGTTCGAGTGGACTCCCGAAGCTGAAGCAGCGCTTGTTGAGCTCAAAGCCCTGCTCTCCACCCAGCCGGTGCTTGCCGCTCCTTCCAACAAAGAGCCATTTCTCCTGTACATCGCGGCCACAAATCAGGTCGTCAGTACAGTGCTAACTGTCGATCGGGAAGAGGAGGGTAAAGCTTATAAAGTCCAGCGGCCAGTCTATTATGTCTCAGAAGTTTTGTCCCCCTCAAAGCAAAGATATCCACACTATCAGAAGCTGGTTTATGGTATTTACCTATCAGCGAAGAAGGTGGCGTATTATTACCAAGACCACTCGATTTCAATCGTCAGTGATGCTGCTTTGTCTGAAATTTTCAATTATCGAGATGCATCAGGTCGAGTGGCTAAATGGGCAATCGAGCTTGGACACTTTGACATCAGATTCGAAGCCAAAAAAGCAATCAAGTCCCAAGCATTGGCAGATTTCATGGCCAAGTGGATTGAACAGCAACAGCCAATCCAAGTTCACTTGGCGCATTGGACAATGTTCTTTGATGGCTCTAAAATGGTGAATGGGTCTAGTGCTGGTGTTATCTTGATATCTCCCAGGGGTGAAAAGCTCAGCTATGTCTTGCAAATTCACTTTGATTCCTCCAACAATGAGGCGGAATATGAAGCACTTTTGTATGGGTTGAGCATGGCTATGTCACTCGGCGTCAAGCGCCTGATGGTTTATGGTGACTCAGATCTGGTGGTGAATCAAGTGATGAAAGAGTGGGATGTTCGAAACCACGCTATGACTGGATACTGCAATGCAATCCGAAAGTTGGAGAAGAAATTCGAAGGCCTGAAACTTTATCATGTTCCCCGATTGAAAAATCAGGCGGCCGACGAGCTATCCAAGATTGGTTCCACTCGACGGCCTGTCCCCAGCGGTGTGTTCTTAGAGCACTTGCACACTCCTTAGGTTCAAGAAGATCTTTTCACCGAAGAGCTCCCACAAGCTTTGAGTTCCACTAACCTGATAGAAGTCGATGTCCCTGTAGTGATTGACCTGGTCATGGAGATTCTGGTTATCACTCCCGATTGGACTGTGCCTTACATTGCTTCTATCCTCAGCCAAGAGCTCCCTAAAGATGAAACAAAGGCTCGATAGATTATGCGCAGGTCCAAGGCTTTTACTGTGACGGGAGATCAGATATTCAGAGAGAGTGCGACTGGCATTACACAGTGCTGCATTTCCCTCGAAAAAGGTTGAATGATTCTGGATGAGATCCACTCGAGAACTTGCGGTCATCAGGCATCCTCACAGACGATTGTCGCCAAAGCATACAAAGCTGGTTTCTTCTGGCCCCGGGCTAATGAGATGGCTAAGGACATCGTCGATCACTGTGATGGATGCCAGTTCTATGCAAACCTATCACACAAGCCAACCTCTACTCAAAAGACAATTCCTCTCACCTGGCCATTTGTTGTTTGGGGACCCGACATGGTTGGTCCCTTTCGGACCGGAAAAGGTGGTTTCACTCATTTACTGGTTGCAGTCGACAAGTTTACCAAGTGGATAGAAGCCAAGCCCATCAAGAAATTGAACTCCCATACGGCGGTTACATTCATGAGAGAGATAATTTTCTGGTACAGTGTTCCTCATAGCATTATCACAGATAACGGCACCAACTTTGACTCAGAAGAGTTCAGAAACTTCTGCACATCTCGGGGCACTCAGGTAGATTATGCATCTGTCGCTCTCCCGCAAACCAATGGGCAAGTCGAGTGAGCCAATGGCCTCATCTTGCAAGGTCTTAAGCCTCGTCTCATGCGCGACCTGGATCATGCCGCTGGTGCCTGGGTAACTAAGTTGTCGTCTATGTTATGGGGCCTGAGAACTACGCCAAATCGGTCGACTGGACAGACTCCTTTCTTCCTAGTCTATGGTGCTGAAGCTGTCTTGCCGAGTGACTTATTTCACAATTCTCCTCGAGTTGAACTGTATTCTGAGGCTAAAGCTAAACAGGCCAGGCGGGACAGTGTAGATCTTCTGGAGGAAGAACGAGAAGGCTCTGATCCGGACTACTGCCTATCAGCAGGGTCTGCGGCGCTTCCATGCGAAGAATGTCAAGAGTCGGTCATTTCATGAGGGAGACTTGGTGCTTCGAGCAAATCAACACCGACCTCAGAAGCTTGCTCCTGCATGGGAAGGTCCTTTCGTCGTCACTAATGTGCTAAACAACAGAGCCTATCATCTGTACAATCTCATGAAGCGGATAGAGTAGCCACGAGCCTAGAATGCAGATCTGCTCCGACGTTTTTATACTTGAGAGAGAAGAATCTTCTGATGTAATAAGAATACTTCATCAATGCAATTCAGATTTCTGCAATATATATTGTCGATATCGATCGTCCAGTTTCATTTGTGGGAACACTCCGAGTGATGAGCGATCCTCACACTCGGGGGCTTAGCTGCGAACATGCTTTCACCTAAGTTCAAAAACCCTATCGGGTGGATAGCAATCCATTCACTCGATGTCTTAGCTGCGAATCAACATTCGCCTAAGTTCGAAAAAACTCTGAGTGGTGAGGAATCCTCACACTCGGGGGCTTAGCTGCGAACATGCTTTCGCCTAAGTTAAAAACCTTGTCGGGTGGATAGTATTCTATTCACTCAACGTCCTATTTGCAAATCCATCTTTGCTTAGGATCAAAAATATTCTGAGTGTAGAGTAGTCCTCACACTCGGGGGCTTATCTGCGAACATGTTTTCGCCTAAGCCTAAAACCAAACTCAGTCGAACAAACGATTGAAAGCCAAATACGGATAAAATCCAAAGGATAAACCACGAATAATTGTTTCGTAAAGAAGCAAACGTGGTCAGTCCTAAGGCCTTAATGAAGTTTTAAGGGATACAGTTTCACTCTGCATACCGAGGCAAATTAAAGTGTTTCTTCCTAAGATCACGTTTTTCAATCATCCGACGGGCTGGCTGGCTCGAGAAAAGTGTCCAAGTCGATGCCATTTGCGATTCTGGTAGCTGTGTCGATAAAGGTCTCCATGAAGTCCTCAAACTGAAGCTTCTTTGTGTTAACCACTCGAAGCTCCTTCAGCTTTTCCTCCCTCACGTCTCTACAATGGAGCCTGAGGAGTCATAGCGCCACGTCGGTATCGCAGCGAGCAACATATTTCTTCCATGCCTGCACTCGACTTGGAAGGTCGTTCAGACGGGCCATCATGGAGTTGAGGTCGAGCTGAGGAGTATCCTCGGGCAACAGTTCCTTATCAATCCTCTCCATCACGGATTTCAGTCGGACAAGATATGCTTGAGCGCCCCGGAGTCAGAAATTGAGTCTGAGCATGTTCATGGCCACCGCGTCTGCTACAGGAGACTTGGTAGGGTCCAGGTTGGGCTCAATCTCTTCTATCTCCTTTTCGAAGTCTTGGCAGAATTTTTTTGAACAGAAGGAATGGGAGGAAAGTCGGTGAGGTACGATCTTCATGGATTTTACAAAGTTCAGTCGACAAGAGACACTCACCGTCGATCATGATGTACATCTTCCTCGAGAATTCGCCCAAATGCCTCTCCAGGCCATTGGTCCTTTTGTTCAGCTGCTCAACCCTTGTGACGAGGTCCAGGCGCTCTTGCTTCAGCTTTGCGTTCTCCTCCTCCAACTTCTGGATAGCCGCCAACTTTCGATCTATAGTCTCGGTTTTGTCCTTGGCCACCCGTTGGGCGTCGGCGAGTGCTCTGTCCTTGTCCTCCAGCGCCTTCTTCATGGAATCTAAAGAAACAACATTGTTGAGTCGCGCTTGGAGTCGACGATTTTCAGTGCGCACATCTATTCGAGTGAGAGCACTCGGTTCAAAGCATGAAAGGAGAAGATGGGAATGCAGAGAGTCGACAGTAGTTACCTCCCAGAGACTTCAGCTCAGCCTGCGCTCACTCCAGAGCATTGTTGGAGGCTTCCAGATCCATGCGCAATCGGTTCCTCTCATCCTCCAGATCCTTGTACTGCGTTCCAAGTTCGCAAGCCCTCTGAAACCAACAAAAGAAAGATATTCAATCGAAAAAATAACACCAAGGACGGTCGACTGGGTTATGAAAACCGTCGAACGCCTGTCTTACTATCCTGGAACAATGTCATATAATCGTTGACCTATGATGTCCATGAAGCCCATGTCCAGGGGAAGAAGAATTCAAGCAAAAAGTCCACCCGATATGTCGAGTGGCTCTGGCGCTCTGCGTGCCGTAAACAAATTCAAAACAGTCTCTATTAAGACCCCCGCCGGTGCAAGCACTCGACCGCAGTCTCGGGGACTACACCTAGTGAGTGCACTCAGAGTGCCCCCACTAAGACGGTTAACACTCGACCTGTCGAGTAACCCGTCAGAAAAAAAATATGTGCACTCGACATGTCGAGTGCCTCTAGTAATACGCATACAACGGAAATCCTGATTTCAAGTTTTCAAGACTACTGCTTATCGTTTGTGATTAGCAGTAGCCTCGGGGACTACACCTAGTGGGTGCACTTAGAGTGCCCCCACTGGTTACTGAAATGTTTGTCAAGGTCAGCCCTGTCAGAACATTCATCCGTCACTCGACCCATCGAGTGACGCGCCTCCCTGCTCTATGAAGTTCAATCTATCCTTATGTAGCGTCATATCATGGTTTATCAATAATATCCATGAAACCTACAAGGTAGCTTTAGAGTGGTGTGACCAAAGGCAAAATGTATCCCGTATACAACAAACTCTAAGACCCCTACCGGTGCAAGCACTCGACAGCGGTCTTGGGGACTACACCCAGTGGGTGCACTTAGCGTGCCCCCACTGGATCCGCCAATTCTCGAACAGTCGGGTGGCAGAAAACATCCGTCACTCTATCCATCGAGTGACACACCCCTCCCCACTCTGTGAAGTGCAGTCTATCCTTATGTAGAGTCATATCATGGTTTTTCAATGATATCCATGGAACCTACAAAGTAGCTGCGGAGTGGTGCGACTAAGGGAAAACGTATCAAGCATACGACAAGCTCTAAGACCCGTGCCGATGCAAGCACTCGATAGTGGTCTAGGGGACTACACCCAGCGGGTGCACTCAGAGTGCCCCCACTGAGACGGTTAACACTCGATCCGTCGAGTAACTCGTCAGAAAAAAAAAATATACACTCGACATGTCGAGTGACTCTAGTACTACGCGCACTATCGATCCAAATCCTACTCGACTAAGACCTGTCCTATTCGAGTGGAGAAATTTCAAACATTCTACGAGTGGACAATAAGCACCCTCTAGGATTCTGCAGTCGAACGCCGAAGCGTCTGCACTGATGAAGCTCTTCGGGTGCGGGTGCGTGAAGTGTCTAGGTGTTCCTCGTCGTCTTCCAACTGGATGATCTCTGCAACATCAACCGACAGTGTTAACTTTTGCAAGTGACAAATCTCATTCAGATGAATCCAGAACTTATTAACCTCTATGAGAAGTGGCAGTGTTAGCAGTGTTAATGTCCATCGCTTCCCCTCCGTCTCGAGGAGATGAGGTTACAGATGTAGCAGCTCTGACAAATCAAACAACCCTTGGTTGGCAACAACGCAAAGTCACAATCGACAGAAAGAATTCGAGGGCAAAACACTCACGTGGATACGACAGGCACGGCCATCTTCATGCGAGGTAAGGCTATGCGAGGTTTGGCCACGGTCACCTTGGGTTGCTTCGCCGATCGTTCGCTTGACTCGATAGTCGAGGGACGACTCCGCTTCGGGTTCTTCTCGCTCGAGCCCGGAGCCCTGTCCTCAGCAGCCACAGGATCTTCGCGAGCCTTGGTGCGGCATTCGGTGCGGAGAGATGGCTCGACTTCTGGCTCGTTTTCGTCCGAGTTTTCATACTCCTCCTCGTAGTCTTCTGAACTGTCGCCGTCCATGCTGCCACCTTCACTCACAACTCCATTGTCAACGTGGTTCCCGTTGGGAACGGGTGAGTGCATGTGCGTCCACTCCTGCATGATTCAAGTAAAGAAGTCAGTTCATAAGTTAATGTATCACTTGACAGTACAAGTACATCAGTCGACACCGCGCAAGTCACCAGATTCTTCTGCGGGTTTTTGGCCGAGTAAGGTCGGATCCTCTTGGCTCCCATAGGGTTGTCGCATGCTCTAGTAATGCTGCGAAGCCACTGCTCGACAGTTTTTTGTGGAACCTCTTCTGGGTGTGCCCTGGTCAAGTCTTTAGGACCCGCGTAGTGCCACATGGTGTGATCTCTGGCTTGGAGTGGCTAAATACGTCGAATGAGAAACGTCTCCAACAGATCCAACAGATCCATGCCAGTCACTCCACCCAGGATCAGTTGCACCATAGCTTCAACCAAGATTCCCACATGGACATGTTCCTCTTCGGTCACCCTCAGAGACTTGGGGACAGCTGGACGGTCAGGTGTATAGGGGGGAAGGCCAGTTGACATGTTGGGCGATGCTGCATCTTTGCAGTAGAACCAAGTCGACTGCCAGCCTCTAACGGACTCAGGAAAAGTCATGGCAGGGAAGGAACTACGGGCTCTTTTATGAAGTCCTAAACCTCCACACAACTGAAGCACATGAGTCTTCCCATCAACAGTGAGAGATTTCTTCACGGTCTGGGATCTTACCGTAAAGATGTGCTTGAACAGCCCCCAATGGGGAGAGTAGCCCAGAAAATACTCGCACAAAGTAATGAAGGCAAACAAGTATGCAACAGTATTCGGTTCAAGAACCCTCTAAAGAATGGGTGGGGTGGCATAGAGAAACCTCTTTCAACGTGGGAGAGAAGGAGGATCCACTCCCCGTCTCTGGCTCACGCTCTCCCTCCGGTAGCCTCCAGGCGTCGTCCTCCACGAGCCCATCGACGACAAGGCCCTCCATGTCCTCGCGAGTGACTACAGAGGGGAGAAAGGCCCCCTACATCATCCCGTCGGCACGGTGAACCGAGCGGTCGAGGGCTTCTTGCCCTTGAGCTTCGTCACCCCCTTATTAGCTCGCTCCACCTTCTCCGTGGTACCCTTTGTCATCGCCACGGCGGCTCTCGTCGGAGAATAACAAGATGGGGTGTTGGAGACAGGGAGGTGGAGGAAGAGAGGAAGTTTGGGGAATAGTACTATGCGAACCGTAGCGCTCCGAGATTTATATCCCGCCGAGTGCCTCGCTGACTGGTGGACCCGCGAGATCACCGCGCACGCAGCCGCAGTCTGCGTCTAGTACGTGGCGAAATGACTAGCGCGAAGATCGAGGCGTCATGCTCCCACTTGCCCTGATCGTGGCATCATCATTGCACACGCGTGCGCTTCCCAAATTTTTGTATCCCGTGAAATCCGGGTCTGACAGACCGACCCGTCACCTCCAAAGATGCTTTCAGTTCACTCGGAGCAAAATAGGCATTGATCATCCACTCGGACACTTTCAAGGCTAAATGGATCCAAGCGAATGGAGAAGAGTTCAATGGAGCAAGTTTCATTGAAGCCCCGAATATCGTTCAGAAGATTTCGCGTGCTGATCCTGAATTGACGTCAATACTCAGAGTTCAATCGACGCAAGTTTCGTGGAAGCCCCAAATATCATTAGGAACATTTGATGCCTTAATTCGAGATTGGCATTGATACCCCCATTTCACCACTCAAACCCCAATCCACTCAAGGGCTAATGATGAGGATACGTACATAGTATAGGGTCCTAGGCAAGGCCTACATACCCTACCTAAGGACACTACATTGGAGGACTTGAAGATCGAGCATAAGCTTCCGACTGGATTCCATGAGACGTTCAAATCACTCGACATTCAATTCACTCGAAGTCTTCTTCCTTCACTTGATAGTCGCCTGGCACTCGGTAGACGTCATTCTCAATCAACACCAGAAGACCAGGAGCCACTATCAGGAGGCCAACGGGCGGTCGTTAGTCCTTCGTCATTAGTAGCATTTATTATGTACGTTACCAGTAATGCCAGTCTTTAAACCCACGATCGGACCCTTAGATCCCGGACACTTATGAGGGGCAACGAACTCTATATAAGCCGCCCTCCCCTCTGGCACAAGGGTTCACGACCATTGTAATCTTAACTTTTCACATGACATAAGCTCCCGAGTACTGAGACGTAGGGCTGTTACCTCCACGAGAGGGGCCTGAACTCATACATTCGTGTGTACACCCTCGCCGTGGCTAAGACTCTGCCCTCTCCCTTTGTACCCCTACCTTCTACTGTCAGGCTCGTTCCCACGACACCTACGCACACGCAAGATCTATTCATGGCGATGAGCATCTATGAGAGGGAGAGTGGATCTACATACCCTTGTAGATCGCTAAGCAAGAAGGGTTAAGAAATGCGGTTGATGTAGTCGAACGTCATCACGATCCAAATTGCCAAGCGTACTATGATCCCATCATGGTCCATCTCGTGATACAATGACGTTCCTTCCCGCGAACCCATCACGATCCGTCCTGCAATCCCATCACGAATCGTCTCGCGATCTTGATCATGGTCCTTCCGATCCAGCGCCGAACGGGCGGCACCTCCGCGTTCAGCACATGTATAGCTCGATGAGGATCTCCGCCTTCTTGATCCAGCATGAGGGAGCAGAGAGGTAGATGAGTTCTCTAGTAGCACAACGGCGTGGTGGCGGTGGTGGTGAACTAATCCTGCAGGGCTTCTCCTAAGCACCGCAAAACTAATCTGGAGGAGAAACAGATCTAGAGGAGGACGAGGGCAGCACGTGGCAATTAGGGTTAGCTCTTCCTTCTAAATCATGTACTATATATAGGAGGGAGGGAGGGGAGGAGGCAGCCTCAAACCCTCAAGGTTTGGTCGAAATTGGAGGTGGAGGAGTCCTACACCAATCCTATTAGGAGTAGGATTCCACCTTTCCACTTGGAAACTCTTTCCACCTCTCCACCTTTGGGTTTTCCCAACCCCTAGGTGCATGGGCCTTAATGGGGGGATCGGCCAGCCCACTAAGGGCTGGTTTGACTCCTCCCACAGCCCATGAGGCTCTTTGGGTCGAGACACCCCTCCCGATGGTCCCCGGCATCCCTCCCGGCACTCTCGGTACACAACCGATGAGCCCAAAACTTTTCTGGAGACCAAAACAGGACTTCCTATATATCAATCTTCACCTCCAGACCATTCCGGAGCTCCTCGTTACGTCTGGGATCTCATCCGGGACTCCAAACAACCGTGAGCCACCACCATACATAACTCTATACTTCCGAAATGTCACCAAACCTTAAGTGTGCAAACCCCGTGGGTTCGAGAACTATGTAGACATGACCGAGACACCTCTACAGTCAATAACCAATAGCGGGACCTGGATGCCCATATTGGTTCCTACATATTCTACGAAGATCTTTATTAGTCGAACCTCTATGTCAAGGATTCAGTTAATCCCATATGATGTTCCCTTTGTTCTTCGGTATGTTACTTGCTCGAGATTCGCTCGTCGGCATCTCCATACCTAGTTCAACCTCGTGACCGGCAAGTCTCTTTACTCGTTCCGCAATACAAGATCCCGTGGCTAACACTTAGTTACATTGCTTGTAAGGCTTATTGTGGTGTTGTATTACCGAGTCGGCCTTGAGATACCACTCCATCACACGGAGTAACAAATCCCAGTCTGAATCCATGCCAACCCAACAGACACCCTCAGAGATACCTGTAGAGCACCTTTATAGTCACCCAGCTATGTTGTGACGTTTGATAGATACAAGGTACTCCTCCAATGTCAATGAGTTGCATGATCTCATTGTCATAGGAACAGATACTTGACATGTAGAAAACTGTAGCAATAAACTGACACGATCATATGCTACGTTTATAGATTGGGTCCTGTCCATCACATCATTCTCCTAACGATGTGATGTCGTTATCAAATGATATCTCATGTCCATGGCTAGGAAATCTTAACCATCATTGATCAACGATCTAGTCTATTAGAGGCATACTAGGGACTTGTTGTTGTCTATGTAGCCACACATGTATTTGAGTTTCTGATCAATACAATTCTAGCATGTATAATATACGATTATCATGAACAAGGAAATATGATAATAACTAATTTATTATTGCCTCTAGGGCATGTTTCCAATAGTCTCCCACTTGCACTAGAGTCAATAATCTAGTTCACATCACCATGTGATTCGCATTGTTATGAATCTAACACCCAATGTGTTCTAGGGCTCGATCATGCTTTGCATGTGAGACAGGTCTTTTAGTCAACGGGTCTGTGACATTCAGATCCGTGTGTACTTTGCAAATCTCTATGCCATACTATAGACACTACTATCACACTCCACTTGGAGCTTTTCAAAATGGCTGCTCCACTATACGTATCCGGATTGCTACTAAGAGTCATCCGGATTGGTGTTAAAGATTGCATCGACGTAACTCTTTACGACGAACTCTTTATCACCTCCATAATAGAGAAACCTTTCCTTAGTCCCCTAGTTACTAAGGATAATCTTGACTGTTGTCCAGTGATCCACTGTTGGATCACTTTTGCACCCCTTGACAGACTCATGCCAAGGCACACACATGTGCAGTACACAACATGGCATACCATACAGAGCCTATGGCTAAGGCATAGGGGACGATGTTCGTCTTTTCTCTTTCTTTTGCCGTGGTCGAGCTTTGAGTCTCACTCAACTTCACACCTTACAAATCAGGCAAGAACTCTTTCTTTAACTGATCCATTTTGAACTCTTTCAAAATCTTGTCAAGGTATATACTCAATGAAAGTCTTATCATACGTCTTGATCTATCTCTAGGGATATCGATGCCCAACAATTAAGTAGCTTTATCCAGGTCTTCCTTTGAAAAACTCTTTTCAAACAACCCTTTATGCTTTCCAGAAATTCTACATCATTTCCGACCAACAATATGTCATCCACATATGCTTATTAAAAATTCTATAGTGCTCCCACTCACTTTATTGTAAATACAAGTTTCTCATAAACTTTGTATAGACTCAAAAACTTTGATCACCTCATCAAAGCATATATTCAAACTCTGAGATGCCCGCTCCTGCCCATAGAAGGATTGGTGGAGCTCGCACACCTTTTAGCATCCTTAGGACTGACAAAACCTTCTGGTTGTATCTCATACAACCTTTACTCAAGGAAGGAAACAATTTTTTGGCATCCATCTGCCAGATTTTATAATTGAAAAATGCAGCAACTGCTAACATAATTCCAACAGACTTTAGCATCGCTACAAGTGAGAAAGTCTCATCATAGTCAACTCCTTGAACTTGGCAAAAACTTCTTTGCGACAAGTCGAGCTTTATAAATGGTGACATTCACCATCAGCGTGTGTCTTCATCTTAAAGGTCCATTTGTAATCAACGACCTGCCGTCCAACGAGCAAGTCTACCAAAGTCTGTACTTGGTTTTCATACATGGATCCTTTCTCAGATTTCATGGCCTCTAACCATTTTTCGGAATCCGGGCCCATCATCGCTTCTACATAGTTCGTAGGTTCATCGTTGTCCAACAACATGACCTATAAGACAAGGTTGCCGTACCACTCAGGAGTAGTACGCGTCCATGAAGACCTACGAGGTTCGACAGTAACTTGATCCGAAGCTTCATAATCATCATCATTAACTTCCTCTTCAACTGACATAGACTCCACAGAAACATCTTTTTGTGCTGCACTACTCTATGGCTGAAACAAAGGTTCAACAACCCCATCATATTCTATCTTCCTCCCACTCAATTCTTTCGAGAGAAACTCTTTCTCAAGAAAGGACCCGTTTTAGCAACAAACATTTTGTGCTCGGATCTTAGATAGAAGGTATACCCAACTGTTCTTAGGGTATTCCATGAAGATGCATTTGTCCGCTTTGGGTTCAAGCTCATTAGTTAAAACCTTTTTTCACATAAGCGTCGCAGCCCCAAACATTAAGAAATTGTAGGTGAGGTTTCTATCAAACCATAATTCATACGGTGTCATCTCAACGGATTTAGTTGGTTCCCTATTTAAAGTGATTGTAGTTGTCTCTAATGCATAATCCCAAAACGATAGTGACAAATCGATAAGAGACATCATAGTTCGCACCATATCCAATAGAGCACGACTATGACGTTCGGACACACCATCACACTATGGTGTTCCAGGTGGCGTGAGTTGTGAAACAACTTTCACATTGTCTAAATTTGTATGCCAAACTCGTAACTCATATATTCACCTCCACGATCATATCGTAGACATTTTTATCTTCTTGTCACGATGATCTTTAAACTTCACTCTGAATTTGTTTTCCAAACGTTTCAGACTTGTGTTTCATTAAGCAAATATACTCATATATACTCAAATCATTAGGGAAGGTAAGAAAAATAACCATATCCACGGCAAGCTACAACACTCATTGGATCGCATACATCAACACGTATTATTTCCAACAAGTTACTAGCAATCTCCATCATACTGAAAACGGGGTCTTTAGTCATCTTGCCCAAGAGGCATGGTCCGCATGTCTCAACCGATTCGAAACCGAATGAGTCCAAAGATCCATCATCATGGAGTTTCTTCATCTGATTTATACCAATATGACATTTAGAGGCAGTGACACAGGTATGTGGTACTATCATTATTAGCTTTGCATCTTTTGGCATCAATGTTATGAACATGTTTATTACTACGGTCAAGATTCAACAAACCATTCTCATTGAGTGCATGACCATTGAAGGTATTATTCGTGTAAAAGAATAACCATTATTCTCTCACTTAAATGAATAACCATATTGCAATAAACACGATCTAATCATGTTCATGCTTAACGCAAACACCAAAAAACATTTATTTAGGTTTGTCACTAATCTCAAAGGTAGACAGAGCGTGTGATGTTGATCACATTAACCTTGAAAACATTTCCAACACATCATCACCTCAACTTAGCTAGTCTCCCTTTATTTCTGAGCTTTTATTTCGAGTTACTAACATTTAGCAACCGAACCGGTATCCAATACCCAAGTGCTACTACGAGTACTAGCAAGGTACACATCAATAACACGTATATCAAATATACTTCTTTCGACATTGCCAGCCTTCTTATCTACCAAGTATCTATGGTTGTTCCGCTTCAGCGACCGCTGTCCTCATAATAGATGCACTTAGTCTCGGGTTTGGGTTCAACTTTGGGTTGCTTCACTAGAGAAGCAACTAACTTGCCATCCATGAAGTTTCCCTCCTTGCCCTTTCCCTTCTTGAAACTAGTGGTTTTACTAACCATCAACACATGATGCTCCTACCTTCGCGGTGTCAAACATCACGAACATCTCAGGGATCATCATTTCCATCCCTGGCATTTTATAGTTCATCATGAAGCTCTAGCAGCTTAGTGACAGTGACTTGGAGAACTATATCAATCACTATCTTATATGGAAGATTAACTCCCACTCGATTCAAGCGATTGTAGCACCTAGACAATATGAGCACATGCTGAATGATTGGGATATTCTCCTTCAGATTGCAGGCAAAGAATCTTGTTGGAGATCTCATATCTCATAACACGGGCACAGGCCTGAGATCCCAATTTCAGCTCTTAGAACATCTCATATGTTCCGTGATGTTCAAAATGTTTTGGAGCCTTAATTCTAAGCCGTAATGCATGACGCACTGAACTATCAAGTAGTCATCGGAATGTTCTTGTGAGATGTTCACAACATCTACAGACGACGCTAGAGGGGGTGGCGCACTGAGCGGTGCATTAAGGACATAAGCCTTTTGTGCAGCAATGAGGACAATCCTCAGATCATCGACCCAATCCGCAATATTGCTACCATCATCTCTCAACTGTATTTCTCTAGGAACATATAAAAATTCAAGGGAGCTACAACGTGAGCTAGCGATCTACAACATAATTTGCAAAGACACTACTGACTATGTTCACGATAATGAGTTCAATTAATCATATTACTTAAGAACTACCACTCAAATTGACATCCCTCAGGTCATCTGAGTGATACATGATCCAAATTCACCAACTCAAGTCCAATCATCACGTGAGTTGAGGTGGTTTTTGTTGCGGAACGTTGCATGCGAAACAAAAAAATCCTACGCACACGCAAGATCTATCCATGGTGATGAGCATCTACGAGAGGGAGAGTGGATCTATGTACCCTTGTACATCTCTAAGCGGGAAGCGTTAAGAAACGCGGTTGATGTAATCGAACGTCTTTGCGATCCAAATCGCCGAGCGTCCCACGATCCAATCACGATCCGTCCCGATTAAGCACCGAACGAACGACACCTCTGCATTCAGCCCACGTACGGCTTGATGATGATATCCGCCTTCTTGATCCAGCAAGAGGGAGCAGAGAGGTAGACGAGTTCTCCGGCAGCGTGACGGTTCCGCGGCGATGGTGGTGGAGTAATCTCAACAGGGCTTCGCCTAAGCACAACCGAAACCGATCTAGAGGAGAAACTACGGACTACAGGGTAGGGTTGCACGTGGCTGAAAATCTATATGCCAAAACCCTAAAACCTCTAGTATATATAGGAGGAGAGGAGGAGGAGGCTTGGAGGAAGGGCTAGTCCCTCTTTGCTTCAGCTGAAGTGGAGAGGAGGAGTCCTCCTTCTACACTCCTAATAGCATTAGGACTCCTTCCTTATTTCCACCTTTTTTCCTTTTTTCCACCTTTTCCACTTTGGAATCTCTTCCCAGATGCATGGTCCTTGTGTGGGACTTTGGCCAGCCCACTAAGGGCTAGTATTTTTCCTCTCATAGGCCATGCAGCCTCTTGGGTCGAAATACCCCTCCCGATGGTCCCTCGGTACACTACCGGCACTCCCGGTACACTACCGATGAGCCCGAAGCTTTTCCGACGACCAAAACAGGACTTCCTATATAGCAATGTTTACCTCTGGACCATTCTTTAGCACCTCGTGATGTCCCGGATCTCATCCAGGACACCAAACAACCTTCAGTCACCACCATGCATAACTCTATACTACCGAAACGTCACCAAACCTTAAGTGTGCACACCCTGCGGGTTCGAGAACTATGTAGACATGACGGAGACACCTCTATGATCAATAAATAATAGTGGGACCTGGATGCCCATATTGATTCCTAGATATTCTACAAAGATCTTTATCGGTCGAACCTCTATGTCAAGGATTCAGTTAATCCCGTATGATGTTCCCTTTGTTCTTCGGTATGTTACTTGCCCGATTCGATCGTCGGCATCTCCATACCTAGGTCAACCTCGTTACAGGCAAGCCTCTTTACCCGTTCCGTAATAGAAGATCTCGTGACTAACACTTAGTCACATTGCTTGGAAGGCTTGTTGTGATGTTGTATTACCGAGTGGGCCCTGAGATACCTCTCCGTCACACGGAGTAACAAATCCCAGTCTTGATCCATGCCAACCCAACAAACACCCTCGAAGATACCTATAGAGTACCTTTATAGTCACCCAATTACGTTGTGATGTTTGATACACACAAGGCATTCCTCTAGTGTTCGTGGGTTGCATGATCTCATGGTCGTAGGAACATATACTTGACATGCAGAAAATGGTAGTAATGAACTGACACGATCATATGATACGTTTATAGTTTGGGTCTTGTCCATCCCATCATTCTTCTAATGATGTGATCCCGTTATCAAATGACATCTTATGTCAATGGCCAGGAAACCTTGACCATCTTTGATCAACGAGCTAGTCTACTAGAGGCACACTAGGGACAAAGTGTTGTCTATCTATCCACACATGTAACAGAGTTTCCGATCAATACAATTATAGCGTGGATAATAAATGATTATCATGAACACGGAAATATGATAATAACCAATTTATTATTGCCTCCAGGGCAAATTTCCAACAGTCTCCCACTTGCACTAGAGTCAATAATCTAGTTCACATCACCATGTGATTCGCATTGTAATGAATCTAACACCCAATGACTTGTGGGAATCGATATGATTTGCATGTGAGAGAGGTATTTTAGTCAACGGGTCTATGACATTCAGATCCGTGTGTACTTTGCAAATCTCTATGTCATATTGTAGACACTGCTACCACACTCCACTTGGAGCTATTCCAAATGGCTCCTCCACTATACGTATCCAGATTGCTACTAAGAGTCATCCAGATTGGTGTTAAAGCTTGCATCGACGTAACTCCTTACGACGAACTCTTTGTCACCTCCATAATCGAGAAACATTTCCTTAGTCCTTTTCAGGTACTTAAGGATATTCTTGACCGCTGTCCAGTGCTCCATTCTTGGATTACTTTGAAACCATTCAGCCATACTTATGGCAAGACTGACATCGGGTCTTGTGCACAGCATTGCATACATGATAGAGCCTATTGCTTAAGCATAGGGGATGACACTCATCTTCTCTCTATCTTCTGCAGTCACTGGGCATTGAGTCTTACTCAACTTCACACCTTGTAACACAGGCAAGAACCCCTTCTTGTACTGATCCATTTTGAACTTCTTCAAAACTTCATCAAGGTATGTGCTTTGTGAAAGTGCTATCAAGCGTCTCGATCTATCTCTATAGATCTTAATGCCTAATATGAAAGCAGCTTCTCCTAGGTCCTTCATTGAAAAACTCTTGTTCAAATATTCCTTCACACTTTCTAGCATTTCTATATTGTTTCCAATCAGCAATATGTCATCCACAAATAATATTAGAAATGCCATAGAGCTCCCACTCACTTTCTTGTAAATACAAGCTTCTCCATAAACTTGTATAAACCCAAACGCTTTGATCACCTCGTCAATGCGCTTATTCCACCTCCGAGATGCTTGCACCAATCCATAAATGGATCGCTAGAGTTTGCAAACTTTTTCAGCATTCTCTGGATCGACAAAACCTTCTGGTTGCATCATATACAACTCTTCCTCAAGGAAACCGTTGAGGAACATTGTTTTGACATCCATCTGTCAAATTTCATAGTCGAAATAAGCACCAACATTATATACTTCTAAGCAACATTTTAATAGGTTAGGGACATTATGTACTTCCAATTAAGCAAAAAAATCTAATTAAGCATATATACTTCTAAGCAACATTTTAATAGGTTAGGGACATTATATACTTCAAAATTCATCTAATTAACATTTATATATCAAAAATTCATGTAACATTTCTATAACTAAAAGTATAAAAAAATAAAAATATTCATCTAAAATTTATATATCTAATTCATCTAACATTTCTATAACTAAAAGTATAAAAAACTAAAAAACAAGAAAATAGAAAATAAGAAAATGTGTGTGTGTGCGTGTGTGTGTTCATGCATATGTGTGGGGGGGGCTCGATCGATGGGAGGGCGGCCATGGTGGCAGGGGCTCATAGCGGGGTGACGGGCGGCGAGGCGAGGCGACGGCGCCGACGACGATGACGGAGCACGAGCTCGAGGAGGGGGCGATGTGCGACGGTGGCGGCAACGGGGGGCGGCGCATCTAGGGCGGCGATGGTGTGGGCGGCACGTCAGTGGCGGCGACGGTATCGGGGGAGCACGGGCGGCGATCCTATGGTCAAAGAGACGAAGAAAGCAGAGGGAAACTCAAAAGTTTTCAACTCCTACTTATATAGGAGGACCTTTAGTCACGGTTGCTGGCTCCAACCGTGACTAAAGGGGGGTCTTTAGTCGCGGTTGGAGCCACCAACTGCGACCAAAGGTGAATTTCACCAGCCAAAGCGGCGGGAAACACAATCCTTTAGTCGCGGTTGGTGGCTCCAACTGCGACTAAAGGGGGGTCTTTAGTCGCGGTTGGAGCCACCAACCGTGACTAAAGGGTTGTGTGCCAGGCGCGGGGCAGGGTGGATGTTTAGTCCCACCTCGCTTGTCGGGAGGAGATCGCACCGGTTTATAAGCCCCATCGTGGCTACCGTGTCGAGCTCCTCTCTTAAGCAGGCCTTCTGGGCCTATCACTCCTCTACGCCCTATGGGGCCTGCTGGGCCGTACGGGCCTATCTCCTGGACCAACAAGAGGTTGGGTTTCTAGTCGTATGCAGGTCGTGGCGGCCCAGTAGGCGGGCTTTTTTCTAATATATTTTTTGTTTTTTGGTTCTCTACTTTATTTATTTTATTTTGTTTCTGAGTTGTTTTTGCTTTATTTAGAGTTTCTTTGTGAATCTTTTTTCTTTAGGTAAAAAAATTTATAAACTTTCTCTTAGTGCTAGTAGTTTTCAAATTTGAATAGTTTAAATTTTAATTATTTCAAATTTGTGTGAATCCCTAGTTTGTGAATAACTTTACTTTAAAAATAGATTTTCCAGTGATTCTTTTTTCTACTGTTTAATATTACCATGTTTTATCATTATATCCAATTTGGTAATTCTTAGGTTATTTAAAAATGAAATGCCTTTGTAACAGGCGAGTTTTCGTCTAAAACCCTAATACTTCGAAAGAGATTGTCCATTTTGTACACGAAATGCATCCAGTTTTTATCGTAACCCTCTCAACTTTTTAGCAACTGCTATGTGGGTGAAATGATGATACCATGCAACCTTTCAACCTTTTCAGAGTTCATTTGAAGTGCTTATAAATTTCAGGGTCATTTAGGTAAAAAAATAATCAGTAAATGAATGAGAAATAGCAAATGAAGTCGGAAAGGGTTGAAAATTGACCGCCTCCCTTCGAATGGTGCATACTTAACGCACAAAAAGTCTGGAATTGAAATAAGTTAAAAAATGAAATGCCTTTGTAACAAGCGAGTTTTCGTCTCAAACCCTCATACTTCGAAACAGATTGTCCATTTTGTACATGAAGTGCATCCAGTTTTTGCCGTAACCCACTCAACATTTTAGCACACGCTATGTGGGTGAAATGATGATACCATGCCAACTTTCAACCTTTTCAGAGTTCATTTGAAGTGCTTAACAATTTTAGGGTCATTTAGCTCAAAAAATCGGTAAATGCATGAAAAATAGCAAATGAAGTCTGAAAGGGTTGAAAATTTACGGCCCCCCTTCGAATGGTGCATACTGAATGCACAAAAAGTCTGGAGTTAAAATAAGTTAAAAAATGAAATGCCTTTGTAACAGGCGAGTTTTCGTCTGAATTCCTGATACTTCGAAAGAGATTGTCCATTTTGTACACGAAGTGCATCCAGTTTTTGTCGTAACCCTCTCAATTTTTTAGCACATGCTATGTGGGTGAAATGATGATATCATACCAACTTTTTGCCTTTTCAGAGTTCATTTGAAGTGCTTAGGAATTTCAGCGTCATTTAGCTCAAGACAATGAGTAAATGCCTGAAAAATAGCAAATGAAGTCGGAAAGGGTTGAAAATTGACGGCCTCCATTCGAATGGTGCATACTGAATGCACAAAAAGTCTGGAGTTGAAATAAGTAAAAACATGAAATGCCTTTGTAATAGGCAAGTTTTCGTCTGAAACCCTGATACTTCGAAAGAGATTGTCCATTTTGTACACGAAGTGCATCCAGTTTTTGTCGTAACCCTCTCAACCTTTTAGCACATGCTATGTGGGTGAAATGATGATACCATGCCAACTTTCAACCTTTTCAGAGTTCATTTGAAGTGCTTATCAATTTCAGGGTCATCTAGCTCAAAAAAAATCAATAAATGCATGAAAAATAGCAAATGAAGTCGGAAAGGGTTGAAAATCGACAGCCTCCCTTTGAATGGTGCATACTGAACACGCCAAAAGTCTGGAGTTGAAATAAGTAAAAAAATGACAGACCTTTGTAACAGGGGAGTTTTCATTTGAAACCCTAATACTTCGAAAGAGATTATCCATTTTGTACACGAAGTGCATCCAGTTTTTGTCGTAACCCTCTCATCTTTTTAGCACATGCTATGTGGGTGAAATAATGATACCATGCCAACTTTCAACCTTTTCGGAGTTCATTCGAAGTGCTTATCAATTTCAGGGTTATTTAGCTCAAAAAAATCAGTAAATGCATGAAAAACAGCAAATGAAGTCGAAAAGGGTTGAAAATTGATGGCCTCCCTTCTAATGGTGCATACTGAATGCACAAAAAGTCTGGAGTTGAAATAAGTTAAAAAATGAAATGCCTTTGTAACACGCGAGTTTTCGTGTGAAACCCTGATACTTCGAAAGAGATTGTCCATTTTGTACACAAAGTGCATCCAGTTTTTGCTGTAACCCTCTCAACTTTTTATCACATGCTATGTGGGTGAAATGATGATACCATGCCAACTTTCAACCTTTTTAGAGGTCATTTGAAGTGCTTATCTATTTCAGGGTCATTTAGCTCGAAAAATCAGTAAATGCATGAGAAATAGCAAATGAAGACGGGAATGGTTGAAAATTGACGGCCTCCCTTCTAATGGTGCATACTGAACGCACAAAAAGTCTGGAGTTGAAATAAGTTAAAAAAATGAAATGCCTTTGTAACAGGCGAGTTTTCGTCTGAAACCATGATACTTCGAAAGAGATTGTCCATTTTGTACACGAAGTGCATCCAGTTTTTGTCGTAACACCCTCAAATTTTTAGAACATGCTATGTGGGTGAAATGATGATACCATGCCAACTTTCAACCTTTTCAGAGTTCATTTGAAGTGCTTATCAATTTCAGGGTCATTTCGCTCAAAAAATCAGTAAATGCATGAAAAATAGCAAATGAAGTCGGAAAGGGTTAAAAATTGATGGCCTCCCTTTGAATGGTGCATGCTGAACACACAAATCACATAAGTACACTACTATTACAAAGATTCCCTTTGGTTTGTCCGAAGTGGGACTTTCTAGATATATAAGTCCGAAAACTAACTAGAGAAGCCGGTCACATCCCAGAGTGGGATCTTTGGGTGTAAAACTTTTTCTTCGCGTGTGTCCCTTTGCGTCGTAACCATGGGCAATCTTCATCATTTAAGTTGATGCTCGGGTCAACATTCACTTTGAAGGGAGAAATTTCATGAAAATTTTCATAATCTTCTGACATGTCTATCCTATCCTCCACTCCCACGATGTTTCTTTTTCCTGAAAGAACTATGTGGTGCTTTTGCTCATCGCATGATGTATTTGCTTCCTTATCTTTTCCTTTTCTTTGCTTGGTAGACATGTCCTTCACATAAAAATCCTGCGCCACATCATTGGAAAGGACGAATGGTTCGTCTGCATGCCCAAGATTGTTGAGATCCGCTGTTGTCATTCCGTACTGTAGGTCTTCCTTTACCCCACCTCCTGTCAGTTTGACCCATTTGCACGTAAACAAAGGAACCTTCAAATCAAGTCCATAGTCAAGTTCCCATATCTCCTCTATGTAACCATAGTATGTGTCCTTCGGCCCATTGTTGTTTGCTGCATCAAAGCAAACACCACTATTTTGGTTGGTGCTCTTTTTATCTTGGGCGATCATGTAAAATGCACTCCCATTTATCTCCTACCCTTTGAAAGTCAATATAGTCGAAGATGGTAACTTGGACAGCAAGTACAGTTCATCTTCAACAGTGTCGTCATGCACGAGACGTGTGTGCAACCAACCGGCGAAAGTCACCATTTGTTCATGTGTAATCCAGTCGTCAGACTCCTCCGGGTGTTTGGAGCATAGAATATTCTTGTGTTGCTCGATATACGGAGCCACCAAGGCGGAAATTTGTAGAACTATGTAGTATGCTTGCGCCAAAGAATGCCCATCCCGGCATATTAGTGGTTTCTTTCCTAGCGTGCCTTTTCCACCCAGTCTCCCGTCATTTCGCGATTCAGGAACACCTATTGGCTTAATGTCAGGAATGATGTCAACACAAAACTCAATGACCTCCTCTATTTCATGTCCCTTGGAGATGCTTCCTTCTGGCCTAGCACGATTATGAACATATTTCTTTAAGACTCCCATGAACCTCTCAAAGGGGAACATATTGTGTAGAAATACAGGACCCAGAATGGCAATCTCCTCGACTAGGTGAACTAGGACATGGGTCATGATATTGAAGAAGGATGGTGGGAACACCAACTCGAAACTGACAAGACATTGCACCAAATTATTCTCTAACCTTGGTAGGATTTCTGGATCGATTACCTTCTGAGAGATTGCATTCAAGAATGCACATAGTTTCACAATGGCTAATCGAACGTTTTCTGATAGAAGCCCCCTCAATGCAACCGGAAGTAGTTGCGTCATAATCACGTGGCAGTCATGAGACTTTAGGTTCTGGAACTTTTTCTATGCCATATTTATTATTCCCTTCATATTCAACGAGAAGCCAGACGGGACCTTCATACTGAGAAGGCATTCGAAGAAGATTTCCTTCTCTTCTTTGGTAAGAGCATAGCTGGCATGAAAATGAAATTGCTTTGGATCCATGCCTTGTTTTCCGTGCATACGTTGTTGGTCCTCCCGTGCCTCCGGCGTATCTTTTATCTTCCCATACATGCCCAAGAAGCCTAGCAGGTTCACACAAAGATTCTTTGTCACGTGTATCACATCGATTGCAGAGCGGACTTTGAGGTCTTTCCAATACGGTCGGTCCCAAAATATAGTTTTCTTCTTCCACATGGGTGCACGTTTGTCAGCGTCATTCGGAACAGATTATGCACCAGGACCCTTGCCAAAGATTACTTTTAAATCCTTGACCATATCAAGTATTTCATCACCCGTATGGTGGTGAGGCTTCTTCCAGTGATCTGCCTCACCTTTGAAATGCTTGCCTTTCTTTCTTACGGGATGCCTGCTCTGAAGAAATCGACGATGCCCCAGATACACATTCTTCTTACATTTATCCAAATATATACTTTCGGTATCATCTAAACAGTGCGTGCATGTGTGGTATGTTGGAAATATGCCCTAGAGGCAATAATAAAATTGTTATTATTGTATTTCCTTGTTCATGATAATTTTCTATTGTTCATGCTATAATTGTGTTAACCGGAAACCGTAATACATGTGTGAATACATAGACCACAACATGTCCCTAGTAAGCCTCTAGTTGGCTAGCTCGTTGATCAATAGATGGTCACGGTTTCATGATCATGGACATTGGATGTCGTCGATAACGGGATCAAATCATTAGGAGAATGATGTGATGGACAAGACCCAATCCTAAGCATAGCACAAGATCGTGTAGTTCATTTGCTAAAGCTTTTCTAATGTCAAGTATTGTTTCCTTAGACCATGAGATTGTGCAACTCCCGGATACCGTAGGAATTCTTTGGGTGTGCCAAACGTCACAACATAACTAGGTGGCTATAAAGGTGCACTATGGATATCTTTGAAAGTGTCTATTGGGTTGACACGAATTGAGACTAGGATTTGTCACTCCGTGTGATGAAGAGGTATCTCTGGGCCAACTCGATAAGACATCATCATAATTGTCTCAATGTGACTAAGGAGTTAGCCACGAGATGATGTGTTATGGAACGAGTAAAGAGACTTGCCGGTAACGAGATTCAGCAAGCTATAGGAATACCGATGATCGAATCTCGGGCAAGTATCATACCGGTAGACAAAGGGAATTGTATACGGGATTGATTGAATCCCCGACATTGTGATTCATCCGATGAGATCATCATGGAGAATGTGGAAGCCAACATGGGTATCCAGATCCTGCAGTTGGTTATTGACCGGAGAGGTGTCTCGGTCATGTCTACGTGCCTCCCTAACCCGTAGGGTCTACACACTTAAGGTTCGATGATGCTAGGGTTATAGGGAAATAGTGTACGTGGTTAACGAAGGTTGTTAGGAGTCTCGGATGAGATCCCTAACGTCACGAGGAGTTCCGGAATGGTCCGGAGGTAAAGATTCATATACAGGAAGTGGGGTTTTGGTCACCGGAAGAGTTTCGGGCATCACCGGTAACATACCGGGAACACCGGAAGGGGTCCAGGGTCCACCAAGTGGGGCCACCAGCACCGGAGGGCTGCATGGGCCACAAGTGGGAGGGAATCAGCCCTAGGTGGGCTGGTGCGCCCCCACAAGGGGCCCAAGGCGCAGCTTGAGGTGGGAGGGGGGCAAACCCTAGAGGCAGATGGGCCCTAGGCCCACCTAGGGCGCCGCCCCTCCCACTCCCTCCTTGGTCGCCGCCCTAGATTGATCTAGGGTTAGCCGCCGGCCCTGGGGAGGGAACCCTAGGGCTTCCGCACCCCTCCTCCTTCCCCCTATATATATGTGGGGTTTTGGGGGCTGCTAGACACACAAGTTCTCTCTCTCGCTCGGCACAGCCCTACCCTTCCTCTTCCTCGTTCTCCACGGTGCTTGGCGAAGCCTTGTCGGAGACCACGCAGCTCCACCGTCACCATGCCGTCGTGCTGCCAGAGCTCTCCCTCAACCTCTCCTTCATCCTTGCTGGACCAAGGTGTAGGAGACGTCACTGGGCTGCACGTGTGTTGAACGTGGAGGCGCCGTTGTTCGGCGCTTAGATCGGAATCCATCGCGATCTGAATCGCTGCGAGTATGACTCCACCAATCGCGTTCTTGGAACGCTTCCGCTTAGCGATCTTCAAAGGTATGCAGATGCACTCTCCCCACTCGTTGCTGGTTTCTCCATAGATAGATCTTGGTGAACACGTAGGAAAGTTTTTGATTTACTACTACATCTCCCAACAGTGGCATCATGAGCTAGGTCTATGCGTAGAATCTATGCACGAGTAGAACACAAGTTGTTGTGGGCGTTGATCTAGTTAATATGCTTGTCGTTACTAGTATTATCTTGATTCGATGGTATTGTGGGATGAAGCGTCCCGGACCAACTTTACACGTACGCTTACGTGAGACCGGTTCCACCGCCTGACATGCACTTGTTGCATAAGGTGGCTAGCGGGTGTCTGTCTCTCCCACCTTAGTCGGATCCGATTCGATAAAAAGGGTCCTTATGAAGGGTAAATAGAAATTGTCATATCACGTTGTGGTTTTGGCGTAGGTAAGAAACGTTCTTGCTAGAAACCTATAGCAGCCATGTAAAAACTTGCAACTACAAATTAGAGGAGGTCTAACTTGTTTTTGCAGCATATGCCCTGTGATGTGATATGGCCAAAGGATGTGATGTGATGCATTGTGATGTCTGACATTGATCATGTTCTTGTAATAGGACTCATGACTTGCATGTCGATGAGTATCACAACCGCCAGGAGCCATAGGAGTTGTCTTATTTTATTGTATGACCTGCGTGTCAATAAACACCATGTAATTACTTTACTTTATTGCTAATTGTTAGCCATAGTAGTAGAAGTAATGGTTGGCGAGACAACTTCATGAAGACACGATGATGGAGATCATGATGATGGAGATCATGATGACGGAGATCATGGTGTCGTGCCGGTGACAGTGATGATCATGGTGCCCCGAAGATGGAGATCAAAGGAGTAAGATGATATTGGCCATATCATGTCACTATATTGATTGCATGTGATGTTTATCATGTTTACATCTTATTTTCTTAGAATGACGGTAGTAAATAAGATGATCTCTCAATAAAATTTCAAGAAATGTGTTCACCCTAACTGTGCACCATTGCTAAGGATCGTTGTTCTGAAGCACCACGTGATGATCGGGTGTGATAGGTTCTAACGTTCGCATACAACGGGTGTAAGGCAGATTTACACACGCGAAACACTTAGGTTGACTTGATGAGCCCAGCATGTACAGACATGGCCTCGGAATACGGAAGACCGAAAGGTCAAACATGAGTCATATAGAAGATGTGATCAACATGGAGATGTTCACCATGGATGACTAGTCTGTCTCACGTGATGATCGGACATGGGCTAGATGACATGGATCATGTATCACTTGGATGACTATAGAGATGTCTATCTAAGTGGGAGTTCATTAAATAATTTGATTATTTTAACTTAATTATCATGAACTTAGTCTAAAATTATCTTTACAATCTATATTGTAGATCCAATGGCCAACGCTAATGTCACCCTCAACTTGGATGACTAGAGGCTTTTGATGTAGTGCGTTTACGCTTGCCAAGGACCTCCTGCACTTGCTCATCTATTCCGTTAGAATGACCCGATCCGTGCGATGCTCTTTTGTTTGTCCCTAAAAACATGTCCACCTTTTTATCTGATACGTCTGATACTTGGATAGGATCACTCATATCACCCTTGAAATTATCCCAGTACGCAGGTGTGCAATAAAAAGGTTTCTGACCATGAGAATTCACATCAGCACCGTGACCTTCATTTTGCACATTCATTTTCGTGGGTGTGTGACAGTCATCTATATCTTCATGATAAACAAACTCTTTATCACGAAATGCACCACCGTTGGTAGATTCATTATTGTCACCATATAGATTCTTTTCTTTTTCTTTCATGTTACCAGTTCCATAGAAGACACCGGTTTTGTTTATTTTCTCAATCATCCTCTGAAGAAAATATTTATTCATCTTAGTTATGTAATACAATGAAATACATTATGCACAATAGTAAAGCATGTGTTGTACTGTTACCCGGGCGCATAACTGTGGCAAACGAAGCATGTCCTTGCGAATCTCCTTCAGCTCATTCAAAATCCGGTCCATAATAGGCTTCTGGCACGCAGAAGCCTCCAATGTGCTACCCTCTTTCTTCCTTCCAGTAACAGTAGACTTCTTCGTACTAGATTTCTTATTAGTTTCAGCTTGTTCTTGACCAATTTTTTTCACCCTATACTCCTTTGTAATGTTGTCATCAATCTACAAGAACGAAAATTATACATCAAAGAACACACAATTAATTGCACTTTGTAAATGTAAAATAAAAAGAAGAGTACATGGATAACCATCCCAACAACCTGACCGTATTTATAGTCGTATTTGTCTCTTTTCAACGCTAAATCTTCTGTCCAGTTCCTCATCAAGGGTCTCAACAGTGACAACTAATAAAATTTTGGACCGATAATTGGCCGCACCTTCTCCCAATATGCGTACTGCAAAACCCAAAAGTTGTTTGAAGAACATATATTTTACTAACATTACATAAGTAATAAGTTGAAATCAATTAATAAAATATGACTGCAAAAGGGCAAGGTTCCCATGTGGCCACTCCCTAACACGGCTTTCTTCTAGAACCTTTCCAATCTCCGACAAACAGAACCGCAAAGTGACAGCGTTCCAGTTGAACTTACTTAGCAACTTTATATCTTTTACTAAGGAATAGTACTCCTTCGAAATATATTCATGAGAGACTGGTGCGATTGCTATTCCTAACAGAACTAGAACACCATCCACACAAAGTCATCATCTGTGCTTTTATTCCGCACAATCTTTATTAATTAGATCATCAATCATGATCTTACCCTTTTTTGTGTAAACGAAATTAACTGTTATTTTTTCCGTTGCTTTTTGTCCTCCCATTCTAACAAAACCAACAACAACGACTCCTTGATTTTTCAAACCAAATATAGAAAGCACATCATCAGGCCCTACAGAAATTAGACCTTTACTCCGGATGCCTCATGGAACATGTATTTTTTACTATGTCAATTGTAGCTTTGGATCAAAAAGTGCAGAAAAATTCACGCATCTTTACCGATGGTATTTGAACATGCCTTGCAAATCCGTTTCATAAATTTTAAATCTCTGACTTGCTAAAAGTTTGTCAACAAGGCTAACCCACTTCTCAAAAAAACATGGAATCACACCATCGATGTCCATCCTTCATAAAAAAATTGTCAATACTAATATGAAAACAATAAAACACTTACCCATAGAAAATGGATGGTGCTGCAGCCGGCGTGCAAGACAAAGTTGATGGTTGATGACGGTTCGTGTCAGGTGTGTCTGCATGCACGGTGACGTATAGGCGATGGTGTTGTGGGGTGCACGACGAGTTCTAGAAGGTCTAGTGGGAGGGGTTGCACTGCGATGTACGGACGGGGGTGGGATGCACTAGTAGAAAACAGGGCATCGGTTCGGCTCGGGCCAGCCCATTAGTTCCGGTTCAGTCACGAACCGGGACCAATAGGGGCAACGGTCCCGGTTCGTGAGGACAGGGGGCCGGGCGGGCCACGTGGGGCATTGGTCCCGGTTCGTCTGGAACCTTTGGTCCCGGTTCCAAACACGAACTGGGACCAACGTGCCTTGCTCCTGGCCCACAACCATTGGTCCCGGTTCGTGGCTGGATCCCGGACCAAAGGGGGTCCTTAAGTCCTGGTTCCAGCCATGAACCAGTACCAATGAAATGCCTATATATACCCCCTCGCCAGGGAGCAGAGCACTCCACACTGCTCTGTTTTTTTGGCCGGCGAGGGAAGAGCTTTGTGGTGCTCTAGCTCACCTCCTATTCACATGAGGTGTTTGATGAAATGCCTAAGCCAAACTTAAGCTTTCTCCTCTCGAAGCTCCTTGTCCAAACTCCATTTTTGTCAAGATTTGTCTAGGTTTGGCGATCCATCCTGTCCCATCCCCGTCCTGAAGCCGCCGTCGATCGCCCACGCGTGGTGAGCCTCTTGATCTTATCTTCTTGCTAAGAGAAAATATACTTACTCATATGATTTTCTTACTTTTATTATTGTTCACTTCTCTATTCATGATATGTTGTAATGGTTTTAATACACTTTATTATATAACGCACGCAGATGAACCGACAATGGATGTACGGTGACCGCCGCACCTCCGAGTATATTAAGGGCCTGCATAATTTTCTCGAAGCGGCCGAGGCAAACAAGCAGAATGGTTTTATGCCTTGTCCTTGTACTGTCTGTGAGAATACGAAGTCTTTCTCCAACTCTAAAACCCTTCACTTCCACCTACTTCAGAAGGGTTTTATGCCACACTATAATGTTTGGACCAAGCACGGAGAAAGAGGGGTTATGATGGAAGACAACGAAGAAGAAGAGGATGACAACAACAACCCTCCCCCTGAATACGGTGATGCTGTAATGGGGGAAGCTGAAGATCAAGAGGAACCAGACGATGTGCTCGATGATGATCTTCGCCAGGTTATTGTTGATGCACAGAGAGAATTCAAAAGTGAAAGGGAGAAGTTGAAGTTCGATCGCATGTTAGAGGATCACAAAAAAGGGTTGTACCCAAATTGCGAAGATGACAACAAAAAGCTTGGTACCACACTGGAATTACTGCAATGAAAGGCAGACAATGGTGTATCTGACAAGGGATTTAGTTCACTCTGAAAATAATGAATAAGAAGTTTCCAAAGGATAATGAATTGCCCGACAGTACGTACGCAACAATGAAGGTTGTATGCCCTCTAGGATTGGAGGTGCAGAAGATACATGCATGCCCTAATGATTGCATCCTCTACCGTGGTGAGTACGAGGAACGGAATGCATGCCCGGTATGCGGTGCATTGCGGTATAAGATCAGAAGAGATGACCCTGGTGATGTTGAGGGCCATCCCACCGGGAAGAGGGTTCCTGCCAAGGTGATGTGGTATGCTCCTATAATACCATGGTTGAAACGTCTGTTCAGAAACAAAAAGCATGCCAAGTTGATGCCATGGCACAAAAAAGACCGTAAGAAAGACGGGAAGTTGAGAGCACCCGTTGACGGGTCGTAGTGGAGAAAGATCGAGAGAAAGTGGAGCGAGCAGCCAGCATAGCACGTGGCCTGTGACTCTATGTATGTATAACCTTCCTCCTTGGTTGTGCATGAAGCGGAAGTTCATTATGATGCCATTGCTCATCCAAGGCCCTAAGCAACCCGGCAATGACATTGATGTGTACCTAAGGCCATTAGTTGATGAACTTTTTAACTATGGAATGGAAGAGGTGTAGGTGTGTGGGATGAGAACGAACAGGAGGAATTTGACCTACATGCGTTGCTGTTTGCATCCATCAACGATTGGCCTGCTCTCAGTAACCTTTCAAGACATACAAACAAGGGATATCACGCATGCACACACTATTTAGATGACACCGACAATATATATTTGGACAAATGCAGCAAGAATGTGTACCTGGGGCATCGTTGATTTCTTCCGACCAACCATCAATGTCAAAAGAAAGGAAAGCATTTCAAAGGTGAGGCAGATCACCGGAGGAAGCCCGCCCTCCGTATTGGTGATCACGTACTTGATATGGTCAATGATTTACAAGTAATATTTGGAAAGGATCCTGGCGGACTATCTGTTCTGAATGACACTGACAAACCCGCACCCATGTGGAAGAAGAAATCTATATTTTGGGACCTACCCTATTGGAAAGACCTAGAGGTCCGCTCTGCAATCGACGTGATGCACATGACGAAGAATCTTTGCGTGAACCTGCTAGGCTTCTTGGGAGTGTATGAAGACAAAAGATACACCGGAGGCACGGGAGGAACAACAATGTGTGCATGAAAAAGACAACATGCATGCAAAGCAGTATGAAGGTCCTGCCAGCTACGCTCTTACCAAAGAAGAGAATGAAATCTTCTTTGAATGCCTGCACAATATGAAGGTCTCGTCTGGCTTCTCGTTGAATATAAAGGGAATAATAAATATGGCAGAGAAAAAGTTCCAGAACATAATGTCTCATGACTTCCACGTGATTCTGACACAACTACTGCCGGTTGCATTGAGGGGGCTTCTACCGGAAAATGTTCGATTAGCCATTGTGAAGATATGTGCATTCCTCAATGCAATCTCTCAGAAGGTGATCGATCCAGAAATCCTGCCAAGGTTAAGGAGTGATTTGGTGCAATGTCTTGTTAGTTTCGAGCTGGTGTTCCCACCGTCCTTCCTCAATATCATCATGCACATCCTAGTTCATCTAGTCGACGAGATTGTCGTTTTGGGCCCTGTATTTCTACACAATATGTTCCCCTTTGAGAGGTTCATGGGAGTCTTAAAGAAATATGTTCGTAACCGCGCTAACACAGAAGCAAGCATCTCCATGGGCCATCAAACAAAGGATGTCATTGGGTTTTGTGTTGACTTCATTCCTGACCTTAAGGAGATTGGTCTCTCTCAATTGCGATATGAGGGGAGACTGACTGGAAAAGGCACGCTAGGAGCAGACTCAATAATATGTAGGGACGGGCATTCTTGGTCTCAAGCACACTACACAGTTCTACAGAATTCCACCTTGGTGACCCCATATGTCGATGAACACAAGAATATTCTGCGCTCCAAACACCCGGAGCCGTGTGACGACTGGATTACATATGAACACATCAGGACTTTCGGCAGTTGGTTGCAAACACGTCTCATGGGTGACAACACTGTTTCTGATGAGATGTACTCGTTGGCCAGGGGACCATCTTCGACTATATGGACTTAGAAAGGGTACGAGATAAATGAGAATACATTTTACACCATCGCCCAAGATGAAAAGAGCACCAACCAAAACAGCGGTGTCCGCTTTGATGCAGCAACCAAGAGGGGAAAGGACACATATTATGGTTACATAGTGGATATATGGGAACTTGACTATGGACATGATTTCAAGGTCCCTTTGTTTCAGTGCAAATGGGTCAATCTGTCAAGAGGCGGGGTACAGGAAGACCCACAGTATGGAATGACAATAGTGGATCTGAACAATCTTGGGTTCACAGACGAACCATTCGTCCTAGCCAATCATGTGGCGTAGATTTTCTATGTGAAGGACATGTCTACCATACCGAGAAAAAGAAAAGATAAGGAAGTGAACACATCATACGATGACCCAAAGCGCCACATAGTTCTTTCAGGAAAAAGAGACATTGTGGGATTGGAGGGCAAGACAGACATGTCTGAATATTACAAAAAGTTTCATGAAGTTCCTGCCTTCAAAGTCAAGGCTGACCCAAGCACCCTGTTAAATGATGAAGATTATCCATGGTTACGACGCAATAAGCAAGGGACACAAGCAAAAAAAAAAGTGAAGACTTTCTCTCCACAACTATATCATTGCAGTGACATGTGAAGAAATGAAATGCCTTTATTAACACATGAGTTTTCGTCCGAAACCCTAATACTTCGAAAGAGATTTTCCGTTTTGTACACGAAGTGCATCCAGTTTTTGCCGTAACCCTCTCAAATTTTTATGACATGCTATGTGGGTGAAATGATGATACTATGTGTGTGAGTTCATTTGAAGTGCTTTTCAATTTCAGGGTCATTTAGCTCAAAAAAATCAGTATGTGCATGAAAAATACCAAATGAACTCAGAAAGGGTTGAAAATTGATGATGTGGCTTTGAATGGTGCATTTTGAACACACAAAAAGTATAGAGTTCAAATAAGTTCAAAAAATGAAATCTGTTTGTAACAGATGAGTTTTCGTCCGAAACCGTGATACTTCGAAAGAGATTGTTCATTTTGTACACGAAGTGCATCCAGTTTTTGCCGTAACCATCTAAACTTTTTAGCACATGCTATGTGGGTGAAATGATGATACCATGCCAACTTTCAACTTTTTCAGAGTTCATTTGAAGTGCTTTTCAATTTCAGGGTTATTTAGCTCAAAAAAACCAATAAGTGCATGAAAATACCAAATGAAGTCAGAAAGGGTTGAAAATTGATGATGTGGCTTTGAATGGTGCATTTTGAACACACGAAAAGAATGGAGTTTAAATAAGTTTAAAAAATGAAATCCATTTGTAACAGATGAGTTTTCGTCCGAAACTGTGATACTTCGAAAGAGATTGTCCATTTTATACATAAAGTGCATACAGTTTTTGCCGTAACCATCTCAACTTTTAGCACATGTTATGTGGCTGAAATGATGATACCATGCCAACTTTCAATCTTTTAGTGTTCATTTGAAGTGCTTTTCAATTTCAGGGTTATTTAGCTCAAAAAAATCAGTAAGTGCATGAAAAATACCAAATGAAGTCAGAAATGGTTGAAAATTGATGATGTGGTTTTGAATGGTGCATTTTGAACAGACAAAAAGTATGGATTTCAAATAAGTTCAAAAAAATGAAATCCCTTTAAATAACATAAAAAAATAACAAAAATGAACATAGATGCACTTATGTAAGTAAAATTCGACCGGAAATCAGATTGAAATTCAGTTTGATTTCAGGCCCACGTAAGGGCATCTATTTTCAATTTGAGAGGAACTCAATAAGGCTGGGAGGGGTGGGCTTATAAACCGGTGCGAGCGCCCCTTGCTTGGCGAGGTGGGACTAAAGTCCCACCATAGCCAGGACCAACCATTTAGTCCCGGTCGGTGGCTACAACCGGGACCAATACCCACATTTAGTCCCGGTTGGTGGCACCAACCGGGACCAATGCCCACCTTTAGTCCCGTTTGGTTCCACCAACCGGGACCAAAGGTCTCTGCTTCCCGCCCTTTGACCAACCGGGACCAATGGTGTGTGTGTATATATGCAGCACTCATCAAAATTTTCATTTTCATCTCGCAGTTCTCCCCGACGACGCTGACCTCCTCGACGCCGCCAGGCTGCCCCGACGCCGTCGCCGTTGCCCGTGCCCCTGCCCTGCCCCCCGAGCCCACGCTGACGCCTTCCGCCACTCACGCCATCGCCGTCCACCGCCCAGGCTGTCGCCGTCGCCCATGCCCCTGCCCTTCCCCCGAGCCCACCCCGACGCCATCCGCCGCCCACGCCATAGCCGTCCCCCGCCCCCCGAGCGCGCCCCTGCGCCCCGGCCGCCCCCACCGTCGCTGTCGTCTCCGGCTCCCTCGTGTGCCGCCCCCGCCGTCGCCCTCTCTAGCCGACACCGTCCCTGTCGTCACCCCAGCCACGCCCCTGCCCCAGCCTGCCCCCACCGTCGTCGTCGTCCTCGCCGCCCCCGCCATCGCCCTTGCCGGCCGCCCCTGCTGTGAGCCGCCGCCGCCGCCCCTTGTATTTTTTCATGTATATGTTGTATATGTTTTTTCATGTATATGTATATATGTTCATGTATATGTGTCATGTGTGTATATGTTCATGTATATATATGTTCATGTATATGTTTTCTTTCATGTATATGTATATATGTTCATGTATATGTGTGTATATGTTCATGTAAAAAGTCTTCATTGTTTTCAAATGTACGAAAATGTAGAGTGAAAACGAAAACAAACATATAAGAAAAAAATAAGTAAAAAATGAAGAAGGAAAAGAAAACCGCCCGGCCCGGCCACCACCGCATTTTCATAAATCTTTCCCACCGAGTCCACGTCACACCAAGCACCCGCGGCAAAGCAAGTCTTTTTTTGAAGGTAGTTTTTTTGTTTAATGAAAATGTTGGCATCGGCTCAATCATCACGTTGGCATCGGCTCTATCTATCAACAAGGCCACGGGAGCACCCCGACCCCCTATCATCACGTTGGCCTTGGCTCCCCGAGAGCTTTCCAACAGATCTAGAATGTATGTCGTTGTTGATATACCCCCTCCCCGATAACTTCGACATGAGAGGGGATGTCGGACATGCATGAGAGAGAGGCGGTCCGCTCACCCGACCAACTATTGAGGCCACCCAAACCCTAGAAGAAAGAGCGTCGTTGTCGATCTACCCCCTCCCCGATAACTTCGACATGAGGGGGGACGTCGGGCATGCATGAGTGAGAGAGGAGGTCCGCTTGTCCGACCAACTATCGAGGCCATCCAAACCCTAGAATAAAGAGCGTTCTTGTTGATCTACCCCCTCCCTGATAACTTCGACATGAGAGGGGTTGTCGGACATGCATGAGAGAGAGGCGGTCTGCTTACCCGACTAACTATCGAGGCCACCCAAACCCTAGGAGAAAGAGCGTCGCTGTTGATCTATCCCGTCCCTACCCGACCAACTAGCGATATTGGGAAGGCTCTTGTTAAACTTCGTACCAAAAAGCTAATTAATTATCCTATCTGGGATGCCGTCGGACATTCATGAGAGAGGCAGTCCGGACGTCGGACATTCATGTTTGTATATTAATTGCCATGTTGTAACATTTGCAGAGACTATGGATCCAAGAGACGAAGAACAAGAACAGTTGTTGGGGGACATAATCCACGGCGGACGTGATATCTTGTCGTTTCTCAACGACACTGATGGTCTGGAAGGAGAGGATTATGATGGCTCCGGTGATCGAACAATGGAGGAGGAAGGACATGATCATGATGGCTCCGGTGACCGAATGCCGGAGGAAGAAGGAGACCATGATGATGGCTCCGGTGACCAATCGGAGGAGGGAGCTGTTGCAAAGTCCGGCGAGGTATATATATTAATTAAGTCTTGGCTCCGGTGACTAGCTAATTAATGCATTAATTATTTTCGTATGTACATATATTAATTAACTCTTCTTTCTTCTTTTATAGCCCTCCGGATCGAGCCAAACTTTGGTAACGAGACGAGGCCCGAAGAATAGGTTGCGCAAGGATGAAAAGTTCACGATCACAACACTCACGAACGATGGCCATCCGATTGAAACCAAGCGGACCAAGAACGCATTTTCTACTCAGTGCGGAGCTATTGTTAGGGACAACATCCCGATCAGCATCAAGCAATGGAATAAGCCTAAGGACGGCGCCCCTGAAGGTGATTATGTCACCGATAGACAGAAAAATGATCTTTGGACCGCGCTGAAGGCAAATTTCACCCTACCGCCAGAGGAGGATTCGAATAAGCCAATTATAGAGCCACTGGTCAAGGCGTGTGCTCTTAAGAAGATGGCAGATCTATTCAGGAGGTGGAAGAATGAGTTCAAATCAAAGTTTGTCGACAAAGGGAAGACTCCAGAATTCACCGTCCGATTTGAGAAGATAAGAGATTACTGGCCCACATTTGTGGACTACAAGACATCGGACAAGAGTAAGAAAATGTCCGAGACAAACAAGGTCAATGCTGCTAAGAAGCAGTATCACACGGGGTCAGGTAGCTACCTCAAAGCCCGACCGTTGTGGGACAAAGCTGAGAATGACCTGATTGCTAAAAACATCATACCACAGACATATAACTGGCCAGACCGTTCAAGGACTTGGTTCTTCGGGGTTGGGGAACTTTGGACCCTGAAACAGGGAAGTGCCATTGGACGGACGAGCAACTTGCAATACCCATGAACAAGCTTCAAAAGTATATCACCGCAGCACAGGAAGCGACGTTCATTCCCGACAGAGAGAAGGACGAGCTGACTGAGGCCCTAGGGAATGCTGAGCACCCTGGACGAACACGAGGCACACCAGGCTCCATTCCGTGGAAGGTTGGGTTTCTCGACGCAGGCGGTTACAGAAGCCGGGAGAGAAAGAGGAAAGCGGACCTGAGCGAAATTCAGAAGCTCAATGCAAGACTACAAAAGCTAGAGGAAGCTGAGAGCCAGCGAGCTGCCGGCCAACCATCTCAGCGGCACGAAGCTACCCCGCCATCTCAACAAAGAAGCAGCGTCACTTCCACGGACCCCATTCAGCCTAACTTCACGTCTCATAGCTACCCCGTGGATACTTTTCACTGTCGTCCGATTCCACATGGCTATGTTGTTGTGATGGTGGATGAAATAATGAAGGAATTTGAGGAGCTCGAGCTTGACCACTGTACAGGTGAAGGAGAGAATAAGTTGGTTCGTGCCCTGAGGAGTACATGTCTATGGAAGAAGGAGTACATCAAGCTTCCAAACTGGACGCCTCCGCCTCCTCCTTCTCCTCAGGCGAATCAAGGCACTCTAGCTCCTACTCCTCCTCCTCCTCCGGCGAGTGATCAGGGCACACCGCCTCCTTTTCCGGCTCCTCCGATGCGTGGGGGCACTCCACCTCCTCCTTCGCCTACTCCGGCACGTCGGAGCAGTATGCCTCCTCCTCAGCCTCGTCGGCAACGGCGAAAGACAGATGCCGCTGCTCCGGCTCCTCTGGCGCCTAATAGGCAACGACAGAAGGGAGCCGCCGCTGCTCCGACGGCTAGCAATACAAGCATAGGCAGGAGGGGATACAGATACGGTCCATCTCTCAAGCCTCTGGAAAAGTTACCATATGAGAGGACCGAGTCTGAAAACGAGGAGATATGTCAGGCCGAATTGACGGCCCATTTTGCAAGGAAAACTCCACCTCCGACAGAGAAGATAGATCCGGTGAAAGCGATGCACACTATCGATGCCTTGAAGCGACCACCACTGCCTCCGCCGGATTCCAACTTTGACCGCTATATTAAAAAGACATATCAAACTGCGTGCCGGTCGGGAAGTACTTCCAGTGATGCAAGGTTAGCAAAACGAAGAAGTGGGAAAAAAATTCCCCAGCTCGGCGAACAGGCGAACCAATCGTGCCCCCGCTCAAGGTGTCTAGCGATATCGTCGCTAATCATCCGAGGATGGTGCCCGATACCAAACCTGGTGATTACCTGAGCGATGATGTACAGTTTAAGCCGTTGGAGGTGGACGAATTCCGTTACCAGTACGAGCGGCCTCTCGTCAAATCTAATCATCCTCCTCTAACAACAATGATGCAAAAATTCCATAAATGGTACATGAAAACCTGCCACGAGTCTGGCCCAGATTCTTTGATACTGTCAGTTAAAGAGGAGCACAACCTCGTTAGAATAAAACTGTTGAATATTGAATTTGAGGAGATATTCCAGTTATACAATCAAAAGGCCCTCGACAAAACAATCGTGACTTGCTACTCTGTGTAAGTACTACTTCTGTAATTAAGTCTCTCTATGTATATAGCTCAGCTCTTTCATTGCATGCATATATAATTATCCTCACTACTATATTATGCAGATTGAAGATCGTCGAATGTAGAAAAGCACAAATCTATGACATTGGGTTCATTAACCCAAATGTCATACATGAATATAATTTTCAAAAGTATCCCACACAAACCGAGGACAACTTGCTACAATCGTTGATTAAAAATCAAAACAAAGGGATACTACTCATTCCTTACAACTTCAAGTGAGTGTTACTGTCTTGTGCATATTCGGTTTTCCTTATTACTCGAGGTTTATAGTAATGTAATTGATGAGTTATGCATGTGTGCGTAGTTTCCACTTTATTCTGCTAGAGATTCAGCTTGAGCGGGGTGTAGTAACCGTCTTAGACTCGAAACGAAAAGATCCCCAGGAATATGCGGACATGACTGAACTTCTCCAGAAGTAAGTTCAATCGATCATTATCGCATCATATTGGCAACTTTGTTCATTTCCTAATATCAATTAATTATTTTCTTTGTCTGCAGGGTTTGGAAAGAGTTCACAGCAATTGTTCCGGCACTGTCGGGGAAGCTGCGATTTACACACCCGAAAGTAAGTACTACTAGCTAGTTTCGCGTATCTCCCATTTATTCTAGTTTCATCAATACCATTTATCATGATTCATTATCAGTTTGATTGAACTCTATTTCTCGTAAGCTTGTGGCAGGAAACCGGAAATAATTTATGTGGATACTACGTTTGCGAGTTCATCTACAACACGACGACCCCTAAACGGGGCTACTCTGAAAAACAATTTCAAGTGCGTCAGCAATAATATTTACAATTTTATTTTATTACCATATATATGTATTGACCCCCTTTTTCAAATTAGATGTGGCAGATGCGGGATGAATTCCTACCACATGATTGCATACGAGCAATTCAAGAAAAATTGGCGGGATTCTTTCTTGACCACGTCATAAATAAAACCGGAGAATACGATCTGGAAGTTGACATTAGAATTTAGGGATTGTAAGAGATCTTATATTGTATATATGTAGTTAGTAGCGTCGGATATATATACGAAAACTTGTTATACGACCAATCTCTCGGAGAAAAAGAGGTCGGTCACTTCTATCTCTATATGTTCATGACGATCTTCTGTACTTAATGGTTCCTTCATTTGCTTACTAGCTAGCGTGTCAAGTTCTCTCTATAGTAGTTAGCGTCGACCAAGCACGGAGAAAGAAAGGACACTTCTCTCTATTAATTAGCTAGCTAAAACAATATAAAACTCCTAAATTAACCGTCCAAAACCCCCTAAACCCCCTTCCCTTTCAAAAAAAACTCAGCAACTGCTAGATGCTGACGCGTGGATGTCTTTTGGTCCCGGTTGGTGTTACCAATCGGGACTAAAGGACCTCCTGCCTGGGCTCCCCGCAGAGGCTACATGAAGCCCCTTTTGTCCCCGATTGTAAGAAAACCGGGTCTAAAGGTATTGGACTTTAGTCCCGACCATTTAGTCCCGCCGGGACAAATGGACCTTACGAAACGAAATAAATGGACCTTTTTCTAGTTGACGGCGATGTACAGAAGGGGGTCCGGTTGCACGACGACATATGGACAGAGCGGTGCAACAGCGAACGTACATGCGGGGTAGGGCTAGATCGTGGCGGCGGCGGCGCGAAGGGTTGTGAGACAAAAAATTTTTGCATTCATGTCGGTTATGCACGTCACATGCGAGTACCCGACGGGCGAAAATCTCTCCTGCGATCGCGACGTGACATTCAGATCACAACGGCCCACTAACGCCATTGTCAGGGATTCACCTCCTTAAATATCTTTGTGTACTCGATGTACACTATTTTAAGGATTTGTAGGGTCACTATGAATTTTCACCGGTTCCGAACTAACAAAAGTTTTTACAAAAAATGCACTGACGACTCATGTATTTTTTAAAATTCTAAAATTAATTTAATTTTTAATTTGTTACAAATACGAGGGGTTTCGGTAAGGGCGGAAGGGTTCTTGTCAACCAACATTTTTTGTCGCATCAGTTAGATGTGCTTGATTTTTTTCCACACTCTACGATCACCGATACAATCATCTCTCTTAATTTTCACTGATTTCTGACGTTATATGCATTTTTTAAGGTTTTTCATGCGAAAAACACGAATAAACAGTTACTGACACAACGTGCATTTGGTCATCGATTTCGTTTAAATTTTGTGTGGGCCACTCGGATGGGCATTCATACGTGCTGACCAAACTTGGATATATTTGATAAATGTATGCATGTACATAATGTACAATCCACGGGTGTCGGTACAGGCGAAAGGGGTGTTAGAATGCGATGATGTTTCTCCTCTTCATCAAACGGATCCAATTCTTTTTCACACGCTCTAATGATCATCACAACGAGTCACGCCAATTTTAATGATTTTTGATATTCCGTGCATTTTCTATGATTATCAATGCGTAAACACATAAAAACAGTTGTGGAGGTGACACGATGTGCGTTTGTTCGCCGATTTCGTTTAAATTTTGCGTGGGCCATTTGGATGGGCATTCACTCGTGCTGGCAAAAGTTGGATAGATTTGATGAATGCATGTTTTACATCATCTGCAACCCACGGGTGTCGGTACGGGTGGAAGGGGTGTTATAATGCGATGATGTTTCTCTTCTTGATCAAACGGACCCAATTTGTTTCACACGCCCTAATGATCATCACCAGGAGGCGTGCCAATTTTTTAAAATTTCTAACATTCCATGCATTTCCTATGATTATCAATGCGTAAACACGTAAAAACAGTTGTCGGAGGTGACACGATGTGCGTTTGTTCGCCGATTTCGTTTAAATTTTGCGTGGGCCATTTGGATGGGCATTCACTCGTGCTGGCAAAAGTTGGATAGATTTGATGAATGCATGTTTTACATCATCTGCAACCCACGGGTGTCGGTACGGGTGGAAGGGGTGTTATAATGCGATGATGTTTCTCTTCTTGATCAAACGGACCCAATTTGTTTCACACGCCCTAATGATCATCACCAGGAGGCGTGCCAATTTTTTAAAATTTCTAACATTCTATGCATTTTCTATGATTTTTCATGCGAAAAATACAAAGAAAAACTTACCGTACATGAAGCAAAGTGCGTTTGGTGTTGATTTTGTTCAAATTTTGTGTGGGCCACTTGGATGGGAATTCACACGTGCTGGCAAAACTTGGATATATTTGATGAATGTATGCATGTACATCATATGCAACCCACGTGTGTTGGTATGGGCAGAAGGAGTGTTATAATGCGATGATATTTCTCTTCTTCATCAAACAAACCCAATTTTTTCACACACTTTAATGATCGTCAAAAGGAGGCACATCAAATTTTTTTAATTTCTAACATTCCATGCATTTCTACGATTTTTCATGCGAAAACACACAAAACAATTGCCGGACGTGACACAACGTGTATTAGGCCATCGATTTTGTTTACATTCTGCGTTGGCCATTTCAATGTGCATTCACTTGTGCTGGCAAAAGTTGGGTATATTTGATGAATGTATGCATGTACATCATGTGCAACCCACGGGTGTCAGTACAGGCGGAAGGGGTGTTATAATGCGATGATATTTCTTCTCTTCATCAAACAAACCCATATTTTTTTCACTGTCTCTAATGATCATCACAAGGAGGCACACCATATTTGTTTAATTACTGACATTCCGTGTATTTTATATAATTTTTCATGCGAAAACACGCAAAAACATTTGCCGGACGTGACACAACGTGCGTTTGGTAACTGATTTTGATTAAATTTTGCCTGGGCCATTTGTATGGGCATTCACAGGTGCTGGCAAAAGTTGGGTAGATTTGATAAATGTATGCATGTACATCATGTGCAACCTACCGATGTCGGTACGGACGGAAGGGATGTTATAATGTGATGCTGTTTTTCCTCATCGTCAAATGGACCCAAATTTTTTTCACACGCCGTAATGATCATCGCAAAGAGACACGACAATTTTTTTTGAATTTCTGCCATTAAATTATTTTTCTATATTGTTTTTGCTGATGAAACCCTATATAATAAGCCAGGTGTGCCGCAACATGCTTACAAGTGTTGAAAATCATTGAAGCTTTGTATTTATGATGATAATAGGCATGTCCACCTTCTTGCAAAATTTGTTGTCAGTCGAAAGATGTCTAAAACTTGATCATCTTTAGCACGCCCTATTCGGGTAGGCCGAAGGGGTCTATATGAAAGAAGATTATTTTTCGACATCATTCAAATTGACCCGGAATTTTTCTTTATCATGACAAGCAGACATGCAAAGATTCAATACTTTCTAACGTTACATGATTTTTCTTTAATATTCTAGATGATCAAACCCTATAGAATAGGCCGGACGTGCAGCAACGTGCCTACAAGTGTTGGAAATCGTTGGAACCTTGTATTTACGATGACAATGTGCATGTCCACTTACAAAATTTGATGTCATTCGGAAAATGTCAAAAATTTATCATATTGAGCGCGACCCGTTTGGGTAGGACGAAGGGGTTTATCTGAAATAATATTTTTTTAACCCTAATACTAATGTCCACACGTGTGGCACGAAGCAACATGACCCAAACGCCTCCATTACCATTCATTTTGCCACGTCAAAACAGATGACATCAGTGGGAATCTTTTTGGTTTGGGCTTAAAAATATTTTATCTCCTAATTAAAAAATATATTAAAAATCCGTTTTCATCATTAAATCCGTCTCGACGAGATCTTCAAAACTAGATCCCATGATGATATGTTTCTATGAAACTTTTTTCTGGCAAAAAGTTGCCATGATGTTTACACTAAAGTTGCCATGACATGTTCTATCTATTTTTAATCGTTCAAATTGAGCCGGAGTTTTTCCACAGCCCTGCATCATCATGGGAAGGAGGCATGTGAAGTTTTTAGAATTTCATTTTCGTTCGGTAAATTCTTAAAAATTAAAATGAAAATAATAACAATGCAAAAAACATAAAGAAATATTTAATTAAACATAGCGATATTACATTTATATTATATTCGAACACTAACATAATATTCTTCGAGGAACACAACATGAAATTTAATTAAACATAGAGAAATATTACAAAGTTCAAATAAACATAACGAAATTTATTAAACTAAACCCTAATCTAAAATTCGTCGTCCGACGTGCCGAGGTCGATGAAGTCAGCCACCTCCGCCGCGCCGTCTGCCGCTGTAACACCGCCGCCGTCCTCGTCGTCGGAGCTGCTCCGAGGACATCCCAGTCAATGCCGTCGTCGTCCTCCTCATCTTTGTTGGCCTCATGTGCCTCCCCTGCCAGTGCCGCGGCAGCTGCTGCCGCCTCCATCGCCGCCGCTGCTTCGATAGCCGCCGCGGTCTCTGCGACCTCCCTCGCCGCCGCGGCAGCCACCTCCGCCGTCACCATCGCCTGAGAGTCACGCAGAGCGACGAGTAGCCCCGGATTGTCGTCGGGGTCGTTGTCCTCTGGGAGGACCACTTGCTCCGGTGGGAGGTCAGGAGAGAGAGGTCGGGGGTTTGGACGGCGGAGAAAGGGGCGCTGGGGCTTTATGTAGCCCACCAAAGGGCGACGGGCAGGTAGGCGGCATTACTCCCCCGGAGTAAAGGCGTCGCCTCGGGAGACGGCAGGCCTCGGAAGCTGGCGGTCATCACGACGGTTAAGAGCGACGAATGTGCGTCGTCATCAGGATTTAATCCGACGGCGACTGCAGGCACAAGTGGGATTAATGGCGGCGGCCTCGAAACCAACGGGCCATCTAGAACCGACGGCACGCGGTTTGACCACAGTCACGCACGATGCGGGGCTGATGCGCGGACGCCACACGTCGCGCCAGCTGACGCGGGGTACATGTCGTGTCGTACATGTACGATGCCTACGCGGCGTCCGTACCTGAACGCCGGTACGCCGCCCGGACCTGCTTATGTGCGCCACGGGGCTGACGCGCGTACGTTGGCCCAGAGGAATTGACTGTTCTACCTTTTTTTATGAAAGGGTACGGAGCGATCTGGATCGTCGTTGTGTCCGGAGAGATTGTATTGAAGAAGAAGAAGAAGTGTAAATATGAAGGTTAGTTCACATTGACATATCCGAAGATAACAAACCTGGTCAACATGTCTGATCACAAAAAGGAGAATATTAGCAGATAAATTATTTAAGGAAGTACACTAATCAGAAATGGAATAGCACGAAAACATACCGACCAACTGGCCCTCACGCGGAACGTAAGCGGATGTTGCTATCTGGCACCATGAATAAATTCCCGCTGTAAACTTTCTCCGATATACGATTTGCTCAATCTACAAAACAGAGTTACATATATGCAGGGAAGGAGAATATTAGATGGAGAACCTCACACGAGCATAGCTTAACTTACTTCCATTGATGTAGCCAAATAATAGTGTCAATCCTTCCCTGCAAAAATAAAATAAAATTGTGTCAATCCATCCTATAAAAATATAAGACGAACCCAAGAGACGCCTGTAAGTTATATATTTTTTCCCCAATAGAACAACCAGATGAGGCTTTGGATGAATTTGCAGACAACACGAGGAGGAGATGTGGCAAACAATATGTGGTCCTACCACCGGACCTGCGTCTGTACATGGATCTAAAGTTCAGGACGTACTGTACTACTAATAAGTGTCGTAAATTTAATATCAAGTTACTATAAATTTAGTACTAAAGCAGTTACGCTTATTTTAGAACGATGAGAGTATTTTACATGAAAACTTGACCATCGTAAACTAATAAGAGTTTCACTATATTCTATTCTCTTCGTCCGGAATTACTTGTCGCACAAATAAATATAAATGAATATATCTAGAACTAAAATACATCTAAATACATCTATTTTTATGACAATTATTTTCGGACGGAAGGAGTATTGATCAATTTATTCATGGTGCATGTTCATTTTCACTAAAGATTCATGATTTTTGCCGTCAGGATGAGGTTGTCTAGTTACTCCCTACCTCCAATACAGTGCAATTGAAATTATTTTAGGGTTGTGTGGTCAGCGAACATCATTCCGGAGCATATTTTCAGAGTAAGCACTTTTCGTCTAATGAATTATCTCGGATCAAACCACTCGAAGGAATGCACAAGAATCTAGTAGCCCCAAAAGGTAAATTAAGAAGAAAAAAACAGGTGAACTATATTACCTGTAAATCTGAGCTGCCAAAACCAATTATGACCTTGTATACTGATCATAGGTGTCCACCTTTATTAAATAACTATGAACTTTGGTAATATATAATCAAAGTGTGGAACCTGAAAAGTAATATGTGGGCTTCCCGCCTTGACTTAATTATGTAGCTTGGGCATAGTACTAAGTTTTGTATCTTTTCTGTAGACTTAACTATCGTAAATTAATTCAAATTATTACATTACATAGTATTTCCTTCGTCTCAAAAAAAGTGACGCGGTCTAAATGTACTAAGACTGTGACACTTATTTTCAGACGAAGAGAGTACTAAGTTTTGTATCCTTCCTGGAAATGTGACCATAGTAAATTAATCCGAATTATATACAATATTGACCAATTTATTCATGGTGCATGTTTAATTTTACTAAAGATTCATGAATTTTGTCCGTTACGTTCACCCATCGCCACAACAGTGCAATTGAAATTCTTTCAGCATTTAATTGTAGGCAATCGCCCTTGGGTCACATGCCGACACAAACAGACCTATCTGTTTAGTACCACCGGTCAAAAGTGCATATCCTTTTATAAGTGCAATCCGTTATTGATATTATTTTTGTTGTTTCAATTGCCAGGTAATGCTAATATGAATAGGCTTGGGCCAATCTTGGACACTGATTATTTTTCCATGTATGATCAATTGATAATTTGGGAATGGATGTTGTATATACCTTACCGATGAATGTGTGCAGCCCCTACCCTGCCTGTGTGGATCAAGGTAGCATTCCTCTTTCCCACAGAACCACATGAGAGCTCATGTGGGCATCACACATGGGCAGTAGGACTTTTGAATCCATCATATGACTAAAGATATTCTCCGCTAGGGATTTCCAATCTATATGCAGTTAGAAAAACAAGATGCGCATGTGTCTTAATATGTGGTGTTTTTAGGCACTCGGTTGTTTTAAATAGCCACCTATAATCCCACTATAGCCTTGTTATAGCTTTTTAACCAGGGTGCCCTTAAATGGTATGCATGTAGAATAATCCGCAAATAGCCTGCAATAGCCTACTATAACCCCGCTATAGCTGATTTGGTGAACCACAACTATTTGGCATAGCCCGCTATTTGAAACATTGGTTGGTATATATGTGTGCTAATTAATTTTGGGGCAAAACAATCAACAAGTGATGAAGATATCTTGATAGCTTGCACTGTATGAAGTCGCAAGAATTCGATGTGTTTGCTAGGGCAGCTCTGGAACAAATCAACCACAAGTTAATGGATACAACACTGAGTTGCTGCTAATATATATGGATTAATTATTGGTCAAAACCTTAATGCCTCAATGACTCAAAATAACCTTACGTTTTGAAATGGATGGAGTTACCCCACATATATAACTTGCCATTTCATTGTGAAATGTGTACTACGGACGACAAAGTGGTGTGCTACTTGCACATTGGCAGGAATCAAATCAAATTGAATATGCTTTGATATTTGTGTGGATCGGGACCTAACTTGTGAAAAATAGTACAAGGTGTGACGTTTACTGGATTCCAAAACTTCGTATGGTACACACAAGAAACACCCATTTGCAAGAAAAATATTGTAGCCCTTTCACAGGTTACAGATGTGGAAGCAGGTGGCATGATATATTTAGCTCAGGAAATGGCCGTGCTCATCGATCAGCATGCACTTTGCCTCCTTAATTTTCTACTAGTTACATGAGTTAATCTGCAAGTTGCATATTTGGACGAGTAGCTAACTATACTTTCTTACTTCAGTTCATTCATATGTAGGGGCCTCCAGGGGCAGTACATGCTAACACACAACGGTGTCATCACCACCATCATCACCTTCCCTCATCTATCTACAACGGTCCACTCTCCCGCATTCCAATGTACCCCCTACTTGAACATGGTGCTTAATGTTATATATTATTATTCAATGATGTGTGGCTATCCTATGATGTTTGCGTAGTTCGTTTTTGTCCTATGGGTTGATTGATGATCTTGGTTGGTTTGAGTTGTATGTTGATATGGTGTTGTCCTATGGTGCCCTCCATGTCGGGCAAGCGTGAGGCATACCCATTGTAGGGTGTGGCACTATGTTTATGATTCACTTATAGTGGCTGGCTAGAGTGACAAAAGCTTATACCCGAGTAAGCGGATTGTTGCGCATGGGAGTAAAGAGGATGTGAAGTTGAACGCAATGGTTGGGTTTAACTTAATGATTGCAACTAGTTAAGGATGCTTAATAGACTTTAAATTATAAATGCATATGATCCAAGTACGGAAAGTATGTTAGTGTATGCCTCTCCCTCATATACAACTGCAACAATGATGTTGGTCGTGTTATCAACTATCTAGGACAATCTTGCAAATCCTACAATCACTTTTCCACACACGCTATATTTACTTTATTGTTCTTTTATTAAAACAACACCTGAACTTTTATTTCCACCTTCTTTATTACCTTGCAAAACTATCTACAAAGTACTCATAGTTTTATTCTCGTAAAGTAGTTTCATACTTGTTCTAGGTAAAGTAAGTGTTAGCATGCATAGAGTTGTATCAGCGGTCGATAGAACTAGATACAATATCAATTCTACCTTTAGATTCTCATTGGTTTCGACACTCTTACTTATTGAAAAAGGCTATAAACGGTCTCCTATACTTGTGGGTTACAAGACCTTTTTCTGGCACCGTTGCTGGGGAGGAATAGCGTAGCGGTTCATATTCTCGTGTGTGCTTGTTTGCTTTATCACTATGTAATTTTTATTTTATGTTATAAGTTGTTTTATATATTTAGTTATGGACAACACGAAACACCAAATTTTTTAGCTTTACTTGCTGCTCATGGAGACGGGGAACCTCCCAAAACCCTCGATGTTGCTTATGTGGAAAACATTAAATACTACTTTGATAATCCTGAGAAATCCCATTCAACTTGATAATGGGAGACATGTTGGATCAACATGAGTACTTTAGGGATTATCGCTTGTCTCAAGAAGGGAAACACTTATGGGATCAAATTAAAATGTTGCGTTGGTATGCTTGGACTTCATACTTGAGATGTGATTATACTTGTTGCTCTAAGATTTAGGGTCTACACCTTCCCTTTCAATGTGAATTTAAAGATAATGAAACATTGGCTTCTTATCCTAATGGTATATATGATTACTATGATGTGGAACAAATAAAAGATTTGTTTGCTTTAAAGGGTGCTTATGAAATTGAAGCGTTCTTTGAGAAATATGATAACTATGATGATATTGTTTACAAATCTGATTTTTTTAAATATTTCTATGAGAATTATGAATACAATGCCTGTATTAATAAATTTATTGAGAGAATGTTTGTTGCTGGAATCTATGCAAGAAGAGATTGTTGAAACTGTGAGCTCATTAGATGAAAAGGATGAGGAGGAGAGCGAAGAACAAAAGGAGGAAGAGCGGATTGATCACCCATGCCCACCTTCTAAAGAGAGTAACTCTTCAACTCATATATTGTTTATTTTCCCTTCATACATACCGAAGGATGAATGCTATGATGATTGCTATGATCCCTTAGATTCATTTCAAATATTCCTTTTTGATGAATTTGATGCTTGCTATGCTTGTAGCCATGATGCCAATATGAATTATGCTTATGGAGATGAACTTTCTATAGTTCCTTATGTTAAGTATGAAATTGTTGCTATTACACCCACACATTATAGTCCTATTATCGTTTTGAATTCTCCCAACTACACCATATCAGAGAAGTTTTCATTTATTAATGACTATATTGATGGGTTGCGTTTTACTATTACGAACGATCATTTTGATGAATATAATATACATCTGCTTTATGCTCCTACTTGCAATTATTATGAGAGAGGAACCAAATCTTCCCATCTTTATGTTTCCAATAAGATAAAATTGCAAGAAACTACTCATGCTATGGACTGGCCTTTACTTTGTGTGAATGAATTGTTCTTTTATGACATGCTAATGCAAAGGAAGAGAGTTAGACTTCGTTGTTACATGATATATATGACCTTGTGCTCACTACTAAATTACAAATCATTGTTAATGAAAATTAGCTTTCATATATACTTTGGGATCTGGGTGGATTAGTTACTTGAGCACTATATGCCTAACTGTTGGAAATACGCTCTAGAGGCAATAATAAATTGGTTATTATTATATTTCCTTGTTCATGATAATCGTTTATTATCCATGCTATAATTGTACTGATTGGAAACTCAAATACATGTGTGGGTACATAGACATCACTGTGTCCCTAGTATGCCTCTAGTTAACTAGTTCGTTGATCAAAGATGGTCAAGGTTTCCTGGCCATAGACATGAGATGTCATTTGATAGCAGGATCACATCATTAGGATAATGATGTGATGGACAAGGCCCAAACTATAAACATAGAATATGATCGTATCAATTTATTGCTATAGTTTTCTGCATGTCAAGTATTTGTTCCTATGACCATGAGATCATGCAACTCACTGACACCGGAGGAATACCTTGTGTGTATCAAATGTCACAACGTAACTGGGTGACTATAAAGATGCTCTACAGGTATCTCCGAGGGTGTCTGTTGAGTGGGTATGGATCAAGACTGGGATTTGTTACTCTGTGTGATGGAGAGGTATCTTAGGGCCCACTCGGTAATACAACATCACAATAAGACTTGCAAGCAATGTGACTAAGTGTTAGCCACGGGATCTTGTATTACGCAACGAGTAAAGAGACTTGCCGGTAACGAGATTGAACTAGGTATAGAGAAACCGACGATCGAATCTCGGGCAAGTAACATACCGATGAACAAAGGGAACAACGTACGGGATTAACTGAATCCTTGACATAGAGGTTCAACCAATTAAGATATTCATAGAATATGTAGGAACTAATATGGGCATCCAGGTCCTGCTATTGGTTATTGACCGTGGAGGTGTCTCGGTCATGTCTACATAGTTCTCGAACCCGCAGGGTTTGCACACTTAAGGTTCGGTGACATTTCGGTATAGTAGAGTTATGTATGGTGGTGACCGAAGGTTGTTCGGAGTCCCGGATGATATCCTGGACATCACGAGGAACTCCGGAATGGTCCGGAGGTAAAGATGATATATAGGAAGTCCTGTTTTGGTCACCGAAAAAGTTTCGGGTACTTCGGTAGTCTATTGGGAGTGCCGGGAGGGTATCGGGGGCCACTGGGAGGGGTGTGTCGACCCAACGGACCTCATGAGCTGTGGGAGGAGTCAAACCAGTCCCTAGTAGGCTGGACGAACCCCCCACTAAGGTCAATGGGGTTAGGTGTAGGAAAATCCCAAAGGAGGAAAGGTGTAAAATGTTTCCAAATGGAGAGGAGGAATCCTACTCCTAGTAGGATTGGAGTAGGACTCCTCCACCTCATATTTCGGCCAATCCTTGAGGGTTTCAGGCTGCCTCCTCCCCTCCCTACCTCCTATATATAATAGAGGATTTAGAAGTGAGAGCTAACCCTAATTGCCATGTGCTGCCCTCTTCTTCCCTAGATCAGTTTCTCCTCTAGATCAGTTCTGCGGTGCTTAGGAGAAGCCCTACCGGATTAGTTCACCACCACCGCCACCACGCCATTGTGCTACCGGAGAACTCACCTACCTCTCCGCTCCCTCTTGCTAGATCAAGACGGCAGAGATTGTGATCGAGCCATACGTGTGCTTAATGCGGAGGTGTCATCCATTCGACGCTAGATCGGAAGGATCGCGACTGGACTGCGGGACGGATCGTGATTGTATCGCCGGACGGATCGTGATGGGATCATGAGACGGATCATGATTGGATCGCGGGACAGATCGTGATGGGATCGCAGGACGGCTTGCGATTTGGATCGCGAAGACATTCGACTACACCAACCGCGTTTCTTAACGCTTCCCGTTTAGCCATCTACAAGGGTATGTAGATCCACTCTCCCTCTCGTACATGCTCATCACTGTGGATATATCTTGCGTGTGCGTAGGATTTTTTTTGTTTCCCATGCAACGTTCCCCAACACTAGCTTAATGGCTTTAAAGAAAGCGCTGCCAGGGAGACAACCCGGAAGTTTTAGAGAGTCATTTTATTATGTTGTGTGCTTTTAAAATAATGAAAAAGAAAAAATAAAGTGGTGAACGTAAAACTTTTTCAAAAAGAAAAGTGAAAGTGAGAAGGACGAGCACCGTTGAAGTGGGGGGTAGCTTTGAACTTCGTTCATGCCCATGAAAACTTTGTGAATATTGATTACATAAAATTTTCAATGAATAATTATCCCCTTGTATAAATCTATTGTATTCTTAAAATTATGCGCCAATAATTTACCCTTAGGATGTTTTAATTGCTTGTTTGATATGTGTTGTGCAATAATTTGGCTGCAGTGTTTAATTTTTCATATTTTTCTAGAACGTAAAAATTTTCTGAAATTTTTACAAACTACTTCTATATAATTTTTTTACCAGTTCCTAATTTTTCAGATTTTTTAAATGCATCATTCGCATGTTTACAGACTGTCCTGTTTTTCAAAGATTGTTGTTATAGTTGCTTTGTGTGCTTATGTTTGAGTTCTTGTGAGTCCCATTTACTTGGGAGGCATAGAATTGTGATAGTGTACAGTAGGTAACATAATATTATGATTATTCAATAACTTGATGGCAGGACGGTATGGGATTTGGTGTTATATGTACTAACATTTCTAATAAATGTTTTGTTAAGTTTTGTATGGATGAAGTGTTCAAAGATTGAGGAGGGAGCGATATGAGAGGAATAAGGAGATGCAAGAGTTCAAGCTTGGGATCCCAAAGGCACCCTAAGTAAATATTCAAGAAAACTCAAGCTTCTAAGCTCGGGGATGCTTTGAAAGGCATCCCTCTTTCTTCTTCAAAATTTATCGGCATGTCTCAGTTTTTGTTTTGTTCACATGATATGCGTAAATTATTGGAGCGTCATGTGCCTTTTATTTTCCTTTTATCAATGCACCGTGCTAGTATGCAAAAGTCCATGGTTGATTTATAGAATGCTCTTTACACTTTACTTATATCTTTTGAGTATGGCTTTATAGAATGCTTCATGTGCCTCACTTATATCATTTGAAGTTGGATGCCTGTTTCTCTACATATACAAAACCGTTATTTGTAGAATGCTCTTTTGCTTCACTTATATTTATAAGAGCATGGTCTTTTGTAGAAATAATTAAACTCTCATGCTTCACTTATACCTATTTAGTGAGTCAACATGAATTGGTCATTTACATGGTTAGTCATAAAATCCTACATAAAACTTGTAGATCACTGAATATGATATGTTTGATTCCTTGTAAAAGTTTTGCAATATTAAGATGGTAATATGTCGGGGTACTAGTGAATTATTGCGATGAAGTGGAGCATAATTTATCCGTGATTGAAATCCTTTGTGTTATTATAATCGGGGGCCCGCGATGGTTAACTCATACTAACCTCCTTCCTAGGGGCATGCGAGTAGTGCCTTGCTTAGAGAGATCTAATAAAATCTTGCAATAAAGTGTGTGAGTTCTTTATGACTAATGTGAATCCATAGATATACACACTCTCACCTTCACATATGTGCTAGCCTCTTCGGTACCATGCATTGCCCATTCTCACATCGAGGATCGGTGCAACTTTGGCATGTGCATCGAAACCCCGTGACATGATACGCTCTATTGTGCGTAAGACCATTATATCTTCCTCAAAGCATCCACCATACTTATTTATCATGTCATTTCCGTAGCCATTCCGAGATATATTGCCATGTAACTTCCACAGTCACATCATATGACTTGTACTTCCATTGTCATATTGCTTTGCATGATCAAATAAGCTAACATAGTATTTGTGGAAAATCCACCATCCATCAATTTTTATACATGATACGCGTGATCATTGCACATCCTAGTACACTCCCACAGACATTCATATAGAGTCATACAGTTTTTCATGTTAAGTTGTAAGTAAATAAAAGTGTTATAATCATCATTATTTAGGATGATGGAGACAATGATTCCCCACAAGTCAGGATGAGACTCCGGACGACAAATAAAGGAAAGAGAAAAAAGAAAATAAAGGAGAAAAAGAGGAAAAAGAAGAAGAAGAAAATGAGAGAAAAGAGAGAAGGGGGCAGTGCTACTACCTCCTATTCCACACTTGTGCCTCAAAGTGGCACCATGTTCTTCATATAGAGAGTCTCTTGTTTTGTCACTTTCATATGCTAGTGTGAATTTTTCATTATAAAACTTGGCTCGTATATTCTGTTGATAGGCTTCCTCAAATGCCCGAGGTCTTGATGAGCATGCAAGTTAGATGCACACCCAATTAGCTTAACTTGAGATTTCATAGTCCTTTCATACGCCTAGTTGATGTGAGACTTCCTTCTCCACTTTCACCCCATTGATACCTACAACCATGTTCTATTCCACCCATGTGCTATATCCATGGTTCATGCTCATATATTGCGTGAGTAATAAAAAGCTGAAGCGAATTAAAAAGTATGATCCAATTGCTTGGTTTGCCACCGAGGTTCTCATGATTTATACTTTATGCGAGGAAACCAAACATGACAGGCTATATGACTTTGTAGGGATAATGTTCTTTAGCATTTCTATTTTGAAAGGACATGATTGTTTGCTAATAAAACTTGAGTATTGATGTCTTTATCTCAAATGATAGACTATTGCCTTGAATCACTTATATCTTAATATTCATGCTATGATTAGACTTTTGTTCAAGATTACGTTAGTAGAATTACACAAAAATTATCTTTTTATCATTTACCTACTCGAGGATGAGCAGGAATTAAGCTTGGGATGCTGATACGTCTTCGTTGTATCTATACCTTTTTATTATTTCATGCCAATGTTCTACAACTTTCATATACTTTTGGCAACATTTTATATTATTATTAGGACTAACTTACTTATCTAGTGCCCAGTGGCAGTTCATGTTTCATGTGTGTTTTTTGTTTCGCAGAATATCCATATCAAACAAATTCCAAACGCGATAAAAATTTATGAAGATTTTCTTGGAATATATGTGAATTTTGGGAAGAAGAGTCAACGCAACACGCTTCCCGTGGGCCCCAATGTTGGTGTCAAAACCGGCGGATCTCGGGTAGGGGGTCCCGAGCAGTGAGACTAGAATCGATGGTAATAGGAGCTGAAGGAGACAATGTTTACCCAGGTTCGGGCCCTCCTATGGAGGTAATACCCTACGTCCTGCCTAATTGTATTGATGATATGTGTGTTAAAGAGTTGATCTACCTCGAGATTGAATAGCTAAACCCTAGATGAGTTGTCTTTTGTCTACAACCTAAAACCCTCCGGCTTATATAGACGCCGAGGGTACCTAGGGTTTACACATGATCGATTACACGTCGAAGGAAAACATGCCTATCTCCTATAGACAACTTGGAGGACACGCCACGGCTCCTTGAAGCTTCCACCCTGGCGACGGGGCCTTCGCTCATCCAACAGCCCACACGGTCCGGCCCGTGAGAAACAGGTCGGCTATCCGAGGATCCCTTAAACCAGGACTCTCTCAGTAGCCCACGGACTATCCTCCAATGCCAAAGTATATCCGAATAATCTTTGTGCATCAAGGTCTTTGGTTTGTGAGGCGAGTCCCTCTACTCCTTCTTGTTCGGCAACTGACCAGTCATCGGTGAAATCCCAAGCGTCACGAGCTCGCCGGGTCTATTATAATAACCACCAGCTTTTCTCGATTTTCGCGCATCGTGGGGAGACGAGCGGTTCAATGATTTTTTTTACAATACTACTCTTCCGCAATGGAAGCACCACCCATTTGAATAGAATCGTGGTTTAGACCACATCTTCTTCCTTCTCCCCATCAGAAAAAACCCTTAGCGGAAAATCACCACGAAAAACATGGCGAGCGCCCCAGCTCTTCCTCGCGCCCCAACGACTCCCGTCCCGGGGATTGGACCAGTTGCTCCGTATCGCTCCTGCGACTGCGCAATATGGAGACCCAGGGGTACCTCCCTTCTTCAGATCTGGCGGTGACCCGTGTAGGTTTATCCTCTTTTAACAACGAAGTTTTCGCGAAGAATTTCCCCAATCCACAAAGGGGGGAACGTGTATGCCTCGTTCCCTTTCTTCTGTGGGGTCTCTGATTTCCCATTCACCCGTTATTGAGAGGCTTATTAGAATTTTATGGGATCCAGCTCCACCATCTCACCCAGGGTCTATCCTGCACATCTCGGGCTTCGTCGTCCTTTGCGAGATGTTCCTGGGCTGCGAGGCACATTTTGATCTGTGGAGGAAGTATTTCTACCTCGTCCCTCGAACTCGGGACAAGACAATCTGGGGGTCAACGGAGCCGAAGTATGCCGCATAGCGGTATGGGGTATCCGGTGGGAACACCGAAGGAGTCTGAAGAATGGTCTTTGGAATGGTTTTATATTGAAGATGCACCCCCCTATTCGATCCAGCTCACAGGGGTCTTCCCGAGTACTCCCACACCCCCTTGAAGAAAAGGTACAACTGGCGGCTGAAGAGTTCGTCCCAAGAGGACAGCGTTGAAGTGCAACGCTTGGCAGACCAGGTGAGGATACTTGCCCACCACAATCTGACATGACCGATATCATGGCCGCCGCCATCACCTGGTGCGTGCAGCCTCTTCAACAGAGGATACACCCCTTGTGGTGTTACAACGGGATAAGCGACACCACACGATCCTGAAGACTGGGTCCTGCCGATCAGAAAACGTTAACCCCCGCACTTGCCGACTTATACAAAGGGGAGCAAGAAGATTTTACTCGGCGGTCGACAAAGGAGAGATATTCAAGCCACAAGACCATCGAATGGGTAAGCCTTTCACCTATGTGAACACAGTTTGGGTTTCCATTTTGTCCCTTTTTTGACCAAAGTCTTTAACTTCATGTGAACAAGACTGGAGAAGCTTCGTCCAGACAGTTAACTGTCCGGCTCCTCAGCTCGAAGACTATTCCCATGATGATGATCCGGGCTTTCATGAGGACCTGGACCTGTCAATTGAGTTTGAAGATGGGGTCTTCTACCAGGAGTGTCTCGACCGCTCCAAGGTGGCTATCATAGCCGATTACCCTGGATCGTTCCCTTCTCCTGCAACAAACAAGAAGAACAAAAGCTCGTCCCGCAAAAGGGAAGCATCCTCCAATGCCCCGGACACGCCGGCTCCTACTCCCCAGCTCCATCGATCCTCCCGTCATATGTCAGCAACGGAAGCAGTGCCCAGATCGGAAAGCAACATGGATCCGACGAACAAGCCGGCTGTGAGGACGAGTCCATCTACTTGCTCAACCCAAAGGTATTTTGTTCGATTGTTTGTTTACTATCACAACGGATAGAGCCTCACAACAGATTTTATATCGAAATACTCAGGCGAAAAGCCTAGACTTCTCCTGCCGAAGAGGTTGCCAGGGTGTCCATAGGTGCTCAAAATTCTAGAGCTATGACTCGTGCCGAACCTGCTATAGAGGTTCCCATGGCCAATTCCGTCTCCTGCCGATTCTGGTGACGTTGTGTCTGTTACCAAATCAGAAGTAGGAAGCGACATGAATCATCGGTGACGACGAGAGGCCCTGCGTCACCCAGTATTCTCCGAACAAGAGTTCGGTGCTCTACGCACAGTGGACACGCACATCGGTGCTGCCCGAGCTGGGTTGGGAGAAGCTATGAAATTAATATCGTCCAGCCTGTAGGTAAATAATCGGTTTTGTAGAGTACGAATACTCATGTAAACCCAGTAGCCCCCGAGACTTAAATTGGTCGGAACGACCGAATTAAGGGTCTCTGTGTTGTTTTATTGCTAATGTAAGCCTCGAAGCAGCAGAGCGAGCAACTAGACAAGGAACTAGAAGACAACTGAACAGAGGTGGAATCTATGAAGGCCGAACTGGAGCAAGTGAAGAGCTTTACTCGGGAGGAACATGGTGAGTATATCCATGCTGCTAATGTTAGTATATTCCCGTGCTAACGCAGGGATACTCTTTAGAAGCTGAATCAATAGGGAAAATGCAAAAAGATTTGGATGCAGCCCAAGAATCTCAGCGATATGCCGAGTCCCAGCACGAGTCCGGTTGTCGTGTTTTGAACCATCTCCAGGCGAAGAATAAACAACAGGCTGAAGAAATTTAGAGCTTAAGAATTCAATTGGGCCAGTCCCAAGAAGAGAACCAAAAACTACATAGGGGCATGCTCGGTAAGTGCAATTCTACCGTCGAGAAGTACTTCTTACAAATGAAGCATAATGGGCATGCCTTTGACTCATGTGTACGTCTTCTGACTAGGCGACCCAAAGAACAGATCGGATCCTATCGGGGAGCCATCTGAAGGAGCTTTCTACCCTTCATGAGCAGACTCGCAAGGTCATGAAAGGCATGGTAAAGGCACTATGGCCCGCCGAGCAACCTTCGGAGGGGATGGCCGAACTAGTCGATCGATTCAACGGGGCCCGAAGTATGTTCGAGCTATGGAAGACATCAGCTTGTCGAGAGGGAGCGCAAGAGGCATGGCGATGATCAATACCCGCTATACTAGACTTAACACCTAGCGTATGGCTCGGGTTGGGCCAGTGGGGCCACATGGACAAGAAGTGATGCTCCACTTGGTGTACGGCCATGTGATGCCTGCAGCCCGTCTCTCACAAGAATGTTGCTCCCTAGACACTATAATCGACAATCTCGATCGGTAGCCAAATATATAATTACATATAACTATGTACGAACAATCGATTAGTAGCTCCATCTGTGTTGTAAACTTTGTCTTAACAGGCCATTGGATTCTATCTCCCGTGCTAAGAGCTCAGGAGTGTTCCTCGTAATTTATTGATACGTCTCCAATATATCTATAATTTTTTTCTTGTTTCATGCTGCTATATTATCATTCTTGGATGTTTTACAATCATTTTACCACAAATTTATATTATTTTTGGGACTAACTTATTAACCTAGAGCCTAGTCCAGTTTCTATTTTTCCTTGTTTTTGAGTTTTATAGAAAAGGAATATCAAACGGAGTCCAAACGGAATAAAACCTTCGATATGATTTTTTCTAGATCAGAAGGAACCTATGCAACTTGGAGATGAAGTCAGAATACTCCCAAGGAGGCCACAAGCCCTACGGGCGCGACCACCCCCTTGGTCACGGCCACCAGGCTTGTGGGCCCCACGGCAGTCCACCGACCTCCCTCTCAGCTCTATAAATCGTCAAATATTCCAGAAACCCCAACGGAGAACCTAGATCGGGAGTTCCACCGCCGTAAACCTCCAGAGCCACGAAAAACCAACCGGGAGCCCGTTCCGGCACCCTGTCGGAGGGGGAAACCATCACCAGAGGCCATCTTCATCATCCCGACGCTCTCCATGATGAGGAGGGTGTAGTTCACCCTCGGGGCTAAGGGTATGTACCAGTAGCTATGTGTTTGATCTCTCTCTCTCTCTTTCTCTCTCTCTCGTGTTCTTGAGATGGCACGATCTTGATGTACCACGAGCTTTGTTGATATAGATTGAATCATATGGAGTTTTCCCCTCTCTATCTAGTTGTGATGAATTGAGTTTTCCCTTTGAAGTTTACTTATCGGATTGAGTATATAAGGATTTGAGAACACTTGATGTATGTCTTGCGATGGGATATCTATGGTGAAAATGGGATGTTCTATTGATATACTTGATGCATGTTTTGGTGATCAACTTGCGGGTTCCGTGACCTTGGGAATCTATGCATAGTGGTTGGCACACGTTCTTATCTGACGTTCTGGTAGAAACTTTGAGGCTCTCTTTGAAGTTCTTTGTGTTGGATTGATAAATCTCAAATTGTGTGATGCATATCGTATAATCAAGCCGATGGGTACTTGTGGTGACATTGGAGTATCTAGGTGACATTAGGGTTTTGGTTGATGTGTATCTTAAGGTGTTATCTTAGTACGAACTCTAGGGCTGTTCATGACACTTATAGGGATATCTCATAAGATTGATCAGAAAACATAACTTTGAGGTGGTTTCGTACCGTACAATAATTTATACGTTTGTTCTACGCTATTTGTAACTTTAGAGTGAACTCTTGTCGCACATGAGGGATTTACTTATGATTGAACTATGGCAATATTGTTGAGAGAAATTGCACTAGTGAAAGTATGGACCCTAGGCCTGGTTTCCAAGCATTTATACAATGATTTGCTCGTCGTGTACTATTTCTTACCTTGCTGTTTTTATATTTTCAGATTACAAAAAACTATATCCACCATCCATATTGCACTTTTATCACCATATCTTCACCGAACTAGTGCACCTATACAATTTACCATTGTATTGGGTGTGTTGGGGACACAAGAGACTCTTTGTTACTTGGTTGCAGGGTTGTTCGAGAGAGACCATCTTCATACTACACCTCCCGTGGATTGATAAACCTTAGGTCATCCACTTGAGGAAAAATTGCCATTGTCCTACAAAACTCTGCGCTTGGAGGCCCAACACGAGTCTACAAGAAGAAGGTTGTGTAGTAGACATCAAGCTCTTTTTTGGCGCTGTTGCCGGGGAGGTGAGTTCTTGAAGGTATATCTTTAGATCTTGCAATTGAATCTTTTAGTTTCTTGTTTTTCACTAGTTTGGTTTTATAAAAGAAAACTACAAAAAATGGAATTGTGGTTGCCTCATATGCTTCATCTTTTTAACGTCTTTTGTGAAAATGATGGAAGGAAAATTGTGCTCAAGTGTTGGAAGAAGAAGTTATTAAAATGTTTGGGACTAAATCTTTGAGTGATGAGCATGATTTCAATGTTGTTATTATTAATTCTTTGAATATCCATAGTACTAATGATGATTGCACTAGTCATGATAAAAATATTTCTTATAAGCATGTCAACTTTTGTGGAGTGCATAGACTTTGTCAAGACATGCCTAGAAGGGAAGATAGATTTTGTAAGAGACATAAGTATTTAGAAACTAAACGGTTGCAAGAGAGGCTATATGTTTGTGCTGAAAGACTTCATATTTCTCGCCGTCCTTGTGAACTGTACACTGAACGTGGTCATTATAATTTCCAAATTATTTCATGATCGAATTGTGTCCAAAAATTGTGATAACCTCATTACCATTGAGCATCATAATGAACTTAGTCTATTTTTGGGGTATGAAGAAATGAAACGTGAAATTAAGGATGTTCCAGCATGGGTTCTCATGAAAATATTTGATTTTGATATAAAGGAAATTTATATGTATTGCGTGGTAAATTGCATTGAGAATCCCTATATTGCCAACTACTTGAAGACAAGGAAACAACTAGAAGATGAAGATAATACTAATGAAGGGGAAGAGGTTTCCCAATATCCTCCTATTTGTTCTTATGATGAATCAGTTAACAAGGAGGAGCTTTTTATTCAACCAATCTCTTCAAAAATAAGTTTGGAGGAATTAAATAAAGCCACACATAATGTGGCGAAGAAGAAGAAAAGAAGGAAAAGTAAAGGTAAAGAGGTATATCTCCCAAATAATGTTGCTCCCATTATTTATAGGGCTCATGAGAATGAATCAAAAATAGTTGTGGAAGATGATACACTTGAGGATGTTTTTTTATGCCTATTGCTTGTTGTGATAATTATGATTGGGAAGATAATGATACTTCTTATAATCTTGAAAGTATTTATGGCACCAATTTGGAGGATGATGATAATAATTGCTATACTACTGGTGCTATTCATACCATTAATAATGAGGGTGATTATGTTTATGATATACAAATCCACAAGCTTGGGGATGCTATGCTTAATGACGATGATCTCTTTATGCCCCCTACTTCGAATGATCAAATTTGTTATAATGATTGCATGCGTCCTACTTATGATGATTATTGTGACGATACTTATGCAATGAAAAAGAGTGATGATTAATATATGATACTTGTGATAATTATGAATATCCTTTTACTGAATATTACTCTTTTAGTGTGGAACCAATTTGTAGTATTCATGTCTTTTATGATACTCCCGCTATTTGTCATGAGAAAAAAATTGCTTATGAGGAGAGTAGTAAAATTTCTATGCTTGTAGATCATGAAAAGAATGCTTTATGTGATGGTTATATTGTCTAATTCCTTCATGATGCTACTGAAAATTATTATAAGGGAGGAATATATGCTTATAGGAATTGCAATAATATCAAGTTTCCTCTCTATGTGTTTAAATTCTTGAAGATATGATTGTTTTCCCTTCCAATGCTAGAGGATTCTTGCTCCCATAAATTATTTTCTCACAAAATACCTATGCATAGGAAGTGGATTAGACTTAAATGTGCTTTTCATGAGATTCATGATGATCTTTTACATGTTTCAATTACCATTCCTATGTTAGCATGATTGAAATCATCATGCCTAGCTAAACGACATTAAAGAAAAGCTCTTGTTGGGAGACAACCCAATACTTTTACCTTCTGTTTTTATGTGTTCACATGATTAAGATACTGTATTAATAATGTTTTGTGTCCTTTATTTCAATAAAGTGCAAAGTAAATCCTTTGGGATAGTGTGGATACTTGCTTGTTTGATTCTGTGCAAAAACAGAAAGTTTTGCATCGAGTATATGAATTATGTGATTTTACTTGAGCGTAAAAAAATTCTGAAATTTTTAGACAAACTTTATACGAAAATTCCATGATTTTAACTAATTTTTCAGAATTTTTAGAGTCAGGAAAGTATGGTGATAATTCAGATCTTTACAGACTGTTCTATTTTTGACAGATTCTGTTTTGCATGCATAGTTTGCTTGTTTCAAGTGTTCCTATAGCTTATGTTGAGTAGTATAAATTATGGGAATGGTAGAATATAGTAGGTATGATGTGGGTACAATTATGAATGTTGTCTTGACAGTACCTAAGTGAATGGTCTATATTTACTACACTAACACATCTCACGAAGTTCCGTTAAGTTTTGTGTGATTGAAGTTTTCAAGTTTTGGGTGAGACACCGATATGAGAAGAATAAGGAGTGACAAGAACCTAAGATTGGGGATTCCCAAGTCACCCCAAGGTAATATTAAAGGAAGACTCAATCATCTAAGCTTGGGGATGCCCTGGAAGGCATCCCCTCTTTTGTCTTCAACACTATCGGTATATCTTACTTGGAGCTATATTTTTATTCGTCACATAATATGTGTTTTTCTTGGAGCGTCATTATATTTTTTTATTTTATGTTAGGTGTTATTTATAATCTAGTTTTTCAATAAAATGTTCCAAGAATTTTCTTTAAGATGCTTGCATTGCATGTTTTGATGAGTGTTGTGTAAAAACAAAAACTTTGGCTGTAGTGTTTGAATTTTCATATTTTACTGGAATGTGGAAAGTTTTTGAAATATTTAAAAACTATGGTCATATAAATTTTATAGCATGTCCTAAATTTTCATAATTTTGTGAGTTACATAAGTACATTGTTTTCATAAATTACTACAGACTGTTCTGTTTAGACAGATTGCTGTCATAGTTCCGTTATCTACTTATCCTATAGTTTCCATAGCCTATATTGGTAGATACAAATTGAGGAAACGATAGTATACAGTACCCAGTGTTTGAAAATTATTATGCAACTTGTATTGGCAGTACATAAACAGTTTATTTATTATTATGTGTACTAACCTATCTCACGAGTTCTTTTTGAGTTTTTGGTGTGGATGAATTTTATGAGAATAGGTGAAACCGTGGTATGAGAGGATTGAACGAGATACAAAAGCTCAAGATTGGGGATGCCCAAGGCACCCCAAGTAAGTATTTCAAGAACTCTCAAGCATCTAAGCTTGGAGATGCTATTCATCCCACCTCTCTCCATCAATAATTATCGGTTAGCCTATGTTGAGCCTAAATTCTATTCGTACACATGATGTGTGCTATTCTTGGAGTGCTATTTTTATTTTGCTTACTTTTTGAATAAAGTACTCAGATCTGAAAATATTTATCAAGGGAGAGAGATTCCTCACATAGCTACTTAATTGTTTGACTACTTATTGATCTTCACTTATATCTTTTGAGCTAGATAATGTTGCTCTAGTGCTTCACTTATATCTTTATAGAGCATGGTCATGTTATATTTTATAGAAATTATTGAACTCTTGTTCCTCACTTATATTATTTTAAGAGTTTCTTAAAACAGCATGGTAATTTGTTTAAGTTATGAATTTAGTCCTAATATAATGGGCATCCAAGAGGATATAATAAAAACTTTCATATTAAGTGGATTAACAACTATGAGAAGTCGGATTCCTTGCATATAGTTTTGAGATAATAGGGATGGTAATATGAGAGTCATGCTAGTGAGTAGTTGTGAATTGAAGAGATAAGTGTGTTAAAGCTTGTGATTCCCGTAGCATGCACGTATGGTGAACCCTTATGTAACAAAGTCGAAGCATGATTTGTCTAATGATTGTCGACCTTTGTGTGAGGGTTGGGAGCGCGCGATGGTTAACTCCTACCAACCTCTCCCCTAGGAGCATGCGTCTAATGCTTTGTTTGATAAATAATAGACTTTTGCAATAAGTATGTGAGTTCTTTATTACTAATGTGAGTCCATGGATTATACGCACACTCACCCTTCCATCTTTGCTAGCCTCACTAGTACCACGCAACTTTCGCCGGTACATCAAACCCTCCTTCCTCAAAACAGCCACCATATATTCCTCAAAACAGCCACCATACCTACCTATTATGGCATTTCCATAGCCATTCTGAGATATATTTCCATGCAACTTCCACCATGTAGTTTTTCTATGACTTGCATCATCACTTCATATTGCATATAGAGTTATATTTTGTCATAGGAATCGAGTTGTAATTTATTTTTCTTTGAGGTATAAGTAAATAAAAGTGTGATGATTTTTCATTAATAGAGCATTGTCCCATGAGAGAAAAGGATGATGGAGGCTATGACTCCCTCACAAGTTGGGACGAGTATCCGGACTTTACAAAAAAATAAAAGAGGCCAGCGAAGCCCCAAAAAAAAGAGGCCAAAGAAGCCCACCAAAAAAAAAGAGAAAATGATGAGAGAAAGAGAGAAGGGACAATTGTTACTACCTTTTTCCACACTTGTGCTTCAAATTAGCACCATGATCTTCATGATGGAGAGTCTTCTATTTTGTCACTTTTATATAACTAGTGGATATTTATTGCATGACCACTTAGTTTCCTTTTTGAGCTTTCATACACTTATATCTCTAAGTGCATTTGTTGCATGACAATCCCTACTCACTCACATTGATATTTTTTGACGGGCATCTCCATAGCCCGTTGATACGGCTAGTTGATGTGAGACTATCTTCTCCTTTTTCCCTTTGCACCTCCTCCATATTCTATTCCACCTATAATGCTATATCCATGGCTCACACTCATGTATTGCGTGAGAGTTGAAAAGGTTTGAGAACACCAAAAGTGTGAAGCAATTGCTTGACTTGTTCATCGGGGTTGTGCATGATTTAGATACTTTGTGTGGGGAAGATGGAGCATAGCTAGACAATATGATTTTGTAGGGATGACTTTCTAAGGCCATGTTATTTCGAAAGGACAATACTACCTTGTTGGTGTGCTCGAAGTATTACTATTTTTATGTCAACATTAGACTATTGTTTTGAATCTCCGGATCTGAATAATCATGCCACAATAAAGAATATTACAAGGATAAATACGTTAGGCAGCATTCCACATCCAAAATTCTGTTTTTATCATTTACCTACTCGAGGACGAGCAGGAATTAAGCTTGGGGATGCTGATACGTCTCCAACGTATCTATAACTTTTGCTTGTTTCATGCTGCTATATTATCATTGTTGGATGTTTTATGATAGTTTTACCACAACTTTATATTTTATTTGGGGCTCACTTATTAACCTAGAGCCCAGTGCCAATTTCTGTTTTTTCCTTGTTTTTGAGTTTTACAGAAAAGGAATATCAAACGGAGTCCAAACGGAACAAAACCTTCGATATGATTTTTTCTGGATCAGAAGGAACCTATGCAACTTGGAGATGAAGTCAGAAGACTCCTGAGGAGGCCACAAGCCCTAGGGGCGCGACCACCCCCTGGTCGTGGCCACCAGGCTTGTGGGCCCCACAGGAGTCCACCGATCTCCCTCTCAGCTCTATAAATCGTCAAATATTCCAGAAACCCCAACGGAGAACCTAGATTGGGAGTTCCGCCGCCGCAAACCTCCAGAGCCACGAAAAACCAATCGGGAGCCCGTTCTGGCACCCTGTCGGAGGGGGAAACCATCACCGGAGGCCATCTTCATCAACCTGTCGCTCTCCATGACAAGGAGGGAGTAGTTCACCCTCGGGGCTGAGGTATGTACCTGTAGCTATGTGTTTGATCTCTCTCTCTCATTCGTGTTCTTGAGATGGCACGATCTTGATGTACCGCGAGCTTTGTTGATATAGATTGAATCATATGGAGTTTTCCCCTCTCTATCTAGTTGTGATGAATTGAGTTTTCCCTTTGAAGTTTACTTATCGGATTGAGTCTTTAAGGATTTGAGAACACTTGATGTATGTCTTGCGATGGGATATCTGTTGTGACAATGGGATGTTCTATTGATATACTTGATGTATCTTTTGGTGATCAACTTGCGGGTTCCGTGACCTTGGGAATCTATGCATAGGGGTTGGCACATGTTCTTATCTTGATGTTTCGGTAGAAACTTTGAGGAACTCTTTGAAGTTCTTTGTGTTGGATTAATGAATCTGAAATTGTGTGATGCATATCATATAATCAAGCCCATGGGTACTTGTGGTGACATTGGAGTATCTAGGTGACATTAGGGTTTTGGTTGATGTGTATATTAAGGTGTTATATTAGTATGAACTCTGGGACTGTTCGTGACACTTATAAGGATAGCTCATAAGATTGATCAGAAAAGATAACTTTGAGGTGGTTTCATACCCTAAAATAATCTCTATGTTTTTTCTCCCCTATTTGTAACTTTGGAGTGAACTCTTGTCGCACATGAGGGATTTACCTATGATTCAACTATGTAAATATTGTTGAGAGAAATTGCACTAGTGAAAGTATGGACCCTAGGCCTTGTTTCCAAGCATTTATACAACATTTTGCTCATCGTTTACTATTTGTTACCTTGCTGTTTTTATATTTTCAGATTACAGAAAACTATATCTACCATCCATATTGCACTTGTATCACCATCTCTTCGCCGAACTAGTGCACCTATACAATTTACCATTGTATTGGGTGTGTTGGGGACACAAGAGACTCTTTGTTATTTGGTTGCAGGGTTGTTCGAGAAAGACCATCTTCATCCTACACCTACCGCGGATTGATAAACCTTAGGTCATCCACTTGAGGCAAAATTGCCATTGTCCTACAAAACTCTGCGCTTGGAGGCCCAACACGAGTCTACAAGAAGAAGGTTCTGTAGTAGACATCATTTATCACCCTAGAAGAGCGAATTATGTTCGGGGAACCAGGCAATCCGGCCATTTGGTGCGAATAGACTGAAAGCACACAGGGAGATATGTTATATTACTGCTTAGCGTAAGAAACATCTTCCGAAGAAAATAGTACCTCTATTGATACCTTTCTTCAGGGTTATACGAAGATCGTAGGTAGAAGTTCATATACTGCTAGTATGCGGTTTAAGGGCTTTCATGAGAAGAGAAGCCCAAGTAATGGTGATAACAACCATAGTCTTATTAATTGCTTCTGTCACGCCCGACCAATTGTCCACGTAAGATAGCTAGCTTTTGGCTTCACCTGTCTGAGGTACGTATCAGGATGACCCGGACGTAACAATTGTAGAGGTGCTCCCTTTACCCTCTAGCCGAACAATCAGGAACGTAGAGGGTAAGCATAGGAGCAAGGCAACCCAGCTTGGCAAAGTCTTAGTTCAAATTGATGCATACGATGGCTTAAACGCGACAAAGGAAACATATGTACACAATAAGTGTGGGTAAATGCTTATAATAAAAGCGTTGGCTTTGGAAAGAAGCCCTAGTTGCTGTATTCAGATTTAACACTCAAGGGTGTAAAGCGAGACTCTTAGTACAAGATCGGATGAACCAAACATAGGAAGAAAAGGGGAAAATCAATCCTACCAAACTGTAGAGTGGGAGGGGAAGGAAAAAGAGAAAGAAGAGAAAAAACAAAAGGGTAAAGAGTGTGATGACACCGGTTTATCCATGGGTGCGTTCCATGGGTTTGGTTCAAGGCGGTTGTCCGACGGGTTCCGAAGATGGTAAGCTCCTCCCGTGAGTACTTCGTTGATTATGAAGGCCCCCCCCCCCCGTTTGGGGTTAAGTTTATGCTTCTGCTACTTCGGGAGCCGTAAGACGAGTTCTCCCACGTTGCACGCTTTTGCCCTGACCTCCCTACTCTGGTAACGTTGGGCCTGTTGTTGGTAAAAAGTAGAGCGAGCCTGAGCTACGTCGCGCTCTCCTTCTAAGGCGTCTAGGTCGTCCTGCCAATCTAACTCGGCCTCCTTTTCCTCGCACATGCACACCCTTGGGGCATCATGAATAATGTCGCATGGGAGGACTGCTTCTGCCCCCACAGACCATGAAGAATGGCGTGTATCCCGTTGATCTGTTTGGGGTGGAGTGCAGGCCCCATAGAACTGAGTCGACCTCCTCCAGCCAATGACAATCGGACTCATGAAGAGATCCAACCAAACGTGTCTTACTGCCGCTCATGATGAGGCCGTTTGCTTGTTCGACTTGTACATTGGTCCGCAGATGATACACTGATGCATAATCGAGCTTTATGACCATTTTTGCGCACCAGTCTTTGACCTCTTGGGCCGTGAAGTTGGACCCATTGTCTGTTATTATACTGTGTGGGACACCGTAACGGTGTACTGCACCATAGATAAAGTCGATTACTGGTCTGGACTTGGCCGATTTGACAGGTTTTCCTCTATCCATTTGGTGAATTTATCAACCATGACCAGTAGGTATTTATTCTTATTGGCCCCCCATTTAAGGGGTCCGACCATGTCCAGCCCCCAGACCACGAAAGGCCAGGTAATCATAATAGTCCAAAGAGCTGTTGGGGGCATGTGACTTTGATTTGCAAAAACTTCGCACCCACGTAGTATTTGACAAGTGTCTGGGCGTCCGCCCGAGAAGTGGGCCAAAAGAAACCAGCTCGGAAGGACTTGCTAACTAAGGCTCTTGCCGCGGCATGGTGGCCGCCCATGCCTGTGTGGACTTCTACTAGGAGCTCCCACCCTTCTTCCTCAAATATGCATCACTGTAATATTTTGGTGGTGCTTTTCTTGTATAACTCCCCCTTGTGAACTTTGTAGGCTTTGTGTCGCCGGACTATGCACCGCGCCTCTATCTGATCGTCGGGGAGTTCCTTGCGATGAAGGTAGGCGAGGAAGGGCTCGGTCCATGGTGCGATTACTGCCATGACCTCATGAGCCGAAGGCGTTTCATCCATTACAAAGCCGCCGATGATTTGGTCGTCTGGTTCGTTTATAGGGGGAACAAACTCTTCCGCAGTATTTAGATCGGCGCCCTTATGATTGTCCTATCAAACCACGGATGGCTTACAGAGCCGCTCTGAGAAAGTGTTTTTCGGGACAGGGTCGTGTTTGGCCCTCATGCAGGCCAGTACGTCGACGACTTGGTTGTTGTCGCGAGCGACGTGGTGAAATTCCAACCCCTCAAACAATGCGGATATCTTTAGGATGACGTTTCTATACGCCCCCATCGTCAGGTTTTTGGCGACGAATTCACCATTGATTTGGGAGGTGGCCAAGTTGGAGTCTCCCCGTACCTCCAGCCGTCGTATGCCCATTGATACTGCCATCCGAAGACCGTGCAAGAACGCTTCATATTCCGCTGCATTGTTGGAGACGGCATACATCTCTGCAACATCGCACGTTGTCGCCTGTGGGGGATGTGAGGATAACTCCAGCCCCCAGTCCGGCCAAGGTTTTGGATCCATAGAAGTACATTGTCCAATGGGAGTATGTACTATATTCCTTAGGGAGCTCAGCCTCTGTCCATTCAGCCAGAAAATATGCGAGTACCTGAGATTTTATGGCACGATGTGGCTTGTAGGTGATTGGAATGGTAAGGATCTCAATAGCCCACTTGGCTATGCGGCCGGTGGCATCCCTGTTGTTGATTATATCGTTCAGGGGTACTTCGGATGCCACCATTACCGAACATTCTTGGAAGTAGTGTCTGAGTTTCCGTGATGCCATCAATACTTTGTAGGCTATCTTCTGGTAGTGCGGGTATCTGGACTTGCACTGTGTTAGTACTTCTGACACGTAATAGACCAGCTTCTGAGTCCGGAATTTGTGTCCTCCTCCTCTCGTTCGACGACGAGCACTACGCTAACGACTTGGTTGAGGTGATATGTATAATAACATGGGCTCACCAGCGCCTGGTGCTGTGAGTATGGGATTGCTTGCCAGCAGTGTTTTCATTTCCTCTAACGCAGTTGTTGCTTCATTGGTCCACTCGAAACTGTTGGTCCGTTTTAGCAGCTTATAGAGCGGTAAAGTCTTTTCTCCGAGGCGAGAGATAAAGCGTCTTAATGCCTCTACAGAACCAGCCAACCTCTCGACGTGCTTTAGCTCTGTGGGAATTGCAAGTTCCGATAGAGCACAGATCTTAGCCGGATTCACTTCTATTCCTCTATGAGAGACGATGAATCCGAGCAGTTTACCAGCAGGAACTCCAAATACACATTTTTCCGGATTGAGTCGTATGTCATACTCGCGTAGGCTGCCAAAGGTTTGTCGTAAGTCGTCGATCAACTGGCTAACATGTTTGATTTTGATTACCACGTCGTCCACGTATGCCTCGACTGTCTTACCGACTTGTTTTGCGAGACAAATCTGGATCATACGCTGGTACATAGCCCCAACGTTTTTTAGCCCAAAGGGCATCCTGTTAAAGCAGAATGGCCCGTAGGGGGTGATAAATGCGGTTGTCGCTTGGTACGATTCCTTCATTTTGATCTGATGGTATCCAGAATAAGCGTCGAGGATACAAAACGAGTCATGTCCGGGTGTGGCGTCAATGATCTGGTGTATGCATGGTAAGGGGAAAGGGTTCATAGGGCAGGCAATTTTGAGGTCTTTGAAATCGATGCACAACCGCCATGATTTATCTTTCTTTGGTACCATCACCAGGTTTGCCAACCATTCGGGGTGCTTAATCTCCTGAATGAATCCGACCTCTAACAGTTTAGCTAATTCTTCACCCATAGCTTGCCGTTTGGGTTCGGAAAAGCAACACAGAGTCTTCTTACCAGGCTTGAACCATGAAATGACGTTCAGACTATGTTCTGCCATTTGATGTGGGATTCCGGGCATATCAGAAGGATGCCAGGCGAAGATGTCCTAGTTTTCCCGTAAAAACGTCCGCTATGCTTCATCCACTATGGTATCGAGCTGAGCTCTGATGGACGCAGTCTTGTTGGGGTCCGCCGGGTGTAAAAATGTCCAGGTTTGAAGGACGTGGGCTTGGGCCTTTTGCTAAGGATCACATCGTCCTTGTCAACTGTTGACCGCAGTGCGGTGAGTTCTTCTACAGCGAAGGTCTTGACTAGTGCCTCGAGGGCGAACACTGCTATTTTGTTTTCGGCCTGAAGGGCTATATTCGGATCACAGGCAATTGTGATTACTCCGTTTGGTTCTGGCATTTTGAATTTCATATACCTGTAATGGGGTATAGCCTGGAATTTTGTAAAGGCATCACGTCCCAATAGGGCGTGGTAGCCGCTGGGGAATGGCACGATATGGAAGAGGAGTTCTGCGGATCGATAGTTTTCAGGCATGCCGAACACTACGTCCAAGATGATACGTCCTGAATACCGCGCCTCACTCCCCGGAATGATTCCCCAGAAAGTCGTGTTGCTATGCTTGATGCGAGATCGGTCGAACAACATTTTTTCCATGGTGCCTTCGTAGATCAAGTTTAAACCACTGTCGTCGTCCATTAGCACCTTGTGTAAACTGTAGCCATCAATGATGGGGTTCAGAACTAGTGCGGCCAGTGAATGACCGGGAAGAATGGCTGGTTGGTCAGTATCTCCGAAGGTAATGGGTATGTCTACCCATGCACTTGTTGCTACCAAATGGTAGACCTGTTCGAGTTCTTTAAGAGCTCTTTTCTTCCTGTTCCTTGAGGGGAACGTTTCGTAGACCGTCAGGACTTTCGTGTTGTATTCGGATGACGATGTGGAGTGCTTATTCGGCGGTAGCGCCTCAAGAATGGCCTCACCGCTTTTTGCGACCTGCCTGACGAACCCAGCAAGCTCTAAGGCTGTGAGTCGGGCTTGTGTTCAGCAATACGGAATGTATAGGCCATGGTTTATCCAATAGTCCGTCAAGGACAGTACTGACCCCTGTAAGGGGCCTGTTTCTCTTTTCGGTGGCTTCGAATCTAGCTAGGCGCTTTGGACGTATCCTCTTTTTTGGATCTCCACTAGGGTGCTCGGTGAAGGTTGGTTCCAAAAATAACCGGTCGGCTTGCCACGTGCTTTCCATGGCACAATATTTTTGTACCAAGTCTGACAGCACGACGAAGTCACGAATGTGTTGGCGAGCCATGGCGTTAAGAGTCCCTTCATCATGGCAATTACTATTTAAGGTTGCCATTGTCTCTTGGTCACCAAGACTTTTTTCTCTGCTTCTAGCGAGTAGGAGTGTAGCCCAAAAATGATGAACTGACTCCCCTAGTAATTGTTTAATATCTCGTAAGTCCGAAGAATTGGGCTTTGGTGCGGTACTTGGATGATCGACTTGGGTGGTGGGTGGAATTTTTTTGACTGCACGCCACATTGTGTGTTCGGAATCACAGACTCCGAATTGTGTGATAGATCAGGGACCGGTACCAGTCTGTCTCTGGAGCAAACTCCGGCATCCGGTTTGTACGTGAAGTCTCGGTGATCGGAGATCGGGGTATAAACCGTTTTTAATTCCGGTTGTTGGGGGACAAGAGCTCAGCCAGACACTCGAAGGTAGTGACTAGGTGGGTGACCATGGGGACGTGAATCTCCCTATCGTCGGGTTTAAACCCGAGCCGGTCATAGACTGGAACCTGGTCCTATGACATACGCATGGTCTCAGTCCGATCAAATAGCTCGTTTAAAAATGAGGCGATGGTAGGATACGTGTCACTGAAGTGAGTGGAGTTGATATGCGGCGTTGCGGTTCCAGAGCTGCACGAAAGCGGATCCGGGTCCCGTCTAGCCGTGGTGGATCCGGTCACATCGGCCGGATTTGGGCGTTCTAGACTGCCCGGGGGAGATGACTTTGTCAGAAGCGGGGCCCAATGTCTTCGGCGTCGAGGCGTCAAGACCTACAGGCTCCTTCTCAAGAGTCGAGGGTTCCATCAAGATAAGTTCTCCCTGTGAATCAACGACGAACTCTAAGGTTCCAAACTTGATTATCTGATCGGGGGAAAAGGTTCCGATCTGGCCAAGGTGGCTGATCAGGTCGGCGTGCGACAAGATGTCGCTGCCTATGAGAATCTGATCGGGGGCGAGAATCCCCTGGATGCAGATCTCGTTTCCTGTGACAGGGTGAGCCATCGATTCCTTTGGTGATCACAGCGGAACTCTCAATGAAAGCACCAATGTTGGTGTCAAAACCGACGGATCTCGGGTAGCGGGTCCCGAGCTGTGAGACTAGATTCGATGGTAACAGGAGACGAAGGGGACGATGTTTACCCAGGTCCGGGCCCTCCTATGAAGGTAATACCCTACGTCCTGCTTGATTGTATTGATGATATATGTGGGTTACAGAGTTGATCTACCTCGAGATTGAATAGCTAAACCCTAGATGAGTTGTCTTCTGTCTACAACCTAAAACCCTCCGGCTCTTATAGACGCCGAGGGTACCTAGGGTTTACACATGGTCGGTTACACATCGAAGGAAAAAACATGCCTATCAATTATCGACAATTGGAGGACACGCCACGACTCCTTGAAGCTTCCACCCTGGCGATGGGGCCTTCGCTCATCCAATGGCCCACACAGTCCATCCCATGAGAAACAGGTCGGCTATCCGAGGACCCCTTAAACCAGGACTCCCTCACCCACCACGCAATAGGGCAAGACCAGGGGAGTTGAACGTGCCCTGTTAGCTCGTCCGCCCCCCTTAAGTCAGTTGGGTCCCTACTTCCTCCACAAGAAAGATAATTTTCCGATAAAAAGCCCCTCCAAATTTCAGCCCGATCGAAGTTATGGATCTCCGGATATTTTAGAAACGGTGAAGGGGTCAAAAAGAGTCGCGAAAACAGAAGAGATAAAGAGAGATAGATAGATAGTACATAGATAGATAGATAGATAGATAGATAGATAGAGAGAGAGAGAGATCCAATCTCGGATGGGCTGCTTCCCTCCGGGTGCCATGGTATCCATGGACCAGAGGGGAAACTCTCCTCCCATCTAGGGAGGAGACCAACGAAGAGGAAGAAGGATGGGAGATCTCCCCCTCTCACCCGGTGGCGTCGGAGCGTCACTGGGGCAACCATCGTGACGTCGATCTACACCAACAACTTCGTCGCTGTCATTGCCACCATCATCACCTTCCCTCATCTATCTACATCGGTCTACTCTCCCGCATCCCGATGTACCCCCTACTTGAACATGATGTTTAATGCTATATAATATTATCCAATGATGTGTGGCTATCCTATGATGTTCGAATAGTTCCTTTTTGTCCTATGGATTGATGGATGATCTTGATTGGTTTGAGTTGTATGTTGATATGGTGTTGTCCTATGGTGCCCTCTGTGTCGCGCAAGCATGAGGGATTCCCATCGTAGGGTGTGGCAATATGTTTATAATTCGCTTATAGCGGCTGGCAAGAGTGACAAAAGTTTACACCCGAATAATGAGGGTTGTTGCATATGGGAGTAGAGACGACTTGATGTTTAATGTTATGGTTGGGTTTACCTTAATGATCGCTAGTAGTTACGGATGCTTGCTAGAGTTCCAATCATAAGTGCATATGATCCAAGTACGAAAAGTATGTTAGTGTATGCCTCTGCCTCATATAAAACTGCAAGAATGGTATGGGTCTGGTTATCAATTGCCTACGACAATCTCGCAAATCCTACCATCACTTTTCCACACTCGCTATATTTACTTTATTGTTCTTTTATTAAAACAACACCTAACATTTATTTCCACATTCTTTATTACCTTGCAAAACTATCTACAAAGTACTTCTAGCTTTATTCCCGCAAAATAGTTTCATACTTGTTTTATGTAAAGTTAGCGTTAGCGTGCGTAGAGTTGTATCGATGGTCGATAGAACTTGAGAGAATATTAATTCTATCTTTAGCTTTTTGTTGGGTTCGACGCTCTTACTTATCGAAAAAGTCTAAAAACGATCCCATACACTTGTGGGTTAACATAGCAGTACACCGAAAGCCTAAAAAATATGGTTATTCGGAAAACACCTATATTAGTGCCACTTCTTATTTCATTTAGTTTGAACAAAATTGTGACACTCACTTGTAACCGTTTACTGTAACTTAAAGTTTATGATAATAGAAATATGTATAATTTTTTATAGTTTTGGCAAGGGCAAGTCCGGAAAGTACAGCAGGAAATGCAGATGCTTCAAGAACATCATAGGCACAAGTTCTTAATTCAGTTCCTTCGAATGCTACCTATGTATTTTCAATAAGATTTAGTAAATACTGAAAAATGCAATCAAGTCATTCGATTATTATTTGACTTTCAAGAAGCTAATGGGGGAGAGATTATCAAATTTAGGAGTCAGAAACTTATGTTTAATAGAAAATCAACTGGAGAGGAGCTTACACAGAATACAAGGTAGATGAGCTCCCACAGTTTGTTCACATCTATGCTAACCATTGTACCCTCTTCCATAATCATGATACTAACATTTTTAGAGGAACGATAATGTGTCTCCTGATACCTGTTTTAGGAACAAAGTTTCGCCTACCATATTATACAACTTAATGAGAAGGTTCGCCAATATTTCTATTACACTCGTGTGTAATTTTACTTAGCTGACATTATCGTATAGAATTTACATCAATGCATATTTAAAAAAATTGCATTCCATACTACGATAATTCAATTAAGTGACCTTGTAGGGATACATCTTTCATCAAGAGAATATTCGACTCTCCGGGGAAATGAAGTTTATCCATGAACAGAACTTGGAATTAAAGAACAAGGTAACTGTGTGACTTGGCTATGTATTCAAAACCTTTTCGCAGGTTGCGCTTAGTGGTGATGCCTTATATTGGTTTCAACTTTTTGTATTGACTCGCTCTACTAAGGGTGCAACATATCACCCACCAAGTCAGAGTATATATATATATATGAAAAGTATTAAGGAGCTCTAATTCTGTCAATTATGTATAACATGGCAGCCTCTTCTTGTAGTTGAGCTAATAGTTCCGTAAAGATGCAGCCCTGAGTAGAACTTTTTAATAGTTGTATCGTCTTGGTATATTGCAAATAATCAATAAAATGAAGCTAATACAGGCTTTTCACTTGCAAGCATATATATGTGCATTTAAGTTGTTAAGCCAGGCTTTCACCTAGTGCAAAAAAATTCTCCACTACTGTCTCCCTTGGGAGTCCAGACCGTGTCTTATTCCCAGTGTGGCTACTATGATAATTCAATTAAGTGACCTTGTGGGGATACATCTTTCATCAAGAGAATATTCGACTCTCCGGGGAAATGAAGCTTATCCATGAACAGAACTTGGAATTAAAGAATAAGGTAACTGTGTGACTTGACTATGTATTCAAAACCTTTTCGTGGGTTTGCGCTTAGTGGTGATGCCTTATATTGATTTCAGCTTTGTGTATTGAATCGCTCTACTAAGGGTGCATATGACCCACCAAGTCAGAGTATATATATGAAAGGTATTAAGGAGCACTAATTCTGTCAATTATGTATAACATGGCAGTCTCTTCTTATAGTTGAGCTAATAGTTTCGTGAAGATGCAGCCCTGAGTAGAACTTTTTAATAGTTGTATCGTCTTGGTATATTGCAAATAATCAATAAAATGAAGCTAATACAGGCTTTTCACTTGCAAGCATATATATGTTGACTTAAGTTGTTACGCCAGGCTTTCACCTAGTGCAAAAAATTCTCCACTACTGTCTCCCTTGGGAGTCTAGACCTTGGGAGTCTAGACCGTGTCTCATTCCTAGTGTGGCTGATCATCCTCTGGAATATGACTCATGCATATAGTTGTCGTGATCATATACAACTAGCTTGTTCAAAATGTTTTCACCATGTATGTAATATTCTTTAATATTGATTTATACCCATGAAGAACCTGAAGTATATTTTCAAGTGCTAATAACTGACATGGCGAAAGAAAGATGCTTTAATTAATTAATTTAGCTGGAGAAGCATGAAAGCAGCAGGGAGAATCAGTGCCTCCAGTTTTCTTCACTCATCCCAAAACACCTGAAGGGTACATACAGCTGAGAGTACATACTAAGAGCAGATCAGAGTGGTTGCATCATTAAGGACTACATACTAAATATCAAGTGGTGTCATGACTCAGAGCACCAAATCTTGAAGGAAATCATCTTTACTCTAATCTAATCCATTACTGACTCTAATCGAGATCAGAACACTGTCACTCGCGTGGACTGCACATTTTTTGCATCGTGCTTTGTGGCCACTTTACTTACTAACCTTAAAACTGTCCTTTTCTGGATGACCCAAGTGGAAAGCAAGCTAGTACATTTGTGTGCTCATCAATCTAGCAAACCGTAAACACCATGGTACTACTAGCTAATATAACCTTTTATAACCTGGATGTTACCTTTAGCACCCAGATGCCAATGTTCCTGCCACACCCACCTCAATACGTACGGCCACAATTATTATCTGTTAAAAATCATAACCAGCAAACTTTTCCTTGGTGTCTGAAATGCAAACTTCAGACAATATTGTAACCACCATAAGAAAGAAATTGATTGAAAAGTAACTGAAATTTAGCTATTTATGTGCAAATAGAGATTTCACTGACATGACCGACTAGTACCAAAGATGCAACCGGGTGTATTGGTTATGCTGGATCTATAACTTCTTAATGTGTAAGCTTTGGAATCTTGCACATTAGAGCATCAGACGTACGATATTGGCATCAAAAGTCGTACCTCGGTTACGTCGAAAATGTAATGCCATTTGTCGCTTTCTATGTCGACCGTGTTAATATACAATTAGACACTTGTACCAAGATATAAGTACACGGTTATGAATAAAGTGTACTACCACATGTTACATGGTAACATGCCGAGATACAGCTGGAGGGCTCCGCCAAAATATGAGCACACTTTTTCTTTGTGTGTATGAGCACACAACTTTTAATAAATTAAGCACACCACTCACAAGTTACATGGTAAAGTATCGAGATTCAATTAGATAACTCTACCTAGATATAAGCACACAGTTTTGAAAAAAATGTACCACTCGCATATTCTCACTCCATTCCAAAATAAGTGGCTCATGTTTGTATTAGATTTAATACAAAGTTGTATTAAACTTGAGACATTTAATTTGGGACAGAGGGAGTACATTGCAAGATATGGGCACACCTTTTTTTAGGAAAATGTAGACCCACATACGAAGAGGTATGAGCACATGGTTTTGAAGAAACCAGAAACCACTTGCCTCTCAACGAAATGGAGCAGGGTTTACCACTCCAACTGTCCAACCTCAATTAATCTACAACTTTGAATATGCGACTATTTCAATGGTTCGAACGAAAAGAGGCTGGCTCGGTAGCTGAAGCCATATTGTACGGCACAGGTTATGGCAACATGTTTGAAGCCAATAGGCTATCCTCGTACCCAAAGTTTAAACTATGAACAATCGCAACAATATATATATTATGGATGTCCTTGTCGTAGCCACCGAGGAAAATAATACGTAGTGGGCCATTCATTAACCTAATTTAAAGTTAAAATAGTATTTAGCCAGTTGTTTAAGCCTAGCTTAGTTTTTTCATCACATGGCCTCTCGATCTCTTTTGGTGTGCAGACCATTACAAGCAAGCCCAACAATACAAAAATAGCTAGCTGGATCAGGTAGCAGCTGAGGGGAAAGCTTCAACTAGCTAGACTAGACTTGTCGATTGTCACCCAGATAGCAGAGAAGAAACAATTAGCAGCCTCTAGCTTAGGTCCATTTTGATCTGTTCTTAAGTACTTCCGTCAATCGGCCGGCCAGCCGGCAGGAGAGATCAATAGATTGACAAGGGAGACGAAGAAGAAGATGGGGAGGGGGAAGATTGCGATTGAGAGGATCGACAACACGACGAACCGGCAGGTGACCTTCTCCAAGCGGCGCGGAGGGCTGATGAAGAAGGCCCGGGAGCTCGCCATCCTCTGTGACGCCGATCTTGCGCTCATCGTCTTCTCCGGCACCGGTCGCCTCTACGACTTCGCGAGCTCCAGGTCTGTTAGTTAAATAATTAGTTCCTGCACCCTCCTAATACTCTATCAGTTTTTTAATTTCATCTGCTCATATTTTGGATGTGTTTCTAATTTTTTGTCTTCATCAGTGGAATGGAGGCAATACTAGAGCGGTACCAGGAGGCGAAAGCAGAGCATTCCGGAGTGTTGAATCCAACATCTGAGGCAAAGGTATGTAACTATGTATGGGTAGTAGCTTTTCCATGCCACACATATATTTACCAAAAAAAAGAAAGGGGTGAAACAAATAGAAATCAAGCTTGTATGATGATCTAGCAATATATGATCTCTGATGATCCGTGTTCGAATGGAAGAATGTTTCAAACTATCAATAAAAATGACAACATGCATCAATGGGTTCAGAAATTTCTCCTTTTCGAAAAAATGGCAATCAAGCTAGCAAAAGATGTATATATAGTCATTTCCGTGCAGTAATTAACTGAGGTGGCTAATGATTCGATTGAACAGTTAACACATGCCTGTTAGTAGTTGTCGTACGTTAGTGACTCCTAAGAAACGAAATCTCTAATCAAAGTTTGTAACGCAAAACAATTAGGGGATCACCATATTTATTGATTAATTTAGTAAATTAGGGTCTCGATGAGGTGAATGATGCACATTACTCTTGATGTTTCTTGGAGCGTGAATGATTGAATAATGCCAAATGGAAACTGTGTGTAAATCTTTGCAGCTTCAATCTATCTTGGCCTTCACGACCATCATCGCTCGGCCCCAGAAATTTATAGTGGCTAGCTGATGGGCCAAATATGATAGTATATACTCCTATATGGTAGAGTGGTTAATAAAAACAAAGAATCACTATATGGTCAGGAATTCCATACATTTTTCCACGATTTGGATCCTTAGGAAAAAAATCCTAAGATTGCATTTGGTTCATAAATAAGTTCTGGTTTCTTGCCATGTATTACCTGTGGTACCGAAGGGTTACTTTGGAGGAAAGTTTTCATGTACTCAAACCTCTTCGTATAATCCATCTAGTTTATCTGCAGCATGAGATACTCTTTGATCCAAATTCCTATTTTTTTTCTAGTAGTATAGGATTCAAGAAAAAATGTAATTCCAATCATGTGTTTTTCATTTTTCCTGGATTTTGAGAATCATGTGAATCAAATAGGACGTACTGGCCTATTTGGTTCGTTATTATAAAAATACAAGAACAGAAAAAACCATCAAAATCGATGCCATGTCTTATTAATTCCTACATAGATTTAATTGCAAATCATTGGATAATAGAACCTGTTTGGTTGCACTATAGTAAAAATGCGAATTTTTGTTTGAAAGGGTTGCAGACATGCATAGTTGTCGAAGAAATAAAGACAAACTCTATGGAGTTGCTCAATAGGAACTTTCCTTTTGAACTACATGTAGAGGAGACGATATAAACGTTCCTACGGTTGTCTAATCCTACAAACTAAAAAAGTCCATGAAAATTGTTTAAACCGATGAGGCCCCTAAAAAATGCAATCATATAGGTGGTGGTGTATTTCGAAAATTGTGGCTATCACGTCACTATCTAGATATCCACTCAATTTGTCTTCTAAATATCCCCTGATGGCTATCACAAGACTCATCCATGGCCCGATGGCTTTGAACTCCATGCATGTTTTCTTGTCTCAAGTATGACCCAAGCTACCTAAGATTGGGATATCTGATGCATGAAACTACAAATCATTCATAATAATATCTATCTAGAAATATTGTAGATAAATACCGACCATTAGAAAACCTCCAAAACATACTATGTGTAGCTAGATTGTCCAACTATGTCATTAGATTCTGGCAAATTTTGTTCCATTCTTCATTTCAGGAAATATGTACTACTCTTCGCCATGTAGATATTTTTGGATAGGGATACTCGGATCCTTTGATTCAAAGGATTCTATACGATTTTTGGAGGACTGGAATACTTAGGAATTTTTTCCTACCTTGGTCCTTTGATTCATTGGATTGGATCCCATAGGAATTTTTCCTATGGAATCTTTTGGGACCTCTTTGATTCGCGCGATTTTGAAATTGCGAGATTCTAAAAAGTATAGGGTTGGAGTGGCATGTCCATTTGAACCCTATAGGATTAGCAAGCAGTGTTTGATGTCACAAGAAAAACAAAGAAATTGTAAAGAGAGGTTGGAGTGTATGTTAGATTTCCTAGGAAATGTAGTCAAAAGATTTCATTGGAAAAATTCCTGTGGGATCCAGTCCTATGAATCGAAGGATCAATATAGGAAAATTTTGTAAGGATTTCAATCCTCCAAGGATCATATAAAATTCATTTGAATCAATGGAGCCCTTATACTATATTCATAGATAATCTAACATCCACCCAAGCCTCTTTCTACAATTCATTTGTTTTTATGGTGGCATCAACCACTACATGTTAATCATATATGATTCAAGTGGGTAAACCTTATGACATCACCTCATTACAAAGATATCAAACTTTATCTATTTGCCAAAAGGAGGGAAAGATAAAAAACATATGCCAACAAAGAAGAACATGCCAAACAAGATCCCTCCAAATAGCCATAAGCCCACCATTGGCACACTATCCAATACATGACATAAACTCCCTAGTGGTTTAATTAGGCTTTTTGGGCAAGATCCATTGACTCTCTATGTTACACCTTCTATAATAACACATAGAACTGCGGCCAATTGGTACACGAGAGTATCACCTGCATACAAGAATGAACTTCCTTGTTTTCAAGTATGACATCATTCTGCATAATCAGATAGACCAACACATTGTTGTGTGGCCTGGCCAAAATGGGAGATCTTAAGATGTATAATCTCTATTGGGATCGAGGTCTAAGGACTAGAGGGAGGGAGTGAATAATAGAATTAAACAATGCTACTCCAATTTTTAGGGTCAATTTTTTTAGGACAAGGCAATGATGACTAGGGAACTAAAACTACTTAGCGAATCTCCAATGCCCCCCCCCCAAGATGGAACCGGTATTCATCCGCGGACCGATACGGACTAGTCCGTGAACACTAGTGCACGAGCTGGCCTTCAAGCGATACAACATGTAGATAAACATTGAGTGAATGGATGTATTGACTAATATATAGAGTAAGAGGAAGCAAAACTTATAATCTCCATGGCTGACCAGCCCGATAGCCACATTTTCTCCACTCGTGCAACTGCATTGCAAAACTTCATGACGGAGTTGCGTATGGTGTTACATTAATGAAATATCAACTTCACATTGCGTTCATGGATGACGTGTATCTCGTAGGGCGCGAAGTTCTTTCACGCATGAAATGAAGTGTGCAGGTGCTGCCAAAAGAACGAGCCCCATGAGTTCTTGCCTACAAAGTCCGTAGATACGACCAATTATGCATTGCACGACAACTCATCCTCAATCACCGAGTACCCTTCATTGTGCTTACTCCTTTTAAACAATAGTAAGTTGAACAAACAAAAGCTCAATCGCATTTGACCGAACACTTGATGGATGTGGTGTTCGCCGTGGACATCGTCGGCAGGGGGCGGAGGGTAGCTGTCCATAGAGGGATCTTGGGTGGACGACGACGTAGTCCAAGGAGGGCAGGCACGTTGGTGGGGGCCGGGAGCGTCCTATAATGTCTGGCCGGCAGCTGGAGAGGTGAAACAACGGACGAGGAGGATGCAGGTGCAAACCAAGGGGGGTAGGGGCGAAGTGGAAGAAAAGTGGACCGGGAGGGGATTTGGATGGCCTGGGGATGTGAGAGTCCTAAGTGGCGGACGTCCGGACTCCAACAAGTTCCACCACCCCCGTTTTGGTTTGGGTTCTAGGAAAACAGTCGCCTGGACCGGTCCATGGATTGATGGGGTGCCGTATTGGATGGAAAATAGGTGTGGATAACTTGGCCCGAACGTATGGAGCAGGTTTGAGGTTCAACGTTGGAGATTATCTTAGCAAAAAAGTAAACACCAGCATTTCGAAGCATAAAATAATAACCTGCAAGTAAGTAGGAGGTAGGGTAAAGGGCGTGCAAACACTCATGATAGTGGGATGTTTTCCCCTAGTTTGGGTGGTTGGCAATATCCTATATTTGTGTCGATGGAGGCTTGGAACAAAGGATTTTAGTATCACAAGGATCTCAATTGCATTGCCCAGCAAGCACACCATCCAATGCAATAAACCTATTTCATCATGGCTTGCACTTAGAAGCCCCACCAAAGGAAGATCTTCACCAGGTAGGTAGTCTTAGATCCCGTACAAACTCTTGAATCTTTCATTTATAGAACTTGATAGGCTTTTAAGTGACTCCTAACTTTCTAGGATGCACCTACTATCCAAGAGTAACAAGCAAAGCAAAGTCACTTGATGAGAACTTCTTGAATGATCTTCAATCAAAGCTTCTCTCAAGAATACAAAGTATCACTCACCCACAAGGATAGGATTGCAGCCAAATAGATGAACTTAAGTAGGGATTCAAGGATGGAGTTCTTGGCGTTAAAAGAATCAATAAGTGAACATGCAATCACCCAACACTTCTTCTCTTCTCTTCTTGCCTTGGACCTCTCTTCCTCTATGGTGGAGATGGATGGAGTGGACTGGGGTGGGTTGGAGTGGCTTGCAAAGGGTGGAGCGAGTGAGTGAAATGACTAAGGATAGAATGGAGTAGCTGTGAACATGAATGGGTACGCAATGGAGGGCACCCTCCCAACCGCTGGCGCGAAATCATGGGCTCCCATACGGGCGATCGGAGGCGAGCGGTTCCACTTCTGCAGCCAGTTAGGAGCGGGCTCTCCTGCTCTCCTTGTGTCGCTCCGGCGGTGGAGGAGGGTGGGGGAACCCGGCTCTTTTCGTCTGTAGTATGTAGGATAGATTTCTTGCTGTGACAGCGTTCGGGCGGTGCCACCATCGCTACCGTGAATAATGTCTTCCGGGTCACCAACTCGCCGGCGTTCTGTGACGATGATGAGCTGCCGCGGACTTGTTTATCCACAGTGCTTTCAGACCGGTGGACGTAGTTGTTATAGGCAAAGCCGTCGAGGCGATGGCGGAGACCTTTCTTCGGGAGTTTGTTCTTCGGCTTTGTCTGTGCCACGTCAGTGTCTTCTCCGGCACCAACGAGGAGCCGGAAATTTCTGTTTAGGGGATAATCGACGTAGCAGCGCCAGCTTCATCCAGAAGGTGGCTCGCCTGAAAGATGGGCAGTGGAGAAGGCCGGTGGGTCTGTAGTTTCTCGCGCAGCAGCGCCATTCGGAGACATCAGGGCCAAGATCCAAGAGCGTGGAGATTTTCCCTGGCCGACAATCCACATCGTCAAGCACGTCGCCGTTTGCGACCACGTCTATTCCGTGCTGCCATGACGCTTTATTGGATCGTGGCAAGTAGGTGTCCTGTGTTTCTCTCTTCTGTCGGATGCTATGGCGACAGTGGCAGGTGATTTCCATGGGCGTGAAGATGGTGGTTACAGGGACCTTCTACATATTTTCTTATTTCGGGGGTTTTCCTGTAATTTTATTGATGAGCTGTCTTTCTGGAATGTTCTAGAAAAATGTCATGTTGTGTGTAACATGTTTGCTATTTGAACGGGACGTGGCATGTCTCCTCAAAAAAAAAAAGAGAATGGGTACGCAGAAGTGTCGAAAGATAAATAGTGGAATTGTAGTGACAATTCAGATGACTAGGGAAACGCTTCGGATCTAGATGAAATAAGTACTCATAAGTATCTTATTAGGAAAACAATCTTCTGTGGTTCCGAACCAAAAAGGCAACTCTTTTTGGCAAACATGGAATGGCTCCAGAGTACCTGGTAAAATCAATTGTTGCTCGGTAGTACCGTAGTGGACATAAAAGTAGTTCAAACCGAGAATTAGTAGAAAAAATAAAAGTCACGGCTCGGAAGTACAGGCAACGGAGGTGCCGAACTTATACTGTGACTCACAAGCATAAATCGAAACGGCTGAAGTGCCAATGAAAATGTTATGCTTAGAAGTGTCGGAGCGAGCGAAGAATATTTCAAAGTGGATTGGTTCGACAATTCCAAAAATATGATTATTTCTTAACTATGGAAACTGGCCATATCTGTAAATATCAAAATATGTATCTACGGATGTCCCCGGACATAGAAAGATTCATACAGTGAATGGTTAGGGGTGGATTATCATGACTTTGTTTTAGGATTTGTGTTGTAGAGTTCAAATAGAAGTACTTACCTTGTGCCTCTCTGCATACATACTACGGTTGTCCTACACTCGATGTGAATCTTGGATTAACCAAAAAACTATAAATACATGCTAAAATTTCAAGGTATACAACAACTTAACAAAAATTATGTAGGAGTCATAAACGATATTGCACTTATATCCACGGGACATTATAAGAAAATCAGTCCCAGTCCCTGAAACAAAATCATTGAAATCAAATGTTTTTGTCATATATCACTAAAACCATCTAGGGTATCTTGGAAATGCATTTTCAACTTCCGTAATCAAGACCCAAAAATATGCAGAATACTACAAAGCATGGTATTATTAAAGTCTAAATATATAAGTCCCCATGTAGTAATTGCTAGACAACAGGCAAAAACAGATGTTGAATGGTTTTTTCTTCATAACAACAGCTACACCAAGTATCCCCATGCCATATTAGTTTAACCAAAGTATCCTTAGTTAGTATAACTATTTAACTGATAATCAAAGGAAAACTTTTATCTCCAAAGTAATTTAAGATGCAACAGATTTTTAAACCTGAAATTTTCCCTGTGGAGACTAATCCGAACAAATCAAGTGCATGGCGAAAACTCCATATGGGCGATGATATCACTTAAGCAAGTTATGGCCCATGGCTAGCCACATATATGCAATCTCAGGGATAGACTCCTTCCAACCTGATAAATTCTGTCCAATGACAACCCTATTAAAACCCAAATGTGGGTAGTCAGCTCCAACAATCACAGAAACATTGGCATTTGTATGACAAACAATACCAAATATTCAGGGGTTAGAACTGAAACAAGCCCATCCTTGATGTACCTGTCCACTAAAACCAAATTTATTGACCATTTTCACATTAAGCGATCAAAATTGAACAAAAATATTCTTAACCTTCTGGAGGTCCTTTCAAAAGTGGGAGCCTCTTAGTTTGACTGTAACGACTAAGAGTATTGTCCCCCAAGTACTTAGTACTATGTAAGAGAAACTACTACACTTCATCCTTGTATGGAACTTAAACAACCATTTACTAACATGACACATAGTTTTGACTTCTAAATCATGAATCTCAAGGCTACAACCATTGTTAGGGTCGGGATACATAAAATATCCCAGGGATACAAACATCAAGCATATAATTAAACAAGTCTGGAATCCTTTCGCAATTATCTATATTGTACCACTTTCTCAACCGGTTCTCGCCAATTTGGAGAAGGAGGGAAATGATGCGGGAAAGAAGAATGGGATTTGCAGGACGTGGGTATGTGAAGGACATGTGAGTGCCGAAGGAAGGAGGGCTTACATGCCAAAACGGTACATGTGGTGAGTCATGTGAGATTGGTGGCACCAAACTCAATTACATGTTGCGAGGAGGACAAACCTCTCTGATATTTTGCTTTTTCTAAAAAATTAAAACTCCTTCGTATGTCTAGGTACTCGGTCATTTTTTCATATATATCTTTTTGTAGTAGTGTTTACTTCCTATATGTTGATGTGTAAAAGTTTCAAAATCTTTAGGATAGTTTTACTATATATTATACATTAAATGAATTTATGCGCACTTATTGAAAGTTATCCCATTTTGAACTAGAGGTGTATCAAATAAGCTATAAAAATGTAGTAAAAATACATTTAAGGAAATTCATGCAATTAGCAGTCATATGGTGGAAATGGATGAAATATGCAACTTTGTGTTGTGGTAAATCTAGTCGCAGTTTTGCATCATTTCAAAGAATTGATAGATATCTTAATGAAGTCAAAAAAAATCTAAAACTTGTTATGATACTCTTATATAGGCACATGGCCCTTTGCTAAAAAATTGAGAAGAATACACACAATAAAAATAGTAGGTTGTTCACAAAATGGACTATCTCCGGTGAAGTTTCTTAACATTCGTCCAAAATCTTCAACTTTTACCACCGAAACCAGTTTTAGTGACCATTTGAGCTGTTTTTCACTTCAAACGTTTTCTAGAACTTGCCTTAACATCTATAATGATAAGTGTAAATTAATATCAGAATATGTTACATAGAAACCTTTTTAGCACTACTTTGAATGCTAAAAATGAAAGTATATCTAACATGTTGTCCAAAAATACTAAGAATTGTCAAGGAGTCTTAATATTGGTATAATATAATATGATACATTCTGAGAAGAAGACACAAAAGATAATAACGATTCTTCACGAGATGAATTATCTCCCATAACATCCAATGCAAATACCCAACAACCCTTTTGAAGTGGCCATTTGAGATTATTTTCACTTCAAAATTTGTGTACACTTCGCTTTAATATTTGTAATAACAAATGTGAATGAAAATCAAAAGTTACTATGTAATTATCAACATTTAGAATTTCCTATAAAATATGGAAGAAAAAAATAATAGAAATAAAATTTGTCAAAAAATAGTCAAACTTGGCACAGTGTCCTAATATTGGTATATGAGGTTGTCATTAAATCTCACATGATTTATGAAAGGTGGAAAACCCCAATTCCTTTGATCGTTTTGGCCTACTTATTGCAAAACTGCCAGGAAAACAATTTTCTCCAAAACATCTTTAAATATTTTAATAATTCCAAATACACGTACTAGAAAAATGGGGAAAGTATCAACTTAGTTGGCCCATTAGTTTTAAAATATGAGCGGATTTTGTTAAATCTAGGCCAAACTTTGACAAAAAAAAACAATAATACTTATTTAATTTATCGAAATGACCATACAAATATTCATCTTACACACTAGTACATCACTTTTTTTTATTACAGTTCATAACTACAAAAACATCAGACTACATGAACATATAAATACATTTTCGAAACTGGAAACCTACCTGACCGAGCTGGTGCACTTCTTCTCCTCCTCCATTTGAAGCAGACCATTATTGAAGTTGACAATGGCGTGTCCATCTCATATGCCGCATACGCGTCCTTATCAGCATACTCCACCCACTTGTCGGATAGTAACATGTTCGCCCATTGCTAGTGCTCCTTCTCTCCGAAGCTTTTCATCATGTTAGCATAGTAATTGTCCGTGATGGTGGTGGTGGTGTCCATCAATGAATCCTTGGTGTCGTATGGCACCCTCCATTCCATTTGGATGTCGACAAAGTTCGGACCCATAGACTGATGTAGTCAAGCATTTGCCTGTTCCCCTCGATGATGAAGCTAACGAAAACACACTTGGTAGAGCCTATCGCTTGGACTGACATCCCTATAGATTTGATACACCATACAACCATGACGGATGCATAACTACATGTTGGCGGCCTTCTACGTGGAATGAGACCATGTGTACTCCACGTCAATGCTAACGATCTTCTCCCAATCGTTGTTAAGCCATCACTCGAACTTGTCCATGTAGTTCTCCACAGTGCGTGGATGATGACATTATGATTGGGAAACAGAGCTTGCGGTGGTTGGACACCATGGCTAAAATGGGTTCCATCCTTTCTGTGTGGGTTGAGAGAGGGAGAAGAGACTATAAAGATGAACAAACTGCCCCAAGCAGCTCCTCTCCCGCACTTGGCTTTGAACAATCGTCAAGTAAATAGGGGAAAAATTTGTGAGGCTACCATCGAGAGCAGTGGGTGGAACCCATGGTGATGGCGTGCACTGGGAGAACACAATAGCAACGAGTCAGAGGCAGCAACATTGAAGGAGCAGCGTGAAGATGTGAGTGAAAGTGGTTGGAAGAAAATGGGATCTATGCACCAAGACATATGTGTATACGCTACGATGTAGCCACCACCCCCCCCCCCCCCCACCGCCACATAGGCATGAATGTTCAAATGGGTCCTCTCTTCATTGTGCTTGACGATGCCCACGTCTGCAAGACCTGTCAAACGAGTCTCCTCCTTAATAGTTGTGGGCCCAAATCGAAGTGCTAAATTGGAAATGATGGTCTCAATAGTGGGCCCCACAATGGCCGGAATTGTCAACGGATTCTCCTCCTCAATATTGGTGGGCCCACACCAAAGTGGCAAGATGAAAGTTCTGGCCTCAATGGTTGACCCCACAACGGGCAGAATTGCCAATCCAGTTTCCTCGTCACTGCGGTTGATGTGGCCAGGTGGTGGTTTCTAAATGTAAGGGAACAACCCAAATGAGATGTCGTCGTAACTCGTAATGACAGCTCACTAAGACAACATACAAGGGTATGCAACTAATTTCTTCGCAATCCCTAGTTTCACAAATCAAAATATGGAAGTTTGAGTGGCAGGACTCGAATATACAACTTCAGCATTGCCATAGACCGATCTTTCCTTATTTTAAACTATTGGCAACGAGTTGTATACCACATATGGGCCCTTGTTTAATGTTTGTTACTGTCTCGGTCGTCGCATATAGCAATTTATCGATGAGGGGGGCATTCTGGTGAGTTTTCAGCCGAATTTTCTATATGTCCCCTTATGGGCACATCCATTGCCTATAAAGCGGTGACCTTTTCAGATGTTTTTTTTCCCTTATCGGCCACAAAGTGTTCATTAGTGGAGGGGGTTCAACATAGAGTCAACTAGATGATGCCCCGCACGTTGCTGCGTGATTCGGTTGCAATATATTTCAATGAGATTTGATTGTGGGGAATATAGATATTTAGATTAATAACACGTGAACCTAATTTTAAAATATATATGAGTTATTATATTTGGTATATATAATGGTAAAATATTTATTGAATTAATAAAATGAAAAATAATTTTCTCATGCATGGTTGTATGTGGTGGCAGATCTTTTCTCATGCATGCTTGCATGTTAAGATAAATAAGTTAATGGGATCATTATCTTAGTTATATATATACAGTATGCACTAGTAGACCACACAAGGAAGCGCAATTATGGTTCTCGTAATTAAAATTGGTTTTCTTGTAGTTACTATCTTATTTCATTTCCATTTGTTGGGCAGTTATGGCAGAGGGAGGTTACAACCTTGAGGCAACAAGTGCAGAACTTACAACATAATTATAGGTAATATTAATGGTCTTCAGTTTTTATAATACATGCATTGAATAATATGCCAATTAGTATAGTTATCCAGAAGTTATTGTTTTGAGTGCTCTTGTATGTAAATTAATTGAACGAAAATAGTGAGCCAGACTGCCATACATATCAAGATCTCTCACTTGAAGACTATGCCGGTGAAAATCCATGTATTTAGTTGTAATTACGAAAAAGGATTTCCCACGCTTTATATTATAAAGCGACAAACCGATACATCCAGCATACTGCGGCCACAACACAAACTAGCCGAAAAGAAAAAAAATGAGAGAAGAAATAAAGAGAAACAAGTGCCGACACCGGCAGATCAACGATGTGAAGATGTTATGCAACCGCTGCATCCTCCGAAGAAGTACCACCGCGCTCCCAGCACTTTGAGGAGTCGCGTACCGAGCAACACCTTCAAGAAGGAATGCGACAATGACGCGACTGCTGCCTGAACTATACTCCTAGGGTTTCCCCTGGTACGTGAAGGGTAGTGGGGTAGGGGCATGTCTGACGCCCTTCAAGAAGGTCCGACGGCGCCCTCAAGCATCGCCGCGTTAGAGCCGGAAGAGCCGCCAAGGATTTTCCCTTCCCAAACACCCACCAACCCCCCGGACGCCCCCTAGTGAACCGGCTAACCTGCCACCCACTAGCATGTGCCACCACGGTCACCGAATTTTTTCCGCCATCTCACTAAGTCCACCGACACAAGACCTGAAAGATGGACGAGGGGACAATGGGCTTGGGGGCATCCACAACTCAGCCGACGGGAGGGGCAGCCTCCTCGGCGAACATGGAGCCGGCCGGACGTGACGGCATGGGCTTACCAAGCCCCTAGCCCTGTCAGACCAAACTGGATCTGGACAGCCCCTATCGCCCCGCTGCAGCTCGCCGGCCGATGAAGCCGTCAACGCCCGCAGTCCACCGCCACCACCACGAGGGAGCATTTTTTTTTTTGCTGGATAATACTTGTATTACTTACACCAGGGAGCATATTTAGTTGTAATGAATGGAGAAGCTGGCTAGGTAGTTACTAGCTAATTATATTGTTAAACCATGTGCCCTGATATGATGTTAATTAGGCAACTATTGGGAGAGGAATTATCTGGTACTGTTCGAGATCTGCAGTTTCTGGTGAACCAAGTTGAGATCAGCTTGCACTCGGTAAGAAAGAGGAAGGTACCCTTTGTTTGCCCCTCCCTTTCCTCTTTTCATTTTTCGTTTTTTTTTTGTTTCATACATACTTTACTTACAATTGACTTCTTTAGGATCAAGTTATGGCTGCAGAGATCCATGAACTCAACCAAAAGGTTCACTACATCCTCTTCATGTTCTTGCTTCTGTAGTTGTTGGTGTTGAAATAGATCACTGAGCGTCGATTATCATATATGTGTTTGTTATTATCAAAAAAGGCTTTCACCCCGCTTTATATATATATATATATATATATATATATATATATATATATATAAATCAAACCAACGAAGTCACAAGTCCAACAAGGTCACAAGACAAACACACGCACACAATGCCGCACACAAGGTAGCACAACAAAAAGTACGAACAGGTTCTGCTGAGGGCACAACTCAACAAGACGAGAAAAAAAAAGACATGTGGGGGCACATAGTGTTTGTTATTAACAGCTGAGGTGTGATGATGGAATTTGCTTTTGCAGGGATTTCTTACTCAGAAGGAAAATATAGAGCTTGGTAAGAAGTTGAGCATTGCTCATGAGCACAACATAGAGCTGCAGAAGAAGGTAAGAAATGATAGTAGCTAATATATCCTAGCTTGTCATCTGAAAGTCCACATATACTTTGAAAATAATCATTGATGAACCACATGCTATAATATATGCATTAGCAAGTAATCGAAAGACATGACCGCATATATATGATTTGAAAAAGAAAAGACAAATTCGAAGGATCAAAATATAGAACCCCCACACATTTTCTCGGGTCGATTTTATTCAATACGTCACATCCTATATAGCGTTTTTGTAATAGATCTTTCAGAAAAAGGTCATAATGTGTTGGACAAGTAGAAACGCGATACAGCCGCTTTTTTTTTTTTGAACTGTTTGGAACTGGTCGCAAATTATACAATAGCCTGGCTAATATAACATTGATCATATTAGCTTCAGTTTTTTTTTTATTACAAGCATCGAAGGAAGCTGATACTCGACAAACTATTAATGTGTGTTATTAGCTTTCCGGAGCCATGGCATCGACTGAGCAGCAAGCCAGTGGAAGCAGCTCAAAAGCTGCTGCCGGGTTATTGTTGTCTACTAGAGTACGTGAACCAAATATCAACCTTGAGTTGCGCTAGCAGGAGCATGAGGCTGAATAACATCTACTCTCTCGTCCACTGCATGCAGTAAGTATTGTAATTCATGTGTCGGTTAAATTATTAAGAAATCCATGTGCTCAATCGCATGCCAAACAAGTCACAGTTAATTACATTTCTAAATTCATGTTTATTATTTTGCACCAGACCGCGTCAGCAGTATTTTCAGTCCATGCGTGACGGTCGAAGCTCTTTCGTGTGCAATTTGAAGCAGACACCTGCTTAGAATCATATTTTTTTGTGGTGCTGTGTCACACACATTGTTATATAGCAGCAGCAGATGTACATGTTGACACATGGCAGATAAACATAATTAAGTTTACATGTTCATTCATAATATACTTGATCTTCTCTTGCATCCACGTTAATACCGAGTAATTATAGACACATACAAACTATATCGGTGCCCGTAGGCATCATCGTGAGAGTTCCGGACTCCCACAGTCCCGCCCATGGCGGCGAATGCATTCCCCACGCCGGGAACGAAGGGAATAACCGCGGAGCCACGCCTCCTTCATATTATATGTGTATAAGACGCCGTTGCAGAATATTTTTGGCGAGGACAAAAACGAGCAAGGAAGGAAAGAGTAAGATGGTTCGGATGTTTTCCACGTACCTGGGAGCACGGATGGGTCATGGGAGTAAGAGACGGGAGCAGGCATGCCCGTCCAAGTAGCAGACCTTAATTTGGACCTTGGAACTCAGAAAATAGTAACATCGCCAATCATATAGGCAGCAGGGTTTTGGTAATGAGATTATTTGCCGTGACAGTACCATATATAGTATTCCTTCCGTCCGAAAATAATTAAATTGAAAATAAATGTATCTAAACATATTTTAGTCTATTATACATACATTTTTATTCATTTCTATGACCGGTAACTTCGGACGGAAGGATTGGAGTACATATAGCTGTCAAAACATGAATACAGAGTTTACTTTAACTAACAAACATGCCCGTACGTTGCACTGGAAGAAAAAATTACCCCCTTATACACATTGGACGATATCAACAAATCGATTAATATCTTCACACAACAAACAACATGATAAGTAATGTTGCGTAAAAGCTTAATGATTGGATGATTTTTGAAGTGTACTCAAGGTGGTTTTAACAATCTTTATGTGCACAATTTAAAAAATTAGGAAGATTAACATTAAGTCACTTGTTTACGTAAAGCTCGCATCAACATTGTACATCTTCATATATTAGTTGGTTATTATTCACGATGGGAGATAGAATGACTATGTACCTATTGCAACCTTTAGCATATGATAGCTAGTAGGAATCAACGGGCTTATAGCTCCTGTGCGACTTCTTTCCAATGAATTGGAAGGAGTGCGACGTTTTTCGACGAAATAGCCCAGGCACGACGATTTGAAGGGAGAAAATAGCTCACGGCCAACATGGCCCTTAAGCAGAATTGATCGTTAGTTGTTAGGGTTATGTGATGCTTGGATCCACAACTTATCCACCTCAGCAGCACGGGACCCACCTCACGGAATCTAAAACAGAGTTGCGCCCGTGCCCGAGCTTGTGCCCGTGCCATTTCTTCCCCTTTCCCCATTCTTCCTCTTCTCCGGCGATGGCGCACGGGATGTCTAGCTCCTCCGCCACGCAGTCAACATGGCCAGTGTATGGTGCAGTTCCAATGAGAAGGTGCCCGGACTGCCCACGGCCAGAGGCTCTTAAGCGGATGGTCACTAAAACTGACGAGAATGGCAACCTCGGGCGACATTTTGTGTCATGCTTGAGCATTCTGATGGGACGGGATGGCAAGGTAAGATCTCAGTTCCTTCCCCGCAATGTCGTAATCTTTTGTTCAGATTTATCCAAATTGCCTTTTTTTCTCCTCGAGTTTGAGATCTAGGGTCATGTTACTGTTTACAGATGCTGAAGAAATGTTCCCATTTTGAGTGGATAGATCAGTACGTTGATAGGCTTGAATCTGAGGGCCACATGAGCGACGCCGCAACCCGGGATCTAATTTTGCCGCCGTTTGCTTTGGAGAGGCCCAATTTCAGCTTGGGCAGAGGAGCGCGGGCGGAGATACCCATGCCGACGGCGAGGATTATGCGCATTGCTGAACGGGCTGCCCTTGCTCAACTGCCCGTGGAGGCCGAAGTAAACGAGGAATTGAAGAAGGTAAAGAAGCTTTTAAGGCAGATGGTGGATTTGCAGAAGCAGGCAAATCTCATGGCATGAGCATTCTATAATTGTATCATTGCTCTATTCTTTCCTTACCTTTTGTTCATCTGTCGTTAGAATGGACAAAACTGTAAGCAAGCAAATTTCAGTTAGCTAGGCAGAGGACGCGATTTGTGCGCCATGCTAGTTTCATGTACTGAGTGTAAGCAGAAATTCCTTAAGTTCTTCAGTGAAGTGGCTAATTTGAAATTTGAATATGCATTTCGAGTTCTTCAGTTAGCAAGTGCGAGACCAAAGTTCAGTTTCAGTAGAAAAGAAATTATTCGTGGGCTGGCGAATAGATGTTGGGCCATAACGCTGAAGTTGAGGAATAACCAGGCCCAAAGAGTGTAGTTTCGCGAAAAAAATAAATCTGGACTGCCTAATAGATGTTGGGCCATGAGAAAATAACCATACCCAAATGGGATCCAAAGAGAGACCAGCCCACCCGCGTAGGGGCACCAGCCCTTTTTTATAGCATAGAGGCAACCATGTTTAGAGAAAAATGCTTCGATTAAACCTCAAAATAAAATGTTGCTTCGGCAAATAAATGTTACTTGTTTTTACTTTGGCCTTTTTCTTGCACTAAATTTTGTGATGGATCATTTTTTGATGCACTAAATTTAATGTATGTATCCACCTTAAAAAATGATTCAATTAATTTTTTGAATCAATTTTAAGGAGGATAGATAGATCCATTCGTGCATGGATGCATGAACACATGTATGTGTTGTAACTTTTTTTGCTTTACATATTTGTTGCTTGTCCACTATTGTTTTATGATTGTTTTTATGCATGTCTACGGTTCCATGAACTAAATGAGTTGCATGCTTGCATGAAGTAAATTAGTTGCATGTCCATGGTGAGTTTGCATGTCCTAGTTGCATGTCCATGGTGGGTTTGCATGGGGCTCCTAGTTGCATGTCCATGGTTTGGGTCATGACCCATGATTTGGCCAATATTATGAATATGGTGTGTGTGGTGATTGGGGTGTAGCAACCCGAGCCTGTAGCAACCCATAGCAATACACAAATAATATCAAGAACAACCCATAGCAATCTATAAATAATAGCACGAAACAACAATATATATAGTAGCATAACGATTATATAGTAGCATAATGATTACAACCCATAGTTCCACGATAGCCTTACAACTTAAAATACTAATACAACTTAATAATAGTAGCATAATGATTACAACTTAAAATACTAATACGATAGATATATAGCTAGCTAGATAGATCGGGGGCGCCCATAGATCGGGGGGCACCAAACGCGGGTTCTTCTCCTTCTCCTCCTCCGGGTGAACGCCACCTCGCTCCTCCGGGCGCCCTTCACTCCTCCCCGTTGTCGATGGGGTACGGGAGCATGTGCATAATGTCGTTGTTGGGGAAGATGATGTTGAAGTCGGTGAACATGTTATGGGTGGTGAAAGCTATAAAATCACACCCACACCAAAACACTCGCCCGAGGAGGTGGAAGGCGTCAAAGGGGTTGGTGAACGTAGCCAGGAGCGCAACCACAACGCCATTGTGATTGACCTCCTCAACATGGAACATCGTTGGAGAGCTAGGGGAGGTGGCGGAAGCCAGCCGCAAGGAAGAACTCCGTTAACTCCCTTGCGCCCCTCCACCTTGAGATCGCCCACACCCTAAGGGTTCTCTCTACGTAGACTCCGGCCAGGTAGAGCCTTTCCGGCACGGTTGGGGGGAAGTGGTAGGTGGGGCCGTTGTACTGCATGGTGGCTTGATCGGGTTTGATTTGTGGAGAAGAAGGAAGAAGGAGGGCAAATGGGAGAGGATGGGGTAGGGGTATGGTTGAGGAGGGAGAGGAAGACGATAGGTGTGGCTTAAATAGCCCAAGTGCGACGTGGTTTTTGATTTCTTTAAGTGGTTTCACCGGGTGGAAGTAATGAGCGGACGACATTTGGTGGCTCCCCATCGAAGTGTGTACACGAGCATGGGAAACCAAGGCTGCCATCAAACACTAGATCAATAGCCAGGCTGCGACGCGTCTGTGCCATTGGTCATGGGTCAAGAGGTCACGCATGCCCGTTCTTCTATCCCGTGCATCAATTGCCATGCTGCGACGTCCCGCACGCGTCTGTGCCATCATGGGTCAAGGGGACACGCCTGTCCCGTTTCTTTGCATGTGCCGCCCGTGCATGCATGCATGGCAATGTAGCCTACTGACTAGGGCCTAGCTACAGGGGGCAGAGGAGGCAACGTTCGGTCCAAAGGTCTAACGGCTGGGCTTCTTTTACCAGAGCCCAATGGCTAGCCCACTCGCCGTAGCGTAAAAAACAAACGGCTACTACATGGCACTGCATCCTCTAAAAAAACCACTACAGCAAATCAGAGGGGGGGTTATGCAGCATTGTAGAATGCTGCCAATCACAGAGCATCACGCGGATCAGTGATGTGTCCCTAGCGCCTGATCCAGACCGTTCACTAACAGAGATCTAGCGGCTCAGAAGGATGCGAGGTTTCAGATGGGGTTATGAGGGGTTATGAGGGGTTTTGAGGGGTTTTGAGAGGGTTTTGAGGGCTAGGGTTGAGCATAACTAATTCAAAAAAATCAAAAAAATACGAAACTTGCACCCATCATCATATCATGTGAGTGAGTTGCTGGGAAAATAAGAAACTTGGTCTATGGGTATTTTCATGAAAAACCCTTCACAAAACATAGCTATCATGAACGAGGTTGCATGGGATTCAAGCTAGGTTGAGCATAACTAATTCAAAAAAATCAAAAAAATATGAAACTTGCAGCCATCATCATATTATGTGAGTGAGTTGCTGGGAAAAATAAGAAACTTGGTCTATGGGTATTTTCACGAAAAAAACTTTCACAAAACATAGCTATCATGAACCAGGTTGCATGTGATTCAAGCTAGGGTTTAGGGCTAAGCTTGTCATAGTTTATCCAAATGATCTCATATTGGGCATGGACCCTATATTTGCACATTAGATGTCAAGTTTTAATTTTTGGCCCATTTAGAAAAGGTCAAAAAAATTTGCTTAAGAATGGGGTGTTTAGCCTAGCTTTGGAGCTCATTTGGAGCACATTTGTCATGACTAGTTTTTCACATCAACAATAAGTGCTCAGATTGATCTCTTAACATGCATATGACTAATATTAAAGCATTGTAACATCAATATCACATACTAAAAAAATTTGAATTTGAATTTTGGGTCAAATTTGAATTTGAATTTTGGGTCAAATTTGAATTTGAATTTTGGGTCAAACCTGAAATTCTGCCAGAATTTAAATAGCATTACACAAATACCAATTTACACAAATTGAGGCAAGTTTGTTATTCTACAACATACATCACCATTACACAACTTTGACAAATGGAGTTTTCACTTCTTCTTCTTAGACTCGATTTCTTCTTCTTCTTACCAGTTTTTGATCGTACGACACCTAGTTCACTCAAACTCTTGATTTTCATAACTGGACTAACTAGGACAGCTGGAGTTGGCACCACAACATCTACATGAAGCTCAGTTGGCACAACAACAACTCCAGTAGCTTCAATTGGTAATACAACTTGCAATATAGGCTCAGTTTGCATCACATCTGCCACAATAGCTTCAGTTTGCAGAACATCTTCAGTTTCAGATTGCAGAACATCTTCAGTTTCAGTTTGCACCACATTCTGCACCACATCATCATACAAATGTTGGTCATGATGCATCACAAGATCAAAAACTGCCTCATTTTGCCCCACAACATCATCCAAATCTTGATCATTTTGCATCACAACATCATCCAACTCTTGCTCATTTTGCACCGCGGCATTATCCAACTCCGGTTCATCAACAAAACGTCTCTTCTTTCTACAGCCATTGATACTTGCCTTTCTGATTGCCCAGCAATCTTCAACAACAAGGGGTTGACCTCCATGCTTCCTCCTGGAAAACAAAGCCTGTAATTTGGCTAGTAATTAAATACAACATGTTGGGAAACGTTGCATGTGAAACAAAAAATTTCCTATATTCACGCAAGACCTATCCATGGTGATGAGCATCTACGAGAGGGAGAGTGGATCTACATACCCTTGTAGATCGCTAAGCGGGAAACGTTAAGAAACGCGGTTGGTGTAGTCGAACGTCTTCGCGATCCAAATCGCCGAGCGTCCCGCGATCCAATCACGACCTGTCCCGCGATCCAATCACGATCCATCCCGCGAACTTGATCACGATCCATCCCGCGAACTTTATCACGGTCCTTCCGAGCTAGCGCCAAACGGACGACACCTCCGCGTTCAGCACACGTGTAGCTTGATGACGATCTCCGCCGTCTTGATCCGGCAAGAGGGAGCAGAGAGGAAGAAGAGTTCTCTAGCAGCATGACGGTGCCCCGGTGATGGTGGTGGAGCTATTCTGGCAGGGCTTCACCTAAGCACTATAGAAATCCAATCTAGAGGAGAAACTATGCACTGGAGGAACGGGTAGCACGTGGCTGAAAATTCTGTGCCAAACCCTAAAATCCTCTAGTATATATAGGAGGGAGGGAGGAGAGGCTTGGCGCAATGGCCAAGCCTCCTTTGGTTCGACCGAAGCGGGGAGGAGAGGAGGACTCCTCCTCCAATCCTAGTTGGACTAGGATTCCTCCTTTTTTTTTGGCCTTTTTCCACCTTTTTCCCTTTGGGCTTTTTCTCCCAGCCGCATAGGCCTTGTGTAGGACTTCCACCAGCCCACAAAGGGCTGGTATTTACTCTCCCACAGCCTATGAAGCCTCTTGGGTCGAAATACCCCTCCCTGTGGTCTCCCGGTACACTACAGGCACTCCCGGTACATTACTGATTAGCCCGAAACTTTTCCGGTGACCAAAATGGGACTTCCTATATATCAATCTTTACCTCCGGACCATTCCGGAGCTCCTCGTGATGTCCAAGATCTCATCCGGGACTCCGAACAACCTTCGGTCACCACCATACATAACTCTATACTACTGAAACGTCACCAAACCTTAAGTGTGCAGACCCTGCGGGTTCGAGAACTATGTAGACATGACCGAGACACCTCTACGGTCAATAACCAATAGCGGGACCTGGATGCCCATATTGGCTCCTACATATTCTACGAAGATCTTTATCGGTCGAACCTCTATGTCAAGGATTCAGTTAATCCCGTATGATGTTCCCTTTGTTCTTCGGTATGTTACTTGCCCGAGATTCGATCGTCGGTATCTCCATATCTAGTTCAACCTCGTTACCGGCAAGTCTCTTTACTCATTCTGTAATACAAGATACCGTGACTAACATTTAGTCACATTGCTTGCAAGGCTTATTGTGCTGTTGTATTACCGAGTGTGCCCTAAGATACCTCTCCGTCACACGGAGTAACAAATCCCAGTCTTGATCCATGTCAACTCAACAGACATCCTCGGAGATACCTGTAGAGCACCTTTATAGTCACCCAGTTACGTTGTGACGTTTGATACACACAAGGCACTCCCCCGGTGTCCAAGAGTTACATATTCTCATGGTCATAGGAACATATACTTGACATGTAGAAAACAGTAGCAATAAACTAACACGATCATATGCTACGTTTGTAGTTTGGGTCTTGTCCATCACATCATTCTCCTAATGATGTGAACCCGTTATCAAATGACATCGTCAATGGCTAGGAGACCTTGACCATCTTTGATTAACGAGTTAGTTCACTAGAGGCATACTAGGAACAAAGTGTTGTCTATGTACCCACACATGTAATGTGTTTCCAATCAATACAATTATAGCATGGATAATAAACGATTATCATGAACAAGGAAATATATAATAATAAACACTAATTTATTGCCTCTAGGGCATATTTCCAACAGTCTCCCGCTTGCACTAGAGTCAATAATCTAGTTCACATCACTATGTGATTTACATTGTAATGAATCGAACACCCATGCAGTTCTGGTGTTGATCATGTTTAGCCCTTGGAAGAGGTTTAGTCAACGGGTCTACAACATTCAGATCCGTGTGCACTTTGCAAATATTTATGTCCTTCTCCTCGATGTAATCGCGGATGGAGTTGAAGCGTCACTTTATGTGTCTGGTCCTCTTGTGAAACCTTGGTTCCTTGGACAGAGCAATGGCACCAGTGTTATCACAAAACAGGTTCATTGGATTCAGTGCACTAGGCCCTACTCCAAGATCTGTCATGAACTGCTTCATCCAGACATCTTCCTTCGCTGCCTCCGAGGCTCCGATGTACTCCGCTTCGCATGTAGAATCGGCTACCACGCTTTGCTTGGAACTGCACCAGCTTACTGCTCCCCCGTTGAGAATAAATACGTATCCGGTTTGTGACTTTGAGTCATCTGGATCAGTGTCAAAGCTTGCATCAATGTAACCCTTTACGACGAGCTCTTCATCACCTCCATAAACGAGAAACATTTCCTTAGTCCTGTTCAGGTACTTAAGGATATTCTTGACCGCTGCCCAGTGCTCCATTCCAGGATCACTTTGAAACCTTCCGGCCATACTTATGGCAAGGCTGACATCGGGTCTTGTGCACAGCATTGCATACATGATAGAGACTATGGCTGAAGCATAGGGGATGACACTCATCTTTTCTCTATCTTCTGCAGTTACTGGGCATTGAGTCTTACTCAACTTCACACCTTGTAACACAGGCAAGAACCCCTTCTTGGACTGATCCATTTTGAACTTCTTCAAAACTTTATCAAGGTATGTGCTTTGTGAAAGTGCTATTAAGCGTCTCGATCTATCTCTATAGATCTTAATGCCTAATATGAAAGCAGCTTCTCCTAGGTCCTTCATTAAAAAACTCTTGTTCAAATATTCCTTCACGCTTTCCAGCATTTCTATATTGTTTCCAATTAGCAATATGTCATCCACATATAATACTAGAAACGCTATAGAGCTCCCACTAACTTTCTTGTAAATACAAGCTTCAACATAAACTTGTATAAACTCAAACGCTTTGATCACCTCATCAAAGCACTTATTCCAACTCCGAGATGCTTGCACCAGCCCATAAATGGATCGCTGGAGTTTGCAAAGTTTTTCAGCATTCTTTGGATCGACAAAACCTTCTGGTTGCATCATATATAACTCCTCCTCAAGGAAACCGTTGAGGAACACTGTTTTGACATCCATCTGCCAAATTTCATAATTGAAATAAGCAGCTATTGCCAACATGATTCTGACGGACTTAAGCATCGCTACGGGTGAGAAGGTCTCATCGTAGTCAACTCCTTGAACTTGTGAAAAACCCTTTGACACAAGTCGAGCTTTGTAGACGGTGACATTACCGTCCGCGTCTGTCTTCTTCTTAAAGATTCATTTGTTCCGAATGGCCTTTTGCCCTTCAGGTAATACTTCCAAAGTCCATACTTTGTTTTCATACATGGATCCCATCTCAGATTTCATGGCCTCTAACCATTTCTTGGAATCCGGGCCCATCACTGCTCCTCCATAGCTCGTAGGTTCATTGTTGTCCAACGACATGACCTCCAAGACAGGGTTGTCCTACCACTCAGGAGTAGTACGCGCCCTTGTCGACCTACGAGGTTCAATAGCAGCTTGATCCGAAGCTCCGTGATCATCATCATTAACTTCCTCTTCAACTGTCATAGATTCCATAGAAACATCTTTCTGCGCTATGCTACTTTCTGGTTGAAGTAAAGGTTCAATAACTTCATCAAGCTCTATTTTCCTCCCACTCAATTCTTTCGAGAGAAACTCTGTCTCAAGAAATGTTCCGTTCTTAGCGACAAACACTTTGCCTTCGGATCTGAGATAGAAGGTATACCCGACTGTCTCTTTCGGGTATCCTATGAAGACGCATTTCTCCGCTTTGGGTTCCAGCTTTTCAGGTTAAAGCTTTTTGACATAAGCATCACATCCCCAAACTTTAAGAAACGACAACTTGTGCCTCTTGCCAAACCATAGTTCATATGGCGTCATCTCAACGGATTTTGATGGTGCCCTATTTAAAGTGAATGCAGTTGTCTCTAATGCATAACTCCAAAACGATAGTGGCAAATCAGCAAGAGACATCATAGAACACACCATTTCTAATAAGGTTCGATTACGACGTTCGGCCACACCATTATGTTGTGGTGTTCCAGGCAGTGTCAACTATGAAACAATTCCACACTGTCCTAAGTGACTGCCAAACTCATAACTCAGATATTCACCTCCTCGATCACATCGCAGGAATTTAATCGTCTTGATACGATGATTCTCAACTTCACTCTGAAATTGCTTGAACTTTTCAAACGTTTCAGACTTGTGTTTCATTAAGTAAATATACCCATATCTACTTAAGTCATTAGTGAAGGTGAGAAAATAACGATGTCCATCACGCGCTGTAACATTCATTGGACCGCACACATCAGTATGTATGATTTCCAATAAGTCACTTGCCCGTTCCATTGTTCCAGAGAACGGCGTTTTAGTCATCTTGCCCATGAGGCATGGTTCACATGTGTCAAGTGATTCAAAATCAAGTGACTCCAAAAGTCCATCAGCATGGAGCTTCCTCATGCGTTTTACACCAATATGACCTAAACGGCAGTGCCACAAGAAAGTGGTACTATCATTATCAACTCTACATCTTTTGGCATCAATGTTATGAACATGTGTGTCATCACTATCAAGATTCAATATGAATAAACCCCTCACATTGGGTGCATGACCATAAAAGATATTACTCATAGAAATAGAACAACCTTTATTCTCTGATTTAAATGAGTAACCGTCTCGCAATAAACAAGATCCAGATATAATGTTCATGCTTAACGCAGGCACTAAATAACAATTATCTAGGTTCATCACTAATCCCAATGGTAATTGAAGAGAGAGCGTGCCGACGGCGGTCACATCAACCTTGGAACCATTTCCCACGCGCATCGTCACTTCATCCTTTGCCAGCCTTCGTCAATTTCGTAGGTCCTGCTTTGAGTTGCAAATGTGAGGAACTGAACCGGTATCAAATACCCAGGCACTACAACGAGAGCTAGTAAGGTACACATCAATAACATGTATATCATATATACCTTGTTTGTCGTTGGCCGCCTTCTTGTCACCCAGGTAGTTGGGGCAGTTTCGCTTCCAGTGAACAGTTCCCTTGCAATGAAAGCACTCAGTTTCTGGCTTAGGTCCATGCTTGGTCTTCTTTACAGGAGTAGCAATTGCTTTGCCATCCTTCTTGGTTTTACCCTTCTTGCCCTTGCCCTTGCCATTCTTCTTGAAACTTGTGGTTTTATTGACCATCAACACTTGATGTTCTTTCTGGATTTCAGACTCAGCAACTTTCAGCATCGCAAATAGCTCGACGACTGACTTGTTCATCCCGTGCATGTTATACTTCATCACAAAGCTCTTGTAACTAGGTGGCAGTGATTGAAGAACTCTGTCAGTGATCCCCTCTGGCGGAAGGGCAATTCCCAACTCCGCTAGACGAGTCACATACCCAGACATTCTGAGTATATGTTCACTGATAGACCCGTTCTCCTCCATCTTGCAAGCATAGAATTTATCGGAGGTCTCATACCTCTCGATCCGGGCATTCTTCTGAAAGATAAACTTCAACTCCTGGAACATCTCATATGATCCATGACGTTCAAAACATCTTTGAAGTCCCGGTTCTAAGCCATACAGTATTGCACACTGAACTATTGAGTAATCTCCAGAACGTGCCTCCCAAGCTCTCTTAACGTCTTCGGAGGTCATGTCTTCTGGTTGGTCACCAATCGGTGCATCACGGACATATGATTTCTGGGAAGCCGTGAGGATAATCCTTAGATTATGGGCCCAGTAAACAAAGTTACTTCCATCATCTTTCAACATAGCTTTCTCTAGGAACGCATTAAAATTCAGGGGTGCTACTACGCGAGCCATTGATCTACGACATAAATATGCAAAGGTTGCTTAGATTATGGTTCAAGATAATGAGTTTAGTTAATCAAATTATTAAAGCTTCCACTCAAATTGACATCCCTCAGGTCATGTGAGTGTCACATGATCCAAATTCACCAACTCAAGTCCGATCATCACGTGAGTTGAGGTGGTTTCAATGGTGAACATCATCATGTTGATCATATCTACTATATGACTCATGTTCGACCTTTCGGTCTCTTGTGTTCCGAGGCCATGTCTGTACATGCTAGGCTCGTCAAGTTTAACCCGAGTGTTTTGCATGTGCAACACTGGCTTCCACCCGTTGTATGTGAACGTAGAGTCTATCACACCCGATCATCACGTGGTGTCTCAACACGATGAACTTTCGCAACGGTGCACACTCTGGGAGAACACAATTCATCTTGAAATTTAAGTGAGCGATCACCTTATAATGCTACCGTCGTCCTAAGCAAAACAAGGTGCATAAAAGGATTCACATCACATGCAAATCATAAGTGACATGATAAGGCCATGAACTTATGCTCTTGATCTCCATCTTGAAAGCAGAGGCATGATCTCCATCGTCACTGGCATGACACCATGATCTCCAACATCTTGATCTCCATCAACATGTCGCCATCGGGGTTGTCACGCCCAACATGCTTCTACTACTATTGCTACCGTTTGGCGATAAAGTAAAGCATTATATATCGCTGAATGATTGACACGCAGGTCATACAATAATTAAAGACAACCCTATGGCTCCTGTCGGTTGCCGTCCTCATCGACATGCAAGTCGTGATAATCTATACATCACATGATCATCTCATACATCACATATATCACATCATGTAATTGGCCATATCACATCACAACATACCCTGCAAAAACAAGTTTGACGTCCTCTAATTGTTGTTGCATGTTCTACGTGGCTGCTACGGGTTTCTAGCAAGAACAATTCTCATCTACGCAAAAACCACAACGGTGATACACTAGTTTCTTTTCAACCTTCTCAAGGACCGCCTTTGTCGAATCCGATCCAACTAAAGTGAGAGAAACTGGCACCCACAAGCCATCTATGCAACAAGTTGTGTTTGAGGGAACCAGTCTCTCGTAAGCGTACGAGTAATGTTGGTCCAAGTCGCTTCATCTCACAATACCGCTGAACCAAAACACGACCAAGGGAGGAAGCAATCTAAGCATCAACGCCCACAAACTCGTTGTGTTCTACTCGAGATCTCATCTACACATAGACCTAGCTCATGATGCCACTGTTGGGGAACGTTGCATGGGAAACAAAAAAAATCCTACGTTCATGCAAGACCTATCCATGGTGATGAGCATCTACGAGAGGGAGAGTGGATCTACATACCCTTGTAGATTGCTAAGCGAGAAGCGTTAAGAAACACGGTTGGTGTAGTCGAACGTCTTCGCGATCCAAATCGCCGAGCGTCCCGCGATCCAATCACGATCCGTCCTGCGATCCAATCATGATCCGTCCCGCGAACTTGATCATGATCCGTCCCGCAAACTTGATCACGGTCCTTCCGATCTAGCGCCGAACAGACGGCACCTCCGCGTTCAGCACATGTGCAGCTTGATGACGATCTCCGCCGTCTTGATCCAGCAAGAGGGAGCAGAGAGGAAGAAGAGTTCTCCAGCAGCGTGATGGCGCTCCGGCGATGGTGGTGGAGCTATTCCGGCAGGGCTTCGCCTAAGCACTGCAAAAATCTGATCTAGAGGAAAAAGTATGCACTGGAGGAACGGGTAGCACGTGGCTGAAAATTCTGTGCCAAAACCCTAAAATCCTCTAGTATATATAGGAGGGAGGGAGGAGAGGCTTGGCGCAATGGCCAAGCCTCCTTTGGTTCGGCCGAAGTAGGGAGGAGAGGAGGACTCCTCCAATCCTAGTAGGACTAGGATTCCTCCTTTTTTTGGCCTTTTTCCACCTTTTTCCCTTTGGGCTTTTTCTCCCTGCCGCATAGGCCTTGTGTGGGACTTCCACCAGCCCACAAAGGTCTGGTATTTACTCTCCCACAGCCCATGAAGCCTCTTGGGTCGAAATACCCCTCCCGGTGGTCTCCCGATACACTATCGGTACTCCCGGTACATTACCGATTAGCCCGAAACTTTTCCGGCGACCAAAATGGGACTTCCTATATATCAATCTTTACCTACGGACCATTCTAGAGCTCCTCGTGACGTCCGGGATCTCATCCGGGACTCCGAACAACCTTCGGTCACAACCATACATAACTCTATACTACCGAAACGTCACCAAAGCTTAAGTGTGCAGACCCTGCGGGTTCGAGAACTATGTAGACATGACCGAGACACCTCTACTGTCAGTAACCAATAGCGGCACCTGGATGCCCATATTGGTTCCTACATATTCTATGAAGATCTTTATCTCTAACTTCAGCACCCCACAATGAAGATTTTTCAACACACAAATGTCTAAGATTCCTGCTCCTGTTCACCACCTGTTGTACCACTACAGGAAGATTATCCCCTTGTAGACAATCACCAATACTTCTTCTCAATTCCCACATGCGCATGATCATGATCCTGATCTGGTCAACCATGTCATGCACAGGCAAGTTCTTTAACTACTTTGTCTTGTTGTTAAAACTTTCTACCAAGTTATTGTTAATATGATCACACTTGATGGCACTATTAAATCCTGACCTGTACCACAATAGAGAATGATAGGTGTTCAACCATGGACCAAACTCACTTCATGTTGCTTTTATCTTATCAAGATGATATGAATGTGTTTGTTTGGTGTAAGATCTTGCTGCTGGCCACATTCTCCCAAATTCTTCCCCTCTGATTTTTTTGATCAAATTCATCCACATATGGCTGAAGCACTCCCTCTGCTCACAATGAGGAAAACCAATCTTCACTACATTTTCTAGCCCTTTACATGCATCCGTGTGTACTACCAAAGGTGACACTGGCCCTATGCATCTTTTCAACTGCATCATGAACCATGTCCATGAAACCTCTGTCTCTGGCTGAAACAAGCCAATAGCAAGAGGGAACATCCAGTTGTGTACATCTAAAGCATTGCATGCTGCCAATTGACCATTCCATTTGCTAGTCAAAAAATATGAGTCTATACTCAAATATGGGCGGCACCCTGCTTTGAAGCCATCTATGCAAGGCTTTAAAGCCATAAAGAACTTGGAGAAAAGAACTCTACCATCCTCTGTTACCTCAGTATCTATCTCCACAACACTACCAGGTGACCTCTTTTCCACCTCTGCTTTGAAGTTATAAAGCATCCTAAAAGTATTTGCCCAATCACCATATAATGCTTTCATTGCCCTCTGTTTTGCTTTCCACACTGTGGTATACTTCACCTTAATGGGGTATGTATTTTCCAAGTCCACTTTAAGTTTCTTTGCTATAGTGTTTGGTTTCTTGGCTAAAATTGTAGTGATCTTTTATGCAATCCAAAGCTGTGATGTCATGGTTGATACTCTCTATGAACTTGTAATACAAGTATGTGCATTTGGGATTTAATTAACCCTGATGGTACTTCCATCAGGTTGAATTCTAGCAGATATGTACCACTTGCAAGGCGTAACGCTTCCATCAAAACCTCTGCACCTTGCATAAAATTTCTTTCTGTCAGTCCACATAGTCTTGGCATCAAACTCATGTTTGACTGCATAAGTCTTGAAACACATCCTAAACTCCTACATACTTGGGAACAACTTGCCTACTTCGATAACATAATTTTCTTTGTCATACACACTTACAAGCTCATCATCATGTGCATCATCTACATCATCTGCAACATCTTTCATCTGCTGTACATCCACATCTTCACAAGCATCTCTGTTAGCATCATTAGGCAAACAAGATTCATCCCTCTCTTCCTCATCTTGATCACCTACTAGATCTACTGGAATGCCAAAAACTTTGGCCATCTCAGTGTCAGCCATTGGTGCAATGACCAAATCAGTAGTGTCTTCTAATTGTACTGAATTCCAATCAACACAAACAACCCCTTCAGCACCATCACAACCCTCTTCTACATCTTCATCAAGCCACCCTATTACTGTCACTTCACCCGTAAACATGGGCGTTATCTGTCTCTGTGAAGCCCAATCATCATCTACCATCTGTGAAGCCAACTTTGAGGGCACATATCCAACCTTAGAATCTGATTTCAGATCAACGAGCTCTGCATGAAAGGTAGTCTATTTGCTTGCCTAGCCGTCTTGCCGATCGATTTCATCAACCATCTCTTCACCATTCTCAATTCTCACATACTCACCCTTCCAATTATCAAACCGTAACAATGCTACCTCCTGCTCTGGACCCCAAAAAATGCTCTCCCCAATTTTCTCCATGACATTTCTCACGACCCTCTCTTCCATGCTCTATATTTCTTGAGGATCAACCTCTGCACATTCAACCTCCCATTTCACAATTGTATCTCTCTCTATGTCATGAACGCTACCATCACCTAGCTTCGCCTTAGAAGGAAATAATTCGACAGTGAATTTGAATGTCCTACCCCTGTTTGTCAATGGCGGGCAGTGTGAGCTAGCGGAAGCAGACGATGCACAAATCGCATAGGTTGGAAAGGATGCACATACCTAGTCGACGTTGTTGTCTCTAGCGACTCCATCACGGTCAGCCCCCCTCCCCCGCACCTAAATCTGGATCAAATCGACCAAAAACAGAGGAAACAGAGGGGGCTCGATGCGGTGAGATCTAACTCGACAAGGAGGGGAACAGGACAAGGGTTCAGGATTTACTCACCACAGCCGCCGCCGTCGCCGAGAACGACAGCTCCGCCGCTATTGTCACCGAGAAAAAATGCTTCGGCACCATCGCCGGCTCACCGCCGAGAATGAAGAGGAGGGAGCAATGGGCCACATCTCACCCGATGCACTACCAAGTGGGGCCGTAGCTAGATGCTCTATCAAGTGGGACCCACATGTCTTAAACATAATCTCACTCCCGTTGACGACCAGTTTAATCGCCCGACTGGGCCTTGGCTATTTGGGCTTCCGAAGCATTGCACTACAGCTATTTTCGTCAACGACATTGCACTCCTTCCAATTCACTTGAAATGTGTCGCACAGGAGCTATAAGCCCAGAATCAACATTCGCTATAGTATCAATACTATCATTTGTGAGAGCATTAGACTATCATATCTACTCATGTTAAAATATATAGAAAACATATGTAATGGGCATTTCCAAAATACTCAATATAGAGAAGGTACTCCCTCCGTCCCAAAATAATTGTCGTTGATCTAGTATAAAATTTGTAATAACATAGTACAAATTTTGCGACACGTATTGTGGGACGGAGGGAGTATAAATTAAGGTTGCACCGTAAACTTTTATTCTAGAAAGGAGTAATATGTAAGATAATAGCATATTTAAAATCTACACATTTTTCTGAACGATTTTCATATATAACATGTTAGATTTGAAGTTAGTGCTTGAAAGATATGAATATTTTAAAAATTAATTGAATTTACATAAAAAAGAAAAGTGAAAAAGAAAAAGGGCGGGGCTGGGATCGAACTTGGGTCTCATGGGTAATGGAATAAGGCTTGGGCCATTGGACTGGCTAACTGGTAGCATTTTCCTAGGGGCCGCACAGTAAATAAATCGAAGTAAACGGCTCATGTAGCAAATCCAAATGGTTTTTTATTTACGGGTGGCATAGTGGATAATTTGTGTCAACTTTGGGAATAGATTTAATGATGGATGACCAGAAGTGATCCGTGCTTTATTATTTACTAGCAAACGTGCTCGTGCATTGAAATGGGAGAAAAAACACCCCTCGTACATACTTGACAACAACGACAAATCTCTTGAAATATTTCACTATGTCTCATGAGAAACAACTGTTGGAAATATGCCCTAGAGGCAATAATCAAATGGTTATTATTGTATTTCCTTGTTCATAATAATTGTCTATTGTTCATGCTATAATTGTGTTAACCGGAAACCATAATACATGTGTGAATACATAGACCACAACATGTCCCTAGTAAGCCTCTAGTTGGCTAGCTCGTTGATCAATAGATGGTTACGGTTTCATAACCATGGACATTGGATGTCTTTGATAACGAGATCACATCATTAGGAGAATGATGTGATGGACAAGACCCAATCCTAAGCATAGCACAAGATCGTGTAGTTCGTCTGCTAAAGCTTTTCAATGTCAAGTATCGTTTCCTTAGACCATGAGATTGTGCAACTCCCGGATACCGTAGAAATGCTTTGGGTGTGCCAAACGTCACAATGTAACTGGGTGGCTATAACGGTGCACTACGTGTATCTCTGAAAGTGTCTGTTGGGTTGGCACGAATCGAGATTGGGATTTGTCACTCCGTGTGATGGAGAGGTATCTCTGGGCCCACTCGGTGAGACATCATCATAATGAGCTCAATGTGACTAAGGAGTTAGCCATGGGATGATTTATTATGGAAACGAGTAAAGAGACTTGCCGGTAACAAGATTGAACAAGGTATAGGGATACCGACGATCGAATCTCGGGCAAGTATCATACCGATAGACAAAGGGAATTGTATACTGGATTGACTGAATCCCCGACATCGTGGTTCATCCGATGAGATCATCGTGGAGCATGTGGGAGCCAAAATGGGTATCCAGATCCCGCTCTTGGTTATTGACCGGAGAGGTGTCTCGGTCATGTCTACGTGTCTCCCGAACCCATAGGAACTACACACTTAAGGTTCGATGATGCTAAGGTTATAGGGAAATGGTATACGTGATTACCGAAGGTTGTTCGGACTCCCGTATGAGATCCCGGACATCACGAGGAGCTCCGGAATGGTCCGGAGGTAAAGATTGATATATAGGAAGTCCTGTTTTGGTCACCGGAAAGTTTTCGGGCTCATCGGTAGTGTACTGGGAGTGCCGAGAGGGTGCCGAAGGACCCCCGGGAGGGGTGTGATGACCAAAGGACTTCGTGGGATGTTAGAGGATGTGTACCAGCCCTTATTGGGCGGGCCAAGTCCTTCCGGAAAGGCCCATGCGGCTAGGGATAAGGAGATAAGGCTAAAGGAGATTCAAAAGGAAGAGATCCACCTCCCTTGTGGGAGGTGGACTCCTCCCTAGCTTCGGCCGAAGCTCTCCTCCTTGGAGGAGGGGCCAAGGCAGCCATCCCTCTCCATCCTCCTATATATACTTGAAGTTTTGGCTGTTTTGAGACAAGATTTGATCTCTCTCCCACGGCGCAGCCCTACCTCTCTTCTTCCTCCTCCGCGGTGCTTAGGCGAAGCCCTGCCGAAATACCTTGCTGCTCCACCACCACCATGCCATCGTGCTGCTGTTGGAGCTCTTCCCCAACCTCTCCTTCCTCCTTGCTGAATCAAGGCGTAGGAGACGTCACCGGGCTGCACGTGTGTTGAACGCGGAGGCGCCGTTGTTCGGCGCTAAGATTGGAGTCCACCACGATCTGAATCGCTACGAGTACAACTCCACCAACCGCGTTCTTGTAACGCTTCCGCTTAGCGATCTTCAAACGTATGAAGATGCAATCTCTCATCACTCATTGCTGGTTTCTCCATAGATAGATCTTGGTGACACGTAGGAATTTTTTTGATTTACTACTACGTCTCCAAACAGTGGCATCATGAGCTAGGTCTATGCATAGAATCTATGCACGAGTAGAACACAAAGCAGTTGTGGGCATCAATCTTGTTAATTTGCTTACCACTACTAGTCTTATCTTGATTCGGCGGTATTGTGGGATGAAGCGGCCCGGACCAACTTTACACGTATGCTTACGTGAGACCGGTTCCACCGCCTGACATGCACTTGTTGCATAAGGTGGCTAGCGGGTGTCTGTCTCGTCCACCTTAGTCGGATTGGATTCGATGAAAAGGGTCCTTATGAAGGGTAAATAGCAATTGGCATATCACGTTGTGGTTTTGGCGTAGGTAAGAAACATTCTTTCTAGAAACCTATAGCAGCCACATAAAAACTTGCAACTACAAATTAGAGGACGTCTAACTTGTTTTTGCAGCATGTGCCTTGTGATGTGATATGGCCAAAAGGATGTGATGTGATGCATTGTGATGTATGAGATTTATCATGTTCTTGTAATAGGATTCATGACTTGCATGTCGATGAGTATGACAACCGGTTGGAGCCATAGGAGTTGTCTTATTTTATTGTATGACATGCGTGTCAATCATAAAAGCCATGTAATTACTTTACTTTATTGCTAAACGTTAGCCATAGTAGTAGAAGTAATAGTTGGCGAGACAACTTCATGAAGACACAATGATGGAGATCATGATGATGGAGATCATGGTGTCGTGCCGGTGACAGTGATGATCATGGTGCCCCGAAGATGGAGATCAAAGGAGCAAGATGATATTGGCCATATCATGTCACTATATTGATTGCATGTGATGTTTATCATGTTTACATCTTATTTGCTTAGAACGGCAGTAGTAAATAAGATGATATCTCAATAAAATTTCAAGAAAGGTGTTCACCCTAACTGTGCATCATTGCTAAGGATCGTTGTTCCAAAGCACCACGTGATGATCGGGTGTGATAGGTTCTAATGTTCGCATACAATGGGTGTAAGCCAGATTTACACACGCGAAACACTTAGGTTGACTTGACGAGCCTAGCATGTACAGACATGGCCTCGGAACACGGAAGACCGAAAGGTCGAACATGAGTCGTATAGAAGATACGATCAACATGGAGATGTTCACCATGGATGACTAGTCCGTCTCACTTGATGATCGGACACGGGCTAGTTGACATGGATCATGTGTCACTTGGATGACAAGAGAGATGTCTATCTAAGTGGGAGTTCATTAAATAATTTGATTATGTGAACTTAATTATCATGAACTTAGTCTAAAATTGTCTTTACAATCTATATTGTAGATCCAATGGCCAACGGTAATGCCAACATCAACTTCAACGCGTTCCTAGAGAAAACCAAGCTGAAAGATGATGGAAGCAACTATGCGGACTGGGTCCGTAGCTTGAGTATCATCCTCATAGCTTCCAAAAGATTGTATGTCCTTGATGCACCGCTAGGTGACGCACCCGTTCTCCCAGCAGAGCAAGACGTTGCGAATGCTTGGCATTCACGCTGCGATGATTACTCCCTTGTTCAGTGCGGCATGTTTTACAGTTTAGAACCGGGGCTCCAAAAGCGTTTTGAGCAACACGGTGCATATGAGATGTTCCAAGAGCTGAAACTGGTTTTCCAAGCTCATGCCCGGGTCGAGAGATATGACGTCTCCGACAAGTTCTTCAGTTGTAAGATGGAGGAGAATAGTTCTGTCAGCGAGAACATCCTCAAGATGTCTGGGCTACACAACCGCTTGACTCAGCTGGGAGTTAATCTCCCGGATGACTCAGTCACTGACAGAATCCTCCAGTCGCTTCCACCTAGCTACAAGAGCTTTGTGATGAACTATGCAAGGGATGGAGAAGTCCATTCCTGAGTTGTACTCGATGCTGAAATCATCGGAGGTCGAGATCAAAAAGGAGAATCAAGTGTTGATAGTAAATAAGACCACTAGTTTCAAGAAAGGCAAGGGTAAGAAGAACTTCAAGAAGGACGGCAAAGCTGTTGCCGCGCCCGGTAAGCAAGTTGCCGGGAGGAAGAATAAGAATGGACCCAAGCCTGAGACTGAGTGCTTTTATTGCAAGGGTACCGATCACTGGAAGCGGAACTGCCCCGAGTACTTAGCAGATAAGAAGGTCGGCAACGTTAAAGGTATATGTGATATACTTGCTATTGATGTGTACCTAACCAGCGCTCGTAGTAGATCCTGGGTATTTGATACCGATGCAGTTGCTCACATTTTTAACTCCAAGCAGGAGCTGCGGAATAAGCGGAGACTGGCAAAGGACGAGGTGACGATGCGCGTCGGGAATGGTTCCAAGGTCGATGTGATCGTCGTCGGCACGCTACCTCTGCATCTACCTTCGGGATTAGTTTTAAACCTTAATAATTGTTATTTAGTACCAGTTTGAGCATGAACATTGTATCTGGATCTCGCTTGATACGAGATGGCTACTCATTTAAATCTGAGAATAATGGTTGTTCTATTTATTTGAGAGAAATGTTTTATGGTCATGCCCTGTTGGTCAATGGTTTATTCTTGATGAATCTCGAACGTGATGTTACACATGTCCATAGTGTGAGTACCAAAAAGTGTAAGGTTGGTAACGATAGTCCCACTTACATGTGGCATCGCCGCCTTGGTCATATTGATGTCAAACGCATGAAGAAGCTCCATGCTGATGGACTTTTGGAGTCTCTTGATTTTGAATCATTTGACACGTGCGAACCATGCCTCATGGGCAAGATGACCAAGACTCCGTTCTCCGGAACAATGGAGCGAGCAACTGGTTTGTTAGAAATAATACATATTGATGTATGCGGTCCAATGAGCGTCAAGGCTCGTGGTGGCTACCGTTATGTTCTCACCCTCACTGATGACTTGAGCAGATATGGGTATGTCTACTTAATGAAACACGAGTCTGAAACCTTTGAAAGGTTCAAGGAATTTCAGAGTGAGGTAGAGAATCAACATGACAGGAAAATAAAGTGCCTACGATCTGATCGTGGCGGAGAATATTTAAGTCACGAGTTTGGCACGCACCTAAGGAAATGTGGAATTGTTTCACAACTCATGCCGCCTGGTACACCTCAGCGAAATGGTGTGTCTGAACGTCGTAATCGCACTCTGTTGGATATGGTGCGATCTATGATGTCTCTTACCGACTTACCGCTATCATTTTGGGGATATGCATTAGAGACTGCTGCATTCACTTTAAATAGGGCACCGTCAAAATCCGTTGAGACGACACCGTATGAATTATGGTTTGGAAAGAAACCTAAGTTGTCGTTTCTAAAAGTTTTGGGATGCGATGCTTATGTGAAGAAACTTCAACCTGAGAAGCTCGAACCCAAAGCGGAAAAGTGTGTCTTCATAGGATATCCCAAAGAGACTATTGGGTATACGTTCTACCTCAGATCCGAAGGCAAAGTCTTTGTTGCTAAGAATGGATCTTTTCTCAAGAAAGAGTTTCTCTCGAAAGAAGTAAGTGGGAGGAAAATAGAACTTGATGAGGTAATTGTACCTCCGCTCGAACCGGAGAGTAGCGCAGCACAGGAAGTTGTTTCTGTGCAGCCTACACCTGCTAGAGAGGAAGTTAATGGTGATGATCATGAAACTTCAGATCAAGTTACTATTGAACATCGAAGGTCCACTAGGACACGTTCCGCACCAGAGTGGTATGGCAAACCTGTCCTGGAGATCATGTTGTTAGACAACGGTGAACCTTCGAACTATGAAGAAGCGATGGCGGGCCCGGATTCCAACAAATGGCTTGAAGCCATGAAATCCGAGATAGGATCCATGTATGAGAACAAAGTGTGGACTTTGGTGGACTTTCCTGATGATAAGCGAGCCATTGAAAATAAATGGATCTTTAAGAAGAAGACTGACGCGGATGGTAATGTGTCAGTATATAAGGCTCGGCTTGTCGCTAAGGGTTATCGACAAGTTCAAGGAGTTGGCTACGATGATACTTTATCACCCGTAGCGATGCTAAAGTATGTCCGAATCATGTTAGCAATTGCCGCATTTTTATGATTATGAGATCTGGCAAATGGACGTCAAAACGGCATTCCTTAATGGCTTCCTTAAGGAAGAACTGTATATGATGCAGCCGGAAGGTTTTGTCGATCATAAAGATGCTAACAAAGTATGCAAGCTCCAGTGCTCCATCTATGGGCTGGTGCAAGCATCTCGGAGTTGGAACATTCGCTTTAATGAGGTGATCAAAGCGTTTGGGTTTGTACAGGTTTATGGAGAACCCTGTATTTACAAGAAAGTGAGTGGGAGCTATGTAGCATTTCTCATATTATATGTGGATGACATACTGATAATGGGAAATGATATAGAACTTTTGGAAAGTGTAAAGGCTTACTTGAATAAATGTTTTTCAATGAAGGACCTTGGAGAAGCTGCTTACATATTAGGTATTAAGATCTATAGGGATAGATCGAGACGCCTCATAGGTCTTTCACAAAGCACATACCTTGAAAAGATATTAAAGAAGTTCAATATAGATCAGTCCAAGAAGGGATTCTTGCCTGTGTTACAAGGTGTGAGCTTGAGTACGACTCAATGCCCGACTACGGCAAAGGATAGAGAAGAGATGAGTGTCATCCCCTATGCTTCATCCATAGGCTCTATTATGTATGCCATGCTGTGTAGCAGACCCGATGTGAACCTTGCCATAAGTTTCGTAGGGAGGTACCAAAGTGATCCCAGAGCGGAACACTGGACAGCGGTCAAGAATATCCTGAAGTACCTGAAAGGGACAAAGGACATGTTTCTCGTATATGGAGGTGCCGAAGAGCTCGTCGTAAAGGGTTACGTCGATGCTAGCTTCGACACAGATCCGGACGACTCCAAGTCGCAAACCGGATACGTGTATATTTTGAATGGAGGGGCAGTCAGCTGGTGCAGTAGCAAGCAAAGCGTCGTGGCGGCATCTACATGTGAAGCAGAGTACATAGCTGCTTCGGAAGCAGCAAAGGAAGGAGTCCGGATGAAGGAGTTCATGACCGACCTAGGAGTAATTCCAAGGGTGTCGGGCCCGATGACTCTATTCTGAGACAACACTAGAGCTATTGCCCTTGCGAAGGAGCCCGGGTTTCACAAGAAGACAAGACACATCGAGCGCCGCTTCAAATCCATCCGTGATTACATTCCGGAGGGAGATATAGATATTTTGAAAGTGCATATGGATCTGAATGTCGTAGATCCGTTGACTAAACCTCTCTCACGAGCAAAACATGATCAATACCAGAATGCTATGGGTGTTCGATTCATCACAATGTAACTAGATTATTGACTCTAGTGCAAGTGGGAGACTGCTGGAAATATGCCATAGAGGCAATAATAAAATGGTTATTATTATATTTCCTTGTTCATGATAATTGTCTATTGTTCATGCTATAATTGTGTTAACCAGAAACCATAATACATGTGTGAATACATAGACCACAACATGTCCCTAGTAAGCTCGTTGATCAATAGATGGTCACGGTTTCATGACCATGGACATTGGATGTCATTGATAACGGGATCACATCATTAGGAGAATGATGTGATGGACAAGACCCAATCCTAAGCATAGCACAAGATCGTGTAGTTCGTCTGCTAAAGCTTTTCAATTTCAAGTATCGTTTCCTTAGACCATGAGATTGTGCAACTCCCGGATACCGTAGGAATGATTTGGGGGTGCCAAACGTCACAACGTAACTGGGTGGCTATAAAGGTGCACTACGGGTATCTTCGAAAGTGTCTGTTGGGTTGACACGAATCGAGACTGGGATTTGTCACTCCGTGTGATGGAGAGGTATCTTTGGGCCCACTCGGTAAGACATCATCATAATGGGATCAATGTTACTAAGGAGTTAGCCACGGGATGATGTATTACGTAACGAGTAAAGAGACTTGCCGGTAACGAGATTGAACAAGGTATAGGGATACTATCGAATCTCGGGCAAGTATCATACCGATAGACAAAGGGAATTGTATACGGGATTGACTGAATCCCCGACATCGTGGTTCATCCGATGAGATCATCGTGGAGCATGTGGGAGCCAACATGGGTATCCAGATCCTGCTCTTGGTTATTGACCAAAGAGGTGTCTCGGTCATGTCTACGTGTCTCGCGAACCCGTAGGATCTACACACTTAAGGTTCAATGACGCTAGGGTTATAGGGAAATGGTATACGTGATTACCGATGGTTGTTCGGAGTCCCGGATGATATCCCGGATGTCACGAGGAGCTCCGGAATGGTCCGGAGGTAAAGATTGATATATAGGAAGTCCTGTTTTGGTCACCGAAAAGTTTTCGGGCTCATTGGTAGTGTACCGGGAGTGCCGGGAGGGTGCCGGAGGACCCCCGGGAGGGGTGTGACGACCAAAGGACTTCGTGGGCTATTAGAGGAGGTGTACCAGCCCTTATTGGGCTGGCCAAGTCCTTCCGGAAAGGCCCATGCGGCTAGGGATAAGGAGATAAGGCTAAAGGAGATTCAAAAGGAAGAGATCCACCTCCCTTGTGGGAGGTGGACTCCTCCCTAGCTTCGGCCAAAGCTCTCCTCCTTGGAGGAGGGGCCAAGGAAGCCCTCCCTCTCCATCCTCCTATATATACTTGAGGTTTTGGCTGTTTTGAGACAAGATTTGATCTCTCTCCCACGGCACAGCCCTACCTCTCTTCTTCCTCCTCCGCAGTGCTTAGGCGAGGCCCTGCCGGAATACCTTGCTGCTCCACCACCCCCACGCCGCCGTGCTGCAGTTGGAGCTCTTCCCCAACCTCTCCTTCCTCCTTGCTGGATCAAGGCGTAGGAGACGTCACCGGGCTGCACGTGTGTTGAACGCGGAGGCGCCGTTGTTCGGCGCTAAGATCGGAGTCCACTGCGATCTGAATCGCTACGAGTATGACTCCACCAACCGCGTTCTTGTAACGCTTCCGCTTAGCAATCTTCAAAGGTATGAAGATGCAATCTCTCATCACTCATTGCTGGTTTCTCCATAGATAGATCTTGGTGACACGTAGGAATTTTTTTGATTTACTACTACGTCTCCAAACAACAACATGATAAGTGGTGTTGTGCGAAGAAATAGATGTGGGACAATTTTTTAGTGTTTTAAAGGTGTGTCCAAATTATTAGACACCCAAAATATCTACCTAGGTTCCTTTATCAATTCACGTCTTTGCTGGCGTTTCTCCAGAATGATGCCAAAAAAATAGTGCATTAGGCTAAAAGTAGTAAAGTACATTTTAGTACTCCACCGAAAATAATCAATCTGTAAGGACATGCACAGTGAATGTTCAAGGTTGCATATAACATTGATATTCTCAAAAAACTTCTTTATAAGCACAATTTGAAGTAATATCAAAATCAACATTAAGGCATTGATTTACATAAAGCTCATATCAATAGATTTGTGTACATCATCGTATATGGTTGGTTATTGTTCAACGAGTGAAATAGAGATGATGATTATGTGTCTGTTATAACCTTTAGGTTACATTAGCTATGGTGCCAATAATGGATTTTACGAGAGCATCAAACCATCCTATCTAGTCAATTTAAATGGCTAGAAAACATATATAATAGGTATTTTCAAAATACTGCATATAAAAGGTACTAATTAAGGGTGCACCCTAAACATAATTTTAGAAATAATTAACATGTAGGATAATAACATATTTGGAATGTACACATTTTTCTTGAAATTTTGATATATAACATGTTTAATTTAGAGTTAGGGTTTGAACGATATGATTTTTTTAAAGCATTTGCATCTGTCAAAAATGAAAAGAAAAAACATTACAGTAGCTGGGTCGAAACTGTAACGTTGTGCAGCCCATGTACTGGACGAGTCAACTTTATCCTTACGTCAACAAAAATTGAAGAGAAAATGCAGAAAGTATGAAAGCATCAAACCATCCTATCTAGTCAATTTAAATGGGTAGAAAACATATATAATACGTATTTTCAAAAGACACCATTCTAATGTTTTTGCTAATTAAGGGTGCACCCTAAAATAATTTCAGAAATAATTACCATGAAGGATAATAACATATTTGGAATGTACACATTTTTCTTTTAAATTTTCATATATAACATGTTTAGTTTAGAGTTAGGGTTTATGATATGATTCTTTTAAAGCATTTGCATCTGTCAAAAATGAAAAAACAAAACATTAGAGTAGCTGGGTCGAAGCAGTCTATGTACTGGGCGAGTTAACTTTATATCTTACGCCAACAGAAATTGAAGCGAAATTGCAAAAAGATTTATGAAAGAAGTGGGATTCGAACCCTGCTCTTCTGTGGGGAGAGGTGATGCTGAAGCCACTAAGGTACTTGCCTGCTAGTGGCAGAAGTGCTCGCTTTTGAGAAAATAAAGGAATGCTGACGCGGGCTTTAGAAGGAAAACGAAACGTTTTTTTCACTTATCGGTGGCATGGTGGGTGATTTATATCAACTTCCGGGGTAATCTTATGACGCGGGCTTTATTATTAGGCGAAGATTATTAGGTAGAGAGTAGAGATAGAGATAATGCTAGAGAAAAGAATCCAGCGTACCAAAAGCAGTGCACTAGTGCAACTCAAGGTACGGCATCCGGAGGTCCTTGACGGTGCAGCTTCGTATCCTCGTTTTTATAGGCTCTACCCAGTCACAAAACATGGGCTGGCATTCACGGGCATCGAGCAGCACAAGACGTGGGCAGTGGTCGATGAGGGCATCGATTAGCTCTTTCTGGAAACAGCCGCTCCCAAGCACCAGGCGCTCCAGCGGAGGGAGCTTCCTGATAATCTCCGTAATAAGTTTTCCGTCAGGGATGTAAGGCCAGTCTGCGACATAGAGGTTCCTCAGCAATGGCGCACTGCAGGCGGTCGATTAGGAGAGGTACGTAGTCAGTGCAGCACAGGTAGATTCACAGTAATATATGCATGCATGCATGCCGTAAATCATATGGTTGTGTAATTCATGCCGTAGTACAATCATATGGTTGCATGCATGCCGTAAATCGTCGTCCTTTTTTTTGTTGGAAGTGTCAAAATAGCAATGGTTGTGTTGAAATCGGCAGCGATTAAATTATTAGGTAGCATTAAAAGGCATAATATATTCAAATTTACAAGTCAAAAGGAAAAGCATGAAAGTTGCGGTGGCAAAAATGCTACACTTACGAAAGGTTTCTACGGATTATTTTTACGGAAGAGGACTCCACCAATCTCAGCTCCCTGATTTCCGCTGGTGGCCCCCCTTCCCTTCCTAATCTCCAACCATAAAGCTATACTTCAGTCCGTAACAATAAGTCTGTAGCACATGTCCGTAAGTGTAGCATATCTGGTTGCGGTGTGTGGGGCATGCACTCTCTGCCAGAAGTTGCATGCATGCTTTAATTAAGCTCTAATCACAAAATCGTCGTTCTTTTTTTTGGAAGTGTCAAAATAGCAATGGTTGTGTTGAAACCGGCAGCGATTAAATTATTAGGTATCCTTAAAATGCAATTATAACCTATTCAATATCAGCAAGTAATTAACATATTATCCCATACTACTCTGAAAATAAAACTTATCGCATATTAATATACAATGCTACTAATATATGGGCTCTAATAAGGAGATACCATGTTATCGCTGGTGCGCCTGGCACGAATGATCGTTAGGCTTTAAAAGGCTAGATCAAGTTGTGCCGTGTAATGATTGTTCATGCGGCTTGTGATCCTCTGACACGTCGGCTTTGACAGTGGAGCCTTTTTTTAGAAAGAAGACGGCTGTGTTTGATAGCTAAGTATTATATACACTGAAGTATCAAAAACTACAGTAATTTTGTCTGTAGCTATGAGATACTATAATTTTACCAAAACATAATATTTTGAAGTATTCATAATACATAGAACCTGTTTGGTTGCTGTCGCAGAACGTTGTAAATTTTGTTGTCTAGCCACTAGTGCAGAATCGGCCTACAATGCCGGTTCGTAAGGGCCTTTAGTGCAGGTTCTCAAACCGGCCCTAAGGGGTGGGGACTAAAGGCCAACTCTCTTTAGTACCGGTTCAACACGGCTCGACACCAAAGGCACATCACGTGACACCTGCCGGCGACGTGGGTTGGGGGGCCTTTAGTCCCGGTTGGTAACACCAACTGGGACTACAATTATTCAGTTCTTTTAATTTTGATTTATTTTTCCTTTTAATCCTTTAGGGGTTTATGAATTAATTATGGTTTATTTTTCCTTTTAATTTTATGTTTTCCATTTAATTATTTTTCATTTCAAACATATATCGCGCTACTACATACTGTACACGTTGTGCATATATATAAATATAATTTCTCGTAGAACCGATCATATATATCTATCTATATATATATATATATATATATATATATATATATATATATATTGCGCTACTACATACTGTACACGCCGTGCAAATATATATATAATTTAATATATATAATTTCTCCTACAATTTGCGGAGCATTACATATGCAGTCATTATTTCTTGATCTTGTAACTGTATTCTTTTTCGGGATCTATTATCTGGTCGACCAGAAATCCAGCTATTTCCTCTTGAATTGCTCGTACGCGAGCCGTTGGTAGGAGCTGGCCTCGCATCTCCGTCAGCTATAAGAAGGAGATCAAGATGAATATATTAGTTATGTGTATATATATTGGCTAGATCATGATGAAAAATATGGATAGTGTTCACGCAAACGTACCCAAAGATTTATTTCGTTTCTGCTCCTTTCAGACGTGATCATGCGGATGTTCTCGCAAATGTAGTATGCGCATACACTTTTTCCCTGCTCCTGCCTCGTCCACTTTACGAGAATAAAATTATATTCAGGTAATAATTAATCATGCATGATAATCGTATTGAAACTAGAATTAAAGAGATGTACCGATGTGGCTACCTAGTACTACTTAATTACCTTAGGTCGCATCCATGTCAGCTTTTGTGCCCAGTCGTCTGGAACCTGTTTGATGAACTTGGCCCAAGCCTTGTCCGCCGGCAAAAAAATTGAATAAAGGACTTATTAACTAGTTGATATCAGAAAATTAAGTAAAGAGGCCGACATAGTGCGATAATGATTGAAATTACCTGTCGATCACCCCCCTCACGGTTGCGTATTTGGATGGATCCTTCTATAGTGAGTCCAGTAATTCAACTTTCCCTTGTCAACTTCAATGATTAACAAGATCCAGTGCTAACTGCATGCACACACGTTCTGTATAATTAAACACGCATGTGCATAACTCATCAACTACACTTATTAACATCTAGTAAGCAAAAAATAGAATTTGTAGTACAAGATACAGTAACACTCACCCGAAGTTGTAAGGAAGTAGTTTTTCTGGTTGGGTGTTTAGATGCTTCAAAAACTCTAGCAGGAATCTCTCTGTGTCTTTTCTCGAATATTCAGTTTTCCATATATTTTGATTAACCGTATTTGGGTCAATGAACCCAATGTCATAGTGTCCAACTTTTTTCATAGTGTCCAACCGTATTTTGATTAACCGTATTTGGGTCAATAATACCATAGAAAAGAATATAGTGAGGATAGTTACATGTAATGAACGAGACAACAACTAGATAAAAACTGAATTAGAAAAAAATCACTTACAGACAATAGCAACTGATTAAAGATTTGTCAAGTGCGTCTCGATTGAATAACTGAAACAACTCTGAATAATGAATCCACAAATCTTTTTTATGGAAGTAATGCTTCTTCTTGACTTTCACCATGAGGGACTCTTGATTGGTATTTGTTGTTTCTTGCATGTTCCACATGTGCAAATTGTACAATCTCGTTGGTAGAAGCTTGACATCATCGGGCTTAATCAGAGGTTTGCCGCGGACATATTGATATTTTACTTCCTCCTCTTTAAGCCCGATGATTTCCTCAAGGCCTAGGAGTTGTTCAACAGTGACACCGGCCTCTTTAGCCTGCCTTCTATGATCGTCGGTTACTACCAGCCGATCGGCGGTACTCACAGGTGTTTGTACAATGAGCGGGGGGGTCGATTGCACTGCATGTGCTCCCAGCTGGGGAACAGTTTTCCCGCTTTTTTGCCAACTCCTTGGCTCGAGATCGAGCTCGAATCCTTTTGTCCTACAAGATATGACTTGCTGATAGACAACACATAGTCGCAGTCCTTCTGATTGACAGCCGGTCTAGCCATATAAATAAAATATTGTGAGACATGCTCAGGTTTTCTCCTTCGTTGGCGGGGGAGGTTTCGTTCCAAAATGGGCTTTCACTTTGGCATCCACTACGGTGTCGAGTTCCTCCTTAGTCAGGTGGTAAGGCATCTTCGGAAGAGGCTTGAGGCTTGGACCATATTTGAATTTCTTTCATGTTGTACCGCTAGCCGTCGTAGCTGCGGCATCTCCCTTCCGCTGTTGCTTAGGTGACGGAGCACGCTGAGTCAGCGGAGACGGCAGACGCGGTGTCGGACTTGGAGTCGACGGAGCGCACTGACGTGTTGGGGAACGTCGCATGGGAAACAAAAATTTTCCTACGCACACGCAAACCTATCCATGGTGATGAGCATCTACGAGAGGGAGAGTGAATCTACATACCCTTGTAGATCGCTAAGCGGGAAGCGTTAAGAAACGCGGTTGGTGTAGTCGAACATCTTCGCGATCCAAATCGCCGAGCGTCCCGCGATCTCTTCACGATCCGTCCCGCGATCCGTCCCGTGAACTCATCACGATCCGTCCCGCGATCTCATCACGATCCGTCTCACGATCTTGATCACGATCTGTCCCGCGAACTCATCACGATTCGTTCCGTGATCCAATCACGAACCGTCTCGCGATCTCGATCACGGTCCTTCCGATCTAGCGCCGAACGGACGGCACCTCCGCGTTCAGCACACGTGCAGCTTGATGACGATCTCCACCGTCTCGATCCAGCGAGAGGAGGTGGAGAGGAGAGAGAGTTCACCGGCAGCGTGACGACGCTCCGGTGATGGTGGTGGAGTGATTCCGGCAGGGCTTCGCCTAAGCGCTGCGGAAAACCGATCTAGAGGAGAAACTGTGCACCGGTGAAACGGGTAGCACGTGGCCGGAAATTCTGTCCAAAAACCACCCAATCCACTAGTATATATAGGAGGAGAGGAGAGGAGAGTCAGCCAAGGCCTTTGGGTTGGCCGAAATAGGAGGTGGGAGCAATCCTACTTCACCTCCAATCCTAGTTGGAGTAGGATTGCCTCCTATTGGCCGATTTTCCACTTTTTTGCTTTAGGACTTTCTCTCCTGCGCCATGGGCCTTTGTGGCTGTTTTCCCAGCCCACTAAGGGCTGGTTATTATTATCCCACAGCCCATGGACCTCTTGGGGTCGAAATACCCCTCCCGGAGGTCCTCCGGTACACTCCCGGCACTCCCGGTACAATACCGATACTCCCGGTACACTACCGATGAGCCCGAAACTTTTCCGGAAACCAAACTGGGACTTCCTATATACGAATCTTTACCTCCGGACCATTCCGGAGCTCCTCGTGACGTCCGGGATCTCATCCGGGACTCCGAACAACCTTCGGTCACCACCATACATAACTCTACACTACCGAAACGTCACCGAACCTTAAGTGTGCAGACCCTGCGGGTTCGAGAACTATGTAGACATGACCGAGACACCTCTACGGTCAATAACCAATGGCGGGACCTGGACGTCCACATTGGTTCCTACATATTCTACGAAGATCTTTATCGGTCGAACCTCTATGTCAAGGATTCAGTTAATCCCGTATAACGTTCCCTTTGTTCTTCGGTATGTTACTTGCCCGAGATTCGATCGTCGGTATCTCCATACCTAGTTCAACCTCGTTACTGGCAAGTCTCTTTACTCGTTCCGTAACACAAGATCCCGCAACTAACAATTAGTCACATTGCTTGCAAGGCTTATTGTGATGTTGCATTACCGAGTGGGCCCCGAGATACCTCTCCGTCACACGGAGTAACAAATCCCAGTCTCGATCCATCCCAACTCAACAGACACCATCGGAGATACCTGTAGAGCACCTTTATAGTCACCCAGTTACGTTGCGACGTTTGATACACATAAGGCACTCCTCCGATATCTGTGAGTTGCATGATCTCATGGTCATAGGAACATATACTTGACATGCAGAAAACAGTAGCAATAAACTGACACGATCATATGCTATGTTTGCAGTTTGGGTCTTATCCATCACATCATTCTCCTAATGATGTGATCCCGTTATCAAATGACATCTCATGTCCATGGCTAGGAAACCTTAACCATCCTTTGATCAACGAGCTAGTCCATTAGAGGCATACTAGGGACATGGTTTTGTCTATGTATCCACACATGCATTTAAGTCTCCGATCAATACAATTATAGCATGGATAATAAATGATTATCATGAACAAGGAAATATGATAATAACTAATTTATTATTGCCTCTAGGGCATATTTCCAACAGTCTCCCACTTGCACTAGAGTCAATAATCTAGTTCACATCACCGTGTGATTCGCATTGTTATGAATCTAGCACCCAATGAGTTTTGGGGCTCGATCATGCTTTGCATGTGAGAGAGGTCTTATAGTCAACGGGTCTGCGATATTCAGATCCATGTGTACTTTGCATATCTCTATGTCAAACCGTAAACACTGCTACCACACTCCACTTGGTACTATTTCCAAATGGCTGCTCCACTATACGTATCCAGATTGCTACTACTAGTCATCCGGATAGGTGTTAAAGCTTGCATCGACGTAACTCTTTACGACGAACTCTTTATCACCTCCATAATCAAGAAACATTTCCTTAGTCCTCTGGTTACTAAGGATAATTCCGACCGCTGTCCAGTGATCCACTCCTAGACCACTCTTGTACCCCTTGACAGACTCATGGCAAGGCACACATAGGTGCAGTACACAACATGGCATAATATAGAGCCTATGGCTAAGGCATAGGGGACGACGTTCGTCCTTTCTCTTTCTTCTGCCGTTGTCGAGCTTTGAGTCTCACTCAACTTCACACCTTACAAATCAGACGAGAACTATTTCTCTGGCTGATCTATTTTGAACTCTTTCAAAATCTTGTGAAGGTATGCACTCATTGAAAGTCTCATCAAGCATCTTGATCTATCTCTATAGATTTTGATGCTCAACAATTAGGTAGCTTTATCCAGGTCTTCCTTTGAAAATCACTTTCCAAATAACCGTTTTATGCTTTCCAGAAACTCTACATTATTTCTGATCAACAATATGTCATCCACATATACTTATCAGAAATTCTATAGTGCTCCCACTCACTTTATTGCAAATACAAGTTTCTCGTAAACTTTGTATAAACATCAAAACTTTGATCACCTCATCAAAGCGTATATTCCAACTCCGAGATGCTTGCTTCAGTCCATGGAAGGATCACCGAAGCTTGCACACCTTTTAGCATCCTTAGGCCTGACAAAACCTTCTGGTTGTATCACATACAACCTTTCCTCAAGTAAACCGTTAAGGAAACAATGTTTTGACATCCATCTGCCAGATTTCATAATTGAAAACACAGCAACTGCTAACATCATTCCAACAGACTTTAGCCCCACTACGAGTGAGAAAGTCTCATCGTAGTCAACTCCTTGAACTTGTCACAAACATCTTTGCAACAAGTCGAGCTTTACAAATAGTGACATTCACCATCAGTGTCTGTCTTCATTTTAAAGATCCATTTGTACTCAACGACCTGCCGTCCAACGAGCAAGTATACCAAAGTCTACACTTGGTTTTCATACATGGATCCTATCTCGGATTTCATGGCCTCTAACCATTTGTCGGAATCCGGGCCCATCATCGCTTCTCCATAGCTCGTAGGTTCATCGTTGTCCAACAACATGACCTCCAAGACAGAGTTGTCGTACCGCTCAGGAGCAGTACACATCCTTGTCGACCTACGAAGTTCGATAGTAACTTGATCCTGAAGCTTCATGATCATCATCATTAACTTCCTCTTCAACTAACGTAGGCTTCACAGAAACATCTTTCTGTGCTGCGCTACTCTCTGGTTGAACAAAGGTTTAACAACCTCATCAAGTTCTATCTTCCTCCCACTCAATTCTTTCGAGAGAAACTTTTTCTCGAGAAAGGACCCAGTTCTAGCAACAAACACTTTGCACTCGGATCTGAGATAGAAGGCATACCCATCTGTTCTTAGGGTATTCTATGAAGATACATTTGTCCGCTTTGGGTTCTAGCTTATTATGTGAAAACATTTTCCACACAAGCATCGCAGCCCCAAACATTAAGAAATGACAACTTAGGTTTCTATCAAACCATAATTCACACGTTGTCATCTCAACGGATTTGGATGATGCCCTATTTAAAGTGAATGTAGTTGTCTCTAATGCATAACCCCAAAAATTATAGTAGTAAAACGATAAGAGACATCACAGTATGCACTATATCAATAGAGCATGACTATGATGTAGCTCACAGTTAGTCCGCCACCTTCATGGGTAAGTTCTACACTTTTATGTGTAGCTCACAGTTAGTCCTGTCTTGATATCATCCATAGGGTAGCTAGCTAGCAGTGCATCATCGATATCGGCTGGGGTAGAACCCACGCTGCTTCTCGGCATAGATGGGACGGTGCTATCAAATGCTGGATCGATCTGCTCATGCTGCCGCTAAGACGCCATTTCCTGGCTGAGTGAGTCGATCTGCTCCTGCTGCCGCCTAATTCTGGATTCCAACTCCAGATGCTTTGATTCTAGGCCTTCAAGGCGGAGTGCTTCCTCCTTCTTCCGCTCCTCCTGCATCTGCTTTCTTGCACGGCTTCTGTAGTCGTCGTTCCAACCCTTAAACCCCTCAAACCACGGAACAACGCCTTTGCCTCATGTTCTTCCCGGATGTTCAGGATTCTTCAGGGCGCGTGTAAGCTCGTCATCCTCTCTGTTGGGCGTGAACACCCCCGTTCGAGCTTCTTCTATTTTCATTAGTATTTCATCTCTCACTCCTATAAGACTTGCCTTCACCTTAATATCACCTATATCTGGGTCCAACTTCCCCCCATGCGCATAAAACCATGTCCTGCACCTGGGGGGCCAGGTCAATGTAACTGGAGTGACCCCTGCACTAATCATCTCTTGATCAGATTGATCCCACTTCACAAAATCGTCCTAGTGATCTCTTGCCTTCATCAGTGCTCCCTTGAATTTTGGAGTCTTCTTGTTTGCTTTGACGTACGTAGCCCATACATTTTTCTTGAAGGTGTTGAATGCGATCGCCATCTTTTTAAGAGCATAGTTTCTGACTTTCTTCAGATCTGCACCTGTCAAATTATCTGGTAGGGTGAAATGTGACATTAGCTCGTTCCAAAGCACATCTTTTGCTCTTTTGTCAACGAAAGTAACTCCTGCTCAATCTCCCTTTGCTGGCTTTTTCCATTCTTGAACGAAGATCAGGATTTGGTCCCTGGCAATAACTCCGCATTGATTCTTGAACTTGGTCGCATTTTTCCTAGGTTCAAGTGGTTCGCCAGTTGATGTTTTGATCGAATCGATGTTGAACTTTACGCCAGCGTCCAACTTTCTGGCCGGGCCCCAAACTACCCTGTCGCTTGTAGAAGATTTGCTCGATCCGGAGGCCTAAAAAAAGAAAGATCGATTCGTTAATACATACAACTCAATTAAGACATGTAATGATCACCGGATGGCTTATATAATAAATATACCTCGCCAGTCTTTGTTATTTGAAGAACATTTTCTTCGTCAATATCATTGTCGACTTCATCTATTCGTTTGTCTTCATCAAATATCATACAACCCTCACCGGAATTGTTCAGATATTGCGAGCCGTCATCATCTTCGGGTTCATGCTCTGGGCTCGGGGAGCGTATGATGTCAAACAGAGCCTCTTCTCCTTCTCTGACGGTATTGTCTATAGCTTTTATTTAACTAACACAGGAGAAAGATAAAACAATTTAGTATTCAAATAAGAATGCATGCAATCAATAAGGAAAAATTGAGTCATAGTACATAATATGCATCTCGAATAATTCATATAATATGCATCATTGAATATAATCTCGAATAAATCATCTCGAATATTATTGAATATAATCTTCAATACATCTCGATTATTATAACTAATACATGTTGAATATTATTATATAATATCACTAATACATATGTAGTTGACGCCTAGCGACGCAGGCGGTGGACACCCAAAGAGAAGGAACTATGACAGGATCATAGCTCGGGTGAGATCTCTGAAGAACCTGCCAGGTATTGAAGAACCTGACGTCCAACACATCCATATAGCGACGGACATGCTCGTCCTCCTCCTTGAGACGGCGACGTACCACCTCCAACAGGGCCGGCTGCCTTCGCACCGAAAGTGGCCCACGCGAACGCCATCAAAGAAGATCTGGGTCGACGACGGGACCCGGGTTCCTCACGAAGATGCGTGCCCCTGAAGCTAGCACCTCCGAGTGCCAGCCCGGCGGAGCCTAGTCCCGGACATGGCGCCTCTGAAGCAGGACGTCGTCGCGAATGAGTTGTCGACGAGGATGCGGGCCGGGCATCGTTGATGTCGAGAACAAATTCTATAGAAATTTAACATTTTTAAATGATTGATTGTGATTTCTTATATACGAGGAACCTTTAGAATCATAACGGATTCTCTTAACCTTTAAGGGATTAAAAAAAATGGCGCCATTGTGGATGTGCAGAAAATGATCCATATTTTTCCTGATATCATCTACCCTTCTATATGTCACGTTGTCTAGCTAGTGTCAAAGGAAGAAAACTATGGCTTCATCATTAGCCGGAAGTAACAGGCGCATGATGGTACGAATCTGTCCAAAGTTGTTTTGGAACGGAGGCCCGGATAGGATAATTAGCTTTTTGGTACGAAGTTCAGCAAGAGCCTTCTGAATATTGCTATTTGGAAGGCCTTTTTGCTGAACTTCGTACCAAAAAGCTAATTATCCTATCCGGGACTCCGTTCCAAAACAACTTTGGACAACTTCTCGTATCATCATGCGTCTGTTACTTCCGGATAATGATGAAGCCATGGTTTTCTTGAATCCTTTGACACTAGCTAGACAAAACGTGACATATAGAAGGATAGGTGCATGAGATCAGAAAAAAATTAGATCAACTTGTGCACATCCATAATGGGGGCATTCCATCCGCTTAAAGGACTAAGAGAGTAATCTATTGTATACATACATATAGTAATTGCAAATCTAACATTCATCTATCATTTCTATAGCTTTTTTATATCTAAAATTTATATAGCAATAAAAAAAGTATAAAAAACTAAAAAACATTTCTATATCTTTTTTATATCTAACATTTATCTAGCTCCAACTAAAAGTATTAAAAACTAAAAAACATTCATCTAACATTTATATATCTAATATTTCATCTAATATTTATATAACTAAAAGTATAAAAAAACTAGAAAACAGAAAACCGGAAAATGTGTGTGTGTTCATGCATGCATGTGTGTGTGTGTGCGGGCTCGATCGGGGAGGGGCGCGGCCATGGCGACAGGGGGCGAGGGAGAGGGGGGAGAGGGAGGAAAGGGGCTCACAGTGGGGTGACAGCCGGCAAGGCGAGGCGAGTCGACGGCGGCGGCGACGGCAACAGCGCGCGAGGTCGAGGAGGATCGGGGGCGGCGAGGTCGACGCGCGACGGCGATGGCGGCGGTGAGGCGAGGGCCACGGCAAGTCGATGGTGATGGCATGACGGAGCGGCGGCAGCCTGGCGGAAGCGTCACGAGGTGCATCGGGGGGAAGATGGAAACTGAGTTATAAAAAATTTCAAAGTCGCTGCTTATATAGAACGACCTTTAGTCGTGGTTGCTGGCTCCAACTGCGACTAAAGACACCCTTTAATCGCGGTTGGAGCCGTCAAGCGCGACTAAAGGTCAATTTCTCCGGTTGAAGCGGTGGGAAGCGCAGACTTTAGTCGCGGTTGGTGGCTCCAACTGCGACTAAAGGCTGGTGCTTGCACAGGCGCGGTGCAGGGCAAGTTTAGTCCCACCTCGCCAAGCGAGGGACGCCGCACCAGCTTATAAGCCCTGCCGTGGCATCTTTCTCGAGCTCCTCTCTGAGCAGGCTTGTGTGGGCCTAATAAACCTATGCATCCCTATTGGGCCTATTGGGCCTTGCGGGCCTGCATCAGGGCCAAACTAGAGGTTGGGTTTCTAGTCGTATGCAGGCCGTGGCGGCCGAGTAGGCGACCTATTTTTTGTTTACTTTCAATTTTTTTGTTTTTTTGCTTTATTTATTTTCTTTTGTTTTTGAGTTTTTTTGTGCTTTATTTAGAGTTAATGAGTGAATCTTTTTACTCTAGGTCAAAAAAATTATAAACTTTCTGTTAGTGGCATTAGTTTTCAAATTTGAGTAGTTTAAATTTGAATTATTTGAAATTTATATGAATCACTAGTTTGTGAATAACTTTACTTTAAAAAAAGATTTTCCAATGATTCTTTTCTCTACCGTTTAATATTAGTGTGTTTTATCATTATATTCAATTTGGTAATTCTCAGGTTATTTAAAAAATGAAATTCCTTTGTAACAGACGAGTTTTCGTCTAAAACCCTGATACTTCGAAAGAGGTTGTCCAATTTGTACACGAAGTGCATTCAGTTTTTGCCGCAACGCTCTCGACTTTTTAGCACATGCTATATGGGTGAAATGATGATACCATGCCTACTTTCAACCTTTTCAGAGTTTATTTGTAGTGCTTTTTAATTTCAGGGTCATTTAGCTAAAAAAATCAGTAAATGAATGAAACATAGTAAATGAAGTAAGAAATGGTTGAAAATTCATGATGTGGCTTTGAATGGTGCATACTGAACCCACAAAAAATCTGGAGTTAAAATAAGTTTAAAATAATGAAATGCCTTTGTAACAGACGAGTTTTCGTCTGAAACCCTGATACTTTGACATAATATTTCTTTGCGTTTCAAATACCAAAACACATAAGTACACTACTATTACAAATATTCCCTCCGGTTTGTCCGAAGTGAGACTTTACGGATATATAAATCCCGAAAGTAACAAGAGAAGACGGTCACATCCCAGAGTGAGATCTTTGGGTATACAACTTTTTCTTCGCGTGTGTCCCTTTGCGTCGTAACCATGGACAATCTTCATCGTTTAACTTGATCTCGGATCAACATTCACTGTGAAGGGAGCAATTTCATGAAAATTTTCATAATCTTCTGACATGTGTGTCTTGTCCTCCACTACCACGATGTTTCTTTTCCCTAAAAGAACTATGTGGCACTTTGGCTCATCGTATGATGTATTTGTTTCCTTTTCTTTTCTTTTTCTCGGCTTGGTAGACATGTCCTTCACATAGAAAATCTGCACCACATCATTGGCTAGGACGAATGGTTCTTCTGCGTACCCAAGATTTTTGAGATCCACTGTTGTCATTCCGTAGTTCGGGTCTTCCTTTACCCCGCCTCCTGTCAGATTGACACATTTGCACCGAAACAAAGGAACCTTCAAACCAAGTCCATAGTCAAGTTCTCATATCTCCTCTATGTAACCATAATATGTGTCCTTTGGCCCATTGGTGTTTGCTGCATCAAAGCAGACACCACTGTTTTGGTTGGCGCTCTTTTTATCTTGGATGATCGTGTAAAATATATTCCCATGTATCTCGTATCCTTTCAAAGTCAATATAGCCAAAGATGGTAACTTGGACAACAAGTACATGTCATCTGCAACAGTGTCGTCATGCATGAGACGTTTCTGCAACCAACCGGCGAAAGCCACCGTTTGCATGTGTAATCCAGTCGTTAGACTGCTCCAAGTGTTTGGAGCGTAGAATATTCTTGTGTTGCTTGATATATGGAGACACCAAGGCGGAACTTTGTAGAACTGTGTAGTGTGCTTGCACCAAAGAATGCCCGTCCTGGCATATCAGTGAATTCTTTCCTACCGTGCCTTTTCCACCCAGTCTGCCCTCATGCCGCGATTTAGGAACACCAATCATCTTAATGTCAGGAATAAAGTCAACACAAAACTCAATGACCTCCTCTGTTTCATGGCCCTTGGAGATGCTTCCTTCTGGCCTAGCATGATTATGAACATATTTCTTTAAGACTTTCATGAACCTCTCAAAGGGGAACATATTGTGTCAAAATACAGGACCTCGAATGGCAATCTCCTCGACTAGGTGAACTAGGACGTGCGTCATGATATTGAAGAAGGATGGTGAGAACACAAACTCGAAACTGACAAGACATTACACCAATTAATTCTCTAACCTTGGTAGGATTTCTGGATCGATTACCTTCTGAGAGATTGCATTCAGGAATCACATAGCTTCATAATGGCTAATCGAACGTTTTCCGGTAGAAGCCCCCTCAATGCAACCGGAAGCAGTTGCGTCATAATCACGTGGCAGTCATGCGACTTTAGGTTCTGAAACTTTTTCTCTGCCATATTTATTATTCCCTTTATGTTCGACGAGAATCCATACGGGACCTCCATACTGAGCAGACATTCGAAGAATATTTCCTTTTCTTCTTTGGTAAGAGCGTAGCTGGCATGACCCTGGAACTGCTTTGGATCCATGTCGTCTTCTCCGTGCATACGTTGCTGGTCCTCCCCTGCCTTCGGTGTATCCTTTGTCTTCCCATATACGCCCAAGAATCCTAGCAGGTTCATGCAAAGATTCTTCGTCACGTGCATCACGTCGATTGTAGAGTGGACCTCTAGGTCTTTCCAATAGGGTAGGTCCCAAAATATAGATTTCTTCTTCCACATGGGTGTGCATTTGTCAGCATCATTCGGAATAGATTGTTCGCCAGGACCCTTTCCAAAGATTACTTTTAAATCCTTGACCACATCAAGTATATCATCACCATTATGGTGGCGAGGATTCTTCCGGTGATCTGCCTCACCTTTGAAATGCTTGCCTTTCTTTCTTACGGGATGCCTGCTATGAAGAAATCGACGATGCCTCAGGTACACATGCTTCTTACATTTATCCGAATATATAATGTTGGTATCATCCAAACAGTGCGTGCATGTGTGGCATCCCTTGTTTGTCTGTCTTGGAAGGTTACTGAGAGCAGACCAATCATTGATGGTTACAAACAGCAACGCATGTAGGTCAAATTCCTCCTGTTCTTTCCCATCCCACGCACGTACACATTTTCCATTCCATAGCTGTAAAAGTTCATCAACTAATGGCCTTAAATTTTCTAATTTTCAAGCGCATTGCATCCATCTTGATCTTGTGATCATCGACGATATCGGCAGTATACAACTCCAGTTTCATCTTCTCTTCTTCAACTCTTTTCAATTTTTCTTTCAAATACTCGTTTTCATTTTCTACTAAATTTAACTTCTTGACAAGAATATCTATGATGGTTGGAATTTCCTGTTCACATACCCCCTAGATAAAAATATCTATGTCAACTTGATGGGCATAATTGTCATAAACATGAAATGCAACAAATAGTTATAAAAGAGAGTATATACCACATTCGAATCATAAACCGGATGAGGGCCGATGGGGACGGATATCAAAACGATGCTACTATGTATAGCAAACAACCATATAGGTAAGTAAACTATACAAGTAACCATCTAAATCTCACAAACATGATTTTTTTTATAAAAAGGATAAGAACAAGAGGCTCACCAAGGTGGTGCCGGCGACGAGACGGTGCGGGCGATCGGCGGTGGTTAGGACGGGGACGGGAAGGCACTAAGTAAACCAAACCTACACATGCAAAGTAAGAAGTTAATTTGAGCTCAAATTGCATATAAATCAAATAAACTACCACATATAAATACTTCCAAACTAAACCCACAAATCACTATACTTATAGAGCATTGCAAGAGCTAATCTAGCAAAGAGAGATGAAAGGACAAAGTTGCTTACCTTTGTGAACACTTGGATGGATGGGGTGCCTCCAAATCTTGACAAATTTTGGCAAAAATGGAGGTGAGCTCGAGCAAGGGGAAGAATAAAGGAGAGGAAGAATGGGGGAAACAGAAAAGAGTGTGCTCGGGCTGGCCGAAAGGTTCATATAGGGGACCTTTAGTCCCGGTTTGAGACACAAACCGGGACTAAAGGTGAGCCTATAGTCCCGGTTCGTGCCACGAACCGGGACTAAAGGTGATCGTGGGACCCCAGGTTGACACTAGCTTGCCACCACCCCTTTAGTCCCGGTTCGTGTTACGAACCGGGACTAGAGGTTCGGAACAAACCGGAACTAATGATGCTCGTATCGAACCGGGACTAATGGTCACGTTAGTGCCGGTTCAAAACCAAAACAGAACTAATGCTATGAACAAAAGTTCTGTTTTCTACTAGTGAGCCGTTGCGTTCAAACATCGGCAGCTACCTATCTGTTGTGTTAGCAGTGCAAGCACACGCAGCTAGCCGACCGTGTTGTAGTACTGGAATAGGATATGTATCGATTAGACTAATTACGATTAGCGGCAGCGACGACGGCAGAGTAATTAGGCAGATAACCTGTGAGCAATCCGAATCAAGCCTTTTGCATGCTCTGATGAAACAAGCGGTGTGTTCAAGAACAGACCTCAGCTCACACAGTTTGTATTAGCAGACATTAGTATAAAAACAGTGTGTGAGCTGAAGTATCGAAAACTACAATAATTTTGCGGCCTGGAAGCGAAGCCAAAGCGAGCTGTTGAGGAGAACGAGGAGGGATAACGACACGAGTCTCTTTCTTTTGCTGCTCTGTTTTGAAAAAAAGTCTGAGGTCCTTTTTTCTATGCAGAGAGAAAATCACAGTTTTGTCAATACTATAATATTAAAACCACAGTTGTTAGAGGCAACCAAACAGGTCATTGTAAATAAAACTAAGGTAATCTTAAAAACTGTAGTATTCTCTAAATACTTTAAAAATACTTTGCTATCAAACAGGGCCGGAATTCCTTGGCCTTTATATCTAAACTAGAAGCACACGCGCGCGTTGCCACGCCGTCTTTTTTTCCTGTCAACTTTCCTTTTTGATCCTATGTTTTTCGCTGATTTAAATTTCCTTGTTTGTCAGCCTAAATTTGGGTAAACACAAGAACAAAATGAGCAAGATCAAGTGAGTAAAAACAAATCAAAACTATGAAGTAGCCAAAGTGACAAACAACAGAGCACTTTTACTTGAAATAGGCAAAACACTGTCCAAACCAATGGGCAAACCCTTGCTGGAGCAAGACTCGGCTGAGAAGCGTAGAAAACATCCCTAGCTAGCAAACTGCCTCTCTGCCAACAACCTCGATTTACCCTCACTTTTTTGCATCCAGTACTATCAAACTAACCGGCCGCCTGTGGCACATCCTTCCACATCTACGTTAACAATCACACCATCAGTTGGTCCATCTGTGGTGGTTTCATTTATATGGTAGTATTCAGAATGGAGAACTCGAAGTCAACAAATGAACTAACAACATGGATTGGTAAGTCAATAGGGATATACTCTCCACGCCTTGTCATATCACTGCTGCATTCAAAAGAATGTTTTGCAGATATCGGTCACTTCCAATTGGTTAAAGCATACCTAGTGGCTGATAGGAACAGCAACAACCATGTTGATTCAGTGAAGAAAGACCAGTACTCTTATGAAGATATTCAGACTAACCATGTGGGATCAGTTTGTAGAAGTAATCTACATATGGTTATACCAAAGGGTCACCTATACTATACATCATGATTCATAACTATAAATGTTCAAAATGAAGTCCCCTCGTGCATCTATTTTTCTGCTTTGTGATTGACTACATAGATTATGAATTCTTGAGATAATTATGCCTACATTCTTCAGTCTTCACACACAAGGCGTCACTGACATTTAGGAGTAGTCGTTTTAGAGGTTTAGAGGTATGGCTCTCGAGTGAGGAAGTATAATTTCCTTAAACAAGCAGAAAAGAAGGGATTGTCCAGTTTGCTCAATCTTGAAATCTGCAAACTGCCAATACAAGCTAGATCAATGATCAACTGCATAATTGAACATCATATAAACAGATGAATTAAACAAACAAAAACAGAGTTAAGAGGTTTTGATTCCTCGACTTTCTAAGAGTTCGTGAGGTAGGAGTATAAGAGATACAGGAGAACGGGAAAATGCCCAATAAAAATCACTTGCTTGTCCGATCACCGGTGAGGAGTATTGATGTGTGACCCACGGCTGATCTGCCTCTTGCCCTCGATCCCGCGCTACTGGCCGTGGGCGGAAGGCAGCTAACATGCCCCGTTATGGGCAGTGACGCTGAAGCATTAATCGGTCTTGCAAGTTTTTCCAAACGATGGGTTCCAAGCCGCTGGTGGTACTGTCGGCGTATGCCTTAGCAGCTACAGGATCTCGCAAGCAAAGGCAACAAAATAAGGGGATATAGATGAGGGCGGCGTCACCAAATCATGCAAGGAGTGTGCGCAGCGCCGGCAGCCAACCGCATGAGATGAAGGGGCGAAAGGGAGGGGAGAAAGCGAGGGGCAGGGGTCAGAGGGGGCGCCTTGATGGAGGAGGTGACACGCAGTAAGGCGGTGGCTCGGTGTCGAGAATAGACCGCTAAGACGTGGAAATGAATGACTTAGAGCATCTTTAATAAATGGTTCAAATTTTGGCGGTCCAAAACCATCGATGTAAAATTTGGACCGCCAAAAAATGCGTTTTCTAGCTTCGAAAAATGCTCAATTCCAATAGATGGTTCAAATTGATGGTTCAAAAGAGCAACTCCAACGGATGGTCCAAATTGATGGTCCAAAAGAGCAACTCCAATAGGTGGAAGAAGATGGCTGCCGATTGGATTGGCTGCTGCGGACGGCTCCGGACGGCGGCGGTGATAAGAGCTGAGCTCGGAGGCCGGCAGAGAGGAGCTCGGCGGGCGAAGAGGAGCTCGGCAAGGAAGAGTTTGGTGGCCGGGCGACGAGCTTGGTGCGGCGGTCGTGCGGCCAGTGCAAGGACCGTGGAGAGGCCACGGCCGACAGGGAGGAGGTCAGCGGCAACCTAAGACCCGACGAAGGTCTACCGGGACAGCTGAACCGCCGAAGGCGCTGAATCCCGCGGCGGCTGCCTCCCGATTCGGCGGCGCCCGGGCGGCTGCGAGCCGGCTTCCGTCGAGGGAGGCGACGGAGGCGGAGGGCGGTGGCGACGACGATGACGACGGCGGGGATTTGGGCGGTTGCGACGGCGGAATCCGGCCGGCCGGTGTTCAGGCGGGCGCGAGCGGGCGGGCGAGCAAGAGAATGAAGAGCGGTTGGCGTTTCGGGGGTGGCGGCCGAATTTGGAGCAGTTGTATCTCATGATGTAAGTTTGCACCGCGAGGTGTTGTCTTTTACATCACCGGAAGGCCGCAGTCCAATTTTTTTACATATGAACCGTCTATGAAAGCAGCGTTTTTTGTCCCAGACGGTCCAAAAGTTAGGTATTTTTACTTTTGAACCGTCTATTGAAGATGCTCTTATGTAGGGCAAAATCGATTTTCTCTCACTGACTAATGGGGACCACAGCGAAATTACAGCCCCCACGATCCGGAGCGCTCCATTTCGTGAGAGCTTAGTAACCGGAGAGCTAAACAGTTGCACAAAAAATCAGTGATACATAAGTTGCTCAGTAGAGAGATAAAGTAATATAAAAATCAAATTCATCATAATCGCCTAAAATAGCACTAGATGCTTATCCATCTATTTTATTATTGGACCTTTCACTGTTGATGGCGTGCTGTTTCTAAGCGATGTCAGCATTATATTTTCTAGATAGCGCTTGGTTTGGACAAATTTATATGACAACGATACAACCTTAATGCTACTGTTGCGGTTATATATCACGGCAAAGGTAATTGCATATATATTTTTCTTTTACTGGTAGAAATTATGCTGGCGTGGCCCATAAGCCATGCCAGCACTAGTCCATTTTAACAGCCATCTCAGTCATAAAAGGTTAAGTCACATTGCACCCACCTTATTCACCTTCCTCCCCCCCCCCCCCCCGCCCCCCTCTCTTGCCAAACGCCACCTCTTGACCCCACTGCGCGTCGTCACCGGACCAACGCAGCCGCCGCCATCTCCACACCCCACCGCACATCGCCGCCAGACCAGCGCGGTCGCCGCCACCTCCAGACTAGCAGGTGAGATCTACCACTCCCCTCGCGCATCTTCTTCCCCTCCCCGAGCTTCATTCGATCTTCCCAATCTCCATTGTCGAATTTATTGAGTCATTAGACAAGTTAATTCCAGTGTGATACTTCTTAATGCGACATGATTCAGTAGACAACATGAGTTTATCCCAAGAAAGAGATTTGTTTGGTAGCATGCACATTTCTCCCGCTGACTCTTAAGTAAAACTCTCCATTTTCCAATGATTCATTCAGACTGTAGGGGAAATTGTCAAATATGCATATAAATACATTTCTTAGAAGCTGAAATTATAAAGTAGGTCCATATCATTTTAAAAGAACTCCTAACTATGGGTTTTAATTGGTTAGTGGCATCTACGGCATGTGAACATTATCAAGTATATTTGTTTCTCATATAAAGTACAATATAAAAATGTGGAGAGACACATGAAATGCATGTTATTTTTAAATTTGTCGAGAATGACATAGAATGCATGTTATGTTTAAATTCTTCATTCTAAGATGGTGAAGTTCATATGAATTCTAAGATATGTTTCCAATGCTTTATATTAGATATATTTGAGAACGTGTGTCTCAATCTTGTAATGTTTAGGTAGTAGTTGATTTATAATTGCTACTATAAGTTTTAATTTGTTTGTGTACATAATTTGAAACGGGACATGGGCAATTCTACAAGCAATAACGAATCAGTGTACGACATGGACAAGTGGAATAAGTGGCTCTTAGAGCAGTCACAGTGGACCATCAAAAAACTGGAAGAACATAATGTCTATGTGAAGAATGAAGGGGATAGTATGCTCACACAGGGTGCTACTGCCCTCGTTAAGTGAAACAAACTGAGGGAACCGAGGAATAACTTGATGGAGGAGGGGGATAAACTGAAGGAGGAGAAAAAACTACTCTGGACAGATAGGACTGAGCTACAGACAAGAAGTTTCTCACTTCAAAAATGATGGAGAGAGCAGTCGGAAGAAGATTCGCCAGTTGAGGATAATACATGATAATGAGTAGTTTAATATTTCAGTACCTTTTGTGTAGTTCTAAACTCTGAAGTTTATGAGTATGTTTAGCTAATCAGTACTAAGTTTTAAACTATTATTAAGTTTATGAGTATGTTTAATTGACCAGTACTTTTTGTTAAGTTTAAACTCTTAGTTTTGACGTAGAGTTTTCTTTATTATCCAAAAAACAAATTGCTGGCATTGGACAACAACGCACGACAAAGGTAGTATAGATGTATAGCTAGTGTTGGCCACGTGGATGTCATCAACATGTAATAAAACGTTGGCGTCGGCTCCAGCGCCACCACTATTTTCTAACACTAGCGTCATATTGGTGGCGTCGGATGTCCACGCCAGCAAGGGCATTTTTACCACGTCATAGCTAGGCTTTTCAGCACCAGTGTCCATCCAAACCAGTTGTAAATAGCCCATTCTACCGTGTTCCAATGGTTGCATCCAATAGGCATATGCACCTCCGCTTCCGCAAAGCTGAGTAAGGACAACATACGGATCCAAGATGTGGCTTTGTATATGACCTGCAAAAAAAATATGAAAGGTTGCATGTTGAAAATCATGACATTCATGAGGTTCCGTATTGCCAATAGTAATGCACATACTCCTATCCGGATAAGTCAAGCAATACTCAGATCCACTCCATCTAGCCACGATCCAAATAATGTGTTAATACTACAGGGAGGGTTGTTTACATTAAAAGCCACTTCAAGCATACACATAGAAGTTTGGCAAGCAGACATTTGAGAAAGAGGTGCTTATAGACTCATCTTGATCATAAAAGCAACATCGTTTACTACCCTCCCATCTCCGCTTTGCTAAGTTATCCTTTGTAAGAATCACTTCCTTTTGTACGAACCATATAAATATCTTGATTCTCAAGGGACGTTAATCTTCCAAATATGACTTGATTTTGGGATTGGATGAGAGTTTATTAAGTCTAGATACATAGACCTCATGGGGAAAAAATCCTATTTATGGATAATTTCTAGTGAATTATGTCTGGATCCTGAGAGAGGTGAACATCCATCAACCTCCGCACGAGATGTAACCAACTATCCCATCGGTCTCCTACTAGATATCTTCTCAACTAGATATTCAAGGGGACAGAGTTAATAATGTAGCCACATAAGTGTCCTTATGTTGCACAATATTGTACATAGGAGGATATTGTATGGTCAGTGGCATCTCCTCTAGCCAAATATCCTCCCAGATTCTACTCATGTTATCGTTTCCAATGGTAAATCTAGTTATGTGGAAGAAGGCAGCTCTCGCTCTTATTAGCCCCTTCCATAAAGGAGAATCATTAGGTAGATACTTATTCCACAATATCTACACCCAGACACCGTCAGTCTCAACAAACAAGCTATACAGCCACTTGCTGAGCAGGCATTTGTTTTTACAAACCCTAATCCCTAGCCCATATTGGTCTTTTGGTCTACATATAATATCCCATTTGAAAAGCATGTGTTTGGTTTTGTTTTCATCACATTGCCAGAAAAATCGCGATGGATGGAAGTCTAACATTTTTCATACCCTTACAGGAACTTCAAAGAAAGACAGTAGAAACATTGGTGTGCTGGTCAACACCGCGTTGATCAGAATAAGCCTTCCACCATAAGACATAAGCTCACCCTTCTAGCAGCTTTGTTTTTAAACGATCTTCAATGCATTTCCACTCCTTATTAGATAACTTGCGATGAGAAATTGGTATACCTAAATATGTAAATGATAGGGAACCCAATTCACATCCAAACAATTGTTTGTATGAATCTTGTTCTTATTTGGCTCTCCCAAAACAAAACAGTTCACCTTTGTTAAACTTGATCTTCAATCCCGACAACTGCTCAAAGAAGACACAAGACTAGCTTCATATTTCTAGCCTTTTCCATATCATGGTCCATGAAAATAACCGTGTCATTTGCGTATTGTAGTATGGATACACCACCATTCACTAGATATGGTACTAAACCACCTACCTGACTGTCCTCATTGTCCCTGCCAAATGAGGATGTCCAACATATCTGTCACTATGTTGAACAAAATAGGGGACATACGGTCCCCTTGTTTTAGGCCCTTTTGTGTTTGAAAATAATGACTTGTGTCATCATTTACCTTAATACCAGTGCTACCCTTTTGCACAAACTATTCAACCTGCTTCCTCCAAGAATCATCAAAACCCTTCATACGTAAGGCTTGTTGGAGAAACGACCATTTAACCTTATCATACGCCTTCACGAAAATCCACTTTGAAGATCACTCCATCTAGTTTGTTCGAATGGATTTCATGTAATGTTTCATGTAAGACAACCACACCCTCTAGTATGTGCCTACCAAGCATGAAAGCGGACTGAGTTGGTTGCACCACACTATGTGTAATTCGTGTCAACCTATTTGTACGAACTTTGGTAAAAATCTTGAAGCTCACATTAAGCAGGCATATTGGTTCTGAACTGCTCGATACAGACTTCCTCCTCCTTCTTTGGCAACAACGTAATCATTCCAAAGTTATGGTGAATGAGTTGAAGTTGCCGATTAATCAAGTCATGAAACATAGACATAAGATCACCCTTAATGATATGCCAACATCGCTTCTAAAACTTTGTTGGGAAACCATCTAGTTCTGGTGTTCTATTATTCTTCATTTGTGTTATTGCTTCAAACACCTCTTTATCAGTAAATGATACAGACAAAATCTCATTCTCGTCTATCCCTGACCACGCACTCATCAAGCGACACAGAGTTGTCCTCTGGTGCTCCAAAAAGTTATTTTTTTGTAGTATTTAGAGATGTACAATTTTAGGTTCTCATGCCCTACAATTGTATCCTCATCTTATTCAAGCTGAAATATCTTATTCTTTCTATACTTTTCATTTGCAATCATATGGAAAAACTATATGTTTTCATATGCCTTGACAACCTATCACACTTTCGCTCTTACTGCCCATTTCATCTCTTCTTCTCTGAGTACTCGTAACTTCTCCTCGGCCTCTATCTTAGAGGCATGTTCATTCGCATTGAATAGAATCGATTCATCTCTAAAATCTAACTCCTTTATAAGGTGGATCAGCCTTTCTTTCTCCACTCTATAGCTGCTCTGCCCACAACGCGAAGTTGCGCTAAAAATGTCCCAATTTTCACTTGAGTACTTCGCAAATTGCATATGGTTTGCCTCATACAAGTTGCTTGGGAATTCTTGACCGACCCGGAAAACAGAAAATTTCTTGTCAATTATTTTGTTGATCTTTTTCATATATCTGCGCTAATTCTATCAACACAACTTGATCAAGAACAGAATGATATTACTTGATCTGATTTGACAATCTATTCGAACTAGTGAAATTAGATGCACGTGCACGTCAGGGAACACACAATGCAGCCGCTTCCTCCTTTGCAAGAAAAAAAGCTTAGAGTTTCTCTGTCTTCCGTGGGCGCTCCGCATCGTCTTTGGTGGCTCTAGGGCTACTGAGGCGTGGTGGACCCTAGGCCTTGCAGACGGGAGGGGTTGTATTCTGTTTCAGGTGTTCTACGAGTTTCTCGCTCAAGAATATAGGCAGTGGCTGCTCCATAAAGATGGAATATGGTTCTCTATTCCTATCCTTCATTCCGGTGATGTGTCTAGCGTCGTCGAAGGGCGTGTTGAGGTGTGTCTTCGACCGATCTCGCGGTATTCTGTCTGTGTTGGCCTTTGGTGGATCTGCTTGGATACAGTCTTCATTCATTTATCTGCATGTTGGATCCTTTCAAAATATACTTCTTTTCATCAGCAACGATTGTTGTTCTCGTGCAATAATCAGATAGGGCCTTAGCACGATGACTTCCCGACTATTTATTACAACAAGTTTGGCCCGACTCCAGTGAGGGAGAGGCAATGATGATGGCACCTCTTCGACTTGGTCCAATACTTGTAGTTGTGGCTCGATGTCTACAAACGTGGATGTAATATTTGTTATTAGCGTTCTTTGTACTGTCATGGCACGATGAATAGATCGAAAGTTTCCTCACAAAAAAAAGATGCACGTGCATTGAATTTCAATACTTGTAGTCGTCGCTAGGTGGTCTACGGACATGTAATGGTATGATAAATAGATCGAAAATTTTCTAAAAAAATACACGTGTATTAATTTGAGCTCATCACCGAATGCATTATGCCAGGCACTTAGCAAAATCCAATGTATACAGTAGGGATGAGCTTAGAACCCACGATATATTGGCATGTATATTGCGGGACAACACCATTGTGCCATTGATGTTTATCTGTTTCATTAGGGTTTTGTCATATTTAACTATATATTGACCATTAATTCAAAAATTTCAAAATAAAATGATTTTTCTTTGCTCGGTACATGCTACATGGTGTAGCGAGAATTTTGTATAGCAAATAGCATCCAGATTTTCTGTCCAGTATCCAAATCGCTTGTCCCTGTCCCTGTACGCCGCAGTCGACTGTGGAGTAACGTTGTTGCAGCTTTTCTTGAGTGTCAGCTAATGGGCACTTGACAAATAAATAGTATTGCTCACCTTTGCTGAGTGTGCAATAAATAGGACTCGGCAAACATTAATTTTCATTTTTTCTCTCTCTTGTTTTCTTTTAGTTCTTTCTTTCCTTTCCTTTCCTTTTATTTCTGTTTTCCTCCTCCCTTTTCTCTGTAGAACATGAAGGAAATGTTATTTAGTGAATGTTCGTTGAGGGATCATAGCAAAATGAACATTTTTTGTGGCAATTTATGTGTCAGGAGCATGGCAATTCCTTCAAGGGGAGGTGACAATTTTAGTAGCAAATCATTTGTTTGCTAGAACTTAACATGTGTTTTTGAAGAAATTCTCATGTGCTTTTGAAAAAATTGCCATAAAACATGTTCTTAGTTGCCAATGTTCTGAGTTGCCATGTTTGTCAGAGACAGTTCGCTGGCTATTGCGAAGAACCAAGAAACAACTTCAATGGGGACGAGATAAACAATAGTAGTAGTACTACCTACAAGAAAAAGGCGTGTAGTATATATTGGCCAGTTTATCCATCCCTTGTGGAAAACCATTTTTCTTTACTAATTCAAAAATTGCTTAGCACTGTCCCAAGACAAAACAAAGAATCAATGCACCCACCTATCCATACAACTCAAATAATACGTGAGATCATCGATATTGATTCATAATGTAGAAATAATAAAAACACAGTGAAAAGTTTCAATCCCGAAAGGAACTGAATAGTATCTAGCTCTCATCGGCGTCGTAAACACCCATGATGGCAAATCCTCTAGCCATACTTCTTCATATCTGCCACCACCATAGTTGAAGGGTAACACGCAACCGAGGCAACGTCATGAAATCTTAGCTAGCACATGGCTTTCACATTTAGGCTTTAGGATCACCTCTTTCCACCCTCATTGAATCATGCCGACCACCAACACCGTGAAGCATGTGATCACCCCAGCTTCCAATCATTATTACGGCCAACACAGCCACAATTACCCTCACAAAAGTCCATCCAAGCCGCTACTGCATTAGGTCCTACGCCACTACACTCCACCTGACAAATACTTTTTTTGATAAGGGGCGCCTTATTATCTTAAAATGTAGCATCAAGTGGATACAAAACATTATGAGTAACATCCGGCCTCTACATAACTAGGATGCACACAGGCAAACACCAAAAATCTGACAAAGGAAAAGTAATAAAAAGATAACTCGACAACAGTAGAGTCCTGTAGACCGACACTATGCCTATGTCGAAAATGAAGGTGGACCAATCCGAAATTATGCTGCCACCCATGTTGGGAAAAAACCTCAGTAGCTGCCTGCTCCAACCGCGTACACACCACCTTGAATAGCGGTTGGTGCTCCGGTTGTTTTAGCATAGACCACATATGAAGCAAGTGCGTACATCGGAAAATAACCTGCAGAGGAGAAGCATTTTTGTCATTAAAAAATAAATTGTTTCTACATAGCCAAAGAGACCAAAGTAAGGATACGCTCCGACCCTTAATAGCGTTTTGAACCTATTTGGGATACCGTCCAACCAATGACCAAATATATTGGCAACACTTGTGGGAGGATATAAATTTGACGCTATTTGGATGTCTGACCATGTAGAACATGCAAACTTGCGTTGGAAAAAAAAGTGCTTGATTGTCTCATCATGAGAACAAAAGCAACACTGCTTACTTCTTGGCTAGTTACATCGTGCAAGGTTGTCTTTGGTTAGCACAACTCCCCTCCAAAGATACCACATGAATATTTTAACTTTAAGTGGAATCTTTTACTTCCATTTTTCTTGTTATTAGTCACTGGTACCTTAGAATACATTAACACACGATACATAGAGTCTACTGAGAAAGACCCCGATGTAGTAAGGTTCCGACAAAAGACATCCCGGCCTTGTGTCAGATTAATCGAATCCAGATGGGATAAAAGATTATGCCATGACAAAAATCGGGGCCAATAAAGTCCCGCCTGAACAAAATATTCGGCGGGGATGAACTGAGCACATGCGCAATAGTATTATTTTTATCGCGAGCAATGACGTATAAGGCTGGGTATTGTTCTCGGAGACTGGCATTGCCTAGCCATATATCCTCCCATAAACGAATTTCCACCCGTCCTTTATCGCGAAAGACCCAAAGCGAAAGAGATATTTCTTTGCCGCCATTAGGCCAGCACAAAAGTGTGAGTTGACATGTTTCCAGTAGGCCTGAGCCACTACCTTTTGGTCTAGATACTTGTTGCGCAACATGGTTTGCCAAACACCATCCTCATAAGCAGTTTGAACAACCATTTACTAAGTAGGGCCATATTCTTGACCTCCAGGTCATGAATTCCAAGGCCACCTTGGTCTTTTGGCCTCCAAACCACACTTCATTTGGCCAACTTGTATATTTTCTTTTCACCATCTCCTTGCGAAAAGAATCTGGATCTAAAATAGTCCAGTCTTTGCAGCACTCGTTTTGGGAGTTGGAAAAAAGAAAGCATATAGACAACCATATTGGTGAGGATAGACTTAATCCAAACCAGTTGTCCTCCAACCGAGAGCATCTTGCTTTCTAGCTGCTCAATCATTTCTCTAAACGCTCCTCTACATGTTTCCACTCTGCAATAGTGAGACGCCGATAGTGAATTGGTATTCCCATATATTTAATCGGGAATTGACCTCACAGATACTACCATGACAAAGGAGAAATGTCCAAAAATCAACCCGATGTATTTCATGTTACCAATCTGGCCATCCAAAGTTTGATCCCTCCAAGTACCATCACGGGAATATGTTCATGCCTACGCCAGCCAAAGATTACCTTTTGTCCTTGAAATTTTCTACAAGTTCACTTCTCATCCAAATTTCCAAATCTTTATTTTGCGCCAAATAGACTCTAAACTTTCTAAATCCATCTTAACATGGGTTTCCTGTTTCCTTGCTCACTTAAACACCCTATTAAAATAATCACATTATTCCCCACTCCAAAGTGAGATCCAATCGCGATCAAACCAATCTAACCGCATCGATCTAATACCCCTAGAGGGAGTCAAAATCACCATACTAACCGCCAAGCCCTCGCTCGAGAGCATCTAGCTCGATGCCACAACGTCCTCGCTGATGCGTCTGTCATGTGTTCCATCCATGTTCGTCTCACCATGGCTCATGTTGGCCACAACCCTAAGGCACAACATTCCTCGTGTGACTACCCATGTCCAAGCTCGTTCTACACCAGCTCAATAGGGTAGTGATACGTCCATTTTGCATCATGTTTTCCTACTGTTATTTATAATGTTTTTATGCATAATAATGTTTTGGGGAGTACTTCTATACCTTTTATCTCATAATTTGCAAGGTTTACACAAAGAGGGAGAATACCGGCAGCTGAAATTCGGGACCTAAAAAAGCATGTCAGAGATACCTATTCTGCACATCCCCAATGGAGCTGAAACTTTCAGGAGAATTTTTATGGAAAATATGAAAAATACTAGAGCAACAATCTACCGGAGGGGGCCACCTGGTGAGGAACACCCACCAGGGTGCGCCAGAGGCCCCTGGCGCTGCCTGGTGGGTGGTGGTCACCCTGGCCCACCTCTGGAGCCCATCTTCTTGTATAAATTCTGAAAAAACCTAGAGGCGAGGACTTTTGGGACTAGGTGCCTCCACCTCAAGGCAGAACTTAGGCAAGAGCACTTTTGCCCTCCGGTGGAGCAATTCTACCGGGGGAACTTCCTTCCCGGAGGGGGAAATCGAAGCCATCGTCATCACCAACAAGCCTCTCATCTTGGGGAGGCCATTCTTCATCAACATCTTCAACATGACCATCTCCTCTCAAACCCTAGTTCATCTCTTATGTTCAATCTTTGTACCGGAACCTCAGATTCGTACCTGTGGGTGACTAGTAGTGTTGATTACCTTGTGTTGTTGATTTCTATATGGTTTATTTGGTGGAAGATTATATGTTCAGATCCATTATGCTATTCAATACATCTATGATCTTGAGCATGAGTATTATGTGTCAGTAGTTACCTTTGTTCTTGAGGTCACGGGAGAAGTCATGTTGCAAGTAATCATGTCAATTTTATATGTGTTCAATATTTTGATGATATGTATGTTGTGATTCCCTTAGTGGTGTCATGTGAATGTCGACTACATGACACTTCACCATCCTTGGGCCTAAGGCAATGCATTGTGGAGTAGTTATTAGATGATGGGTTGCTAGAGTGACAGAAGCTTAAACCCTAGTTTATGCGCTACTTCGGAAGGGGCTGATTTGGATCCACATGTTTAATGCTATGGTTAGACTTTGTCTTAATACTTCTCTCGTAGTTGCGAATGCTTGCGAGGGGGTTAATCAGAAGTAGGTTATTAGTTCAAGTAAGAACAGCACCTTAGCACTGGTCCACCCACATATCAAATTATCAAAGTGGCGAACACGAATCAAACCAACATGATGAAAGTGACTAGATGAAATTCCCGTGTCCCCTCAAGTACACTTTGCTTATCGTAAGAGATAGTTTTGGCATGTCTGTTGCCACAAAAGGATTGGGTTACCTTGCTGCACCTTATTTACTGTTAACATTACTTGCTCGTTACAAATTGCCATGCTACCAAACTACTTGCTACTTACAATTTCAGTGCTTGCAGAAATTACCTTGCTGAAAACCGCTTATCATTTCCTTCTGCTCCTCGTGGGGTTTGACACTCTTACTTATCGAAAGGACTACGATTGATCCCCTATACTTGTGGGTCATCAGGTAGCTACAGTCCTCCTCGTTCTATCGGTTCGCCTCGACAAGATGCTTGTATGTCACTAATCTGATGGTGACCACCACATTGTCTCAGTCTTTCTTGCCGCGATGCTTGTCCTCTAGTAGTGTGACAATGATCGCCTCACTGTCCCCACCCTGTTGGCTATGTCGATTGTCAATCCTTCATCGGACACCATCTCAGTGACATGATGATCGTCCTCCTGTCATGCCTCTAGCAGCAATAAGTAAGTGTTGTGGTCAGTGCCTACTAGCTAGATTGATCAGACAAAGTTAGCCCCTTGAAATATCAGGATTGAGTTAAATTGAGTTTGACCAACTGAACTCGGATCTTTGACCTTGTTCAGTCCAGATAGCCCTTAGTTTTTGGTAACAATGTGTCCACGCAATTGTTTAAAAAACACAATGTGTCCATGCAAGCATGCAATCATGAAAACCTTGTTGGTGAAAACTGAGAATTTATTTTAGATCAAAAAAAGATTGACGAAGGTGAACTATCAGTAGTTTCAGTAAACTTGGAGGACCACAAGTGAAATTTCTTGGCTTAAGCCTGCCTCGCCCACTTCCTCCTATGTTTCTCGGCATTCTTGGCCCCGCGCCAAGTCCTCTCCCTCCTCCTTCTCAAGCATAATGATGAGCCCGCCTCCTCCACCCAGCGTTCTCCCTGCACCCAGTCAAAGAATGTAAACCTTCCATACTCTCACTATAGCCAATCCCGGCAGACTTCTCGCACCGACGCCATTGGTCGCTTCATCCTGTCTTTGCATCGAGCTAACCACATCGTACCGGGTATCCACTCACCACGGTGTCCGACGACCTCCTGTGCCTCGTCGTTGTTGTCTTCCTCCGTACACATGTCGTGTTGCGTTCAAGCTCGGTGAGTAGGGGCGATCTCACTAACCCCTTCTGCTGTTCCAGAGCAGGTATCCCCTGCTCTGTCCATCTGATTGCAGTAAGTTTTTGTCTGAGTTGCAACAAATTTATCTCTCTTAGTAATGAGTAATGTACTACGAAATTAGCTTCATAGCAAAGTTCAGTCTCCTTAGTTTTTCCCCAATCAGACTACTTATGCGAAAAAGAAAAAAAATGTAGAAATAAGTATGATAGTGCTACTCTATGCAAGTGGTTAAGTATAGAAGACCAGTTGAATAAAAACTTTTATCAATCCGATTCTTACCCTGTCCCATTCGATGTGAAGTAGTGCTTGTCAGATCAAATTGAGTAGCCCGGCCTTGGACAAATGAAGATCTGACTTGCTAATTATTTGTGCATTACTACATGGAGTTCTTTGATACGTCTCCGTCGTATCTACTTTTCCAAACCCTTTTCCCTTGTTTTGGACTCTAATTTGCATGATTTGAATGGAACTAACCTGGACTGACGATGTTTTCAGCAGAATTGCCTTGGTATTATTTTTGTGCAGAATAAAAGTTCTCGGATTGACCTGAAAACTTACGGAGAATATTTTTGGAATTTATAAAAAATATTGGCAAAAGAATCAACTAGAGGGGGCCACCCATAGGTGACAAGCCCACCATGTGCGGCCACCCCCCTAGTCGCGCCTGGCAGGCTTGTGGGCCACCTGTGGCTCCATCGACCTCAATTCCACTCTATATATTCATATTCGTGGAGAAAAAAATCAAGGAGAAGCTTTCATTGTGTTTCACGATACGGAGCCGCCACCACCTCCTGTTCTTCCTCGGGAGGCCAGATCTGGAGTCCGTTTTGGGCTCCGGAGAGGGGAAATCGATGCCTTCATCATCACCAACCATCCTTCATCACCAATTCCATGATGCTCTTTATCGTTCGTGAGTAATCCCATCGCAGGCTTCCTGGACGGTGATGAGTTGGATGAGATTTATCATGTAATCGAGTTAGTTTTGTTAGGGTTTGATCCCTAGTATCCATTATGTTCTGAGATTGATGTTGCTATGACTTTGCCATGCTTAATGCTTGTCACTAGGGACCAAGTGACATGATTTCAGATATGAACCTATTATGTTTTAATGAATATACATGTGTTCTTGATCCTATCTTGCAAGTTGTAGACACCTATTACGAGTTATGATCCGCATCCCCCAGGGTGACAATAACTGGGATTCTTTCCGATGATTACCGTAGTTTGAGCAGTTCATGTATTCACTAAGTGTTAATGCTTTGGTCCAGTTCTTTATTAAAAGCAGGCCTTAATATCCCTTAGTTTCCATTCGGACCCTGCTACCACGAGTGGGTAGGACAAAAGATGTCATGCAAGTTCTTTTCCATAAGCATGTATGACTATATATGGAATACATGCCTACATTACATTGATGAATTGGAGCTAGTTCTGTGTCACCCTATGTTATAACTGTTGCATGATGAATGCCAGACGACATAATTATCCATCACTGATCCATTGCCTATGAGCTTTTCACATATTGATCCTTGCTAAGTTACTTTTCTGTTGCTACTGTCACAATCACTACAAAACTGCTACTGTCACTTTTGCCATTGTCACCATTACTTCCATAATACTTTGCTACTACATACTTTGCTGTAGATATTAAGTCTTTCAGGTGTGGTTGAATTCACAACTCAACTGTGAATACTCGAGAATATTCTTTGGCTCCCCTTGTGTCGAATCAATAAATTTGGGTTGAATACTCTACCCTCAAAAACTGTTGTGATCCCCTATACTTGTGGGTTATCAAGACCTTTTTCTGGCGTCGTTGTCGGGGAGCATAGCTCTATTCTCTAAGTAACTTGGGATTTATATCTGTTGATCACTATGAAGAAGCTGAAACATCCAAAAACCAAGATCTATCCCTGTACTATGAGGGAAGGTAAGGAACTAACATCTAGCTCTACACTTGATTCACCTTCTGTTATGAGTAAATTTGCGACACCACCACCTGCTAGTAATTATGATATGTCACAAGTAATTGATGATGCCACTTCTGCTATGCGTGATGCTTATGATGATACTTTGCTTGATAATACTGTGCCACTGGGTGAATTTCTTGATGGACAAATTGCTAGAGTCAATGCTGAAAATCATAATACTTCTGGAACTAATGAAATTACTGAAACTAAACATTATGAGACACCTGCTAGACCTAGCTCTCCTAGATATGAATTGCCTGATATACCCGAGGGGAATGTTATGGAAGGAGAGGTAGCTAGGGACTTTCTTGCTTGTAAGGATAGAGATGATCTTAAGAAATTGCTATGCAAGTGGAAAGAAAAATCTTTGAATTTTAGAATGAAATATGATCCTAAGTTTGCTACTTCGCCTATCTTCGTTACTGATAAGGATTATGAATTCTCTGTCGATCCTGAGTTAATTACTTTGGTTGAATCTGATCCCTTCCATGGTTATGAATCTGAAACTGTTATGGCACATCTTACTAAATTGAATGGTATATCCACCCTATTTACTCATGAGGAAAAAACTCGTTATTACTATATTCTTAAGTTGTTTCCTTTCTAATTAAAGGGTGATGCTAAGATATGGTTCAATTGTCTTGCTCCTGGTTGTGTGCGTAGCCCCCAGGATATGATTTATTACTTCTCTGAAAAATATTTTCCTACCCATAAGAAACAAGCTGCCTTGCAGGAAATATTTAACTTTGTGCAAATTGAAGAAGAGAGTCTCCCACAATCTTGGGGGAGGCTTCTCCAATTACTCAATTCTTTGCCTAATCATCCTCTCAAGAAAAATGAAATACTTGATATCTTTTATAATGGACTAATCGATGCTTCTAGGGACCACCTAGAGAGTTGTGCTGGTTGTGTTTTCAGGGAACGAACTATTGAACAAACTGAACTACTATTGAATAATATATTGAGCAATGATAATGATTGGACTATTCCCGAACCAACTCCCAAGCCAACTCCGAAGAAAAGAGGTATTCTATTTCTCAGTCCGGAAGATATGCAAGAGGCAAAGAGATCTATGAAAGAAAAAGCTATTAAAGATGGAGATGTTAAGAATCTACCACCTATTGAATAAATACATTGTCTTGGCAACCCGACACAGGTAGTAGAGTTAAATTCTCTTCGTAGATTTGAGGAAAGCGATATTCCTTATATAAGTCTGCTAGCCAATGCTTGGATGAGTTTGATAACTTTGTTATTAAGCAAGAAAATTTTAATGGCTATGTTAGTAGACAATTAAAACAGAATGCTTTCATGCTTGATCACTTAGGTGATTATATGAGTAGAACTATCAATGATCTTAAGCTCATTAGTAAACATGCTTCCATGGTGACTACTCAAGTAGAACAAGTACTTAAAGCACAAAATGATTTGCTTAATGAGATGAATAGTAAGAACAATGATCATTCTATTAAAGTTGTGACTAGAGGTGGTAGAATGACTCAAGAACCTTTGTATCGTGAGGGCCATCCTAAGATAATTTAGATAGATTCTCAAAGGAGTAATACAAATGCACCTAGTCATTCCTATAATAAGAGGAAAAGGGATAATGATAGAACTTTGCATGCTGCTAGTGAACCTGTTATAGATACACCTGAAAACCTAAATGATATTTCTGTTTCTGATGCTGAGACACAATGTGGTGATGAACATGAGCCTAGTGATAATATTAATGATGATGTTCATGTTGATGCTCAACCTAGTAATGATAATGATGTGGAGATTAAATCTGATGTTGATCTTGATAACCCACAACCTAAGAATAAAAGATATGACAAAAGAGATTTGGTTGCTAGGAAGAATGGTAAAGAAAGGGAACCATGGGGTCAGAAACCCATGCCCTTTCCTCCTAAACCATCCAAGAAAAAGGATGATAAGGATTTTGAGCGCTTTGTTGAAATGCTTAGACCTGTCTTTTTGCGTATGCGCTTGACTGATATTCTGAAAATGTCCCCTTATGCTAAGTACATGAAAGATATTGTGACTAATAAAAGAAAGATACCAGAAGTTGAGGTTTCCACCATGCTTGCTAATTATACTTTTAAGGGTGGAGTACCAAATAAAATAGGAGATCCAGGAATACCAACTATACCATGCTCCATTAAAGGGAATTATGTTAAAACTGCTTTATGTGATTTGGGAGCTGGTGTTAGTGTTATGCCTTTCTCTTTATATCGTAGACTTGATTTGAATAAGTTGACACCTACTCAAATCTCTTTGCAAATGGCTGATAAATCAACTGCTTTACCCATCTATATTTGTGAGGATGTGCCTGTTGTAGTTGCAAATGCTACTATCTTAACGGACTTTGTTATTCTTCATATCCCCGAGGACGACAGTATGTTGATCATCCTTGGTAGACCCTTTTTGAATGTTGCAGGGGCTGTTATTGATTGCAATAGGGGCAATGTCACTTTTCAAATTAATGGTAACAAGCGTACGGTACAGTTTTCGAAGAAACAGCCTCAAGTTCATAGTATCGACTCCATCGAAAAAAATTCAATGACTATTACTCGAGACTTTGAATTCCCTCTTCCTACTATCAAGAAGAAATATGATATACTTATTGTTGGGGACATGCATATCCCCATTGAGGTGACTTAGTGCTCTTCAAAAATTCTTCGGTTTCATGTTATTCAAAAGAAGTTTGTTAATAAGACTTGATCAACCTTATTGATAGATTCCTTTTGATAAGCATGAGATGGATGAATTTAGAAAGCACAACTTTTTGTACCCAACTTTTACTTTCTGTTAGTTAGAGTAAATAAAGTCAAAATTCTAAAAAAAATTCTGTTTTCTAAGTTTTCTGTGCAATAGAAAAATGACCTGAAAATAAAAGTTCTTCAAATGCCCTGAAAATGTAGTGTGATTTTTTCTGTAATATTTAAGAATATTTTGCACTGAGCACACAGCAGGGGGCTGCACCAGTGGGTCACAAGCCCACAGGGCGCAACCACCCTTGCTACCTCTTGAACTTGCGTTGGTCTTCCCTTGAAGAGGAAAGGGTGATGCAGCGAAGTAGATAAGTATTTCCCTTAGTTGATGAGAACCAAGGTATAAATCCAGTAGGAGGAACAAGCAAGTCACCAATGGATCCACCTACACAAACAATTGAACTCTTGCACCCAACGCTATAAAGGGGTTGTCAATCCCTTCACGTTTATTTGCAAGGATTAAATCCGATAGCGATAGATGTAAATGAGAACGGAAAGTAAAATATAAATAAATTGAAGCACAGTGTTTTTAGTATTTTTGGTTTATAGATCGGAAAATATATTATGGAAAGTAGACCCAGGGGCCATAGGTTTCACTAGAGGCTTCTCTGTTGAAGGAAAATGTCATGGTGGGTAAACAAATTACTGCCAAGCAATTGATAGAAAAGCTAATAATCATGTAGTTATCCAAAGCAATGATCATGCATATAGGCATCACGTCCGTGTCAAGTTTACCGAAACAATTCTGCATCTACTACTATTACTCAACACATCGACCGACTCCTGCCTGCATCTAGAGTATTAAGTTCATGAAGAACAGAGTAATGCATTAATTAAGATGACATGATGTAGAGTGATAAACTCAAAAATATGATGAAAACACCATCTTGTTACCCTTAATGGCAACAATACAATAAGTGTCTCGCTACCCCTACTATGTCACTAGGTGAGGACACTGCAAGATTGAACCCAAAACCAAGCATCTCCAGTTGCAAGAATTACCAATCTAGTTGGCCAAACCAAACCAATAACTCAAAGAGACTTACAAGGATATGAAATCATGCATATAAGAATTTAGAGAAGATTCAAATCAGATTCATGGATAATCTGAACATAAACCCACAATTCATCGGATCTTGACAAACACACCACAAAAGAGTATTACATCGGATAGATCTCCATGAAGATCATGAAGAACATTGTATTGAAGATCAAAGAGAGGGAAGAAGCCATCTAGCTACTAGCTATGGACCCAGAGGTTTGTGGTGGACTACTCACGCCTCATCGAAGGGGCAATGGAGTTGATGTAGATGCCCTCCGGGATCGAAACCCCTCCGGCAGATTACCAAAAAATGCTCCAAGATTGGATCTCTCGGGAATGGAGGCTTCTGGCGGCAGAAAGTATTTGTCTAGCTCCCTTTGGTGTTGGGCGAATATTTGGGTATTTATAGGACAAAGAATAGGGTTACGAGACTTGCCAGGAGACGGCAAGCCTGCCAGGCGCGGCCAGGGGGGTGGTCGTGCCTACCAGGCTGGTGATCTCCTGGTAGATCCCATGGCATGCACTCCAAGCCTAGTGGATTTGTTTACTTCTAGAAAAAATCAGTCCAAAGATTTTATTTGGTTTGGACTTCGTCTAATATTCCATATCTGCCAAACTCAAAAACAAGGAAAAACAGAAACTGGCACTAGGCTCTAGATTAATAGGTTAGTTCCAAAAATAATATAAAATAGCATATTAATGCATATAAAACATCGAAAACATATAATATAATAGCATGACATCATCACAAATTATTGATACCCTGGAGATGTATCAGTATCCCCAAGCTTAATTCCTGCTCGTCCTCGAGTAGGTAAATGATAAAAACAGAATTTTTGATGTGGAGTGCTACCTAACATAGTTATCCATGTAATATTCTCTATTGTGGCATGAATATTCAGATCCATAAGACTCAAAAACAAAGCTTAATATTGATATAAAAACAATAACATTTCAAGAATATTAGCAAAGCAATTGTATCTATTTAAAATATAATGGCAAAAGAAAGTTATCCCAATATCATATGGTCTGGCTATGCTCCATCTTCCCCACATAAAGTATTTATATCATGCACAACCCCGATGGCAAGTCAAGCAATTGTTTTCACACTTTGATTTTCTCAAACTTTTTCAACTCTCATGTAATACATGAGCGTGAGCCATGCATATAGCACCATATGTGGAATAGAATATGGTGGAGGTTATCAAGGAAAGGGAGAAAATAGTCTCACATCAACTAGGCGTATCAATGGGCTATGGAGATGCCCATCAAAAGATATCAATGTGTGTGAGTAGGCATTGCCATGCAACGGATGCACTAGAGCTATAAGTGTATGAAAGATCAAGAGGAAGCTAAGTGGGTGTGCATACAACTTGCTTGCTCATGAAGACCTAGGGTAATTTGAGGAAGCCCATTATTGGAATATACAAGACAAGTTATATAAAGAAAAATTCCCACTAGTATATGAAAGTGAAAAAATAGGAGACTCTCTATCATGAATATCATGGTGCTACTTTGAAGCACAAGTGTGGAAAAATATAGTAGCAATGTCCCTTCTCTCTTTTCTTTCATTTTTTTCATTTTTTTGGTGGGCGTATAAAGCCTCCTTTTCTATTTGGGCTTCGCTGGCCCCTTTTATTTTTTCATAAAGTCCGGAATCTCATCCCCACTTGTGAGGGAATCATAGCTTCCATCATCCTTTCCTCACATGGTACAAGCTCTAATAATGATAGTCATCACACTTTTATTTACTTACAACTCAAAATAAAGTTACAACTTGATACCTATGACAAAATATGACTATATGCAATATGGAAGTGATGGTGCAAGTCATAAAAGGAAACAGTGCAAGTTGCATGGAAATATATATCAGAATGGCTATGGAAATGCCATAATAGGTAGGTATGGTGGCTGTTTTGAGGAAGGCATATGGTGTCTGTTTTGAGGAAGGTATATGGTGGCCGTTTTGAGGAAGGTGGATTTGTCGTACCGGCTAAAGTTGGGCGGTACTAGAGAGGCTAGCAAAGGTGGATGGGTGAGAGTGCGTATAATCCATAGACTCAACATTAGTCATAAAGAACTCACATACTTATTGCAAAATTCTATTAGTCATTGAAGCAAAGTATTAAACACATTATCCTAGGGGAGTGGTTGGTAGGAGTAAACCATCGCGCGCTCCCCGCCCTCACACAAAGGTCGACAATCTATAAACAAATCGTGCTTTGACTTCCTTACATAACGGTTCACCATACATGCATGCTACGGGAATCACAAACCTTTCCACAAGTATTTTTACTAAATCACAATTACTTCCTAACATGACTCTTAACATTACCATCTTGATATCTCAAAACTTTTTGCAAGGAATCAAATTTCTCATGATATTCAATGCACTTAATATGGAAGTTTTTATTATATCCCTCTTGGATGCCTATCATATTAGGAAAAAATTCATAACCTAGACCAATTAAAATGCTGTTTAGAGACTCTCAAAATAATATAAGTGAGTTAAGAGAGTTCAATTATTTCTCTAAAACGCAAACACCACCGTGCTCTAAAAAATATAAGTGAAGCACATAGAGCAAAATTGCCTATCTCAAAAGATATAAGTGAAGCACATAGAGTATTCTAATAAATTCACGATTCAGTGTGTGTCTCTCAAAACATGTGTGCAGCAAGGATGATTGCGGCAAGCTCAGAAGAAAAGACTCATATCATAAAAGACGCTCCATGCAAAACACATATCATGTGGTGAATAAAAATATAGCATCAAGTAAATTTACCGATGGACTGAAGACGAAAGAGGGGATGCCTTCCGGGGCATATCCAAGCTTAGTATCTTTGGAATCCTTGAATATGACTTAAGGTTCCTTGGGCATCCCCAAGCTTAGTCTCTTTCTACTCCTTATTCCATAGTCCATCAAATCTTTACCCAAAAATTGAAAACTTCACAACACAAAACTTAACAGAAAACTCATGAGATCCGTTAGTATAAGAAAATAAATCACCACTTTAGGTACTGTTGTGAACTCATTATTTATTTATATTGGTGTTATACCTACTGTATTCTAACTTATCCATGGTTCATACCCCATGATAAAACCCATAGATTCATCAAAATAGGCAAAAAACTCAAACAAAACAGAATCTGTCAAAAACAGAACAGTCTGTAGCAATCTGAAAACTTCCTATGCTTATGTAACTCAAACTATTCTTAAAAATTAGGAAAACCTGGGAAATTTATATATCAATCATGTGTAAAATTTTCAGACTTATTCGATGCTCTTAAAAATTTATAAAATTTCTGGACTAAGCGCAAAAATTTCTGTTTTTCAGCAAGATCAAATCAACAACTACCATAGATCACCCCAAAGGTTTTACTTGACTCAAACACTAAAGAAAACACCAAAACACAATTATTACAGAAGTAATAATGTGGGAAAGACTCAAAAACAGAATAAAAAACAGAACACAAAAATAAAATTGGGTTGCCTCCCAACAAGCGCTATTGTTTAACGCCCCTAGCTAGGCAAAACACAAAAGATCTAGGTATTGTCATCTTTGGTAGGCAATTCCTCAATTGCACACTTATAAGCCTTAGGTGATCCGTTGTTCTTATCAATAATAATTCTCCTAGGCAAAAAGTCAAGAGATTTAATGGTGTCAATTGGTTCCTTAATAATATTGAAAAGGCTAGGGTGAATACCTATCATCTTGAGATCTTCACTAGAAGATTCACCCTTATTTTTAGGAACATAAAAACATTTGGCAGCCTTAGGAGGGAGAGGAGTAGGGGTAGTTTGAACCAAAGCAAAAGAAGATCCCAAGTTGGTAATAATGTCCTCTAACTTGCCAATTCTAGAGGAATCTTGTTGCAATTTTTCATTAACTATGGATTCCTTTTCCTTTAGATTTTTTAATGTAACTACTACTTTAGATCCGTCTTGAGTAATGTGATTATGAATCTTTTTATCCAAGTTTTCAATCAGCTCAACCGTACCAACCTTTTTTCAATAATATCGAGCCTCTGCATCACATGTTCCAAGGTCAAGTTTGTTCCATTAACCATGATTGGGGGTGAACCTACCAAATTTATGCTGGGAAACGTTGCATGGGAAACAAAAAAATTCCTACGCACACACAAGATCTATCCATGGTGATGAGCATCTACGAGAGGGAGAGTGGACCTACGTACCCTTGTAGATCGCTAAGCAGGAAGAGTTAAGAAATGCGGTTGATGTAGTCGAACGTCTTTGCGATCCAAATGGCCGAGCGTCCCGCGATCCAATCACGATCCGTCGCGATCTAGCACCGTACGGACGGCACCTCCGCGTTCAGCACACGTACGGCTTGATGACGATCTCCACCTTCTTGATCCAGCAAGAGGGGCGGAGAGGTGGAAGAGTTCTCCAGCAGCATGTTGGTGCTCCGGCGATGGTGGTGGAGCTATTCCAGCAGGGCTTCACCTAAGCACTACAGAAAACCGATCTAGAGGAGAAACTATGCACTAGAGGAGAGGGCAGCACGTGGCAGAAAATCTAGTGCAAAAACCCTCAACACCACTAGTATATATAGGAGGAGGGGAGGAGGAGGCTTGGCCCTCAAGGGTCCAGCCCTAGGCTTCGGCCGAACCAAGGAGGGAGGAGTACTCCTCCTCCACTCCTAGTAGGATTAGGACTCCTTCCTTATTTGTTCCTTTTTGCCTTTTTCCACCTTTGTCGTTTTGGGCTTTTCTTCCCAGCCACACGGGCCTTGTGTGGGACTTCCACAAGCCCACTAAGGGCTGGTATTCACCTTCCCACAGCCCATGTAGCCTCTTGGGTCGAAATACCTCTCCAGATGTCCCCCGGTACACTACCGGCACTCCTGGTACACTACCGATGAGCCCGAAACTTTTCCGGCGACCAAAACAGGACTTCCTATATATCAATCTTTACCTCCGGACCATTCCGGAGCTCCTCGTGACGTCTGGGATCTCATCCGGGACTCCGAACAACCTTCCGTCACCACCATGCAAAACTCTATACTACCAAAACGTCACCAAACCTTAAGTGTGCAGACCCTGTGGGTTCGAGAACTATGTAGGCATGATCGAGACACCTCTATGGTCAATAACCAATAGCGGACCTAGATGCCCATATTGGTTCCTACATATTCTACGAAGATCTTTATCGGTCAAACCTTTATGTCAAGGATTCAGTTAATCCCGTATGATGTTCCCTTTGTTCTTCGGTATGTTACTTGCCCGAGATTCGATCATCGGTATCAAGATACCTAGTTCAACCTCATTAGCGGAAAGTCTCTTTACTCGTTCCGTAATAAAAGATCCCGTGGCTAACACTTAGTCAACAAGGCACTCCTCCGGTGTCCGTGAGTTTCATGATCTCATGGTCATAAGAACATATACTTGACATGCAGAAAACAGTAGCAATAAACTGACACGATCATATGCTACGTTTGTAGTTTGGGTCTTGTCCATCACATCATTCTTCTAATGATGTGATCCCATTATCAAATGACATCACTTGTCAATGGCTAGGAAACCTTGACCATCTTTGATTAACGAGCTAGTTCACTAGATGCATACTAGGGACCAGGTGTTCTCTATTTACCCACACATGTAATGTGTTTCCAATCAATACAATTATAGCATGGATAATAAAGTATTATCATGAACAAGGAAATATAATAATAAACACTTTATTTATTGCCTCTAGGGCATATTTCCAACAATTTATCATAGCGCTATAAGAGTCAAAGCTCTGACTTCGCAAGAAATTCCCTCTCATGATGGTATCTAGAACATATCAATTCCACGGAGTAATACCCACGTAAAAATTGCGAAGGAGAATGGTAGAAGATTGCATACAAATAGATCTATTTTGAGCATTTCAAATTCTATACCAAGCATCTTTTAAGTTTTCTCCCTCCCTTTGCTTAAAATTAAGAACCTCCTACTCAGAAGTACCTATAGTGGTAAGGCTAGCCATGAGTTCAAGCAATCCAACACACGAGCAAGAAAAAGGCAAACGAAAGAAGGGCGAATAAAAAGGCAAATCTTTTTGGTATTTTCTGAAAATCGTTTTAGAAGTGGGGGAGAGGAAAACGAGGAAAATGGAAAATAATGTAAATGCAAGAGATAAGTTTGTGATGGGTACTTGGTAGGCTTGATCCTGACTTGCTATGTATCCTCCCCAGCAACGTCGCCACAAACCCTTCTTGCTACCTCTTGAGCTTGCGTTTGTCTTCCCTTGAAGAGGAAAGGGTGATGCAGCGAAGTAGATAAGTATTTCCCTCGGTTGATGAGAACCAAGGTATCAATCTATTAGGAGGAACAAGCAAGTCACCAATGGATGCACCTACACAAACAATCAAACTCTTGCACCCAACGCTATAAAGGGGTTGTCAATCCCTTCATGGTTATTTGCATGTATTAGATCCGATAGAGATAGATGTAAACAAGAATGGAAAGTAAAAGATAAATAAATTACAAAAAAGTATTTTTGGTCTATACATTTGAAAATATATTACGGAAAGTAGACCCCGGGGGGCATAGGTTTCACTAGAGGCTTCTCTCTTGAAGGAAAATATCATGGTGGGTGTCGTGGTTTCATCACGGCAGATGTCCGGGTGAACGGACTTAGGTTCGAGGCCATTGCTAACGTGATGGACTCAAAGGGGTTGATTGGGACGAAGGACACGGGTTTACCCAGGTTCGGCCCCTCAAGTTGAGGTAATAGCCTACATCATGCTTTGTGCTTGTATTGCTGGATGTATCGATTACAAGGGAGCTATTGCTTGACCTATTTCTCAATCACTTGATATCTAAGTTGCCCTGGGTCTTGCCTTTATATAGGAGGTCAAGACCACGCATCACACAAGTTGTAACCGACTCTCATTACATGTCCGAGTCTACCTCTATCTTCTCTTGCCTTTCCTGACCAGGTCGTCCCCGGGCAGCTTACACGCCCGGGTCTTCTTCATCCGGGCCACCTGCCGGCCCATCATGTCAAGCCGCCAAGCACCTTGGGCCTTCAGTCTCCCCGGCTCACTCTTGGGTTGGTGTACGAGCCACCAGGTATGACCCGGAGCCCTCAGGGCGGGTCTCACCGTGGGGTTATATCCCCAACATTAGGCCCCAGGTTGATTTGAGCTTGCTCACTTCAGCCTTTCTTCTTACTCCTCGGCGAGTCGCCCGGAAATGACCCGCCGTGACGTCATGCCAAATCTGCAAAAAAGATCCTCTCACGCACACAACGAATCTTCTTATTAAATGGGTATCCGGAAGATCGAGGCATCCGCCTCGGTCAAATGACATCCGACGCCTGCATTTTCGCACCCGTTCCGCCCTTTTCCCTATTAAATAGGACCGCCTGGGACAGCATTTGCCTTCTCCCGCTCGCTCCGTCATCTCCTTCCTTCAGACTCTCCCGCTTCCAGTGCCTTCTTCTCCGGCGTCGTCTCCTGCTCGCCATCGTCAGGGCCGCTGCATCAACCTGACGCGATCCAGAGCATCCTCCGCTTTCATCGCGCCGTCACCGGTGAGTCGTTCTCCCCTTACATCCACAACTTGTTTCGGTAGGGTTTCCATGGAGCTTTGCCGCCGATGTTCTTAGCACTCAGGTTCCATCAATGCCAGCCACGTTTTAATCCATTAGTCCTCCCCCATAACCTACCTCCACGGCATCGCTAGGTAGAAGATCGGCACCGACGCTGTTTAGGTCTACCATAGCTTCGTCCATTATTTTTAGACTTTCTCTGTTTTCACCAGTTCATCACTAGGTCTAGAAATAAAGACATTTCTTTTGTTTTATAGATCCGCACCTGTCATACTACTTTGCGAAACCTATTTCCAGAACTTAGCCAAATTTCATTCTGTCTTTTCGTGATGTTGATCCGCCATGCTGTTTCGGCTCTCATCAGCTGGACCTTGGTGTCTCATCCTTAAGGTCTTTCATCTTTTTAAGACGCCCATATTTATTCGCCATTTTCTTGACTCGCCGTATATGGTTATCTTGTAGTTAAAAACTTCCGCCATGTCTCGCGCATCTAACTCCTGCAACTGGGTCGGTTCATGCATTACCGAAGAGTTTCTGATGGATTTTGTACTTGCGGGCACCCTTCCCGCCAAAGAGATCATCCATTGGCGGGTTCCGGGTAATGAACTAAGTCCCATTCCTCAGGAGGGCGAGGTAGTCGTTTTTTCGGATCATATTGAACGTGGATTCGTACCCCCCGGCTCAAAGTTCTTCTAGGACATCCTTCATTTCTATAAGCTGCATCCTCAAGACCTTGCCCCCAACTCTGTCTCAAACATTTGCAACTTCCAAGTGCTCAGCGAGGTCTATCTACAGACTCAGCCGTCTGTAGGTCTCTTCCGAGAATTCTTTTATGCGAACCGACAGACTGAAGTAAAGGCCGGCCCGAGCTTAGAAATTGGTGGAATTTCCATTCAGAGCCGCCGGGATATTACCTTTCTGGCTGTACCAATGCCGAGTCACCCAAAGGATTGGAATAAGACTTGGTTCTACTGCAAGGATACTTCCCCGAAGGGTGAGCATCCGCTGCCCGGGTTATCGCCCCGCCCGGCTCAAGACAACTTCAGAGCTTCCTGGCCGGCTATCAACTTCTGAACGTGCAAGGCACGAGCCGGATCACGCCAAGATTAGAGCCCTCAATGCCCACGGATTGACGGGTTTGCACTTGATCCGCTGCTGGATCTCCCGGAGAATTATGCCTTTGAGCCTGAGAGGCCGCCTCATCTGCGAATACCCCAGCAAATATGATGGCTCCTATGCTTCATCCGGACAACTCTAACCAACGACGATATTACCACTGTCATCCGGAGACTTGTTCATGAAACGTCAGGAGCTTGCAGCGCTATTGGACTGGCACCTTTCAGCATCGTTAATCCGGCCCTAGACGTATGGCGACTCTTCATCGTCTCTTCTTTTTGTGTAGCTATGACTTGTCAATTCATTGCTATTATCCGGCTTCCCTTTTCAGGCTGACTCCGACTTCTGGAAGAAGAAGTATGTTCCTCCTCTGAAGAAAAGCAAGAGGAAGGCCCCGGTCAAGCGGACAAAGAAGACCACCCCTCAGGAGGAATGGTTTGACCCGCCGGAATCATCCAGCTAAGAGGTATAGTTTTGACTATTTTCTGTAACCTCATTATTCACCTTACTGATAACAACTTATTCATAGGACGAGGTAGAGACGAGCCGCGCCAACGCTCCGGAGGTAACTTATATTTCATCCGACTCAGAATGTTTTGTACCCCAGAAGATACGGCCGGTTGTTTGAAAAGTTCCCCTTTTTCATCCTCTTGCTCATTTGGATCCTCAATTTCTTTTGAAAAAGCAACAGCAAGTCAACCGCCGTTAGACCTGGAGCGCCGGCCCTACTGATATTATGTCCGGGTTGCCTAACTCCCCGGCTTAGAAGAAACGCCCCGCAGAGGTATGTATCTCTGTTTGATTTTATTAGCTTTCCTTTATAATCTCAACATTTGCCTTATATCATCTGAACTATCTCGCAGGGATCACCTTCATCCGGTGACTCTACGGCCACCGCTCTTCCACCTCCGAAAATTAATCTGCTGTAAGCATTTTGTAGCCTTTACACCCGGCTCTTCAGCGGTTGTAACCCTTAAATTCTGGCCTTCATGTCTTTTCTAGGGCTCAATCTAAGCGGAGGAAAACCAACAAGTCCTCCCCTGGCCCTGCTGCTCAAGAACCGGAGCTTGCTAAGCTGGACCCCCCCCCAACGACTTCTACAGGGCCGGCAGCTGATGACATTATTCTTGAGAGCCTGCAAAGGGACCTTTCCAAGCCGCCGAGCCCTGCCAAGGCTGCTGATACCGCCGCTCCGGACGTCGAGATTACCGGCGCCGGCTTGCACTCTCCTTCACCTCACGTGCTAACCAAGCATAGTGAGACGGCTGAAGCTTCCAGGAAGCTTGAGTTTGAACTCCCTGCTTTGCAGAAGATGATGGCTGATGAACATCATGCTGGCTACATGAACCAGCTGTCCACAAGCCGGGATCTGGAGCTCAAGCTAGTTAACTTAATGAACAGAAAATATGAGGTATTCCTTTTTCCTCCTTATATCCTTACATAGCCCCCAAGCGCCGGGTTAATATTGACTGATAATAATCTGGCTCTTCCATCTTAGCAGAAGTAGACATATGTAATATGTAGGCCTCAATTTACTTAATCTTGATCTCAAAGTGTTGCCCTAGCCCCCAAGGGCCGGCTCAATAACTCAAGATTTTGACCCGGAACTTCCTGAAAGAGAACAGCAGAGCCAAAGTTAGCCCCCAAGGGCCGGCTCAATCTTTTCCAAGGTTGAGTCGGGACTTCGTAGAAGATAGTTTAATAGAGCCAATGTTAGCCCCCAAGGGCCGGCTCAATCTTTACCAAAGTTGAGCCAGGACTTTCATGTTAAACCTCCGTAGAAAACCAATGTGTATCCCCCAAGCTCCGGGTCAATCTTGCCGAAGTTGACTCGGAAACTGTCTTGAAAATAAACATTAGCCCCCAAGTGTCATGCATATTGCTTGCAATCTGTTTGAGACTTGCTGATGTACTCCATACTTTAATATGTCGCAGGAAGCCTTAACCGAGGTCGGGTCAGAATTGGCCAGCTTAAAGACAAACTTAGCTACTCAGCAAACCGCCCGAAGTGAAGCTGACGAAACATGCGGGCGCCTTGCCGAAGAGCTAGAGAAGACCAAAGCTGACTTCACCACCTTCAAGGAATCTGCCGAGGTGGAAAAAACAACATTGACTAAATGGGCGGATGATGTCGATCAGCGGCTCATGATCATTTCTCACGAGCTGCAATCTTTGAAGCGCCATATCACGAAGATGGCGGCTGCCCTCTTTGGTAAGTTTTTAATATCTTGGCTTGATCCGGGTTTTTAAACTTGTGCTAGCGATTCATAACGAGGCTTCCATCTCACGCAGACCCTAGGAGCCGCCAACTTGCCTGCGACAGTCTGCTGCCTCTGAAGGCCATATACACATTGACAGAGCAACTCTACTATGGCGCAGTATGCACAATCAAAGCCGTGCAGTAAAAAGAAAACATTCCCTCAGTTCTCAAAAGTGTCTTGGATCTCTTGTCCACGATGCTCAAGCAGATTATGGAACTCAAGAAATCAGCCGCCCGCCAGGGGGCAATTGCGGCCATAAGCCGGGCATTGGCGTTCGCTCCAGAGCTTACGCCAGCTGAGATGATGGATGGGTTTCCCTCCAAGAAGGACGAGGCTCTAAGTTCACCGATGCTGACTATGCGCGGTGCATAAAAGATTCCAAAGTCCTAGTCTCCATCTTAGCAGAAGAGGTCAACTTGGCGACTTACCAGGCGGCCTACAGTGCCGATCAAAAGAGAATCTGTGGTCCGCTCTTTGAATCCCGGGATCTGACACCCGCCCGGTAGTAAGACTCTCTTTGCTTCTGATCTTGACCCCTCCCCCTTCTTTGAAGATGGAACTTTTGTAGCTTTAACCGGCTGCAATTGGGACTTGGATAATCTCCAGATCAAGACAACTGAAGAGCCGGAGCAGGATGACCCACCAGCCAGCTGATTGTTTTGTAGAAATTCGAAATAGCTAGCTCTACATTACCCGCCGTGGGTGATGTAAAAAACTTGATGATATTTTTGGGCTCCACAGAGAGTATCTGTAATAGACTAGTAACAATTTTTCGTTCTTTGAGTTAGTGCTATTGCGCAGATATGAAAGTCCGGCTTCAAAATAGATATGTGCCATTTTCCTTGTCCTTCTTATTGTATGCCTTACCGGGTCTTCATAGCTTAGCTTTCTGCATGTATAAATGTACCTTCACACCGTTAGGAGGGTGGCTTAAAAGCGTAACCCGAAGATGTTGTGTCTTCCCAACATCTTTGATAGAATTATTTGCTAGGCTTCAGAGCCAGCCGAGAAGGTTTGATAAGCTTCACCGGTAGGGCAGGAAGCCCCCTGTATGGTTATGTTGACTTGTCAATATTTCTGGCACGAACGCTGGTTGTTAGGGATAGATAAGCTACACCCGGAGGTGGGAATTCCCCTTTGACAACCGCGGCTAACATGTTAACCGGAATGGCATAAATCCGACTGTTAGGGTGAGATAAGCAATACCCGAAGGTAAGAAGCCCCCTTCGACAGCCGCAGCTAACATGTCAACTAGAATGGCATAAAGCCAGTTGTTAGGGTGAGATAAGCGAACCCGTCGGTAAGAAATCCCCTTCGACAACCGCGGTTAACATGTTAACTGGAAATGGCATAAAGCTGGTTGTTAGGGTGAGATAAGCGGCACCCGTTGGTGAGAAACCCCCTTCGACAACCATAGCTGACATGTCAACTGGAATGGCAGAAAGCCGGTTGTTAGGGTGAGATAAGCGATACCCGAAGGTAAGAAGCCCCCTTCAACAACCGCGGTTAACATGTTAACCGGAAATGGCATAAAGACGGCTGTTAGGGTGAGATAAGCGACACCCGTCGGTGGGAAGCCCCCTTCGAGAACCGCGGTTAACATGTTAACCGGAAATGGCATAAAGCCGGCTGTTAGGGTGAGATAAGCAATACCCGAGGGTAAGAATCCCCCTTCGACAACCGCGGTTAACATGTTAACCGGAAATGGCATAAAGACGGCTGTTAGGGTGAGATAAGCGATACCCGAAGGTAAGAAGCCCCCATCGATAGCCAATGTATTCGCATCAATGAGGATGTGCGATCTGGCAGAGGCCCCGGCTTGCAGGGATGCTATTTGATTTATAAATATGATATGTACACTGATAATGGATAGTGACGACTTTCATCAACCTTAAGTGTAGTAAGGCCGCAGATGTGCTATGTTCCACGGTCGGCGGGTCTCCTGGCCCGAAGTATTTGAGTCGTCCCAGATGTCGATGAGGTAATACGACCCGTTGTTGAGATTTCGGCTAACCAAAAAAGGCCCTTCCCATGGAGGAGATAATTTATGCATATCTGTCTGGTCTTGAATCAGCCGTAGAACTAAGTCGCCCTCTTGAAACATTCGGGTCTTAACCCTGCGGCTATGATAGCAGCGCAGGTCTTGTTGATAAATAGCTGAACGGGCAGCCGCCAGTTCTCGTTCCTCTTCCAAATCATCCAATGTGTCCTGACGTGCCGTCTCATTGTCCGTCTCAACGTAAGCCGCCACTCATGGCGAGTCATGCTGGATGTCGCTTGACAACATGGCCTCGGCACCGTAAACCATGAAGAAAGGTGTATACCCTGTGGATCTGTTGCGGGTAGTTCTGGTACTCCATAAGACGAAGGGCAGCTCTTCTACCCAACAACCGGGTGTTCGTTGTAAAGGAACCATGAGCCGTGGCTTGATACCCCTCAAGATTTCTTGATTCGCACGCTTCGCCTGACCATTGGACTGCGGATGAGCAACTGCTGAGACATCAAGCCGGATGTGCTCTTCGTCGCAGAATTTTTTCATAGCCCCGTTGGACAAATTTGTGCCATTATCAATGATGATGTTATGGGGGTAACCAAAACGGTAGATCAGTTTTTTAACAAACTAAACCGCTGTCACCGCATCACACTTGCTGATCGGCTCAGCCTCTACCCATTTGGTGAACTTATCAACCGCCACCAAGAGGTGTGTTTTCTTGGGTAAAAAAATTACTATCAAGCAATTGATAGAAAAGTGAATAATCATGTAGTTATCCAAGGCGATGATCATGCATATAGGCGTCGCGTCTGTGTCAAGTAGACCGAAACGATTCTGCATCTACTACTATTACTCCACACATCGACCGACTCACGTCTGCATCTAGAGTATTAAGTTCATGAAGAACAGAGTAACACATTAATTAAGATGACATGATGTAGAGGGATAAACTCAAGAAATATGATGAAAACCCCATCTTGTTACCCTTGATGGCAACAATACAATACGTGCCTTGCTACCCCTACTATGTCACTGGGTGAGGACACCGCAAGATTGAACCCAAAACCAACCACTTCTCCCATTGCAGGAATTACCAATCTAGTTGGCCAAACCAAACCAATAACTCGAGGAGACTTACAAGGATATGAAATCATGCATATAAGAATTCAGAGAAGATTCATGGATAATCTGAACAAAAACCCACAATTCATTGGATCTTGACAAACACACCACAAAAGAGTATTACATCGGATAGATCTCCATGAAGATCATGAAGAACATGGTATTGAATATCAAAGAGAGAGAAGAAGCCATCTAGCTACTAGCTATGGACCCGTAGGTATATGGTGGACTACTCATGCATCATCGGAGGGGCAATGGAGTTGATGTAGATGACCTCCCTGATCGAAACCCCCTCCGGTAGATTACCGGAAAAGGCTCCAAGATTGGATCTTTCGGGAACGAAGACTTCTGGTGGCGGAAAAGTATTTGCATGGCTCCCTTTGGTATTGGGGGAATATTTGGGTATTTATAGGACGGAGAATAGGGTTAGGAGACCTGCCAGGAGAGGGCAAGCCTGCCAGGCGCGGCCAGGGAGGTGGCCACGCCTACCAGGCTTGGGATCTCCTGGTAGATCCCCTAGAGTGCACTCCAAGCCGTGTGGATTTGTTTCCTTCCAGAAAAAATCATTCCGAAGATTTTATTCCGTTTGGACTCCGTTTAATATTTCATATGTGCAAAACTCAAAAACAAGGAAAAAATAGAAACTCGCACTAGGATCTAGATTAATTGGTTAGTCCCAAAAATAATATAAATAACATATTAATGCATATAAACATCCAGAACAGATAATATAATAGCATGCCATCATCAAAAATTATAGATACGTTGGAGACATATCAACCCCCCTAGCCGCGCCTAGGTGGCTTGTGGGTCCCACATGGCCTCCCTTCACTTATTCCTGATTCCATCCACTTCATCTTCCTCCAAAAAAATCCCACCATTTCTCAAACCTGTGTTCTAGCTCATTTTGCTGCCATTTTCGTTCTCCTTGTGCAAAGCTCCATTCGCAAAACTGTTTTAGGAGATTGCTCTTTGGTACGTGACTCCTCCGATGGTCCAATTAGTTTTTGTTCTAGTGCTTTATATATTGCAAACTTTTTCTGTTGTGGTGACCTTGTTCTTGAGCTTGCATGTCAAATTTGTATGGTCCCAAGTAGTTTTGATGCATGCTATAGTCTCTAGGCACTTGTAGGAGTAGTTGCTATGAGGTTTGTTGAGTTTTATTCACCTTTATTTTGAGTCACTAAAAAATTCAGAAGTTTTTCAGAGAAAGAAAGAATGTTGAAGAGGGTATTTCAAGGGGGTTCCTCGAGGAAGAAGGCCCCGAGACTCGCGTTAGTGAACCCGACCTTGAACCATTGAGGGAAGCACAAGTGCGGCCTTGTGAATGGCCATCAGATCAATTCATGAGTCATGCCGGTTTCAAGGAAGAATTTTATGCGTAGACAAAAAATGCTGGCCTCGAAGAATTCATTTCAGATCAGTGCAAGCAATACTATCAACTCACGGATTCTTGTGTGCGGAGGTTTGAATTTTCATTCAGTCGTAACAAACCTTCTGTCCTATTTAATCTTTATGACAAATCGTATACTATGGACCTAGAGGATTATAATTGTGCATGCAAAATTCCACATTGGGGCAGCTATAGTGATCCGCACAAAACTGAGTATAATGATTTTCTTGCTAGCATCAGTGTGGGAGAAACTAGAAATATTACACAGGCTGCCTTGGGGAGCATTCACTTTCCTGTCATACATTTTTTCTCTATTCATAGGCAGATGTATTAACAGTAAAACTGATCACAGCCACCTTTGTGCACCTGATCTTAGTGTTCTTAAGAGTGCGGTAATGGGTGATAGACAATATAATTTAGTTGCCATTATTGCTAGAAGGATGCATAATAATGCTAAGGATGGAGATTTCTCTGGTGGGATCTATGCCACTTGTGTAGCTAATTATCTTGGGGAACCCATACGAAAAAATGATATTGAGTTGCCACCTGATTTTCTTGATTATGAGGCTTTGGTACGTTATCAGTTTCTTGAGAGGAAGGAACAACCCCTCCTATACCGACTAATTTTGACACACAACATGATGTCCATATTACCCTTCCTGCTCCTGCTTTCTTTAACTTTCAGAAAAACAGAGATACTTTATAACCACAGAGGAGGCAAACGAGTACGAGCTAAATGCGGAAGCCGCTTGCCTCCACACTGCAGTCGTTCAGGCAATTGCCGCTGCAGCTAAGTACAAGCCCGGTTACGACTTTGGATATCATAAGGCGCAGCCATGGCCCTACACCAATTTAGGCCAAAAGCCTAACCTTGGGGGAGTACGTATTTCTCACCGACTTTACATTCATGTTCACACACTCATCTTAGTAGTCGGTGTTCATACTTTTTCATTGTGCCATCCATGGTAGTTTCTTTCTTCTTTCCGCTTTCTTCTTGTGTGTTTAATTAACTTTGAGAAAAATTCAAAAAAAAGTTATAATTTCACTTTCTAGTTTGTTTAGTCATAGCATTCAAAAGAAAACCCAAAAATATTTTTGGTTCTTCTTTTGTTTGTTGGGAGCTTTCCTGTGTAAATTGTCTTTCTCATACTTGTTTTGAATTTTCTTTGTTTGGGTCTAAGGAGAAGACCACAGTGAAAATGTTGAGTGGCTCGCATATGCATTATAGTTTACCTATTTGAGAGCCCATATTACCTTTTCTTCTCCTATGAGTTATTGTTTGGAGATTCCAGGTTAGTCCAATGCACATGCACTCTTATTATTATTCACACCGTTCGATCGTGCAAGTGAAAGGTAATAATAACAATATATGATTAAAAGATTGAGATGGAGAAAAGCTGGTATGAACTCTACCTATTTTGCTTTTGTAAATATGATTAGCTCATCGTTCTGAATTCAGTCCATTATGGGTGAAACATATTTGCAATGACAATTAGAGATTATAGTTACTCATACCATGCTTAATTAGCTAAGAGTGGATAATGGTTTGTCTTGAGTGCCAACATGCATATTAAAAGGGTTGTGATGAAGTATGATAGGATGGTATCTTCCTCTGAATGATTCCGGTGGCTCGACTTGGCACATGTTCATGCATGTAGTTGAAACAAGATCAACATAGCCTCTACAATATTTATGTTCATGGTGATTTATATCCGACTCATGCTTGCATTCAATGTTGGTTAATATCAAAGCATGTTGATGACTGTGTCGCTCTCTAGTTGGTCGCTCACCAGTCTTCTGCTAGCCTTCAGTTTTACTAAGCGAGAATTCTGCTTGTGCATCCAATTTATCAAACCCAAAGTTGTTCCACATGAGTCCACCATACCTACCTATATACAGTATTTACGTGCCGTTCTAACTAAATTTGCATGTGTCAAACTCTAAATCTTCAAATAAACATTCTGTTTTGTATGCCCAAATTGCTCATGTAGCGACTGGGGGCTGTCAGTATACTCCATGCTAGGTGGGTTATTCTCACGATATGTGTTGATTCACTATCATTCACGAGAAAGTGGCTGGTAATAGGGATTTCCAGTCCCGAAATCAAAGAAAAAAAATGCAAATAATTAAACAAGACTCCCCCAGGAATTGTGTTTGTATGGATGGTACACGTGGATTCGGCTCGCCGTGGAGTGTGATTGATTGGTGGAGGGGGAGTAAAAACTTTATAATTCTGTTTGGGAACTCCCTATAATGTATATAGCATGAAAGATGGTGAAAACTCTTGGTCGCTATGTTGGCAATGAAAGCATACTGCTCAAAAATTATTATTCATCTCTGTTTTAAAAGCTTGAGCTCTAGCACCTCTGCAAATCAATGCTTCCCTCTGCGAAGGGCCTATCTATTTAGTTTATTGTTGAGTCATCCTCCTCTTATAAGAAAGCACCTGTTAGAGAGCACCACTGTCGTTTGTATGCTTTGCTATTAATTGATATTGAGAGTGAGCATGACTGGATCTCTTTTACCGTGAATTACAATGTCTAGTCAGTCATTGTTCTTTAGAGGTGCTTTGCATTTATGTTTTGTAGTCTCAGAAAGGGCTAGCGAGATGTCATTTTGTCATATTGTATCATGATTGTTTTAATAAAAGTGTTGTCATCCGATAGTTATTATTATTGCTTGCTAGTTGACTAAGCCATTGATATGAGTAAATGTGAGACCTAAAGGTTATTGTGAAAGTGGTTAGTCCATAATATTTGTTGAAAATCTGAACATCAATTAGTATTATTTACAAACAAGAAGATCAAACAGAGTTTGTAATTTTTTTTTCTTTATCACTTTCAGTTTATCAACTGAATTGGTTGAGGACAAGCAATGGGCTAAGCTTGGGGGAGTTGATACGTCTCCGTCGTACATACTTTTCCAAACCCTTTTCCATTGTTTTGGACTCTAATTTGCATGATTTCAATGGAACTAACCCGGATTGACGCTATTTTCAGAAGAATTGACTTGGTGTTATTTTTGTGTAGAAATAAAAGTTCTTAGATTGACCTGAAAATTTATGAGAATATTTTTGGAATTTATAAAAAATACTGGCGAAAAAATCAACCAGAGGGAGGCACCCACAGCTGACAAGCCCACCAAGCGTGGCCACCCCCCTACCCACGCCTGGCAGGCTTGTGGGCCCCCTGTGGCTCCACCGACCTCAATTCCACTCTATATATTCATATTCGTGGAGAAAAAAATCAAGGAGAAGATGTCATTATGTTTCACGATACGGAGCCGCCACCACCTCCTGTTCTTCTACGGGAGGCCAGATCTGGAGTCCGTTTTGGGCTCCGGAGAGGGGAAATCGACGCCTTCATCATCACCAACCATCCTTCATCACCAATTCCATGATGCTCTTTATCGTTCATGAGTAATCCCATCGTAGGCTTGATGGACGGTGATGGGTTGGATGAGATTTATCATGTAATCGAGTTAGTTTTGTTAGGGTTTGATCCCTAGTATCCATTATGTTCTGATATTGATGTTGCTATGACTTTGCCATGCTTAATGCTTGTCACTATAGCCCGGGTGCTATGATTTCAGATCTTAACCTATTATGTTTTCATGAATATACATGTGTTCTTGATCCTATCTTGCAAGTTGTAGACACCTATTACGAGTTATGATCTGCATCCCCCAGGGTGACAATAACTGGGATTCTTTCCGGTGATTACCGTAGTTTGAGGAGTTCATGTACTCACTAAGTGCTAATGCTTTGGTCCGGTTCACTATTAAAAGGAGGCCTTAATATCCCTTAGTTTCCATTAGGACCCCGCTGCCGTGGGAGGGTAGGACAAAAGATGTCATGCAAGTTCTTTTCCGTAAGCACGTATGACTATATGGAATACATGCCTACATTACATTGATGAATTGCAGCTAGTTCTGTGTTACCCTATGTTATAACTATTGCATGATGAATGCCATCCGACATAATTATCCATCACTTATCCATTGCCTAGGAGCTTTTCACATATTGATCCTTGCTAAGTTAATTTTACGTTTCTACTGTCACAATGACTACAAAACTGCTACCTTCACTTTTGCGATTGTCACCGTTACTTCCATACTACTTTGCTACTAAATACTTTGCTGCAGATGTTAAGTCTTTCAGGTGTGGTTGAATTGACAACTCATCTGTGAATACTCGAGAATATTCTTTGGCTCCCCTTGTGTCGAATCAATAAATTTGGGTTGAATACTCTACCCTCGAAAACTGTTGCGATCCCCTATACTTGTGGGTTACCATTCATGTTTATGAATCTCGCGTTTCATCTACTTTTTATATCTTCACTAGAAGAATTTCACCACCTTCCAGAGATTTCTTATTCCGTTGAGCTTCAAAGGGACTGGAAGTTAGCACGATTTGATTTCACCTCGGTACTTATAATTAAAATACTCTTATTGATGTCGATGCTCTCACAGGTTACCCTGATGATTTACTATTTATGATACAGGTCCATTACAACATGATTACAGATTGCTTCAAGGGTTTTCTGCAGATTTTCTCGCAGGTGTCAAACTCGCCAACATATCTAAATACCACTGGATTTTGTTTAGCCATATAGTATATAGGTTTGCCTTGATTCCAGAAATACCAATATTTCCATATGCATAATAAATTAATGATGTCTAACAAGCAATTGCTTTTAGTTTCTATTTTTATTGTTTATAATTCTGTTGTGCTATTTGGCCATCGCTACCACTGTATCCAATTGCTACACCAATGCTCATACCGACAAGGTAAAATTCTCATGCCAAAATACAAACAAATTATACGGTGAATTAACTATGTCTACCGAACGTTGCCTTTTGTTTTCTTTTGATGTGCGATTCCCCCACTGTGTCAGCTTGCTAAAACGATGCTCATACTGACAAGTTATAGATTTGACCGATGATAACTACAACTCCTGATGGGCTTTTGACTTGCCACTAATGATGTCATGTCCTCCTATCATTCATATGGCATGTTTCATCTGTGTAGCAGTGATGTTATGTTCCATTTGCTAATTGGCTCATTATCAGGCTACAAGGTAATGTTCGTATGACAATTCAAACACCAGGAAAAATGCACTACTCGTTTTATTTTCGGTAGAGATAGCATGCTCCACTAACAACCTAATCTCACTAAACTTTGGCAATAGAGAACATTTCCCCTAGATTAGGTAGCATAACGGTGTTACCAAAGTATGTTGAAGCAGTTCCTTGTAGAAAGGAAGAACTGGGAGCATCCTTTGTTAATGATTTATAATATGCCTCATGGCTATGCCATTCTAAGACTCAATGGCACTACAATAGTACATGTAATTGATGTAGTGAACAATGCAGTAATCTTAGGCTGATGCGATTACCTCGTACAGTCGTACGTTGTTGGGGTAAACATGCCATGGGAGCTTTTGGTATAGATATATAATACAGTATTGCGTGCAAGCTTTTTTGCATAAATAAATTCAAGTAATTTCTTGCATATATAGATTCAAGTAAAAATACAGTAGACAACCGAAAGTTAAATAGAAACTACAAAGCTATTACGACATTAAGAGTACAAAGCCCTTGATTATGTATAGTAGTACAGCTTGTCCCTGGCACATATGAACCTTGCCATAAACAAAAATCAACCAAGTAGGACGCTTGCCCTGGTAAACTACATGTAAAAGATGATTTAGCTGGACATAGAGCCTATCATAGATTTGATGTCATTGGCGATATTCTTGGCATCTATTGCAATACCAGCCAATCCTCTCCTCGCTAACCCTGCACAGTAGAGCCCATTTTCACCTTTCCAATGATTCGGATATTCTTTGATTGGTAGTCCATTGCCATTTAACATGCTCTCACCATTCTGAATTCAAAAATAACATAGAGCTTGTTAGCACATTTAACAAACATAGCACGAGAAAACAAACTCAAACACATTCAAACATCAACATTATTACCTTGAGCCATATGTTTGCCGTGCTTTTGTATCCAGTTGCAAATACAATCGTATCAAATGAGATTTTTTTACCGCACTTAAATTCAACTATGTTGTCCATGATCTTATTAATACTCCCTTGAACCTGGAGGGAATAAATTTAATATTGATAATTTGGCATATCAAATCAACATATATTATAAATTTGACTTACTTTTAGTATGCCTTTTTTTTATTAAACCAACAGTCCCAACATCAATCACCGCGGATCGTCCAGTTTCTGACTTAAGGGTCATTGGACCCAATTTTGGCCTTGTGATGCCATGCCTTGATAGGTCTCCAAATATGAAATTCGCCGCCATCACGAGGAGATTGTCCACTAGATTTAGTGGAAGATGGGAGCAAGTGTCATCCCCAACCGAATTAATTCCTTTGTCATTACATGGATCTGCACCCAGAAAACATGTCACTCCTCTTTTGAAGCATGTATGGTAAAATAAAAATTCATAGATTTCTCTTCTTTCAAGAGTTAATTTTTGTTATCTTGTATCTCCTTCAGCTGTTTAGTTGTTTGTGCGTGATATAAAACAGTCCATAGCTCAATTATGTGAAATAATTTTTGTTAGTAATATCATCGAAAAATTGCACTCCTTCTAGCTGGAACTATACTAAGAAACCGCATCTTTGTACCCAATGAAAATATATAGAGCATGTAAATACTTGGCTTCGTATAACAATCGAGGTATTGGCACCATGGGTCGCAAGGTCATAAGCAATGTCCATCCCAGAGTTGCCAGATCCAACGACCAGTACATTCTTGCCAGAATAGATCCTGCCTGACTTGTAGCTTGAGGAGTAGATGACATCACTCGGAAAACTTTGGAGTCCAGGGATCATTGGAATGTTCTTTGCACTATACTCACCACTTGCGACAACAAGAAACCTTGCCGTGAAGTTGACTGCTGTGCACTTTGCCATGTCATTTGCAACAATGGACCAACATTTTTTGTAATTGTCATATGTGGATCACTCTACACTAGTGAGATACTTTGGCTGAATATTGAAACGCTCAACATAGTCATCCAAGTACTTCACAAACAAGGATTTTGGTATATATGTTGGTGCATCTACTAGGTACAACATATGTGGCAAATCACAGAACTCCTTTGCAATATGCAGCTTGAGGCGATCGTATGCACGGTTGCGCCAAAGTGACGTGTTGCAGCTCTCACGCTCAATGATGGCATAGGGAATTGAGAATTGGCTAAGGCATGCAGCTGTTGAGAGGCCTACTGGTCCAGCACCAACAATCAACACTACGACATTCTCCATTTTTCAGACAGGAGTTGACAAAGTTGTGGGATAGGAGCGGTGGTAGGTTGGAGTGTTTGTTTGATTGATCGATGAATCTTTGGAGGATACACTCACGTATGGGGGCATATATATACTATTATCTTTCATGTGTCAATCTCTAATTGGATTAAGGGATGGAAAAGGTAAATATTTATTGATGCCTTATCCTGGTGTGTACAGGTACCCAATCTAAAAATTGAACCATTGATTGTGAGGAAGCTTTACGGATAAGGAATAGGAAAGAAACACACTCTTGGTCGATTTATGTTATTGGAAACTTATCAACTGGCTTCGGATATGTTTGGATTAACGTTTTTTCGTGTTTCTTCCCTTTCCCATCGTCATCAACGAAAATTATATCAGTCTAATGTTCAAGTGTTCCTTTCTTGTCATAGGATAAGGATGAGTCATATTTCTCCACACACATTTATAGACAAAACTTATTTGATTTGTCTAATGTTACAAAAGGACATATTTTAATACCAAGAATTTGATATGCTGACATTCTGGAAAATTCAACGTACATGAAAGTCTTTTTTATTATAGAATCTAGGCGTGCTGATTTCATATAGAGAATAGAAAGTTTATGTAGAAGTACAAGAGCCAAAGAGGGGGGAAACTACCTTCTTCATGTCCTTTACTAGTAGTTAGAAAATTCCATGTGCTTTCATGGAATAACGATTGAAAAACGGTTCTAGCTCACAGATGCAGGTATCGAGCACGATATCGATGTAGTTTTTAGCCATGTTGTGATAAGCAACGGCTACCCATTTCGAGGTGGCTTTCAGCCACGCTGTAATAAGCAATGGCTACCCACAACTTGGGTGAGCACCTTGTCCGTGCCCCTCGAGCAACTGTTCTAATGTGGTGAGACTCCTTCACCACCACATCCAACCTAAATAAAAGGACCCTGATAAGTGCCACACATGTGGCACGAAGCAATTTCATCCTGATGTTTTTTATGGCAACTTTAGTTACCCGAGGATGGCAACTTTAGTTGTGAAGCATGGCAACTTTCTGTTCGGATGGCAACTTTCTGTTTTTTGGGTTTTTTCGGATGTCAATTTTGGTTATACAAACGTCAGGGCGGTGCTACTTCGTGCCACACGTGTGGTACTTATCACTTAGGAAATAAAAACATTATCCCTATTGTAATTGTTACCATGAGATCAAGGGTCAACATGATTGAATTAGTCTTTGACAAAGGGGGGCCCCTCGATGTGTTTCTGCATGACTGACTCAATACAATGAGTTATGCATAGAACAGCACATGGATGCGTGTGCAGGGGAGGTCATATAGTCGAGATTTTATCGATGGCTCGGGCGATATTCTAGCGATGTTATTTCTCATCGGTCACTCACTCCCTTATGTCCTCAACATTACTGCATGTGTTTGTTCCTTTGAGGCTTGCATTCACATACCTGTGTGGGTTGTGGACCTCCTCCTCTTTATCGAACTAGCGTCATGGTCAAGGGCTCATGGCTCGCCTGACGCCCGTGTGGGTTTTGCTTCTACGTAACAGAGAATCCAGGGCATGCACTAGATGCAATTGGTTGAACAGATAGGTATCCAAGAATTTGTCTGTGATTGTTGTTGAGTGAGAATAGGAACACTGGTTTTTATTGTGTGCTCTGCGACGTGACGAGAAATGAAAATATACATATGCAAACAGAAAAATCATAACGGTTATTCTTTTGTGTTCTTCATCTGGCATGGGTTTAGTTGAGGAGGCTGAAGCATTACCCATCGGTCATCGACTCTCCTTCAATAATAGAGAAGATGAAGATGATGCACATTATGCTTAATGCACACAACCACAAGCTCAAACTATTATCATAGGGAAAAAAGAATTGTTCACTAGCACAATATCTCGCCGACCCCACATGTCATGTGCGCTACCCACCCTATTCATCTTGTTGTGACTCGCGTCCACCACAACCGAAAGGCGTAGTGTTCCTCCTCGCCATAGCCATCATCCGCCTATCATGAAGCTTGTTTGGCACCGGTTCAACAGGTGGCCCTACCCGCTTTCTTCATCCTTCTAGTCGTGATGCTCGTCTGCCACCAGTCCAATGTCGACCACCACATCACCCATGTCATTCCTGTCGCGATGCCCGTCCGTTGCCAGCCTAATAACGATAACCTCATTGTCCCCATAATTTGGCCTTTGTGTGCCACCATCCCGGTGGCACGACGGTTCTTCCTCAACGTCATCCTTCTCCTATGTATGCCTTGGGGCATCCAAGTCGAGATTATCTGATCTCTTCCTCTTTCTCCTTCCAGAGTAGGGGTGGAGGGCAGTGAGGCGCCGAATCCCGCGACGGCTGCCTCCTGATTCTGCGGCGCCCGGGCGGCTACGAGCTGGCTTCCGGCGAGGGAGGCGATGGGGAGGAGGGCGGCTGTGAGGATTTGGGGCGGTGGCGGCAACGGCGACAGCGGCGGGGATTTGGGTAGTCGCGGCGGCGGAATCCGGTCGGCCGGTGTTCGGGCCGGCGCGAGCGGGCGGGCGGGAAAAAGAATGAAGAGCGATTGGCATTTCACGGGCGGCGACCAAATTTGGAGCAGTTGTATCTGGTGATGTAAATTTTCACCGCGAGGTGTTGTATTTTGCATCACCGGGAGGTCGCGGTCCAAATTTTTTTTACATATGGACGGTCTATTGGAGCAGCGTTTTTTGCCTAGACGGTCCAAAAGTTAAGTATTTTTACATTTGAACCATCTATTGGAGATGCTCTTAAGTAGGGCAAAATCGATGTTCGCTCGCTGACTTATGAGGACCACATCGAAATTACAGCCCCGACGATCCAGAGCGCTCCATTTCGTGGGAGCTTAGTAACTGGAGAGATGATGCATGCGGCGCTAAAAAGTTGCACAAAAAATCAGTGATACATAAGTTGCTCAGTAGAGAGATAAAGTAATATAAAAATCAAATTCGTCGTAATCGCCTAAAATAGCACTAGCTGCTTGTCCTTCTATTTTATTATTGGACCTTTCACTGTTGATGGTGCGCCGTTTCTAAGCGACTATCAGCGCTATATTTTCTAGATAGCACTTGGTTGGACAAATTTGTATGACAGCGATACAACCTTAATGCTTTCGTTGAGGTTATATATCACGAAAAAAGGTAATTGCATATATATTTTTCTTTTTCTGGTACAGATTATGCTTGCGTGGCCCATAGGCCACGCCAGCATTAGTCCATTTTAACAGCCATCTCAGTCATAAAAGTTCATTGCACCCACCTTACTCACCTTCCTCCCCCCCCCCCCCCCCCGGCCCCCTCTCTCGCCAAACACCGCCTCCGCCACCTCCTGACCCCACCGTGCGTTGTCGCCGGACCAACGCAGCCGCCGCCATCTCCACACCCCACCGCACATCGCCGCCAGACCAGCGCGGTCGCCGCCACCTCCAGACTAGCAGGTGAGATCTACCACTCCCCTCGCGCATCTTCTTCCCCTACCCGAGCTTCATTCGATCTTCCAAATCTCCATTGTCGAATTTATTGAGTCATTAGACAAGTTAATTCCAGTGTGATACTTCTTAATGCGACATGATTCAGTAGACAACATGAGTTTATCCCAAGAAAGAGATTTGTTTGGTAGCATGCAGAATTTCTCCCACTGACTCTTAAGTTAAACTCTCCATTTTCCTATGATTCATTCAGATTGAAGGGCAAATTGTCAAATATGCATATAAATACATTTTTTAGAAGCTGAAATTATAAAGTAGGTCCATATCATTTTAAAAGAACTCCTAACTATGAGTTTTAATTGGTTAGTGGCATCTACGGCATGTGCACGTTATCAAGTATATTTGTTTCTCATATAAAGTACAATATAAAAATGTGCAGAGATACATGAAATGCATGTTATTTTTAAATTTGTCGAGAGAGACATAGAATGCATGTTATTTTTAAATTCTTCATTCTAAGATGGTGAAGTTCATATGAATTCTAAGATATGTTTTCAATGCTTTATATTAGATACATTTGAGAACGTGTGTCTCAATCTTGTAATGTTTAGGTAGTAGTTGATTTATAATTGCTACTACAAGTTTTAATTTGTTTGTGTACATAATTTGAAACGGGACATGGGAAATTCTACAAGCAACAACGAATCGGTGTACGACATGGACAAATGGAATAAGTGGCTCTTAGAGTAGTCACAATGGAACATCAAAAAACTGGAAGAATCGTGATGTCTATGTGAAGAATGAAGGGGGTAGTATGCTCACAGAGGGTGCTACTACCCTCGTTAAGTGAAACAAACTGAGGGAGCCGAGGAATAACTTGATGGAGGAGCGGGATAAACTCAAGGAGGAGAAAAAAACTACTCAGGACAGATAGGACTGAGCTACAGACAGAAGTTTCTCACTTCAAAAATGATGGAGAGAGCAATCGGAAGAAGATTCGCCAGTTGAGGATAATACTTGATAATTAGTTTAATTATTTCAGTACCTTTTGTGTAGTTCTAAACTTTGAAGTTTATGAGTATGTTTAGCTAATCAGTACTAAGTTTTAAACTATTATTAAGTTTATGAGTATGTTTAATTGATCAGTACCTTTTGTTAAGTTTAAACTTTTAGTTTTTGACGTAGAGTTTTCTTTATTATCCAAACAACAAATTGCTGGCATTGGACAACAATGCACGACAAAGTTAGTATAGATGTATAGCTAGTGTTGGCCACGTGGATGTCAGCAACATGTAATACAATGTTGGCGTCGGCTCCAGCGCCACCACTATTTTCTAACACTGGTGTCATATTGGTGGTGTCGGGTGTCCACGCTAGCAAGGGCATTTTTACCACATCATAGCTAGGATTTTCTGTACTAGTGTCCATCCAAACCGGTTGTAAATAGCCCATTCTACTGTGTTCCAATGGTTGCATCCAATAGGCATATGCACCTTGGCTTCCGCAAGGCTAAGTAAGAACCACATACGGATCCAAGATGTGGCTCTGTATATGACCTGCAAAAAAATTATGAAAGGTTTCCTGTTAAAAATCATGACATTCATGCAGTTCCATATGGCCGATAGTAATGCACATACTCCTATCCGAATAAGCCATGCAATACTCAAATCCACTCCATGTAGCCACAATCCAAATAATGTGTTAATACTAGAGGGAGGGTTTACATTAAAAGCCACTTCAAGCATACGCATAGAGGTTTCGCGAGCAGACATTTGAGAAAGAGGTGTTTATAGACTCATCTTGATCATAAAAGCAACATCGTTTACTACCCTTCCATCTTCGCTTTGCTAAGTTATCCTTTGTAAGAATCACTTCCTTTTGTACAAACCAAATAAATATCTTGATTCTCAAGGGACGTTAATCTTCCAAATATGACTTGATTTTGGGATTGGATGAGAGTTTATTAAGTCTAGATACATAGACTTCATGGGGGGATACCATTTATGGATAATTTCGAGTGAATTATGTTTGGCTCCTGAGAGAGGTGAACATCCATCAACCTCCGCACGAGATGTAACAAACTATCTCATCGGTCTCCTACTAGATATCTTCACAACTAGATATTCAAGGGGACATAGTGTAATAATGTAACCACATAAGTGTCCTTATGTTGCACAATATTGTACATAGGAGGATATTGTATGGTCAGTGGCATCTCCTCTAGCCAAATATCCTCCCAGATTCTAGTCATGTTATCGTTCCCAATGGTAAATCTAGTTATGTGGAAGAAGGAAGCTCTCGCTCTCATTAGCCCCTTCCATAAAGGAGAATCATTAGGTATAATAGTAACCTGAGATACTTATTCCACAATATCTGTAGCCAGATACCTTTAGTCTCAACAGACAAGCTATACAGCTACTTCCTGAGCAGGCATTTTTTTTACAAATCCTAATCCCTAGCCCATATTGGTCTTTTGGTCTACATATAATATCCCATTTGAAAACCATGTATTTGGTTTTGTTTTCATCACATTGCTAGAAAAATCGCGATGGATAGAAGTCTAACATTTTTCATACCCTTACAGGAACTTCAAAGAAAGACAGTAGAAACATTGGCGTGCTTGTCAACACCGAGTTGATCAGAATAAGCCTTCCACCATAAGACATAAGCTCACCCTCCAGCAGCTTTATTTTTAAACGATCTTCAATGCATTTCCACTCCTTATTAGATAACTTGCGATGATAAATTGGTATACCTAAATATGTAAATGATAGGGAACCCAATTCACATCCAAACAATTGTTTGTATGAATCTTGTTCTTCTTTGGCTCTTCCAAAACAAAACAGTTCACCTTTGTTACACTTGATCTTCAATCCCGACAACTGCTCAAATAAGACACAAGACTAGCTTCATATTTCTAGCCTTTTCCATATCATGGTCCATGAAAATAAACGTGTCATTTGCGTATTGTAGTATGGATACACCACCATTCACTAAATGTGGTACTAAACCACCTACCTAACTGTCATGTTTGTCCCTGCCAAATGAGGATTGCCAACATCTCTGTCACTATGTTAAACAAAATAGGGGACATCCGGTCCCCTTGTCTTAGGCCCTTTTGTGTTTGAAAATAATGACTTGTGTCATCGTTTACCTTAATACCAATGCTACCCTTTTGCACAAAGTATTCAACCTGCTTCCTCCAAGAACCATCAAAACCCTTCATATGTAAGGCTTGTTGGAGAACAACCATTTAACCTTATCATACGCCTTCACGGAATCCACTTTGAAGATCACTCCATCTAGTTTCTTCAAATGGATTACATGCAATGTTTCATGTAATACAACCACACCCTCTAGTATGTGCATGCCAAGCATGAAAGCGGACTGAGTTGGTTGCACCAATCTATGTGTAATTCGTGTCAACCTATTTGTACCAACTTTTGTAAAAATCTTGAAACTCACATTAAGCAGGCATATTGGTTCTGAACTGCTCGAACAGACTTCCTCCTCCTTCTTTGGGAACAATGTAATCATTCCAAAGTTATGGTGAAAGAGTTGAAGTTAGCCATTAATCAAGTCATGAAACATAGACATAAGGTCACCTTAATGATATGCCAACACCTCTCCTAAAACTCTGTTGGAAACCATCTAGTTCTGGTGTTCTATTATTCTGTATTTGTGTTATTCCTTCAAACACCTCTTTATCAGTAAATAATGCAGACAAAATCTCATTCTCGTCTATCCCTCGTTGAGGTAAAGCCCCGACCACGCACTCATAACCCAACACACAGTTGTCCTCTAGTGCTTCGAAAAAAAAATTGTAATATTTAGAGATGTACAATTTTAGGTTCTCATGCCCTATAATTGTATCCTCATCTTATTCAAGCTGAAATATCTTCTTTCTATGCTTTTCATTTGCAATCATATGGAAAAACTATGTGTTTTCATCTGCCTTGACAACATGTTGCACTTTCGCTCTGAGTGCCCATTTCATCTCTTCTTCTCTGAGTACTCGTAACTTCTCCTCGGCTACTATCTTAGAGTCATGTTCATTCGCATCTAATAGAATCGATTCATCTTTCAAATCTAAGTCCTTTATAAGGTGGATAAACCTTTCTTTCTCCAATCTATAGCTGCTCTGCCCACAACGCGAAGTTGCGCTAAAAATGTCCCGATTTTCACTTGAGTACTTCGCAAATTGCATATGGTTTGCCTCATACAAGTTGCTTGGGAATTCTTGACCGACCCGGAAAACAGAAAATTTCTTGTCAATTATTTTGTTGATCTTTTTCATATATCCGCGCTAATTCTATCAACACAACTTGATCAAGAACAGAATGATATTACTTGATCTGATTTGACAATCTATTCGAACTAGTGAAATTAGATGCACGTGCACATCAGGGAACACACAATGCAGCCGCTTCCTCCTTTGCAAGAAAAAAACTTAAGAGTTTCTCTGTCTTCCGCCGGCGCTCTGCATCGTCTTTGGTGGCTCTAGGGCTACTAAGGCGTGGTGGACCCTAGGCCTTGCAGACGGGAGGGGTTGTACTCTGTTTCAGGTATTCTATGAGTTTCTTGCTCAAGAATATGAGTCAGTGGCTGCTCCATAAAGATGGAATATGGTTGTCTATTCCTAGCCGTCATTCCTGTGATGTGCCTAGCATCGTCGAAGGGCGTGTTGAGGTGTGTCTTCGACCGATCTCGCGGTATGCTGTCTGTGCTGGCCTTCGGTGGATCTGCTTGGATGCAGTCTTCATTCATTTATCTGCAGGTTGGATCCTTGCAAAATATACTTCTTTTCATTGGCGACGATTGATGTTCTCGTGCAATAATCCGATAGGGCCTTAGCACGACGACTTCCCGACTATTTATTACAACAAGTTTGGCCCGACTCCAGTGAGGGAGAAGCGATGATGATGGCACCTCTTCGACTTGCTCCAATACTTGTAGTTGTGGTTCGATGTCTACAAACGTGGATGTAATATTTGTTATTAGCGTTCTTTGTACTGTCATGGCATGATAAATAGATCAAAAGTTTCCTCACAAAAAAAAGATGCGCGTGCATTGAATTTCAATACTTGTAGTCGTCACTAGGTGGTCTACGGACATGTAATGGTATGACAAATAGATTGAAATTTTTCTAAAAAAAATACACGTGTATTAATTTGCACTCATCACCGAATGCATTATGTCGGGAACTTAGCAAAATCCAATGTATACAGTAGGGATGAGCTTAGAACCCACGATATATTGGCATGTATATTGCCGGACAACATCATTGCGCCATTGATGTTTATCTGTTTCATTAGGGTTTTGTCGTGTTTAACTATATATTGACCATTAATTCAAAATTTTCAAATTAAAATGATTTTTCTTTGCTCGGTACATGCTACATGGTGTAGCGAGAATTTCGGATAGCAAATAGCATCCGGATTTTCTGTCCAGGATCCAAATCGCTTGTCCCTGTCCCTGTACACCGCAGTCGACTGTGGAGTAACGTTGTTGCAGCTTTTCTTGAGAGTCAGATGACGGGCACTTGACAAAACCCTTGCGTCATTAGTATTGCTCACCTTTGCTGAGTGTGCAATAAATAGGACTCGGCAAACATTAATTTTCATTTTTTATTCTCTTGTTTTATTTTAGTTCTTTCTTTCCTTTTATTTTATTTCCCTTTTCCTCCTCCCTTTTCTTTGTAGAACATGAAGGAAATGTTATTTAGTGAATGTTCGTTCAGGGATCATAGCAAAATGAACATTTTTCGTGGCAATTTATGTGTCAGGAGCATGGCAATTCCTTCAAGCCGAGGTCACAATTTTAGTAGCAAATCATTTGTTTGCCAGAACTTGACATGTGTTTTTGAAGAAATTCTCATGTGCTTTTGAAAAAATTGCCATAAAAATGTTCTTAGTTGCCATGTTTGTCAGTGACAATTCGCTGGCTATTGCGAAGAACCAATAAACAACTTCAATGGGGACGAGATAAACAATAGTAGTAGTACTACCTAAAAGAAAAGGGTGTGTAGTATATATTGGCCAGTTTATCCATCCCTTGTGGAAAACCATTTTTCTTTACTAATTCAAAAATTGCTTAGCACTGTCCCAAGACAAACAAAGTATAAATGCACCCACCTACCATACAACTCAAATAATACGTGAGATCATCGATATTTATTCATAATGTAGAAATAATAAAAACACAATGAAAAGTTTCAGTCCCGAAAGGAACTGAATAGCATCGAGCTCTCATCGGCGTCGTAAACACCCATGATGGCAAAGCCTCTAGCCATACTTCTTCATATCTGCCACCACCACAGTTGAAGGGTAACACGCAACCGAGGCAACGCCATGAAATCATAGCTAGCACATGGCTTTCACATTTAGGCTTTAGGTTCACCTCTTGCCACCCTCACTGAATCATGCCGACCACCAACACCGTGAAGCATGTGATCACCCCAGCTTCCAATCATTATTACGGCCAACACATCCACAATTGCCCTCACAAAAGTCCATCCAAGCCGCTACTGCATTAGGTCTTACGCCACTACACTCCACCTGACAAATACTTTTTTCGATAAGGGGCGTCTTATTATCTTAAAATGTATCATTAAATGGATACAAAACATTACGAGTAACATCCGACCTCTGCATAACTAAGATGCACACAGTCAAACACCAAAAATCTGACAAAGGAAAAGTAATAAAAAGATAACTCGAAAACAGTAGAGTCCTGTAGACCGACACTTGCCTATGTCGAAAATGAAAGTGGACCAATCCGTAAATTATGCTGCCACCCATGTTGGGAAAACCCTCTATAGCCGCCTGCTCCAACCGCGTACACACCACCTTGAATAGCGGTTGGTGCTTCGGTTGTTGTAGCGTAGACTACATATGAAGCAAGTGCGTACATCATAAAATAACCTGCAGATGAGAAGCATTTTTGTCATTAAAAAATAAATTGTTTCTACATAGCCAAAGCGACCAAAGTAAGCCATACGCTCCCACCCTTAATAGCGTTTTGAACCTATTTGGGATACCGTCCAACCAATGACCAAATATAGTGGCAACACTTGTGGGCGGATATAAATTTGACGCTATTTGGATGACTGACCATGTAGAACGTGCAAACTTGTCTTGGAAAAAAAGGTGCTTCATTGTCTCATCATGAGAACAAAAGCAACATTGCTTACTTCCTAGCTAGTTACATCGTGCAAGGTTGTCTTTGGTTTGAACAACTCCCCTCCGAAGATACCACATGAATATTTTAACTTTAAGCGGAATCTTCGACTTCCAAATTTTCTTGTTATTAGTCACTGGTACCTCACAATACATTAACACACGATACATAGAGTCTACTGTGAAAGACCCCGATGTAGTAAGGTTCCAACAAAAAACATCCCGGCCTTGTGTCAGATTAATTGAATCTAGATGGGATAAAGGATTATGCCATGACAAAAATCGGGGGCCAATCAAGTCCCGCCTGAATGAAATATTTGGCGGGAATGAACTGAGCACATCCGCAATAGTATTATTTTTATCGCGAGCAATGGTGTATAAGGCTGGGCATTGTTCTCGGAGACTGGCACTGCCTAGCCATATATCCTCCCAAAAAATAATTTCCGACTCGTCCTTTATCGCGAAGACCCAAAACGAAAGAGATATTTCTTTGCCACCATTAGGCCAGCCCAAAAGTTGGAGTCGACAGTTTTCCAATAGGCCTAAGCCACTGCCTTTTGTTCTAGATACTTGTTGCGCAACATGGTTTGCCAAACACCATCCTCATAAGAAGTTTGAACAACCATTTACTAAGTAGGGCCACATTCTTGACCTCTAGTTCATGAATTCCATGGCCACCTTGGTGTTTTGGCCTCCACGTTTGGCCAACCTCTATTTTTTCTTTTCACCATCTCCTTGCCAAAAGAATCTGGATCTAAAATAGCCCAGTCTTTGCAGCACTCTTTTTGGGAGTTAGAAAAAAGAAAGCATATAGAGAACCATATTGGTGAGGACATACTTAATCAAAACCAGTTGTCCTCCAACTGAGAGCATCTTGCCTTTCCAGCTGCTCAATCGTTTCTCTAAACGCTCCTCTACATGTTTCCACTCTGCAATAGTGAGACGCCGATAGTGAATTGGCATTCCCATATATTTAATCGGGAATTGACTTGACAGATACTACCACGACAAAGGAGAAATGTCCAAAAATCAACCCGATGTATTTTATGTTACCAATCTGGCCGTCCAAAGTTTGATCCCTCCAAGTACCATCATGGGAATATGTTCAGATCCATTATGTTATTCACTACATCTTTGATCTTGAGCATGAGTATTATTTGTCAGTAGTTACCTTTGTTCTTGAGGTCACGGGAGAAGTCGTGTTGCAAGTAATCATGTCAATTTTATATGTGTTCGATATTTTGATGATATGTATGTTGTGATTCCCTTAGTGGTGTCATGTGAATGTCGACTACATGACACTTCACCATCCTTGGGCCTAAGGCAATGCATTGTGGAGTAGTTATTAGATGATGGGTTGCTAGAGCGACAGAAGCTTAAACCCTAGTTTATGCGCTACTTCGGAAGGGGCTGATTTGGATCCACATGTTTAGTGCTATGGTTAGACTTTGTCTTAATACTTCTCTCGTAGTTGCGAATGCTTGCGAGGGGGTTAATCAGAAGTAGGTTATTAGTTCAAGTAAGAACAGCATCTTAGCACTGGTCCACCCACATATCAAATTATCAAAGTGGCGAACACGAATCAAACCAACATGATGAAAGTGACTAGATGAAATTCCCGTGTCCCCTCAAGAACACTTTGCTTATGGTAAGAGATAGTTTTCGCATGTCTGTTGCCACAAAAGGATTGGGTTACCTTGCTGCACCTTATTTACTATTGACGTTACTTGCTCATTACAAATTACCTTGCTACCAAACTACTTGCTACTTACAATTTCAGTGCTTGCAGAAATTATCTTGCTAAAAACCGCTTATCATTTCCTTCTGCTCCTCATTGAGTTCGACACTCTTACTTATCGAAAGGACTACGATTGATCCCCTATACTTGTGGATCATCAGGTAGCTACAATCCTCCTCGTTCTATCGGTTCGCCTCGTCAAGATACTTGCATGCCACTAATCTAATGGCGACCACCTCATTGTCTCAGTCTTTCTTGCCGCGATACTTGTCCTCTAGGAGTGTGACAATGATCGCCTCACTCTCCCACCCTGTTGGCTATGTCGATTGTCAATCCTTCGTCAGACACCATCTTGGCAACATGACGATCGTCCTCCTATCATGCCTCTAGCGGCAATAAGTAAGTGTTGTGGTCAATGCCTACTAGCTAGATTGATCAGACAAAGTCAGCCCCTTGAAATATCAGGATTGAGTTAAATTGAGTTTGACCATCTAAACTCAGAACTTTGACCTTGTTCAGCCCAGATAGCTCTTAATTTTTGGTAACAATGTGTCCGCCTAATTGTTCAAAAAAAAACAATGTGTCCGCGCAAGCATGCAATCATGAAAACCTTGTTGGTGAAAACTGAGAATTTATTTTAGACCAAAAAAAGATTACCAAAGGTGAACTATCAGTAGTTTCAGTAAACCTGGAGGACCAAAAGTGAAATTTCTTGGCCTACGCCTGCCTCGCCCACTTCCTCCTATGTTTCTCGGCATTCTTGGCCCCGCGCTGAGTCCTCTCTCTCCTCCTTCTCAACCGTAATGATGAGCCCGCCTCTTCCACCCAGCGTTCTCCCTGCACCCCGTCAAAGAATCTAAACCTTCCATACTCTCACTGTAGCCAATCCCGGCAGACTTCTTGCATCGGCGCCATTGGTTGCTTCATGCCATCTTTGCATCGAGCTAACCACATCGTACCGGGTATCCACTCAACATGTCGTCTGACGACCTCTTGCGCATCGTCGTTGTTGTCTTCCTCCGTACACATGTCATGTTGAGTTCAAGCTCGGCGAGTAGGGGCGATCTCACTAACCCCTTTTGTTGTTCCAGAGCAGGTAACCCCTGCTCTGTCCATCTGATTGCAGTAAGTTTTTGTCTGAGTTGCAAAAAAATTAGCTCTCTTAGTAATCAGTAATGTACTACGAAATTAGCTTCGTAGCAAAGTTCAGTCTCCTCAGTTTTTCCCCAATCAGACTACTTATGCGAAAAAGAAAAAATGCAGAAATAAGTATGATAGTGCTACTCTATGCAAGTGGTTAAGCATAGAAGACCAGTTGAATAAAAACTTTTATCAATCCGATTCTTACCCTTCCCCATTGGATGTGAAGTACTGCTTGTTAGATCAAATTGAGTAGCCCGGCCTTGGACGAATTAAGATCTGACTTGCTAATTATTTGTGCATTACTACATGGAGTTCACTGATACGTCTCCGTCGTATCTACTTTTCCAAACCCTTTTTTTCTTGTTTTGGACTCTAATTTGCATGATTTGAATGGAACTAATCTGGACTGACGATGTTTTCAGCAGAACTGCCTTGGTGTTATTTTTGTGCAGAAATAAAAGTTCTCGGATTGACCTAAAAATTTACGGAGAATATTTTTGGAATTTATAAAAAATACTGCCGAAAGAATCAACCAGAGGGGAGCCACCCATAGGTCACAAGCCCACCAGGTGCGGCCACCCCCCTGATCGCGTCTGGTAGGCTTGTGGGCCCCTGTGGCTCCACCAACCTCAGTTCCACTCCTATATATTCATATGCGGAGAATAAAATTAAGGAGAAGAGTTTATCGTGTTTCACGATACGGAGGCGTTGCCACCTCCTGTTCTTCCTCGGAAGGCCACATCTGGAGTCCGTTTTGGGCTCCGGAGAGGGGAAATCGACGCCTTCGTCATCACCAACCATCCTTCATCACCAATTCCATGATGCTCTCCGCCGTTCATGAGTAATCCAATCGTAGGCTTGCTGGACGACGATGGGTTGGATGAGATTTATCATGTAATCGAGTTAGTTTTGTTAGGGTTTGATCCCTAGTATCCATTATGGTCTAAGATTGACGTTGCTATGACTTGGCCATGCTTAATGCTTCTCACTAGGGCCCGAGTGCTGTGATTTCAGATATGAACCTATTATGTTTTCATGAATATACATGTGTTCTTGATCCTATCTTGCAAGTTGTAGCCACCTATTACGAGTTATGATCTGCATCCCCTGGGGTGACAATAACTGGGATTCTTTCCGGTGATTACCATAGTTTGAGGAGTTCATGTATTCACTAAGTGGTAATGCTTTGGTCCGGTCCTCTATTAAAAGGATGCCTTAATATCCCTTAGTCACCATTAGGACCCTGCTGCCACGGGAGGGTAGGAATAAAGATGTCATGCAAGTTCTTTTCCGTAAGCACGTATGACTATATATGGAATACATGCCTACATTACATGAATGAATTGTAGCTAGTTTTGTGTCACCCTATGTTATAACTGTTGCACGATGAATGCCATCCGACATAATTATCCATCACTGATCCATTGCCTATGAGCTTTTTACATATTGATCCTTGATAAGTTACTTTTCCGTTGCTACTATCACAATCACTACAAAACTGCTACTGTCACTTTCGCCATTGTCATCGTTACTTCCATAATACTTTGCTACTAAATAATTTGTTGTAGATATTAAGTCTTTAAGTTGTGGTTGAATTGACAACTCAGCTACGAATACTCGAGCATATTATTTGGCTCCCCTTGTGTCGAATCAATAAATTTGGGTTGAATACTCTACCCTCGAAAACTATTGCGATCCCCTATACTTGTGGCTTATCAAGACGTTTTTCTGGTGCCGTTGCCGGGGAGCATAGCTCTATTCTCTGAGTCACTTTGGACTTATATCTGTTGAGCACTATGAAGAATCTGAAACATCCAAAAACCAAGATCTATCCCTCTACTACGACGGGAGGTAAGGAACTGACATCTAGCTCTGCACTTGATTCACCTTCTGTTATGAGTAAATTTGTGACACCACCACCTGCTAGTAATTCTGATATGTCGCGAGTAATTGATGATGCCACTTCTGCTATGCATGATGCTTATGATGATACTTTGCGTGATAATATTGTGCCACTGGGTGAATTTCTTGATGAACAAATTGCTAGAGTCAATGCTGAAAATTATGATACTTTTGAAACTGATGAAACTATTGAAATAGAACATTATAAGACACCTGCTAGACCTAGCTCTCCTAGATATGAATTTCCTGATATACCCGAGGGTTATGTTATGGAAGGAGAGGTAGCTAGGGACTTTCTTGCTTGTAAGGATAGAGATGATCTTAAGAAATTGCTATGCAAGTGGAAAGAAAAATCTTTAAATGCTAGAATGAAATATGATCCTAAGTTTGCTACTTCGCCTATCTTTGTTACTAATAAGGATTATGAATTCTCTTTCGATCGTGAGTTAATTACTTTGGTTGCATCTGATTCTTTCCATGGTTATGACTCTGAAACTGTTGTGGCACATCTTACTAAATTGAATGATATAGCCACCCTATTTTCTCATGAGGAAAAAATCGTTATTACTATATTCTTAAGTTGTTTCCTTTCTCATTAAAGGGTGATGCTAAGATATGGTTCAATTCTGTTGCTCCTGGTTGTGTGCGTAGCCCCCAGGATATGATTTATTACTTCTCTGGAAAATATTTTTCTGCCCATAAGAAACAAGCTGCCTTGCAGGAAATATTTAACTTTTTGCAAATTGAAGAGGAGAGTCTCCCAAAAGTTGGGGGAGGCTTCTCCAATTACTCAATGCTTTTCATGATCATCCTCTCAAGAAAAATGAAATACTTGATATCTTTTATAATGGACTAACTGATGCTTCTAGGGACCACCTAGATAGTTGTGCTGGTTGTGTTTTCAGGGAACAAACTGTTTAACAAGATGAACTACTATTGAATAATATATTGAGCACTGATAATGATTGGACTATTCCCGAACCACCTCCGAAGCCAACTTCGAAAAAAAAGAGGTATTCTATTTCTCAGTCCTGAAGTGTAACACCCCCATGTAATGATGCATAGTAATGGCATGGTCAGCAACTAATTATTTTTCTAAGTGGAATATGCTCAAGATGGAAATTCAAATTCCAATTCAAAATTCCATTCAAATGCTCTATAGTTTCAAGTGACAAATTTAAATCCTCAAACATCAAAGATAAAATGTTGCATGCTTGTGAAATATTCCAAAATAAATAATGTTGGAGAAAACAACATCACCAAGATTCTCGCGTGGCCCCCACCATTAATAACAGTAGCTGAAAGTATTTCTAAATTAATTTAAATTCAAATTTAAAATACAAACAGTTTCAAATAATCCCCAAAGTTGTTTTGGACCTTTGGAATAATGCATATTGTTTTGTGGACCATGTCCCGCATTTTCGCTAAGCCAAATAGTGGCTAAAAATAATTAAAACAGAAATTACAAATAACAAAAACAGAAAGAAAACAAAAAAGGAAAGAAAACGAGAAAAGGGAGAAACCCCCTTCCACACTGGGCCGGCCCCAACCGGCCCAACCCCACCAGCTCGCTCGCCCCCGTCGTCTTCCTCCTTAAGCGACCGGAGCGGTCGCTACAGAGCGGCAAGCTCGCCCGTCGCTGACGCACCGCGTCGCCCCCAACGTCATGGGGGATAAGAACAGTCCCACGGCCTCCCTCTCGCTCCCCCGAACCCTGCTCTCTCCATCGCTCACCCCCGTCGTTCCCGAGAGCCACCATCGCCATGGTCGCGGATTAGCACAGCCACCGTGATCCCCTCACCTCGCCGTCGCGGATTAGCTCTGCATCGCCCCCTTGCCATTGTCTTCCTCCTCGAGCGCTCGGAGCTCCGCCGCTTCGATTCGTCGTTGTCGAGCCCTCCCCGAGCCCACCGTGAACGGCAACACCCCGCGGTGAGCTAATGGTTCTCCCCCCCCCCCTTGCTCCTCGTGACGAGCCGGTGCTCCTAGCACTATTTTCCACTGGAGCCCGAACGTGACGCCACCTGACCTCGCCGCCGGCATCGCACCGGTGACCATTTGGTCCAACCGCCGCCAGCACTCAACCCGCTGCACCGCGTAGGCTCGCCCCGCACCGTTAGTTCTCTCGTTTGCGTGCTGCATCGCCATTTGCCATCACCGGCCGAAGCTTTGCTCCGCCGCCGTCAATGCGCTGCTCACCATCATCCACCTTAGCTCGCCCCGATGCCTGGAATAGATTGGCGGCTGCCTTAGCTCACGAACTCGCCAAACGACGCTCGATTTGGTGCCCTGTGCGCCATTTCTAAGCCTCCCCGCGATTCGGGAGCTCGCCGGAGAAGCTACGGCGATGGCCACCGGCCACCACTGACCTGGCACACCTGGGCCCCACACCAGGGTCACTGCCAACGGGCACCACGGGCCCCGTTGACTGGGTTGACCCAGTCAACGTGCTGACTGGGCACCCGTGTGCCACTAACATGTGGGGCCCTACCCCTGTGTCAATGACAGGTGGGTGCCCCTGCCAGCTGGCTAATTAGCTAATTAAGTTAATTAAAAAGAAATAATTTAGATTAAACAGTCACTGACATATCGGCCTCACTCCCTAATTAATCAGTTTAGTTTGATTTAATAAACTGAAATAACCCACTGTTTATAACAGGTGGGGCCCACTGGTTAGGTTTGACCTGGCCAGCCCCCTGTTGACTGCTGATGTCAGCATTGCATCATGCTAACGTCATCTTTTACTATTTTGGATAATGTTGATTTATTTAATTAAAATAATTCTAGAACATCAATAAAACTTTGAAAATCATATCTTTTAAACCGTAGCTCAGATGAAAATAATTTATATATGAAAGTTGATTAGAAAAATCCCACGAATCCAAATATGCCATCCATTCATTTGTCACGTGCTACTAGCATGATGAACATGGAAATTTCCCCTCCGATTCGACTGTCCGATAAATCCGTAGACCCGGGAAATATCGTCAGGTATTCTCCCGCTCCGTCTGATGCGTGTAGCATTGTGTTAGTGCATACCTAGCTCTGCATATTGCCATGTCATGCATCATGGTGCACTTGTTTTCCTTATATTTATTGTTTCTCCTCCCCCCTCTTCTTACCAGTAGACCCCGAGACTGACACTGCTGCCGAGTACGACTACGCCCCTGACGATCAGCCCTTTGCCGCAGAGCAGCAAGGCAAGCAAAAAACCCTTGAGTATTCCGATATCACCCACCTCTCTCCCACTTATTCTTGCATTAGAATTTTGCTACTGTTTTAGTTAGCTCCTATTCTGATGCATAGCCTGTTTTTGATGAACTGCTACTATTCCTGCAATCATACCAACCGCTTAGTATAGGTTGGTTAGTGAATCCCTAGTGACCCCCACTACAGGAATCAGGCACTTTGCCGTTAGACATCCTGGACGGCGGGGGGCACTAAATTACTATAACTACACCTAACTAAATTACTATAACTATACCAAACTAAGCTAATTTACTAACTAAGCTAACTAAATTACAACTAACTAACTACACCTAATTAACTAACTAAATTACTATAACTACACTATTAAAAAATGAAAAAAGAGGGGGAGGGGGCTCACCGGAGTGGGGCAGCGGCCGGTGGGGGGGCGCGGGCGGCGGCTGGTGGGGGGGTGAGGGGCGTGGGCGGTGGTGGGGGTGAGTGGTGCGGGCGGCGGGCGGCGGTGGAGGTGAGGGGCGTGGGCGGCGGGCGACGGGGGGCACGGGCGGCGGCGGGCAGTGGGGGTGGCGGCGGTGGGGGGCGCGATGGGCGCGTGTGGAAGGGGCGCGACGGCGGGGCAGCGACAGGGGCGAGACGGGCGCGTGTGGAAGGGGCGCGACGGTGGGGCGGCGGCAGGGGCGCGACGGCGGGGCAGCGGCCAGCGCGGGGTCTCGGTGGGGGTGGGGGCTGGTGCGCGGCAGCGTGCGGGCGTGCAGGCATGGGGGCATGGGGGAGAGACGATGGGAGATGGGTGGGGCTGGGCTGCGCCGTTAGCTAATTAGGTATCACCTCTTTGTCATCCGCTAGCGGACGGCAAAGAGGTGGGATGGTGGGCCATTAGAGTACTGCCGTCAACTGGGCCCCACCCACCTCTTTGCCGCCCGCTCGCAGACGGCAAAGAGCTGGTTGATGGCAAAGCCCCTCTTTGCCGTCCGCCAGCTCTTTGTCGTCTGCTTTGAGCTAGTTGATGGCAAAGACACTCTTTGAACTAGAAGACGGCAAAGAGCTGGCAGACGGCAAATTGTCTGATTCCAGTAGTGCCCTTAGTCCCAGTTGCCCCTGCTTCTTCATCGATGACTCGATGACTCGAAGACTCGAAGAGTCAGTCAACTAACTGACAAGCCAGGCCCCTCACATCACCGCACTCCCCTTAGTTGTATGACTCTGCAGTGCTACTATCGAGTACCGAGGGTGACACCTCATGAAGTACTCATGATGCTAGCCATGTAGTGCAGCTAGTCGGTCGTGGTTATCGAGGGTGATTCCTCCTTCACCATTCCCGACGATGTCTCTGTCGTGCAAGCCCTCAAGTGTGTGACCCTCTAGGGTGATTCCTCTAAGTCCACCTTGGCGGTTACATCAAGCGGGGACCATTGAGGGTGATTCCTCAGTTCCCGGCTTGATGTTCTATACATACGGTTACTATGACCTGGTTACAGAAACATGTTGGTTACGGGTCGGCCCCAAGGGTACCCGTGTGAGAAAGATTTGGTGGGATGTGCCGTAAGGCATCCGAAGACTTGGTGGGGTGCGCCGGTAAGGCACCCGAGAGTTATTGGCAGGGCGGCGGACTGCATTATGGTTCGCGCATGCCCCGCATTAATAAAATGCTAATGGGTTGGGTATTTGATCTGAGTTGGTCGTTGACCTTTTACGCACTTAACCTTTACGTGGGAGAAGTTATGGGTGCTCAGCGTCGTTGTATCAGCCGAAGCTCTTCGGACGTCAGCAATGGAGCGGCGCGCGCCAGATTGGGCTGGAAGGTACAGCTCCCGAATTGAGTGTACTAGGTCTGCTTCCGACCGCCTACGCATCGTGCAGGAGTGCAAGGGCAAGTGGTCCCACGAACCTGTGCGCTTAGGATTTAGACCGGCGGGCTGGCCTCTTCGTTGAGCCTAGGTGGGACGACGACGTTTTGGATCCCGAGGCCGGGCATTACCCCGGAAAGTGTGTCCGGCCGGAGGCGATCAAGCGTGTTGGAAATGTGGTGCGCCCTTGCAGGGAACAAATTATCTATTCGAATAGCCGTGTCCACGGTAACAGGACAACTTGAAGTTGTACCTTGACCTTATAAAACTATAATTGTGATTTACTTTAAATGAATGTGGGTCCGGGATTACTTCCTCGCAGGGAGTCAAGGAAGAATCTCTGGGCGTGGTTACTTAATAAAATTGCTACAATTAATATGACTATATATGAGACACCAGTCTACTCTCTTCTAATGCTGCAAGATGCTGAAGATGCTAGTCTTCGATAGGAATAGGCCTTCCACCTATTCTTGCTATCTGCAGTCAGTTCAGATATAACCCCACCCCTTGATAATGATGCATACTTAGCATAGTTCTGGTGTCAGTCTTGCTAGTACTTTGGATGAGTACGCACCGCTGCTTTGCTTTATCTTTCCCCCTCGATACGATTCTGAGTTCAGACGATGGAGCCAAGGAGATGGAGTATGCCGGAGACGACTACTACGCCACCGTAGGAGCCTACTACTACGTGGAGGCAGCCCCCGACCAGCAGTAGGATAGGAGGTTCCCCGGCAGGAGGCCTCACCACTTTCGATCCGTGTTATGTTTGTGCTAGCCTTCTTAAGGCAAAACTTGTTTAACTTATGTCTGTACTCAGATATTATTTGCTTCCGCTGACTCATGCTTGTCGAGCTTTGTATTTGAGCCCTCGAGGCCCCTGGCTTGTAATATGAAGTTGTATGACTTTAACTTGTGTCTAGAGTTGTGTTGTGATATTGATTAGTGAGTCCTGATCTTGGTCGTATGCATTGCGTGTATGTTTAGCGTCTAGTCGAAATTGGGGGTGTCACATGAAGATATGCAAGAGGCAAAGAAATCTATGAAAGAAAAAGGTATTAAAGCTGGAGATGTTAAGAATCTACCACCTATTGAATAAATACATGGTCTTGATAACCCGACACAGGTAGTAGAGTTAAATTCTCTTCGTAGATTTGAGGAAAGCGATATTCCTTATAATAAGTCTGCTAGCCAATGCTTGGATGAGTTTGATAACTTTGTTATTAAGCAAGAAAATTTCAATGGCTATGTTAGTAGACAATTGAAACAGAATGCTTTCATGCTTGATAACTTAGGTGATTATATGAGTAGAACTATCAATGATCTTAAGCTCATTAGTAAACATGCCTCCATGGTGACTACTCAAGTAGAACAAGTACTTAAAGCACAAAATGATTTTCTTAATGAGATGAATAGTAAGAACAATGATCATTCTGTTAAAGTTGTGACTAGAGGTGGTAGAATGACTCAGGAACCTTTGTATCCTAAGGGCCATCCTAAGATAATTGAGACAGATTCTCAAAGGAGTAATACAAATGCACCTAGTTATTCCTGTAATAAGAGGAAAAGGGATAATGATACAACTTTGCATGCTGCTAGTGAACCTCTTATAGATACACCTGAAAACCTAAATGATATTTCTGTTTCTGATGCTGAGACACAATGTGGTGAGGAACATGAGCCTAGTGATAATATTAATGATGATGTTCATGTTGATGCTCAACCTAGTAATGATAATGATGTGGAGATTGAACCTGATGTTGATCTTGATAACCCACAACCTAAGAATAAAAGATATGACAAAAGAGATTTGGTTGCTAGGAAGCATGGTAAAGAAAGGGAACCATCGGGTCAGAAACCCATGCCCTTTCCTCCTAAACCATCCAAGAAAAAGGATGATGAGGATTTTGAGCGCTTTGTTGAAATGCTTAGACCTGTCTTTTTGCGTATGTGCTTGACTGATATTCTGAAAATGTCCCCTTATGCTTAGTACATGAAAGATATTGTGACTAATAAAAGAAAGATACCGGAAGCTAAGATTTCCAAAATGGTTGCTAATTATACTTTTAAGGGTGGAGTACCAAAGAAATTAGGAGATCCAGGAATACCAACTATACCATGCTCTATTAAAGGGAATTATGTTAAAACTACTTTATGTGATTTGGGAGCTGGTGTTAGTGTTATGCATTTCTCTTTATATCATAGACTTGATTTGAACAAGTTGACACCTACTCAAATCTCTTTGCAAATGGCTGATAAATCAACTGCTTTACCCATCGGTATTTGTGAGGATGTGCCTATCATAGTTCCAAATGCTACTATCTTAACGGACTTTGTTATTCCTTGTATCCCTAAGGACGACAGTATGTCGATCATCCTAGGTAGACCCTTTTGAATGCTGCAGGGGCTGTTATTGATTGCAACAAGGGCAATGCCACTTTTCATATTAATGGTAATGATCATACGGTATAGTTTCCGAAGAAACAACCTCAAGTTCATAGTATCAACTCCATCGAAAAAAATTCGACGTTTATTATTGGAGACTTTGAATTCCATCTTCCTACTGTCAACAAGAAATATGATATACTTATTGTTGGGGACATGCATATCCCCATTGAGGTGACTTAGTGATATTCGAAAATTCTTCGGTTTCATGTTATTGAAAAGAAGTTTGTTAATAAGACTTGATCAACCTTATTGATGAATTCCTTTTGATAAGCATGATATGGATGAATTTAGAAAGCACAAATTTTTGTACCCAACTTTTACTTTCTGTTAGTTAGAGTAAATAAAGTAAAAATTCTATTATTTTTCCGTTTTTTGAGTTTTCCGTGCAATAGAAAAATGACCTGAAAATAAAAGTTCTTCAAATGTCCTGAAAATGTAGTATGGTTTTTTCTGGAATATTTAAAAATATCTGGCGCCGAGCACACAGCAGGGGGTTGCACCAGTGTGTCACAAGCCCACAGGGCGCGGCCACCCCTGCTACCTCTTGAGCTCGCGTTGGTTTTCCCTTGAAGAGGAAAGGGTGATGCAGCAAAGTAGATAGGTATTTCCCTCAGTTGATGAGAACCAAGGTATAAATCCAGTAGGAGGAACGAGAAAGTCACCAATAGATGCACCTACACAAACAATTAAACTCTTGCACCCAACGCTATAAAGGGGTTGCCAATCCCTTCACGGTTATTTGCAAGGATTAGATCCGATAGAGATAGATGTAAACGAGAACGAAAAGTAAAAGGTAAATAAATTGCAGCAAATTATTTTTAGTGTTTTTGGTTTATAGATCTGAAAATATATTATGGAGAGTAGAACCAGGGGCCATAGGTTTCACTAGAGGCTTCTCTCTTGAAGGAAAATATCATGGTGGGTAAACAAATTACTGTCAAGCAATTGATAGAAAAGCGAATAATCATGTAGTTATCCAAGGCAATGATCATGCATATAGGCATCACATCCGTGTCAAGTAGATCAAAATGATTCTGCATCTACTACTATTACTCCACACATCGACCGACTCCTGCCTGCATCTAGAGTATTAAGTTCATTAAGAACAGAGTAACGCATTAAGTAAGATGACATGATGTAGAGGGATAAACTCAAGCAATATGATGAAAACCCCATCTTGTTACCCTTGATGGCAACAATACAATACGTACCTCGCTACCCCTACTATGTCACTGGGTGAGGACACCGTAAGATTCAACCCAAAACCAAGCACTTCTCCCATTGCAAGAATTACCAATCTAGTTGGACAAACCAAACTAATAACTCGAAGAGACTTACAAGGATATGAAATAATGCATATAAGAATTCAGAGAAGATTCAAATAAGATTCATGGATAATCTGAACATAAACCCACAATGCATCGGATCTTGACAAACACACCACAAAAGAGTATTACATCGGATAGATCTCCATGAAGATCATGAAGAACATGGTATTGAAGATCAGAGATAAAGAAGAAGCCATCTAGCTAATAGCTATGGGCCTGTAGGTCTGTGGTGGACTACTCACGCCTCATCGGAGGGGCAATGGAGTTGATGTAGATGCGCTCCGTGATCGAAAACCACTCCGATAGATTACTGAGAAAGGCTCCAAGATTGGATCTCTCGGGAACGGAGGCTTATGGCGGTGGAAAAGTATTTGTGTGCTCCCTTTGGTGTTGGGCGAATATTTGGGTATTTATAGGACGAAGAATAGGGTTAAGAGACCTGCCAAGAGACGGCAAGCTTGCCAGGCGCGGCTAGGGGGGTGGTCGCACCTACCAGGCTTGTGATCTCCTGGTAGATCCCATGGCGTGCACTCCAAGCTTGGTGGATTTGTTTCCTTCCTAGAAAAATCATTCTGAAGATTTTATTCCGTTTGGAATCCGTTTAATATTCCTTATCTGCAAAACTCAATAACAAGGAAAAAATAGAAACTTGCACTAGCCTCTATATTAAGAGGTTAGTCCCAAAAATAATATAAAATAGCATATAAATGCATATAAAACATCCAAAACATATAATATAATAGCATGACATCATCAAAAATTATAGATACGTTGGAGACGTATCTGCATCCCCAAGCTTAATTCCTGCTCGTCCTTGAGTAGGTAAATGAGAAAAACAGAAATTTTGATGTGAAGTGCTACCTATCATATTTATCCATGTAATATTCTCCATTGTGGCATGAATATTCGGGTCCATAAGACTAAAAATCAAAAGCTTAATATTGATATAAAAACAATAACATTTCAAGCATATTAGCAAAGCAATTATATCTCTTTATAATATGATGGCAAAAGAAATTTATTCGTACAATATCATATGGTCTTGCTATGCTCCATCTTCCCCACACAAAGTATTTATATCATACACAACCCCGATGACAAGTCAAGAAATTGTTTTTACACTTTTATTTTCTCAAAAAAATTCAACTCTCACGTAATACATGAGCATGAGCCATGGATATAGCACTATATGTGGAATAGAATATGGTGGAGGTTGTCAAGGAAAGCGAGAAAATAGTCTCACCATCAACTAGGCGTATCAACGGGCTATGGAGATGCCCATCAATAGATACCATTGTGAGTGAGTAGGGATTGACATGCAACGGATGCGCTAGAGCTATAAGTGTATGAAAGATCAAGAGGAAACTAAGTGGGTGTGCATACAACTTGCTTGCTCATGAAGGCCTCGGGCAATTTCAGGAAGCCCATTATTGGAATATACAAGCCAAGTTATATAAAGAAAAATTCCCACTAGTATATGAAAGTGAAAAAATAGGAGACTCTATCATGAAGATCATGGTGCTACTTTGAAGCACAAGTGTGGAAAAATATAGTAGCAATTTCCCTTCTCTCTTTTCTCTCTTTTTTTGTGGGCATCTAAAGCCTCTTTTTTTATTTGGGCTTCGCTGGCCTCTTTTATTTTTAATAAGGTTCGGAATCTCATCCCCACTTGTGAGGGAATCATAGCTTCCATCATCCTTTCCTCACATGGGACATGCTCTAATAATGATAATCATCACACTTTTATTTACTTACAACTCAAAAGAACGTTACAACTTGATACCTATGACAAAATATGACTCTATGTGCAATATGGAAGTAATGGTGCATGTCATAAAAGGAAACGGTGGAAGTTGCAAGGAAATATATATCGGAATGGATATGGAAATGCCATAATAGGTAGGTATGGTGGCTGTTTTGAGGAATGTATATGGTGGCTATTTTGAGGAAGGTATATGGTGGCCGTTTTGAGGAAGGTGGATTTGTTGTACCGGTGAAAGTTGAGCGGTACTAGAGAGGCTAGCAAAGGTGGAAGGGTGAGAGTGCGTATAATCCATAGACTCAACATTAGTCATAAAGAACTCATATACTTATTGCAAAATTCTATTAGTCATTGAAGCAAAGTATTAAGCGCATGCTCTAGGGGAGAGGTTGGTAGGATTAAACCATCGCGCGCTCCCGACCCTCACACAAAGGTCGACAATCAATAAACAAATCATGCTCCGACTTCCTTACATAACGGTTCACCATACGTGCATGCTATGGGAATCGCAAACATTTACACAAGTATTTTTACTAAATCGCAATGATTTCCTAACATGACTCTTAACATTACCATCTTGATATCTCAAAACTTTATGCAAGGAATCAAACTTCTCATGGTATTCAATGCACTTAATATGGAAGTCTTTATTATATGCCTCTTGGATGCCTATCATATTAGGACTAAATTCATAACCTAGACCAATTACCATGCTGTTTAGATACCCTCAAAATAATATAAGTGAGGTACAAGAGTTCAATTATTTCTATAAAACGCAAACACCATTGTGCTCTAAAAAATATAAGTGAAGCACATAGAGCAAAATTGCCTATCTCAAAAGATATAAGTGAAGCACATAGAGTATTCTAATAAATTCATGATTCAGCGTGTGTCTGTCAAAATATGTGTGCAGCAAGGATGATTGCGGCAAAGTAAGAAGCAAAGACTCATGTCGTACAAGACGCTCCAAGCAAAACACATATCATGTGGTGAATAAAAATATAGCATCAAGTAAATTTACCGATGGATTGAAGACGAAAGAGGGAATGCCTTCCGGGGCATCCCCAAGCTTAGGCTCTTTGGCATCCTTGAATATGACTTGGGGTTCCTTGGGCATCCCCAAGCTTAGGCTCTTGCCACTCCTTATTCCATAGTCCATCAAATCTTTACCCAAAACTTCAAAACTTCACAACACAAAACCTAACAGAAAAGTCGTGAGATCCGTTAGTGTAAGAATATAAATCACCACTTTAGGTACTATTGTGAACTCATTATTCATTTATATTGGTGTTATACCTACTGTATTCTAACTTCTCCATGGTTCATACCCCATGATACAACCCATAGATTCATCAAAATAGGCAAACAACTCAAAGAAAACAGAATCTATCAAAAACAGAATAGTCTGCAGCAATTTGAAAACTTCGTATGCTTATGTAACTCAAAATATTCTGAAACAACTTGGGAAATTTATATATCAATCTTGTGTAGAAATTTCAGACTTATTCGATGCTCTTAAAAATTTATAAAATTCCTGGACTGAGCGCAAAAGTTTCTGTTTTTCAGCAAGATCAAATCAACAACTACCGTAGATCACCCCAAAGGTTTTTATTGGCTCAAACACTAATTAAAAAAACAAAACACAATTATTACAGAAGTAATAATGTGGGAAACACTCAAAAACAGAAGCAAAAATAGAACAGAAAAATAAAATTGGGTTGCCTCCCAACAAGCGCTATTGTTTAACGCCCCTAGCTAGGCAAAATGCACACACTACAGGAATCAGGCACTTTGCCGTCATCCATCCTAGACGGCAAAGGCATGCATGCCGGACGGAAAGGCTTTGTTGTTCGCCAGCAGACGGCCAACTGTCCGGCTGAATAAGCCACGGTAAAGGGCGCTTTGCCGTCTACTGGCAAACGGCAAAGACCTTTGCATCTTTGCTGTCTGCCGGTGGGCGGCAAAGGGCATGGACGGCACACGTAGCAACTTAGGTCCGTTAAGGTCTTAACGGCGTGCTTTGTCGTCCGCTGGCAGACGGCAAAGACGTTAGTTCTTTGCCATCTGCCAGCTGACGGCAAAGCATCTATTTCTTTGCCGGCCTGGGTGGGTTCTTCTTTCCCGTCTGCCAGCGGATGGCAAAGAACCCACCTAGGCCAGCCTAGTGCTACCCCAGGTTGCACAGGTAGCTGCCACATGGCAGCTTTGCCGTCTGCTAGCTAACGGCAAAGACCTTTGTCGTCTGCCAGCAGACGGCAAAGTGGCTATATAGCCCCTATTTTTCTGTTTTTTCTTAAAATCATTCAATTTGACAGAATTTCACATATATATCCAACATATCAACAATACAAGTTTCCAACAATCATACCAACAATAAGTTTCAACAAGCATACCAACAATAAGTTCCAACAACATATCCAACATACAAGTTTCCAACAACATATCCAACATACAATGGTTTCCAACAACATATCCATACATACATATCCAAAACAAGTTTCCATAAACAAAAAGGAAGCACAAGTAGAAGAGTACACTCCATCAATGCATGCTTCCCCATCTATAGCAAATCTGCAAATTAGGAAAGATGAAAGTTAGAAGAAGAATAAGAAGAAGACTAGCTAGAAAAAAGAAGAAGAAGAAGAAGAAGAAGAAGAATTTATATTCTCTTTATTTTTCTCCTCTCCTCTCCTCTTCTCCAAGGTAGTAATTCCATTTTCTAGCTAACTAAGCATATCAAGTCATTTTGGAGGAAAAAATGCTAAATATAGGTCATTTTATAGCTATCCTAGGTAGAATATATCATGTTGGAGCTAAGTAAGGTTATTATGTCATTTTTGAGGAAAATAAGCTAAGTATAGGTCATTTTGGAGCTAAACCAAGGTTATTATGCCTTTTTTACCTAAGTGAGCTAATTATGTCATAAATGAACTAGCTAAGCTAATTATAGATCATTATTAAGCTATCCTAGGTAATTATGCCATTTTGTACCTAAGTGAGCTAATTATGTCATAAATGAACTAGCTAAGCTATCTATAGATCATTATTGAGCTATCCTAGGTAGTTATGCCATTTTCTAGCTAACTAAGCATATCAAGTCATTTTGGAGGAAAAAATGCTAAGTATAGGTCATTTTATAGCTATCCTAGGTAGAATATATCATTTTGGAGCTAAGTAAGGTTATTATGTCATTTTTGAGGAAAATAAGTTAAGTATATGTCATTTTGGAGCTAAACAAGGGTTATTATGCCATTTTTTACCTAAGTGAGCTAATTATGTCATAAATGAACTAGCTAAGATCATTATAGATCATTATTGAGCTATCCTAGGTAGTTATGCCATTTTGTACCTAAGTGAGCTAATTATGTCATAAATGAACTAGCTAAGCTTGCTATAGATCATTATTGAGCTATCCTTGGTAGTTATGCCATTTTCTAGCTAACTAAGCATATCAAGTCATTTTGGAGGAAAAATGCTAAGTATAGGTCATTTTATAGCTATCCTAGGTAGAATATATCATTTTGGAGCTAAGTAAGGTTATTTTGTCATTTTTGAGGGAAATAAGCTAAGTATAGGTCATTTTGGAGCTAAACCAAGGTTATTATGCCATTTTTTTACCTAAGTGAGCTAATTATGTCATAAATGAACTAGCTAAGCTAATTATAGATCATTATTGAGCTATCCTAGGTAGTTATGCCATTTTGTACCTAAGTGAGCTAATTATGTCATAAATGAACTAGCTAAGCTAGCTATAGAACACTTTGGAAAACTTACCATCATCACGGAGGTGAAGGACCGGTCGGGTTTGCGCCAGGGTGAGACGTAGAAGGATCGGTCGGGGTTGCGGCAGACACAGAAGGATCGATCGATGCTTGTCGGGAGGCACGCTGCACCAAAGATCATTTGCAAGCAATGTCTCCTGAGCATGATGCAACTCAAATGTGAATACTAGTAACCAATGACCATTCAAATGAAACTCACCATGGGTGCGATAGCAATATGGGGCATCGACGGAGGGGTCTGACCATTGTTCTGGCACACGGTCTGCACATTTTGTTTTCAAGAGTCATTCATATTAGTTAGTGATTTGGCTAATATGCAGGAGAAACTTACCACGAGGAGCTTGTATAGGGCCCGATGAGACGCGTCGTTCCGGTTCCTCTCCTCCTCCAAGAGCCTAGCCGTCCTCTCCTCCATGTCCCTCTCCCTCTGTGTCGCTTGCCTGTTTGCCTATGCCTAAAGCTCCTGGGACCTAGCCTCAATGGCGAGCTCCATTGGCCGTGGACGAGGCCTTATCTCAGGATTAGAGCTCGTCTGGCGCTTCTTGATCTTCGGGAGAGTTCTAGGACAACGTATCAGTCCATCCCCAATGGCTATTGAGCCGTGGGGCCTCCCGCCACCAGATATCATCACGAGCTCTGGATCAAAAGGACTCTGGCTCGGGTTGAAGTCCTCCCCTTTCCTCGCCTTCCCCTCATCTCTGTACCTCACGAGCTTGTTGTGGGAGGAGATGTTGCTGAAGCTCTCTGGATGATCGAGGTCATCCTCAGAGTATGCCTTGGCCTTCTTGTAAGAGGCAGTATGGGCCATGGCATAGAGGTCGAATAGAGGTGGCACCTCCTTCTTGTTTTCTCGTGCCTAAAAGAGAGGCACAAAATATTAGTTAAGGGCTCAAGATAGCATGAAGAATGAAATTGCATGAATCATGAAGCAAACCACATACCCAGTGATCCCCATACTCAAACAGGTTGGAGCTCCCTTGATGGTGTGGCACACCTCTCATTTGGGCACGCTTATCCTTGGCCTTGTTGTGTCCGGCTAGCCATTCGAGAGAGCACCACTCATCCACCAATGCCTCCCAACAGTCCATCCTATCCGCGCACCATCTCGGGGGCACCTAAGTTAGACAAGAGAAATTTCAGCGCTACGCCTACGAATCAAATCAAAGAAACTAAGTACCAGGCCTTAACAATAGATAATTACCTTCATTAACTTCTCCTTACTGAGATAATTTTTGCGGCACTTCTTCTTGGCCCTCTTAATGTTAGTCGAGGTGTAGTAGTCTCGAATAGCCTGCACCCGAGCTTGTGCCGTAAGTTCTGAAGTAGGCGCTTGCACTCGGCTTCGAGAACAACAGCCTCTTTCACCTCGTGTTCCTCAAGACACCTATCGAAGGTTAGCAATCAAATAAGACAACACTGATTAGTACAATCACTAGGTGTTGTTGATTTTTAATTCTGTAAAGGAGAAATTTCCCAAAAGCGACGGATCACAATGTCAGTCACCGTCTCGCACAAGACATGATCACAAAAGCGACGGAAATATGCCCTAGAGGCAATAAATAAAGTGTTTATTATTATATTTCCTTGTTCATGATAATCGTTTATTATCCAAGCTATAATTTTATTGATTGGAAACACATTACATGTGTGGTTAAATAGACAACACTTTGTCCCTAGTATGCCTCTAGTGAACTAGCTCGTTGGTCAAAGATGGTCAAGATTTCCTAGCCATTGACATGAGAGTCATTTGATAACGGGATCACATAATTAGGAGAATGATGTGATGGACAAGACCCAAAATACAAACGTAGCATATGATCATGTCAGTTTATTGCTACTGTTTTCTGCATGTCAAGTATATGTTTCTATGACCATGAGATCATGCAACTCACGGACACCGAAAGAGTGACTTGTGTGTATCAAACGTCGCAACGTAACTGGGTGACTATAAAGGTGCTCTACAGGTATCTCCGAGGGAGTCTGTTGGGTTGGCAAGGATCAAGACTGGGATTTGTTACTTCGTGTGATGGAGAAGTATCTCAGGGCCCACTCGGTAATACAACATCACAATAAGCCTTGCAAGCAATGTAACTAAGTGTTAGTCACGGGATCTTGTATTACGGAACGAGTAAAGAGACTTGCTGGTAATGAGGTTGAACTAGGTATAGAGATACCGACGATCGAATCTCCGGCAAGTAACATACCGAAGAAGAAAGGGAACATCATACGGGATTAACTGAATCCTTGACATAGAGGTTCAATCGATAAAGATCTTCATAGAATATGTAGGAACCAATATGGGCATCCAGGTCCCGCTATTGGTTACTGTCCATAGAGGTGTCTCGGTCATGTCTACATAGTTCTCGAACCCGCAGGGTCTGCACACTTAAGGTTTGGTGACGTTACGGTAGTATAGAGTTATGCATGGTGGTGACCGAAGGTTGTTCGGAGTCCTGGATGAGATCCCGGACGTCACGAGGAGCTCCGGAATGGTCCGGAGGTAAAGATTGATATATAGGAAGTCCTATTTTAGTTGCCGGAAAAGTTTCGGGCTCATCGGTAGTGTACCGGGAGTGCCGGTAGTGTACAGGGAGACCATCGGGAGGGGTATTTCGACCCAAGAGGCTACATGGGCTGTGGGAGAGTGAATACCAGCCCTTAGTGGGCTTGTGGAATTCCCACACAAGGCCCATGCGGCTGGGAAGAAAAGCCCAAAGACAAAAAGGTGGAAAAGGCAAAAAGGCAAAAATAAGGAGGGGTCCTAGTCCTACTAGGATTGGAGGAGGAATCCTCCTCTCCTCTTTGTTTGGCCGAAGCCTAGGTGGCTTGGCCCTTGGGCCAAGCCTCCTCCTCTCTTCCTCTTAAATATACTAGAGGTTTTAGGGTTTTTGCACTAGATTTTCAGCCACGTGCTACCCGTTCCTCTAGTGCATAGTTTCTCCTCTAGATCGGTTTTCTACAGTGCTTAGGCGAAGCCCTGCCGGAATTGCTCCACCACCATCGCCACGGTGCCATCACGCTGCCGGAGAACTCGTCTACCTATGCACTCCCTCTTGCTGGATCAAGAAGGCGGAGATCGTCATCAAGCTGTACGTGTGGTGAACGCGGAGGTGTCGTCCGTTCGTTGCTTGATCGGGACGGATCGTGATTGGATCGCGGGACGCTCGGCGATTTGGATCACGAAGACGTTCGACTACACCAACCGTGTTTCTTAACGCTTCCTTCTTAGCAATCTACAAGGGTATGTAGATCCACTCTCCCTCTCGTAGATGCTCATCACCATGGATAGGTATTGCCTGAGCGTAGGAAAAAATATGTTTCCCATGCGACGTTCTCCAACAGTGGCATCATGAGCTAGGTCTATGTGTAGATGAGATCTCGAGTAGAACACAAAGAGTGTGGAATTGTTTCACAGTTGACACCGCCCGGAACACCATAGCGTAATGGTGTGTCCGAACATCGTAATCGAACCTTATTAGATATGGTGCGTTCTATGATGTCTCTTGCTGATTTGCCACTATCGTTTTGGGGTTATGCATTAGAGACAGCTGCATTCACTTTAAATAGGGCACCATCGAAATCCGTTGAGACGATGCCATATGAACTATGGTTTGGCAAGAGGCCAAAGTTGTCGTTTCTTAAATTTTGGGGATGTGATGCTTATGTCAAAAAGCTTTCGCCTGAAAAGCTAGAACCCAAAGCGGAGAAATGCGTCTTCATAGTATACCCGAAAGAGACAGTCGGGTATACCTTCTATCTGAGATCCGAAGGCAAATTGTTTGTCGCTAAGAACGGAACATTTCTTGAGAAAGAGTTTCTCTCGAAAGAATTGAGTGGGAGGAAAATAGAGCTTGATGAAGTTATTGAACCTTTACTTCAACCAGAAAGTAGCACAGTGCAGAAAGATGTTTCTATGGAATCTACGACAGTTGAAGAGGAAGTTAATGATGATGATCATGAAGCTTCGGATCAAGCTGCTATTGAACCTCGTAGGTCGACAAGGGCGCGTACTGCTCCTGAGTGGTACGGCAACCCTGTCTTGGAGGTCATGTTGTTGGACAACAATGAACCTACGGGCTATGGAGGAGCGGTGATGGGCCCGGATTGCAAGAAATGGTTAGAGGCCATGAAATCCAAAATGGGATCCATGTATGAAAACAAAGTATGGACTTTGGAAGTATTACCTGAAGGGCGAAAGGCCATTCAGAACAAATGGATCTTTAAGAAGAAGACAGACGCAGACGGCAATGTCACCGTCTATAAAGCTCGACTTGTGGCAAAGGGTTTTCACAAGTTCAAGGAGTTGACTATGATGAGAGCTTCTCACCCATAGCGATGCTTAAATCTGTCAGAATCATGTTGGCAATAGCTGCTTATTTCGACTCTGAAATTTGGCAGATGGATGTCAAAACAGCGTTCCTCAACGGTTTCCTTGAGGAAGAGTTATATATGATGCAACCAAAAGGTTTTGTCGATCCAGAGAATGCTGACAAAGTTTGCAAACTCCAGTGATCCATTTATGCGCTGGTGAATGCATCTCGGAGTTGGAATAAGCGTTTTGATGAGGTGATCAAAGCGTTTGAGTTTATACAAGTTTATGGAGAAGCTTGTATTTACAAGAAAGTGAGTGGGAGCTTTATAGAATTTCTAATATTATATGTGGATGACATATTGCTGATTGGAAACAATATAGAAATGCTAGAAAGCGTGAAGGAATATTTGAACAAGAGATTTTCAATGAAGGACCTAGGAGAAGCTGCTTTCATATTAGGCATTAAGATCTATAGAGATAGATCGAGACGCTTAATAGCACTTTCAAAGAGCACATACCTTGATAAAGTTTTTAAGAAGTTCAAAATGGATCAGTCCAAGAAGGGGTTCTTGCCTGTGTTACAAGGTGTGAAGTTGAGTAAGACTCAATGCCTAGTGACTGCAGAAGATAGAGAAAAGATGAGTGTCATCCCCTATGCTTCAGCCATAGGCTCTATCATGTATGCAATGTTGTGCACAAGACCCGATGTCAGCCTTGCCATAAGTATGGCCGGAAGGTTTCAAAGTGATCCTGGAATGGAGCACTTGGCAGCGGTCAAGAATATCCTTAAGTACCTGAAAAGGACTAAGGAAATGTTTCTCGTTTATGGAGGTGATGAAGAGCTCGCCGTAAAGGGTTACGTCGATGCAAGCTTTGACACTGATCCAGATGACTCTAAGTCACAAACCGGATACGTATTTATTTTCAACGGGGGAGCAGTAAGCTGGTGCAGTTCCAAGCAAAGTGTAGTAGCCGATTCTACGTGCAAAGCGGAGTACGTCGCAGCCTCGGAGGCCGCGAAGGAAGGTATCTGGATGAAGCAGTTCATGACAGATCTTGGAGTAGCACCCAGTGCACTGAATCCAATGAACCTGTTCTGTGACAACACTGGTGTCATTGCTCTGGCCAAGGAACCAAGGTTTCACAAGAGGACCAGACACATAAAGCAACACTTCAACTCCATCCGCGATTACATCTAGGAAAAGGACATAAATATTTCAAAGTGCACACGGATCTGAATGTTGCAGACCCGTTGACTAAACCTCTTCCAAGGTCTAAACATGGTCAACACCAGAACTGCATGGGTGTTCAATTCATTACAATGTAAATCACCTAGTGATGTGAACTAGATTATTGACTCTAGTGCAAGTGGGAGACTGTTGGAAATATGCCCTAGAGGCAATAAATAAAGTGTTTATTATTATATTTCCTTGTTCATGATAATCTTTTATTATCCACGCTATAATTGTATTGATTGGAAACACATTACATGTGTGGGTAAATAGACAACACTTTGTCCCTAGTATGCCTCTAGTGAACTAGCTCGTTGGTCAAAGATGGTCAAGGTTTCCTAGACATTGACATGAGATGTCATTTGATAACGGGATTACATCATTAGGAGAATGATGTGATGGACAAGACCCAAACTACAAACGTAGCATATGATCGTGTCAGTTTATTGCTACTGTTTTCTGCATGTCAAGTATATGTTTCTATGACCATGAGATCATGAAACTCTCGGACACCGGAAGAGTGCCTTGTGTGTATCAAACGTCGCAACATAACTGGGTGACTATAAAGGTGCTCTACAGGTATCTCCGAGGGTGTTTTTTTGTTCGCATGGATCAAGACTGGGATTTGTTACTCCATGTGACGGAGAGGTATCTCAGGGCCCACTCGGTAATACAACATCACAATAAGCCTTGCAAGCAATGTGACTAAGTGTTAGCCACGGGATCTTGTATTACGGAACGAGTAAAGAGACTTGCCAGTAACGATGTTGAACTAGGTATAGAGATACCGACGATCGAATCTCGGGCAAGTAACATACTGAAGAACAAAGGGAACATCATACCGTATTAACTGAATCCTTGACGTAGAGGTTCGACCGATAAAGATCTTTGTAGAATATGTAGGAACCAAGATGGGCATCCAGGTCCCGCTATTGGTTATTGGCCGTGGAGGTGTCTCGGTCATGTCTACATAGTTCTCGAACCCGCGGGGTCTGCACACTTAAGGTTTGGTGACGTTACGGTAGTATAGTGTTATGCATGGTGGTGACCGAAGGTTGTTTGGAGTCCTGGATGAGATCCCCGACATCACGAGGAGCTCCGGAATGGTCCTATTTTGGTCGCCGAAAAAGTTTCGGCTCATCAGTAGTGTACCAGGAGTGCCGGTAGTGTACCGGGAGACCATCGGGAGGGGTATTTCGACCCAAGAGGCTACATGGGCTGTGGGAGAGTGAATACCATCCCTTAGTTGGCTGGTGGAAGTCCCACACAAGGCCCATGCAGCTGGGAAGAAAAGCCCAAAGAGAAAAAGGTGGGAAAAGGCAAAAAGGCAAAAATAAGAAGGAGTCCTAGTCCTACTAGGATTGGAGGAGGAATCCTCCTCTCCTCTTGGTTCGGCCGAAGCCTAGGTGGCACGGCCCTTGGGCCAAGCCTCCTCCTCTCTTCCTCTTATATATACTAGAGGTTTTAGGGTTTTTGCACTAGATTTTCAGCCACGTGCTACTCATTCCTCTAGTGCATAGTTTCTCCTCTAGATCGGTTTTCTGCAGTGCTTAGGCGAAGCCCTGCCGGAATTGCTCCACCACCATCGCCGCGGCACCGTCACGCTACCGGAGAACTCATCTACCTCTCCGCTCCCTCTTGCTGGATCAAGAAGGCAGAGATCGTCATCAACTGTACATGTGGTAAACGCGGAGGTGCCGTCCGTTCGTTGCTTGATCGGTACGGATCGTGATTGGATCACGAGACGCTCGGCGATTTGGATCGCAAAGACGTTCGACTACACCAACCGTGTTTCTTAATGCTTCTCGCTTAGCGATCTACAAGGGTATCTAGATCCACTCTCCCTCTCGTAGATGCTCATCACCATGGATAGGTCTTGCATGAGCATAGGAAAAAATTTGTTTCCCATGCGACGTTCTCCAACAGTCATGTGGGACGAAGACTCTGGGACCCGAGTCTCCTGGGACAAAGACTCTGGGACCAGAGTCTCCTGGGATGAAGGCTCGGTGACCCGAGGCTCGTCGACCCGAGGCTCATGGACCGGAGTCCGAGACAGGTCCAAGTCAGACGGGTCCACCTGAGACGGAGCACTCCTGTGGTCGGGAGAATCAGCTGGGGGTGGCGGCAAGGAAGGCGCAGCAGCCTTCCTACCGCTAGAAGCTCTCTTCGTCTTCCCCAGACCTCTCCTGGTCGAAGAAGAAGCGCCCGCTGGTGTCTGCATGCAGTATACCAGCGCTCTCCAGAGTTGCGGGGGTGGAATAATAGCACCCCTCCCAGCACGCACCGAGGAAGGAGGCTCGGAGCGCTCTCGACCCGAGCCCACCATCTGTCAACACCTGCAATGACAAAGAGTGAACGAAATTAGTTCAACATAAAAAAATTGGATACCTAATAACATGAACTAATTGATAGTATATATGTACATAATAATAATTGAATACCTCACATTACTAATATTAATCTTCATCCTCTATATATGCTCCGGGATCAATAAATGCATAATCATCATCACTATCAGTAATAACGTGCTCATCAACATCATCAATAAATTCATCAACATGTGGAAGGCCTCTATGTAATCGGCAAGCATTGTCAGGTCATCCGCAGTAGTAACCTCTTCTTGTTCTGTCTCTTCTTGTTCCGCTCAGGGGTGAAGTCGGGTTCACTGTCGCTATCGGCCTCAATGTTCTGGGGTGAAGTAGAGCGGTTCTTGAAACGTTTCTTGGAAACATGTGTTTCTTGGAAGAATTCTCCTTCATATGTGTCTGGGTTAATGTGAGGTTCATAATCATCTTCATTGAAGGGAGGTGGTCAAAAATGTGGCGGCACATCATAAACGACATCCCAACCTTTCAAATTTGGATCCGTTTGGCAGGCCCACGGTAGATAGAAAACTTGGGTCACCTGTTGAGCCGTAATATAGACATCGAGAACATCTAAATGGGTGCTTTATTTGATTTCGACTAGCCCTATATGTTCATGAGTCCTTCTAGTCTCCTTTGGCTGGAACCAATAACATTTGAAGACTATGACGTTTGGTGGGTTTTCACCAAAGAATGTAAGTTCATAAATTGCTTCAACTCTTCCATAATACTCGACCCCTCCTTCGTCGACAGCGGAGACACAACAATTTGTAGACTTTCGGTCGGCCATAGATAGCTCTTTGCCAAAAGTACGAAAGTGATGCCCGTTGATGTCGTATTTGTCAAATGAACGGACCTTATAATCAAAACCATTAGCAACTTGTCTTAATTCGGAGTCCATAGACTCTGCATTAGCCTACAAGTTTAATATGAAAGGATTGTTGCATTAGCCGTAAACTAGGCGAAGAAATGAAATCTTCTAATTAATGGAAATTACCGTTTGCTTGAACCAAGAGATTAAACCGGGATAGCCGCCTCCATGCTTTGCCAGAAGCTCATACTCTTCGATGGAATCCTTTTGGATCACCGCTCCATCCGAGAATTTGGCGACGTATCAATTGTATCACATATCCAGGAATAAGAGCATTTCAAAGGAATTAGAAGTTGCGAAACAATGTACTGAGAACTTACTCGATGTACGACCGCACTTCTGTTAGGTTGTTGAAGATATACAACGAAATGGTCTGCCATTCTTCGACATCCAATGCTATTGATTTCGATGCACCGGCTGGTGCGAGCTTCCCTTTGAATAGGCTAAGGTTGGATTGACCTTTTTTCACGGTTGCCATCATTGTACCGAGGCTTCGGATTATGCAAATGACGATTCTTGGCTTTGTAGTGTGATGTCACGAAGTTTGCCGCCTCCTCGGTAATGAATGCATCGGCCATCAATGCTTCAACTCTACATTTATTTTTACATTTTGCTCAAAGCGTCCTCTCCATCCTCTCAGTTGCGAAGCACCAACGATTTTGCATGGGCCCCCAATCTTGCCTCGGTCGGGAGATGCAAAATCAAATGCTGCATTGGATTAAAGAAGCCCAGTGGAAAGATCTTTTCTAACTTGTAGATCAACTTCGGCGCCAACTCTTCCAGTTCGTCTAGCACGTCAGGCGATAGTTCTTTCGCACAAATAGCACGGAAGAAATAGCTCAGCTCTACTAGTACTAGCCATTCATCCTTAGGGATAAAGCCACGCAACATCACCGGCATTACCCGCTCAAACCATATGTGCCAATCATGACTCTTGAGACCAAATATTTTCAATTTGTCAAGACTCGTTCCCCTCTTTAGATTCGCTGCATACCCATCGGGGAACATCAACTGCATTTTCACCCACAAGATCATTTCCCTCATAGCTAGCCTTCCAAGATTGAACCATGCCTTTGGCTTCCTCCAGTTCTTCTTTCCTTTCGGTTGTCGAATGTTTTGTAACGGTCTATCACATAGAGCCTCCTGGTCGACTCTAGCCTTAGGATTATCCTTCGACTTCCCCTCTATGCCGAACAATGTACCAAAAAGGGCCTCCGTGATATTCTTTTCAGTGTGCATCACGTCGATGTTGTGTGTGAAAAAGAAGTCTTTAAAGTAAGGCAGATCCCACAAAAATATCTTGTGAGTCCAGGCGTGTTTTGTATTATACCCTTTAAAATACCCTGGATGATCGGGATCCGGCTCGAGAGCGTTTATCTGATCCAGGATCTGTTGGCCGTTCAACGCAGGTGGTGCAGTGTTTTTGACAACTCTACCTTTGATGAAATTCTTCTTGTCTTTTCTGAACTTATGGTCAGGATCCAGGAACTGTCTATGCATGTCGAAGCAAGAAAACTTGCGACCCGCCTCCAGCCAACGGAGCTGAAGAGTTGCCTTGCATGTGGGGCACGGAAACCTTCCATGCACACACTAGCCAACGAATAGCACATACGCCGGCAAGTCATGCATCGAGTACATGTACCACACATGCATTTTGAAGTTCTTTTTTGTAGCGGCGTCGTATGTCTTGATCCCATTATCCCAGGCTTCTTGCAATTCATCCTTAAGCGGTTGCATGTACACATTCATATTATTCCCTAGATATTTGGGCCCTGGAATTATCAACGTCAGGAAAATGTTCTTTCTTTTCATAATCTCTCCGGGGGGAGATTGAGTGGAATGAAAAATACAGGCCAACAACTGTATTGTGCTGCCGTCATACCATACACATTGAAACCATCCATGTTGATGGCAACTCGAGGATGCCTTGGATCTGCCGCTTTATCCTTGTGTAATGCATCGAAGTGCTTCCATGCAAAAGCATCTGAAGTGTATCCCAACATCGGATTCCCATCTGCATCTAGTTCTGTTCTTTTCCCCAATTTATGCCATGTCATCTGTCTGGCTGTCTCTTCGACCATGAAAAGACGTTGAAGTCTTGGTATGATTGGCAGATACCGAAGAACATTAATGGGGATTTTGGTCTGACTCTTCTCAACCATACCGTTATCTACCAGAACATACCTGGAAGCATTGCAAATGGGGCAATAGTTCAAGCCCGCATACTCAAGCCTAAATAAAGCACATCCAATCTCACAGGCATCTATCTTCTCATAGGGCATCTTAAGTGCACGTAGGATTTTGTCCGACTGGTATAGGTTTGGTGGCAATACATGGCCTTTGGGTAGAAAGCGTTCAAATATCGTCATCATCGCATCATAGCATTCTCTGCCCAAGTTGAACTGAGCCTTCAGAGCCATTCCTTGCCCGATGGCATCCATCTGACAAAGCTCAGTGTGCTCGTGGAGAGGACGTTTTGAAGACTCCAACATTTCATAAAAGGCCTTTGTAGATTCCTCCATCTCATCGTCCAAATCCCGAGCATCATCAAAGTCTTGCACCATGTCTTCGATCCCAGTACCATGCTCGTCGGTGCGACGACAAACCACCTCAGCTATGGCACGTTGGGAAGACTCACATGAAATGTCCAGACCGTATAATTAGGAGTAAAACCCCACTTCTGCAAGTGTTTGATCATTTCAAACTCTGACTTCTTCTTACAGTTGTCGCAATTGACACAAGGGCACCAGGTTGTTTTCTGTTCATTTGCAAATGCGACTCTCACAAACTCCTTGGATTTTGTTATCCATTCACGGGTCATGCGTTTCTGACTAGTGTGACCAGTGTACATCCACCCACGATCACTCATCTTGCCTAACTACTGGACACACAAAAAATATATACATAATTCAGCAAACCATATTCATCAGTTAATAGAGTGTGTCAGTTTTATTACGTCGATGCAACCTAGACGTTAGTAGGTAAAGATAGGTCCTAATCCCACCCGATTATGTGTAGATTGGGTTCGTTTTCCCATGCTCTGCTCCGGATCCGACGCACAATTTCGGCAGCACCTCCCCGCTGTTCTCCTGATACACGTCTCGGCAATAAGCAGAGAGGATGTGTACCTAGAGAACAACAGGGAAGCACTGACGAAATTCTGCATCGGATCTAGAGCAGAGCATATGGGAAAACGAACCCAATCTACACATACTCGGGTTGACCATGGATAACGTTGGACAATTCGAAAGAATCACGGTTATAAATATGCTTATGAATGCATACTTATAGATGCAACCCTTTCGAATGGGAGACGCATAGTGGTCACGCATACTGATGATTGAAGACACCTATAGCTAGCAAGTTTCATCGGCACGAAGACCGGAACAGAGGAAATGAAGGGGGCAAGAGGAGATGTCATTTGTGCTCACCCACGAACGCAGGGGCGGAGCTCGTCGAACGCACGGGGAGGTCGTCGAACACCAGACCCTCGCAGCGACGAAACAACTGCACATTTAAATCCACCTGATCAACATAAATATGATGTTTATATAACAAAATCGAAAAATATATGACCTAACTCATAATTCACAGATATATGACCCGTGTCATGTCGGGGTCGGGGTGTCGGGGGTGTCGTGTTGGGGTCGGGGTGTCGGGGGTGTCGTGTCGGGTTTGGGGTGTCGGGGGTGTCGTGTCGGGGTCGGGGTGTCGGGGGTGTCGTGTCGGGGGTGTCGTGTCGGGGTAGGGGTGCTGTGTCGTGGTCGGGGGTGCCGTGTCGGGGTGTCGTGTTGGGATCGGGGTGTCGGGGGTGTCGTGTCGGGGTCGGGGTGTCGGGGGTGCCGTGTCGGGGTCGGGGTGTTGGGGGTGCCGTGTCGGGGTCAGGGTGTCGGGGGTGTCGTGTCGGGGTCGGGGTGTCGGGGTGTCGTGTCGGGGTCGGGGTGTCGGGGGTGTCGTGTCGGGTTGGGGTGTTGTGTCGTGGTCAGGGGTGCCGTGTTGGGGTGTCGGGGTGTTGTGTCGGGGTCGGAGTGTCGGGGGTGTCGTGTCGGGGTCGAGGTGTCGGGGGTGCCGTGTTGGGGTGTCGTGTCGGGGGTCGGGGTGTTGATGGTGTCGTGTCGGGGTCGATCCTCGACTCCTTTTCCCCTCGATCCTCAACCCCCGACAATCTAAATAAACCTAAACTAAATCTAGGGGTGTCGGGGGTCTCGGGGGTATCGGGGGTGTCGTGTCGGGGTCGGGGTGTCGAGGGTGTCGTGTCGGGGTAGGGGTGTTGTGTCACGGTTCGGGGTGCCGTGTCGAGGTGTCGGGGTGTCATGTCGGGGGTCAGGGTGTCGTGTCGGGGTCGGCGTGTCGGGGATGTCGTGTCGGGGTCGGGGTGTCGGGGGTGTCGTGTCGGGGTCGGGGGTGCCGTGTCGGGGCGTCGGGGTGTCGTGTCGGGGGTCGCGGTGGCGGTGGTGTCGTGTCGGGGTCGACCCTCAACTCCTTTTCCCCTCGATCCTCGACCTAGCTAAACTAAATCTAAACAAAATCTAAACCTAGCTAAACTAAATCTAAATAAACAGAAAAAACAGAAAAGAAATCACCTTAGGGTTTGACGGTGCGGTTCCGGCGGCAGGGCGGGGCGGCGCGGCGCCGGTGGTGGGGCGGAAGGGGTGGCGCGGCGCGGCTCCGACGGTGGTGCGCGGCACGGCTCCGGCGGTGGGGCAGGGCAGCGCGGCGGCCACGGCCTGCGTTCGCTAGGAGGGGCGGCCGGGGCGGGGCGGCCGGCGACGAGGCGAGCATTGGTGGGCGGGGCTGGCCGGTGGCGGCGGGGGCTCCGGGGGGTGACGCGGGGGGCGGCGGCTCGGGGTGGGGCGACGGGGCGGGCGGCGAGGGGCGGGGCTGGTGAGGTGAGGGGACAGAGAGAGGTGGGGCGACAGGGCGGGCGGCAAGGGGCGGGGCTGGCTGGCGGCGGTGGCTGCTCAGGGGGGTAGCGCAGGGGCGGCGGCGGCTCGGGCAATAGGGGACGGCATGGGTGAGGTGAGGGAGAGAGAGAGAGGGGTGGGCGCGGGGGTTAGGTAGGTTAATCTCTTTGCCATCTGGTAGCAGACGGCAAAGAGACTAGCTAGTGGGGTGGGGCTGGGGGGACGGACGTTACTTCTTTGCCGTCTGCTAGCAGACGGCAAAGAAGCTTTGCCGCGTGGAAGGAGACGGCAAAGAAGATGTCCGTTAGCTAATACCCGTTAGTGGGACACCCTTCCTCTTTGCCGTCTGCTAGCTAAAGGCAAAGCTAGTTTGTCGTCCGCTGGCAGGCGACAAAGAACTAGCAGATGGCAAAGAGCTTCTTTGCCGTGAGCTAGTTCTTTGCCATCTGCTTTCTGGAAACTGATGGCAAATAGTTGCTTTGCCGTCTGCCAGCTGACAGCAAAGAAATGGCAGACGGCAAATTTGCTGTTTCCAGTAGTGAAAAGATCTAGGTATTGTCATCTTTGGTATGCAATTCCTCAGTTGCACACTTATAAGCCATAGGTGATCCATTGTTCTTATCAATAATAATTCTCCTAGGCAAAGAGTCAAGAGATTTAATGGTGTCAATTGGTTCCTTAATAATATTGAAAAGGCTAGGGTGAATACCTATCATCTTGAGATCTTCACTAGAAGATTCACTCTTATTTTTAGGAACATAAAACTTTTTGGCAGACTTAGGAGGGATAGGTGTAGGGGTAGTTTGAACCAAGGCAAAAGCAGATCCCAAGTTGGTAATAATGTCCTCTAGCTTGCCAGCTCTAGAGGAATCTTATTCCAATTTTTCATTAACTATGGGTTACATTTCCTTTAGATTTTTTAATGTAACTCCTACTTTATATCCGTATTGAGTAATGTGATTATGAATCTTTTTATCCAAGTTTTCAATAAGCTCAGCCGTAGCAACCTTTTTTCAATTATATTAAGCCTCTGCATCACATGTTCCAAGGTCAAGTTTGTTCCGTTAACCATGATTGGGGGTGAACCTACCAAATTTATCATAGCGCTATAAGAGTTAAAGGTATGACTTCCCAAGAAATTCCCTCCCATGATGGTATCTAGAACATATCTATTCCATGGAGTAATACCCACGTAAAATTGCGAAGAAGAATGGTAGAAGATTGCTTACAAATAGATCTATTTTGAGCATTGTAAATTCTATAGCAAGCATCTTTTAAGTTTTCTCCCTCCCTTTGATTGAAATTAAGAACCTCATACTCGGAAGTATTAGCTATAGTGGTAAGGCTAGCCATGAGTTCAAGCAATCCAACACACGAGCACGAAAAAGGCAAACAAAAAAGGGGGACTAAAAGACAAATCTTTTTGGTATTTTCTGAAAATCGTTTTAGAATTGGGGGAGAGGAAAATGAGAGACAAATGGAAAATAATATAAATGCAAGAGATAAGTTTGTGATGGGTACTTGGTAGTCTTGATCTTGACTTGCTATGTATCCTCCCCGGCAACGTCGCCAGAAATCCTTCTTACTACCTCTTGAGCTTGCGTTGGTTTTCCCTTGAAGAGGAAAGGGTGATGCAGCAAAGTAGATAAGTATTTCCCTCAGTTGATGAGAACCAAGGTATCAATCCAGTAGGAGGAACAAGCAAGTCACCAATGGATGCACCTACACAAACAATCAAACTCTTGCACCCAATGCTATAAACGGGTTGTCAATCCCTTCACGGTTATTTGTAGGGATTAGATCCGATAGAGATAGATGTAAACGAGAACGGAAAGTAAAAGATAAATAAATTGCAGCAAAGTATTTTTGGTTTATAAATCTGAAAATATGTTATGTAAAGTAGACCCTAGGGGCATAGGTTTCACTAGAGGCTTCTCTCTTGAAGGAAAATATCATGGTGGGTAAACAAATTACTGTCAAGCAATTGATAGAAAAGCGAATAATCATGTAGTTATCCAAGGCAATGATCATGCATATAGGCATCACATCTGTGTCAAGTAGACCGAAACGATTCTGCATCTACTACTATTACTCCACACATCGACCGACTCATGCCTGCATCTAGAGTATTAAGTTCATGAAGAACAGAGTAACGCATTAAGTAAGATGACATGATGTATAGGGACAAACTCAAGCAATATGATTAAAACCCCATCTTGTTACCCTTGATGGCAACAATATAATATGTGCCTCGCTACCCCTACCATGTCACTAGGTGAGGACACCGCAAGATTGAACCCTAAACCAAGCACTTCTCCCATTGTAAGAATTACCAATCTAGTTGGCGAAACCAAAGCAATAACTCGAATAGATTTACAAGGATATGAAATCATGCATATAAGAATTCATAGAAGATTCAAATAATATTTATGGATAATCTGAACATAAACCCACAATTCATCGGATCATGACAAACACACCACAAAAGAGCATTACATCAGATAGATCTCCATGAAGAACATGGTATTGAAGATCAAAGAGAGAGAAGAAGCCATCTAGCTACTAGCTATGGACCCGTAGGTATATGGTGCACTACTCGCACATCATAGGAGGGGCAATGGAGTTGATGTAGATGCCCTTCGTGATCGAAACCCCCTCCGACAAATTACCGGAAAAGGCTCCAAGATTGGATCTCTTGTGAACGGAGGCTTCTGGCGGCGAAAAAGTATTTGCATGGCTCCCTTTGGTGTTGGTGGAATATTTCGGTATTTGTAGGACAAAGAATGGGGTTAGGAGACCTGTTAGGCGATGGTAAGCCTACCAGGCGCAGCTAGGGGGTGGCCGCGCCTACCAGGCTTGTGATTTCCTGGTAGATCCCCGTTTGGACTCCGTTTGGACTCCGAAGATTTTATTCCATTTGGACTCCGTTTAATCTTTCATATCTGCAAAACTCAAAAACAAGGAAAAAAAAGAAACTAACACTAGGCTCTAGATTAATAGGTTAGTCCCAAAAATAATATAAAATAGCATATTAATGCATATCAAACATCCAAAACAGATAATATAATACCATGCCATCATAAAAAATTATCGATACATTGGAGACATATCAACCCCCTGGCCATGCCTAGGTGGCTTGTGGGTCCCACGTGGCCACCCTTCACTTATTTTAGATTCCATCCACTTCGTCTTCCTCCAAAAAAAGTCACACCACTTCTCAAACCCGTGTTCTAGCTCATTTTGCTGCCATTTTCGATCTCCTTGTGCAAAGCTCCATTTGCAAAACTGTTTTAGGAGATTGCTCTTTGGTACGTGACTCCTCGAGTGGTCCAATTAGTTTTTTTTTCTAGTGCTTTATATATTGCAAATTTTTGCTGTTGTGGTGACCTTGTTCTTGAGCTTGCATGTCAAATTTGTATGGTCCCAAGTAATTTTGATGCATGATATAGTCTATAGGCACTTGTAGGAGTAGTTGATATGAGTTTTGTTGAGTTTTATTCACCTTTGTTTTGAGTCACTAAAAAACTCAGAAGTTTTTCATAGAAAGAAAGAATGTTGAAGAGGGTATTTCAAGGGGGTTCCTCGATCAAGAAGGCCCCGAGACTGGTGTTAGTGAACCCGACCTTGAACCATTGAGGGAAGCACGAGTGCAGCCTTGTAAATGGCCATCAGATCAATTCATGAGTGATGCCGATTTCAAGGAAGAATTATACGTGTACACAAGGAATGCTGGCCATGAAGAATTCATTTCAGTTCAGTACAAGCAATACTATCAACTCACGGATTCTTGTGTGTGAAGGTTTGAATTTTTATTCAATCGTAACAAACCTTCTGTCCTATTTAATCTTTATGACAAATCTTATACTATGGACCTAGAGGATTTTAACTGTGCATGCAAAATTCCACATTGGGGCAGCTATAGTGATCCGCACAAAACTGAATATAATGATTTTCTTGCTAGCATCAATGTGGGAGAAACTAGAAACATTACACAGGCTACCTTGGGAAGCATTCACTTTCCTACCATAGATTATTTTGCTCTATTCATAGGCAGATGTATTAACGATAAAATTGATCACAGCCACCTTTGTGCACCTGATCTTAGTATTCTTAAGAGTGCGGTAATGGGTGATAGACGATATAACTTAGGAGCCATTATTGCTAGAAGGTTGCATAATAATGCTAAGGATGGAGATTTCTTTGGTGGGATCTATGCCACTCGTGTAGCTAATTATCTTGGGGTACCCATACGAAGAAATGATATTGGGTTGCCACCTGCTTTTCTTGATAATGAGGCTTTGGTGCGTTATTGGTTTCTTGAGAGGAAGGAACAACCCCTCCTGTATTGACTAATTTTTGACAGACGGCGTGCTGTCCATATTACCCTTCCTGCTCTTGCTTTCTTTAACTTTCAGGAAAAACAGAGAAACTTTATAACCAGAGAGGAGGCAAACGAGTACGAGCTAAATTCGGAAGCCGCTCACCTCCACGCTGCAGTCATTCAGGCAATTGCCATTGCAGCTCAATACAACCCCGGTTACGACTTTGGATATCATGAGGCGCAGCCATGGCCCTAGACCAACTTAGCCCAAAAGCCTAAGCTTGAGGGAGTACGTATTTCTCACGGACTTAACATTCATGTTCACACACTCATCTTAGTAGTCGGTGTTCATACTTTTTCATTGTACCATCCATGGTAGTTTATTTCTTCTTTCTGCTTTCTTCTTGTGTGTTTAATTAACTTTGAGAAAAATTCAAAAAAAATAGTTATAATTTCACTTTCTAGTTTGTTCAGTCGTAGCATTCAAAAGAAAACCCAAAAATATTTTTGGTTCTTCTTTTGTTTGTTGGGAGCTTTCCCGTGTAAATAGTCTTTCTCGTTCTTGTTTTGAATTTTCTTTCTTTGGGTCGTAAGGAGAAGACCACAATGAAAATGTTGAGTGGATCTCGTATGCATTATTGTTTACCTATTAGAGAGCCCATATTACCTTTTCTTATCCTATGAGTTATTGTTTGCAGATTCCAGCTTAGTCCAATGCACGTGCACTCTTATTATTATTCACACCGTTCGATCGTGCAAGTGAAAGGCAATAATAACGATATATGATTAAAAGATTGAGATGGATAAAAGTTGGTATGAACTCGACCTATTTTGCTTTTGTAAATATGATTAGCTCATCGTTCCGAATTCAGTCCATTATGGGTGAAACATATTTGCAATGACAATTAGAGATTATAGTTACTCATGCCATGCTTAATTAGCTAAGAGTGGATAATGGTCTGTCTTGAGTGCCAACATGCATATTAAAATGGTTGTCATTTAGTATGATAGGATTGTATCCTCCTCTGAATGATTCCAGTGGCTCGACTTGGCACATGTTCATGCATGTAGTTGAAACAAGATCAACATAGCCTTTATGATATTTATGTTTATGGTGATTTATATCCTACTCATGCTTGCATTCAATGTTGGTTAATCTCAAAGCATGTTGATGGTTGTGTCACTCTCTAGTTGGTCGCTCACCAGTCTTTTGCTAGCCTTCACTTTTACTAAGCGGGATTTCTGCTTGTGCATCCAATTTCTCAAACCCAAAGTTGTTCCACATGAGTCCACCATACCTACCTATATGCAGTATTTACGTGCCGTTCTAAGTAAATTTGCATGTGTCAAACACTAAATCTTCAAATAAACATTCTGTTTTGTATGCCCAAATCGCTCATGTAGCGACTCGGGGCTATCAGTATCTTCCATGCTAGGTGGGTTATTCTCATGATATGTGTTGATTCACTATAATTCACAAGAAAGTGGCTGGTAATAGGGATTCCCAGTCCCGAAATCAAAGAAATAAAAAATGCAAATAATTAAACAAGACTCCCCCAGGAATTGTGTTTGTATGGATGGTACCTGTGGATTCGGCTCGCCGTGGAGTGTGATTGATTGGTGGAGGGGGAGTAAAAACTTTATCATTCTGTTTGGGAACCGCCTTTAATGTATCTAGCATGGAAGATGGTGAAAACTCTTGGTCGCTATGTTGGTAATGAAAGCATACCGCTCAAAAGTTATTATTCATCTCTATTTTAAAAGCTCGAGCTCTGGCACCTCTGCAAATCAATGCTTCCCTCTGCGAAGGGCCTATCTATTTACTTTATAGTTGATTCATCCTCCTCTTATAAGAAAAACCAGTTAGAGAGCACCACCGTCGTTTGTATGCTTTGCTATTAATTGATATTGAGAGTGAGCATGACTGGATCTCTTTTACTGTGAATTACAATGTCTAGTCAGTCGTTGTTCTTTAGAGGTGCTATGCATTTATGTTATGCGGTCTCAGAAAGGGCTAGCGAGATACCATTTTGTCATATTGTATCAGGATTGTTTTAATAAAAGTGTTGTCATCCGAGAGTTATTATTATTGCTCGCTAGTTGATTAAGCCATTGATATGAGTAAATGTGAGACCTAGAGGTTATTGTGAACGTGGTTAGTCCATAATATTTGTTGAACATCTGAACATCAGATAGATATATTTACAAACAACAAGATAAAACAGAGTTTGTAAAAGTTTTTTTTATCACTTTCAGTTTATCAACTGAATTGCTTGAGGACAAGCAATGGGTTAAGCTTGGGGGAGTTGATACGTCTCCGTCGTATCTACTTTTCCAAACCCTTTTTCCATTGTTTTGGACTCTAATTTGCATGATTTGAATGGAACTAACCCAGATTGACGTTGTTTTCAGCAGAATTGCCTTCGTGTTATTTTTGTCCAGACATAAAAGTTCTCGAATTGAACTGAAAATTTACGGAGAATATTTTTGGAATTTATAAAAAATACTGGTGAAAGAATCAACCAGAGGGGGGCACCCACAGGTGACAAGCCCACCAAGCGCGGCCACCCCCCCTGCCCGCGTCCGGCAGGCTTGTGGGCCCCCTGTGGCTCCATCGGCCTCAATTCCACTCCTATATATTCATATTTGTGGAGAAAAAATCAAGGAGAAGATTTCATCGCGTTTCACGATACGGAGCCGCCACCACCTCATGTTCTTCCTCGGGAGGCCAGATCTGGAGTCCGTTTTTGGCTTCGAAGAGGGGAAATCGACGCCTTCGTCATCACCAACCATCCTTCATCACCAATTCCATGATGCTCTTCGCCATTCATGAGTAATCCCATCGTAGGCTCGCTAGACGGTGATGGGTTGGATGAGATTTATCATGTAATCGAGTTAGTTTTGTTAGGGTTTGATCCCTAGTATCCATTATGTTCTGAGATTGATGTTGATATGACTTTGCCATGCTTAATGCTTGTCACTAGGGCCTGAGTGCCATGATTTCAGATATGAACCTGTTATATTTTCATGAATATACATGTGTTATTGATCCTATCTTGCAAGTTGTAGACACCTATTACGAGTTATGATCCGCATCCCCTAGGGTGACAATAACTGGGATTCTTTCCGGTGATTACCATAGTTTGAGGAGTTCAGGTATTCACTAAGTGCTAATGCTTTGGTCCGGTTCTCTATTAAAAGGAGACCTTAATATCCCTTAGTTTCCATTAGGACCCTGCTGCCATGGGAGGGTAGGATAAAAGATGTCATGCAAGTTCTTTTCCATAAGCATGTATGACTATATATGGAATACATGCCTACATTACATTGATGAATTGGAGGTAGCTTTGTGTCACCCTATGTTATAATCGTTGCATGATGAATGCCATCGGACATAATTATCCATCACTGATCCATTGCCTATGAGCTTTTCACATATTGATCCTTGCTAAGTTACTTTTCTGTTTCTACTGTCACAATCACTACAAAACTGCTACTGTCTCTTTTGCCATTGTCACCGTTACTTCCATACTACTTTGCTACTAAATACTTTGCTGCAGATATTAAGTCTTTCAAGTGTGGTTGAATTGACAACTCGGCTGCGAATACTCAAGAATATTCTTTGGCTGCCCTTGTGTCGAATCAGTAAATTTGGGTTGAATACTCTACCCTCGAAAACTGTTGTGATCCCCTATACTTGTGGGTTATCATTCATGTTTATGAATCTTGTGTTTCATCTTATTTTTATCTCTTCACTAGAAGAATTTCACCACCTTCCAGAGAGAAGTGGGTAGGTGAAATATTTTGAGATTTCTTAACCCGTTGAGCTTCAAAGGGACTGGAAGTTAGCACGATTTGATTTCACCTCGGTACTTACAGCTTAAATACTCTTATGAATGTCGATGCTCTTACAAGTTAACTTGATGATTTACTATTTATGATACAGGTCCATTACAACATGATTACAGATGCTTCAAGGGTTTTCAGCAGATTTTCTCGCAGGTGTCAATCTGGCCAACATATCTGAATACCACTGGATTTCGTTTAGCCATATAGTATATAGGTTTGCCTTGATTCAAGAAATACCAATATTTCCATATGTGTACTAAATTAATGATGTCTAACAGGAAATTGCTTTTAGTTTCCATTTTTATTGTTTATAATTCTGTTGTGCTATTTGCCCATCGTTCCACTGTATCCAATTGCTACACCAATGCTCATACCGACAAGGTAAAATTCTCATGCCACAATACAAACAAATTGTACGGTGAATTAAATATGTCTATCGAACGTTGCCTTTTGTTTTCTTTTGATGTGCGATTCCCCCACCGTGTCAGCTTGCTAAAACGATGCTCATACTGACAAGTTATAGATTTGACCGGTGATAACTACAACTCCTGATGGGCTTTTGACTTGCCACTAATGATGTCATGTCCTCCTATCATTCATATGGCATGTTTCATCTGTGTAGCAGTGATGTTATGTTCCATTTGCTAATTGGCTCATTATCAGGCTACAAGGTAATGTTCATATGACAATTCAAACGCCAGGAAAAATGCACTGCTCATTTTATTTGCGGTATAGTTAGCATGCTCCACTAACAGCCTAATCTCACTAAATTTTGGCAATAGAGAACATTTCCCCCAGATTAGGTAGCATAATGGTGTTACCAAAGTATGTTGAAGTGGTTCCTTGTAGCAAGGAAGAACTGGGAGCATCCTTTGTTAATGATTTATAATATGCCCGCTGGGTCATGTAGGTACACAAGTTCATGACTAATGCCATTCTAAGACACAATGGCACTACAATAATACATGTAATTGATGTAGTGAACAATGCAGTAATCTTAGGCTGATGCGATTACCTCGTACAGTCGTACGTTGTTGGGGTATACATGCCATGGGAGCTTTTAGTATAGATATATAATACGGTATTACGTGCATGCTTTTTTGCATTAATAAATTCAAGTAATTTCTTGCATATATAGATTCAAGTAAAAATACGGTAGACAACTGAAAGTTAAATAGAAACTACACAACTCATAGGACATTAAGTGTACAAAGCCCTTGATTATGTATAGTAGTACAGCTTGTCCCTGGCACATATGAACCTTGCCATAAACAAAAATCAACCAAGTAGGACGCTTGCCCTGGTAAACTACATGTAAAAGATGATTTAGCTGGACATAGAGCCTATCACAGATTTGATGTCATTGGCGATATTCTTGGCATCTGTTGCAATACCAGCCAATCCTCTCCTCGCTAACCCAGCACAGTAGAGCCCATTTTCACCTTTCCAATGATTCGGATATTCTTTGATTGGCAGTCCATTGCCATTTAACATGCTCTCACCATTCTGGATTCAAAAATAACATAGAGCTTGTAAGCACATTTAACAAACATGGTAGGAGGAAAACAAACTCAAACACATTCAAACATCAACATTATTACCTTGAGCCATATGTTTGCCGTGCTTTTGTATCCAGTTGCAAATACAATCATATCAAATGAGATTTTTTTACCGCACTGAAATTCAACTATGTTGTCCATGATCTTATTAATGCTCCCTTGAACCTATAGGAAATAAATTTGATATTGATAATTTGGCATATCAAATCAACATATATTATAAATTTGTCTCATGTCAAAGATATACTTACTTTTAGTATGCCTTTTTTTATTAAACCAACAGTCCCAACATCAATCACCGCGGATCGTCCAGTTTCTGACTTAAGGGTCATTGGACCCAATTTTGGCCTTGTGATGCCATGCCTTGATAGGTCTCCAAATATGAAATCCGCCGCCATCACAAGGAGATTGTCCACTAGATTTAGTGGAAGACGGTGAGCAAGTGTCATCCCCAACCGAATTAATTCCTTTGTCATTACATGGATCTGCACCCAGAAAACATGTCACTCCTCTATTGAAGCATGTATGGTAAAATAAGAATTCATAGAATTGTCTTCTTTCAAGAGTTAATTTTTGTTATCTTGTAGCTCCTTTAGTTATTTAGTTGTTTGTGCGTGATATAAAATAGTCCATAGATCAATTATATGAAATAATTTCTGTTAGTAATAGCATCAAAAAATTGCACTCCTTCTAGCTGGAACTATACTAAGAAACCGCATCTTTGAACCCAATGAAAATATATAGAGCATGTAACTACCTGGCTTCGTATAACAATCGAAGTATTGGCACCATGGGTCGCAAGGTCATAAGCAATTTCCATCCCAGAATTGCCAGATCCAACGACCAATACATTCTTGCCAGAATAGCTCCTTCCTGACTTGTAGCTTGAGGAGTGGATGACATCACCCGGAAAACTTTGGAGTCCAGGGATCATTGGAATGTTCTCTGCATTATTCTCACCACTTGCAACAACAAGAAACCTTGCCATGAAGTTGACTGTTGTGCACTTTGCCATGTCATTTGCTACAATGGACCAACATTTTTTGTCATTGTCATATGTGGATGACTCTACACTAGTGAGATACTTTGGCTGAATATTGAAACGCTCAACATAGTCATCCAAGTACTTCACAAACAATGATTTTGGTATATATGTTGGGGCATCTACTGGGTACGACATGTGTGGCAACTCACAGAACTCCTTTGCAAGATGCAGCTTGAGGCGATCGTATGCACGGTTGCGCCAAAGTGATGCGCTGCAGCTCTCACGCTCGATGAGGGCATAGGGAATTGAGAATTGGCTAAGGCATGCAGCTGTTGAGAGGCCTGCTGGTCCAGCACCAACAATCAACACTACGACATTCTCCATTTTTAAGACAGGAGTTGACAAAGTTGTGGGATAGAAGCGGTGGTAGGTTGGAGTGTTTGTTTGATTGCTCGATGAATCTTTGGATGATACACTCACATATGGGGGCATATATATACTATTATCTTTCATGTATCAATCTCTAATCGGATCAAGGGATGGAAAAGGTAAATATTTATTGACGCCTTATCCTGGTGTGTACAGGTACCCAATCTAAAAATTGAACTGTTGATTGTGTGAAAGCTTTACGGATACGGAATAGGAAAGAAACACACTCTTGGTCGATTGATGTTATTGGAAACTTATCAACTCGCTTTGGATATGTTTGGATTAACGATTTTTCATGTTTCTTCCCTTTCCCATCGTCATCAATGAAAATTATATCAGTCTAATGTTCAAGTGTTTCTTTCTTGTCATAGGACAAGGATGAGTCAGATTTCTCCACGCACATTTATAGACAAACCTTATTTGATTTCTCTAAGGTTACAAAAAGACATATTTTAATACCAAGAATTTGATATGCTGACATTCTGACAATTTCAACGTACATGAAAGTCTTTTTTATTATAGAATCTAGGCATGCTGATTTCATACAGAGAATAGAAAGTTTATGTAGAAGTGCAAGAGCCAAAGAGGGGGAAACTACCTTCTTCATGTCCTTTACTAGTATTTAGCAAATTCCATGTGCTTCCATGGAATAACGATTGAAAAACGGTTCTAGCTCATAGATGCAGGTATCAAGCACGATATCGATGTACTTTTTAGCCATGTGATAAGCAACGGCTACCCATTTTGATGTGGCTTTCAGCCACGCTGTAATAAGCAATGGCTACCCACAACTTGGGCAAGCACCTTGTCCGTGCCCCTCGAGCAACTGTTCTAATGTGGTTAGACTCCTTCACCACCACATCCAACCTAAATAAAAGGACCCTCATAACTGCCACACATGTGGCACGAAGAAATTTCATCCTGACATTTTTTTATGGCAACTTTAGTTGTGAAGCATGGCAACTTTCTATTTGGATGGCAACTTTCAATTTTTTTAGGTTTTTTTTGGATGTCAATTTTGGTTATAAAAACGTCAGTGCGGTGCTACTTCATGCCACACGTGTGGTACTTATCATTTAGGAAATAAAAACATTGTCCCTATTGTAATTGTTACCCTGAGATCAAGGGGTTATCAACATGACTGAATTAGTCTTTGACAAAGGGGAGCCTCTCGGTGTGTTTCTGCATGACTGACTCGATACAATGAGTTATGAATAGAAGAACATATGGATGCATGTCCAGCGGAGGTCTGTTAGAAATATGCCCTAGAGGCAATAAATAAAGTGTTTATTATTATATTTCCTTGTTCGTGATAATCATTCATTATCCATGTTATAATTGTATTGATTGGAAACACATTACATGTGTGGGTAAATAGACAACACTTGGTCCCTAGTATGCCTCTAGTGAACTAGCTCGTTAATCAAAGATGGTCAAAGTGTCCTAGCCATTGACATGTGATGTCATTTGATAACGGGATCACATCATTAGAAGAATCATGTGATGGACAAGACCCAAACTACAAACGTAGCATACGATCGTGTTAGTTTATTGCTACTGTTTTTTGCATGTCAAGTACATGTTCCTATGACCATGAGATCATGCAACTCACGGACACCGGAGGACTGCCTTGTGTGTATCAAACGTCGCAACGTAATTGGGTGACTATAAAGGTGCATTACAGGTATGTCCAAGGGTGTCTGTTGTGTTGGCATGGATCAAGACTGGGATTTGTTACTCCGTGTGACGGAGAGGTATCTCAGGGCCCACTCGGTAGTACAACATCACAATAAGCCTTGCAAGCAATGTGACTAAGTGTTAGCCAGGGGATCTTGTATTATGAAACGAGTAAAGAGACTTGCCGATAACGAGGTTGAACTAGGTATACAGATACCGACGATCGAATCTCGGGCAAGTAACATATCGAAGAACAAACGGAACATCATACGGGATTAAATGAATCCTTAACATAGAGGTTCGACCGATAAAGATCTTCATAGAATATGTAGGAACCAATATGGGCATCCAGGTCCCGCTATTGGTTATTGACCGTAGAGGTGTCTCGGTCATGTCTACATAGTTCTCGAACCCGCAGGGTCTGCACACTTAAGGTTTGGTGACGTTTCGGTAGTATAGAGTTATGCATGGTGGTGACCGAAGGTTGTTCGGAGTCCCGGATGAGATCCCGAACATCACGAGGAGCTCCAGAATGGTCCGGAGGTAAAGCTTGATATATAGGAAGTCCTGTTTTGGTCGCTGGAAAAGTTTCGGACTCATCGGTAGTGTACTGGGAGTGCCGATAGTGTACCGGGGGACCATCCGGAGGGTTATTTCGACCCAAGAGGCTACATGGGCTGTGGGAGGGTGAATATCAGTACTTATTGGGCTGGTGGAAGTCCCACACAAGGCCCATGCGGCTGGGAAGAAAATCCCAAAAGGAAAAAGGTGGAAAAAGGCAAAAAGGGCCAAATAAGGAAGGAGTCCTAATCCTACTAGGAGTGGAGGAGGAGGACTCCTCCCTCCTCGTTTGGCCGAGGCCTAGGACTGGCCCCTTGAGGGCCAGGCCTCCTCCTCCCCTCCTCCTATATATACTAGTGGTTTTGAGGGGTTTTGCACAAGATTTTCTGCCACATGCTGCCCTCTCCTCTAGTGCATAGTTTCTCCTCTAGATCGGTTTTCTGCAGTTCTTAGGCAAAGCCCTGCCGGAATAACTCCACCACCATAGAGGTAATACCGTCGCATTGCCGGAGAACTCGTCCACCTCTCCGCCCCCTCTTGCTGGATCAAGAAGGCGAAGATCATCATCAAGTCGTACGTGTGCTGAACGCGGAGGTGTCGTCCGTTCGGTGCTAGATCGGGACGGATCGTGATTGGATCGTGGGACGCTCGGCGATTTGGATCGCGAAGACGTTCGACTACATCAATCGCGTTTCTTAATGCTTCCCTCTTAGAGATCTACAAGGGTACGTAGATCCACTCTCCCTCTCCTAGATGCTCATCACCATGGATAGATCTTGCGTGTGCGTAGGAAAAATTTTGTTTCCCATGCAACATTCCCCAACAGTGGCATCATGAGCTAGGTCTGTGTGTAGATGAGATCTCGAGTAGAACACAAAGAGTATGTGGGCATTGATGCTTAGATTACTTCCTCCCTTGGCCGTGTTTTGGTTCAGCGTTATTGTAGGATGAAGCGGCCCGGACCAACCTTACTCGTACACTTACGAGAGACCGGTTCCATCGACTGACGTGTAACTTCGTTGCACAAATATGGCTAGCGGGTGTCTGTTTCTCCTACTTTAGTTGGATCGGATTCGACAAAGGCAGTCCTTGAGAAGGTTGAAAAGGAACTTATGTATCACCGTTGTGGTTTATGCGTAGGTGAGAATTGTTCTTGCTAGATACCCGTAGCAGCCACGTAAAACATGCAACAACAATTAGAGAACGTCTAACTTGTTTTTGCAGGGTATGATGTGATGTGATATGGCCAATTACACAATGAGATATATGTGATGTATGATATGATCATGTGTTGTATAGAATATCGTAACTTGCATGTCGATGAGTACGGCAACCGGTAGGAGCCATAGGGTTGTCTTTAATTATTGTATGACCTGCGTGTCAATCATTAAGCACTATGTAATGCTTTACTTTATCGCTAAATGGTAGCAATACTAGTAGAAGCATAATGGGCGCGACAACCCCGATGGCGACATGTTGATGGAGATCAAGATGATGGAGATCATGGTGTCGTGCCAGTGACGATGGAGATCATGCCGGTGCTTTCAAGATGGAGATCAAAAGCACAAGTTCATGGCCATATCATATCACTTATGATTTGCATGTGATGGTAATCCTTTTATGCACCTTGTTTTCTAGGACGATGGTAGCATTATAAGGTGATCCCTCACTTAAATTTCAAGATGAATTGTGTTCTCCCCGAGTGTGCACCGTTGCGAAAGTTTGTCGTGTCAAGACACCGCGTGATGATCGGGTGTGATAGACTCTAGTTCACATACGACGGGTACAAGCCAGTGTTGCACATGCAGAACACTCGGGTTAAACTTGACGAGCCTAGCATGTACAGACATGGCCTCAGAACACAAGAGACCGAAAGGTCAAACATGAGCCATATAGTAGATATGATCAACATGATGATGTTCACCATTGAAACCACCTCAACTCACATGATGATCGGACTTGAGTTGGTGAATTTGGATCATGTGACACTCAGATGACCTGAGGGATGTCAATTTGAGTGGGAGCTTTAGTAATTTGATTAACTAAACTCATTATCTTTAACAATAGTCTAAGCAACCTTTGCATATTTATGTTGTAGATCAGTGGGTCGCGCAGTAGCACCCCTGAATTTTAATGTGTTCCTAGAGAAAGCTAAGTTGAAAGATGATGGAAGTAACTTTGTTGACTGGGCCCGTAATTTGAGGATTATCCTCACGGCTTCCCAGAAAACATATGTCCTTGATGCACCGCTTGGTGACCAACCAGAAGACATGACCTTCGAAGACGTTAAGAACGCTTGGGAGGCACGTTCTGGAGATTACTCAACAGTTCGGTGTGCAATACTGTATGGCTTAGAACCGGGACTTCAAAGACGTTTTTAACGTCATGAAGCATCTGAGATGTTCCAGGAATTGAAGTTTATCTTTCAGAAGAATGCCCGAATCGAGAGGTACGAGACCTCCGATAAGTTCTATGCTTGCAAGATGGACGAGAACGGGTCTATCAGTCAACATATACTCAGAATGTCTTGGTATGCGACTCATCTAGTGGAGTTGGGAATTGCCCTTCCGCCAGAAGCGATCAATGACAGAGTTCTTCAATCGCTGTCACCTAGTTACAGGAGCTTTGTGATGAAATATAACATGCACGGGATGAACAAGTCAGTCGTCGAGCTGTTTGCGATGCTAAAAGTCGGTGAGTTTGAAATTCAGAAAGAACATCAAGTGTTGATGGTCAATAAAACCACTAGTTTCAAGAAGAATGGCAAGGGCAAGGGCAAGAAGGGTAAAACCAAGAAGGATGGCAAAGCAGTTGCTACTCCTGTAAAGAAGCCCAAGCATGGACCCAAGCCAAAAACTGAGTGCTTTCATTGCAAGGGAACTGGTCACTGGAAGCGGAACTGCCCCAAGTACCTGGCTGACAAGAAGGCGGTCAACGACAAACAAGGTATATATGATATACATGTTATTGATGTGTACCTTACTAGCTCTCGTTGTAGTGCCTGGGTATTTGATACCCGTTCGGTTGCTCACATTTGCAACTCAAAACAGGAACTACGGAATATAGGAAGGCTGGCAAAGGATGAAGTGACGATGCGCGTGGGAAATGGTTCCAAGGTTGATGTGATCGCCGTAGGCACGCTCTCTCTTCGATTACCATCGGGATTAGTGACGAACCTGAATAATTGTTGTTTAGTGCCTGCGTTAAGCATGAACATTATATCTGGATCTTGTTTATTACGAGACAGTTACTCATTTAAATCAGAGAATAAAGGTTGTTCTATTTATATGAGTAATATATTTTATGGTCATGCACCCAATGTGAGGGGTTTATTCATATTAAATCTTGATAGTGATGACACACATGTTCATAACATTGATGCCAAAAGATGTAGAGTTGATAATGATAGTACCACTTTCTTGTGGCACTACCGTTTAGGTCATATTGGTGTAAAACGCATGAGGAATCTCCATGCTAATGGAATTTTGGAGTCACTTGATTTTGAATCACTTGACACATGTGAATCATGCCTCCTGGGCAAGATGACTAAAACACCGTTCTTTGGAACAATGGAACAGGCGAGTGACTTATTGGAAATCATACATACTCATGTGTGTGGTCCAATGAATGTTACAGCACGTGGTGGATATCGTTATTTTCTCACCTTCACTGATGACTTAAGTAGATATGGGTATATTTACTTAATGAAACACAAGTCTGAAACGTTTGAAAAGTTCAAGCAATTTCAGAGTGAAGTTGAGAATCATTGTAACAAGAAGATTAAATTCCTGCGATCTGATCGAGGAGGTGAATATCTGAGTTATAGGTTTGGCAGTCACTTAAGACAGTGTGGAATTGTTTCACAGTTGACACCGCCCGGAACACCACAGCGTAATAGTGTGTCCAAACGTCGTAATCGAACCTTATTAGATATGGTGCGATCTATGATGTCTCTTGCTAATTTGCCACTATCATTTTGGGGTTATGCATTAGAGACAGCTGCATTCACTTTAAATAGGGCACCATCAAAATCCGTTGAGACGACGCCATATGAACTATGGTTTGGCAAGAGGCCAAAGTTGTCGTTTCTTAAAGTTTGGGGATGTGATTCTTATGTCAAAAATCTTCAGCCTGAAAAGCTGGAACCCAAAGCGGAGAAATGCGACTTCATAGGATACCCAAAAGAGACAGTCGGGTATACCTTCTATCTCAGATCCGAAGGCAAAGCGTTTGTCGCTAAGAACGGAACATTTCTTGAGAAAGAGTTTCCTTCGAAAGAATTGAGTGGGAGGAAAATAGAGCTTGATGAGGTTATTGAACCTTTACTTCAACCACAAAGTAGCGCAGCGTAGAAAGATGTTTCTGTGGAACCTACGACGGTAGAAGAGGAAGTTAATGATGATCATGAAGCTTTGGATCAAGCTACTATTGCCTCCTAGGTCGACAAGGGTGCGTACTACTCCTGAGTGGTACAGCAACCCTATCTTGGAGGTCATGTTGTTGGACAACAATGAACCTACGAGCTATGGAGGAGCAGTGATGGGCCCGGATTCCGAAAAATGGTTAGAGGCCATGAAATCTGAGATGGGATCCATGTATCAAAACAAAGTATGGACTTTGGAAGTATTACCTGAAGGGCGAAAGGCCATTCAGAACAAATGGATCTTTAAGAAGAAGACAGACGCAGACGGTAATGTCACCGTCTATAAAGCTCGACTTGTGGCAAAGGGTTTTTCACAAGTTCAAGGAGTTGACTATGATGAGACCTTCTCACCCGTAGTGATGCTTAAGTCTGTCAGAATCATGTTGGCAATAGCTGCTTATTTCAATTATGAAACTTGGCAGATGGATGTCAAAACAGTGTTCCTCAACGGTTTCCTTGAGGAAGAGTTGTATATGATGCAACCAGAAGGTTTTGTCGATCCAGAGAATGTTGACAAAGTTTGCAAACTCCAGCGATCCATTTATGGGCTGGTGCAAGCATCTCGGAGTTCGAATAAGCGCTTTGATGAGGTGATCAAAGCGTTTGAGTTTATACAAGTTTATGGAGAAGCTTGTATTTACAAGAAAGTGAGTGGGAGCTCTATAGTGTTTCTACTATTTGTATGTGGATGACATATTGCTAATTGGAAACAATATAGAAATGCTGGAAAGCGTGAAGGAATATTTGAACAAGAGTTTTTCAATGAAGGACCTAGGAGAAGTTGCTTTCATATTAGGCATTAAGATCTATAGAGATAGATCGAGACGCTTAATAGCACTTTCACAGAGCACATACCTTGATAAAGTTTTGTAACATCCCAAAATTCCATTTTGGAATGTTATGAAATATAGCTATGCATCATCATCATCATTGCTTGAATGTATGAAATAGTTGAAATGCTTCTTCTGACTTTCTGAAAGTCCCTTTCTATTTTTAATATGTTGCTTTCACCTATTTGAAAACCTTGGAAAAAGTTCAAAATAAGAGGGGAGTAACATGACACTCCACACCAGGGTCATCTTGGTGATATATTTGAACAATAAGAACCAGGGGGTCTTTTGAAAAATATTTGCAAAAGGTTTTAAAACCAAATAGGCAAATTCTGAAAGTATATTTTTTTCAAAGTATTCAACTGATAGAATAAAAAATTTCAATAAATGACATTTATTATTCTGTTAATTTTGATATATAATACTCCTATATTTGGAACTATATTGAATGCATTAAAAGGTTTTTACTGCGCTGATATTTGAAAATAGGAAAATCTTTAAAGCTTTAAAGGCCGGTCGGCCCATCCACAGTTAAAGCCCGCTCCGACCTTCCTTCTATTCGGTCACCGACACCACTGCCGCGCTCTCCCTCTCTCTGACAGCGGGCCCCGCCCCGACCGACCGCTGGATCAGCGCGGTCATCCTCTTCCTCGCGTGCGCGCCGCCGTCGCCGGAAACCTCTCCACCGGATCTCCCTCCTCCTTCCTTCTCTCGCCCCCTCACCGGCCCTATATAAGAGCGGCCACCTCCGCACTCCATTCCCCCCCCCCCCCGAACCCCTCTCTCCCCTAGCCAGAGCGCTGCATCGAGCTCGCCGGAGTTCCCCGAGCACGTGGCCGTCGACTCCCTCGCCCTCAGCATCGTCCGACACCACCACTCGACTCCGGACGATCACCGCCATCGCCTGGACCTCTCCGACGACCTCCTCGACCACCGGAGCGCCACCCTGACGACCTCACCGCTTCGGACTCGCCGGAGAACCTCCTCGCCGGCGACCCCCTCCTTCACTGTGAACCCCTTCCTCGCTCATGCCCGTTTGATCTGGATCCTACGATCCAGATTAGAAACTATTATAACGCGAACCGTTTTCTTCTAAGCCACGGTCGACCGCCGCAAACTCCCGCGCGCCTGTACTAGCACCCAATAGGAAGCCGCCACGTAGCCTTGGCCGATCGTTAGGATTTCGTTTAATTTTTGTTTTGTTTTTAGTTAACAGAATGTTTTCTGATTTTGTTTTGCTTATATCTTTTAAACTATTTAGTGTTTTTAGTTGATTCTTTTTGCATTAGTTCACTTTTTTGTTGTAGCTTATGTCAGTATGTTTAGATTTCAAATTTGAGCTTTAAATTTTGAATCTAATCAAATTTGCTCAAACTACTCAAATCTGAATAACTAGAGTTTAAAAATAGATTTTTATATGAATCTTTTTGCTACTGCTTGGTATTAGTTAGGACTATCATCATGATTAGTTTGAGTATTTTTAGGACGTATTTGTTTAGTGTTTTAGCTATAAACAGAATTTGCCTAGTGTTTGGTATAGTTTAGTTAATTTAGTTTTTAGTTAGTTTAAATCAGAATTGTTATATATATTGTTTTAGTAGGTTCTGTTGTTTAATTATTAGGTGTTTTACTTGCCGATGATAATAATATAATTTGCTTAGTTTATTTCTATATTGTTATGCGAATCTCTACTAATTTTTCAACTAGGTATAATTTGATTAAAACCAACTAGTTTAGTAATAGATTCTTTTAACAAAGTTTTAAATAATTAAATTCTGTTTTCTAAGAAAAGTTTTAGTAAATTCTTTTCTTTTAAGAAAAAAATTTTGTTAATAAAATAATAGTTTAGTTTCACTCTATTGCTATAGACAAACTATAGTTATGTAGTAGTGTTTACCAAAACTTTTAAAACCCTACTAAGATTTTTCTTAACAAAACTTTAAATGGATTTAATTATGTTTATTAATAAAATATATTTTTTATTGTTCTTTTTCTGTCAACTATTGTTTTGTTAGTACTAATAGTTCTATGTTGTTAATAGTAGTTTACCCATCAACTTTAGAAAACAAAACTATGTGTTGATTTCTTTTCTTGTGATTGTGCATTGTTTTGTCTTGAATGATACTAGTTCATTCCTAATTGTTGTGAGTTACAATATTTTTGTTGTATGCTTATTGAGTGCTCTTGTTTGATTCGTTAGATCATCCGGAGTGCGAAGCTTGTTACCTAGAGTCCCTCGAGTACGAAGATCGTTAATCAGGCAAGTCACTTTGATCATGTATACCTATGTTTTATTGCATTAGTTCTTCCATCACCCCAATTGCATGCAAATTAGGTAAATTGGAAATTTGGTTACTTGATGTAGTATCATGTGGTAGGTACCCCCCCTCTCAACCCTTTGACACATTTGGCCCCGGGAAACATTGTTTTACATTTTGCTATGCTATTAGTAGACGGGGTTGGTTGTGTGATTCATGAGAGTTGAGAGAGTTAATAATTTCAAGACCTACATGATGATCAAGTCTTCAAGACTTCAAGTTTTCAACTTACCTCTGGGTGGATGATGGTTGAACGGCGCCCTGGAGAAACCGGTGGTTAGCCTAGATGATGCTGGAGATGTGCCAGTATTCATGCGGAAAGGTCCACCCAGGCACAAAGAGATGCATGGATGCTTCAAGACCCAAGGCTTACCTGCACAGCCATAAGTCATTATGGGCTCTGGCTTGGTTGGATATCGTGGTGACCCTGGACAGGCGGTGCTACGAGATGTAGAAGAACGGTAGGAAAGGATGGGCACCGACAGAGTCGCAGGGAAACCCTTTGGAAGACCATGTTTTGTTCATCCGTTTCTCAAACACCCTAAAGTGCGAGAAATCAAACGGAGGCGACCAAATCTTGTGGGGAACGTGTGCAAAACTCTGCAGAGTACTCAAACCTAATCGATTAGCCGTGTCCACGGTCATGGACGACTTGAGCCAAAGGAACTGAAACTTTCGGAACCCTCAACACAATTAATATGATGATGTGGTATTAATAACTTGGGTATGAGAATTTGGTTGGTGGAACCATCTCATTAATCAACCAACTTAGTAATAATTTTGCTTAGCCCTCTCTTGATGTAGGAAAATTGGCTTTACGCAAAAACTTACTACTCCACCTGCCATATTTGCATATAAATTAGATGATTATCTTTTCACCCCTCTCTTGTGACTTTGCCGGCATATTCCATATGTTGACCTACACGGCTGCAACGTATCATGTTGCAGAATACTTTTCCGACCAGGAGTGAGGATACGCTCTACGCTTGGTGAGATGCCCTTGGAGTCAGATGGACTCATCTACCTTCGATGCTTCCGCAAGATTTAGATATTCTCATGAGTTGGCCTTCAGCCACTTTATTGTAATAAAGGACTCGATATGAGATTTACGATTAATAAATGTTGTGTGATTTCCCTTTCATATATACATTGATGTACCGTGTGTGTACCAGCATGATCTTGGACTGGTACGGAAACATCGGAGATTCGACCTTTTAGGTCGGGTCGCTACAAGTTTTGAAGAAGTTCAAAATGGATTAGGCCAAGAAGGGGTTCTTGCCTGTGTTACAAGGTGTGAAGTTGAGTAAGACTCAATGCCCAGTGACTGCAGAAGATGAGTGTCATCCCCTATGCTTCAGCCATAGGCTCTATCATGTATGCAATGTTGTGCACAAGACCCGAGGTCAGCCTTGCCATAAGTATGGCCAGAAGATTTCAAAGTGATCCTGGAATAGAGCACTAGGCGGCGGTCAAGAATATCCTTAAGTACCTGAACAGGACTAAGGAAATGTTTCTCGTTTATGGAGGTGATGAAGAGCTCGTCGTAAAGGGTTGCGTCGATGCAAGCTTTGACACTGATCCGGATGACTCTAAGTCACAAACCGGATAGGTATTTATTCTCAACGGGGGAGCGGTAAGCTGGTGCAGTTCCAAGCAAAGCGTGGTAGCCGATTCTACATGCGAAGCGGAGTACATCGCAGCCTCGGAGGCGGCGAAGGAAGGTGTCTGGATGAAGCAGTTCATGATAGATCTTGGAGTAGTGCCCAGTGCACTGAATCCAATAAACCTGTTCTGTGACAACACTGGTGCCATTGCTCTGGCCAAGGAACCAAGGTTTCGCAAGAGGACCAGACACATAAAGCGACGCTTCAATTCCATCCACGATTACATCGAGGAGAAGGACATAAATATTTGCAAAGTGCACATGGATCTGAATGTTGCAAACCCGTTGACTAAACCTCTTCCAAGGGCTAAACATGATCAAAACCAGAACTACATGGGTGTTCGATTCATTACAATGTAAATCACATAGTGATGTGAACTAGATTATTTACTCTAGTGCAAGTGGGAGACTGTTGGAAATATGCCCTAGAGGCAATAAATAAAGTGTTTATTATTATATTTCCTTGTTCATGATAATCGTCTATTATCCATGCTATAATTGTATTGATTGGAAACACATTAAATGTGTGGGTAAATAGACAACACTTTGTCCCTAGTATGCCTCTAGTGAACTAGCTCGTTAATCAAAGATGGTCAAGGTTTCCTAGCCATTGACATGTGATGTAATTTGATAACGGGATCACATAATTAGGAGAATGATGTGATGGACAAGACCCAAACTACAAACGTAGCATATGATCGTGTCAGTTTATTGCCACTGTTTTCTGCATGTCAAGTATATGTTCCTATGACCATGAGATCATTTAAATCACGGACACCGAAGGAGTGCCTTGTGTGTATCAAACATCGCAACGTAACTGGGTGACTATAAAGGTGCTCTACAGGTATCTCCGAGGGTGTCTGTTGAGTTGGCATGGATCAAGACTGGGATTTGTTACTCCGTGTGACGGAGAGGTATCTCAGGGCCCACTCGGTAATACAACATCACAATAAGCCTTGCAAGCAATGTGACTAAATGTTAGTCACGGGATCTTGTATTACGGAACGAGCAAAGAGACTTGCCGGTAACGAGGTTGAACTAGGTATGTAGATACCGACAATCGAATCTCGGGCAAGTAACATACCGAAGAACAAAGGGATCATCATACGGGATTAACTAAATCCTTGACATAGAGGTTTGACCGATGAAGATCTTCGTAGAATATGTAGGAACCAATATGGGCATCCAGGTCCCGCTATTGGTTATTGACCGTAGAGGTGTCTCAGTCATGTCTACATAGTTCTCGAACCCGCAGGGTCTGCACACTTAAGGTTTGGTGACGTTACGGTAGTATAGAGTTATGCATGGTGGTGACCGACGGTTGTTAAGAGTCTCGGATGAGATCCCGGACGTCACGAGGAGCTCCGGAATGGTCCGGAGGTAAAGATTGATATATAGGAAGTCCTGTTTTGGTCGCCGGAAAAGTTTCGGGCTCATCGGTAGTGTATCGGGGCCGATAGTGTACCGGGGGACCATCGGGAGGGGTATTTCGACCCAAGAGGCTACATGGGCTGTGGGAGGGTGAATATCAGTACTTAGTGGGCTGGTGAAAGTCCTACACAAGGCCCATGCGGCTGGAAAGAAAAGCGCAAAAGGAAAAAAGGTGGAAAAAGGCAAAAAGGGCCAAATAAGGAAGGAGTCCTAATCCTACTAGGAGTGGAGGAGGACTCCTCCCTCCTGGTTCGGCCGAAGCCTAGGGCTGGCCCCTTGAGGGCCAGGCCTCCTCCTCCCCTCCTCCTATATATACTAGTGGTTTTGAGGGTTTTTGCACAAGATTTTCTGCCACGTGCTGCCCTCTCCTCTAGTGCATAGTTTCTCCTCTAGATCGGTTTTCTGCAGTGCTTAGGCAAAGCCCTGCCGGAATAACTCCACCATCATCGCCGCAACACCGTCACGCTGTCGAAGAACTCGTCCACCTCTCCGCCCCCTCTTGCTGGATCAAGAAGGCGGAGATCGTCATCAAGCCGTATGTGTGCTGAACGCGGAGGTGCCGTCCGTTCGGTGCCAGATCGGGACGGATCGTGATTGGATCGCGGGACGCTCGGCGATTTGGATCGCGACGACGTTCGAATACATCAACCGCGTTTCTTAACGCTTCCCGCTTAGCGATCTACAAGGGTACGTAGATCCACTCTCCCTCTCGTAGATGCTCATCACCATGGATAGATCTTGCGTGTGCGTAGGAAAATTTTTGTTTCCCATGCACCGTTCCCCAACAAGGTCATATAGACGAGATTTTATCGATGGCTCAGGCGATATTCTAGCGATGTTATTTCTCATCGGTCACTCACTCCCTGTTGTCCTCAACATTACTGCATGTGTTTGTTCCTTTGAGGCTTGCGTTCACATATCTATTGTGTTGTGGACCTCCTCCTCTTTATCGACTCGTCGTCATGGTCAAGGGCTCATGGCTCGCCCGACGCCCGTGTGGGTTTTGCTTCTACGTAACAGAGAATCCAGGGCATGCACTAGATGAAATTGGTTGAACAGATAGGTATCCAAGAATTTGTCTGTGATTGTTGTTGCGTGAGAATAGGAACCCTGGTTTTTATTGTGTGCTCTGGGACGTGATGAGAAATGAAAAGATACATATGCAAACAGAAAAATCATAACGGTTATTCTTTTGTGTTCTTCATCTGGCATGGGTTTAGGTGAGGAGGCTGAAGCATTACCCATCGGTCATCGACTCCCCTTCAATAACAGAGAAGATGAAGATGATGCACATCATGCTTAATGCACACAACCACAAGCTCAAACTATTATCATAGGGGGAAAAATTGTTCACTAGCACAATGTCTCGCCGACCCCACATGTCATGTGCGCTACCCACCCTATTCATCTCGTTGTGACTCGCGTCCACCACAACCGAAAGGTGTAGTGTTCCTCCTCGCCGTAGCCCTCATCCGCCTATCATGAAGCTTGTTTGGCACCAGTTCAACAGGTGGCCCTCCCCGCTTTCTTCATCCGTCTAGTCGTGATGCTCATCTGCCACCAGTCCAATGCCGACCACCACATCACCCATGTCATTCTTGTCGTGATGCTCGTCCATTGCCAGCCTAATAATGATAACCTCGTTGTCCCCGTCATTTGGCCTTTGTGTGCCACCATCCCGGCGACACGACGGTTCTTCCTCAATGTCATCCTTCTCCTTTGTATGCCTTGGGGCATACAAGCGGAGGGGCAAGTCGAGATTATCTAATCTCTTCCTCTTTCTCCTTGCGGAGTAGGGGTGGAGGGCAGTGAGATACAAGAGGACTTCGAGGACATGTTTTTGTTTTTGGAGACGTACAGGACATGTCATTGGTACTCAGTTAAGAGGGATTTGAGATTGAACAATTTGAGAAATTGACAAATCTTTGTTTGGCTTTGACAAAATGACAAACGTGCGCGTGTGACATGTGGCATTAGGGGGCACATGTCAATGAAAAGTGTCAATTGTGTCAAAGTACAAACAAAGGTGCGTTATTTACTTATTTCTGTAACGTTTGTTGAAAGATTAACTCATGGTGTGCAGATGCTTTAAACTGCCATTAATCTGCTCTTATTTTCCCACGAAATTTTGCAGATGATGACTAATGCACATCTCCAGAAGGACGTGATGCTGAACAGCTTGGACACCGTTGAGACTGTCATGGCCTTTCACGAAAAAATTAGTTTCGAGATACCTGACAAGTGACACGGCAGTTGACTTTACCTCCTCAAAAGGACTAGTCTTTCTGCATTTGCCCAGTAGGTTTAAAGATATTGGTTGCTCTGTCAATTTTGATCCCATTAACTGCCATTAATTGATGTACTGTTTTGTTTTCTCAGTTTTACTGTGGTCACCATGGATGATCAATTTGAAACTGATTTATCCATTTTACAACCAATGTCAGAAGAAACCACAAGGACAGAAAGATAAAACCAGACTGTCGAACTAGATCACAAACATTGGTCCGTGAATAAGAAATAAGCCAATACAATATGCACAAATTCGACAGTACAACTGAAGAGCAACTCCAAGAAACCTCCCAGGAGTCACGACTCCTGATGTTGAACCTTGTTACCTCAATTCAACTTGACATATGAAATCAGAGAAATACACAGGCTGAAATCTCTCCTCTGGAACAGTGGCGGTCTGGCGGACAGTTCTCAGAATCAAACCTCATGGCTAACAAATCTTCATGGATCAGGGGTAGCTCATTGCAAATGTGAACCTTTGATCATTCCACAGAAGCGAAAACAATCACTTTCATCGGATGTCAAATCATGTTATAGGCAAAGAAAGTTCAACTCGAGCAACACATAACATGTTTAAACACGGGACACGGTGCCAACCGTATCCCCTTGTGCACACTGGCGGAGTTTTAGTTACAACACAGGTTCACAGTGAACAGGTAATAGCAGCAGCTAGCAGCATCTTCCAGTAACAGAACCCTTTCTTGTGTACCCATTGTAGTTCATTAATAGGGCACATCACTCTCTTCTCCGGCTTTTGTGATGGTGGTGGCGGTGGCGATGCTTGGATTTCTTCTTATCTTTTCTCTCCTTTCTCTCTTTTTTCTCCGATTTCCTCTCCTTATTTTCCTTCTTCCTGTGTGGTTCAGAAGAGCTGGATGGCTTATTATCCAATGTCTCCCTATGCCAGCAATCATCAGGAGACTTGGATCTCAAAAACAGTGGCCTCTCCGGACCTTGTACTCGCCGTTCCCATTTTTCTTCCAAACGTATATCAGGGCTAGGTTCTTTGTCTCGACAATGTGATGAAGCCTTAAGGTATGGACCAGGTTCATCCATCCTAGAGCCAACGGCACCTCTTCCTCGCTTTACCCTAACATAGCACCAAATTACATACTTTGTTCACAAAACTGAAAATATGTAACAGATGCAAATGTGTGCAAGTTAAACATATCACCTAAACTTGAGAAAGATCACCTAATAGGATATGACAATCTCAACAGAGTTATGTGATACTACGGCTATAAACATGTAGATAATATGCATCAATAGTTGGACATAAGCAGATAAATTCTTAGTTATCTGGCAGGTGTGAATCAATATAATGTTTGCTTGTTCTATCAAGAAAGCGATGGACATTTAAACTAACCTTGAATGCAGAAACTTTTCAACTTCATCATCCCCTAGACCATCCTCTTGGTCTGAGTAAGAACTATTATAAGCTGTTCCTTCTTCAATCTTTGAGCTGGAACTCATATTTCTCGAGTCACCTTTGCGTTTCTCCCCTCTAGAGTCACCACGCTCTTTATTTCTTCTTTTCAGCTTAGACTCAAGTTCAAGTTCCTTCTCCCTGGCACGCCACATTTCATCAACCTCCACAACACGGTTTGCTGCAGGCGAACAATCAAGTGTCAATTTAAAAATAAACACATGAGAAAGTTAAAGATTCAATTTTGCAATATAATGAGCAATATGAGTTCAAAAAGAACATGGAGTTTCTACTCCTGAGCACATATGGACGCTATATCTGCGCCGCTGAATGTTGTCTCGAGAACTGCTCCAGTTCCTTTACCTGGGAACTACTGAGCGGTATTAAATGTGCTTTCGTCTGGCGTACATATGCTGGTGTCATGATTTGTTGGGCAGGAAAACGGCAGACGTCCGTGGGGTGTGTGAGTCATTGTTACTTCCATTGGAGACTTTGGTGGTGAGCCACTGCTCGTTACGTTTGCTTTAATCTAGTCTATGGAATAGAAAAACAGCTTTCCGGTTAGTAGGGATGGAGGGAGTTCCTCAACTTTTCCATTGTGAACCACAGGAGGCCACAGGAGGTTGGAGAGACGAAGCAGTTTGAAGGTGCAGCTTGATATGCACCTACCGGAGGCTGCTGAGCTGGGTCTTGCCAGGCAACAGGATGGCATTTGAGCTCGGCGACATAGCCTTCAGGGCAAGTAAAAAACCACACAGAATAGTTTGCGGAGGCATGAACTGATAAGGTTAGCAGGGACTAGATTTAGACTATAATTGATTCATTACAAACAAAATTTCTGGCAAGGGATCTTTCTTGACACACTTGTAGATCCGGGTGTGAGAAGCGAAGTTGATGACCACGTCCCAGACAGAAATCAGTGGGAGGATTTTGTTCGCAGCTAAGGACGAGGCAGCAGTTGACATTTGCGGCTGCGGGGAGTACGATTGAGGATTAGGAAGGGAGTGAGTTGGGGGTCTGCTTGGTACGGGTGTATGGCCATATAGGTAGGAGAAGAATCTTGAAGGGGGAAGCTTGCTAGTGGAAGTGAAGTTGTTTCTGGGATTTTTTTTATGGAAGTTTCTGGGATGAATTGCGTTAATGGGACTGCTGAGGATGATGGCAAAAGGTGCAGATGTGAACAGGACACGGCCCACATCATGACGTCTGGGCCAGAAAACATCTATGGGCATCCGGCAAGATAACTCAGCGACCAGTGTGGGCCAGATCAACAGTGGAGGAGGAAATACCGATCTTCATAAAAGCTGCAGTACCAGAACCTTCACGAATCTAAGAGAGAAACAACGTGCGAGTGCCAGCATGGACTGCTACGCAGGGAGCAGATGGTGGCTGGTGATGCATCGCTCTGGCATAGACTGCTACACCGGGAGCAGGTCACAACGTATGCCAGCGCCAGCGCACCCCCAACGAATGCTGCGCCAGTTCCTGTTGGGCTCTGCCTTCACCCGCTGACTCTCTAGGCACAGGGGTGCGAGGTACGCTGGCCTGGGCAGTCCTGGAGCTGCAATCATCCCTGGAGGTGTCTGGCAATGGCGGTGATGCTGCCCTATTACTCCAAGCCCCGGTGCCTCACCATTTTTGCTGGAGGCAAGGCTGGGGAGGCCTAATGTTGCTGTGTCTGTAGTTGAGGACACCTCCTTAACTAGCTGTAGTCGCTTGGTGAGGACGGTCGTGTGTGTGTGTGTGTGTGTGTGTCCCTCCTTTACCCCCCCCCCCCCTTCCTGTTCAATGAAATGAAACGCAAACTCTTTTGCGTTTTCTCGAAAAAAGGAAATAATGTACGAGATAAGTGGAGCATCTGTGCTCGCGCACAGATAGACACTTTCGGTTCAAAAATACTTATAAAGTAGTCATTAATGCTTATTTAGTGAACCACCCCGAGTTTACAGGAAGCAATTTAAAGTGCTGCCTACATCATGATTGCAAATTCGCAACTGCCTTCAATTGTTGTGACAAGTTTTGGTGAGCTGTTCTATTGAGAAGGTTTCAAGGACATAAAAAACATTTTCAGTAAAAAAAAAACATGATGACAGCTGCTTTGATCAGGTAATCAACAGCAAGAGGCAAGATAATGTACAAGAAACACGATACTAACCTTGTTGAACTCCACGAACTGTGGCTGTGAGGAACCGGGAGTTTGGACGATGCCTAACATTGGGCTTTCGCAGATATGCATGAACACCTTCCCTGTCAGCCTCTAACTGTAACCTTCGTGCTTCTTCAAGGAGTAATGAAGCTAGACGATTCTCTGTGTCCAGATCCATTGCCCAGTTCAAACTTCAGCAACTATGGAGAAATGAAAATTTTAGTACATTAAACACTATTGAACTCTGATCTAAAGCAATATCAAAAGAACAATTTATTAGCAGTCAATCACACATACGACAGAAGGGCGGGCCTAACGCAGTGGATAGAGTCTCTCCACTTATGGCCTCGAGGTCCTGGGTTTGAACCAGCCTCCTTGCAGAATTATTATGCAAGAGTAAAGGGTCCCAGACCTAAATTTGCATCGATACAAGGCACTATCTCTTCCGGAGAAGAATTGATTAGATTTTTTTCCTCGAACAGTCATAAGATGGTGTTTATTAATGAAAACGTTGCATGCAGCCATAGAGAAAAGAGGCACCACATGCAAAATGTTTAATTAGCCCGGAACACGAGAGGTTTCCCACACAATTAATTGTGCTATTTATTAGTTGGCTTTGTTGTCTTGGCATCTGAAAATGAGATAGTGGCCTTGTATACAAAATCGGAGGGTGTATAAATTATGAACAAAACTGGGATTTTTGGACAGGCATCCTATGTTGGATTACCACTTTAAATTTTAATATCTGTTCGGCTGGATTACTAAACCGCCTATAGTTATGAAGAAATTTCATATCCTTGTGAACACCATGCACAGTTTGGCCCACATTTACATAATAGTGATAGTATATGTTCAATCAGAAGCAAGCTGCATGATTCAAGACAGCGCAGCAGTGCAGGCCAGTCAGTGCAGGCAAAGATGCCACAGGGCAAGCAGCACGGATCTGGTCAAGGTCCAGGTGATGCTCGGATGTGGACTCTCTTGAACATATAAACGGAGTTGCCATGCTTAACTGTTGCGCAAAACGGTCCCATAAAATAATTAGCCCGTTCTAATAAAATCAATCCTACAAGCTAATGAATGTCGTCAAGAAGTTACTGTAAGATGGGCACCCCTAAAAGTTTAAAAACTGTTCAACCTCAACAATATGCAGGATTTAGAATGGCAAAAGCCACAGAGCGGATTTCTCCTACCTCACATGAACAGGGGCAGACTACCGGCTAGTTCGGCAACCCTCCGCTCCGAAAACTCAAATCCCAACTCCGCTAACACATTTTGGAAGTTGGCAAGACTTTCGGCTGCCAGCTCCAACTCCTCACCTGTGTATTTTACAGAGCTTTGCTCAATAAACAACAGTGCCCCATGTTTCCATTGGTGATGGACAGACAGGGTTATACGGGTAAGGTCGCAAGTTCACTTAACAAATATATGTACTCAACGTATTCAAATAGTACAAATTTCGCACAAGCAAACACTTTGCAAATATTTAAAATCAATTCAGATTTAAATACTAGCACAAATGTCACAGTGCAATGATATGCCAAATACTGAACGATCATAAGATTCTTCGGCATTACAAAACACTGAACCAACTAGAAGGGGCCAAAAACATTACAAGTGTTCTCAATCATCGATTTCACACCGAAAGGCATACAACAATATTACAGCCAACTGCAAAACTGCAGCTGCCTGTCAAAACCGAGCCGGACATGGAGCTAGGAGTCGAGGAGAAGGAGGGGTCAGGAGCTCACCTCGCTGTTGCTGGTGAAGATCTGCTGGTGCCGGTGAAGACCGGATCCGCCCTCGCGCGGACGAACGATGCGGGGGCCCTACGTGGGGCAGCGGGGGCCCTACGTGGGGCAGCGGAGGCCCTACGTGGGGCAGCGGAGGGCGTCGCCGTCGGCGGAGGCGCGCGGATCAGGACGATGGAAGGGGCCGGAGAGAGGCGCGGGATCCGAACGAGAAGCAGCGGACAGGCGCGGCGGCGTCGTGGGGAGGGGACGGAGGGAGGGATGCGTGGGAGCGGCGGGGGGCGGTGGGGATGGGCGGCGAACTAGGGCTGGGTCGCCGCCGTGCAGCGTGTCAGGAGGGGACGGGAGGCAGCCTGCGCGAGATAGAAAATTTCGGAATGGGGCTTGGGGATTTTTTTTCCCAGCCAAGGGTAGTTGAGTGGCATGGGGTGGGTAAATATTTGGAACTCCGAGGCTAAGCTAGTGCCTAGGGCGGCGCTGGTGAGACCGCCTCCGATTCGTTCTGGCTGGAAACAAAGCTCCGTGTCCAAGTCTCGAATTCAACCAACAACTATTTTGAATCAGCTTTGCGAGTGAATTCAGTTTTATGAGTGAAACTGAATTTCAAATCTGAAACAAACAACTACTTCCTCCATCCGGAAATCTGAATTTCGGATCAGTTTCACCAGTGAAGCTGAATCTGGATTTTGATCATTTTTACTGCATTTTGATGAAGCACCTCAAAGTGTACTTAGGTGGTGAAGCTAATTCACAATCAGCGTTGCCACTGAAGCGAACCCATAGGTGATTCGAGACCCTTCAAAGTTGAAACAAACATGATTTTATATCACTATGAATCAACTTTGCCACTGAAGCAATCCATAAATGATTTGAATCCCACAAAAGCTGTAACAAACAAGGTAAAGTATAAATAAAACACATCAAAGGATACACAAGAACTAATCTAACCTCGTGTTGAGGCTAGACCGGATATGCTTGGGCTCCACAACAGCGTCGAAGTGAGCGTCGTCATTATCAAATCCAAGCAAGCTGATAAGGATTTTCACCCGGAACCCTAGCATACAGGCCCAGTCCTGGGGCTGTGCGGCCTGTGCGGGCGCACAGGCCCCTAGGTATTTGGGGCCCCAAAAAATCTACGTAGTACTAATACTAATAGGCTTTATTAGATAGATGATGGGCCTCTAGCGCTCATGCACGTCTCGACTCCCGATAGCGATCCCTCCTCTCCGCTTCTCACGCCTCGTCTCGCCTCCCAGCGATAGAATTGAAGCGATCCCTGTTGCCGCGCCTCAAGCGCTCCGCTCGCGCCCCCTCCTCTCTTGATCGATGGATGTACCTACGAAATAAATCAACGATTGAATCCAATCCCTTCTCCAGAGTCTAGTTCTTCTTTCCCTTCGCTTCGTCGAGCGGCGGCTAGGCCAGCGATCGGACCTAACGACCCACGGTCCAAGACTCCCAAGAAGGTAGCGAGCGGCCGACAGGAACGGCACCCGGCAAGAAGGCAGGCAAATTCGCACCATCTTCGATTTCTCAAGCGTCGTCACGTCGACAACCGATGATTCCGTGAGCCCTTCATTTTCCCTGTGAGTTTCAATTTCGATCATGTATATAGTTTTGATGAAACTTTGTAGCTAATTTAATTATTCTCATCAATTAGGTGTCTAGCATTGCAAGATCTGAGTGGTGTCTTCGCTTAGAAAACATGAATCTAGTTACCAAAAGTGTTTAGAGAAACAAAAAATCAAAGACTTAACTCAGTCTCAGTTTGGAAATATGGATATGTATGTTATAAAAAAACATAAACGTCCTCCGATAATCAGCCGCTTGATCAAGAGCATGCACATGATAATAATGTTGAAATGATCCTAGCTCTAGAGATGGTCAGATAGAGAGTGAAAATAATATTGCAGGTGAAGAAAATCGTGATAACATCGAGGCTAGTAATAGTGATGGCAACTTGAATATTGCACGTACTGCGGATGTTGGTGATACTTTTCATCTTGATATATTTGATCCAAGAAATTGGATTCCCTTGATTCTAAGAAAATTGAAATTTTAGCAAAAAGGGCCCTCAAAGGGACGCATCATTTAAGAAAGGCCGTTAGGATAAATATAAAAGGAGCTTGATACATTCATTTTGCATCATGATTTTTTATTGATATTTATATTATCCTTGGTCATTGTTTCACTTTATGATACAATTCTTATGCATTTTTTATCTGAATTTACAAGCAACATCACAAAGAGGGAAACCGCCGGAATCTGTAATTCTAGACCTGAAAACCAAGAAAAAGGCTGAAAATTCACTGGACTCCAAATGACCTGAAAATTCACGAGGACTTTTGTGGAATAATATCTAAATTTATGGAGCAAAAATATACCAGAAGGGGGCCACCTGTTGGTGACAATCCAACAGGGTGCGCCCTGATGGCTTGGGGATCCACACGCGGCCTCCAGCCCCCCTCTTCTATTATATGATGGGTATTGACCTAGAAAAAAAATCAAGAGTATACTTTCGAGACGAAGGACCGCCGTCTCGAGGCGAAAACCTGGGCAGAGGCCCTTTTGATCTCCGGCAGAGAGATTCTACAGGGGAAACTTCCCTTCGGGAGGGGAAATCAAAGCCATCGTCATCACCAACGCTTCCTCCTTCGTGGGAGGATCAATCTTCACCAACATCTTCACCAGCACCATCTCATCTTAAACCCTAGTTAATCTCTTGTATTCAGTCTTTGTCTCAAAACCTCAGATTGGTACATGGGGCTACTAGTAGTGTACTAGTGTTGATTACATCTTGTAGTTGATGCTTGTTGGTTTACTTGGTGGAAGATAATATGTTCAGATCCTTAATCATATTTATTATACCTCTGATATTGAGCATGGTGATAATTTGTGAGTAGTTGCTTTTGTTCCCGAGGACATGGGAGAAGTCTTGTTATAAGTAATCATGTGAAGTTGGTATTCATTCGATATTTTGATGATATGTATGTTGTTGCTTCCTTTTTAGTGGTGTCGCATGAACGCCGACTACATGGTACTTCACCATATTTGGTCCTAAAGGAAGGCATTGTGGAGTAATAAGTAGATGATGGGGTAGGTAGAGTGATAGAAGTTGAAACCCTGGTTTATACGTTATTTCATAAGGGGCTAATTCGAATCCACATGTTTCATGCTATAGTTAGATTTATCTTAATTCTTTTTCCGTAGTTGTGGATACTTGCGAGAGGGGGTAATCATAAGTGGGTTTCTTGTTCAAATAAGAACAACATCTTAGCACCGATACACCCACATATCAAATTATCAAAGTAACGAACGTGAATCAACTCAACATGATGAACATGACTAGATGGAAATTCTCATGTGTCCTCCGGAGCGTTTGCCTTATATAAGAGTACTCTCAGGCATGTCCTTTGCTATAAAAAGGATTGGACTATCTTGCTACACACTTGTTACTTTGCTACTTGTCACTTGTTACGAATTATCTTGCTACAAAACTATCGATCAATGTTACTCACAGCACTTGCAGAGAATACCTTGCTGAAAACTGCTCATCATTTCCTTTTGCTCCTCGTTGGGTTCGACACTCTTACTTATCGAAAGGACTATGATTGATCCCCTATACTTGTGGGTCATCAGATCTTTTTCTTCACTATTCTACACTAGAATTCTATCGAATGGAGAGCATTGTGATAGGGATTGGCTTGTCTATTCTGAGGAACTAGAGAAAGTATTTTGCTTTGGTTGTAAAATATTTGCAAAAGGGCATCAAAAAGTTAATTTTTCAAATGAGGGGTACAATGATTGGACACATCTTGGCGCTAGACTTAAAGAACATGAAACAAGTGCAGATCATGTTTTGTATATGACTAGTTGGTATGAGTTGTGTAGTACATTGTAAACACATCAAACTATTGATAAAGTTGCACAACGACAACTTGATAGTTAAAAGGACCATTAGAGAAAAGTTTTGTTCAAAATTGTTTGCATTGTAAAATTTCTTTCGGAGCATAATCTAGCATTTCATGGTAACAATAGCAAATTTTATGAAGATAACAGTGGAAATTTCTTGGGTTTGTTTGAGATGTTGGCTGAATTTGACCCGGTTATCGAGGAGCATGTTCGTCATATTACAAATGAAGAGGCTCATGCATATTACCTTGATCATAAGATTCAGAATGAGTTGATACATTTGCTTGATTCTGCTATTAAGTCTGAGATTATTAAGAAAATAAAGAGTGCAAAGTATTTCTCTGTCATACTTGATTGTACCCTTGATGCAAGCCATCAAGAACAAATGTCTATAATCATAAGATATGTGGATTCATCTTCGAGACATGTTTGCATAGAAGAATCCTTTTTAGGATTTTTAGATGTAAATGATACGACTGGGCAATGTTTGTTTGAAGTGCTAGAGAATGAGCTAAAACTTATTTATCTTGATATAGATGACGTGAGAGGACAAGGTTATGATAATGGGTCAAATATGAAATGAACACATCATGGAGTCCAAAGGAGACTTCTTAATGTAAATCCTAGAGCTTTCTATTCTGCGTGTGGTTGTCATAGCCTTAATTTGACACTTTGTGATGTGACCATGACTTGTGGTAAAGCTAAAGACTTCTTCAGAATTATTCAATGCATATATAAAAGTTTTGCTAATTCTATTGAGAAGTGGCATATTACGAAGGAGAACATCACACGATTAACTCCCAAGTCAGTGTCAGCTACACATTGAGAGAGTTGTATTGATAGTGTGAAAGCTATTCGACTTCAATGTGCACACATTCAGGAGGCCCTACTTCAGGTACCCAATATATTCATATTATACCAATGTAATTCCTTTAGCTATCTCCAAGTATAACATTTTTAATTTTTATTCCATGTAGCTAAGACTGATAATGACATAAAAACGAGCAGTGAGGTTAAAGGTTTGGCAAATAATGAACTTGGAGAGTATGAATTTATAGTGGTAATAGTCATTTGGTATGAGGTATTGTATGCTATTAATTTAGTAAGCAAACACTTGTGAGCAAAGGATATGCTTATTGATGTTGCTATTGAGAAAGTGCAAGGATTGGTTACTTTCTTCAAGGGTTATCGGGAAACTGGTTTTGTAGAAGCATTGGAGACGGCCAAAGGAATTGCACTTAAGATGGATATTGGTACAACATTTCGTAAAATACGGGAAATTAAAACATATTATGATTTGAATATTATTATGTTATATTCATATAGTTTTTCTAAGTGAGGTAGGACCGATTTTAGAGTTTCACATAGGGCCTCAGATTTTGCCGGCCCGACCCTGCTATCATCGCGCTGAGCTCCAATACGGCGTTGTGTTTTTGGCCCATGCCAACACCGGCACACACTTAATTAACTGGATTAAAGACCTAGTGTTGGTTGTCCACCCTCATTTCACCCTCACACACACTCTCCTCCCCCACAACCAGTCGCCGCCCATCGCCACACCGCTGGCAGCAACGTTTGATCCTATCCTTCCCTTCCTCTCCCACTCACACCTCCTCTGTCCGCGCATGCCAAGAACTCATGGGATTCATGTATATATTTGTTGTTTTATGTAGAGTTTAAATAGTGTGAACCAACATTTTTGTGATGTAGATTCCAATTAAGTTAGTTTCATGGATTGTTTGTGTAGAAATTTTTGCGATGTAGATTGCAATTAAGTTAGTTCCATGGATTGCTTTGTGTAGAATTTTTTGTGATGTAGATTACAATTAAGTTAGTTCCATGGATTGCTTTGTGTAGAAATTTCGTGATGTAGATTGCAATTAAGTTACTTCCATGGATTACTATTGTTACATATCGTGTAGAATCTGATTGCTATATGTTGTGCAGAATCCGATTGCTATATATTGTGTAGAATCCGATTGGTATTGTGTGGAATCTGATCGCTATTGTTCAATTGTCAAATGTCATATTATAGGTATTTAATGTAGTATTGTTGACGTACTTTAAAAATACTTTGCATCAGGTCATGGCCAAATTTGGAGGCAACCAGGAGGAGGTGTACGATGTGGACGTTCTCAACTACGATATGTTAGAGGCTCATTAATATACCATCAATAGCTTGCAAGAGGTGAATGCCTCGTTAAAGGTGGAGCAGGTCAGCTAATGGAGGAGCGTGATGATGTCTTCTACAAGACTAATGTGATGAAGGACGAGAGAGATCAGTTGATTGAGGAGAGGGATAAGATGAAGAATGAGAGAAAACAACTCAGGAGTGAGAGGGCTGCCCTCAAGACGGAGATAGATCAACTCAAAAAAGATGGAGAGAAGAACAGAAACAAGATTCGTCAGTTGAAATTAATCCTTGATGACAAGTAGACTATTTAGTTTGTCAAGTTGAATAATGTAGTTCTTTAACTAGCTATTAACTTATGTGAAGTTGAACTCGTGAAGTTGATGAGAACTATCCATTGAATTATGTAGTTCTTTAACTAGACGGTAACTTTTGTGATGTTGAATTATGTGGTTCTGTAACTAGCTAGTAACTTTTGTGATGTTGAAATATGTGGTTCTTTAACTAGCTAGTAACTTTTGTGATGTTGAATCATGTAGTTATTTAACTAGCTATTCTTTTAATTACCAAAAAATCAATTTTCTGGCATTGGCCAACCAGTGTAGGATTGAAAGTATGTCTAGAGGGGGGTGATTAGACTACTTGACCAAATAAAAATTCTACCTTTTCCCAATTTTAAGTGTTGGCAGATTTTAACAATGATAGCAAGTCAAGCACACCCTACACATGCATGTCTAAGAGTATAACAGCGGAAAGTAACAACAAGCATGTATAGTAGAGGGTAGGGAGGGAGATCAAACGCAATTTGTAGACACGAAGATTTTCCCATGGTTCTGATAGGTGATGCTATCATACGTCCACGTTTATGGAGTCTTCAACCCACGGAGGGTAACGGCCGCGAGAGTCCACGGAGGGCTTGTTGGAAATATGCCCTAGAGGCGATAATAAATTAATTATTATCATATTTCCTTGTTCATGATAATCGTTTATTATCCATGTTATAATTGTATTGATCGAAGACTTAGATGCATGTGTGGATACATAGACAAAACCATGTCCCTAGTATGCCTCTAATAGACTAGCTCGTTGATCAAAGATGGTTAAGGTTTCCTAGCCATGGACATGAGATTTTATTTGATAACAGGATCACATCATTAGGAGAATGGTGTGATGGACAAGACCCAAACTACAAATGTAGCATATGATCGTGTCAGTTTATTGCTACTGTTTTTTGCATGTCAAGTATTTGTTCCTATGACCATGAGATCATGCAACTCACTAAAACCGGAAGAGTGCCTTCTGGTGTATCAAACGTCACAACATAACTGGGTGACTATAAAGGTACTATACAGGTATCTCTGAGGGTGTCTATTGGGTTGGCATGGATTAAGACTGGGATTTGTTACTCCGTGTGACGGACAGGTATCTCAGGGCCCACTCGGTAATACAACATCACAACAAGCCTTGCAAGCAATGTGACTAAGTGTTAGTCACGGGATCTTGTATTAATAAAACGAGTAAAGAGACTTGCCAGTAACGAGGTTGAACTAGGTATGGAGATACCGACGATTGAATCTCGGGCAAGTAACATACCGAAGAACAAAGGGAACATCATACGGGATTAACTGAATCCTTGACATAGAGGTTCGACCGATAAGGATCTTCGTAGAATATGTAGGAACCAATATGGGCATCCAGGTCCCGCTATTGGTTATTGACTGTAGAGGTGTCTCGTTCATGTCTACATAGTTCTCGAACCCGCAGGGTCTGCACACTTAAGGTTCAGTGACGTTTCGGTAGTATAGAGTTATGTATGGTGGTGACCAAAGGTTGTTCGGAGTCCCAGATGAGATCCCGGACATCACGAGGAGCTCCAGAATGGTCCGAAGGTAAAGATTGATATATAGGAAGTCTTGTTTTGGTCGCCGGAAAAGTTTCGGGCTCATCGATAGTGTACCGGGAGTGCCGGGAGTGTACCGAGGGACCATCGGGAGAGGTATTTGGACCCAAGAGGCTACATGGACTGTGGAAGGAGGTAAACCAGCCCCTTGTGGACTGGCCCAAGCCTCCTCTAAGGGCCCATGCGGCTGGAGTGGTTTGAGAAGGAAAAAAAATCCAAAGGTGGACAGGTGGAAAGAGTTTCCAAGTGGAAAGGAGGAATCCTACTCCTAATAGGATTGGAGTAGGACTCCTCCACCTCCAATTTCGACCAAACCTTGAGGGTTTGAGGCTGCCTCCTCCCCTCCCTCCCTCCTATATATACTAGAGGATTTAGAGGAAAAAGCTAGCCCTAATAGCCACGTGCTACCTCTCCTCTAGATCGCAGTTTCTTCTCTAGATCGGATTTCAGCGGTGCTTAGGTGAAGCCCTGCTGGAATAGCTCCACCACCATCGCCGCAACACCGTCGCTCTGCCGGAGAACTCATCTACCTATCCGCTCCCTCTTGCTGGATCAAGAAGGCAGAGATCGTCATCGAGCTATACGTGTGCTGAACGCGGAGGTGTCGTCCATTCGGCGCTAGATCGGAAGGACCGTGATCAAGATCGCGAGACGGATCATGATGAGATTGCGGGATGGATCATGATGAATTTGCAGGACGGATCGTGATTGGATCGCGGGACGGATCGTGATGAGATCGCGGGATGCTCGGCGATTTGGATCGCGAAGACGTTCGACTACACCAACTGCGTTTCTTAACGCTTCCCGCTTAGCGATCTACAAGAGTATGTAGATCCCCTCTCCCTCTCGTGGATGCTCATCACCATGGATAGATCTACAAGGGTGCGTAGGAAATTTTTTGTTTCCCATGCAACGTTCCCCAACAGTGGTATCAGAGCTAGGTCTATGTGTAGATGAGATCTCGAGTAGAACACAAAGGATTTTGTGGGCGTTGATATTCATATTGCTTCCTCCCTTGGTATTTTCTTGGTTCATCGGATTTGACTAAGGCGGTCCTTGAGAAGGTTGAAAAGCAACTTATGTATCACCGTTGTGGTTTATGCGTAGGTGAGAATTGTTCTTGTTAGATACTCGTAGCAGCCACGTAAAACATGCAACAACAATTAGAGGACATCTAACTTGTTTTTGCAGGGTATGTTGTGATGTGATATGACCAATTATATGATGAGATATATGTGATGTATGAGATGATCATGTGTTGTATAGAATATCACGACTTGCATGTTGATGAGTACGGCAACCGGCAGGAGCCATAGGGTTGTCTTTAATTATTGTATGACCTGCGTGTCAATCATTAAGCGCTATGTAATGCTTTACTTTATCGCTAAACGGCAGCAATAGTAGTAGAAGCATGGTGGGCACGACAACCACGATGGTGACACGTTGATGGAGATCAAGATGATGAAGATCATGGTGTCATGCCGACGACGATGGAGATCATGCCGGTGCTTTCAAGATGGAGATCAAAAGCACAAGTTCATGGCCATATCATGTCACTTATGATTTGCATGTGAAGTTAATCCCATTATGCACTTTGTTTTGCTTAGGATGACTGTAGCATTATAAGGTGATCCTATTGAAACATGATGAGTCATATAGTAGATATCATGTCATGACGGTCACATATCATGGCCATATCATGTCACTTATGAGTCATATAGTAGATATGATCAGCATGATGATGTTCACCATTGAAACCACCTCAACTCACGTGATGATCGGACTTGAGTTGGTGAATTTGGATTATGTATCACTCAAATGACCGGAGGGATGTCAATTTGAGTGGGAGTTCTTAAGTAATATGATTAATTGAACTCATTATCATGAACATAGTCAGTAGTGTCCTTGCAAATTATGTTGTAGATTACTAGCTCACGTTGTAGCTCCCTTGAATTTTTATATGTTCCTAGAGAAATAGAGTTGAAAGATGATGTTAGAAATATTGCGGACTGGGTCCGTGATCTGAGGATTGTCCTCATTGCTGCACAGAAGGCTTATGTCCTTAATGCATCGCTCGGTGTGCCACCCCCTCTAGTGTCATCTGTAGATGTTGTGAACATCTGACAGGCACGTTCCGATGAATACTTGATAGTTATGTGCGCCATACATTACAGCTTAGAATTGAGGCTCCAAAACATTTTGAACGTCACGGAACATATGAGATGTTCTAAGAGCTGAAATTGGGATCTCAGACTCGTGCCCGTGTTGTGAGATATGAGATCTCCAACAAGATTCTTTGCCTGTAAGATGAAGGAGAATAGCTCAATCGTTGAGCATGTGCTCAGATTGTCTGGGTGCTACAATCGCTTGAATCGAGTGGGAGTTGGTCTTCCAGATAAGATAGTGATTGATATAGTTCTCTGAGTCACTATCACTAAGTTACTGCAACTTCGTGATGAACTATAATTATGCCAGGGATGGAAATGATGATCCCTGAGCTGTTCACGGTGTTTGACACCGCGAAGGTAGAAATCAAGAAGGAGCATCAAGTGTTGATGGTTAGTAAAACCACTAGTTTTGAGAATGGCAAGGGAAAGGAGGGAAACTTCCTAGATGGCAAGTCAGTTGCTGCTCCAGTGAGGCAACCCAAAGTTGAACCCAAACCTGAGACTAAGTGCTTCTATTATGAGGAGAGCGGTCGCTGAAGCAGAACAACCCTAGATACTTGGTAGATAAGAAGGCTGGCAACGTCGACAGAAGTATATTTGATATATGTGTTATTGATGTGTACCTTGCTAGTACTCCTAGTAGCACCTGAGTATTGGATACCGGTTCGGTTGCTAAATGTTAGTAACTTGAAGTAAAAGCTACGGAATAAACGGAGATTAGCTAAGTGTGAGGTGACGATGTGTGTTGGAAATGTTTCCAAACTTGATGTGATCAACATCGCACGCTCTCTCTACCTTCGAGATTAGTGACAAACCTAAATAAATGTAATTTGGTGTTTGCGTTAAGCGTGAACATGATTAGATCGTGTTTATTGCAACACTGTTATTCATTTAAGTTAGAGAATAATGGTTATTCTATTTACATAAATAATACCTTAAATGGTGATGCACCGAGTGAGAATGGTTTGTTGAATCTTGATCGTAGTAATACACATGTTCATAACATTGATGCCAAAAGATACAAAGTTAATAATGATAGTACCACATACTTGTGGCACTGCCGTTAAATGTCATATTGGTATAAATCGCATGAAGAAACTCCATGCTAATGGATCTTTGGACTCATTCAATTTTGAATCGGTTGAGACATGCGGACCATGCCTCTTGGACAAGATGACTAAAACCCCGTTTTCCGGAACAGGCAATTGACTTATTGGAAATGATACATGTTGATGTATACGGTCCAATGAGTGTTGTAGCGTGCAATGGATATCATTATTTTCTTGCCTTCACTGATGATTTGAGTATATATGAGTATATTTACTTAATTAAACACAAGTGTGAATCATTTAAAAAGTTCAAACAAATTCAGAGTGAAGTTTAAGATCATCGTGACAAGAAGATAAAAATGTCTACGATATGACCGTGGAGATGAATATCTGAGTTACGAGTTTGACATACAACTTTAGACAATGTGAAAATTGTTTCACAACTCACGCCACCTGGAACACCATAGTGTGATGGTGTGTCCGAACATCATAGTCGTGCTCTATTGGATATGGTGCATGCTATGATGTCTCTTGTCATTTTGCTACTGTAGTTTTGGGGTTATGCGTTAGAGACAACTACATTCACTTTAAATAGGGCACCATCTAAATTCGTTGAGATGACACCATCTGAACTATGGTTTGATAGAAACCTAAGTTGTCATTTCTTATTGTTTGGGGCCGCGGCGCTTATGTGAAAAATGGTTTTCACCTAATGAGCTCGAACCCAAAGCGGACAAATGCATCTTCATAGAATACCCTAAGAACAGTTGGGATACCTTCTATCTCAGATCTAAGTGTAAAGTGTTTGTTGCTAAAACGGTTCCTTTCCCGAGAAAAGTTTCTCTCGAAAGAATTGAGTGGGAGGAAGATAGAACTTGACGAGGTTGTTGAACCTTTGTTTCAACCAGAGAGTAGCGCAGCACGGAAAGATGTTTCTGTGGAACCTACGTCAGTTGAAGAGGAAGTAAATGATGATGATCATGAAGCTTCGGATCAAGTTACTATCGAACCTCGTAGGTCGACAAGGATGCGTACTGCTCCTGAGTGGTACGACAACCCTATCTTGGAGGTCATGTTGTTGGATAACGATGAACCTACGAGATATGGAGAAGTGATGATGGGCCCAGATTTTGACAAATGGTTAGAGGCCAGGAAATCCGAGAAAGGATCCATGTATGAAAACCAAGTATAGACTTTGGTAGACTTGCTCGTTGGACGGCAGGTCGTCGAGTACAAATGGACCTTTGAGATGAATACAAACGCTGATGGTAAATGTCACCATTTATAAAGCTCGACTTGTCACAAAGAAGTTTCTGACAAGTTCAAAGAGTTGACTGCGATGAGACTTTCTCACTCGTAGCGATGCTAAAGTCTGTTGGAAATATGTTAGAAGTTGCTACATTTTGCAATTATGAAATCTGGCAGATGGATGACAAAACATCGTTTCCTTAACAGTTTACTTGAGGAAAGGTTGTATGTGATACAACCAGAAGGTTTTGTCAGTCCTAAGGATGCTAAAAGGTGTGCGAGCTCCAGCAATCCATCTAAGGGCTGGAGCAAGCATCTCGGAGTTGGAATATACACTTTGATGAGGTGATCAAAGTTTTGTAGTTTATACAAAGTTTACGAGAAACTTGTATTTACAATAAAGTGAGTGATTGCACTATAGAATTTCTGATAAGTATATGTGGATGATATATTGTTGATCGGAAATAATGTAGAATTTCTGGAAAGCATAAATGGTTGTTTGAAAAGTGATTTTCAAAGGAAGACCTGGATAAAGCTACCTAATTGTTGAGCATCAAGATCTATAGAGATAGATCAAGATGCTTGATGAAACTTTCAATGAGTAAATACCTTGACAAGATTTTGAAAGAGTTCAAAATGGATCAGTTAGAGAAAGAGTTCTCACCTGATTTGTAAGGTGTGAAGTTGAGTGAGACTCAAAGCTCGAAAACGGGAGAAGAAAGAGAAAGGATGAACATCGTCCCGTATGCCTTAGCCATAGGCTCTGTATAGTATGTCATGCTGTGTACCGCACCTGTGTGTGCCTTGCCATGAGTCCGTCAAGGGGTACAAGAGTGATCCAGGATTGGATCACTGGACAACGATCAAGATTATCCTTAGTAATTAAAAGACTAAGGAGATGTTTCTCTATTATGGAGGTGATAAAGAGTTCGTCGTAAAGAGTTACGTCGATGCAAGCTTTGACACCAATCCGGATGACTCGTAGTAGCAATCTGGATACGTATAGTGGACCGGCTATTTGGAATAGTACCAAGTGGAGTGTGGTAGCAGTGTTTACAGTTTGACATAGAGATTTGCAAAGTACACACGGATCTGAATGTCGCAGACCCATTGACTATAAGACCTCTCTCACATGCAAAGCATGATCGAGCCCCAGAACTCATTGGGTGTTAGATTCATAACAATGCGAATCACATGGTGATGTGAACTAGATTATTGACTCTAGTGCAAGAGGGAGACTGTTGGAAATATGCCCTAGAGACAATAATAAATTAGTTATTATCATATTTCCTTGTTCATGATAATCATTTATTATCCATGCTATAATTGTATTGATCGGAGACTTAGATGCATGTGTGGATACATAGACAAAACCATGTCCCTAGTATGCCTCTAATAGACTAGCTCGTTGATCAAAGATGGTTAAGCTTTCCTAGCCATGGATATGAGATGTCATTTGATAACGGGATCATGTCATTAGGAGAATGGTGTGATGGACAAGACCCAAACTACAAACGTAGCATACGATCGTGTCAGTTTATTGCTACTCTTTTCTACATGTCAAGTATCTGTTCCTCTGACCATGAGATCATGCAACTCACTGACACCGGAAGAGTGCCTTGTGTGTATCAAACATCGCAATGTAACTGGGTGACTATAAAGGGACTCTACAGGTATCTCCGAGGGTGTCTGTTGGGTTGGCATGGATCAAGACTAGGATTTGTTACTCCGTGTGACGGACAGGTATCTCAGGGCCCACTCGGTAATACAACATCACAACAAGCCTTGCAAGCAATGTGACTAAGTGTTAGTCACGGGATCTTGTATTACGAAATGAGTAAAGAGACTTGCCTGTAACGAGGTTGAACTAGGTATGGAGATACCAACGATCGAATATCGGGCAAGTAACATACCGAAGAACAAAGGGAACATCATACGAGATTAACTGAATCCTTGACATAGATGTTCGACCGATAAAGATCTTCGTAGAATATCCAGGAACCAATACGGGCATCCAGGTCCTGCTATTGGTTATTGACCGTAGAGGTCTCTCGGTCATGTCTACATAGTTCTCGAACCCACAGGGTCTGCACACTTAAGGTTCGGTGACGTTTCGGTAGTATAGAGTTATGTATGGTGGTGACCGAAGGTTGTTCGGAGTCCCGGATGAGATCCCTGACGTCACGAGGAGCTCCAGAATGGTCCGGAGGTAAAGAATGATATATAGGAAGTCTTGTTCTGGTTGCCAGAAAAGTTTCGGGCTCATCGGTAGTGTACCGGGAGTGCCGACAGTGTACCGGGGGACCATCGGGAGAGGTATTTCGACCCAAGAGGCTACATGGACTGTGGGAGGAGGTAAACCAGCCCCTGGTGGGCTGGCCAAAGCCTCCTCTAAGGGCCCATGTGGCTTCAGTGGTTTGGGAAGGAAAAACTCCAAAGGTGGAGAGGTGGAAAGAGTTTCCAAGTGGAAAGGAGGAATCCTACTCCTAATAGGATTGGAGTAGGACTCCTCCACCTCCAATTTCGACCAAACCTTGAGGGTTTGAGGCTGCCTCCTCCCCTCCCTCCCTCCTATATATACTAGAGGATTTCGAGGAAAAATCTAACCCTAATAGCCACGTGCTACCTCTCCTCTAGATCGCAGTTTCTTCTCTAGATCGGATTTCAGCGGTGCTTAGGTGAAGCCCTGCTGGAATAGCTCCACCACCATCGCCGCAATGCCGTCGCGCTGCCAGAGAACACATCTACCTCTCTGCTCCCTCTTGCTGGATCAAGAAGGTGAAGATCGTCATCGAGCTGTATGTGTGCTGAACGCAGAGATGTCGTCCGTTCGGCGCTAGATCGGAAGGACCGTGATCAAGATCGCGAGACGGATCGTGATGAGATCGCGGGACGGATCATGATGAGTTCACGGGACGGATCATGATTGGATCACGGGACTGATCATGATGAGATCGCGGGATGCTCGGCGATTTGGATCGCGAAGACGTTCGACTACACCAACCGCGTTTCTTAACGCTTCCCGCTTAGCGATCTACAAGGGTACGTAGATCCACTCTCCCTATCGTAGATGCTCATCACCATGGATAGGTCTTGCATGAATGTAGGAAAAAAATTGTTTCCCATGCAACATTCCTACGCACACGCAAGATCTATCCATGGTGATGAGCATATACGAGAGGGAGAGTGGATCTACATACCATTGTAGATCGCTAAGCAGGAAGCATTAAGAAACGCGGTTGGTGTAGTCGAACGTCTTCGCGATCCAAATCGTCGAGCGTCCCGCGATCCAATCACGATCCGTCCCGCGATCCAATCACGATCCGTCCCGCGAACTTGATCACGATCCATCCCGCGAACTTTATCATGGTCCTTCCGATCTAGTGCCGAACGGACGACACCTCCACGTTCAGCACACATGCAGCTTGATGACGATGTCCGTTGTCTTGATACAGCAAGAGGGAGCGAAGAGGAAGAAGAGTTCACCGACAACGTGACGGTGCTCCGGCGACGGTGGTGGAGCTATTCCGACAGGGCTTCGCCTAAGCACTGCAGAAATCCGATCTAGAGGAGAAACTATGCACTGGAGGAACGGGTAGCACGTGGCTGAAAATCTAGTGCAAAAACCCTAAAACCACCAGTATATATAGGAGGAAGAGAGGAGGAGGCTTGGCCGAACCAAGAGGGAGAGGTGCAATCCACCTCCAATCCTAGTAGGACTAGGATTCACCCTATTTTTGCCTTTTTCCACTTTTTCTCTTTTGGGCTTTTTCTCCCCAGCCGCATGGGCCTTGTGTGGGACTTCCACCAGCCCACAAAGGGCTGGTATTTACTCTCCCACAGACCATGAAGCCTCGTGGGTCGAAATACCCCTCCCGGTGGTCTCCCGGTACACTATCGGCACTCCCAGTACATTACCGATTAGCCCGAAACTTTTCCGGCGACCAAAATGGGACTTCCTATATATCAATCTTTACCTCCGAACTATTCCGGAGCTCCTCCTGATGTCCGGGATCTCATCCGGGACTCCGAACAACCTTCGGTCACCACCTTACATAACTCTATACTACCGAAACGTCACCAAACCTTAAGTGTGCAGACCCTGCGGGTTCGAGAACTATGGAGACATGACCGAGACACCTCTACGGTCAATAACCAATAGCGGGACCTGGATGCCCATATTGGTTCCTACATATTCTACGAAGATCTTCATCGGTCGAACCTCTATGTCAAGGATTCTGTTAATCCCGTATGATGCTCCCTTTGTTCTTCGGTATGTTACTTGCCCGAGATTCGATCGTCGGTATCTACATACCTAGTTCAACCTCGTTTTCCGGCAAGTCACTTTACTCATTCAGTAATACAAGATCCCGTGACTAACATTTAGTCACATTGCATGCAAGGCTTATTGTGATGTTGTATTACCGAGTGGGCCCTGAGATACCTCTCCGTCACACGGAGTAACAAATCCCAGTCTTGATCCATGCCAACTCAACAGACACCCTCGGAGATACCTTTAGAGCACCTTTATAGTCACCCAGTTACGTTGCGACGTTTGATACACACAAGGCACTCCTTCGGTGTCCGTGATTTACATGATCTCATGGTCATAGGGACATATGCTTGACATGCAGAAAACAGTAGCAATAAAGTGACACGATCATATGCTACATTTGTAGTTTGGGTCTTGTCCATCACATCATTCTCCTAATGATGTCATCCCGTTATCAAATGACATCACATGTCAATGTCTAGGAAACCTTGACCATCTTTGATTAACGAGCTAGTTCACTAGAGGCATACTAGGGACAAAGTGTTGTCTATTTACCCACACATTTAATGTGTTTCCAATCAAGGTATGTGCTCTGTGAAAGTGCTCTTAAGCGTCTCGATCTATCTCTATAGATCTTAATGCCTAATATGAAAGCAGCTTCTCCTAGGTCCTTCATTGAAAAACTCTTGTTCAAATATTCCTTCACGCTTTCCAGCATTTCTATATTGTTTCCAATTAGGAATATGTCATCCACATATAATACTAGAAACGCTATAGATCTCCCACTCACTTTCTTGTAAATACAAACATCTCCATAAACTTGTATAAACTCAAACGCTTTGATCAACTCATCAAAGCGCTTATTCCAACTCCGAGATGCTTGCACCAGTCCATAAATGGATCGCTAGAGTTTGCAAACTTTGTCAGCATTCTCTGGATCGACAAAACCTTCTGGTTGCATCATATACAACTCTTCCTCAAGGAAACCGTTGAGGAACGCTGTTTTGACATCCATCTGCCAAATTTCATAATCGAAATAAGCAACTATTGCCAACATGATTCTGACAGATTTAAGCATCGCTACAGGTGAGAAGGTCTCATCGTAGTCAACTCCTTGAACTTGTGAAAAACCCTTTGCCACAAGTCGAGCTTCATAGACGGTAACATTACCGTCCAAATCTTTCTTCTTCTTAAAGATCCATTTGTTCTGAATGGCCTTTCGCCCTTCAGGTAATACTTCCAAAGTCCATAATTTGTTTTCATACATGGATCCCATCTCGGATTTCATGGCCTCTAACCATTTCTCGGAATCCGGGCCCATCACTGCTCCTCTATAGCTCGTAGGTTCATTGTTGTCCAACAACATGACCTCCAAGACAGGGTTGTCGTACCACTCAGGAGTAGTACGCGCCCTTGTCGACCTACGAGGTTCAATAGTAGCTTGATCCGAAGCTTCATGATCATCATCATTAACTTCCTCTTCTACCGTCGTAGGTTCCACAGAAACATCTTTCTGCGCTGCGCTACTTTCTGGTTCAAGTAAAGGTTCAATAACCTCATCAAGCTCTATTTTTCTCCCACTCAATTCTTTCGAGAGAAACTCTTTCTCAAGAAATGTTCCGTTCTTAGCGACAAACACTTTGCCTTCGGAGCTGAAATAGAAGGTATACCGGACTGTCTCTTTCGGGTATCCTATGAAGACGCATTTCTCCGCTTTGTGTTCCAGCTTTTTAGGCCGAAGCTTTTTGAGATAAGCATCACATCCCCAAACTTTAAGAAACGACAACTTTGGCCTCTTGCCAAACCATAGTTCATATGGCGTCGTCTCAACATATTTTGATGGTGCCCTATTTAAAGTGAATGCAGCTATCTCTAATGCATAACCCCAAAACGATAGTGGCCAATCAGCAAGAGACATCATAGATCGCACCATATCTAATAAGGTCCGATTACGACGTTCGGACACACCATTACGCTGTGGTGTTCCGGGCGGTGTCAATTGTGAAACAATTCCACATTGTCTTAAGTGACTGCCAAACTCATAACTCAGATATTCACCTCCTCGATCAGATCGTAGGAATTTAATCTTCTTGATACGATGATTCTCAACTTCACTCTAAAATTGCTTGAACTTTTCAAACGTTTCAGACTTGTGTTTCATTAAGTAAATATACCCATATCTACTTAAGTCATTAGTGAAGGTGAGAAAATAACGATATCCACCACGCGCTGTAACATTCATCGGACCGCACACATCAGTATGTATGATTTCCAATAAGTCACTTGCCCGTTCCATTGTTCCAGAGAACGGCATTTTAGTCATCTTGCCCATGAGGCATGGTTCACATGTGTCAAGTGATTCAAAATCAAGTGACTCCAAAAGTCCATCAGCATGGAGCTTCCTCATGCGTTTTACAACAATATGACCTAAACGGCAGTGCCACAAGAAAGTGGTACTATCATTATTAACTCTACATCTTTTGGCATCAATGTTATGAACATGTGTGTCATCACTATCAAGATTCAATATGAATAAACCCCTCACATTGGGTGCATGACCATAAAAGATATTACTCATATAAATAGAACAACCTTTATTCTCTGATTTAAATGAGTAACCGTCTCGCAATAAACAAGATCCAGATATAATGTTCATGCTTAACGTAGGCACTAAATAACAATTATTCAGGTTCATCACTAATCCCGATGGTAATTTAAGAGAGAGCGTGCCGACGGCGATCACATCAACCTTGGAACCATTTCCCACGCGCATCGTCACTTCATCCTTTGCCAGCCTTCGTCTATTCCGTAGGTCCTGTTTTGAGTTGCAAATGTGAGCAACCGAACCGGTATCAAATACCCAGGCACTACAATGAGAGCTAGTAAGGTACACATCAATAACGTGTATATCATATATACCTTGTTTGTCGTTGGCCGCCTTCTTGTCAGCCAGGTAGTTGGGGAAGTTCCGCTTCTAGTGACTAGTTCCCTTGCAATGAAAGCACTCAGTTTCTTGCTTAGGCCCATGCTTGGGCTTCTTTACAGGAGTAGCAACTGCTTTGCCATCCTTCTTGGTTTTACCCTTCTTGCCCTTGCCCTTGCCAATTTTCTTGAAACTAGTGGTTTTATTGACCATCAATACTTGATGTTCTTTCTGGATTTCAGACTCAGCGACTTTCAGCATCGCAAACAGCTCGGCGAGTGACTTGTTCATCCCGTGCATGTTATAGTTCATCACAAAGCTCTTGTAACTAGGTGGCAGTGATTGAAGAACTCTGTCAGTGATCGCCTTTGGCGGAAGGGAAATTCCCAACTCCGCTAGACGAGTTGTATACCCAGACATTCTGAGTATATGTTCACTGATAGACCCGTTCTCCTCCATCTTGCAAGCATAGAACTTGTCGGAGGTCTCATACCTCTCGATCCGGGCATTCTTCTGAAAGATAAACTTCAACTCCTGGAACATCTCATATGCTCCATGACGTTCAAAACGTCTTTGAAGTCCCGGTTCTAAGCCATACAGTATTGCACACTGAACTATTGAGTAATCCCCAGAACTGCCTCCCAAGCATTCTTAACGTCTTCGGAGGTCATGTCTTCTGGTTGGTCACAAAGCGGTGCATCAAGGACATATGATTTCTGGGAAGCCGTGAGGATAATCCTCAGATTACGGGCCCAGTCAACAAAGTTACTTCCATCATATTTCAACTTAGCTTTCTCTAGGAACGCATTAAAATTCAGGGGTGCTACTGCGTGAGCCATTGATCTACAACATAAATATGCAAAGGTTGTTTAGACTATTGTTCAAGATAATGAGTTTTAGTTAATGAAATTACTAAAGATCCCACTCAAATTGACATCCCTCAGGTCATCTGAGTGTCACATGATCCAAATTCACCAACTCAAGTCCGATCATCACATGAGTTGAGGTGGTTTCAATGGTGAACGTCATCATGTTGATCATATCTACTATATGACTGATGTTCGACCTTTAGGTCTCTTGTGTTCCGAGGCCATGTCTGTACATGCTAGGCTCGTCAAGTTTAACCCGAGTGTTCTGCACGTGCAACACTGGCTTGCACCCGTTGTATGTGAACGTAGAGTCTATCACACCCGATCATCACGTGGTGTCTCAATGTGACGAACTTTCGCAACGGTGCACACTCGGGGAGAACACAATTCATCTTGAAATTTTAAGTGAGGGATCACCTTATAATGCTACCATAGTCCTAAGCAAAACAAGGTGCATAAAAGGATTAACATCACATGCAAATCATAAGTGACATGATATGGCCATGAACTTGTGCTTTTGATCTCCATCTTGAAAGCACCGGCATGATCTTCATCGTCACCGGCACGACATCGGGGTTGATCTCCATCAATGTGTCATCATCGGGGGTGTCGCGCCCAACATGCTTCTACTACTATTGCTACCGTTTAGCGATAAAGTAAAGCATTACATAGCGCTTAATGATTGACACGCAGGTCATACAATAATTAAAGACAACCCTATGGCTCCGGCCGTTTGCCGTACTCATTGACATACAAGTCGTGATAATCTATACATCACATGATCATCTCATACATCACATATATCACATCATGTAATTGGCCATATCACATCACAACATACCCTGCAAAAACAAGTTAGACGTCCTCTAATTGTGGTTGCATGTTTTACGTGGCCGCTACGGGTATCTAGCAAGAACAATTCTCATCTACGCAAAAACCACAACGGTGATACACTAGTTGCTTTTCAAACTTCTCAAGGACCGCCTTTGTCGAATCCGATCCAACTAAAGTGAGAGAAACTGTCACCCGCAAGCCATCTATGCAACAAGTTGCGGTCGAGGGAACCGGTCTCTCGTAAGCGTACGAGTAATGTTGGTCCGGGCCGCTTCATCTCACAATACCGCTGAACCAAAACACGACCAAGGAAGGAAGAAATCTAAGCATCAACGCCCACAAACTCTTTGTGTTCTACTCGAGATCTCATCTACACATAGACCTAGCTCATGATGCCACTGTTGGGGAACGTTGCATGGGAAACAAAAGTTTTCCTACGTTCACGCAAGATCTATCCATGGTGATGAGCATCTACGAGAGGGAGAGTGGATCTACATACCCTTGTAGATCGCTAAGCGGGAAGCGTTAAGAAACGCAGTTGGTGTAGTCGAACGTCTTTGCGATCCAAATCGCCGAGCGTCCCGCGATCCAATCACGATCCGTCCCGCGATCCAATCACGATCCGTCCTGCGAACTTGATCACGATCCGTCCCGCGAACTTGATCACGGTCCTTCCGATCTAGTGCCGAACGGACGGCACCTCCGCGTTCAGCACACGTGCAGCGAGATGACGATCTCCGCCATCTTGATCTAGCAAGAGGGAGCGGAGAGGAAGAAGAGTTCGGCGGCAGCGTGACGGCGCTCCGGCGATGGTGGTGGAGCTATTCCGGCAGGGCTTTGCCTAAGCACTGCAGAAGTCCGATCTAGAGGAGAAACCATGCACTGGAGGAACGGGTAGCACGTGGCTGAAAATCTAGTGCAAAAACCCTAAAACCACCAGTATATATAGGAGGAAGAGAGGAGGAGGCTTGGCCGAACCAACAGGGAGAGGTGGAATCCACCTCCAATCCTAGTAGGACCAGGATTCACCCTATTTTTGCCTTTTTCCACGTTTTCTCTTTTGGGCTTTTTCTCCCCAGCCGCATGGGCCTTGTGTGGGATTTCCACCAGCCCACAAAGGGCTGGTATTTACTCTCCCACAGCCCATGAAGCCTCTTGGGTCGAAATACCCCTCCCGGTACACTACCGGCACTCCCGGTACATTACCGATTAGCCCAAAACTTTTCCGGCGACCAAAATGGGACTTCCTATATATCAAGCTTTACCTACGGACCATTCCGGAGCTCCTCGTGATGTCTGAGATCTCATCCGGGACTCCGAATAACCTTCGGTCACCACCTTACATAACTCTATACTACCGAAACGTCACCAAACCTTAAGTATGCAGACCCTGCGGGTTCGAGAACTATGTAGCCATGACCGAGACACCTCTACAGTCAATAACCAATAGCGGGACCTGGATGCCCATATTGGTTCCTACATATTCTACGAAGATCTTCATCGGTCAAACCTCTATGTCAAGGATTTAGTTAATCCCGTATGATGATCCCTTTGTTCTTCGGTATGTTACTTGCCCGAGATTCGATCGTCGGTATCTACATACCTAGTTCAACCTCGTTACCGGCAAGTCTCTTTGCTCGTTCCGTAATACAAGATCCCGTGACTAACATAGTCACATTGCTTGCAAGGCTTATTGTGATGTTGTATTACCGAGTGGGCCCTGAGATACCTCTCCGTCACACGGAGTAACAAATCCCAGTCTTGATCCATGCCAACTCAACAGACACCCTCGGAGATACCTGTAGAGCACCTTTATAGTCACCCAGTTACGTTGCGATGTTTGATACACACAAGGAACTCCTTAGGTGTCCGTGATTTAAATGATCTCATGGTCATAGGAACATATACTTGACATGCAGAAAACAGTGGCAATAAACTGACACGATCATATGCTACGTTTGTAGTTTGGGTCTTGTCCATCACATCATTCTCCTAATTATGTGATCCCGTGATCAAATGACATCACATGTCAATGGCTAGGAAACCTTGACCATCTTTGATTAACGAGCTAGTTCACTAGAGGCATACTAGGGACAAAGTGTTGTCTATTTACCCACACATTTAATGTGTTTCCAATCAATACAATTATAGCATGGATAATAGACGATTATCATGAACAAGGAAATATAATAATAAAAACTTTATTTATTGCCTCTACAACATATTTCCAACAGGCTCCACCCATAAGGGTCCACGAAGTAGCAACCTTGACTATTCCATAACGGCTTTCGTCCATGAAGGACTAACCTCACTATGGGTAGATCTTCACGAAGTAGGCGATCTCATTGCCCGTACAAACTTCTTGGTTCAACTCCACAACATGAAGTAGGAGGCTCTCAAGCGACACCTAACCAATCTAGGAGGCACCACCCTCCAAAAGGTAATAGGCTCGGTAATGACGATGAACTCCTTGCTCTTGTGCTTCAATATGATAGACTCCTCAACAAACAATCACTCTCTCACACATTTTGCTTTGGTGGAGAGATTGATTTGGTATAAAGCAACTTGGAGAGGCTAGAGATCAAGATTCATATGGTTGGAGTGGAATAGCTTGATCTCAACACATGAGTAGGTGGCACTCTCTCAGAAAATAGGATAGGGCAAGTATGGAATAGTTCTGAGTGCTTCTCTTTCGAGTGGGTGGTGGTGAAGAGGTATATATAGTCATCCCAAAAAATCCAACCGTAACACCTAAAGTGACCAACTTGGTGACACTGATCTGTTAATCTAGGTGGTACTGAAGTGACTAGTAACTTTTGAATCTCGATGAGACCGATATATAATTCTCAGTTGTACAGATTAGGTGACCAACAGTCATATTGCGCAACTCGGTGACGCCAATCCAGAAAACTCGATGGTACCGATTTTGTGAATCGAGATAACAGAAAGTTGGCAACCCAAACTCGGTGGCACCGAAGTGGAATCGGTTGCACCGATGTGCTGGGGTTTCGCATGGGTCTGTCTGAGTTTGGGAATCGGTGGCACCGAGTGGGAAATGTTGGTTGCACCGATTTTGGATATTTGGCTTTGGACAGACTTTTGTGGAAGAGCTTGTGGGTGTTTTTGGTGACTATCTCTTGTGCACATGGAGCATCTTGTTCACCAACAGTACCTTACCCCCTTTTAATAGTATTGGCTTTCCTATGGACCCAAAGTGATTTCTCACAAAATAAAATGTAGAGTCCTCTTGCTTGAAGCTTTGCCAATCCATTTCCTTGCATCTTGGGGTTCTCCACAATCCTTTTACCATCCCTATCATTGAACTTTTCCTGAAATATGCTTGGTGGAAACATTAGTTCGATGACATATATGTTGTTATTAATTACCAAAACCACCAAGGGAGCAAATGTGCTTCAATCTCCCCCTTTTTGGCAATTGATTACAACATATAGACCAAAGCTTCGACATATGATATAGTCAATGAATACAATCGTTGCTTTGAGAAGTATGTGATAAGCAAGAGCTCCCCCTAAATTTGTGAATTATTTTAAATTTGTGTTTGAATGCAAATGCACAATCGATTAGGGTCATAGGGCACTCTTTCATGTCACATATAACTTGGTGGTGTGCGATAATAATAATAATGAATATCATAGCACAACACAATCAAGCAAAGGTGAATGATAATCTTGTAAGCATCATAACGATAGGAAGTAGTAGCAATACACATCAAGTGTATGATGAAACACCAACAAATTTTAACACAAGCAAACCAAAAGATCAAATGTTTTGAAAAGCGATAAAAAACACCGCTCTCTCTCTCTCTCTCTCTCTCTCGAAGCCTAAAGATCTATATACATCTTCTCCCCCTTTGACAACAAGTTACCAAAAAGTTCAAAGGTATATAGCTAATCGTTCTTTTGTGGCTGATCTCCTCTGGTAGCTGGTGAAGGAGTCGAGAGAACGACATCAGCAAAGACTTCAGCAGACGTCATGGACGGAGTTGGAGTAGAAACTGGAGGAACTCGAGGAGCCGATGGAGCTAAAGAGGCTGTAGCAGGTGCTGATAAAGAAGGCCTCAACTCCTCCTCAACAGCTGCCTCTGCTAGATCCTCATACATAGAGGTAGGTCTGCCCATGACATGTATAATCCTCTTCCTGGCTATCTTCTTATCCCTTTCCTTCTTAGGCATGGACTTCCTAGAGGGCTCAATAGTCATAGTTGCCCTAGAGCTCTCATGTGCTTTAGCTGACCCAGAGCTAGCATACTCCTTCCTGATAGCTATCTTCTTCTTGGAAGTAGTGGCAGCAGTGGTGCTCTTGGCAGCATCAACTTTCTTGGGTATCTCCTTAGGTATGAAGTCCTCATCCTCCTCATCTGAGTTGAGCTTCCTCCTTTCCCTAATTGTAGCTTTGCGCAGATCAGGAGAGCTAGGGATGTCATCATAGCTCCCCTTAGGACTAGTGCGTGAGCTCATGTCAACACTCTGCACTCTAAGATCATTCTGGCTATCATCTGAACCTGACATCTCTGACCATGTGAATAGAGTATAGAAGAGCGGAAGGGCTGAGTCATCACAAAATGCAGATATTTTCAAAAGATTGAAATAAATTTCTCAACTTTTTGCATTCTGCCAAATGAATATCGGTACAACCGAGGCAAAAATTTCGGACCCACCAAGACAGACAACCTACATTCCAGGAACTTGGCACCAATTTTGGTCACACCGAAAATAGGCACTCGTTTCCACCAAGGTGTTCTTAGTTGACCAGAAAATAGAATCTGTGCTGCCGATTCTTATGCATCGGTTCCACCGAGATTCATGTGGCGGACGGCAAAACCTAAAAAATCGTTCGTTCGCTATTCTACTGGAGTTTCTCGTGGACGAATCAATCTCAAACTATGGATTATCGTTGGAAAAACCCTAATGCACAAGAATCGGAGGTTGGAGCGCATGAGGGGGTGAAATTGTACCCTAGCTTGGTGACGACTTTGCTACGGCGGTGATGGGGGAGAGGATTCCATCGACGGCGGGAACTTCCAACGGCGGAGGCGCTCGGGAAGACGAAGGTGATGACTAGGGGCCTTGGTTTGGCAACAAGGGTTTCAGAGGGGGCAACGGTTGAAGAATAGATTTCAAAAGTCGGGCCCGCCTCTATATAAACCCATGGCTGTCGGTGACACCGAACTTTTCTGTGTCACTGAGTTCCTCAACTGTCTACTGATGATGTCTACTATGCAACCTTCTTCCTGTAGACTCGTGTTGGGCCTCCAAGCACAGAGTTTTGTAGGACAGTACAAAATTTCCCTCAACTGGATGACCTAAGGTGTATCAATCCATGGGAGGTGTAGGATGAAGATGGTCTCTCTCAAACAACCCTGCAACCAAATAACAAAGAGTCTCTTGTGTCCCCAACACATGCAATACAATGGTAAATTCTATAGGTGCACTAGTTCGGCGAAGAGATGGTGATACAAGTGTAATATGATAGTAGATATAGATTTTTGTAATCTGAAAATATAAAAACAGCAAGGTAGCAAGTAACAAAAGTGAGCAAAAACGGTATTGCAATGCTTGAAAACAAGGCCTAGGGTTCATACTTTCACTAGTGCAAGTTCTCTCAACAATACTGACATGGTTGAATCATATGTAAATCCCTCACGTGCGACAAATAGTTCACTCTAAAGTCAGAAATAGCGGAGAACAAACGAAGAAATTATTGTAGGGTACAAAACCACCTCAAAGTTATCTTTTCCGATCAATTTATGAGCTATATATCCCTATAAGTGTCATGAACAGCCCTAGACTTCGTACTAAAATAACACCTTAAGATACACATCAACCAAAACCCTAATGTCATCTAGATACTCCAATGTCACCATGAGTACCCATGGGCTTGATTATACGATATGCATCACACAATTTCAGATTCATCATGTTCAATCCAACACAAAGAACTTCAAAGAGTGCCCCAATTTTCTACTAGAGAGTCAAGACGAAAACATGTGCCAACCCCTATGCATAGATTCTCAAGGTCATGGAACCCGCAAGTTGATCACCAAAACATACATCAAGTGGATCAATAGAACATCCCATTGTCACCACGGATATCCCATTGCAAGACATACATCAAGTGTTCTCAAATCATTTAAAGACTCAATATGATAAGAAAACTTCAAAGGGAAAACTCAATTCATCACAAGAAGATAGTGAGGGGAAAACTTTGTATGATTCATCTATATTAATAAAGCTCGCGACACATCAAGATCGTGTCATCTCAAGAACACGACAGAGAGATGATAAAGATGGCCTCTGGTGATGGTTTCCCCCTCCGACAGGATGCCGGAACAGGCCCCGGATTGGTTTTTCATGGCTACAGAGGCTTGCGGCGGCGGAACTCCTGATCTAGGTTTATTTTCGGAGGTTTGGGTATTTATAAGATTTTTTGGTGTCATTCTCACGTCAAGGGGGCCACGAGGCAACGACAAGCCAGGGGGCGCGCCCTAGGGGGCACCCCTAGGCTTGTGGCTGCCTCGTGGCTCTTCTGGCCCAACTCCAATGCCTTGTGGGCTTCTTCTGGTCCATAAAAAATCATCGTAAGTTTTTATTCCGTTTCGACTACGTTTGATATTCGTTTTTCGTAGAACTTAAAAACAAGGAAAAACAGAAACTGGCACTGGGCTTTAGGTTAGTAGGTTAGTCCCCAAAACAATATAAAATAGCATATACATGCATCTAAAACATCCAAAACCGATAATATAATAGCATGGAACAATAAAAAATTGTAGATACATTGGAGACGTATCAAGCATCCCCAAGCTTAATTCCTGCTCGTCCTCGAGTGGGTAAATGATAAAAACAGAATTTTTGATGTGGAATGATACCTAACATACTCATCCATGTAATTTTCTTTATTGTGGCATGAATATTCAGATCCATAAGATTCAAAACAACAGTTTAATGTTGACATGAAAACAATAATACTTAAAGCTACTAATAAAGCAATCATGTCTTCTCAAAATAACATGGCCAAAGAAAGTTATCCCTACAAACTCATATAGTCTGGCTATGCTCCATCTTCATGTCTACAAACTCATCAGACAAAGTAATAAATCATTTATAACCCCGGTTTTAGCCAAGCAATTGTTTCATACTTAAGTGTTCTCAAACTTTTTCAACTTTCACGCAATACATGAGCGTGAGTCATGGACATAGTTCTATAGGTGGAATAGAATATGGTGGTTGTGGAGAAGACAAAAAAGAAGGAGATAATCTCGCACCAACTAGGCGTATCAACGGGCTATGGAGATGCCCATCAATTGATATCAATGTGAGTGAGTAGAGATTGCCATGCAACGGATGCGCTAGAGCTATAAGTGTATGAAAGCTCAAAAATAAACTAAGTGGGTGTGCATCCAACTCGCTTGCTCATGAAGACCTAGGGCAATTTTGAGGAAGCCCATCATTGGAATATACAAGCCAAGTTATATAATGAAAAATTCCCACTAGTATATGAAAGTGACAAAATAGGAGACTCTCTATCATGAAGATCATGGTGCTACTTTGAAGCACAAGTGTGGAAAAAAGATAGTAGCATAGTACCTTCTCTCTTTTCTCTCTCTCCTTTTCTTGGTGGGCATCTTTGGACTCTTTTTTTATTTGGGCTTCATTGGCCTATTTTATTATTTTAAAGTTTGGAGTCTCATCCCAACTTGTGAGGGAATCATAGCTTCCATCATCCTTTCCTCACATGGGACAATGCTCTAATAATGATGATCATCACACTTTTATTTACTTACAACTCAAGAATTACAACTCGATACTTAGAACAAAATATGACTCTATATGAATGCCTCCGGCGGTGTACCGGGATGTGCAATGACTCAAGAGTGTCATGTATAAAAAATATGAACGGTGGCCGGCTTTGCCACAAATACGATGTCAACTACATGATCATGCAAAGCAATATGGCAACGATGATGCGTGTCATAAATGGAACAGTGGAAGTTGCATGGAAATATATCTCGGAATGGCTATGGAAATGCCATAATAGGTAGGTATGGTGGCTGTTTTGAGGAACGTATATGGTGGGTTTAATGCACCGGCGAAAGTTGCGCGGTACTAGAGAGGCTAGCAAGGGTGGAAGGGTGAGAGTGCGTATAATCCATGGACTCAACATTAGTCATAAAGAACTCACATACTTATTGCAAAAGTCTATTAGTTATCAAAACAAAGTACTGCACGAATGCTCCTAGGGGAAGGGTTGGTAGGAGTAACAATCATGTGATCCTGACCCTCACACAAAGGAAGACATTCAATAAATAAATCATGCTCCAACTTCGTCACATAACGGTTCACCATACGTGCATGCTACGAAAATCACAAACTTTAACACAAGTATTTCTACCAGTCCACAATTACTCACTAACATGTCTTTAATATCACAATCTTTATATCTCAAAACAATCATAAGGAATCAAACTTCTTGATATGTCTCTCTCGTATCTATAATTTTTGATTGTTTAATGCCAATATTCTACAACTTTCATATACTTTTGGCAACTTTTTATACTATTTTTGGGACTAACATATTGATCCAGTGCCCAGTGCCAGTTCCTGTTTGTTGCATGTTTTTTGTTTCGTAGAAAATCCATATCAAACGAAGTCCAAATGTGATAAAAACTTATGGAGATTTTTTTGGAATATATGTGATTTTGGGGAAAAAGATTCAATGCGAGACGATGCTTGAGGGGCCCATAAGCCAGGGGGGTGCTGCCTACCCACTTGGTCGTGCCAGGGTGGCTTCTGTTTACCCCTTAAGGCAATTGGTGCCCTTCGTTCTCCGCAAGAAAGATAATATCTGTATAAAAACCATGTTAAAATTTCAGCCCAATCGGAGTTACGGATCTCCGGAATTAAGAAACGGTGAAAGGCCATAATTTGGGAACGTAGAAACAGAAGGAAACAGAGAGAGAGATCCAATCTTGGAGGGGCTCCCACCCCTCCTCCACCATGGAGGCTAAGGGCCAGAGGGGAAACCCTCCTCCCATCTAGGGGGGGAGGTCAAGGAAGAATAAAAAGGAGGGGGGCTCTCTCCCCCTCTCTCCCGATGGCACCGAAACGTCGTCGGGGCCATCATCGTGACGGCGATCTACACCAACAACTTCTCCATCGTCATCACCAACTCTCTTCCCCTCTATTTAGCGGTTCAACACCTCTTCTCCCCGCTATAATCACTACTTAAACATGGTGCTCAATGCTATATATTATTTCCCAATGATGTATGGCTATCCTATGATATTTGAGTAGATCCGTTTTGTCCTATGGGTTGATTGATGATCATGATTGGTTTGAGTTGCATGTTTTATTGTTGGTGTTTTCCTATGGTGCTCTCCATGTCGCGCAAGCATCAGGGATCCCCGTTGTAGGTTTTGCAATATGTTTATGATTCGCTGATGGTGGGTGGTGTGAGTGACAGAAGCACAGACCCGAGTAAGTCGGTTGTTTGCGTATGGGAATAAATAGGACTTGATACCTTATAATGCTATTGTTTGGTTTTACCTTAATGATCTTTAGTAGTTGCAGATGCTTGCTAGAGTTCCAATCATAAGTGCATATGATCCAAGCAGAGAAAGTATGTTAGCTTATGTCTCTCCCTCATATAAAATTGCAATAGTGATTATCGGTCTAGTTATCGATTGCCTAGGGACAAATAACTTTCTTGTGACAAAAAGCTCTCTACTAAGACTAACTTAGTTGTTTATTTATCTAAGCAGCCCCTAATTTTATTTACGTGCTCTTTATTATCTTGCAAACCTATCCCGTCACACCTACAAAGTACTTCTAGTTTGATATTTGTTCAAGGTAAAGCGAACGTTAAGCGTGCGTAGAGTTGTATCGGTGGTCGGTAGAACTTGAGGGAATATTTCTTCTAACTTTAGCTCCTCGTTGGGTTCGACACTCTTATTTATTGAAAGAGGCTACAACTGATCCCCTACACTTGTGGGTTATCAAGACCTTTTTCTGGCGCCATTGCCGGGGAGGAATAGCGTGAGGTGAATATTCTCGTGTGTACTTGTTTGCTTTATCACTAAGTAGATTTTTGTTGTTGTTCTAAGTAGTTTTCTATCTTTAGTTATGGATATGGAACATGAAATACCAAAAGAATTAGGTGTACTGGCTACTCATGGGGATGGGGAACCTCCTAAAACCCTCGATGCTCCTTATGTGAAAGATATTATGCACTACTTTGATAATCCTGAGAAAACCCCATTCAATTATATAATGGGACACATGTTGGATCAACGTGAATACTTTAGGGACTATCGATTGACTCAAAAAGGGAAACTGTTATGAGATAAAATTCATATGTTACATTGGCATGCTCGGAATTTATGCTTGAGCTATGATTATACTTGTTGCTCTAGGATGAAGGCTCCACACCTTCCCTTTTCATGTAAATTTAATGATAATGAAACCTTGGCTTCTTATGCTAATGGTATATATGATTACTACGATGTGGAACGAATAGAAGAATTCGTTGCTTTTATGGGTGCTTGTGAAATTAAATGTTTGTCTGAGGAGTATGAAAATTATGATAACTAGTCGTCGACTCGTGCGATTGCACGGGCTAGAAATATAGAAACCATATTTATACTCAAGAAATGTTTTAGAAAATTGGTTTGCTCATTGATTTTGGCAACTGAAAATATGAAAAAAAAGAACATACTACTGAAAAAATATTTAGTAACATGTAGTATTTCCTATCATGTATATCAACTATCAGTAGTTTTCGTTCATTATATGTTCCTAATTACACTCTATTTATTTGTTAAAGTGGGTAATAGTAACTATATTATTTATTTAATTTATATGTGTACTTAATTGAGGGATTTATGGCTGAGGCTGTAGAAAACTAACACACATGAATATACAGACTTTACAACATACACTGTCACGTGTAATTAATTTCCGAGAATATAGTAACCCATGTTAATGTTTTTTAGTTCAGACCGAAACGGGTCGGTCGATATCGACCGGCACTTTATTTTTATTCCTCAAAATGTTAATGGATGTAGCCTAAAAGGAAAAGAAAAAGAATAAACATTTATCATGGCCCAAAGTTCTTGATGTAAAAAATTATAAACACAGGAGGAAGAACTCATTGCTGCCTTCAATCAAACTATCAGAACGCCCAGCTATGAATTTGTAACTCGCGAGTCAATTAGACACATGATATATGTGACACACCTGGAAATATTGCAGTCATGTATTCTTTTAATATATAGATGAACACAATGTCCCACTTTGAAATTATACCAAGAAAGAAAATCCTATCTGCACAAAGAATAATGAAAATTTGTACAAATTAATTCCCTTCATATTCTGCTAGGCCACTCCTCTCACAACCCTGATGAAAAGAATTCAGAGTTTTCTTTTAAATTCTCCTACATCATGAATCTCCTTGCATTATTCATTCTTTCTTTAGAATACTATAAACATGTAAACCATTATAATGTGATACTCAATTATTTACTTACTCTTCTTTTACGATGTAGTACACATCCACTGAAGCAGCGCCAAACTGGGTAAGCAATGAATTTTAATGATAATCTATCAGAAAAAATAGTGTTTAGCAATAGCATTCGAACAAATCTAAATATCAAAAAATAGACATTCAAAGGCTAGAGAACAATCAAGAGAGCTAGGCATGATTTTTTTTATCGTACCTGAAACTCAGATTCAAGGCTAGAGAGGAACACGACCAGGCAAGCCGGAGATGGGCTGTCAGACATGATTGATTGGATCATATCTGCCAAATCAACCAATATTAGAAATAAATGACGTACTTGAATATACGTACATGTAATTTATTGGGAGCAGAGAAATTTAAAATTGCAGAAATACTTGTTGAATATATAAGCAAGTTACTACAAAGTTTAATCCGAATAAACAGAAAATAGACCACGTCAGCAAAAGCATAAACTAAACTTATCATGCAGACCAGCATAGTAACCGCATAAAACGAATCTACGATACAGAGTAGATAAAGAAATTGCAGCATGATCTGAAACAGAGAGGGCAAGGTTGCGTACGGTGCAGCGGGAGCAGGACCACCAGCGTTGCCGTTGTCGTCCATGTCGTTGATGAAGAGGTTGGCGAAGTTGGGGAAGAAGTCGTCGTCCGGGAAGTCGTCGCTGCCAGCAGTCGCGCAAACGCGCTCCCCAAAAACCTGATCGCCCCTCTCCCGTACAGGATCACAAGAGGCGGGGTTCCGGAGGCCTGCTGTCCCTTCTCGCGGTGCACGCCGAAAGGAGGGATGGAGAAGACCTAGATGGCGGCGCAATGTTCTGGAACGATGCGAAACCATATGTTGTCGTGACGGCTAGGGTTGACAGGGACCTCACGTATATATATGCGCGGCAGTGGAGAGACGTGATCTAGACCCACGCCCGAGTCGGTTACAGCCCACGATCCGACGTCTCAGATCGTGCCGTGTCTGTTAAGGACTCTCCGTTCCTGACCGGCAAAAATAAGCTCGTAGGTATGAGCTCGGCTCGGCTCAATCCCGCAACCTGCGTCGCATCGTGACGAGGCGTGGCGAGCGAGGAGGAGGAGTGCGCGAGGGCCTCTTCTCTTCTCACTCTCTTACAAGTGCTAGAAAAGCTCACCTTATAAAGAGGTGTTGCTCTCCCTCCACTAGCAATGTGGGACTAAACTTTAGTCCCAACCACACCACACACATGGGCCATGAGAATTTCAGATTTTAGGATGGGCTTTAGGCCAAAGGCCTTAGCAAAATCCAGCAATCCCCCACAAAGTCTCATTGGCACATCTCATCATTGCTTAGTTCCAAAACATTGTTTATATACCGATCCTTGACGGAGACTGTTAAGTTGAACTTCCATCTAGAGATTTATGCTAAACTAGATTACAACTTGAATAGTGGACTATGCCTTGAACTAAAAGTTTTCTGTGAGTCTAGTTTTACACAAATCCTTGACCGATACTAGGCTACCACAAGGCTTCCCCGCGGGTGGAGCGTATACGTCATACTCCAAGGCCTTTCATGAATTTATTAGAGAACACCCAATTCTCATAGACTGCGACGTTTACAGTCAAATTCATATAGGTGTGTTCCTCAGGAGATGTCCTGCAGAACAACATCTCTGCCTAACCAAATAAGCCACTTGGAACACATTAAGATAGGTATCAACCTGCCATGCAGATTACGAGAGTATTGCATCTTCGCGGAGTGGGATATCAAGTATAGGGATACTCTCCTTCTAGCTGTCAACAGCTTGTCTCCCACTTCCACTTCACGGGATCTCCGATTACATAGAGTAGGTTACCACTATGGACAACTCATACGGTGGGTCTCAAACCCATCTCCATCGATGCATCATCTATCACATTACGTGATAAACCCTTTGTGAAGGGACCTGCCAAGTTTTTAGACGTTTGAATATAATCCAACGCAATAACTCCGGAGTTCTTCATTTTTCTGACAGATTTCAATCTCCTCTTCACATGCCTTGAGGACTTCATATTATCCTTAGAACTGTTTATCTTTATGATCACAGTTTGATTATCACAGTTCATCAGGATAGCGGGGATTGGTTTTTCAACCACAGGTAGGTCCATCAAGAGCTGACGAAGCCAATCTGCTTCAATAGTAGCTGTGTCTAACGCTGTGAGTTCTGCTTCCATAGTTGACCTCGTTAAGATGGTCTGCTTGCAAGACTTCCAGGAAACAGCACCACCACCAAGTGTAAAAACATAACCACTTGTGGCTTTAATCTCATCAGCATCAGATATCCAGTTTGAGTCACTATAACCCTCCAGTACCCTTGGGTACCCGGTGTAGTGAATCCCATAGCTCGCGGTGCCTTTCAAATAGCGCATAACTCTCTCAAGCGCATTCCAATGATCATCTCCTGATTTTGAAACAAACCTGCTTAGTTTGCTCACAACAAACGAGATGTCAGGCCTCGTGGCACTCGCCAAGTACATAAGCGAGCCAATAATCTGAGAATATCTCAGTTGATCTCTAGCAACCCGTCGATTCTTTCGAAGCAACACACTAGCATCATAAGGAGTAGGAGAGGGCTTGCAGTCGCTATACCCAAAACGACTCAAAACCTTTTCCACATAGTGAGACTGGAGAAGTGTAATCCCACCATTCTCATCTCTCAGCAGCTTGATGTTTAGTATAACGTCAGCCACACCAAGGTCCTTCATCTCAAAACAGTGAGATAAGAAATCCTTAACTTCCTTGATTAAATCAAGGTTGGTTCCAAAGATTAGTATGTCGTCGACATACAGACAGAGAATAACTCCTTCGCCCCCACCATGGCGATAGTATACACACTTGTCAGCTTCATTAACGACAAAACCTGCAGTAGTTAATGTTCTTTCGAACTTCTCATGCCACTGCTTAGGAGCTTGTTTAAGGCCATATAAAGACTTCAATAACTTGCACACCTTTCCTTCATGACCAGGTACTACATACCCATCGGGCTGATCCATGTAAATTTCCTCGTCCAACTCTCCATTGAGGAAAGCCGTCTTGACGTCCATTTGATGAACGAGAAGACCATGTGAAGCAGCCAACGACAGTAGCACTCGAATAGTGGTAAGTCTAGCCACAGGAGAGTAAGTATCAAAGAAGTCTTCACCTTCTTTCTGGGTATAACCCTTGGCCACAAGCCGCGCCTTGTACTTTTCAATTGTACCACAGGCCTAAGCTTTTTCTTGAACACCCACTTACATCCTACAGGTTTACACCCATAAGGACGATCAGTGATTTCCCAAGTTCCATTAGCTAAGATGGAATCCATCTCGCTACGGACAGCTTCCTTCCAGTAGTCAGCATCAGAAGATGCATAAGCTTCTGAAAGGGTCTTGGGTGTGTCATCCACGAGGTACACAATGAAATCATCACCAAAGGACTTTGTAGTCCTTCGTCTCTTACTCCGTATAGGAGTTTCATTGTCATCCTCCTCAGGATTCTCAACATGTTCCATCGCAATGGTGAGTTCAGGAATCATAGAAACTTCCTGAGTAGATAGATCAGGTATCTCCTGATTTGATGAGTTAGGCATATCCTTCATAGGAAATATGTTCTCAAAGAAAGTCGCATCATTCGACTCCATAATCGTACCAACATGCATGTCGGATACCTCAGATTTTATTATCAAAAATCTATAGCCAATGCTATGAAAAGCATAGCCCAGAAGAACACAATCCACGGTTTTTGGTCCAAGCTTGTGCTTCTTGGGAATTGGTATATTGACCTTCGCCAAACAACCCCAAGTACGTAGATAGGAGAGTTTCAGCCTTTTCCTTTCCCATTCCTCAAATGGAGTAATGGTTTTATACTTTGTGGGAACTCGGTTTAGGACATGACAAGCAGTCATTAGCGCCTCCCCCCACCATGCCTTGGAGAGACCCGATGTAGTATCACCGATGACCACATTAGCAGACTTGCCGCTCTTCTCATGTTCGCGCTCCTCATAGCGGTTAGGACATCTCGGAGCCCAGTGATTTGGATCACCGCAGACATGGCATAGTCCCTTCCCCTTCTTATGAGAGTTCTTCTTGAAGTTGGTAGATTGAAACGGCTTGTTCTTTGCAACAAACTTGCCTTTGCCCTGAGTTTTGTTCTTGTTGTTCTGGGGCTTGTTGAGATGGAAGTTCTTCTTCTGCACCACATGAGCACTAGAAGCTCCCTCAACCACTCGAGCACTTGTGTCTTTTGCTCTCGCCTTTTCTTCAACATCAAGAGTCACAATGAGATCCGAAACGGAAAACTCCTGTCTCTTGTGTTTCGGAGAAGTAGCAAAATTGTTCCACGAAGGTGGAAGCTTGGCAATGATGCCTCCGGCCACAAACTTGTCCGGTAACACACACTTGAAGTACTCAAGTTCCTTCGCGAGCGACTGTATCTCATGAGCTTGTTGAACCACAGGGCGCTCATTAGTCATCTTGTAATCATAGAATTGCTCCATGACGTACAACTCGCTGCCAGCGTCCGAGGCTCCAAACTTGGCCTCGAGTGTAGCCCACATGTCCTTGCCGTTGTCAAACGACATATACGAATCCACAATGGAAACGTCAAGAATACTCAGAAGGGCAACCTTAAAGAGGGTATCGATCTTCTCAAACGCCTCCTGCTGTGCAGGAGTAAGATCGCCCTCGGGCTTGCCCTTGGTGGCATCATAGCAGGACATGGTCTGAAACCAGTAGACTGCTCTCTTGCGCCACCTCTTATATTGCGCCCCCTTGAAGACGGGCGGCTTTAGATGCGCAGCAAAACCACTTGGAGTAAATTGCCTAAAATCAGGTTTTTGGAATGTTGAATATATAAGCAAGTTACTATAAAGTTTAATCGGAATAAACAGAAAATAGACCACGACAGCAAAAGCATAAACTAAACTTATCATGTAGACCAGCATAGTAACCGCATAAAACGAATCTACGATACAGAGTAGATAAAGAAATTGCAGCATGATCTGAAACAGAGAGGGCAAGGTTGCGTACGGTGCAGCGGGAGCAGGACCACCAACGTTGCCGTTGTCGTCCATGTCGTTGATGAAGAGGTTGGCGAAGTTAGGGAAGAAGTCGTCGTCCGGGAAGTCGTCGTTGCCAGCAGTCGCGCAAATGCGCTCCCCAAAAACCTGATCGGCCCTCTCCCGTACAGGATCACAAGAGGCAGGGTTTCGGAGGCCTGCTGACCCTTCTCACGGTGCACGCCGAAAGGAGGGATGGAGAAGACCTAGATGGCGGCGCAATGTTCTGGAACGATGCGAAACCATATGTTGTGGTGACGGCTAGGGTTGACAGGGACCTCACGTATATATATGCGCGGCGGTGGAGAGACGTGGTCTAGACCCACGTCCGAGTCGGTTACAGCCCACGATCCGACATCTCAGATCGTGCCGTGTCTGTTAAGGACTCTCCGTTCCTGACCGGCAAAAATAAGCGCGTAGGTATGAGCTCGGCTCAATCCCGCAACCCGTGGCGCGTCGTGACGAGGCGTGGCGTGGCGAGGCGAGCGAGGAGGAGGAGTGCGCGAGGGCCTCTTCTCTTCTCACTCTCTTACAAGTGCTAGAAAAGTTCAGGTGTTGCTCTCCCTCCACTAGCAATGTGGAACTAAACTTTAGTCCCAACCACACCACACACATGGGCCATAAGAATTTCAGATTTTAGGATGGGCTTTAGGCCAAAGGCCTTAGCAAAATCCAGCAATACTTCCCTCGTGAGTGTGCATAATAGTGACCAGTTTCAAAGTTGTATGTCATCAAGGATGTTGGAACTTTGATTTGGTTGTGCTTTTTCATTCAATGGGTGGGACTGCGAACTTTTTTTTGGACGTGGATTTAATTTTTCTTGCTAGAACTTGGACGTGGGGTTGAAGGACTCTATTTTTGTACATGTACGTGGTGTGTTTTTTCCTTGGATGCTTGGACGTGGGTGCTGATGACTTCTGTTCATGTACATGATCGAGTTCTTTTTTTAGCTTAAATTGGATTGTAGTTCTGCAGGACTATATATTTTTATGATTTTTCTTTTTCTTGGACGTGGGTGTCATGGACTCTTGTTTTATACGTGTAGGTCTAGTTCCTTTAAATGTATGTATGCATATGGTGATTTTCTTTAACAAATAAAGGAAAAAGTTATTTTTTTTTCTTGTTGGAGAGATACGTTAGACTGGATTATGTGCTAGTTTTTTGAGGTATTTATGTGAGATTGGTTACGTGCTAGCTTTTTGAGGTGTTTTTTCTAAGGATTATAAGAATTAATCTACACCGTTATAACTCGGTACCATCAGATTAACGGCTCCTAATTTCTGATTAACGTGGGAATTTATGGAGAGTGCCTAATTAGTATAAGTATAGATGTTGTTTACATATCTAAAAATCTTGCTATACTTCGATATTGCTATGAGAATTATAACTATAATGCTGGTATTAATGATTTTATTGAGAAAGTCTCCGTTGTCCAAGAAGAGACTAATATTTTGCAGGAATCTATGGAAGAAGAAATTCCTGACATTGTGAGCTCGTTAGATGAAAACGATGACGAGGAGAGTGAAGAACAAAAGGAGGAAGAGCGGATTAGCTACCCGTTCTCACCTTCTAATGAGAGTAACTCTTCAACTCATACATTGTTTAATTTCCCTTCGTGCTTACCTAAGGGTGAATGCTATGATGATTGCTATGATCCCTTGGATTCGTTTGAAATATCCCTTTTGATGAAATTAATGCTTGTTATGCTTGTGGCCATGATGCCAATATGAATTATGCTTATGGATATGAACTTACTATAGTTCCTTATGTTAAACGTGAAATTGTTGGTATTGCACCCACACATGATAGTCCTATTATCTTTCCGAATTCTTCCAACTACACTATATCAGAGAAGTTTGCACTTATTAAGGATTATATAGGTTGCCTTTTACTATTACACATGATGATTTTGATAAATATAATATGTATGTGCTAGCTGCTACTACCTGCAATTATTGTGAGAGAGGAACTACATCTCCACCTCTCTATGTTTCCAACACGATAGAATTGCAAGAAACTGTTTATGCTATGCATTGGCCTTTACTTTGTGTGCATGGATTGTTCTTTTATGACATGCCAATGCATAGGAAGAGAGTTCAACTTCGTTGTTGCATGATATATGTTACTTTCTGCTCACTACTAAATTACAAATCATTGTTAATTAAAATTGGCTTTGATATACCTTGGGATCCGAGTGGATCCATTACTTGAGCACTTTATGCCTAGCTTAATGGCTTTAAAGAAAGCTCTGCCAGGGAGACAATCGGAAAGTTTTAGAGAGTCATTTTAATTCTGTTGTGTGCTTTTATATAGTTCAAAAACAAAAAAATAGTGGGTAACCTTAAACTTTTTCAAAAAGAGAAGTGAAAGTAAGAAGGGCGAGCACCGTTGAAGTGGGGGAGCTCCTTAAACTTTGTTCATGCCCATGGAAACTTTGCGAACCTTAATTATAGAAACTTTTCAACAAAAATAATTATCCCTTTGTATAAATCCCTTGTATTATAAAAATAATGTGCCCAGATTTGCCTTTAGGATGATTAGATTGCTTGTTTGGTGTGTGCAGTGCAAAAACAGAAACTTTGGCTATAGTGCGTGAATTTACATTTTTTACTCGAATGTCAAAAGATTTTGAAATTTTTACAAAACACTTTTATACAAATTCTTGACCTCTTCCTAATTTTTCAGAATGTTTAGAGTTACAAAAGTATGGTGAATGTTCAGATTACTACAGACTGTCCTGTTTTTGACAGATTCTGTTTTTGATGCATTGTTTTGCTCGTTTTGATGAAACTATCGATTGTATCAGTGGTATAACCAATGGAAAAATTATGTTACAGTAGCTGCAATGCAAAAACAAAATATGAGTTGGTTGGCAATAGTACTTAAAGTGGTGATTTGTTTTATTACACTAACGTATCTCACGAGGGTTTTGTTATGTTTTATGTGATTGAAGTTTTCAAGTTTTGGGTGAGATCACGATGGATGAAGGAATAAGGAGTGGAAATAGACTAATATTGGGGATGCCCGAGGCACCCCAAGGTAATATTCAAGTACTCCCAAGAAACTAAGCTTGGGGATGCCTCGGAAGGCATCCCCTCTTTCTTCTAACAATCATCGGTAATTTTACTTGGAGCTATATTTTTATTCGTCACATGATATGCGTAAATCTTGGAGCGTTGTGTGCTTTTTATTTTTATTTTAATAATGCACCATGCTGGTATGAGAAAGTCCTTGGTTGATTTATAGAAGGCTCTTTGCACCTCACTTATATATTTTGATTGTGGCTTTATAGAATGCTTCATGTGCTTCACTTATATCATTTGAAGTTTTGATTGCCTGTCTCTCACACATAGAAATCTGCCATTTGTAGAATGCTCTTTTGCTTCACTTATATTTGTTAGAGCATGGGCATATCTTTTGTAGAAATAATTAAACTCTCATGCTTCACTTATATCTATTTAGAGAGTTAACAGGAGTGTTGGAAATATGCCCTAGAGGCAATAATAAAATGGTTATTATTATATTTCCTTGTTCATGGTAATTGTCTATTGTTCATGCTATAATTCTATTAACCGGAAACCGTAATACATGTGTGAATACATAGACCACACCATGTCCCTAGTGAGCCTCTAGTTGACTAGCTCATTGATCAATAGATGGTCATGGTTTCCTGACCATGGACATTGGATGTCGTTGGTAATGGGATCACATCATTAGGAGAATGATGTGATGAACAGGACCCAATCCCAAGCATAGCACAAGATCGTGTAGTTCGTCTGCTAGAGCTTTTCTAATGTCAACTATCATCTCCTTGACCATGAGATTGTACAACTCCCAGATACCGTAGGAATGCTTTATGTGTATCAAACGTCACAACGTAACTGGGTGACTATTAAGGTGCACTACAGGTGTCTCCGAAAGTGTCTGTTGGGTTGGCACGAATCGAGACTGGGATTTGTCACTCCATGTGACGGAGCGGTATCTTTGGGCCCACTCGGAAATACATCATCATAATGAGCTCAATGTGACTAAGGAGTTAGTCACGGGATCATGTGTTACGGAACGAGTAAAGAGACTTGCCGGTAACGAGATTGAACAAGGTATAGGGATATCGACGATCGAATCTCGGGCAAGTAACATACCGATGGACAAAGGGAATTGTATACGGGATTAAATGAATCCCCGACATCGCGGTTCATCCGATGAGATCATCATGAAACATGTTAGAGCCAATATGGGTATCCAGGTCCCTCTATTGGTTGTTGGCCGGAGAGGTGTCTCGATCATGTCTGCATAGTTCCTGAACCTGTAGGGTCTACACACTTAAGGTTCAGTGATGCTAGAGTTGTAATGGGAATTGTATGTGGTTACCGAAGGTTGTTCGGAGTCCCGGATGAGATCCCGGATGTCACGAGGAGTTCCGGAATGGTCCAGAGGTAAAGATTTATATATTGGAAGTCCTATTTTGACCACCGGAAAATGTTCAGGATTTTTCGGTATTGTACCGGGAAGGTTCTAGAAGGTTTTGGAGTGGGCCCCACCTGCATGGGGAGATCCACATGCATGTGGGTAGTGGGGTAAAGTCCCCATATCCCATGTCAAGGCGCACCAAGATCTCCCCTTAGAAGGAATAAGATCATATCCCGAAGGGATAAGATCAAGATCCCTAAAAAGGGGGATAACAATCGGTGGGGAAGGGAAAGAATGGGATTTCTTTCCTCCCACCTTTGCCAACGCCCCAATGGACTTGGAAGGCAAGAAACCTGCCCCCTTCACCCCTATATAGAGTGGGGAGGCGCATGGGAGCTGCAGCCTTGCCCCTGGCGCAGCCCTCCCCCCTCCTACACCTTCTCCTCCTCCTCCGTAGTGCTTAGCGAAGCTCTGCCGGAGAACCACGAGCTCCACCGCCACCATGCCGTCGTGCTTCCAGAGATCTCCCTCAACTTCCCCTATCCCCTTTCTGGATCAAGAAGGAGGAGATGTCCCCGGGCTGTACGTGTGTTGAATGCAGAGACGCCGTCCATTCGGCGCTTGGATCGGATCTTCTACAATTTGAATCGCCGCGAGTATGACTCCATCAATTGCGTTCTTTGCAATGCTTCCGCTTAGCGATCTTCAAGGGTATGAAGATGTATTCCCACTCTCTCGTTGCTAGCATCTCCTAGATTTATCTTGGTGACATGTAGAATTTTTTTTGAATTATTACTACGTTCCCCAACAGTGGTATCAGAGCTAGGTCTATGCGTAGATTCTATGCACGAGTAGAACACAAGTAGTTGTGGGCGATGATTTGGTCAATTTGCTTGCCGTTACTAGTCCTATCTTGATTCTGCGGCATTGTGGAATGAAGTGGTCCGGACCAACTTTACACGTACGCTTACATGAGATAGGTTCCACCGCCTGACATGCACTTGTTACATAAGGTGGCTAGCGGGTGTCTGTCTCTCCCACTTTAGTTGGATCGGATTCAATGAAGAGGGTCCTTATGAAGGGTAAATAGCAATTGGCATATCACCATTGTGGCTTTTGCATACGTAACAAACGTTCTTGCTAGAAACTCATAGCAGACACGTAAAACTTGCAACAACAATTAGAGGACGTCTAACTTGTTATTGCAGGGTATGCTATGTGATGTGATATGGCCAAAAGGATGTGATGAAATATATGTGATGTATGAGTTTGACCATGTTCTTGTAATAGGAATCACGACTTGCATGTCGATGAGTATGACAACCGGCAGGAGCCAGAGGAGCAATACTGCAGAACATGCCTATAGTCGCGGGTCATAAGGGCCTTTAGTGCCGGTTCTCGAACCGACACTAAAGGGTGGGGACTAAAGCCTACCCCCCTTTAGTGCCGGTTCAACACCGCCCGGCACCAAAGGCCCTGCACATGGCATCCGACGGCGCCGTGGGCTGGAGGACCTTTAGTCCCGGTTGGTAACACCAACCGGGACTAAAAGTATTTAGTTTTTTTAGTTTTGTTTTATTTTTTCCTTTTAATTTTGTGTTTTCCATTTAATTAATTTTCATTTCAAACATATATTACGCTACTACGTATATATTGTACACACGTTGTGCATGCGCATATATATAAATATAAATAGAATTTCTCGTAGAACCACAATCATATATATATATATATATATATGCAGGCCCCGCAGAAATGCAGCTAATTCTAGGTGATCGTTGTAATGATATTCTCCTTTGGAATCTATGACCTGGTCGAGCAGAAATCCAGCTAATTCCTCTTGAATTGTTGTACCCGAGCCTCTGGTAGGAGCTGGCCCTCATCTCCGTCGGCCACAAGATGGAGATCAAGATCAATATATTAGTTGTGTTAATATATATTAGCTAAATCATGATACAAAAATTATGGATAGTGTTCTGGCAACGTACCCAAAGATTTCTTTTGTTTATGCTCCTTTCAGACGTGATCATGCGAATGTACTCGCAACGTAGTATCCGCATAAACTATTCCCCTGCTCCTGCACCATGCACTTTACGAGAATAAAATTCAATCAGGTAATAATTAATCAAGCATGATAATGGTATTGAAACTAGAATTAAAGAGATGCACGGATATAGCTAGCTAGCTAGTAGTACTTAATTACCTTGGGTCGCACCCATTTCAGTTGTTGTGCCCAGTCGCCTGGGACTTGTTTGATGAACTTGTCCCAAGCCCTGCCCGCCGGCAAAGAAAATGAATAAATGAGTTATTAACTAGTTGATATCAGGAAATGAAGTAATTAAAGAGGCCGACATAGTGCGATAATGATTGAAATTACTTGTCAAGCAACCCCCTCATGATTGTGTATTCGGATGCATCCTTTAATAGCGAGTCGAGTACTTCAACTTTTGCCTTGTCAACTTCAATGATTAACAAGATCCAATGGTAACTACATAACTCATCAACAACTCTTATTAAAATCTAGTAAGCAAAAAATAGAATTTGTAGTACAAGATATATATATAGTAACACTCACCCGAAGTTGTAAGGAAGTAGTATTTCTGGTTGGGTGTTTAGATGGATCAAAAATTCTAGCATTTTTTCTCTGTGTCTTTTCTCAAATATGAAGTTTCCCATATCTTTTGATTAATCGTATTTGGGTCAATGAACCCAATGCCATAGCGTCCAGCTTGTTTCATTTCATACATCTTCATTTTGCACAATACCACAGAAACGAATATAGTGAGGATAATCCCAGGTAATGAACGAGAGCACAACTAGCTAGAGACTTTAAATTATAGAAAGAAATCACTTACAGACAATAGCAACTGACTAAAGATTTGTCGAGTGCGTCTTTATTGAATAACTAAAACAACTCTGCATAATGAATCCACACATCATTTTTATGGAAGTAATGCGTCTCTTGGACACTCACCATGAGGGACTCTTCATTGGTATTTGATGTTATTTGCATCTACCACGTATGCAATTTATACATTCTTGTTGGTAGAAGCTTGACATCTTCAGGCTTGACCAGAGGTTTGCTGCGGGCATATTGATATTTTACTTTTGACTCTTTAAGCACGGGCATTTCCTCAAGGCCTAGGAGTTGTTCAACAGTGACACCGGCCTCTTTAGCCTGCCTTATATGGACTTCAGTTACTTTTGGCCAATCGGCGGTACTCACAGGTGTTTGTACAATGAGCGGGGGGATCGATTGCACTGCTTGTTCTCCCAGCTGGGGGATAGTTTTCTCGCTTTTTTGCCAACTCCTTGGCTCGAGCTCGAGCTCAACTCCTTTTGTCCTGCAAGATATGACTTCTCGATAGACCGCACATAGCCGCTGTCCTTCTAAGCCAGTCGAGCCATATCAATGAAGTGTTGTGAGACATGCTTAGGTACTTTCTCCTTTGGCAGCTGGGCCGGTTTCGGTCCAAAACGGGCCTTCAAATTGGCATCCACGACGCTGTCGAGTTCCTCGTTGGTCAGGTGGTAAGGCAACTTCGGAAGAGCCTTGAGGCTTGGACCATATCTGAATTTCTTGCCTGTTGTCCCGCTAGTCATCATAGTTAAGGCCTCTCTCTTCCGTTGTTGCTTAGGCGACGGAGCACGCTGCCGCCATGCCAGACCTGGAGGAGGAGTCGGCTGACGCGGCGCCGGACTTGCAGGAGGAGGAGTTGGCTGACGCCATGCCAGACTTGGAGGAGAAGTCGGCTAACACGGTGCCGAACTTGCAGGAGGAGCCGGAGTCGACTGACGCAGCGACGGACTTGGAGGAGGAGGAGTCGGTGGCCTTCGAAAGACGATGCAATCCTTTTTCCATAGAATGATACGATGTATGGCCTCTCCCAGTGTTCTCTCCTCGTCACCTTCAGGAATGTCAAGTTGTAGCTCGTGATATGCTGACATCACTTCATCAACCCCGACACGAGCATAGCCAGCTGGAATGGGATTGGAATGGAAGGTTGCTTCTGGGGGATTTGCTAAAGCATAGCCGTCCGCCACCTTCATGGATAAGTTCTTCACTTTCATGTGTAGCTCACAATTAGTCTTGTCTTTGATATCATCCACAGGGTACCTAGCTAGCATTGCATCGTCATCGATACTGACCGGGGCAGAACCCATGCTACTTCTCGGCATAGATGGGGTGGTGGTATCCAATGCTGGATCGATCTGCTCATGCTGCTGCTGAGATGCCCTTTCCTGGCTGAGTGAGTCGATCTGCTCCTGCTGCCGCCTGACTCTGGATTCCAACTCCAGGTGCTTTGATTCAAGGCCTTCAAGGCAGAGTGCTTCCTCCTTCTTCTTCCGCTCCTCCTGCATCTTCTTTCTCGCACGACTTCTGTAGTCATCGTTCCAACCAGCAAACCCCTCAAACCACGGAACAACGCCTTTCCCTCATGTTCTTCCCGGATGTTCAGGATTCTTCAGGGCACGTGTAAGCTCGTCGTCCTCTCTGTTGGGCGTGAACACTCCTGTTTGAGCTTCTTCTATTTTCATCAGAATTTCATCTGTCCCTTTTTTAAGACTTGCCTTCACCATAATAGCCCCTGTCTTTTGTTCCAACTTCCCCCCATGCGCGTAAAACCATGTCCTGCACCTTGGGGGCCAGGTCACTGTAACTGGAATGACCCCTGCACTAATCATATCTTTTTTGGGTTGATCCCACTTAGGCAGGGCCGTCTGGTAGCCACCTGATCCCAGAGTATGGTGCCACTCCTTTTTCATAGCATTAATCTTGTTCTTTCTCGACCGTTCCTTAGCTAGTTCCGATTCCTTGAACTTCATGAAATCGTCCTAGTGATCTTTTGCCTTCACCAGTGCTCCCTCGAACATAAAGACATGTAATGATCATCGGATGGCTTATATAATAAATATACCTCACCGGTCTTTGTTATTTGAAGAACATTTTCTTCGTCAAAATTGTTGTCGAATTCATCTATTCTTTCGTCTTCATCAAACATAGAACCCTCACCGGAATTGTTCAGATATTGCGAGCCGTCATAATCTTCATGTTCATGCTCTGGGCTCGTGGAGCGTATGATGTCGAACAGAGCCTCTTCTCCTTCTCTGGCAGTATTGTCCATAGCTTATATTTAACTAACCCAGAAGAAAGATAAAACAATTTAGTATTCAAATTAGAATGCATGGAATCAATAAGGAAAACTGAATCATAGTACATAATATGCATCATCGAATATAATCTTGAATAAATCATCTCGAATATTATCGAATATAATCTCGAATACATCTCGAATATTATCACTAATACATCTCGAATATTATTAATTATATAATATCACTACTACAGATCCAGTTCATGTCTTGCGCGACACGTGGTGGACACCCAAAGAGAAGGAACTATGATAGGATCATAGCTCGGGTGAGATCCCTGAAGAACCTGCCAGGTATTGGAGAACCTGACGTCCAACGCATTGAAAGCACATTTGCTCCCTTGGTGGTTCTGGTAATTAATAACAACATATAAGTCATTGAACTAATGTTTCCATCAAGTATATTTCAGGAAATGTTCAATGATAGGATTGGCAAAAGGAGATTGTGGAGAACCCCAAGATGCAAGGAAATAGGATGGCCAAGCTTCAAGCAAGAGGACTCTACATTTTATATTTGTGAGAAATCACTTTGAGTCCATAGCAACACCAATACTATTAAGAGGGGGTAAAGTTTTGTTGGTGAACAATATGCTCAAACCTGCACAAGTGATAGTCGCCAAAAACATCCACAAACTCTCCCACCAAAGTTTGTTCTATACGTAACACTCAAAATCGGTGCAACAAACTTTCCCATACCGGTGCCACCGATTCCAGAACCTAGACAGACTCTACCAAACCCTAGCCACTTCGGTGCAACCGATTCCATACCGGTGCCACCGAGTTTAGGTTGACAAATTTTTGTTACGCAAATTCACATTTTCGGTCCCACCGAGAATGTTGGATCGGCATCACCGAGATTGGAAATCTGACCGTTGGTCACCTTATCGATGCAACCGAGTTTCCTATATCGGTCTCACCGAGATTCAAAAGTTGCCACCTTTTGGTCACTTCGGTACCACCGAGATTAACACATCGGTGTCACCGAGTTGGTAATTTTGTGTGTAACGGTTGGATTTTTGGGGATGCCTATATATACCCCTTCACCACCACCTACTCGAAAGAGAAGCATTCAAAACTATTCCATACCTATCCTATCAGATTTTCTGAGAGAGAACCACCTACCCTTGTGTTGAGGTCAAGATCTTCCACTCCAATCATATGGATCTTGATCTCTAGCCTCCCCAAGTAGCTTTCCACCAATCCCATCTCTTCCACCATGCCAAATATATGAGAGAGTGATTGGGTGCTGAGGAGTCTATCATCTTGAAGCACAAGAGCAAGGAGTTCATCGTCATTACCGAGCCTATTACCTTTTGGAGGGTGGTGCCTCCTAGATTGGTTAGGTGTTGCTTGGGAGCTTCCTACTTCGTGTTGTGGAGTGAACCAAGAAGTTTGTAAGGGCAAGGAGATCGCCTTCTTCGTGAAGATCTACCCATAGTGAGGCTAGTCCTTCATGGACGGAAGCCGTTATGGAATAGTCAAGGTTGCTACTTCGTGGACTCTTTTGGGTGGAGCCCTCCGTGGACTCTCGCGACCGTTACCCTCCGTGGGTTGAAGACTCCATTAACGTGGATGTACGATAGCGCTACCTATTGGAACCACGGGAAAAATCATCGTGTCTACAACTGCGTTTGATCTTCCTACCCTATCCCTTGTATACAGGCTTGTTGTTACTTTCCGCTGCTATATACTCTTAGACTTGCAAGTGTAGGATGTACTTGACTTGCGATGAAATGCTAAAAACTATCAACCCTAAAACTTGGTATAGGCAAAACTTTTAATTGGTCAAGTAGTCTAATCTCCCCCTTCTGGACATACTTTCGGTCGTACAGGTGGTATAAGAGCTTTGGTCTCCATTGCTTAGGTCTCACAACCTAGGGGAGTGTGGCATCTAGTGAGGGAAGTTATCACCATAGAGGTCCGTACTTTGATGGCACTAATTTTGCTAGTTGGAAGCACAAAATGAAAAATGCATATTCTTGGTCATAACCCCGCCATTTGGGCTATTGTTCGTGTTGGCTTGCAAGGTGAATTCTTTGTGAATGGACGGGAACCTTATCGTGAAGCGACCGCGGATGAACTAAAGATGTTGCAACTCAATGCCAAAGTATGCGACATTCTCTTCAACTGCTTATGCCCCGAAGAATTTAACAAAATTAGCCGTCTTGAGAATGCAAAAGAGTTTTGGGATACTTTGGTTGATATGCACGAAGGAACCGAGTCCGTGAGAGAATCCAAGTTAGATGTTCTTCAAGGTCAGCTTGACAAGTTCAAGATGAAGGATGGTGAAGGAGTCGCAGAGATGTACTCTAGGCTAGCTCTCATCACCAATGAGATTGCCGGCTTAGGAAGCCAAGAAATGACCGACAAATTCATCATCAAGAAGATACTTAGATCTTTGGATGAGAGATATGACACCGTGTGCACATTGATCCAAATGATGCCAAACTACAAAGATCTCAAGCCTACGGAAGTCATTGGAAGGATTGTTGCTCATGAGATGACACTCAAAGATAAGGAAGAGCTTCATCACAAGTCCAGCAGTGCATAAAAAGCCAAAAGTGATGCTCCCGCAACTTCAAGCAACAACGTTGTCACCAATGAAGAGATAAGCCTCATGGTCAAGAAATTCAACAAGTTCTACAATAATAGAGGCAAAGAAATAAACTCCAACTCAAGATATGATGAGAAGCGTTCGTCAAGTCGTGACCGCAATTGCTAAAATTGTGGGAAGCCCGGACACTACTCAAACGAGTGCATGGCTCGCTACAAAGGAAGAGAAGAGTCACCTCGAAGACAAAGCTCAAGGAATGAGTCACCACAAAGAGAGAGCAGGAGTAGAGATGATCGTTATGAACGTAGACACTCTAGGAGAAGTAGAGATTCGGAGAAGAAGGACAAGTACACCAAGAGCTACACAAGAAGAAAACATCAAGCTCGTGTTGGTGAATGGGTTTCCGGCTCCGACTCCGGCAACAACTCTGAGAGAAGCTATCACTCCGACTCCGACTATAGTCAAGATGATGGTGTTGCCGGAATTGCTCTAGTGACTACCAGCTCCTACGATCTATTTGATTCACCAAATGAAGGGAGTGGAAGTTGCTTCATGGCTAAAGGCCCCAAGGTATCACACCCCGAGTATCTTGATTTTGATAGTTATGAAGATGATTTGCTTGGTGATGATGACTTGCTTTGTGATAAAACTAGTGATGTTGATCAAAATGAACTTGAGAATTCTCATGCTAGTCAAGATGAGTCATTTTATGATGATAAGATGAAAATAGAACAACTAACTAAAGAACTAAACACTCTTAAGTTAGCTCATGAATCTACTCTCGAAGATCATAGAGAGCTTGTGAGAACTCATGAGAAGCTACACTTCTAGAAGCTCAACTTGGAGCAAGAGCATGAGTTTCTCAAAGCTATCAATGACGATCTCCGAAAGAAGACTTCATCTTATCTAGCCAAATGACTACTCTTGTCTACTTTCATGCCTCAATTTAACACTAAGCAATCTAGTAACAAAGGCAAGAAAGGTTCTTCATCTAGTAGCTACAATAAAAATGCTAAACCCAATGATGTTGCTTCTAGTAGTTCTATTGATTCCACTAATGATGATTCTCTTAGCCAAGTTACACTTGAGCAAGAAAATGCTTTATTGAAAGGAATTATAGAAAAAGGTATCTACAAGAGTCTTGCCGGATGTAAGAAATTTGAGGAAATTGTACGCAAGCACGGAGGATATCGGAAGAATCGTGGTGTTGGCTACTTCAACGCTAATGGAGTTGAGTGGGAAGAAGGTCAATATCCCAAGCCCAAGTTTGTTCCTCAAAAGGACAAGTATGAAAAGCTCTTCCCAAGGGGACAAACACTCAAGATGACCTTCCACCACAAGACCACAAGCTCAAGGGCAAGAACAAGCTTCAAGAGGACATTGACTCATATGAAGATGAACCCCTAGCTTTGGTGGAGTGGGTGCCCAAGGCTACTTCAAGCTCAACTACTACAAAGGCTACTTCAACACCAAGGATCCCCATCAACTTGATGTGGGTCCCCAAGAAGAAGAACTAGTAAGTTCTTGAGGGGTGACTCCGCCAATGAAATTCACTCACATTCATTATTGGCAAGAAATTTTTGCACTCAACATCAACTCAATGCAATAGTTCAAGGAGTCACACATTCCCTCGAAGGTAAGCAAGGGACAAGGTAATCAACTAATCAATGGACATCATAACATATGCTTTGCACTCCATGTACATAGATATCCTTGTATTTGTCTCTTGTGTGTTGGGACTAACCCATGTAGGTGAGAAGAGTAAGGAAACAACAAGGATGCTGCCAACTCTTGGTGATCTTCATCAACATTGAGCATCCACAACTACCTCACCAACATGAAGTCTTCGTCGACAAAACCCAAGGTTAGTTTATCCCTCTCATGGGGGGATGCCACATTAAGGGGGAGCTTTACTCTAAAACTTGAGTCAAAGCATCTCTTAGTATGTGACAACATTAAATGCTTTATGTAAAAGTGGTAATCCCACTTGTGCTTAAACGATGAGTAGGACCTATGATCAAGTACTCTTACTTGGCTCCTAAGTCAAATACTCATATATAGATGACTTCGTCATTGCCCAAGTGCTTGTTAGATGCTAGTGTGTTTGTGCATGTTTATCATGATTTCTTTTGACATCTTATTGTGTGAGCATGTTGGTCTGCATTTATTTTCTCATTCGAGGACATCCAATTGTTGCTATTTGGTTTTTGATTTATCTTTTGCCAATTGGATGGACAAGAATGCCTAGGACCACTCTTTAGCTATCTATGCTTTCTCACCTCATATTCCATTCATGCTGCATCACAAAATTTTAACAACTTCTTTTCGATCCCTCTGTGTGTGGAGAACTCGGAGTTCCGCATCGACAAGGACTGACCATTAAAACCTCCCAAGTGCATTTCGGTGGAACCAACCCCACAATCTTGGTCTCACCGATTGCCTAGGGTTGATCTGGTTTTCAATCTCGGTACTGCCGATTTCATATTCTTGGTTACGCCGAGTTTCACTGTTAGCTGACAGTTGTGGTACTCGGTGACACCGAAAACATAAAATCGGTATCACCGACAGTGGAGGGTATATATGTCGTGGACCTCGACGCTTTGAAATTTTATCTTTAAACGTCCCGCCTCAAAACCCTAAGCTGCCGCCTCGAGACCCCTGGTCGTCGCCCTTGTCTTCCTCCGCTCCTCCACCGCTGGGAATCGCCGCCGTCGACGAAATCTGCTCCATCGTCGCTGCCGTAGCAGATCCGCACCAAGTTAGGGTATGGATTCGACCTCCCTTGCGCCCTTCCTTCTTATTCTTGCGCATTGGACTTAATTTTATCTATAAGCCACCCATTGCACTTATTCCTATCCACAAGAAATCTCCATAGGATAGAGAACCATTGATTTCTAGGGTTTTGCCTTCCGCCCGACGCAACTCGGTAGAACCGAATCAAGAAAATCGGTACCACCGATTTTCGTTTCTGTGTGCTGAGAGCTGCTCGGTGAAACCGAGCACTCCTTTTTGGTCTCACCGAAAAGGGTGCCAAGTTTCTGTTAAGAGGGACAGTCAGTCTCGATGTCACCGAAACCTTTGTTTCGGTCTTACCGATTTGTTTCTGACAAGATGCAAAACTTTGAAAAACTTTGTTCAAAATTTAAAAAACCTAATGATAATGTTGTGATGACTCATCTACTTCTTCTCATCTATATTCCATTCACAGGGTCAGTATGTCAGATGCTGAGGATAGTCAGAACATGCCAGAGCAAGGTGCAGACATGAGTTCAGGCACAAGCCCAGAGCCTAGTTCTTTTTCAGATCCAGACACCCCTAGCTCCCATGGGTTGCCCAAGGCTGCTGCAAGGACCAGAAAGAAGCTGAATTCAGATGAGGAGGATTCAGACTTTGTCCCTGAGGAGATTCTTGCTAAGAAGCAAGAGAAAGCTGCTAAGAAGTCTGCTACTGAAGCCAATTCTTCCAGGAGAGTTGTCAGCAAGATCTATGCTCCTGCTTCAACATTTAAAGCTCATGAGACTGCCAGAGCAACTATCTCAGTTGAGGTCCCCAAGAAGGCTATGCCTAAGAAGGCAGGGGATAAAAAGTCCAAAAAGAGGATTATTCATGTGACTGGCAGGCCTACTTCTATGTATGAAGATCCAGAGGAAGCAACTGGTGCTGCTGCTGAGGAAGAGGAGGATGAGCCACCTACAAAGGCTCCTCCCAAGAAGAAGGCAAAGAAACTGATGTCTGTTGCTATGCCAAAGACCAGCACATCCAGGAAGGCTACTGCTGAGAAGCCTAAGAGGACAACTAGGCAGATTCCAGCTTTTAAGAAGAACAAAGGAACTGCTTCCAGAGTTGAAGAAGAAGATGACTTGACAACTTTGATGAAGCTTAGACCACATCTTCCAGTTCACAATGCCAGATACCCACTAGCTGAGGATATGAAGAAGAGGAAGGATTCTGGATTGAGAGCTTGGAGAGCTATAGATCCTTATGCCCAGAGGAAGAAGACAGCTGTGGACTACAAATTCTATACCAGAGAGTAACAGGATTTCTATGAGACTGTGCTCTTTGACAAGAGTCCAGCTGTGAGTAATATGTGATATGTTGATTGGAAATTCATCAAGGAGAATGAGGACTACTTTCCAAGTGTCCAAGACAATTTCCATTGCATAGGGCTGGATGAGTTTGTTGGTAGAGAATTCACAGCTTGGAATGATGAGATGATCATGCAATTCTACTCCACTGCACACTTCTACGGAGATGGTAGAATTGTATGGATGACTGAAGGTGTAAGGTATGAATCAACTGTTGAAGAATGGGATGATATCTTAGGAGTTCCTGAAGCACAGGATGATGACTTGGATGTATACTCAGAATCCAAGGCAAGCCACAATGCTATGGCAAACATGTATAAGGAGATCCCTGCTGCAAATGTGAAGTCTCACAGGCTAGGATCTATCTACTTTCTGCAGGCTGGCCTCCGCACGATGAACACCATTCTGAGGCATACGTTGATGCCCAAGTCAAGAGATGACAAGATGATCCGAGGCCACTCCATCAACATGTTGATCTACCTTGACAGACACACTAGGATTAGAGTCATGGATTTGATTGTTGAGACAATCAAGAGGGTTGTTGCTGACCAGAAGCGTTCTTGCTGTTATGCACCCTACATCCAGATGCTTATAAACTCAAAGCTGGAGAAGCACATCTTTGCTCTAGATCATCCACATTTGCCCCTATAGCCAGAACTCGAGGACAATGTTGTGGTGATGGATGCTGATCATCCCACTTCAACTGCAGCTCAAGAAGAAGCAAAGGCAGTTAGAGCCACTAGTGCTCAAGTCCCTAGATCCAGGAATGAGCAAATGGATCTGTTGATATCATCAGTTCAGGGCATGCAGAAGGACATTAAGGGGATTCTGGACAATCAGAACAGTCTTGTTAGGATCTTTGAAACTAGGATCAAGACCCTTACTGATAAGGTGGACAGGCTGACTAAGACAGCCACAGAGCTTCAGAAGGAAGTTGACTCCATGCACATCCCTCGGGTCTCTTCTACTTCTGATGATGACGATGATGATGATGATGCGGATGAATCACCTCTAAGGTCAGGCACTCAGTTCACCACTAAGGCCAGATCAGCCACTGTGCCAGCTCCATCAGCTCCTGCTCCATCAGCTCCTGCTCCATCAGCTCCAGTTCCTCCAGTGACCACTCCAGCTCCATCCACGACATCTGCAGAGATCTTCGCCGACGTTGTTATCTCGACTCCTTCATCAACAACCGTAGGATATATGCCCAAGAACGTTTAGATGTATGCCTTTGAACTTTTTGGTAACTTGTTGCCAAAGGGGGAGAAGTGTATATAGATCTTTAGGCTTCGAGCGAGAGAGCGTTTTGGTGTTTATTACTTTTCAAAACATTTGGTTTTTTTGGTTTGACGTGAGATACTTTTGTGTTTATGTGTGATCATACGTTGTCATGTGTGATGCAACTATTTCCTATCATCTTAATGCTTATGAGATGATCATTCACCTTTGCTTGATTGTGTTGTGCGTTGTTATTCATTCTAATTATTCTCGCACACCACCAAGTTGTATGTGACATGGAAGAAGTGCCCCATATACCTAATCGATTGTGCATTTGCATTCAAACGCAAATTCAAAATAATGCACAAATTTAGGCGGAGCTCTTGCGTATCACATACCTCTCAAAGCGACGATTATATTCATTGATTTTATCATATGTCGAAGCTTTGATCCATATGTTATCATCGATTACCAAAAAGGGGGAGATTTAAAGCACATTTTCTCCCTTGGTAGTTTTGGTAATTAATAACAACATATAAGTCATTGAACTAATGTTTCCACCAAGTATATTTCAGGAAATGTTCAATGATAGGATTGGCAAAAGGAGATTGGGGAGAAACCCCAAGATGCAAGGAAATAGGTTGGCCAAGCTTCAAGCAAGAGGACTCTACATTTTATATTTGTGAGAAATCACATTGAGTCCATAGGAAAGCCAATACTATTAAGAGGGGGTAAGGTTTTGTTGGTGAACAATATGCTCAAACGTGCACAAGTGATAGTCGCCAAAAACATCCACAAACTCCCCCACCAAAGTCTGTTCTATACTTAACACTCAAAATCGGTGCAACCAACTTTCCCATACCGGTGTCACCGATTCCAGAACCTAGATAGACTCTGCCAAACCCTAGCCACTTCAGGGCAACCGATTCCATACCGATGCCACCGAGTTTAGGTTGCCAACTTTATGTTACACAAATTCACATTTTTGGTCCCGCTGAGAATGTTGGATCGGCGTCACCGAGATTGGAAATCTGACCGTTGGTCACCTTATCGGTGCAACCGAGTTTCCTTTATTGGTCTCACCGAGATTCAAAAGTTGCCACCTTTGGGTCACTTCAGTACCACCGAGATTAACACATCGGTGTCACCGAGTTGGTCATTTTGTGTGTAACGGTTGGATTTTTGGGGATGCCTATATATACCCCTTCACCTCCACCTACTCGAAAGAGAAGCACTCAGAACTATTCCATACCTATCCTATCCGATTTTCTGAGAGAGAACCACCTACCCTTGTGTTGAGGTCAAGATCTTCCACTCCAATCATATGGATCTTGATCTCTAGCCTCCCAAAGTAGCTTTCCACCAATCCCATGTCTTCCACCACGCCAAATCTGTGAGAGAGTGATTGGGTGCTGAGGAGTCTATCATCTTGAAGCACAAGAGCAAGGAGTTCATCGTCACTGTCGAGCCTATTACCTTTTGGAGGGTGGTGCCTCCTAGATTGGTTAGGTGTCGCTTGGGAGCCTCCTACTTCGTGTTGTGGAGTGAACCAAGACGTTTGTAAGGTCAAGGAGATTGCCTACTTCAACCGATAGTGAGCCTAGTCCTTCGTGGACGGAAGCCGTTATGGAATAGTCAAGGTTGCTACTTCGTGGACCCTTTTGGGTGGAGCCCTCCGTGGACTCTCACGACCGTTACCCTCCGTCGGTTGAAGACTTCATAAACGTGGATGTACAATAGCGCCACCTATCGGAACCATGGGAAAAATCATCGTGTCTACAACCGCGGTTGATCTTCCTACCCTATCCCTTCTATACATGTTTGTTGCTACTTTCCGCTGCTATATACTCTTAGACTTGCATGTGTAGGGTGTACTGGACTTGCCATGAAATGCTAAAAACTGTCAACCCTAAAACTTGGTATAGGCAAAACTTTTAATTGGTCAAGTAGTCTAATCACCCCCCCTCTAGACATACTTTTGGTCCTACACGCATCCATGTACTGACGGATGTGCTCGTCCTCCTCCCTGACATGGCGACGTACCACCTCCGGCGGGGTCGGATGCCTCCGCACCGACGGTGGCCCACGCGAACGCCACCAAAGAAGATCCGGGTCGACGACGGGACCCGGGCTCCTCACGAAGCTGCGTGCCCCTGAAGGTAGCACTTCCCAGTGCCATCCGGGCAGGGCCCATTCCCGAATGTTTCCCCTCTGAAGCAGGACGTCGCCGCGAACGAGTCGACGACGAGGATGGGGGCCAGGCATCGTTGACTCCGAGAAGAAATTCTATGAAAATTTAAAAAAATGCTTGATTGTGATTTTTGTAATTCTTTTTAATTTTGCAAATACATAACAAACTTTTTTCTATGCTTTGTCAAAATTCCTCAAATGGTTTCTATACATTATACGTACATATACTAATTGCTATACATATATTGGATCAAATGTCAAATTCCTAAACCCTAAATGTCAAAATTTCTACATTGTATAAACCCTAAACCCTAAATTTCTAAATTGTATCAAAATGTCAAAATTCCTCAATATTTCTATACATACAAATTAATTCCTCAAATGTCAAAAATGTCAAAATTCTTGCATCTAATCATCTAATCATCCAATTATCAAAATTGTGTGTGTGTGTTCATCAAAATTGGGGGGGGGGGGGGTTCGGGCCGAGGAGGGGCCGGCGGCCGCCATGGCGGCACAGGGGGCGAGGGAGAGGGGGAGAGGGGGGAGCTCACCGCGGGGCGACGGGGCGACGGCGACGGCAAGGCGATGCGAGCTCAGGCCGGGTTCGGCTCGGCGAGGCGACAGCGAGGCAAGGCGAGGTCAGGCCTGGCTCGGGGAGGAACGAGCACGAGCGGCATCGGAGATCGGCACGAGGAGGTGAGACGGCGACGGCACGGCGAGACAGCGACGACACGGCGAGACGGCGACGGCATGGCGAGACGGCGACGGCACGGCGAGACGGCGACGGTGCGGGCTGCGTCCGGGAGGCGAGACGGCGACGGCGGCGATGTCGCGAAGAGGAGAAGTGCAGAGTAACTTATTTTTTTTGAAGTGTAGTATATATAAGGAGGCCTTTAGTCGTGGTTGCTGGCTCCAAACGCGACTAAAGACTCCCCCCCCTTTAGTCGCAGTTGGAGCCACCAACCGCGACTAAAGGTCAGGCTTCCCGCCACTAGGGCTGGGTGAAATTGACCTTTAGTCGCGGTTGGTAGCTCCAACCGCGACTAAAGTGGGGTCTTTAGTCGTGGTTGGAGCCACCAACCGTGACTAAAGGTGGTGCTCGCGCAGGCATGGTGCAGGGGAACTTTAGTCCCACCTCGCCAAGCGAGGGGCAGCCGCATTGGTATATAAGCCACGTTGTGGCTCCTCCCTCGAGCTCCTCTCTAAGCAGGCCTATGTGGGCCTATCAAACTTGTGCAGCCCTGTTGGGCCTACTGGGCCTTGCGGGCCTGCATCCTGGCCCAAGTTGGGTTTCTAGTCGTATGCAGGCCATGGCGGCCCAGTAGGCGGCCTATTTTTTAATTATTTTTCATTTTTTTTCTTTTTTTCTTTATTTATTTTCTTTTGTTTCTGAGTTTTTTTGTGCTTTATTGAGAGTTAATGAGTGAATCTTTTTGCGTTTGGTCATAAAATTATAAACTTTCTATTAGTGGCAGTAGTTTTCAAATTCGAATAGTTTAAATTTAAATTATTTGAAATTTGTGTGAATCACTAGTTTGTGAATAACTTTACTTTAAAAATAGATTTTCCAGTGATTCTTTTTTGTACTGTTTAATATTATCGTGTTTTATCATTATATCCAATTTGGTAATTCTTAGGTTATTTAAAAAATGAAATGCCTTTGTAACAGGCGAGTTTTCGTCCGAAACCCTGATACTTCGAAAGAGATTGTCCATTTTTACACAAAGTGCATCCAGTTTTTGCCGTAACCCTCTCAACTTTTTATAACATGCTATGTGGGTGAAATGATGATACCATGCCAACTTTCAACCTTTTCAAAGTTCATTTGAAGTGCTTTTCAATTTCAGGGTTATTTAGTTGAAAAAATCAATAAGTGCATGAAAAATAGCAAATGAAGTCAGAAAGGGTTGAAAAGTGATGATGAGGCTTTGAATGGTGCATTTTGAATGCAGAAAAAGTATGGAGTTCAAATAAGTTAAAAAATGAAATGCCGTTGTAACAGGCGAGTTTTCATCCGAAACCCTGATACTTCGAAAGAGATTGTCCATTTTGTACACGAAGTGCATCCAGTTTTTGCCATAACCCTCTCAACTTTTTATAACTTGCCATGTGGGTGAAGTGATGATAACATGCCACTGTCAACCTTTTGAGAGTTCATTTGAATTGCTTTTCAATTTCAGGGTTATTTAGCTGGAAAACAATCAGTAAGTGCATGAAAAATAGCAAATGAAGTCAGATAGGGTTGAAAAGTGATGATGTGGCTTTGAATGGTGCATTTTGAATGCAGAAAAAGTATGGAGTTAAAATATGTTTAAAAAATTGAAATAACATAACAAATAGCAAAAATGAACATAGATGCGCTTATATAGGGAAAATTCGACCTGAAATTCAGTTTGATTTGAGGTCAAATTTCCCATATAAGGGCATCTATTTTCAATTTGAGAGGAACTCAACAAGGCAGAGAGGGGTGGGCTTATAAACAGGTGCGAGCGCCCCTCGCTTGGCGAGGTGGGACTAAACTCCCATCACAGCCATGACCAACCTTTAGTCCCTGTCTGTGGCTCCAACCGCGACTAAAGGTTAGCCTATAGTCGCGGTTGGAGCCACCAACCGGGACTAATGGTTCCTGTGGGGCCCTAGGCTGGCGCGAGCCTGCCACCACACCTTTAGTGCCAGTTCGTGGCACAAACCGGGACTAAAGGTCCGTAACGAACCGACACTAATGATCCCTGTCACGAACTGGCACTAATGATCACATTAGTGCCGGTTCAAAAGCCAACCGCGACTAATGAGGCAGACAAAAGGTCTGCTTTCTACTAGTGGAGTTGTCTTAATTTATTGTATGAACTGCGTGTCAATCAAAAACGCCATGTAATTACTTTAATTTATTGCTAACCATTAGCCATAGTAGTACAAGTAATAGTTGGCGAGACAACTTCATGAAGAGACAATGATGGAGATCATGGTGTCATGCCGGTGACGAAGGTGATCATGCCGCGCCCCGAAGATGGAGATCAAGGGTGCAAGATGATATCGGCCATATCATGTCACTTTATGATTTGCATGTGATGTTTATCATGTTTTTACATCTTATTTGCTTAGAACGACGGTAGCATAAATAAGATGACCCCTCACTAAAATTTCAAGAAATGTGTTCCCCCTAGGTGTGCACCGTTGAGAAGGATCGTTGTTTCGAAGCACCACGAGATGATCGGGTGTGATAGATTCTACATTCGCATACAACGGGTGTAAGCCAGATTTACACACGCGAAACACTTCGGTTGACTTGACGAGCCTAGCATGTACAGACATGGGCTCGGAACACGAGAGCCCGAAAGGTCGAACATGAGTCGTATAGTAGATGCGATCAACATGGAGATGTTCACCATTGATGACTAGTCCGTCTCACGTGATGATCAGACACGACCTAGTCGATATGGATCATGTATCACTTATGACTAGAGGGATGTCTATCTGAGAGGGAGTTCATTAGGTAATATGACTAATTGAACTCATTATCATGAACATAGTCAGAAGTGTCTTTGCAAATTATGTTGTAGATAGCTCACGTTGTAGCTCCCCTATTTTATTGATACATTCCTAGAGAAAAGTATGTTGAAAGATGATGGTAGTAATAATGCGGACTGGGTCTGTGATTTGAGGATTGTCCTCATTGCTGCACAGAAGGCTTATGTCCTTAATGCACCGCTCGATGCGCCACCCCCTCAAGCATCGTCTATAGATGTTGTGAACATTTGACAGGCACGTTCTGATGACTACTTGATAGTTTAGTGCGTCATGCATTACGGCTTAGAATTGATGCTCCAAAATGTTTTGAACGTCACGGAACATATGAGATGTCCTAAGAGATGAAATTGGGATCTCAGGCTCGTGCTTGTGTTGAGAGGTATGAGACCTCAACAAAATTATTTGCCTACAAGATGAAGGAGAATAGCTCAATTGGTGAGCATGTGCTCAGATTGTCTGGGTACTACAATCGCTTGAATCGAGTGGGAGTTGATCTTCTAGATAAGATAGTGATTGACATAGTTCTCCAAGTCACTATCACTAAGCTACAGCTTCGTGATGAACTGTAAAATGCCAGGGATGGAAATAATGATCCCTGAGCTATTCGCGATGTTTGACACCGCGAAGGATAGAAATCAAGAAGGAGCATCAAGTGTTGATGGTTAGTCAAACCACTAGTTTCACAAAGGGCAAGGGAAAGAAGGGAAACTTCTTGGATGGCAAGCCAGTTGCTGCTCAAGTGAAGAAGCCCAACGTTGAACGCAAAACCCGAGACTAAGTGCTTCTATTATGAGGAGAGCGGTCGCTGAAACGGAACAATCGTATATACTTGGTAGATAAGAAGGCTGGCAACGTCGACGAAAGTATATTTGATATACATATTATTGATGAGTACCTTGTTGATACTCCTAGTAGCACCTGGGTATTAGATACCAGTTCAGTTGCTAAATGTTGGTAACTCGAAATAAAAGCTACGGAATAAATGGAGGCTATCTAAGGGTGAGGTGACGATGTGTGTTGGAAGTGTTTCCAAGGTTGATGTGATCACCATCGCACGCTCTCTCTACCATTGGGATTAGTGATAAACCTAAATAAATGTTGTTTGGTGTTTGCGTTGAGCATGAACGTGATTAGATCGTGTTTATTGCAAAATGGTTATTCATTTAAGTTAGAGAATAATGGTTATTTTTTTACATGAATAATGCCTTCAATGGTCATCCACCCAATGGGAATGGTTTATTGAATCTTGATCGTAGTAATACACATGTTCATAACATTGATACCAAAAGATACAAAGTTAATAATGATAGCACCACATACTGGTGGCACTACCACTAAATGTCATATTGGTATAGATCGCATGAAGAAACTCCATGCTGATGGATCTTTGGACTCATTCGATTTCGAATCGGTTGAGACATGCAGACCATGCCTCATGGGCAAGATGACTGAAGACCCCGTTTTCGGTATGATGGAGCGGGCTAGTAACTTATTGGAAATAATACATGTTGATGTATGCGGTCCAATGAGTGTTGTAGCGCGCGGTGGATATCGTTATTTTCTTACCTTCATTGATGATTTGAGTAGATATGGGCATATTCACTTAATGAAAGACAAGTCTGAAACGTTTGAAAACTTCAAGCAAATTTAGAGTGAAGTTTGAGATGTGACAAGAAGATAAAAATGTTTACGATATGATCATGGAGGTGAATATCTGAGTTACGAGTTTGGTATATATCTTAAGACAATGTGGAAGTTATTTCACGACTCACTCCACCTGGAACACCATAGTGTGATGGTGTGTCCGATCGTCGTAGTCGTGCTCTATTGGATATGGTGCGTACTATGATGTCTCTTATCATTTTGCCACTATATTTTGGGGTTATGCATTAGAGACAACTACATTCACTTTAAATAGGACACCATCTAAATCCATTGAGATAACACTGTATGAATTATGGTTTGATAGAAACCTAAGTTGTCATTTCTTAGAGTTTAGGAATGCGACACTTATGTCTGATAAGCTCGAACCCAAAGTGGAAAGGTGCAACTACATATGATACCCTAAGAACAGTTGGGCATACCTTCTATCTCAGATCCGAATGCAAAGTGTTTATTGCTAAAACCAGGTCCTTTCTCGATAAAGAGTTTCTGTCGAAAGAATTGAGTGGGAGAAAGATAGAACTTGATGAGGTTGTTGAACCTTTGTTTCAACCAGAGAGTAGCGCAGCGCAGAAAGATGTTTCTGTGGAGCCTACGTTAGTTGAAGGGGAAGTTAATGATGATGAACATAAAGCTTCAGATCAAGTTACCATCGAACCTCGTAGGTCGACAAGGACGCATATTGCTCCTGAGTGGTACGACAACCCTATCTTGGAGGTCATGTTGTCGGACAACGATGAACCTACGAACTATGGAGAAGCGATGGTGGGCTCGGATTCCAACAAATGGCTAGGAGACATGAAATCTGAGAAAGGATCCATGTATGAAAACAAAGTATGGACTTTGGTAGACTTGCCCGTTGAACGACAGGTCGTTGAGTACAAATGGACCTTTAAGATGAAGACAGACGCTGATGGTGAATGTCACCATTTATAAAGCTTGACTTGCCGCAAAGAAGTTTCCGCCAAGTCCAAGGAGTTGACTGCGATGAGATTTTCTCACCTGTAGCGATGCTAAAAGTCTGTTGAAATTATGTTAGCAGTTGCTGCATTTTTATTACGAGATTTCGCAGATGGATGTCAAAACATACTTTCCTTAATGGTTTTCGTGAGGAAAAGTTGTATGTGATACAACCGGAAAGTTCTATCGATCCTAAGGATGCTAAAAGGTATGCAAGCTCCAGCAATCCTTCTATGGACTGGAGCAAGCATCTCGGAGTTGGAATATATGCTTTGATGAGGTGATCAAAGTTTTTGAGTTTATACAAAGTTTACGAGAAACTTGTATTTACAAGAAAGTGAGTGGGAGCACTATAGAATTTCTAATAAGTATATGTGGTTGACATATTATTGATCGAAAATGATATAGAATTTCTAGATAGCATAAACGGTTGTTTGAAAAGAGTTTTTCAAAGGAAGACCTGGATAAAGCTACCTAATTGTTGGGCATCAAGATCTATAGAGATAGATCAAGATGCTTGATGAGACTTTTAATGAGTACATACCTAGACAAGATTTTGAAAGAGTTCAAAATGGATCAGTCAAAGAAGGAGTTCTTGCCTGATTTATAAGGTGTGGAGTTGATTGAGACTCAAAGCTCGACCACGGCAGAAGAAAGAGAAAGGACAAAGGTTGTCCTCTGTGCCTTAGCCATAGGCTCGATATAGTATGCCATGTTGTGTATCGCACCTGTGCGTGCCTTGCCATGAGTCTGTCAAGGGGTACAAGAGTGATCCAGGAGTGGATCACTAGACAGCGGTCAAAATTATCCTTAGTAACTAGAGGACTAATGAAATATTTCTTGATTATGGAGGTGATAAAGAGTTCGTCGTAAAGGGTTACGTCGATGCAAGCTTTAACACCAATCCGGATGACTCTTATTAGCAATCCGGATACGTATAGTGGAGTAGCCATTTGGAATAGCTCCAAGTGGAGCATGGTAGCAGTGTCTACAATATGACATAGAGATTTGCAAAGTACACACGGATCTGAATGTCACAGACCCGTTGACTAAAACCTCTTTCACATGCAAAGCATGATCAAACTCTAGAATTCATTGGGTGTTAGATTCATAACAATGTAAATCACATGATGATGTGAACTAGATTATTGACTCTAGTGCAAGTGGGAGACTGTTGGAGATATGCCCTAGAGGCAATAATAAAATGGTTATTATTATATTTCCTTGTTCATGATAATTGCCTATTGTTCATGCTATAATTGTATTAATCGGAAACCATAATACATGTGGTGTGAATACATAGACCACACCATGTACCTAGTGAGCCTGTAGTTGACTAGCTCGTTGGTCAATAGATGGTCATGGTTTCCTGACCATGGACATTGGATGTCGTTGGTAACGGGATCACATCATTAGGAGAATGATGTGATGGACAAGACACAATCCTAAGCATAGCACAAGATCGTGTAGTTCGCCACCTAGAGCTTTTCTAATGTCAAGTATCAATTGCTTAGACCATGAGATTGTGCCAGTCCCGGATGTCGTAGGAATGCTTTGTGTGTATCAAACATCACAACGTAACTGGCTGACTATAAAGGTGCACTACAAGTGTCTCCAAAAGTGTCTGTTGGGTTGGCACGACGAGACTGGCATTTGTCACTCCGTGTGACGGAGAGGTATCTTTGGGCCCACTCGGTAATACGTCATCATAATGAACTCAATGTGACTAAGGAGTTAGTCACGGGATCATGTGTTACGGAACGAGTAAATAGACTCACCGGTAATGAGATTGAACAAGGTATAGGTGTTGGGGAACGTTGCATGGGAAACAAAAAATTTCCTATGCACACGCAGGATCTATCCATGGTGATTAGCATCTATGATAGGGGGAGTGGATCTACATACCCTTGTAGATCGCTAAGCGGGAAGCTTTAAGAAACGCGGTTGATGTAGTCAAATGTCTTTGCGATCCAAATCGAAGAGCGTCCCGTGATCCCATCATGATCCATCTCGCGATCCAATCATGATCCGTCCCGTGATCCCATCATGATCCGTCCCGCGATCCAATCACGAATCCTCTCGCGGTCTTGATCACGGTCCTTCTGATCTAGTGCCGAACGGACGACACCTCCACGTTCAGCACACGTACAGCTCGATGAAGATCTCCGCCTTATTGATTTCTCTGGCAGCATGACGGTGTGGCAGCGATGGTGGTGAACTAATCCTGCAGGGCTTCGCCTAAGCACCACAGAACTAATCTAGACGAGAAACAGATCTAGAGGAAGAAGAGGGCGGCACGTGGCAATTAGGGTTAGCTCTTCCCTCTAAATCCTCTAGTATATATAGGAGGGAGGGAGGGGAGGAGGCAGCCTCAAACCCTGAAAGGTTGGCTGAAATTAGAGGTGGAGGAGTCCTACTCCAATCCTATTAGGAGTAGGATTCCTCCTTTCCACTTGGAAACTCTTTCCACCTCTCCACCTTTGGATTTTTTTCCTTCTCAAACCTCATGGGATTTAGTGGAGGCTTCGGCCAGCCCACTAGGGGCTGGTTTGTCTCCTCCCAAAGCCCATGAGGCCCCTCAGGGCGTGACACCCCTCCCGATGGTCCCCCGGTAGCCTCCCGGCACTCCCGGTACACTACCGATGAGCCCGAAACATTTCCGGCGACCAAAACAGGACTTCCTATATATAAATCTTTACCTCTGGACCATTCTGGAGCTCCTTGTGACGTCCAGGATCTCATTAGGCACTCTGAACAACCTTCGGCCACCAACATACATAACTCAATACTACCGAAACGTCATCGAACCTTAAGTGTGCAAACCCTGCAGGTTCGAGAACTATGTAGACATGACCGAGACACCTCTACGGTCAATAACCAATAGCGGGACCTGGATGCCCATATTGGTTCCTACATATTCTATAAAGATCTTTATCGGTTGAACCTCTATGTCAAGGATTCAGTTAATCCCGTATGTTGTTCCCTTTGTTCTTTGGTATGTTACTTGCCCGAGATTCGGTAGCTAGCTAGCTAGCTAGTAGTACTTAATTACCTTGGGTCGCACCCATTTGAATTGTTGTACCCAGTCGCCTGGGACCTGTTTGATGAACTTGGCCCAAGCCCTGCCCGCCGACAAAGAAAATGAATAAATGAGTTATTAACTAGTTGATATCAGGAAATGAAGTAATCAAAGAAGTGACATAGTGCGATAATGATTGAAATTACCTATCAAGCAGCCCCCTCATGATTCGTATTCGGATGGATCCTTTAATAGCGAGTCGTGTACTTCAACTTTTATCTTGTCAACTTCAATGATTAACAAGATCTAGCGGTAACTGCATAACTCATCAACAACACTTATTAACATCTAGTAAGCAAAAAATAGAATTTGTAGTACAAGATATATATATATATATAGTAACACTCACCCGAAGTTGTAAGGAAGTAGTATTTCTGGTTGGGTGTTTAGATGCATAAAAAATTCTAGCATTTTTTTCTCTGTGTCTTTTCTCAAATATGAAGTTTCCCATATCTTTTGATTAATTGTATTTGGGTCAATGAACCCAATGCCATAGCGTCTAGCTTGTTTCATTTCATACATCTCATTCTGCACAATACCATAGAAACGAATATAGTGAGGATAATTCCAGGTAATGAACGAGAGCACATCTAGCTAGAGACTTAAATTATAGAAAGAAATCACTTACAAACAATAGCAACTGACTAAAGATTTGTCGAGTGCGTCTTGATTGAATAACTGAAACAACTCTACATAATGAATCCACACATCGTTTTTATGGAAGTAATGCCTCTCTTGGACTCTCACCATGAGGTACTCTTCATTGGTATTTGCTTTTATTTGCATGTACCACATATGAAAATCATACATTCTCGTTGGTAGAAGCTTGACATCTTCAGGCTTGACCAGAGGTTGGCCGCGGGCATATTGATATTTCACTTCTGACTCATTAATCACGGGGATTTCCTCAAGGCCTAGGAGTTGTTCAACAGTGACACCGCCTCTTTAGCCATCCTAATATGTTCTTCGGTTACTTCTGGCCGACCGGCAGTACTCATAGGTGTTTGTACAATGAGCGGGGGGATCGATTGCACTGCCTGTTCTCCCAGCTGGGGGATAGTTTTCCCGCTTTTTGCCAACTCCTTGGCTTGAGCTCGAGCTCGACTCCTTTTGTCCTGCAAGTATGACTTCTTGATAGACCGCACATAGTCGCTGGCCTTTTGAGTCGGTCGAGCCATATCAATGAAGTGTTGTGAGACATGCTCAGTTACTTTCTCCTTTGGTGTCTGGGGAAGTTTCGGTCCAAAATGAGCCTTCAAATTGGCATCCACTGTGCTTTCGAGTTCCTCGTCGGTCAGGTGGTAAGGCAACTTTGGAAGAGGCTTGAGGCTTCGACCATATTTGTATTTCTTGCATGTTGTGCCGCTAGTCGTTGTCTGCGGCCTCTCTCTTCCGTTGTTGCTTAGGCGACGGAGCACGCTGAGTCGATGGAGCACGCTGACGCCGTGCCGGACCTGGAGGAGGAGTCAACTGACGCGGTGCCAGACTTGGAGGAGGAGGAGTTGGCATACGTCGTGCCGGACTTGGAGGAGGAGTCGACTCACGCGGTGTTGGACTTTGAGGAGGAGTCAGAGTCGACTGACGCGGCGGCAGACTTGGAGGAGGAGTCGGTGGCCTTGGAAAGACGATGCAATCCTTTTTCCATAGAATGATATGATGTATGGCCTCTCTAGTGTTCTCTCCTCATCACCTCTAGGAATGTCAAGTTGTAGTTTGTGATATGCTAACATCACTTCATCAACCCCGACACGAGCATAGCCAGTTGGAATGGGATTGCAATGGAAGGTTGCTTCTGGGGGATTTGCTAAAGCATGGCCGTCCGCCACCTTCATGGATTAGTTCTTCACTTTCATGTGTAGCTCACAGTTAGTCCTATCTTTGATATCATCCACAGGGTACCTAGCTAGCCATGCATCATCATCGATATCGGCCGGTGCGGAACCCACGCTGCTTCTCGGCATAGATGGGATGGTGGTATCCAATGCTGGATCGATCTGCTCATGCTGCCGCTGAGACGCCCTTTCCTGGCTGAGTGAGTCGATTTGCTCCTGCTGCCGTCTGACTCTGGATTCCAACTCCAGGTGCTTTGATTCGAGGCCTTCAAGGCGGAGTGCTTCCTCCTTCTTCTTCTTCTCCTCCTGCATCTTCTTTCTCGCATGACTTCTGTAGTCGTCGTTCCAACCCGCAAACCCCTCAAACCACGAAACAATGCCTTTGCCTCGTGTTCATCCCGGGTGTTCAGGATTCTTCAGGGCGCGCGTAAGCTCATCGTCATCTCTATTGGGCATGAACACCCCCGTTCAAGCTTCTTCAATTTTCATCAGAATTTCGTTAGTCACTTTTTTAAGACTTGCCTTCACCATAATAGCCCCTGTCTTTGAGTCCAACTTCCCCCCACGTACATAAAACCATGTCCTGCACCTTGAGGGCCAGGTCACTATAACTGGAATGACCCCTGCACTAATCATATCTTTTTCGGATTAATCCCACTTAGGAAGGGACGTCTGGTAGCCACCTGGCCCCAGAGTATGGTGCCACTGCTTTTTCGCGGCATTAATCTTGTTCTTTCTCGACCGTTCCTTAGCTAGTTCCGATTCCTTGAACTTCACGAAATCGTCCCAATAATCTTTTGCCTTCACCAGTGCTCCCTCGAATATTGGAGTCGTCTTGTTTGCTTTGACGTACGCAGCCCATGCATTTTTCTTGAAGGTGTTAAATGCGATCGCCATCTTTTTAAGAGCATAGTTTCTGACGTTATTCAGATCTGCATCTGTCAAATTATCTGGTAGTGTGAAATGTGACATCAGCTCGGTCCAAAGCACATCTTTTGCTCTTTCATCGACAAAAGTGACTCCTTCTCGATCTCCCTTTGCTGGCTTTTTCCATTCTTGTGTGGAGATTGGGATTTGGTCCCTGACAATAACTTCGCATTGATTCTTGAACTTCGTCGCATTTTTCTTAGGTTCAAGCGGTTTGCCAGTTGATGTATTGATGGAATCGATGCTGAACTTTACGCCAGGGTCCAACATTTTGGCCGGGCAACTACCCTGTCGCTTGTAGAAGATTTGCTCGATCTGGAGGCCTAAAAGAAGAAAGATTGATTCGTTAATACATATACAACTCAATTAAGACATGTAATGATCACCGGATGGCTTATATAATAAATATACCTCGCCGGTCTTTATTATTTGAAGAACATTTTCATCGTCAACATCGTTGTCGAATTCCACTATTCTCTCGTCTTCATCAAACATACAACCCTCACCGGAATTGTTCAGATATTGCGAGCCGTCATCCTCTTCATGTTCATGCTCTGGGCTCGTGGAGCGTATGATGTTGAATAGAGCCTCTTCTCCTTCTCTGTCGGTATTGTCCATAGCTTTTTTTAACTAACCCAGAAGAAAGATAAAACAATTTAGTATTCAAATTAGAATGCATGCAATCAATAAGGAAAAGTGAATCATAGTACATAATATGCATCATCGAATATAATCTCGAATAAATCGTCTCGAATATTATCGAATATAATCTCGAATATTATTACTAATACATCTCGAATATTACTGATTATATAATATCACTACTACAGATCCAGTTGACGTCTCGCGCGGCAGGCGGTGGACACCCAAAGAGAAGGAACTATGACAGGATCATAGATCGGGTGAGATCCCTGAAGAATCTGCCAGGTATTGGAGGACCTGACGTCCAACGCATCCATGTACCGACGGACGTGCTCGTCCTCCTCCCTGACATGACAACGTACCACCTCCGGCGGGGCCGGCTGCCTCCGCACCAAAAGTGGCCCACGCGAACGCCACCAAAGAAGCTCCGGGTCAACGACGGGACCCGAGTTCCCCACCAAGCAACGCGCCCATCAAGGTAGCACCTCCCAGTGCCAGCCCGGCGGGGCCCAGTCCCGAACGTTGCCTCTCTGAAGCATGACGTCGTCGCGAACGAGTCGACGACAAGGATGCGGACCGGGCATCGTTTACCCGAGAAAATATTCTTATGAAAAAAATTCCTAGGTTATAACTACCCTAATAATATTCCATTCTCAATAAAAAATATAATTAAGCAACATTATATACTTCTAAGCAACATTTTAATAGGTTAGGGACATTATATACTTCCAATTAAGCAAAAAAATCTAATTAAGCATATATACTAATTAAAAATTAATTATAGAAAAAAACATTATATAAAAAATCAAAATTCATGTAATTAACATTTATATATCTAAAATTCATCTAACATTTCTATAACTAAAAGTATAAAAATAAAAAAACATTCATCTAAAATTTATATATCTAATTCATCTAACATTTCTATAACTAAAAGTATAAAAAACAAAAAAACAAAAAAACCAGAAAATAAGAAAATGTGTGTGTGCGTGTGTGTGTTGATGCATATGTGTGTGTGTGTGCGGGCTCGATCGATGGGAGGGCGGCCATGGCGGCAGGGGCTCACAGCGGGGCGACGGGCGGCGACGCGAGGCGAGTCGTCAGCGACGGCGACTGCGACAGCGACGACGACGGAGCGCGAGCTCGAGGAGGGGGCGGCGCACGACGGGGGCGGCGACGGGGGGCAGCACGTCGAGCGCCGCGACGGCATGGGCGGCGCCTCGGGGCGGCACCGGCGTGGGTAGCGCATTGGGGACAGCGACGGCGTGGGCGGGGACGGCGTTGGGGCAGGTGCTGCGTCGGGGGCGACGACGGCGGCGATCTCCTCTGTTCGTAGTGGTCGAAGAGAGACGAAGAAGCAGAGGGAAAGTAAAAAAAATTCAACTCCTGCTTATATAGGAGGACCTTTAGTCACGGTTGGTGGCTCCAACCACGACTAAAGACCCCCTTTAGTCGCGGTTGGAGCCACCAACCGCGACTAAAGGTGAAATTCACCAGCTGAAGCGGCAGGAAGCGAAACCCTTTAGTCGCGGTTGGTGGCTCCAACCGCGACTAAAGGGGGGGGTCTTTAGTCACGGTTGGAGCCACCAACCGCGACTAAAGACCTATTCCTAGCACAACGTACTGTGGTGGAAGTTTAGTCCCACCTCGCCAAGCGACGGGCAGCCGCACTGGTTTATAAGCCCCGCTGCGGCTGCTCCCTCGAGCTCCTCTATAAGCAAGCCTATGTGGGCCTTTTGAACCTGTGCGGCCTTGTTGGGCCTACTGGGCCTTGCGCGCCTGCATCCTGGCCCAGGTTGGGTTTCTAATCATATGCAAGCCGTGGCGGCCTAGTAGACGGCCTATTTTTTATTTATTTTTCATTTTTCTTTTGTTTTTTCTTTTGTTTTTTTTTCTGAGTTTTTTGTGCTATATTGAGAGTTAATGAGTAAATCTTTTTGCGTTAGGCCAAAAAATTATAAACTTTCTGTTAGTGGCAGTAGTTTTCAAATTCGAATAGGTTAAATTTGAATTATTTGAAATTTGTGTGAGTCACTAGTTTGTGAATAACTTATTTTAAAAATAGATTTTCCAGTGATTCTTTTTTCTTCTGTTTAATATTATCGCGTTTTATCATTATATCCAATTTGGTAATTCTTAGGTTATTTAAAAAATTAAATGCCTTTGTAACAGGCGAGTTTTCATCTGAAACCCTGATACTTCGAAAGAGATTGTCCATTTTGTACACGAAGTGCATCTAGTTTTTGTCGTAACCCTCTCAACTTTTTAGCACATGCTATGTGGGTGAAATGATGATACCATGCCAACTTTCAACCTTTTCAGAGTTCATTTGTAGTGCTTATCAATTTGAGGGACATTTAGCTCAAAAAAATCAGTAAATGCATGAAAAATTGCAAATGAAGTCGGAAAGCGTTGAAAATTGATGGCCTCCCTTCGAATGGTGCATACTAAACGCACAAAAAGTCTGGAGTAGAAATAAGTTAAAAAAATGAAATGTCTTTGTAACAGGCGAGTTTTCGTCTGAAACCCTGATACTTCGAAAGAGATTGTCCATTTTGTACACGAAGTGCATCCAGTTTTTGCCGTAACCCTCTCAACTTTTTAGCACATGCTATGTGGTTGAAATGATGATACCATGCCTTCAACCTTTTCAGAGTTCATTTGTAGTGCTTATCAATTTCAAGGTCATTTAGCTCAAAACAAAATCAGTAAATGCATGAAAAATAGCAAATGAAGTCGGAAAGGGTTGAAAATTGATGGTCTCCCTTCTAATGGTGCATACTGAATGCACAAAAAGTCTGGAGTTGAAATGTCTTTGTAACAGGCAAGTTTTCGTCTGAAACCGTGATACTTCGAAAGAGATTGTCCATTTTGTACACGAAGTGCATCTAGTTTTTGTCGTAACCCTCTCAAATTTTTAGCACATGCTATGTGGGTGAAATGATGATACCATGCCAACTTTCAACTTTTCAGAGTTCATTTGTAGTGCTTATTAATTTCAGGGTCATTTAGCTCAAAAAAATCAGTAAATGCATGAAAAATTGCAAATGAAGTCGGAAAGCGTTGAAAATTGATGGCCTCCCTTCGAATGGTGCATACTAAACGCACAAAAAGTCTGCAGTAGAAATAAGTTAAAAAAATGAAATGTCTTTGTAACAGGCGAGTTTTCGTCTGAAACCCTGATACTTCGAAAGAGATTGTCCATTTTGTACACGAAGTGCATCCAGTTTTTGCCGTAACCCTCTCAACTTTTTAGCACATGCTATGTGGTTGAAATGATGATACCATGCCTTCAACCTTTTCAGAGTTCATTTGTAGTGCTTATCAATTTCAAGGTCATTTAGCTCAAAACAAAATCAGTAAATGCATGAAAAATAGCAAATGAAGTCGGAAAGGGTTGAAAATTGATGGTCTCCCTTCTAATGGTGCATACTGAATGCACAAAAAGTCTGGAGTTGAAATGTCTTTGTAACAGGCAAGTTTTCGTCTGAAACCGTGATACTTCGAAAGAGATTGTCCATTTTGTACACGAAGTGCATCTAGTTTTTGTCGTAACCCTCTCAACTTTTTAGCACATGCTATGTGGGTAAAATGATGATACCATGCCAACTTTCAACCTTTTCAGAATTCATTTGTAGTGCTTATCAATTTCAGGGTCATTTAGCTCAAAAAAATCAGTAAATGCATGAAAAATAGCAAATGAAGTCGAAAAGGGTTGAAAATTGATGGCCTCCCTTCGAATGGTGCATACTGAATGCACAAAACACATAAGTACACTACTATTACAAAGATTCCCTTCAGTTTGTCCGAAGTGGGACTTTCTAGATATATAAGTCCAAAAACTAACTAGAGAAGCCGGTCACATCCTAGAGTGGGATCTTTGGGTGTAAAACTTTTTCTTCGCATGTGTCCCTTTGCGTCGTAACCATGGGCAATCTTCATCGTTTAACTTGATGCTCGGGTCAACATTCACTATGAAGGGAGCAATTTCATGAAACTTTTCATAATCTTCTGACATGTCTGTCTTGTCAGACACTCCCACGATGATTCTTTTCCCTGAAAGAACTATGTGGCGCTTTGGCTCATCGCATGATTTATTTGCTTCCTTATCGTTTCTTTTTCTCAGCTTGGTAGACATGTCCTTCACATAAAAAACCTGCGCCACATCATTGGCTAGGACGAAAGGTTCGTCTGCGTACCCAAGATTGTTGAGATCCACTGTTGTCATTCCGTACTGCGGGTCTTCCTTTACCCTGCCTCCTGTCAGATTGACCCATTTGCACCTAAATAAAGGGACCTTCAAATCAAGTCCATAGTCAAGTTCCCATATCTCCTCTATGTAACCATAGTATGTGTCCTTTGGCCCATTGTTGTTTGCTGCATCAAAGCGGACATCACTGTTTTGGTTGGCTCTCTTTTTATCTTGGGCAATCGTGTAAAATGTATTCCCATTTATCTCGTACCTTTTGAAAGTCAATATAGTCGAACATGGTAACTTGGACAGCAAGTACATGTCATCTTTAACGGTGTCGTCATGCATGAGACGTGTGTGCAACCAACCGGCGAAAGTCATCGTTTGTTCATGTGTAATCCAGTCGTCAGACTTCTCCGGGTGTTTGGAGCATAGAATATTCTTGTGTTGCTCGATATATGGAGCCACCAAGGTGGAACTTTGTAGAACTGTGTAGTGTGCTTGCGCCAAAGAATGCCCATCCCGGCATATTAGTGAATTCTTTCCTAGCATGCCTTTTCCACCCAGTCTGCCCTCATGCCGCGATTCAGGAACACCTATCGGCTTAATGTCAGGAATAAAGTCAACACAAAACTCAATGACCTCCTCTGTTTCATGGCCCTTAGAGATGCTTCCTTCTGGCCTAGCACGATTATGAACATATTTCTTTAAGACTCCCATGAACCTCTCAAAGGGGAACATATTGTGTAGAAATACAGGACCCAGAATGGCAATCTCCTTGACTAGGTGAACTAGGACATGCGTCATGATATTGAAGAAGGATGGTGGGAACACCAACTCGAAACTAACAAGACATTGCACCAAATCATTCTCTAACCTTGGTAGGATTTCTAGATCGATTACCTTCTGAGAGATTGCATTCTGGAATGCACATAGCTTCACAATGGCTAATCGAACGTTTTCCGGTAGAAGCCCCCTCAATGCAGCCGGAAGCAGTTGCGTCATAATCACATGGCAGTCATGAGACTTTAGGTTCTGGAACTTTTTCTCTGCCATATTTATTATTCCCTTTATATTCGACGAGAAGCCAGACGGAACCTTCATACTGAGCAGGCATTCAAAGAAGATTTCCTTCTCTTCTTTAGTAAGAGCATAGCTGGCATGACCCTGAAACTGCTTTGGATCCATGCCGTATTTTCCGTGCATACGTTGCTGGTCCTCCCGTGCCTCCGGCGTATCTTTTTTCTTCCCATACACACCCAATAAGCCTAGCAGGTTCACGCAAAGATTCTTTGTCACGTGCATCACATCGATTGCAGAGAGGATCTCGAGGTCTTTCCAATACGGTAGGTCCAAAATATAGATTTCTTCTTCCACATGGGTGTGCGTTTGTCAGCGTCATTCGGAACACATTGTGCACCAGGACCCTTGCCAAAGATTACTTTTAAATCCTTGACCATATCAAGTATTTCATCACCCGTACGGTTGCGAGGCTTCTTCCGGTGATCTACCTCACCTTTGAAATGATTGCCTTTCTTTCTTACGGGTGCCTACTCTGAAGAAATCGACGATGCCCTAGATACACATTATTCTTACATTTATCCAAATATATAGTGTCGGTATCATCTAAACAGTGTGTGCATGCATGGTATCCCTTGTTTGTCTGTCCTGAAAGGTTACTGAGAGCAGGCCAATCATTGATGGTTACAAACAACAACGCATGTAGGTCAAATTCCTCTCGCTCTTTCGCATCCCACGCACGTACACCTTTTCCATTCCACAGCTGCCAAATTTCTTCAACCAATGGCCTTAGGTACACATCAATGTCGTTGCCGGGTTGCTTGGGGCCTTGTATGAGCACTGGCATCATAATGAACTTCTGCTTCATGCACAACCAAGGAGGAAGGTTATAGATACATAGAGTCACAGGCCAAGTGCTATGATTGATGTTCTGCTCTCCAAAAGGATTAATGCCATATGCACTTAAACCAAACCATACGTTCCTTGCATCCTTTGCAAAGACCTTCCACTTTCTCTCGATTTTTCTCCACTGCGACCCGCCAGCGGGCACTATCAACTTCCCGTCTTTCTTACGGTCTTTGTTGTGCCATCGCATCAACTTGGCATGCTCTTTGTTTTGGAACAAATGTTTCAACCGTGGTATTATAGGAGCATACCACATCACCTTCGCAGGAATATTCTTCCTGGGGCGCTCGCCCTCAACATCACCAGGGTCATCGTGGCCGATCTTATAGAGCAATGCACAGCATACTGGGCATGCATTCAAATCCCCGTACTCACCGCGGTAGAGGATGCAGTCATTAGGGCATGCATGTATCTTCTCGACCTCTAATCCTAGAGGGCAGACAACCTTCTTTGCTTCGTACATACTCTCTGGCAATTTGTTGTCCTTTGGTAGCTTCTTCTTTAACAATATCAACAACTTTTGAAATGCCTTATCAGTTACACCATTCTCTGCCTTCCATTGCAGCAATTCTAGTGTGGTACCCAACTTTTTATTGTCATCTTCGCAATTTGGGTACAACCCTTTTTTGTGATTCTCTAAAATGCGCTGCAACTTCAGCTTCTCCTTTTCACTTGTGTAGTTTCACTTTGCATTCCCAATGGCCCGACCAAGATCATTAGCGGGCTCATCTGATGCCTCTTCTCTAGCTCCTTCCCGCATTGTCGGCTCAGATTCTTCCCCCATTGTTGTACCATCGTATTCATGGAACCCATGGCCAGGATAGCTGTCGTCATCCTCTTCTTCTTCATTCTCTTCCATTAAGACAGGGTTGTCGTACCACTCATGAGTAGTACGCATCCTTGTCGACCTACGAGGTTCGATAGTAACTTCATCCGAAGTTTCATGATCATCATCATTAACTTCCTCTTCAACTGACGTAGGCTCCGCAGAAACATCTTTTTGTGATGCGCTACTCTATGGCTGAAACAAAGGTTCAACAACCTCCTCAAGTTCTATCTTCCTCCCATTCAATTCTTTCGAGAGAAACTCTTTCTCGAGAAAGGACCTATTTTAGCAACAAACACTTTGTACTCAGATCTGAGATAGAAGGTATACCCAACTGTTCTTAGGGTATTCTATGAAGATGCATTTGTCCGCTTTGGGTTTGAGCTCATTAGGTGAAAACCCTTTTTTCACATAAGTGTCGTAGCCCCAAACATTAAGAAATGACAGCTTAGGTTTCTATCAAACCATAATTCATCCGGTGTTATCTCAACGGATTTAGACGGTGCCCTATTTAAAGTGAATGTAGTTGTCTCTAATGCATAACCCCAAAACGATAGTGGCAAATCGATAAGAGACATCATAGTTCGCACCATATCCAATAAAGCACGACTACGACATTCAGACACACCATCACACTATGGTGTTCCAGGTGGCGTGAGTTGTGAAAAAAATTCACATTGTCTAAAGTTGTATGCCAAACTCATAACTCAAATATTCGCCTCCACGATCATATCGTAGACATTTTTATCTTCTTGTCATGATGATCTTTAAACTTCACTCAGAATTTGTTTGAACTTTTCAAACGTTTCAGACTTGTGTTTCATTAAGAAAATATACTCATATATACTCAAATCATCGGTGAAGGTAAGAAAAATAACGATATCCACTGCATGCAACAACACTTATTGGATCGCATACATCAACATGTATTATTTCCAATAAGTTACTAGCCTGCTCCATCATACTGAAAACGGGGTCTTTAGTCATCTTGCCGAAGAGGCATGGTCCGCATATCTCAACCGATTCGAAACTGAATGAGTCCAAAGATCCATCAGCATGGAGTTTCTTCATGCGATTTATACCAATATGACATTTAGTGGCAGTGCCACGGGTATGTGGTACTATCATTACTAACTTTGCATCTTTTGGCATCAATGTTACGAACATGTGTATTACTACGGTCAAGATTCAACAAACCATTCTCATTGGGTGCATGACCATTGAAGGTATTATTCATGTAAACAGAATAACCATTATTCTCTCACTTAAATGAATAACCGTATTGCAATAAACACGATCTAATCATGTTCATGCTTAACGCAAACACCAAATAACATTTATTTAGGTTTGTCACTAATCCCGAAGGTAGAGAGAGCGTGCGATGTTGACCACATCAACCTTGGAAACATTTCCAACACACATCGTCACCTCATACTTAGCTAGTCTCCGTTTATTCCGTAGCTTTTATTTTGAGTTACTAACATTTAGCAACCAAACCGGTATCCTATACCCAGGTGCTACTAGGAGTACTAGCAAGGTACACATCAATAACACGTATATCAAAATATACTTTTGTCGACGTTACTAGCCTTCTTATCTACCAAGTATCTAGGGTTGTTCCGCTTCAGCGACCGCTCTCCTCATAATCGAAGCACTTAGTCTCGGGTTTGGGTTCAACTTTGGGTTGCTTCACTGGAGCAGCAACTGACTTGCCATCCATGAAGTTTCCCTGCTTTCCCTTGCCGTTCTCGAAACTAGTGGTTTTACTAACCATCAACACTTGATGCTCCTTCTTGATTTCTACCTACGTGGTGTCAAACATCCCGAACAGCTCAAGGATCATTATTTCCATCCCTGGCATTTTATAGTTCATCACGAAGCTCTAGTAGCTTAGTGACAGTGACTTGGAAAACTATATCAATCACTTTATTATATGGAAGATAAACTCCCACTTGATTCAAGCAATTGTAGCACCCAAACAATCTGAGCACATGCTCAACCATTGTGCTATTCTCCTTCATCTTGCAGGCAAAGAATCTTGTTGGAGATCTCATATCTCACAACACGGGCACGAGCCTGAGATCACAATTTCAGCTCTTAGAACATCTCATATGTTCTATGCCATTCAAAACGTTTTTGGAGCCTCAATTCTAAGCCGTAAAGCATGACACACTAAACTATCAAGTAGTCATCGGAACGTGCCTCTCAGATGTTCAGAACATCTACAGACGACACTAGAGGGGGTGGCGCACCGAGCGGTGCATTAAGGACATAAGCCTTCTGTGCAACAATGAGGACAATCCTCAGATCACGGACCCAGTCCGCAGTATTACTACCATAATCTTTCAACTCTATTTCTCTAGGAACATATAAAAATTCAAGGGAGCTACATCATGAGTTAGTAATCTACAACATAATTTCCAAAGACACTACTGACCATGTTCATGATAATGAGTTCAGTTAAGCATATTACTTAAGAACTCTCACTCAAATTGACATCCCCCAGTCATTTGAGTGATACATGATCCAAATTCACCAACTCAAGTTCGATGATCACGTGAGTTGAGGTGGTTTCAATGGTGAACATCATCATGTTGATCATATCTACTATATGACTCATGTTCGACCTTTCGGTCTCTTGTGTTCCGAGGCCATGTCTATACATGCTAGGCTCGTCAAGTTTACCCGAGTGTTCTGCACGTGCAACACTGGCTTGTACCTGTTGTATGTGAACGTAGAGTCTATCACACCCGATCATCACGTGGTGTCTCGACACGATGAACTTTCGCAACAGTTCACACTTGGGGAGAACACAATTCACCTTGAAATTTAGGTGAGGGATCACCTTATAATGCTACCGTCGTCCTAAGCAAAACAAGGTGCGTAAAAGGATTAACATCACATGCAAATCATAAGTGACATGATATGGCCATGAACTTGTGCTTTTGATCTCCATCTTGAAAGCACCGGCATGATTTCCATTGTCATCGGCATAACACCATGATCTCCATCATTGTGTCGCCATCGGGGTTGTCGCGCCCACCATGGTCATACTACTATTGCTACCGCTTAGCGATAAAGTAAAGCATTACATAGCGCTAAATGATTGACACATAGGTTATACAATAATTAAAGACAACCCTATGGCTCGTGTCGGTTGTCGTACTCATCGACATGCAAGTCGTGATATTCTATACAACACATGATCATCTCATACATCACATATATCTCATCATGTAATTAGCCATATCACATCACAGCATACCCTGCAAAAACAAGTTAGACGTCCTCTAATTGTTGTTGCAAGTTTTACGTGGCTGCTATAGGTATCTAGCAATAACAATTCTCACCTACGCAAAAACCACAACGGTGATACATAACTTGCTTTTCAACCTTCTCAAGGACCGCCTTTGTCGAATCCGATCCAACTAAAGTAGGAGCAACAGACACGCGCCGGCCATCTTCGTGCAACAAAGTTACATGTCGGTCGATGGAACGGGTCTCTCGTAAGCGTAGGAGTAAGGTTGGTCCGGGCCGCTTCATCCCACAATACCGCTGAACCAAAACATGACCAAGGGAGGAAGCAATATATGCATCAACGCCTGCAAACTCCTTTGTGTTCTACTCGAGATCTCATCTACACATAGACCTAGCTCATGATGCCACTGTTGGGGAACGTTGCATGGGAAACAAAAAAATTCCTACGCACACGCAAGATCTATCCATGGTGATGAGCATCTACGAGAGGGAGAGTGGATCTACATACCCTTGTAGATCGCTAAGCGGGAAGCGTTAATAAACGCGGTTGTTGTAGTCGAACGTCTTCGCGACCCAAATCGCTGAGTGTCCCGTGATACCATCATGATCCATCTTGCGATCCAATCACGATCCGTCCCGCGATCCCATCACGATCCGTCCCACGATCCAATCACGAATCGTCTCGCGGTCTTGATCACGGTCCTTCCGATCTAGCGCCGAACGGACGACACCTCCGCGTTCAGCACACGTACAGCTCGATGACGATCTCCTCCTTATTGATCCAGCAAGAGGGAGCAGAGAGGTAGATGAGTTCTTCGGCATGACGGCGTGGCGGCGATGGTGGTGAACTAATCCCGCAGGGCTTTGCCTAAGCACCGCAGAACTAATCTAGAGGAGAAACGGATCTAGAGGAAGAAGAGGGCAGCACATGGCAATTATGGTTAGCTCTTCCCTCTAAAGGAGGGAGGGAGGGGAGGAGGCAGCCTCAAACCCACAAAGGTTGGCCGAAATTAGAGGTGGAGGACTCCTACTCCAATCCTATTAGGAGTAGGATTCCTCCTTTCCACTTGGAAACTCTTTCCACCTCTCCACCTTTGGATTTTTTTCCTTCTCAAACCTCATTGGCTTTAGTGGAGGCTTCAGCCAACCCACTAGGGGATGGTTTGTCTCCTCCCACAGCCCATGAGGCCCCTCAGGGCGTGACACCCCTCCCGATGGTCCCCCAGTACCCTCTCGGCACTCCCGGTACACTACCGATGAGCCCGAAACTTTTCCGACGACCAAAACCGGACTTCCTATATATCAATCTTTACCTCCGAACCATTCCGGAGCTCCTTGTGATGTCTAGGATCTCATTCAGGACTCCGAAAAACCTCCGGGCACCAACATACATAACTCAATACTACCGAAATGTCACCGAATCTTAAGTGTGCAGACCCTGCGGGTTCAAGAACTATGTAGACATGACCGAGACACATCTATGGTCAATAACCAATAGCAGGACCTGGATGCCCATATTGGTTCCTACATATTCTATAAAGATCTTTATCGGTTGAACCTCTATGTCAATGATTCAGTTAATCCTGTATGATGTTCCCTTTGTTCTTTGGTATGTTACTTGCCCGAGATTCGATCGTTGGTATCTGTATACCTAGTTCAATCTCGTTACCGGCAAGTCTCTTTACTCGTTCCGTAATACAAGATCATGTGGCTAACTCTTTAGTCACATTGCTTGCAAGGCTTATAGTGATGTTGTATTATCGAGTGGGCCCTGGGATACCTCTCCGTCACACGGAGTAACAAATCCCAGTCTTGATCCATGCCAACCCAACTGACACCCTCGGAGATACCTGTAGAGCACCTTTATAGTCACCCAGTTACGTTGCGACGTTTGATACAGACAAGTTACTCCTCCGGTGTTAGTGAGTTGCATGATCTCATGGTCATAGGAACAGATACTTGACATGCAGAAAACTGTAGCAATAAACTGACACGATCAAATGGTACGTTTATACTTCGGGTCTTGTCCATCACATCATTCTCCTAATGATGTAATCCCATTATCAAATGACATCTCATGTCCATGTCTAGGAAACCTTAACCATATTTGATCAATGAGCTAGTCTATTAGAGGCATACTAGGGACATGGTGTTGTCTTTTTGTCCACACATGTATCTGAGTTTTCGATCAATACAATTCTAGCATGGATAATAAATGATTATCATGCACAAGGAAATATGATAATAACTAATTTATTATTGCCTCTAGGGCATATTTCCAACAATAGGGATATCGACGATCGAATCTCGGGCAAGTAACGTATCGATGGACAAAGGGAATAGTGTACGGGATTAAGTGAATGCCCGACATCATGGTTCATCTGATGAGATCATTGTGAAACATGTGAGAGCCAATATGGGTATCCAGATCCCTCTATTGGTTATTGGCCAAAGAGGTGTCTTGGTTATGTCTGCATAGTTCCCGAACCCGTAGGGTCTACACACTTAAAGTTCGGTGACGCTAGAGTTGTAATGGGAATTGTATGTGGATACTGAAAGTTGTTTGGAGTCCCGGATGAGATCCCGGATGTCACGAGGAGTTCCGGAATGGTCTGGAGATAAAGATTTATATATGGGAAGTCCTATTTTGGCCACCGGAAAATGTTTGGGATTTTTCGGTATTGTACCGGGAAGGTTCTAGAAGGTTCCAGAGTGGGGCCCACTTGCATGGTGGGACCCACATGCATGTGGGTAGTGGGCGCAAGGCCCCAAGCCCCTGGTCAGGGCACACCAAGATCTCCCCTTAGAAGGAATAAGATCAGATCCCAAAGGGATAAGATCAAGATCCCTAAAAAGGGGGGATAACAATCGGTGGCGAAGGGAAAGGATGGGATTTCTTTCCTCCCACCTTTGCCAATGCCCCAATGGACTTGGAGGGCAAGAAACCAGCCCCTCCACCCCTATATATAGTGGGGAGGCGCATAGGAGCTGCAGCCTTGCCCCTGGCGCAGCCTTCCCCCCTCCTACACCTCCTCCTCCTCCGTAGTGCTTAGCGAAGCTCTGTCGGAGAACCACGAGCTCCACCGCCACCACGCCGTCGTGCTTCCAGAGCTCTCCCTCAACTTCTCCTCTCCCCTTTCTGGATCAAGAAGGAAGAGATGTCCCTAGGCTGTACGTGTGTTGAACGCGGAGGCGCCGTCCATTCGGCGCTTGGATCGGATCTTCCGCGAGTTGAATCGCCGCGAGTACGACCCCATCAACTACGTTCTTTGCAACGCTTCCGCTTAGCAATATTCAAGGGTACGAAGATGCACTCCCTCTCTCTCATTGCTAGAATCTCCTAGATTGATCTTGCTGACACGTAGGAATTTTTTTGAATTATTACTACGTTCCCCAACAAGGAGTTGGCCATTCACATGGTTAGTCATAAATGTTGGGAAACGTCGCATGGGAAACAAACAATTTCCTACGCACACGCAAGATCTATCCATGGTGAGGAGCATCTACGAGAGGGAGAGTGGATCTACATACCCTTGCAGATCGCTAAGCGGGAAGCGTTAAGAAACACGGTTGGTGTAGTCGAACGTCTTCGTGATCCAAATCACGAAGCGTCCCGCGATCTCATCACGATCCGTCCCGCGATCCAATCACGATCCATCCTGCGAACTCATCACAATCCGTCCCGCGATCTCATCACAATCCGTCTCGCGATCTTGGTCACGGTCCTTTCGATCTAGCGCCGAACGGACGGCACCTCCGCGTTTAGCACACGTATGGCTCGATGACGATCTCTACCTTCTTGATCCAGTAAGAGAGAGCGGAGAGGTAGACGAGTTCTCCGGCAGCGCACCGGCGTTGCGGCGATGGTGGTGGAGGAATTCTAGCAGGGCTTCGCCTAAGCACCGCTGAAAACCGATCTAGAGGAGAAAACAATCTAGAGGCAGAAGAGGGGAGCATGTGGCAATTAGGGTTGGCTCTTCCCTCTAAATCCTCTAGTATATATAGGAGGGAGGGAGGGGAGGAGGCAGCCTCAAACCTGGCCGAAATTGGAGGTGGAGGAGTCCTACTCCAATCCTATTAGGAGTAGCATTCCTCCTTTCCACTTGGAAACTCTTTCCACCTCTCCACCTTTGGATGTTTTTCCTTCTCAAACCACTCCAGCCGCATGGGCCCTTAGAGGAGGCTTCGTCCAGCCAACCAGGGGCTGGTTTACTTCCTCCCACAGCCCATGTAGCCTCTTGGGTCGAGACACCCCTCCCGATGGTCCCCCGGTACCCTCCCGGCACTCCCGATACACTACCGATGAGCCCGAAACTTTTCCGGCGACCAAAACAAGACTTCCTATATATCAATCTTTACCTCCGGATCATTCCAGAGCTCCTTGTGATGTCTGGGATCTCATACGGGACTCCGAACAACCTTCGTTCACCACCATACATAACTCTATACTACCGAAACGTCAACGAACCTTAAGTGTGCAGACCCTGCGGGTTCGAGAACTATGTAGACATGACCGAGACACCTCTACGGTCAATAACCAATAGCGGGACCTGGATGCCCATATTGGTTCCTACATATTCTACGAAGATATTTATCGGTCGAATCTCTATGTCAACGATTCAGTTAATCACGTATGATGTTCCCTTTGTTCTTCGGTATGTTACTTGCCCAAGATTCGATCGTCGGTATCTCCATACCTAGTTCAATCTCATTTCTGGCAAGTCTCTTTACTCGTTCCGTAATACAAGATCCCGTGACTAATACTTAGTCACATTTCTTGCAAGGCTTATTGTGATGTTGTATTACCGAGTGAGCCCTGAGAAACCTCTCCGTCACACGGAGTAACAAATCCCAGTCTTGATCCATGCCAACCCAACTGACACCCTCGAAGATACCTGTAGAGCACCTTTATAGTCACCCAGTTACATTGTGACGTTTGATACACACAAGGTACTCCTCTGGCGTCAGTGAGTTGCATGATCTCATGGTCATAGGAACATATACTTGACATGCAGAAAAGAGTAACAATAAACTGACACGATCATATGCTACGTTTGTAGTTTGGGTCTTGTCCATGACATCATTCTCCTAATGATGTGATCCCATTATCAAATGACATCTCATGTCCATGACTAGGAAACCATAGCCATCTTTGATCAATGAGCTAGTCTATTAGAGGCATACTAGGGACATGGTGTTGTCTATGCATCCACACATGTATCTGAGTTTCCAATCAATACAATTATAGCATGGATAATAAACGATTATCATGAGCAAGGAAATATGATAATAACCAATTTATTATTGCCTCTAGGGCATATTTCCAACGGTCTCCCACTTGCACTAGAGTCAATAATCTAGTTCACATCACCATGTGATCTGCATTGTTATGAATCTAACACCCAATGAGTTCTGGGGCTCGATCATGCTTTGCATGTGAGAGAGGTCTTTTAGTCAACGGGTCTGCGACATTCAGAACCGTGTGTACTTTGCAAATCTCTATGTTAAACTATAAATACTGCTACCAGACTCCACTTGGAGCTATTTCAAATGGCTGATCCACTATACGTATCTGGATTGCTATTAAGAGTCATCCGGATTGGTGTTAAAGCTTGCATCGACGTAACTCTTTACGATGAACTCTTTATCACCTCCATAATTGAGAAACATTTCCTTGGTCTTTTAGTCACTAAGGATAATCTTAACCATTGTCCAGTGATCCATTCCTGGATCACTCTTGTACCCCTTGATGGACTCATGGCAAGGCACACACAGGTGCAGTACACATCATGACATACTATACAGAGCCTATGGCTAAGGCATAGGGGACGACGTTCGTCCTTTCTCTTTCTTCTGCCATGGTCGAGCTTTGAGTCTCACTCAACTTCACACATTACAAAGCAGGCAAGAACACTTCTCTCTGACTGATCCATTTTGAACTCTTTCAAAATCTTGTCAAGGTATGTACTCATTGAAAATCTCATCAAGCATCTTAATCTATCTCTATAGATCTTGATGCTCAACAATTAGGTAGCTTTATCCAGGTCTTCCTTTGAATAACTCCTTTCAAACAACCCTTTATGCTTTCTAGAAATTCTACATCATTTCCGATCAACAATATGTCAACCACATATGCTTATCAGAAACTCTATAGTGCTCCCACTCACTTTATTGTAAATACAAGTTTCTCATAAACTTTGTATAGACTCAAAAACTTCGATCACCTCATCAAAATGTATATTCCAACTCCAAGATGCTTCTTCAGTCCATAGAAGGATCACTGAAGCTTGCTCACCTTTTAGCATCCTTAGGACAGACAAAACCTTCTGGTTGTATCACATACAACCTTTCCTCAAGTAAACCGTCAAGGAAACGATGTTTTGACATCCATGTTCCAGATTTCATAATTGAAAAATGCAGCAACTGCTAACATAATTCCAACAAACTTTAGCATCGCTATGAGTGAGAAAGTCTCATCGTAGTCAACTCCTTGAACTTGCCAGAAACTTCTTTGCGACAAGTCGAGCTTTATAAATGGTGACATTCACCATCAGTGTCTGTCTTCATTTTAAAGATCCATTTGTACTCAACGACCTACCATCCAACGAGCAAGTCCACCAAAGTCTATACTTGGTTTTCATACATGGATCCTTTCTCGGATTTCATGGCCTCTAACCATTGGTCGGATTCCGGGCCCATCATCGCTTCTCCATAGCTCGTAGGTTCATCGTTATCCAACAACATGACCTCTAAGACAGGGTTGTCATACCACTCAAGAGCAGTACATGTCCTTGTCGACCTAAAAGGTTCGATAGTAACTTAATCCGAAGCTTCATGATCATCATCATTAACTTCCTCTTCAACTAACGTAGGCTTCACAGAAACATCTTCCTGCGCTGCGCTACTCTCTCGTTGAAACAAAGGTTCAATAACCTCATGAAGTTCTATCTTCCTCCCACTCAATTCTTTCGAGAGAAACTTTTTCTCGAGAAAGGACCCAGTTTTAGCAACAAACATTTTATGCTTGGATCTGAGATAGAAGGTTCACCCAACTGTTCTTAGGGTATTCTATGAAGATGCATTTGTCCGCTTTGGGTTCGAGCTCATTAGGTGAAAACATTTTCCACACAAGCATCGCAGCCCCAAACATTAAGAAATGATAGCTTAGGTTTCTATCAAACCATAATTCACACGGTGTCATCTCAACGGATTTAGATGGTGCCCTATTTAAAGTGAATGTAGTTGTCTCTAATGCATAACCCCAAAATTATAGTAACAAAATGATAAGAGACATCATAGCACACACCATATCCAATAGAGCATGACTATGACGTTCGGACACACCATCACACCATGGTGTTCCACGTGGCGTGAGTTGTGAAACAACTTTCACATTGTCTAAAGTTGTATGCCAAACTCGTAACTCAGATATTCACCTCCACGATCATATCGCAGACATTTTTATCTTCTTGTCACGATGATCTTAAACTTCACTCTAAATTTTCTTGAACCTTTCAAACGATTCAGACTTGTGTTTCATAAGTAAATATACACTATATCTACTCAAATCACCAGTGAAGGTAAGAAAATAACGATATCCACCGCACGCTACAAGACTCATTGGATTGCATACATCAACATGTATCATTTCCAATAAATCACTTGCCCACTCCATCAATCCGGAAAACAGGGTCCTTAGTCATCTTGCCTAAGAGGCATGGTTCGCATGTTTCAACTGATTCGAAATCGAATGAGTCATAAGATCCATCAGCATGGAGTTTCTTCGCGCGCTTTATACCAATATGACATTTAGCGGCAGTGCCACAAGTATGTGGTACTATCATTATTAACTTTGTATCTTTGGCATCAATGTTATGAACATGTGTATTACTACGATCAAGATTCAAAAAACCATTCTCACTGGGTGCATGACCATCGAAGGTATTATTCATGTAAACAGAATAACCATTATTCTCTAACTTAAATGAATAACCGTGTTGCAATAAACACGATCTAATCACATTCATGCTCAACGCAAAACACCAAATAACATTTATTTAGGTTCGTCACTAATCCCGAAGGTAGAGAGAGCGTGCGATGTTGATCACATCAACCTTGGAAACATTTCCAACACACATTGTCACCTCACCCTTAGCTAGTTCTCCGTTTATTCCGTAGCTTTTATTTCGAGTTACTAACATTTAGCAACCGAACCGTTATCCAATACCCAGGTGCTACTAGGAGTACTAGCAAGGTACACATCAATAACACGTATATCAAATATACATCTGTCAATGTTGCCAGCCTTCTTTATCTACCAAGTATCTAGGGTTGTTCCACTTCAGCGACCGCTCTCCTCATAATCGAAGCACTTAGTCTCGGGTTTGGGTTCAACTTTGGGTTGCTTCACTAGAGCAGCAACTGACTTGCCATCCATGAAGTTTCCCTCCTTGCCCTTGCCCTTCTCGAAACTAGTGGTTTTTACTAACCATCAACACTTGACGCTCCTTCTTGATTTCTACCTTCGCGGTGTAAAACATTGCGAACAGCTCAGGGACCATTGTTTCTATCCCTGGCATTTTGTAGTTCATCACCAAGTCTAGTAGCTCAGTGACAGTGACTTGGAGAACTATATCAATCCCTATCTTACCTGGAAGATCAACTCCCACTCGATTCAAGCAATTGTAGCACCCAGACAATCTGAGCACATGCTCAAGAATTGAGCTATTCTCTTTCATCTTGCAGGCAAAGAATCTTGTTGGAGATCTCATATCTCACAACACAGGCACGAGCCTGAGATCCTAATTTCATCTCTTAGAACATCTCATATGTTCCGTGATGTTGAAAACGTTTCGGAGCCTCAATTCTAAGTCGTGATGCATTACACACTAAACTATCAAGTAGTCATCAAAACGTGCCTGTCAGATGTTCACAACATCTATAGACGACGCTGGAGGGGTTGGCGCACCGAGCGGTGCATTAAGGACATAAGCCTTCTGTGCAGCAATGAGGACAATCCTTAGATCATGGACCCAGTCCACAATATTGCTACCATCATCTTTCAACTCTATTTCTCTATGAACATATAAAAATTCAAGGGAGCTATAGCGCGAGCAAGTAATCTACAACATAATTTGCAAAGACACAACTGACTATGTTCATGATAATGAGTTCAATTAATCATATTACGGAAGAACTCCCACTCAAATTGACATCCCTCCGGTCATTCGAGTGATACATGACCCAAATTCACCAACTCAAGTCTGATCATCACGTGAGTTGAGGTGGTTTCAATGTTGAACATCATCATGTTGATCATATCTACTATATGACTCATTTTCGACCTTTCGGTCTCTTGTGTTACGAGGCCATGTCTGTACATGATAGGCTCATCAAGTTTAACCCGAGTGTTCTGCATGTGCAACACTGGCTTGGACCCGTTGTATGTGAACGTAGAGTTTATCACACCCGATCATCACGTGGTGTCTCGACACGACGAACTTTCGCAACGGTGCACACTCGGGGAGAACACAATTTATCTTGAAATTAAGTGAGGGATCGCCTTATAATGCTACCGTCGTCCTAAGCAAAACAAGGTGCGTAAAAGGATTAACATCACATGCAAATCATAAGTGACATGATATGGCCCTGAACTTGTGCTTTTGATCTCCATCTTGAAAGCACCGGAATGGTCTCCATCGTCACCGGCATGACACCATGATCTCCATCATCTTGATCTCCATCAACGTGTCGCCATCGGGGTTGTCGCACCCACCATGCTTCTACTACTATTGCTACCGTTTAGCGGTAAAGTAAAGCATTACATAGCACTTAAGGATTGGCACGCAGGTCATACAATAATTAAAGACAGCCCTATGGCTCCTACCGGTTGCCGTACTCATCGACATGCAAGTCATGATATTCTATACAATACATGATCATCTCATACTTCACATATATCTCATCATGTAATTGGCCATATCACATCACAACATACCCTGCAAAAACAAGTTAGACGTCCTCTAATTGTTGTTGCATGTTTTACGTGGCTGCTACAGGTATCTAGCAAGAACAATTCTCACCTACGCAAAACCACAACGGTGATACATAAATTGCTTTTCAACCTTCTCAAGGACCGCCTTTGTCGAATCCGGTCCAACTAAAGTAGGATAAATAGACACCCGCCAGCCATATTTGTGCAACGAAGTTACACGTCAGTCGATGGAACCGGTCTCTCATAAGCATATGAGTAAGGTTGATCCGGGCCGCTTCATCCCACAATACCGCTGAACCAAAACACGACCAAGGGAGGAAGCAATCTAAGCATCAATGCCCACAAACTCTTTGTATTCTACTCGAGATCTCATCTACACATAGACCTAGCTCATGATGCCAGTGTTGGGAAACGCCGCATGGGAAACAAAAAAAATCCTATGCACATGCAAGATCTATCCATGGTGAGGAGCATCTACGAGAGGGAGAGTGGATCTACATACCCTTGTAGATCGCTAAGCGGGAAGCGTTAAGAAACGCGGTTGGTGTAGTCGAACGTCTTCGCAATCCAAATCGCCGAGCGTCCCGTGATCTCATCATGATCCGTTCTGCGATCCAATTGCGATCCGTCCTGCAAACTCATCACAATCTGTCCCGCGATCTCATCACGATCCGTCTCGCGATCTTGATCACGGTCCTTCCGATCAAGCGCCGAACGGACGGCACCTCGGCCTTTAGCACACGTACGGCTTGATGACGATCTCTGCCTTCTTGATCCAGCAAGAGAGAGCGGAGAGGTAGATGAGTTCTCTAGCAGCGCGACGGCGTTGCGGCGATGGTGGTGGAGGAATTCCAGCAGGGCTTCGCCTAAGCACCGCTGAAAACCGATCTAGAGGAGAAAACGATCTACAGGAGGAAGAGGGCAGCACATGGCAATTAGGGTTAGCTCTTCCCTCTATATCCTCTAGTATATATAGGAGGGAGGGAGGGGAGGAGGCAGCCTCAAACCTGGCCGAAATTGGAGGTGGAGGAGTCCTACTCCAATCCTATTAGGAGTAGGATTCCTCCTTTCCACTTGGAAACTCTTTCCACCTCTCCACCTTTGGATTTTTTCCTTCTCAAACCACTCCAGCCGCATGGTCCCTTAGAGGAGGCTTCAGCCAGCCCACGAGGGGCTGGTTTACCTCCTCCCACAGCCCATGTAGACTCTTGGGTCGAGACACCCCTCCCGATGGTCCCCCGGTACCCTTCCGACACTCCCGGTACACTACCAATGAGCCCGAAACTTTTCCGGCGACCAAAACAAGACTTCATATATATCAATCTTTACCTCCGGACCATTCCGGAGATCCTCGTGATGTCCGGGATCTCATCTGGGACTCCGAACAACCTTCGGTCACCACCATACATAACTCTATACTATCGAAACGTCAACGAACCTTAAGTGTGCAGACCCTACGGGTTCGAGAACTATGTAGACATGACCGAGACACCTCTACGGTCAATAACCAATAGTGGGACCTGGATGCCCATATTGCTTCCTACATATTCTATGAAGATATTTATCGGTCGAACCTCTATGTCAAGGATTCAGTTAATCCCGTATGATGTTCCCTTTGTTCTTCGGTATGATACTTGCCCAAGATTTGATCGTCGGTATCTCCATACCTAGTTCAATATCGTTACCGGCAAGTCTCTTTACTCGTTTCGTAATACAAGATCCCATGACTAACACTTAGTCACATTGCTTGCAAGGCTTATTGTGATGTTGTATTACCGAGTGGGCCCTGAGATACCTCTCCGTCACACGGAGTAACAAATCCCAGTCTTGATCCATGCCAACCCAACAGACACCCTCGGAGATACCTGTAGACCACCTTTATAGTTACCCAGTTACGTTGCAACGTTTGATACACACAAGGTACTCCTCCGGCGTCAGTGAGTGTCATGATCTCATGGTCATAGGAACATATACTTGACATGCAGAAAACAGTAGCAATAAACTGACACGATCATATGCTAGGTTTGTAGTTTGGGTCTTGTCCATCACATCATTCTCCTAATGATGTGATCCCGTTATCAAATGACATCTCATGTCCATGACTAGGAAACCATAGCCATCTTTGATCAACGAGCTAGTCTATTAGAGGCATACTAGGGACATGGTGTTGTCTATGTATCCACACATGTATCTGAGTTTCCGATCAATAGAATTATAGCATGGATAATAAACGATTATCATGAGCAAGGAAATATGATAATAACCAATTTATTATTGCCTCTAGGGAATATTTCCAACAATAAAATCCTACATAAAACTTGTAGATCACTGAATATGATATGTTTGATTCCTTTCAATAGTTTTGCGATATAAAGATGGTGATATTAGAGTCATGCTAGTGAGTAATTGCGGATTGGTAAAAATATTTGTGTTAAATTTTGTGATTCCCGTAGCATGCACGTATGGTGAACCGTCATGTGAAGAAGTCAGAGCATGATTTATTTATTGATTGTCATCCTTTGTGTGGAGGTCGGGAGCTCGCGATGGTTAACTCCTACCAACCTCTCCCCTAGGAGCATGCGTCTTATACTTTGCTTCGATAACTAATAGAATTTTGCAATAAGTATGTGAGTTCTTTATGACTAATGTGAGTCCATGGATTTTACGCACTCTCACGCTTCCACCATTGCTAGCCTCTCTAGTACCGCGCAACTTTCGCCGGTGCATTAAACCCACCATATTCTCTTCCTCAAAACAGCCACCATACCCACCTATTATGGCATTTCCACAGCCATTCCGAGATATATTGACATGCAACTTCCATCGTTTTATTTATTATGACATGTACCATCATTGTCATACTGCTTTGGATGACCGTAAGATAGCTAGCATGATGTTTTCATGGCTTGTCCGTTTTTTTATGTCATTGCTATGCTAGATAATTGCACATCCCAGTACACCGCCGGAGCCATTCATATAGAGTCATATTTTGTTCTAGTATCGAGTTGTATTTCTTGAGTTGTAAGTAAATAAAAGTGTGATGATCATCATTATTTGAGCATTGTCCCATGTGAGGAAAGGATGATGGAATCTATGATTCCCTCACAAGTTGGGATGAGTCTCTGGACTTTACAAAAAAATAAAAGAGGCCAAAGAAGCCCAAATAAAAAATAAAATAGGCCAAAGAAGCCCACCAAAAAGAAACAAAAAAACAAAAAAAATGTGAGAAAAGAGAGAAGGGGCAATGCTACTATCCTTTTTCCACACTTGTGCTTCAAAGTAGCACCATGATCTTCATGATAGAGAGTTTCCTATATTGTCACTTTCATATAGTAGTGGGAATTTTTCATTATAGAACTTGGCTTGTATATTCCAATGATGGTCTTCCTCAAAATTTCCCTATGTAATTGTGAGCAAGCGAGTTGGATGCACACCCACTTAGTTTCTTTTTGATCCTTCATACACTTATAGCTCTAGTGTATCCGTTACATGGCAATCCCTACTCACTCACATTGATATCTATTGATGGGCATCTCCATAGCCCATTGATACGCCTAGTTGATGTGAGACTATCTTCTTCTTTTTTGTCTTCTCCACAACCACCATATTTTATTCCACCTATAGTGCTATATCCATGGCTCACGCTCATGTATCGCGTGAAAGTTGAAAAGGTTTGAGAATACTAAAGTATGAAACAATTGCTTGGCAAAGACCGGGGTTGTGCATGATTTAATACTTTGTGTCATGAAGATGGAGCATAGCCAGACTATATGATTTTGTACGGATAACTTTCTTTTAGCCATGATATTTTGAGAAGACATGATTGCTTTATTAGTATGCTTGAAGTATTATTGTCTTAATGTCAAATGATAGACTATTGATTTGAATCACTCGTGTCTTAATATTCATGCCATGATTAGATTATATGAACAAGATTATGCTAGGTAGCATTCCACATCAAAATTTATCTTTTTTATCATTTACCTACTCTAGGGCGAGCAGCAATTAAGCTTGGGGATCCTGATACGTCTCCATTGTATCTATAATTTTTGATTGTTTCATGCCAATATTCTACAACTTTCATATACTTTCGGCAACTTTTTATACTATTTTTGGGACTAACATATTGATCCGGTGACAATTCCTCTTTATTGCATGTTTTTTGTTTTGCAGAAAATCCATATCAAACGAAGTCCAAACACGATTAAAACTTACAGAGATTTTTTTGGAATATATGTGATTTTGGGGAAAAAGAATCAATGCGAGACGATGCCCGAGGGGCCCACAAGCCAAGGGGCACGACCTACCCCCCTGGCCGTGCTAGGATGGCTTGTGGTCAACCCTTAAGGAGATTGGTGCCCTTATTTCACCGCAAGAAAGCTAATATCTGGATAAAAATCATATTAAGATTTCATCCCAATCGGAGTTACGGATCTCCAGGAATTTAAGAAGCGGTGAAAGGTCAGAATCTGGTAACGTAGAAATAGAAGGAAACAGAGAGAGATCCAATCTCGGAGAGTATCTCGCCCCTTTGCCGCCATGGAGGCGAAGGACCAAAGGGGAAACCCTCCTTCCACCTAGGGGGAGGTCAAGGAATAATAAGAAGAAGGGGGCTTTCTCCCCCTCTCTCCCAGTGGCACCTGAACGCCGCCGGGGCCATCATCGTGACGGCGATCTACACCAACAACTTCGCCACCATCATCACTCAACTCTCCCCCTCTATGCAGCGGTTCAACACCTATTCTCCCCGCTATAATCTCTACTTAAACATGGTTCTCAATGCTATATATTATTTCCCAATGATGTATGGCTATCCTATGATGTTTGAGTAGATCTGTTTTGTCCTATGGGTTGATTGATGATCATTATTGGTTTGAGTTGCATGTTTTATTATTTGTTTTGTCCTATGGTTCTCTCCGTGTCGCGCAAGCATGAGGGATCCCCGCTGTAGGGTTTGCAATATGTTTATGATTCGCTTATGGTGGGTGGTGTGAGTGACAGAAGCACAGACCCGAGTAAGTAGGTTGTTCGCGTATGGGAATAAATAGGACTTGATACCTTATAATGCTATGGTTTGGTTTTACCTTAATGATATTTAGTATTTACGGATGCTTTCTAGAGTTCCAATCATAACTGCATACGATCCAAGTTGAGAAAGTATGCTAGCTTATGCCTCTCCCTCATATAAAATTGCAATAGTGATTATCGGTCTAGTTATCGATTGCCTAGGGACAAATAACTTTCTTGTGACAAAAAGCTCTCTAGTAAGACTAACTTAGTTGTTTCTTTATCTACGCAGCCCGTAGTTTTTATTTACGTGCTCTTTATTATCTTGCAAACCTATCATGTTACACCTACAAAGTACTTCTAATTTCGTACTTGTTCTAGGTAAAGCGAACGTTAAGCATGCGTAGAGTTGTATCGGTGGTCGATTGAACTTGAGGCAATATTTGTTCTACCTTTAGCTCCCTGTTGGGTTCGACACCCTTACTTATCAAAAGAGGCTACAACTGATCCCTACACTTGTGGGTTATCACTTTTCATAGTATTCAATGCACTTTATATGAAAGTTTTTATTATATCTCTCTTGGGTGCCCATCTTATTAGGACTAAATTCATAACCTAAGCAAATTACCATGCTGGTCAGAGACTCTCAAAATAATACAAGTGAAGCATGAGAGTTCAAAAATTTCTATAAAATAAAACCAACGCCATGCTCTAAAAAGATATAAGTGAAGTACTAGAGCAAATCGACAAACTGCTCCAAAAAGATATAAGTGAAGATCAATGAGTAGTAAAAAATTTAAATAACTATGTGAAGACTCTCTCATCGAAGAATTTGAGATCGTAAGTACTTTATTCAAACAGCAAAACAAAATAAATGGCATTCCAAGGATAGCACATATCATGTGGATGAATAAAACTTTAGGCTCAACATAGGCTAACCGATAATTGTTGATGAAGAGAGGTGGGATGCGTAGCATCCCCAAGCTTAGACGCTTGAGATTTCTTGAAATATTTACTTGGAGTGCCTTGGGCATCCCCAATTTTGAGTTTTTGTATCTCGTTCAATCCTATCATACCACGGTTTCACCTACTCTCAAAAACTTCATCCACACAAAACTCAAAAAGAACTCGTGAGATAGGTTAGTACACATAAGAACAAATCAACACTTCATGTACTGCCAAGAAAACTTGCACAATAATTTTCAAACATCATTTAATGTTTACTATTGTTTAAAAAATTTATATCTACCAATATAGTCTATGAAAACCATAAGATAAGTAGATAACAAAACTATGACAGCAATCTGTCCAAACAGAACAAGCTGTAGCAATCTATTAAACCGGTGTACTTCTGTAACTCAAAAAAATATGAAAATTTAGGAAATTCTAAATAATTTAAATTAAAATATTTTGTAAAACATTCAGAAACTTTCCATGTTCTGGTAAAATATGAAAATTCAAACACTACAGCAAAAGTTTCTGTTTTTACACAACACTAATCAAAACATGCAATGCAAGCATCCTAAGACAATTCTTGGAACCTTTTATTGAAAAACAAGATTATAAATAACACCTAATAGAGAATATAAAAATATAATGACGATCCAAGCAAAGCACATATTATGTGACGAATAAAAATATAGCTCCAAGTAAGATATACCGATAGTGTTGAAGACGAAAGAGGGGATGCCTTTCGGGGCATCCCCAAGCTTAAGCACTTGAGTCTTCCTTGGATATTACCTTGGGGTGCCTTGAGCATACCCAAGCTTAGGTTAATGTCACTCCTTGTTCTCCTCGTATAGGTGTCTCACCCAAAACTTGAAAACTTCCATCACACAAAACTTAACGAAATTTCGTGAGAAGGGTCACTGTAATAAAGATAAATAATTCACTTAGGTACTATCAAGACAAGATTCATAATTGTTCCCATATGATACCTACTGTATTCTACCATTCCCATAATTTATATCACTAAATATAAGCTATGGTAACACTAAAACAAGCAAACTATGCATGCAAAACAGAATATGTCAAAAACAGAACAGTTTGTGAAGATCTGTAGTGCAACCATACTTCCCTGTCTCTAAAAATTCTGAACAATTAGGAAAACCTGAAGAATTTGTATATCAATATTGTGTAAAAATTTCATATCAACACTCCAGTAAAAATTAATATTCCTGTACTGGAGTCAAAAGTTTTCTGTTTTGATTCATCATCAATTCTACTCATCCTGTGAGTTGTCCCAAAGGCTTTACTTGGCACTTTATTGAAATAAAAGACACAAAACATGATTACTAAAGTAGCCTAATCATGTGAACACAAAAAAGCAGAAAGGAAAAGTGTTGGGTTGTCTCCCAACAAGCGATTTTCTTTAATGCCTTTTAGCTAGGCATGATGTTTTCAATGATGCTCATATAAGAATAGTAGTTGAAACATGCAAAAGAGCATCTTGAATCTCATGTAAAGCACATTTAAGTATAACCCACTTCCTATGCATGGGGATTTTGTGAGCAAAAATTTTATGGTAGCAAGAATCAACTAGCATAGGAAGGCAAAACAAGCATGACATTGAAACTTTCAATGCATACAGAGGAAACTTGATATTATTGCAATTCCTACAAGCATATGTTCCTCCCTCATAATAATTTTCAGTAGGATCATCAAGGAATTCCACAACATAACTATCACATAAAGCATTCTTTTCATGACCTACAAGCATTGAAAATTTATTACTCTCCACATAACATATTTCTTCTCATTCATAATAGTGGGATCAAACTCAACAAAATAACTATCATGAGAAACTTGATTGACATAACCACATTGAATATTAAAATCATGATAATAAGTTTCATGGTTGTCATTACTCTTTATAGCATACATGTCATCACAATAATCATCATATATAGGAGGCATGCTATCATCATAATAGTTTTGCTCATCAAAACTTGGGGGGCAAAAAATATCATCTTCATCAAACATAGCATCCCCAAGCTTGTGGCTTTGCATATCATTAGCATAATGGATATTAAGAGAATTCATACTATCAATATTGCAATCATGCTCGTCATTCAAGGAATTCTCATTAAGTATTATCATAATTTCTTCCTCTACCAATTGAGCACAATTTTCTGAATCCTTATTTTCACGAAAGACATTATAAAGACGATACAAATGATGCAACCTAAACTCCATTTTTTGTAATTTTATTTTGTAAAACCAAACTAGTGAAAAACAAGAAACAAAAATATTTAATTGCAAGATCTAAAGATATACCTTCAAGCACTCATCTCCCCGGCAACAGCACCAGCAAAGAGCTTGATGTCTACTACGCAACCTTCTTCTTGTAGACTCGTGTTGGGCCTCCAAGCGCAGAGTTTTGTAGGACAGTAGCAAATTTCCCTCAAGTGGATGACTAAGGTTTATCAATCCGTGGGAGGCATAGGATGAAGATGGTCTCTCTCAAACAACCCTGCAGCCAAATAACAAAGAGTTTCTTGTGTCCCCAACACATCCAATATAATGGTAAATTGTATAGGTGCACTAGTTCGGCGAAGAGATGGTGATACAAGTGTAATATGGATAGTAGATATAGATTTTTGTAATCTGAAAATATAAAAACAGAAAGGTAGCAAGTAACAAAAGTAAGCAAAAAAAGTATTGCAATGCTTGAAAACAAGGCCTAGGGTTCATACTTTCACTAGTGCAAGTTCTCTCAACAATACTGACATAGTTGAATCATATGTAAATCCCTCACGTGCGACAAAGAGTTCACTACAAAGTCACAAATAGCTGAGAACAAACGAAGAAATTATTGTAGGGTACGAAACCACCTCAAAGTTATCTTTTTTGATCACTCTTATGAGCTATCCCTATAAGGGTCACGAACAACCCTAGAGTTCGTACTAAAATAACACCTTAAGATACACGTCAACCAAAACCCTAATGTTACATCAATACTCTAATGTCACCACAAGTACCCATGGGCTTGATTATACGATATGCATCACACAATTTCAGATTCATCATGTTCAATCCAACACAAAGAACTTCAAAGAGTGCCCCAAAGTTTCTACGGGAGAGTCAAGACGAAAACATGTGCCACCCCTATGCATAGATTCTTAAGGTCACGAAACCCGCAAGTTGATCACCAAAACATACATCAAGTGGATCAATAGAACATCCCATTGTCACCACGGATATCCCATTGCAAGACATACATCAAGTGTTCTCAAATCCTTTAAAGACTCAATCCGATAAGAAAACTTCAAAGGGAAAACTCAATTCATCACAAGAAGACAGAGAGGGGGAAACTCCATATGATTCATCTATATTAATAATGCTCGCGGTACATCAAGATCGTGTCATCCCAAGAACACGAGAGAGAGAGGGAGATCAAACACATAGCTACTGGTACATACCCTCACCCCGAGGGTGAACTACTCCCTCCTCGTCATGGAGACCATCGGGATGATGAAGATGGCCTCCGGTGATGGTTTACCCCTCCAGCAAGATGTCAGAACGGGCTCCCAATTGGTTTTTCGTAGCTATAGAGGCTTGCGGCGGCGGAACTCCCAATCTAGGTTTCTTTTCGAAGGTTTGGGTATTTATAAGAATTTTTGGCGTCGGTCTCATGTCAAGGGGGGCCACAAGGCGACGACAAGCCAGCCCCTTGGCTTGTGGCTACCTCGTGGCTCTTCTGGCCCATCTCCAATGCCCTATGGGCTTCTTTTGGTCCATAAAAAATCATCATAGTTTTTATTCTGTTTGGACTCCGTTTGATATTCCTTTTTTGTAAAACTTAAAAATAAGGAAAAAACAGAAACTGGCACTGGGCTCTAGGTTAGTAGGTTAGTCCCAAAAACAATATAAAATAGCATACATGCATAAAAAAATCCAAACCGATAATATAATAGCATGGAACAATAAAAAATTATAGATACGGTGGAGACGTATCAGCTGACAGGGAAACTTGGTGTAACTGAGAAGATGGAATCGGTGGTACCGAGATAGAAAAACCAGATCAACCCTAGGCATTCGGTGAGACCGAGATTTTGGGTTGGTTCCACCAAGATGCATTTGGGAGGTTTTAATGGTCTGTCCTTTGTCGATACGGAACTCCGAGTGCTCCTCACTAAGAGAGATCGAAAAGTCCTTGCTCAAATTTTGTGATGCAACAAGAATAAAATATGAGGTAAGAAAGCACAGATAGCTAGAGAGTGGTCCTAGGCATTCTAGTCCATCCAATTGGCAAAATAAAAATAAAAAAGCCAAATAGCAACAATTGGATGTCCTCGAATGAATAAATAAATGCAGACCAACATGCTCACACAATAAGATGTCAAATGAAATCATGGCAAACATGCACATACATACTAGCATCTATCAAGCAATTTAACAATGACAGAGTCATCTATATATGAGTATATTGACTTAGGAGCCAAGTAAGAATACTTGATCATAGGCCATACTCATCATTTAAGCACAAGTGGGATTACCACTTTTACATAAAGCATTTAATGTTATCACATTCTAAGAGATGCTTTAACTCAAGTCTTAGAGTAAAGCTCCCCTTTATGTGATATCCCCCCATAGGAGGGATAAACTAACATTGGAATTTGTCGATAAAGACTTCATGTTGGTGAGGTAGTGTTGGATGCTCAAGGTTGATGAAGATCACAAAGAGTTGGGAGCATCCTTGTTGTTTCCTTACTCTTCTCACCTACATGGGTTAGTCCCAACACACAAGAGACAAATACAAGGATATCTATGGACATGGAGTGCAAAACATGTGTGATGATGTCCATTGATTTGTTGATTACCTTGTCCCTTGCTTACCTATGAGGGAATGTGTGACTTTGCTACCTCTTGAGCTTGCGTTGGTTTTCCCTTGAAGAGGAAAGGGTGATGCAGCGAAGTAGATAAGTATTTCCCTCAGTTGATGATAACCAAGGTATAAATCCAGTAGGAGGAACAAGCAAGTCACCAATGGATGCACCTACACAAACAATCAAACTCTTGCACCCAACACTATAAAGGGGTTGTCAATCCCTTCACGGTTATTTGCAAGGATTAGATATGATAGAGATAGATGCGGAAAGTGAAAAGTAAATAAATTGCAGCAAGGTATTTTTGGTATTTTTGGTTTATAGATCTGAAAATATATTATGGAAAGTAGACCCGGGGGCCATAGGTTTCACTAGAGGCTTCTCTCTTGAAGGAAAATATCACGGTGGGTAAACAAATTACTGTCAAGCAATTGATAGAAAAGTGAATAATCATGTAGATATCCAAGGCAATGATTATGCATATAGGCATCACGTCTGTGTCAAGTAGACCGAAATGATTCTGCATCTACTACTATTACTCCACACATCGACCGACTCCTGCTTGCATCTAGAGTATTAAGTTCATGAAGAACAGAGTAACGCATTAGGTAAGATGACATGATGTAGAGGGATAAACTCAAGCAATATGATGAAAACCCCATCTTTCTACCCTTGATGGCAACAATACAATACGTGCCTCGCTACCCCTACTATGTCACTAGGTGAGGACACCGCAAGATTGAACCCAAAACTAAGCACTTCTCCCATTGCAAGAATTACCAATCTAGTTGGCCAAACCAAACCAATAACTCGAAGAGACTTGCAAAGAAATGAAATCATGCATATAAGAATTCAGAAAGACTCAAATAATATTCATGGATAATCTGAACATAAACCCACAATTCATTGGATCTCGACAAACACACCGCAAAAGAGTATTACATCGGATAGATCTCCATGAAGATCATGAAGAACATGGTATTGAAGAACAAAGGTAGAGAAGAAGCCATCTAGCTACTAGCTATGGACCCATAGGTCTGTGGTGGACTACTCACGCATCATCGGAGGGGCAATGGAGTTGATGTAGATGCCCTCCATGACCGAAACCTCCTCCGGCAGATTACGGGAAAGGCTCCAAGATTGGATCTCTCAGGAACGGAGGCCTTTGTCGGCGGATAAGTGCTTCCGTGGCTCTTTCTGGTATTAGGGGAATATTTGGGTAAGATTAGGGTTAGGAGACCTGCCAGGAGGTGGCAAGACTGCCAGGCGCGACCAGGGGGTGGCCGCGCCCCCTGGCTTGTGACCTCCTGGCAGAGTCCCTGCCTTGCACTCCAAGCCTAGTGGATCTCTTTCCTTCCAGAAAAAATCATTCCAAAAATTTTATTCCGTTTGGACTCCGTTTAATATTCCATATCCGCAATACTCAAAAACAAGAAAAAACAGAAACTGACACTAGGCTCTAGATTAATAGGTTAGTCCCAAAAATAATATAAAATAGCACATTAATGCATATAAAACATCCAAAACAGATAATATAATAGCATGACACAATCAAAAATTATAGATACGTTGGAGACGTATGAGACTCCTTGAACTATTGCATGATGTTGATGTTGATTGCAACTAGTTCTTGCCAATAATGAATGTGAGTTAAATTCATTGGCGGAGTCACCCCTCAAGAACTTCTGTAGTTCTTCTTCTTGGGGACCCACATCAACTTGATGGGGATCCTTGGTGTTGAAGTGTACCTTGTAGAAGTTGAGCTTGAAGTAGCCTTGGGAACCCACTCCACCAAAGCTTGGGATTCATCTTCATATGAGTCAATGTTCTCTTGAAGCTTGTTCTTTCCCTTGAGCTTGTGGTCTTACGGTGGAAGGTCATCTTTAGTGTTTGTTCCCTTGGGAGGAGTATGTTCATACTTCTCCTTTTGAGGAACAAACTTGGGCTTGGGGTATTGACCTTCTTCCCATTCAACTCCATTAGCTTTGAAGTAGACAATGCCATGGTTCTTCCGGTATCCTCCGTGCTTGTGTACAATTTTCTCAAATTTCTTACACCCGGCAAGACTCTTGTAGATACCTTTTTTATAATTCCTTTCAATAAAGTGTTTTCTTTCTCAAGTGTAACTTGGCTAAGAGAATCATCGTTAGTGGAATCAATAGAACTACTAGAAGCAACATCATTAGATTTAGCATTTTTATTGTTGCTACTAGATGAAGAACCTTTCTTGACTTTGTTACTAGTTTTTCTAGGTTTAACTTGTGGCATGAATTTAGACAAGAGTAATCGTTTGGCTAGATAAGATGAAGTCTTCTTTCGGAGATCGTCATTGATAGCTTTAAGAAACTTATGTTCTTGCTCCAAGGTGAGCTTCTCGAAGCGTAGCTTCTCATGAGTCCTTACAAGCTCTCTATGATCTTATAGAGTAGATTCATGGGCTAACTTAAGAGTGTTTAATTCTTTAGTTAGTCATTCTATTTTCATCTTATCATCATCAAGCGACTTATCTTGACTAGCGTGAGAATTATCAAGTTCATTTTGACTAACATCACTAGTTTTATCAAAGAGCAAGTCATCGTCACAAAGTAAATCATCTTCATCACTATCGAAATCAAAACACTTGGGGTGTGATACCTTGGGGCCTTTAGCCATGAAGCAACTTCCACTCCCTTCGTTTGGTGAATCAAATAGAGCATATGAGTTGGTAGTTACTAGTGCAAGTCCGGCAACACCTTCATCTTGACTGTAGTTGGAGTTGGAGTGATAGCTTCTCTCGGAGTTGTTGTCGGAGTCGGAGCCGGAAACTCATTCACCAACGTGAGCTTGATGTCTTCTTCTTGAGTAGCTCTTGGCATACTTGTCCTTCTTCTCCGAGTCCCTATTTCTCCTTGAGGGTCTTCGTTCATAACGATCATCTCTACTCCTTCTCTCTCTTTGAGGTGATTCATTTCTTGAGCTTTGTCTTCTAGGTGACTCTTCTATTTGTTTGTAGGGAGTTGTGCACTCATTGGAGTAGTGTCCGGGCTTCCCACAATTGTAGAAGTTACGGTCACGACTTGACGAACGCTTCTCTTCATATCTTGAGTTGGAGCTTCGTTCTTTGCCTCTATTCTTGTAGAACTTGTTGAATTTCTTGACCATGAGGCTTATCTCTTCATTGGTGACAAGGTTGTCTATTGAAGTTGCAGGAGCATCACTTGTGGCTTTGTAAGCACCGCTAGACTTGTTGTGAAGCTCTTCTTTGTATTTGAGTGTCATCGCATGAGCAACAATCCTTCCAATGACTTCTATAGGCTTGAGATCTTTGTAGTTGGGCATCATTTGGATCAATGTGCACACGATGTCATATCTCCCATCCAAAGCTCGAAGTATCTTCTTGATGATGAATTTGTCAGTCATTTCTTCGCGTCCTAAGCCGGCAATCTCATTGGTGATGAGAGCTAACCTAGAGTACATCTCTATGACTCCTTCACCATCCTTCATCTTGAACTTGTTAAGTTGACTTTGAAGAACATCCAACTTGGATTCTCTCACGGATTTGGTACCTTCATGCATATCGACCAAAGTATCCCAAATCTCTTTTGCATTCTCAAGACGACTGATTTTGTTGAATTCTTCGGGGGCATAGGCAGTTGAAGAGAATGTCACGTGCTTGAGCATTGTATTGCAACATCTTCAATTCATCCGTGGTCGCTTCACGATTCGGTTCCTTTCCATCACCAAAGAACTCACCTTGCAAGCCAACACGAACAACAGCCCAAACGGCGGGGTTATGGCCAAGAATATGCATTTTCATTTTGTGCTTCCAAATAGCAAAGTTAGTGCCATCAAAGGACGGACCTCTACGGTGATAATTTCCCTCAGTAGACGCCATACTCTCCTAGGTTGTGAAACAATTGCAATGGAGACCAAAGCTCTGATACCACTTGTAGGATCGAAAGTATGTCTAGAGGGGGGGTGTGATTAGACTACTTGACCAAATAAAAATTCTACTTTTTCCCAATTTTAAGTGTTGGCAGATTTTAGCAATGATAGCAAGTCAAGCACACCCTACACATGCATGTCTAAGAGTATAGCAGCGGAAAGTAACAACAATCATGTATACTAGAGGGTAGGGAGGGAGATCAAACTCAATTTGTAGACACGAAGATTTTTCCCGTGGTTCCGATAGGTGGTGCTATCATACGTCCATGTTTATGGAGTCTTCAACCCACGGAGGGTAACGGTCGCGAGAGTCCATGGAGGACTCCACCCATAAGGGTCCACGAAATAGCAACCTTGACTATTCCATAACGGCTTCCGTCCACGAAGGACTAGCCTCACTATGGGTAGATCTTCGCAAAGTAGACGATCTCCTTGCTCGTACAAACTTCTTGGTTCAACTCCACAACACGAAGTAGGAGGCTCCCAAGCGACACCTAACCAATCTAGGAGGCACCACCCTCCAAAAGGTAATAGGCTCGGTAATGTCGATGAACTCCTTGCTCTTGTGCTTCAAGATGATAGACTCCTCAACACACAATCACTCTCTCACAGATTTGGCTTTGGTGGAGAGATTGATTTGGTGGAAAGCAACTTGGGGAGGCTAGAGATCAGGATTCATATGGTTGGAGTGGAATAGCTTGATCTCAACACATGAGTAGGTGGCTCTCTCTCAGAAAATAGGATAGGGCAAGTATGGAATAGTTCTGAGTGCTTCTCTTTCGATTGGGTGGTGGTGAAGGGGTATATATAGGCATCCCCAAAAATCCAACCGTTACACCTAAAGTGATCAACTCGGTGACACCGATGTGTTAATCTCGATGGTACCGAAGTGACCAAAAGGCAGTAAATTTTGAATCTCGGTGAGACCGATATATAATTCTCGGTGGTACCGATTAGGTGACCAACGGTCAGATTGCGCAACTCGGTGACGCCGATCCAGAAAAATCGGTGGTACCGATTTTGTGAATCGAGATAATGAAAAGTTGGCAACCCAAACTCGGTGGCACCGAAGTGGAATCGGTTGCACTGATGTGCTAGGGTTTGGCATGGGTCTGTCTGAGTTTGGGAATCGGTGGCACCAAGTGGGAAATGTTGGTTGCACTGATTTTGGATATTTGGCTTTGGACGGACTTTTGTGTAAGAGTTTGTGGGTGTTTTTGGTGACTATCTTGTGCATGTGGAGCATCTTGTTCACCAACAGTAACCTACCCCCTTTTAATAGTATTGACTTTCCTATGGACTCAAAATGATTTCTCACAAAGTAAAATGTAGAGTCCTCTTGCTTGAAGCTTTGCCAATCCATTTCCTTGCATCTTGGGGTTCTCCACAATCCTTTTGCCATCCCTATCATTAAACTTTTCCTGAAATATGCTTAGTGGAAACATTAGTTCAATGACAAATATGTTGTTATTAATTACCAAAACCACCAAGGGAGCAAATGTGCTTTCAACAAGGTACGACAATTGCAAGGTAGAGTTACTGCTGGCATTGGCCACATGGCATGCCATTAGCATGCTGCTTATTTGCACGCCATAGCTAGGGTTTCCTGCACTAGTGTCACCCTTCTGCTTCCTAGTATTCCCGATGATCTCTCCCTAAGATCTAGCAATGCACTTGAGCTCCTTTTCTCAATAACAAGCTTTTCAAACTCCTTCAACATGTCATTGTCAAGCTACTCCTTATCCCTTGTCAATAACCAGTTTCTCCATCTCCTTGTCTACATCCATCTCCTTCTTCTACATCTCTTCATCATTGTGTCACTTCTTGTTCTTGCACTCTGCATCCCTCCAATCAAAGAGCTTTGTCACATCTTCAACCAGCTGATTGTATTGTGTGCCAAGATGGTCCAACTCCTTGTTCAAATTGGCAATCTCTTTCCAATGGACCTCATGATCCATCCTCCTCCCATGTTTACGAAACATCTTCCATATCTTCACAAGGCATCTTTGCAGTATACTATGCCATGGGGTATCAACCCACTTAGAAACTCCACAATCAATACCTTCCTGCAATAAATGAGACAAGTTAAACTCCAGCTAGCCAAGTACAATTTCTGAACTTAAAATGAATATTTGCACACTAAGATTCATTTGTACTTAACTGAATAAAATACAACATTACAGTAACAACAAAGGTTCGGTTTTACTTAACTCAAACAAATACAATAAGACTATAACGACAAGTTCATTTTTATAAAACTAAATCTAATATAACATGCCATTGACACTAAACAAAACACTTCAAGATGAACTACAACACTGACAATTTGACAACTATAACTACAAGTTGACTGAATCTACAACAATAGTTTGAAAAGAACAGTAAACTAATCCCAATAAATTACAACACATAATAGCACTGCCAATCCAGTAACCATAACAGTGTAGTAGAAAATGGACTAAATTAACTGACAAAAAATACCAAGCACTAATCTAATCATAGACATACATTTTCCCTAACCCTAAGAACAAGTGGATTAGCAAAAACATGCACCCCACATCCATATAACCTCCTACCAGTGTGGATCCCCTCAAATGGAACATATTTCGAACATGGGGCCAGGTGAAGCCTGCATTTCATGCTTGGATCTGCCACTTTACCACAGAAAGATGCATCTATGGTTGTGTGAGGGTTGTCCTGCAATTTTCTGAGCACAAATTAACCACTCTTCAACTACAACTGATTGACCATGGTCTAAAATAAAAAACAAAACATGAACCCTAACCCTAGGTAAAAAAGCACAACGCTTACCCAGAGCTCCATGTCCATGCAAACCAAATCCTCGTCATTGCTCTTCTCTACTGAACGGGGGCCAGTAGACACTAGACAGTGCCGCGACGACAAGGGGCTCGGCGGCGACAACGAGGGGAGAGCAGAGCAGAGAGACAGTGAGTGGAGTGGGCGACGAAATGCTGCCCCACCCCTATTTTGTACCTAGCCCGCGACCCTAACAGTCGTCAACCCACTCGAAGTGTGACGTGGCAATGACCAAATGGGCCAACCGTGTCAGAAATTGGGGTTAACTGTCGCAAATAGGTCATTGTGTTTATTGAGAAAATTTACAAGGAAAGTGGTGGATTTTTGGTACGCTCTAGAAATGTGGTGGCAATTTCGTGTCAAAACTTCAAATGTGGTGTATTTTTTTTGCAATTCACTCGAAGAAGATGGTAGATATGTACCCTAAGGTAAGAAGTGAAGATAGAATTGATTTAACTGCTTTTGTTTATTTTTAGAATTCAGAATTTATAGCTAAAAAGCACTTAAAATCCGAATATAACAAATATAAAGCAACATAAGTTGCCTGAATTACTCTTAGCCCTATCCACAGAAAAAAAGAATTACTCTTAGCCCATAACCATTAGTTAATTTACTAGGTTGTAAATTTAAAACTACGCGACAAGTAAAAAGAAGGTGTCACATACCAGTACCCTCTTTCTCACATAATTTCCGTCAATGTCAATAACGCCGGTGGTCACATCACACATCAATGGCACACAACAAAAACGAATCAAGCAACCCACTCTGCCGCCGACGATAGAAACCGTGAAACGAAAATCCGAACCATAAACAAACCGCGACGCGTCCTACCCCTATAAATAGCGCGTGCGCACCTGCCCGCACACGATGTGCCGACACCACCTGACGCGGCCTACACGACACAGACCGACTCGGGCACATATGTGGTAACGCACCCGACACCGTCGAGAAGGCGCCCTCGACCGTGCCACGCCCATCACACAACATCGATCACATCGTTGGCCAGACGCCGTCCACAGCCGCCGCCACCACCACCACAACCATATCCGTTTTGCCGATCTATACATACCTACTACAATAGCGGTTATGGATGGACCGTAGCTTTCTTTTCTAAGGTTATTGTTAGGGATGCCCCGTATGCAGCTTAGCCCATAGGCATGGTCCTCTTCTGTAGAGAAGGTTGATGCTCCATCCCATTTCCCACTTGGAGTAAAAAAACCATCTTTCCCACAGTAGCCGGCCACTCGCACGCGCGCTGCCAGCCATCTGCATCCTCCCTCCCCCACCCCCACGCAGGCCGGCACGGCAGCCCCATCCCATCCCCAGCCCAGAAACTCGAGGAGAGAGAGAGGGAGAGGAGGGGGAGCTACCACACCGCACAGCACCGCACCACACCACCTAAAACAAAACAAGAGGCGGAAAGCGACCAAATCTCGTGAGCGAATTCCCCTCCCCACCCCTCCCCCACGCGCGCGATCCGGGCGGAGATGGACGCCGGCGGGGCGCAGCCGCCGGACGCGGAGATGGCGGAGGCCGGCGCCGCGGCCGCGGCGGCCGCGGCCGCGGGGGCGCCGGGCGGCGCGATGGAGAACATCCAGGCCACGCTCAGCCACGGCGGGAGGTTCATCCAGTACAACATCTTCGGCAACGTCTTCGAGGTCACCGCCAAGTACAAGCCCCCCATTCTCCCCATCGGCAAGGGCGCCTACGGCATCGTCTGGTACGCCCCCTCCCCATTCTCCTCCTTTCTTTCCCCTCCTCCTCCTGCCCGACCCGGCTGACTGACTGACGCGCAGCTCCGCGCTCAACTCCGAGACGGGGGAGCAGGTGGCCATCAAGAAGATCGCCAACGCCTTCGACAACAAGATCGACGCCAAGCGCACGCTGCGGGAGATCAAGCTGCTCCGCCACATGGACCACGAGAATGTCAGTCCCTCGCCCCCGATCCGCCCCCTCCCTCCATTTTTCCCTGTTCTTGGTTGGATGCTCGCTGTGCTGGCTGGCTGCTTGCATTGAATGGAGCAGGTGGTTAGGTTGTAGCCGCCGAATGATTGGGTTCGCTGACAGCTCCGTGGCCGGCTGCCTAATCCGGGGGCTGCCTTTTCCTTCCTCGTTTGCGCCAGAGCTTCAGGAATAGTAACCGTAGACACGCCTTTAAAGAACCCACTAACCTTTTGGGATGCGATTCATTGTGTGTTCTTCCTCGGCACACCTGGAGCAGCAGCACATAAGATACTCCTGCTCCTACTGCTAGATGCTGCTGATGTCAAAAGCTGCCTTAGGAGTTAGGACCAATCTATCTGCCTGTGTCCCTTTTGCTGCCTAGCTCCTTCGAATCCAGTGGGTGTGTGGTGGAAGTGAATGCGCATTTCCTAGGCTAGGGGGGCTACCACTGTTGGAAAGTTCTTATTAGGATCATGTTGGACTTGGATCTTTCCATTCCAGTGTCCCGTGATGACTAAACTAAGTAAGAGAAGGAACCCACATCTGAGTTAGGCATCTTGGGTCTTTTCATGTGCCTTCTGTAAAAAGCTTTGGTGTTCTTCTTGTAATATGAATTGACTCATGTTTTGGCGTGTATTTGAGAGAAAAAAAATGCATTTTGGAAAGACAGCTGTGCTAGGAGTAGACTAGAGATGTAGAGTATCTTGACGATCTGCCTTGGGCACCACAGCATATGCTCTGAGATGTGCTGAGTTGAAGTTTGGATGATGTTAAATTGTTAAGTAACTGCTAGCAGTAAGAGCATGAAGAGAACAGGACCCTTCGGCTTTCTATTCTATGTTTCATCAAGCATTGTCGTTTGCAGATTATGTATTCTCATGGAAGGTTTTCAGAGTGAAACTGTTTTTTTGCTAGTATCCTATGTAAGCTAGGGTTTCAGATTTTAATGCTCCACTGGAATAGACAAACTTCTTTGGGAGTTTGACCGTCGGAATAATTATGACTGTTAGTAGTGAAATATCGGATTAGGCAAGGTCTGATTAACAACGGAAATGCTTGTCAACACGTGCTTTATACACTGTCAGCTGTAAATGTATCACCTGCTGTAGCTACTATGAAGGCAGAAGTTTTCCGTTACGAGATCCTGTACTTCGTTTTCTTTTTGATGCTTCGAACAAGCATTCCTCACAAGGGGTGTCGGAGACGATGGTTGGTGGCTGGCGCAAAAGCTGAAATGGGCAGCGTGGCGGCACCAGTGGGTGGCTCAAAAGCTAACTCTTGTGAACGGACAAAGCAATGGCCAAATTGCCTCATCATGTGTTCCCAGGAAGCAAATTGGACTTTTTAGTGGGCTTAAGGCCTAGTAACAGAACCATGGCACAGGAGAAAACGTCCGGACCGTAAAGAAAAACAACACACAGGACCACTAACGGCACACATTTGCCTTTATAGTAGCTATGGCATGTTATACGCTTCCCTGTCAGCTATTTATGTACAAAACTTCCATAACTGTATGATGATGTCTTATTAATTCTTACTCTCCACGCCCCCCCCCCCCCCCCCCCCCCCAAAGACTGAGCTAGATAATAAAGCCTTGGAGATCCTGTATTCTGTTAGCTATATTAGAAGCTTTACTTTGGCCTCTTTGTTTGCTGACGTGAATTTTGTGCTCCCTCTCGGTCCCAAAAGCACAGAAAATTACATTTCAATTTTTTGGAAAAAGTATCAATTTTGTTGATGTACCTGTACAAAAGTATGTGTACAAAAACGCATACCTTGCACAAGTTTTTGCTAGTACACATATTGTTGCACAATGTACATCAAAATTTCCCCGCTTTTTGAAAATTGCAAATGTTATTGTTTTCACCAGACTTTGCCTGTTGTTCACCTCCTAAACCAAGTAATATTCGGCTTAGCACAACTACTTGGTTGTTGCACTTGTTTCATCTATGCTAGGTACCTACTTGTATCTTGCTTGTTGTAGTCGACACATACATACCTTAACTCTTAGCTGTACTCGGCATATCCATGCTCTAATCAGCAAGAGCCAAGAGCTGGTCAGAACTTCCTATACTGCTCATGTGCTATGTGGAGACATATGCAGTTGGTATAGTGCTTTCTTGTGTTCAAGTTAGTTACACGGGTTTTGAAGAGGGTTTACAATGCAACCTAAAAACAGAGGCTACCAACAAATAAAAAACGGAAAGCTCCAGAACTGTTTTATTCTGACTCCTGTATCAAGTATTTATGTCTCCCGCTGTTTGAACTTTTGAATGCATAAAATTTGTGGTATTTGGTTACATCCTTCACTCTTGAAACAAGGAAAATAAATAAATAAATTAGGTTGTCATCACCACCACCTGCATCTTTGAATCATATTTCATATGGTGCTATCAGAAGTACTACTAGCTGCAGATTTTCAATAATCATTATTCATTTGCCTGTTTTTCTGGACATCACAATTCTGTTATCTTTTTGGTGAAAAATAATAATGCTATTGCTATGATTGTGTTAATAACATGATGCCAATTTACTTCTGCCGTGCTGTTGTTGTAGAATACTATTATCTTCTAAACCATTGTTTAACCTAAAAAAAGAAGCCAACACCTCATTAAAATGTCACCGGGTGCATCTCAGCTCTAACGAATGTTGGGTTCATAGTATCTAAAAACAAGTTGAAATGGAAATGCCAACTTGATAGAAGTTTCCACGCAACTTAGTTCAGCTGTTACTGTATCCAACAGTTAAGTGAAGTGTATGTGTTCAACAGCTTTCCATGACTTGTTGATTATTTCAATGCATTCAAGATGAAAGATAAAGTTGACTCAAACTATCGACAGAACGTACAGATTGTCAGCTGTAACCATAGGAAACACAAGTTATATGAAGTGTATGTGTTCTTCAGCTTTCCATGTCCTGTTGACTGTTTCAGTTCATTCAAGATGAAAAATAAAGCGGACTCAAGCCATCCAAAGAAAGTACAGATATGTCAAATTGTATTTTTTAATGATATATATACATTATGTCTTAGTGTATGAGATTTTGTGCAAGATGTAAAAACCAAACATTTTCTAAGGAACGAGGCCCTGTTGCTGCTAACCTTAGTTATTAACTTTTTGGAAGAAAATAAATCAAGTATGCATTAATGCTACAAAATATGTTTCTTACACGCGTCTTATGCAGATTGTTGCAATAAGGGATATTATACCTCCTGCACAAAGGACTGCATTCAATGATGTCTATATTGCATATGAATTGATGGACACCGATCTGCATCAAATTATTCGCTCAAATCAAGCTTTGTCGGAGGAGCACTGCCAGGTACTTAGTAGTTATTTCAGTATAAAAGTAAATCCTTCGCATCCTCACCCCCTGTTGGATAAGTACGCTTATCTAATTATATTATTGTCTGGCTATATAAATTATTGTCTCTAGTATCTCATTTCATCCGATTCCTTGAGTACATTATACTGTCAATTATCTGTTTCATTATATATTTTTGCATCAGCTCATACTTCTGCCAGATATTATTCTGGGAGCTAATGAGTAATTACTAAAGCCTCTTGCCTTTCTCCTTTTTCTGGTCGGCCTGAATCATCTTGTTACTTTTCTAGTCCTTCAGGAATGATTCCTGAATACTACTCAATGCTAGCAATTCCTAAAACTACTTCACTGGTCAGCCTGATGTCATTGCTAAGGGATTATTCCTAAATAGAAGTGCTTTCTCGATATCAGAGCGCTCTCTTTTGTTAACAATACCATGTCTTGCTGATATTAAATCATGTTCTACTTACGCAAATGCCATCGGATAATCCTTGGTGCAGAAGTTCCATGGAAAAACTTTTTGATTACAATAAGCCTGTACTGTCAGTGCCTACTTGGGTTTCTAGCATAAAAAAGTCGACACTAGATCACACACGAGAAACCAGTGGATTTCTGGAATGGTCACCCACCTATTTCTCCACTGTTAATCTGTTCTTTCTAGTTTCTTTTTGTTCTGCAAACTTCTGTCTTGTTCTGAGAAATTATACTTACTCTGATATGGATCTTATGTGTAATTGTTCCTTTTTTGTACAGTATTTCCTTTATCAGATCCTTCGTGGTTTGAAGTATATACATTCAGCAAATGTTCTCCACCGAGACTTGAAGCCTAGCAATCTTCTTCTAAATGCAAACTGTGACCTAAAAATTTGTGATTTTGGGCTTGCTCGTACCACCTCAGAAACTGATTTTATGACCGAGTATGTTGTGACGAGGTGGTACAGGGCACCAGAGCTTTTGCTGAACTCCTCCGAATACACTGCAGCAATTGATGTGTGGTCTGTTGGCTGTATATTTATGGAACTGATGGATCGGAAACCTTTGTTTCCGGGAAGAGACCATGTCCATCAGCTACGCCTACTAATGGAGGTTAGACTGTACCCTATGAACTTTTATAACGAATTGAAAGCGGTCCTGTTTTAGCATAATAGTAGTTTTGGGACTGTCATGTGGAGGTATCTAATATGGTCATAGTTTGTTCTCGAAGTAGAGGTATTTAAGCACTTCTTTAGTAATGATCATAGTTTGTTCTCGAAGTAGAGGCATTTAAGCATTTAAGCACATTAATTTATTTTCAATTCCCTCATGGTATTTCCTCATTGCAGCTCATTGGAACACCAAATGAGGCTGATTTGGATTTTGTAAATGAAAACGCGAGAAGATATATCCGCCAACTTCCCCGTCATGCAAGGCAATCATTATCTGAGAAGTTTCCACATGTTCACCCTTCAGCAATTGACTTGGTTGAAAAGATGCTGACTTTCGATCCTAGGCAGAGAATAACAGGCAAGTTTTGGCATGTGTTTTGGTGATTTAACCATCCACATCCATCTATTGTAAGCTCTAAATATTTTTTATGCTAGAATTTATTGTTGCTTCAAGACTGATGAAGTGATGATCCTATCTTCCAAACAGCAAGTTAAAATTGCCTTCTAAGCTGGCTCAAGCTAAGTTTTTTTGTGTGTCATGCATAGCTTAATTTAGAACTTAGTCATTTTGTTAGATATTATTGTAGTGTAAAAAACGCTCTTATATTATGGGACAGAGGGAGTAGGCCGGAAACACACTATCCTAGTGTTTCGTTTTGTCTGTCATTAGCTAACATCACTTCCTCCGTTCAAATGAAAAAGAAGTAATAAAATTGGTAAGATCACCCAGGTAAATATATGGAGCATCTGAGCTAGATTTACAGCCCAAGTGGGCACGAATCTGTCCATACTCTCTGTAGTTATGCGGAGGGCATTAGTTTGAAGTGGGAATGCTAAAGTAGTCATTGTTGCCTGTTGGGTGGTGTTTCTATTGTCTCCAAGATTCATCCATGTTACTGATTATTTCCTTGTTTCTTTTGGTCAGTTGAAGGCGCGCTTGCGCATCCTTACTTGGCATCACTGCATGACATAAGTGATGAGCCAGTCTGCACGATGCCCTTCAGCTTTGACTTCGAGCAGCATGCATTGTCGGAAGAACAGATGAAGGATCTAATCCACCAAGAGGGCATCGCATTCAACCCTGATTACCAGTAGCTGGAGTTCCTTCGATCGGCTTTGTTCACATGGAAAGTTTTCGGTCCTCCTGCTGCCATAAAATGTTGCTAGCTGTAAATAATTGCCTCACCTGGAGAATCAAAAGGAGGTGGCGTGTTAAGGGTAGATGACAAGAGCTGTGGTGGTCAAATTTCCGCGTAGCCTATGGATTCTTGTGCTTGTGTATGTTGTTTAATGTGGAATTTTTTCCCCTTCTCCTTAAAAAATGTTTCAGAATTTTTCCGTAAGAAGATGTAGTTCATGAACGATGGCTGCCTAATTTCTGTGGCCGTCATGAGGTTTTTACTTTCTTGGTTGATTATGGATTATGTAATGTTGTCCTGGTTAATGAACTCTGACAGACTGTGATTGGATAATTGTGTTCATGTAATGCTGCCATGGTTAATGAACGGCGACTGACTGTGATTTAGTTGTTGCTGTTTGAAGTTGTGACCCTATTCTCTGGGTTTATAAGACTTGCTCATTTGTAAATCACCAGTCTGATCGAAATGTACCATTGAAACTGTATTTGAAAGTTTTCAGTGATATACTTTTTGTGTGTCATATGTAATTCATATTTCATCAGTCCAATTTGATGATCTAGAAAGTATGTGTTGGGTGAAAACCCTAGAGGGAGATTTGCAGTGCAGAATTGTTGTAGATTTCTTATATTTTAGTGACCGGTTATGCACTGGTCTTGCTATAGTTTTGCAGCAGAACCTCTATTAGCCATCACCAGCTTGGAGAATCCTCTTGTTAGCAACCCGCTGCTCAGTCCACTGAATCACGCAGGGGTTACGAGGTCGTTGTAGTTCAGAGACACGAACAAGCTAGAGATGGAGGGGATCGGGATGCAGAGCCAGATTCATAACATTCCCCTCTCCTCGAAACTCGGCTTGAAGGCGGCTACAGCTGCAGCATTGGATTAATTGGATTGCACATATGTTTCTCTTGAATGCGAAAGCATAGCCATGTATGTTGCTCTTGAATTCCTTGCTCTCCACTGCATTGGATTGCATCTCTCCCCTTATTGTGAGCACTGCCTGATGGCCTAATTCTTTTGATCTCTTGCTTACTACTACCCTCTCTACCAGTTTTATAGTTAATTGATTTGATTGAATATGTATTATGTCACAAAAAATATACCACGTTGGATTGGATTGCATTGCATACATGTTGCTCTTGAAGTGGCTGGCTATTGCGGGCTTTTACACACACACACGCAAGAACAAGCATGAGAGTTTGTGGCTCTGAGTAAATTCACAAGCTCGAAACAAGAGTTGCTAACATGGTGAAGGAAATCTGGAGCTAGAACAAGTCTTAAGTGCCAAGCAAAGCAGAACAAGCAAACAGGAGCTCGAACATCTCTTAGTTAATAAGCCAATTAAAAACAAAACATCACTGCATGTGCACTGTTACAGATAGTGCTAACTGAATGCAGCCTTTTATTGTACGAGTCTTGACTGGACTGGGGAGATGAGGTGCTGCATTTCTGAAAGCATATGCCGAAAAAATAAATAGTCCATCATGAACAATGTGTTGTGCGGAAGCCTCCGTCTAATTCCAACATAGTACATTGGAGAGAACGAACCTTGGTTATCGGGAGCTGCAGCGGCACACAAATCAAAACGCGGCGCAGTTTTACTGAAGACCTGAAATTGGGAAACAAAAAGGGATAAATCAAACAATATGGTAGGTAATGAGCCTTTTCAGGGTAAGAGAACTAATTCACGGTTGCTCAGATGAGTAGACCGGCGGCAGGGCATGTCAGAGCTCATGTCTAATAGATTTGAATGGTGGGACGTTTTGGATGAGCTTCTGCTGCGCACCTCAGCAGAGCCTTGGCTGTCTCTATCTCGTCATCGCTGGAATTCCAACGCCGCAGATAAACCTCAACATGCTGGAGAGAAGGGAGGTGGCCCATGCCGCAGTCAACCTCACCACTCGCGATCGACCAGGCAGAGACGAAGAACTCAAGGTGCTGAACCCTTGGCATAGCTCCAGGTGGGAAAAGGCTCGGCGGCATCGGAAATCCGCGGAAGATGCAACATCTCGCATATGGGAATGCATCGGCCCTCACAACCAACGTTCCCATCACGCGACTTGCACGCAGCTCCAGAAGCTGTAGAGCAGGCAGCATCCCAATGATCTGAATGTCATCCCCTTGCAGTTCTTCCATACCTATTGCTAGGCTGGATAGGTGGGGAAGCGACATTGAGTTAACCCACTTTGGAACTCTCAAGAACCACGAATTATCAAAGACATCCAATGAGTCAAAACTACGGAGGTGTGGAGGGGGCACCCAGCTTTCACGCATGCGATCTATCAATCTGCCACCATAATCAATACGCAGATTTTGCAATTTGTGCAGGTTGCCTAGAGACTTGATTAAGATATCAATCAGATCCTCGTCCATGTTTCTACAGTTAATACTGAATGTCCTAAACCTCTGTCAGATGACTCAGCTCATTCACAATGTGAGGAGACGAGGATAATCTTACCATGTGCAGCACTTCGAGGGACGTCAAGTTCCCCATTCCTTTTGGCAGCATCAATTCCTCATCGACACATAGGCATATCAAATTTCTGAGCTCAACAACACTTGCAGGATATTCTTTTATACCAGTGTCTCTTATATCTAGTGTCTGCAAAAGCTGTAACTTGCCCATGTCCACTGGGAGTTCGTGAACATCTGCATTCGTTAGCCCTAGATACCTTAGGTGAATTAAATTCCCAACATACTTGAGGTTGATACCAGAGCTACTTTCATGGCTGTCACAATTTCCAAGATCCAGCACACGTAAAAATTGGAAGCTTGAGAGAGATGGCAGCCAATCACAGGTAACGGGAGAGAAAACAGCAAAGGTCCTCACTTTTGACAGGCTAGTGCTATCAAACTGATGGTTCTGAACCTTTGCCTTGATATTATGAAGTGATAACCTGCGGAATTTCCTTTGCATATTAGGTGCATGCCACTCAGCATTATCCAGTATGCAGATAAAATTCTCCTCACTTGACAGTGAGCATATAAGATCAAGCACCATATCATGTATACGGAAAGTTACTACTGTTCCTTCGTTATTGATATATGCTGGCTGGATCAAGCTCCTGTTCATAAGCTCGTTGAAGTAGCTCTCTCCGATCTCAAATAGGCTGGTTTCTTTTTTGCCACTCTCGATAAAGCCTTCGGCAAGCCACCTCCATATCAACCACTCTCTGTGAATCTCATAGTCTTCAGGAAAGATACTTAGATACAGTAAACAAGGTTTCAGATGGTGTGGCAAATCATAATAGCTGAGTGCTAATATCCTCTTCATGTCCTTCGCAATACCACCTTGTGTAACTCCACGTCCCATCGAATTTTGCACATGCATCCATTCATCTTTCTGCTTTATCCTTTGGTTGCTAACCAGGAGGCTAGCTATTGTAATGATGGCTAATGGTATACCACCACATTTCTTCAATATCTCTCTCGATACTACTTGTAAATCTTCTGAACATTTCTCCTTGCTTTGAAATATTCTTCTATGGAAGAGTATCTGCGAGTCTTCATCAGAAAGAGGCTTCATTTTGTGAATCATGTCATCACTGGAAGAGAGACATGCTTCAGGCACACTCACATTGCGGGTTGTTGTGATTATCCGACTATGAAGTTTGTTTTTACACAAAGCAGAAGTTATAAATCTCCATATTTCTTCTTCCCATATATCATTAATTAAGACGAGGTACCTATGTCAGTTATTTTTTATCATAAGTTGGCAAGTCAACCTATATACAACTGAATCTTGTAACAAAGATAATTCTAAGGTACTAAGCAAACCACATGAATTATTCAACCACTAACTATATGCATGCAGAAATATAAAGAAATGCAGCAGAGATAAGTTATAAGTCTAAAATACCAACGGAAATAAGATGCATGCACAAGAAAGAAAGAAATAAAATTTGCTTACAGAGAAACATACAACTATAAATATAAAAATATAAGAAAAATGGAATTGAAGATATAAATTCAGTATATATCTGGCTACGCCACACATCTTTGAAATCGAAAAACAAAGGCAAGCGCTATGTGATGCATACCTCTTATCCATAAGGAATTCACTGATTTCCTCCAAGAGTAGTTTCTCATCCCTCGCTGTATTATGAATGTCACTGAACTTTCCCTTGTTAAGCCCATAGAGTAAGTCCTTGAAAACTTTCTTGATATCTGGTTTCTGACCTACGGGGACAAAAGCTGCACAATCAAATTGGGCTTTGATCTTCTCAAAAATTGCTTTGGTGAGGGTTGTCTTGCCCAGCCCACCAACACCAACAATAGAGATTGTCTTCAATTGCTCCTTAGAACTCCCTTCCTCAGAAATGAGTGTTTTGATAAGCTCATCCCTTGTGCGGTCAAGTCCAACAAGCTCCCCTACATCTTTTTGCAGAGCTAACACACGAGGGTCAATGGTAGCACCGCTGGTAGAGCTGAACATGTCAAGCTCATACCTTTTACGCAGATCAGCCAACTCCTTGGCAAGATTCTGAGCTTCTTCAATGGCACCACAGATTTGATGAAGTGCTTTGCCATTACCAAACAGTTTGGTGGTCTTCTTGATGAACTTCTTGACTCGATTCCTCATGTTCGTTGGCTTGCTGCTTGAACCATCATCCACACGCACAGTCATCAATAGCGTCTTCCATGTCGCAAGAGAGGTCTCTCACCTTGCCAGCCCAAATCTGGACCGGCTCGTCGAGCTGGTCTGACGGCACCTCGCCAAGCTTACGGAGTACGGCATGCATCATCTCCAGCTCTGTAAGGAGCGATTGTACACCTTTCTTTACTCGCTTCTCTAGGTTGTATTCTCCAACAAGTAGCTCGCCAAGCTTACGGATGACAGGGCTCACCGCCCCAGCGGCAACCTCCATATCTCTATCTTTATTTGTCTTTGCCCAGGATGTACACACGGCTACAGTATTGTCCTTGTGATGAGATTCTGTAGTGCAAACATAATGGTTTTCAGAAGACAGGATGAACAAAACCTGAAGCTGATTGGTTGGTGAAAGTGAGTGCATACTCTGCGCATATGCATTGTTTCCTTCGAAAGCTGGAAGAAGGGTACGTACCTTGAATAGCAGCTCCTTCAAGTCCAATTTGCAGAGTCCTTTGTGCAACACTAACCCAAGGTGAACCCTGAAGAAAAGACCCAGTTCTGCACATGATAAATTCACATCAGAATCATCAAAAGATCATACTAACTATTTTCAGCGAACCACTTGATGAGGAAAAGCTGGATACTTTTGGTTCGTGGAAGTAACAGCTAAGCTCCCGGTATTCTTTATTATTTTTTGGAAAAGCATGATCTGATTTTCTTTGGAAAATCTGGACAGAGTGAAAAGAAAAAAAAATGCAGCATCCCTCAGAACATGGATACATACTAAGATCTGACCACTGACCATTTTTTGTCTTGGCTTTATTTTTCTTATTATTCCTTTTTCTTTTCCTGATTTACATATCTAACATTTTCACTATCAATATAATTGTAGAGTAAAAATAAAAATATCCAGGAACCAGATTTTGCTGTTTGTGGGTCACAAAAATAAAAATAGCATAGGAAACAAGAGATTAAGGAGGGGAGAAACAGATGGAGCAAGAGCCGACCCTCCCCTTGCTCTGGATCTACGCGCACGGCTGTGGTGGGAACACAATCGGTTTCAGGATGAGCAAAAGCTGAACTTGTGACGGAGGGCACAAAAAAAATGCATCACATGGCCTGGCTCGATCGAGAGCACGAACTGAAGAAGAGCATGGAACAGCAACTCCCCACCTCTGCTGAGCGAATTTTGAACGGATCGAACTCTGCAACTTCAAAACCACAAAGACTGGAAGAAAGAAGAGAGCTGTGCGCAAACTAGATCCAACGAAATGTATGGAACAGAGGAGGGGGAGGGGGAGACGAGTAGAAGAGTACCTTCGGCGCTGTCGCCGTTGCAGATTGGGAGCAGACGAGCAGTAGAACACCGTCGGCGCTGTCGCCGTCGCAGATTGGGAGGAGACCCACCCGGCGAGACCACTGTTAGACTGTAAATCGCTGCGGAGAGGCAGAGACCAAGGAAAGAAGCATACACGAAGGCCCTCTTTGGATCCATGGGTTGTTAGAGTTAGAGTTGGTTAGATTGGACTAAACTAACCTCGAAACATCAGGGTAGAGTTGGTTAGATGCATCTAACCCATCCAAAGAATGCTTATTTGGGTTAGAGTTAGGTGGAGCCCAGAAAGAAAATCCAACAGCCCCAGCCGCTCCAGATCCTTTCGTCACCCCACCCATCCCGCTCCTTTCGCCCCCACCCATCCCGCTTCCCGTCGCGTCGCCACAGCCACCCCCTTCCGTCGGCCTACTCCGCTGCCCGGCCAGCCTCCCCATCCGCCTGGCCGCACCCATCTCGTCGCCCCCAGCCGCCCCCAGCAAGGCTGCCGCCGGCACCAGCCCCGCCCCGTTCCTCCGTCCCCATTCACACAAGGACCGGCCACACCAAATCTGGAAGAAATTTGGATCCAAAGTAGCCAAATGATTGAGAAAGGGCATTTATTGTCAATCTAACCCTGTCATCCAAACACCTATTTGGTTAGAGTTAGTTCAGGGTTAGAATCTAACTCTAACCTCTAACCAAGTTAGAGTATCGAAACAGGGCCGAAGTAGTGGAAGTGGAATGCCATTATTTGTGGAGCCAGAACGACTTGCGATCGTCTCGTCTCGTCTCATGTGTCCGCGCGTTAGAGCATCTACAGCCGGACCTTGCAAATCCGGTCCCTCAAACGCCCGCGGACGCGCACAGACGTGGGCGCGTCCGCGGACACTGACTGGTTACGCCTCAAATAAAGCTCGTTGCATCCGGGCATCTCATATTTTCTTCCTCAAATCCATACAAAACACGTGCAACTAAATAAACCTACGTGAAAAGCTATCTACTCTCTGTCGAAGATGTGAAGAATCTCCGTCCCCTCCGGCAGATAGATGTGCGCGCGCCGCAGGTCCGCCCCCTCCGGCGTCGGCGCTGCTGCCCCATCCCTTGCGGCTTCTTAGGCCTCGATCTCGACTTCTAGCTCGTCGAAGAGGGCGTCGGCTTCCGCCCGCCTCTACCGGATGAGCCAGCGGTTGGCCTCCACCCCGGCCTCATCCCGGATGGAATCCAGGATGGCCTGCTGCTCCGCCATCTCGTCCGATTGGGCGAATGCAAACTCCGCGTTCGCCTCCGCCATGGTTAAGCCGGGAGCCTCCTACTCCGTCTCCTCCTCCTCCATTGCCTCCGGCTCCTCCTCCTTCGGCAACTCCTCTTCCTTCACCTCCTCCTTCGTCTCTGGCGAGTCCGGAGGGAGACCCGCAGCGATGCGGGCGGCGCAGCGAGCGTGATACTCCTCCTCGATTTGTCGGCACTAGTAGGAACAGACCTTTCGTTCACCCCTTTAGTCCCGGTTTGATTACGTCCCAGGACTAATGTAACCATTAGTCCCCATTAGTCCCGGTTTGATTTCAGCATCATTAGTCCCGGTTCATTTGCTACCTATAGTCCCGGTTTGTGATACAAACCGGGACTAAAGGGGTGGTGGCAGGCTGGTGGCAGCTGGGGCCCCCACGAGCCCCTTTAGTCCCGGTTTGTATGACCAAACGGGACTAAAGGCCCTTCCTTTTAGTCCCGGTTGGAGATACCAACCAGGACTGATTTTTTTTGATTTTTTTCAGTTTTCTTTTTCAATTTTTTTCCCAGCCCTTTAGTCCGGTTGGTGTCTTCAACCAGACTAAAGGTCTATCTTTAGTCCCGGTTGGAGATACCAACAGGGACTAAAGGGGGCCCCCTACGAGCCCCTAAATCTTAGAAAAATCATAACTAAATCATTCTAATTCATAAAAATACAAATAATATATCAAAATTTGCGTAAAAAAGATTTGTCCGAAGAAACAACAAGTTTTACATTTCGATTTTTTTTAAAATCACCAAATTCCAAAGGGAAAATAGAGTTTTTGGACGTTTTAGACGTTTTAGGGTTTAGGGGCTAGGGTTTAGATTTCTAAGTTTAGGGTTAGGTTTTAGGGTTTGAACCTTTAATTTTACTGTTTATAATAGAGTTTCAGACGTTTTAAGTCCCGGATTTAGGGTTTTCAGACGTTTTAAATCCCGAGTTTAGTGCTTTTCAATTTCAGGCTAGTTTAGCTCAAAAATCATTAAATCCATGAAAAATAGCAAATGAAGTCAAAAAGGGTTGAAATTTACGGTTGTGGTTGTTGGGGAATGTTGCATGCGAAACAAAAAATTTCCTATGCACACGCAAGATCTATCCATGGTGATGAGCATCTACGAGAGGGAGAGTGGATCTACATACCCTTGTAGATCGCTAAGCAGGAAGCGTTAAGAAACGCGGTTGGTGTAGCTGAACGTCTTCGCGATCCAAATCACCGAGCATCTCGCAATCTCATCACGATCCGTCCCGCGATCCAATCACGATCCGTTCCGCGAACTCATCACGATCCGTCCCGCGATCTAATCACGATCCGTCTCGCGATCTTGATCACGGTCCTTCCGATCTAGCGCCGAACGGACGGCACCTCCGCGTTCAACACACGTACAACTCGATGACGATCTACGACTTCTTGATCTAGCAAGAGGGAGCAAAGAGGTAGATGAGTTCTCCGGCAGCGCGACGGCGTTGCGGCGATGGTGGTGGAGCTATTCCAGCAGGGCTTCGCCTAAGCACCGCTGAAAACCGATCTAGAGGAGAAACTGGGATCTAGAGGAGAGGTAGCATGTGGCTATTAGTGTTATGTTTTCCCTCTAAATCCTCTAGTATATATAGGAGGGAGGGAGGGGAGGAGGCTGTAGGAGATATGCCCTAGAGGCAATAATAAATGTTATTGATTATCTCCCTGTTCATAATTAGGTTTATGTTCCATGCTATAACTGCTATGGTTCTCTAGTCTACAATAACCACAAGGCTTGAAGGAAGACTCATATGCACATGTGAAATAATACACGGTAAATTGTAATTCCTAGTCTGGCCTCTAAGACTGGCTCAAGTATTGCATGATGATCCTGTTTTCCTGATCATGGGCATGGCTATGCCGGCAATTTTGAGGGCACAATGTTAGAAGAACATTTGTGTTGAATCGACCCGAATTGATGTTATGCTATGAGATACATTCGTCATAATTTAATGGTTAATAACACAGAGAAGTTAATATTTGCATAATTCCTTAGACCATGAGAGTATCGAGTTTCTTCATGCTTGCTTCATGAACTTTGGGGTTTGTTAAACGTCATCCATAAATGGGTGGCTATTACGGCGGCTTACGGGTTCATGGAAAAGTATGTCAAGTAACTTGATAGCTCAAGATTGGGATTTGCTCCTCCGGCAATGGAGAGATATATCTGGGCCCTCTCGGTGTTACGGCATCCATCATTGTTTGGCCAGACCCTTTGTGATTTGATCACGGGAATGCCTGAACACGGGAACGAGAAAAGAGAACAATACCGGTAACGAGGTAACTGTCATAGTGGACAAGTTGTTGATCCACGGGGATGCCAACATGTCTCACCTCAGGTATTTGTAACATATCACGAAGCAACAGGAATAGCACACGACAACTGGAGGTTCACTCGAATATTCATTCGTGTGGGTATAGGGGTCAATATGGGTGTCCACGGCTCCGATGTTGATCATTGATCGGAAGGGGTTCCGGGTCATGTCTATGCTTCACCGAACCTATAGGGTCACACGCTTAAGGGTCATCTATCTGCTGGATACTAGACAGGGAGTCTGAGAGAAAATCACCGAAAAAGTTTCGGACACCGAAAAAGTTTCGGACACCGAAAAAGTTTCGGACAACGGAAAAGTTCCACAGAGAGAACACTGGAACAGTTTCAGTAAAACTGAAAAGTTGTTTCAGGGGATACCATTAAGTCAAATTGGTTTCGGCACATGCCTGATAATTCTTGGAGGGTGCCAGAATCATTCTGGAAACTTCTGAGAATTTTCCGGAAGAAAAACCGGAAATGTTCCGGAGCTGTCGGAACCGCTTCAGATGCTTTTCGTAGATGAAAATCACTAATCCGGAATTGTTCCGGATCGCATTAAAAATTATTTTAGCAGGGTACTGGAAATGTTCTAAGTCCACATAAATATTTTCAGTTCGACCGAACGCTGAAAAATGTCGCCGTGAATAGTGAAAGTGCTTTTTGGGAGAAAATATCTCGTGAATAGTGGAAACAATATTATGAATAGTGTTAAACACTATTGGGAGAAAATATCTCATGACTAGTGAAAACACTATTACGAAATAGTGGAAAATACTATTGTGAATAGTGGGAAACACTATTTATGAATAGTGGAATCACTATTATGAATAGTGAAAAATCTGAGGGCATTTTGGTATTTTTACCATAGTCTCTCACCCTATAAATAGGGGTGAGGAGGCAGCCCAAAAACTCACTCCTTCTCACATACAAGTGCCATTGCAATGATCTGGCTTCTTCTCTCCCTCCCAGCAAAATAGTTTCATAGAGCCGAAAGGCTATCTAGGTTTCGGCAGGAACTAATTCTGGACGGCGAAGCCCTGCGAGATAGATGACACCGTATGTGTGCAACTCTGTAGAGAGATCATAGTTTTGGTCTTAGTTCGAGAGTGCCTCCCGAAGGGCTGTCCATGTGACCGTCCGAGTTTCGAAGGTCCTCCCGAAGGGCTGTCCGAGTGACAGTCCAAGTTTTGGAGGTCCTCCCGAAGGGCTGTCCGCGACACCGTCCAGGGGACTGTCTGACCGCCTCCCGGAGGGCTGTCCGAGGGGCAGATGAGGGTATACATCCTCGCGGTTGGGAGGTTGTAAATCCTAGCTGCGGGGATCTGCACCGCCGATCGTCATCGACTCTACTTCCGCTGCGCTACGAGTCGGTAACGAAAAGATCAAACCTTGTATGCAGTCTTCATAGTGGTCCTGGGCTGGTGCGTAGGTCGGAATTTTTTTGTTTTCTGCCGCATTACCCTTCAGTGGCATCAAGATCCGTGCTATGCGTAGATGCAGGTTGCGATCTAGAATACATAGAGATGTATGGGTGTTGCACAATATACTTAGGTAGTAGATGAGATCTATTACTGAAAATTATTTGTGCGGGTAGCAGATGAAATCTGCAACCCGATGTTCTTGTTGCTTCCCTGGAATTTGCATAGTCCTGATCTTAACGGCATGGTGGAATCTCACAAAGTTCTGGCAATCCGCGATCCTTTCATGCTACTCCTGAGTATGCTGATTGACAGCTCAACGAAGTGCTAACAGTTCTTTGGGTTCCACCATAGTTAAGAAAGATGGATGTTTCACAGACAAAAGGGCAATGCAGATGCGATCTACACGGGAGTCATGCGTATGACGAAGTTTAGTATGGGGCTCAAGATTTTATTATCTCGTGTTTCATACACCTCGCAATGTTAATCTAGCGACTTGGATTATCATGCTTGATGATGGACGTTGGTAGCTTCGGTTTGTTTTGAAACCTTAGAAGCCACATAAAACAAGTTTTTGCATGAACCGATTAGAGGCATCTAACTTGGTTTTGCAAGATGGTTTGTATGTGCATGTGATGTGGTATAGCAGTGCTCATATAAATTTGATTGTGTATGAGATGACTATATGATGTAATTTGATTAACATGACCTGCGTGTCATGATTAGGCATGATGGCTGGAGCCATATGATTGCACTTTAATGACCTGCATGTCAACCTTATGTAATGCACTTATTTTATTTTCTATAGAGATAGAAATATTATCTGGTGCATCGACAAGGTTGTGGCAATCTTCGCGAAGGTGAACACCGACGCGAATGCTGAAGACGAAGAAATACAATACTTCTCCGTCAGAAAGGGCTATACCATATCATGCTATTATGAATTGCCTGAGATGTTTATCCCTTATGATGCACCCTTTTGATTGCGCGGTAGTCGCTTTTATTAGGGTGATCTCACACAAAATATCAAGTAGTTAGTGTTCTCCCAAGTGTAGCACCGTCACGGCATCTTTCCTTTCGGGGTATCACATGGATACATGGGTACGAACGATTGTACGGGTGTGAGGTGGGTGAGTTGAGACCTCGCAGCGTGATCATTTGGTTGTCTTGACGTTCAGGCATGAAAGTCATGAGCTCGAAACACACGCATCGAAGATGAACAAGAGTCACATAGAGATGTGATTGGCAAGTTGGCCTACCGATTACAATTCTCGTCACTTGAGATGGATACATCCTTGGCGTTGAATTGTAATATGGATCTTGAATCACTCACAATCAATTATGAGAGATATTGATTTGAGTGGGAGCGCACTATAGAGTTGAATTCTTTTAATTCTCAGTGCAATTAATTTTGAACAATGTCTAAGTGTGATTTGCATAATAGTTGTAGAATAATGGCTCGCGTTTCCACCTTCCCTATTAAAATTGAATAGTTGTTAAATATCTGGTTAAAACTTTACGATTGGTAACGTAATGTGAGGATTGTCCTCAAGAGTGCCGAGAAGGACTTTGTCCTATCGCATGCTTTTGGTATTCTCCCGCTAATGCTATGGATCATGTAACTCTCGTCCTTCGATCCAAAAGCTAGAAATCCTTTTCAATCAAAGTGCAATATGTTTGCTTCCATGAGACCCGAACTTCGAAAGTTTGGATAGTTATGTGATATTGATGGAATCTGAAAATCATTTTCAGAGACAGACAAAGGCTAAAATATATGAGATATCCAAAGCAATGTTTGTTTGCAAACTACTAGTAAAGAAGTTTACTATGCATTAGACTGATAAGAGAGGGATCCAGGAGAACGCCTGTCATATGATGAAAGGTGAATAAAACAACAACTTAAAGAGAAAGGAAGTGTCCGAAGGGTGTTAGTGAGACTTTCACGCCTAGGAAGTCCAGGGCTAACGCCATTCTTAAGTTGGATGCTTCTTCTGAGAGTAGGAGAAATACTGAAAAGTTAAACTGTTAGAAGTATAATGGCAAAAGGAAAGAAGACTGGAATATCCAGCTCATGTATGAATGTCATACAAGTTTTTGATGTATAGAAGGCTGGTCATACATATAGTTCTTGGGAATTATGGTTAAACATGTTAATCACTAATTCTTGGGTATTGTGAGTTGGTCACAAAGATACCCGCTCGATTGCATTCTGTTGCAACTCTATGTAAGAACTACTATGGCCTGAAAGACTAACCAGGGATGAGGTTTAGATACACGCAGGGAACATAGTAAATGTTACTATGTCTTCCATCGGTGTATTCCCTATGTATTAAGTTTCATAATTCATTTTAGAGTTTCACACTCTAGCCCTTTGCATAAGGTATCTTGCAAGAAGGTTGTTCATAAGAGAACTTTTCATGTTCGGTGTTATGAATAACATAAGGGCCATACTTTCATTATGAATGAGACGTATGTTATGAATATTGATAATAATACATTACCTCTGGGTTTACTTTTATAATTCATTTTAGAGTTTCATACACTCTAGCCCATTGCACAATGTTTGTTGCAAAAGAGTTGTTCATAAAAACAACAATTGTTGTTCAGTATTATGAATAAACATGAAGGGCCATGCTTCCATCCTAGATGGGATGTATGTTATGAATATTGATGGAATTATGAAACATCCATAACACTGACGCTAAATGTCGCAAGACTAAAAGAATACCACATATGTGTGGCACTGCATTTGGTCACATTGGAGAAACCCGCATGGAAAATTCCATTATGATGGATTTTGAATCATCTGACACTTGCAACTTTCCTCCAAAAGGTGAACTAACTAAAATACCGTTCACAAGCCATAAGGAACGAGCAAAGAACTTATTGGTGATCATACATTTGATGTATGTAGTCCGATAAATGTTGTTGCAAACAGTGGATTTGTCTACCTTCAAAAATGACTCAAGTAGATATATGGATATTTACTTGATGAGACGTAAGTCTAGATCTTTTGAAATCATTCGAAAGGTTTTCAAAAATGAAGTAGAAGTTATTGTACCAAGAAAATTATGTTTCTGCAATTTGATTGCGAAAAGGAATATTTGAGTTACAAGTTTAGCGAATGTCTGATGATTTTGAAAAGAGTTTCATAACTTGCACCTCCGGGAACACCACTGCAAGTGGAAAGTCTGTGAAGATGTAATAAAACCATTTATGACATGGTAAGATCAAAGATGACATAAATAGATTTGCCATTACCCCTTTTATAGAGTGATGCTTTAGAGACTGCGACTTTTACACTGAAAAGAGATCCATCAGGTCTGTTGAAATGACGCCATGGTATGGTACACCCAACCATGTTATATCTTTTCTTAACATTTGGAATATGGGGCTTGTGTAAAAGGTTACAAACCTATTCCAAATCAGACAAGTGCTACTTTGTATGGTTATCCCAAGTCATTGGGTATTCCCCCACCACTATATTGAGGCAAGGGTTTTGCCACAAAACGGTATGCTTTTAAAGAGAATAGTTCTTACAAAAGGTGAGTGGGAGGACAGTGCAACTCGACGAGACGACCAGTATCTTCGTCATCATTTCAAAGGAAAGAAACCCTGGAAGTGATTCCGTTGCTTCCTACTATGACTGATACAGAAGTCTCTACAATAAAATGTATGGACTTCGGTCGAACGTGCAGCTGAACCACGTAGGCAAAGCTTGTGCAAACCTATCAGGTGCGCAAACGAGATATTGTTGTTAGACAACAGTATACCTACAATACACAAGGAAGCGTTGATGGGCCCTGACTCCGGGATTGGCTAAATGCCAATACAATCCGAGATAGTTTCCATATAAGTGATTCAAGATTAAAACCTTGATACACCTTTCAGAGGACTTAGAGTCTAACGAATATTTATGGAATTAAAAACTGATACGGATAAAAATTGTTTTATCCATAAAGCTCGACTTGTTGAAATAACAAGTTCAAGGAGTTGACTACGATGAGGTTGTTTCACCGTAGCGATGCTTAAGGTCGGTTCGGGTTGAACTAGCAATTAATACATATATCAATCATGAGATATGAAACATGGATGACAAAAGGATTTCCATCTGATGGAAATGAAACCTAGGACTTGTATGTGATACAATCCAAAGTAATTTGTCGATCCAGAGGATGCTAGTAAGTATGCAAACTTCAGAGTTCCAGCAATGGACAAAAGAGAGCAAAATGGAGTTGGAATCTTCGTGGTTTGATGAAATGGTCAAAAGGGTTTTTTGATTTCATCAATGGGTAATGAAGATGCTTGTGATTCAAGAAAGTAAGTGGGAGCATAATAATATTTCTGAAAACGTTGTGTGCTTGACACATTGTTAATTGGAAATAAATTTCTTGACACGAATTAGGACTTCATTTGAAAATAGTTTTGCGATGAAGTGCTTAGGCTAAATAGCCTCAATATTAGGCATGATGATCTATGGAGATAGATTTACCTAATGGGGCCAAGCAATGAATACATATTGACAAGGTGCTAAAACCTTTTAGCATTTAAAAACGCCAAGGAGTGATTCTTGCCGAAGTCACATGGAAAGAGTTTTTGCAAGACTCAGTGTCCCAAAACTCCGACGAGTAAAATACATGATGGAGATTCCACACACTCTAGTGTTTGGATTAAATCATGTATTCCATGGTATGTAAAAACAACCAGATATGTCCAATACTCCCAAGTTGTTGCGAGTATAGATACCAAAGTGATCAAAGCACTGATAATGGGACAACAGTGAAAGATGTCATTAAGTACTAGAGTAGTGTTGATGGCATGTTTTCTCGCAAGCAGAGATTATGAAGTGCTCGTTGTAAGTAATTACATCGATGCAGTCTCAATCAATGCTCCATGCGATTTTCGATTTAAGTTAAGGGTTTTGTGTAATACACAATATGGTGGCACGGTAGTTGGAAATTGTTCCGAACAAGATACTGTGGCGAATTCTGTAACAAAGGCTAAGTATGTTGACGCTTTGGAAGCGACAAAGAAGTTATTGAATCATGTAGTTCATTCATGAACTTAGTATGGTTCCAAGATGGCTTTGGTCTATGAGACACTATTGCAGATAGTTGCTCCATAGCTCAGTCTGAGGAATCAGGTTTCGACCAATGATTCACACATATGCAAGGCCAAGTTCACACAAAATACGAATTTTGTGATAGCGTGAAAACGCGAGGATATGCAAAGTTACACACGGAGCTGAAGTTGTCAGATCCGTTGGACATCAGGCTAGACCACAAGCGAAGCATAGTTTACATCAGTATGCCATAGGTGTAAAGTGCGTTAGCATGGACTAGATTATTGACTCTAGTGCAAGTGGAAGTCTGTAGGAGATATGCCCTAGAGGCAATAATAAATGTTATTGATTATCTCCCTGTTCATAACTAGGTTTATGTTCCATGCTATAACTGCTATGGTTCTCGAGTCTACAATAACCACGAGGCTTGAAGGAAGACTCATATGCACGTGTGGAATAATAAACGGTAAATTGTATTCCTAGTCTGGCCTCTAAGACTGGCTCAAGTATTGCATGATGATCCTGTTTTCCCGACCATGGGCATGGCTATGCCGGCAATTTTGAGGGCACAATGTTAGAAGAACATTTGTGTTGAATCGACCTGAATTGATGTTATGCTATGAGATACATTCATCATAAGTTAATGGTTAATAACACAGAGAAGTTAATATTTGCATAATTCCTTATACCATGAGAGTATTGAGTTTCTTCATGCTTGCTTCATGAACTTTGGGGTTTGTTAAACGTCATCCGTAAATGGGTGGCTATTACGGCGGCTTACGGGTTCATGGAAAAGTATGTCAAGTAACTTGATAGCTCAAGATTAGGATTTGCTCCCCTGACGATGGAGAGATATCTCTGGGCCCTCTCGGTGTTACGGCATCCATCATTGTCTGGCCAGACCCTTTGTGATTTGATCACGGGGATGCCTGAACACGGGAACGAGAAAAAAGAACAATACCGCTAACGAGGTAACTGGCATAGTGGACAAGTTGTTGATCCACGGGGATGCCAACATGTCTCACCTCAGGTATTTGTAACATATCGCGAAGCAACAGGAATAGCACACGGCAACTGGAGGTTCACTCGAATATTCATTCATGCGGGTATAGGGGTCAATATGGGTGTCCACGGCTTCGATGTTGATCATTGATCAGAAGGGGTTCCGGGTCATGTCTATGCTTCACCGAACCTATAGGGTCACACGCTTAAGGGTCATCTATCTGCTGAATACTAGACAGGGAGTCTGAGAGAAAATCATCGAAAAAGTTTCGGACACCGGAAAAGTTTCGGACACCGGAAAAGTTTCGGACAACAGAAAAGTTCCGCAGAGAGAACACCGAAACAGTTTCGGTAAAATTGAAAAGTTGTTTCAGGGGATACCATTAAGTCCAATTGGTTTCAGCACATGCCTGGTAATTCTTGGAGGGTGCCAGAATCATTCTGGAAACTTCTGGGAATTTTTCGGAAGAAAAACCGGAAATGTTCCGGAGCTGCCGGAACCGCTTCAGATGCTTTTCGCAGATGAAAATCACTAATCCGGAATTGTTCCGGATTGCATTGAAAATTATTTTAGTGGGGTACTGGAAATGTTCTAAGCCCACATAAATATTTTCAGTTTGACCGGACGCTGAAAAATGTCGTCGTGAATAGTGAAAGTGCTTTTTGGGAGAAAATATCTCGTGAATAGTGGAAACACTATTATGAATAGTGGGAAACACTATTGGGAGAAAATATCTCATGACTAGTGAAAACACTATTACGAAATAGTGGAAAACACTATTATGAATAGTGGGAAACACTATTTATGAATAGTGGAATCACTATTATGAATAGTGAAAATATCTTAGGGTATTTTGGTATTTTTACCATAGTCTCTCACCCTATAAATAGGGGTGAGGAGGCAGCCCAAAAACTCACTCCTTCTCACATACAAGTGCCATTGCAATGATCTGGCGTCTTCTCTCCCTCCCAGCGAAATAGTTTCATAGAGCCGAAAGGCTGTCTGGGTTCCGGCAGGAACTAGTTCTGGACGACGAAGCCCTGCCGGATAGATGACACCGTATGTGTGTAACTCTGTAGAGAGATCGTAGTTTCGGTTTTAGTTCGAGAGTGCCTCCCGAAGGGCTGTCCGTGTGACCGTACGATTTTCGAAGGTCCTCCCAAAGGGCTGTCCGAGTGACAGTCCAAGTTTTGGAGGTCCTCCCGAAGGGCTGTCCGCCACACCGTCCGGGGGACTGTCTGACCGCCTCCCGGAGGGCTGTCCGAGGGGCAGATGAGGGTATACATCCTCGCGGTTGGGAGGTTGTAAATCCTAGCTGCGTTGATCTGCACTGCCGATCGTCATCGACTCTACTTCCGCTGCGCTACAAGTCGGTAACGAAAAGATCAAACCTTGTATGCAGTCTTCATAGTGGTCCTGGGTTGGTGTGTAGGTCGGATTTTTTTTGTTTTCTGCTGCATTACCCTTCAGAGGCAGCCTCAAACCCTCAAGGTTTGGTCAAAATTGGAGGTGGAGGAGTCCTACTCCAATCCTATTAGGAGTAGGATCCCTCCTTTCCACTTGGAAATTCTTTCCAGCTCTCCACCTTTGGATTGTTTCCTTCTCAAACCACTCCAGCCACATGGGCCCTTAGAGGAGGCTTAGGCCAGCCCACCAGGGGCTGGTTTACCTCCTCCCACAACCCATGTAGCCTCTTGGGTCGAAATACCTCTCCCGACGGTCCCCCGGTACACTACCGACACTCCCGGTACACTACCGATGAGCCCGAAACTTTTCCGGTGACCAAAACAGGACTTCCTATATATCAATATTTACCTCTGGACCATTCCGGAGCTCCTTGTGACGTTCGGGATCTCATCTGGGACTCCAAAAAACCTTCGGTCACCACCATACATAACTCTATACTACCGAAACGTCACCGAACCTTAAGTGTGCAGACCCTGCGGGTTCGAGAACTATGTAGACATGACCGAGACACCTCTACGGTCAATAACCAATAGCGGGACCTGGATGCACATATTGGTTCCTACATATTCTATGAAGATCTTTATCGGTCGAACCTCTATGTCAAGGATTCAGTTAATCCTGTATGATGTTCCCTTTGTTCTTCGGTATGTTACTTGCCCGAGATTCGATCGTCGGTATCTCCATACCTAGTTCAACCTCGTTACCGGAAAGTCTCTTTACTCGTTCCATAATACAAGATCCCGTGACTAACACTTAGTCACATTGCTTGCAAGGCTTATTGTGATGTTGTATTACCGAGTGGGCCCTGAGATACCTCTCTGTCACACGGAGTAACAAATCCCACTCTTGATCCATGCCAACCCAACAGACACCCTCAGAGATACCTGTAGAGCACCTTTATAGTCACCCAGTTACGTTGCGACATTTGATACACACAAGGTACTCCTCCGGTGTCAGTGAGTTGCATGATCTCATGGTCATAGGAACAAATACTTGACATGTAGAAAACAGTAGCAATAAACTGACACGATCATATGCTACGTTTGTAGTTTGGGTCTTGTCCATCACATGATTCTTCTAATGATGTGATCCCGTTATCAAATGACATCTCATGTCCATGACTAGGAAACCATAGCCATCTTTGATCAACGAGCTAGTCTATTAGAGGCATACTAGGGACATGGTGTTGTCTATGTATCCACATATGTATCTGAGTTGCCGATAAACACATTTATAGCATGGATAATAAACGATTATCATGAACAAGGAAATATGATAATAACCAATTTATTATTGCCTCTAGGGCATATTTCCAACAATCTCCCACTTGCACTAGAGTCAATAATCTAGTTCATATCACCATGTGATTTGCATTGTTATGAATCTAACACCCAATGAGTTATGTGGCTCGATCATGCTTTGCATGTGAGAGAGGTCTTATAGTCAACGGGTCTACGACATTTAGATCCGTGTGTACTTTGCAAATCTCTATGTCAAACTGTAAACACTGCTACCACACTCCACTTGGAGCTATTCCAAATGGCTGCTCTACTATACGTATCCGGATTGCTACTAAGAGTCATCCGGATTGGTGTCAAAGCTTGCATCGACATAACTCTTTACGAAATACTCTTTATTACCTCCATAATCGAGAAACATTTCCTTAGTCTTTTAGGTACTAAGGATGATCTTGACCATTGTCCAGTGATCCACTCCTGGATCACTCTAGTATCCCTCGATGGACTCATGGCAAGGCACACACAGGTGCGGTACACAGCATGGCATACTATACAGAGCCTATGGCTAAGGCATAGGGGACGACATTCATCCTTTCTCTTCCTTCTACCGTGGTCGAGCTTTGAGTCTCACTCAACTTCACACCTTACAAAGCAGGCGAGAACACTTCTCTCTGACTAATCCATTTTGAACTCTTTCAAAATCTTGTCAAGGTATGTACTCATTCAAAGTCTCATCAAGCATCTTGATCTATCTCTATAGATCTTGATGCTCATAAATTAGGTAGCTTTATCCAGGTCTTCCTTTGAAAAACTCCTTTCAAACAACCCTTTATGCTTTCCAGAAATTCTACATCATTTCCGATCAACAATCTGTCAACCACATATGCTTATCAGAAACTCTATAGTGCTCCCACTCCCTTTATTGTAAATACAAGTTTCTCATAAACTTTGTATAGACTCAAAAACTTTTATCACCTCATCAAAGTGTATATAGAAGGATCACTGAAGCTTGCTCACCTTTTAGCATCCTTAGGACTGACAAAACCTTCTGGTTGTATCACATACAACTTTTCCTTCAGTAAACTGTTAAGGAAACGATGTTTTGTCATCCATCTGCCAGATTTCTTAATTGAGGAATGCAGCAACTGCTAACATAATTCCAATAGACTTTAGCATCGCTACGAGTGAGAAAGTCTCATCGCAATCAACTCTTTGAACTTGTCGGAAACTTCTTTGTGACAAGTCGAGCTTTATAAATGGTGACATTTACCATCAGCGTTTGTCTTCATCTCAAAGGTCCATTTGTGCTCGACGAACTGCCGTCCAACAAGCAAGTCTACCAAAGTCTATACTTGATTTTCATACATGTATCCTTTCTCGGATTTCATGGCCTCTAACCATTTGTCGAAATCCGGGTCCATCGTCGCTTCTTCATATCTCGTAGGTTCATCGTTGTCCAACAACATGACCTCCAAGACAGGGTTGTCGTACCACTCAGGAGCAGTACGCATCCTTGTCGACCTATGAGGTTCGATAGTAACTTGATCCGAAGCTTCATGATCATCATCATTTACTTTCTCTTCAACTGACGTAGGTTCCACAGAAACATCTTTCTGCGCTGCGCTACTCTCTGGTTGAAACAAAGGTTCAACAACCTCATCAAGTTCTATCTTCCTCCCACTCAATTCTTTCGAGAGAAACTTTTTCTTGTGAAAGGACCCGTTTTAGCAACAAACACTTTATGCTTGGATCTGAGATAGAAGGTTCACCCAACTGTTCTTAGGGTAATCTATGAAGATGCATTTGTCCGCTTTGGGTTCGAGCTCATTAGGTGAAAAGATTTTTCCATACAAGCGTCGCAGCCCCAAACATTAAGAAATGACAGCTTAGGTTTCTATCAAACCATAATTCACACGGTGTCATCTCAACGGATTTAGATGGTGCCCTATTTAAAGTGAATGTAGTTGTCTCTAATGCATAACCCCAAAACTATAATAGCAAAACGATAAGAGACATCATAGCCCGCACCATATCCAATAGAGTACTACTATGACGTTCGGACACACCATCACACTATGGTGTTCCAGGTGGCGTGAGTTGTGAAACGACTTTCACATTGTCTAAAGTTTTATGCCAAACTTGTAACTTAGATATTCACCTCCACGATCATATCGCAGACATTTTTATCTTCTTGTCACGATGATCTTAAACTTCACTCTGAATTTTCTTAAACTTTTCAAATGATTCAGACTTGTGTTTCATTAAGTAAACATACACTATATCTACTCAAATCATCAGTGAAGGTAAGAAAATAACGATATCCACCGCACGCTAGAAGACTCATTGGATTGCATACATTAACATGTATCATTTCCAATAAATCACTTGCCCGCTTCATCAATCCGGAAAACGGGGTCCTTAGTCATCTTGCCCAAGAGGCATGGTTCGCATGTCTCAACCGATTCGAAATCGAATGAGTCCAAAGATCCATCAACATGGAGTTTCTTCATGTGCTTTATACCAATATGACATTTAGCGGTAGTGCCACAAGTATGTGGTACTATCATTAGTAACTTTGTATCTTTTGACATCAATGTTATGAACATGTGTATTACTATGATCAAGATTCAACAAACCATTCTCACTGGGTGCATGACCATTGAAGGTATTATTCATGTAAACAGAATAACAATTATTCTCTAACTTAAATGAATAACCGTGTTGCAATAAACACGATCTGATCACGTTCATGCTCAATGCAAAACACCAAATAACATTTATTTAGGTTCGTTATTAATCCCTAAGGTAGAGAGAGCGTGCGATGTCGATCACATCAACCTTGGAAACATTTCCAACACACATCGTCACCTGACCCTTAGCTAGTCTCCATTTATTCCATAGCTTTTACTTCGAGTTACTAACATTTAGCAACCGAACCAGTATCCAATACCCAGGTGCTATTAGGAGTACTAGCAAGATACACATCAATAACACATATATCAAATACACTTGTGTCGACGTTGCCAGCCTTCTTATCTACCAAGTATCTAGGGTTGTTCCGCTTCAGCGACCGCTCACCTCATAATAGAAGCACTTAGTCTCAGGTTTGGGTTCAACTTTGGGTTGCTTCACTGGAGCAGCAACTGACTTGCCATCCATGAAGTTTCCCTCCTTGCCCTTGGGCTTCTCGAAACTAGTGGTTTTACTAACCATCAACACTTGATGCTCCTTCTTGATTTCTACCTTCGCGGTGTCAAACATTGCGAACAGCTCAGGGATTATTATTTCTATCCCTGGAATCTTATAGTTCATCACCAAGTTCTAGTAGCTTAGTGACAGTGACTTGGAGAACTATATCAATCACTATCTTATCTGGAAGATCAACTCCCACTCGATTCAAGCGATTGTAGCACCCAGACAATCTGAGCACATGCTTAACGATTGAGCTATTCTCCTTCATATTGCAGGCAAAGAATCTTGTTGGAGATCTCATATCCCATAACATGGGCACGATCCTGATTCTCAGCTCTTAGAACATCTCATATGTTCTGTGACGTTCAAAACGTTTTGGAGCCTCAACTCTAAGCCGTAATGCATGACACACTAAACTATCAAGTAGTCATCGGAATGTGCCTGTTAGATGTTCACAACATCTACAGACGATGCTAAAGGGGGTGACACACTGAGCGGTGCAGTAAGGACATAAGCCTTCTGTGCAGCAATGAGGACAATCCTCAGATCATGGACCCAGTCCGCAATATTGCTACCATCATCTTTCAACTCTATTTCTCTAGGAACATATAGAAATTCAAGGAAGCTACAACGTGAGCTAGTTTGAGGCGGGTTTGAGAGGTATGGTTGTAGATGCTCTTAGCAACAGCAACCTCCACTAAGGTGTTTGCGTGTGCTTTTTCTGGAGGAAAAAGTGGGATTCGGAGTTGGAGACAAAACTAGATACTCCATACTTAATAATGTCAAGAAACTGGTATAATCCACAAAATTTGGAGTAGGAGCAGATGAGACATTTGAAAAAAATTAAAGGACGGATGACAAAAAGATGCATATAATTCTTTTCCAAAATGGAGGATAACCCCTTTACTCTTCATTGACCGATGCACACAATCGTCTTTATTATGTTACTTGGAGAATGCATGTGCGTTGCAACGAGATATAAAACCTGCTCATATTAATGCGATTGTGTGAATAAATATTTATCAGACAATGTCCATGATTTATCTTATATTTTGATGAGAAAATTTGATTATAAGTATTAAAATAGAATTGGTTTAAAAGACAAGTAAATTAAGGAAATCAATTATTATATGCAAAAAGTTGGATAAAGAAATGGTGGCAAGAAAAGTGAAACATGAGACCTTACATCCTTTTCGAATACTCCCTCCGATCTTTATAGAGATTACACTATAGACTATATACAGATGTATATAGACATACTTTAGAGTGTGGGTTCACTCATTTTGCTTCGTATGTAATCCCTAATGAAATCTTTGAAAATACTTACATTTATGAATGGAGGGAGTAGTAGAGATGCAACAAAATCCTTCCAAAATAAATATATGAATCAACCCAAAGCCACCTTCAATATAAACATTGTCGCCATTCTTACAAGCTGGATGATGTGTCCTGGCCCCACATCAACACGCACTAGGTAATTCGGTGGCCTCACCAAGCTGCTTATCAGTTAGCTGGGAGAACTAACCGGTCTAGCCGACCCCTCAACGTGTATCACATGCACACGCTCTAAATCAGCCGCCGTCAATTTTCACCGTCTCATCTTCAGAAGTGAACAATTCATTGACCTTGTCAGACCCTTCTGTCGTTGACGCCACCATGACGCCAAACAACGCCACCCTCCTGTGTGTGCCCATCAACATGCTTCAGCACCGAGACCCCACTGCGCCACGTTGTTGCCGATGATAAAGATGCAACGCCACTCCACCTCTTGCCCCCTCCAGCTAGCATCTGCTACAAAATGATGCCCCTATGAGGAAGAACGGCACCGACAACACCATCATCGTTCAATTCGGGAGACCCAGATCTAGAGTTTTCCTTGGAGTAGCCCGAGTGAGTAAGGTGAACACCCAAGACGCCACCAGGACCCAAGCGAAGTTGTCCCCCACCCCCAAATCAAGTGCCGAAAACGATGCCTCCAAGGAGGTACGATGCCGTAGCGCCGCCGCGGCCCATTCATCCAGAACTAGGGATTCAGCCAGGCACATAGGACATTGGGGAGTAGAGGGAGTTGTACCTCGACGTTGCCACCAAGGAGGTAATGGCGCCACAAAGACACATATATTTATAATGTACGAAATTCAGCAAAGATTAACTAAATTGTATTTAAAGCTTAAAATCCATTTCCATGTTTATTTTATTGTAAGTCTTTACTTCCCCTATTATTTCTACAATATTTATGCCATTTGTGATTTCTGGTCTTCTCTAGAATATTCTATTTTCAATCTGTATTTCTACTTTTCCCATTTTATAATTTTCCTGATTTTTCTCACGTACATATGTTTTTTCCCAAAGAATATTTTCCTTAATTTAAATTTTGGTTCCTAATACTTTTGCTGTTAAATATAACATGTGGTCCTTCCTTCTTGCGGTACCGTTGCATTGACTCAGAGCAGTCAGCTACCTCCTAATTCAGATTGGAGACACTCCCCCGCTGCATATGAGCAGTGCTACCACAGTGTTGCTCAAATGCTTCAAGTTCAGTATGGAATCGTCAATGAAGCGGTCTGGAGCAGTTGCTATTGTAAAGTAGCAACCCAAAACTGAATTAACTCCAAAGGACCGCAGTGACGTGCTATCAGAGATTCAGAATTAGTTCACACGTACTCCTCAACTCTGCCGTAAAACTGGCTGGAGAAGCGGGTGACCATGGGGAATTGGGGGCTTGCAACAAACAAGGGCAGATCCTACCCCCTGACCCTGGGTTGTGCGACATGAATTGAAATCTTAACATGAAGCAAATATGAAGCTACAACACGAGTTCAATCACCTACCTTTTTATTCTACAGTCTTAACTGCCAAGCAAAGCATAACAAGCCAACAGGAGTTCGATCATATCTTCATTAAAAGCCAATTAAAAACAAAACATCACTGCTGTGCACTGTTACAGATAGCGCTAACTGAATGCAGCCTTTTTATTGTACGAGTCTTGATTGGACTGGGGAGATGAGGTGCTGCATTTCTGAAAGCATATGCCGAAAAAATAAATAGTCCATTATGAACAATGTGTTGTGCGGAAGCCTCCGTCTAATTCCAACATAGTACATTGGAGAGAACGAACCTTGGTTATCGGGAGCTGCAGCGGCACACAAATCAAAACGCGGCGCAGTTTTACTGAAGACCTGAAATTGGGAAACAAAAAGGGATAAATCAAACAATATGGTAGGTAATGAGCCTTTTCAGGGTAAGAGAACTAACTCCCGGTTGCTCAGATGAGTAGACCGGAGGCAAGGCATGTCAGAGCATATGTGTCATATATTTCAATGGTTGGACGTTTTGGATGGGCTTCTGCTGCGCGCCTCAGCAAAGTCTTGGCTGTCTCCTTCTCTTCATCGCTAGAATACTCATGCTGCATACTAACCATGACATGTTCGAGAGAAGGGAGGTGGCCCATGCCGCAGTCAACCACACCACTCGCGATCGACCGCGCACAGACCTGGAACCCAAGGCGCTGAACCCTTGGGAGAGCTCCAGGTGGGAAAAGGCAAGGCGGCATCAGAAACCCGAGGAAGATGCAACATCTCGCAGATGGGAATGCATCAGCCCTCACAACCAGCGTTCCCATAACGCCACTTGCACGCAGCCGCAGAAACCGAAGAGCAGGCAGCATCCCAATGACCTGAATGTCATCCCCTTGCAGTTCCTCCACTTCTATTTGCAGGCTGGAGAGGTGGCATTGAATTAACCCACTTTGGAAGTCTCGAGAACCACGAATTATCAAAGGCATCCAATGAGTCAAATCTACGGAGGTGTGGAGGGGGCACCCAGCTTTCACGCATGCGATCTATCAATCTGCCACCACGATCAATGTTTCTCATCCAAGAGTAGTTTCTCATCCCTCGCTGTATTATGAATGTCACTGAACTTTCCCTTGTTAAGCCCATAGAGTAAGTCCTTGAAAACTTTCTTGATATCTGGTTTCTGACCTACGGGGACAAAAGCTGCACAATCAAATTGGGCTTTGATCTTCTCATAGACTACTTTGGTGAGCGTTGTCTTGCCTAGCCCACCAACACCAACAATAGAGATCGTCTTCAATTGCTCCTTGGAACTCCCGTCCTCACAAATCAGTGTTTTGATAAGCTCATCCCTTGTGCGGTCAACGCCAACAAGCTCCCCTACATCTTTGTGCAGAGCTAACACACGAGGGTCAACGGTAGCACCATTACTAGTGCTACGCATGTCAAGCTCGTACCTTTCACGTAGGTCCGCCAACTCCTTGGCAAGATCTTGAGCTTCTTTGATGGCAGCAGAGACTTGATGAAGTGCTTTGCCCTTACGAAACAACTTGGTGGTCTTTTTGAGGAACTTGTTGACTCGATTCCTCATGTTCGTTGGCTTGCTGCTTGAACCCTCACCCACACGCGCCAGGAAGTCGTCAACAGCGTCTTCCATGTCGCAAGAGAGGTCTCTCACCTTGCCAGCCCAAATCCGAACCGCCTCCTGGAGCTGATCCGACGGCACCTTGCCAACTTGACGTAGTACGGCGTGCATCAATTCCAGCTCTGTAAGGAGTGATTGTACACCTTTTTTTTACTTGCTTCTCCAGGTTGTATTCTCCGACGAGCAGCTCACCGAGCTTACGGAGGACAGGGCTCAACGCCCCAGCAGCGACCTCCATATGTCAACCTTTATTTGTATTTGCTCTCGATCTATACACGGGTACGTATTTGGTGGTGGCCCCCGGCGAGCGTGGACAGCGTCGGCCAGTCGGCGGCCTGACGGGTGACAGGGTGTGGGCAGGTGCCGCTCCAGGACGTCCGCCGTTTGAAGCAGGGCCGTTGGATTTCCTCTGCGCCCCGCTGCTCTCTATCTCGTGTACAGGGGCGTGGTGTGAGACCCGGTTTCTCTCGAGACGAGAAATCACAAATCTAAGATTTTTTACATTGTTGATCGACTATGGAGCATGGATTATGTAATGCTGTCCTGGTTAATGAACTCCGACCGAGTCTGATTGGACTATTATCATGTTCATGTAATGTTGCCCTGGTTAATGAACGCCGACTGACCGTGATTCAGTGGTTGCCGTTTGAAGCTGTGGCCCTATTTTAGAGTTGTGACCCTATTCTCTGGGTTTATAAGACCCTTGTGCATTTCTAGATGATTGAAATATGTATTATCAAAAGAAGTATACCATGGAATTCTTACTCAGAAGAAGTTGTCAGTGATTTACTTTTTTGTGAGCTACTGCGGTGCTGCTCCCTCATTTCTCACACGGTGCTTCAAGTTCAGTGTGGAATGGTCAATGCAGCAACCTGACCAACACGAATGTCCACATTGCTTCGGCGTTCATCAACTCTCAGTAAAATCATAAGTACATTCTTGTTAGATCAGCACAAAAAGCAGAACCTCAGTATGATCAGGTTCCAATGTTTCTTCAGGTTTCTAACATATTCAGTTATTCACATACATGAATGAATACATGCTGCTTACTTCAGGTTGTCAACATTTTAAGTAAAATACACACCATACCCTGCCTAACATCGGTGTTCTGTTTTTCGATGCACATCGTCCCACAAAGTATTAGCTGCGTAGTCTCTGCACTCAAAGATAAGATGATGCACGGGTTCAGTTTCAGTACACTAGCAACATTCAGGTGATTTTGGTATTCCCTTTCTCCTTAGGGCGCGCTTGGTATAGGTGTATTTCAATACAGGGGTGTAAAATTCACAAGTGTATCTTACTGGACATGAGTGTTTTTCGGCTGGAAATTAAACCGGTGGGTGGAGGTGTATTTGTTTTACACGTGTATTCTGCAGCAAAACGTTAATCCAAGAGGGGCCTTAGGTCTGAGACTGTAGCCACACAAAAAACGGGATCCTGACAGCAATTTTGAGCCACAGGCCCGGCCAAACTTAAAGAAGTTTGACTTAGGATAAATCGAGATGACCGATTAATTTAGAACGGAAATTTGGAACAGAGGGGATGCATCAGCACTAGTAGAGAACGGGGTAAATTTCTCTGTAGTTTCCCGAGCTGGATGGATTAGCCATCATCAGCTTGGAGAATACCACCAAGCATGAACCCCAGGCCCGCAAGCCCAAGCATGAACGTTTTTGGCTCCATCTATCACGAGCTTGAGACAATAGTTGCAGCAAGAAGAGAAAACTTAACGAACAAAACATGAGAAGAAAATCTGGAGCTACAGCAGGAGCAGACAATCAGCTAGTACCTTTTTATTGAACGAGCCTTGACTGAGTAAGCTCCAAGTTCAAGCAAAGTAAAACAAGCCAAGAGGAGTTCAATCAACTCTTCACTAATAAGCCAATAAAAACAAAACAACACTGCATGTGAACAAGCAAATTAAGAGACTAAAACGTAGATGTAGTACTGTTACAAACAGTGCCAACTGAATGCAACCTTTTATTATTGTATTGAGTCTTGACTGAATAAAGGAAATAAGGGTGCTGCATTTCTGCAAGCATATGCAGAAAGAATTAGTAGTTCATCAAGAACAACGTGCGCAAGCCTCCGTCTAGCAGAAGACAGAATCCGAACATACGTTGGAGAGAATGGGCCTTAGTTACTGAGAGCTGCAGCGGCACACGAATCAAACGAGACACTCCATTTCTGCGGCGGCACAGTGAAGTGTTTGTTGCCCATCGAAATGTTGGAACAGTGTCCGCGGCAATTGATGGAATTACTAGCCCCTGACTCTAGGATAACATTTGAGGCCTGAAATTGGGAAACAAAAAAGAGGGATAAGTCAAACAATATGGCAATGAGCGTACTTAGGCAAAGAGAATTCATGGTTGCTCAGACGAGTCGAAATCACCTCTGAATTCAATGGTGGGACGTTTTGGATGGGCTTCTGCTGCGCGCATCAGCCAAGCCTTGGCTGTCTCTGTCTCTTCATCACTGGAATTATCATCCTGCACATAAAACTTGACGTGCTCGAGAGAAGGGAGGTGGCCCATGCCGCAGTCAACCTCACCACTCGCGATGGACCTTGCAGAGACCTGGAACTCAAGGTGCTGAACACTTGGCATAGCTCCAGGTGGGAAAAGACCTGGAACCAAAGGCGTGCAAACCCCTTGGAATATGCAGCATCTGGCGGATGGGAATGCATCGGCCCTCACAGCCAACGTTCCCGTTAAGCGACCTGCACCCAGCCGCAAAAACCGAAGAGCAGGCAGCATCCCAATGATCTGAATGTCGTCCCCTTGAAGTTCTACCACCTTCATGGTCAGGCTGGAGAGGCGGGGAAGCGATGTTGAATTAACCCACTTAGGAATTCTCGGGAACGCATATAGGACACTATATGCATCCAAACTACGGAGGTGTGGAGGGGGCACCCAGCTTTCACGCATGCGATCTAACAGAAATCTGTCACCCAACCCTATACACAGATTTTGCAATTTGTGAAGGTTGCCTAAAGACTCGATTAATATAGCAATCAGATCCTTGTCCATGCTATACCAGTTAATTTTGAGTGTCCTAACCTCTGTCAGTTGGCTCAGCTCTTTCACAATGTGAGGAGATGAGGTTAAGTCTACTTCCTGCAGCACTTCGAGGGACGTCAAGTTTCCCATTCCAGTTGGCAGTCTCACGCCAACATCGACATATAGGCATATCAAATTTCTTAGCTGAACAACACTTGCAGGTAGTTCTCTTATACTAGTTTTCTGTATGTCCAGCGTCTGCAAAAGCTGTAATTTGCCTATATCCACGGGGAGTTCATGAATCCTTGCTTTCTTTAGCCCTAGGCACCTTAGGTGAATTAAATTCCCGACATAATTGAGGCCGCTAGAGGTACTTATATAGCCGCCACAATTTCCAAGATAAATTCCCGACATAATTGAGGCCGCTAGAGGTACTTATATAGCCGCCACAATTTCCAAGATCGAGCACACGTAAAAATTGGAAGCTTAAGAGAGATGGCCACATAAGAAAAGCAAAGGGATAGAAAAACATCAAAGGTCCTCAATTTTGTCAGGCTAGTGCTATCAAACTGACGGTTGCCATGCGCGCGCACTCACGCATGCACGCATAGTGATCTGATTTTGGTTGGTCACAGAGTGAAAATAAGATCTGAGGGATGCTAAACTCTGACAACTGAACATAGTTATTTTCTCTTTGTTTTATTTTGTTCTTAATCTTTTTTTCAAGGTGTACATATTTTAACTTTTTTACTATACTACAATTTTCCTATTATTTGTGCGTCAGAAAAAAAATAGCAACAAGACATGAGAACAGATGTACCAAAAGCTGGCCCTCTTCTTACTCTCGATCCACACAAACACACGGCTGTAATGGGAACAAATGCATCACCTGCCACTCAAGGACAACTCTCAATCAAGAGCAGAAGCTGAAGAAGAGCAGCCCGAACACTGAACAACAACTCTCCACCTCCAGTGAGCAATGCCCTCAGTGAGCAGATCGAACCCTGCACATCATGGATCCATATCAGAACCACAAAGAATGGAAAAAGGAAGAGAGCAAAGACCTTTTACATCATGAATGCTGTGCACTGACTAGATCGAAAGAAAGAGGCTGAACTGAATGTATAGATTATTGAACAGCAGAGTAGGGAGAGTACCTTTGGCGCCGTCGCCGTCGCCGATTGGGAGGAGACCACCGTAGTCGCCGCAGAGAGCCAGAGACCAAGGAAAGAGGCAGTGTTCTGATAGAGCAAGTATTGTGGATCCGGGCCGGGGAGACTTGAAGTCGTCTCGTCTCGTGTGTCCAGAACGCTTTTGCTTGCACATTCACTCAGCGGTTGATGTGGGTAGGCAGCTGCCTTCAATTTGAACAGAGGTATGGAGTATCTACCAGTTAATTTTTTTTAGATGAGTATATCTACCAGTTGATAGTACCAACCAAACAAAACAGAACTGGGGCATAAGTTGGAAACAGAGGTGTACAGGGCCAGCATTTGTCAACAAAAAGCTAGGGAATTTAGAATAGTAAAATAAGTAAAAGTAGAAAACTAGGAGACAAACAAATATATTCCAAAGTTGATCATATCCAGAAACCGTAGAATCCGGCCTTTCAAAATTCAGAAACCATAGAATCCAAAAAATATGGAGAAGGGGTAGATTAGAAGCATTGTGAGAAGGGGTAGATCAGAAATATCTATGCCATTTGTGGTTTCTAGTCTTTTCAAGAATAGACTATTTTCTATCTGTTTTTTGTTCTGTTTTATACTTCTCCTTATTTCTCAATAGAGTTTTTCACATACATATTTCTTTCCAAAAAAGCTGACCCCCCCCCCCCCACCCTAATTTAAGTTTGATTTCCTTAACTACTTATGTTATAAAAAAAAACTGTGGTCCTCCACCCTTCTATCCGGACCATTGCACTACAGTGCTGCTCAACACTGTGGCCAGCTAGTACTACAGTGCTGCTCAGAGTAGCTCAGAATTCAGACTGCATTCACTCCCTTGCATGTGAGCTACTGCGGTGCTGCTCCCTTCTTCTCACACGATGCTTCAAGTTCAGTGTGTAATGGTCAATGGAGCAAACATGACCAACACGAATGTTCACATTGCTTCAGCATGCACCAACTCTCTCAATACCACCATAAGTTCATTCTTGTTAGATCAATAATGATCAGGCTTCAGTGTTTTTTCAGGTTTTCAACATATTCACATGCATGTGCTGTACAACTGTTCGCTGCTCCCTCATTTCTCACACAATGGTTCAAGCTCAGCACTGTCATAAGTCCATTCCTCTTGGATCAACAACGTGATCAGGCATTCAGGCTTCAGTGTTATATGCTGCTTACTTAAGCTGTCAACGTTTTTAGCAACATACAGACCATACACTGTTTATTCATTCTGTCACCTTTACAGAGCCCATCCGTCAGTGTTGTGTTTTTTCATGCACATAAAGTATTAGCTATTATGCACTCAAAGAACAGTTGATGCACAGATTCAATCTCAGTACAATGGCAACATTCAAGTGGTTATGTTATTCTCCTTCTCGGTAATCCCTAGTCATGATTTTTATTCCGAGACAAAGGCCACGTAAGAAACTGGATACTGGGGACAAATTGAGGGAAAGACTCGGTCAAACTTAAAAAGGTTCAACTTAGACTTCGATAAATTTGGAATGGAAATTTGGAACTCAGTGGGCAATCATCAGTTTTGCACTTATCTACATGTAAGCGTGCATTTCCAGCACGACCTCTCAACAATATTAGCATGACAACCAATAGTGGTATGGTATCCACCATCGCCATGAACAGTTGACACCAATCTGTGGCCTAATACACATAATACCATTTGCTTCCAACACAAGTCGAGACAATCATTGAAAAATACCTCCTGTAGTCCTGTTACTTCTTTTTTTCCCTTTCATTTTCAGTTTGTGGCAGCACCTGCCTCTATATCTGATGTGCGAACCGTCTGCAACAAAATGTACCTGTAGATCTGCAGCACAAATATATTTCTTCGTTAGAGATGAAGAACATATACATGCATGGAAGCAACAGGCTGATAAGCAGTTAACCTTCAGTAACCAATTTAGGCCTTAGTGTACCTTCGAGTACTGGCAAAACCTTTGTGTTGGTTAGGAAAAGCTGGGAAGCACATGTTGCTCAAAAGTTTACCGATAGAACTAACCTAACCGTGGCGAATGTCAGCATTCCAGGAGCAAATCTCACAGGCTGGAGGGCAGGCATGTCTTCTTCATGCTGTCTGCGACGTGGGCGATCACACCGGCACTAGCGTTGCAGAGCCACTCATTCTTGACCTGCATTGATACGTACCATGTATTTTGAAGAAGATGTATTCGAGCAGAAAAATGTAGGTCCACAGGGGACTCTTGAGGGTGCACATCTACATACATGCATATTGTTGTGAGCAGAGTAAGGCCACAGTGAACTCCGCCTATGTTGTCTCAACGTAGCCGGTCCCAAGCCCGGGTAAAGGAGGAGGGTTGTGATAGGCTTGGTGAGCCAACGTGAAAACCCAGCCACTCTTATGGAGATGAAACCCAAAAGATTTTCGTTGGGGCGTAACCCTCTCAGCGACGCGCCACATCGGAACCCGGGTGTGGTGGATAATGGGCAAGGGCCGGGCCGTCACCCCCCAGGTGGCGCGCCGTATCGTGATCTGGATACGGTCGCAAGTGAGCGAGGATCGGGTCGTCGCATCCTTAGTGGCGCGCTACATCGGCGCCCGGGTGTAGTGGAAAATGAGCGAGGGTCTTCACATTTGACTCGACGAGTGCGAAGGGTAAGGAAGCTAGCCGAGCCTAGGAGGATTCGATTAGGTAGCTGGAACGTAGGGTCTCTGACAGGTAAGCTTCGGGAGGTAGTTGATACAGCGGTGAGGAGAGGCATTGGTATCCTTTGCGTCCAAGAGACCAAATGGAGGGGACAGAAGGCGAAGGAGGTGGAGGGTACCGGCTTCAAGCTGTGGTACACGGGGACGGTTGCAAACAGAAATGGAGTAGGCATCTTGATCAGCAAGAGCCTCAAGGATGGAGTGGTAGACGTCAAGAGACGTGGGGACCGGATTATCCTAGTCAAGCTGGTAGTTGGGGACTTAGTCCTCAACGTTATCAGCGCATATGCCCCACAAGTAGGCCACAATGAGAACACCAAGAGGGAGTTCTGGGAAGGCCTGGAGGACTTGGTTAGAAGTGTACCGATCGGCGAGAGGCTCTTCATAGGAGGAGACCTCAATGGCCACGTGGGCACATCTAACACATGTTTTGAAGGGGTGCATGGGGGTTTTGGCTATGGCATCAGGAATCAAGAAGGAGAAGATGTCTTAAGCTTTGCGTTAGCCTACGACATGATCGTAGCTAACACCTTCTTTAAGAAGAGAGAATCACATCTAGTGACTTACAGTAGTGGGCAGCACTCTAGCCAGATTGATTTCATCCTCTTGAGAAGAGAAGACAGGCGTGCATGCCTAGACTGTAAGGTGATACCTGGAGAGAGTGTTGTCCCCCAGCATAAGCTTGTGGTTGCTGACCTCCGCTTTCGGATTCGTGTCCAGCGGGACAAGCGTGCCAAAGTTGCTAGAACGAAGTGGTGGAAGCTCAAGGGGGAGGTAGCTCAGGTGTTCAAGGAGAGGGTCATTAAGGAGGGCCCTTGGGAGGAAGGAGGTGATGCAGACAACATGTGGTTGAAGATGGCGACTTGCATTCGTAAGGTGGCCTCAGAGGAGTTTGGAGTGTCCAGGGGAAGTAGAAGAGAAGCTAAAGATACCTGGTGGTGGAATGATGTTGTCCAGAAGGCAATCAAGGAGAAGAAAGATTGTTTCAGACGCCTATATCTGGATAGGAGTGCAGACAACATAGAGAAGTACCAGATGGCAAAGAAGGCCGCAAAGCGAGCTGTGAGTGAAGCAAGGGGTCGGGCGTATGAGGACCTCTACCAAAGGTTAGACACGAAGGAAGGCAAAATGGACATCTATAAGATGGCCAAGAGCCGAGAGAGGAAGACGATGGATGTTGACCAAATCAAGTGCATCAAGGACGAAGCAGATCAACTCCTGGTGAAGAACGAGGAGATTAAGCATAGATGGCGGGAGTACTTTGACAAGTTGTTCAATGGGGAGAGTGAGAGCTCTACCATTGACCTGGATGACTCCTTGGATGATACTAGCAGGCGTTTTGTGAGGCGAATCCAGGAGTCGGAGGTCAATGAGGCTTTAAAGAGGATGAAAGGAGGCAAGGCGATGGGCCCCGATTGTATCCCCATTGAGGTGTGGAGAGGCCTCGGGGACATAGCGATAGTATGGCTAACGAAACTTTTCAACCTCATTTTTCGGGCAAACAAGATGCCAGAAGAATGGAGACGGAGTATATTAGTACCAATCTTCAAGAACAAGGGGAATGTTCAGAGTTGTACTAATTACCATGGAATTAAGCTGATGAGCCATACAATGAAGCTATGGGAGAGAGTCATTGAGCACCGTGTAAGAAGAATGACAAGCGTGACCAAAAATCAGTTTGGTTTCATGCCTGGGAGATCGACCATGGAAGCCATTTTCTTGGTACGACAACTTATGGAGAGATATAGGGAGCAAAAGAAGGACCTACATATGGTGTTCATTGACTTGGAGAAGGCCTATGATAAGATTCCGCGGAATGTTATGTGGTGGGCCTTGGAGAAACACAAAGTCCCAACAAAGTACATTACCCTCATCAAGGACATGTATGATAATGTTGTGACAAGTGTTCGAACAAGTGATGGCGACACTAACGACTTCCCCATTAAGATAGGACTGCATCAAGGGTCAGCTTTGAGCCCTTATCTTTTTGCCTTGGTGATGGATGAGGTCACAAGGGATATACAAGGAGATATCCCATGGTGTATGCTCTTTGCGGACGATGTGGTGCTAGTCGATGAGAGCCGGACGGGGGTCAACAGGAAGTTGGAGTTATGGAGGCAAACCTTGGAATCGAAAGGTTTTAGACTTAGTAGGACTAAAACTGAGTACATGAGGTGCGCTTTCAGTACTACTAGGAACGAGGAGGGGGAGGATGTTAGCCTTGATGGGCAAGTGGTGCCTCAGAAGGACACCTTTCGATATTTGGGATCAATGTTGCAGAAGGATTGGGATATCGATGAAGATGTGAACCATCGAATTAAAGCCGGATGGATGAAGTGGCGCCAAGCTTCTGGCATTCTTTGTGACAAGAGGGTGCCACAAAAGCTAAAAGGCAAGTTCTATAGGACGGCAGTTCGACCCGCAATGTTGTATGGCGCTGAGTGTTGGCCGACTAAAAGGCGACATGTGCAACAGTTAGGTGTGGCAGAGATGCGCATGTTGAGATGGATGTGTGGCCACACAAGGAAGGACCGCATTCGGAATGATGATATACGAGATAAAGTTGGGGTAGCGCCAATTGAAGAGAAGCTTGTCCAACATCGTCTGAGATGGTTTGGGCATATTCAGCGCAGGCCTCCAGAAGCCCCAGTGCACAACGGACGGCTTAAGCATGCTGATAATGTCAAAAGAGGCCGGGGTAGACCGAACTTGACATGGGAAGAGTCCGTAAAGAGAGATCTGAAGGACTGGAGCATCACCAAAGAACTAGCCATGGACAGGGGTGCGTGGAAGCTTGCTATCCATGTGCCAGAACCATGAGTTGGTCGCGAGATCTTATGGGTTTCACCTCTAGCCTACCCCAACTTGTTTGGGACTAAAGGCTTTGTTGTTGTTGTTGTTAGAGTAAGGCCACAGTGATGCATGGAAGTTGACATCTACTTTCTTCCAACCCACTCTCTACAACCCATGAGTCACCTCCTCTGTTTTGGAACAAAGAACTGATTTTCATATGTGCAAAAGGGAAGAAATCTACTACATAGAGTTAAAATACACACATACCAGCAGAAATCATCACCTAGCCTCTTTTTCAGCACTGCGTCCCGATATGTCCAGTCACTGGAGCTATATTCGAAGAAGAACAAGGGAAAATGATCAGTAAAAACAGCAATAAGTACAGATTGACTAAACTGTTGTTGAGTAAATGTGTCAAACATAAATATACCTTTAGCATTTTTCAAAGCTTTAACTATTGTTTTCTTTTTTTCAAATACGGGTGTGTATTTTGAGTTTTAACAGTTAAGTGTAGATGTATGCCATACGATTTACTCATCAAAGTTCAGATATACACTTCGGAAAGTTTGGGTGCATCTTAAAATCCACGAAAAGGTAAATCAAAGAGATCAACCGGCAACAACACTACCATCAATGAGCAAGGGGGTTGTTCTGAATTGTAATTTCATACCAATCAAGCCAAAATCCAGGCCAAGTCGAAAGGAAATATGTAGCCAGTAACAATGAAATTAAGCTCTCGAGAAAGAGGAGCAATGGAATTAATGTGTTTTCTATATGCAGCTCCTCCTATTTTTATTGCTGATTGGCTATTACCTTGCCATGATACCATGAACCAGGACAATGAGATGTCCAGGTCCTTGATTGCGGTTGGATGCTTCCATGGACGAACGCGATGCAGGACAGCCCCTGCTGGTAGACAATGGGTGGGAACGAAGGAACTTCGTGGTGCTCAATCCTGCATAAGCACAAAACAGTGCCACACTTCACTAAACAGTGAGGAGTAAATATGTTTAGTGAAATACTTCTCCTCCAATTAATAGGCCCCGAGCATCGACTTCACTCATTCAGACGAAGTGAATAGAAGTTGGCACACCACCATCTGCGAAACTGGGTTGGGTCCCTATATGTTGAAGATTGCTAACGAATGACATTTGAGTGACATGCATACAAGAATTCACACACACCACCCTTTCCATATGCAGAGATGTTGTATCCATATATGTTGGGTCAGTCCATATATATGTTGACGATTGCTAACGAATGCCAAATTAGTTGAGTCACATATAAGAATTCAGACACGCCACCCTTTCCATTGGCAGAAATGCTGTGTGTACTACAGGCACATTCCTAGTTCAGCAAAAATAAATTCCAGCCATATCCGCATGTCACTTCATCTAGGAAAATAATTTAGTCCCTTATCTCTACGCTCACGCAGAACAAACTATCCAATCCCATCAAACCAGCAGGCATCAGAGATGCTATATGTATTCCAGGCAAAATTCAGTACCAGCAGCTTATCCTAACCGCGACCCCAATTTCCTGTTTTTCCCCATTCCAACCAACGCTGTGGCATCCAACGCTACGGCAGGAACCGAGATGGAGCTGTATAAGAAACGGATCCTGAGAGCGGAATATACCTGATGGGTCGCTGGTGCCGCTGCGGGAACGGGCGTGGCCGGGAGGGGAGGGGAGGGGAGGGGCGGAGCCGCGGAGGTGGCGGCAGATGTAGGAGCGGTGGTGGTGGCGGGGAGAGCGAAGCGCGGACGCGTAAGCGGAAGTTATCGCCGCCGGCGCGAATCGAGGGAGTGCGGCGGCCGACGAAAGACTGACGCGCGCGCGGACGACGCGGCGATTTCGGCGTGCTTGGTGGGATTCGGCGTCGCCGTCGGCCGTTAGATTCGCCGCGGACGGACGGCGGTTCAAAGGGCTCTCCATCGGTCGGTCGCACGGGGTGAGCTCGTGTTGTTTGGACCGCAATAAATTATGATAATTTGAATATGTTTGGATGTCGGATTATATAAACTGTAATATAAGTTTTTATATTGCATAATGACCTATCTGTCCTGTACGCGTGTCGAGGAGAAAAAAGAGAAGGATGACGGTGTCAGAAATTAGTAATTATCTCAAACTTTACAAGGATAATGGGTCATTAGCAATCCATAATCTGGTTTTATCTGGGATAGAGTAGATTGTGAGGTTATAATAATCTGTCCATCTAGTTTTTATAATCTACAACATAATTTGTCCTGTTTGGAGACAGTATAGATTATAAAAATTGGATTATCATAATGAGTGGTTCCAAATAGGGCCTAATATAAGAGTGTTTAGGTTACTAAAGTAGTATTCTAAACGCTATTATATTAATTTACGGAGGGAGTATTCTTTTTTTTGGAAAATCGTTTCAATGAAAGTACCGATTACAACACAGAGGCACAACCAACCAACCTGTGTGTTGGATGCTTAGACAGACTATAATATCCTTAGTTTATCAGGGTTCAAGTCTTAATGCTCGCATTTATTCTTAGATTTATTTTATATTTTTCGAGGATGCGCATTCAATCAAAGAAGACTATACCTGGCCAAAAATCAGGCCGGGCCTAAAAAAGCCCGCGATACAAAACTCAGGGCCAGGCCCGGCCCGACGAACCTTGATAATCCGTGTTAATGAGATACCAAAGCGTGAAGCTGTCAAACACAGGGTTTGATCTCTGATGGGCTAGGTTGATTATCTGGACAAACGACTATTCTTTGTGGAATACAACTCAAACAGAACTCTTATGTATGTCACACATAATTTTGGTTTTGTTTATTGACTCTTATTTTCTGTTGAATTTAGCACTGATTGACATAAATATATATTTATCTTTGATAGTAACAAATGAAAAAGTAAAGAGTTGGATTCTTTTGTTGCGGTTATCTCAATTATAAAGAAGAAAATGAAAGGACAATATGTGTACAATTGAATTTCAAGCATTCTGTTTCAAAAAATAAGATGTGAAGTCTTGCTTCACAATAAGATGGTCTTTTCATGGGATTGAGGTGATTGATCATCCAAAGAAAGAGATCACCGAGTCCACTCCACTCTAGGAGTCATGCACCGGCTGATTCAATTTGCGTTGACGTAGAAACCTCACTAAGCGCTGAGATAGGTTAATAGCACATCCCTAGCTCATCGGTATGGTCTCAAACAGAAATAGAGAGAGACAGGGAACGACTCTTACGTGTCCAAAAAACAAGATTGAATGCCTCAATGAAAAGATGGAGAGAAGACGAATCTTTCAGCAACAACCTTTATTTTGTTTCCGCTGCCTCCAACAACGGGAGAACCATCTTAATGTAAGTTCGTTAGGAATGAAGCCCTCTGTTTGTCAAACATAAATACTACTAGATTCATTGTGGTGTTTAAAGGAGATTGCGCAGATGAAAATGGAGCAAGAAAACTATCATTCGACTTGTCTTCGCCTCATCTATAACGACAATGCCAGATTGGACACAAAGGTAGTAGTAATCTAGGTTCAATGTCACATAAATCGACTAGTAGATTCCTTCTCGAAGAGGCCAAAACAACCGCCAAGATGTGAGATAGACATATCTCATGAGCACAAACATTTCTCCAAAGAAACTCTTTGACACTTCTTACTCTTTGATTATGTCTTGGGTTAGGTTGAGTTGGTTGAGCGGACACCTAGTCGGGTGGACATTTGAATTTGAAAAATCTAATCATAATCTAAACTAAATTTATGTAGTTTTATAAATTAGAACAATCATGATAACAATAACATTTTAGTCGACATATAAGTATGTCTCTACCGATATTCACAATATTCAGATAAATATCTTCTTATTTCTTTATACTCACATGAATCCTTAGTTATTTGTCAAATGACCAAGATTTATTTCGGCAAAGTTGAATATATGTATGTTCTGGTGTGGTCCTTTTATTGTTTCGCCGGTCCATTCAAAAGTCCATTTTTTTTGCAACAAGTAGCCAAGTCTATTGTAAAGGTTCATTAGAATTAAGAAGTACAAAACATCATAAACATAATAAAATTACATCTAGGACCCCGAACCGTCGAACAAGCACCGCCGCCATTAGAACAATCATTTGTGGCCGCACCACTACCAAAGCCGGCTTGACCCTTAATGATGACAATTTTGGAATAGGTTTAGGGTTTTTCGTGGGACAATGCCTCTCCACGTCTTACTATATATAATGATTAGCACATACAATTACATACGTGCAAAATACGTGTACATGAGATGCTAGACCTTTTTTTTTAAATAAACCAACCTTTATTCATTTGAAAATAGCATTACATCCTCCGTGAGGAGTTTACAATTTCACAAACAGGCTCCTTAAACCAATGTGGAGTGAAAGAAAATTTTGCTAATCTAGCTAGTTCATGAGCTACTTTATTTGCTTTTCTATTACAGTGTTCGAACCTCGAACTAATAAAATCGCAAGCATAATGGTGATAAAATCATCGTAAATGGCTGCCGCTGCTCCCGCCAACCGTCCTCCATCCTACATAGTTTGAATCACCTCAAGATTATCTGAATTAATGATGAGGCGGTTACAGCCCGTCCTGTGTGCTAGAGCTAGACCAAACTTGAGGGCAAGAGCTTCCGCCGTTAGAACATCCGCACAATAGTCAATCTTCCCATTTCCTCCCACAATGAACCTGCCTTTATCATCTCGTAGAACCACCCCATCGTTCCCTTAAGTAGGTCATGATCGAAAGAAGCGTCAACATTAAGTTTAACAAAACCCTTGGGGGGACAAGACCAGCCCCCCTTTTTCATAGACACCTTTGTGGATGATGCATTAACGTAGTTTGACGTAAGGGCTAGCTAGGATCGCCATGGAGATCTGTAACGCATTCTGTGATGCCTCCTTATATACTATTTTCCGTCTCTCCCACCACAAGTACCACGCTGTAATAGCTATCATTTAACGCACATCGCGATGGCCCAAAATACACATTTCTTGGTCTAGCATAAGCAAAAGATAAGATAAAATCTCTTCTCCAGCGCGATCAATTTTGCACGCCCTAGTAATAATATCATCCATCACTAACCTCTTCCAAACCTCCTTGGCTTTACTACATAGGAATAACATATGTTTTGTATCTTCTATACCTTCTGAACAAACAGGACAAATTGGCGAAATCTTCATATGTCTATTTGCCAGAGTAACTCGACATGGGAGTGTGTTGTGAAGGGTACGCCAAATAAAGATTTTTTACTTTTGCTGGGCAAGACAAATTCCAAATCTTCCTCCAAATAGGATTAGTTGTTGCTCGTCCCGTTCCATTGGAGTATCTTAATTTGTTCCCATACTGGTAATCCCACTCCACAGAATAGGCAGATCAAACTGAGAATCTACCATTCTTCGTGTAGCTCCACGCAATGAAGTCAGGCATATCAAATTGTGGGAGTGGAATTGAAAGAATCCGTTGTGCGTCAACGGGCCAGACTATTTGTCTAATGAGATCTTCATCCCAGCTGTTCAGGACAGGGTTAATTAGGTCACATACCTTGGTCAAGAGTTGTCCCCCTTTAGGTGTCACTATTTTCCTTGTGGCACAATTGGGAATCCAAGCATCCTCCCAAATATTAATGTTTTACTCATTCCCCACATGCCAAATATATCCAAGTTTTAAAGATTCTGTACTTGCCATAATACTTTGCCAAGTAAAAGAAGATCCTTTTCTAAGCTTTGTGTTCAGTAAGTCCCCATCTGGATAGTACTTAGCTCTAAGGATAGTAGCGCACAAAGAGTCGGGATCATCAATTAGACGCCGCGCCTGTTTGGCTAGTAAAGCTAAATTAAAAGAGTGAATATCCTGAAACCCCATCCCTCCTTGATTATTAGGAACACACATTTTCCACCAGGCCATCCAGTGCATTCTCCTCTGGTTCTCCTCGTCTCCCCACCAGAAATGCGCTATCGCATCAATGATTCCTTTACAATTTTTTTAGGAATTTTAAAGACCGACATTGCATATGTAGGTATGGCTTGGACAACCGCCTTGAGCAGGATTTCGTTACCCCCAGCTGACAGTAGTTTTTCCTTCCAACCGCTAATTTTCTTAACGATGCGTTCAATCAGAAATTGGAAGCATTCCCTTTTATCTAGCCCCACGATTGCTGACAGACCCAAATATTTATCATTGAGAGCCTCGGTCATTATATTCAGAGTTATACATATTTCCCCTCTAGTATCCACATTCGTGTTTGGGCTAAAAAATATACTGAATTTGTCAACGCTTACCAATTGTCCAGACGTCGCACAGTATAAGTCTAGTGCCGTCTTCAACGCAACCACCCTATTTTGGTTGGCTTTCATCAGAATCAATGAGTCATCCGCAAAGAGTAGGTTTGTGATAGCCGGTGCATTCCTACAAACTTTGACTCCAGAAATATTTCCATTTTCATCTGCCTGAGTGAGTAAGGCGTTCAGACCCTCTGTACATAATAAGAATAGGTATGGTGACAGCGGGTCTCCTTGCCTCAGATCCCTAGTAGGCTTAAAACTCTCACTTTCTTCACCATTAATTCTAACCGTGTATTCGACAATTGAGACGCATTGCATAATGAGGTTCACCCAATCTTGACAGAAACCCAATCTTAATAAAATCTCCTTCAAAAAAGACCATTCAACTCTGTCATAAGCTTTATGCATATCTAGCTTGATAGCGCATAGACCTTCTCTACCTTCCCTTTTGTTCTTGATAGTATGGAAACACTCATAAGCCACTAAAATGTTATCCGTTATCAGCCTACCAGGCACGAATGCACTCTGGGTCGGACTAATAATCTCTGGTAAAAAAGCCTTTAACCTTGAGGCCACCATTTTTGCAATAACTTTATATACGACATTGCATAAGCTGACGGGTCTGAATTGGGTTACCTTTGTTGGGTTATTAATCTTTGGAATCATCATGATCGCCGTATCATTCCATCCTGCCGGTATAGTACATGTATTGATTGCTTGCAATACTTATTCAGTTAGATCGTCCCCTAACATCGGCAAAAACCTTTTATAGAAAATTACATGGAGTCCATCTAGCCCTGGAGCTTTTAGATCCTCGATCTCAAATATAGCTTTACGAATGTCTTCGGCTGTATATGGGGCGCACAATATGTTATTCATTTCAGTGGATACCTTTCTACGGACAAGGGATAGGACTTCTTGATTCAGACTCTACACTTCTGACGTGAATAGTTTGAAAAAATAATTCGTGACGTGATCTTTCAGCTCCTTATCATCTCTCCAGACCCCCGAATCATCTAATAGCCTCTTAATAATATTTCTTTTTTTCTTGGCTATGGCTGCATTGTGAAAAAAAGAGGTATTACGATCCCCGTGCATCAACCAGTTTGCACGACCTCTTTGTAGCCAAAAGATCTCCTCTTGATCCAGTAGGTTCTCTATTAGCACGATGATTTCCTTTTGACGACAACAAGATTCCGTACTGAGAGGGCCACGTCTCAATTTCTCCAACTCCTTCTTTAATTTATTTATTCTCCGCTTGGGGCCTTTGAGAGTTTCCTTCTCCCAAGAGTGGAGATCAGCATGCACAACTCTCGTTCGATCCGCAAGAGAGGGGCCAATACCTACTAGTTTTTCTTTTTCCCACGACGCCTTTACAATTTCAGTTATTGTCTCCTCCTTTAGCCATCTTGCTTCAAATTGTTTCACACGCCACTTGGCCGTCTGGAGATATTTGCATCCAAGCAATACATATCCAGGACCAGCGACCGATGATCAGAGTGAATATGTTCTTCATTGATTACAGCCGCTCGAGGAAACTTATGTGCCCAGCCTATATTGCAAACTGCATGATCAAGGAGCTCGCGGATATCACCTCTTCTCCAAGTGAAAGTGTCACCTATATAACCTAAGTCCTCTAATCCACATTCCATGAGACATTTACGAAATTCTCTCATCACCCCATTTGGTCTCGCATTGCCGCCGTCTTTTTTCGAAGAGAATAAAATTTCATTAAAATCCCCCAAAATAACCCAAGGGTGATCACCCTTACTATGCAAGTTACGAATTGTGTTCCAAGATAAATTGCATTCTTTCCGGTTCGGGTAACCATAAAAACCCGTGAATCTCCATTGTACAATATTTTCATGTATAAACAGAACGTCAATGAAATGGGACGATACATAGTTCAACTCAACTTTATTCGACTTTTGATAGAATAGTACAAGGCCACCGGCCCGACCATCGCTCTCCACTACAAACATAGACTCAAAATTAAGGATACGGCGCAGCTCATTGGCTTTACATTTATTGAGATGAGATTCGGAAAGGAAAATTAAATCTGCCCTTGTTCGCTCCTGGAGATCCAAGAGCTCGCAAACTGCCGTGTGGGAGAGCATACCACGGCAGTTCCATCCGAGTATTTTCATTTGGCCTGACATACCTCCTCATCGGAGGCCGCCGATGCGTCATTTTCACCTTTCTCCTCACCAACCGATTCCACCCCTTGCGGAGCATAGGCTTCGTCATTCTCTTCTATCTCTTTTGTCACATGCTTCACCCCTCCCTCCACATCATGCACTGCTTCAACTCTACCCGTGCACACCCGCTTAGATGAAACTATTACATCTCCATAGAGCATGCACTCGTAGCTATCAAGTGATTTCTCAAATGAAAAAAGTACGTCACTCCCCGTCGGCCTAGTTTCAGTGCACCGTCCCCTTTTTTTACCTAGGACCATCTTACGTGCATCCTCATACTTCTCAGTTTTCCCCTTCTTACTCCCATTCCTAACCTTTTTTCCATGAAGGTTCTGCATTTGTTTCTTACCAGCGCTGAAGATAAACCGTGGTGCGTGGTTGGAAATCTCACCACCTGCAGTTGCTAGACTGGCTGCCACTGCACCGGATAGAGCTTCCAGCACTCTCGATTGGAAGAGCAGCTGGTTGGCTGCAGAATCAGCCGTATTCTCCCCAGCCCGCCTCGCTGGTGGCTGCACCCCCTGGTGGCACAGAGCATTGGCGGAAGGTGCCTGCACCAGGGCTGGCATAGCCCGGGTGGAGACCTGCATGGCCGCCTTGCCCAGACCCTCCTGGTCCGGGTTGGCAGCCGCCTCCCGCATCAGGTCACGGTCCTCCTGACCAGGGACAGCTCGGGCTGGAGCGGTCAGTGTCCCCCGGGTCCGGCCCTCTTGGCCGAACGGGAGGGATTTGCGCAGCTCCACCTTTGCCACGTCGTTCTCCGCAACACCCTCCGTAGCTCCCTTCTCAGAGACTGTGAGACTGTGAGCTCACCCACAGCCTTGGCGACCTTCGCGACGTCCGCGGCCTTAGCATATTTGTTGCTGTCGATGCCAAAGCCCGGATGCTTTTCACCACGGTAGGTACTTCCAAGAATGAGACCTCTCTTGTGAGCTTCATAGCCCTTCTAGTAGGCCTCTACACTAAGATTTCTAGGAAAACTAGCAACTGTTTTCTCACTAGAAATATTATAAAATCTTTCCGAAGTATGGCTAACAATTCCAAAGCACTCGCAATACAGGGGTAGTTTTTCATACTTAACATCATACTTGCATATCTTAGAACTACCCAACGGAGTAAACTCTACAATGCTTTTAAGAGGCTCATGGAGTAGAATTTGCACACGCACCCGCAGGAATTTTTCAGCAATAACATGATTATGGTGTGACACCTCTAGCACCTCCCCTAGTTGGTCTCCAAGGGTCCAACCCATACTCTCAGTTTTGAGCATGAATGGGAGATCGCGTACCTGGGCCCAAATGGCCATGACGCCAAGGTCGACCTCAGCCGGATCGCCCTTGCCGTCGAACTCGGCAAAAATGATGCCATCCCTCTTGTAGTGACACGGCTGCGCTTTAAGCACGAACCGTCGGTCCCCCTCGGCGGCAAAGTTGAGGACAAATCTTCCATCGTCGCTAGCCACCTCTAGGATGGTGACCACTCCTTGATGCTTCCATGCCGTGGCCCTGAGCTCATCGACGATGGCCCGGGGATTGACGTGAAAGGGTGATAGGAGACACCCAACCACCATGTGTCTGGTGACGGCCTTGCGGGCAGCCTCCATGTCGATGATGAGAGGGGTGGCCTCGCCTCTAGGACGCCGCAGCACCCCCATGTCCGAGCGTGCATGAGTCTTCGGGGTGGATGAAGATCCCGCCCCTGTCTCAATAGGCGGAATCCGCACGCACTCAGTCGTGACCATCCCCACCGACAGGTTACCCCCAAGACCCTGGCTCTGCTCCATTGTGGCCTCCTTTCCCTCACCCATGTTTGCCATGTCCCTCTCACACAGCTCTGTGTTCGTAAGTGGAGACACCTGATGCGAACCACTACGTGAAGAACAGAGGCATCCCCTATTGCTATAGATATAGCACCTCTTATCCCTCACCATCATATCCTCTAATTCATAATTGATACAATTAAAAGAAATTAAATGCTCTTGATTAGTCAGTTTCCTAACAATTGCAGCAGAATTTCCTCTTTTGCTGGCAATGCAATTAAGATTACAATCTTTCCGGATCAAAACCAAAGCTACAATCGCTCCCCCCTCATTCCTCTCTCTTAATCCTATGGAACTTGAAGAATCTACCAGAGTCAAAATCACCGGCGACACATGCAAATCCGTAGGGGCTGGATCAGCGGTTTCCAGAAAAGCGCCCGTCGCCAAATCCATTGCCATCTTTGCCTTACTAGACCGGATCGGGCCTTCCCAATCTATAGTAGGAAGGAACTCACCTTCCAGGACGTTGGGGATCTCCTCTGCTCTGCTTCTTGCCAGCGCCAGACATTTCCCCCCGATTTCTCACTCGGTGGACGATACGCCTCGATCTTGCTCGGAATATTTCCCAATCCCGCACACTGAATAGACCCCCTTCGAGGCCTCTCCAAGAGGACTGCCCCCTTTCTTCGGCGGGGCCACCGGCGACGGCGTCGGTGCCGCCATCTCACTCTCGCTGTGTATCCATCGCCGCCAGATCACCAAGGCGATCGCGGGAGCCCCCTTTTTTTGCAAAGTGGCTACCTAGTTCTCACTCTTTTTCTTTTCTATCAACACGTTCATGAGATGATAGACCTATTTTAACAAAGTGGTTACCTAGTTCTCACTCTAAACCTTGTACAGAGTAGAAGTTCAGATTGAGGGAGAGTGTTTAAATAGGTCTGAAATAGGAGATGCTAGACCTATTTTAACACTCTCCCTCAATCTGAACTTCTACTCTGTACAAGGTTTAGATTGGTACTAAAACGGTCTAGCATCTATCGAGTGGCTGGTTTGGTGAACACATCAGCCAGCTGATCATTAGAAGAAATAAACCTGACCTCAAGAGCTCCAGAAGCAACACGCTCACGCACAAAATGGAAATCAATCTCAATGTGCTTGGTACGTGCATGGACAAATGGGTTGGCGGTCAGATATGTGGCTCCTAAAATATCACAACATAGAATAGGGACACGCTGCTCTGAAACACCAAGATCTTTGAGTAGTGACTCTACCCAGATGGCTTCAGCAGCTCCATTTGCCAAAGCTTTGTACTCGGCCTGTGTACTGGATCTCAACACTGTCGGCTGTTTCTTAGAACTCCAGGAAATGAGGTTCGGTCCAATAAAGATAGCAAAACCTCCTATGGATCGGCAATCATCAAGGCACCCTGCCCAATCCGCATTAGTAAAACTTACTAATACTAGTGGAGTCAACCTTCTGAAACGTCAGTCCTGTGTGCAATGTTCCTTTCCCATAGCGCAGAATACGCTTAACATCTTCCCAATGAACATCAGTGGGCTGCGAGAGGAACTGACATACCTTGTTCACTGCGAACGAAATATCCGAACGGGTGAGTGTCAAATACTGTAGTCCACCAATGACACCGCGATACCGGAAAGAATCATCGGTACTGAGAGGTTATCCAGACACTCGTGCAAGCTGATCTGATGTAGACAACAGTGTGGAAGTGTTCTTACAATTCTGCATGCTCACACGGTTCAAAAGATCCAAGGCATACTTCCGTTGAGTCAATGTCATCCCCTGTGAATTGTACGAAGCTTCTAGACCAACAAAGTACTCCAACAGCCCAAGGTCCTTGATAGGGAAACTGACCGCAAGAGAGTGAACAAGACCATCAACAGCTCATGGAGAAGATCCTGCAACAACGATATCATCCACATAGACGAGCATATAGATCTGAACATCACGATGTCGGAAGAAAAACAGAGATGTGTCTGCTTTGGAGGAGACAAAACCCAGCTCGAGAAGACGTGTGCTACTTCTCGAGCATGCGTTGGTTTCCATGAAGAGGAACGGGTGATGCAGCAAAGTAGACAAGTATTTCGCTCAGTTGTTGAGAACCAAGATATCAATCTAGTAGGAGATACAAGCAAGTCCCCAATAGGTGTACCTACACAAAGAATCAAACTCTTGCACCCAACACTATAAAAGGGTTGTCAATCCCTTTAAGGTTACTTGCAAGGATGAGATTTGATAGAGATAGATTGATTAAACGGAAAGTAAAACAAAAGGTAAAAATAATGCAGTAAAGTATTTTTGGTATTTTTGGTTTTAGATCTGAAAGTATAAGATGGAAAATAGACCCGGGGGCCATAGGTTTCACTAGAGGCTTCTCTCATGATAGCAAGTATTACGGTGGGTGAACAAATTACTATCGAGCAATTGATAGAAAAGCGAATAATTATGAAGATATCCAAGGCAATGATTATGCATATAGGCATCACGTCCGTGTCAAGTAGATCTAAACGATTATGCATCTACTACTATTACTCCACACATCGACCGACTTCTGCCTGCATCTAGAGTATTAAGTTCATGAAGAACAGAGTAACGCATTCGGTAAGACGACATGGTGTAGAGGGATAAACTCAAGCAATATGATGAAAACCCCATCTTGTTATCCTTGATGGCAACAATACAATACGTGCCTCGCTACCCCTACTTTGTCACTGGGTGAGGACATCACAAGATTGAACCCAAAACTTAGCACTTCTCCTATTGCAAGAATTACCGATCTAGTTGACCAAACCAAACCAATAACTCGAAGAGGCTTGCAAAGATATGAAATCATGCATATAAGAATTCAGGAAGTATCAAATAATATTCATGGATAATCTAAACATAAACCCACAATTCATCGGATCTCGACAAACACACCACAAAAGAGTATTGCATCAGATAGATATCGATGAAGAACATGCTATTGAAGAGCAAAGAGAGAGAAGAAACCATATAGCTACTAGCTATGGACCCGAAGGTCTGTGGTGAACTACTCACGCATCATCGGAGGGGCAATGGAGTTGATGTAGATGCCCTCCGTGATTGAATCCCCCTCCGGCAGATTACCGGAAAAGGCTCCAAGATTGGATCTCTCGGGAACGAAGGCTTTTGGCGGCGGAAAAGTGTTTTCGTGGCTCGTTCTGATAATGACGGAATATTTGGGTATTTATAGGACGAAGATTAGGGTTAGAGGAGGTGTCGTGGGCCCACAAGCCTGCTGGGGGCGCCTTACCCCCCTGGGCACGCCCCTAGGGCTTGTGGCCCCACGGTGGTTCTCCTGCCTTGGTTCTCAAGTCTCCTGGTTTCCTTTCGTTCCAGAAAAATCATTCCGAAGGTTTTATTCCGTTTGGACTTTGTTTAATATTCCTTATCTGCAATTCTCAAAAACAAGGAAAAAACATAAACTGGCACTAGGCTCTAAATTAATAGGTGAGTCCCCAAAATAATATAAAATAGCATATTAATGCATATAAAACATCCAAAACAGATAATATAATAGCATGGAAAATCAAAAATTATAGATACGTTGGAGACGTATCAGCATCCCCAAGCTTAATTCCTGCTCGTCCTCGAGTAGGTAAATGATAAAAATAGAATTTTTGATGTGGAATGCTACCTAACATATTTATCCATGTAATATTCTTTATTGTGTCATGAACATTCAGATCCGTAAGATTCAAAACAATAGTCTAATACTGACATAAAGCAGTAATATTTCGAGCACATCAACAAGGCAGTCGTGTCTTTTCGAAATAACATGGCCTTAGAAAGTTATCCCTACAAAATCATATGGTCTGGCTATGCTCCATCTTCCCCATGCAAAGTATCTAAATCATGCACAACCCCGATGAACAAGTCAAGCAATTGTTTCACACTTTTGGTGTTCTCAAATCTTTTCAACTCTCACGCAATACATGAGTGTGAGCCATGGATATAGCATTATAGGTGGAATAGAATATGGAGGAGGTACAAGGAGAAAAAGGAGAAGATAGTCTCACATCAACTAGGCGTATCAACGGGCTATGGAGATGCCCATCAATATATATCAATGTGAGTGAGTAGGGATTGCCATGCAACAAATGCACTTAGAGCTATAAGTGCATGAAAGCCCAGAAAGAAAACTAAGTGGTCGTGCAAAAATATCCACTAGTTATATGAAAGTGACAAAATAGGAGACTCTCTATCATGAAGATCATGGTGCTACTTTGAAGCACAAGTGTGGAAAAAGGTTGTAGAAATTGTATCTTCTCTCTTTCTCTCATTTTTTTTAGTTTTTTTATATTTTTTTGGTGGGCTTCTTTGGCCTCTTTTATTATTTTTTGTTTGGGCTTCGCTGGCCTCTTTTATTTTTTGTAAAGTCCGGATACTCATGCCAACTTGTGAGGGAGTCATAGCTTCCATCATCCTTTTCTCTCACGGGACAATGCTCTATTAATGAAAAATCATCACACTTTTATTTACTTATAACTCAAAATAAAAATTACAACTCGATACCTATGACAAAGTATGACTCTATATGCAATATGAAGTGATGGTGCAAGTCATGAAAAACTACATGGTGGAAGTTGCATGGCAATATATCTCGGAATGGCTATGGAAATGCCATAATAGGTAGGTATGGTGGCTATTTTGAGGAATATATGGTGGTTGTTTTGAGGAAGGATGGTTTGATGTACCGGCGAAAGTTGTGCGGTACTAGAGAGGCTAGAAAAGATGGAAGTGTGAGAGTGCGTATAATCCATGGACTCAACATTAGTCATAAAGAACTCACATACTTATTGCAAAAGTCTATTAGTTATCAAACAAAGCACTAGACGCATGCTCCTAGGGGAGAGGTTGGTAGGAGTTAACCATCGCGCTCTCCCAACCCTCACACAAAGGTTTAAAATCATTAAACAAATCATGCTCTGACTTCGTTACATAACGGTTCACCATACGTGCATGCTACTGGAATAACAAACTTTAACACAAGTATCTCTTCCAATTCACAACTACTCACTAGCATGAATCTCATATTACCATCTCTATTATCTCAAAACTATATGCAAGGAATCAAACTTCTCATAGTATTCAATGCACTTTATATGAAAGTTTTTATTATATCCCTCTCGGATGCCCATTATATTAGGACTAAATTCATAACCTAAAAAAATTACCATGCTGTTTTAAGAAACTCTCAAAATAATATAAGTGAGGTACGAGAGTTCAATATTTTTCTATAAAATATAACACCACCATGCTCTAAAAAGATATAAGTGAAGCACTAGAGCAACATTGCCTAGCTCAAAAGATATAAGTGAAGCACAAAGAGTATTCTAATAAATTCACGATTCAGCGTGTATCTCTCAAAAGATGTGTGCAGCAAGCATGATTGTGGAAAACTAAAAATAAAAGACTCATATCATACAAGACGCTCCAAGCAAAACACATATCATGAGATGAATAAAAATATAGCCTCAAGTGAATTTACCGATGGTTTAGAGACGAAAGAGGGGATGCCTTCCGGGGAATCCCCATGCTTAGGATTTTTGGTATCCTTGAATATGTATTGGGGTGCCTTGGGCATCCCCAAGCTTAGTCTCTTGCCACTGTTTATTCCATAGTCCATCAAATCTTCACCCAAAAATTGAAAACTTCACAACACAAAACTCAACAGAAAACTCATGAGATCCGTTAGTATCAGAAAAATAAACCACAACTTTACATACTATTGTGAACTCCTTGTTTAGTTGTATTTGTGTAAGACCTACTGTATTCTAACTTCTCCATGGTTCATACCCCCCGATACGACCCATAGATACATCAAAATAAGCAAACAACACAAAGAAAACACAATCTGTCAAAAACAGAACAGTCTGTAGCAATCTGTAAACTTAGAATACTTATGGAACTCTTAAAATTATGAAAAAGTAGTAAAATAAGGGAAATTTGTATATCCATCTTGTGTAAAAATATCAGATCAATTAGACGCTCTGAAAAAATTAGAAAATTCCTGGACTAACCGCAAAAGTTTCTGTTTTTCAGCAAGATCAAATCAACAACTACCATAGATCACCCCAAAGGTTTTACTTGGCTCAAACACTAATAAAAACACTAAAATAAAATTACTACATAAGTAATAATGTGAAAAACACACCAAAGCAGAAAAAAAAGCAGAAAGCAAAATAAAATTGGGTTGCTTCCCAACAAGCGCTATTGTTTAATGCCCCTAGCTAGGCAAAATGCAATAAATCTAGGTATTGTCATCTTTGGTATGCTATCCATAAGTAGATCTCATAATAGATTCATAAGGCAATCTTATTTTGTTTCTAGGAAAGTGTTCCATGCCTTTCCTTAATGGAGATGGAATCTAATATTTCCTTCTTTCATGTTAATAATTGCACCAATCGTTCTAAGGAAAGGTCTACCAAGAATAATAGGACATGTAGGATTGCATTATATATCAAGAACAATGAAATCTACGGGCACATAATTCCTATTTGCAACAATAGGAATATCATGAATCACATGACAAGTATATTTAAGTCTAACCCACTTCCTATGCATAGGGATTTTGTGAGCAAACAAATTATGGAAACAAAAATCAACTACCATAGGAAGGCAAAACAAGCATAACTTCCAAACTTTGAACACATAGAGAGGAAACTTGATATTATTGCAATATGTAAAAGAATATGTTCCTCTCTCACAGTAATTTTCAGTAACATCATGAAGGAATCTCACAATATAACTATCACACAAAGCATTCTTTTTAGGATCAATTATAGCATACGTGTCAGCACCAAAACTTGGGGAACAAAAAATATCATCTTCATCAAGCATAGCATCCCCAAGCTTGTGGTTTTGCATATCATTAGCATCATGGATATTCAGAGAATTCATACTAACAACATCGCAATCATGTCTTTCATTCAAGGAGATATCATGAATTACTTTATAATTTTCTTCTTTCGACACTTCATCAAAATGTTCATGATGTTCAAGCAAAACTTCATAGAGATAATCAAGTGCACTCAACTCACTAGCAATTGGTTCATCATAATTTGGTCTTTTGAAAAGATTAGCAAGTGGATGAGGATCCATATCAATAGATTTTTAGCAAGGGAAGATGCAAGCAAATAGAAGGCACATCGTAGCACAAGCAAACAAAAGATCTGACAAGAAAAAGACAAACAAGAAAGAGAGGGCGAATAAAATGGCAAATTGGTGAAGTGGGGGAGAGGAAAATGAGCGGCAAATGGTAAATAATGTAAATGAAAGAGATGAGTTTGTGATGGGTACTTGGTACGCTTGATGTAGATCTCCCCGGCAATGGCGCCAGAAATTGGCAAGTTGACGGGAGAGTTCTTATCCTGACTTTCTATGTATCTCCCTGACAACGACGCCAAAAATCCTTCTTGCTACTTCTCGAGCATGCGTTGGTTTCCGTGAACAGGAACGGGTGATGCAGCAAAGTAGATAAGTATTTCCCTCAGTTGTTGAGAACCAAGGTATCAATCCAGTAGGAGATACAAGCAAGTCCCCAATAGGTGTACCTACACAAAGAATCAAACTCTTGCACCCAACTCTATAAAGGGATTGTCAATCCCTTTAAGGTTACTTGCAAGGATGAGATCCAATAGAGATAGATTGCTTAAACGGAAAGTAAAACAAAAGGTAAAACTAATGCATCAAAGTATTTTTGGTATTTTTGGTTTTAGATCTGAAAGTATAAGATGGAAAATAGACCCGGGGCCATAGGTTTCACTAGAGGCTTCTCTCATGATAGCAAGTATTACGATGGGTGAACAAATTACTTTTGAGCAATTGATAGAAAAGCGAATAATTATGAATATATCCAAGGCAATGATTATGCATATAGGAATCATGTCCGTGTCAAGTAGACCGAAACGATTCTGCATCTACTACTATTACTCCACACATCGATCGACTCCTGCCTGCATCTAGAGTATTAAGTTCATGAAGAACAGAGTAACGCATTAGGTAAGATGACATGATGTAGAGGGATAAACTCAAGCAATATGATGAAAACCCCATCTTGTTATCCTTGATGGCAACAATACAATACGTGCCTCGCTACCCCTACTTTGTCACTAGGTGAGGACACCGCAAGATTGAACCCAAAACTAAGCACTTCTCCTATTGCAAGAATTACCAATCTAGTTGGCCAAACCAAACCAATAACTCGAAGGGACTTGCAAAGATATGAAATCATGCATATAAGAATTCAGGAAAGACTCAAATAATATTCATGGATAATCTGAACATAAATCCACAATTCATCGGATCTCGACAAAACACACCGCAAAAGAGTATTACATCGGATAGATATCCATGAAGATCATGAAGAACATGGTATTGAAGAGCAAAGATAGATAAGAAGCCATCTAGCTACTATCTATGGACCCGAAGGTCTATGGTGAACTACTCACACATCATGGGAGGGGCAATGGAGTTGATGTAGATGCCCTCTGTGATCGAATCCCCCTCCGGTAGATTACCAAAAAAGGCTCCAAGATTGGATCTTTCGGGAACGGAGGCTTCTGGCAGCGGAAAAGTGTTTTCGTGGCTCTTTCTGATAATGATGGAATATTTGGGAATTTATAGGCCAAAGATTAGGGTTGGGAGAGTTGGCGTCGGCCCACAAGCCTGCTGGGCGCGCCCTACCCCCCTGGGCGCGCCCCTAGGGCTTGTGGCCCCATGATGGCTCTCCTGCCTTGGTTCTCAAGTCTCCTAGTTTCCTTTCCCTCCAGAAAAAATCATTCCGAAGGTTTTATTCCGTCTAGACTCCGTTTAATATTCCTTATGTGCAATTCTCAAAAACAAGGAAAAAAACAGAAACTGGCACTAGGCTCTAGATTAATAGGTTAGTCCCAAAAATAATATAAAATAGCATATTAATGCAAAAACATCCAAAACAGATAGTATAATAGCATGGAACAATCAAAAATTATAGATATGTTGGAGACGTATCAACATGCACTGAGCCGAGCATACCACACACAAGGGGACTGTTTGAGTCCATAGAGAGCCCGCTGCAGCTTGCACATATGCGAGGGATACCGAGCGTCCACAAATCTAGGCAGCTGCTGCATATATACATCCTTGGATAAATAACCATGAAGGAAAGCGTTGCTGACATCAATCTGCCAAAGACTCCAGCCGCGAGAGATAGCAAGAAAAAGAACCAGTCGAATAGTAGCCGGTTTGACAACCGGACTGAACGTATCGCCATAGTCAATGCCAAGCTACTGGGTGAAATCACGGGCGACCAGTCGTGCCTTGTACTTATCAACAAAGCCATCTGGACGATGCTTGGTCTTGAATATCCACTCACTCCTAACAATGTTAACTCTGCGCGGACGAGGCACAAGGACCCAAGTCTTGGTGTGATGAAGGACAACAAGCTCATCAATCATCGCTGCATGCCAGGCAGTTTCATGGAGAGCATCATGATGAGAGACAGGCACTGCATGAAATGTGCGCCGATGGGAATCATAACGGACGGTTCCATCAGTCGGTACAAGCACATGTTGAGTGTTATCTCGGGTGCGCGTGACCATGGTGTAACCAGGAGCAGCTGTAGTCATCGCGATCGAGGGGACAGGGCTATCCTCGATAGAAGGCTACACGAGCTGATCATTCGGTGATGGCGAAGCAGCATCCTCCTTCACCGAGGCGGAGGATGGGTCGGGCGAGTCGTCTGCGTCAACGTGTGGCGAGGGCACTGTCGATGGGCCGGGCGAGGCATCCGCTGGGGCCGGCGATGGGCCGGGCGAAGGGGCAGCCGACGGGCCGGGAGGCATGCATGCGCCATGCACGTCAATCACCGGGGAGGGCGGCGCGTTGGCCGCATGTGATCGTGGAGCAGCCGACGGGCCGGACGAGCGGTGCGCGGGAGGCGTGCATGCGTCATGCACATCGATCACTGGGGAGGGAGGCACGTCAGCCGAAGTGTCCTGCACAGGAGTAACATGCCCTGAAACAGGCAGGTCAGTAGACAAATAGGACAGTTCATATTTGCGCATATGGTCACCCGTAGCCAGTTCATTGGAAGGAAATGAGAGGACATCAGCCAAAGAGAAGACATCTACGGTAACCCCATGGGTGGCGTAGGGAAGACAGACTCGTCAAAAACAACATCACAAGAGATGTATATACATCCCATGGAATGATTGAGGCACTTGTATCCCTTATGCATCTGGCTATAGCCTAAGAACACGCACATGGTGGAATGGAAAGCAAGCTTGTGTGCGTTATATTTGCGCAAACTAGGCCAGCAAGCACACCCAAAAGCACAAAGGAAATTATAATCATGTTGCACCTTAAGGAAACGATACATGGGTGTATCTTGTTGAAGAACAGGTGTGGGCATGCGATTGATGAGGTAAGACGCAACAAGAAACACTTCATCCCAAAAATGCAATGGGAGAGAAGAATGTGCCTGCAAGCCAAGACATGTTTCTACAAGATGACGGTGTTTGCGTTCAGCAACCTTGTTTTGCTGAGAGGTGTGTGGGCAAGACACACGATGGGAGATGTTGGGGAACGTTGCATGGGAAACAAAATTTTCCTACGCTTCACCAAGATCAATCTAGGAGATGAGCATCTATGAGAGGAGAGATTGGATCCACATACCCTTGTAGATCGCTAAGCGGAAGCGTTAAAGAACGCGGTTGATGTAGTCGTATGTCTCCGCGATCCAAATCGCAAGCCGTCCCATGAACTCCCGATCAAGTGCCGAACGGATGGCACCTCCGCATTCAGCACACGTGCAACTCGATGATGATCTCTGACTTCTTGATCCAGCAAGAGGGAGCGAAGAGGTAAATGGTTCGCCGGTAGCACAACGGCGTGCCGACGGTGGTGGTGGAGCTGATCCGGCAGATCTTTGCTAAGCATCGCCGAATCAATCTAGAGGAAAGGCTATCGGAGAGGAAGGAAGGGCTGTGCCGTGGCTTAGGGTGCGGCTGCCCTCCTCCCTCTCACATATATATAGGGGGAGGGGTGGTGCGCCCAAGCCCTAGGGATTCCCCCTTGGGGCGGCGACCAAGGGTGGAGGCGCCCTAGGGTGGCTTGCCACCCAAGGAAGGTGGAGCCAACCCTAGGGTTGGCCCTCCCACCAACCCCCCAGCCGCATGGGCCTTTGTGGGAGGAGCGGCAAGACCACCAGGGGCTGGTGTGCCCTCTCTCACAGCCCATGTAGCCCTTTGGGGCTGGTAGCCCCTTCCGGTGGACCCCCGGGACCCTCCCAGCACCCCCGATAACCAACACGGAACATCCTATATATGAATCTTTACCTTCGGACCATTTTGGAGCTCCTTGCCATGCTCGGGATCTCATCCGGGACTCCGAACAACCTTTGTTCACCAACACACATAACTCATCTATACCGAAACGTCATTGAACCTTAAGTGTGCAGACTCTGCGGGTTCGAGAACTATGTAGACATGACCGAGACACCTCTACGGTCAATAACCAATAGTGGGACCTGGATGCCCATATTGGTTCCTACCTTTTCTACGAAGATCTTTATCGGTCGAACCTCTATGTCAAGGATTCAGTTAATCCCGTATGATGTTCCCTTTGTTCTTCGGTATGTTACTTGCCCGAGATTCGATCGTTGGTATCTCTATACCTAGTTCAACCTCGTTACCGGCAAGTCTCTTTACTCGTTACATAATACAAGATCCCATGGCTAACACTTAGTCACATTGCTTGCAAGGCTTATTGTGATGTTGTATTACCGAGTGGGACCTGAGATACCTCTCCATCAGAGGGAGTAACAAATCCCAGTGTTGATCCATGCCAACCCAATAGACAGGTGTCTCGGTCATATCTACATAGTACTTGAACCCGTAGGGTATGCACACTTAAGGTTCGTTGACGTTTTGGTAGTATAGAGTTATGTATGGTGGTGACCGAAGGTTGCTCGGAGTCCCGGATGAGATCCTGGACGTCACAAGGAGCGCCGGAATGGTCTGGAGGTAAACATTGATATATAGGAAGTCCTGTTTTGGTCACCGGAAATGTTTTGGGCTCATCGGTAGTGTATAGGGAGTGCCGGGAGGGTACCGGGGGACCATCGGGAGGGGTGTCTCGACCCAAGAGGCTACATGGACTGTGAGAGGAGGTAAACCAGCCCCTGGTGGGCTTGCCAAAGCCTCCTCTAAGGGCCCATGTGACTAGAGTGGTTTGAGAAGGAAAAAATCCAAAGGTGGAGAGGTGGAAAGAGTTTCCAAGTGGAAAGGAGGAATCCTACTCCTAATAGGATTGGTGTAGGACTCCTCCACCTCCAATTTCGACCAAACCTTGAGGATTTGAGGCTGCCTCCTCCCCTCCCTCCCTCCTATATATACTAGTGTATTTAGAGGGAAAATCTAACCCTAATTTCCACGTGCTGCCCTCTTCTTCCTCTAGATCGTTTTCTCCTCTAGATCGGTTTTCAGCGGTGCTTAGGCGAAGCCCTGCTGGAATTCCTCCATCACCATCGCCGCAATACCGTCGTGCTGCCAAAGAACTCGTCTACCTATCCGCTCTCTCTTGCTGGATCAAGAAGGCGGAGATCGTCATCGAGCCGCACGTGTGCTGAACGCGGAGGTGCCGTCCGTTCGGCGCTAGATCGGAAGGACCGTCATCAAGATTGCGAGACGGATCGTGATGAGATCGCGGGACGAATCGTGATGATTTCACGGGATGGATCGTGATTGGATCGCGGGACGGATCATGATGAGATCGTGGGACGGTCGACGATTTGGATCGCGAAGACGTTCGACTACACCAACCGCGTTTCTTAACGCTTCTCGCTTAGCGATCTACAAGGGTATGTAGATCCACTCTCCCTCTCGTAGATGTTCATCACCATGGATAGATCTTGTGTGTGCATAGGAAATTTTTTGTTTCTCATGCAACGTTCTCCAACAGTGGCATCATGAGCTAGGTCTTTGTGTAGATGAGATCTCGAATAGAACACAAAGAGTTTGTGGACGTTGATGCTTAGATTGCTTCGTCCCTTGGTCGTGTTTTGGTTCAGCGATATTGTGGGATGAAGCGGCCTGGACCAACCTTACTCGTACGCTTATGAGAGATCAGTTCCATTGACTGATGTGTAACTTCGTTGCACAAAGATGGCTGTCGGGTGTCTGTTTCTCCTACTTTAGTTGGACCGGATTCGACAAAGGCGGTGCTTGAGAAGGTGGAAAAGCAATTTATGTATCACCGTTGTGGTTTTGCGTAGGTGAGAATTGTTCTTTCTAGATACCTGTAGCAGCCACGTAAAACATGCAACAACAATTAGAGGACGTCTAACTTGTTTTTGCAGGGTATGTAGTAATGTGATATGGTCAATTACATGATGAGATATATGTGATGTATGAGATGATCATGTATTGTATAGAATATCACGACTTGCATGTCGATGAGTACGGCAACCGGCAGGAGCCATAGGGTTGTCTTTAATTATTGTATGACCTGCATGTCAATCATTAAGCGCTATGTAATGCTTTACTTTATCGCTAAACGGTAGCAATAGTAGTAGGAGCATGGTGGGCACGACAACCCCGATGGCGACACATTGATGGAGATCATGGTGTCATGCTGGTGATGATGGAGATCATGCCGGTGCTTTCAAGATGGATATCAAAAGCACAAGTTCATGGCCATATCATGTCACTTATGATTTGCATGTGATGTTAATCCTTTTATGCACCTTGTTTTTCATAGGACGACGGTAGCATTATAAGGTGATCCCTCACTTAATTTGAAGATAAATTGTGTTCTCCCTGAGTGTGCACCGTTGCGAAAGTTCATCATGTCGAGACACCATGTGATGATCGGGTGTGATAAACTCTACGTTCACATACAACGGGTGCAAGCCAATGTTGCACATGCAACACTCGGGTTAAACTTGACGAGCCTATCATGTACAGACGTGGCGTCGGAACACAAGAGACCGAAAGGTCGAACATGAGTCATCTAGTAGATATGATCAACATGATGATGTTCACCATTGAAACCACCTGAACTCACGTGATGATCGGACTTGAGTTGGTGAATTTGGATCATGTATCACTCGAATGACCGGAGGGATGTCAATTTGAGTGGGAGTTCTTTAGTAATATGATTAATTGAACTCATTATCATGAACATAGTCAGTTGTGTCTTTGCAAATTATTTTGTAGATTACTTGCTTGCGCCGTAGCTCCCTTGAATTTTTATATGTTCCTAGAGAAATAGAGTTGAAAGATGATGGTAGCAATATTGCGGACTGGGTCCGTGATCTGAGGATTGTCCTCATTGTTGCATAGAAGGCTTATGTCCTTAATGCACTGCTCGGTGCGCCAACCCCTCTAGCGTCGTCTGTAGATGTTGTGAACATCTGATAGGCACGTTCTGATGACTACTTGATAGTTTAGTGCGTCATGCATTATGGCTTAGAACTGAGGCTCCGAAATGTTTTGAACGTCACGGAACATATGAGATGTTCTAAGAGCTGAAATTAGGATCTTAGGCTCGTGCCCGTGTTGTGAGATATGAGATCTCCAACAAGATTCTTTGCTTGCAAGATGAAAGAGAATAGCTCAATTGTTGAGCATGTGCTCAAATTGTCTGGGTGCTACAATCGCTTGAATCGAGTGGGAGTTGATCTTCCAGATAAGATAGTGATTGATATAGTTCTCCAAGTCATTGTCACTAAGCTACTAGAACTTGGTGATGAACTATAAAATGCCAGGGATAGAAATAATGATCCCTGAGCTATTCACGATGTTTGACACCGTGAAGGTAGAAATCAAGAAGGAGCATCAAGTGTTCATGGTTAGTAAAAACCACTAGTTTCGAGAAGGGCAAGGGCAAAGAGGGAAACTTCATGGATGGCAAGTCAGTTGCTGCTCTAGTGAAGCAACCCAAAGTTGAACCCAAACCCGAGACTAAGTGCTTCGATTATGAGGAGAGCGGTCGCTGAAGCGGAACAACCCTAGATACTTGGTAGATAAGAAGGCTGGCAACGTCGAGAGGAGTATATTTGATATACGTGTTATTGAGGTGTACCTTACTAGTACTCCTAGTAGCACCTGCATATTGGATACCAGTTCGATTGCTAAATGTTAGTAACTCAAAATAAAAGCTACGGAATAAACGGAGAATTAGCTAAGGGTGAGGTGACAATGTGTGTTGGAAATGTTTCCAAGGTTGATGTGATCAACATCGCACGCTCTCTCTACCTTCGGGATTAGTGACGGACCTAAATAAATGTTATTTGGTGTTTTGCGTTGAGCATGAATGTGATACGATCGTGTTTATTGCAACACGGTTATTCATTTAAGTTAGAGAATAATGGTTATTCTGTTTACATGAATAATACCTTCAATGGTCATGCACCCAGTGAGAATGGTTTGTTGAATCTTGATCATAGTAATACACATGTTCATTACATTGATGCCAAAAGATACAAAGTTAATAATGATAGTACCACATACTTGTGGCACTGCTGCTAAATGTCATATTGGTATAAAGCGCATGAAGAAACTCCATGCTGATGGATCTTTGGACTCATTCGATTTCGAATCAGTTGAGACATGCGAACCATGCCTCTTGGGCAAGATGACTAAAGACCCCGTTTTCTGGATTGATGGAGCGGGCAAGTGATTTATTGGAAATGATACACGTTGATGTCTGCAATCAAATGAGTCTTGTAGCCTGTGGTGGATATCGTTATTTTCTTACCTTCACTGATGATTTGAGTAGATATAGTGTATATTTACTTAATGAAACACAAGTTTGAAACATTTGAAAAGTTCAAACAAATTTAGAGTGAAGTTTAAGATCATCGTGACAAGAATATAAAAATATCTATGATATGATCGTGGAGGTGAATATCTGAGTTACGAGTTTGGCATACACGTTTAGACAATGTGAAAGTTGTTTCACAACTCACGCCACGTGGAACACCATAGTGTGATGGTGTGTCCGAACGTCATAGTCATGCTATATTGGATATGGTGCGTACTATGATATCTCTTATCGTTTTGCCACTATTGTTTTGGGGTTATGCATTAGAGACAACTACACTCACTTTAAATAGGGCACCATCTAAATCCGTTGAGATGACACCATATGAAATATGTTTGATAGAAACCTAAGCTGTCATTTCTTAATATTTGGGGCTGCGACGCTTATGTGAAAAAGGTTTTCACCTAATGAGATCGAACCCAAAGCAGACAAATGCATCTTCATGGAATAACCTAAGAACAGTTGGGTATAGCTTCTATCTCAGATCCGAGTGTAAAATGTTTGTTGCTAAAACTGGGTCCTTTCTCGAGAAAAAGTTTCTCTCGAAAAAATTGAGTGGGAGGAAGATAGAACTTGATGAGGTTATTGAACCTTTGTTTCAACGAGAGAGTAGCGCAGCACAGGAAGATGTTTCTATGAAGCCTACGTTAGTTGAAGAGGAAGTTAATGATGATGATCATGAAGCTTCGGATCAAGTTACTATCGAACCTAGTAGGTCGACAAGGACATGTACTGCTCCTGAGTGGTACGACAACCCTGTCTTAGAGATCATGTTGTTGGACAACGATGAACCTACGAGCTATGGAGAAGCGACGATGGGCCCGGAATCCGACAAATGGTTAGAGGCCATGAAATCCGAGAAAGGATCCATGTACAAAAACCAAGTATAGACTTTGGTGGACTTGCTTGTTGGACGGCAGGTCATTGAGTACAAATGGATCTTTAAAATAAAGACAGACGCTAATGGTGAATGTCACCATTTATAAAGCTCGACTTGTCGCAAAGAAGTTTCCTGCAAGTTCAAGGAGTTGACTATGATGAGACTTTCTCACTCGTAGCGGTGCTAAAGTCTGTTGGAATTATGATAGCAGTTGTTGCATTTTTCAATTATGAAATATGACAGATGGATGTCAAAAAATCGCTTCCTTAACGGTTTACTTGAGGAAAGGTGCACTACTGGAATCAGACAATTTGCCGTCTGCTAGCTCTTTGCCGTCTACTAGCAGACGACAAAGACCGTCTTTGCCATCAGCTAGCACAAAGTAAACGGCAAAGAGCTAGCAAACGGCAAAGAGGGCTTTGCCATCAGCCAGCTCTTTGTCGTCTGCTAGCGGACGACAAAGATTCTTTGCCGTCAGCGAGCGGACGGCAAAGAGGTGGGTGGGGTCCAGTTGACGGAACTACTGTAACGGCCCAGCACCCCACCTCTTTGTCATCCGCTAGCGGACGACAAAGAGATGGATATCTAACCCGCTAATGGCGCACCCCCATGCCTCTCATCTCTCTCCCCCGACCCATCTCCCCAGCCCCCACCCCCCACCCCCACCGCACACCCGCAACGGCTGTCGCCCCGCCCCCGCACTCCCGGTCGCCGTCGCGCCCCCATCGCGCCCTCACCGTCGGCCCTTTGTAGCGCCCCCATCCGACGGGCCGCGCCCACGCCCAACGCCCCCACGTCGCCTCGCGCGCCCCGGCGTAGGGCGCGCGCCCGCCGGCGCCGGCAACGCGCCCCAACGCCCCCCCCCGGCCGCCGCCGCAGAAGGCGCCCCCGCGCCCACCGTCCAGCCCGCCCCACCGCCCCCGCCGCCGCGCCGACCGCCGGCCCCGTCGCGCCCCCGCCGCTAGCCGCCGCCCGCGCCCCCACCGCCCCCACCCCCGCCGCCCGCGCCCACCGCCGGCCCCCGTCGCGCCCCCTCCGGCCCCACCACCGCCGCTAGCGCCCACCGCCGGCCGGACGCCTCCCCGGCCCGCCCCGCCTTCTCCCTGTCCCCTCTCGACCCTCCCACCGCCCGTCCCCGCCAGATCCTCCATCCACCTCACCGCCACCCTCGCTGTCGGCTGAGAGAAGCGCCTTCCTGGACTCGGCAGAAGCTCTCCACTCCCTGACCTACGATCGACGACCACCTTCTCCGCCTTCGCCGCCCAGCAGCAGCTCTCGCAGCCTCCGCCCCGAAGACCAGAAAGAAGCATAGATGAGGATGGAAACAGCGAATCTCTGCCTAACCCCTTTCAATTCTCAGCATCACGCTGTTATTTTGTGTGCGCATCTCCATCATGATGCAATTTTTATATGTATGCATGATGCTTGTTTCATGAGCTACACTGCATTAGCGTAAGAAGCGGCGACTATTTTCACCGCCCGCCCCACCCCCGCCGCCCGCCCCCACCGCCCGTTAGTTAGTTGTAGTTAATTAGTTTAGTTAGTAAATTAGTTAGTTAGTTGTAGTTAATAGTTTAGTTTAGTTAGTAATTTAGTAATGTAGTTAGGTTAATTAGTTGTAGTTAGTTAGAAGAAGAGAGATGAAGAAGAAGAGGAGGAGAAGGAGATGAAGAAGAAGAAGAAGAGGAAGGAGAAGAAGAAAAAGAAGAAGAAAAGGAGGAGGAGGAGGAGGAGAAGAAAAGAAGAAAAGGAAGAAGGAGAATAAGAAGAGGAGGAGAAGGAGGAGGAGGAGGGGTGCGTCGGCGCCGATGTAACCGGGTCGAGGATCGCCGACATGACACCCCCGACACCCCGACCCCCGACACGACACCCGGACACCCCGACACGGCACCTCGGACCCCAACACGACACCCCCCACACCCCGACCCCGACACGACACCCCGACACTCCGACCCCGACACGGCACCCCCGACACCCCGACCCCGACACGACATCCCCGACACCCCGACCCTGACACGACACCCCCGACACCCCGACCTCAACACGGCACCCCCGACACCCCGACCCCGAGAAGACAACCCCTACACCCTGATCCCGACACGACACCCCGAAACTCCGACACGGCACCCCCGACCACGACACAGCACCTCGACCCCGAGACGACACCCCCGACACCCCGACCCCGACCCTGACCCCGACACCCCGACACCCCGACACCCTGACACGGCACCCCGACCCCGACACCCCGAGACCCCGACACAGCACCCCGACCCCGACACCCCGACACGGCACCCCCAACCACGACACAGCATCCCCGACCACGATACAGCACCCCGACCACGACACGACACCCCCTACACCCCGACCCCAACACGACACCCCCGACCACGACACAGCACCCCGACCCCAACACGACACCCCGACCCCGACACGACACGGGTCATATATTTGTGAATTATGAGTTAGGTCATATATTTTTTGATTTTGTTATACAGAACATCATATTTATGTTGATCAGGTGGATTTAAATGTGCAGTTGTTTCGTCGCTGCGAGGGCCTGGTGTTCGACGACCTCCCCATGCGTTCAACGAGCTCCGCCCCTGCATTCGTGGGTGAGCACAAATGACATTTCCTCCTGCACCCTTCATTTCCTCTGTTCCAGTTTTCGTGCCGATGAAACTTGCTAGCTATAGGTGTCTTCAATCATCAGTATGCGTGACCACTATGGGTCTCCCATTCGAAAGGGTTACATCTATAAATATGCATTCATTAGCATATTTATAACCGTGATTCTTTCGAATTGTCCAACGTTATCCATGGACATCCCGAGTATGTGTAGATTGGGTTCATTTTCCCATATGCTCTGCTCTAGATCCGATGCAGAATTTCGTCAGTGCCTCCCTGTTGTTCTCCGGGTACACATCCTCTCTGGTTATTGCCGAGACGTGTATCAGGAGAACAGCGGGGGGGGGGGGGATGCTACCAAAATTGTGCGTCGGATCCGGAGCGGAGCATGGGAAAACGAACCCAATCTACACATACTCAGGTGGATTAGGACCTATCTTTACCTACTAGCGTCTAGGTTCCATTGACGTAATGAAACTGACAAACTCTATTACTTGATGACAAACTCTATTAACTGATGAATATGGTTTGCTGAATTACGTATATATTTTATGTGTGTACAGTATGTAGGCAGGATGAGTGATCGTGGGTGGATGTACACCGGTCACACTAGTCAAAAAGACATGACCCATGAATGGTTAACAAAAACCAAGGAGTTTGTGAGAGTCACATTTGCAAATGGACAGAAAACAACCTGGTGCCCTTGTGTCAATTGCGACAACTGTAAGAAGAAGTCAGAGTTTGAAATGATCAAACACCTACAGAAGTTGGGTTTTACGCCTAATTATACGGTCTGGACATTTCATGGTGAGTCTGCCCAATGTGCCAGAGCTGAGGTGCTTCGTCGTTACACCGACGAGCATGGTACCGGGATCGAAGACATGGTGCAAGACTTTGATGATGCTCGGGATTCGGACGATGAGATGGAGCAATCTGCAAAGGCCTTTTATGAAATGTTGGAGTCTTCAAAACGTCCTCTCCATGAGCACACTGAGCTTTGTCATCTGGATGCCATCGCGCAAGTAATGGCTCTAAAGGCTTAGTTCAACCCGGACAGAGAATGCTACGACGTGATGATGACGATATTTGGACGCTTTCTACCCAAAGGCCATGTATTGCCACCAAACCTGTACCAGTCGGACAAAATCCTACGTGCGCTTAAGATGCCCTATGAGAAGATAGATGCCTGTGAGAATGGATGTGGCTTATTTAGGCTTGAGTATGCGGGCTTGAACTATTACCCCATTTGCAATGCTTCCAGGTATGTTCTGGTAGACAATGGTATGGGTGAGAAGAGTCAGACCAAAATCCCCATTAATGTTCTTTGGTATCTGCCAATCATACCAAGACTTCAACGACTTTTCATGGTCAAAGAGACGGCTAGACAGATGACGTGGCATAAATTGGGAAAAAGAACAGAACTGGATGCAGACGGGAATCCGATGTTGGGACACACTTCAGACGCTTTTGCGTGGAAGCACTTCGATGCATTACATAAGGATAAAGCGGCAGATCCAAGGCATCCTCGAGTTGCCATCAGTATGGATGGGTTCAATGTGTATGGTATGACGGCAGCACAATATAGTTGTTGGCCTGTATTTGTCATTCCACTCAATCTCCCCCGGAGAGATTATGAAAAGAAAGAACATTTTCCTGACGTTGATAATTCCAGGGCCCAAATATCCGGGGAATGATATGAATGTGTACATGCAACCACTTAAGGATGAATTGCAAGAAGCCTGGGATAATGGGATCAAGACATACGACGTCGCTACAAAAAAGAACTTCAAAATGCATGTGTGGTACATGTACTCGATGCATGACTTGCCAGCGTATGCGCTATTCGCTGGCTGGTGTGTGCATGGAAGGTTTCCATGCCCAACATGCAAGGCAGCTCTTCAGTTTCGTTGGCTGGAGGCGGGTCACAAGTTTTCTTACTTCGACATGCATAGACAGTTCCTGGATCCTCACTATAAGTTCAGAAAAGACAAGAAGAATTTCATCAAAGGTAGAGTTGTCAAAAACATTGCACCACCTGTGTTGACAGGCCAACAGATCCTGGATCAGATAAATGCTCTCGAGCCAGATCCAGATTGTCCAGGGTATTTCAAAGGGTATAATACGGAACACGCCTGGACTCACAAGATATGTTTGTGGGGTCTACCTTACTTTAAAGACCTCCATTGCCCACACAACATCGGCGTGATGCACACTGAAAGGAATATCGCGGAGGCCCTTTTTGGTACATTGTTCGGCATAGAGGGGAAGTCAAAGGATAATATTAAGGCTAGAGTCGACTAGGAGGCTCTATGTGATAGATTACAAAACATTCGAGAACCGAAAGGAAATAAGAACTGGAGGAAGCCAAAGGCATGGTTCAATCTTGGAAGGCCAGCTATGAGGGAAATGATCTTGTGGGTGAAAATGCAGTTGATGTTCCCCAATGGGTATGCAGCGAATCTAAAGAGGGGAGCGAGTCTTGACAAATTGAAAATATTTGGTCTCAAGAGTCATGATTGGCACATATGGCTTGAGCGGGTAATGCGGGTGATGTTGCGTGGCTTTATCCCTGAGGATGAATGGCTAGTACTGGCAGAGCTGAGCTATTTCTTCCGTGCTCTTTGTGCGAAAGAACTATCGCCTGACATGCTAGACGAACAGGAAGAGTTGGCGCCGGAGTTGATCTGCAAGTTAGAAAAGATCTTTCCACCGGGCTTCTTTAATCCAATGCAGCATTTGATTTCGCATCTCCCGACCGTCTGACTTGGACCCATCTCGGACTCTGGTCCATGAGCCTCGGGTCGACGAGCCTCGGGTCACCGAGCCTTCGTCCCAGAAGACTCTGGTCCCAGAGTCTTTGTCCCAGGAGACTCGGGTCCCAGAGTCTTCGTCCCACGTGAGTCCGGAGGCTAGTGGCTATGCTGATGGTGGTGAGGACAATTACTTGTCTGAGGACACCTATAGTGAGGGCGAGCTGGTTGAGGAGGGCAAGAAGGTCTACCAGCGTGGTTGTACAAAGCTGCCTCCCGTGCCGACGACCCGCGGGCAGAGGTGGTTGATTGCGCTTAATGCGGAGAAGTAAGTGCATTTACTCTTTTTTAACCTTTTCCCTTCATGTTTCTTCAAATTAATATCTAATGTATTGGCCTTGTCATACTGCAGGGGTTGGAAATACGAGCGTGGCGTCCGTAGGCCCAACCAGGTCCTTGGTGTGCTTCTCCAGCACCACTTCCCGGGGAAGGTCCAGTTGCTCGGTGAGGGTGAGGCTCCATAGGTAGCACTGACCTGGGAGCTGTACAAGGCTGCCCCGGCCCTGTCGGAGGAGATGGTCGACGGTGTCCTGTGCGAGACGGTGGCTGACATTGTGATTCGTCGCTTTTGGGTAATTTCTTCTTTACAGAATTAAAAATCAAAAACACCTAGTGATTGTACTAATCAATGTCTAATGTGTTGTCTTGTTTGATTGAAGACCTTCTATAGGTGTCTTGAGGAAGACGAGGCGAGAGCGGCTGTTGTTCTCGAAGCCGAGTGTAAGCGCCTACTTCAGAACTTATGACACGAGGCTCGGGTGCAGGCTATTCGAGACTACTATGCCTCGAGTAACATTAAGAGGGCCAAGAAGAAGTGCCGCAAAAGATATTTGAGTAAGGAGAAGTTTATGAAGGTAATTATCTATTCTTAAGGCCTTGTACTTAGTTTCTTTGATTTGATTCGTAGGCGTAGCGCTGAAATTTCTCTTGTCTAACTTAGGTGCCCCCGAGATGGTGAGCGGATAGGATGGACTGTTCGGAGGAATTGGTGGATGAGTGGTGCTCTCTCGAATGGCTAGCCGAACACAACAAGGCCAAGGAGAAGCGTGCCCAAATGAGAGGTGTGCCACACCATCAAGGGAGCTCCAACATGTTTGAGTACGGGGATAACTGGGTATGTGGTTTGCTTCATGATCATGCAATTTCATTCTTCATGCTAGCTTGAGCCCTTAACTCATATTTTGTTCACCTCTTTTAGGCGCGATAAAACAAGAAGGAGGTGCCACCGCTGTTCGACCTCTATGCCATGGCCCATACTGCGTCATACAAGAAGGCCAAGGAATTCTCTGAGGATGACCTCGATCATCTAGAGAGCTTCAGCAACATCTCCTCCCACAACAAGCTCGTGAGGTACAGAGATGAGGGGAAGGCGAGGAAAGGGGAGGACTTCAACCCAAGCCAGAGTCCTTTTGATCCAGAGCTCGTGATGATATCTTGTGGTGGGAGGCCCCATGGCTCGATAGACATTGCAGATGGACTGATACATTGTCCTAGAACTCTCCTGGAGATCAAGAAGCACCAGACGAGCTCTGATCCTGAGATAAGGCCTCGTCCACGGCCAATGGAGCTCGCCATTGAGGCTAGGGCCCAGGAGCTTCTGGCAGAGGCAAACAGGCAGGCGGCGCAGAGGGAGAGGAACATGGAGGAGAGGACGGCTAGGCTGTTGGAGGAGGAGAGGAACCGGAATGACGCATCTCACCGGGCCCTATACGATCTCCTCGTGGTAAGTTTCTCCTGCACATTAGCCAAATCATGCACGTAATGTTCTTTTCATCACTAACTAATATGAATGACTCGTGAAAACAAAATGTGCAGACCGTGTGCCAGAACAATGGTCAGACCCCTCCGTTGGTGCCCCATATTGCTATAACACCCATGGTGAGTTTCATTTAAATGGTCATTAGTTACTAGTATTCACATTTGAGTTGCATCATGCTAAGGAGACATTGCAAATGATCTTTGGTGCAGCGTGCCTCCCGACAAGCATCGACCGATCCTTCCGCGTCTGCCGCAACCCCGACCGGTCCTTCTACGTCTCACCCTGGCCCAAACCTTACCAGTCCTTCACCTCCGTGTTGATGGTAAGTTTTCCCAAGTGTTTTCATTAAGAAATGCATACTTAGCTTAATAAATGACCTACCTAGCTCCAAAATGACCTATACTTAGCTTATTTTCCTCAAAAATGACTTGATATGCTTAGTTAGCTAGAAAATGGTATATTCTACCTAGGATAGCTATAAAATGACCTATACTTAGCATTTTTTCCTCCAAAATGACTTGATATGCTTAGTTAGCTAAAAAATGGCATTACTACCTAGTATAGCTCAATAATGTTCTATAGCTAGCTTAGCTAGTTTATTTATGACATAATTAGCTCACATAGGTACAAAATGGCATAACTACCTAGAATAGCTCAATAATGATCTATAATTAGCTTAGCTAGTTCATTTACGACATAATATGCTCACTTAGGTAAAAATGGCATAATAACCTTGGTTTAGCTCCAAAATGACCTATACTTAGCTTATTTTCCTCAAAAATACATAATAACCTTACTTACCTCCAAAATGATATATTCTACCTAGGATAGCTATAAAATGACCTATACTTAGCATTTTCCCCCTCCAAAATGACTTGATATGCTTAGTTAGCTACAAAATGGCATTACTACCTTGGAGAAGAGGAGAGGAGAGGAGAAAAAGAAAGAGAAGATAAATTCTTCTTCTTCTTCTTTTTCTTCTTTTTCTTCTAGCTAGTCTTCTTCTTCTTCTAACTATCATCTTTCCTACTTTGCAGATTTGCTATAGATGAGGCAGAGTGCATTGATGGACTGTACTCTTCTACTTCTGCTTCCTTTGTGTTTATGGAAACTTGTTTTGGATACGTATGTATGGATATGTTGTTGGAAACTTGTATATATGTTGGAACTTATTGTTGGTATAGGATTGTTTCAACTTATTGTTGGTATGCTTGTATTGTTGGATATATATGTGATATTGTTCGATATATATGTTTCAAATTGAATGATTTTAAGAAAAAAAGGGTCTATATAGCCACTTTGCCGTCTGCTGGCAGGCGACAAAGAGCTTTGCCGTCCGCTGGTAGACGGCAAAGTGGCCACGTGGCAGCTACCTGTGCAACCTGGGGCTGCCTAGGTTGGTTCTTTGCTGTGTTGGAAATATTCCCTAGAGGCAATAATAAATTAGTTATTATCATATTTCCTTGTTCATGATAATCGTTTATTATCCATGCTATAATTGTATTGATTGAAGACTTAGATGCATGTGTGGATACATAGACAAAACCATGTCCCTAGTATGCCTCTAATAGACTAGCTCGTTGATCAAAGCTGGTTAAGGTTTCCTAGCCATGGACATGAGATGTCATTTGATAAACGGGATCACATCATTAGGAGAATGGTGTGATGGACAAGACCCAAACTACAAACGTAGCATATGATCGTGTCAGTTTATTGCTACTGTTTTCTACATGTCAAGTATATGTTCCTATGACCCTCAGATCATGCAACTCACAAATACCGGAGGAGTGCCTTATGTGTATCAAACGTTGCAACGTAACTGGGTGACTATAAAGGTGCTCCGCAGGTATCTCCGAGGGTGTCTGTTGAGTTGGCATGGATCAAGACAGGGATTTGTTACTCCGTGTGACGGAGAGGTATCTCAGGGCCCACTCGATAATACAACACCACAATAAGCCTTGCAAGCAATGTGACTAAGTGTTAGCCACGGGATCTTGTATTATGGAATGAGTAAAGAGACTTGCCGGTAACGAGGTTGAACTAGGTATACAGATACCGACGATCGAATCTCGGGCAAGTAACATACCGAAGAACCGAGGGAACATCATACGGGATTAACTGAATCCTTGACATAGAGGTTCGACCAATAAAGATCTTCGTAGAATATGTAGGAACAAATATGGGCCTCCAGGTCCCGCTATTGGCTATTGACCGTAGAGGTGTCTCGGTCATGTCTACATAGTTCTCGAACCCGTAGGGTCAGCACACTTAAGGTTTGGTGACATTTCGGTAGTATAGAGTTATGTATGGTGGTGACCAAAGGTTGTTCAGAGTCCTGGATGAGATCCCGGACATCACGAGGAGCTCCGGAATGGTCCGGAGGTAAAGATTGATATATAGGAAGTCCTGTTTTGGTCGCCGGAAAAGTTTCGGGCTCATCAGTAGTGTACCGGGAGTGCCGGGAGTGTACCGGGGGATCGTCGGGAGGGGTATTTCAACCCAAGAGGCTATATGGGCTGTGGGAGAGTAAATACCAGCCCTTTGTGGGCTGGTGGAAGTCCCACACAAGGCCCATGCTACTTGGAAGAAAAGCCCAAAAGGAAAAAGGTGGAAAAAGGCAAAAAAGGGCCAACTAAGGAAGGAGTCCTAATCCTACTAGGAGTGGAGGAGGAGGACTCCTCCCTCCTTGGTTTGGCCGACCCAAGGGCTGACTCTTTGGCAGCCAAGCCTCCTCCTCCTCTCATCCTATATATACTAGAGGATTTTACGGTTTTGGCACAAGATTTTCAGCCACGTGCCACCCGTTACTTTAGTGCATAGCTTCTCCTCTAGATCGGTTTTCTGCAGTGCTTAGGCGAAGCCCTGCCGGAATAATTACACCACCATCACCGCAGCGCCGTCACGCTGCCGGAGAACTCTTCTACCTCTCTGCTCCCTCTTGCTGGATCAAGAAAGCGGAGATCGTCATCGAGCTGTACGTGTGCTGAACGCGGAGGTGCCGTCCGTTCGGCGCTAGATCGAAAGGACCGTGATCAAGATCGCGAGACGGATCGTGATGAGTTCACAGGATGGACCGTGATGAGTTCGCGGGACGGATAGTGATGAGATCACGGGACGGATCGTGATGAAGTTCGCGGGACGGATCGTGATTGGATCGCGGGACAGATCATGATGAGATCGCGGGACACTCGGCGATTTGGATCGCGAAGACGTTTGACTACACCAACCGCGTTTCTTAACGCTTCACGCTTAGCAATCTACAAGGGTACGTAGATCCACTCTCCCTCTCATAGATGCTCATCACCATGGATAGATCTTGCGTGTGCGTAGGAAATTTTTTGTTTCCCATGCAACGTTCCCCGACATTGTGTGTTGTTGGAAACTTGTATATATGTTGGAACTTATTGTTGGTATAGGATTGTTTCAACTTATTGTTGGTATGCTTGTATTGTTGGATATATATGTGATATTGTTCGATATATATGTTTCAAATTGAATGATTTTAATAAAAAAAACAGGGTCTATATAGCCACTTCATCCGTCTGCTGGCAGACGGCAAAGAGCTTTGCCGTCCGCTGGCAGACGGCAAAGTGGCCACGTGGCAGCTACCTGTGCAACCTGGAGCTGCCTAGGTTGGTTCTTTGCTGTCCGCTGGTAGACGGCAAAGAACCTTAGGTCTTTGCTGTCTGCCAGCGGACGGCAAAGAACCAACCTAGGCTGGCAAAAAAAGGTGCGTTGTCGTCAGCTGGCAGCGGCAAAGACCTAAGGTCTTTGCCGTCTGCCAGCTAACGGCAAAGCACACCGTTAAGCCCCTAACGGAGCTAAGTTGCCACGTGTGCCATCCAGGCCCTTTGCCATCCACTGGCGGACGACAAAGATTGAAAGGTCTTTGCCGTCCGCCAGTAGACGGTAAAGCGCCTTTTACCGTGGCTTATTCAGCCGAACAGTTCACCGTCTACTAGCGGACGACAAAGGCTTTGCCATCCGGGATGCATGCCTTTGTCGTCCGGGATGGCTAACGGCAAAGTGCCTGATTCCTGTAGTGGTTGTATGTGATACAACCAGAAGGTTTTGTCAGTCCTAAGGATGCTAAAAGGTGAGCAAGCTTCAGTGATCCTTCTATGGACTGAAGCAAGCATCTCGGAGTTGGAATATACACTTTGATGAGGTGATCAAAGTTTTTGAGTCTATACAAAGTTTATGAGAAACTTGTATTTACAATAAAGTGAGTGGGAGCACTATAGAGTTTCTGATAAGCATATGTGGTTGACATATTGTTGATCAGAAATTATGTAGAATTTCTAGAAAGCATAAAGGGTTGTTTGAAAGGAGTTTTTCAAAGGAAGACCTAGATAAAGCTACCTAATTGTTGAGCATCAAGATCTATAGAGATTGATCAAGATGCTTGATGAGACTTTCAATGAGTACATACCTTGACAAGATTTTGAAAGAGTTCAAAATGGATTAGTCAGAGAGAAGTGTTCTCGCCTGCTTTGTAAGGTGTGAAGTTGAGTGAGACTCAAAGCTCGACCATGGCAGAAGAAAGAGGAAGGAAGAACGTTGTCCCCTATGCCTCAGCCATAGGCTCTGTATAGTATGCCATGCTGTGTACCGCACCTGTGTGTGCTTTGCCATGAGTCCATCAAGGGGTACAAGAGTGATCCAGGAGTGGATCACTGGACAACAGTTAATATTATCCTTAGTGACTAAAAGACTAAGGAAATGTTTCTCGATTATGGAGGTGATAAAGAGTTCATCGTAAAGAGTTACGTCGATGCTGGCATTAACACCAATCCGGATGACTCTTAGTAGAAATCCGGATACGTATAGTGGAGCAGCCATTTGGAATAGCTCCAAGTGGAGTGTGGTAGTAGTATTTACAGTTTAACATAGAGATTTGCAAAGTACACACGGATCTGAATGTCGTAGACTCGTTGACTAAAAGACCTCTCTCACATGCAAAGCATGATCGAGCCCCAGAACTCATTGGGTGTTAGATTCATAACAATGCGAATCACATGGTGATGTGAACTAGATTATTGACTCTAGTGCAAGTGGGAGACTGTTGGAAATATGCCCTAGAGGCAATAATAAATTGGTTATTATCATATTTCCTTGCTCATGATAATCGTTTATTATCCATGCTGTAATTGTATTGATCGGAAACTCAGATACATGTGTGGATACATAGACAACACCACGTCCCTAGTATGCCTCTCATAGACTAGCTCGTTGATCAAAGATGGCTATGGTTTCCTAGTCATGGACATGAGATGTCATTTGATAATGGGATCACATCATTAGGAGAATGATGTGATGGACAAGACCCAAACTAGAAACGCAGCATATGATCGTGTCAGTTTATTGCTACTGTTTTCTGCATGTCAAGTACATGTTCCTATGACCATGAGATCATGCAACTCACTGACGCTGGAGGAGTACCTTGTGTGTATCAAACATCCCAACGTAATTGGGTGACTATAAAGGTGCTCTATAGGTATCTCTGAGGGTGTCTGTTGGGTTGGCATGGATCAAGACTGGGATTTGTTACTCCGTGTGACAGAGAGGTATCTCAGGGCAAGGTTGAACTAGGTATGGAGATACCGACGATCGAATCTCGGGTAAGTAACATACCGAAGAACAAAGGGAACATCATACGGGATTAACTGAATCCTTGACATAGAGGTTCGACCGATAAAGATCTTCGTAGAATATGTAGGAACCAATATGGTCATCCAGGGCCCGCTATTGGTTATTGACCGTACAGGTGTCTCGATCATGTCTACATAGTTCTCGAACATGCAGGGTCTCCACACTTAAGGTTCGTTGACGTTTCGGTAGTATAGAGTTATGTATGGTGTTGACCGAAGGTTGTTCGGAGTCTCGGATGAGATCCCGGACGTCACGAGGAGCGTCGGAATGGTCCGTAGGTAAAGATTTATATATATATATATATAGGAAGTCCTGTTTTGGTCACCGGAAAAGTTTCGGGCTCATCGGTAGTGTACCGGGAGTGCCGAGAGGGTATCGAGGGACCATCGGGAGGGGTGTCTCGACCCAGGAGGCTACATGGGCTATGGGAGGAGGTAAACCAGCCCTTGGTGGGCTAGCTGAAGCCTCCTCTAAGGGCCCATGCGGCTAGAGTGGTTTGAGAAGGAAAAAATCGAAAGGTGGAGAGGTGGAAAGAGTTTCCATGTGGAAAGGAGGAATCCTACTCCTAATAGGATTGGAGTAGGACTCCTCCACCTCCAATTTTGACCAAACCTTGAGGGTTTGAGGCTGCTTCCGACCCTCCCTCCCTCCTATATATACTAGAGGATTTAGAGGGAAAAGTTAACCCTAATTTCCACGTGTTGCCCTCTTCTTCCTCTAGATCGTTTTCTCCACTAGATCGGTTTTTAGCGGTGCTTAGGCGAAGCTCTGCTGGAATTCCTCCATCACCATCGCTGCAACGCCATCGCGCTGCCGGAGAACTCGTCTACCTCTCCGCTCTCTCTTGCTAGATCAAGAAGGCGGAGATCGTCATCAAGCTATACGTGTGCTGAACGCAGAGGTGCCGTCCGTTCGGCGCTAGATCGGAAGGATTGTGATCAAGATCGCGAGATGGATCATGATGAGATCGCGGGACGGATCATGATGAGTTCGCGGGACGGATCGTGATTGGATCGTGGGATGAATCGTGATGAGATTGCGGGACGCTCGGCGATTTGGATTGCGAAGACGTTCGACTACACCAACCGCGTTTCTTAATGCTTCCCGCTTAGCGATCTACAAGGGTATGTAGATCCACTCTCCCTCTCGTAGATGCTCATCACCATGGATAGATCTTGCGTGTGCGTAGGAATTTTTTTGTTTCCCATGCAATGTTCCCCAACACACATCACTATGTGATTTACATTGTAATGAATCGAACACCCATGCAGTTCTGGTGTTGACCATGTTTAGCCCTTGGAAGAGGTTTAGTCAATGGGTCCGCAACATTCAGATACGTGTGCAATTTGCAAATATTTATGTCCTCCTCCTTGACGTAATCGCAGATGGAATTGAAACGTTTCTTTATGTGTCTGGTCCTCTTGTGAAACCTTGGTTCCTTAGCCAGAGCAAAGGCACCATTGTGTCACAGAATAGAGCCATTGGATTCAGTGCACTGGGCACTACTCCAAGATCTGTCATGAACTGCTTCATCCAGACACCTTCCTTCGCTGCCTCCGAGGCTGCGATGTACTCCGCTTCGCATGTAGAATTGGCTACTACGATTTGCTTGGAACTGCACCATCTTACTGCTCCCCCATTGAGAATAAATATGTATCCGATTTGCAACTTAGAGTCATTTGGATCAGTGTCAAAGCTTGCATCAAGGTAACCCTTTATTACGAGGTCTTGATCACCTCCATAAACGAGAAACATTTCCTTAGTCCTTTTCAGGTACTTGAGGATATTGTTGACCGCCATCCAGTGCTCCATTATAGGATCACTTTGAAACCTTCTGGCCATACTTATGGCAAGGCTGACATCGGGTCTTGTGCACAGCATCGCATACATGATAGAGCCTATGGCTGAAGCATAGGGGAGGACACTCATCTTTTCTCTATCTTCTGTAGTCACTGGGCATTGAATCTTACTCAACTTCACACCTTGTAACACAGGTAAGAACCCCTTCTTAGACTGATCCATTTTGAACTTTTTCAAAACTTTAGCAAGGTATGTGCTTTGTGAAAGTGCTACCAAGCGTCTCGATCTATCCCTATAGATCTTAATGCCTAATATGAAAGCAGCTTCTCCTAGGTCCTTCATTGAAAAACTCGTATTCAAATATTCCTTCATGCTTTCCAGCATTTCTATATTGTTTCCAATCAGCAATATGTCATCCACATATAATATTAGAAATGCTACAGAGCTCCCATTCACTTTCTTGTAAATACAAGCTTCTCCGTAAACTTGTATAAACGCGAACGCTTTGATAACCTCATCAAAACGCTTATTCCAACTCCGAGATGCTTGCATCAGTCCATAGATGGATCGCTGGAGTTTGAAAACTTTGTCAGCATTCTCTGGGTTGACAAAACCTTCCGGTTGCATCATATACAACTCTTCCTCAAGGAAACCGTTAAGGAATGCTGTTTTGACATCCATCTGTCAAATTTCATAGTCGAAATATGAAGCTATTGCTAACATGATTCTGACGGACTTAAGCATTGCTATGGGTGAGAAGGTCTCAACATAGTCAACTCCTTGAACTTGTGAAAAACCCTTTGCCACAAGTCGAGTTTTATAGACGATGACATTACCGTCCGCGCCCGTCTTCTTCTTAAAGATCCATTTGTTCTGAATGGCCTTTTGCTCTTCAGGTAATACTTCCAAAGTCCATACTTTGTTTTCATACATGGATCCCATCTCGGATTTCATGGACTCTAACCATTTATCTGAATCTAGGCCCATCATCGCTCCTTCATAGCTCGTAGGTTCATCATTGTCTAACAACATGACCTCCAAGACAGGGTTGCCATACCACTCAGGAGCAGTACGCGCCCTTGTCGACCTACGAGGTTCAATAGAAACTTGATCTGAAGTTTCATGATCATTATCATTAACTTCCTCTTCAACCATCTTTGGCTCCACAGAAACATCTTTCTGCGTTGTGCTACTGTGTGGTTGAACCAGAGGTTCAACAACCTCATCAAGCTCTATATTCCTCCCACTCAATTCTTTCGAGAGAAACTCTTTCTCAAGAAATGTTCCATTTTTGGCGACAAACACTTTGCCTTTGGATCTGAGATAGAAGGTATACCCCCCTATCTCTTTTGGGTATCCTATGAAGATGCATTTCTTCGCTTTGGATTCCAGCTTTTCAGGCTGAAGCTTATTGACGTAAGCATCACATCCCAAAACTTTAACAAACGACAATTTCGGCTTCTTGCCAAACCACAATTCATATGGCGTCGTCTCAACGGATTTCGATGGTGCCATATTTAAAGTAAATGCAGCTATCTCTAATGCATAACCCCAAAACAATAGTGGCAAATCGGCAAGAGACATCATAGAATGCACCATATACAATATGGTTTGATTACGACATTCGGACACACCATTACGTTGTGGTGTTCCAGGCGGTGTTAACTGTGAAATAATTCCACATTGTCTTTATTGATTGCCAAACTCATAACTCAGATATTCACCTCCTCGATCAGATCGAAGGAATTTAATCTTCTTGTTATGATGATTCTCAACTTCACTCTGAAACCGCTTGAACTTTTCAAACGTTTCAGACTTGTGTTTCATTAAGTAAATATACCCATATCTACTTAAGTCATCAGTGAAGGTGAGAAAATAACGATATCCACCGCGCGCCTCAATGTTCATCGGACCGCACACATCAGTATGTATGATTTCCAACAAATCACTCGCCCATTCCATTGTTCCAGAGAATGGCGTTTTAGTCATCTTGCCCATGAGGCATGGTTCACATGTGTCAAGTGATTCAAAATCAAGTGATTCCAAAAGTCCATCAGCATGGAGCTTCCTCATGTGTGTTACACCAATATGACCCAAACGGCAGTGCCACAAGAAAGTGGTACTATCTGTTGGAAATATGCCCTAGAGGCAATAATAAAATGGTTATTATTGTATTTCCTTGTTCATGATAATTGTCTATTTGTTCACACTATAATTGTGTTAACCGGAAACCATAATGCATGTGTTAATACATAGACCACAACGTGTCCCTAGTGAGCCTCTAGTTGGCTAGCACGTTGATCAATAGATGGTCACGGTTTCATGACCATGGACATTGGATGTCGTAGATAACGGGATCACATCATTAAGAGAATGATGTGATGGACAAGACCCAATACTAAGCATATCACAAGATCGTGTAGTTCGTCTACTAAATCTTTTCTAATGTCAAGTATCATTTCCTTAGATCATGAGATTGTGCAACTCCCGGATACCGTAGGAATTCTTTGGGTGTGCCAAACGTCACAACGTAACTGGGTGGCTATACAGGTGCCTTATGGGTATCTCTGAAAGTGTCTATTGGGTTTTGTCACTCCGTGTGACGGAGAGGTATCTCTGGGCCCACTCGGTAAGACATCATCATAATGAGCTCAATGTGACTAAGGAGTTAGCCACGGGATGATGTATTACGGAACGAGTAAAGAGACTTGCCGGTAACAAGATTGAACAAGGTATTGGGATACCAACGATCGAATCTCGGGCAAGTATCATACCGGTAGACAAAGGGAATTGCATACGGGATTCATTGAATCCCTGACATCGTGGTTCATCTGATGAGATCATCGTGGATCATGTTGGAATCAACATGGGTATCCAGATCCCCCTGTTAGTTATTGCCCGGAGAGGTGTCTCGGTCATGTCTATGTGTCTCCCGAACCCGTAGGGTCTAGACACTTAAGGTTCGATGACGCTAGGGTTATAGGGAAATAGTGTATGTGGTAACCGAAGGTTGTTCGGAGTCCCGGATGAGATCCTGGATGTCACAAGGAGTGCCGGAATGGTCCGGAGACAAAGATTGATAAATAGGAAGTGAGTTTTTGGTTACCGGAAATTTTTCGGGCGTCACCGGTAACTTACCGGGACCATCGGAAGGGTTCTGGGGGTCCACCGGGAGGGGCCCCGGGCCCCGGAGGGCTGCATGGGCCGAAGGTGGAGGGAACCATCCCCTAGGTGCGCTGGTGCGCCCCTCCCACCTGGATCAAGGCGCAGCAAGGAGAGAAGGGGGGCAATCCCTAGGCCCAGATGGGCCCTAGGCCCACCCTAGGGCAGCTAGGGCTGCCACACCACCTCTCCCTCCCTCTTGGCTGCCGGCCAAGATCCCATCTAGGGCTGCCGCACCACCTAGGGTGGGAACCCTAGGGGTGGGCACCCTCCTCTCTCTCCTCCTATATAGTGGAGCCCTTGGGGCTGTTTGAGACACGACTCTCCCTCCCTCTCGGCGTAGCCCTACTTCTCCTTCTCCTCGTTCTCCGTAGTGCTTGGCAAAGCCCCGCTGGAGACCACGCAGCTCCACTGTCACCACGCCGTCGTGCTTCCGAAGCTCTCCCTCAACCTCTCCTCCCTCCTTGCTGGATCAAGGCGTAGGAGACTTCACCGGGCTGCACGTGTGTTGAACGCGGAGGCACCGTTGTTTGGCGCTAAGATCAGAGTCCACCACGATCTGAATGCTACGAGTACGACTCCACCAACCGCATTCTTGTAACACTTCCTCTTAGTGGTCTTCAAAGGTATGAAGATGCAATCTCTTCCCTCTCGTTGCTAGTTTCTCCATAGATAGATCTTGGTGAACGCGTAGAAAATTTTGATTTACTACTACGTCTCCCAACAATGGCATCATAGATAGACCTTGACTAACTTTACACGTACGCTTACGTGGGACCGGTTCCACCGCCTGACATGCACTTGTTGCATAAGGTGGCTAGCGGGTGTCTATCTGTCCTACCTTAGTCGGATTGGATTCGATGAAAAGGGTCCTTATGAAGGGTAAATAGCAATTGGCATATCACGTTGTGGTTTTGGCATAGGTAAGAAACGTTCTTGCTAGAAACCTATAGCAGCCACGTAAAACTTGCATCTACAGATTAGAGGACGTCTAACTTGTTTTTGCAGCATATGCCTTGTGATGTGATATGGCCAAAGGATGTGATGCGATGCATTGTGATGTATGAGATTGATCATGTTCTTGTAATAGGAGTCACGACTTGCATGTCGATGAGTATGACAACCGGCAGGAGCCATAGGAGTTGTCTTATTTTATTGTATGACCTGCGTGTCAATCATAAACGCCATGTAATTACTTTACTTTATTGCTAAACGTTAGCCATAGTAGTAGAAGTAATAGTTGGCGAGACAACTTCATGAAGACACGATGATGGAGATCATGATGATGGAGATCATGGTGTCGTGCCGGTGACAGTGATGATCATGGTGCCCCGAAGATGGAGATCAAAGGAGCAAGATGATATTGGCCATATCATGTCACTATATTGATTACATGTGATGTTTATCATGTTTACATCTTATTTGCTTAGAACGATGGTAGTAAATAAGATGATCTCTCAATAAAATTTCAAGAAAGGTGTTCACCCTAACTGTGCACTATTGCTAAGGATCGTTGTTCCGAAGCACCACATGATGATCGGGTGTGATAGGTTCTAACGTTTGCATACAACGGGTGTAAGCCAGATTTACACACGCGAAACACTTAGGTTGACTTGACGAGCCTAGCATGTACAGACATGGCCTCGGAACATGGAAGACCGAAAGGTCGAACATGAGTCGTATAGAAGATACGATCAACATGGAGATGTTCACCATGGATGAGTAGTCCATCTCACGTGATGATCGGACACGAGCTAGTTGACATGGATCATGTGACACTTGGATGCCTAGAGATATGTCTATCTAAGTGGGAGTTCATTAAATAATTTGATTATGTGAACTTAATTATCATGAACTTAGTCTAAAATTGTCTTTACAATCTATACTGTAGATCCAATGGCCAATGCTAATGTCACCCTCAACTTCAACGTGTTCCTAGAGAAAACCAAGCTGAAAGATGATGGAAGCAACTATGCGGACTGGGTCCGTAGCTTGAGATCATCCTCATAGCTTCCAAGAGATTTTATGTCCTTGATGCACCGCTAGGTGACCCACCCATTTTCCCAGCAGACCAAGATGTTACGAACGCTTGGCAGTCACGCTGCGATGATTACTCCCTTGTTCAGTGCGGCATGCTTTACAGTTTAGAACCGGGGATCCAAAAGCGTTTTGAGCAACATGGAGCATATGAGATGTTCCAGGAGCTGAAACTGGTTTTCCAAGCTCATGCCCGGGTCGAGAGATATGATGTCTTCGACAAGTTCTTCAGCTGTAAGATGGAGGAGAATAGTTCTGTTAGTGAGCACATACTCAAAATGTCTGGGTTGCACAACCTCTTGACTCAGCTAGGAGTTAATCTCCCGGATGACTCCGTCATTGACAGAATCCTCCAGTCGCTTCCACCTAGCTACAAGAGCTTTGTGATGAACTACAACATGCAGGGTATGGAAAAGTCCATTCCTGAGTTGTACTCGATGCTGAAATCAGCGGAGGTCGAGATCAAGAAGGAGCATCAAGTGTTGATGGTGAATAAGACCACTAGTTTCAAGAAAGGCAAGGGTAATAAGAACTTCAAGAAGGACGACAAAGCTGTTGCCGCGCCTGGTAAGCAAGTTGCCGGGAAGAAGAAGAACAAGAATGGACCCAAGCCTGAGACTGAGTGTTTTTATTGCAAGGGTACCGGTCACTGGAAGCGGAACTGCCCCAAGTACTTAGCGGATAAGAAGGACGGCAACATTAAAGGTATATGTGATATACTTGTTATTGATGTGTACCTAACTAGTGCTCGTAGTAGCTCCTGGGTATTTGATACCGGTGCAGTTGCTCACATTTGTAACTCCAAGCAGGAGCTGTGGAATAAGCGGAGGCTGGCAAAGGACAAGGTGACAATGCGCATGGGTAATGGTTCCAAGGTCGATGTGATCGTCGTCGGCACGCTACCTCTACATCTACCTTCGGAATTAGTTTTAAACCTCAATAATTGTTATTTAGTACCAGCTTTGAGCATGAACATTGTATCTGGATCTCGTTTGATTCGAGATGGCTACTCATTTAAATCTGAGAATAATGGTTGTTCTATTTATATGAGAGAAATGTTTTATGGTCATGCCCCACTGGTCAATGGTTTATTTTTGATGAATCTCGAACGTGATGTTACACATGTTCATAGTGTGAGTACCAAAAAGTGTAAGGTTGATAAAGATAATCCCACTTACATGTGGCACTTCCGCCTTGGTCATATTGGTGTCAAACGCATGCAGAAGCTCCATGCTGATGGACTTTTGGAGTCTCTTGATTTCGAATCATTTGACATGTGTGAACCATGCCTCATGGGCAAGATGACCAAGACTCCGTTCTCCGAAACAATGGAGCGAGCAACTGACTTGTTGGAGATAATACATACCGATGTATGTGGTCCAATGAGCGTCGAGGCTCGCGGTGGCTACCGATATGTTCTCACCCTCACTGATGACTTGAGCAGATATGGGCATGTCTAATTAATGAAACACAAGTCTGAAACCTTTGAAAGGTTCAAGGAATTTCAGAGTGAGGTAGAGAATCAATGTGACAGGAAAATAAAGTGCCTACGATCTGATCGTGGAGGAGAATATTTGAGTCACGAGTTTGGCACACACCTAAGGAAATGTGGAATTGTTTCACAACTCACGCCGCCTGGCATACCTCAACGAAATGGTGTGGCTAAACGTCGTAATCGCACTCTATTGGATATGGTGCGATCTATGATGTCTCTTATGAACTTACCACTATCATTTTGGGGATATGCATTAGAGACTGCCGCATTCACTTTAAATAGGGCACCGTCAAAGTCCGTTGAGACGACACCGTATGAATTATGGTTTGGAAAGAAACCTAAGCTGTCGTTTGTAAAAGTTTGGGGATGCGATGCTTATGTGAAGAAACTTCAACCTGAGAAGCTCGAACCCAAAGAGGAAAAGTGTGTATTCATAGGATATCCCAAAGAGACTATTGGGTATACCTTCTACCTCAGATCCGAAGGCAAAGTCTTTGTTGCCAAGAATGGATCCTTTCTCGAGAAAGAGTTTCTCTCGAAAGAAGTAAGTGGGAGGAAAATAGAACTTGATGAGGTAATTGTACCTGCACTCGAACCGGAGAGTAGCGCAGCATAGGAAGTTGTTTCTGTGGAGCCTACACCGGCTAGAGAGGAAGTTGATGATGATGATCATGGAACTTCAGATCACGTTACTATTGAACGATGAAGTTCCACTAGGACACTTTCCGCACCAGAGTGGTACGGCAACCCTGTCCTGGAGATCATGTTGTTGGACAACGGTGAACCTTCGAACTATGAAGAAGCGATGGCGGGCCTGGATTCCAACAAATGGCTTGAAACCATGAAATCTGAGATAGGATCCATGTATGAGAACAAAGTATGGGCTTTGGTGGACTTGCCTGATGATAAGCGAGCCATTGAAAATAAATGGATCTTTAAGAAGAAGACTGACGCGGATGGTAATGTGACAGTCTATAAGGCTCGGCTTGTCGCTAAGGGTTATCGACAAGTTCAAGGAGTTGACTATGATGAGACTTTCTCACCCGTAGCGATTCTGAAGTCCGAATCATGTTAGCAATTGCCGCATTTTATGATTATGAGATCTGGCAAATGGACGTCAAAATGGCATTCCTTAATGGCTTCCATGAGGAAGAACTATATATGATGCAGCCGGAAGGTTTTGTTGATCCTAAAGATGCTAACAAGGTATGAAAGCTCTAGCGCTCCATCTATGGGCTGGTACAAGCATCTCGGAGTTGGAACATTCGCTTTAATGAGGTGATTTAAAGCGTTTGGGTTTGTATAGGTTTATGGAGAACCCTGTATTTACAAGAAAGTGAGTGGGAGCTCTGTAGCATTTCTCATATTATATGTGGATGACATACTGATAATGGGAAATGATATAGAACTTTTGGAGATCATAAAGGCATACTTGAATAAGTGTTTTTCAATGAAGGACCTTGGAGAAGCTTCTTACATATTAGGTATTAAGATCTATAGAGATAGATCGAGACGCCTCATAGGTCTTTCACAAAGCACATACCTTGAAAAGATATTGAAGAAGTTCAATATGGATCAGTCCAAGAAGGGGTTCTTGCATGTGTTACAGGGTGTGAGATTGAGTATGACTCAATGCCCGACCACGACAAAGGATAGACAAGAGATGAGTGTCATCCCCTATGCTTCAGCCATAGGCTCTATTATGTATGCCATGCTGTGTACCAGACCTAATGTGAACCTTGCCATAAGTTTGGTAGGGAGGTACCAAAGTGATCCCGAAGCGGAACACTGGGCAGCGGTCAAGAATATCCTGAAATACCTGAAAAGGACAAAGGACATGTTTCTCGTATATGGAGGTGTCGAAGATCTCGTCGTAAAGGGTTACGTTGATGCTAGCTTCGACACAGATCCGGACGACTCCAAGTCGCAAACCGGATACGTGTATATTTTGAACGGAGGGTCAGTCAGCTGGTGTAGCAGCAAGCAAAGCGTCGTGGCGGCATCTACATCTGAAGCGGAGTACATAGCTGCTTCGGAAGCAGCACAGGAAGGAGTCTGGATGAAGGAGTTCATCATCGACCTAGTAGTGATTCCCACTGCGTCGGGCCTGATGACTCTATTCTGTGACAACACTGGAGCTATTGCCTGTGCAAAGGAGCCCAGGTTTCACAAGAAGACAAGACACATAAGGTGCCACTTCAACTCCATCCGTGATTACATTCAGGAGGGAGATATAGATATTTGTAAAGTACATACGGATCTGAATGTCGCAGATTCATTGACTAAACCTCTCTCACGAGCAAAACATGATCAACACCAGAATGCTATGGCCGTTCGATTCATCACAATGTAACTAGATTACTGACTCTAGTGCAAGTGGGAGACTATTGGAAATATGCCCTAGAGGCAATAATAAAATGGTTATTATTGTATTTCCTTGTTCATGATAATTGTCTATTTGTTCATGCTATAATTGTGTTAACCGGAAACCATAATGCATGTGTGAATACATAGACCACAACATGTCCCTAGTGAGCCTCTAGTTGGCTAGCTCGTTGATCAATAGATGGTCACGGTTTCATGACCATGGACATTGGATGTCGTTGATAACGGGATCATGTCATTAGGAGAATGATGTGATGGACAAGACCCAATCCTAAGCATAGCACAAGATCGTGTAGTTCATCTGCTAAATCTTTTCTAATGTCAAGTATCATTTCCTTAGACCATGAGATTGTGTAACTCCTGGATACCGTAGGAATGCTTTGGGTGTGCCAAACGTCACAACGTTTGAAGTTGAGAATCATCGTACCAATAAGGTTCGATTACGACATTCGGACACACCATTACGTTGTGGTGTTCCAGGCGGTGTCAATTGTGAAATAATTCCACACTATCTTAATTGACTGCCAAACTCATAACTCAGATATTCACCTCCTCGATCAGATCAAAGGAATTTAATCTTCTTGTTATGATGATTCCCAACTTCACTCTGAAACTGCTTAAACTTTTCAAACGTTTCAGACTTGTGTTTCATTAAGTAAATATACCCATATCTACTTAAGTCATCAGTGAAAGTGAGAAAATAACGATATCCACCGCGCGCCTCAATGTTCATCGGACCGCACACATCAGTATGTATGATTTCCAACAAATCACTCGTCCATTCCGTTGTTCCAGAGAATGGCGTTTTAGTCATCTTGCCCATGAGGCATGGTTCACATGTGTCAAGTGATTCAAAATCAAGTGACTCCAAAAGTCAATCAGCATGGAGCTTCCTCATGTGTGTTACACCAATATGACCCAAACGGCAGTGCCACAAGAAAGTGGTACTATTTGTTGGAAATATGCCCTAGAGGCAATAATAAAATGGTTATTATTGTATTTCCTTGTTCATGATAATTGTCTATTTGTTCATGCTATAATTGTGTTAACCGGAAACCATAATGCATGTGTGAATACATAGACCACGACGTGTCCCTAGTGAGCCTCTAGTTGGCTAGCTCGTTGATCAATAGATGGTCACAGTTTCATGACCATGGACATTGGATGTCGTTGATAAAGGGATCACATCATTAGGAGAATGATGTGATGGACAAGACCCAATCCTAATCATAGCACAAGATCGTGTAGTTCGTTTGCTAAAGCTTTTCTAATGTCAAGTATCATTTCCTTAGACCATGAGATTGTGCAACTCCCGGATACCGTAGGAATGCTTTGGGTGTGCCAAACATCACAACGTAACTGGGTGGCTATAAAGGTGAATTACGTGTATCTCTGAAAGTGTGTGTTGGGTTGGCACGAATCGAGACTGGGATTTGTCACCCTGTGTGACGGAGAGGTATCTCTGGGCCCACTCGGTAAGACATCATCATAATGAGCTCAATCTGACTAAGGAGTTAGCCACGGGATGATGTATTACGGAACGAGTAAAGAGACTTGCCGGTAACGAGATTGAACAAGGTATAGGGATACCGACGATCGAATCTCAGGCAAGTATCATACTGGTAGACAAAGGGAATTGCATACGGGATTCATTGAATCCCTGACATCGTGGTTCATCCGATGAGATCATCGTGGATCATGTGGGAGCCAACATGGGTATCTAGATCCCGTTGTTGGTTATTGACCGAAGAGGTGTCTCGGTCATGTCTATGTGTCTCCCGAACCAGTAGGGTCTACACACTTAAGGTTCAATGACGCTAGGGTTATAGGGAAATAGTGTACGTGGTTACCGAAGGTTGTTCTGAGTCCCGGATGAGATTCCGAACGTCACGAGGAGTTCCGGAATGGTCCGGAGAGAAAGATTGATATATTGGAAGTGAGGTTTTGGTTACCGAAAATGTTTCGGGCATCACCGGTAACGTACCGGGACCACCGGAATGGTTCCGGGGGTCCATCGGGAGGGGCCACGGGCCCCGGAGGGCTGCATGGGCCGAAGGTGGAGGGAACCAGCCCCTAGGTGGGCTGGTGCGCCCCTCCCACCTGGCCCAAGGCGCATCAAGGAGACAAGGGGGGCAAACCCTAGGCCCACCCTAGGGCAGCTAGGCCTGCCGCACCACCACTCCCTCCCTCTTGGGCGCCGGCCAAGATCCCATCTAGGGCTACCGCACCACCTAGGGTGGAAACCCTAGGGGTGGGCACCCTCCTCCCACTCCTCCTATATATAGTGGAGCCCTTGGGGCTGTTTGAGACACGACTCTCTCTCTGTCTCGTTGCAACCCTACTTCTCGTTCTCCTCGTTCTCCATAGTGCTTGGCGAAGCCTTGTCGGAAACCATGCAGCTGCACCGTCACCATGTCATCATGCTGCCGGAGCTCTCCCTCAACCTCTACTCCCTCCTTGTTGGATCAAGGCGTAGGGGACGTCACCGGGCTGCACGTGTGTTGAACACGGAGGCGCCGTTGTTCGGCGCTAGGATCGGAGTCCACCACGATCTGAATCGCTACGAGTATGACTCCACCAACCGCGTTCTTGTAACGCTTCTGCTTAGCGATCTTCAAAGGTATGAAGATGCAATCTCTTCCCTCTCATTGCTGGTTTCTCCATAGATAGATCTTGGTGAACGCATAGAAAATTTTGATTTACTACTACGTCTCCCAACACTATCATTATCAACTCTACATCTTTTGGCATCAACGTTATGAACATGTGTATCATCACTATCAATATTCAACATGAATAAACCCCTCACATTGGGTGCATGACCATAATATATATTACTCTTATAAATAGAACAACCATTATTCTCTAACTTAAATGAGTAACCGTCTCGCAATAAACAAGATCCAGATATAATGTTCATGCTTAACTCAGGCACTAAATAACAATTATTCAGGTTCATCACAAATCCCGATGGTAATTGAAGAGAGAGCGTGCCGACGGAAATCACATCAACCTTGGAACCATTTCTCACGTGCATCGTCACTTTGTCCTTAGCCAACCTCCGTCTATTCCGTAGGTCCTGCTTTGAGTTGCAAATATGAGCAACCGAACCGGTATCAAATACCTAGGAACTACAATGAGAGCTAGTAAGGTACACATCAATAACATGTATATCATATATACCTTGTTTGTTGTTGGCCGCCTTCTTGTCCACCAGATACTTGGGGCAGTTCCGCTCACAGTGACCAATTCCCTTGCAATGAAAGCACTCAATTTCTGGCTTGGGTCCAGCCTTGGGTTACTTCACGGGAGGAACAACTGCTTTGCCACCCTTCTTGGAGTTACCCTTCTTGCCCTTGCCATGCTTCTTGAAACTAGTGGTTTTATTGACCATCAACACTTGATGTTCTTTCTGGATTTCAGACTCAACAACTTTCAGCATCGCAAACAGCTCGACGACTGACTTGGTCATCACGTGCATGTTATAGTTCATCACGAAGCTCTTGTAGCTTGGTGGCAATGATTGAAGAACTCTGTTAGTGATCGCCTCTGGCGGAAGGGGCATCCCTAACTCCGCCAGACGGGTCGAATACCCATACATTCTGAGTATATGTTCACTAATAGACCCGTTCTCCTCCATCTTGCAAGCATAGAACTTATCAGAGATCTCGTACCTCTCGATCCGGGCATTCTTCTTAAAGATAAACTCCAACTCCTGGAACATCTCATAAGCTCCATGACGTTCAAAACATCTTTGAAGTCCCGGTTCTAAGCCATACAATATTGCACACTGAACTATTGAGTAATCTCCAGAATGTGCCTCCCAAGCGTTCTTAACGTCTTCGGATGACATGTCTGTGGGTTGGTTACCAAGTAGTGCATCAAGGACATATGTCTTCTGGGACACCGTGAGGATAATCCTCAGATTACGGGCCTAGTCTACAAAGTTACTTCCATCATCTTTCAACTTAGCTTTCTCTAGGAACGCATCAAAATTCAGGGGTGCTACTGCGCGAGCCATTGATCTACAACATAAATAAGCAAAGGTTACTAAGACTATTGTTCAATATAATGAGTTTAGTTAATCAAATTACTAAAGCTCCCACTCAAATTGACATCCCTCAGGTCATCTGAGTGATACATGATCCATACTCGCCAACTCAAGTCCGATCATCATGTGAGTTAAGGTGGTTTCAATGGTGAACATCATCATGTTGATCATATCTACTATATGACTCATGCTTGACCTTTCAGTCTCTTGTGTTCCGAGGTCATGTCTGTACATGCTAGGCTTGTCAAGTTTAACCCAAGTGTTCCGCATGTGCAACACTGGCTTGCACCCGTTGTATGCGAACGTTGAGTCTATCACACCCGATCATCACGTGGTGTCTCGACACGACGAACTTTCGCAACGGTGCACACTCGGGGAGAACACAATTCATCTTGAGATTTAAGTGAGGGATCACCTTATAATGCTACCGTCATTCTAAGAAAAACAAGGTGCATAAAAGTATTAACATCACGTGCAAATCATAAGTGACATGATATGGCTATGAACTTGTTCTTTTGTTCTCCATCTCCAAAGCATCGACATTATCTCCATCATCACTGGCATAACACCATGATCTCCATCATAGTGTCGCCATCGGGGTTGTCGCGCCAACCATGCTCATACTACTATTGCTACCGCTTAGCGATAAAGTAAAGCATTACATAGTGCTTAAAGATTGACACGCAGGTCATACAATAATCAAAGACAACCCTATGACTCCTGCCGGTTGCCGTACTCATCGACATGCAAGTCCTGATATTCTATACAAAACATGATCATCCCATACATCACATATATCACATCATGTAATTGGCCATATCACATCACAACATACCCTGCAATAACAAGTTAGATGTCCTCTAATTGTTGTTGCATGTTTTACGTGGATGCTATGGGTATCTAGCAAGAATGATTCTTACCTACGCAAAACCACAACGGTGATATGAAGATTTCTTTTCAACCTTCTACAAGTACTGCCTTAGTCTAATCCGATCCAACTAAAGTGGGAGAGACAGACACCCGCCAGCCATCTTTATGTAACAGAGTCACATGTCAATCGATGGAACAAAGTCTCTTGTAAGCATACGAGTAAAGTCGGTCTGAGCCACTTCATCCCACAATACCGTTGAACCAAGAAAAGACTAAGGGAGGAACCAATCTGAATATCAACACCCACAAACTCTTTTGTGTTCTACTCGTGATCTCATCTACGCATAGACCTACATCTGATGCCACTATTGGGGAACGTTACATGGGAAACAAAATTTTCCTACGCTTCACCAAGATCAATCTAGGGATGAGCATCTCTGAGAGGAGAGATTGGATCCACATACCATGGTAGATCGCTAAGCGGAAGCGTTGAAGAACGCAGTTGATGTAGTCGTACGTCTCCGCGATCCAAATTACAAGCCGTCCCACAAACTCCCGATCAAGTGCCGAACGGACGGCACCTCCGCGTTCAGCACACATGCAGCTCGATGATGATCTCCACCTTCTTGATCCATCAAAAGGGAGCGGAGATGTAGATGGGTTCGCGGGAAATACAATGGCGTGGCGCCGGTGGTGCTGGAGCTGATCCGGCAGAGCTTCGCTAAGCGTCGCCGAATCAATCTAGAGGAGAGGCTATTGGAGAGGGAGGGGCTGTGCCATGGCTTAGGGTGCGGCTTCCCTACTCCCTCTCACATATATATATGGGGAGGACTGGTGTGCCCAATCCCTAGGGATTCCCCCTTGGGGTGGCGGCCAAGGGTGGAGGCGCCCTAGGGTGGCTTGCCACCCAAGGAAGGCGGCGCCAACCCTATGGTTGGCCCTCCCACCAACCCCCTAGCCACATGGGCCATTGTTGGAGGGGCGGAAAGCCCACCAGGGGTTGGTGTGCCCTCTCTCACAGCCCATGTAGCCCTTTGGGGCTGGTGGCCCCTTCCGATGGACCATCGGGACCCTCCCGGCACCCCTAGTACATTACCGGTGACACCCGAACTTTTCCCGGTAATCAACACGGAACATCCTATATATGAATCTTTACCTCCGGACCATTCCGGACCTCCTCCTCATGTCTGGATCTCATCCGGGACTCCAAAAAACCTTCGGTCACCAACACACATAACTCATCTATACCGGAACGTCACCGAACCTTAAGTGTGCAGACCCTGCGGGTTCGAGAACTATGTAGACAAGACCGAGACACCTCTATGGTCAATAACCAATAGTGGGACCTCGATGCCCATATTGATTCCTACATGTTCTATGAAGATCTTTATCGGTCAAACCTCTATGTCAAGGATTCAGTTAACCCCGTATGATGTTCCCTTTGTTCTTCGGTATGTTACTTGCCCGAGATTCGATCGTCGGTATCTCTATACCTAGTTCAACCTCATTACCGGCAAGTCTCTTTACTCGTTCCGTAATACAAGATCATGTGGCTAACACTTAGTCACATTGCTTGCAAGGCTTATTGTGATGTTGTATTACCGAGTGGGCCCTGAGATACCTCTCCATCACACGGAGTAAAAAATCCCAGTGTTGATCCATGCCAACCTAGCAGACACCCTCGGAGATACCTGTAGAGCACCTTTATAGTCACCCACTTATGTTGCAACGTTTGATACACACAAGGCACTTGTCCGGTATCAGTGAGTTGTATGATCTCATGGTCATATGAACACATACTTGAAATGCAGAAAATTGTAGTAATAAACTCACACGATCATATGCTATGTTTATAGTTTGGGTCTTGTCCATCACATCGTTCCCTTAATGATGTGATCCCGTTATCAAATGACATCTCATATCAATGGCTAGGAAACCTCGACCATCTTTGATCAACGAGCTAGTTTACTAGAGGCACACTAGGGAGAAAGTGTTGTCTATATATCCACACATGCAATGTGTTTCCAGTCAATACAATTACAGCATGGACAATAAGCGATTATCATGAACGAGGAAATATAATAATAAACACTTTATTTATTGCCTCTAGGGCATCTTTCCAACAGGAGATCCTAGTGCGCTGAAAATAACGGTGCAATTTGTGGTACTCGCCACCCCAATCCGACTGAACGGCTATGATTTTAGTGTGAAGAAGACGCTCAACATGAGCCTGAAAAACATAAAACACTTGCACAACGTCAGATTTGTGCTTGAAGAGATATATCCAACAGAAGCGAGAATAATCATTGACAAATCTCACATAATAATTATAACCTCCAAAAGAGGCAATAGCAGGCCCCCAAACATCAGAAAGGATTAACTCAAGAGGCATAGTGGAAACATGATGAGATAAATTACATGGCAATTATCGACTCTTAGCACGCTGACAAGCATCACACACTGAAGTTTGACGTTCAGAAGAACACACTAAATCATTATTCTTAACAATGTTGTGAACAATGTTATTTGAGGGATGACCGAGACGATGGTGCCACTGGGACGGGGTGGTCTTGACGCTGAGAGACGCTTGGCGGGTGGAGGAGGACGACGCGCGACTAAACGGGATGGGGTAGAGTCCACCATGACTTCTACCGTGAAGAAGAATTTTCTTCATGGCCTTGTCCTTAACAAGAAAAAAGAAACGATGAAATTGCACAAAAACATAATTGTCGGTGACAAGACGATAAACGGAAAGGAGATGTTGATGAATATGTGGAAGACGAAGAATATTTCTTAAACGAAGAGATGAACCAGGCATAGTGGAATGACCAATATGACAAATAGACAAGCCTACACCATTGGCCACTTGCACTTGATCCTTTCCCGCCATAGCGCTCATGGAAGTGGAGACGTTCGAGATCACTCGTCAGGTGGCCCGTCGTGTCGATGTCCATGATCCAGTGCGGTGGGCCGTGAGTGGAGGAGGAGATGGACACGGAGTTGGAGGAGTGGTTGTCATGGTCATAGCGGCTGCGACAATTGTCCGCCTCGTGCCCCCAGTTTTTGCAGATCTGGCACCTGGGACGCCAGCGCCCGTTGCGACTGCCCCCATTCCTCCTCCATTCCGACCATTGCCGCCACTGTTGTCGCTGTTGCGGACAGGAGCACCGCCCTAGCCTTGGACATAGCCACCCGATCTTGGTGGGAAGGAGCCGCCGGAAGGACGTCCACCACTCGGGCGTCCAGAATCATGCGCACGGCCGGAGTTGGTGTTGTAGACTGGCCATGACGCGGTGTTGGCGGAGGAGTGCTAATCCTCGATCTTCGATTGCTGCTGCTGCAAGGCCTCGTAGTGAAGAACACTCGAGTAAAACGCAGGAACCGTGATGGGCACGCCCGCTAAATTCATTGAAGTAGCAATGGGGTTAAACGCCGAGCCGGGCCCGGTCAGCATGTAGTCGATGATTTCATCATCGGGAAGAGGAGAGCCGCGGCAGCCATCACATTGGCGAGTGCGTTCACGTTCTGCATGTACTCGCCGGCGGGTTTGTCTCCTTTCCTTAGTGCCTGAATCTGGCACCGGAGGTTACGAATGTCAGCGCTGTTCTCGACGGCGAATATGGTGTGCATGGCTGCCCATGCTGCGGCAGCCGTCTTGCAGCCGATCAGCTGCGCAGAGATCTCCACGTTCATCGAACCGAGGAGATGCACGAGGACCTTCTGATCAAGAGTCCACCACTGCTCGTACTCGAGGTTGGACATGGTGCGAGCAGCGTCACCGGTGCCTGTTGTCATGGTCAGCGTCGGTGCCTTATCTGAGCCATCAAGGAAACCGTGGAGGAGAACTCCAGTGAAGTTGGGGAGGGTGAGAGCCCTCCACAGTATGAAGTTGTTGCAGTCCAGGGAGACAGCGATTGGCGGAACAATGAGTATGGGAGCCGATGCCAGAAGTGAGGCGATGACCGGGGCGGGCACAGTGAGGGTGAGCGCGGAAGAGGTCGACATCATGGCGGCGGCCGCGAGGGAAAATTGCGGCGGCGGCGGAGGGAGGAGAGGTGGCGACGGAGGGAGGAGTAGCGGCGACGGCGGCTAGGGTAGGCTCTGATACCAAGTTTTGGAATAGGTTAAGGGTTTCCCATGGGGCAATGCCTCTCCAGGTCTTACTATATATAATAATCAACACATACAATTACATATGTACAAAATACGTGTACTTGAGACGCTAGACCTATTTTAACAATGACCACCAGGAATTCTTCGTGCACGTGCCCTTAAGGACAAACGTCCCAGAATACTAGCCGTCACCATTGAATCCTTCAATTGATATGAATAGACCCATGACATGAAGAGATACCGCAACCTCACCGCCACAAGGAGATGGCGGGAATCTTTGTCGGTGCTTCATTGACTCTGTCATGATGAACAAATTGAAGGAGGATCGAAGCCCCAAAGACCAAGTCCTAGTCTACTGGTCATAGCCGAGGTATCGGGACCCCCCTCCCTGTCACCAACCGCTTGGGACGCAGGTAGAGGAGAGGTAGATGCACATGCTCGCCGATGAAACTTAGAGGGGATGAGTGCCCTAGCGGTCATAGTTGTGAGAGGGAAAAAGAAACACTAACTAAGGTAGCTCATTGAAATCATTTCAAAAGTCCAAGCTGATGAAAGTCATACTTTCCAAAGTACAAATTGGTGGAGAAGACATATTTTAAATGGGTCATAGTAAAAGTCTGGGAAAGGCTAGTGGAGAACATGGGGTCACTATACCTGAACCTCTATTTATAACTAAGTTTTTTTGAGGTTTTTTGAACTTTCTTTGCAACCTAAATGAATCAATAAGAGGGTGACAATGCATTAGTTTGGGACCTGGTTGTGTACGATTGTAGGTGCGCTTGAAAATTTCAGCAAAATTTCTATAACTTCCCTAATTTAACCGGGTATGGTTCAATGTGCACATAATGATTTCTCTTGAGATGGATTTCAGTTTGATTTGAATACATTAGTTTGGGACCTGGTTGTGTACGATCGTATGTGCACTTAAAAATTTCAGTAAAACTTGTATAACTCCCCTAATTTAACTCTGGGTATGGTTCATTATGCACATAACAATTTATCTTCAGATGGATTTCAATTTTGATTTGAATACGTGCATGCATCTACTGATTTTTGGTTGATTGTGAGTTTTTTTTCATGCACACATGTGCTTGCTTCGAAGCGCTGGTTGCGAAGACATGTTGACACTTGCCATTAATATTAGGGATTTTTATTTCCGTGCCCCTGGTTTGTTAGTTATACTCATTCATCGCCACGATCTGAACTTTTGCTCACTTTTCCCCACTCCCTTGCCCGAAACCCTCAGAACAGGTTATAACGGACGTTTTCGTCGGGTCAATGCCTTTAACCGTTAACTATGACGAGTGTGGCCGCGTAGGGCCGAGTCCACCTCTGACCGTTTAGCCATATAGTGGTTTTGTATGCTGACCACACAATGGTATTCGTATACGTGGACGCATGCAACTGACCGGGGTCGAGGGGTAGCACGTGTCCATGGGACATTGCTCGAAACGTCACATCGTATAAAGAGGGGCAACCACCTCCATCGCCCTACCATTTCCCCCCAAACCCCTCCCTGCCACATTGTCTTCCACTCCCCCACTGGCGGCGTCTTGCTCTCCTCCACTGCCTCCACCACACCGTCCCGCTCTCCCCCACCGCATCCTCTTCCTCACCTTCATCGCCTCCATCTGTCCGATGGCGGAAGCTTGTGGCGACGCCGGCACAGCGGCTGGAGATGTAGTGGAGCTGCAGGGCATGGTGACCGCGGATGAAGTGAAGGACATTGGCGGCGTCCATGGCGGTGCAGGGAAACTCGCAACCGCTGCGAATGTGAAGAAGGTGGTGGCGGGCTTCGCCTAAGCGCTACAGAAGGTGACGGTGTCGAGCGGCGCAGTCCATCCCAATACCCCCGATGTGCAGCCTGGCGAGGAGCAGGAGGTATTTGCACTTGATTTAGGATATTAGCTTGTAGAGTTAGTTACATTGGTTAGAGTGTGATTCATACGGTAGTTTTGATGGTTAGAGTGGTTGGTTTGACAGATGGGCTGGTGTTTTCTGTATTGGGCGGATGGGGGGTTTTCTACTAGGGTTTGTTGGATAAATTCATTGCAAAAATGCTAGATAGATCCGCACGAGAGATAGGGGTCTCTGTGCTTCAATGCTACACAGATGTATGCTTATTAGATTTTGTTTTTAATGCTCACAGATTGGGGGTTTTAATGCTAAAGACATGTATGCTTATTAGATTGGTTCTCTATTAGATTTGTGTTTGAATGCTACTCAGATTGGGGTTTTGAATGTCATATGCCCAAATGGAATCCATTGATTAAGAATTTATTTGATTCATTAGTATATAAATTTGTCCACAATATGTACTTATATTAGCTCTGTTGTTCAATGTGTGTGCATGACAATGGAAGATGCAAATAGGATCATAGTATATTAGCCCTATGATCAATGTAAAATGCATATTTAAATTTTCAATGGGATGTAACTGCATATTCAGGAGGAGGATGGTTGGGGAAAAAGAGGAAGCTGGACCTTACTGACTTCAAGGACCCGTACGATCCAGGGTATTGGATCGACGAAGAGTGTGAGGTAAGCCTGCTTGAAATTTAGATTGTTCATTTACCCTAGTTCCTTTGACATGGTGTATATGAAACTATAATGTATGTATCCAAATACATTCATGTGTGCAGTACATCTCTAGAGAAGATGTGGATGTGGACGAGGGTAACTTTGCGTCCTTCAAAGTGAAGGAAGAGGAGAACATCAGGGCCAAGGGAGATGATTACTACTACAAGAGCAGCACCAAAATTTGAAGCTGCCCCTACTTCACCACCAAGGCAAAGCCTAAGTCCGGCCGCTTTGTTCACCTTCTACTTCATGCAGAAGATGTAGCCTTCCACGGCGAGGACTACAAGATCAGGGCCAGCATGCTGCCCTCGCGAAAGTCCTAACTCCCATTCCCAACTAATAGAGCATGGTATGGTACTATGTGGTCTCGATGTGTTCTATGGATAATATGGATGGTATGGTACTATGTGGTCTTCTATATATGCATGTGGATGTGTTTGGTTGTTTGGGAACTTTGTTTGTGAACTGGATGTGTTCTATGGATGGTATGGTACTATGTGGTCTTCTATATATGTATGTGGCTATCTATATTGCTTATTTGTATGTTTTTAAATTTGTATGTTATGATTTGTTTTAGTGTTTATTTTCAAAGTTTAGGTGCTGCAATGATCACACATGTTGTTTCAGTGTTGCTTCACTAATCAAACATGCTGCAAAGAATAAGAAAAAAGAGCAAATATGCCATCATTTATCAAATATTCCAATAACAGAGCAAAAACCAACATTTGAATGAATATGTAATGATTTTTCTAATAAAGGAGTACAAAAATTATTTGCCTCATGTTTTATAATCAAATGCAGATTTTTTTTTCAAAACTAGCACCAAAAATACACCAAATTCGGATAAAGTATACCCATTTTCAAAAATATCAAATTTGGCACCCCGTCGGCCACCACCAGGCCAAAGAGGGGCCCGTCAGCCAGCACCAGGCCGAAGAGCCCCCTGTCGGCCAACCCTAGGCCGAAGGGCCCCATGTCGGCCAATCAGAAGCCGGGGAGAGGCCTGTCGGCCAGAGGGGGGCCGAAGAGCCACCTGTCGGCCTGTGGGAGGCCGATGGGCCCCTGGATAAGACCTAGGACCTCTTTCTTCCTCCTCTGACCACTCGATTCACCCTCCCCCATCCAGTACTCCACCTCTCACTCCCGTTGCTCTCCGGTGCTTCCACCGCCTCGCCGATCTCTTCGCTCGAGCACCCATTTTGTTATCCAACCCGCGTAAAAAAATAGATCTGGGCGCTCTCCACCAGCCTACGGTATTTTTTTGGCTTCCAAATCAATCGAATGAGAACTTTCAACTCAGTAGTGGATTTAGTTCTTATTGGTCATTGTCCGTCTACAGGTAAATGGCTTGCCCATTTTGCCGAGCTCCAGGTGGCCCTTGTGCTGCCGTTGATTCCAGTGCATCTGTATTTACTGTGGTGCTCGATCGTCGATGTTCAAGACATGTTGTAAGATTCTATGTCTTGATTATCTGACTGTGGCATATTCGAATGCCTTTGTTTATATGATTATGATGTTTGCTTCCATTCTTGTGGTGAAGGAGGTGCCTGCTACCAGGAGGAGCTCCCTGGCTATGAAGGAGGTGCCTGTTGCCAGGAGGAGCTCCCTGACTGTGAAGGAGGTCCCTGTTGCCAGGAGGAGCTCCCTGGCTGTGAAGGAGGTGCCTGCTGCCAGTAGGAGCTCCCTGGCTGTGAAGGAGGTGCCTGCTGTCAGGAGGAGCTCCCTGGCTGTGAAGGAGGCGCCTGCTGCCAGGAGCAGCTCCCTGGCTGCGAAGGAGGTTCCTGCTGCCAGAAGGAGCTCCCTGGCTGTGAAGGTCGAGGTTCTAAACGCTGCATAGAGGGGCGTGGCGGATGATGTGCTGCACGAGTGTGAACAACATCGGAAGATCATCTACATGTAACAGCTGCGACGATCCCGCATAACTTCGCTTGAAGACTCTTCAACCTTGTTGATTTCTCTCGTTGTGGGATAGTTTCTCCTCTGTCAAGGCGGTCCACCAAAGCGGTAACCTCCTCTAGCGCCTGAGTTGACAATTCACCCTGTACACAGAAAGTTAACCAATTGTACATGTTCATGCATAGGGAAAACGTAGCATGTGAGAAAAACTGAGGACATACCGTGTGGTGTCTGGTTCCCACAACTGAGGAAATTGGGAACAAATCGCTGGCGAGAGGAACTGGGATATGATCCGGAGCAGACGATGGAACCAAGTGGATCCTCGTGCTCTGTCTGTAACTCTTCAGATACAACCCGAACTTGTCCCAGTCGAAGGCACGAACTTCATCCCAGATATTTGTCAGCGCAGTAGTCCATTCCTCGATGTAAGGTGTAATGTTGCGAAACCAAGAAGCCTGGGACTTGTTTCCTACTACGAGACTATATTTGAGATTGAAATGCACGTAACATGAATAGCTATAAGTAGACCGAACTGTCTCAACAACCTATTAATGCAGAGCTGAGAACCAAAGTAGTATTACTTACTTGTGTACATGATCTGGTAACTGTGAAATAACCGGAATGTCAGGCTCTTGGCACAGACCAAACTGTCTCATCACCCTATTAATAGCCATCTCCTCAACCGTCATGTCAAACACCAACTTGGCCTTGGTCATCCAATAATGGTGATTTCTAGTGTAGAATCCATAAATCCCACCTGGGTACCTTTCTAAAATAGCAGTAGGGTGTATGGTTCCCATATAACCTGATCCTCGTGCAGACTATCAAACTGCGCCTCTTTTAAACTCGCTAAGATCAACCCCCAACTCATTATATCGAACATTACCAGGGCCATAATACACAGTTAAATTTACGGATTCAGACATTTTAACCTGTCAGACATTGTCAGCTTCTCATTATTCGCAACGAATAAATCGACACTAAAATAAAATGTACACTAAAATATACCCACGTATTCTAAATAAACCTAGCACTAAAATGAACTTCACAAAAATAAACCGGCACTAATATGACTACACTAACTAAACCTAATAAAAATCACTACACTTGGAAAACATACACTAAAATCACTATACTAATAAAAATAACTACACTAACTAAACCTAATAAAAATCACTAGACAAATAAAAATAACTACACTAATAAAAATAGCTACACTAATAAAAGTACACTAAAATCACTACACTAATAAAAATAACTACACTAACTAAACCTAATAAAAATCACTACACTAATAAAAATAACTACACTAATAAAAGTAACCTAAAATCACTACACTAATAAAAATAACCTAAACTAATTTTACGTACATTAAAAAAACTAACAAAAAACTAGCCTAAACTAACAAAAAAATTATACCTTTGACGCGTGAGTGCCCTCCTTCTTCCTCTCCACCTTCTTCTTCCTCTCCACCACTCCACCTTCTCACCATTCACACCTCCACCACCACATCATTTCTCCTCCACACGAAAAAATCACTACCACGTTGCAAAAAATGAAATCGTGGGGCGGGGGAGAAGAAGACGGTCTATCGTTTCATCGGATTGAAATGGGAAATGGGTGGAGGGAAAGGGAGATCAAGGGGGGGGGGGATTTCGGCCGAATGATGAGAGAAAGAGAGAGCTGGAGGAGGAAGAAGGGGGTTAGCCACGTCGGCCTTATCCAGGGGCCGTCGGCCTCCTGGCGACCGACGGGTGGCGCTCGGCCTGGAGTGGGCCGACGGCCTGGCTGTTCGGCCTGGCATCGGTCGATGGGCCGATTTCGGCCTGGTAAAAGCCGACGAGCGGCCGATCAGCCCTACTGCGGCCAACGGGGTACTACTTCCGTAATTTTTCAAATTGATCACATTTTTTCCAAATTTGTTGCATAATTCGTACTAGTTTTGAAAAAAAATCATCAAATGCATGCTTTTTCCCACCAACATGTCTCATTATCTGATGTTTTGAACTGACATTCGACAGGAGAGTATAAATTCAAGAAAATGCAAAAAAAAAACCTTGGCAAACTATCTATGTTAGTGTAGGAGATCATGTGTGCAAATTTTGAGGTGATTTAGAGGAGGTCAAAGAAATTTGAATTTGAGAAATGTGCTCCAAATGAGCTCCTAGGCTAGGTAAACAACCCATTTGTAATCAAGTTATTTTGGACCTACTCTAAATGAGCCAAATGTTTTTTATTAACACCTATTCAATCTATATAGTGTAGATTTGAAGTCTCACTATTTTTTAAATTAATATTCATATTTTTACATTTCTTTTGAAAAAAATATGCTTTAATATAAAAACTATTATATACATGTTTAAAATATGAAAATGGAAAACTAAGTTCAGAATCATTCTTATTCACTTTGAAATAAATATTTTTTGATTTTTTAGACCCTGTAGGTAACCCTACCTCCTCTCCTTGAACTTTATAAAATCTTATACATGATAGCTCATATGTGTGAAGGTTTTCTCATGAAAATGACCATAGACCAAGTTTAAGATTTTTGCTTGGTAACATGTCACATAAGACAACATTGTGCGTAGGTTTTATATTTTTTTTGATTTCTTTAAATTAATGGTCCTCATTTGACCTCGATCGTGCCAGCTAAGGGTTTTTCATGAAAATGACCATAGACCAAGTTTAGTATTTTTCCTCGTTGTGTGTCTTATAAAACGATAAACGGCGAAGGTTTCATATTTTTTCAATTTTTTTAAATTAGTTATGCTCAGTCAAACTCCGTTGACCAGCACAAAACCCTTATAAACCCCGCGGGGTTTTGCCTAACCCTAGCTCCGAACGTCAACCGTCCGATGATACACTAGCGCCAAGCGACAACCCTCAGATGTGGTCTTCTAGAAGGAATTCGGTGGGCAGGCTCTGTGCAGGCTCCGCGCTGTTGGATCACAAGGACGGCTCCGCATCGTTGGATCGTGAGGCAATCCGCGAGAGGCGATCCTATTGGTTGTGTTGGGCTGCTCGCCCACCACTGACTCCGTGAAAAAATGGTTCCTGTCCGTCGAATTTTTATTGGGCCCAAAAAGAAACCAAGCTCTGGTTGGGCCGTCGAATTGCGTCATTTTTTGCATCGTTTGCTCTGTTTTTTGTGAACATTACTGGCTCTGTTTCTTGGTTGCGTCATTTGACTTTACACAACAATTGACATTGCGTAGAAAATTTAGTTCTTTTTGTTCTATACAAATGCGAAATGACCAAATTTATAAGGGCCAAATTTATTTTTATTATGCAAAATGGCCACAAACTATTCAAAAATTGTCTCTTTTTATTCATATAGTATATTTTTTGGGATTTTTTGACGTATTTGTTCATATAATATATATGACCATGGATTCCCACGCGTGCAATTAGCTTCTTTTTCTTCTTCTTTTCAAACCACCGTTTCCCACACGTGTACACTCCCAATGCTGCGGAGTGTTTGAAAATGGGCTACTTCACATTTAACCCCGTTATTGCCACGACCAAATAACACATAGCACTACGGCTATATTTAAGCCACCCTCTATCTCAGCCATCCATCATCCATCTCCCATCCTCTGCCATCTGCCCTTCTTGCTCTTCATCCCCTTCTCCTTCTTCTGCACATCCCTCAGCCATACAGTACACCGGACCAACCTACCGCTTCCCACCCACCGTGCCGGGGAGGCTCTATCCTATCGGCGTATACGTTGAGCGCACACTACGTGTGTGGGAGATATCAAGGTGGAGGACCGCAAGGGACTTCAACGAGTTCTTCCTCAGGGCCGACTACAGACACCTCCCGCGGAGATCTCCAACGATGTTTCACGTCGAGGAGGTCATCCAAAACGGGGTGGTGGTTTCTGTCCTTGCCCACTTCACCAACACAATCGGCGCCTTCTACCTCCTCGGCCGGGTGTTTTGGTGTGGCTACGAGTTCATCGCTTTCACCACCCACAACAGGTTCACAGATTACACCAACATATTCCCCACCGCGACGCACATGCACACTCTTCCGTACCCAATCGACAACGCCCCGGAGGAGCAGTGAATAGGGTGCCCGAAGGAGGAGCGAGGTGGAGAAGGTGGCGGCTAGGGTTCTAAACCCTCTATCTTTTTTTAGTCTATGTTATGTTAAGTTGTAATTGAACTATGTTGGAGTTGTTATGGGCTTGTTCGCCCTTTTCTTAAGTTTTATTATTAAGTTTTCTATCTATTCTATTATTAAGTTCTTCCTAGTTTGAAATATGTGATCGTGCTATGGGCTTGTTAGCCCTATCTACATATTGGGACTACATATTTGTTGATTATTTTTTTAGAGAGCTTGCTTTGTTAGTAGGGTCCCCTTGTTAGTAACCATCTAGTGCATGCAACCACAACAAACACTTCTTTTTTTACACAAGCCACAAATATGTAGCCACCTAGCTAGAAGAGAGGAACCAGCAGCAGTGACCGTCCTTGCATCCATGAAGGTTGCATGCAAGAAAACTGCTCGGTCAGTGCATCGTGGCGAACGCATCGACGCATGCAGGCTCAGTCGGCGCATCGTGGCATCGTGGCATTGGCGCATGCAGGCTCGATCGACGCATGCAGACAGGCTTTGCTGGGTACATGCATAGCAGGCTTCTGTCCTGGCGGCATGCGCAGGCGTTTAATGCAAGGGACGGCCCAACGAAACCACGGCCCAACGGTCGAACAACGACACCACCCAACGCGACCCCACTTGTCAGGTCCAACGAAAGACACAGTCCAGCGTGGCCCCACTCATCAGAGTTAACGGTCAAGCCTTTCACCTGACGGCAACGTCCTTTGTGACCAGTTCTGAGGGTTTCTGGCAAGGGAGTGGGAGAAATTGAGCAAAAGTTAAGAGCGTGAAGATGAATGAGTAGAGCTAAGGAACCAGGGGCACACATGTAAAAAACAATTAATATTAGTAGGCTATGCGGGTTGCTGCATCGTGGTGTGCGTGCGTGGCTCGCATGTTGCCGCTGCATCATATAACCTATGTGATGGCTAGTTAGGTTCGTGTGGGTGCTGGGTGTATTTGTGTGGCTGCATGGTGGGCGCACTGGGTGTGGGCCTACTATTCCAGAGTCACTGTCGCGTCCCTTCCCAATGGTTATGGCGTCGCCATTAAATCTACTCAACTGCGCAACCCCAAAGACCTCATTGTCAAGCCCCAAAGTTGGCCCGATGACTAAAGCCTGAAGTTACTTTGCATGTTACGCTCCCGATAGATTGTTAGTAGCTAGATCCAATACAAGGTTCAGGATACAGGGATTGGGGATACAGAGGAGCCAGGGAGAAGGGAATCGGGGGAAGAGAGCCACCGCTAGTTACTAGTTCATCCTTGCCCCTCTCCAGTGGAAACCCTCACTTACTTAACGAACCCACCGGTGTCCCAAGTGTGGGCTGGGAGAAGGGTGTTGGGTCGCTGCTGACGCTGGGCCCGCTCTGGCCCAACGGCTGTTGTTGTTGTGGCTGGTTGGGGAGTTGCCTGGGCCGTAACACTCCCCCTCCTTAAGTCAGAGCTTAAGATGGTCTCTGGGACTGGGGTTGGTGAAGCCGCCGGTGGTAGCTGAGGAAGAGCGTGCTCACTCGTTGGGAGGGCTTGGCGCAGTTGGGAGACGTGGAACACCGGGTGCACACTGCTGTCCTCCGGCATCTGTAGCTTGTATGTGACGGCACCCACGCGACAAAGCACTTGGTATGGCCTGAAGTAGCAGAAGGCCAACTTCTGGTTGGCCCGAGTGACGACGGAGCATTGGACGTAGGGCTGCAGCTTGAGGAAAACCCAATCGCCCACAGCGAAGACACGCTCGGAGCGGCGTTTGTTGGCTGAGTCTTTCATCTGTTGGCGAGCGTGCAGGAGGTGCTGATGGATAAGCTTTGTCATCTGGGCGTGATCCTGTAGCCACTCCGCTAGGTCCAGAGAAGCACACGCCACGTATAGCACCTCAAAGGGAGTAGAGCCCAAAGCTAAGTGTGGGGAAGTATTATACCAAAACTCAGCAAGAGGGAGCCATGCGTACCATTTAGTTGGGCACGAGTTGACGAAGCAGCGTAGAAATGTTTCCAGGCATTGGTTGACTCGCTTTGTCTGCCCATCAGTTTGGGGGTGACGTGCGGTGCTCATCCGGAGGTTGGTGTGCATGAGCCGGAACAACTCCTTCCATAGGGTGCTTGTGAAGATGGGGTCCCGGTCGGAGACGATCGACTCCAGCAACCCGTGGAGCTTGTAAACATTCGCCACGAAGGCTTGGGCCACTTGGAAAGCTGTGAAGGGGTGGCGTAGTGGAGGAAATGAGCGTACCGGGAGAACTTGTCCAGAACAACCAAGATAGAGTTGTGGCCAGACGAGTTCGGTAGCCCTTCAATGAAGTCCATGGTGATCATCTACCAAGCCTATTGAGGTACTGGTAGAGGCTCTAGCAACCCCGGGTATCGAACCCTCTCTGGTTTGGCTTGCTTGCACATTTGACAAGCCTCCACGGACAACTTGACATGGTGCTTCAGACTTGGCCAAGTGAAGATCCGGCGCACACGCCGGTAAGTGCCAATGAAGCCGGAGTGTCCGCCGATGGCGCCCGTGTGGAGGGCTTCAAGAACTTGCTTCTGGAGTGCTACGTTGGCGCCGAGCCAGACACGCCCTCTGTGGTGAATGATATCGTATTGGAGCGCGAAACCATCAAGCCCCTCTGTTTGTGTTGCAAGCTTGTGCGTTGAGCTTCAGGGTCGTCATGATAACCACTCTGCACCTCCTCTAGCCAGGACGACACTGCGATGGTGATGGCTGCCAAGTCCCCTTGCGGAGGCCCTGGTCAGCGGGATAATGCATCTGCGGCACGGTTGTCAGCCCCCTTCTTGTAAACAATGCGGTAGCGCAGACCCAGAAGCTTCAACATGATCTTTTGCTGCCAGGGAGTGGCCAACCGCTGGTCTTCGAGGTGGATGAGGCTGCGTTGGTCGGTGTGGATAATGAACTCGTCACTCTGAAGGTACGTGTGCCAATGATCCACAGCCAAGAGGAGGGCCAGCCCTTCCTTTTCATAGGTAGAAAGGGCACAGTTGCGTGGCCCAAGTGTCTTGCTGAGAAACCCCACCGGGTGTTTGTCCTGGGACAGCACAACCCCAATTCCATGGGCAGAGGTGTCGGTTTCGAGATCAAAGCGCTTCGTGAAGTTGGGTAGCACCAGAATGGGTGTTGTGATCAAAGCTTGTTGCAAGGCATGAAAGGATCCTTCCTCCTCAGCTGTCCAGCAGAACACAATCCCTTTCTTGAGAAGATCGGTGAGGGGCCGAACAAGCAAGGCAAACCCACGCACAAACTTCCTGTAGTACCCAGCTAGGCCAAGAAACCCACGAACTTCCTTGACAGAGGCTGGCGGTGGCCAGTTTTTCACAGCAGCGATGTTCTTGGCGTCAGTATGAACCCCATCCCCACTGATTTCGTGCCCGAGGTACAACAGACTAGGCCGAGCAAACGAACACTTGCTCCAGTTGATCTTGAAACTGTGTTCCTCGAGCAGTTGAAAGATCTGGTGTAGCAAGTCGACATGGGAGTCTTCATCCTCACTATGGACAAGGATGTCGTCAATGAAGACAAGCACGCCCTTGCGGAGCAATGGTGCGAGCGCCACATTCAGGCCTCCTTGGAAGGTTGTTGGCCCCCGATGGCACCATACAACATGACTTTGAATTCGAAGTGTCCATGGTGCGTCTTGAACGCGGTCTTATGCTCATCCTCTAGCCTCATGCGGATCTGGTGGTAGCCGGCTCGTAGATCCAAACTGGTGAAGAGGCGAGAGCCGGCCAGCTCGTCCAAGAGCTCCTCTATGATTGGCAAGGGGTACCGGTTCTTGACTGTGATCGCATTGAGGTGGCGATAATCGACACAAAACCACCATGTCAAATCCTTTTTCTGCACCAAAAGGACCGGCGAGGCAAAGGGACTAGTGCTGGGTTGTATGATGCCTTGGGCAAGCATTGCCGCAACCTATTTCTCCACCTCATCTTTCTATGCTGGATTGTGTCAGTATGGTCGGAGATTGACCGGCTTGGCGCCGGGAACTAGGGGAATGGCATGGTCGAACGGCCTCCTCGGTGGCAGTCCACTGGGTTCTTCAAAGAGCACAGAGTATTGCTCGAGGAGCCCGGCTACCGCCGCTGGAAGGAGGGAGCAGGCTGTTCCTCTCCCACAGCACACAGCTGAACGACGCGTGTCACCGCAGACTGCTGCAACAACAAGTTGAGCTCATCTCCGGAGATCATTTGACAGGCTGTAGTGTCCGCTTGAGCTCCGCGCAGCTGAACTTGTTTGCCCTGCTACTCGAAATCCATCGTCTTCTGGAGCCAATGCACATTCATCGGGCTGCGGGTGGCAAGCCAGTCGATGCCCAGGATAGCATCATAGCTCCCCAATGGCAGAATCTTGAAAGTAGTGTTGAATTCCACTCCTTGGGACTGCCACTTGCACTCCGGAATCTCCTGCTCGCTGCGCATCTTGCCTCCGTTAGCCACCCGCACAGACAGGGGATGTTGAGTTGATTGAACCCCCTCCAGATGCTCCGCCAGATCAGCACTCACAAAACTATGGGAGGAGACTGAGTCGACGAGCATGAGCACTTCCCGATGCTGAACCCACCCGTGCAAGCGCATGGTGGTCGGCGAATCAGCACCTTCGACTGCCTCCTTGGAAAGGACACAACAGTCGGTTGATGGATCTTCCTGGCCCTCATCCGAGCCCACGAGCTCAGCCGGGGTCATGTTCATCATCTCGAGCATCTCCCCGACGACATGTAGCTGCACCGTGAGGGCACAACGATGATCTCGGCCCCCCCTTTCGCCACAGGTGAAGCAGAGCCCCTTGGCGTGGCGGTACGCCTGCAAAGCCGCCATGCGGTCCTCGGTGACAGGTGCCCGCGTGGGTTTCGTGGCGCGCCGATCCTCACCCCGAGCATCCGGAGCCATTGCCGCTGCTCACCGTGGTAGTGGTGGTGGCGGCAATGGCAGGGCCGTGCGCGGAATGGAGCGTGAGCTGGATGCAGGCGTGCGCCGATCGTCCCAACGCATGGCCTCTAGCACCTCTTCCTGCAAGCATGCCAAATCCACGGCAGTATCGAGAGATTGAGGCTGGTGCAACACAACTGCTGCCCGGATTTCCTTAAGTAAGCCATCAACAAAATGCGTGATAAAAAACGCAGGCTCCCAAGACGTATGTGCTGCGAGGTCGTGCATAAGCTGCGTGAACTTGTCAGCGTATTCCGGCACTAAACCCGTCTGTTTCAGACTATTGAACTGACGCAACAGGTTCTGAAACTCCTCCCGACCAAACTGGACGCAAACAGCTGACGCGAAATCCTCCCAAACAGAGTAAACTACGTGCGCTTGCTATGATTGTAACCAAGATAGTGCACCCTCAGTGAAGTACATAGCGGCACAGCTAACCCAAGTGTCAGGTGGTAAGGTGCACACCCGGAAATATGCCTCACATTTCAGTCGCCACGGTCTGGGGTGATTGCCGTCGAAGGACGGAAAATCAAACCGTGGCGGCAGTGGCCAAGACGAAAAATTTCTCTCCCCCATGTACGAATTTTCTCCTGGATAGCCGGAATCGAACGTACCAGTGACCGGAGGTGCCCCCAAGGTGCGATCACCCGGCGACTCCCCCCGGTGAAGTGATGTCGGGCTGTGGCCATCGGGCCCATAGTGTCCACCGCGAGTGAAGGTGCCCTCGCCTGGTCGGGGACACGGTGCAGCTGCCGCCCGAGGAAGCAGAGGGGGCAGATCGGCCAAGCGGACCGGCGCTGCAGCACCTTGCGCCTTATCCCCCTCCGGCGAGCGCGTCGCCTGCTGAGCCGTGTGCGCCATGTGCTCACGCAGATCACCCACCTCCGCCCTGAGATCCGCAACGGATCGCTCGATCGAGGGCTTCCAACCTTGCAGATCGAGGACTGCGGGATGGATTTTGTCGATCTTGGATGACAGCGCCGAGATGGCCGCAGTCAAATCCGTCAGCGCTTTGGTGTGCTCCTCCATGGTCGCGGACTTGGCCTTCCGTGTCTGGATGATTGACGGAAACCGGCCCGCCAGATCAAACCGAACAACGGCGGAACGAGGAGGGAAAAGGCTCTGATTACCACTTGTTACGCTCCCGATAGATTGTTAGTAGCTAGATCCAATACAAGATTCATGATACAGAGATTGGGGATACAGAGGAGCCAGGGAGAAGGGAATCGGGGGAAGAGAGCCGCCGCCAGTTACTAGTTCATCCTTGCCCCTCTCAGTGAAAACCCTCACTTACTTAACGAACCCACCGGCCGGTGTCCCAAGTGTGGCCTGGGAGAAGGGTGTTGGGCCGCCGCTGACGCTGGGCCCACTCCGGCCCAGCGGCTGTTGTTGTCGTGGCTGGTTGGGGAGTTGCCTGGGTCGTAACACTGCACGTGTTCGAAGTTTAGTTCAATAGCTACCTACAATTGTTCAAAACTCAGAACGTGCAAAACAAAGGCAGAGAAGGAACGATCAGGATGCAAGGTTTGTGCTACCACTCAATCTAATTAATGAACTACAATCTTGTTTGCTCGATGTCCAGGTTATTGCAAATTTTGTGCCTAGAAGGTACGTCAGTATGAAAACCGTGTTTAATCACTAGAAGTAAAAATGGACGAATTGAATCCAAAAGTTTGCTCAAGCAATTTACCACTTCATCCCGGGTACACAAATCCAGCAAGAGGACGTACTAGAGCACTATAACTTATTGTCACCAAAAAATAAAACCATGTTTTCCTTCTCCATGTAATGCACTTCTGTATTTTATCAAATAAATGAGAGTTTCAGAGTTCAAGATCCGATATATTATAAATTATTATTTAATCCTATATGTTCTCAAAATTGTATGGTTTACAAATTTCAAATAAAAACCGGATGCTTTCAGTTTAGATTTTATAACAATTATTATATGAACTTCTCTCTTCAGGTTGCCAATTTAATAGAATTAAAATAAAAACATATAATAAAACTAATTTATGTTGATGCCAAGTATAACTTACATAAAAATAAGTTTCATTATAGATCTATATATAACTACGCCTTTCACAATCCAGTCAAGCAACGATGCGATCCCTCTTTCCTTCACTGTCCAACATGCAAAATTAAGAGCACACCCCACCTATCAACAGTTTTTCACAACCAAATGCTCTACCTAGCGCGGCGACATACATAATTACATCTATGTTTCCATTAGCTATCCTATTGCCAATGATATCATGGAGGAATGCTTTGCATGCAGGAAAGAAAATGAGCATCGCTTAGTCAGTACCGGATGTCTGGACCAACTTAATGTACAAGGTCTTTGTTTGCATCTAGAAAGTAAAGAACACTTCTTTATACTTCTTATTATACATAGAGCAAAATCAAGCAAGCGCTAGAGGAGACCAATGAAAACCACGCTCTGCCGAAAAAAAAAAAGAAGCTGTCGACGAAGCAAGCATCACCCTTGCAAACTTGAAAGCACGAGGATACATCACTATGGTTTCATCAGACTATGATCATTAATTTATGAAACATAAAACCACCTTATTTTTTTTACCCATGTAGCACTGTTCAATTTCTGTTCTACTTAGTTTAAATCTGTTTACACAACACCTATGCTATTTTATTCACTTTTAGTTAATGTTGTCGTTTTCCTATGTAATATTCGAGGTAGCTCATCAAATAAATAAAGATTCGTGAACACTACTCTACTAGATCATTCAGTTATTATCTTGACATAATTCTGAAACCAAAAAACTTATTAAAATCAATTTTTTTAAGTAAATTAATATTCACATGATATACAATAATATACACTGTGAACTAAAAGTAGTGTGCGGCGTGCCGCCGCGCGGGTATAAGCTAGTAAAATTCAAGGAGAAGCTAGTAGGGGAGAGGAATAAGCCTTTTCCCTCCTACAAATACCCGATCAGATCAGCCCCCGAAAAGAGAAGAAATAAGTCCAGCACGGCACAACAACGCGGAAACCTGACGCCGCACCTCCATCCGATCGATCTTGACTACCACCGCCACCACTATTGCACACACCTAGGGCACGCCCCGGTCCACTAAAGGTAGCTTGCGCCGCGTAGATGCTATCCGCACACAAGCAGTTGAAGTCCATTCTTGACTCGTAACTGGTTTTATAGTTTTGTGTAATTGTCCTAGTTGCTAGTTCATTCTCACAACCCGGTTCGTAGTTTTTTTTGTCTCAGTTACAAATCCATCATTAAATTGCAATCATGAATGTAGTTTGTTTTTCATCCTAGTTACAAGTCCATTCTCGACTCGCAACTTGATTAATTGTTTGTTTTCATCCCAGTTGTAAGTCGACCCTGGACTCGTAGCTAGGAATGTAGTTTGTCTTTCATCTCACTTGTACTTACACCTCGACTCGCAACTAGGGATGTAGTTTGTCTTTCATCCCAGTTGTAGGTTCACCCAAGACATGCAACTAGGCTTGTAGTTGTCATAGTTGCAAGTCAATCCCCGACTCGCAAGTGGTACCATTGTTTTGCGTAGTTATCAGAGTTGCGAGTCCACTCTCGTCTCGCAATAGGGCACGTAGTTTGTTTTCATCCCGGTTGCAAGTCCACCCTCGACTCACAAATGGGCTCACATTTTTTGTTGCCTCAAGTGTCCACCACCCGCTTACAACTAGCACTGATCTTTCTTTTGTTACCTTAGTACCTAGTCCACCCTCATTGCTGCGAGAAAGTCATCCTTATTTATTTTTCATCCAAGTTGCAAGTTCACCATCGACTTGAAATTGGGATCCAAGTTTCGTTTGTCACAATTACAAGTTCACATATACTTGCAATTGGGGTGAGCGACCAATTAATATCCCAAGTACAATTTCATCTTCAATACACAAAATGTGAGCGTGACAGTTACTAGTCCATGTTTCCTTTCTTTTCCCCTATGTAGCTACTCAACATTGTTTAATTTTCTATTTTTTGGGCCGAGCTTTTTTTTTTCAAAAGTACAGTTACAAGCCCATCTTTGGCCCATTTTTGATTTTTATTAAAGATATGCAACCCAAATGTCGACCACTAGCCCTTTTCCTGTAGTACGGGTCGTGTTTTCGTTTTAGTCGTGGTGTTCGCCCGAGTTAGAAGGACCCAAATTTTAATGTCCTATTTTTCTTTAAAAAAATCAATCATTTATACGTTTTTCTTAGTTCCCAACCCATTGAGCTAGTGCCCCACCTTTTTTTGAATCTCATAGTTTTATACACATAAGACACACCCTTTTGAGTCATGTCCTTTTGTATATAAGGCTGGCTTGTTCACCAATTTCAAAAAATGTTATAGAATTCTTTAAAATGTTTGCATTTTCAAATGTTTTGTTCACCAATTCAAAAAAATGATCGTGTTTTCAAAAAATGTTCTAGAATTCTTAAAAATATTTGCGTTTTCAAATTTTTTGTTCACCAATTAAAAAAATGATCATGTTTTCAAAAAATGTTGTATAATTCTTAAAAATGTTTGCGTTTTCAAATTTTTTGTTCACCAATTCAAAAAATGATCGTTTTTTCAAAATAGGTTCTAGATTTCTTAAAAATTTTTGCGTTTTCAATTTTTTTTCACCAATTCAAAAAATGACCGTGTCTTCAAAAAATGTTCTAGAATTCTTAAAATTGTTTGCATTTTCAAATGTTTTGTTCACCAATTCAAAAAATGATCGTGTTTTCAAAAAAAAATCTAGAATTCTTAAAAATGTTTAAGTTTTCAATTTTTTTGTTCACCAATTTAGAAAAATGATTGTGTTTTCAAAAATAATTCTAGAATTTTCAAAATATTATTTCTTTAAAAAATGTTTCAGAAATATCTTAAAAATATCAATGTATTTAAAAAGTTCATCACATATTAAATATTTATTCAGTGTATTAGAAAAATATTCTTGGTAGATTCAGACATTGCTCAGTGTGTATTTGACAAAACGTTCATTGTATATGGGGAAAATGTCCAATGTATTTGAAAATTGTTCTATTAGAAAAATGTTCATAATACAGAAACGTGGGAAGATAAAAGCGACTGAAAGAAAACCAGAAGAAAGACTGAACCTTAATAAAGAGATAAAGAAAAAAGGCAGAAAAAAATCACAATTCCTACTACGTACGCCTTAGAGCGAGAGAGCGGTGACATGCATGCTGGGCCTGATCCATGCGATCTTGCTATGTACAACAGCGTAAAAAGGAAATACATGGCCCACACATTGGACAATAGCAAAATCGAAATTATTACTTCCTTTGTTCCTAAATATAAATATATTTTTTAATTTCATCAAGGACTATATACGAAATAAAATGAGTGAATACACCCTCTAAGAGCATCTACAACCGGATCTCTCAAACACGCCTTATACGCCTAGGCGGGCTGCCCGGTTAGTGTCCGGTCAAATTTTTTTTGACCTAGACGGACCCGTCAAATGGGTATCAAACGGATATGAAGACGCCCAGGCACGCCCGGGCGCATCCGCCTGACAAGCCCGACCCACCCTGACCTCCGCCTGAACAGATATGAGCATGTCGAGCTCCGCCAGCGCCTCCGGCGATTCCGATCCGGATTACAAGCTGGCTCTCCGCATTGCCTTGGAGCGGTCCAAGGTGGAGACCGGAGGCAGCTCCGGATCTGGAGCGTCCTCGCAGCCGCCTGCTCCCAGTCGGTGCATTTCGGACACCGGCGCTGGCTCGTCCCGTGCCATGGGCAGCGGCGACCGACGGCCAACCCAGTCTGCGCCGGCGCGGGCTTCCTCCCGCTGTGCCCTCCCTTTGCCTGCCGCTGCTCCCCCTACGGGGCAGCGGTGGGTGCTTGTGCCCGCCCCTCCGGTCCGGACGCGCACGCCGGAGTCGGAGGCGCGCACCGCCCGCCGCGAGAGGCAGCGGCGGAGGGAGAGGGAGGCCGCGGAGACGGCGAACGAGCGGGCACGGGCTCTGACGGATCTGGATGAGGACCACCTCCTCGCATGGGTCTGTCGCCGGTCGCTCACGACGGCGGAGTCGGACGCGAGGAGGCTCTGCCGCAAGAATGCCAAGGCCCTTCGCATCGCCATCGTGGAGTCCGAGCGGCTCGCAGCGGTTACGGCGCAGGAGCGGGCCAAGCTGGCCAAGCTCAAGCACCGGCAGGCCCGGGCAGCGGAGCGGCTGAAGGGCCTCGTGATCGTCTCCTCCTCCTCCTCCTCCTCCTCCTCGGACGACGGTGACGCCTAGCCCCCCGCCGCCGATGGCTACAGCTATGCCGGCGATCGCAAGGGGAAAGGTCCGGCCCGCAAGTACTAGTTAGATTAGTGTAGTTTAAAATTTGTCCGTCGTATGCAAAGTTGTTAGAATCACGACTCAAGTCATAGAAACTTAAGACCCCATGATCCAAACCACCCCTCCGATTCTATGATTTTTCTCATAGAATCCAAGTTTCTACGATCCTATTAGTTATGATTCTATGATTCACGATCCTATCAACGGAGCTCCGATCCGATTCAGAATCTCGATTTTGACAACTTTGGTCGTATGCATGAACTTTTGTTGCAATGTGATGTTATGTGCGTTTGATCGACGTAGTTTGATCCACGTTGCATGGGTAGTATGAAAATAGGGGTTCAGATATGAAAGAGACGGATGTGAACGAGCGGATTTGAGTCCGTGTCCAGGAACGCGTCCGGGCGCGTTCACGGATGTTTGACGAGCCGGATTTGTCATGACTGTAGATGCTCTAACGTATGCATTATTCTTGGTGATGTCCGTGGAGGAGCTATCTGCGGTGAGGGCACCGATCCTACCCAGAAGCGCGTGCTAGGTCCTACGAACGAGAGAGGACGCCTCTACGTGACCCTTGGTTAGCCGCTGGAGATTGTTGGTTCGCAGATTCTCGTCCGGCCAAGCACGCACGCACTCCTGCTGCCCCAGCTCCGTCCAGCCCGATCTGCCCCCGCACCCGCAGAGACGAGGAAAAGGACCTAGCCTGCACTGTGCCGCGACGCCGAGACCTGACGCCGCAGCTGCGATCCACACCCATCCGTCCACTCGGGAGAGGCACCCACCACCACCATGCATGCTCCACTAGCTCTCCAGCCCGGACAAGCCCATGGTGCGTGTCCACGAAAGCTGGCTAGCTACCCGCTCCTATCCACAACGTGCGTGCGTGCGTGCGTGCGTGCGTGTTCCTGCCCTCCGACCGATGGTTGTCCACGCAGCAGGTGGCAACTGGGACTGGGATTTTACTCAGCTAGATAGATAGTGCATGCCACACGCAAAGTCGCAAAGCCAACGACGAAGCGAAACCCAATATATATCCACGTCTATCTCCAGTTCTCGGTCGGGCCCGGGACCCGGAGGTTTAGGCTTTGATGTTTCTTCCCTCGCTCCATGGTGTCGTTGCATGGGTGGATGCTTAGGGATAGTAGGGCGGGGTTGGTGGATGGATGGATGTATCACATTCACATGGATCGGAGTATCGGACGTCCCTCTCCGTGGAGGGTCCGGCCCGGTCCGGCTTCGGCTCCGGCCGGATAAGGCGGAGAAGATACGCTGTTCTGTCTATTAAGCCACATGTCATCATTGTATGTCCCGTTCAAAAGACGGTGTAATCCACATAGATGAATGTACGTGTGCACGAACGAATAGGGCAGAGCCACAGGGAGAAACAAAAACCAGGATATTTAGCTAGTACAATGCCAAGATGTTTGATGAATAAAGGACTCGGCAAGGTGGAAGGAAACTAGCCAAGGGAACGGCCTAGGTCGATCAAACTTCCTCGGAGCTATGTACCCAACCAAAAACGACTCGCAATTGTTGTTCCTGAAAAACCTTTTTAGATAGATTGATTTCTGAAGGCATTGCTCCGAGGCAAATACAGGGACACCGCACATAGTGGCGGCGAGGAAAAGCAAGAGTGGCCGGGAGCCGAGGACAACATGGGGCAGCAATAAGGTTGAAGGGAGTCGGAGGTTGACATGTGCTAGGGCCCTAGGGGAAATGTTGGAAGTTCGTTGGCATCGAAGTTCAGGGCGGCAACATGACGGAGGAAGAAGCTCGGGCAGGTCGAGGCGGCATATGGGGTTAGGTCAGGGCAGAATGGAGGAAGGATGAGGAAGATGAATTAGAACCGTTCACTAGTAGAAAACGGTCCATTTATCCTGGTTTCAGAGGCCCATTTGTCCCGGTTCTGAAAACGGGACTAAAGGGTCGGGACTAAAGCCCTAAACCTTTAGCCTCGGTTCACTGATGAACCGGGACCAAAAGGGTTCCACATGGCCGCTACGGGAGCCCAGGCAGGAGGACCTTTAGTCCTGGTTTGTAACACCAACCAGGATCAAAAGGCATCCACGCGTCAGCATCTGGCAGGAGCTGTTTTTTTAAGGGGGGTAGGGGGTTTTGAAGGGTTAATTTAGGGGTTTCATATTGTGTTAGCTAGCTAATAGAGAGAAGTGATCTCTCTTTTTTTGTGTTTGGTCGACGCTAGCTACTATACATATAGAGAACTCGACGCTAGCTAGTAAGAAATAACGAAAAACCATTAATTACACAAGATTTAACAGCTCATCATCATCTTAAGCATAGAAAGTTAAAGTCTCATAAAACAAAACAAAAAAGATAAAATGACATAGTCCTCCCTCATAGGACCTACTCCTCCCTCTTAGGTAAAATGGCATAAAAAAGAATCACACCAATGTCTCCATGATGAAGCAAAGAGATCCAACGGTCTCCAACTTGTGGCTTGCGCTCCTTCTTTATTTGTCCACATGCTTTAATTTGGAGCCTTCTTGGTGGTTTGCTCTCATTCGAGTATGCAAAAGATAACTCGGGATGGAAGGGGCTTTTTATTGTCATATTACCTTCGGGTTGCATCAACGGTGGCACAACTTTATTTGGCAATTTCTGTTGAAGAACATAATATATAGTAGCCTAGTTAGCGATGTAATCAATACAATTTACGCAACAGTACTAGTGTACTTAATTAGCAACTCTTATCAAGATATTTCGGCGAATGTCATCCGTCCTTAACCTATGCACTAGTGTCCTGTACAATGTATAATTTAAGCCAGTTTCCAAATTATACGGGAAGATGTCTCTACCAGCTATGACACCAATAACAAAGTAGATAAGATCATCCTTCTCCTCCCAAGTTAGATGTGATCCATAAGTGTAGTGTGTCGTGTCGATTATGTTCTGTATTTCACTCAAAGAAACGAAATAAGCTGTAAATTAAAAATTAACAAATTTAGTATGCATGAACACCTAATATTATATATATATATATATATATATATATATATATAATGCAAATTACTTGACAAATATGCATGGTTAACAAACTCACATGGAGGCAAAACAGGAAACATATCGACATCCACCCAAATGTCGATGTTTCCTTCTATATGTTCTTCGGGACGAAGATCGAAGGTTATTTTCATATCTTCCTGAAATCCATATGTCTTGCAAAGAGCTTCCCAATTTGAGCACCATATTTCTGTGTTATTAGGTGCATTAATTACTTTCACAAGAAATGTGTGCCCATGTTTAGTCCTTAGGTTGGTTGTCCTCGTCTCAAAACTCTCGTGCTCTTCGAAACCGAGCCTCTCCAAGAAATACCGTCTTGCGTGACAGGGGACGAACTAGTCGAATTGTATAAAACAGAAATTACACGTTGAAGAAAAGAAACAGAAGTCATGCTTAATTACGAAAAAACAGTTGTCACCGTTGCGTAACGTAGAAATATCAAAGTCCTCATAAAGCTTCATGGTGAAGAACCTGCCATCTCGCAGTCCAGTCTGGTCACAAAGACCTTTATCTTCACCGCAAAATTCACACGCTTGGATCCCATCGTCGTCTGATGATGACGACATTTCCTGTGTTCATGATTCAAGAATTACGGCATGGGCTCATAGTTGAAACATTTAAAATCGATCGAAGAAAACTACGAGAAAACTGATCAACACACAGATCACTATTACTTAATATGCAACGGGTTGACTTTAGGTCTGTCGAGTCTTTCCTTCCTAAACTCTCATCTCACGTATATGGTGGGCACTTCCTGTGATATTGCGATCGTCGGTGATGGTGGCTCCTCCATTCATCCCCGAGTGCATTACACCAAAATGTCTAGCACACGGGAACGAAGGAGAAGCGACCCCCACGACAACAGTCGAGATTCTTCCTCTCTCATATATATACATTTGGTGGACACTCTCCCTCATTGAAAGGCACACAATGAGCCTAAACAGACCTAAAGTCAACCCGCTTCATATATCAAGCAATGACATAGAAAAAAAATACTAAAATGACTTGCAAATCACAAATACATTTATAATGAACTTGAATATAAGATCACTAATACATCATCCCAAATAATCTAGTTCAAGAATTACGACACGCTTTGGATCTTAATTAATGCGTGTGTGGCTTTCGGTACGTCGAGGCCTTCCTTAAATAACTCTCATATCTTATGGTGTGTTCGTGCGCACTCTCTCACATTGATTCGGTGGTGTATATATGTTGGTGGACACTCTCTCACAGTAATAGTTCGACCATCCGTGATGGACGCCTCCCCTCTTCTCTTCTTGCGCAATATATCGACGAGTATATCACGAGGAAGAGAAGAAAGAGGAAGCGCCCCCCACGACAACAGTCGGGATTCCTTCCTCCATCAAGAACACACATGAAAGTCACACAAGGAGCAACAACAGACCGAAAGTCACACACGCATTATACCGATAAAATATCACTAATACATTAATATTTATAATGACCTTGAATATAATATCACTAATACAGATCGAATATCCTAGAATCCAAAATGAAGGACGGTGAACTCGGTTCACTAGCGGTCTCTGAGTCGTTGGCGGTGGACACCCAAAGATAAGGAACCATCACGGGATCATAACTCAAGTGAGATCCCTGATGGATCTGCCAGGTATTGTCAAACCGGGCGTCCAACGCCGCCATGTAGCGACGGACGTGCTCGTCCTCCTCCCTGACACGGCGACGTACCACCTCCGCGGGTGCCGGCTCCCTCCGCACCGAAAGTGGCCCGCGTGATCGCCACCACAAAAGGTCCGGGTCGACGACGATACCTGCATTCCTCACCAACGTCCAAACCCGAAAAGGTAGCACCTCCTAGTGCCAGCCCGATGGAGCCTAGTCCCGGACATGGCGCCTATCAAGAAGGCTCTCGTGGACTACTTGATGACGAGGATGCGGGCCGGGCATCGTTGACTAATTTTTCATAAAACCCAAAATCAACATACACATACTAATGTAACATAAACATACTAATCTACTTTCAAAAAAAGCATAAACATACTAATCTAACATACACATACTAATCTAGCTAACATAAACATACTAAAAAAGCATAAACATACTAATCTAACATACACATACTAATCTAGCTAACATAAACATACTAATCTAGCATGCATACACATACTAAAAAAGCAAAAAATTAAACATATATATAAAAAATTGCAACAAGCCATGGCGGCGGCGGCTCATAGCGGGGGCGGCGACGGGGCGATGACGGGGGCGAGGCGGCGATGGCGACGGGGCGGGGCGGCGACGGGGACGGCGGGGGAGGTGACGGAGGAGGGGCGGTGACGGGAGCGGGGCGGTGGGGCAGGCGACGGGGGCGGCGACGGGGATGACGGGGGAGGCGACGGGGAGGCGGGGGAGGCGACGAGGGCGGCGGGAGAGGCGACGGGGGCGGCGGGGGCGGCGACGGGGGCGGCGAGGGAGGCGATGGGGCGGCGACAGGGACGGCGGGGGAGGCGACGGGGCGACGATGGGGACGGGAACGGCGACGGCAGGCTCGGGGCGGCGACGAGGGCGAAGTGGAATGAAAACTGTGAATTTTTCTAAGTGCTTGTCATATAGAAGGAGCATTGGTCCCGGTTGGTGGCCTCAACCGGGACAAATGCTACCTTTAGTCCTGGTTTGTCGCACCAACCGGGACCACCGCCCTATTTTCCGCCGCCCAAAGGGCAGGAAACAGGGACCTTTGGTCTCGGTTGGTGCCACCAACCGGGACCAAAGCCCTATTTTCAGTAGCCCAAAGGGCGGGAAACAGGCCGTTTGGTCCTGGTTGGTGGCACAAGCCGGGACGAAAGGGTGGCATTGGTCCCGATTGGGGCCACCAACTGGGACCAATGGCCTTGCACAGCGGTTTGGTGGGAGTTTAGTCCCACCTCGCCAAGCGAAGGTTGCCCGAACCTACTTATAAGCCCCGCCACGGCTGTTACGTTGAGCTCCTCTGATAGTGATAATAGATGCGTTTATACTGAAATTCGGCCTAAATTAAAAATGGTAGTTAGGTGCCTAACTAGCGCTTTGAATTTAGGTTGAATTTCAGTGTAAGCGCATCTATTTTCACTTTTACTATTTTTATGTTATTTCTTTGCATATTAAAAGTTGTTAACAAAAAATACTTTATGAATTTTTTTTTGCTATTAAATTTTTTAACAAAAATAACTTTGATAATTTTAGTTGCATGAATTGTATATAATATCAAGTTTCTTTTGAAGTATCGTGTACAAAACGGACAGTCTCTTTCGAAGTATCGGGGTTTCGGACGGAAACTCATCGGTTACGAAAGGCATTTCATTTTCTTGAACTTATTTGAACTCCAGGCTTTTTGTGTGTTCAAAATGTATCATTCTAAGCCACATCATCAATTTTTCAACCCTTTCTGACTTCATTTGATATTTTTTATGTATTTACTGTTTTTTTGAGCTAAATGACTCTCAAATTGAAAAGCACTACAAATGAAGTCTGAAAAGGTTGAAAGTTGGCATGGTATCATCATTTCACCCACATAGCATGTGCTAAAAAGTTGAGAGGGTTACGACAAAAGCAGGTAGCACTTCGCATACAAAACGGACAGACTCTTTCGAAGATCGGGATTTCGGACGGAAACTCATCGGTTAGAAAAGGCATTTCATTTCCTTGAAATTATTTGAAGTCCAGGCTTTTTGTGTGTTCAAAATGCACCATTCAAAGTCACATCATCAATTTTCAACCCTTTCTGACTTCATTTGATATTTTTCATGCATTTATTGATTTTTTTGAGCTAAATGACCCTGAAATTAAAAAGCACTTCAAATGAAGTCTGAAAAGGTTGAAAGTTGGCATGATATCAACATTTCACCCACATAGCATGTGCTAAAAGGTTGGGAGGGTTACGGAAAAAGCAGGATGCACTTCGCGTATAAAACGGACAGTCTTTTTTGAAGTTTCGGGTTTCGGACGAAAACTCATCGGTTATAAAAGGCATCTCATTTTCTTGAACTTATTTGAACTCCAGGGTTTTCGTGTGTTCAAAAGGTACCATTCTAAGCCACATCATCAATTTTCAACCCTTTGTGACTTCATTTGATATTTTTCATGTATTTACTGATTTTTTGAGCTAAATGACCCTGAAATAGAAAAGCACTACAAATGAACTCTGAAAAGGTTGAAAGTTGGCATGGTATCATCATTTCACCCACATAGTATGTGCTAAAAAGTTGAGAGGGTTACGGCAAAAGCAGGATGCACTTCGTATACAAAACGGACAGTGTCTTTCGAAGTATCGGGGTTTCGGACGGAAACTCATCGGTTACAAAAGACATTTCATTTTCTTGAACTTATTTGAACTCCAAGTTTTTCGTGTGCTCAAAATGCACCATTCAAAGCCACATCATCAATATTCAACCCTTTCTGACTTCATTTGATATTTTTCATGCATTTACTTATTTTTTTGAGCTAAATGACCCTGAAATTGAAAAGCACTTCAAATGAAGTCTGAAAAGGTTGAAAGTTGGCATGGTGTGTGCGTGCTTGTTGCCAAAGTTGGTACTTCAAAGCACTACAAATATATAATAGCTAGAGAGATGTGTAATATATAATAGTTCAGATATCCATTACAGAAATTACTCGTCCAAGCGAACACTACTATGTAGTCTGAATTAGAAGAATATCCACCCCATGGTGGTGGTGGTGCGAGGTGACGCTGGCCATAGTTCAAGGTTCGAATCTTGCGGTACAACTCATATGCAACGTATGCATCTTTTGCTGCATACTCAATGTTCATAGGCTGAAGTGGGGTCCTCTCTCACTCTTTTGTGCTGCGCCGGGGGAAATTTGGTCTTCATATCTCCGTAATAGTCGTCGATCAAGGCGACTGCCATAGAAGCCATCGAAGTCTTCTGATACCGAAGCCTGAATATGTCTTGGATATCAATAAGGCAGCCAGCTGGTATCTCAATACTGAAGCTGCGCCTCATCTTCAGCTTGTCATTCCTTACATCAACGCTAGCAAAATGTATGCCGCTAAGTAGGAAGTCCATGAGTGCTGGACAGTGCTTGTCACTACTGCAACATCAACAAATTAAAATGGAACAAATGTTAAATACTGCTGCAACAAGTATATTTCGGCAGAATTATAATATGCAATTATATAAAGGAAAATTATTTCACTGTAACAAAAGAGGAAGACGCAGAGTTTTTGCTCCTAGGCTCATTTGAGCCCGGTGAACAGTAATTAATATCATAAAAAATCGAAAATTATTTCACTACAACTTAAGAGAAATAGATCTTTGCCATAGGATTCAAAATAGAATATATATATATTGCTATATCCTATCTATATGCAATTTTCATATCCTATGAATTGATGAATAAACCTAAATTAAATATATGACATATATGTTCTCCCACGTTTTGCAACAAGGAAAATTGTTATTCACTACAAACTTAAAAAAATATTGATCTTTCCAATAGGATTCAAAATGCAACATATTTCTATCCTATACAATTTTCGTAATAATCTATAAATTATTAATTGATCAAAGAAAACCCTCAAAACTCACCTTGCCCATTGGAAGATCATCACATGTTTCTTGAAACATAGTTGGATGACAGCAACATCTTCTTGCTTGGTCGTGTACTCGAGATCAAGTCCTATGAACTTGTCTTTCTCATCCGCCACTTCAAGCCATTCTTGCAAAAGGGAAAGAAAATGCGGCACCATGACGTTGTCGTTCGTATAGACGACATCGAGATTGGTCGTGCCATGTGCGAGCACCTCCCCGTAGCGAGTGATTGGATTCATGATAGAAGATATGGGGAAGAAGAGAGGAGAATGGAGAAGAAGATAGGAGAAGAAGAGAAATGGGCGAAGTTACTGTAGCCCTCGCCACGGAATCTTTCTCGGAGCGCGAAACGTCATGGGAAGCGAACCGTTCGAACCTTTACTCCCGGTTTGAGCCACCAACCAGGACTAAAGGGGCTCGCACCAGGCGAACGATTACTCCTTTTGGTCCCGGTTCTAGCCACGAACCGGGACCAATGGTTGTGGGCCAGGAGCGAGGCACATTGGTCCCGGTTCTTGTATGAAACCGGGACCAAAGGTGTCGTACGAACTGGGACCAATGCCCCACGTGGCCCGCCCGGCCCCCTGGCCTCCCAAACCGGGACAGTTGCTGCCATTAGTCCCGATTCATGACTGAACCGGGACTAATGGACTGACCGGGCCGAACTGATGCCATGTTTTCTATTAGTGGTTGGATGTGAATCAGACAGCTTCAAAAATTGACTGGATTGCCAAAGAAACGGTAGGTGGTCCCAAACCACTGTACTGAAAAATATAAGACTTAGTCAATTGGTTGATGCGATTTCTGCCTTTTAATTCTTTCCGGCGGCTGACTAGGCACATTCGGCAATCACGTACTGTTCCTATCTAGCTCGTGCATGCAATACTGTATAATACTACTTTCGTTTATAAATATAAAATCTTTTAAAGATTATACTATAAACTATATATATGTGTATAAACATATTTTAAAGTATATATTTACTCATTTTGTTTCATATATAATTTTATAATAAAATCTTTAAAAAGTCTTATACTTATGAACTAAGAAAGTGCTAACTTGATCGACGGAATGCGGACGGTGATGCCTTTGCCTTGTCCGATGACGTGGTACGTACGTACGTACGTACTAGCTACTGCACATTGGGTTGGCTTAGCTTGGCCCCTGGCCGGCCGGTCGGCCCTTGCTTTTGCCGACCTTGGGTGAAAGCAAAGGCTGAAAGCGGCACGCACCCATGCATGCAATGCATGGCTGCGGCCTGCGGCGCAAGCGACCACTCGAACGCGCGCGAACCCACCCGGCCAGCTGATCGTTGTGCAAAAGATCGGATGCCGTTACAGAAGGCCATTAAGCCACACGGAGCGAGAGAGAGCGACGTTGGGGCCGGGACGCCGGCCGGTCGCCGTCTTATCGGCATGGATGAGGGCGGACCGATCACGTGGAGGTGGGGTTCGAGCGCCACGTACGTCCGTGTTACGGTCGTTGTCGTCGTGGATGAGGCGGCCGCTGCATATGCCGTGGTTGAGCTAGCTGGCCAAACAATGAGCAGCTGTCCGGTGGAATGTAGCTACTTCTGTAGATGAAAACGGGACAAAAGCGGCACCATCCGTAGAGTGGAAATCCTGCGTGTGGCAGAATATATAGGTGCACAGAAGAGTCGCAGCTGGGGCCGAGCTGCATGCAGCTGTGTCGATCCGTCAGTGGACACAGGCGTACCAGGCTACCACCAGCACCACCACGTACGTAAGTACGGTGACGTCCTTGCCTACGGCGACGCGCACACAGACTGCACTGGTCGACGTCCTCTCCTCCACTGTGCATGCATGTAGACAGTACATGTTGTACGTCTAGCGATAGAGGAACGGTCACGCTGTAGCGGAGGGAGGAGGGCGACATACATTATCATCTCCTCAATCTCATCCCGTTATCATCCGTTACTAGACGAGTTGAACGCATTTTGCTGCCATGTTGGTATTGTTATGTTTTAAATAAAAATCACTTTATTTCAAAATATAAGTTGTAATTTTGAAAAGCCAAGCCTTTTAAATTGGATCAAATTTATAGAGAAACAAATCAAAATCCATAACATCATATCGGTATTTTTTATTATAACGAAATGAATTTCCATACTTAATTTGTTTAATATTGTGGGTGTCTATATTTTTGGTGTGAACTTGGTCAAAGTGAAACAAATTTGAATTTTTAAAAAACTAATACCACTTATATTTTCAAATTGATGGAATATTTAGTTTGGTGGGTGAGAGAGAGGTGATATGTGCTTTATTTTTGTTTGTAATGTGGTGATTTGGTGGGCCTTTGGTGGTGTAATTCGGTGTTATCCGCTAAACAATTAATGTTTATGTGAGGAAAATTTGTGTCGGTGATTGCATGTACTATATTAGTGCTACAATATCATATCACTAATAGAAAACAAACCTTTCGCCCCGAGCATTAGTCCCGGTCTGGTTACGAGCCGGTACTAAAGACGGTATTAGTCCCGGTTCGTGTCGGCTCCAACGGCTAGGAGCAGGGCGACCTTTAGTACCGGCTCGTGAGCGATCTTTAGTACCGGTTCGTGTCACGAGCCGGTACTAAAGGTGGCGTGGCAGGCTTTTGGTCAGACTTGGGCCCGTGTGCATCTTTAGTACCGGTTGGTGTCACTAGCCGGTACTGAAGGGGCAACCTTTAGTACCGGTTGGTGTCACCAGCCGGTACTAAAGACTTCCTACATTTGTTGCTGCGTTTACATGTTTTAGATAGTTGTATATTGTTTTATGAGATGTATGTATGAACTATAATAAGTATCTATTATTTGCAGTAATAACAAGTAGAATGGTTTCATGTGTTGTCCATGTCGTGACTGTAAGAATGATAGGAATTACTCTACCTCAAAAACCCTTCACTACCACCTGCTGAAGTCCGGTTTCAAGTCCGGCTATAGCTATTGGACCAAGCACAGAGAAAGAGGATGATGACAACTATCCTTTCGCCGATACAACAATGGGGGAAGCTAAAGAGGAGGCATCAATGGGGGAAGCAGAAAAGAGGCATCAGATGAGTTTTCGTCTGAAACCCTCATGCTTTTCAAATTTAGGGGCATTTAGCTCAAAATAAATCATTAAATGCATGAGAAATATCAAATGAAGTCAAAAAGGGTTGAAAATTGATGATGTGCCTTTGAATGGTGCATATTGAACACACAAAAAGTATAGAGTTAAAATAAGTTATTAAAAATGAAATCAATTTGTAATAGATGAGTTTTCGTCCGAAACCCTCAAACTTCGAAAGAGATTGTCCAATTTGTACACAAAGTGCATCCAGTTTTTGCCGTAACCCTCTCAACTCTTTAGAAGTTGCTATGTGGGTGAAATTACGATGTCATGCCAAGTTACAACCTTTTCAGAGTTTATTTGTACTGCTTTTCAAATTTAGGGTCATTTAGCTCAAAATAAATCATTAAATGCATGAGAAATATCAAATGAAGTCACAAAGGATTGAAAATTTATAATGTGCCTTTGAATGGTGTATATTGAACACACAAAAAGTATCGAGTTAAAATATGTTATTAAAAATGAAATCCCTTTGTAATAGATAAGTTTTCGTCTGAAACCCTCATACTTCGAAAGAGATTGTCCAATTTGTACATGAAGTGCATCCATTTTTTACCGTAACCCTCTCAACTCTTTACAAGTTGCTATGTGGGTGAAATTATGATGTCATGCCAAGTTACAACCTTTTCAGAGTTCATTTGTACTCCTTTTCAAATTTAGGGTCATTTAGCTCAAAATAAATCATTAAATTCATGAGAAATATCAAATGAAGTCAGAAAGGGTTGAAAATTGATGATGTGCCTTTGAATGGCGCATATTGAACACACAAAAAGTATGGAGTTAAAATAAATTATTAAAAATGAAATCCCTTTGTAATAGATGAGTTTTCATCCGAAACTCTCATACTTCGAAATAGATTGTCCAATTTGTACACAAAGTGCATCCAATTTTTGCTGTAACCCTCTCAACTCTTTACAAGTTGCTATGTGGTTGAAATTATGATGTCATGCCAAGTTACAACCTTTTCAGAGTTTATTTGTACCGCTTTTCAAATTTAAGGTGATTTAGCTCAAAATAAATCATTAAATGCATGAGAAATATCAAATGAAGTCAGAAAGGGTTGAAAGTTGATGATGTGCCTTTGAATGGTGCATATTGAACACACAAAAAGTATGGAGTTAAAATAAGTTATTAAAATGAAATCCCTTTGTAATAGATGAGTTTTTGTCCGAAACCATCAAACTTCGAAAGAGATTGTCCAATTTGTACATGAAGTGCATCCAGTTTTTGCCGTAACCCTCTCAACTCTTTAGAAGTTGCTATGTGGGTGAAATTATGATGTCATGCCAAGTTACAACCTTTTCAGAGTTTATTTGTACTGTTTTTCAAATTTAGGGTGATTTAGCTCAAAATAAATCATTAAATGCATGAGAAATATCAAATAAAGTCAGAAAGGGTTGAAAATTGATGATGTGCCTTTGAATGGTGCATACTGAGCACACAAAAAGTATGGAGTTAAAATAAGTTATTAAAAATGAAATCCCTTTGTAATAGATGAGTTTTCGTCCGAAACCCTCATACTTCGAAAAAGATTGTCCAATAAGTACACGAAGTACATCCAGTTTTTGCTGTAACCCTCTCAAATCTTTAGAAGTTGCTATGTCAGTGAAATTATGATGTCATGCCAAGTTACAACCTTTTTAAAATTCATTTGTACTGCTTTTCAAACTCGAGATATGACATTTCAAATACAATTTAATCAAATTGTCTTATACAGTAGTTTAAGTTGTTCAAACATGCATGGAAATACCATAAATAGATTCTTTATATTTTTCTGATATTTTTTCATATATTATTTATTTCCATTGGAGTCATAGTTTTTTCTATGATTTTTTAAAGTTTAGGTTTTTTTGTGAAAATAATAATGAATAAAGAATTAAAAAACCTTTAGTACCGGCGTGAGCCACCCATCGGTACTAAAGGTCCACTGCCCCGCGCATTTTTGGGGTGAACCTTTAGTACCGGTGCGTGGCTCGAACCGGTAATAAAGGGTCTTTAGGACCGGCCCGGGCCACACACCGGTACTGAAGGTCCTTCACATATAAATAGTGGAGGCCTCGTCCCTGTGTGAGCCACGCACCGAAAGAGCTTATTTGCGTGCCAGTCGCCGGCGCCGCCCGCCGCCCCGTCGCCGCCGCCCGCCGCCCCGCCAGCCGCCTCCGCCCCAGCCACTATTGGAAATATGCCCTAGAGGCAATAAATAAAGTGTTTATTATTATATTTCCTTGTTCGTTAATCTTTTATTATCCATGCTATAATTGTATTAATTGGAAACACATTACATGTGTGGGTAAATAGACAATACTTTGTCCCTAGTATGCCTCTAGTGAACTAGCTCGTTGATCAAAGATGGTCAAGGTTTCCTAGCCATTGACATGAGATGTCATTTGATAACGAGATCACATCATTAGGAGAATGATGTGATGGACAAGACCCATACTACAAATGTAGCATTTGATCGTGTCAGTTTATTGCTACTGTTTTATGCATGTCAAGTATATGTTCCTATGACCATGAGATCATGCAACTCACGGATACTGGAGGAGTGCCTTATGTGTATCAAACGTCGCAACGTAACTAAGTGACTATAAAGGTGCTCTACAGGCATCTCCGAGGGTGTCTGTTGAGTTGGCATGGATCAAGACTGGGATTTGTTACTCCGTGTGATGGAGAGGTATCTCAGGGCCCACTCGGTAATACAACATCACAATAAGCCTTGCAAGCAATGTGACTAATTGTTAGTTGCGGAGTCTTTTATTACAGAACGAGTAAAGGGACTTGCCGATAATGAGGTTGAACTCGGTATGGAGATACCGACGATCGAATCTCGGGCAAGTAACATACCGAAGAACAAAGGGAACATCATACGGGATTAACTGAATCCTTGACAAAGAGGTTCGACCGATAAAGATCTTCGTAGAATATGTAGGAACCAATATGGGCATCCAGGTCCCGCTATTGGTTATTGACTATAGAGGTGTCTCGGTCATGTCTACATAGTTCTTGAACCCGCAGGGTCTGCACACTTAAGGTTTGGTGACGTTTCGGTAGTATAGAGTTATGTATGGTGGTGACCGAATATTGTTCGGAGTCCCGGATGAGATCCCGGACATCACGAGGAGCTCCGGAATGGTCTGAAGGTAAAGATTCATATATAGGAAGTCCTGTTTTGGTCGCCGAAAAAGTTTCGGGCTCATCGGTAGTGTACCGGGAGTGCCGGTAGTGTACCGGGAGACCATCGGGAGGGGTATTTCGACCCAAGAGGCTCCATGGGCTGTGGGAGAGTGTTTACCAGCCCTTAGTGGGTTGGTGGAAGTCCCACACAAGTCCCATGCGGTTTGGGAAAAAAGGCCCAAAGAGAAAAAGTGGAAAAAGGCAAAAATAGGGTGAATCCTAGTCCTACTAGGATTGGAGGTGGAGTCTACCTCCTCCACCTGGTTCGGTCGACTCCTTGGAGCCTTGGCCCTTGTGCCAAGCCTCCTCCTCTCTTCCTCTTATATATACTGGAGGTTTTAGGGTTTTTGCACAGTTTTTTCACCCACGTGCTGCATGTTCCTCCAGTGCATAGTTTCTCCTCTAGATCAGTTTTCTGCAGTGCTCAGGCGAAGCCCTGTCGGAATAGCTCCACCACCATCGCCGAAGCACCATCACGCTGTAGGAGAACTCTTCCTCCTCTCTGCTCCCTCTTGCTGGATCAAGACGACGGAGATCATCATCAAGCTGTACGTGTGCTGAATGCGGAGGTGCCGTCCGTTCGGCGCTAGATCGGAAGGATCGTGATCAAGTTCGTGGGACGGATCGTGATCAAGTTTGTGGGACGGATCATCATTGGATCGCGGGATGGATCGTGATTGGATCGCGGGGTGGATCGTGATTGGATCGCGGGACGCACGACGATTTGGATTGTAAAGACGTTCGACTACACTAACCGCGTTTCTTAACGCTTCCCGCTTAGCGATCTACAAGGGTACATAGATCCACTCTCCCTCTCGTAGATGCTCATCACCATGGATAGATCTGTGTGTGCATAGGAAATTTTTTGTTTCCCACGCAACGTTCCCCAACAATGGTATCAGAGCTAGGTCTATGTGTAGATGAGATCTCGAGTAGACCACAAAAGGTTTGTGGGTGTTGATGCTTAGATTGCTTCCTCCCTTGGTCAGATTTTGGTTCAGCGGTATTGTGAGATGAAGTGGCCCGGACCAACATTACTCGTACGCTTACGAGAGACCGGTTCCCTCGATTGCTACTTGTTGCATAGATGGCTTGCGGGTGCCAGTTTCTTTCATTTTAGTTGGATCGGATTCGACAAAGGCGGTCCTTGAGAAGTTTGAAAAGCAACTAGTGTATCACTGTTGTGGTTTTTGCGTAGATGAGAATTGTTCTTGCTAGATACCCGTAGCATGTAAAACATGCAACAACAATTAGAGGACGTCTAACTTGTTTTTGCAGGGTATGTTGTGATGTGATATGGCCAATTACATGATGTGATATATGTGATGTATGAGATGATCATGTGATGTATAGATTATCACGACTTGCATGTCGATGAGTACGGCAACCGGCAGGAGCCATAGGGTTGTCTTTAATTATTGTATGACCTGCGTGTCAATCATTAAGCGCTATGTAATGCTTTACTTTATCGCTAAACGGTAGCAATAGTAGTAGAAGCATGTTGGGCGCGACAACCTCGATGGAGACACATTGATGGAGATCATGGTGTCTTGCCGATGACGATGGAGATCATGCCGGTGCTTTCAAGATGGAGATCAAAAGCACAAGTTCATGGCCATATCATGTCACTTATGAATTGCATGTGATGTTAATCCTTTTATGCACCTTGTTTTGCTTAGGAAGACGGTAGCATTATAAGGTGATTCCTCACTTAAATTTCAAGATGAATTGTGTTCTCCCTAAGTGTGCACCGTTGCGAAAGTTCGTCGTGTCGAGACACCACGTGATGATCGGGTGTGATAGACTCTACGTTCACATACAACGGGTGCAAGCCAGTGTTGTACACGCAGAACACTCGAGTTAAACTTGACGAGACTAGCATGTATAGACATGGCCTCGGAACACAAGAGACCGAAAGGTCGAACATGAGTCATATAGTAGATATGATCAACATAATGATGTTCACCATTGAAGCTACCTCAACTCACATGATGATCGGACTTGAGTTGGTGGATTTGGATCATGTGACACTCAGATGGCCTGAGGGATGTCAATTTGAGTGGGAGCTTTAGTAATTTGATTAACTAAACTCATTATATTGAACAATAGTCTAAGTGAACTTTCCATATTTATGTTGTAGATCAATGGCTCGCGCAGTAGCACCCCTGAATTTTAATGCCTTCCTAGAGAAAGCTAAGTTGAAAGATGATGGAAGTAACTTTGTTGACTGGACCTGTAATCTGAGGATTATCCTCACGGCTTCCCAGAAATCATATGTCCTTGATGCACCGCTTGGTGACCAACCAGAAGATATGACCTCCGAAGACGTTAAGAACGCTTGGGAGGCACTTACTTGAGATTACTCAATAGTTCAGTGTGCAATATTGTTTGGCTTAGAATCGGGACTTCAAAGACGTTTTGAACGTCATGGAGCATATGAGATGTTCCAGGAGTTTAAGTTTATTTTTCAGAAGAATGCCCGAATCGATAGGTATGAAACCTCCGATAAGTTCTATGCTTGCAAGATGGAGGAGAACGGGTCTATAGTGAACATATACTCAGACTGTCCGGGTATTCAACTCGTCTAGCGGAGTTGGGAATTGCCCTTCTGCCAGAGGCAATCACTGACAGAGTTCTTCAATCACTGCCACCTAGTTGCAAGAGCTTTGTGATGAACTATAACATGCACGGGATGAACAAGTCAGTCGCCGAGCTGTTTGCGATGCTAAAAATTGCTGAGTGCTTTCATCAAGTGTTGATGGTTAATAAAACCACTAGTTTCAAGAAAAATGGCAAGGTCAAGGGCAAGGGCAAGAAGGGTAAAACCAAGAAGGATGGCAAAGCAGTTGCTACTCCTGTAAAGAAGCCCAAGCATGGACCCAAGCCAGAAACTGAGTGCTTTCATTGCAAGGGAACTTGTCACTGGAAGCGGAACTGCCCCAAGTACCTGGCTAACAAGAAGGCGGCCAACGACAAACAAGGTATATATGATATACATGTTATTGATGTGTACCTTACTAGTTCTCGTAGTAGTGCCTGGGTATTTGATACCGTTCGGTTGCTCACATTTGCAACTCAAAGCAGGAACTAAGGAATAAACGAAGGCTGGCAAAGGACGAAGTGACGATGCGTGTGGGAAATGGTTCCAAGGTTGATGTGATCGTCGTCGGCACGCTCTCTCTTCGATTACCATCGGGATTAGTGATGAACCTGAATAATTGTTATTTAGTGCCTGCGTTAAGCATGAACATTATATGTGGATCTTGTCTACTGCGAGACGGTTACTCATTTAAATCAGAGAATAAATGTTGTTCTATTTATATGAGTAATATCTTTTATGGTCATGCACCCAATGTTAGGGGTTTATTCATATTGAATCTTGATAGTGATGACACACATGTTCATAACATTGATGCCAAAAGATGTAGAGTTGATAATGATAGTACCACTTTCTTGTGGCACTGCCGTTTAGGTCATATTGGTGTAAAACGCATGAGGAAGCTCCATGCTGATGGACTTTTGGAGTCACTTGATTTTGAATCACTTGACACATATGAACCATGCCTCATGGGCAAGATGACAAAAATGCCGTTCTCAGGAACAATGGAACGGGTGAGTGACTTATTGGAAATCATACATACTGATGTGTGCGGTCCAATGAATGTTACAGCGCATGGTGGATATTGTTATTTTCTCACCTTCACTGATGACTTAAGTAGATATGGGTATATTTACGTAATGAAACACAAGTCTGAAACGTTTGAAAAGTTCAAGCAATTTCAGAGTGAAGTTGAGAATCATCATAACAAGAAGATTAAGTTCCCGCGATCTGATCGAGGAGGTGAATATCTGAGTTATCAGTTTGGCAGTCACTTAAGACAATGTGGAATTGTTTCACAGTTGACACCGCCCGGAACACCACAGCGTAATGGTGTGTCCGAACGTCGTAATCGAACCTTATTAGATATGGTGCATTCTATGATGTCTCTTGCTGATTTGCCACTATCGTTTTGGGATTATGCATTAGAGACAGCTGCATTCACTTTAAATAGGGCACCATCAAATTCCGTTGAGACGACGCCATATGAACTGTGGTTTGGCAAGAGGCCAAAGTTGTCATTTCTTAATGTTTGGGGATGTGATGCTTATGTCAAAAAGCTTCAGCCTGAAAAGCTGGAACCCAAAGCAGAGAAATGCATCTTCATAGGATACCCGAAAGAGCCAGTCGGGTGTACCTTCTATCTCAGATCCGAAGGCAAAGTGTTTGTTGCTAAGAATGGAACATTTCTTGAGAAAGAGTTTCTATCGAAAGAATTGAGTGCGAGGAAAATAGAGCTTGATGAGGTTATTGAACCTTTACTTCAACCAGAAAGTAGCGCAGCGCAGAAAGATGTTTCTGTGGAAACTACGACGGTAGAAGAGGAAGTTAATGATGATGATCATGAAGCTTCGAATCAAGCTACTATTGAACCTCGTAGGTCGACAAGGCCGCGTACTACTCCTGTGTGGTACGGCAACCCTGTCTTGGAGGTCATGTTGTTGGACAACAATGAACCTGCGAGCTATGGGGGAGTAGTGATGGGCCCGGATTCCGAGAAATGGTTAGAGGCCATGAAATCCGAGATGGGATCCATGTATGAAAACAAAGTATGGACTTTGGAAATATTACCTGAAGGGCGAAAGGCCATTCAGAACAAATGGATCTTTAAGAAGAAGACAGATGCGGACGGTAATGTCACCGTCTATAAAGCTCGACTTGTGGAAAAGGGTTTTTCACAAGTTCAAGGAGTTGACTACGATGAGACCTTCTCACCCGTAGCGATGCTTAAGTCTGTCAGAATCATGTTGGCAATAGCTGCTTATTTCAACTATGAAATTTGGCAGATGGATGTCAAAACAGCGTTCCTCAACGGTTTCCTTGAGGAAGAGTTGTATATGATGCAACCAGAAGGTTTTGTCGATCCAGAGAATGCTGACAAAGTTTGCAAACTCTAGTGATCCATTTATGGGCTGGTGCAAGCATATCGGAGTTGGAATAAGCGTTTTGATGAGGTGATCAAAGCGTTTGAGTTTATACAAGTTTATGGAGAAGCTTGTATTTACAAGAAATTGAGTGGGAGCTCTATAGCGTTTCTAATATTATATGTGGATGACATATTGCTGATTGGAAACAATATAGAAATGCTGGAAAGCGTGAAGGAATATTTGAACAAGAGTTTTTCAATGAAGGACCTAGGAGAAGCTGCTTTCATATTAGGCATTAAGATCTATAGAGATAGATCGAGACGCTTAATAGCACTTTCACAGAGCACATACCTTGATAAAGTTTTGAAGAAGTTCAAAATGGATCAGTCCAAGAAGGGGTTCTTGCCTGTGTTACAAGGTGTGAAGTTGAGTAAGACTCAATGCCCAGTGACTGCAGAGGATAGAGAAAAGATGAGTGTCATACCCTATGCTTCAGCCATAGGCTCTATCATGTATGCAATGCTATGCACAAGACCCGATGTCAGCCTTGCCATAAGTATGGTCGGAAGGTTTCAAAGTGATCCTGGAATGGAACACTGGGCAGCGGTCAAGAATATCCTTAAGTACTTGAAAAGGATTAAGGAAATGTTTCTCGTTTATGGAGGTGATGAAGAGCTCGTCGTAAAGGGTTACGTCGATGCAAGCTTTGACACTGATCCGGATGACTCTAAGTCACAAATCGGATACGTATTTATTCTCAACGGGGGAGCGGTAAGCTGGTGCAGTTCCAAGCAAAGCGTGGTAGCCGATTCTACATGTGAAGCGGAGTACATCGCATACTCGGAGGCGACGAAGGAAGGTGTCTGGATGAAGCAGTTCATGACAGATCTTGGAGTAGTGCCCAGTGCACTGAATCCAATGAACCTGTTCTATGACAACACTGGTGCCATTGCTCTGGCCAAGGAACCAAGGTTTCACAAGAGGGCCAAACACATAAAGCGACGCTTCAACTCCATCCGCGATTACATCGAGGAGAAGGACATAAATATTTGCAAAGTACACACGGATCTGAATATTGCATACCCGTTGACTAAACCTCTTCCAAGGGCTAAACATGATCAACACCAGAACTGCATGGGTGTTCGATTCATTACAATGTAAATCACATAGTGATGTGAGCTAGATTATTGACTCTAGTGCAAGTGGGAGACTGTTGGAAATATGCCCTAGAGGCAATAAATAAAGTGTTTATTATTATATTTCCTTGTTCATGATAATCGTTTATTATCCATGCTATAATTGTATTAATTGGAAACACATTACATGTGTGGGTAAATAGACAATACTTTTTCCCTAGTATGCCTCTAGTGAACTAGCTCGTTGATCAAGGATGGTCAAGGTTTCCTAGCCATTGACATGAGATGTCATTTGATAACGGGATCATATCATTAGGAGAATGATGTGATGGACAAGACCCGAACTACAAACATAGCATTTGATCATGTCAGTTTATTGCTACTGTTTTCTGCATGTCAAGTATATGTTCTTATGACCATGAGATCATGCAACTCACAGATACCGGAGGAGTGCCTTGTGTGTATCAAACGTCGCAATGCAACTGGGTGACTATAAAGGTGCTCTATAGGTATCTCCAAGGGTGTCTGTTGAGTTGGCATGGATCAAGACTGGGATTTGTTACTCCGTGTGACGGAGAGGTATCGCAGGGCCCACTCGGTAATACAACATCATAATAAGCCTTGCAAGCAATATGACTAATTGTTAGTTGCGGGATCTTGTATTACGGAACGAGTAAAGAGACTTGCCGATAACAAGGTTGAAGTAGGTATGGAGATACCGACGATAGAATCTCGGGCAAGTAACATACCGAAGAACAAAGGGAACATCATACGGGATTAACTGAATCCTTGACAAAGAGGTTCGACCGATAAAGATCTTCATAGAATATGTAGGAACCAATATGGTCATCCATGTCCCGCTATTGGTTATTGACCATAGAGGTGTCTCGGTCATGTCTACATAGTTCTCGAACCCGCAGGGTCTGCACACTTAAGGTTTGGTGACGTTTCGGTAGTATAGAGTTATGGATGATGGTGACCGAATGTTGTTCAGAGTCCCGGATGAGATCCCGGACATCACTAGGAGCTCCAGAATGGTCCGGAGGTAAAGATTCATATATAGTAAGTCCTGTTTTGGTCCCCGGAAAAGTTTCGGGCTCATCGGTAGTGTACCGGGAGTGCCGGTAGTGTACCCGGAGACCATCGGGAGGGGTATTTCGACCCAAGAGGCTCCATGGGCTGTGGGATAGTGTTTACCAGCCCTTAGTGGGCTGGTGGAAGTTCCACACAAGGCCCATACGGTTTGGGAAAAAAAGCCCAAAGAGAAAAAGTGGAAAAAGGCAAAAATAGGGTGAATCCTAGTCCTACTAGGATTGGAGGTGGAGTCCACCTCCTCCACCTGGTTCGGCCTCCTCCTTGGAGGCTTGGCCCTTGTGCCAAGCCTCCTCCTCTCTTGCTCTTATATATATTGGAGGTTTTAGGGTTTTTGCATAGTTTTTCACCCACGTGTTGCACGTTCCTCTAGTGCATAGTTTCTCCTCTAGATCGGTTTTTTGCAGCGCTTAGGTGAAGCCCTGTCGGAATAGCTCCATCACCATCGCCGGAGCGCCATCACGCTGATGGAGAACTCTTCCTCCTCTCCGCTCCCTCTTGCTGGATCAAGATGGCAAAGATCGTCATCAAGCTGTACGTGTGCTGAACGCGGAGGTGTCGTCCGTTCGGCGCTAGATCGGAAGGATCGTGATCAAGTTCGTGGAACGGATCGTGATCAAGTTCCTGGGACGGATCGTGATTGGATCGCGGGATGGATCGTGATTGGATCACGGGACGGATCGTGATTGGATTGCGGGACGCACGGCGATTTGGATCGCGAAGACGTTTGACTACACCAACCGCGTTTCTTAACGCTTCCCGCTTAGCAATCTACAAGGGTACGTAGATCCACTCTCCCTCTCATAGATGCTCATCACCATGGATAGATCTGCGTGTGCGTAGAATTTTTTTTGTTTCCCATGCAACGTTCCCCAATAGCCGCCGACCGCCCCCGCCCCCAGCGTCGGCCACCCCCGCCCCTGCCGCCGGCCGCCGTGAGTCTGCCCTCTTTTTTTAAGGTTTAATTTAGATTTTGTTTAGGTTTAGAATTAATTTAGATTAGGTTTAGGTTTAGGTCTAGTTTTAGGTTTAGTTTAGGTTTAGTTTAGTTTTTGATTTAGTTTAGTTTTAGTTTAGGTTTAGTTTAGTTTTAGAGTGCGCACCAACACACCATGAGATATGAGAGTTATTTAAGGAAAGCATGCATTAATTAAGATCCAAAGCGTGTCATAATTCTTGAAGTGGACTATTCGGCATGATGTATTAGTGATATTATATTCGAATTCATTATCTATACCTACCTATACTAATTATGCACTTCCTAGAAATTCTCACGTTAATTAGAAATTAGGAACCGTTAATCTGGTGGGACCGAATTATAACGGTATAGATTAAGTCGCTTAAAATATAAAAAGGAAAAAATATGAACCAGAATATAAGGAAAACAATTGTTGGTTTAAAAGGCCACAATACTTTCACGTGTAGTTGGGAAAATATAGAAGCCAAAAGAAAAAGAAACAAGAAACCAAAAGTGATATGATTAGCTTTCCTTCTTTTAAAATAGACCAAAAGAGATTTCCATCTATCTTTCATCACGGTTGTTGATAGAAGTTAAAATAAAACTAAAAATAAATACTTGGAAGGCCGACATGTTTTCACGTACAAGGGAATAGACGTGGCCTCTTGGTATAGAAGGAATACAAATCAAATTTCTCAAAGAAAAAAAATAACAAAATCCAGTTGCCTCACGGCGAGGTGCTCCTCTTCCTTCCTCAAGCAATCTCCTGTCCGTGGCGACATCTTTTGATCTGGTGAGCATCACGTGTTATTCTGTCCTTCTATGTGCCCAGCAACCAACACAGGCTCGGTACACCATGTACTTCCTCATGTTCTTACGATTCCAACAATGACATGAAGATAATGAGGCAGGCACATCACGATCCATTCATGCATACGTCAAGGCAGAGTTGCTTCAACCACCCTAATCCATCCCATGGGGGTTCGCCATTGCAGCGTCCAATTGTACATGCCTCAGCCCCCAACTAATGGACATAGTTTAGTGCAGCCATGTAGCTGACTCCACGAATATATTGCTGCCCTTGCCTATTACTCTCTGACGAGGAACAAGCTCGCACTGCGATTATTTGCCGGCCGCAGAACGTGCACATGTACGTAGAAAGGCTCGATCAAAGAATTATTTGATGCCGATGCTGTAATTAATTAGTCAGCAGCAACATGCACCTGCACGTACGCCGGCTGCTCTAGCAGGCAGGTGGGTGGATTAATTCTGGTGTAAAGGAGCCTCGGCAGCAAATGCATAGAGCAGCCAGGTGACGCCTGTTTTGGTTTGTAAATTCTCCCGCATATTTTTTCCTTTTTGTTATTTCGTCCTCTCTCCGAAGTCTAATAGGTATGTGCCGTGCATTGATCCTTTGTATGTATGTAAACCTTGAAAATGTTATCGTTTCTAAATATCTTCATTAGATTTACTATTCACCTTATAGACCGCCAGATGAATTTTCTTTTTTGAAAGATCCACCCATGATTGGTATTCATTGATATTATGCAGGGAGCAGGACAAATGACGACAACATGGTGATCCGAGGATCAAGGAAAGAAATAAGAAGAAACAAGAGAGAGTAAAAAACATGTCCGAGAGCGCATCCGCATGCTTATAATCTTATGACAATTAATTTGCAACAATGATGAAGTCGGATGTTGATTCTTTGTTATGTACTCTTATAAGGTTATGAAGGATTTTAATCAGGCAGTTTAGTTCTATCATCATCTATTTAAATAAAGGAATTTTTACAAGAGCTATAGTTTTCATTTATCCATGTGAACAATGGTGCCAAATAACTACGGTGCACATGCTAGATTCATTGGTTTACTTTTCTCCCTGCTGCATTGTGATATTTGTAGGATCCAAAGTGTAATCACATTACTCGACAATTCTGTGTATTTTTGGCCGTTAGTATTTGCTCCAGTTGTTTTTATTTTCATACATATTACTCGCTTTGACGACAGTTATGCAGATGAACTGGACCGATATTCATAGCTTATCCAATAACTTTATACACAAGAATATGGCGATCACAGGGGTGCTAAAACAGAACAAGATATTAAGGAAAGGATTACACAGGTCCTATTGACATACTACCCCCCATGTCGACTTGCCAAAGCATACTTCGAAGCGTAATCAATGGAAGTACTAAATTTATATATGGCACCGAGCATTGAACAGTACCATTCCAGTCATATTTATGCTCTCATGTTTATAGTCTCTTTGAACAAATGATGTGCTATGCTTCCACTGGATTTTTTTCCTAATGAAAACATATAGATACATGTTCATAAGTCAGGAGCAAATCCCTTTTCACTGAGATACAATCTCTATTTGCAGTTGTTGCATGTATTGCCTCCTTCTTAAAAGTCATTCAAATAAGTGGGATGTGTCTCTTTAAAAAAATGGTTGCTACTCTAACTTACAAATTATAATATTTTCTCACATGTAGGTTTAATATAACATCTCCCTATCTCGGTTATGATACCATTGTACTATCCTACCAAGTAAGGAAATCACCTCAAAAGATTTTCAGTTTGACGACCTAAACATGTAGGAGTACTTGGCAATGTCTATCTATCTGAGAAAGGAACTCCCTGCCAAAGCTATCTATCTGATTCAAAAGCTAGCATGTTCTGCTAGACCTACTACGAGTTTGCTTGGATTATTATCTGGTGGGTTATTAAGTTACTATTTTTGTACCTGCAAAGATTTATCTTCTTTTTTCATTTAGATAAAATTTATCTTTTTGGATTACAAAACTGCAGTATGTTTAGCTATGTGCTCCAAATTAAAATTGTTCCTTCAGATTCTATTTTATTTCAGTCTTGGCTGCACTTGAAGATCAATATAGAGATATTTTTTTGTCAATTAATCTGGCCATAAGTTCTGTGGTGTACTATTTTGTTAGAAGATGGTTTTTGTATTGTTGATGCACTCCTAATGCTACTTATTTACATTTGGTTTTCACAAATAGCCCTTTTAATATATATTTTCAATAGATGATTGGTTTCCGGTCAGTACATTTGGTCGATCTTTTACTTGATGCTAATAACCAGTCAAAATGGTTGAAATTCATAAGTTTCTAGCAAGTATAATTAAGTAATGTATTAAATGTGCTAAAATCATCAGGTTGTATCGACTATGGAGATCTGGATGCTATAAGTGGATAGGAGTATGTTTGTATAAACTAATGTTGGCTTTGCTTTTCCATAGAACCTCTTGCTTTTGTTTCATATACTTGAGATGTTAAAGCAATGAACATGTGGAATAACCTGCTAATTTTCTTATTGTGGAGAACATGGCTTTGCCTACCTGCGTCAACAAGATTAAATTAGATGCAATGAAGCAAATCTTGAAGTATATTCCAGACACATGAATGTATGATGAAGAAGAAGAAAAAAACTGCTGGAGTAGAACACTATTGTCACCCTCAAAAGTGTTTCTCCGAGATAACCAATCTCAAACACTTTGCCATATATTAAGAAAATGTTTAGGGATTTCAATACTAATATTCTGTAGGTAAATTTCTGAACTTTCTATATTTAAAATATGTAGATGTTCATATATCGAGTGTCTATTAATATATATCTCCACGTATTCACAAAATGACTAGCCCGTGCGTCCGCACAGGTTGACAACTAGTAAATATTAATATATTTGATATTTTATCAGTATAATGCGTGTGTGACTTTCGGTCTGTCGTTGCTCCTTGTGTGACTTTCATGCGTGTTCTTGATGGAGGAATCCCGACTGTTGACGTGGGGGGCGCCTCGTCTTTCTTCTCTTCTTAGCGATATACTCATCGGTATAATGCGCAAGAAGAGAAGAGGCGGGGCGTCCATCACCGATGGTCGAACTATTACTGTGAGAGATTCCTCACCAACATATATACACCATCATATCAGTGTGAGAGAGAGCGCACCAACACAACCATGAGATATGAGAGTTACTTAAGGAAAGCCTCGACGGACCGAAAGTCACACACGCATTAGGATCCAAAGCATGCCGTAATTTTTGAACTGACTTATTCGGAATAATGTATTAGTAATATTATATTCGAGTTCATTATAAATGTATTTGTGATTTGCAAGTCATTCCGGTAAAACATAGGGAATTGTTTCTATGTTATTGCTCGATATATGAAACGGGTTGACTTTAGGTCTGTTTCGACTCCTTGTGTGTCTATCAGTGAGCGAGTGTCCACTATATATATATATATACACACACACACACACACACACATATATATATATATATATATGAGAGAGAGAGAGAGGAAGAATCCTGACTGTTGTCGTGGGGGTCGCTTCTGCTTTGTTCCAGTGTGCTAGACATTTTGGTGTAATTCACTCTGAGACGAATGGAGGAGCCACCATCACCGATGGTCGCAATATCAGAGGGAGTGCCCATCATATATGTGAGACGAAAGTTTAGGAAGAAAAGACTCGACAGACCTAAAGTCAACCCGTTGCATATTGAGTAATAGTGATCTATGTATTGATCAGTTTTCTCGTAGTTTCCTTCGATCGATTTTAAATGTTTCAACTATGAACACAGGAAATGTGTGACGACGAAAGTGAATTCGGTATGTGCGAATACAGCGAAGACGAGCGCGGCCTGTGTGCAAGACTTTTCTAGTTGATGGTAGGCGCTTCAACATCATGCTGGATGAGACCTTCGAAGTGGATACAGTAAGTTAGAATGACAAGTCTTTTTTCGTGATTAAGCATGACTTCTGCCTCTTTTGCTTCAACTTATAATTAATTTTAATTTTTTACTCTTCTATTAGCGTATCCCCTGCCATGCAAGAATTGCTTTCTTGGATAAGATTGGTTTCAATACTAAAAAAGATATGGAGGTAAAGATAGTTCACTTGAGGACCGAGCATGGTTTTACTTTTGCGATAAAATTGTACCATGCAGAGACCTATTGCTATTTTGAATGCAAAAGTTGGCAAGCACTTGCAAGGCTTATGCATTTGAGCCTAATATGCTTATCACCTTTGATATTCGTCCGAAAGATGAAATTGAAGGTAATATCGACATTTGGGTCGATGTGTAGACGCCTCCAGTTCTACCATTATGTGAGTTTATCAACCATATTTATTAAGTAATCTATATTGTTTATTTAAAAATAGTTGACAACTTATTTGCATTCTCAGCTTATTTTCGTTCTTCAAAAAATGTACGGAAGATGATAGACAGAACCTACTACTACAGTGATGAAGTAGAATTAACTTATAAGGAGAAATATCATCTTATTGCATTTCTTAGTCATCTTGAAAATTACAATAGATATTATCAAACTCCGGCACGTTATGGTCAATACGTGCCACTAGTGCACATGGTGAACTACGGTAACATCCATGGAGATTGCATGGTAAGATTTTAATTCTACTATTACGACAGCCGTGCATCTTTTGCATAAATTCTTCTAAAACTAAACTACATTGCTAACTACAAAGTTATTACTATGTTTTTCAACAGAAAATCCTGGAGGATTGTGTGCCTCATCTGATGTTTTTCGAAAGGCCGCGTTGTTGTTACGAGCTTAGGGCCACCACGGCCAGGTCAGTCTATGCATCACTTCTGTCCATACCGGATTTCTAAAACCGATGGAGTCATGACAATCAAATATTAGAAAAAATATATGCTCAATCGTAGAGAGCTACTTGGAAGCAACATTGTGCGTAGGCCAAGAATGAGAGACAGGATGATCTCCGTTCTCCATAATGGAGAGTCAGGACCTATCTTGTTTTATGATATTGTACCTAAGAGAGGGTAAAGTAGGTCCTACAAGATAGGAGTACGTAGGTCCTACGTATAATGTGTTATTATGTGCTACAATGTGTTAGAGTTGATGATGACGAGGAGTTGTGATTATGACTAGTGACCAACTTGTTATATGATGTCTCATTAACGAAAATGATGATTAAATTGTGTTATATGTTCTATCTATAAGTATAGTACGTAGCGTCGTGACCAAGCACGGAGATAAGAGAGATCACTTCTCTCTATTATCTAATTAACAAAGGTACTAAAGGTCCTCCACGTATAAATAGTGGAGGCCTCGTCCGATGCGAGCCATGTACCGGGAGAAGCTCATTTGCGTGCCCGTCGCCGCCGCCCGCCGCCTCAACGCCGCGCGTCTACCCGAGCCCGCCGCCCCGACCCCGCGCGCCGCCCCGACGCCCGCGGCCCCGACGCCGTCCGCGTCAACTTGTGTAATGTTTACAATATGTAGCACCGTAAAATAAATTGAAATGAATGGAAAACACAATAAATAGAGAGGAAAACTAAAACCTAATTAAAAGCGGAAAAAAACACTTAGTACCGGTTGGTATCTCCAACCGGTACTAAAGGTCCTCCACCACCAGCCCACGCAGGCAGCCACGTGGTGGGCCTTTAGTACCGGTCCGTGGGCCAACCGGTACTAAAGGTCCGGACCTTTAGTCCCGACCCTTTAGTACCGGTTGGGGAACCGGTACTAAAGGACCATCCCGACCGGGACTACAATTCGACATTCTACTAGTGTATGATGACACTTCTTTTTTCTAGATGGTGGGAGGGTGCGTAAGATAGATGTTTTTATAGGCCGGTTCCTACTAATTGTTGGAAATCGTTGGCCCAGTTAAAATTGTAAATCAAATTCAAAATTTAATACCTCAATTGAATGAAAGAGTTTTAAAAATAAGGAACACAACGAATTAAAAGAATTGAACATGAGAGCTTGAGAAATTGTTGACCCGATCAAAATCGGATGATCTAATTCTAAACTAAATACCTCAATTAATTGTGAGGCATTAATATTTGAAAGCATAGCGTATAGTATATAAAAGAATAGGATGATAGAGCTTTGAGAAATTGTTTAACCAGTCAAAATCGGATGACCCAATTCTAATTAAAAACAACAACTGAATGTGGACATTTTAATACTAAGAAGCTTAGTGTTATAGAGAATATGTCAAACGACCATACGTCTGACAACCCGTCCCTGCCAAACGCATCGATGAACATTCACACGGTCTAGATCAAGGCAACGAACCCACTGCCTGACGGTGTCCGAATTACGGTCTCCAAACACCTGGCAAATCCTTCTTTTATGCATGCTTCTGCCAGTTTTGTGTTAATTTACCACCGAAACTACAATCCTTTCATGCATGTTGTGTTATTTTGCATCTCAAAGTACTGCTGGTAGTAGTGCAGTATTCTTTTATGCGGTCCAATGAATGTTACAGCGCGTGGTGGATATTGTTATTTTCTCACCTTCACTGATGACTTAAGTAGATATGGGTATATTTACGTAATGAAACACAAGTCTGAAACGTTTGAAAAGTTCAAGCAATTTCAGAGTGAAGTTGAGAATCATCATAACAAGAAGATTAAGTTCCCGCGATCTGATCGAGGAGGTGAATATCTGAGTTATCAGTTTGGCAGTCACTTAAGACAATGTGGAATTGTTTCACAGTTGACACCGCCCGGAACACCACAGCGTAATGGTGTGTCCGAACGTCGTAATCGAACCTTATTAGATATGGTGCATTCTATGATGTCTCTTGCTGATTTGCCACTATCGTTTTGGGATTATGCATTAGAGACAGCTGCATTCACTTTAAATAGGGCACCATCAAAATCCGTTGAGACGACGCCATATGAACTGTGGTTTGGCAAGAGGCCAAAGTTGTCATTTCTTAATGTTTGGGGATGTGATGCTTATGTCAAAAAGCTTCAGCCTGAAAAGCTGGAACCCAAAGCAGAGAAATGCATCTTCATAGGATACCCGAAAGAGCCAGTCGGGTGTACCTTCTATCTCAGATCCGAAGGCAAAGTGTTTGTTGCTAAGAACGGAACATTTCTTGAGAAAGAGTTTCTATCGAAAGAATTGAGTGCGAGGAAAATAGAGCTTGATGAGGTTATTGAACCTTTACTTCAACCAGAAAGTAGAGTAGCGCAGAAAGATGTTTCTGTGGAAACTACGACGGTAGAAGAGGAAGTTAATGATGATGATCATGAAGCTTCGAATCAAGCTACTATTGAACCTCGTAGGTCGACAAGGCCGCGAACTACTCCTGTGTGGTACGGCAACCCTGTCTTGGAGGTCATGTTGTTGGACAACAATGAACCTGCGAGCTATGGGGGAGTAGTGATGGGCCCGGATTCCGAGAAATGGTTAGAGGCCATGAAATCCGAGATGGGATCCATGTATGAAAACAAAGTATGGACTTTGGAAATATTACCTGAAGGGCGAAAGGCCATTCAGAACAAATGGATCTTTAAGAAGAAGACAGATGCGGACGGTAATGTCACCGTCTATAAAGCTCGACTTGTGGAAAAGGGTTTTTCACAAGTTCAAGGAGTTGACTACGATGAGACCTTCTCACCCGTAGCGATGCTTAAGTCTGTCAGAATCATGTTGGCAATAGCTGCTTATTTCAACTATGAAATTTGGCAGATGGATGTCAAAACAGCGTTCCTCAACGGTTTCCTTGAGGAAGAGTTGTATATGATGCAACCAGAAGGTTTTGTCGATCCAGAGAATGCTGACAAAGTTTGCAAACTCTAGTGATCCATTTATGGGCTGGTGCAAGCATATCGGAGTTGGAATAAGCGTTTTGATGAGGTGATCAAAGCGTTTGAGTTTATACAAGTTTATGGAGAAGCTTGTATTTACAAGAAATTGAGTGGGAGCTCTATAGCGTTTCTAATATTATATGTGGATGACATATTGCTGATTGGAAACAATATAGAAATGCTGGAAAGCGTGAAGGAATATTTGAACAAGAGTTTTTCAATGAAGGACCTAGGAGAAGCTGCTTTCATATTAGGCATTAAGATCTATAGAGATAGATCGAGACGCTTAATAGCACTTTCACAGAGCACATACCTTGATAAAGTTTTGAAGAAGTTCAAAATGGATCAGTCCAAGAAGGGGTTCTTGCCTGTGTTACAAGGTGTGAAGTTGAGTAAGACTCAATGCCCAGTGACTGCAGAGGATAGAGAAAAGATGAGTGTCATACCCTATGCTTCAGCCATAGGCTCTATCATGTATGCAATGCTATGCACAAGACCCGATGTCAGCCTTGCCATAAGTATGGTCGGAAGGTTTCAAAGTGATCCTGGAATGGAACACTGGGCAGCGGTCAAGAATATCCTTAAGTACTTGAAAAGGATTAAGGAAATGTTTCTCGTTTATGGAGGTGATGAAGAGCTCGTCGTAAAGGGTTACGTCGATGCAAGCTTTGACACTGATCCGGATGACTCTAAGTCACAAATCGGATACGTATTTATTCTCAACGGGGGAGCGGTAAGCTGGTGCAGTTCCAAGCAAAGCATGGTAGCCGATTCTACATGTGAAGCGGAGTACATCGCATACTCGGAGGCGACGAAGGAAGGTGTCTGGATGAAGCAGTTCATGACAGATCTTGGAGTAGTGCCCAGTGCACTGAATCCAATGAACCTGTTCTATGACAACACTGGTGCCATTGCTCTGGCCAAGGAACCAAGGTTTCACAAGAGGGCCAAACACATAAAGCGACGCTTCAACTCCATCCGCGATTACATCGAGGAGAAGGACATAAATATTTGCAAAGTACACACGGATCTGAATATTGCATACCCGTTGACTAAACCTCTTCCAAGGGCTAAACATGATCAACACCAGAACTGCATGGGTGTTCGATTCATTACAATGTAAATCACATAGTGATGTGAGCTAGATTATTGACTCTAGTGCAAGTGGGAGACTGTTGGAAATATGCCCTAGAGGCAATAAATAAAGTGTTTATTATTATATTTCCTTGTTCATGATAATCGTTTATTATCCATGCTATAATTGTATTAATTGGAAACACATTACATGTGTGGGTAAATAGACAATACTTTTTCCCTAGTATGCCTCTAGTGAACTAGCTCGTTGATCAAGGATGGTCAAGGTTTCCTAGCCATTGACATGAGATGTCATTTGATAACGGGATCATATCATTAGGAGAATGATGTGATGGACAAGACCCGAACTACAAACATAGCATTTGATCATGTCAGTTTATTGCTACTGTTTTCTGCATGTCAAGTATATGTTCTTATGACCATGAGATCATGCAACTCACAGATACCGGAGGAGTGCCTTGTGTGTATCAAACGTCGCAATGCAACTGGGTGACTATAAAGGTGCTCTATAGGTATCTCCAAGGGTGTCTGTTGAGTTGGCATGGATCAAGACTGGGATTTGTTACTCCGTGTGACGGAGAGGTATCGCAGGGCCCACTCGGTAATACAACATCATAATAAGCCTTGCAAGCAATATGACTAATTGTTAGTTGCGGGATCTTGTATTACGGAACGAGTAAAGAGACTTGCCGATAACAAGGTTGAACTAGGTATGGAGATACCGACGATAGAATCTCGGGCAAGTAACATACCGAAGAACAAAGGGAACATCATACGGGATTAACTGAATCCTTGACAAAGAGGTTCGACCGATAAAGATCTTCATAGAATATGTAGGAACCAATATGGTCATCCAGGTCCCGCTATTGGTTATTGACCATAGAGGTGTCTCGGTCATGTCTACATAGTTCTCGAACCCGCAGGGTCTGCACACTTAAGGTTTGGTGACGTTTCGGTAGTATAGAGTTATGGATGATGGTGACCGAATGTTGTTCAGAGTCCCGGATGAGATCCCGGACATCACTAGGAGCTCCAGAATGGTCCGGAGGTAAAGATTCATATATAGTAAGTCCTGTTTTGGTCCCCGGAAAAGTTTCGGGCTCATCGGTAGTGTACCGGGAGTGCCGGTAGTGTACCCGGAGACCATCGGGAGGGGTATTTCGACCCAAGAGGCTCCATGGGCTGTGGGATAGTGTTTACCAGCCCTTAGTGGGCTGGTGGAAGTTCCACACAAGGCCCATACGGTTTGGGAAAAAAAGCCCAAAGAGAAAAAGTGGAAAAAGGCAAAAATAGGGTGAATCCTAGTCCTACTAGGATTGGAGGTGGAGTCCACCTCCTCCACCTGGTTCGGCCTCCTCCTTGGAGGCTTGGCCCTTGTGCCAAGCCTCCTCCTCTCTTGCTCTTATATATATTGGAGGTTTTAGGGTTTTTGCATAGTTTTTCACCCACGTGTTGCACGTTCCTCTAGTGCATAGTTTCTCCTCTAGATCGGTTTTTTGCAGCGCTTAGGTGAAGCCCTGTCGGAATAGCTCCATCACCATCGCCGGAGCGCCATCACGCTGACGGAGAACTCTTCCTCCTCTCCGCTCCCTCTTGCTGGATCAAGATGGCAAAGATCGTCATCAAGCTGTACGTGTGCTGAACGCGGAGGTGTCGTCCGTTCGGCGCTAGATCGGAAGGATCGTGATCAAGTTCGTGGAACGGATCGTGATCAAGTTCCTGGGACGGATCGTGATTGGATCGCGGGATGGATCGTGATTGGATCACGGGACGGATCGTGATTGGATTGCGGGACGCACGGCGATTTGGATCGCGAAGACGTTTGACTACACCAACCGCGTTTCTTAACGCTTCCCGCTTAGCAATCTACAAGGGTACGTAGATCCACTCTCCCTCTCATAGATGCTCATCACCATGGATAGATCTGCGTGTGCGTAGAATTTTTTTTGTTTCCCATGCAACGTTCCCCAATAGCCGCCGACCGCCCCCGCCCCCAGCGTCGGCCACCCCCGCCCCTGCCGCCGGCCGCCGTGAGTCTGCCCTCTTTTTTTAAGGTTTAATTTAGATTTTGTTTAGGTTTAGAATTAATTTAGATTAGGTTTAGGTTTAGGTCTAGTTTTAGGTTTAGTTTAGGTTTAGTTTAGTTTTTGATTTAGTTTAGTTTTAGTTTAGGTTTAGTTTAGTTTTAGAGTGCGCACCAACACACCATGAGATATGAGAGTTATTTAAGGAAAGCATGCATTAATTAAGATCCAAAGCGTGTCATAATTCTTGAAGTGGACTATTCGGCATGATGTATTAGTGATATTATATTCGAATTCATTATCTATACCTACCTATACTAATTATGCACTTCCTAGAAATTCTCACGTTAATTAGAAATTAGGAACCGTTAATCTGGTGGGACCGAATTATAACGGTATAGATTAAGTCGCTTAAAATATAAAAAGGAAAAAATATGAACCAGAATATAAGGAAAACAATTGTTGGTTTAAAAGGCCACAATACTTTCACGTGTAGTTGGGAAAATATAGAAGCCAAAAGAAAAAGAAACAAGAAACCAAAAGTGATATGATTAGCTTTCCTTCTTTTAAAATAGACCAAAAGAGATTTCCATCTATCTTTCATCACGGTTGTTGATAGAAGTTAAAATAAAACTAAAAATAAATACTTGGAAGGCCGACATGTTTTCACGTACAAGGGAATAGACGTGGCCTCTTGGTATAGAAGGAATACAAATCAAATTTCTCAAAGAAAAAAAATAACAAAATCCAGTTGCCTCACGGCGAGGTGCTCCTCTTCCTTCCTCAAGCAATCTCCTGTCCGTGGCGACATCTTTTGATCTGGTGAGCATCACGTGTTATTCTGTCCTTCTATGTGCCCAGCAACCAACACAGGCTCGGTACACCATGTACTTCCTCATGTTCTTACGATTCCAACAATGACATGAAGATAATGAGGCAGGCACATCACGATCCATTCATGCATACGTCAAGGCAGAGTTGCTTCAACCATCCTAATCCATCCCATGGGGGTTCGCCATTGCAGCGTCCAATTGTACATGCCTCAGCCCCCAACTAATGGACATAGTTTAGTGCAGCCATGTAGCTGACTCCACGAATATATTGCTGCCCTTGCCTATTACTCTCTGACGAGGAACAAGCTCGCACTGCGATTATTTGCCGGCCGCAGAACGTGCACATGTACGTAGAAAGGCTCGATCAAAGAATTATTTGATGCCGATGCTGTAATTAATTAGTCAGCAGCAACATGCACCTGCACGTACGCCGGCTGCTCTAGCAGGCAGGTGGGTGGATTAATTCTGGTGTAAAGGAGCCTCGGCAGCAAATGCATAGAGCAGCCAGGTGACGCCTGTTTTGGTTTGTAAATTCTCCCGCATATTTTTTCCTTTTTGTTATTTCGTCCTCTCTCCGAAGTCTAATAGGTATGTGCCGTGCATTGATCCTTTGTATGTATGTAAACCTTGAAAATGTTATCGTTTCTAAATATCTTCATTAGATTTACTATTCACCTTATAGACCGCCAGATGAATTTTCTTTTTTGAAAGATCCACCCATGATTGGTATTCATTGATATTATGCAGGGAGCAGGACAAATGACGACAACATGGTGATCCGAGGATCAAGGAAAGAAATAAGAAGAAACAAGAGAGAGTAAAAAACATGTCCGAGAGCGCATCCGCATGCTTATAATCTTATGACAATTAATTTGCAACAATGATGAAGTCGGATGTTGATTCTTTGTTATGTACTCTTATAAGGTTATGAAGGATTTTAATCAGGCAGTTTAGTTCTATCATCATCTATTTAAATAAAGGAATTTTTACAAGAGCTATAGTTTTCATTTATCCATGTGAACAATGGTGCCAAATAACTACGGTGCACATGCTAGATTCATTGGTTTACTTTTCTCCCTGCTGCATTGTGATATTTGTAGGATCCAAAGTGTAATCACATTACTCGACAATTCTGTGTATTTTTGGCCGTTAGTATTTGCTCCAGTTGTTTTTATTTTCATACATATTACTCGCTTTGACGACAGTTATGCAGATGAACTGGACCGATATTCATAGCTTATCCAATAACTTTATACACAAGAATATGGCGATCACAGGGGTGCTAAAACAGAACAAGATATTAAGGAAAGGATTACACAGGTCCTATTGACATACTACCCCCCATGTCGACTTGCCAAAGCATACTTCGAAGCGTAATCAATGGAAGTACTAAATTTATATATGGCACCGAGCATTGAACAGTACCATTCCAGTCATATTTATGCTCTCATGTTTATAGTCTCTTTGAACAAATGATGTGCTATGCTTCCACTGGATTTTTTTCCTAATGAAAACATATAGATACATGTTCATAAGTCAGGAGCAAATCCCTTTTCACTGAGATACAATCTCTATTTGCAGTTGTTGCATGTATTGCCTCCTTCTTAAAAGTCATTCAAATAAGTGGGATGTGTCTCTTTAAAAAAATGGTTGCTACTCTAACTTACAAATTATAATATTTTCTCACATGTAGGTTTAATATAACATCTCCCTATCTCGGTTATGATACCATTGTACTATCCTACCAAGTAAGGAAATCACCTCAAAAGATTTTCAGTTTGACGACCTAAACATGTAGGAGTACTTGGCAATGTCTATCTATCTGAGAAAGGAACTCCCTGCCAAAGCTATCTATCTGATTCAAAAGCTAGCATGTTCTGCTAGACCTACTACGAGTTTGCTTGGATTATTATCTGGTGGGTTATTAAGTTACTATTTTTGTACCTGCAAAGATTTATCTTCTTTTTTCATTTAGATAAAATTTATCTTTTTGGATTACAAAACTGCAGTATGTTTAGCTATGTGCTCCAAATTAAAATTGTTCCTTCAGATTCTATTTTATTTCAGTCTTGGCTGCACTTGAAGATCAATATAGAGATATTTTTTTGTCAATTAATCTGGCCATAAGTTCTGTGGTGTACTATTTTGTTAGAAGATGGTTTTTGTATTGTTGATGCACTCCTAATGCTACTTATTTACATTTGGTTTTCACAAATAGCCCTTTTAATATATATTTTCAATAGATGATTGGTTTCCGGTCAGTACATTTGGTCGATCTTTTACTTGATGCTAATAACCAGTCAAAATGGTTGAAATTCATAAGTTTCTAGCAAGTATAATTAAGTAATGTATTAAATGTGCTAAAATCATCAGGTTGTATCGACTATGGAGATCTGGATGCTATAAGTGGATAGGAGTATGTTTGTATAAACTAATGTTGGCTTTGCTTTTCCATAGAACCTCTTGCTTTTGTTTCATATACTTGAGATGTTAAAGCAATGAACATGTGGAATAACCTGCTAATTTTCTTATTGTGGAGAACATGGCTTTGCCTACCTGCGTCAACAAGATTAAATTAGATGCAATGAAGCAAATCTTGAAGTATATTCCAGACACATGAATGTATGATGAAGAAGAAGAAAAAAACTGCTGGAGTAGAACACTATTGTCACCCTCAAAAGTGTTTCTCCGAGATAACCAATCTCAAACACTTTGCCATATATTAAGAAAATGTTTAGGGATTTCAATACTAATATTCTGTAGGTAAATTTCTGAACTTTCTATATTTAAAATATGTAGATGTTCATATATCGAGTGTCTATTAATATATATCTCCACGTATTCACAAAATGACTAGCCCGTGCGTCCGCACAGGTTGACAACTAGTAAATATTAATATATTTGATATTTTATCAGTATAATGCGTGTGTGACTTTCGGTCTGTCGTTGCTCCTTGTGTGACTTTCATGCGTGTTCTTGATGGAGGAATCCCGACTGTTGACGTGGGGGGCGCCTCGTCTTTCTTCTCTTCTTAGCGATATACTCATCGGTATAATGCGCAAGAAGAGAAGAGGCGGGGCGTCCATCACCGATGGTCGAACTATTACTGTGAGAGATTCCCCACCAACATATATACACCATCATATCAGTGTGAGAGAGAGCGCACCAACACAACCATGAGATATGAGAGTTACTTAAGGAAAGCCTCGACGGACCGAAAGTCACACACGCATTAGGATCCAAAGCATGCCGTAATTTTTGAACTGACTTATTCGGAATAATGTATTAGTAATATTATATTCGAGTTCATTATAAATGTATTTGTGATTTGCAAGTCATTCCGGTAAAACATAGGAAATTGTTTCTATGTTATTGCTCGATATATGAAACGGGTTGACTTTAGGTCTGTTTCGACTCCTTGTGTGTCTATCAGTGAGCGAGTGTCCACTATATATATATATATACACACACACACACACACACACACATATATATATATATATATATGAGAGAGAGAAAGAGGAAGAATCCTGACTGTTGTCGTGGGGGTCGCTTCTGCTTTGTTCCAGTGTGCTAGACATTTTGGTGTAATTCACTCTGAGACGAATGGAGGAGCCACCATCACCGATGGTCGCAATATCAGAGGGAGTGCCCATCATATATGTGAGACGAAAGTTTAGGAAGAAAAGACTCGACAGACCTAAAGTCAACCCGTTGCATATTGAGTAATAGTGATCTATGTATTGATCAGTTTTCTCGTAGTTTCCTTCGATCGATTTTAAATGTTTCAACTATGAACACAGGAAATGTGTGACGACGAAAGTGAATTCGGTATGTGCGAATACAGCGAAGACGAGCGCGGCCTGTGTGCAAGACTTTTCTAGTTGATGGTAGGCGCTTCAACATCATGCTGGATGAGACCTTCGAAGTGGATACAGTAAGTTAGAATGACAAGTCTTTTTTCGTGATTAAGCATGACTTCTGCCTCTTTTGCTTCAACTTATAATTAATTTTAATTTTTTACTCTTCTATTAGCGTATCCCCTGCCATGCAAGAATTGCTTTCTTGGATAAGATTGGTTTCAATACTAAAAAAGATATGGAGGTAAAGATAGTTCACTTGAGGACCGAGCATGGTTTTACTTTTGCGATAAAATTGTACCATGCAGAGACCTATTGCTATTTTGAATGCAAAAGTTGGCAAGCACTTGCAAGGCTTATGCATTTGAGCCTAATATGCTTATCACCTTTGATATTCGTCCGAAAGATGAAATTGAAGGTAATATCGACATTTGGGTCGATGTGTAGACGCCTCCAGTTCTACCATTATGTGAGTTTATCAACCATATTTATTAAGTAATCTATATTGTTTATTTAAAAATAGTTGACAACTTATTTGCATTCTCAGCTTATTTTCGTTCTTCAAAAAATGTACGGAAGATGATAGACAGAACCTACTACTACAGTGATGAAGTAGAATTAACTTATAAGGAGAAATATCATCTTATTGCATTTCTTAGTCATCTTGAAAATTACAATAGATATTATCAAACTCCGGCACGTTATGGTCAATACGTGCCACTAGTGCACATGGTGAACTACGGTAACATCCATGGAGATTGCATGGTAAGATTTTAATTCTACTATTACGACAGCCGTGCATCTTTTGCATAAATTCTTCTAAAACTAAACTACATTGCTAACTACAAAGTTATTACTATGTTTTTCAACAGAAAATCCTGGAGGATTGTGTGCCTCATCTGATGTTTTTCGAAAGGCCGCGTTGTTGTTACGAGCTTAGGGCCACCACGGCCAGGTCAGTCTATGCATCACTTCTGTCCATACCGGATTTCTAAAACCGATGGAGTCATGACAATCAAATATTAGAAAAAATATATGCTCAATCGTAGAGAGCTACTTGGAAGCAACATTGTGCGTAGGCCAAGAATGAGAGACAGGATGATCTCCGTTCTCCATAATGGAGAGTCAGGACCTATCTTGTTTTATGATATTGTACCTAAGAGAGGGTAAAGTAGGTCCTACAAGATAGGAGTACGTAGGTCCTACGTATAATGTGTTATTATGTGCTACAATGTGTTAGAGTTGATGATGACGAGGAGTTGTGATTATGACTAGTGACCAACTTGTTATATGATGTCTCATTAACGAAAATGATGATTAAATTGTGTTATATGTTCTATCTATAAGTATAGTACGTAGCGTCGTGACCAAGCACGGAGATAAGAGAGATCACTTCTCTCTATTATCTAATTAACAAAGGTACTAAAGGTCCTCCACGTATAAATAGTGGAGGCCTCGTCCGATGCGAGCCATGTACCGGGAGAAGCTCATTTGCGTGCCCGTCGCCGCCGCCCGCCGCCTCAACGCCGCGCGTCTACCCGAGCCCGCCGCCCCGACCCCGCGCGCCGCCCCGACGCCCGCGGCCCCGACGCCGTCCGCGTCAACTTGTGTAATGTTTACAATATGTAGCACCGTAAAATAAATTGAAATGAATGGAAAACACAATAAATAGAGAGGAAAACTAAAACCTAATTAAAAGAGAAAAAAAACACTTAGTACCGGTTGGTATCTCCAACCGGTACTAAAGGTCCTCCACCACCAGCCCACGCAGGCAGCCACGTGGTGGGCCTTTAGTACCGGTCCGTGGGCCAACCGGTACTAAAGGTCCGGACCTTTAGTCCCGACCCTTTAGTACCGGTTGGGGAACCGGTACTAAAGGACCATCCCGACCGGGACTACAATTCGACATTCTACTAGTGTATGATGACACTTCTTTTTTCTAGATGGTGGGAGGGTGCGTAAGATAGATGTTTTTATAGGCCGGTTCCTACTAATTGTTGGAAATCGTTGGCCCAGTTAAAATTGTAAATCAAATTCAAAATTTAATACCTCAATTGAATGAAAGAGTTTTAAAAATAAGGAACACAACGAATTAAAAGAATTGAACATGAGAGCTTGAGAAATTGTTGACCCGATCAAAATCGGATGATCTAATTCTAAGCTAAATACCTCAATTAATTGTGAGGCATTAATATTTGAAAGCATAGCGTATAGTATATAAAAGAATAGGATGATAGAGCTTTGAGAAATTGTTTAACCAGTCAAAATCGGATGACCCAATTCTAATTAAAAACAACAACTGAATGTGGACATTTTAATACTAAGAAGCTTAGTGTTATAGAGAATATGTCAAACGACCATACGTCTGACCACCCGTCCCTGCCAAACGCATCGATGAACATTCACACGGTCTAGATCAAGGCAACGAACCCACTACCTGACGGTGTCCGAATTACGGTCTCCAAACACCTGGCAAATCCTTCTTTTATGCATGCTTCTGCCAGTTTTGTGTTAATTTACCACCGAAACTACAATCCTTTCATGCATGTTGTGTTATTTTGCATCTCAAAGTACTGCTGGTAGTAGTGCAGTATTCTTTTATGCGGTCCAATGAATGTTACAGCGCGTGGTGGATATTGTTATTTTCTCACCTTCACTGATGACTTAAGTAGATATGGGTATATTTACGTAATGAAACACAAGTCTGAAACGTTTGAAAAGTTCAAGCAATTTCAGAGTGAAGTTGAGAATCATCATAACAAGAAGATTAAGTTCCCGCGATCTGATCGAGGAGGTGAATATCTGAGTTATCAGTTTGGCAGTCACTTAAGACAATGTGGAATTGTTTCACAGTTGACACCGCCCGGAACACCACAGCGTAATGGTGTGTCCGAACGTCGTAATCGAACCTTATTAGATATGGTGCATTCTATGATGTCTCTTGCTGATTTGCCACTATCGTTTTGGGATTATGCATTAGAGACAGCTGCATTCACTTTAAATAGGGCACCATCAAAATCCTTTGAGACGACGCCATATGAACTGTGGTTTGGCAAGAGGCCAAAGTTGTCATTTCTTAATGTTTGGGGATGTGATGCTTATGTCAAAAAGCTTCAGCCTGAAAAGCTGGAACCCAAAGCAGAGAAATGCATCTTCATAGGATACCCGAAAGAGCCAGTCGGGTGTACCTTCTATCTCAGATCCGAAGGCAAAGTGTTTGTTGCTAAGAACGGAACATTTCTTGAGAAAGAGTTTCTATCGAAAGAATTGAGTGCGAGGAAAATAGAGCTTGATGAGGTTATTGAACTTTTACTTCAACCAGAAAGTAGCGCAGCGCAGAAAGATGTTTCTGTGGAAACTACGACGGTAGAAGAGGAAGTTAATGATGATGATCATGAAGCTTCGAATCAAGCTACTATTGAACCTCGTAGGTCGACAAGGCCGCGAACTACTCCTGTGTGGTACGGCAACCCTGTCTTGGAGGTCATGTTGTTGGACAACAATGAACCTGCGAGCTATGGGGGAGTAGTGATGGGCCCGGATTCCGAGAAATGGTTAGACGCCATGAAATCCGAGATGGGATCCATGTATGAAAACAAAGTATGGACTTTGGAAATATTACCTGAAGGGCGAAAGGCCATTCAGAACAAATGGATCTTTAAGAAGAAGACAGATGCGGACGGTAATGTCACCGTCTATAAAGCTCGACTTGTGGAAAAGGGTTTTTCACAAGTTCAAGGAGTTGACTACGATGAGACCTTCTCACCCGTAGCGATGCTTAAGTCTGTCAGAATCATGTTGGCAATAGCTGCTTATTTCAACTATGAAATTTGGCAGATGGATGTCAAAACAACGTTCCTCAACGGTTTCCTTGAGGAAGAGTTGTATATGATGCAACCAGAAGGTTTTGTCGATCCAGAGAATGCTGACAAAGTTTGCAAACTCTAGTGATCCATTTATGGGCTGGTGCAAGCATATCGGAGTTGGAATAAGCGTTTTGATGAGGTGATCAAAGCGTTTGAGTTTATACAAGTTTATGGAGAAGCTTGTATTTACAAGAAATTGAGTGGGAGCTCTATAGCGTTTCTAATATTATATGTGGATGACATATTGCTGATTGGAAACAATATAGAAATGCTGGAAAGCATGAAGGAATATTTGAACAAGAGTTTTTCAATGAAGGACCTAGGAGAAGCTGCTTTCATATTAGGCATTAAGATCTATAGAGATAGATCGAGACGCTTAATAGCACTTTCACAGAGCACATACCTTGATAAAGTTTTGAAGAAGTTCAAAATGGATCAGTCCAAGAAGGGGTTCTTGCCTGTGTTACAAGGTGTGAAGTTGAGTAAGACTCAATGCCCAGTGACTGCAGAGGATAGAGAAAAGATGAGTGTCATACCCTATGCTTCAGCCATAGGCTCTATCATGTATGCAATGCTATGCACAAGACCCGATGTCAGCCTTGCCATAAGTATGGTCGGAAGGTTTCAAAGTGATCCTGGAATGGAACACTGGGCAGCGGTCAAGAATATCCTTAAGTACTTGAAAAGGACTAAGGAAATGTTTCTCGTTTATGGAGGTGATGAAGAGCTCGTCGTAAAGGGTTACGTCGATGCAAGCTTTGACACTGATCCGGATGACTCTAAGTCACAAATCGGATACGTATTTATTCTCAACGGGGGAGCGGTAAGCTGGTGCAGTTCCAAGCAAAGCGTGGTAGCCGATTCTACATGTGAAGCGGAGTACATCGCATACTCGGAGGCGACGAAGGAAGGTGTCTGGATGAAGCAGTTCATGACAGATCTTGGAGTAGTGCCCAGTGCACTGAATCCAATGAACCTGTTCTATGACAACACTGGTGCCATTGCTCTGGCCAAGGAACCAAGGTTTCACAAGAGGGCCAAACACATAAAGCGACGCTTCAACTCCATCCGCGATTACATCGAGGAGAAGGACATAAATATTTGCAAAGTACACACGGATCTGAATATTGCATACCCGTTGACTAAACCTCTTCCAAGGGCTAAACATGATCAACACCAGAACTGCATGGGTGTTCGATTCATTACAATGTAAATCACATAGTGATGTGAGCTAGATTATTGACTCTAGTGCAAGTGGGAGACTGTTGGAAATATGCCCTAGAGGCAATAAATAAAGTGTTTATTATTATATTTCCTTGTTCATGATAATCGTTTATTATCCATGCTATAATTGTATTAATTGGAAACACATTACATGTGTGGGTAAATAGACAATACTTTTTCCCTAGTATGCCTCTAGTGAACTAGCTCGTTGATCAAGGATGGTCAAGGTTTCCTAGCCATTGACATGAGATGTCATTTGATAACGGGATCATATCATTAGGAGAATGATGTGATGGACAAGACCCGAACTACAAACATAGCATTTGATCATGTCAGTTTATTGCTACTGTTTTCTGCATGTCAAGTATATGTTCTTATGACCATGAGATCATGCAACTCACAGATACCGGAGGAGTGCCTTGTGTGTATCAAACGTCGCAATGCAACTGGGTGACTATAAAGGTGCTCTATAGGTATCTCCAAGGGTGTCTGTTGAGTTGGCATGGATCAAGACTGGGATTTGTTACTCCGTGTGACGGAGAGGTATCGCAGGGCCCACTCGGTAATACAACATCATAATAAGCCTTGCAAGCAATATGACTAATTGTTAGTTGCGGGATCTTGTATTACGGAACGAGTAAAGAGACTTGCCGATAACAAGGTTGAACTAGGTATGGAGATACCGACGATAGAATCTCGGGCAAGTAACATACCGAAGAACAAAGGGAACATCATACGGGATTAACTGAATCCTTGACAAAGAGGTTCGACCGATAAAGATCTTCATAGAATATGTAGGAACCAATATGGTCATCCAGGTCCCGCTATTGGTTATTGACCATAGAGGTGTCTCGGTCATGTCTACATAGTTCTCGAACCCGCAGGGTCTGCACACTTAAGGTTTGGTGACGTTTCGGTAGTATAGAGTTATGGATGATGGTGACCGAATGTTGTTCAGAGTCCCGGATGAGATCCCGGACATCACTAGGAGCTCCAGAATGGTCCGGAGGTAAAGATTCATATATAGTAAGTCCTGTTTTGGTCCCCGGAAAAGTTTCGGGCTCATCGGTAGTGTACCGGGAGTGCCGGTAGTGTACCCGGAGACCATCGGGAGGGGTATTTCGACCCAAGAGGCTCCATGGGCTGTGGGATAGTGTTTACCAGCCCTTAGTGGGCTGGTGGAAGTTCCACACAAGGCCCATACGGTTTGGGAAAAAAAGCCCAAAGAGAAAAAGTGGAAAAAGGCAAAAATAGGGTGAATCCTAGTCCTACTAGGATTGGAGGTGGAGTCCACCTCCTCCACCTGGTTCGGCCTCCTCCTTGGAGGCTTGGCCCTTGTGCCAAGCCTCCTCCTCTCTTGCTCTTATATATATTGGAGGTTTTAGGGTTTTTGCATAGTTTTTCACCCACGTGTTGCACGTTCCTCTAGTGCATAGTTTCTCCTCTAGATCGGTTTTTTGCAGCGCTTAGGTGAAGCCCTGTCGGAATAGCTCCATCACCATCGCCGGAGCGCCATCACGCTGACGGAGAACTCTTCCTCCTCTCCGCTCCCTCTTGCTGGATCAAGATGGCAAAGATCGTCATCAAGCTGTACGTGTGCTGAACGCGGAGGTGTCGTCCGTTCGGCGCTAGATCGGAAGGATCGTGATCAAGTTCGTGGAACGGATCGTGATCAAGTTCCTGGGACGGATCGTGATTGGATCGCGGGATGGATCGTGATTGGATCACGGGACGGATCGTGATTGGATTGCGGGACGCACGGCGATTTGGATCGCGAAGATGTTTGACTACACCAACCGCGTTTCTTAACGCTTCCCGCTTAGCAATCTACAAGGGTACGTAGATCCACTCTCCCTCTCATAGATGCTCATCACCATGGATAGATCTGCGTGTGCGTAGAATTTTTTTTGTTTCCCATGCAACGTTCCCCAATAGCCGCCGACCGCCCCCGCCCCCAGCGTCGGCCACCCCCGCCCCTGCCGCCGGCCGCCGTGAGTCTGCCCTCTTTTTTTAAGGTTTAATTTAGATTTTGTTTAGGTTTAGAATTAATTTAGATTAGGTTTAGGTTTAGGTCTAGTTTTAGGTTTAGTTTAGGTTTAGTTTAGTTTTTGATTTAGTTTAGTTTTAGTTTAGGTTTAGTTTAGTTTTAGAGTGCGCACCAACACACCATGAGATATGAGAGTTATTTAAGGAAAGCATGCATTAATTAAGATCCAAAGCGTGTCATAATTCTTGAACTGGACTATTCGGCATGATGTATTAGTGATATTATATTCGAATTCATTATCTATACCTACCTATACTAATTATGCACTTCCTAGAAATTCTCACGTTAATTAGAAATTAGGAACCGTTAATCTGGTGGGACCGAATTATAACGGTATAGATTAAGTCGCTTAAAATATAAAAAGGAAAAAATATGAACCAGAATATAAGGAAAACAATTGTTGGTTTAAAAGGCCACAATACTTTCACGTGTAGTTGGGAAAATATAGAAGCCAAAAGAAAAAGAAACAAGAAACCAAAAGTGATATGATTAGCTTTCCTTCTTTTAAAATAGACCAAAAGAGATTTCCATCTATCTTTCATCACGGTTGTTGATAGAAGTTAAAATAAAACTAAAAATAAATACTTGGAAGGCCGACATGTTTTCACGTACAAGGGAATAGACGTGGCCTCTTGGTATAGAAGGAATACAAATCAAATTTCTCAAAGAAAAAAAATAACAAATCCAGTTGCCTCACGGCGAGGTGCTCCTCTTCCTTCCTCAAGCAATCTCCTGTCCGTGGCGACATCTTTTGATCTGGTGAGCATCACGTGTTATTCTGTCCTTCTATGTGCCCAGCAACCAACACAGGCTCGGTACACCATGTACTTCCTCATGTTCTTACGATTCCAACAATGACATGAAGATAATGAGGCAGGCACATCACGATCCATTCATGCATACGTCAAGGCAGAGTTGCTTCAACCACCCTAATCCATCCCATGGGGGTTCGCCATTGCAGCGTCCAATTGTACATGCCTCAGCCCCCAACTAATGGACATAGTTTAGTGCAGCCATGTAGCTGACTCCACGAATATATTGCTGCCCTTGCCTATTACTCTCTGACGAGGAACAAGCTCGCACTGCGATTATTTGCCGGCCGCAGAACGTGCACATGTACGTAGAAAGGCTCGATCAAAGAATTATTTGATGCCGATGCTGTAATTAATTAGTCAGCAGCAACATGCACCTGCACGTACGCCGGCTGCTCTAGCAGGCAGGTGGGTGGATTAATTCTGGTGTAAAGGAGCCTCGGCAGCAAATGCATAGAGCAGCCAGGTGACGCCTGTTTTGGTTTGTAAATTCTCCCGCATATTTTTTCCTTTTTGTTATTTCGTCCTCTCTCCGAAGTCTAATAGGTATGTGCCGTGCATTGATCCTTTGTATGTATGTAAACCTTGAAAATGTTATCGTTTCTAAATATCTTCATTAGATTTACTATTCACCTTATAGACCGCCAGATGAATTTTCTTTTTTGAAAGATCCACCCATGATTGGTATTCATTGATATTATGCAGGGAGCAGGACAAATGACGACAACATGGTGATCCGAGGATCAAGGAAAGAAATAAGAAGAAACAAGAGAGAGTAAAAAACATGTCCGAGAGCGCATCCGCATGCTTATAATCTTATGACAATTAATTTGCAACAATGATGAAGTCGGATGTTGATTCTTTGTTATGTACTCTTATAAGGTTATGAAGGATTTTAATCAGGCAGTTTAGTTCTATCATCATCTATTTAAATAAAGGAATTTTTACAAGAGCTATAGTTTTCATTTATCCATGTGAACAATGGTGCCAAATAACTACGGTGCACATGCTAGATTCATTGGTTTACTTTTCTCCCTGCTGCATTGTGATATTTGTAGGATCCAAAGTGTAATCACATTACTCGACAATTCTGTGTATTTTTGGCCGTTAGTATTTGCTCCAGTTGTTTTTATTTTCATACATATTACTCGCTTTGACGACAGTTATGCAGATGAACTGGACCGATATTCATAGCTTATCCAATAACTTTATACACAAGAATATGGCGATCACAGGGGTGCTAAAACAGAACAAGATATTAAGGAAAGGATTACACAGGTCCTATTGACATACTACCCCCCATGTCGACTTGCCAAAGCATACTTCGAAGCGTAATCAATGGAAGTACTAAATTTATATATGGCACCGAGCATTGAACAGTACCATTCCAGTCATATTTATGCTCTCATGTTTATAGTCTCTTTGAACAAATGATGTGCTATGCTTCCACTGGATTTTTTTCCTAATGAAAACATATAGATACATGTTCATAAGTCAGGAGCAAATCCCTTTTCACTGAGATACAATCTCTATTTGCAGTTGTTGCATGTATTGCCTCCTTCTTAAAAGTCATTCAAATAAGTGGGATGTGTCTCTTTAAAAAAATGGTTGCTACTCTAACTTACAAATTATAATATTTTCTCACATGTAGGTTTAATATAACATCTCCCTATCTCGGTTATGATACCATTGTACTATCCTACCAAGTAAGGAAATCACCTCAAAAGATTTTCAGTTTGACGACCTAAACATGTAGGAGTACTTGGCAATGTCTATCTATCTGAGAAAGGAACTCCCTGCCAAAGCTATCTATCTGATTCAAAAGCTAGCATGTTCTGCTAGACCTACTACGAGTTTGCTTGGATTATTATCTGGTGGGTTATTAAGTTACTATTTTTGTACCTGCAAAGATTTATCTTCTTTTTTCATTTAGATAAAATTTATCTTTTTGGATTACAAAACTGCAGTATGTTTAGCTATGTGCTCCAAATTAAAATTGTTCCTTCAGATTCTATTTTATTTCAGTCTTGGCTGCACTTGAAGATCAATATAGAGATATTTTTTTGTCAATTAATCTGGCCATAAGTTCTGTGGTGTACTATTTTGTTAGAAGATGGTTTTTTGTATTGTTGATGCACTCCTAATGCTACTTATTTACATTTGGTTTTCACAAATAGCCCTTTTAATATATATTTTCAATAGATGATTGGTTTTCCGGTCAGTACATTTGGTCGATCTTTTACTTGATGCTAATAACCAGTCAAAATGGTTGAAATTCATAAGTTTCTAGCAAGTATAATTAAGTAATGTATTAAATGTGCTAAAATCATCAGGTTGTATCGACTATGGAGATCTGGATGCTATAAGTGGATAGGAGTATGTTTGTATAAACTAATGTTGGCTTTGCTTTTCCATAGAACCTCTTGCTTTTGTTTCATATACTTGAGATGTTAAAGCAATGAACATGTGGAATAACCTGCTAATTTTCTTATTGTGGAGAACATGGCTTTGCCTACCTGCGTCAACAAGATTAAATTAGATGCAATGAAGCAAATCTTGAAGTATATTCCAGACACATGAATGTATGATGAAGAAGAAGAAAAAAACTGCTGGAGTAGAACACTATTGTCACCCTCAAAAGTGTTTCTCCGAGATAACCAATCTCAAACACTTTGCCATATATTAAGAAAATGTTTAGGGATTTCAATACTAATATTCTGTAGGTAAATTTCTGAACTTTCTATATTTAAAATATGTAGATGTTCATATATCGAGTGTCTATTACTATATATCTCCACGTATTCACAAAATGACTAGCCCGTGCGTCCGCACAGGTTGACAACTAGTAAATATTAATATATTTGATATTTTATCAGTATAATGCGTGTGTGACTTTCGGTCTGTCGTTGCTCCTTGTGTGACTTTCATGCGTGTTCTTGATGGAGGAATCCCGACTGTTGACGTGGGGGGCGCCTCGTCTTTCTTCTCTTCTTAGCGATTATACTCATCGGTATAATGCGCAAGAAGAGAAGAGGCGGGGCGTCCATCACCGATGGTCGAACTATTACTGTGAGAGATTCCCCACCAACATATATACACCATCATATCAGTGTGAGAGAGAGCGCACCAACACAACCATGAGATATGAGAGTTACTTAAGGAAAGCCTCGACGGACCGAAAGTCACACACGCATTAGGATCCACAGCATGCCGTTAATTTTTGAACTGACTTATTCGGAATAATGTATGTTTGTGATTTGCAAGTCATTCCGGTAAAACATAGGGAATTGTTTCTAGTTATTGCTCGATATATAAAACGGGTTGACTTTAGGTCTGTTTCGACTCCTTGTGTGTCTATCAGTGAGCGAGTGTCCACTATATATAATATATACACACACACACACACACACACATATATAATATATATATACATATATATATATATATGAGAGAGAGAAGAGGAAGAATCCTGACTGTTGTCGTGGGGGTCGCTTCTGCTTTGTTCCAGTGTGCTAGACATTTTGGTAATGTGATTCCACTCTGAGACGAATGGAGGAGCCACCATCACCGATGGTCGCAATATCAGAGGGAGTGCCCTCATATATGTGAGACGAAAGTTTAGGAAGAAAAGACTCGACAGACCTAAAGTCAACCCGTTGCATATTGAGTAATAGTGATCTATGTATTGATCAGTTTTCTCGTAGTTTCCTTCGATCGATTTTTAAATGTTTCAACTATGAACACAGGAAATGTGTGTGACGACGAAAGTGAATTCGGTATGTGCGAATACAGCGAAGACGAGCGCGGCCTGTGTGCAAGACTTTTCTAGTTGATGGTAGGCGCTTCAACATCATGCTGGATGAGACCTTCGAAGTGGATACAGTAAGTTAGAATGACAAGTCTTTTTTCGTGATTAAGCATGACTCTGCCTCTTTTGCTTCAACTTATAATTAATTTTAATTTTTTACTCTTCTATTAGCGTATCCCCTGCCATGCAAGAATTGCTTTCTTGGATAAGATTGGTTTCAATACTAAAAAAGATATGGAGGTAAAGATAGTTCACTTGAGGACCGAGCATGGTTTTACTTTTGCGATAAAATTGTACCATGCAGAGACCCTATTGCTATTTGAATGCAAAAGTTGGCAAGCACTTGCAAGGCTTATGCATTTGAGCCTAATATGCTTATCACCTTTGATATTCGTCCGAAAGATGAAATTGAAGGTAATATCGACATTTGGGTCGATGTGTAGACGCCTCCAGTTCTACCATTATGTGAGTTTATCAACCATATTTATTAAGTAATCTATATTGTTTATTTAAAAATAGTTGACAACTTATTTGCATTCTCAGCTTATTTTCGTTCTTCAAAAAATGTACGGAAGATGATAGACAGAACCTACTACTACAGTGATGAAGTAGAATTAACTTATAAGGAGAAATATCATCTTATTGCATTTCTTAGTCATCTTGAAAATTACAATAGATATTATCAAACTCCGGCACGTTATGGTCAATACGTGCCACTAGTGCACATGGTGAACTACGGGTAACATCCATGGAGATTGCATGGTAAGATTTTAATTCTACTATTACGACAGCCGTGCATCTTTTGCATAAATTCTTCTAAAACTAAACTACATTGCTAACTACAAAGTTATTACTATGTTTTTCAACAGAAAATCCTGGAGGATTGTGTGCCTCATCTGATGTTTTTCGAAAGGCCGCGTTGTTGTTACGAGCTTAGGGCCACCACGGCCAGGTCAGTCTATGCATCACTTCTGTCCATACCGGATTTCTAAAACCGATGGAGTCATGACAATCAAATATTAGAAAAAATATATGCTCAATCGTAGAGAGCTACTTGGAAGCAACATTGTGCGTAGGCCAAGAATGAGAGACAGGATGATCTCCGTTCTCCATAATGGAGAGTCAGGACCTATCTTGTTTATGATATTGTACCTAAGAGAGGGTAAAGTAAGGTCCTACAAGATAGGAGTACGTAGGTCCTACGTATAATGTGTTATTATGTGCTACAATGTGTTAGAGTTGATGATGACGAGGAGTTGTGATTATGACTAGTGACCAACTTGTTATATGATGTCTCATTAACGAAAATGATGATTAAATTGTGTTATATGTTCTATCTATAAGTATAGTACGTAGCGTCGTGACCAAGCACGGAGATAAGAGAGATCACTTCTCTCTATTATCTAATTAACAAAGGTACTAAAGGTCCTCCACGTATAAATAGTGGAGGCCTCGTCCGATGCGAGCCATGTACCGGGAGAAGCTCATTTGCGTGCCCGTCGCCGCCGCCCGCCGCCTCAACGCCGCGCGTCTACCCGAGCCCGCCGCCCCGACCCGCGCGCCGCCCCGACGCCCGCGGCCCCGACGCCGTCCGCGTCAACTTGTGTAATGTTACAATATGTAGCACCGTAAAATAAATTGAAATGAATGGAAAACACAATAAATAGAGAGGAAAACTAAAACCTAATTAAAGCGAAAAAAAACACTTAGTACCGGTTGGTATCTCCAACCGGTACTAAAGGTCCTCCACCACCAGCCCACGCAGGCAGCCACGTGGTGGGCCTTTAGTACCGGTCCGTGGGCCAACCGGTACTAAAGGTCCGGACCTTTAGTCCCGACCCTTTAGTACCGGTTGGGGAACCGGTACTAAAGGACCATCCCGACCGGGACTACAATTCGACATTCTACTAGTGTATGATGACACTTCTTTTTTCTAGATGGTGGGAGGGTGCGTAAGATAGATGTTTTTATAGGCCGGTTCCTACTAATTGTTGGAAATCGTTGGCCCAGTTAAAATTGTAAATCAAATTCAAAATTTAATACCTCAATTGAATGAAAGAGTTTTAAAATAAGGAACACAACGAATTAAAAGAATTGAACATGAGAGCTTGAGAAATTGTTGACCCGATCAAAATCGGATGATCTAATTCTAAACTAAATACCTCAATTAATTGTGAGGCATTAATATTTGAAAGCATAGCGTATAGTATATAAAAGAATAGGATGATAGAGCTTTGAGAAATTGTTTAACCAGTCAAAATCGGATGACCCAATTCTAATTAAAAACAACAACTGAATGTGGACATTTTAATACTAAGAAGCTTAGTGTTATAGAGAATATGTCAAACGACCATACGTCTGACCACCCGTCCCTGCCAAACGCATCGATGAACATTCACACGGTCTAGATCAAGGCAACGAACCCACTACCTGACGGTGTCCGAATTACGGTCTCCAAACACCTGGCAAATCCTTCTTTTATGCATGCTTCTGCCAGTTTTGTGTTAATTTACCACCGAAACTACAATCCTTTCATGCATGTTGTGTTATTTTGCATCTCAAAGTACTGCTGGTAGTAGTGCAGTATTCTTTTATGCGGTCCAATGAATGTTACAGCGCGTGGTTGGATATTGTTATTTTCTCACCTTCACTGATGACTTAAGTAGATATGGGTATATTTACGTAATGAAACACAAGTCTGAAACGTTTGAAAAGTTCAAGCAATTTCAGAGTGAAGTTGAGAATCATCATAACAAGAAGATTAAGTTCCCGCGATCTGATCGAGGAGGTGAATATCTGAGTTATCAGTTTGGCAGTCACTTAAGACAATGTGGAATTGTTTCACAGTTGACACCGCCCGGACACACCACAGCGTAATGGTGTGTCCGAACGTCGTAATCGAACCTTATTAGATATGGTGCATTCTATGATGTCTCTTGCTGATTTGCCACTATCGTTTTGGGATTATGCATTAGAGACAGCTGCAATTCACTTTAAATAGGGCACCATCAAAATCCTTTGAGACGACGCCCATATGAACTGTGGTTTGGCAAGAGGCCAAAGTTGTCATTCTTAATGTTTGGGGATGTTGATGCTTATGTCAAAAAGCTTCAGCCTGAAAAGCTGGAACCCAAAGCAGAGAAATGCATCTTCATAGGATACCCGAAAGAGCCAGTCGGGTGTACCTTCTATCTCAGATCCGAAGGCAAAGTGTTTGTTGCTAAGAACGGAACATTTCTTGAGAAAGAGTTTCTATCGAAAGAATTGAGTGCGAGGAAAATAGAGCTTGATGAGGTTATTGAACCTTTTACTTCAACCAGAAAGTAGAGTAGCGCAGAAAGATGTTTCTGTGGAAACTACGACGGTAGAAGAGGAAGTTAATGATGATGATCATGAAGCTTCGAATCAAGCTACTATTGAACCTCGTAGGTCGACAAGGCCGCGAACTACTCCTGTGTGGTACGGCAAACCTGTCTTGGAGGTCATGTTGTTGGACAACAATGAACCTGCGAGCTATGGGGGAGTAGTAGTGATGGGCCGGATTCCGAGAAATGGTTAGAGCCATGAAATCCGAGATGGGATCCATGTATGAAAACAAAGTATGGACTTTGGAAATATTACCTGAAGGGCGAAAGGCCATTCAGAACAAATGGATCTTTAAGAAGAAGACAGATGCGGACGGTAATGTCACCGTCTATAAAGCTCGACTTGTGGAAAAGGGTTTTTCACAAGTTCAAGGAGTTGACTACGATGAGACCTTCTCACCCGTTAGCGATGCTTAAGTCTGTCAGAATTCATGTTGGCAATAGCTGCTTATTTCAACTATGAAATTTGGCAGATGGATGTCAAAACAACGTTCCTCAACGGTTTCCTTGAGGAAGAGTTGTATATGATGCAACCAGAAGGTTTTGTCGATCCAGAGAATGCTGACAAAGTTTGCAAACTCTAGTGATCCATTATGGGCTGGTGCAAGCATATCGGAGTTGGAATAAGCGTTTTGATGAGGTGATCAAAGCGTTTGAGTTTATACAAGTTTATGGAGAAGCTTGTATTTACAAGAAATTGAGTGGGAGCTCTATAGCGTTTCTAATATTATATGTGGATGACATATTGCTGATTGGAAACAATATAGAAATGCTGAAGCATGAAGGAATATTTGAACAAGAGTTTTTTCAATGAAGGACCTAGGAGAAGCTGCTTTCATATTAGGCATTAAGATCTATAGAGATAGATCGAGACGCTTAATAGCACTTTCACAGAGCACATACCTTGATAAAGTTTTGAAGAAGTTCAAAATGGATCAGTCCAAGAAGGGGTTCTTGCCTGTGTTACAAGGTGTGAAGTTGAGTAAGACTCAATGCCCAGTGACTGCAGAGGATAGAGAAAAGATGAGTGTCATACCCTATGCTTCAGCCATAGGCTCTATCATGTATGCAATGCTATGCACAAGACCCGATGTCAGCCTTGCCATAAGTATGGTCGGAAGGTTTCAAAGTGATCCTGGAATGGAACACTGGGCAGCGGTCAAGAATATCCTTAAGTACTTGAAAAGGACTAAGGAAATGTTTCTCGTTTATGGAGGTGATGAAGAGCTCGTCGTAAAGGGTTACGTCGATGCAAGCTTTGACACTGATCCGGATGACTCTAAGTCACAAATCGGATACGTATTTATTCTCAACGGGGGAGCGGTAAGCTGGTGCAGTTCCAAGCAAAGCGTGGTAGCCGATTCTACATGTGAAGCGGAGTACATCGCATACTCGGAGGCGACGAAGGAAGGTGTCTGGATGAAGCAGTTCATGACAGATCTTGGAGTAGTGCCCAGTGCACTGAATCCAATGAACCTGTTTCTATGACAACACTGGTGCCATTGCTCTGGCCAAGGAACCAAGGTTTCACAAGAGGGCCAAACACATAAAGCGACGCTTCAACTCCATCCGCGATTACATCGAGGAGAAGGACATAAATATTTGCAAAGTACACACGGATCTGAATATTGCATACCCGTTGACTAAACCTCTTCCAAGGGCTAAACATGATCAACACCAGAACTGCATGGGTGTTCGATTCATTACAATGTAAAATCACATAGTGATGTGAGCTAGATTATTGACTCTAGTGCAAGTGGGGAGACTGTTGGAAATATGCCCTAGATGGCAATAAATAAAGTGTTTATTATTATATTTCCTTGTTCATGATAATCGTTTATTATCCATGCTATAATTGTATTAATTGGAAACACATTACATGTGTGGGTAAATAGACAATACTTTTTCCCTAGTATGCCTCTAGTGAACTAGCTCGTTGATCAAGGATGGTCAAGGTTTCCTAGCCATTGACATGAGATGTCATTTGATAACGGGATCATATCATTAGGAGAATGATGTGATGGACAAGACCCGAACTACAAACATAGCATTTGATCATGTCAGTTTATTGCTACTGTTTTCTGCATGTCAAGTATATGTTTTATGACCATGAGATCATGCAACTCACAGATACCGGAGGAGTGCCTTGTGTGTATCAAACGTCGCAATGCAACTGGGTGACTATAAAGGTGCTCTATAGGTATCTCCAAGGGTGTCTGTTGAGTTGGCATGGATCAGACTGGGATTTGTTACTCCGTGTGACGGAGAAGGTATCGCAGGGCCCACTCGGTAATACAACATCATAATAAGCCTTGCAAGCAATATGACTAATTGTTAGTTGCGGGATCTTGTATTACGGAACGAGTAAAGAGACTTGCCGATAACAAGTGTGTGAACTAGGTATGGAGATACCGACGATAGAATCTCGGGCAAGTAACATACCGAAGAACAAAGGGAACATCATACGGGATTAACTGAATCCTTGACAAAGAGGTTCGACCGATAAAGATCTTCATAGAATATGTAGGAACCAATATGGTCATCCAGGGTCCCGCTATTGGTTATTGACCATAGAGGTGTCTCGGTCATGTCTACATAGTTCTCGAACCCGCAGGGTCTGCACACTTAAGGTTTGGTGACGTTTCGGTAGTATAGAGTTATGGATGATGGTGACCGAATGTTGTTCAGAGTCCCGGATGAGATCCCGGACATCACTAGGAGCTCCAGAATGGTCCGGAGGTAAAGATTCATATATAGTAAGTCCTGTTTTGGTCCCCGGGAAAAGTTTCGGGCTCATCGGTAGTGTACCGGGAGTGCCGGTAGTGTACCCGGGAGACCATCGGGAGGGGTATTTCGACCCAAGAGGCTCCATGGGCTGTGGGATAGTGTTTACCAGCCCTTAGTGGGCTGGTGGAAGTTCCACACAAGGCCCATACGGTTTGGGAAAAAAAGCCCAAGAGAAAAAGTGGGAAAAAGGCAAAAAATAGGGTGAATCCTAGTCCTACTAGGATTGGAGGTGGAGTCCACCTCCTCCACCTGGTTCGGCCCTCCTCCTTGGAGGCTTGGGCCCTTGTGCCAAGCCTCCTCCTCTCTTGCTCTTATATATATTGGAGGTTTTAGGGTTTTTGCATAGTTTTTCACCCACGTGTTGCACGTTCCTCTAGTGCATAGTTTCTCCTCTAGATCGGTTTTTTTGCAGCGCTTAGGTGAAGCCCTGTCGGAATAGCTCCATCACCATCGCCGGAGCGCCATCACGCTGACGGAGAACTCTTCCTCCTCTCCGCTCCCTCTTGCTGGATCAAGATGGCAAAGATCGTCATCAAGCTGTACGTGTGCTGAACGCGGAGGTGTCGTCCGTTCGGCGCTAGATCGGAAGGATCGTGATCAAGTTCGTGGAACGGATCGTGATCAAGTTCCTGGGACGGATCGTGATTGGATCGCGGGGATGGATCGTGATTGGATCACGGGACGGATCGTGATGGATTGCGGGACGCACGGCGATTTGGATCGCGAAGATGTTTGACTACACCAACCGCGTTTCTTAACGCTTCCCGCCTTAGCAATCTACAAGGGTACGTAGATCCACTCTCCCTCTCATAGATGCTCATCACCATGGATAGATCTGGTGTGCGTAGAATTTTTTTGTTTCCATGCAACGTTCCCCAATAGCCGCCCCGACCGCCCCCGCCCCCAGCGTCGGCCACCCCCGCCCCTGCCGCCGGCCGCCGTGAGTCTGCCCTCTTTTTTTAAGGTTTAATTTAGATTTTGTTTAGGTTTAGAATAATTTAGATTAGGTTTAGGTTAGGTCTAGTTTTAGGTTTAGTTTAGGTTTAGTTTAGTTTTTGATTTAGTTTAGTTTTTAGTTTAGGTTTAGTTTAGTTTTAGAGTGCGCACCAACACACCATGAGATATGAGAGTTATTAAGGAAAGCATGCATTAATTAAGATCCAAAGCGTGTCATAATTCTTGAACTGGACTATTCGGCATGATGTATTAGTGATATTATATTCGAATTCATTAATCTATACCTACCTATACTAATTATGCACTTCCTAGAAATTCTCACGTTAATTAGAAATTAGGAACCGTTAATCTGGTGGGACCGAATTATAACGGTATAGATTAAGTCGCTTAAAATATAAAAAGGAAAAAATATGAACCAGAATATAAGGAAAACAATTGTTGGTTTAAAAGGCCACAATACTTTCACGTGTAGTTGGGAAAATATAGAAGCCAAAAGAAAAAGAAACAAGAAACCAAAAGTGATATGATTAGCTTTCCTTCTTTTAAAATAGACCAAAAGAGATTTCCATCTATCTTTCATCACGGTTGTTGATAGAAGTTAAAATAAAACTAAAAATAAATACTTGGAAGGCCGACATGTTTTCACGTACAAGGGAATAGACGTGGCCTCTTGGTATAGAAGGAATACAAATCAAATTTCTCAAAGAAAAAAAATAACAAAATCCAGTTGCCTCACGGCGAGGTGCTCCTCTTCCTTCCTCAAGCAATCTCCTGTCCGTGGCGACATCTTTTGATCTGGTGAGCATCACGTGTTATTCTGTCCTTCTATGTGCCCAGCAACCACACAGGCTCGGTACACCATGTACTTCCTCATGTTCTTACGATTCCAACAATGACATGAAGATAATGAGGCAGGCACATCACGATCCATTCATGCATACGTCAAGGCAGAGTTTGCTTCAAAACCACCCTAATCCATCCCATGGGGGTTCGCCATTGCAGCGTCCAATTGTACATGCCTCAGCCCCCAACTAATGGACATAGTTTAGTGCAGCCATGTAGCTGACTCCACGAATATATTGCTGCCCTTGCCTATTACTCTCTGACGAGGAACAAGCTCGCACTGCGATTATTTGCCGGCCGCAGAACGTGCACATGTACGTAGAAAGGCTCGATCAAAGAATTATTTGATGCCGATGCTGTAATTAATTAGTCAGCAGCAACATGCACCTGCACGTACGCCGGCTGCTCTAGCAGGCAGGTGGGTGGATTAATTCTGGTGTAAAGGAGCCTCGGCAGCAAATGCATAGAGCAGCCAGGTGACGCCTGTTTTGGTTTGTAAATTCTCCCGCATATTTTTTCCTTTTTGTTATTTCGTCCTCTCTCCGAAGTCTAATAGGTATGTGCCGTGCATTGATCCTTTGTATGTATGTAAACCTTGAAAATGTTATCGTTTCTAAATATCTTCATTAGATTTACTATTCACCTTATAGACCGCCAGATGAATTTTCTTTTTTGAAAGATCCACCCATGATTGGTATTCATTGATATTATGCAGGGAGCAGGACAAATGACGACAACATGGTGATCCGAGGATCAAGGAAAGAAATAAGAAGAAACAAGAGAGAGTAAAAAACATGTCCGAGAGCGCATCCGCATGCTTATAATCTTATGACAATTAATTTGCAACAATGATGAAGTCGGATGTTGATTCTTTGTTATGTACTCTTATAAGGTTATGAAGGATTTTAATCAGGCAGTTTAGTTCTATCATCATCTATTTAAATAAAGGAATTTTTACAAGAGCTATAGTTTTCATTTATCCATGTGAACAATGGTGCCAAATAACTACGGTGCACATGCTAGATTCATTGGTTTACTTTTCTCCCTGCTGCATTGTGATATTTGTAGGATCCAAAGTGTAATCACATTACTCGACAATTCTGTGTATTTTTGGCCGTTAGTATTTGCTCCAGTTGTTTTATTTTCATACATATTACTCGCTTTGACGACAGTTATGCAGATGAACTGGACCGATATTCATAGCTTATCCAATAACTTTATACACAAGAATATGGCGATCACAGGGGGTGCTAAAACAGAACAAGATATTAAGGAAAGGATTACACAGGTCCTATTGACATACTACCCCCCATGTCGACTTGCCAAAGCATACTTCGAAGCGTAATCAATGGAAGTACTAAATTTATATATGGCACCGAGCATTGAACAGTACCATTCCAGTCATATTTATGCTCTCATGTTTATAGTCTCTTTGAACAAATGATGTGCTATGCTTCCACTGGATTTTTTTCCTAATGAAAACATATAGATACATGTTCATAAGTCAGGAGCAAATCCCTTTTCACTGAGATACAATCTCTATTTGCAGTTGTTGCATGTATTGCCTCCTTCTTAAAAGTCATTCAAATAAGTGGGATGTGTCTCTTTAAAAAAATGGTTGCTACTCTAACTTACAAATTATAATATTTTCTCACATGTAGGTTTAATATAACATCTCCCTATCTCGGTTATGATACCATTGTACTATCCTACCAAGTAAGGAAATCACCTCAAAAGATTTTCAGTTTGACGACCTAAACATGTAGGAGTACTTGGCAATGTCTATCTATCTGAGAAAGGAACTCCCTGCCAAAGCTATCTATCTGATTCAAAAGCTAGCATGTTCTGCTAGACCTACTACGAGTTTGCTTGGATTATTATCTGGTGGGTTATTAAGTTACTATTTTTGTACCTGCAAAATTTATCTTCTTTTTTCATTTAGATAAAATTTATCTTTTTGGATTACAAAACTGCAGTATGTTTAGCTATGTGCTCCAAATTAAAATTGTTCCTTCAGATTCTATTTTATTTCAGTCTTGGCTGCACTTGAAGATCAATATAGAGATATTTTTTTGTCAATTAATCTGGCCATAAGTTCTGTGGTGTACTATTTTGTTAGAAGATGGTTTTTGTATTGTTGATGCACTCCTAATGCTACTTATTTACATTTGGTTTTCACAAATAGCCCTTTTAATATATATTTTCAATAGATGATTGGTTTCCGGTCAGTACATTTGGTCGATCTTTTACTTGATGCTAATAACCAGTCAAAATGGTTGAAATTCATAAGTTTCTAGCAAGTATAATTAAGTAATGTATTAAATGTGCTAAAATCATCAGGTTGTATCGACTATGGAGATCTGGATGCTATAAGTGGATAGGAGTATGTTTGTATAAACTAATGTTGGCTTTGCTTTTCCATAGAACCTCTTGCTTTTGTTTCATATACTTGAGATGTTAAAGCAATGAACATGTGGAATAACCTGCTAATTTTCTTATTGTGGAGAACATGGCTTTGCCTACCTGCGTCAACAAGATTAAATTAGATGCAATGAAGCAAATCTTGAAGTATATTCCAGACACATGAATGTATGATGAAGAAGAAGAAAAAAATTGCTGGAGTAGAACACTATTGTCACCCTCAAAAGTGTTCTCCGAGATAACCAATCTCAAACACTTTGCCATATATTAAGAAAATGTTTAGGGATTTCAATACTAATATTCTGTAGGTAAATTTCTGAACTTTCTATATTTAAAATATGTAGATGTTCATATATCGAGTGTCTATTAATATATATCTCCACGTATTCACAAAATGACTAGCCCGTGCGTCCGCACAGGTTGACAACTAGTAAATATTAATATATTTGATATTTTATCAGTATAATGCGTGTGTGACTTTCGGTCTGTCGTTGCTCCTTGTGTGACTTTCATGCGTGTTCTTGATGGAGGAATCCCGACTGTTGACGTGGGGGGCGCCTCGTCTTTCTTCTCTTCTTAGCGATATACTCATCGGTATAATGCGCAAGAAGAGAAGAGGCGGGGCGTCCATCACCGATGGTCGAACTATTACTGTGAGAGATTCCCCACCAACATATATACACCATCATATCAGTGTGAGAGAGAGCGCACCAACACAACCATGAGATATGAGAGTTACTTAAGGAAAGCCTCGACGGACCGAAAGTCACACACGCATTAGGATCCAAAGCATGCCGTAATTTTTGAACTGACTTATTCGGAATAATGTATTTGTGATTTGCAAGTCATTCCGGTAAAACATAGGGAATTGTTTCTATGTTATTGCTCGATATATAAAACGGGTTGACTTTAGGTCTGTTTCGACTCCTGTGTGTCTATCAGTGAGCGAGTGTCCACTATATATATATATACACACACACACACACACACACATATATATATATATATATACATATATATATATATATGAGAGAGAGAGAGGAAGAATCCTGACTGTTGTCGTGGGGGTCGCTTCTGCTTTGTTCCAGTGTGCTAGACATTTTGGTGTAATTCACTCTGAGACGAATGGAGGAGCCACCATCACCGATGGTCGCAATATCAGAGGGAGTGCCCATCATATATGTGAGACGAAAGTTTAGGAAGAAAAGACTCGACAGACCTAAAGTCAACCCGTTGCATATTGAGTAATAGTGATCTATGTATTGATCAGTTTTCTCGTAGTTTCCTTCGATCGATTTTAAATGTTTCAACTATGAACACAGGAAATGTGTGACGACGAAAGTGAATTCGGTATGTGCGAATACAGCGAAGACGAGCGCGGCCTGTGTGCAAGACTTTTCTAGTTGATGGTAGGCGCTTCAACATCATGCTGGATGAGACCTTCGAAGTGGATACAGTAAGTTAGAATGACAAGTCTTTTTTCGTGATTAAGCATGACTTCTGCCTCTTTTGCTTCAACTTATAATTAATTTTAATTTTTTACTCTTCTATTAGCGTATCCCCTGCCATGCAAGAATTGCTTTCTTGGATAAGATTGGTTTCAATACTAAAAAGATATGGAGGTAAAGATAGTTCACTTGAGGACCGAGCATGGTTTTACTTTTGCGATAAAATTGTACCATGCAGAGACCTATTGCTATTTTGAATGCAAAAGTTGGCAAGCACTTGCAAGGCTTATGCATTTGAGCCTAATATGCTTATCACCTTTGATATTCGTCCGAAAGATGAAATTGAAGGTAATATCGACATTTGGGTCGATGTGTAGACGCCTCCAGTTCTACCATTATGTGAGTTTATCAACCATATTTATTAAGTAATCTATATTGTTTATTTAAAAATAGTTGACAACTTATTTGCATTCTCAGCTTATTTTCGTTCTTCAAAAAATGTACGGAAGATGATAGACAGAACCTACTACTACAGTGATGAAGTAGAATTAACTTATAAGGAGAAATATCATCTTATTGCATTTCTTAGTCATCTTGAAAATTACAATAGATATTATCAAACTCCGGCACGTTATGGTCAATACGTGCCACTAGTGCACATGGTGAACTACGGTAACATCCATGGAGATTGCATGGTAAGATTTTAATTCTACTATTACGACAGCCGTGCATCTTTTGCATAAATTCTTCTAAAACTAAACTACATTGCTAACTACAAAGTTATTACTATGTTTTTCAACAGAAAATCCTGGAGGATTGTGTGCCTCATCTGATGTTTTTCGAAAGGCCGCGTTGTTGTTACGAGCTTAGGGCCACCACGGCCAGGTCAGTCTATGCATCACTTCTGTCCATACCGGATTTCTAAAACCGATGGAGTCATGACAATCAAATATTAGAAAAAATATATGCTCAATCGTAGAGAGCTACTTGGAAGCAACATTGTGCGTAGGCCAAGAATGAGAGACAGGATGATCTCCGTTCTCCATAATGGAGAGTCAGGACCTATCTTGTTTTATGATATTGTACCTAAGAGAGGGTAAAGTAGGTCCTACAAGATAGGAGTACGTAGGTCCTACGTATAATGTGTTATTATGTGCTACAATGTGTTAGAGTTGATGATGACGAGGAGTTGTGATTATGACTAGTGACCAACTTGTTATATGATGTCTCATTAACGAAAATGATGATTAAATTGTGTTATATGTTCTATCTATAAGTATAGTACGTAGCGTCGTGACCAAGCACGGAGATAAGAGAGATCACTTCTCTCTATTATCTAATTAACAAAGGTACTAAAGGTCCTCCACGTATAAATAGTGGAGGCCTCGTCCGATGCGAGCCATGTACCGGGAGAAGCTCATTTGCGTGCCCGTCGCCGCCGCCCGCCGCCTCAACGCCGCGCGTCTACCCGAGCCCGCCGCCCCGACCCCGCGCGCCGCCCCGACGCCCGCGGCCCCGACGCCGTCCGCGTCAACTTGTGTAATGTTTACAATATGTAGCACCGTAAAATAAATTGAAATGAATGGAAAACACAATAAATAGAGAGGAAAACTAAAACCTAATTAAAAGAGAAAAAAAACACTTAGTACCGGTTGGTATCTCCAACCGGTACTAAAGGTCCTCCACCACCAGCCCACGCAGGCAGCCACGTGGTGGGCCTTTAGTACCGGTCCGTGGGCCAACCGGTACTAAAGGTCCGGACCTTTAGTCCCGACCCTTTAGTACCGGTTGGGGAACCGGTACTAAAGGACCATCCCGACCGGGACTACAATTCGACATTCTACTAGTGTATGATGACACTTCTTTTTTCTAGATGGTGGGAGGGTGCGTAAGATAGATGTTTTTATAGGCCGGTTCCTACTAATTGTTGGAAATCGTTGGCCCAGTTAAAATTGTAAATCAAATTCAAAATTTAATACCTCAATTGAATGAAAGAGTTTTAAAATAAGGAACACAACGAATTAAAAGAATTGAACATGAGAGCTTGAGAAATTGTTGACCCGATCAAAATCGGATGATCTAATTCTAAGCTAAATACCTCAATTAATTGTGAGGCATTAATATTTGAAAGCATAGCGTATAGTATATAAAAGAATAGGATGATAGAGCTTTGAGAAATTGTTTAACCAGTCAAAATCGGATGACCCAATTCTAATTAAAAACAACAACTGAATGTGGACATTTTAATACTAAGAAGCTTAGTGTTATAGAGAATATGTCAAACGACCATACGTCTGACCACCCGTCCCTGCCAAACGCATCGATGAACATTCACACGGTCTAGATCAAGGCAACGAACCCACTACCTGACGGTGTCCGAATTACGGTCTCCAAACACCTGGCAAATCCTTCTTTTATGCATGCTTCTGCCAGTTTTGTGTTAATTTACCACCGAAACTACAATCCTTTCATGCATGTTGTGTTATTTTGCATCTCAAAGTACTGCTGGTAGTAGTGCAGTATTCTTTTATGCGGTCCAATGAATGTTACAGCGCGTGGTGGATATTGTTATTTTCTCACCTTCACTGATGACTTAAGTAGATATGGGTATATTTACGTAATGAAACACAAGTCTGAAACGTTTGAAAAGTTCAAGCAATTTCAGAGTGAAGTTGAGAATCATCATAACAAGAAGATTAAGTTCCCGCGATCTGATCGAGGAGGTGAATATCTGAGTTATCAGTTTGGCAGTCACTTAAGACAATGTGGAATTGTTTCACAGTTGACACCGCCCGGAACACCACAGCGTAATGGTGTGTCCGAACGTCGTAATCGAACCTTATTAGATATGGTGCATTCTATGATGTCTCTTGCTGATTTGCCACTATCGTTTTGGGATTATGCATTAGAGACAGCTGCATTCACTTTAAATAGGGCACCATCAAAATCCTTTGAGACGACGCCATATGAACTGTGGTTTGGCAAGAGGCCAAAGTTGTCATTTCTTAATGTTTGGGGATGTGATGCTTATGTCAAAAAGCTTCAGCCTGAAAAGCTGGAACCCAAAGCAGAGAAATGCATCTTCATAGGATACCCGAAAGAGCCAGTCGGGTGTACCTTCTATCTCAGATCCGAAGGCAAAGTGTTTGTTGCTAAGAACGGAACATTTCTTGAGAAAGAGTTTCTATCGAAAGAATTGAGTGCGAGGAAAATAGAGCTTGATGAGGTTATTGAACTTTTACTTCAACCAGAAAGTAGCGCAGCGCAGAAAGATGTTTCTGTGGAAACTACGACGGTAGAAGAGGAAGTTAATGATGATGATCATGAAGCTTCGAATCAAGCTACTATTGAACCTCGTAGGTCGACAAGGCCGCGAACTACTCCTGTGTGGTACGGCAACCCTGTCTTGGAGGTCATGTTGTTGGACAACAATGAACCTGCGAGCTATGGGGGAGTAGTGATGGGCCCGGATTCCGAGAAATGGTTAGACGCCATGAAATCCGAGATGGGATCCATGTATGAAAACAAAGTATGGACTTTGGAAATATTACCTGAAGGGCGAAAGGCCATTCAGAACAAATGGATCTTTAAGAAGAAGACAGATGCGGACGGTAATGTCACCGTCTATAAAGCTCGACTTGTGGAAAAGGGTTTTTCACAAGTTCAAGGAGTTGACTACGATGAGACCTTCTCACCCGTAGCGATGCTTAAGTCTGTCAGAATCATGTTGGCAATAGCTGCTTATTTCAACTATGAAATTTGGCAGATGGATGTCAAAACAACGTTCCTCAACGGTTTCCTTGAGGAAGAGTTGTATATGATGCAACCAGAAGGTTTTGTCGATCCAGAGAATGCTGACAAAGTTTGCAAACTCTAGTGATCCATTTATGGGCTGGTGCAAGCATATCGGAGTTGGAATAAGCGTTTTGATGAGGTGATCAAAGCGTTTGAGTTTATACAAGTTTATGGAGAAGCTTGTATTTACAAGAAATTGAGTGGGAGCTCTATAGCGTTTCTAATATTATATGTGGATGACATATTGCTGATTGGAAACAATATAGAAATGCTGGAAAGCATGAAGGAATATTTGAACAAGAGTTTTTCAATGAAGGACCTAGGAGAAGCTGCTTTCATATTAGGCATTAAGATCTATAGAGATAGATCGAGACGCTTAATAGCACTTTCACAGAGCACATACCTTGATAAAGTTTTGAAGAAGTTCAAAATGGATCAGTCCAAGAAGGGGTTCTTGCCTGTGTTACAAGGTGTGAAGTTGAGTAAGACTCAATGCCCAGTGACTGCAGAGGATAGAGAAAAGATGAGTGTCATACCCTATGCTTCAGCCATAGGCTCTATCATGTATGCAATGCTATGCACAAGACCCGATGTCAGCCTTGCCATAAGTATGGTCGGAAGGTTTCAAAGTGATCCTGGAATGGAACACTGGGCAGCGGTCAAGAATATCCTTAAGTACTTGAAAAGGACTAAGGAAATGTTTCTCGTTTATGGAGGTGATGAAGAGCTCGTCGTAAAGGGTTACGTCGATGCAAGCTTTGACACTGATCCGGATGACTCTAAGTCACAAATCGGATACGTATTTATTCTCAACGGGGGAGCGGTAAGCTGGTGCAGTTCCAAGCAAAGCGTGGTAGCCGATTCTACATGTGAAGCGGAGTACATCGCATACTCGGAGGCGACGAAGGAAGGTGTCTGGATGAAGCAGTTCATGACAGATCTTGGAGTAGTGCCCAGTGCACTGAATCCAATGAACCTGTTCTATGACAACACTGGTGCCATTGCTCTGGCCAAGGAACCAAGGTTTCACAAGAGGGCCAAACACATAAAGCGACGCTTCAACTCCATCCGCGATTACATCGAGGAGAAGGACATAAATATTTGCAAAGTACACACGGATCTGAATATTGCATACCCGTTGACTAAACCTCTTCCAAGGGCTAAACATGATCAACACCAGAACTGCATGGGTGTTCGATTCATTACAATGTAAATCACATAGTGATGTGAGCTAGATTATTGACTCTAGTGCAAGTGGGAGACTGTTGGAAATATGCCCTAGAGGCAATAAATAAAGTGTTTATTATTATATTTCCTTGTTCATGATAATCGTTTATTATCCATGCTATAATTGTATTAATTGGAAACACATTACATGTGTGGGTAAATAGACAATACTTTTTCCCTAGTATGCCTCTAGTGAACTAGCTCGTTGATCAAGGATGGTCAAGGTTTCCTAGCCATTGACATGAGATGTCATTTGATAACGGGATCATATCATTAGGAGAATGATGTGATGGACAAGACCCGAACTACAAACATAGCATTTGATCATGTCAGTTTATTGCTACTGTTTTCTGCATGTCAAGTATATGTTCTTATGACCATGAGATCATGCAACTCACAGATACCGGAGGAGTGCCTTGTGTGTATCAAACGTCGCAATGCAACTGGGTGACTATAAAGGTGCTCTATAGGTATCTCCAAGGGTGTCTGTTGAGTTGGCATGGATCAAGACTGGGATTTGTTACTCCGTGTGACGGAGAGGTATCGCAGGGCCCACTCGGTAATACAACATCATAATAAGCCTTGCAAGCAATATGACTAATTGTTAGTTGCGGGATCTTGTATTACGGAACGAGTAAAGAGACTTGCCGATAACAAGGTTGAACTAGGTATGGAGATACCGACGATAGAATCTCGGGCAAGTAACATACCGAAGAACAAAGGGAACATCATACGGGATTAACTGAATCCTTGACAAAGAGGTTCGACCGATAAAGATCTTCATAGAATATGTAGGAACCAATATGGTCATCCAGGTCCCGCTATTGGTTATTGACCATAGAGGTGTCTCGGTCATGTCTACATAGTTCTCGAACCCGCAGGGTCTGCACACTTAAGGTTTGGTGACGTTTCGGTAGTATAGAGTTATGGATGATGGTGACCGAATGTTGTTCAGAGTCCCGGATGAGATCCCGGACATCACTAGGAGCTCCAGAATGGTCCGGAGGTAAAGATTCATATATAGTAAGTCCTGTTTTGGTCCCCGGAAAAGTTTCGGGCTCATCGGTAGTGTACCGGGAGTGCCGGTAGTGTACCCGGAGACCATCGGGAGGGGTATTTCGACCCAAGAGGCTCCATGGGCTGTGGGATAGTGTTTACCAGCCCTTAGTGGGCTGGTGGAAGTTCCACACAAGGCCCATACGGTTTGGGAAAAAAAGCCCAAAGAGAAAAAGTGGAAAAAGGCAAAAATAGGGTGAATCCTAGTCCTACTAGGATTGGAGGTGGAGTCCACCTCCTCCACCTGGTTCGGCCTCCTCCTTGGAGGCTTGGCCCTTGTGCCAAGCCTCCTCCTCTCTTGCTCTTATATATATTGGAGGTTTTAGGGTTTTTGCATAGTTTTTCACCCACGTGTTGCACGTTCCTCTAGTGCATAGTTTCTCCTCTAGATCGGTTTTTTGCAGCGCTTAGGTGAAGCCCTGTCGGAATAGCTCCATCACCATCGCCGGAGCGCCATCACGCTGACGGAGAACTCTTCCTCCTCTCCGCTCCCTCTTGCTGGATCAAGATGGCAAAGATCGTCATCAAGCTGTACGTGTGCTGAACGCGGAGGTGTCGTCCGTTCGGCGCTAGATCGGAAGGATCGTGATCAAGTTCGTGGAACGGATCGTGATCAAGTTCCTGGGACGGATCGTGATTGGATCGCGGGATGGATCGTGATTGGATCACGGGACGGATCGTGATTGGATTGCGGGACGCACGGCGATTTGGATCGCGAAGATGTTTGACTACACCAACCGCGTTTCTTAACGCTTCCCGCTTAGCAATCTACAAGGGTACGTAGATCCACTCTCCCTCTCATAGATGCTCATCACCATGGATAGATCTGCGTGTGCGTAGAATTTTTTTTGTTTCCCATGCAACGTTCCCCAATAGCCGCCGACCGCCCCCGCCCCCAGCGTCGGCCACCCCCGCCCCTGCCGCCGGCCGCCGTGAGTCTGCCCTCTTTTTTTAAGGTTTAATTTAGATTTTGTTTAGGTTTAGAATTAATTTAGATTAGGTTTAGGTTTAGGTCTAGTTTTAGGTTTAGTTTAGGTTTAGTTTAGTTTTTGATTTAGTTTAGTTTTAGTTTAGGTTTAGTTTAGTTTTAGAGTGCGCACCAACACACCATGAGATATGAGAGTTATTTAAGGAAAGCATGCATTAATTAAGATCCAAAGCGTGTCATAATTCTTGAACTGGACTATTCGGCATGATGTATTAGTGATATTATATTCGAATTCATTATCTATACCTACCTATACTAATTATGCACTTCCTAGAAATTCTCACGTTAATTAGAAATTAGGAACCGTTAATCTGGTGGGACCGAATTATAACGGTATAGATTAAGTCGCTTAAAATATAAAAAGGAAAAAATATGAACCAGAATATAAGGAAAACAATTGTTGGTTTAAAAGGCCACAATACTTTCACGTGTAGTTGGGAAAATATAGAAGCCAAAAGAAAAAGAAACAAGAAACCAAAAGTGATATGATTAGCTTTCCTTCTTTTAAAATAGACCAAAAGAGATTTCCATCTATCTTTCATCACGGTTGTTGATAGAAGTTAAAATAAAACTAAAAATAAATACTTGGAAGGCCGACATGTTTTCACGTACAAGGGAATAGACGTGGCCTCTTGGTATAGAAGGAATACAAATCAAATTTCTCAAAGAAAAAAAATAACAAAATCCAGTTGCCTCACGGCGAGGTGCTCCTCTTCCTTCCTCAAGCAATCTCCTGTCCGTGGCGACATCTTTTGATCTGGTGAGCATCACGTGTTATTCTGTCCTTCTATGTGCCCAGCAACCAACACAGGCTCGGTACACCATGTACTTCCTCATGTTCTTACGATTCCAACAATGACATGAAGATAATGAGGCAGGCACATCACGATCCATTCATGCATACGTCAAGGCAGAGTTGCTTCAACCACCCTAATCCATCCCATGGGGGTTCGCCATTGCAGCGTCCAATTGTACATGCCTCAGCCCCCAACTAATGGACATAGTTTAGTGCAGCCATGTAGCTGACTCCACGAATATATTGCTGCCCTTGCCTATTACTCTCTGACGAGGAACAAGCTCGCACTGCGATTATTTGCCGGCCGCAGAACGTGCACATGTACGTAGAAAGGCTCGATCAAAGAATTATTTGATGCCGATGCTGTAATTAATTAGTCAGCAGCAACATGCACCTGCACGTACGCCGGCTGCTCTAGCAGGCAGGTGGGTGGATTAATTCTGGTGTAAAGGAGCCTCGGCAGCAAATGCATAGAGCAGCCAGGTGACGCCTGTTTTGGTTTGTAAATTCTCCCGCATATTTTTTCCTTTTTGTTATTTCGTCCTCTCTCCGAAGTCTAATAGGTATGTGCCGTGCATTGATCCTTTGTATGTATGTAAACCTTGAAAATGTTATCGTTTCTAAATATCTTCATTAGATTTACTATTCACCTTATAGACCGCCAGATGAATTTTCTTTTTTGAAAGATCCACCCATGATTGGTATTCATTGATATTATGCAGGGAGCAGGACAAATGACGACAACATGGTGATCCGAGGATCAAGGAAAGAAATAAGAAGAAACAAGAGAGAGTAAAAAACATGTCCGAGAGCGCATCCGCATGCTTATAATCTTATGACAATTAATTTGCAACAATGATGAAGTCGGATGTTGATTCTTTGTTATGTACTCTTATAAGGTTATGAAGGATTTTAATCAGGCAGTTTAGTTCTATCATCATCTATTTAAATAAAGGAATTTTTACAAGAGCTATAGTTTTCATTTATCCATGTGAACAATGGTGCCAAATAACTACGGTGCACATGCTAGATTCATTGGTTTACTTTTCTCCCTGCTGCATTGTGATATTTGTAGGATCCAAAGTGTAATCACATTACTCGACAATTCTGTGTATTTTTGGCCGTTAGTATTTGCTCCAGTTGTTTTTATTTTCATACATATTACTCGCTTTGACGACAGTTATGCAGATGAACTGGACCGATATTCATAGCTTATCCAATAACTTTATACACAAGAATATGGCGATCACAGGGGTGCTAAAACAGAACAAGATATTAAGGAAAGGATTACACAGGTCCTATTGACATACTACCCCCCATGTCGACTTGCCAAAGCATACTTCGAAGCGTAATCAATGGAAGTACTAAATTTATATATGGCACCGAGCATTGAACAGTACCATTCCAGTCATATTTATGCTCTCATGTTTATAGTCTCTTTGAACAAATGATGTGCTATGCTTCCACTGGATTTTTTTCCTAATGAAAACATATAGATACATGTTCATAAGTCAGGAGCAAATCCCTTTTCACTGAGATACAATCTCTATTTGCAGTTGTTGCATGTATTGCCTCCTTCTTAAAAGTCATTCAAATAAGTGGGATGTGTCTCTTTAAAAAAATGGTTGCTACTCTAACTTACAAATTATAATATTTTCTCACATGTAGGTTTAATATAACATCTCCCTATCTCGGTTATGATACCATTGTACTATCCTACCAAGTAAGGAAATCACCTCAAAAGATTTTCAGTTTGACGACCTAAACATGTAGGAGTACTTGGCAATGTCTATCTATCTGAGAAAGGAACTCCCTGCCAAAGCTATCTATCTGATTCAAAAGCTAGCATGTTCTGCTAGACCTACTACGAGTTTGCTTGGATTATTATCTGGTGGGTTATTAAGTTACTATTTTTGTACCTGCAAAAATTTATCTTCTTTTTTCATTTAGATAAAATTTATCTTTTTGGATTACAAAACTGCAGTATGTTTAGCTATGTGCTCCAAATTAAAATTGTTCCTTCAGATTCTATTTTATTTCAGTCTTGGCTGCACTTGAAGATCAATATAGAGATATTTTTTTGTCAATTAATCTGGCCATAAGTTCTGTGGTGTACTATTTTGTTAGAAGATGGTTTTTGTATTGTTGATGCACTCCTAATGCTACTTATTTACATTTGGTTTTCACAAATAGCCCTTTTAATATATATTTTCAATAGATGATTGGTTTCCGGTCAGTACATTTGGTCGATCTTTTACTTGATGCTAATAACCAGTCAAAATGGTTGAAATTCATAAGTTTCTAGCAAGTATAATTAAGTAATGTATTAAATGTGCTAAAATCATCAGGTTGTATCGACTATGGAGATCTGGATGCTATAAGTGGATAGGAGTATGTTTGTATAAACTAATGTTGGCTTTGCTTTTCCATAGAACCTCTTGCTTTTGTTTCATATACTTGAGATGTTAAAGCAATGAACATGTGGAATAACCTGCTAATTTTCTTATTGTGGAGAACATGGCTTTGCCTACCTGCGTCAACAAGATTAAATTAGATGCAATGAAGCAAATCTTGAAGTATATTCCAGACACATGAATGTATGATGAAGAAGAAGAAAAAAATTGCTGGAGTAGAACACTATTGTCACCCTCAAAAGTGTTTCTCCGAGATAACCAATCTCAAACACTTTGCCATATATTAAGAAAATGTTTAGGGATTTCAATACTAATATTCTGTAGGTAAATTTCTGAACTTTCTATATTTAAAATATGTAGATGTTCATATATCGAGTGTCTATTAATATATATCTCCACGTATTCACAAAATGACTAGCCCGTGCGTCCGCACAGGTTGACAACTAGTAAATATTAATATATTTGATATTTTATCAGTATAATGCGTGTGTGACTTTCGGTCTGTCGTTGCTCCTTGTGTGACTTTCATGCGTGTTCTTGATGGAGGAATCCCGACTGTTGACGTGGGGGGCGCCTCGTCTTTCTTCTCTTCTTAGCGATATACTCATCGGTATAATGCGCAAGAAGAGAAGAGGCGGGGCGTCCATCACCGATGGTCGAACTATTACTGTGAGAGATTCCCCACCAACATATATACACCATCATATCAGTGTGAGAGAGAGCGCACCAACACAACCATGAGATATGAGAGTTACTTAAGGAAAGCCTCGACGGACCGAAAGTCACACACGCATTAGGATCCAAAGCATGCCGTAATTTTTGAACTGACTTATTCGGAATAATGTATTTGTGATTTGCAAGTCATTCCGGTAAAACATAGGGAATTGTTTCTATGTTATTGCTCGATATATAAAACGGGTTGACTTTAGGTCTGTTTCGACTCCTTGTGTGTCTATCAGTGAGCGAGTGTCCACTATATATATATATACACACACACACACACACACACATATATATATATATATATACATATATATATATATATATGAGAGAGAGAGAGGAAGAATCCTGACTGTTGTCGTGGGGGTCGCTTCTGCTTTGTTCCAGTGTGCTAGACATTTTGGTGTAATTCACTCTGAGACGAATGGAGGAGCCACCATCACCGATGGTCGCAATATCAGAGGGAGTGCCCATCATATATGTGAGACGAAAGTTTAGGAAGAAAAGACTCGACAGACCTAAAGTCAACCCGTTGCATATTGAGTAATAGTGATCTATGTATTGATCAGTTTTCTCGTAGTTTCCTTCGATCGATTTTAAATGTTTCAACTATGAACACAGGAAATGTGTGACGACGAAAGTGAATTCGGTATGTGCGAATACAGCGAAGACGAGCGCGGCCTGTGTGCAAGACTTTTCTAGTTGATGGTAGGCGCTTCAACATCATGCTGGATGAGACCTTCGAAGTGGATACAGTAAGTTAGAATGACAAGTCTTTTTTCGTGATTAAGCATGACTTCTGCCTCTTTTGCTTCAACTTATAATTAATTTTAATTTTTTACTCTTCTATTAGCGTATCCCCTGCCATGCAAGAATTGCTTTCTTGGATAAGATTGGTTTCAATACTAAAAAAGATATGGAGGTAAAGATAGTTCACTTGAGGACCGAGCATGGTTTTACTTTTGCGATAAAATTGTACCATGCAGAGACCTATTGCTATTTTGAATGCAAAAGTTGGCAAGCACTTGCAAGGCTTATGCATTTGAGCCTAATATGCTTATCACCTTTGATATTCGTCCGAAAGATGAAATTGAAGGTAATATCGACATTTGGGTCGATGTGTAGACGCCTCCAGTTCTACCATTATGTGAGTTTATCAACCATATTTATTAAGTAATCTATATTGTTTATTTAAAAATAGTTGACAACTTATTTGCATTCTCAGCTTATTTTCGTTCTTCAAAAAATGTACGGAAGATGATAGACAGAACCTACTACTACAGTGATGAAGTAGAATTAACTTATAAGGAGAAATATCATCTTATTGCATTTCTTAGTCATCTTGAAAATTACAATAGATATTATCAAACTCCGGCACGTTATGGTCAATACGTGCCACTAGTGCACATGGTGAACTACGGTAACATCCATGGAGATTGCATGGTAAGATTTTAATTCTACTATTACGACAGCCGTGCATCTTTTGCATAAATTCTTCTAAAACTAAACTACATTGCTAACTACAAAGTTATTACTATGTTTTTCAACAGAAAATCCTGGAGGATTGTGTGCCTCATCTGATGTTTTTCGAAAGGCCGCGTTGTTGTTACGAGCTTAGGGCCACCACGGCCAGGTCAGTCTATGCATCACTTCTGTCCATACCGGATTTCTAAAACCGATGGAGTCATGACAATCAAATATTAGAAAAAATATATGCTCAATCATAGAGAGCTACTTGGAAGCAACATTGTGCGTAGGCCAAGAATGAGAGACAGGATGATCTCCGTTCTCCATAATGGAGAGTCAGGACCTATCTTGTTTTATGATATTGTACCTAAGAGAGGGTAAAGTAGGTCCTACAAGATAGGAGTACGTAGGTCCTACGTATAATGTGTTATTATGTGCTACAATGTGTTAGAGTTGATGATGACGAGGAGTTGTGATTATGACTAGTGACCAACTTGTTATATGATGTCTCATTAACGAAAATGATGATTAAATTGTGTTATATGTTCTATCTATAAGTATAGTACGTAGCGTCGTGACCAAGCACGGAGATAAGAGAGATCACTTCTCTCTATTATCTAATTAACAAAGGTACTAAAGGTCCTCCACGTATAAATAGTGGAGGCCTCGTCCGATGCGAGCCATGTACCGGGAGAAGCTCATTTGCGTGCCCGTCGCCGCCGCCCGCCGCCTCAACGCCGCGCGTCTACCCGAGCCCGCCGCCCCGACCCCGCGCGCCGCCCCGACGCCCGCGGCCCCGACGCCGTCCGCGTCAACTTGTGTAATGTTTACAATATGTAGCACCGTAAAATAAATTGAAATGAATGGAAAACACAATAAATAGAGAGGAAAACTAAAACCTAATTAAAAGCGAAAAAAAACACTTAGTACCGGTTGGTATCTCCAACCGGTACTAAAGGTCCTCCACCACCAGCCCACGCAGGCAGCCACGTGGTGGGCCTTTAGTACCGGTCCGTGGGCCAACCGGTACTAAAGGTCCGGACCTTTAGTCCCGACCCTTTAGTACCGGTTGGGGAACCGGTACTAAAGGACCATCCCGACCGGGACTACAATTCGACATTCTACTAGTGTATGATGACACTTCTTTTTTCTAGATGGTGGGAGGGTGCGTAAGATAGATGTTTTTATAGGCCGGTTCCTACTAATTGTTGGAAATCGTTGGCCCAGTTAAAATTGTAAATCAAATTCAAAATTTAATACCTCAATTGAATGAAAGAGTTTTAAAAATAAGGAACACAACGAATTAAAAGAATTGAACATGAGAGCTTGAGAAATTGTTGACCCGATCAAAATCGGATGATCTAATTCTAAACTAAATACCTCAATTAATTGTGAGGCATTAATATTTGAAAGCATAGCGTATAGTATATAAAAGAATAGGATGATAGAGCTTTGAGAAATTGTTTAACCAGTCAAAATCGGATGACCCAATTCTAATTAAAAACAACAACTGAATGTGGACATTTTAATACTAAGAAGCTTAGTGTTATAGAGAATATGTCAAACGACCATACGTCTGACCACCCGTCCCTGCCAAACGCATCGATGAACATTCACACGGTCTAGATCAAGGCAACGAACCCACTACCTGACGGTGTCCGAATTACGGTCTCCAAACACCTGGCAAATCCTTCTTTTATGCATGCTTCTGCCAGTTTTGTGTTAATTTACCACCGAAACTACAATCCTTTCATGCATGTTGTGTTATTTTGCATCTCAAAGTACTGCTGGTAGTAGTGCAGTATTCTTTTATGCGGTCCAATGAATGTTACAGCGCGTGGTGGATATTGTTATTTTCTCACCTTCACTGATGACTTAAGTAGATATGGGTATATTTACGTAATGAAACACAAGTCTGAAACGTTTGAAAAGTTCAAGCAATTTCAGAGTGAAGTTGAGAATCATCATAACAAGAAGATTAAGTTCCCGCGATCTGATCGAGGAGGTGAATATCTGAGTTATCAGTTTGGCAGTCACTTAAGACAATGTGGAATTGTTTCACAGTTGACACCGCACGGAACACCACAGCGTAATGGTGTGTCCGAACGTCGTAATCGAACCTTATTAGATATGGTGCATTCTATGATGTCTCTTGCTGATTTGCCACTATCGTTTTGGGATTATGCATTAGAGACAGCTGCATTCACTTTAAATAGGGCACCATCAAAATCCGTTGAGACGACGCCATATGAACTGTGGTTTGGCAAGAGGCCAAAGTTGTCATTTCTTAATGTTTGGGGATGTGATGCTTATGTCAAAAAGCTTCAGCCTGAAAAGCTGGAACCCAAAGCAGAGAAATGCATCTTCATAGGATACCCGAAAGAGCCAGTCGGGTGTACCTTCTATCTCAGATCCGAAGGCAAAGTGTTTGTTGCTAAGAACGGAACATTTCTTGAGAAAGAGTTTCTATCGAAAGAATTGAGTGCGAGGAAAATAGAGCTTGATGAGGTTATTGAACCTTTACTTCAACCAGAAAGTAGCGTAGCGCAGAAAGATGTTTCTGTGGAAACTACGGCGGTAGAAGAGGAAGTTAATGATGATGATCATGAAGCTTCGAATCAAGCTACTATTGAACCTCGTAGGTCGACAAGGCCGCGAACTACTCCTGTGTGGTACGGCAACCCTGTCTTGGAGGTCATGTTGTTGGACAACAATGAACCTGCGAGCTATGGGGGAGTAGTGATGGGCCCGGATTCCGAGAAATGGTTAGACGCCATGAAATCCGAGATGGGATCCATGTATGAAAACAAAGTATGGACTTTGGAAATATTACCTGAAGGGCGAAAGGCCATTCAGAACAAATGGATCTTTAAGAAGAAGACAGATGCGGACGGTAATGTCACCGTCTATAAAGCTCGACTTGTGGAAAAGGGTTTTTCACAAGTTCAAGGAGTTGACTACGATGAGACCTTCTCACCCGTAGCGATGCTTAAGTCTGTCAGAATCATGTTGGCAATAGCTGCTTATTTCAACTATGAAATTTGGCAGATGGATGTCAAAACAACGTTCCTCAACGGTTTCCTTGAGGAAGAGTTGTATATGATGCAACCAGAAGGTTTTGTCGATCCAGAGAATGCTGACAAAGTTTGCAAACTCTAGTGATCCATTTATGGGCTGGTGCAAGCATATCGGAGTTGGAATAAGCGTTTTGATGAGGTGATCAAAGCGTTTGAGTTTATACAAGTTTATGGAGAAGCTTGTATTTACAAGAAATTGAGTGGGAGCTCTATAGCGTTTCTAATATTATATGTGGATGACATATTGCTGATTGGAAACAATATAGAAATGCTGGAAAGCATGAAGGAATATTTGAACAAGAGTTTTTCAATGAAGGACCTAGGAGAAGCTGCTTTCATATTAGGCATTAAGATCTATAGAGATAGATCGAGACGCTTAATAGCACTTTCACAGAGCACATACCTTGATAAAGTTTTGAAGAAGTTCAAAATGGATCAGTCCAAGAAGGGGTTCTTGCCTGTGTTACAAGGTGTGAAGTTGAGTAAGACTCAATGCCCAGTGACTGCAGAGGATAGAGAAAAGATGAGTGTCATACCCTATGCTTCAGCCATAGGCTCTATCATGTATGCAATGCTATGCACAAGACCCGATGTCAGCCTTGCCATAAGTATGGTCGGAAGGTTTCAAAGTGATCCTGGAATGGAACACTGGGCAGCGGTCAAGAATATCCTTAAGTACTTGAAAAGGACTAAGGAAATGTTTCTCGTTTATGGAGGTGATGAAGAGCTCGTCGTAAAGGGTTACGTCGATGCAAGCTTTGACACTGATCCGGATGACTCTAAGTCACAAATCGGATACGTATTTATTCTCAACGGGGGAGCGGTAAGCTGGTGCAGTTCCAAGCAAAGCGTGGTAGCCGATTCTACATGTGAAGCGGAGTACATCGCATACTCGGAGGCGACGAAGGAAGGTGTCTGGATGAAGCAGTTCATGACAGATCTTGGAGTAGTGCCCAGTGCACTGAATCCAATGAACCTGTTCTATGACAACACTGGTGCCATTGCTCTGGCCAAGGAACCAAGGTTTCACAAGAGGGCCAAACACATAAAGCGACGCTTCAACTCCATCCGCGATTACATCGAGGAGAAGGACATAAATATTTGCAAAGTACACACGGATCTGAATATTGCATACCCGTTGACTAAACCTCTTCCAAGGGCTAAACATGATCAACACCAGAACTGCATGGGTGTTCGATTCATTACAATGTAAATCACATAGTGATGTGAGCTAGATTATTGACTCTAGTGCAAGTGGGAGACTGTTGGAAATATGCCCTAGAGGCAATAAATAAAGTGTTTATTATTATATTTCCTTGTTCATGATAATCGTTTATTATCCATGCTATAATTGTATTAATTGGAAACACATTACATGTGTGGGTAAATAGACAATACTTTTTCCCTAGTATGCCTCTAGTGAACTAGCTCGTTGATCAAGGATGGTCAAGGTTTCCTAGCCATTGACATGAGATGTCATTTGATAACGGGATCATATCATTAGGAGAATGATGTGATGGACAAGACCCGAACTACAAACATAGCATTTGATCATGTCAGTTTATTGCTACTGTTTTCTGCATGTCAAGTATATGTTCTTATGACCATGAGATCATGCAACTCACAGATACCGGAGGAGTGCCTTGTGTGTATCAAACGTCGCAATGCAACTGGGTGACTATAAAGGTGCTCTATAGGTATCTCCAAGGGTGTCTGTTGAGTTGGCATGGATCAAGACTGGGATTTGTTACTCCGTGTGACGGAGAGGTATCGCAGGGCCCACTCGGTAATACAACATCATAATAAGCCTTGCAAGCAATATGACTAATTGTTAGTTGCGGGATCTTGTATTACGGAACGAGTAAAGAGACTTGCCGATAACAAGGTTGAACTAGGTATGGAGATACCGACGATAGAATCTCGGGCAAGTAACATACCGAAGAACAAAGGGAACATCATACGGGATTAACTGAATCCTTGACAAAGAGGTTCGACCGATAAAGATCTTCATAGAATATGTAGGAACCAATATGGTCATCCAGGTCCCGCTATTGGTTATTGACCATAGAGGTGTCTCGGTCATGTCTACATAGTTCTCGAACCCGCAGGGTCTGCACACTTAAGGTTTGGTGACGTTTCGGTAGTATAGAGTTATGGATGATGGTGACCGAATGTTGTTCAGAGTCCCGGATGAGATCCCGGACATCACTAGGAGCTCCAGAATGGTCCGGAGGTAAAGATTCATATATAGTAAGTCCTGTTTTGGTCCCCGGAAAAGTTTCGGGCTCATCGGTAGTGTACCGGGAGTGCCGGTAGTGTACCCGGAGACCATCGGGAGGGGTATTTCGACCCAAGAGGCTCCATGGGCTGTGGGATAGTGTTTACCAGCCCTTAGTGGGCTGGTGGAAGTTCCACACAAGGCCCATACGGTTTGGGAAAAAAAGCCCAAAGAGAAAAAGTGGAAAAAGGCAAAAATAGGGTGAATCCTAGTCCTACTAGGATTGGAGGTGGAGTCCACCTCCTCCACCTGGTTCGGCCTCCTCCTTGGAGGCTTGGCCCTTGTGCCAAGCCTCCTCCTCTCTTGCTCTTATATATATTGGAGGTTTTAGGGTTTTTGCATAGTTTTTCACCCACGTGTTGCACGTTCCTCTAGTGCATAGTTTCTCCTCTAGATCGGTTTTTTGCAGCGCTTAGGTGAAGCCCTGTCGGAATAGCTCCATCACCATCGCCGGAGCGCCATCACGCTGACGGAGAACTCTTCCTCCTCTCCGCTCCCTCTTGCTGGATCAAGATGGCAAAGATCGTCATCAAGCTGTACGTGTGCTGAACGCGGAGGTGTCGTCCGTTCGGCGCTAGATCGGAAGGATCGTGATCAAGTTCGTGGAACGGATCGTGATCAAGTTCCTGGGACGGATCGTGATTGGATCGCGGGATGGATCGTGATTGGATCACGGGACGGATCGTGATTGGATTGCGGGACGCACGGCGATTTGGATCGCGAAGACGTTTGACTACACCAACCGCGTTTCTTAACGCTTCCCGCTTAGCAATCTACAAGGGTACGTAGATCCACTCTCCCTCTCATAGATGCTCATCACCATGGATAGATCTGCGTGTGCGTAGAATTTTTTTTGTTTCCCATGCAACGTTCCCCAATAGCCGCCGACCGCCCCCGCCCCCAGCGTCGGCCACCCCCGCCCCTGCCGCCGGCCGCCGTGAGTCTGCCCTCTTTTTTTAAGGTTTAATTTAGATTTTGTTTAGGTTTAGAATTAATTTAGATTAGGTTTAGGTTTAGGTCTAGTTTTAGGTTTAGTTTAGGTTTAGTTTAGTTTTTGATTTAGTTTAGTTTTAGTTTAGGTTTAGTTTAGTTTTAGAGTGCGCACCAACACACCATGAGATATGAGAGTTATTTAAGGAAAGCATGCATTAATTAAGATCCAAAGCGTGTCATAATTCTTGAACTGGACTATTCGGCATGATGTATTAGTGATATTATATTCGAATTCATTATCTATACCTACCTATACTAATTATGCACTTCCTAGAAATTCTCACGTTAATTAGAAATTAGGAACCGTTAATCTGGTGGGACCGAATTATAACGGTATAGATTAAGTCGCTTAAAATATAAAAAGGAAAAAATATGAACCAGAATATAAGGAAAACAATTGTTGGTTTAAAAGGCCACAATACTTTCACGTGTAGTTGGGAAAATATAGAAGCCAAAAGAAAAAGAAACAAGAAACCAAAAGTGATATGATTAGCTTTCCTTCTTTTAAAATAGACCAAAAGAGATTTCCATCTATCTTTCATCACGGTTGTTGATAGAAGTTAAAATAAAACTAAAAATAAATACTTGGAAGGCCGACATGTTTTCACGTACAAGGGAATAGACGTGGCCTCTTGGTATAGAAGGAATACAAATCAAATTTCTCAAAGAAAAAAAATAACAAAATCCAGTTGCCTCACGGCGAGGTGCTCCTCTTCCTTCCTCAAGCAATCTCCTGTCCGTGGCGACATCTTTTGATCTGGTGAGCATCACGTGTTATTCTGTCCTTCTATGTGCCCAGCAACCAACACAGGCTCGGTACACCATGTACTTCCTCATGTTCTTACGATTCCAACAATGACATGAAGATAATGAGGCAGGCACATCACGATCCATTCATGCATACGTCAAGGCAGAGTTGCTTCAACCACCCTAATCCATCCCATGGGGGTTCGCCATTGCAGCGTCCAATTGTACATGCCTCAGCCCCCAACTAATGGACATAGTTTAGTGCAGCCATGTAGCTGACTCCACGAATATATTGCTGCCCTTGCCTATTACTCTCTGACGAGGAACAAGCTCGCACTGCGATTATTTGCCGGCCGCAGAACGTGCACATGTACGTAGAAAGGCTCGATCAAAGAATTATTTGATGCCGATGCTGTAATTAATTAGTCAGCAGCAACATGCACCTGCACGTACGCCGGCTGCTCTAGCAGGCAGGTGGGTGGATTAATTCTGGTGTAAAGGAGCCTCGGCAGCAAATGCATAGAGCAGCCAGGTGACGCCTGTTTTGGTTTGTAAATTCTCCCGCATATTTTTTCCTTTTTGTTATTTCGTCCTCTCTCCGAAGTCTAATAGGTATGTGCCGTGCATTGATCCTTTGTATGTATGTAAACCTTGAAAATGTTATCGTTTCTAAATATCTTCATTAGATTTACTATTCACCTTATAGACCGCCAGATGAATTTTCTTTTTCGAAAGATCCACCCATGATTGGTATTCATTGATATTATGCAGGGAGCAGGACAAATGACGACAACATGGTGATCCGAGGATCAAGGAAAGAAATAAGAAGAAACAAGAGAGAGTAAAAAACATGTCCGAGAGCGCATCCGCATGCTTATAATCTTATGACAATTAATTTGCAACAATGATGAAGTCGGATGTTGATTCTTTGTTATGTACTCTTATAAGGTTATGAAGGATTTTAATCAGGCAGTTTAGTTCTATCATCATCTATTTAAATAAAGGAATTTTTTACAAGAGCTATAGTTTTCATTTATCCATGTGAACAATGGTGCCAAATAACTACGGTGCACATGCTAGATTCATTGGTTTACTTTTCTCCCTGCTGCATTGTGATATTTGTAGGATCCAAAGTGTAATCACATTACTCGACAATTCTGTGTATTTTTGGCCGTTAGTATTTGCTCCAGTTGTTTTTATTTTCATACATATTACTCGCTTTGACGACAGTTATGCAGATGAACTGGACCGATATTCATAGCTTATCCAATAACTTTATACACAAGAATATGGCGATCACAGGGGTGCTAAAACAGAACAAGATATTAAGGAAAGGATTACACAGGTCCTATTGACATACTACCCCCCATGTCGACTTGCCAAAGCATACTTCGAAGCGTAATCAATGGAAGTACTAAATTTATATATGGCACCGAGCATTGAACAGTACCATTCCAGTCATATTTATGCTCTCATGTTTATAGTCTCTTTGAACAAATGATGTGCTATGCTTCCACTGGATTTTTTTCCTAATGAAAACATATAGATACATGTTCATAAGTCAGGAGCAAATCCCTTTTCACTGAGATACAATCTCTATTTGCAGTTGTTGCATGTATTGCCTCCTTCTTAAAAGTCATTCAAATAAGTGGGATGTGTCTCTTTAAAAAAATGGTTGCTACTCTAACTTACAAATTATAATATTTTCTCACATGTAGGTTTAATATAACATCTCCCTATCTCGGTTATGATACCATTGTACTATCCTACCAAGTAAGGAAATCACCTCAAAAGATTTTCAGTTTGACGACCTAAACATGTAGGAGTACTTGGCAATGTCTATCTATCTGAGAAAGGAACTCCCTGCCAAAGCTATCTATCTGATTCAAAAGCTAGCATGTTCTGCTAGACCTACTACGAGTTTGCTTGGATTATTATCTGGTGGGTTATTAAGTTACTATTTTTGTACCTGCAAAGATTTATCTTCTTTTTTCATTTAGATAAAATTTATCTTTTTGGATTACAAAACTGCAGTATGTTTAGCTATGTGCTCCAAATTAAAATTGTTCCTTCAGATTCTATTTTATTTCAGTCTTGGCTGCACTTGAAGATCAATATAGAGATATTTTTTTGTCAATTAATCTGGCCATAAGTTCTGTGGTGTACTATTTTGTTAGAAGATGGTTTTTGTATTGTTGATGCACTCCTAATGCTACTTATTTACATTTGGTTTTCACAAATAGCCCTTTTAATATATATTTTCAATAGATGATTGGTTTCCGGTCAGTACATTTGGTCGATCTTTTACTTGATGCTAATAACCAGTCAAAATGGTTGAAATTCATAAGTTTCTAGCAAGTATAATTAAGTAATGTATTAAATGTGCTAAAATCATCAGGTTGTATCGACTATGGAGATCTGGATGCTATAAGTGGATAGGAGTATGTTTGTATAAACTAATGTTGGCTTTGCTTTTCCATAGAACCTCTTGCTTTTGTTTCATATACTTGAGATGTTAAAGCAATGAACATGTGGAATAACCTGCTAATTTTCTTATTGTGGAGAACATGGCTTTGCCTACCTGCGTCAACAAGATTAAATTAGATGCAATGAAGCAAATCTTGAAGTATATTCCAGACACATGAATGTATGATGAAGAAGAAGAAAAAAACTGCTGGAGTAGAACACTATTGTCACCCTCAAAAGTGTTTCTCCGAGATAACCAATCTCAAACACTTTGCCATATATTAAGAAAATGTTTAGGGATTTCAATACTAATATTCTGTAGGTAAATTTCTGAACTTTCTATATTTAAAATATGTAGATGTTCATATATCGAGTGTCTATTAATATATATCTCCACGTATTCACAAAATGACTAGCCCGTGCGTCCGCACAGGTTGACAACTAGTAAATATTAATATATTTGATATTTTATCAGTATAATGCGTGTGTGACTTTCGGTCTGTCGTTGCTCCTTGTGTGACTTTCATGCGTGTTCTTGATGGAGGAATCCCGACTGTTGACGTGGGGGGCGCCTCGTCTTTCTTCTCTTCTTAGCGATATACTCATCGGTATAATGCGCAAGAAGAGAAGAGGCGGGGCGTCCATCACCGATGGTCGAACTATTACTGTGAGAGATTCCCCACCAACATATATACACCATCATATCAGTGTGAGAGAGAGCGCACCAACACAACCATGAGATATGAGAGTCACTTAAGGAAAGCCTCGACGGACCGAAAGTCACACACGCATTAGGATCCAAAGCATGCCGTAATTTTTGAACTGACTTATTCGGGATAATGTATTAGTAATATTATATTCGAGTTCATTATAAATGTATTTGTGATTTGCAAGTCATTCCCGGTAAAACATAGGGAATTGTTTCTATGTTATTGCTCGATATATGAAACGGGTTGACTTTAGGTCTGTTTCGACTCCTTGTGTGTCTATCAGTGAGCGAGTGGCCACTATATATATATATATATACACACAGATATATATATAGACACACACACATATATATATATATATATATATATATATATATATATGAGAGAGAGAGAGAGAGAGGAAGAATCCTGACTGTTGTCGTGGGGGTCGCTTCTGCTTTGTTCCAGTGTGCTAGACATTTTGGTGTAATGCACTCTGAGACGAATGGAGGAGCCACCATCACCGATGGTCGCAATATCAGAGGGAGTGCCCATCATATATGTGAGACGAAAGTTTGGGAAGAAAAGACTCGACAGACCTAAAGTCAACCCGTTGCATATTGAGTAATAGTGATCTATGTATTGATCAGTTTTCTCGTAGTTTCCTTCGATCGATTTTAAATGTTTCAACTATGAACACAGGAAATGTGTGACGACGAAAGTGAATTCGGTATGTGCGAATACAGCGAAGACGAGCGCGGCCTGTGTGCAAGACTTTTCTAGTTGATGGTAGGCGCTTCAACATCATGCTGGATGAGACCTTCGAAGTGGATACAGTAAGTTAGAATGACAAGTCTTTTTTCGTGATTAAGCATGACTTCTGCCTCTTTTGCTTCAACTTATAATTAATTTTAATTTTTTACTCTTCTACTAGCGTATCCCCTGCCATGCAAGAATTGCTTTCTTGGATAAGATTGGTTTCAATAGTAAAAAAGATATGGAGGTAAAGATAGTTCACTTGAGGACCGAGCATGGTTTTACTTTTGCGATAAAATTGTACCATGCAGAGACCTATTGCTATTTTGAATGCAAAAGTTGGCAAGCACTATGCAAGGCTTATGCATTTGAGCCTAATATGCTTATCACCTTTGATATTCGTCCGAAAGATGAAATTGAAGGTAATATCGACATTTGGGTCGATGTGTAGATGCCTCCAGTTCTACCATTATGTGAGTTTATCAACCATATTTATTAAGTAATCTATATTGTTTATTTAAAAATAGTTGACAACTTATTTGCATTCTCAGCTTATTTTCGTTCTTCAAAAAATGTACGGAAGATGATAGACAGAACCTACTACTACAGTGATGAAGTAGAATTAACTTATAAGGAGAAATATCATCTTATTGCATTTCTTAGTCATCTTAAAAATTACAATATATATTATCAAACTCCTGCACGTTATGGTCAATACGTGCCACTAGTGCACATGGTGAACTACGGTAACATCCATGGAGATTGCATGGTAAGATTTTAATTCTACTATTACGACAGCCGTGCATCTTTTGCATAAATTCTTCTAAAACTAAACTACATTGCTAACTACAAAGTTATTACTATGTTTTTCAACAGAAAATCCTGGAGGATTGTGTGCCTCATCTGATGTTTTTCGAAAGGCCGCGTTGTTGTTACGAGCTTAGGGCCACCACGGCCAGGTCAGTCTATGCATCACTTCTGTCCATACCGGATTTCTAAAACCGATGGAGTCATGACAATCAAATATTAGAAAAAATATATGCTCAATCATAGAGAGCTACTTGGAAGCAACATTGTGCGTAGGCCAAGAATGAGAGACAGGATGATCTCCGTTCTCCATAATGGAGAGTCAGGACCTATCTTGTTTTATGATATTGTACCTAAGAGAGGGTAAAGTAGGTCCTACAAGATAGGAGTACGTAGGTCCTACGTATAATGTGTTATTATGTGCTACAATGTGTTAGAGTTGATGATGATGAGGAGTTGTGATTATGACTAGTGACCAACTTGTTATATGATGTCTCATTAACGAAAATGATGATTAAATTGTGTTATATGTTCTATCTATAAGTATAGTACGTAGCATCGTGACCAAGCACGGAGATAAGAGAGATCACTTCTCTCTATTATCTAATTAACAAAGGTACTAAAGGTCCTCCACGTATAAATAGTGGAGGCCTCGTCCGATGCGAGCCATGTACCGGGAGAAGCTCATTTGCGTGCCCGTCGCCGCCGCCCGCCGCCTCAACGCCGCGCGTCTACCCGAGCCCGCCGCCCCGACCCCGCAGCCCCGACGCCGCGCGCCGCCCCGACGCCCACGGCCCCGACGCCGTCCGCGTCAACTTGTGTAATGTTTACAATATGTAGCACCGTAAAATAAATTTGAAACGAATGGAAAACACAATAAATAGAGAGGAAAACTAAAACCTAATTAAAAGCGGAAAAAAACACTTACTACCGGTTGGTATCTCCAACCGGTACTAAAGGTCCTCCACCACCAGCCCACGCAGGCAGCCACGTGGTGGGCCTTTAGTACCGGTCCGTGGGCCAACCGGTACTAAAGGTCTGGACCTTTAGTCCCGACCCTTTAGTACCGGTTGGGGAACCGGTACTAAAGGACCATCCCGACCGGGACTACAATTCGACATTCTACTAGTGTATGATGACACTTCTTTTTTCTAGATGGTGGGAGGGTGCGTAAGATAGATGTTTTTATAGGCCGGTTCCTACTAATTGTTGGAAATCGTTGGCCCAGTTAAAATTGTAAATCAAATTCAAAATTTAATACCTCAATTGAATGAAAGAGTTTTAAAAATAAGGAACACAACGAATTAAAAGAATTGAACATGAGAGCTTGAGAAATTGTTGACCCGATCAAAATTGGATGATCTAATTCTAAACTAAATACCTCAATTAATTGTGAGGCATTAATATTTGAAAGCATAGCGTATAGTATATAAAAGAATAGGATGATAGAGCTTTGAGAAATTGTTTAACCAGTCAAAATCGGATGACCCAATTCTAATTAAAAACAACAACTGAATGTGGACATTTTAATACTAAGAAGCTTAGTGTTATAGAGAATATGTCAAACGACCATACGTCTGACCACCCGTCCCTGCCAAACGCATCGATGAACATTCACACGGTCTAGATCAAGGCAACGAACCCACTACCTGACGGTGTCCGAATTACGGTCTCCAAACACCTGGCAAATCCTTCTTTTATGCATGCTTCTGCCAGTTTTGTGTTAATTTACCACCGAAACTACAATCCTTTCATGCATGTTGTGTTATTTTGCATCTCAAAGTACTGCTGGTAGTAGTGCAGTATTCTTTCTCCATAAACATAACGAGATGCACTTGTATTCCTTGCTTAGCCTATCTGTTGCAACAACATATAAATTTCCCTTTGAAACGAAAAACAACATATCAATTGTGTCGATTGTACTACACATGTTGTGGTTACGTGTTTGCATGCGTCCCTCGTTAACTTTTCTTCAAGAAAACGCAAGTCACGCATCTTTTGCACTAAGAAGAGGGGATAGTGTCAAGTAGATTATAGTTACAAACTGTACATGGGATGTCAACAAAAGTACACACCCCACCTCTGAAAATAAGAGCTGTTTTACGATGATTGGGTTAGTACTCGGAGTACTAACCAGTACTTACACGGCTGATTTTTTTATCAGCCGTCCGATCTGATGAGGAATTAAAATTGATTAAATTTATTATGTTAATTAAGAAAAGGGCATAATGGTCCAGGGAAAATATCTTTTCTTCAACCGATCACCTAAGGACCAGATCCACGTCTACTCGATCCAGTTGTCAATCCTTGTCCGAGCTATTCGTCGCCGTCGTGCTCCTGACCTTCTCCGTCCTCGACGTGGTCGGTGAGAGGAAAAAATTCATCGTCCTCGTTGTCCACCCAACCAACCCAGCCCCCCACCCCACGCCGTCACCGAAGAAGAAGAAGGCCGGATCTGCAGCGGCTAAATCGGCGTCGACGGCGGTGGGCGATCCCATCTCTTCCCGCATACCATCCTTAAGGAATGAATCCGGGTTGGCGTTATGCTCGAGGTTTCCATAGTGCATGCACTATAGTTTTTTTGTGTCATCATTTCATGCTAGGATAGTACTTCTTGGACGTTGATGATTGGTTTCCCTCATATGTGAAACGAACAAAAGTCTTTTGCATGCACTTGTCTTTGCCTATGAGCTATTTTCCACCTGCAACATTGATAAACACCAAGTGTGTATTTCATATGTCATATGCAGGAAGACATGGCGGATGTAAGTGATGAGTGTATGTTCGAGTATCAAAATGTTGTCAGCAAGATGTTTGATAGTGAGGTTGAAGGCTATGAATTCTACAACAAATATGCTTGAAAAAGGATTTAGTGTGAGGAGAAGCTACATTGAGTGGGATGGATCCAACAATTACGTAATTTTAAGGAAAGTTGTGTGCAGTCGTCAAGGGTTTCACGAAGAGAAACACATGAAAAGAAAGATGGAAGATAGAAAGAGGAGGCCACGAAGTTTAACTCATGTTGGGTATAACGCTAAATTGGTCATTGCGAGACAGGAGGAAACATGTCTGTGGTTTGTCAAGGATTTCATTGATGAGCACATCCATTCTCTAGCCCCATGGGATCTTTCTTGCCTGCTGCGTTTGCACAGACGAATAAGTGATGAGCAGAAAGCGGACATTGCGGACATGGAAAAATCTGAGATCCGCAAATACGGTATTATGGATATTTTGTGCATTCAATATGGTGGATTTGATAAGGTTGGATGCATAAAGAGGGACTTTATAATTTCTATCATGCTAATAAGTAGGAGATAATCAGTGCTGGTGATGCTAAAACGGTGATCATGCACATGATGGCGAGGCGTGAGCGAGATACGGATTTTTTTCTTCAGGTACTTGGTAGACGAGCTTGGCCATCTGAAGGGACTGTTCTAGGCTGATAGTCAATCGCGACTTGACTATGAGGCTTTGAGAGACGTCATTGTTTTTGATAGCACATACAGAACCAATAAGTACAATCTGCCATTCGTGCCGTTTGTCGGGTTGAATCACCACCGCAACACTGTTTTTTTTGGCCGCGGTATAATTTCTCATGAAACAAGCCAGGCATACGAGTGGATGTTGCGAACCTTTTCTGAATGCATGGCACAGAAACATCTGATATCTGTGATCACAGATGGTGACCTTGCAATGCAGCGAGCAATCGGGACGGTCTGGCCCGGCTCAAACCATAGACTATGTATATGGCACATTCAGCAGAACATTGTACGCCATCTACATGATGACGACGTAAAGGAGGAATTCAGATCTTTCATATATGATACTTCTTTCAGTGAAGAGCATGAGATAAAATGGATAGAATTCTTACAACGGAATAAAGTAACCGGTGAGGAGTCTTGGCTGCATCAGATGTATCAGATGAAAAAGTTTTGGTGTGCTCCATATCTTGCGGGGCGTTGTTTCCTAGGATTGAGCAGCAACCAGAGGAGTGAGAGCTTGAACTCTGTGCTACATACGCATCTTGAGGGTAAGATGTCGTTGTTTGAAATGCTAGAGCACTATGAGCATTGCCTTGTGTGATGACGGATTAACGAAGCTCTCCATGACGTCGAAGCCTTGTAGTCCCTTCCATTTACAGAGGAAAATGCTTCACCGCTTGAGAAACACGCTGCAACAGTTTTCACTCCTAGTGTGTTTAAGGTGGTCTTATGGAGCATAGATGCTGTCAGCAAATGTCAGGTCAAAGAGATACTAGATGGATCAGAAGTTTCCACCTATGTTGTGTCCAAGCAGCAAAGAATGGATAAAAAGTTTGGAGTGCGCATTGAGGAGCAAGGAGGTATTTTGTACAGGGTCAGTTGTTCTTGCCGTCAGCTGGAATGCGCAGGCACACCATGTTCCCACATTTTTTACATACTGGGGATTTTAAACCAAACAATTCTGCCCAGTTGTTGCGTTCCCACTAGGTGGACTATGAATGCAAAATGTGCATACGCACCGATCAGAAAAAACCAGATGTATGACTATTCGGCAAGCCTGCAGAGGTACCGTGAGTTGCGGAATTGTAATCACACTGCAAGTTTCAAGGCATGCCACTCTAATGAGGACTATCAGCGTCTAAAGATGCTTTTGGAAGCAGCACACCATGGCAAGAAATCAAGTATTGAACAAGCTGACAGCAAGGAGTCAACTAATGCTCAACATAATAGCATTAGGTTTGGCCCTTTGATGCCGCACTCGGAGAAACTTGATAAGGTTCTTGATCCCGTGCATGTGCCGGAACGAGGTGCACCGAAAAAAGGCTACAGGCAAAGCCAAAGAAGTCAAGATCATAGATTAACTATGGCTATTGCAAGAATCCAGGTCACAATCGACGTAAATGCGCTAAATTGTTAGAGGTAAGAAAAGAAAAGGCAGGTCACAATCGATTTATGTTTTGCATGGGTTTTACTCATTATTGATGTCCATGTGATTTATTCTATTCTTCTTTGTAGGATCTCGAAGCTGAACTCTAATGGCTACATAGAATATGAATCGACGATGAGCCAGACAAAGTCGTGTGCCATTTAGCTTTGTGTGACATGGTCTTTACATTCTATTTCATCGTGACAGTTATTTAGTGAAGTGTGGTTGTACTGCCATGTCACCTTATTAGTTTGACATCTTTCGTTTCAATTTTCTATGTGATCGTTTCATGTCCAACTTTAATAATGACAATGGAATAGGAATAAGGAGTTAAAAGCACCCCAAGTCGTACAACTTGCACAGAATGTGATGATTTAGTCCAAAAATTGTAAAAGTGCACCCCACAGTCCTACTCCCTCTGTCCAGGTGTATTGGGCATGTAAGAAAGAGCTCTTTGTTGTAGGTGGGAGTAGATTGGATGAGGGAAATATCAATCCGAGAAACAAGCCTATGATCACTTCCTTTCTCCTTTAAAACCGGGCCGAAAACAACAATAAATCCATAATAATCAGGTGGGAGAGTTAGGCTAACCGGTCCATTGCTTTGCATGCATGATTTTCACCCACCCCCCCCAACTAGCTCCACCCGGTCTACACTTTTCCACATCGCCGCCGCTGCCGTCAAGCTTGGTGCCGCCACCACCATTCCGCAACCATGGTTTCCTGGAACGATTTGGCAACCTCATCCTCGGACGGCGAATTAGTCACCAGTCTGGTAAGTCCTCTAAATCAGATGGCTAGGTTTAGGGTTCAGATGGGGGAATTGTTTCCTAAACTGCACTGGCACCATCTGTTTTAGGCACCTGCCACCATTAGCTGCTCTGAATGGAGTGGTCTTGCTACAGAACTTGGTGCTAGATGTGAGCACCAAGCAGTGTGTGAGAAGTTAGTGGCTTTTGAATCTGTGGATAGTGGCAAGAGGTTCCTAGGTTGTGGACAGAAGGTTAGTATCCAATATCAATGCCAGTGCAAGTGATGCAATGTTAATTTTATAGCCAGTGGTAATGATGCCATGTTAATTTTATCCTAAACTGTCAACTGCTATTTGTTTAAATCGGGAGGAAGGATCAAAATGCAACTATGTGCAGTGGGTTGATCCAGAGTGGCCTCCTCAACTAAAGATGGCCTTAGGAAACATTTGGGACTTGTATGAAGATGAGAACAAGCTGAGGCTGACGCAAAATGTTGTGAATGCTAAAGAAAACTTTAAGATCCTGAAACAGAAGGAAAAATGGAAAAAGATCTGAGGTTTTTCAAGGTGGATTTTGCTAAGATGGTTGCTGACAAGGAGCAAGCACTTGAACAGCTAGGGAGCACTCAGATTGCATTAACTGACCTAAAGGCAGAGCTGGAGAAGAAGAAGATTAGTGTCAAGTCTACCACTAATATTCACCAGGTTGTTAGAGCCAAGGTAGAGAAAGAGAGGGACTTGATGAAGCAAGAGAGGGACCAATTCATGGATCATAATGGTAAATTGGTGCAAGAGAGTGATAATTTGGTGTTGGAGAGGGATCAGTTAAAGCAAGAGAAGAAGAAACTGGAGTACGTGATTGGTGACCTCTTCAAACTTAAAGAGGACACCAAGTGCAAGATAATGAATATGAAGGAGATCCTTGATGAATTTCAGTGATGCATTGTTGTTGTATTGCTCACATAATTTGTACTAGCTTTAATTTCATGAACTTGAGGTGATTTCAGTAATATTTGTACTAGAGTATGTGTGAACTTGAAGGTCTCTCATCTTGTTTGTGTACTGAACTATTTCTGAAGTTTAAATGCTATATATGGTCTAGGAAACACACAAGAGCAGAAATTAGCAGCACATATATGCTATATATGGTGCAGGCAACACACAAGAGCAGTCATCAGCATCACATATATGGTATATATGGACCAGGCAACACACAAGACCAGACATCAACAACACATAGCAACTAGGCACGTCAACACAACAGCAAGGCACAACAACAAAGCAGCAAGTCAAGCAGCATGAGCAACACACTTAGATGTTTTAACACAAAATACTTAAGCCCTAATAACTTGTAGATAACTTATATGTTGAAATCTATAACTAATCAGCATACCTAACTGCTAATTTCTTCAGTCTTGCTAACTGCATCTTCAGATTTGTTGAATCTTCAGTTCTTCAGGTGCTTGAGACGCTCTGAGCGGCGCACCGGCCCTGCAACAGGCTTCTCCACTGCTTTCTTCCTCTTCTGCTTGTCATCCACCACAGGCTTCTCCTCTTGAACCTCCATCTTGATGATGTTGGGCACGTCTGGCAATGCCTCCACATCAATTGGGAGCTCTGGGCCACCCTCCTGCTCGACAACGGGCGCAAACATCATCACCTCCTGCTCCTGCTCGACGACGGGCGCAAACATCATCACCTCCTGCTCCTGCTCGACGACGGGCGCAAACATCATCAGCTCCTCCTCGTCGTCCACCACAGGCTGCTCCTCCTGAAGCTCCAGCTTGATGTTTTTAGGCACGTCTGGCAGTGCCTCCACACCGATTGGGAGCTTTGGGCCTCCCTCCTGCTCGACGACGGGTGCACACATCATCACCTCCTGCTCGTCATCGGAGACGACAACAACCTCATGCTCCTCCTGCTCCTCTTGTTCAGAGGACTCACCCTCGTCAGAAGAGGATGAGTGAACATCGGAGTTGTCATTGTGGTAGAGCATCTCCGGCTGGAATCTATCCTAGTAGGCAGCGTTGACGGGCGCAGGGACGACAAGGTCGATTTCCTGGATGCGCTCCGCCCTGGATTGAACGCGGTTCATGTCCGGCTGCGGTAGAGCGGCCGAATGATACATCCACCAATGGGCCCGCTGGTTGGGATAGTCAGAGTACGTCTCCCGCATTGCGAACCGCATGATGAGCGCAGGAGGCAGGCCGAGGCCGTCGGGGAATGCGCGCGCCTTCTCGTCGTCGGTCATCACCTTCACCAGACCGCGTGCATGGTTCCGCATCATCTGGACGCTTGGGAACCATCGCGTGATCTCCTTCTGCTTGGCGCGGGCGGCGTGGTCGTCTCTAGACAGATCTTCGACAGCCCTCTGCCATCCGAGGGTGTCGTCCATGGCGTCAGCGACGGCGTTGAGCTCGACGCGGGTTTTTCGCACAGCAGTGGGCGGTGGGAGAGAGGAGTGGGAAGCGAGGAGGCCGAGGCGTCGCGACTGCGGTTGTAATGATGACAGTGCTGGTGGAGCATTGGGTGCAGTCTTAAAGCGGTCAGGAATATAACGACAGCTTTATGTTGTATCACATTGGCATTGCACTCACTATTCTTCCCAACTTGTTTAGATGCAAGGCCATGTCACAAACAACTCATAAACAACTCTATGGTTGATCATAAAACAAATGCATAATTCTCGCTACATTATTGTTGAAAGAAATGTCTCATTGATAAATTGTACCATAATTGCGAACATAGTGTGAAAAAGAAAATATCTTTGTTTGAAACAAAATAATCCTGGTTTGAAGCTTAAGCTGGTTGATAAACCATTTTGCCTACTATATATGGTCTTCTCCGCTGCCAAAATCCAGTGACCTCTTGCGTTTGGATGTTGGAGATTGCGTCGGGCTTGGCGACGACCCATATTCTTCAATCTTTTTCTGCTTAACATCAATGTAACCATACAACTGAAGTCGTTCTTGTTCTTTCTCCGCCAAGTCTCTAGCAAGGTACTCCAATTCTTGGATCCTCACTTCTTGTAAAAAACCATAGGAATGGTATTAGTAACAACTCAAAAATGATGTATCCATAAACTACATGCATGTAACATGTCCAATTTCAACCTCTGGATCAAAGTCATCCTCTGGATAACGACCCGTAGTTCTATTGTACACAATGTACAAGTGACATGTCTTGCTGCCATTCTAATCAGAAAGCATTTTTGCTACATCATCTGGTCCTGTAATCAAGATCATTCCTTCTGGTAGCTTCCACGCAGATCCGGGTAAGAAGTAGTACAGTTCTGCTCCCATTTTGCAACCAAAAGAAGTTCTCATTTCTCTCATAATGAGATCGTATGTCACTTTGCCGGGTTCATTAAGTCTGACTTCTGCTGGTCGGCACTCAAAGTATGATCTCGGGACATGTGACATCTCATCATCCCTATGAACTAAAAATTCCATGACCAGCACATGTTATCTCACATCAAAGTTAATACATTCAATGAGTAAAGGGGCAAACAATTTTTTTAATGTGCATTGCAACATTGCGGCGTTGTTACCTCCTTTTGTGGAATGTATCCTTCATGTGGAGCGACTGGGGATTGTGCCATCTCAGACCTTGTCACCTTGTTATGTGGAATGTATCCTTCATGTGGAGTGTTTGGGTACTGTGCCATCTCAGGTTTCTTATCCTGCATATGGAACGTCGATAGTGGGTTTACACACAAGTTTTAAAAGGTCATACCATATCTTGGGTATGTCATCGTTGCGAGGTACTTACAAGGGGAGAACTCAAGATATGTTGTTCAGGTGCAGTGATGTGGCATTGAATGGGTGACTCTAGCACATGTTCTCGAGTGAATGGGGATTTTGCCGTCTCATGAAGCTTACCCTACATATAATCGCTGACATAAGGTTAGCCACAAATTGAAGATGTTTGTATCATAAAATATCTAGGTCCTTAATATGTACAATTGGTGGGAGAAACTTACAGGGGGAGAATAATTGAAGACATGTTGTAGGGGTGGATTACCATGGCATTGAAGTTGTGGTCGTAAGATCGTACGGTCTTCTAACATCTGTCCTTCCAAGCGGACCTTCTCCAGCATGGCCTTATAATCCATGTCCGATCGCTCCTGTAGCATCTTACTGTCCATATCCGCACGTGCCTGCAACAAACTGGCATCCATCCTGACTCGCTCTGTCTGTATAATACTGTCTATAAGCTTCCGATCTTTTTGCAATGCTTGATGCATTTCCTTGTAGCCAAGAAAAAACTTATTTTCCATGTCCTCATGGTACCGCTTACACTTTTCATCAATCTCATCACGCATCTTCCCCATCTTGCAGGATAACTCCTCACGCTCCTCCTTTATCATCCTATCCGCGTATGAACGTTCTTGTTTCAGTTTCTTATCTACCTCAGCGCGATCCTTTTGCACCTTCAAGTCGATATCCCGACGCGCTTCAAGCAAAGACTTGTCGTACTCCGCACAGTTGTTATGAGCCTCTGACACCATGGTCCCTACAGCAACAGATATACCCATAGTATGAAATGTGAGACAAACTCACTGCTCATTTTCATGCAAACCTCATCTAATTAATTCCTACGATCAACTACTAGAAACTATCAATGAAAAAACTCTTGCATGACACCAGAACTACTCAACTATGGAAAAGGCTGGATTTTCTAATCTCTTCCGAAATGACTTATTGGTCGAATCAATGGAAACAATAATCAACACTGCAAGAGAAGATGGGAGGAGCCGAGGAGGAGACCTTTTTAATATGGCGTCGGCGTGGTCGACTTGGCGATCGCCTGATCCCGGCGATGGCTACGTGAGGAGAAACAAAGTAGATGCAGATGGTTAAGATAGGGTAGATATGCGGTAGAATGGGAAGGTATATATCTGTGATTGTAGGGTTAATTAGTTATTTCGAAGTAATGCGCTTGGATGCACAATCTTTTGCGGGCTTCCAAAACTTGTCCAGTGACCGCGGGACCAACCACATATCACACTAGCCGGGGCCAACTTAACATACGCTTGTTGCCTCGTTTATCACGGAAAAGATAATTACGAGATTTGTTCGGTGCAAGTACTCGCTATTTTTTTAGGAATAGCGGCTAATTGGTTTGATGCATGCCAAACGTTATGTTTAGATTGCTTTCATACCATTGTTAGTTGTTACACGCCAAGTTTGAACCATGTTCAACAATTCTTAGTTGTTACATGCAAGCCAAACCCTAAACCCCTGAAACCCTAAACCCCTAAAGCCTAATAACCATAAACCCCTAAACCCTAAACCCTAAACCATCTTCAGGGTGACAAGTCTAGTCCATGTTATGGCTATTTGCCAAGTTGAACCATCTTCAACAAATGTTGTATGTTTCGTCACATGCAACATTTGTATGCTCATCAGTACATGTATACTCCAACTTTGAACCATTTTCAATAATTTTTGCAAGTTTTGTCACGTATGACTTTTTTGTCATATGTGAGGATCTCTAACACGCACATTTCCGGGCTAGTCTGCCAACACCCCGAAAGCACATAGCTGGTTTGCTCGCCTGTATGAAACCAACCCAACATCGATCCGGTCAAGTGGATGGATGCATGCTATGTGGCACGAGGTTTGTCTGCTGAGCCAGTGAACGGACCGGATCAATGCTACCGGAGGGAATCCATTGTAGACCAACGCTCCACCGATGTCCGGTGTGTGTGCTAGGTTCACTGTAAGACAAACATAGTTCCGTATCATGTGTGCAAATTTTTAGGTCATTTGGAGGAGGTCAAAAAATGACCTCATTTCGGACGGACCGTTTGGTCACCTAAGCCAGTTTTTGTAGCAAGGTCATTTTTCCCACCACCTCCAAATGACCTCAATTTTTGTAGGCATGATATCCCTGATATAAATAGAAAGAATCTGATAGATTTCCTTTTTTTAATAATTTTTTACCATTTATAGTGGCTCGGTGAAGCCATGTGTTTCGAACTGGCATTGGCAGGGCAAACAAATTTTATAAAAAATCAAAAAATTATGAAACCTTGGAAACCTATTTATATTTGAGTAGGAGATCATGTGTGCAAATTTTTAGGTCATTCGGAGGAGGTCAAAAAAATGACCTCATTTCGGACGGACCGTTTGGTCTCACCTAAGCCAGTTTTTGTAGCAAGGGCATTTGCCAATTCTGTCGCACATTAAAAAATTGGGACGAAGGCGGGCTTTTTTTTAGAGTTGCCAAGTGCGCTCCACCTTCACCTCTCTCTCCTGAAAAACTTGAATGCCCCCAAATCTCGCTCCCGCCTGCAGCGTTAGATCGCCTCTGCCTATATGTCCACCCACGTTTCTGCCACTGGGCGCAGATCTCGCCGCTGCCCCAACGCCTAAATTGTTGCCTGTCAGGGGAGGGGGCATTGGTGGTGTGCTCCGTTTAGGAGATGTGGACGCCATGCACGTACTGGTCGCCGCCGATCCACAGCCGGAGCTGGTCCAAGACATCACCAACGACGGTGAATCGGTTAGTGTCATCAGAGATTAACCATAGAATTTGCCATCTCGTGGTTAACCCTATAAAATGCTCTCTTGTTATTCTTCATTGTTCCTAAAATCTATCCAACCGCTTGATTTTTAGATTAATCATACACTTATCAGTCTATCTTTCATTGTTTGCAAAATGAAATGAATAGATCATTTGTATTCTCTTATATTATGTCTGTCTTTCGTATAACCAAAGTTTCATGGAACCAATGCAAAGAAAAAACAACCCATTTTATTGCTGGCTTTGATATAATGTTGAATTCGTTGACATGAGATTTTTTGTTCTTCTAATAGCCATTGCATATTCGGAACAATGGAAACGCTACCTACACGTGAGGGAAACTTGTTTGAAGAAAATGTACAAGTGCCTCATGGACGCAAAGATTGTGTACCGGCGTAATGGGCGCTATAAATGCCCATTCTGTAGGAAAGCAAACTGCCATTCAAAAACCCAAGCAATTGCAGCTTACAGAAAGAGGTGGCGTCTTAAGGCAAAACCTGCTAAGTTGGCTAAATTATTGAGTAGGGTGAAGACCTAAAAGCATGGATTGTTTCCATTGCACCCTGCATCACTTGGTTCTTAGTTTGGTATGCGACGTGGTATATTAATGTGGCCACTTATTTTAATCTAAATCTATGTGATTCGATGTACTTGTGTATTGTTTGTCATTCAGTTCATCTTTTTGGTATCTTAATGTCACCCATCATGAAACACATAAGAGTGATTGTGATCAAATACATAATTTACATACATAACAAGTTTTGATCATCAAATACATAACTTAATATGGTCCCATAGCATATAACAAGTTCCGTTAATAAAAGGCGTAAAACTGAAGAATCTTCTAATCTTCAGGTCCATCATCTTCCGCAATGCATCCATGCTCCCACCTTTAGCATATAAAAAATGGAAAATTTTCGACGCAATACATATATAGAATGTCATTTGGATAGACAGTTTCACAAATACATATAAAGGAGAGTAGATTTTCTACACCCAAGCTCTATGCACCCACTGTGCACCCACGCAAAAAACATAGCAAACTATTTCAAAAGTTTCAGATTCTTTTGAAATGTTTTGCTATGTTTTATTGGGTAGGTGCACAGAAGGTGGGTGCAAACCACCGTGGGTGCATCGAGCTGGGTGTACAGAAACTACTCTCATAAAAAGGACAATGGATTTGGATAGACAATCTCATAAAATATGATGAATGCAAGTATCATCTAGCCCACAGAAAACGGATCAAACTTCATATAATGCTCCTACTGATATAATGTACAGGTTAAATGATGTGTTCATTTGATAATGTGCATACGAGTGTGTTTCAAATCTCATAATATGGTAATTTCAAATCACACGGTAATCTGTCACAAACACACACACATTCAAATTTGAATACCAAGTTGAGAAAACTATGTGTTGAATTAATACGAATTTGGTAGCTTGCAAAATTATTGCTGCAATTTAGGAAGTAATTGAAAACAGGGGTTCATATGACCAGCACAATTATAATGCTCAATTGAAAACAATAAAAGGACATCCAAGAGGAAGTAAACATGGAGCAGAGGGATCAACCATCCAAGAGGAAGTTAACACCATGCCAACTTTCAACCTTTTCAGAGTTCATTTGTAGTGCTTTTCAATTTCAGGGTCATAATTAGCTCAAAAAATCATTAAATGCATGAAAAATACCAAATGAAGTCAGAAAGGGTTGAAAATTGATGATGTGGCTTTGAATGGTGCATTTTGAACACATGAAAAGCTTGGAGTTCAAATAAGTTAAAGAAAATGAAATGCCTTTTGTAACCGATGAGTTTCCGTCCGAAACCCCGATGCTTCGAAAGAGACTGTCCATTTTGTACATGAAGTGCATCCAGCTTTTGTCGTAACCCTCTCAACTTTTTAGCACATGCTATGTGGGTGAAATGTTGATAACATGCCAACTTTCAACCTTTTCAGAGTTCATTTGTAGTGCTTTTAAATTTTAGGGTCATAATTAGGTCAAAAAAGTCATTAAATGCATGAAAAATACCAAATGAAATCAGAAAAGGTTGAAAGTGGATGGTGTGGCTTTGAATGGTGCATTTTGAACACACGAAAAGCCTTGCATTTAAATAAATTACAGAAAATGAAATGCCTTTTGTAACCGACGAGTATCCGTCCGAAGCCCCCATACTTCGAAAGAGACTGTCCGTTTTGTACAGGAAGTGCATCCAACTTTTGTCGTAACCCTCTCAACTTTTTAGAACATGCTATGTGGGTGAAATATTAAAACCGTGGCAACTTTCAACCTTTTCAGAGTTCATTTGTAGTGCTTTTCGATTTCAGGGTCATAATTAGCTCAAAAAAATCATTAAATGCATGAAAAATACCAAATGAAGTAAGAAAGGGTTGAAAATTGATGACGTGGCTTTTAATGGTGCATTTTGAACACACGAAAAGCCTGGAGTTCAAATAAGTTAAAGAAAATGAAATGCCTTTTGTAACCGATGAGTTTCCGTTCGAAACCCCGATGCTTCGATAGAGAGTCCGTTTTGTACACGAAGTGCATCCAGTTTTTGACGTAACCCTCTCAACTTTTTAGCACATGCTATGTGGGTGAAATGTTGATACCATGCCAACTTTAAACCTTTTGAGAGTTCATTTGTAGTGCTTTCCAATTTTAGGGTCATAATTAGCTTAAAAAATCATTAAATGCATGAAAAATACCAAATGAAGTCAGAAAGGGTTGAAAATTGATGATATGCCTTTTAGTGGTGCATTTTGAACACACGAAAATCCTGGAGTTCAAATAAGTTAAAGAAAATGAAATGCCTTTTGTAACCGAGGAGTTTCCGTCCGAAACCCCGATACTTCGAAAGAGACTGCCCGTTTTGTACACGAAGTGCATCCAGCTTTTCTGGTAACCCTCTGAAATTTTTGGCACATGCTATGTGGGGGAAATGTTGATACCATGCCAACTTTCAACCGTTTCAGAGTTCATTTGTAGTGCCTTTTAATTTCAGGGTCATAATTAGCTCAAAAAAATCATTAAATGCATGAAAAATACCAAATGAAGTCAGAAAGGGTTGAAACTTGATGATGTGGCTTTGAATGGTGCATTTTGAACACATGAAAAGCCAGGAGTTCAAATAAGTTAAAGAAAATGAAATGCCTTTTGTAACCGATGAGTTTTCGTCCGAAACCCCGATACTTCGAAAGAGATTGTCCGTTTTGTACACGAAGTGCATCCAGCTTTTGCCGTAACCCTCTCAACTTTTTAGCACATTCTATGTGGGTGAAATTTTGCTACCATGCCAACTTTTCAACCTTTTCAGGGTTCATTTGTAGTGCTTTTCAATTTCAGGGTCATAATTAGCTCAAAAAAAATCATTAAATGCATGAAAATACCAAATGAAGTCAGAAAGGGTTGAAAATTGATGATGTGGCTTTTAATGGTGCATTTTGAACACACGAAAATCCTGGAGTTCAAATAAGTTAAAGAAAATGAATGCCTTTTGTAACCGATGAGTTTCCGTCCGAAACACCGATACTTCGAAAGAGACTATCCGTTTTGTACACGAAGTGCATCCAGCTTTTGCCGTGACCCTCTCAACTTTTTAGCACATGCTATGTGGATGAAATGTTGATACCATGCCAACTTTCAACCTTTTCAGACTTCATTTGTAGTGCTTTTCAATTTCTGGGTCATAATTAGCTCAAAAAATCATTAAATGCATGAAAAATACCAAATGAAGTCATAAAAGGTTGAAAATGGATGATGTGGCTTTGAATGGTGCATTTTGAACACACGAAAAGCCTTGCGTTTAAATAAGTTAAAGAAAATGAAATGCCTTTTGTAACCGATGAGTTTCCGTCCGAAGCCCCCATACTTCGAAAGAGACTATCCGTTTTGTACACGAAGTGCATCCAGCTTTTGGCGTAACCCTCTCAACTTTTTAGCATATGGTATGTGGGTGAAATATTGAAACCGTGGCAACTTTCAAACTTTTCAAAGTTCATTTGTAGTGCTTTTCAATTTCAGGGTGATAATTAGCTCAAAAAATCATTAAATGCATGAAAAATACCAAATGAAGTAAGAAATGGTCGAAAATTGATGATGTGGATTTTAATGGTGCAGTTTGAACACACGAAAAGCCTGGAGTTCAAATAAGTTAAAGAAAATGAAATGCCTTTTGTAACCGACGAGTTTCCGTCAAAAACCCCGATGCTTCGAAAGAGACTGTCCGTTTTGTACACGAAGTGCATCCAGCTTTTGACGTAACCCTCTCAACTTTTTAGCACATGCTATGAGGGTGAAATTTTGATACCATGCCAACTTTCAACCTTTTCAGACTTCATTTGTAGTGCTTTTCAATTCCAGGGTCATAATAACCTCAAAAAATCATTAAATGAATGAAAAATAACTAATGAAGTCAGAAAGGGTTGAAAATTGATGATATGGCTTTGAATTGTGCATTTTGAACGCACGAAAAGCCTGGAGTTCAAATAAGTTAAAGAAAATGAAATGCCTTTTGTAACCGATGAGTTTCTGTCCGAAACCCCGATGCTTCGAAAGAGACTGTCCGTTTTGTACACGGAGTGCATCCAGCTTTTTCCGTAACCCTCTCAACTTTTTAGCACATGCTATGTGGGTCAAATGTTGATATCATGCAAACTTTCAACCTTTTCAGAGTTCATTTGTAGTGCTTTTCAATTTCAGGGTCATAATTAGCTCAAAAAATCATTGAATGCATGAAAAATACCAAATGAAGTCAGAAAGGGTTGAAAATTGATGATGTGGCTTTGAATGGTGCATTTTGAACACACGAAAAGCCTGGAGTTCAAAGAAGTTAAACAAAATGAATGCCTTTTGTAACCGATGAGTTTCCGTCCGAAACCCCGGTACATCAAAAGAGACTATCCGTTTTGTACACGAAGTGCATCCAGCTTTTGACGTAACCCTCTCAACTTTTTAGCAAATGATATGTGGGTGAAATGTTGATACCATGCCAACTTTCAATATTTTCAGACTTCATTTGTAGTGCTTTGAAAATTTAGGGTCATAATTAGGTCAAAAAAATCATTAAATGCATGGACAATACCAAATGAAGTCAGAAAAGGATAAAAATGGATGATGTGGCTTTGAATGGTGCATTTTGAACACACGGAAAGCCTTGAGTTTAAATAAGTTAAAGAAAATGAATTGCCTTTTGTAACCGATGAGTTTCCATCCGAAGCCCCCGTACTTTGAAAGAGACTATCCGTTTTGTACACGAAGTGCATCGAGCTTTTGTCGTAACCCTCTCAACTTTTTAGCACATGCTATGTGGGTGAAATTTTGAAACTGTGGCAACGTTCAACCTTGTCAGAGTTCATTTGTAGTGCTTCTCAATTTCAGGGTTATAATTAGCTCAAAAAAATCATTAAATGCATGAAAAATACGAAATGAAGTCAGAAAGGGTTGAAAATTGATGATGTGGATTTTAATGGTGCATTTTGAACACACGAAAAGCCTAGAGTTCAAATAAGTTAAAGAAAATGAAATGCCTTCTGTAAGCAACGAGTTTCCGTCAAAAACCCGATGCTTCGAAAGGGACTGTCCGTTTTGTACACGAAGTGCATCCAGCTTTAGACGTGACCCTCTCAACTTTTTAGCACATGCTATGAGGGTGAAATGTTGATACCATGCCAAGTTTCAAACTTTTCAGACTTCATTTGTAGTGCTTTTTAATTTCAGGGTCATAATTAGCTCAAAAAATCATTAAATGCATGAAAAATAACAAATGAAGTCAGAAAGGGTTGAAAATTGATGATGCGGCTTTTAATGGTGCATTTTGAACACACGAAAAGCCTGGAGTTCAAATAAGTTAAAGAAAATGAAATGCCTTTTGTAACCGACGAGTTTCTGTTCGAAACCCCGATGCTTCGAAAGAGACTATCCGTTTTGTACACGAAGTGCATCCAACTTTTGACGTAACCCTCTCAACTTTTTAGCACATGCTATGTGGGTGAAATGTTGATACCATGCCAACTTTAAACCTTTTGAGAGTTCATTTGTAGTGCTTTTCAATTTTAGGGTCATAATTAGCTCAAAAAATCATTAAATGCATGAAAAATACCAAATGAAGTTAGAGAGGGTTGAAAATTGATGATATGGCTTTTAATGGTGCATTTTGAACACATGAAAATCCTGGAGTTCAAATAAGTTAAAGAAAATGAAATGCCTTTTGTAACCGATGAGTTTCCGTCCGAAACCCCGATACTTCGAAAGAGACTGCCCTTTTGTACACGAAGTGCATCCAGCTTTTGCCGTAACCCTCTCAAATTTTTAGCACATGCTATGTGGGAGAAATGTTGATACAATGCCAAGTTTCAACCATTTCAGAGTTCATTTGTAGTGCTTTTCAATTTCAGGGTCATAATTAGCTCAAAAAAAATTATTAAATGCATGAAAAATACCAAATGAAGTCAGAAAGGGTTGAAAATTGATGATGTGGCTTTGAATGGTGCATTTTGAACACACGAAAAACCTGGAGTTCAAATAAGTTAAAGAAAATGAAATGCCTTTTGTAACCGATGAGTTTCCATCCGAAACCCCGATACTTCGAAAGAGATTGTCCGTTTTGTACACCAAGTGCATCCAGCTTTTGCTGTAACCCTCTCAACTTTTAAGCACATGCTATGTGGGTGAAATATTTATACCATGCCAACTTTCAACCTTTTCAGAGTTCATTTGTAGTGCTTTTCAATTTCAGGGTCAGAATTAGCTCAAAAAAAGCATTAAATGCATGAAAAATACCAAATCAAGTCAGAAAAGGTTGGAAATTGATGATGTGGCTTTTAATGGTGCATTTGGAACACACGAAAATCCTGGAGTTCAAATAATTTAAAGAAAATGAATGCCTTTTGTAACCGATGAGTTTCCGTCCGAAACACCGATACTTCGAAAGAGACTATCCGTTTTGTACACGAAGTGCATCCAGCTTTTGCCGTGACCCTCTTAACTTTTTAGCACATGCTATGTGGATGAAATGTTGATACCATGCCAACTTTCAACCTTTTCAGACTTCATTTGTAGTGCTTTTCAATTTCTGGGTCATAATTAGCTCAAAAAATCATTAAATGCATGAAAAATACCAAATGAAGTCATAAAAGGTTGAAAATGGATGATGTGGCTTTGAATGGTGCATTTTGAACACACGAAAAGCCTTGCGTTTAAATAAGTTAAAGAAAATGAAATGCCTTTTGTAACCGATGAGTTTCCGTCCGAAGCCCCCATACTTCGAAAGAGACTATCCGTTTTGTACACGAAGTGCATCCAGCTTTTGGCGTAACCCTCTCAACTTTTTAGCATATGGTATGTGGGTGAAATATTGAAACCGTGGCAACTTTCAAACTCTTCAAAGTTCATTTGTAGTGCTTTTCAATTTCAGGGTCATAATTAGCTCAAAAAATCATTAAATGCATGAAAAATACCAAATGAAGTAAGAAATGGTCGAAAATTGATGATGTGGATTTTAGTGGTGCAGTTTGAACACACGAAAAGCCTGGAGTTCAAATAAGTTAAAGAAAATGAAATGCCTTTTGTAACCGACGAGTTTCCATCAAAAACCCCGATGCTTCGAAAGAGACTGTCCGTTTTGTACACGAAGTGCATCCAGCTTTTGACGTAACCCTCTCAACTTTTTAGCACATGCTATGAGGGTGAAATTTTGATACCATGCCAACTTTCAACCTTTTCAGACTTCATTTGTAGTGCTTTTCAATTCCAGGGTCATAATAACCTCAAAAAATCATTAAATGAATGAAAAATAACTAATGAAGTCAGAAAGGGTTGAAAATTGATGATATGGCTTTGAATTGTGCATTTTGAACGCACGAAAAGCCTGGAGTTCAAATAAGTTAAAGAAAATGAAATGCCTTTTGTAACCGATGAGTTTCTGTCCGAAACCCCGATGCTTCGAAAGAGACTGTCCGTTTTGTACACGGAGTGCATCCAGCTTTTTCCGTAACCCTCTCAACTTTTTAGCACATGCTATGTGGGTCAAATGTTGATATCATGCAAACTTTCAACCTTTTCAGAGTTCATTTGTAGTGCTTTTCAATTTCAGGGTCATAATTAGCTCAAAAAATCATTGAATGCATGAAAAATACCAAATGAAGTCAGAAAGGGTTGAAAATTGATGATGTGGCTTTGAATGGTGCATTTTGAACACACGAAAAGCCTGGAGTTCAAATAAGTTAAACAAAATGAATGCCTTTTGTAACCGATGAGTTTCCGTCCGAAACCCCGATACATCAAAAGAGACTATCCGTTTTGTACACGAAGTGCATCCAGCTTTTGACGTAACCCTCTCAACTTTTTAGCAAATGATATGTGGGTGAAATGTTGATACCATGCCAACTTTCAATATTTTCAGACTTCATTTGTAGTGCTTTGAAAATTTAGGGTCATAATTAGGTCAAAAAAATCATTAAATGCATGGACAATAACAAATGAAGTCAGAAAAGGATAAAAATGGATGATGTGGCTTTGAATGGTGCATTTTGAACACACGGAAAGCCTTGAGTTTAAATAAGTTAAAGAAAATGAATTGCCTTTTGTAACCGATGAGTTTCCATCCGAAGCCCCCGTACTTTGAAAGAGACTATCCGTTTTGTACACGAAGTGCATCGAGCTTTTGTCGTAACCCTCTCAACTTTTTAGCACATGCTATGTGGGTGAAATTTTGAAACTGTGGCAACGTTCAACCTTTTCAGAGTTCATTTGTAGTGCTTCTCAATTTCAGGGTTATAATTAGCTCAAAAAAATCATTAAATGCATGAAAAATACGAAATGAAGTCAGAAAGGGTTGAAAATTGATGATGTGGATTTTAATGGTGCATTTTGAACACACGAAAAGCCTAGAGTTCAAATAAGTTAAAGAAAATGAAATGCCTTCTGTAAGCAACGAGTTTCCGTCAAAAACCCGATGCTTCGAAAGGGACTGTCCGTTTTGTACACGAAGTGCATCCAGCTTTAAACGTGACCCTCTCAACTTTTTAGCACATGCTATGAGGGTGAAATGTTGATACCATGCCAAGTTACAACGTTTTCAGACTTCATTTGTAGTGCTTTTTAATTTCAGGGTCATAATTAGCTCAAAAAATCATTAAATGCATGAAAAATAACAAATGAAGTCAGAAAGGGTTGAAAATTGATGATGCGGCTTTTAATGGTGCATTTTGAACACACGAAAAGCCTGGAGTTCAAATAAGTTAAAGAAAATGAAATGCCTTTTGTAACCGACGAGTTTCCGTTCGAAACCCCGATGCTTCGAAAGAGACTATCCGTTTTGTACACGAAGTGCATCCAGCTTTTGACGTAACCCTCTCAACTTTTTAGCACATGCTATGTGGGTGAAATGTTGATACCATGCCAACTTTAAACCTTTTGAGAGTTCATTTGTAGTGCTTTTCAATTTTAGGGTCATAATTAGCTCAAAAAATCATTAAATGCATGAAAAATACCAAATGAAGTTAGAGAGGGTTGAAAATTGATGATATGGCTTTTAATGGTGCATTTTGAACACATGAAAATCCTGGAGTTCAAATAAGTTAAAGAAAATGAAATGCCTTTTGTAACCGATGAGTTTCCGTCCGAAACCCCGATACTTCGAAAGAGACTGCCCTTTTGTACACGAAGTGCATCCAGCTTTTGCCGTAACCCTCTCAAATTTTTAGCACATGCTATGTGGGAGAAATGTTGATACAATGCCAAGTTTCAACCATTTCAGAGTTCATTTGTAGTGCTTTTCAATTTCAGGGTCATAATTAGCTCAAAAAAAATTATTAAATGCATGAAAAATACCAAATGAAGTCAGAAAGGGTTGAAAATTGATGATGTGGCTTTGAATGGTGCATTTTGAACACACGAAAAGCCTGGAGTTCAAATAAGTTAAAGAAAATGAAATGCCTTTTGTAACCGATGAGTTTCCATCCGAAACCCCGATACTTCGAAAGAGATTGTCTGTTTTGTACACCAAGTGCATCCAGCTTTTGCTGTAACCCTCTCAACTTTTAAGCACATGCTATGTGGGTGAAATATTTATACCATGCCAACTTTCAACCTTTTCAGAGTTCATTTGTAGTGCTTTTCAATTTCAGGGTCAGAATTAGCTCAAAAAAAGCATTAAATGCATGAAAAATACCAAATCAAGTCAGAAAAGGCTGGAAATTGATGATGTGGCTTTTAATGGTGCATTTGGAACACACGAAAATCCTGGAGTTCAAATAATTTAAAGAAAATGAATGCCTTTTGTAACCGATGAGTTTCCGTCCGAAACACCGATACTTCGAAAGAGACTATCCGTTTTGTACACGAAGTGCATCCAGCTTTTGCCGTGACCCTCTCAACTTTTTAGCACATGCTATGTGGCTGAAATGTTGATACCATGCCAACTATCAACCTTTTCAGACTTCATTTGTAGTGCTTTTCAATTTCAGGGTCATAATTAGCTCAAAAAATCATCAAATGCATGAAAAATGACATATGAAGTCAGAAAGGGTTGAAAATTGATGATGTGGCTTTTAATGGTGAATTTCGAACACACGAAAAGACTAGAGTTCAAATAAGTTAAATAAAATGAAATGCCTTTTGTAACCGATGAGTTTCCGTCCGAAACCCCGATGCTTCGAAAGAGACTGTCCTTTTTGTACATGAAGTGCATCCAGCTTTTGTCGTAACCCTCTCAACTTTTTAGCACATACTATGTGGGTGAAATGCTGATACCATGCCAACTTTCAACCTTTTCAGAGTTCATTTGTAGTGCTTTTAAAATTCAGGGTCATAATTAGCTCAAAAAAATCATTAAATGCATGAAAAATACCAAATGAAGTCAGAAAGGCTTGAAAATTGATGATGTGGCTTTGAATGGTGCATTTTGAACACATGAAAATCTTGGAGTTCAAATAAGTTAAAGTAAATGAATGCCTTTTGTAACCGATGAGTTTCCGTCCGAAACCCCGATACTTCGAAAGAGACTATCCGTTTTGTACACGAAGTGCATCCAGCTTTTGCCGTAACCCTCTCAACTTTTTAGCACATGCCATGTGGGTGAAATGTTGATACCATGCCAACTTTCAACCTTTTCAGACTTCATTAGTAGTGATTTTCAATTTCAGGGTCATAAGTACCTCAAAAAATCATTAAATGCATGAAAAATAACAAATGAAGTCAGAAAGGGTTGAAAATTGATGATGTGGCTTTCAATGGTAAATTTTGAGCACACGAAAAGCCTAGAGTTCCAATAAGTTAAAGAAAATGAAATGCCTTTTGTAACCGATGAGTTTCCGTCCGAAACCCCGATACTTCGAAAGAGATTGTCCGTTTTGTACACCAAGTGCATCCAGCTTTTGCTGTAACCCTCTCAACTTTTAAGCACATGCTATGTGGGTGAAATATTTATACCATGCCAACTTTCAACCTTTTCAGAGTTCATTTGTAGTGCTTTTCAATTTCAGGGTCAGAATTAGCTCAAAAAAAGCATTAAATGCATGAAAAATACCAAATCAAGTCAGAAAAGGTTGGAAATTGATGATGTGGCTTTTAATGGTGCATTTGGAACACACGAAAATCCTGGAGTTCAAATAATTTAAAGAAAATGAATGCCTTTTGTAACCGATGAGTTTCCGTCTGAAACACCGATACTTCGAAAGAGACTATCCGTTTTGTACACGAAGTGCATCCAGCTTTTGACGTAACCCTCTCAACTTTTTAGCACATGCTATGTGGGTGAAATGTTGATACCATGCCAACTTTAAACCTTTTGAGAGTTCATTTGTAGTGCTTTTCAATTTTAGGGTCATAATTAGCTCAAAAAATCATTAAATGCATGAAAAATACCAAATGAAGTTAGAGAGGGTTGAAAATTGATGATATGGCTTTTAATGGTGCATTTTGAACACATGAAAATCCTGGAGTTCAAATAAGTTAAAGAAAATGAAATGCCTTTTGTAACCGATGAGTTTCCGTCCGAAACCCCGATACTTCGAAAGAGACTGCCCTTTTGTACACGAAGTGCATCCAGCTTTTGCCGTAACCCTCTCAAATTTTTAGCACATGCTATGTGGGAGAAATGTTGATACAATGCCAAGTTTCAACCATTTCAGAGTTCATTTGTAGTGCTTTTCAATTTCAGGGTCATAATTAGCTCAAAAAAAATTATTAAATGCATGAAAAATACCAAATGAAGTCAGAAAGGGTTGAAAATTGATGATGTGGCTTTGAATGGTGCATTTTGAACACACGAAAAGCCTGGAGTTCAAATAAGTTAAAGAAAATGAAATGCCTTTTGTAACCGATGAGTTTCCATCCGAAACCCCGATACTTCGAAAGAGATTGTCCGTTTTGTACACCAAGTGCATCCAGCTTTTGCTGTAACCCTCTCAACTTTTAAGCACATGCTATGTGGGTGAAATATTTATACCATGCCAACTTTCAACCTTTTCAGAGTTCATTTGTAGTGCTTTTCAATTTCAGGGTCAGAATTAGCTCAAAAAAAGCATTAAATGCATGAAAAATACCAAATCAAGTCAGAAAAGGCTGGAAATTGATGATGTGGCTTTTAATGGTGCATTTGGAACACACGAAAATCCTGGAGTTCAAATAATTTAAAGAAAATGAATGCCTTTTGTAACCGATGAGTTTCCGTCCGAAACACCGATACTTCGAAAGAGACTATCCGTTTTGTACACGAAGTGCATCCAGCTTTTGCCGTGACCCTCTCAACTTTTTAGCACATGCTATGTGGCTGAAATGTTGATACCATGCCAACTATCAACCTTTTCAGACTTCATTTGTAGTGCTTTTCAATTTCAGGGTCATAATTAGCTCAAAAAATCATCAAATGCATGAAAAATGACATATGAAGTCAGAAAGGGTTGAAAATTGATGATGTGGCTTTTAATGGTGAATTTCGAACACACGAAAAGACTAGAGTTCAAATAAGTTAAATAAAATGAAATGCCTTTTGTAACCGATGAGTTTCCGTCCGAAACCCCGATGCTTCGAAAGAGACTGTCCTTTTTGTACATGAAGTGCATCCAGCTTTTGTCGTAACCCTCTCAACTTTTTAGCACATACTATGTGGGTGAAATGCTGATACCATGCCAACTTTCAACCTTTTCAGAGTTCATTTGTAGTGCTTTTAAAATTCAGGGTCATAATTAGCTCAAAAAAATCATTAAATGCATGAAAAATACCAAATGAAGTCAGAAAGGCTTGAAAATTGATGATGTGGCTTTGAATGGTGCATTTTGAACACATGAAAATCTTGGAGTTCAAATAAGTTAAAGTAAATGAATGCCTTTTGTAACCGATGAGTTTCCGTCCGAAACCCCGATACTTCGAAAGAGACTATCCGTTTTGTACACGAAGTGCATCCAGCTTTTGCCGTAACCCTCTCAACTTTTTAGCACATGCCATGTGGGTGAAATGTTGATACCATGCCAACTTTCAACCTTTTCAGACTTCATTAGTAGTGATTTTCAATTTCAGGGTCATAAGTACCTCAAAAAATCATTAAATGCATGAAAAATAACAAATGAAGTCAGAAAGGGTTGAAAATTGATGATGTGGCTTTCAATGGTAAATTTTGAGCACACGAAAAGCCTAGAGTTCCAATAAGTTAAAGAAAATGAAATGCCTTTTGTAACCGATGAGTTTCCGTCCGAAACCCCGATACTTCGAAAGAGATTGTCCGTTTTGTACACCAAGTGCATCCAGCTTTTGCTGTAACCCTCTCAACTTTTAAGCACATGCTATGTGGGTGAAATATTTATACCATGCCAACTTTCAACCTTTTCAGAGTTCATTTGTAGTGCTTTTCAATTTCAGGGTCAGAATTAGCTCAAAAAAAGCATTAAATGCATGAAAAATACCAAATCAAGTCAGAAAAGGTTGGAAATTGATGATGTGGCTTTTAATGGTGCATTTGGAACACACGAAAATCCTGGAGTTCAAATAATTTAAAGAAAATGAATGCCTTTTGTAACCGATGAGTTTCCGTCTGAAACACCGATACTTCGAAAGAGACTATCCGTTTTGTACACGAAGTGCATCCAGCTTTTGCCGTGACCCTCTCAACTTTTTAGCACATGCTATGTGGCTGAAATGTTGATACCATGCCAACTATCAACCTTTTCAGACTTCATTTGTAGTGCTTTTCAATTTCAGGGTCATAATTAGCTCAAAAAATCATCAAATGCATGAAAAATGACATATGAAGTCAGAAAGGGTTGAAAATTGATGATGTGGCTTTTAATGGTGAATTTCGAACACACGAAAAGACTAGAGTTCAAATAAGTTAAATAAAATGAAATGCCTTTTGTAACCGATGAGTTTCCGTCCGAAACCCCGATGCTTCGAAAGAGACTGTCCTTTTTGTACATGAAGTGCATCCAGCTTTTGTCGTAACCCTCTCAACTTTTTAGCACATACTATGTGGGTGAAATGCTGATACCATGCCAACTTTCAACCTTTTCAGAGTTCATTTGTAGTGCTTTTAAAATTCAGGGTCATAATTAGCTCAAAAAAATCATTAAATGCATGAAAAATACCAAATGAAGTCAGAAAGGCTTGAAAATTGATGATGTGGCTTTGAATGGTGCATTTTGAACACATGAAAATCTTGGAGTTCAAATAAGTTAAAGTAAATGAATGCCTTTTGTAACCGATGAGTTTCCGTCCGAAACCCCGATACTTCGAAAGAGACTATCCGTTTTGTACACGAAGTGCATCCAGCTTTTGCCGTAACCCTCTCAACTTTTTAGCACATGCCATGTGGGTGAAATGTTGATACCATGCCAACTTTCAACCTTTTCAGACTTCATTAGTAGTGATTTTCAATTTCAGGGTCATAAGTACCTCAAAAAATCATTAAATGCATGAAAAATAACAAATGAAGTCAGAAAGGGTTGAAAATTGATGATGTGGCTTTCAATGGTAAATTTTGAGCACACGAAAAGCCTAGAGTTCCAATAAGTTAAAGAAAATGAAATGCCTTTTGTAACCGATGAGTTTCCGTCCGAAACCCCAATGCTTCGAAAGATACTGTCCGTTTTGTGCACAAAGTGCATCCAGGTTTTGACGTAACCCTCTCAACTTTTTAGCACATGCTATGTGGGTGAAATGTTGATACCACGGCAACTTACAACCTTTTCAGAGTTCATTTTTAGTGCTTTTCAATTTCAGGGTCATAATTAGCTCAAAAAAATTATTAAATGCATGAAAAATACCAAATGAAGTCAGAAAGGGTTGAAAATTGATGATGTGGCTTTTAATGGTGCATTTCGAACACACAAAAATCCTGGAGTTCAAATAAGTTAAAGAAAATGAATGCCTTTTGTAACCGATGAGTTTCCGTTCGAAACCCCGATACATCAAAAGAGACTATCCGTTTTGTACACGAAGTGCATCCAGCTTTTGACGTAACCCTCTCAACTTTTTAGCACATGCTATGAGGGTGAAATGTTGATACCATGCCAAGTTTCAACCTTTTCAGACTTCATTTGTAGTATTTTTCAATTTCAGGGTCATAATTAGCTCAAAATATCATTAAATGCATGAAAAATAACAAATGAAGTCAGAAAGGGTTGAAAATTGATGATGTGGCTTTTAATGGTGCATTTTGAACACACGAAAAGCCTGGAGTTCAAATAAGTTAAAGAAAATGAAATGCCTTTTGTAACCGATGAGTTTCCGTCCGAAACCCCGATGCTTCGAAAGAGACTGTCCATTTTGTACATGAAGTGCATCCACCTTTTGTCGTAACCCTCTCAACTTTTTAGCACATGTTATGTGGGTGAAATATTGATACCATGCCAAATTTCAACCTTTTCAGAGTTCATTTGTAGTGCTTTTAAAATTTAGGGTCATAATTAGCTCAAAAAAATCATTAAATGCATGAGAAGTACCAAATGAAGTCAGAAAGGGTTGAAAATTGATGATGTGGCTTTGAATGGTGCATTTTGAACACACGAACAGCCTTGAGTTTAAATAAGTTAAAGAAAATGAAATGCCTTTTGTAACCGATGAGTTTCCGTCCGTAGCCCCCATACTTCGAAAGAGACTGTCCGTTTTCTACACGAAGTGCATCCAGCTTTTGTCATAACCCTCTCAACTTTTTAGCACATGCTATGTCGGTGAAATATTGAAACTGTGACAACTTTCAACCTTTTCAGAGTTCATTTGCAGTGCTTTTCAATTTCAGGGTCATAATTAGCTCAAAAAAATCATTAAATGCATGAAAAATACCAAATGAAGTCAAAAAGGGTTGAAAATTGATGATGTGGATTTTAATGGTGCATTTTGAACACACGAAAACCTGGAGTTCAAATAAGTTAAAGAAAATGAAATGCCTTTTGTAAGCGACGAGTTTCCGTCAAAAACCATGATGCTTCGAAAGGGATTGTCCGTTTTGTACACGAAGTGCATCCAGCTTTTGATGTAACCCTCTCAACTTTTTAGCACATGCTATGAGGGTGATATGTTGATACCATGCCAACTTTCAACCTTTTCAGACTTCATTTGTAGTGCTTTTAAAAAATCATTAAATGCATGAAAAATACCAAATGAAGTCAGAAAGGGTTGAAAATTGATGATGTGGCTTTTAATGGTGCATTTTGAACACACGAAAAGCCTGGAGTTCAAATAAGTTAAAGAAAATGAATTGCCTTTTGTAACCGATGAATTTCCGTCCGAAACCGCGATGCTTCGAAAGAGACTGTCCATTTTGTACATGAAGTGCATCCAGCTTTTGTCGTAACCCTCTCAACTTTTTAGCACATGCTATGTGGGTGAAATGTTGATAGCATGCCAACTTTTAACCTTTTCAGAGTTCATTTTTAGTGCTTTTCAATTTCAGGGTCATAATTAGATCCAAAAAAATCATTAAATGCATGAAAAATACCAAATGAAGTCAGAAAGGGTTGAAAATTGATGATGTGGCTTTGAATGGTGCATTTTGACCACACGAAATGCCTGGAGTTCAAATAAGTTAAATAAAATGAAATGCCTTTTGTAACTGATGAGTTTCCGTCCGAAACGCTGATACTTCGAAAGAGACTGTCTGTTTTGTACACGAAGTGCATCCAGATTTTGCCATAACCCTCTCAACATTTTGGCACATGCTATGTGGGTGAAATGTTGATACCATGCCAACTTTCAACCTTTGCAGAGTTCATTTGTAGTGCATTTCAATTTCAGGGTCATAATTAGCTCAAAAAAAATCATTAAATGCATGAAAAATACCAAATGAAATCAGAAAGGGTTGAAAATTGATGATGTGGCTTTTAATGGTGCATTTTGAACACACGAAAATCCTGGAGTTCAAATAAGTTAAAGAAAATGAATGCCTTTTGTAACCGATGAGTTTCCGTCTGAAACCCCGATACTTCGAAAGAGACTATCCGTTTTGTACACGAAGTGCATCCAGCTTTTGCCGTAACCCTCTCAACTTTTTAGCACATGCTATGTGGCTAAAATGTTGATACCCTGTCAACTTTCAACCTTTTCAGAGTTCATTTGTAGGGCTTTTCAATTTCAGGGTCATAATTAGCTCAAAAAAAATCATTAAATGCACGAAAAATACCAAATGAAGTCAGAAACGGTTGAAAATTGATGATGTGGCTTTTAATGGTGCATTTTGAACACACGAAAATCCTGGACTTCAAATAAGTTAAAGAAAATGAATGCCTTTTGTAACCGATGAGTTTCCGTCCGAAACCCCCCTGCTTCGAATGAGATTGTCCATTTTGTACATGAAGTGCATCCAGCTTTTGTCGTAACCCTCTCAACTTTTTAGCACATGCTATGTGGGTGAAATGTTGATAGCATGCCAACTTTCAACCTTTTCAGCGTTCATTTGTAGTGCTTTTAAAATTTAGGGTCATAATTAGGTCCAAAAAATCATTAAATGCATGGAAAATACCAAATGAAGTCAGAAAAGGTTGAAAATGAATGATGTGGCTTTGAATGGTGCATTTTGAACACACGAAAAGTTTTGAGTTTAAATAAGTTAAAGAAAACGAAATGCCTTTTGTAACCGATGAGTTTGCGTCCGAAGCCCCCATACTTCGAAAGAGACTGTCCGTTTTGTACACGAAGTGCATCCAGCTTTTGTCGTAACCCTCTCAACTTTTTAGCACATGCTATGTGGGTGAAATATTGAAACTGTGGCAACTTTCAACCTTTTCAGAGTTCATTTGTAGTGCTTTTCAATTCCAGGGTCATAATTAGCTGAAAAAAATCATTAAATGCATGAAAAATACCAAATGAAGTCAGAAAGGGTTGAAAATTGATGATGTGGCTTTGAATGGCGCATTTTGAACACACGAAAATCCTGGAGTTCAAATAAGTTAAAGAAAATGAAATGCCTTTTGTAACCGATGAGTTTTCGTCCGAAACCCCGATACTTCGAAAGGGTCTGTCCATTTTTTACACGAAGTGCATGCAGCTTTTGCCGTAACCCTCTCAACTTTTTAGCACGTGCTATGTGGGTGAAATGTTGATACCATGCCAACTTTCAACCTTTTTAGACTTCATTTGTAGTGCTTTTCAATTTTAGGGTCGTAATTAGCTCAAAAAAAATCAATAAATGCATGAAAAATACCAAATGAAGTCAGAAAGGGTTGAAAATTGATGATGTGGCTTTAAATGGTGCATTTCGAACACACGAAAATACTGGTGTTCAAATAAGTTAAAGAAAATGAAACGCCTTTTGTAACCGATGAGTTTCCGCTCGAAACCCCGATGCTTCAAAAGAGACTATCCGTTTTTTACACGAAGTGCATCCAACTTTTGCCGTAACCCTCTCAAATTTTTTGTACGTGCTATGTGGGTGAAATGTTGATACCATGCCAACTTTCAACCTTTTCAGAGTTAATTTGTAGTGCTTTTCAATTTTAGGGTCATAATTAGCTCAAAAAAATCATTAAGTGCATGAAAAATACCTAATGAAGTCAGAAAGGGTTGAAAAAATATGATGTGGCTTCGAATGGTGCATATTGAACACACGAAATTCCTGGAGTTCAAATAAGTTAAAGAAAATGAAATGCCTTTTGTAACCGATGAGTTTCCGCCCGAAACCCCGATACTTCGAAAGAGACTGTCCGTTTTGTAAACGAAGTGCATCCACCTTTTGCCGTAACCCTCTCTAATTTTTTGCACATGATATGTGGGTGAAATGTTGATACCATGCCAACTTTCAACCTTTTCAGAGTTCATTTGTAGTGCTTTTCAATTTCAGGGTCATAATTAGCTAAAAAAATCATTAAATGCATGAAAAATAGCAAATGAATTCAGAAAGGGTTGAAAATTGATGATGGGCCTTTGAATGGTGCATTTTGAACATACGAAAAGCCTGGAGTTCAAATAACTTAAAGAAAATCAAATGCCCTTTGTAACCGATGAGTTTCCGTCCGGAACCCTGATGCTTCGAAAGAGACTGTCCGTATTATACACGAAGTGCATCCAGCTTTTGCCGTCTCAACTTTCTAGCACATGCTATGTGGGTGAAATGTTGATACCATGCCAACTTTGAACCTTTTCAGAGCTCATTTGTAGTGCTTTTCAATTTTAGGGTCATAATTAGCTCAAAAAATCATTAAATGCATGAAAAATACCAATTGAAGTCAAAAAGGGTTGAAAATTGATGATGTGGCTTTGAATGGTGCATTTTGAACACACGAAAAGCCTAGAGTTTAAATAAGTTAAACAAAATGAAATGCCTTTTGTAACCGATGAGTTTCCGTCCGAAACCCCGATATTTCGAAAGAGGCTGTCCATTTTGTACACGAAGTGCATCCAGCTTTTGTCGTAACCCTCTCAACTTGTTAGCACATGCTATGTAGGTAAAATGTTTAAACCATGGCAACTTTGAACCATTTCAGAGTTCATTTGTAGTGCTTTTCAATTTCAGGGTCATAATTAGCTCAAAAAAAATCATTAAATGCATGAAAAAATACCGAATGAAGTCAGAAAGGGTTGAAAATTGATGATGTGGATTTAATGGTGCATTTTCAAAACACGAAATGCCTGGAGTTCAAATAAGTTAAAGAAAAAATGAAATGCATTTTGTAACCGATGAGTTTCCGTCCGAAACCCCGATACTTCGAAAGAGACTGTCTGTTTTGTACACGAAGTGCATCCAGCTTTTGCTATAACCCTCTCAACTTTTTAGCACATGCTATGTGGGTGAAATGTTGATACTATGCCAACTTTCAAGCTTTTCAGAGTTCATTTGTAGTGCTTTTCAATTTCAGGGTCATATTTAGCTCAAAAAAAATCATTAAATGCATGAAAAATACCAAATCAAGTCAGAAAGGGCAGAAAATTGATGATGTGGCTTTGAATGGTGTATTTTGAACACCCGAAAATCCTGGAGTTCAAATAAGTTAAAGAAAATGAAATGCCTTTTATAACCGATGAGTTTCCGTCCGAAACCCCGATACTTCGAAAGAGACTTTCCGTTTTGTACATGAAGTGCATCCAGATTTTGTTGTAACCCTCTCAAATTTTTTGCACATTCTATGTGGGTGAAATTTTGATATCATGCCAACTTTCAACCTTTTCAGAGCTCATTTGTAGTGCTTTTCAATTTCAGGGTCATAATTAGCTAAAAAAAATCATTAAATGCATTAAAAATGCCAAATGAAGTCAGAAAGGGTTGAAAATTGATGATGTGGCTTTGAATCATGCATTCTTTACACACGAAAATCCTGGAGTTTAAATAAGTTAAAGAAACTAAAACGCATTTTGTAACCGATGAATTTCCGCCCGAAACCCTCATACTTCGAAAGAGACCGTCCGTTTTGTACATGAAGTGCATCCAGCTTTTGCCGTAACCCTCTCAACTTTTTTGCACATGCTATGTGGGTGAAATGTTGATACCATGCCAACTTTCAACCTTTTCAGAGTTCCTTTGTAGTGCTTTTCAATTATAGGGTCATAATTAGCTCAAAAAAAATCATTAAATGCATGAAAAATACCAAATGAAGTCAGAAAAGGTTGAAAATTGACGACATGGCTTTCAATGGTGCATTTTGAACACACGAAAAGCCTAGAGTTTAAATAAGTTAAAGAAAATGAAATGCCTTTTGTAACCGATGAGTTTTCGTTTGAAACCCCGATACTTCGAAAGAGACTCTCCGTTTTGTACCCGAAATGCATCCAGCTTTTGCCGTAACCCTCTCAACTTTTTTGCACATGCTATGTGGGTGAAATGTTGATACCATGCCAATTTTCAACCTTTTCAAAGTCCACTTGGAATGCTTTTCAATTTCAGGGTCATAATTAGCTCAAAAATCATTAAATGCATGAAAAATACCAAATGAAGTCAGAAAGGGTTGACAATTGATGACGTGGCTTTCAATGGTGCATTTTGAACATACGAAAAGCCTAGTGTTTAAATAAGTAAAAGAAAATGAAATGCCTTTTGTAACCGATGAGTTTCCGTCCGAAACGCCGATACTTCAAAACAGACTGTCCGTTTTGTACACGAAGTGCATCCAACTTTTGTCGTAACCCTCTCAACTTTTTAGCACATGCTATGTGGGTGAAATTTTGATACCATGCCAACTTTCAACCTTTTTAGAGTTCATTTGTAGTGCTTTTCAATTTTAGGGTCATAATTAGCTCAAAAAATCATTAAATGCATGAAAAATACCAAATGAAGTCAGAAAGGGTTGAAAATTGATCATGTGGCTTTGAATGGTGCATTTCGAACACACGAATAGCCTGGAGTTTAAATAAGTAAAAGAAAATTAAATGCCTTTTGTAACCGATGAGTTTCCGTTCGAAACCCCGATACTTCGAAAGAGACTGTCTGTTTTGTACACGAAGTGTATCCAGCTTTTGCCGTAACCCTCTCAACTTTTTAGCACATGCTATGTGGGTGAAATGTTGATACAATGCAACTTTCAACCTTTTCAGAGTTCATTTGTAGTGCTTTTCAATTTCAGGGTCATAATTAGCTCAAAAAATGATTAAATGCATGAAAAATACCAAATGAAGTCAGAAAGGGCTGAAAATTGATGACGTGGCTTTCAATGGTGCATTTTGAACACATGAAAATCCTAGAGTTTAAATAAGTTAAATAAACTAAAATGCATTTTGTAACCGAAGAATTTCTACCCGAAACCCTCATACTTCGAAAGAGACTGTCCGTTTTGTACATGAAGTGCATTCAGCTTTTGCCGTAACCCTCTCAAATTTTTTGCACATGCTATGTGTGTGAAATGGTGATACCATGCCAACTTTAAACCTTTTCAAAGTTCATTTGTAGTGCTTTTCAATTTCAGGGTCATAATTAGCTCAAAAAAATCATTAAATGCATGAAAAATACCGAATGAAGTCAGAAAGGGTTGAAAATTGATGACGTGGCTTTTAATGGTGCATTTTGAACACACGAAAAGTCTGGAGTTCAAATAAGTTAAAGAAAACGAAATGCCTTTTGTAATCGATGAGTTTCCGTCTGAAACCCCCATACTTCGAAAGAGACTGTGTGTTTTGTACACGAAGTGTATCCAGCTTTTGCCATAACCCTCTCAACTTTTTAGCACATGCTATGTGGGCGAAATGTTGATACCATGCCAACTTTCAAGATTTTCAGAGTTCATTTGTAGTGCTTTTCAATTTCAGGGTCATAATTAGCTCAAAAAAATCATTAAATGCATGAAAAATACCAAATCATGTCAGAAAGGGCTGAAAATTGATGATGGGGCTTTGAATCGTGCATACTTTACACATGAAAATCGTGCATTTTGAACACACGAAAATCCTGCAGTTCAAATAAGTTAAAGAAAATGAAATGCCTTTTGTAACTGATGAGTTTCCGCCCGAAACCCCGATACTTCGAAAGAGACTTTCCGTTTTGTACATGAAGTGCATCCAAATTTTGTTGTAACCCTCTCAAATTTTTTGCACATGCTATGTGGGTGAAATGTTGAAATCATGCCAACTTTCAACCTTTTCAGAGTTCATTTGTAGTGCTTTTCAATTTCAGGGTCATAATTAGCTCAAAAAAAATCATTAAATGCATTAAAAATACCAAATGAAGTCAGAAAGGGTTGAAAATTGATGATGTGGCTTTGAATCGTGCATACTTTACACATGAAAATCCTGGAGTTTAAATAAGTTAAAAAGAATGAAATGCCTTTTGTAACCGATGAGTTTCCGTCTGAAACCCCCATACTTCGAAACAGACTGTTTGTTTTGTACACGAAGTGCATCCAGCTTTTGCCGTAACCCTCTCAACTTTTTAGCACATGATATGTGGGGAAATGTTGATACCATGCCAACTTTCAAGCTTTTTAGAGTTCATTTGTAGTGCTTTTCAATTTTAGGGTCATAATTACCTAAAAAAATCCTTAAATGCATGAAAAATACCAAATGAAGTCAGAAAGGGTTGAAAATTTATGATGTGGCTTTGAACGGTGCATTTTGAACACACGAAAAGCCTGGAGTTCAAATAAGTTAAAGAAAATGAAATGCCTTTTGTAACCGATGAGTTTCCGCCCGAAACCCGATACTTCGAAAGAGACTGTCCGTTTTTTACACGAAGTGCATCCAGCTTTTGCCGTAACCCTCTCAAATTTTTTGTACATGCTATGTGGGTGAAATGTTGATACCGTGCCAACTTTCAACCTTTTGAGTGTTCATTTGTAGTGTTTTTCAATTTCAGGGTCATAATTAGCTCAAAAAAATCATTAAATGCATGAAAAATACCAAATGATGTCAGAAAGGGCTGAAAATTGATGATGTGGCTTTGAATGGTGCATTTTGAACACACGAAAATCCTGGAGTTCAAATATGTTAAAGAAAATGAAATGCCTTTTGTAACCGATGAGTTTCCGCCCGAAACCCCGATACTTCGAAAGAGACTTTCCGTTTTGTATATGAAGTGCATCCAGATTTTGTTGTAACCCTCTCAAATTTTTTGCACATGCTATGTGGGTGAAATGTTGATATCATGCCAACTTTCAACCTTTTCAGAGTTCATTTGTAGTGCTTTTAAATTTCAGGGTCATAATTAGCTTAAAAATCATTAAATGCATGAAAAATACCGAATGAAGTCAAAAAGGGTTGAAAATTGATGACGTGCCTTTTAATGGTGCATTTTGAACACACGAAAATTCTGGAGTTCAAATAAGTTAAAGAAAATGAGTTTCCGTGCGAAACCCAATACTTCGAAACAGACTGCCTGTTTTGTACACGAAGTGCATCCAGCTTTTGCCGTAACCCTCTCAACTTTTTAGCACATGCTATGTGGGTGAAATGTTGATACCATGCCAACTTTCAACCTTTTCAGAGTTCATTTGTAGTGCTTTTCAATTTTAGGATCATAATTCGCTCAAAAAATCATTAAATGCAAGAAAAATACCAAATGAAGTTAGAAAGCGTTGAAAATTGATGATAAGGCTTCGAATGGTGCATTTTGAACACACGAGAAGCCTGGAGTTTAAATAAGTTAAAAAAAATGAAATGCCTTTTGTAACCGATGAGTTTTCGTCTAAAACCCCGATAGTTCGAAACAGACTGTCCGTTGTGTACACGAAGTGCACCCAGCTTTTGCCGTAACCCTCTCAACAATTTAGAACATGTTATGTGGGTGAAATGTTGATACCATGCCAACTTTCAACCTTTTCAGAGTTCATTTGTAGTGCTTTTCAATTTCAGGGTCATAATTAGCTCAAAAAAAATCATTAAATGCATGAAAAAGTCCAAATGAAGTCACAAAGGGTTGAAAATTGATGATGTGGCTTTGAATGGTGCATTTTGAACACACCAAACACCTGGAGTTCAAATAAGTAATAGAAAATGAAATGCCTTTTGTAACCGATGATTTTCCGTCCGAAACCTTGATACTTCGAACGAGACTGTCCATTTTGTACCCGAAGTGCATCCAGCTTTTGCTGTAACCCTCTCAACTTTTTTGCACATGCTATGTGGGTGAAATGTTGATACCATGCCAATTTTCAACCTTTTCAAAGTCCACTTGCAATGCTTTTCAATTTCAGGGTCATAATTAGCTCAAAAAAAATCATTAAATGCATGAAAAATACCAAATGAAGTCAGAAAGGGTTGACAATTGATGATGTGGCTTTCAATGGTGAATTTTGAACATACGAAAAGCCTAGTGTTTAAATAAGTAAAAGAAAATGAAATGCCTTTTGTAACCGATGAGTTTCCGTCCGAAACGCCGATACTTCGAAACAGACTGTCCGTTTTGTACACGAAGTGCATCCAACTTTTGTCGTAACCCTCTCAACTTTTTAGCACATGCTATGTGGGTGAAATTTTGATACCATGCCAACTTTCAACCTTTTTAGAGTTCATTTGTAGTGCTTTTCAATTTTAGGGTCATAATTAGCTCAAAAAATCATTAAATGCATGAAAATACCAAATGAAGTCAGAAAGGGTTGAAAATTGATCATGTGGCTTTGAATGGTGCATTTCGAACACACGAATAGCCTGGAGTTTAAATAAGTAAAAGAAAATTAAATGCCTTTTGTAACCGATGAGTTTCCGTTCGAAACCCCGATACTTCGAAAGAGACTGTCTGTTTTGTACACGAAGTGTATCCAGCTTTTGCCATAACCCTCTCAACTTTTTAGCACATGGTATGTGGGTGAAATGTTGATACAATGCAACTTTCAACCTTTTCAGAGTTCATTTGTAGTGCTTTTCAATTTCAGGGTCATAATTAGCTCAAAAAAATGATTAAATGCATGAAAAATACCAAATGAAGTCAGAAAGGGCTGAAAATTGATGACGTGGCTTTCAATGGTGCATTTTGAACACATGAAAATCCTGGAGTTTAAATGAGTTAAATAAACTAAAATGCATTTTGTAACCGATGAATTTCCGCCCGAAACCCTCATACTTCGAAAGAGACTGTCCGTTTTGTACATGAAGTGCATTCAGCTTTTGCCGTAATCCTCTCAAATTTTTTGCACATGCTATGTGTGTGAAATGGTGATGCCATGCCAACTTTAAACCTTTTCAAAGTTCATTTGTAGTGCTTTTCAATTTCAGGGTCATAATTAGCTCAAAAAAATCATTAAATGCATGAAAAATACCGAATGAAGTCAGAAAGGGTTGAAAATTGATGACGTGGCTTTTAATGGTGCATTTTGAACACACGAAAAGTCTGCAGTTCAAATAAGTTAAAGAAAACGAAATGCCTTTTGTAACCGATGAGTTTCCGTCTGAAACCCCCATACTTCGAAAGAGACTGTCTGTTTTGTACACGAAGTGTATCCAGCTTTTGCCATAACCCTCTCAACTTTTTAGCACACGCTATGTGGGCGAAATGTTGATACCATGCCAACTTTCAAGATTTTCAGAGTTCATTTGTAGTGCTTTTCAATTTCAGGGTCATAATTAGCTCAAAAAAATCATTAAATGCATGAAAAATACCAAATCATATCAGAAAGGGCTGAAAATTAATGATGGGGCTTTGAATCGTGCATACTTTACACATGAAAATCGTGCATTTTGAACACACGAAAATCCTGCAGTTCAAATAAGTTAAAGAAAATGAAATGCCTTTTGTAACTGATGAGTTTCCGCCCGAAACCCCGATACTTCGAAAGAGACTTTCCGTTTTGTACATGAAGTGCATCCAAATTTTGTTGTAACCCTCTCAAATTTTTTGCACATGCTATGTGGGTGAAATGTTGAAATCATGCCAACTTTCAACCTTTTCAGAGTTCATTTGTAGTGCTTTTCAATTTCAGGGTCATAATTAGCTCAAAAAAAATCATTAAATGCATTAAAAATACCAAATGAACTCAGAAAGGGTTGAAAATTGATGATGTGGCTTTGAATCGTGCATACTTTACACATGAAAATCCTGGAGTTTAAATAAGTTAAAAAGAATGAAATGCCTTTTTTAACCGATGAGTTTCCGTCTGAAACCCCCATACTTCGAAACAGACTGTTTGTTTTGTACACGAAGTGCATCCAGCTTTTGCCGTAACCCTCTCAACTTTTTAGCACATGATATGTGGGGAAATGTTGATACCATGCCAACTTTCAAGCTTTTTAGAGTTCATTTGTAGTGCTTTTCAATTTTAGGGTCATAATTACCTAAAAAAATCCTTAAATGCATGAAAAATACCAAATGAAGTCAGAAAGGGTTGAAAATTTATGATGTGGCTTTGAACGGTGCATTTTGAACACACGAAAAGCCTGGAGTTCAAATAAGTTAAAGAAAATGAAATGCCTTTTGTAACCGATGAGTTTCCGCCCGAAACCAGATACTTCGAAAGAGACTGTCCGTTTTTTACACGAAGTGCATCCAGCTTTTGCCGTAACCCTCTCAAATTTTTTGTACATGCTATGTGGGTGAAATGTTGATACCGTGCCAACTTTCAACCTTTTGAGAGTTCATTTGTAGTGTTTTTCAATTTCAGGGTCATAATTAGCTCAAAAAAATCATTAAATGCATGAAAAATACCAAATGATGTCAGAAAGGGCTGAAAATTGATGATGTGGCTTTGAATGGTGCATTTTGAACACACGAAAATCCTGGAGTTCAAATATGTTAAAGAAAATGAAATGCCTTTTGTAACCGATGAGTTTCCGCCCGAAACCCCGATACTTCGAAAGAGACTTTCCGTTTTGTATATGAAGTGCATCCAGATTTTGTTGTAACCCTCTCAAATTTTTTGCACATGCTATGTGGGTGAAATGTTGATATCATGCCAACTTTCAACCTTTTCAGAGTCCATTTGTAGTGCTTTTCAATTTCAGGGTCATAATTAGCTTAAAAATCATTAAATGCATGAAAAATACCGAATGAAGTCAAAAAGGGTTGAAAATTGATGACGTGCCTTTTAATGGTGCATTTTGAACACACGAAAATTCTGGAGTTCAAATAAGTTAAAGAAAATGAGTTTCCGTGCGAAACCCAATACTTCGAAACAGACTGCCTGTTTTGTACACGAAGTGCATCCAGCTTTTGCCGTAACCCTCTCAACTTTTTAGCACATGCTATGTGGGTGAAATGTTGATACCATGCCAACTTTCAACCTTTTCAGAGTTCATTTGTAGTGCTTTTCAATTTTAGGATCATAATTCGCTCAAAAAATCATTAAATGCAAGAAAAATACCAAATGAAGTTAGAAAGCGTTGAAAATTGATGATAAGGCTTCGAATGGTGCATTTTGAACACACGAGAAGCCTGGAGTTTAAATAAGTTAAAAAAATGAAATGCCTTTTGTAACCGATGAGTTTTCGTCTAAAACCCCGATAGTTCGAAACAGACTGTCCGTTGTGTACACGAAGTGCACCCAGCTTTTGCCGTAACCCTCTCAACAATTTAGAACATGTTATGTGGGTGAAATGTTGATACCATGCCAACTTTCAACCTTTTCAGAGTTCATTTGTAGTGCTTTTCAATTTCAGGGTCATAATTAGCTCAAAAAAAATCATTAAATGCATGAAAAAGTCCAAATGAAGTCACAAAGGGTTGAAAATTGATGATGTGGCTTTGAATGGTGCATTTTGAACACACCAAACACCTGGAGTTCAAATAAGTAATAGAAAATGAAATGCCTTTTGTAACCGATGATTTTCCGTCCGAAACCTTGATACTTCGAACGAGACTGTCCATTTTGTACACGAAGTGCATCCAGCTTTTGCCATAACCCTCTCAACTTTTTAGCACATGCTATGTGGGTGAAATGTTGATACCATGCCAACTTTCAACCTTTTCAGAGTTCATTTGTAGTGCTTTTCAATTTTAGGGTCGTAATTAGCTCAAAAAATCATTAAATGCATGAAAAATACCAAATGAAGTCAGAAAGCGTTGAAAATTGATGATGTGGCTTCGAATGGTGCATTTTGAACACACGAAAAGTCTCGAGTTCAAATAAGTTAAAGAAAATGAGATGCCTCTTGTAACCGATGAGTTTCTGTCCGAAACCCCCATACTTCGAAACAAACTGTCTGTTTTGTACACGAAGTGCATCTAGCTTTTGCCGTAACCCTCTCAACTTTTTAGCACATGCTATGTGGGTGAACTGTTAATACCATGCCAACTTTCAACCTTTTCAGAGTTCATTTGTAGTGCTTTTCAATTTTAGGGGCATAATTAGCTCAAAAAATCATAACATGCATGAAAAATACCAAATGAAGTCAGAAAGGGTTGAAAATTGAAGATGTGGCTTTGAATGGTGCATTTTGAACACACCAAAATCCTGGAGTTCAAATAAGTAAAAGAAAATGAAATGCCTTTTGTAACCGATGAGTTTCCGTCCGAAACCCTGATACTTCGAAAGAGACTATCGGTTTTGTACACGAAGGGCATCCAGCTTTTGCCGTAACCCTCTCAACTTTTTAGCACATGCTATGTGGGTAAAATATTGACACCATGCCAACTTTCAACCTTTTCAGAGTTCATTTGTACTGCTTTTCAATTTTAGGGTCATAATTAGCTCAGAAAATCATTAAATGCATGAAAAACACCAAATGAAATCAGAAACCGTTGAAAATTGATGATGTGGCTTCGAATGGTGCATTTTGAACACACAATAAGCCTGGAGTTTAAATAAGTTAAAGAAAATTAAATGCCTTTTGTAACCGACGAGTTTCCGTCCGAAACCCCGATGCTTCAAAAGAGACTGTCCGTTTTGTACACGAAGTGCATCCAGCTTTTGATGTAACCCTCTCAACTTTTTAGCACATGCTATGTGGGTGAAATGGTGATACCATGCCAGCTTTAAACCTTTTCAAAGTTCATTTGTAGTGCTTTTCAATTTCAGGGTCATAATTAGCTCAAAAAAATCATTAAATGCATGAAAAATACCGAATGAAGTCAGAAAGGGTTGAAAATTGATGATGTGCCTTTTAATGGTGCATTTTGAACACACGAAAATTCTGGAGTTCAAATAAGTTAAAGAAAATGAAATGCCTTTTGTAACCGATGAGTTTCCGTCCGAAACCTCCATACTTCGAAAGAGAATGTCCGTTTTGTACACGAAGTGCATCCAGCTTTTGCCGTAACCCTCTCAACTTTTTAGCACATGCTATGTGGGTGGAAAGTTGATACCATGCCAACTTTCAACCTTTTCAGAGTTTATTTGTAGTGCTTTTCAAATTCAGGCTCATAATTAGCTAAAAAAAATCATTAAATGCATGAAAAATACCAAATGAAGTCAGAAAGCGTTGAAAATTGATGACGTGGCTTTCAATGGTGAATTTTGAACACATGAAAAGCCTAGAGTTTAAATAAGTAAAAGAAAATGAAATGTCTTTTGTAACCGATGAGTGTCCTTCCGAAACCCCAATACTTGGAAAGAGATTGTCCGTTTTCTACACGAAGTGCATCCAGCTTTTGCCGTAACCCTCTCAAATTTTTTGTACATGCTATGTGGGTGAAATGTTGATACCGTGCCAACTTTCAACCTTTTGAGAGTTCATTTGTAGTGTTTTTCAATTTTAGGATCATAATTAGCTCAAAAAAATCATTAAATGCATGAAAAATACCAAATGATGTCAGAAAGGGCTAAAAATTGATGATGTGGCTTTGAATGGTGCATTTTGAACACACGAAAATCCTGGAGTTCAAATATGTTAAAGAAAATGAAATGCCTTTTGTAACCGATGAGTTTCCGCCCGAAACCCCGATACTTCGAAAGAGACTTTCCGTTTTGTATATGAAGTGCATCCAGATTTTGTTGTAACCCTCTCAAATTTTTTGCACATGCTATGTGGGTGAAATGTTGATATCATGCCAACTTTCAACCTTTTCAGAGTTCATTTGTAGTGCTTTTCAATTTCAGGGTCATAATTAGCTTAAAAATCATTAAATGCATGAAAAATACCGAATGAAGTCAAAAAGGGTTGAAAATTGATGACGTGCCTTTTAATGGTGCATTTTGAACACACGAAAATTCTGGAGTTCAAATAAGTTAAAGAAAATGAGTTTCCGTCCGAAACCCAATACTTCGAAACAGACTGCCTGTTTTGTACACGAAGTGCATCCAGCTTTTGCCGTAACCCTCTCAACTTTTTAGCACATGCTATATGGGTGAAATGTTGATACCATGCGAACTTTCAACCTTTTCAGAGTTAATTTGTAGTGCTTTTCAATTTTAGGGTCATAATTCGCTCAAAAAATCATTAAATGCATGAAAAATACCAAATGAAGTTAGAAAGCGTTGAAAATTGATGATAAGGCTTCGAATGGTGCATTTTGAACACACGAGAAGCCTGGAGTTTAAATAAGTTAAACAAAATGAAATGCCTTTTGTAACCGATGAGTTTTCGTCTAAAACCCCGATAGTTCGAAACAGACTGTCCGTTGTGTACACGAAGTGCACCCAGCTTTTGCCGTAACCCTCTCAACAATTTAGAACATGTTATGTGGGTGAAATGTTGATACCATTCCAACTTTCGACCTTTTCAGACTTCATTTGTAGTGCTTTTCAATTTCAGGGTCATAATTAGCTCAAAAAAAATCATTAAATGCATGAAAAAGTCCAAATGAAGTCACAAAGGGTTGAAAATTGATGATGTGGCTTGGAATGGTGCATTTTGAACACACCAAACACCTGGAGTTCAAATAAGTAATAGAAAATGAAATGCCTTTTGTAACCGATGATTTTCCGTCCGAAACCTTGATACTTCGAACGAGACTGTCCATTTTGTACACGAAGTGCATCCAGCTTTTGCCATAACCCTCTCAACTTTTTAGCACATGCTATGTGGGTGAAATGTTGATACCATGCCAACTTTCAACCTTTTCAGAGTTCATTTGTAGTGCTTTTCAATTTTAGGGTCGTAATTAGCTCAAAAAATCATTAAATGCATGAAAAATACCAAATGAAGTCAGAAAGCATTGAAAATTGATGATGTGGCTTCGAATGGTGCATTTTGAACACACGAAAAGTCTCGAGTTCAAATAAGTTAAAGAAAATGAGATGCCTCTTGTAACCGATGAGTTTCTGTCCGGAACCCCCATACTTCGAAACAGACTGTCTGTTTTGTACACGAAGTGCATCTAGCTTTTGCCGTAACCCTCTCAACTTTTTAGCACATGCTATGTGGTTGAACTGTTAATACCATGCCAACTTTCAACCTTTGCAGAGTTCATTTGTAGTGCTTTTCAATTTTAGGGGCATAATTAGCTCAAAAAAATCATTAAATGCATGAAAAAATACCAAATGAAGTCAGAAAGGGTTGAAAATTGATGATGTGGCTTTGAATGGTGCATTTTGAACACACCAAAAGCCTGGAGTTCAAATAAGTAAAAGAAAATGAAATGCCTTTTGTAACCGATGAGTTTCCGTCCGAAACCCTGATACTTCGAAGGAGACTATCGGTTTTGTACACGAAGGGCATCCAGCTTTTGCCGTAACCCTCTCAACTTTTTAGCACATGCTATGTGGGTAAAATATTGACACCATGCCAACTTTCAACCTTTTCAGAGTTCATTTGTACTGCTTTTCAATTTTAGGGTCATAATTAGCTCAGAAAATCATTAAATGCATGAAAAACACCAAATGAAATCAGAAACCGTTGAAAATTGATGATGTGGCTTCAAATGGTGCATTTTGAACACACAATAAGCCTGGAGTTTAAATAATTAAAGAAAATTAAATCCCTTTTGTAACCGACGAGTTTCCGTCCGAAACCCCGATGCTTCGAAAGAGACTATCCGTTTTGTACACGAAGTGCATCCAGCTTTTGATGTAACCCTCTCAACTTTTTAGCACATGCTATGTGGGTGAAATGGTGATACCATGCCATCTTTAAACCTTTTCAAAGTTCATTTGTAGTGCTTTTCAATTTCAGGGTCATAATTAGCTCAAAAAAACATTAAATGCATGAAAAATACCGAATGAAGTCAGAAAGGGTTGAAAATTGATGATGTGCCTTTTAATGGTGCATTTTGAACACACGAAAATTCTGGAGTTCAAATAAGTTAAAGAAAATGAAATGCCATTTGTAACCGATGACTTTCCGTCCGAAACCTCCATACTTCGAAAGAGAATGTGTGTTTTGTACACGAAGTGCATCCAGCTTTTGCCGTAACCCTCTCAACTTTTTAGCACATGCTATGTGGGTGGAAAGTTGATACCATGCCAACTTTCAACCTTTTCAGAGTTTATTTGTAGTGCTTTTCAAATTCAGGCTCATAATTAGCTAAAAAAAATCATTAAATGCATGAAAAATACCAAATGAAGTCAGAAAGCGTTGAAAATTGATGACGTGGCTTTCAATGGTGAATTTTGAACACATGAAAAGCCTAGAGTTTAAATAAGTAAAAGAAAATGAAATTTCTTTTGTAACCGATGAGTGTCCTTCCGAAACCCCAATACTTGGAAAGAGATTGTCCGTTTTCTACACGAAGTGCATCCAGCTTTTGCCGTAACCCTCTCAAATTTTTTGTACATGCTATGTGGGTGAAATGTTGATACCGTGCCAACTTTCAACCTTTTGAGAGTTCATTTGTAGTGTTTTTCAATTTCAGGATCATAATTAGCTCAAAAAAATCATTAAATGCATGAAAAATACCAAATGATGTCAGAAAGGGCTAAAAATTGATGATGTGGCTTTGAATGGTGCATTTTGAACACACGAAAATCCTGGAGTTCAAATATGTTAAAGAAAATGAAATGCCTTTTGTAACCGATGAGTTTCCGCCCGAAACCCCGATACTTCGAAAGAGACTTTCCGTTTTGTATATGAAGTGCATCCAGATTTTGTTGTAACCCTCTCAAATTTTTTGCACATGCTATGTGGGTGAAATGTTGATATCATGCCAACTTTCAACCTTTTCAGAGTTCATTTGTAGTGCTTTTCAATTTCAGGGTCATAATTAGCTTAAAAATCATTAAATGCATGAAAAATACCGAATGAAGTCAAAAAGGGTTGAAAATTGATGACGTGCCTTTTAATGGTGCATTTTGAACACACGAAAATTCTGGAGTTCAAATAAGTTAAAGAAAATGAGTTTCCGTCCGAAACCCAATACTTCGAAACAGACTGCCTGTTTTGTACACGAGGTGCATCCAGCTTTTGCCGTAACCCTCTCAACGTTTTAGCACATGCTATATGGGTGAAATGTTGATACCATGCGAACTTTCAACCTTTTCAGAGTTAATTTGTAGTGCTTTTCAATTTTAGGGTCATAATTCGCTCAAAAAATCATTAAATGCATGAAAAATACCAAATGAAGTTAGAAAGCGTTGAAAATTGATGATAAGGCTTCGAATGGTGCATTTTGAACACACGAGAAGCCTGGAGTTTAAATAAGTTAAACAAAATGAAATGCCTTTTGTAACCGATGAGTTTTCGTCTAAAACCCCGATAGTTCGAAACAGACTGTCCGTTGTGTACACGAAGTGCACCCAGCTTTTGCCGTAACCCTCTCAACAATTTAGAACATGTTATGTGGGTGAAATGTTGATACCATTCCAACTTTCGACCTTTTCAGACTTCATTTGTAGTGCTTTTCAATTTCAGGGTCATAATTAGCTCAAAAAAAAATCATTAAATGCATGAAAAAGTCCAAATGAAGTCACAAAGGGTTGAAAATTGATGATGTGGCTTTGAATGGTGCATTTTGAACACACCAAACACCTGGAGTTCAAATAAGTAATAGAAAATGAAATGCCTTTTGTAACCGATGATTTTCCGTCCGAAACCTTGATACTTCGAACGAGACTGTCCATTTTGTACACGAAGTGCATCCAGCTTTTGCCATAACCCTCTCAACTTTTTAGCACATGCTATGTGGGTGAAATGTTGATACCATGCCAACTTTCAACCTTTTCAGAGTTCATTTGTAGTGCTTTTCAATTTTAGGGTCGTAATTAGCTCAAAAAATCATTAAATGCATGAAAAATACCAAATGAAGTCAGAAAGCATTGAAAATTGATGATGTGGCTTCGAATGGTGCATTTTGAACACACGAAAAGTCTCGAGTTCAAATAAGTTAAAGAAAATGAGATGCCTCTTGTAACCGATGAGTTTCTGTCCGGAACCCCCATACTTCGAAACAGACTGTCTGTTTTGTACACGAAGTGCATCTAGCTTTTGCCGTAACCCTCTCAACTTTTTAGCACATGCTATGTGGTTGAACTATTAATACCATGCCAACTTTCAACCTTTGCAGAGTTCATTTGTAGTGCTTTTCAATTTTAGGGGCATAATTAGCTCAAAAAAATCATTAAATGCATGAAAAATACCAAATGAAGTCAGAAAGGGTTGAAAATTGATGATGTGGCTTTGAATGGTGCATTTTGAACACACCAAAAGCCTAGAGTTCAAATAAGTAAAAGAAAATGAAATGCCTTTTGTAACCGATGAGTTTCCGTCCGAAACCCTGATACTTCGAAGGAGACTATCGGTTTTGTACACGAAGGGCATCCAGCTTTTGCCGTAACCCTCTCAACTTTTTAGCACATGCTATGTGGGTAAAATATTGACACCATGCCAACTTTCAACCTTTTCAGAGTTCATTTGTACTGCTTTTCAATTTTAGGGTCATAATTAGCTCAGAAAATCATTAAATGCATGAAAAACACCAAATGAAATCAGAAACCGTTGAAAATTGATGATGTGGCTTCAAATGGTGCATTTTGAACACACAATTAGCCTGGAGTTTAAATAATTAAAGAAAATTAAATCCCTTTTGTAACCGACGAGTTTCCGTCCGAAACCCCGATGCTTCGAAAGAGACTGTCCGTTTTGTACACGAAGTGCATCCAGCTTTTGATGTAACCCTCTCAACTTTTTAGCACATGCTATGTGGGTGAAATGGTGATACCATGCCATCTTTAAACCTTTTCAAAGTTCATTTGTAATGCTTTTCAATTTCAGGGTCATAATTAGCTCAAAAAAACATTAAATGCATGAAAAATACCGAATGAAGTCAGAAAGGGTTGAAAATTGATGATGTGCCTTTTAATGGTGCATTTTGAACACACGAAAATTCTGGAGTTCAAATAAGTTAAAGAAAATGAAATGCCATTTGTAACCGATGAGTTTCCGTCCGAAACCTCCATACTTCGAAAGAGAATGTGTGTTTTGTACACGAAGTGCATCCAGCTTTTGCCGTAACCCTCTCAACTTTTTAGCACATGCTATGTGGGTGGAAAGTTGATACCATGCCAACTTTCAACCTTTTCAGAGTTTATTTGTAGTGCTTTTCAAATTCAGGCTCATAATTAGCTAAAAAAAATCATTAAATGCATGAAAAATACCAAATGAAGTCAGAAAGCGTTGAAAATTGATGACGTGGCTTTCAATGGTGAATTTTGAACACATGAAAAGCCTAGAGTTTAAATAAGTAAAAGAAAATGAAATTTCTTTTGTAACCGATGAGTGTCCTTCCGAAACCCCAATACTTGGAAAGAGATTGTCCGTTTTCTACACGAAGTGCATCCAGCTTTTGCCGTAACCCTCTCAAATTTTTTGTACATGCTATGTGGGTGAAATGTTGATACCGTGCCAACTTTCAACCTTTTGAGAGTTCATTTGTAGTGTTTTTCAATTTCAGGATCATAATTAGCTCAAAAAAATCATTAAATGCATGAAAAATACCAAATGATGTCAGAAAGGGCTAAAAATTGATGATGTGGCTTTGAATGGTGCATTTTGAACACACGAAAATCCTGGAGTTCAAATATGTTAAAGAAAATGAAATGCCTTTTGTAACCGATGAGTTTCCGCCCGAAACCCCGATACTTCGAAAGAGACTTTCCGTTTTGTATATGAAGTGCATCCAGATTTTGTTGTAACCCTCTCAAATTTTTTGCACATGCTATGTGGGTGAAATGTTGATATCATGCCAACTTTCAACCTTTTCAGAGTTCATTTGTAGTGCTTTTCAATTTCAGGGTCATAATTAGCTTAAAAATCATTAAATGCATGAAAAATACCGAATGAAGTCAAAAAGGGTTGAAAATTGATGACGTGCCTTTTAATGGTGCATTTTGAACACACGAAAATTCTGGAGTTCAAATAAGTTAAAGAAAATGAGTTTCCGTCCGAAACCCAATACTTCGAAACAGACTGCCTGTTTTGTACACGAGGTGCATCCAGCTTTTGCCGTAACCCTCTCAACTTTTTAGCACATGCTATATGGGTGAAATGTTGATACCATGCGAACTTTCATCCTTTTCAGAGTTAATTTGTAGTGCTTTTCAATTTTAGGGTCATAATTCGCTCAAAAAATCATTAAATGCATGAAAAATACCAAATGAAGTTAGAAAGCGTTGAAAATTGATGATAAGGCTTCGAATGGTGCATTTTGAACACACGAGAAGCCTGGAGTTTAAATAAGTTAAACAAAATGAAATGCCTTTTGTAACCGATGAGTTTTCGTCTAAAACCCCGATAGTTCGAAACAGACTGTCCGTTGTGTACACGAAGTGCACCCAGCTTTTGCCGTAACCCTCTCAACAATTTAGAACATGTTATGTGGGTGAAATGTTGATACCATTCCAACTTTCGACCTTTTCAGACTTCATTTGTAGTGCTTTTCAATTTCAGGGTCATAATTAGCTCAAAAAAAATCATTAAATGCATGAAAAAGTCCAAATGAAGTCACAAAGGGTTGAAAATTGATGATGTGGCTTGGAATGGTGCATTTTGAACACACCAAACACCTGGAGTTCAAATAAGTAATAGAAAATGAAATGCCTTTTGTAACCGATGATTTTCCGTCCGAAACCTTGATACTTCGAACGAGACTGTCCATTTTGTACACGAAGTGCATCCAGCTTTTGCCATAACCCTCTCAACTTTTTAGCACATGCTATGTGGGTGAAATGTTGATACCATGCCAACTTTCAACCTTTTCAGAGTTCATTTGTAGTGCTTTTCAATTTTAGGGTCGTAATTAGCTCAAAAAATCATTAAATGCATGAAAAATACCAAATGAAGTCAGAAAGCATTGAAAATTGATGATGTGGCTTCGAATGGTGCATTTTGAACACACGAAAAGTCTCGAGTTCAAATAAGTTAAAGAAAATGAGATGCCTCTTGTAACCGATGAGTTTCTGTCCGGAACCCCCATACTTCGAAACAGACTGTCTGTTTTGTACACGAAGTGCATCTAGCTTTTGCCGTAACCCTCTCAACTTTTTAGCACATGCTATGTGGTTGAACTGTTAATACCATGCCAACTTTCAACCTTTGCAGAGTTCATTTGTAGTGCTTTTCAATTTTAGGGGCATAATTAGCTCAAAAAAATCATTAAATGCATGAAAAATACCAAATGAAGTCAGAAAGGGTTGAAAATTGATGATGTGGCTTTGAATGGTGGATTTTGAACACACCAAAAGCCTAGAGTTCAAATAAGTAAAAGAAAATGAAATGCCTTTTGTAACCGATGAGTTTCCGTCCGAAACCCTGATACTTCGAAGGAGACTATCGGTTTTGTACACGAAGGGCATCCAGCTTTTGCCGTAACCCTCTCAACTTTTTAGCACATGCTATGTGGGTAAAATATTGACACCATGCCAACTTTCAACCTTTTCAGAGTTCATTTGTACTGCTTTTCAATTTTAGGGTCATAATTAGCTCAGAAAATCATTAAATGCATGAAAAACACCAAATGAAATCAGAAACCGTTGAAAATTGATGATGTGGCTTCAAATGGTGCATTTTGAACACACAATTAGCCTGGAGTTTAAATAATTAAAGAAAATTAAATCCCTTTTGTAACCGACGAGTTTCCGTCCGAAACCCCGATGCTTCGAAAGAGACTGTCCGTTTTGTACACGAAGTGCATCCAGCTTTTGATGTAACCCTCTCAACTTTTTAGCACATGCTATGTGGGTGAAATGGTGATACCATGCCATCTTTAATCCTTTTCAAAGTTCATTTGTAATGCTTTTCAATTTCAGGGTCATAATTAGCTCAAAAAAACATTAAATGCATGAAAAATACCGAATGAAGTCAGAAAGGGTTGAAAATTGATGATGTGCCTTTTAATGGTGCATTTTGAACACACGAAAATTCTGGAGTTCAAATAAGTTAAAGAAAATGAAATGCCATTTGTAACCGATGAGTTTCCGTCCGAAACCTCCATACTTCGAAAGAGAATGTGTGTTTTGTACACGAAGTGCATCCAGCTTTTGCCGTAACCCTCTCAACTTTTTAGACATGCTATGTGGGTGGAAAGTTGATACCATGCCAACTTTCAACCTTTTCAGAGTTTATTTGTAGTGCTTTTCAAATTCAGGCTCATAATTAGCTAAAAAAAATCATTAAATGCATGAAAAATACCAAATGAAGTCAGAAAGCGTTGAAAATTGATGACGTGGCTTTCAATGGTGAATTTTGAACACATGAAAAGCCTAGAGTTTAAATAAGTAAAAGAAAATGAAATTTCTTTTGTAACCGATGAGTGTCCTTCCGAAACCCCAATACTTGGAAAGAGATTGTCCGTTTTCTACACGAAGTGCATCCAGCTTTTGCCGTAACCCTCTCAAATTTTTTGTACATGCTATGTGGGTGAAATGTTGATACCGTGCCAACTTTCAACCTTTTGAGAGTTCATTTGTAGTGTTTTTCAATTTCAGGATCATAATTAGCTCAAAAAAATCATTAAATGCATGAAAAATACCAAATGATGTCAGAAAGGGCTAAAAATTGATGATGTGGCTTTGAATGGTGCATTTTGAACACACGAAAATCCTGGAGTTCAAATATGTTAAAGAAAATGAAATGCCTTTTGTAACCGATGAGTTTCCGCCCGAAACCCCGATACTTCGAAAGAGACTTTCCGTTTTGTATATGAAGTGCATCCAGATTTTGTTGTAACCCTCTCAAATTTTTTGCACATGCTATGTGGGTGAAATGTTGATATCATGCCAACTTTCAACCTTTTCAGAGTTCATTTGTAGTGCTTTTCAATTTCAGGGTCATAATTAGCTTAAAAATCATTAAATGCATGAAAAATACCGAATTAAGTCAAAAAGGGTTGAAAATTGATGACGTGCCTTTTAATGGTGCATTTTGAACACACGAAAATTCTGGAGTTCAAATAAGTTAAAGAAAATGAGTTTCCGTCCGAAACCCAATACTTCGAAACAGACTGCGTGTTTTGTACACGAAGTGCATCCAGCTTTTGCCGTAACCCTCTCAACTTTTTAGCACATGCTATATGGGTGAAATGTTGATACCATGCGAACTTTCAACCTTTTCAGAGTTAATTTGTAGTGCTTTTCAATTTTAGGGTCATAATTCGCTCAAAAAATCATTAAATGCATGAAAAATACCAAATGAAGTTAGAAAGCGTTGAAAATTGATGATAAGGCTTCGAATGGTGCATTTTGAACACACGAGAAGCCTGGAGTTTAAATAAGTTAAACAAAATGAAATGCCTTTTGTAACCGATGAGTTTTCGTCTAAAACCCCGATAGTTCGAAACAGACTGTCCGTTGTGTACACGAAGTGCACCCAGCTTTTGCCGTAACCCTCTCAACAATTTAGAACATGTTATGTGGGTGAAATGTTGATACCATTCCAACTTTCGACCTTTTCAGACTTCATTTGTAGTGCTTTTCAATTTCAGGGTCATAATTAGCTCAAAAAAAATCATTAAATGCATGAAAAAGTCCAAATGAAGTCACAAAGGGTTGAAAATTGATGATGTGGCTTGGAATGGTGCATTTTGAACACACCAAACACCTGGAGTTCAAATAAGTAATAGAAAATGAAATGCCTTTTGTAACCGATGATTTTCCGTCCGAAACCTTGATACTTCGAACGAGACTGTCCATTTTGTACACGAAGTGCATCCAGCTTTTGCCATAACCCTCTCAACTTTTTAGCACATGCTATGTGGGTGAAATGTTGATACCATGCCAACTTTCAACCTTTTCAGAGTTCATTTGTAGTGCTTTTCAATTTTAGGGTCGTAATTAGCTCAAAAAATCATTAAATGCATGAAAAATACCAAATGAAGTCAGAAAGCATTGAAAATTGATGATGTGGCTTCGAATGGTGCATTTTGAACACACGAAAAGTCTCGAGTTCAAATAAGTTAAAGAAAATGAGATGCCTCTTGTAACCGATGAGTTTCTGTCCGGAACCCCCATACTTCGAAACAGACTGTCTGTTTTGTACACGAAGTGCATCTAGCTTTTGCCGTAACCCTCTCAACTTTTTAGCACATGCTATGTGGTTGAACTGTTAATACCATGCCAACTTTCAACCTTTGCAGAGTTCATTTGTAGTGCTTTTCAATTTTAGGGGCATAATTAGCTCAAAAAAATCATTAAATGCATGAAAAATACCAAATGAAGTCAGAAAGGGTTGAAAATTGATGATGTGGCTTTGAATGGTGCATTTTGAACACACCAAAAGCCTGGAGTTCAAATAAGTAAAAGAAAATGAAATGCCTTTTGTAACCGATGAGTTTCCGTCCGAAACCCTGATACTTCGAAGGAGACTATCGGTTTTGTACACGAAGGGCATCCAGCTTTTGCCGTAACCCTCTCAACATTTTAGCAAATGCTATGTGGGTAAAATATTGACACCATGCCAACTTTCAACCTTTTCAGAGTTCATTTGTACTGCTTTTCAATTTTAGGGTCATAATTAGCTCAGAAAATCATTAAATGCATGAAAAACACCAAATGAAATCAGAAACCGTTGAAAATTGATGATGTGGCTTCGAATGGTGCATTTTGAACACACAATAAGCCTGGAGTTTAAATAATTAAAGAAAATTAAATCCCTTTTGTAACCGACGAGTTTCCGTCCGAAACCCCGTTGCTTCGAAAGAGACTATCCGTTTTGTACACGAAGTGCATCCAGCTTTTGATGTAACCCTCTCAACTTTTTAGCACATGCTATGTGGGTGAAATGGTGATACCATGCCATCTTTAAACCTTTTCAAAGTTCATTTGTAGTGCTTTTCAATTTCAGGGTCATAATTAGCTCAAAAAAACATTAAATGCATGAAAAATACCGAATGAAGTCAGAAAGGGTTGAAAATTGATGATGTGCCTTTTAATGGTGCATTTTGAACACACGAAAATTCTGGAGTTCAAATAAGTTAAAGAAAATGAAATGCCATTTGTAACCGATGAGTTTCCGTCCGAAACCTCCATACTTCGAAAGAGAATGTGTGTTTTGTACACGAAGTGCATCCAGCTTTTGCCGTAACCCTCTCAACTTTTTAGCACATGCTATGTGGGTGAAAAGTTGATACCATGCCAACTTTCAACCTTTTCAGAGTTTATTTGTAGTGCTTTTCAAATTCAGGCTCATAATTAGCTCAAAAAAATCATTAAATGCATGAAAAATACCAAATGAAGTCAGAAAGCGTTGAAAATTGATGACGTGGCTTTCAATGGTGAATTTTGAACACATGAAAAGCCTAGAGTTTAAATAAGTAAAAGAAAATGAAATGTCTTTTGTAACCGATGAGTTTCCTTCCGAAACCCCAATACTTGGAAAGAGATTGTCCGTTTTCTACACGAAGTGCATCCAGCTTTTTCCGTAACCCTCTCGGCTTTTTAGCACATGCTATGCGGGTGAAATGTTAATACCATGCCAACTTTCAACCTTTTCAGAGTTCATTTGTAGTGCTTTTCAATTTTAGGGGCATAATTAGCTAAAAATAATAATTAAATGCATGAAAAATACCAAATGAAGTCCGAAAGGGTTGAAAATTGATGATGTGGCTTTGAATGGTGCATTTTCAACACATCAAAAGCCTGGAGGTCAAATAAGTAATAGAAAATGAAATGCCTTTTGTAACCGATGAGTTTCCGTCCGAAACCCCGATACTTCCAAACAGACTGTCCGTTTTGTACACGAAGTGCATCAAGCTTTTTCCGTAACCCTCTCAACTTTTTAGCACTTGCTATGTGGGTGAAATGTTGATACCATGCCAACTTTCAACCTTTTCAGAGTTCATTTGTAGTGCTTTTCAATTTCAGGGTTATAATTAGCTCAAAACAAATCATTAAATGCATGAAAAATACCAAATGAAGTCAGAAAGGGTTGAAAATTGATGACGTGGCTTTCAATGGTGCATTTTGAACACACGAAAAGCCTGGAGTTTAAATAAGTAAAAGAAAATGAAATGCCTTTTGTAACCGATGAGTTTCCGTTCGAAACCCCGATACTTCGAAAGAGATGGTCTGTTTTGTACACGAAATGCATCCAGCTTTTGCCGTAACCCTCTCAACTTTTTAGCACATGCTATGCGGGTGAAATGTTGATACCATGCCAACTTTCAACCTTTTCAGAGTTCATTTGTAGTGCTTTTCAATTTCAGGGTCATAATTAGCTCAAAACAAATCATTAAATGCATGAACAATACCAAATCAAGTCAGAAAGGGTTGAAAATTGATGACGTGGCTTTCAATGGTGCATTTTGAACACACGAAAAGCCTGGAGTTTAAATAAGTAACAGAAAATGAAATGCCTTTTGTAACCGATGAGTTTCCGTTCGAAACCCCGATACTTCGAAAGAGATGGTCTGTTTTGTACACGAAATGCATCCAGCTTTTGCCGTAACCCTCTCAAATTTTTAGCACATGCTATGCGGGTGAAATGTTGATACCATGCCAACTTTCAACCTTTTCAGAGTTCATTTGTAGTGCTTTTCAATTTCAGGGTCATAATTAGCTCAAAACAAATCATTAAATGCATGAAAAATACCAAATGAAGTCAGAAAGGGTTGAAAATTGATGACGTGGCTTTCAATGGTGCATTTTGAACACACGAAAAGCCTGGAGTTTAAATAAGTAAAAGAAAATGAAATGCCTTTTGTAACCGATGAGTTTCCGTTCGAAACCCTGATACTTCGAAAGAGATTGTCTGTTTTGTACACGAAATGCATCCAGCTTTTGCCGTAACCCTCTCAACTTTTTACCACACGCTATGTGGGTGAAATCTTGATACCATGCCAACTTTTAACCTTTTCAGAGTTCATTTGTAGTGCTTTTCAATTTCAGGGTCATAATTAGCTCAATTTTTTTTTATTAAATGCATGAAAAATACCAAATGAAGTCAGAAAGGGTTGAAAATTGATGACGTGGCTTTCAATGGTGCATTTTGAACACACGAAAAGCCTAAAGTTTAAATAACTAAAAGAAAATGAAATGTCTTTTGTAACCGATGAGTTTCCGTCCGAAACCCCAATGCTTCGAAATAGATTGTCCGTTTTCTACGCGAAGTGCATCCAGCTTTTGCCGTAACCCTCTCGGCCTTTTAGCACATGCTATGTGGGTGAAATGTTAATACCATTCCAACTTTCAACCTTTTCAGAGTTCACTTGTAGTGCTTTTCAATTTTAGGGGCATAATTAGCTCAAAAAAATAATTAAATGCATGAAAAATACCAAATGAAGTCCGAAAGGGTTGAAAATTGATGATGTGGCTTTGAATGGTGCATTTTCAACACATCAAAAGCCTGGAGGTCAAAGAAGTAATAGAATATGAAATGCCTTTTGTAACCGATGAGTTTCCGTCCGAAACCCCGATACTTCGAAACAGAGTGTCCGTTTTGTACACGAAGTGCATCCAGCTTTTTCCGTAACCCTCTCAACTTTTTAGCACATGCTATGTGGTTGAACTGTTGATACCATGCTAACTTTCAACCTTTTCAGAGTTCATTTGTAGTGCTTTTCAATTTCAGGATCATAATTAGCTCAAAACAAATCATTAAATGCATGAAAAATACCAAATGAAGTCAGAAAGGGTTGAAAAGTGATGACGTGGCTTTCAATGGTGCATTTTGAACACACGAAAAGCCTGGAGTTTAAATAAGTAAAAGAAAATGAAATGCCTTTTGTAACCGATGAGTTTCCGTTCGAAACCCCGATACTTCGAAAGAGATTGTCTGTTTTGTACACGAAATGCATCCAGCTTTTGCCGTAACCCTCTCAACTTTTTACCACATGCTATGTGGGTGAAATGTTGATACCATGCCAACTTTTAACCTTTTCAGAGTTCATTTGTAGTGCTTTTCAATTTCAGGGTCATAATTAGCTCAATTTTTTTTATTAAATGCATGAAAAATACCAATGAAGTCAGAAAGGGTTGAAAATTGATGACGTGGCTTTCAGTGGTGCATTTTGAACACACGAAAAGCCTAGAGTTTAAATAACTAAAAGAAAATGAAATGTCTTTTGTAACCGATGAGTTTTCGTCCGAAACCCCAATACTTCGAAAGAGATTGTCCGTTTTCTACGCGAAGTGTATCCAGCTTTTGCCGTAACCCTCTCGGCCTTTTAGCACATGCTATGTGGGTGAAATGTTAATACCATTCCAACTTTCAACCTTTTCAGAGTTCATTTGTAGTGCTTTTAAATTTTAGGGTCATAATTAGCTCAAAAAATCATTAAATGCATGAAAAATACCAATTGAAGTCAGAAAGGGTTGAAAATTTGTGACATGGATTTCAATGGTGCATTTTCAACACATGAAAAGCCTGGAGATTAAATAAGTTCTAGAAAATGAAATGCCTTTTCTAACCGATGAGTTTCCGTCCGAAACCCCGATACTTCGAAAGAGACTGTCCGTTTTGTACCCGAAGTGAATCCATCTTTTGTCGTAACCCTCTCAACTTTTTAGCACACGCTATGTGGGTGAAATGTTGATACCATGCCAACTATCAACATTTTCAGAGTTCATTCGTAGTGCTTTTCAATTTTAGTGTCATAATTAGCACAAAAAAATCATTAAATGCATGGAAAGTACCAAATGAAGCCACAAAGGGTTGAAAATTGATGATGTGGCTTTGAATGGTGCATTTTGAAGACACGAAAAGCCTGGAGTTCAAATAATTTAAAGAAAATGAAATGCCTTTTGTAACCGATGAGTATCCGTCCGAAACCCCGATACTTCGAAAGAGACTGTACGTTTTGTACACGAAATGCATCCAGCTTTTGCCGTAACCCTCTCAACTTTTTTGCACATACTATGTGGGTGAAATTTGGATACCATGCCAATTTTCAAACTTTTCAGAGTCCATTTGCACTGCTTTTCAATTTTAGGGTCATAATTAGCTCAAAAAATCATTAAATGCATGAAAAATACCAAATGAAGTCAGAAAGGGTTGAAAATTGATCATGTGGCTTTGAATGGTGCATTTCGAACACACGAAAAGCCTGGAGTTTAAATAGGTAAAAGAAAAAGAAAATGCCTTTTGTAACCGATGAGTTTCCGTTTGAAACACCGATACTTCGAAAGAGATTATCCGTTTTGTACACGAAGTGCATCCAGCTTTGCCGTAACCCTCTCAACTTTTTAGCACATGCTATGTGGGTTAAATGTTGGTACCATGCCAACTTTCAGCCTTTTCAGAGTTCATTTGTAGTGATTTTTAATTTCAGGGTCATAATTAACTCAAAAAAATCATTAAATGCATGAAAAATACCAAATGAAGCCAGAAAGGGTTGAAAACTGATGATGTGGCTTTGAATGGTGCATTTTCAACACACGAAAAGCCTGGAGTTTAAATAAGTAAAAGAAAATGAAATGCCTTTTGTAACCGATGAGTTTCCGTTCGAAACCCCGATACTTCGAAAGAGATGGTCTGTTTTGTACACGAAATGCATCCAGCTTTTGCCGTAACCCTCTCAAGTTTTTAGCACATGCTATGCGGGTGAAATGTTGATACCATGACAACTTTCAACCTTTTCAGAGTTCATTTGTAGTGCTTTTCAAGTTCAGGGTCATAATTAGCTCAAAACAAATCATTAAATGCATGAAAAATACCAAATGAAGTCAGAAAGGGTTGAAAATTGATGACGTGGCTTTCAATGGTGCATTTTGAACACACGAAAAGCCTGGAGTTTAAATAAGTAAAAGAAAATGAAATGCCTTTTGTAACCGATGAGTTTCCATTCGAAACCCCGATACTTCGAAAGAGATGGTCTGTTTTGTACACGAAATGCATTCAGATTTTGCCGTAACCCTCTCAAATTTTTAGCACATGCTATGCGGGTGAAATGTTGATACCATGCCAACTTTCAACCTTTTCAGAGTTCATTTGTAGTGCTTTTCAATTTCAGGGTCATAATTAGCTCAAAACAAATCATTAAATGCATGAAAAATACCAAATGAAGTCAGAAAGGGTTGAAAATTGATGACGTGGCTTTCAATGGTGCATTTTGAACACACGAAAAGCCTGGAGTTTAAATAAGTAAAAGAAAATGAAATGCCTTTTGTAACCGATGAGTTTCCGTTCGAAACCCTAATACTTCGAAAGAGATTGTCTGATTTGTACACGAAATGCATCCAACTTTTGCCGTAACCCTCTCAACTTTTTACCACATGCTATGTGGGTGAAATGTTGATACCATGCCAACTTTTAACCTTTTCAGAGTTCATTTGTAGTGCTTTTCAATTTCAGGGTCATAATTAGCTCAATTTTTTTATTAAATGCATGAAAAATACCAAATGAAGTCAGAAAGGGTTGAAAATTGATGACGTGGCTTTGAATGGTTCATTTTTAACACAGGGAAAGCATGGAGTTCAAATAAGTTAAATAAAATGAAATGCCTTTTGTAACCGATGAGTTTTCGTCCGAAACCCCGATACTTCGGAAGAGAGTGTCCGTGTTGTACACGAAGTGCATCCAGCTTTTGCCGTAACCCTCTCAACTTTTTAGAACATGTTATGTGGGTGAAATGTTGATACCATGCCAACTTCCAACCTTTTCAGAGTTCATTTATAGTGCTTTTCAATTTCAGGGTCATAATTAGCTCAAAAAAATCATTAAATGCATGAAAAAGACCAAATGAAGTCAGAAAAGGTTGAAAATTGATGACGTGGCTTTCAATGGTGCATTTTGAACCCACGAAAAGCCTAGAGTTTAAATAAGCAAAAGAAAATGAAATGTCTTTTGTAACCGATGAGTTTCTGTACGAAACCCCGATACTTCGAAAGAGATTGTCCGTTTTCTACGCGAAGTGCATCCAGGTTTTGTCGTAATCCTCTCGGCCTTTTAGAACATGCTATGTGGGAAAAATGTTAATACCATGCCGACTTTCAACCTTTTCAGAGTTCATTTGTAGTGCTTTTCAATTTTAGGGGCATAATTAGCTCAAAAAAAATAATTAAATGCATGAAAAATACCAAATAAAGTAAGAAAGGGTTGAAAATTGATGATGTGGCTTTGAATGGTGCATTTTGAACACACCAAAATTCTAGAGTTCAAATAAGTAAAATAAAATGAAATGCCTTTTGTAACCGATGAGTTTCCGTGCGAAACCCCTGTACTTCGAAAGAGATTATCCGTTTTGTACACGAAGTGCATCCAGCTTTTGCCGTAACCCTCTCAACTTTTTAGCACATGCTATGTGGGTGAAATTTTGATATCATGCAAACTTTCAACCTTTTCAGAGTTCATTTGTAGTGCTTTTCAATTTCAGGGTCATAATTAGCTCAAAAAATCATTAAATGCATGAAAAATACAAAATGAAGTCAGAAAGGGTTTAAAATTGATGATGTGGCTTTGAATGGTGCATTTTGAACACACGAAAATTCTGGAGTTCAAATAAGTTAAAGGAAATGAAATGCCTTTTGGAACCAATGAGTTTCCGTCCGAAACCCTGATACTTCGAAAGAGACTGTCCGTTTTGTACACGAAGTGCATCCAGCTTTTGCCGTAACCCTCTCAACTTTTTAGCACATGCTATGTGGGTGAAATGTTGATACCATGCCAACTTTCAACCTTTTCAGAGTTCATTTGTAGTGCTTTTCAATTTTAGGGTCATAATTAGCTAAAAAAATCATTAAATGCATGAAAAATATCAAATGAAGTCAGAAAGCGTTGAAAATTGATGATGTGGCTTCGAATGGTGCATTTTGAACACACGAGAAGCCTGGAGTTTAAATAAGTTAAACAAAATGAAATGCCTTTTGTAACCGATGAGTTTTCGTCTGAAACCCCGATACTTCGAAAGAGACTATCCGTTGTGTACACGAAGTGCATCCAGCTTTTGCCGTAACCCTCTCAACTTTTTAGAACATGTTATGTGGGTGAAATTTTCATACCATGCCAACTTTCAACCTTTTCAGAGTTCATTTGTAGTGCTTTTCAATTTCAGGGACATAATTAGCTCAAAAAAATCCTTAAATGCATGAAAAAGTCCAAATGAAGTCAGAAAGGGTTGAAAATTGATGATGTGGCTTTGAATGGTGCATTCTGAACACACGAAAAGTCTGGAGTTTAAGTAAGTTAAAGAAAATGAGATGCCTCTTGTAACAGATGAGTTTCCGTCCGAAACCCCCATACTTCGAAATAGACTGTCTGTTTTGTACACGAAGTGCATCCAGCTTTTGCCGTAACCCTCTCAACTTTTTAGGACATGCTATGTGGGTGAAATGTTTATACCATACCAACTTTCAACCTTTTCAGAATTCATTTGTAGTGCTTTTCAATTTTAGGGGCATAATTAGCTCCAAAAAATCATTAAATGCATGAAAAATACCAAATGAAGTCAGAAAGGGTTGAAAATTGATGATGTGGCTTTGAATGGTGCATTTTGAACACACCAAAATCCTAGAGTTCAAATAAGTAAAAGAAAATGAAATGCCTTTTGTAACCGACGAGTTTCCGTCCGAAACCCTGATACTTCGAAAGAGACTATCTGTTTTGTACACGAAGGGCATCTAGCTTTTGCCGTAACCCTCTCAACTTTTTAGCACATGCTATGTGGGTGAAATATTGATACAATGCCAACTTTCAACCTTTTCAGAGTTCATTTGTAGTGCTTTTCTATTTTAGGGTCATAATTAGCTCAAAAAATCATTAAATGCATGAAAAACACCAAATGAAGTCAGAAACCATTGAAAATTGATGATGTGCCTTCGAATGGTGCATTTTGAACACACAAGAAGCCTGGAGTTTAAATAATTTAAAGAAAATTAAATGGCTTTTGTAACCGACGAGTTTCCGTCCGAAACCACGATGCTTCGAAAGAGACTGTCCGTTTTGTACACGAAGTGCATCCAGCTTTTGACGTAGCCCTCTCAACTTTTTAGGACATGCTATGTGGGTGAAATGTTGATACCATGCCAACTTTCAACCTTTTCAGAGTTCCTTTGTAGTGCTTTTCAATTTTAGGGTCATAATTAGCTCAAAAAAATCATTAAATGCATGAAAAATACCAAATGAAGTCAGAAAAGGTTGAAAATTGACGACGTGGCTTGCAATGGCGCATTTTGAACACACGAAAATCCTAGAGTTTAAATAAGTTAAAGAAAATGAAATGCCTTTTGTAAACGATGAGTTTTCGTGTGAAACCCCGATACTTCGAAAGAGACTCTCCGTTTTGTACCCGAAATGCATCCAGCTTTTGCCGTAACCCTCTCAACTTTTTTGCACATGCTATGTGGGTGAAATGTTGATACCATGCCAATTTTCAACCTTTTCAAAGTCCACTTGCAATGCTTTTCAATTTCAGGGTCATAATTAGCTCAAAAAATCATTAAATGCATGAACAATACCAAATGAAGTCAGAAAGGGTTGACAATTGATGACGTGGCTTTCAATGGTGCATTTTGAACACACGATTATCCTAGTGTTTAAATAAGTAACAGAAAATGAAATGCCTTTTGTAACCGATGAGTTTCCGTCCGGAACGCCGATACTTCGAAACAGATTGTCCGTTTTGTACATGAAGTGCATCCAACTTTTGTCGTAACCCTCTCAACTTTTTAGCACATGCTATGTGGGTGAAATTTCGATACCATGCCAACTTTCAACCTTTTAGAGTTCATTTGTAGTGCTTTTCAATTTTAGGGTCATAATTAGCTCAAAAAATCATTAAATACATGAAAAATACCAAATGAAGTGAGAAAGGGTTGAAAATTGATCATGTGGCTTTGAATGGTGCATTTCGAACACACGAATAGCCTGGAGTTTAAATAAGTAAAAGAAAATTAAATGCCTTTTGTAACCGATGAGTTTCCGTTCGAAACCCCGATACTTCGAAAGAGACTGTCTGTTTTGTACACGAAGTGTATCCAGCTTTTGCCGTAACCCTCTCAACTTTTTAGCACATGGTATGTGGGTGAAATGTTGATACAATGCAACTTTCAACCTTTTCAGAGTTCATTTGTAGTGCTTTTCAATTTCAGGGTCATAATTAGCTCAAAAAAATGATTAAATGCATGAAAAATACCAAATGAAGTCAGAAAGGGCTGAAAATTGATGACGTGGCTTTCAATGGTGCATTTTGAACACATGAAAATCCTGGAGTTTAAATGAGTTAAATAAACTAAAATGCATTTTGTAACCGATGAATTTCTGCCCGAAACCCTCATACTTCGAAAGAGACTGTCCGTTTTGTACATGAAGTGCATTCAGCTTTTGCCGTAATCCTCTCAAATTTTTTGCACATGCTATGTGTGTGAAATGGTGATGCCATGCCAACTTTAAACCTTTTCAAAGTTCATTTGTAGTGCTTTTCAATTTCAGGGTCATAATTAGCTCAAAAAAATCATTAAATGCATGAAAAATACCGAATGAAGTCAGAAAGGGTTGAAAATTGATGACGTGGCTTTTAATGGTGCATTTTGAACACACGAAAAGTCTAGAGTTCAAATAAGTTAAAGAAAACGAAATGCCTTTTGTAACCGATGAGTTTCCGTCTGAAACCCCCATACTTCGAAAGAGACTGTCTGTTTTGTACACGAAGTGTATCCAACTTTTGCCATAACCCTCTCAACTTTTTAGCACACGCTATGTGGGCGAAATGTTGATACCATGCCAACTTTCAAGATTTTCAGAGTTCATTTGTAGTGCTTTTCAATTTCAGTGTCATAATTAGCTCAAAAAAATCATTAAATGCATGAAAAATACCAAATCATGTCAGAAAGGGCTGAAAATTGATGATGTGGCTTTGAATGGTGCATTTTGAACACACGAAAACCTGCAGTTCAAATAAGTTAAAGAAAATGAAATGCCTTTTGTAACCGATGAGTTTCCGCCCGAAACCCCGATACTTTGAAAGAGACTTTCCGTTTTGTACATGAAGTGCATCCACATTTTGTTGTAACCCTCTCAAATTTTTTGCACATGCTATGTGGGTGAAATGTTGAAATCATGCCAACTTTCCACCTTTTCAGAGTTCATTTGTAGTGCTTTTCAATTTCAGGGTCATAATTAGCTCAAAAAAAATCATTAAATGCATTAAAAATACAAAATGAAGTCAGAAAGGGTTGAAAATTGATGATGTGGCTTTGAATCGTGCATTTTGAACACACGAAAAGCCTGGAGTTCAAATAAGTAAAAGAAAATGAAATGCCTTTTGTAACCGATGAGTTTCCGTTCGAAACCCTCATACTTCGAAACAGACTGTTTGTTTTGTACACGAAGTGCATCCAGCTTTTGCCGTAACCCTCTCAACTTTTTAGCACATGCTATGTGGGGAAATGTTGATACCATGCCAACTTTCAAGCTTTTTAGAGTTCATTTGTAGTGCTTTTCAATTTTAGGGTCATAATTACCTAAAAAAAATCCTTAAATGCATGAAGAATACCAAATGAAGTCAGAAAGGGTTGAAAATTGATGATGTGGCTTTGAACGGTGCATTTTGAACACACGAAAAGCCTGGAGTTCAAATAAGTTAAAGAAAATGAAATGCCTTTTGTAACCGATGAGTTTCCGCCCGAAACCCGATATTTCGAAAGAGACTGTCCGTTTTTTACACGAAGTGCATCCATCTTTTGCCGTAACCCTCTCAATTTTTTTGTACATGCTGTGTGGGTGAAATGTTGATACCGTGCCAACTTTGAACCTTTTGAGAGTTTATTTGTAGTGCTTTTCAATTTCAGGGTCATAATTAGCTCAAAAAAATCATTAAATGCATGAAAAATACCAAATGATGTCAGAAAGGGCTGAAAATTGATGATGTGGCTTTCAATGGTGCATTTTGAACACACGAAAATCCTGGAGTTCAAATATGTTAAAGAAAATGAAATGCCTTTTGTAACCGATGAGTTTCCGCCCGAAACCCCGATACTTCGAAAGAAACTTTCCGTTTTGTATATGAAGTGCATCCAGATTTTGTTGTAACCCTCTCAAATTTTTTGCACATGCTATGTGGGTGAAATGTTGATATCATGCCAACTTTCAACCTTTTCAGAGTTCATTTGTAGTGCTTTTCAATTTCAGGGTCATAATTAGCTCAAAAAAATGATTAAATGCATGAAAAATACCAAATGAAGTCAGAAAGGGCTGAAAATTGATGACGTGGCTTTCAATGGTGCATTTTGAACACATGAAAATCCTGGAGTTTAAATGAGTTAAATAAACTAAAATGCATTTTGTAACCGATGAATTTCTGCCCGAAACCCTCATACTTCGAAAGAGACTGTCCGTTTTGTACATGAAGTGCATTCAGCTTTTGCCGTAATCCTCTCAAATTTTTTGCACATGCTATGTGTGTGAAATGGTGATGCCATGCCAACTTTAAACCTTTTCAAAGTTCATTTGTAGTGCTTTTCAATTTCAGGGTCATAATTAGCTCAAAAAAATCATTAAATGCATGAAAAATACCGAATGAAGTCAGAAAGGGTTGAAAATTGATGACGTGGCTTTTAATGGTGCATTTTGAACACACGAAAAGTCTAGAGTTCAAATAAGTTAAAGAAAACGAAATGCCTTTTGTAACCGATGAGTTTCCGTCTGAAACCCCCTACTTCGAAAGAGACTGTCTGTTTTGTACACGAAGTGTATCCAACTTTTGCCATAACCCTCTCAACTTTTTAGCACACGCTATGTGGGCGAAATGTTGATACCATGCCAACTTTCAAGATTTTCAGAGTTCATTTGTAGTGCTTTTCAATTTCAGTGTCATAATTAGCTCAAAAAAATCATTAAATGCATGAAAAATACCAAATCATGTCAGAAAGGGCTGAAAATTGATGATGTGGCTTTGAATGGTGCATTTTGAACACACGAAAACCTGCAGTTCAAATAAGTTAAAGAAAATGAAATGCCTTTTGTAACCGATGAGTTTCCGCCCGAAACCCCGATACTTTGAAAGAGACTTTCCGTTTTGTACATGAAGTGCATCCACATTTTGTTGTAACCCTCTCAAATTTTTTGCACATGCTATGTGGGTGAAATGTTGAAATCATGCCAACTTTCCACCTTTTCAGAGTTCATTTGTAGTGCTTTTCAATTTCAGGGTCATAATTAGCTCAAAAAAAATCATTAAATGCATTAAAAATACAAAATGAAGTCAGAAAGGGTTGAAAATTGATGATGTGGCTTTGAATCGTGCATTTTGAACACACGAAAAGCCTGGAGTTCAAATAAGTAAAAGAAAATGAAATGCCTTTTGTAACCGATGAGTTTCCGTTCGAAACCCTCATACTTCGAAACAGACTGTTTGTTTTGTACACGAAGTGCATCCAGCTTTTGCCGTAACCCTCTCAACTTTTTAGCACATGCTATGTGGGGAAATGTTGATACCATGCCAACTTTCAAGCTTTTTAGAGTTCATTTGTAGTGCTTTTCAATTTTAGGGTCATAATTACCTAAAAAAAATCCTTAAATGCATGAAGAATACCAAATGAAGTCAGAAAGGGTTGAAAATTGATGATGTGGCTTTGAACGGTGCATTTTGAACACACGAAAAGCCTGGAGTTCAAATAAGTTAAAGAAAATGAAATGCCTTTTGTAACCGATGAGTTTCCGCCCGAAACCCGATATTTCGAAAGAGACTGTCCGTTTTTTACACGAAGTGCATCCATCTTTTGCCGTAACCCTCTCAATTTTTTTGTACATGCTGTGTGGGTGAAATGTTGATACCGTGCCAACTTTGAACCTTTTGAGAGTTTATTTGTAGTGCTTTTCAATTTCAGGGTCATAATTAGCTCAAAAAAATCATTAAATGCATGAAAAATACCAAATGATGTCAGAAAGGGCTGAAAATTGATGATGTGGCTTTCAATGGTGCATTTTGAACACACGAAAATCCTGGAGTTCAAATATGTTAAAGAAAATGAAATGCCTTTTGTAACCGATGAGTTTCCGCCCGAAACCCCGATACTTCGAAAGAAACTTTCCGTTTTGTATATGAAGTGCATCCAGATTTTGTTGTAACCCTCTCAAATTTTTTGCACATGCTATGTGGGTGAAATGTTGATATCATGCCAACTTTCAACCTTTTCAGAGTTCATTTGTAGTGCTTTTCAATTTCAGGGTCATAATTAGCTTAAAAATCATTAAATGAATGAAAAATACCGAATGAAGTCGGAAAGGGTTGAACAATGATGACGTGCCTTTTAATGGTGCATTTTGAACACACGAAAATTCTGGAGTTCAAATAAGTTAAAGAAAATGAAATGCCTTTTGTAACCGATGAGTTTCCGTCCGAAACCACATACTTCGAAACATACTGTCTGTTTTGTACATGAAGTGCATCCACCTTTTGCCGTAACCCTCTCAACTTTTTAGCACAAGATATGTGGGTGAACTGTTAATACCATGCCAACTTTCAACCTTTTCAGAGTTCATTTGTAGTGCTTTTCAATTTTAGGGGCATAATTAGCTCAAAAAAATCATTAAATGCATGAAAAATACCAAATGAAGTCAGAAAGGGTTGGAAATTGATGATGTGGCTTTGAATGGTGCATTTTTAACACACCAAAAGCCTGGTGTTCAAATAAGTAAAAGAAAATGAAATGCCTTTTGTAACCGATGAGTTTCCGTCCGAAACCCTGATACTTCGAAAGAGACTATCGGTTTTGTACACGAAGGGCATCAAGCTTTTGCCGTAACCCTCTCATCTTTTTAGCACATGCTATGTGGGTGAAATATTGACACCATGCCAACTTTCAACCTTTTCAGAGTTCATTTGTACTGCTTTTCAATTTTAGGGTCATAATTAGCTCAGAAAATCATTAAATGCATGAAAAACACCAAATGAAGTCAGAAACCGTTGAAAATTGATGATATGGCTTCGAATGGTGCATTTTGAACACACAATAAGCCTGGAGTTTAAATAAGTTAAAGAAAATTAAATGCCTTTTGTAACCGACGAGTTTCCGTCCGAAACCCCGGTGCTTCGAAAGAGACTGTTCGTTTTGTACACGAAGTGCATCCAGCTTTTGATGTAACCCTCTCAACTTTTTAGCACATGCTATGTGGGTGAAATGGTGATACCATGCCAACTTTCAACCTTTTCAGAGTTCATTTGTAGTGCATTTCAATTTCAGGGTCATAATTACCTCAAAAAAATCATTAAATGCATGAAAAATACCGAATGAAGTCAGAAAGGGTTGAAAATTGATGACGTGCCTTTTAATGGTGCATTTTGAACACACGAAAATTCTGGAGTTCGGATAAGTTAAAGAAAATGAAATGCCTTTTGTAACCGATGAGTTTCCGTCCGAAACCGCCATACTTCGAAAGAGACTGTCTGTTTTGTACACGAAGTGCATCCAGCTTTTGCCGTAACCCTCTCAACTTTTTAGCACATGCTATGTGGGTGAAAAGTTGATACCATGCCAACTTTCAACCTTTTCAGAGTTTATTTGTAGTGCTTTTCAAATTCAGGCTCATAATTAGCCCAAAAAAATCATTAAATGCATGAAAAATACCAAATGAAGTCAGAAAGCGTTGAAAATTGATGACGTGGATTTCAATGGTGAATTTTGAACACATGAAAAGCCTAGAGTTTAAATAATTTAAAGAAAATGAAATGTCTTTTGTAACCGATGAGTTTCCTTCCGAAACCCCAATACTTCGAAAGAGATTGTCCGTTTTCTACACGAAGTGCATCCAACTTTTGCCGTAACCCTCTCGGCTTTGTAGCACATGCTATGCGGGTGAAATGTTAATACCATGCCAACTTTCAACCTTTTCAGAGTTCATTTGTAGTGCTTTTCAATTTTAGGGGCATAATTAGCTCAAAATAATAATTAAATGCATGAAAAATACCAAATGAAGTCCGAAAGGGTTGAAAATTGATGATGTGGCTTTGAATGGTGAATTTTCAACACATCAAAAGCCTGGAGGTCAAATAAGTAATAGAAAATGAAATGCCTTTTTTAACCGATGAGTTTCCGTCCGGAACGCCGATACTTCGAAACAGACTGTCCGTTTTGTACACGAAGTGCATCCAGCTTTTTCCGTAACCCTCTCAACTTTTTAGCACATGCTATGTGGGTGAAATGTTGATACCATGCCAACTTTCAACCTTTTTAGAGTTCATTTGTAGTGCTTTTCAATTTTAGGGTCATAATTAGCTCAAAACAAATCATTAAATGCATGAAAAATACCAAATGAAGTCAGAAAGGGTTGAAAATTGATGACGTGGCTTTCAATGGTGCATTTTGAACACACGAAAAGCCTGGAGTTTAAATAAGTAAAAGAAAATGAAATGCCTTTTGTAACCGATGAGTTTTCGTTCGAAACCCCGATACTTCGAAAGAGATGGTCTGTTTTGTACACGAAATGCATCCAGCTTTTGCCGTAACCCTCTCAACTTTTTAGCACATGCTATGCGGGTGAAATATTGATACCATGCCAACTTTCAACCTTTTCAGAGTTCATTTGTAGTGCTTTTCAATTTCAGGGTCATAATTAGCTCAAAACAAATCATTAAATGCATGAAAAATACCAAATGAAGTCAGAAAGGGTTGAAAATTGATGACGTGGCTTTCAATGGTGCATTTTGTACACACGAAAAGCCTGGAGTTTAAATAAGTAAAAGAAAATGAAATGCCTTTTGTAACCGATGAGTTTCCGTTCGAAACCCCGATACTTCGAAAGAGATTGTCTGTTTTGTACACGAAATGCATCCAGCTTTCGCCGTAACCCTCTCAACTTTTTACCACATGCTATATGGGTGAAATGTTGATACCATGCCAGCTTTTAACCTTTTCAGAGTTCATTTGTAGTGCTTTTCAATTTCAGGGTCATAATTAGCTCAAAAAAAATTATTAAATGCATGAAAAATACCAAATGAAGTCAGAACGGGTTGAAAATTGATGACGTGGCTTTCAATGGTGCATTTTGAACACACGAAAAGCCTAGAGTTTAAATAACTAAAAGAAAATGAAATGTCTTTTGTAACCGATGAGTTTCCTACCGAAACCCCAATACTTCGAAAGAGATTGTCCGTTTTCTACGCCAAGTGCATCCAGCTTTTGCCGTAACCCTCTCGGCCTTTTAGCGCATGCTATGTGGGTGAAATGTTAATACCATGCCAACTTTCAACCTTTTCAGAGTTCATTTGTAGTGCTTTTGAATTTTAGGGTCATAATTAGCTCAAAAAAATCATTAAATGCATGAAAAATACCAAATGAAGTAAGAAAGGGTTGAAAATTTGTGACGTGGATTTCAATGGTGCATTTTCAACACATGAAAAGCCTGGAGATTAAATAAGTTATAGAAAATGAAATGCCTTTTCTAACCGATGAGTTTCCGTCCGAAACCCCGATACTTCGAAAGAGACTGTCCGTTTTGTACACGAAGTGAATCAAGCTTTTGTCGTAACCCTCTCAACTTTTTAGCACACGCTATGTGGGTGAAATGTTGATACCATGCCAACTTTCAACATTTTCAGAGTTCATTTGTAGTGCTTTTCAATTTTAGTGTCATAATTAGCTCAAAAAAATGATTAAATGCATGGAAAGTACCAAATGAAGCCAGAAAGGGTTGAAAATTGATGATGTGGCTTTGAATGGTGCATTTTGAACACACGAAAAGCCTGGAGTTCAAATAATTTAAAGAAAATGAAATGCCTTTTGTAACCGATGAGTTTCCGTCTGAAACCCCGATACTTCAAAAGAGACTGTACGTTTTGTACACGAAATGCATCCAGCTTTTGCCGTAACCCTCTCAACTTTTTTGCACATGCTATGTGGGTGAAATTTGGATACCATGCCAATTTTCAAACTTTTCAGAGTCCATTTGCACTGCTTTTCAATTTTAGGGTCATAATTAGCTCAAAAAATCATGAAATGCATGAAAAATACCAAATGAAGTCAGAAAGGGTTGAAAATTGATCATGTGGCTTTGAATGGTGCATTTCGAACACACGAAAAGCCTGGAGTTTAAATAAGTAAAAGAAAAATAAAATGCCTTTTGTAACCGATGAGTTTCCGTTTGAAACGTCGATACTTCGAAAGAGATTGTCCGTTTTGTACACGAAGTGCATCCAGCTTTGCCGTAACCCTGTCAACTTTTTAGCACATGCTATGTGGGTGAAATGTTGGTACCATGCCAACTTTCAACCTTTTCAGAGTTCATTTGTAGTGATTTTCAATTTCAGGGTCATAATTAACTCAAAAAAATCATTAAATGCATGAAAAATACCAAATGAAGCCAGAAAGGGTTGAAAACTGATGATGTGGCTTTGAATGGTGCATTTTGAACACACGAAAAGCCTGGAGTTCAAATAAGTTAAAGAAAATGAAATGCCTTTTGTAACCGATGAGTTTTCGTTTGAAACCCCGATACTTCGAAAGAGACTCTCCGTTTTGTACCCGAAATGCATCCAGCTTTTGCCGTAACCCTCTCAACTTTTTTGCACATGCTATGTGGGTGAAATGTTGATACCATGCCAATTTTCAACCTTTTCAAAGTCCACTTGCAATGCTTTTCAATTTCAGGGTCATAATTAGCTCAAAAAATCATTAAATGCATGAAAAATACCAAATGAAGTCAGAAAGGGTTGACAATTGATGACGTGGCTTTCAATGGTTCATTTTGAACACACAAAAAGCCTAGTGTTTAAATAAGTAAAAGAAAATGAAATGCCTTTTGTAACCGATGAGTTTTCGTTCGAAACCCCGATACTTCGAAAGAGATGGTCTGTTTTGTACACGAAATGCATCCAGCTTTTGCCGTAACCCTCTCAACTTTTTAGCACATGCTATGCGGGTGAAATCTTGATACCATGCCAACTTTCAACCTTCTCAGAGTTCATTTGTAGTGCTTTTCAATTTCAGGGTCATAATTAGCTCAAAACGAATCATTAAATGCATGAAAAATACCAAATGAAGTCAGAAAGGGTTGAAAATTGATGACGTGGCTTTCAATGGTGCATTTTGAACACACGAAAAGCCTGGAGTTTAAATAAGTAAAAGAAAATGAAATGCCTTTTGTAACCGATGAGTTTCCGTTCGAAACCCCGATACTTCGAAAGAGATTGTCTGTTTTGTACACGAAATGCATCCAGCTTTTGCCGTAACCCTCTCAACTTTTTACCACATGCTATGTGGGTGAAATGTTGATACCATGCCAACTTTTAACCTTTTTAGAGTTCATTTGTAGTGCTTTTCAATTTCAGGGTCATAATTAGCTCAAAAAATAATTATTAAATGCATGAAAAATACCAAATGAAGTCAGAAAGGGTTGAAAATTGATGACGTGGCTTTCAATGGTGCATTTTGAACACACGAAAAGCCTAGAGTTTAAATAACTAAAAGAAAATGAAATGTCTTTTGTAACCGATGAGTTTCCGTCCGAAACCCCAATACTTCGAAAGAGATTGTCCGTTTTCTACGCGAAGTGCATCCAGCTTTTGCCGTAACCCTCTCGGCCTTTTAGCGCATGCTATGTGGGTGAAATGTTAATACCATGCCAACTTTCAACCTTTTAAGAGTTCATTTGTAGTGCTTTTCAATTTTAGGGTCATAATTAGCTCAAAAAATCATTAAATGCATGAAAAATACCAAATGAAGTCAGAAAGGGTTGAAAATTTGTGACGTGGATTTCAATGGTGCATTTTCAACACATGAAAAGCCTTGAGATTAAATAAGTTATAGAAAATGAAATGCCTTTTCTAACCGATGAGTTTCCGTCCGAAACCCCGATACTTCGAAAGAGACTGTCCGTTTTGTACACGAAGTGAATCCAGCTTTTGTCGTAACCCTCTCAACTTTTTAGCACACGCTATGTGGGTGAAATGTTGATACCATGCCAACTTTCAACATTTTCAGAGTTCATTTGTAGTGCTTTTCAATTTTAGTGTCATAATTAGCTCAAAAAAATGATTAAATGCATGGAAAGTACCAAATGAAGCCAGAAAGGGTTGAAAATTGATGATGTGGCTTTGAATGGTGCATTTTGAACACACGAAAAGCCTGGAGTTCAAATAATTTAAAGAAAATGAAATGCCTTTTGTAACCGATGAGTTTCCGTCCGAAACCCCGATACTTCAAAAGAGACTGTACGTTTTGTACACGAAATGCATCCAGCTTTTGCCGTAACCCTCTCAACTTTTTTGCACATGCTATGTGGGTGAAATTTGGATACCATGCCAATTTTCAAACTTTTCAGAGTCCATTTGCACTGCTTTTCAATTTTAGGGTCATAATTAGCTCAAAAAATCATGAAATGCATGAAAAATACCAAATGCAGTCAGAAAGGGTTGAAAATTGATCATGTGGCTTTGAATGGTGCATTTCGAACACACGAAAAGCCTAGAGTTTAAATAAGTAAAAGAAAAATAAAATGCCTTTTGTAACCGATGAGTTTCCGTTTGAAACGCCGATACTTCGAAAGAGATTGTCCGTTTTGTACACGAAGTGCATCCAGCTTTGCCGTAACCCTGTCTACTTTTTAGCACATGCTATGTGGGTGAAATGTTGGTACCATGACAACTTTCAACCTTTTCAGAGTTCATTTGTAGTGATTTTCAATTTCAGGGTCATAATTAACTCAAAAAAAATCATTAAATGCATGAAAAATACCAAATGAAGCCAGAAAGGGTTGAAAACTGATGATGTGGCTTTGAATGGTGCATTTTGAACACACGAAAAGCCTGGAGTTCAAATAAGTTAAAGAAAATGAAATGCCTTTTGTAACCGATGAGTTTTCGTTTGAAACCCCGATACTTCGAAAGAGACTCTCCGTTTTGTACCCGAAATGCATCCAGCTTTTGCCGTAACCCTCTCAACTTTTTTGCACATGCTATGTGGGTGAAATGTTGATACCATGCCAATTTTCAACCTTTTCAAAGTCCACTTGCAATGCTTTTCAATTTCAGGGTCATAATTAGCTCAAAAAATCATTAAATGCATGAAAAATACCAAATGAAGTCAGAAAGGGTTGACAATTGATGACGTGGCTTTCAATGGTGCATTTTGAACACACAAAAAGCCTAGTGTTTGAATAAGTAAAAGAAAATGAAATGCCTTTTGTAACCGATGAGTTTTCGTTCGAAACCCCGATACTTCGAAAGAGATGGTCTGTTTTGTACACGAAATGCATCCAGCTTTTGCCGTAACCCTCTCAACTTTTTAGCACATGCTATGCGGGTGAAATCTTGATACCATGCCAACTTTCAACCTTTTCAGAGTTCATTTGTAGTGCTTTTCAATTTCAGGGTCATAATTAGCTCAAAACAAATCATTAAATGCATGAAAAATACCAAATGAAGTCAGAAAGGGTTGAAAATTGATGACGTGGCTTTCAATGGTGCATTTTGAACACACGAAAAGCCTGGAGTTTAAATAAGTAAAAGAAAATGAAATGCCTTTTGTAACCGATGAGTTTCCGTCCGAAACCCCGATACTTCGAAAGAGACTGTACGTTTTGTACACGAAATGCATCCAGCTTTTGCCGTAACCCTCTCAACTTTTTTGCACATGCTATGTGGGTGAAATTTGGATACCATGCCAATTTTCAAACTTTTCAGAGTCCATTTGCACTGCTTTTCAATTTTAGGGTCATAATTAGCTCATAAAATCATTAAATGCATGAAAAATACCAAATGAAGTCAGAAAGGGTTGAAAATTGATCATCTGGCTTTGAATGGTGCATTTCGAACACACGAAAAGCCTGGAGTTTAAATAAGTAAAATAAAAATAAAATGCCTTTTGTAACCGATGAGTTTCCGTTTGAAACGCCGATACTTCGAAAGAGATTGTCCGTTTTGTACACGAAGTGCATCCAGCTTTGCCGTAACCCTGTCAACTTTTTAGCACATGCTATGTGGGTGAAATGTTGGTACCATGCCAACTTTCAACCTTTTCAGAGTTCATTTGTAGTGATTTTCAATTTCAGGGTCATAATTAACTCAAAAAAATCATTAAATGCATGAAAAATACCAAATGAAGCCAGAAAGGGTTGAAAACTGATGATGTGGCTTTGAATGGTGCATTTTGAACACACGAAAAGCCTGGAGTTCAAATAAGTTAAAGAAAATGAAATGCCTTTTGTAACCGATGAGTTTTCGTCTGAAACCCCGATACTTCGAAAGAGACTCTCCGTTTTGTACCCGAAATGCATCCAGCTTTTGCCGTAACCCTCTCAACTTTTTTGCACATGCTATGTGGGTGAAATGTTGATACCATGCCAATTTTCAACCTTTTCAAAGTCCACTTGCAATGCTTTTCAATTTCAGGGTCATAATTAGCTCAAAAAATCATTAAATGCATGAAAAATACCAAATGAAGTCAGAAAGGGTTGACAATTGATGACGTGGCTTTCAATGGTGCATTTTGAACACACAAAAAGCCTAGTGTTTAAATAAGTAAAAGAAAAAGAAATGCCTTTTGTACCCGATGAGTTTCCGTCCGAAACGCCGATACTTCGAAACAGACTGTCCATTTGTACACGAAGTGCATCCAGCTTTTGTCGTAACCCTCTCAACTTTTTAGCACATGCTATGTGGGTGAAATTTTGATACCATGCCAACTTTTAACCTTTTTAGAGTTCATTTGTAGTGCTTTTCAATTTTAGGGTCATAATTAGCTCAAAAAATCATTAAATGCATGAAAAATACCAAATGAAGTCAGAAAGGGTTGAAAATTGATGATGTGGCTTTGAATGGTGCATTTCGAACACACGAATAGCCTGGAGTTTAAATAAGTAAAATAAAATTAAATGCCTTTTGTAACCGATGAGTTTCCGTTCGAAACCCCGATACTTCGAAAGAGATTGTCCGTTTTGTACACGAAGTGCATCCAGCTTTTGCCGTAAACCTCTCAACTTTTTACCACATGCTATGTGGGTGAAATGTTCATACCATGCCAACTTTCAACCTTTTCAGAGTTCATTTGTAGTACTTTTCAATTTCAGGGTCATAATTAGCTCAAAAAAAATCATTAAATGCATGAAAAATACCAAATGTAGTCAGAAAGGGTTGAAAATTGATGACGTGGCTTTGAATGGTTCAATTTTAACACACGGAAAGCGTGGAGTTCAAATAAGTTAAATAAAATGAAATGCCTTTTGTAACCGATGAGTTTTCGTCCGAAACCCCGATACTTCGAAAGAGATGGTCTGTTTTGTACACGAAATGCATCCAGCTTTTGCCGTAACCCTCTCAACTTTTTAGCACATGCTATGCGGGTGAAATCTTGATACCATGCCAACTTTCAACCTTTTCAGAGTTCATTTGTAGTGCTTTTCAATTTCAGGGTCATAATTAGCTCAAAACGAATCATTAAATGCATGAAAAATACCAAATGAAGTCGGAAAGGGTTGAAAATTGATGACGTGGCTTTCAATGGTGCATTTTGAACACACGAAAAGCCTGGAGTTTAAATAAGTAAAAGAAAATGAAATGCCTTTTGTAACCGATGAGTTTCCGTTCGAAACCCCGATACTTCGAAAGAGATTGTCTGTTTTGTACACGAAATGCATCCAGCTTTTGCCCTAACCCTCTCAACTTTTTACCACATGCTATGTGGGTGAAATGTTGATACCATGCCAACTTTTAACCTTTTCAGAGTTCATTTGTAGTGCTTTTCAATTTCAGGGTCATAATTAGCTCAAAAAATAATTATTAAATGCATGAAAAATACCAAATGAAGTCAGAAAGGGTTGAAAATTGATGACGTGGCTTTCAATGGTGCATTTTGAACACACGAAAAGCCTAGAGTTTAAATAACTAAAAGAAAATGAAATGTCTTTTGTAACCGATGAGTTTCCGTCCGAAACCCCAATACTTCGAAAGAGATTGTCCGTTTTCTACGCGAAGTGCATCCAGCTTTTGCCGTAACCCTCTCGGCCTTTTAGCGCATGCTATGTGGGTGAAATGTTAATACCATGCCAACTTGCAACCTTTTCAAAGTTCATTTGTAGTGCTTTTCAATTTTAGGGTCATAATTAGCTCAAAAAATCATTAAATGCATGAAAAATACCAAATGAAGTTAGAAAGGGTTGAAAATTTGTGACGTGGATTTCAATGGTGCATTTTCAACACATGAAAAGCTTGGAGATTAAATAAGTTATAGAAAATGAAATGCTTTTTCTAACCGATGAGTTTCCGTCCGAAACCCCGATACTTCGAAAGAGACTGTCCGTTTTGTACACGAAGTGAATCCAGCTTTTGTCGTAACCCTCTCAACTTTTTAGCACACGCTATGTGGGTGAAATGTTGATACCATGCCAACTTTCAACATTTTCAGAGTTCATTTGTAGTGCTTTTCAATTTTAGTGTCATAATTAGCTCAAAAAAATGATTAAATGCATGGAAAGTACCAAATGAAGCCAGAAAGGGTTGAAAATTGATGATGTGGCTTTGAATGGTGCATTTTGAACATACGAAAAGCCTGGAGTTCAAATAATTTAAAGAAAATGAAATGCCTTTTGTAACCGATGAGTTTCCGTCCGAAACCCCGATACTTCGAAAGAGACTGTACGTTTTGTACACGAAATGCATCCAGCTTTTGCCGTAACCCTCTCAACTTTTTTTCACATGCTATGTGGGTGAAATTTGGATACCATGCCAATTTTCAAACTTTTCAGAGTCCATTTGCACTGCTTTTCAATTTTAGGGTCATAATTAGCTCATAAAATCATTAAATGCATGAAAAAGACCAAATGAAGTCAGAAAGGGTTGAAAATTGATCATGTGGCTTTGAATGGTGCATTTCGAACACACGAAAAGCCTCGAGTTTAAATAAGTAAAAGAAAAATAAAATGCCTTTTGTAACCGATGAGTTTCCGTTTGAAACGCCGATACTTCGAAAGAGATTGTCCGTTTTGTACACGAAGTGCATCCAGCTTTGCTGTAACCCTGTCAACTTTTTAGCACATGCTATGTGGGTGAAATGTTGGTACCATGCCAACTTTCAACCTTTTCAGAGTTCATTTGTAGTGATTTTCAATTTCAGGGTCATAATTAACTCAAAAAAATCATTAAATGCATGAAAAATACCAAATGAAGCCAGAAAGGGTTGAAAACTGATGATGTGGCTTTGAATGGTGCATTTTGAACACACGAAAAGCCTGGAGTTCAAATAAGTTAAAGAAAATGAAATGCCTTTTGTAACCGATGAGTTTTCGTCTGAAACCCCGATACTTCGAAAGAGACTCTCCGTTTTGTACCCGAAATGCATCCAGCTTTTGCCGTAACCCTCTCAACTTTTTTGCACATGCTATGTGGGTGAAATGTTGATACCATGCCAATTTTCAACCTTTTCAAAGTCCACTTGCAATGCTTTTCAATTTCAGGGTCATAATTAGCTCAAAAAATTATTAAATGCATGAAAAATACCAAATGAAGTCAGAAAGGGTTGACAATTGATGACGTGGCTTTCAATGGTGCATATTGAATACACAAAAAGCCTAGTGTTTAAATAAGTATAAGAAAATGAAATGCCTTTTGTAACCGATGAGTTTCCGTCCGAAACGCCGATACTTCGAAACAGACTGTCCATTTGTACACGAAGTGCATCCAGCTTTTGTCGTAACCCTCTCAACTTTTTAGCACATGCTATGTGGGTGAAATTTTGATACCATTCCAACTTTCAACCTTTTTAGAGTTCATTTGTAGTGCTTTTCAATTTTAGGGTCATAATTAGCTCAAAAAATCATTAAATGCATGAAAAATACCAAATGAAGTCAGAAAGGGTTGAAAATTGATCATGTGGCTTTGAATGGTGCATTTCGAACACACGAATAGCCTGGAGTTTAAATAAGTAAAATAAAATTAAATGCCTTTTGTAACCGATGAGTTTCCGTTCGAAACCCCGATACTTCGAAAGAGATTGTCCGTTTTGTACACGAAGTGCATCCAGCTTTTGCCGTAAACCTCTCAACTTTTTACCACATGCTATGTGGGTGAAATGTTCATACCATGCCAACTTTCAACCTTTTCAGAGTTCATTTGTAGTACTTTTCAATTTCAGGGTCATAATTAGCTCAAAAAAATCATTAAATGCATGAAAAATACCAAATGAAGTCAGAAAGGGTTGAAAATTGATGACGTGGCTTTGAATGGTTCAATTTTAACACACGGAAAGCGTGGAGTTCAAATAAGTTAAATAAAATGAAATGCCTTTTGTAACCGATGAGTTTTCGTCCGAAACCCCGATACTTCGAAAGAGATGGTCTGTTTTGTACACGAAATGCATCCAGCTTTTGCCGTAACCCTCTCAACTTTTTAGCACATGCTATGCGGGTGAAATCTTGATACCATGCCAACTTTCAACCTTTTCAGAGTTCATTTGTAGTGCTTTTCAATTTCAGGGTCATAATTAGCTCAAAACGAATCATTAAATGCATGAAAAATACCAAATGAAGTCAGAAAGGGTTGAAAATTGATGACGTGGCTTTCAATGGTGCATTTTGAACACACGAAAAGCCTGGAGTTTAAATAAGTAAAAGAAAATGAAATGCCTTTTGTAACCGATGAGTTTCCGTTCGAAACCCCGATACTTCGAAAGAGATTGTCTGTTTTGTACACGAAATGCATCCAGCTTTTGCCGTAACCCTCTCAACTTTTTACCACATGCTATGTGGGTGAAATGTTGATACCATGCCAACTTTTAACCTTTTTAGAGTTCATTTGTAGTGCTTTTCAATTTCAGGGTCATAATTAGCTCAAAAAATAATTATTAAATGCATGAAAAATACCAAATGAAGTCAGAAAGGGTTGAAAATTGATGACGTGGCTTTCAATGGTGCATTTTGAACACACGAAAAGCCTAGAGTTTAAATAACTAAAAGAAAATGAAATGTCTTTTGTAACCGATGAGTTTCCGTCCGAAACCCCAATACTTCGAAAGAGATTGTCCGTTTTCTACGCGAAGTGCATCCAGCTTTTGCCGTAACCCTCTCGGCCTTTTAGCGCATGCTATGTGGGTGAAATGTTAATACCATGCCAACTTTCAACCTTTTCAGAGTTCATTTGTAGTGCTTTTCAATTTCAGGGTCATAATTAGCTCAAAAAATCATTAAACGCATGAAAAATACCAAATGAAGTCAGAAAGGGTTGAAAATTTGTGACGTGGATTTCAATGGTGCATTTTCAACACATGAAAAGCCTGGAGATTAAATAAGTTATAGAAAATGAAATGTCTTTTGTAACCGATGAGTTTCCGTCCGAAACCCCGATACTTCGAAAGAGACTGTCCGTTTTGTACACGAAGTGAATCCAGCTTTTGTCGTAACCCTCTCAACTTTTTAGCACACGCTATGTGGGTGAAATGTTGATACCATGCCAACTTTCAACATTTTCAGAGTTCATTTGTAGTGCTTTTCAATTTTAGTGTCATAATTAGCTCAAAAAAATGATTAAATGCATGGAAAGTACCAAATGAAGCCAGAAAGGGTTGAAAATTGATGATGTGGCTTTGAATGGTGCATTTTGAACATACGAAAAGCCTGGAGTTCAAATAATTTAAAGAAAATGAAATGCCTTTGTAACCGATGAGTTTCCGTCCGAAACCCCGATACTTCGAAAGAGACTGTCCGTTTTGTACACGAAATGCATCCAGCTTTGCCGTAACCCTGTCAACTTTTTAGCACATGCTATGTGGGTGAAATGTTGGTACCATGCCAATTTTCAACCTTTTCAGAGTTCATTTGTAGTGATTTTCAATTTCAGGGTCACAATTAACTCAAAAAAATCATTAAATGCATGAAAAATACCAAATGAAGCCAGAAAGGGTTGAAAACTGATGATGTGGCTTTGAATGGTGCATTTTGAACACACGAAAAGCCTGGAGTTCAAATAAGTTAAAGAAAATGAAATGCCTTTTGTAACCGATGAGTTTTCGTCTGAAACCCTGATACTTCGAAAGAGACTCTCCGTTCTGTACCCGAAGTGCATCCAGCTTTTGCCGTAACCCTCTCAACTTTTTTGCACATGCTATGTGTGTGAAATGTTGATACCATGCCAATTTTCAACCTTTTCAAAGTCCACTTGCAATGCTTTTCAATTTCAGGGTCATAATTAGCTCAAAAAATCATTAAATGCATGAAAAATACCAAATGAAGTCAGAAACGGTTGACAATTGATGACGTGGCTTTCAATGGTGCATTTTGAACACACAAAAAGCCTAGTGTTTTAATAAGTAAAAGAAAATGAAATGCCTTTTGTAACCGATGAGTTTCCGTCCGAAACGCCGATACTTCTAAACAGACTATCCGTTTGTACACGAAGTGCATCCAGCTTTTGTCGTAACCCTCTCAACTTTTTTGCACATGCTATGTGGGTGAAATGTTGGTACCATGACAATTTTCAACCTTTTTAGAGTCCATTTGCACTGCTTTTCAATTTTAGGGTCATAATTAGCTCAAAAAAATCATTAAATGCATGAAAAATACCAAATGAAGCCAGAAAGGGTTGAAAACTGATGATGTGGCTTTGAATGGTGCATTTTGAACACACGAAAAGCCTGGAGTTCAAATAAGTTAAAGAAAATGAAATGCCTTTTGTAACCGATGAGTTTTCGTCTGAAACCCCGATACTTCGAAAGAGAATCTCCGTTTTGTACCCGAAATGCATCCAGCTTTTGCCGTAACCCTCTCAACTTTTTTCACATGCTACGTGGGTGAAATGTTGATACCATGCCAATTTTCAACCTTTTCAAAGTCCACTTGCAATGCTTTTCAATTTCAGGGTCATAATTAGCTCAAAAAATCATTAAATGCATGAAAAATACCAAATGAAGTCAGAAAGGGTTGACAATTGATGACGTGGCTTTCAATGGTGCATTTTGAATACACAAAAAGCCTAGTGTTTAAATAAGTACAAGAAAATGAAATGCCTTTTGTAACCGATGAGTTTCCGTCCGAAACGCCGATACTTCTAAACAGACTGTCCGTTTGTACACGAAGTGCATCCAGCTTTTGTCGTAACCCTGTCAACTTTTTAGCACATGCTATGTGGGTGAAATTTTGATACCATGCCAACTTTCAACCTTTTTAGAGTTCATTCGTAGTGCTTTTCAATTTTAGGGTCATAATTAGCTCAAAAAATCATTAAATGCATGAAAAATACCAAATGAAGTCAGAAAGGGTTGAAAATTGATCATGTGGCTTTGAATGGTGCATTTCGAACACACAAATAGCCTGGAGTTTAAATAAGTAAAATAAAATTAAATGCCTTTTGTAACCGATGAGTTTCCGTTCGAAACCCCGATACTTCGAAAGAGATTGTCCGTTTTGTACACGAAGTGCATCCAGCTTTTGCCGTACTCCTCTCAACTTTTTACCACATGCTATGTGGGTGAAATATTGATACCATGCCAACTTTCAACCTATTCAGAGTTCATTTGTAGTGTTTTTCAATTTTAGGGTCATAATTAGCTCAAAAAAATCATTAAATGCATGAAAAATACCAAATGAAGTCAGAAAGGGTTGAAAATTGATGACGTGGCTTTGAATGGTTCAATTTTAACACACGGAAAGCGTGAAGTTCAAATAAGTTAAATAAAATGAAATGCCTTTTGTAACCGATGAGTTTTCGTCCGAAACCCCGATACTTCGAAAGAGATGGTCTGTTTTGTACACGAAATGCATCCAGCTTTTGCCGTAACCCTCTCAACTTTTTACCACATGCTATGTGGGTGAAATGTTCATACCATGCCAACTTTCAACCTTTTCAGAGTTCATTTGTAGTACTTTTCAATTTCAGGGTCATAATTAGCTCAAAAAAATCATTAAATGCATGAAAAATACCAAATGAAGTCAGAAAGGGTTGAAAAATGATGACGTGGCTTTGAATGGTTCAATTTTAACACACGGAAAGCGTGGAGTTCAAATAAGTTAAATAAAATGAAATGCCTTTTGTAACCGATGAGTTTTCGTCCGAAACCCCGATACTTCGAAAGAGATGGTCTGTTTTGTACACGAAATGCATCCAGCTTTTGCCGTAACCCTCTCAACTTTTTAGCACATGCTATGCGGGTGAAATCTTGATACCATGCCAACTTTCAACCTTTTCAGAGTTCATTTGTAGTGCTTTTCAATTTCAGGGTCATAATTAGCTCAAAACGAATCATTAAATGCATGAAAAATACCAAATGAAGTCAGAAAGGGTTGAAAATTGATGACGTGGCTTTCAATGGTGCATTTTGAACACACGAAAAGCCTGGAGTTTAAATAAGTAAAAGAAAATGAAATGCCTTTTGTAACCGATGAGTTTCCGTTCAAAACCCCGATACTTCGAAAGAGATTGTCTGTTTTGTACACGAAATGCATCCAGCTTTTGCCGTAACCCTCTCAACTTTTTACCACATGCTATGTGGGTGAAATGTTGATACCATGCCAACTTTTAACCTTTTTAGAGTTCATTTGTAGTGCTTTTCAATTTCAGGGTCATAATTAGCTCAAAAAATAATTATTAAATGCATGAAAAATACCAAATGAAGTCAGAAAGGGTTGAAAATTGATGACGTGGCTTTCAATGGTGCATTTTGAACACATGAAAAGCCTAGAGTTTAAATAACTAAAAGAAAATGAAATGTCTTTTGTAACCGATGAGTTTCCGTCCGAAACCCCAATACTTCGAAAGAGATTGTCCGTTTTCTACGCGAAGTGCATCCAGCTTTTGCCGTAACCCTCTCGGCCTTTTAGCGCATGCTATGTGGGTGAAATGTTAATACCATGCCAACTTTCAACCTTTTCAGAGTTCATTTGTAGTGCTTTTTAATTTTAGGGTCATAATTAGCTCAAAAAATCATTAAATGCATGAAAAATACCAAATGAAGTCAGAAAGGGTTGAAAATTTGTGACATGGATTTCAATGGTGCATTTTCAACACATGAAAAGCCTGGAGATTAAATAAGTTATAGAAAATGAAATGCCTTTTCTAACCGATGAGTTTCCGTCCGAAACCCCGATACTTCGAAAGAGACTGTCCGTTTTGTACACGAAGTGAATCCAGCTTTTGTCGTAACCCTCTCAACTTTTTAGCACACGCTATGTGGGTGAAATGTTGATACCATGCCAACTTTCAACATTTTCAGAGTTCATTTGTAGTGCTTTTCAATTTTAGTGTCATAATTAGCTCAAAAAAATGATTAAATGCATGGAAAGTACCAAATGAAGCCAGAAAGGGTTGAAAATTGATGATGTGGCTTTGAATGGTGCATTTTGAACATACGAAAAGCCTGGAGTTCAAATAATTTAAAGAAAATGAAATGCCTTTTGTAACCGATGAGTTTCCGTCCGAAACCCCGATACTTCGAAAGAGACTGTCCGTTTTGTACACGAAATGCATCCAGCTTTGCCGTAACCCTGTCAACTTTTTAGCACATGTTATGTGGGTGAAATGTTGGTACCATGCCAATTTTCAACCTTTTCAGAGTTCATTTGTAGTGATTTTCAATTTCAGGGTCACAATTAACTCAAAAAAATCATTAAATGCATGAAAAATACCAAATGAAGCCAGAAAGGGTTGAAAACTGATGATGTGGCTTTGAATGGTGCATTTTGAACACACGAAAAGCCTGGAGTTCAAATAAGTTAAAGAAAATGAAATGCCTTTTGTAACCGATGAGTTTTCGTCTGAAACCCTGATACTTCGAAAGAGACTCTCCGTTTTGTACCCGAAGTGCATCCAGCTTTTGCCGTAACCCTCTCAACTTTTTTGCACATGCTATGTGTGTGAAATGTTGATACCATGCCAATTTTCAACCTTTTCAAAGTCCACTTGCAATGCTTTTCAATTTCAGGGTCATAACTAGCTCAAAAAATCATTAAATGCATGAAAAATACCAAATGAAGTCAGAAACGGTTGACAATTGATGACGTGGCTTTCAATGGTGCATTTTGAACACACAAAAAGCCTAGTGTTTAAATAAGTAAAAGAAAATGAAATGCCTTTTGTAACCGATGAGTTTCCGTCCGAAACGCCGATACTTCTAAACAGACTGTCCGTTTGTACACGAAGTGCATCCAGCTTTTGTCGTAACCCTCTCAACTTTTTTGCACATGCTATGTGGGTGAAATGTTGGTACCATGACAATTTTCAACCTTTTTAGAGTCCATTTGCACTGCTTTTCAATTTTAGGGTCATAATTAGCTCAAAAAAATCATTAAATGCATGAAAAATACCAAATGAAGCCAGAAAGGGTTGAAAATTGATGACGTGGCTTTGAATGGTTCAATTTTAACACACGGAAAGCGTGAAGTTCAAATAAGTTAAATAAAATGAAATGCCTTTTGTAACCGATGAGTTTTCGTCCGAAACCCCGATACTTCGAAAGAGATGGTCTGTTTTGTACACGAAGTGCATCCAGCTTTTGCCGTAACCCTCTCAACTTTTTACCACATGCTATGTGGGTGAAATGTTCATACCATGCCAACTTTCAACCTTTTCAGAGTTCATTTGTAGTACTTTTCAATTTCAGGGTCATAATTAGCTCAAAAAAATCATTAAATGCATGAAAAATACCAAATGAAGTCAGAAAGGGTTGTAAAATGATGACGTGGCTTTGAATGGTTCAATTTTAACACACGGAAAGCGTGGAGTTCAAATAAGTTAAATAAAATGAAATGCCTTTTGTAACCGATGAGTTTTCGTCCGAAACCCCGATACTTCGAAAGAGATGGTCTGTTTTGTACACGAAATGCATCCAGCTTTTGCCGTAACCCTCTCAACTTTTTAGCACATGCTATGCGGGTGAAATCTTGATACCATGCCAACTTTCAACCTTTTCAGAGTTCATTTGTAGTGCTTTTCAATTTCAGGGTCATAATTAGCTCAAAACGAATCATTAAATGCATGAAAAATACCAAATGAAGTCAGAAAGGGTTGAAAATTGATGACGTGGCTTTCAATGGTGCATTTTGAACACACGAAAAGCCTGGAGTTTAAATAAGTAAAAGAAAATGAAATGCCTTTTGTAACCGATGAGTTTCCGTTCGAAACCCCGATACTTCGAAAGAGATTGTCTGTTTTGTACACGAAATGCATCCAGCTTTTGCCGTAACCCTCTCAACTTTTTACCACATGCTATGTGGGTGAAATGTGGATACCATGCCAACTTTTAACCTTTTTAGAGTTCATTTGTAGTGCTTTTCAATTTCAGGGTCATAATTAGCTCAAAAAATAATTATTAAATGCATGAAAAATACCAAATGAAGTCAGAAAGGGTTGAAAATTGATGACGTGGCTTTCAATGGTGCATTTTGAACACATGAAAAGCCTAGAGTTTAAATAACTAAAAGAAAATGAAATGTCTTTTGTAACCGATGAGTTTCCGTCCGAAACCCCAATACTTCGAAAGAGATTGTCCGTTTTCTACGCGAAGTGCATCCAGCTTTTGCCGTAACCCTCTCGGCCTTTTAGCGCATGCTATGTGGGTGAAATGTTAATACCATGCCAACTTTCAACCTTTTCAGAGTTCATTTGTAGTGCTTTTCAATTTTAGGGTCATAATTAGCTCAAAAAATCATTAAATGCATGAAAAATACCAAATGAAGTCAGAAAGGGTTGAAAATTTGTGACATGGATTTCAATGGTGAATTTTCAACACATGAAAAGCCTAGAGATTAAATAAGTTATAGAAAATGAAATGCCTTTTCTAACCGATGAGTTTCCGTCCGAAACCCCGATACTTCGAAAGAGACTGTCCGTTTTGTACACGAAGTGAATCCAGCTTTTGTCGTAACCCTCTCAACTTTTTAGCACACGCTATGTGGGTGAAATGTTGATACCATGCCAACTTTCAACATTTTCAGAGTTCATTTGTAGTGCTTTTCAATTTTAGTGTCATAATTAGCTCAAAAAAATGATTAAATGCATGGAAAGTACCAAATGAAGCCAGAAAGGGTTGAAAATTGATGATGTGGCTTTGAATGGTGCATTTTGAACATACGAAAAGCCTGGAGTTCAAATAATTTAAAGAAAATGAAATGCCTTTTGTAACCGATGAGTTTCCGTCCGAAACCCCGATACTTCGAAAGAGACTGTCCGTTTTGTACACGAAATGCATCCAGCTTTGCCGTAACCCTGTCAACTTTTTAGCACATGTTATGTGGGTGAAATGTTGGTACCATGCCAATTTTCAACCTTTTCAGAGTTCATTTGTAGTGATTTTCAATTTCAGGGTCACAATTAACTCAAAAAAATCATTAAATGCATGAAAAATACCAAATGAAGCCAGAAAGGGTTGAAAACTGATGATGTGGCTTTGAATGGTGCATTTTGAACACACGAAAAGCCTGGAGTTCAAATAAGTTAAAGAAAATGAAATGCCTTTTGTAACCGATGAGTTTTCGTCTGAAACCCTGATACTTCGAAAGAGACTCTCCGTTTTGTACCCGAAGTGCATCCAGCTTTTGCCGTAACCCTCTCAACTTTTTTGCACATGCTATGTGTGTGAAATGTTGATACCATGCCAATTTTCAACCTTTTCAAAGTCCACTTGCAATGCTTTTCAATTTCAGGGTCATAATTAGCTCAAAAAATCATTAAATGCATGAAAAATACCAAATGAAGTCAGAAACGGTTGACAATTGATGACGTGGCTTTCAATGGTGCATTTTGAACACACAAAAAGCCTAGTGTTTAAATAAGTAAAAGAAAATGAAATGCCTTTTGTAACCGATGAGTTTCCGTCCGAAACGCCGATACTTCTAAACAGACTGTCCGTTTGTACACGAAGTGCATCCAGCTTTTGTCGTAACCCTCTCAACTTTTTTGCACATGCTATGTGGGTGAAATGTTGGTACCATGACAATTTTCAACCTTTTTAGAGTCCATTTGCACTGCTTTTCAATTTTAGGGTCATAATTAGCTCAAAAAAATCATTAAATGCATGAAAAATACCAAATGAAGCCAGAAAGGGTTGAAAACTGATGATGTGGCTTTGAATGGTGCATTTTGAACACACGAAAAGCCTGGAGTTCAAATAAGTTAAAGAAAATGAAATGCCTTTTGTAACCGATGAGTTTTCGTCTGAAACCCCGATACTTCGAAAGAGACTCTCCGTTTTGTACCCGAAATGCATCCAGCTTTTTCCGTAACCCTCTCAACTTTTTTTCACATGCTATGTGGGTGAAATGTTGATACCATGCCAATTTTCAACCTTTTCAAAGTCCACTTGCAATGCTTTTCAATTTCAGGGTCATAATTAGCTCAAAAAATCATTAAATGCATGAAAAATACCAAATGAAGTCAGAAAGGGTTGACAATTGATGACGTGGCTTTCAATGGTGCATTTTGAATACACAAAAAGCCTAGTGTTTAAATAAGTACAAGAAAATGAAATGCCTTTTGTAACCGATGAGTTTCCGTCCGAAACGCCGATACTTCTAAACAGACTGTTCGTTTGTACACGAAGTGCATCCAGCTTTTGTCGTAACCCTCTCAACTTTTTAGCACATGCTATGTGGGTGAAATTTTGATACCATGCCAACTTTCAACCTTTTTAGAGTTCATTTGTAGTGCTTTTCAATTTTAGGGTCATAATTAGCTCAAAAAATCATTAAATGCATGAAAAATACCAAATGAAGTCAGAAAGGTTTGAAAATTGATCATGTGGCTTTGAATGGTGCATTTCGAACACACGAATAGCCTGGAGTTTAAATAAGTAAAATAAAATTAAATGCCTTTTGTAACCGATGAGTTTCCGTTCGAAACCCCGATACTTCGAAAGAGATTGTCCGTTTTGTACACGAAGTGCATCCAGCTTTTGCCGTAAACCTCTCAACTTTTTACCACATGCTATGTGGGTGAAATTTTCATACCATGCCAACTTTCAACCTTTTCAGAGTTCATTTGTAGTACTTTTCAATTTCAGGGTCATAATTAGCTCAAAAAAAATCATTAAATGCATGAAAAATACCAAATGAAGTCAGAAAGGGTTGAAAATTGATGACGTGGCTTTGAATGGTTCAATTTTAACACACGGAAAGCGTGGAGTTCAAATAAGTTAAATAAAATGAAATGCCTTTTGTAACCGATGAGTTTTCGTCTGAAACCCCGATACTTCGAAAGGGATGGTCTGTTTTGTACACGAAATGCATCCAGCTTTTGCCGTAACCCTCTCAACTTTGTAGCACATGCTATGCGGGTGAAATCTTGATACCATGCCAACTTTCAACCTTTTCAGAGTTCATTTCTAGTGCTTTTCAATTTCAGGGTCATAATTAGCTCAAAACGAATCATTAAATGCATGAAAAATAAAAAATGAAGTCAGAAAGGGTTGAAAATTGATGACGTGGCTTTCAATGGTGCATTTTGAACACACGAAAAGCCTGGAGTTTAAATAAGTAAAAGAAAATGAAATGCCTTTTGTAACCGATGAGTTTCCGTTCGAAACCCCGATACTTCGAAAGAGATTGTCTGTTTTGTACACGAAATGCATCCAGCTTTTGCCGTAACCCTCTCAACTTTTTACCACATGCTATGTGGGTGAAATGTTGATACCATGCCAACTTTTAACCTTTTTAGAGTTCATTTGTAGTGCTTTTCAATTTCAGGGTCATAATTAGCTCAAAAAATAATTATTAAATGCATGAAAAATACCAAATGAAGTCAGAAAGGGTTGAAAATTGATGACGTGGCTTTCAATGGTGGATTTTGAACACACGAAAAGCCTAGAGTTTAAATAACTAAAAGAAAATGAAATGTCTTTTGTAACCGATGAGTTTCCGTCCGAAACCCCAATACTTCGAAAGAGATTGTCCGTTTTCTACGCGAAGTGCATCCAGCTTTTGCCGTAACCCTCTCGGCCTTTTAGCGCATGCTATGTGGGTGAAATGTTAATACCATGCCAACTTTCAACCTTTTCAGAGTTCATTTGTAGTACTTTTCAATTTTAGGGTCATAATTAGCTCAAAAAATCATTAAATGCATGAAAAATACCAAATGAAGTCAGAAAGGGTTGAAAATTTGTGACGTGGATTTCAATGGTGCATTTTCAACACATGAAAAGCCTGGAGATTAAATAAGTTATAGAAGATGAAATGCCTTTTCTAACCGATGAGTTTCCGTCCGAAACCCCGATACTTCGAAAGAGACTGTCCGTTTTGTACACGAAGTGAATCCAGCTTTTGTCGTAACCCTCTCAACTTTTTACCACACGCTATGTGGGTGAAATGTTGATACCATGCCAACTTTCAACATTTTCAGAGTTCATTTGTAGTGCTTTTCAATTTTAGTGTCATAATTAGCTCAAAAAAATGATTAAATGCATGGAAAGTACCAAATGAAGCCAGAAAGGGTTGAAAATTGATGATGTGGCTTTGAATGGTGCATTTTGAACATACGAAAAGCCTGGAGTTCAAATAATTTAAAGAAAATGAAATGCCTTTTGTAACCGATGAGTTTCCGTCCGAAACCCCGATACTTCGAAAGAGACTGTACGTTTTGTACACGAAATGCATCCAGCTTTTGCCGTAACCCTCTCAACTTTTTTGCACATGCTATGTGGGTGAAATTTGGATACCATGCCAATTTTCAAACTTTTCAGAGTCCATTTGCACTGCTTTTCAATTTTAGGGTCATAATTAGCTCATAAAATCATTAAATGCATGAAAAATACCAAATGAAGTCAGAAAGGGTTGAAAATTGATCATGTGGCTTTGAATGGTGCATTTCGAACACACGAAAAGCCTGGAGTTTAAATAAGTAAAAGAAAAATAAAATGCCTTTTGTAACCGATGAGTTTCCGTTTGAAACGCCGATACTTCAAAAGAGATTGTCTGTTTTGTACACAAAGTGCATCCAGCTTTGCCGTAACCCTGTCAACTTTTTAGCACATGCTATGTGGGTGAAATGTTGGTACCATGCCAACTTTCAACCTTTTCAGACTTAATTTGTAGTGATTTTCAATTTCAGGGTCATAATTAACTCAAAAAAATCATTAAATGCATGAAAAATACCAAATGAAGCCAGAAAGGGTTGAAAACTGATGATGTGGCTTTGAATGGTGCATTTTGTACACACGAAAAGCCTGGAGTTCAAATAAGTTAAAGAAAATGAAATGCCTTTTGTAACCGATGAGTTTTCGTCTGAAACCCCGATACTTCGAAAGAGACTCTCCGTTTTGTACCCGAAATGCATCCAGCTTTTGCCGTAACCCTCTCAACTGTTTTGCACATGCTATGTGGGTGAAATGTTGATACCATGCCAATTTTCAACCTTTTCAAAGTCCACTTGCAATGCTTTTCAATTTCAGGGTCATAATTAGCTCAAAAAATCATTAAATGCATGAAAAATACCAAATGAAGTCAGAAAGGGTTGACAATTGATGACGTGGCTTTCAATGGTGCATTTTGAACACACAAAAAGCCTAGTGTTTAAATAAGTAAAAGAAAATGAAATGCCTTTTGTAACCGATGAGTTTCCGTCCGAAACGCCGATACTTCTAAACAGACTGTCCGTTTGTACACGAAGTGCATCCAGCTTTTGTCGTAACCCTCTCAACTTTTTAGCACATGCTATGTGGGTGAAATTTTGATACCATGCCAACTTTCAACCATTTTAGAGTTCATTTGTAGTGCTTTTCAATTTTAGGGTCATAATTAGCTGAAAAAATCATTAAATGCATGAAAAATACCAAATGAAGTCAGAAAGGGTTGAAAATTGATCATGTGGCTTTGAATGGTGCATTTCGAACACACGAATAGCCTGGAATTTAAATAAGTAAAATAAAATTAAATGCCTTTTGTAACCGATGAGTTTCCGTTCGAAACCCCGATACTTCGAAAGAGATTGTCCGTTTTGTACACGAAGTGCATCCAGCTTTTGCCGTAAACCTCTCAACTTTTTACCACATGCTATGTGGGTGAAATGTTCATACCATGCCAACTTTCAACCTTTTCAGAGTTTATTTGTAGTACTTTTCAATTTCAGGGTCATAATTAGCTCAAAAAAAATCATTAAATGCATGAAAAATACCAAATGAAGTCAGAAAGGGTTGAAAATTGATGACGTGGCTTTGAATGGTTCAATTTTAACACACGGAAAGCGTGGAGTTCAAATAAGTTAAATAAAATGAAATGCCTTTTGTAACCGATGAGTTTTCGTCCGAAACCCCGATACTTCGGAAGAGACTGTCCGTTTTGTACATGAAGTGCATCCAGCTTTTGCCGTAACCCTCTCAACTTTTTTGCACATGCTATGTGGGTGAAATTTGGATACCATGCCAATTTTCAAACTTTTCAGAGTCCATTTGCACTGCTTTTCAATTTTAGGGTCATAATTAGCTCAAAAAAATCATTAAATGCATGAAAAAGACCAAATGAAGTCAGAAAGGGTTGAAAATTGATGACGTGGCTTTCAATGGTGCATTTTGAACCCACGAAAAGCCTAGAGGTTAAATAAGCAAAAGAAAATGAAATGTCTTTTGTAACCGATGAGTTTCCGTGTGAAACCCCGATACTTCGAAAGAGACTGTCCGTTTTGTACACGAAATGCATCCAGCTTTTGCCGTAACCCTCTCAACTTTTTAGCACATGCTATGTGGGTGAAATGTTGATACCATGAAAACTTTCAACCTTTTCAGAGTTCATTTGTAGTGCTTTTCAAATTTAAGGTCATAATTAGCTCAAAAAATCATTAAATGCATGAAAAATACCAAATGAAGTCAGAAAGCGTTGAAAATTGATGATGTGGCTTTGAATGGTGCATTTTTAACACACGAAACCCTGGAGTTTAAATAAGTTAAATAAAATGAAATGCCTTTTGTAACCGACGAGTTTTCGTCCGAAACCCCGATACTTCGAAAGAGACTGTTCGTTTTGTACACGAAGTGCATCTAGCTTTTGCCGTAACCCTCTCAACTTTTTAGAACATGTTATGTGGGTGAAATGTTGATACAATGCCATCTTTGAACCTTTTCAGAGTTTATTTGTAATGTTTTTCAATTTCAGGGTCATAATTAGCTCAAAAAATCATTAAATGCATGAAAAATACAAAATGAAGTCAGAATGGGTTGAAAATTGATGATGTGGCTTTGAATGGTGCATTTTCCACACATCAAAAGCCTGGTGGTCAAATAAGTAATAGAAAATGAAATGCCTTTTGTAACTGATGAGTTTCCATCTGAAACCCCGATACTTCGAAAGAGACTGTCCGTTTTGTACATGAAATGCATCCAGCTTTTGCCGTAACCCTCTCAACTTTTTTGCACATGCTATGTGGGTGAAATGTTGATACCATGCCAATTTTCAACCTTTTCAGAGTCCATTTGCACTGCTTTTCAATTTTAGGGTCATAATTAGCTTAAAAAATCATTAAATGCACGAAAAATACTAAATGAAGTCAGAAAGGGTTGAAAATTGATGATGTGGCTTTGAATGGTGCATTTCGAACACACAAAAAGCCTGGAGTTTAAATAAGTAAAAGAAAATGAAATGCCTTTTGTAACCGATGAGTTTCCGTTCGAAACCCCGATACTTCGAAAGAGATTGTCCGTTTTGTACACGAAGTGCATCCAGCTTTTGCCGTACTCCTCTCAACTTTTTACCACATGCTATGTGGGTGAAATATTGATACCATGCCAACTTTCAACCTATTCAGAGTTCATTTGTAGTGTTTTTCAATTTTAGGGTCATAATTAGCTGAAAAAAATCATTAAATGCATGAAAAAACCAAATGAAGTCAGAAAGGGTTGAAAATTGATGATGTGGCTTTGAATGGTGCATTTTGAACACACGAAAAGCCTGGAGTTTAAATAAGTTAAATAAAATGAAATGCCTTTTATAACCGATGAGTTTTCGTCCAAAACCCCGATACTTCGGAAGAGACTGTCCGTTTTGTACACGAAGTGCATCCAGCTTTTGCCGTAACCCTCTTAACTTTTTAAAACATGTTATGTGGGTGAAATGTTGATACCATGCCAACTTTCAACCTTTTCAGAGTTCATTTGTAGTGCTTTTCAATTTCAGGGTCATAATTAGCTCAAAAAAATCATTAAATGCATGAAAAATACCAAATGAAGTCAAAAAGGGTTGGAAATTGATGACGTGGCTTTGAATGTTGCATTTTGAACACACGAAAAGCCTGCAGTTCAAATAAGTTAAAGAAAATAAAATGTCTTTTGTAACCTATGAATTTCCGTCCGAAACCCCAATACTTCGAAAGAGATTGTCCGTTTTCTACGCGAAGTGCATCCAGCTTTTGCCGTAACCCTCTCGGCCTTTTAGCGCATGCTATGTGGGTGAAATGTTAATACCATGCCAACTTTCAACCTTTTCAGAGTTCATTTGTAGTGCTTTTCAAATTTAGGGTCATAATTAGCTCAAAAAAATCATTAAATGCAAAACAAATACCAAATGAAGTCAGAAAGGGTTGAAAATTGATGATGTGTCTTTGAATGGTGCATTTTGAACACACGAAAAGCCTGGAGTTCAAATAAGTAAAAGAAAATGAAATGCCTTTTGTAACCGATGAGTTTCCGTTCGAAACCCAGATAATTTGAAAGAGACTGTCCGTTTTGTACACGAAGTGCATCCAGCTTTTGCCGTAACCCTCTCAACTTTTTAGAACATGTTATGTGGGTGAAATGTTGATACCATGCCAACTTTCAACCTTTTCAGAGTTCATTTGTAGTGCTTTTCAATTTCAGGGTCATAATTAGCTCAAAAAAATCATTAAATGCATGAAAAATACCAAATGAAGTCAAAAAGGGTTGGAAATTGATGACGTGGCTTTGAATGTTGCATTTTGAACACACGAAAAGCCTGCAGTTCAAATAAGTTCAAGAAAATAAAATGTCTTTTGTAACCTATGAATTTCCGTCCGAAACCCCAATACTTCGAAAGAGATTGTCCGTTTTCTACGCGAAGTGCATCCAGCTTTTGCCGTAACCCTCTCGGCCTTTTAGCGCATGCTATGTGGGTGAAATGTTAATACCATGCCAACTTTCAACCTTTTCAGAGTTCATTTGTAGTGCTTTTCAATTTTAGGGGCATAATTAGCTCAAAAAAATCATTAAATGCATGAAAAATACCAAATGAAGTCAGAAAGGGTTGAAAATATATGATGTGGCTTTGAATGGTGCATTTTCAATACATGGAAAGCCTGGAGTTTAAATAAGTTCTACAAAATGAAATGCCTTTTCTAACCGATGAATTTCCGTTCGAAACCCTGATACTTCGAAAGAGACTGTCCGTTTTGTACACGGAGTGCATCCAGCTTTTGCCATAACCCTCTCAACTTTTTAGCACATGCTATGTGGGTGAAATGCCAATTTTCAACCTATTCAGAGTCCATTTGCACTGCTATTCAATTTTAGGGTCATAATCAGCTCAAAAAATCATTCAATGCATGAAAAATACAAAATGAAGTCACAAAGGGTTGAAAATTGATGATGTGGCTTTGAATTGTGCATTTAGAACACACGAAAAGCCTGGAGTTTAAATAAGTAAAAGAAAATGAAATGCCTTTTGTAACCGATGAGTTTCCGTCCGAAACCTCGATACTTCGAAACAGACTGTCCATTTTGTACACGAAGTGCATCCAGCTTTTGCCGTAACCCTCTCAAGATTTTAGCACATGCTTTGTGGGTGAAATGTTGATACCATGCCAACTTTCAACCTTTCCAGAGTTCATTTGTAGTGCTTTTCAATTTCAGGGTCATAATTAGCTCAAAAAAATCATTAAATGCATGAAAAATACCAAATGAAGTCAGAAAGGGTTGAAAATTGATGACGTGGCTTTCAATGGTGCATTTTGAACACACGAAGAGCCTAGAGTTTAAATAAGTAAAAGAAACTAAAATGTCTTTTGTAACCGATGAGTTTCCGTCTGAAACCCTAATACTTCGAAAGAGATTGTCCGTTTTCTACGCGAAGTGCATCCAGCTTTTGCCGTAACCCTCTCGACCTTTTAGCACATGCTATGTGGGTGAAATGTTAATACCATGCCAACTTTCAACCTTTTCAGAGTTCATTTGTAGTGCTTTTCAAATTTAGGGTCATAATTAGCTCAAAAAAATCATTAAATGCAAAACAAATACCAAATGAAGTCAGAAAGGGTTGAAAATTGATGATGTGTCTTTGAATGGTGCATTTTGAACACACGAAAAGCCTGGAGTTCAAATAAGTAAAAGAAAATGAAATGCCTTTTGTAACCGATGAGTTTCCGTTCGAAACCCAGATAATTTGAAAGAGACTGTCCGTTTTGTACATGAAGTGCATCCAGCTTTTGCCGTAACCCTCTCAACTTTTTAGAACATGTTATGTGGGTGAAATGTTGATACCATGCCAACTTTCAACCTTTTCAGAGTTCATTTGTAGTGCTTTTCAATTTCAGGGTCATAATTAGCTCAAAACAAATCATTAAATGCATGAAAAATACCAAATGAAGTCAGAAAGGGTTGAAAATTGATGACGTCGCTTTCAATGGTGCATTTTGAACACACGAAAAGCCTAGAGTTTAAATAAGTAAAAGAAAATGAAATGTCTTGTGTAACCGATGAGTTTCCGTCCAAAACTCCAATACTTCGAAAGAGATTGTCCGTTTTCTACGCGAAGTGCATCCAGCTTTTGCCGAAACCCTATCGACCTTTTAGCACATGCTATGTGGGTGAAATGTTAATGCCATTCCAACTTTCAACCTTTTCGGAGTTCATTTGTAGTGCTTTTCAAATTTAGGGTCATAATTAGCTCAAAAAAATCATTAAATGCATGAAAAATACCAACTGAAGTCAGAAAGGGTTGAAAATTGATGATGTGTCTTTGAATGGTGCATTTTGAACACACGAAAATCCTGGAGTTCAAATAAGTTAAAGAAAATGAAATGCCTTTTGTAACCGATGAGTTTCCGTCCGAAACCTCGATACTTCGAAAGAGACTGTCCGTTTTGTACATGAAATGCAGCCAACTTTTGCCATAACCCTCTCAACTTTTTACCACATGCTATGTCGGTGAAATGTTGATACCATGCCAACTTTCAACCTTTTCAGAGTTCATTTGTAGTGCTTTTCAATTTCAGGGTCATAATTAGCTCAAAAAAATCATTAAACGCATGAAAAATACCAAATGAAGTCAGAAAGGGTTGAAAATTGATGATGCGGCTTTGAATGGTGCATTTTGAACACACGAAAAGCCTGGAGTGCAAATAAGTTAAAGAAAATGAAATGCCTTTTGTAACCGATGAGTTTCCGTCCGAAACCTCGATACTTCGAAAGAGACTGTCCGTTTTGTACACGAAGTGCATCCAGCTTTTGCCGTAACCCTCTCAACATTTTAGCACATGCTTTGTGGGTGAAATGTTGATACCATGCCAACTTTCAACCTTTCCAGAGTTCATTTGTAGTGCTTTTCAATTTCAGGGTCATAATTAGCTCAAAAAAATCATTAAATGCATGAAAAATACCAAATGAAGTCAGAAAGGGTTGAAAATTGATGACGTGGCTTTCAATGGTGCATTTTGAACACACGAAGAGCCTAGAGTTTATATAACTAAAAGAAAATAAAATGTCTTTTGTAACCGATGAGTTTCCGTCCGAAACCCTAATACTTCAAAAGAGATTGTCCGTTTTCTATGCGAAGTGCATCCAGCTTTTGCCGTAACCCTCTCGACCTTTTAGCACATGCTATGTGGGTGAAATGTTAATACCATGCCAACTTTCAACCTTTTCAGAGTTCATTTGTAGTGCTTTTCAAATTTAGGGTCATAATTAGCTCAAAAAAATCATTAAACGCAAAACAAATACCAAATGAAGTCAGAAAGGGTTGAAAATTGATGATGTGTCTTTGAATGGTGCATTTTGAACACACGAAAAGCCTGGAGTTCAAATAAGTAAAAGAAAATGAAATGCCTTTTGTAACCGATGAGTTTCCGTTCGAAACCCCGATACTTCGAAAGAGATTGTCCGTTTTGTACACGAAGTGCATCCAGCTTTTGCCGTAACACTCTCAACTTTTTAAAACATGTTATGTGGGTGAAATGTTGATACCATGCCAACTTTCAACCTTTTCAGAGTTCATTGGTAGTGCTTTTCAATTTCAGGGTCATAATTAGCTCAAAACAAATCATTAAATGCATGAAAAATACCAAATGAAGTCAGAAAGGGTTGAAAATTGATGATGTTTCTTTGAATGGTGCATTTTGAACACATGAAAAGCCTGGAGTTCAAATAAGTAAAAGAAAATGAAATGCCTTTTGTAACCCATGAGTTTCCGTCCGAAACCCAGGTACTTCGAAAGAGACTGTCCGTTTTGTACACGAAGTGCATCCAGCTTTTGCCGTAACCCTCTCAAATTTTTAGCACATGCTATGTGGGTGAAATGTTGATACCATGAAAACTTCAACCTTTTCAGAGTTCATTTGTAGTGCTTTTAAAATTTAGGGTCATAATTAGCTCAAAAAATCATTAAATGCATGAAAAATACCAAATGAAGTCAAAAAGCGTTGAAAATTGATGATGTGGCTTTGAATGGTGCATTTTGAACACACGAAAAGCCTGGAGTTTAAATAAGCTAAATAAAATGAAATGCCTTTTGTAACCGATGAGTTTCCGTCCGAAACCCCGATACTTCGAAAGAGATTGTCCGTTTTGTACACGAAGTGCATCCAGCTTTTCCCGTAACCCTCTCAACTTTTTACCACATGCTATGTCGGTGAAATGTTGATACCATGCCAACTTTCAACGTTTTCAGAGTTCATTTGTAGTGCTTTTCAATTTCAGGGTCATAATTAGCTCAAAAAAATCATTAAATGCATGAAAAATACCAAATGAAGTCAGAAAGGGTTGAAAATTGATGATGCGGCTTTGAATGGTGCATTTTGAATACACGAAAAGCCTGGAGTTCAAATAAGTTAAAGAAAATGAAATGCCTTTTGTAACCGATGAGTTTCCGTCCGAAACCTCGATACTTCGAAAGAGACTGTCCGTTTTGTACACGAAGTGCATCCAGCTTTTGCTGTAACCCTCTCAACTTTTTAGCACATGCTATGTGGGTGAAATGTTGATACCATGCCAACTTTCAACCTTTCCAGAGTTCATTTGTAGTGCTTTTCAATTTCAGGGTCATAATTAGCTCAAAAATCATTAAACGCAAAACAAATACGAAATGAAGTCAGAAAGGGTTGAAAATATATGATGTGGCTTTGAATGGTGCATTTTGAACAGACGAAAAGCCTGGAGTTCAAATAAGTTAAAGAAAATGAAATGCCTTTTGTAACCGATGAGTTTCCTTCTGAAACCCCGATACTTCAAAAGAGACTGTCCGTTTTGTACACGAAGTGCATCCAGCTTTTTTCGTAACCCTCTCAACTTTTTAGAACATGTTATGTGGGTGAAATGTTGATACCATGCCAACTTTCAACCTTTTCAGAGTTCATTTGTAGTGCTTTTCAATTTTAGGGTCATAATTAGCTCAAAACAAATCATTAAATGCATGAAAAATACCAAATGAAGTCAGAAAGGGTTGAAAATTGATGACGTCGCTTTCAATGGTGCATTTTGAACACACGAAAAGCCTAGAGTTTAAATAAGTAAAAGAAAATGAAATGTCTTGTGTAACCGATGAGTTTCCGTCTGAAACTCCAATACTTCGAAAGAGATTGTCCGTTTTCTACGCGAAGTGCATCCAGCTTTTGCCGAAACCCTATCGACCTTTTAGCACATGCTATGTGGGTGAAATGTTAATGCCATTCCAACTTTCAACCTTTTCAGAGTTCATTTGTAGTGCTTTTCCAACTTAGGGTCATAATTAGCTCAAAAAATCATGAAATGCATGAAAAATACCAACTGAAGTCAGAAAGGGTTGAAAATTGATGATGTGTCTTTGAATGGTGCATTTTGAACACACGAAAATCCTGGAGTTCAAATAAGTTAAAGAAAATGAAATGCCTTTTGTAACCGATGAGTTTCCATCCGAAACCTCGATACTTCGAAAGAGACTGTCCGTTTTGTACATGAAATGCATCCAGCTTTTCCCGTAACCCTCTCAACTTTTTTGCACATGCTATGTGGCTGAAATGTTGATACCATGCCAATTTTCAACCTTTTCAGAGTCCATTTGCACTGCTTTTCAATTTTAGGGTCATAATTAGCTCAAAAAATCATTAAATGCACAAAAAATACCAAATGAAGTTGGAAAGGGTTGAAAATTGATGATGTGGCTTTTAATGGTGCATTACGAACACACAAAAATCCTGGAGTTTAAATAAGTAAAAGGAAATGAAATGCCTTTTGTAACCGATGAGTTTCCGTTCGAAACCCCGATACTTCGAAAGAGATTGTCCGTTTTGTACACGAAGTGCATCCAGCTTTTGCCGTAACCCTCTCAACTTTTTAAAACATGTTATGTGGGTGAAATGTTGATACCATGCCAACTTTCAACCTTTTCAGAGTTCATTTGTAGTGCTTTTCAATTTCAGGGTCAAAATTAGCTCAAAAAAATCATTAAATGCATGAAAAATACCAAATGAAGTCAGAAAGGGTTGAAAATTGATGACGTGGCTTTCAATGGTGCATTTTGAACACACGAAAAGCCTAGAGTTTAAATAAGTAAAAGAAAATGAAATGTCTTTTGTAACCCATGAGTTTCCGTCGGAAACCCCAATACTTCGAAAGAGATTGTCTGTTTTCTACGCGAAGTGCATCCAACTTTTGCCGTAACCCTCTCGACCTTTTAGCACATGCTATGTGGGTGAAATGTTAATACCATGCCAACTTTCAACCTTTTCAGAGTTCATTTGTAGTGCTTTTCAAATTTAGGGTCATAATTAGCTCAAAAATCATTAAATGCATGAAAAATACCAAATGAAGTCAGAAAGCGTTGAAAATTGATGATGTGGCTTTCAATGGTGCATTTTGAACACATGAAAAGCCTGGAGTTTAAATAAGCTAAATAAAATGAAATGCCTTTTGTAACCGATGAGTTTCCGTCCGAAACCCCGATACTTCGAAAGAGATTGTCCGTTTTGTACACGAAGTGCATCCAGCTTTTGCCGTAACCCTCTCAACTTTTTACCACATGCTATGTCGGTGAAATGTTGATACCATGCCAACTTTCAACCTTTTCAGAGTTCATTTGTAGTGCTTTTCAATTTCAGGGTCATAATTAGCTCGAAAAAATCATTAAATGCATGAAAAATACCAAATGAAGTCAGAAAGGGTTGAAAATTGATGATGCGGCTTTGAATGGTGCATTTTGAACACACGAAAAGCCTGGAGTTCAAATAAGTTAAAGAAAATGCAATGCCTTTTGTAACCGATGAGTTTCCGTCCGAAACCTCGATACTTCGAAAGAGACTGTCCGTTTTGTACACGAAGTGCATCCAGCTTTCGCTGTAACCCTCTCAACTTTTTAGCACATGCTATGTGGGTGAAATGTTGATACCATGCCAACTTTCAACCTTTCCAGAGTTCATTTGTAGTGCTTTTCAATTTCAGGGTCATAATTAGCTCAAAAATCATTAAACGCAAAACATATACCAAATGAAGTCAGAAAGGGTTGAAAATTGATGATGTGGCTTTGAATGGTGCATTTTGAACAGACGAAAAGCCTGGAGTTCAAATAAGTTAAAGAAAATGAAATGCCTTTTGTAACCGATTAGTTTCCTTCTGAAACCCCGATACTTCAAAAGAGACTGTCCGTTTTGTACACGAAGTGCATCCAGCTTTTGCCGTAACCCTCTCAAGTTTTTAGAACATTTTATGTGGGTGAAATGTTGATACCATGCCAACTTTCAACCTTTTCAGAGTTCATTTGTAGTGCTTTTCAATTTCAGGGTCATAATTAGCTCAAAACAAATCATTAAATGCATGAAAAATACCAAATGAAGTCAGAAAGGGTTGAAAATTGATGACGTCGCTTTCAATGGTGCATTTTGAACACACGAAAAGCCTAGAGTTTAAATAAGTAAAAGAAACTGAAATGTCTTGTGTAACCGATGAGTTTCCGTCCGAAACTCCAATACTTCGAAAGAGATTGTCCGTTTTCTACGCGAAGTGCATCCAGCTTTTGCCGAAACCCTATCGACCTTTTAGCACATGCTATGTGGGTGAAATGTTAATGCCATTCCAACTTTCAACCTTTTCAGAGTTCATTTGTAGTGCTTTTCAAACTTAGGGTCATAATTAGCTCAAAAAAATCATGAAATGCATGAAAAATACCAACTGAAGTCAGAAAGGGTTGAAAATTGATGATGTGTCTTTGAATGGTGCATTTTGAACAAACGAAAATCCTGGAGTTCAAATAAGTTAAAGAAAATGAAATGCCTTTTGTAACCGATGAGTTTCCATCCGAAACCTCGATACTTCGAAAGAGACTGTCCGTTTTGTACATGAAATGCATCCAGCTTTTCCCGTAACCCTCTCAACTTTTTTGCACATGGTATGTGGCTGAAATGTTGATACCATGCCAATTTTCAACCTTTTCAGAGTCCATTTGCACTGCTTTTCAATTTTAGGGTCATAATTAGCTCAAAAAATCATTAAATGCACAAAAAATACCAAATGAAGTCGGAAAGGGTTGAAAATTGATGATGTGGCTTTGAATGGTGCATTACGAACACACAAAAATCCTGGAGTTTAAATAAGTAAAAGGAAATGAAATGCCTTTTGTAACCGATGAGTTTCCGTTCGAATCCCCGATACTTCGAAAGAGATTGTCCGTTTTGTACACGAAGTGCATCCAGCTTTTGCCGTAACCCTCTCAACTTTTTAAAACATGTTATGTGGGTGAAATGTTGATACCATGCCAACTTTCAACCTTTTCAGAGTTCATTTGTAGTGCTTTTCAATTTCAGGGTCAAAATTAGCTCAAAAAAATCATTAAATGCATGAAAAATACCAAATGAAGTCAGAAAGGGTTGAAAATTGATGACGTGGCTTTCAATGGTGCATTTTGAACACACGAAAAGCCTAGAGTTTAAATAAGTAAAAGAAAATGAAATGTCTTTTGTAACCCATGAGTTTCCGTCGGAAACCCCAATACTTCGAAAGAGATTGTCTGTTTTCTACGCGAAGTGCATCCAACTTTTGCCGTAACCCTCTCGACCTTTTAGCACATGCTATGTGGGTGAAATGTTAATACCATGCCAACTTTCAACCTTTTCAGAGTTCATTTGTAGTGCTTTTCAAATTTAGGATCATAATTAGCTCAAAAATCATTAAATGCATGAAAAATACCAAATGAAGTCAGAAAGCGTTGAAAATTGATGATGTGGCTTTGAATGGTGCATTTTGAACACACGAAAAGCCTGGAGTTTAAATAAGCTAAATAAAATGAAATGCCTTTTTGTAACCGATGAGTTTCCGTCCGAAACCCCGATACTTCGAAAGAGATTATCCGTTTTGTACACGAAGTGCATCCAGCTTTTGCCGTAACCCTCTCAACTTTTTACCACATGCTATGTCTGTGAAATGTTGATACCATGCCAACTTTCAACCTTTTCAGACTTCATTTGTAGTGCTTTTCAATTTCAGGGTCATAATTAGCTCAAAAAAATCATTAAATGCATGAAAAATACCAAATGAAGTCAGAAAGGGTTGAAAATTGATGATGCGGCTTTGAATGGTGCATTTTGAACACACGAAAAGCCTGGAGTTCAAATAAGTTAAAGAAAATGAAATGCCTTTTGTAACCGATGAGTTTCCGTCCGAAACCTCGATACTTCGAAAGAGACTGTCCGTTTTGTACACGAAGTGCATCCAGCTTTCGCTGTAACCCTCTCGACTTTTTAGCACATGCTATGTGGGTGAAATGTTGATACCATGCCAACTTTCAACCTTTCCAGAGTTCATTTGTAGTGCTTTTCAATTTCAGGGTCATAATTAGCACAAAAATCATTAAACGCAAAACAAATACCAAATGAAGTCAGAAAGGGTTGAAAATTGATGATGTGGCTTTGAATGGTGCATTTTGAACAGACGAAAAGCCTGGAGTTCAAATAAGTTAAAGAAAATGAAATGCCTTTTGTAACCGATGAGTTTCCTTCTGAAACCCCGATACTTCAAAAGAGACTGTCCGTTTTGTACACGAAGTGCATCCAGCTTTTGCCGTAACCCTCTCAAGTTTTTAGAACATTTTATGTGGGTGAAATGTTGATACCATTCCAACTTTCAACCTTTTCAGAGTTCATTTGTAGTGCTTTTCAATTTGAGGGTCATAATTAGCTCAAAACAAATCATTAAATGCATGAAAAATACCAAATGAAGTCAGAAAGGGTTGAAAATTGATGACGTCGCTTTCAATGGTGCATTTTGAACACACGAAAAGCCTAGAGTTTAAATAAGTAAAAGAAAATGAAATGTCTTGTGTAACCGATGAGTTTCCGTCCGAAACTCCAATACTTCGAAAGAGATTGTCCGTTTTCTACGCGAAGTGCATCCAGCTTTTGACGAAACCCTATCGACCTTTTAGCACATGCTATGTGGGTGAAATGTTAATGCCATTCCAACTTTCAACCTTTTCAGAGTTCATTTGTAGTGCTTTTCCAATTTAGGGTCATAATTAGCTCAAAAAAATCACTAAATGCATGAAAAATACCAACTGAAGTCAGAAAGGGTTGAAAATTTATGATGTGTCTTTGAATGGTGCATTTTGAACACACGAAAATCCTGGAGTTCAAATAAGTTAAAGAAAATGAAATGCCTTTTGTAACCGATGAGTTTCCATCCGAAACCTCGATACTTCCAAAGAGACTGTCCGTTTTGTACATGAAATGCATCCAGCTTTTGCCGTAACCCTCTCAACTTTTTTGCACATGCTATGTGGCTGAAATGTTGATACCATGCCAATTTTCAACCTTTTCAGAGTCCATTTGCACTGCTTTTCAATTTTAGGGTCATAATTAGCTCAAAAAATCATTAAATGGACGAAAAATACCAAATGAAGTCGGAAAGGGTTGAAAATTGATGATGTGGCTTTGAATGGTGCATTACGAACACACAAAAAGCCTGGAGTTTAAATAAGTAAAAGAAAATGAAATGCCTTTTGTAACCGATGAGTTTCCGTTCGAAACCCCGATACTTCGAAAGAGATTGTCCGTTTTGTACACGAAGAGCATCCAGCTTTTGCCGTAACCCTCTCAACTTTTTAAAACATGTTATGTGGGTGAAATGTTGATACCATGCCAACTTTCAACCTTTTCAGAGTTCATTTGTAGTGCTTTTCAATTTCAGGGTCATAATTAGCTCAAAAAAATCATTAAATGCATGAAAAATACCAAATGAAGTGAGAAAGGGTTGAAAATTGATGACGTGGCTTTCAATGGTGCATTTTGAACACATGAAAAGCCTAGAGTTTAAATAAGTAAAAGAAAGTGAAATGTCTTTTGTAACCGATGAGTTTCCGTCCGAAACCCCAATACTTCGAAAGAGATTGTCTGTTTTCTACGCGAAGTGCATCCAACTTTTGCCGTAACCCTCTCGACCTTTTAGCACATGCTATATGGGTGAAATGTTAATACCATGCCAACTTTCAACCTTTTCAGAGTTCATTTGTAGTGCTTTTCAAATTTAGGGTCATAATTAGCTCAAAATCATTAAATGCATCAAAAATACCAAATGAAGTCAGAAAGGGTTGAAAATTGATGATGTTTCTTTGAATGGTGCATTTTGAACACATGAAAAGCCTGGAGTTCAAATAAGTAAAAGAAAATGAAATGCCTTTTGTAACCCATGAGTTTCTGTCCGAAACCCAGATACTTCGAAAGAGACTGTCCGTTTTGTACACGAAGTGCATCCAGCTTTTGCCGTAACCCTCTCAACTTATTAGCACATGCTATGTGGGTGAAATGTTGATACCATGCAAACTTTCAACCTTTTCAGAGTTCATTTGTAGTGCTTTTCAAATTTAGGGTCTTAATTAGCTCAAAAAATCATTAAATGCATGAAAAATACCAAATGAAGTCAGAAAGCGTTGAAAATTGATGATGTGGCTTTGAATGGTGCATTTTGAACACACGAAAAGCCTGGAGTTTAAATAAGTTAAATAAAATGAAATGCCTTTTGTAACCGATGAGTTTTCGTCCGAAACCCCGATACTTCGAAAGAGACTGTTCGTTTTGTACAAGAAGTGCATCCAGCTTTTGCCGTAACCCTGTCAACTTTTTAGAACAAGTTATGTGGGTGAAATGTTGATACCATGCCAACTTTCAACCTTTTCAGAGTTCATTTGTAGTGTTTTTCAATTTCAGGGTCATAATTAGCTCAAAAAATCATTAAATGCATGAAATATACCAAATGAAGTTAGAAAGGGTTGAAAATTGATGATGTGGCGTTGAATGGTGCATTTTGAACACACGAAAAGACTGGAGTTTAAATAAGTAAAAGAAAATGAAATGCCTTTTGTAACCGATGAGTTTTCGTCCGAAACCCCGATACTTCGAAAGAGACTGTCCGTTTTGTACATCAAATGCATCCAACTTTTCCCGTAACCGTCTCAACTTTTTTACACATGCTATGTGGGTGAAATGTTGATACCATGCCAATTTTCAACCTTTTCAGAGTCCATTTGCACTGCTTTCCAATTTTAGGGTCATAATTACCTCAAAAAATCATTAAATGCACGAAAAATACCAAATGAAGTCAGAAAGGGTTGAAAATTGATGATGTCGCTTTGAATAGTGCATTTCGAACACACAAAAAGACTGGAGTTTAAATAAGTAAAAGAAAATGAAATGCCTTTTGTAACCGATGAGTTTCCGTTCGAAACCCTGATACTTCGAAAGAGATAGTCCGTTTTGTACACGAAGTGCATCCACCTTTTCCGTAACCCTCTCAACTTTTTAACACATGCTATGTGGGTGAAATATTGATACAATGCCAACTTTCAACCTATTCAGAGTTCATTTGTAGTGTTTTTCAATTTCAGGGTCATAATTAGCTGGAAAAAAATCATTAAATGCATGAAAAATACCAAATGAAGTCAGAAAGGTTTGAAAATTGATGATGTGGCTATTAATGGTGCATTTTGAACACACGAAAAGCGTGGAGTTCAAATAAGTTAATTAAAATGAAATGCCTTTTGTAACCGATGAGTTTTCTTCCGAAACCCCGATACTTCGGAAGAGATTGTCCGTTTTGTACACGAAGTGCATCCAGCTTTTGCCGTAACCCTCTCAACATTTTAAAACATGTTATGTGGGTGAAATGTTGATACCATGCCAACTTTCAACCTTTTCAGAGTTCATTTGTAGTGCTTTTCAATTTCAGGGTCATAATGGCTCAAAAAAATCATTAAATGCATGAAAAATACCAAATGAAGTCAGAAAGGGTTGAAAATTGATGATGCGGCTTTGAGTGGTGCATTTTGAACACATGAAAAGCCTGGAGTTCACATAAGTTAAAGAAAATGCAATGCCTTTTGTAACCGATGAGTTTCCGTCCGAAACCTCGATTCTTCGAAAGAGACTGTCCGTTTTGTACACGAAGTGCATCCAGCTTTTGCCTTAACCCTCTCGACTTTTTAGAACATGTTATGTGGGTGAAATGTTGATACCATGCCAACTTTCAACCTTTTCAGAGTTCATTTGTAGTGTTTTTCAATTTCAGGGTCATAATTAGCTCAAAAAATCATTACATGCATGAAAAATACCAGATGAAGTCAGAAAGGGTTGAAAATTGATGATGTGGCTTTGAATGGTGCATTTTGAACACACGCAAAGCCTGGAGTTCAAATAAGTTAAACAAAATGAAATGACTTTTGTAACCGATGAGTTTCCGTCCGAAACCCCGATACTTCGAAAGAGGCTGTCCGTTTTGTACATGAAATGCATCGAGCTTTTGCCGTAACCCTTTCAACTTCTTAAAACATGTTATGTGGGTGAAATGTTGATACCATGCCAACTTTCAACCTTTTCAGAGTTCATTTGTAGTGCTTTTCAATTGCAGGGTCATAATTAGCTCAAAAAAATGATTAAATGCATGAAAAATACCAAATGAAGTCAGAAAGGGTTGAAAATTGATGACGTGGCTTTCAATGGTGAATTTTGAACACACGAAAAGCGTAGAGTTTAAATAAGTAAAAGAAAATGAAATGTCTTTTGTAACCGATGAGTTTCCTTCTGAAACCCCAATACTTCGAAAGAGATTGTCCGTTTTCTACGCGAAGTGCATCTAGCTTTTGCCGTAACCCTCTCGGCCGTTTAGCACATGCTATGTGGGTGAAATGTTGATACCATGCCAACTTTCAACCTTTTCAGAGTTCATTTGTAGTGCTTTTCAATTTTAGGGTCAAAATTAGCTCAAAAAATCATTAAATGCATGAAAATACCAAATGAAGCCAGAAAGGGTTGAAAATTGATGATGTGGCTTTGAATGGTGAATTTTGAACACACGAAAAGCCTGGAGTTAAAATAAGTTAAAGAAGACGAAATGCCTTTTGTAACCGATGAGTTTTCGTCCGAAACCCCGATACTTCGAAAGAGATTGTCCGTTTTCTACACGAAATGCATCCAGCTTTTGCCGTAACCCTCTCAACTTTTTTTCACATGCTATGTGGGTGAAATGTTAATACCATGCCAATTTTCGACCTTTTCAAAGGCCATTTGTACTGCTTTTCAATTTTAGGGTTATAATTAGCTCAAAAAAATCATTAAATGCATGAAAAATACCAAATGAAGTCAGAAAGGGTTGAAAATTTATGATGTGGCTTTGAATGGTGCATTTTCAACACACGAAAAGCCTGGAGTTTAAATAAGTTCTTGAAAATGAAATGCCTTTTCTAACCGATGAGTTTCCGTTCGAAACCCCAATACATCGAAAGAGATTGTCCGTTTTCTACGCGAAGTGCATCCAGCTTTTGTCGTAACCCTCTCGGCCTTTTAGCGCATGCTATGTGGGTGAAATGTTAATACCATGCCAACTTTCAACCTTTTCAGAGTTCATTTGTAGTGCTTTTCAATTTTAGGGGCATAATTAGCTCAAAAAAATCATTCAATGCATGAAAAATACCAAATGAAGTCAGAAAGGGTTGAAAATTTGTGATGTGGCTTTGAATGCTGCATTTTCAACACACGGAAAGCCTGGAGTTTAAATAAGTTCTTGAAAATGAAATGCCTTTTCTAACCGATGAGTTTCCGTTCGAAACCCCGATACTTTGAAAGAGACTGTCCGTTTTGTACACGAAGTGCATCCAACTTTTGCGATAACCCTCTCAACTTTTTAGCACATGCTATGTGGGTGAAATGTTGATACCATGCCAACTTTCAACCTTTTCAGAGTTCATTTGTAGTGCTTTTCAATTTTATGGTCATAATTAGCTCAAAAAATCATTAAATGCATTAAAATACCAAATGAAGGCAAAAAGGGTTGAAAATTGATGATGTGGCTTTGAATGGTGCATTTTGAACACACGAAAAGCCTTGAGTTCAAATAAGTTAAAGAAAACGAAATGCCTTTTGTAACCGATGAGTTTTCGTCCGAAACCCCGATACTTCGAAAGAGACTGTTCGTTTTCTACACGATATGCATCCAGCTTTTGCCATAACCCTCTCAACTTTTTTGCACATGCTATGTGGGTGAAATGTTGATACCATGCCAATTTTCAACCTTTTCAGAGTCCATTTGCATTGCTTTTCAATTTTAGGGTCATAATTAGCTCAAAAATACATTAAATGCATGAAAAATACCAAATGAAGTCACAAAGGGTTGAAAATTGATGCTTTGGCTTTGTATGGTGCATTAAGAACACACGAAAAGCCTGGAGTTTAAATAAGTAAAAGAAAATGAAATGCCTTTTGAAACCAATGAGTTTCCGTTCGAAACCCCGATACTTCGAAAGAGATTGTCCGTTTTGTACACGAAGTGCATCCAGCTTTTGCCGTAACCCTCTCAACTTTTTAGAACATGTTATGTGGGTGAAATGTTGATACCATGCCAACGTTCAACCTTTTCAAAGTTCATTTGTAGTGTTTTGCAATTTCAGGGTCATAATTAGCTAAAAAAATCATTAAATGCATGAAAAATACCAAATGAAGTTAGAAAGGGTTGAAAAGTGATGATGTGGCTTTGAATGGTGCATTTTGAACACACGAAAATGTTGGAGTTCAAATAAGTTAAAGAAAATGAAATGCCTTTTGTAACCGATGAGTTTCCGTCCGAAACCCCGATATTTCGAAAGAGACTGTCCGTTTGTACATGAAATGCATCCAACTTTTCCCGTAACCCTCTCAACTTTTTTGCACATGCTATGTGGGTGAAATGTTGATACCATGCCAATTTTCAACCTTTTCAGAGTCCATTTGCACTGCTTTTCAATTTTAGGGTCATAATTAGCTCAAAAAATCATTAAATGCACGAAAAATATCAAATTAAGTCAGAAAGGGTTGAAAATTGATGATGCGGATTTGAATGGTGCATTTTGACCACATGAAAAGCCTGGAGTTCAAATAAGTTAAAGAAAATGCAATGCCTTTTGTAACCGATGAGGTTCCGTTCGAAACCCCAATACTTCAAAAGAGATTGTCCGTTTTCTACGCGAAGTGCATCCAGCTTTTGCCGTAACCCTCTCGACCTTTTAGCACATGCTATGTGGGTGAAATGTTAATACCATGCCAACTTTCAACCTTTTCAGAGTTCATTTGTAGTGCTTTTCAAATTTAGGGTCATAATTAGCTCAAAAAAAATCATTAAATGCATGAAAAATACAAAATGTAGTCAGAAAGGGTTGAAAATTGATGATGTGTCTTTGAATGGTGCATTTTGAAAACACGAAAAGCCTAGAGTTCAAATAAGTAAAAGAAAATGAAATGCCTTTTGTAACCGATGAGTTTCCGTCCGAAACCTAGATACTTCGAAAGAGATTGTCCGTTTTCTACGCGAAGTGCATCTAGCTTTTGCCGTAACCCTCTCGGCCTTTTAGCACATGCTATGTGGGTGAAATGTTAATACCATGCCAACTTTCAACCTTTTCAGAGTTCATTTGTAGTGCTTTTCAAATTTAGGGTCATAATTAGCTCAAAAAAATCATTAAATGAATGAAAAATACCAAATGAAGTCAGAAAGGGTTGAAAATTGATGATGTGTCTTTGAATGGTGCATTTTGAACACACGAAAAGCCTGGAGTTCAAATAAGTAAAAGAAAATGAAATGCCTTTTGTAACCGATGAGTTTCCGTCCGAAACCCAGATACTTCGAAAGAGACTGTCCGTTTTGTACACGAAGTGCATCCTGCTTTTGCCATAACTCTCTCAACTTTTTAGCACATGCTATGTGGGAGGAAAATGTTGATACCATGCAACTTTCAACCTTTTTCAGAGTTCATTTGTACTGCTTTTCAAATTTAGGGTCATAATTAGCTCAAAAAATCATTAAATGCATGAAAAGATACCAATGAAGTCAGAAAGCGTTGAATAATTGATGATGTGGCTTTGAATGGTGCATTTTGACACACGAAAAGTCTGGAGTTAATAAGTTAAATAAAATGAAATGCCTTTTGTAACCATTGAGTTTCGTCCGAAACCCCTGATACTTCGAAAGAGACTGTTCGTTTGTACACGAAGTGCATCCAGCTTTTTGCCGTAACCCTCTCAACTTTTTAGAACATGTTATTGGGTGAAATGTCGATTACCATGCCAACTTTCAACCTTTTCAGAGTTTATTTGTAGTGTTTTTTAATTTCAGGGTCATAATTAGCTCAAAATCATTAAATGCATGAAAAATACCAAATGAAGTCAGAAAGGGTTGAAAACAGATGATGTGGGTTTGAATGGTGCATTTTGAACACACGAAAATCCTAGAGTTCAAATAAGTTAAAGAAAATGAAATGACTTTTGTAACCGATGAGTTTCCGTCCGAAACCCCGATACTTCGGAAGAGACTGTCCGTTTTGTACACGAAGTGCATCCAGCTTTTGCCGGAACCCTCTCAACTTTCTAGAACATGTTATGTGGGTGAAAATGTTGATACCATGCAAACTTTCAACCGTTTTCAGAGTTCATTTGTAGTGCTTTTCAATTTCAGGGTCATAATTAGCTCAAAAAAATCATTAAATGCATGAAAAATACCAAATGAAGTCAGAAAGGGTTGAAAAGTGATGATGTGGCTTTGAATGGTGCATTTTGAAGACACGAAAATCATGGAGTTCAAATAAGTTAAAGAAAATGAAATGCCTTTTGTAACCGATGAGTTTCCGTCCGAAACCCCGATACTTCGAAGAGACTGTCCGTTTTGTACATGAAATGCACCCAACTTTTCCCGTAACCCTCTCAACTTTTTTGCACATGCTATGTGGGTGAAATGTTGATACCATGCCAATTTTCAACCTTTTCAGAGTCCATGTGCACTGCTTTTCAATTTTAGGGTCATAATTAGCTCAAAAATCATAAAATGCACGAAAAATACCAAATGAAGTCAGAAAGGGTTGAAAATTGATGATGTGGCTTTGAATAGTGCATTCGAACACACAAAAAGCCTGGAGTTTAAATAAGTAAAAGAAAAAAAAATGCCTTTTGTAACCCATGAGTTTTCCGTTCGAAACCCCGATACTTCGAAAGAGATTGTCCGTTTTGTACACGAAGTGCATCCAGCTTTTGCCGTAACCCTCTCAACTTTTTACCACATGCTATGTGGGTGAAATATTGATACAATGCCAACTTTCAACCTATTCAGAGTTCATTTGTAGTGTTTTTCAATTTCAGGGTCATATTAGCTGGAAAAAAAATCATAAAATGCATGAAAAATACCAATGAAGTCAGAAAGGTTTGAAAATTGATGATGTGGCTTTTAATGGTTCATTTGAACACACGAAAAGCGTGGAGTTCAAATAAGTTAATTAAAATGAAATGCCTTTTGTAACCGATGAGTTTCGTCCGAAACCCCGATACTTCGGAAAGAGACTGTCCGTTTTGTACACGAAGTGCATCCAGCTTTTTCCGTAACCCTCTCAACTTTTTAAAAAATGTTATGTGGGTGAAATGTTGATACCATGCCAACTTTCAACCTTTTCAGAGGTCATTTGTAGTGCTTTTCAATTTCAGGGTCATAATTAGCTAAAAAAAATCATTAAATGCATGAAAATACCAAATGAAGTCAGAAAGGTGTGAAAATTGATGATGCGGCTTTGAATGGTGCATTTTGAACACATGAAAAGCCTGGAGTTCAAATAAGTTAAAGAAAATGCAGGCCTTTGTAACCGATGAGTTCCGTTCGAAACCCCAATACTTCAAAAGAGATTGTCCGTTTTTCTACGCGAAGTGCATCCGCTTTTGCCGTAACCCTCTCGACCTTTTTAGCACATGCTATGTGGTGAAATGTTATACCATGCCAACTTTCAAACCTTTTCAGAGTTCATTTGTAGTGCTTTTCAAATTTAGGGTCATAATTAGCTCAAAAAAAATCATTAAAATGCATGAAAAATACAAAATGTAGTCAGAAAGGGTTGAAATTGATGATGTGTTCTTTGAATGGTGCATTTTGAAAACACGAAAAGCCTAGAGTGTCAAATAAGTAAAGAAACTGAAATGCCTTTTGTAACCGTGAGTTTTCCGTCCCGAAACCTAGATACTTCGAAAGAGATTGTCCGTTTTCTACGCGCAGTGCATCTAGCTTTTTGCCGTAACCCTCTACGGCCTTTAGCACATGCTATGTGGGTGAAATGGTAATACCATGCAACTTTCAACCTTTCCAGAGTTCATTGTAGTGCTTTTCAATTTAGGGTCATAATTAGCTCAAAAAATCATTAAATGCAAAAAAATAACCAAATGAAGTCAGAAAGGGTTGAAAATTGATGATGTGGCTTTGAATGGTGCATTTTGAGAACAGCACGAAAAAGCCTGGAGTTCAAATAGTAAAGAAAATGAAATGCCTTTGTAACCGATGAGTTTCCTTCTGAAACCCCGATACTTCGAAAGAGACTGTCCGTTTGTACACGAAGTGCATCCAGCTTTTGCCGTAACCCTCTCAAGCTTTTTAGAACATTTATGTGGGGAAATGTTGATACCATGCCAACTTTTCACCTTTTCAGAGTTCATTTGTAGTGCTTTTCAATTTCAGGGTCATAATTAGCTCAAAAAAATCATTAAATGCATGAAAAATACCAAATGAAGTCAGAAAGGGTTGAAAATTGATGACTGTCGCTTTCAATGGTGAATTTTGAACACACGAAAAGCCTAGAGTTTAAATAAGTAAAAGAAACTGAAATGTCTTGTGTAACCGATGAGTTTCCGTCCGAACTCCAATACTTCGAAAGAGATTGTCCGTTTCTACGCGAAGTGCATTCCAGCTTTTGCCGAAACCTATCGACCTTTTAGCACATGCTATGTGGTGAAATGTTAATGCCATTCCAACTTTCAAACCTTTTCAGAGTTCATTTGTAGTGCTTTTCAACTTAGGGTCATTAATAGCTCAAAAAATCATGAAATGCATGAAAAATACCAACTGAAGTCAGAGAAGGGTTGAAAATTGATGATGTGTCTTTGAATGGTGCATTTTGAACAAACGAAAATCCTGGAGTTCAAATAAGTTAAAGAAAATGAAATGCCTTTTGTAACCGATGAGTTTCCATCCGAAACCTCGATACTTCGAAAGAGACTGTCCGTTTTGTACACTGAAATGCATCCAGCTTTTCCCGTAACCCTCTCAACTTTTTAGCACATGGTATGTGGTGAAATGTTGATACCATGCCAACTTTCAACCGTTTCAGAGTTCATTTGTAGTGCTTTTCAATTTCAGGGTCATAATTAGCTCAAAAAAATCATTAAATGCATGAAAAAATACCAAATGAAGTCGAGAAAGGGTTGAAAAGGATGATGTGGCTTTGATGGTGCATTGTGAAGACACGAAAATCATGGAGTTCAAATAAGTTAAAGAAAATGAAATTGCCTTTTGTAACCGATGAGTTTCCGTCCGAAATCCCCGATACTTCGAAAGAGACTGTCCGTTTTGTACATGAAATGCACCCAGACTTTTCCCGTAACCCTCTCAACTTTTTTGCAACATGCTATGTGGGTGAAATGTTGATACCATGCCAATTTTCAACCTTTTCAGAGTCCATTTGCACTGCTTTTCAATTTTAGGGTCATAATTAGCTCAAAAAATCATAAATGCACTGAAAAATACCAAATGAAGTCAGAAAGGGTTGAAAATTGATGATGTGGCTTTGATATAGGTGCATTTCGAACACACGAAAAGCCTGGAGTTTAAATAAGTAAAAGAAAAATGAAATGTCCTTTTGTAACCCAATGAGTTTCCGTTCGGAAACCCCGATACTTCGAAAGAGATTGTCCTGTTTTGCTACGCGAAGTGCATCCAGCTTTTGCCGTAACCCTCTCGACCTTTTTAGCACATGCTATGTGGTGAAATGTTGATAACCATGCCAACTTTCACCTTTCAGAGTTCATTTGTAGTGTTTTCAATTTTAGGGTCATAATTAGCTAAAAAATCATAAATGCATGAAAAATACCAATGAAGTCAGAAAGGTTGAAAATTGATGATGTGGCTTTGAATGGTGCATTTTGAACACACGAAAAGGCGTGGAGTTTCAAATAAGCTTAAAGTAAAATGAAATGCCTTTTGTAACCGATGAGTTTCCGTCCGAAACCCCGATACTTCGAAAGAGATCTGTCCGTTTTGTACACGAAGTGCATCCAGCTTTTGCCGTAACCCTCTCAACTTTTTAACAATGCTATGTGGGTGAAATGTTGATACCATGCCAACTTTCAACCTTTCAGACTTCATTTGTAGTGGCTTTTTCAATTTCACGGGTCATAATTAGCTCAAAAAAATCATTAAATGCATGAAAAATACCAAATGAAGTCAGAAAGGGTTGAAAATTGATGATGCTGGCTTTGAATGGTGCATTTTGAAACACACGAAAAGCCTGGAGTTCAAATAAGTTTAAAGAAAATGAAATGCCTTTTGTAACCGATGGAGTTTCCGGTCCGAAACCTCGATACTTCGAAAGAGACTGTCCGTTTTGTACACGAAGTGCATCCAGCTTTCGCCTGTAAACCCTCTCGACTTTTTAGCACATGCTATGTGGGTGAATGTGATACCATGCCAACTTTCAACCTTTTCAGAGTTCATTTGTAGTGCTTTTCAATTTCAGGGTCATAATTAGCTAAAAAAATCATTAAAATGCAAACAAATACCAAATGAAGTCAGAAAGGGTTGAAAATTGATGATGTGGCTTGAATGGTGCATTTGAACAGCACGAAAAGCCTGGAGTTTCAAATAAGTAAAGAAAAATGAAATGCCTTTTGTAACCGATTAGTTTCCTAGCGAAACCTAGATACTTCGAAAGAGATTGTCCGTTTTCTACGCGAAGTGCATACTAGCTTTTGCCGTAAACCCTCTCGGCCTTTTAGCACATGCTATTGTGGGTGAAATGTTAATACCATGTCCAACTTTCAACCCTTTTCAGAGTTCATTTGTAGTGCTTTTCAATTTAGGGTCATAATTAGCTCAAAAAAATCATTAATGCATGAAAAATACCAAATGAAGTGAGAAAGGGTTGAAAATTGATGATGCGTCTTTGAATGGTGCATTTTGAACACACGAAAAGCCTGGAGTTTCAAATAAGTAAAAGAAAATGGAAATGCCTTTGTAACCGATGAGTGTCCGTCCGAAACCCAGATACTTCGAAAGAGACTGTCCGTTTTTACAGGAAGTGCATCCAGCTTTTTGCCGTAACTCCTCTCGACTTTTTAGCACATGCTATGTGGGATGAAATGTTGATACCATGCAAACTTTCAACCTTTTCAGAGTTCATTTGTAGTGCTTTTCAAATTTAGGGTCATAATTAGCTCAAAAAATCATTAAATGCATGAAAAATACCAAATGAAGTCAGAAAGGCGTTGAAAATTGATGATGTGGCTTTGAATGGTGCATTTTGACACACGAAAAGCCTGGAGTTTAAATAAGTTAAATAAAATGAATGCCTTTGGTAACCGATTGAGTTTCGTCCGAAACCCTGATACTTCAAAGAGACTGTTCGTTTTGTACACTGAAGTGCATCAGCTTTTGCCGTAACCCTCTCAACTTTTTGCACATGCTATGTGGCTGAAATGTTGATACCATGCCATTTTCAACCTTTTCAGAGTCCCATTGCACTGCTTTTCAATTTTAGGGTCATAATTAGCTCAAAAATCATTAAATGCACGAAAAATACCAAATGAAGTCGGAAAGGGTTGAAAATTGATGATGTGGCTTTGAATGGTGCATTACGAACACACAAAAGCCTGGAGTTTAAATAAGTAAAAAAAATGAAATGCCTTTTGTAACCGATGAGTTTCCGTTCGAAACCCCGATACTTCGAAAGAGATTGTCCGTTTTGTACACGAAGTGCATCCAGCTTTTGCCGTAACCCTCTCAACTTTTTAAAACATGTTATGTGGGTGAAATGTTGATAGCATGCCAACTTTCAACCTTTTCAGAGTTCATTTGTAGTGCTTTTCAATTCAGGGTCATAATTAGCTCAAAAAAATCATTAAATGCATGAAAAATACCAAATGAAGTCGAGAAAGGGTTGAAAATTGATGACGTGGCTTTCAATGGTGCATTTTGAACACATGAAAAGCCTAGAGTCTAAATAAGTAAAAGAAAGTGAAATGTCTTTTGTAACCGATGAGTTTCCGTCCGAAACCCCAATACTTCGAAAGAGATTGTCTGTTTTCTACGCGAAGTGCATCCAACTTTTGCCGTAACCCTCTCGACCTTTTAGCACATGCTATATGGGTGAAATGTTAATACCATGCCAACTTTCAACCTTTTCAGAGTTCATTTGTAGTGCTTTTCAAATTTAGGGTCATAATTAGCTCAAAAATCATTAAATGCATCAAAAATACCAAATGAAGTCAGAAAGGGTTGAAAATTGATGATGGTTTCTTTGAATGGTGCATTTTGAACACATGAAAAGCCTGGAGTTCAAATAAGTAAAAGAAAATGAAATGCCTTTTGTAACCCATGAGTTTCTGTCCGAAACCCAGATACTTCGAAAGAGACTGTCCGTTTTGTACACGAAGTGCATCCAGCTTTTGCCGTAACCCTCTCAACTTATTAGCACATGCTATGTGGGTGAAATGTTGATACCATGCAAACTTTCAACCTTTCAGAGTTCATTTGTAGTGCTTTTCAAATTTAGGGTCTTAATTAGCTCAAAAAATCATTAAATGCATGAAAATACCAAATGAAGTCAGAAAGCGTTGAAAATTGATGATGTGGCTTTGAATGGTGCATTTTGAACACACGAAAAGCCTGGAGTTTAAATAAGTTAAATAAAATGAAATGCCTTTTGTAACCGATGAGTTTTCGTCCGAAACCTCGATACTTCGAAAGAGACTGTTCGTTTTGTACAAGAAGTGCATCCAGCTTTTGCCGTAACCCTCTCAACTTTTTAGAACAAGTTATGTGGGGTGAAATGTTGATACCATGCCAACTTTCAACCTTTTCAGAGTTCATTTGTAGTGTTTTTCAATTTCAGGGTCATAATTAGCTCAAAAAATCATTAAATGCATGAAATATACCAAATGAAGTTAGAAAGGGTTGAAAATTGATGATGTGGCGTTGAATGGTGCATTTTGAACACACGAAAGATCTGGAGTTAAATAAGTTAAAGAAAATGAAATGCCTTTTGTAACCGATGAGTTTTCGTCCGAAACCCCGATACTTCGAAAGAGACTGTCCGTTTTGTACATCAATGCATCCAACTTTTCCCGTAACCGCTCTCAACTTTTTTACACATGCTATGTGGGTGAAATGTTGATACCATGCCAATTTTCAACCTTTTCAGAGTCCATTTGCACTGCTTTCCAATTTTAGGGTCATAATTACCTCAAAAAATCATTAAATGCACGAAAAATACCAAATGAAGTCAGAAAGGGTTGAAAATTGATGATGTCGCTTTGAATAGTGCATTCGAACACACAAAAAGACTGGAGTTTAAATAAGTAAAAGAAAATGAAATGCCTTTTGTAACCGATGAGTTTCCGTTCGAAACCCTGATACTTCGAAAGAGATAGTCCGTTTTGTACACGAAGTGCATCCACCTTTTCCGTAACCCTCTCAACTTTTTAACACATGCTATGTGGGTGAAATATTGATACAATGCCAACTTTCAACCTATTCAGAGTTCATTTGTAGTGTTTTTCAATTTCAGGGTCATAATTAGCTGGAAAAAAATCATTAAATGCATGAAAAATACCAATGAAGTCAGAAAGGTTTGAAAATTGATGATGTGGCTATTAATGGTGCATTTTGAACACACGAAAAGCGTGGAGTTCAAATAAGTTAATTAAAATGAAATGCCTTTTGTAACCGATGAGTTTTTCGTCCGAAACCCCGATACTTCGGAAGAGATTGTCCGTTTTGTACACGAAGTGCATCCAGCTTTTGCCGTAACCCTCTCAACATTTTAAAACATGTTATGTGGGTGAAATGTTGATACCATGCCAACTTTCAACCTTTTCAGAGTTCATTTGTAGTGCTTTTCAATTTCAGGGTCATAATGGCTCAAAAAAATCATTAAATGCATGAAAATACCAAATGAAGTCAGAAAGGGTTGAAAATTGATGATGCGTGCTTTGAGTGGTTGCATTTTGAACACATGAAAAGCCTGGAGTTCACATAAGTTAAAGAAAATGCAATGCCTTTTGTAACCGATGAGTTTCCGTCCGAAACCTCGATTCTTCGAAAGAGACTGTCCGTTTTGTACACGAAGTGCATCCAGCTTTGCCTTAACCCTCTCGACTTTTTAGAACATGTTATGTGGGTGAAATGTTGATACCATGCCAACTTTCAACCTTTTCAGAGTTCATTTGTAGTGTTTTTCAATTTCAGGGTCATAATTAGCTCAAAAAATCATTACATGCATGAAAAATACCAGATGAAGTCAGAAAGGGTTGAAAATTGATGATGTGGCTTTGAATGGTGCATTTGAACACACGCAAAGCCTGGAGTTCAAATAAGTTAAACAAAATGAAATGACCTTTTGTAACCGATGAGTTCCGTCCGAAACCCCGATACTTCGAAAGAGGCTGTCCGTTTGTACATGAAATGCATCGAGCTTTTGCCGTAACCCTTTCAACTTCTTAAAACATGTTATGTGGGTGAAATGTTGATACCATGCCAACTTTCAACCTTTTCAGAGTTCATTTGTAGTGCTTTTCAATTGCAGGGTCATAATTAGCTCAAAAAAATGATTAAATGCATGAAAAATACCAAATGAAGTCAGAAAGGGTTGAAAATTGATGACGTGGCTTTCAATGGTGAATTTGAACACACGAAAAGCGTAGAGTTTAAAATAAGTAAAAGAAAATGAAATGTCTTTTGTAACCGATGAGTTTCCTTCTGAAACCCCAATACTTCGAAAGAGATTGTCCGTTTTCTACGCGAAGTGCATCTAGCTTTTGCCGTAACCCTCTCGGCCGTTTAGCACATGCTATGTGGGTGAAATGTTGATACCATGCCAACTTTCAACCTTTTCAGAGTTCATTTGTAGTGCTTTTCAATTTTAGGGTCAAAATTAGCTCAAAAAATCATTAAATGCATGAAAATACCAAATGAAGCCAGAAAGGGTTGAAAATTGATGATGTGGCTTTGAATGGTGAATTTTGAACACACGAAAAGCCTGGAGTTAAAATAAGTTAAAGAAGACGAAATGCCTTTTGTAACCGATGAGTTTTCGTCCGAAACCCCGATACTTCGAAAGAGATTGTCCGTTTTCTACACGAAATGCATCCAGCTTTTGCCGTAACCCTCTCAACTTTTTTTCACATGCTATGTGGGTGAAATGTTAATACCATGCCAATTTTCGACCTTTTCAAAGGCCATTTGTACTGCTTTTCAATTTTAGGGTTATAATTAGCTCAAAAAAAATCATTAAATGCATGAAAAATACCAAATGAAGTCAGAAAGGGTTGAAAATTTATGATGTGGCTTTGAATGGTGCATTTTCAACACACGAAAAGCCTGGAGTTTAAATAAGTTCTTGAAAATGAAATGCCTTTTCTAACCGATGAGTTTCCGTTCGAAACCCCAATACATCGAAAGAGATTGTCCGTTTTCTACGCGAAGTGCATCCAGCTTTTGTCGTAACCCTCTCGGCCTTTTAGCGCATGCTATGTGGGTGAAATGTTAATACCATGCCAACTTTCAACCTTTTCAGAGTTCATTTGTAGTGCTTTTCAATTTTAGGGGCATAATTAGCTCAAAAAATCATTCAATGCATGAAAAATACCAAATGAAGTCAGAAAGGGTTGAAAATTTGTGATGTGGCTTTGAATGCTGCATTTTCAACACACGGAAAGCCTGGAGTTTAAATAAGTTCTGAAAATGAAATGCCTTTTCTAACCGATGAGTTTCCGTTCGAAACCCCGATACTTTGAAAGAGACTGTCCGTTTTGTACACGAAGTGCATCCAACTTTGCGATAACCCTCTCAACTTTTTAGCACATGCTATGTGGGTGAAATGTTGATACCATGCCAACTTTCAACCTTTTCAGAGTTCATTTGTAGTGCTTTTCATTTTATGGTCATAATTAGCTCAAAAAATCATTAAATGCATTAAAATACCAAATGAAGGCAAAAGGGTTGAAAATTGATGATGTGGCTTTGAATGGTGCATTTTGAACACACGAAAAGCCTTGAGTTCAAATAAGTTAAAGAAAACGAAATGCCTTTTGTAACCGATGAGTTTTCGTCCGAAACCCCGATACTTCGAAAGAGACTGTTCGTTTTCTACACGATATGCATCCAGCTTTTGCCATAACCCTCTCAACTTTTTTGCACATGCTATGTGGGTGAAATGTTGATACCATGCCAATTTTCAACCTTTTCAGAGTCCATTTGCACTGCTTTTCAATTTTAGGGTCATAATTAGCTCAAAAATACATTAAATGCATGAAAAATACCAAATGAAGTCACAAAGGGTTGAAAATTGATGCTTGGGCTTTGTATGGTGCATTAAGAACACACGAAAAGCCTGGAGTTTAAATAAGTAAAAGAAAATGAAATGCCTTTGAAACCAATGAGTTTCCGTTCGAAACCCCGATACTTCGAAAGAGATTGTCCGTTTTGTACACGAAGTGCATCCAGCTTTTGCCGTAACCCTCTCAACTTTTTAGAACATGTTATGTGGGTGAAATGTTGATACCATGCCAACGTTCAACCTTTTCAAAGTTCATTTGTAGTGTTTTGCAATTTCAGGGTCATAATTAGCTAAAAAAATCATTAAATGCATGAAAAATACCAAATGAAGTTAGAAAGGGTTGAAAAGTGATGATGTGGCTTTGAATGGTGCATTTTGAACACACGAAAATGTTGGAGTTCAAATAAGTTAAAGAAAATGAAATGCCTTTTGTAACCGATGAGTTTCCGTCCGAAACCCCGATATTTCGAAAGAGACTGTCCGTTTTGTACATGAAATGCATCCAACTTTTCCCGTAACCCTCTCAACTTTTTTGCACATGCTATGTGGGTGAAATGTTGATACCATGCCAATTTTCAACCTTTTCAGAGTCCATTTGCACTGCTTTTCAATTTTAGGGTCATAATTAGCTCAAAAAATCATTAAATGCACGAAAAATATCAAATTAAGTCAGAAAGGGTTGAAAATTGATGATGCGGATTTGAATGGTGCATTTTGACCACATGAAAAGCCTGGAGTTCAAATAAGTTAAAGAAAATGCAATGCCTTTTGTAACCGATGAGGTTCCGTTCGAAACCCCAATACTTCAAAAGAGATTGTCCGTTTTCTACGCGAAGTGCATCCAGCTTTTGCCGTAACCCTCTCGACCTTTTAGCACATGCTATGTGGGTGAAATGTTAATACCATGCCAACTTTCAACCTTTTCAGAGTTCATTTGTAGTGCTTTTCAAATTTAGGGTCATAATTAGCTCAAAAAAAATCATTAAATGCATGAAAAATACAAAATGTAGTCAGAAAGGGTTGAAAATTGATGATGTGTCTTTGAATGGTGCATTTTGAAAACACGAAAAGCCTAGAGTTCAAATAAGTAAAGAAAATGAAATGCCTTTTGTAACCGATGAGTTTCCGTCCGAAACCTAGATACTTCGAAAGAGATTGTCCGTTTTCTACGCGAAGTGCATCTAGCTTTTGCCGTAACCCTCTCGGCCTTTTAGCACATGCTATGTGGGTGAAATGTTAATACCATGCCAACTTTCAACCTTTTCAGAGTTCATTTGTAGTGCTTTTCAAATTTAGGGTCATAATTAGCTCAAAAAAAATCATTAAATGAATGAAAAAATACCAAATGAAGTCAGAAAGGGTTGAAAATTGATGATGTGTCTTTGAATGGTGCATTTTGAACACACGAAAAGCCTGGAGTTCAAATAAGTAAAAGAAAATGAAATGCCTTTTGTAACCGATGAGTTTCCGTCCGAAACCCAGATACTTCGAAAGAGACTGTCCGTTTTGTACACGAAGTGCATCCTGCTTTTGCCATAACTCTCTCAACTTTTTAGCACATGCTATGTGGGAGAAATGTTGATACCATGCAAACTTTCAACCTTTTCAGAGTTCATTTGTACTGCTTTTCAAATTTAGGGTCATAATTAGCTCAAAAAATCATTAAATGCATGAAAAATACCAAATGAAGTCAGAAAGCGTTGAAAATTGATGATGTGGCTTTGAATGGTGCATTTTGACACACGAAAAGTCTGGAGTTTAAATAAGTTAAATAAAATGAAATGCCTTTTGTAACCATTGAGTTTTCGTCCGAAACCCTGATACTTCGAAAGAGACTGTTCGTTTTGTACACGAAGTGCATCCAGCTTTTGCCGTAACCCTCTCAACTTTTTAGAACATGTTATGTGGGTGAAATGTCGATACCATGCCAACTTTCAACCTTTTCAGAGTTTATTTGTAGTGTTTTTTAATTTCAGGGTCATAATTAGCTCAAAATCATTAAATGCATGAAAAATACCAAATGAAGTCAGAAAGGGTTGAAAACAGATGATGTGGGTTTGAATGGTGCATTTTGAACACACGAAAATCCTAGAGTTCAAATAAGTTAAAGAAAATGAAATGACTTTTGTAACCGATGAGTTTCCGTCCGAAACCCCGATACTTCGGAAGAGACTGTCCGTTTTGTACACGAAGTGCATCCAGCTTTTGCCGGAACCCTCTCAACTTTCTAGAACATGTTATGTGGGTGAAATGTTGATACCATGCAAACTTTCAACCGTTTCAGAGTTCATTTGTAGTGCTTTTCAATTTCAGGGTCATAATTAGCTCAAAAAAATCATTAAATGCATGAAAAATACCAAATGAAGTCAGAAAGGGTTGAAAAGTGATGATGTGGCTTTGAATGGTGCATTTTGAAGACACGAAATCATGGAGTTCAAATAAGTTAAAGAAAATGAAATGCCTTTTGTAACCGATGAGTTTCCGTCCGAAACCCCGATACTTCGAAAGAGACTGTCCGTTTTGTACATGAAATGCACCCAACTTTTCCCGTAACCCTCTCAACTTTTTTGCACATGCTATGTGGGTGAAATGTTGATACCATGCCAATTTTCAACCTTTTCAGAGTCCATGTGCACTGCTTTTCAATTTTAGGGTCATAATTAGCTCAAAAAATCATAAAATGCACGAAAAATACCAAATGAAGTCAGAAAGGGTTGAAAATTGATGATGTGGCTTTGAATAGTGCATTTCGAACACACAAAAAGCCTGGAGTTTAAATAAGTAAAAGAAAAAAAAATGCCTTTTGTAACCCATGAGTTTCCGTTCGAAACCCCGATACTTCGAAAGAGATTGTCCGTTTTGTACACGAAGTGCATCCAGCTTTTGCCGTAACCCTCTCAACTTTTTACCACATGCTATGTGGGTGAAATATTGATACAATGCCAACTTTCAACCTATTCAGAGTTCATTTGTAGTGTTTTTCAATTTCAGGGTCATAATTAGCTGGAAAAAAATCATAAAATGCATGAAAAATACCAATGAAGTCAGAAAGGTTTGAAAATTGATGATGTGGCTTTTAATGGTTCATTTTGAACACACGAAAAGCGTGGAGTTCAAATAAGTTAATTAAAATGAAATGCCTTTTGTAACCGATGAGTTTTCGTCCGAAACCCCGATACTTCGGAAGAGACTGTCCGTTTTGTACACGAAGTGCATCCAGCTTTTTCCGTAACCCTCTCAACTTTTTAAAAAATGTTATGTGGGTGAAATGTTGATACCATGCCAACTTTCAACCTTTTCAGAGGTCATTTGTAGTGCTTTTCAATTTCAGGGTCATAATTAGCTAAAAAAAATCATTAAATGCATGAAAAATACCAAATGAAGTCAGAAAGGTGTGAAAATTGATGATGCGGCTTTGAATGGTGCATTTTGAACACATGAAAAGCCTGGAGTTCAAATAAGTTAAAGAAAATGCAATGCCTTTTGTAACCGATGAGGTTCCGTTCGAAACCCCAATACTTCAAAAGAGATTGTCCGTTTTCTACGCGAAGTGCATCCAGCTTTTGCCGTAACCCTCTCGACCTTTTAGCACATGCTATGTTGGTGAAATGTTAATACCATGCCAACTTTCAACCTTTTCAGAGTTCATTTGTAGTGCTTTTCAAATTTAGGGTCATAATTAGCTCAAAAAAAATCATTAAATGCATGAAAAATACAAAATGTAGTCAGAAAGGGTTGAAAATTGATGATGTGTCTTTGAATGGTGCATTTTGAAAACACGAAAAGCCTAGAGTTCAAATAAGTAAAAGAAAATGAAATGCCTTTTGTAACCGATGAGTTTCCGTCCGAAACCTAGATACTTCGAAAGAGATTGTCCGTTTTCTACGCGAAGTGCATCTAGCTTTTGCCGTAACCCTCTCGGCCTTTTAGCACATGCTATGTGGGTGAAATGTTAATACCATGCCAACTTTCAACCTTTTCAGAGTTCATTTGTAGTGCTTTTCAAATTTAGGGTCATAATTAGCTCAAAAAAATCATTAAATGAATGAAAAATACCAAATGAAGTCAGAAAGGGTTGAAAATTGATGATGTGTCTTTGAATGGTGCATTTTGAACACACGAAAAGCCTGGAGTTCAAATAAGTAAAAGAAAATGAAATGCCTTTTGTAACCGATGAGTTTCCGTCCGAAACCCAGATACTTCGAAAGAGACTGTCCGTTTTGTACACGAAGTGCATCCTGCTTTTGCCGTAACTCTCTCAACTTTTTAGCACATGCTATGTGGGAGAAATGTTGATACCATGCAAACTTTCAACCTTTTCAGAGTTCATTTGTACTGCTTTTCAAATTTAGGGTCATAATTAGCTCAAAAAATCATTAAATGCATGAAAAATACCAAATGAAGTCAGAAAGCGTTGAAAATTGATGATGTGGCTTTGAATGGTGCATTTTGACACACGAAAAGTCTGGAGTTTAAATAAGTTAAATAAAATGAAATGCCTTTTGTAACCATTGAGTTTTCGTCCGAAACCCTGATACTTCGAAAGAGACTGTTCGTTTTGTACACGAAGTGCATCCAGCTTTTGCCGTAACCCTCTCAACTTTTTAGAACATGTTATGTGGGTGAAATGTCGATACCATGCCAACTTTCAACCTTTTCAGAGTTTATTTGTAGTGTTTTTTAATTTCAGGGTCATAATTAGCTCAAAATCATTAAATGCATGAAAAATACCAAATGAAGTCAGAAAGGGTTGAAAACAGATGATGTGGGTTTGAATGGTGCATTTTGAACACACGAAAATCCTAGAGTTCAAATAAGTTAAAGAAAATGAAATGACTTTTGTAACCGATGAGTTTCCGTCCGAAACCCCGATACTTCGGAAGAGACTGTCCGTTTTGTACACGAAGTGCATCCAGCTTTTGCCGGAACCCTCTCAACTTTCTAGAACATGTTATGTGGGTGAAATGTTGATACCATGCAAACTTTCAACCGTTTCAGAGTTCATTTGTAGTGCTTTTCAATTTCAGGGTCATAATTAGCTCAAAAAAATCATTAAATGCATGAAAAATACCAAATGAAGTCAGAAAGGGTTGAAAAGTGATGATGTGGCTTTGAATGGTGCATTTTGAAGACACGAAAATCATGGAGTTCAAATAAGTTAAAGAAAATGAAATGCCTTTTGTAACCGATGAGTTTCCGTCCGAAACCCCGATACTTCGAAAGAGACTGTCCGTTTTGTACATGAAATGCACCCAACTTTTCCCGTAACCCTCTCAACTTTTTTGCACATGCTATGTGGGTGAAATGTTGATACCATGCCAATTTTCAACCTTTTCAGAGTCCATTTGCACTGCTTTTCAATTTTAGGGTCATAATTAGCTCAAAAAATCATAAAATGCACGAAAAATACCAAATGAAGTCAGAAAGGGTTGAAAATTGATGATGTGGCTTTGAATAGTGCATTTCGAACACACAAAAAGCCTGGAGTTTAAATAAGTAAAAGAAAAAAAATGCCTTTTGTAACCCATGAGTTTCCGTTCGAAACCCCGATACTTCGAAAGAGATTGTCCGTTTTGTACACGAAGTGCATCCAGCTTTTGCCGTAACCCTCTCAACTTTTTACCACATGCTATGTGGGTGAAATATTGATACAATGCCAACTTTCAACCTATTCAGAGTTCATTTGTAGTGTTTTTCAATTTCAGGGTCATAATTAGCTGGAAAAAAAATCATAAAATGCATGAAAAATACCAATGAAGTCAGAAAGGTTTGAAAATTGATGATGTGGCTTTTAATGGTTCATTTTGAACACACGAAAAGCGTGGAGTTCAAATAAGTTAATTAAAATGAAATGCCTTTTGTAACCGATGAGTTTTCATCCGAAACCCCGATACTTCGGAAGAGACTGTCCGTTTTGTACACGAAGTGCATCCAGCTTTTTCCGTAACCCTCTCAACTTTTTAAAAAATGTTATGTGGGTGAAATGTTGATACCATGCCAACTTTCAACCTTTTCAGAGGTCATTTGTAGTGCTTTTCAATTTCAGGGTCATAATTAGCTAAAAAAAATCATTAAATGCATGAAAAATACCAAATGAAGTCAGAAAGGTTTGAAAATTGATGATGCGGCTTTGAATGGTGCATTTTGAACACATGAAAAGCCTGGAGTTCAAATAAGTTAAAGAAAATGCAATGCCTTTTGTAACCGATGAGGTTCCGTTCGAAACCCCAATACTTCAAAAGAGATTGTCCGTTTTCTACGCGAAGTGCATCCAGCTTTTGCCGTAACCCTCTTGACCTTTTAGCACATGCTATGTTGGTGAAATGTTAATACCATGCCAACTTTCAACCTTTTCAGAGTTCATTTGTAGTGCTTTTCAAATTTAGGGTCATAATTAGCTCAAAAAAAATCATTAAATGCATGAAAAATACAAAATGAAGTCAGAAAGGGTTGAAAATTGATGATGTGTCTTTGAATGGTGCATTTTGAACACACGAAAAGCCTGGAGTTCAAATAAGTAAAAGAAAATGAAATGCCTTTTGTAACCGATTAGTTTCCATCCGAAACCTAGATACTTCGAAAGAGATTGTCCGTTTTCTACGCGAAGTGCATCTAGCTTTTGCCGTAACCCTCTCGGCCTTTTAGCACATGCTATGTGGGTGAAATGTTAATACCATGCCAACTTTCAACCTTTTCAGAGTTCATTTGTAGTGCTTTTCAAATTTAGGGTCATAATTAGCTCAAAAAAATCATTAAATGCATGAAAAATACCAAATGAAGTGAGAAAGGGTTGAAAATTGATGATGCGTCTTTGAATGGTGCATTTTGAACACACGAAAAGCCTGGAGTTCAAATAAGTAAAAGAAAATGAAATGCCTTTTGTAACCGATGAGTTTCCGTCCGAAACCCAGATACTTCGAAAGAGACTGTCCGTTTTGTACATGAAGTGCATCCAGCTTTTGCCGTAACTCTCTCAACTTTTTAGCACATGCTATGTGGGAGAAATGTTGATACCATGCAAACTTTCAACCTTTTCAGAGTTCATTTGTAGTGCTTTTCAAATTTAGGGTCATAATTAGCTCAAAAAATCATTAAATGCATGAAAAATACCAAATGAAGTCAGAAAGCGTTGAAAATTGATGATGTGGCTTTGAATGGTGCATTTTGACACACGAAAAGCCTGGAGTTTAAATAAGTTAAATAAAATGAAATGCCTTTTGTAACCATTGAGTTTTCGTCCGAAACCCTGATACTTCGAAAGAGACTGTTCGTTTTGTACACGAAGTGCATCCAGCTTTTGCCGTAACCCTCTCAACTTTTTTGCACATGCTATGTGGCTGAAATGTTGATACCATGCCAATTTTCAACCTTTTCAGAGTCCATTTGCACTGCTTTTCAATTTTAGGGTCATAATTAGCTCAAAAAATCATTAAATGCACGAAAAATACCAAATGAAGTCGGAAAGGGTTGAAAATTGATGATGTGGCTTTGAATGGTGCATTACGAACACACAAAAAGCCTGGAGTTTAAATAAGTAAAAAAAAATGAAATGCCTTTTGTAACCGATGAGTTTCCGTTCGAAACCCCGATACTTCGAAAGAGATTGTCCGTTTTGTACACGAAGTGCATCCAGCTTTTGCCGTAACCCTCTCAACTTTTTAAAACATGTTATGTGGGTGAAATGTTGATAGCATGCCAACTTTCAACCTTTTCAGAGTTCATTTGTAGTGCTTTTCAATTTCAGGGTCATAATTAGCTCAAAAAAATCATTAAATGCATGAAAAATACCAAATGAAGTCAGAAAGGGTTGAAAATTGATGACGTGGCTTTCAATGGTGCATTTTGAACACACGAAAAGCCTAGAGTCTAAATAAGTAAAAGAAAGTGAAATGTCTTTTGTAACCGATGAGTTTCCGTCCGAAACCCCAATACTTCGAAAGAGATTGTCTGTTTTCTACGCGAAGTGCATCCAACTTTTGCCGTAACCCTCTCGACCTTTTAGCACATGCTATATGGGTGAAATGTTAATACCATGCCAACTTTCAACCTTTTCAGAGTTCATTTGTAGTGCTTTTCAAATTTAGGGTCATAATTAGCTCAAAAATCATTAAATGCATCAAAAATACCAAATGAAGTCAGAAAGGGTTGAAAATTGATGATGTTTCTTTGAATGGTGCATTTTGAACACATGAAAAGCCTGGAGTTCAAATAAGTAAAAGAAAATGAAATGCCTTTTGTAACCCATGAGTTTCTGTCCGAAACCCAGATACTTCGAAAGAGACTGTCCGTTTTGTACACGAAGTGCATCCAGCTTTTGCCGTAACCCTCTCAACTTATTAGCACATGCTATGTGGGTGAAATGTTGATACCATGCAAACTTTCAACCTTTTCAGAGTTCATTTGTAGTGCTTTTCAAATTTAGGGTCTTAATTAGCTCAAAAAATCATTAAATGCATGAAAAATACCAAATGAAGTCAGAAAGCGTTGAAAATTGATGATGTGGCTTTGAATGGTGCATTTTGAACACACGAAAAGCCTGGAGTTTAAATAAGTTAAATAAAATGAAATGCCTTTTGTAACCGATGAGTTTTCGTCCGAAACCTCGATACTTCGAAAGAGACTGTTCGTTTTGTACAAGAAGTGCATCCAGCTTTTGCCGTAACCCTCTCAACTTTTTGGAACAAGTTATGTGGGTGAAATGTTGATACCATGCCAACTTTCAACCTTTTCAGAGTTCATTTGTAGTGTTTTTCAATTTCAGGGTCATAATTAGCTCAAAAAATCATTAAATGCATGAAATATACCAAATGAAGTTAGAAAGGGTTGAAAATTGATGATGTGGCGTTGAATGGTGCATTTTGAACACACGAAAATCTTGGAGTTCAAATAAGTTAAAGAAAATGAAATGCCTTTTGTAACCGATGAGTTTTCGTCCGAAACCCCGATACTTCGAAAGAGACTGTCCGTTTTGTACATCAAATGCATCCAACTTTTCCCGTAACCCTCTCAACTTTTTTACACATGCTATGTGGGTGAAATGTTGATACCATGCCAATTTTCAACCTTTTCAGAGTCCATTTGCACTGCTTTCCAATTTTAGGATCATAATTACCTCAAAAAATCATTAAATGCACGAAAAATACCAAATGAAGTCAGAAAGGGTTGAAATTGATGATGTGGCTTTGAATAGTGCATTTCGAACACACAAAAAGACTGGAGTTTAAATAAGTAAAAGAAAATGAAATGCCTTTTGTAACCGATGAGTTTCCGTTCAAAACCCCGATACTTCGAAAGAGATAGTCCGTTTTGTACACGAAGTGCATCCACCTTTTCCGTAACCCTCTCAACGTTTTAACACATGCTATGTGGGTGAAATATTGATACAATGCCAACTTTCAACCTATTCAGAGTTCATTTGTAGTGTTTTTCAATTTCAGGGTCATAATTAGCTGGAAAAAAATCATTAAATGCATGAAAAATACCAAATGAAGTCAGAAAGGTTTGAAAATTGATGATGTGGCTATTAATGGTGCATTTTGAACACACGAAAAGCGTGGAGTTCAAATAAGTTAATTAAAATGAAATGCCTTTTGTAACCGATGAGTTTTCGTCCGAAACCCCGATACTTCGGAAGAGATTGTCCGTTTTGTACACGAAGTGCATCCAGCTTTTGCCGTAACCCTCTCAACATTTTAAAACATGTTATGTGGGTGAAATGTTGATACCATGCCAACTTTCAACCTTTTCAGAGTTCATTTGTAGTGCTTTTCAATTTTCAGGGTCATAATGGCTCAAAAAAATCATTAAATGCATGAAAAATACCAAATGAAGTCAGAAAGGGTTGAAAATTGATGATGCGGCTTTGAGTGGTGCATTTTGAACACATGAAAAGCCTGGAGTTCACATAAGTTAAAGAAAATGCAATGCCTTTTGTAACCGATGAGTTTCCGTCCGAAACCTCGATACTTCGAAAGAGACTGTCCGTTTTGTACACGAAGTGCATCCAGCTTTTGCCTTAACCCTCTCGACTTTTTAGAACATGTTATGTGGGTGAAATGTTGATACCATGCCAACTTTCAACCTTTTGAGAGTTCATTTGTAGTGTTTTTCAATTTCAGGGTCATAATTAGCTCAAAAAATCATTACATGCATGAAAAATACCAGATGAAGTCAGAAAGGGTTGAAAATTGATGATGTGGCTTTGAATGGTGCATTTTGAACACACGCAAAGCCTGGAGTTCAAATAAGTTAAAGAAAATGAAATGACTTTTGTAACCGATGAGTTTCCGTCCGAAACCCCGATACTTCGAAAGAGGCTGTCCGTTTTGTACATGAAATGCATCGAGCTTTTGCCGTAACCCTTTCAACTTCTTAAAACATGTTATGTGGGTGAAATGTTGATACCATGCCAACTTTCAACCTTTTCAGAGTTCATTTGTAGTGCTTTTCAATTGCAGGGTCATAATTAGCTCAAAAAAATGATTAAATGCATGAAAAATACCAAATGAAGTCAGAAAGGGTTGAAAATTGATGACGTGGCTTTCAATGGTGAATTTTGAACACACGAAAAGCGTAGAGTTTAAATAAGTAAAAGAAAATGAAATGTCTTTTGTAACCGATGAGTTTCCTTCCGAAACCCCAATACTTCGAAAGAGATTGTCCGTTTTCTACGCGAAGTGCATCTAGCTTTTGCCGTAACCCTCTCGGCCGTTTAGCACATGCTATGTGGGTGAAATGTTGATACCATGCCAACTTTCAACCTTTTCAGAGTTCATTTGTAGTGCTTTTCAATTTTAGGGTCAAAATTAGCTCAAAAAATCATTAAATGCATGAAAATACCAAATGAAGCCAGAAAGGGTTGAAAATTGATGATGTGGCTTTGAATGGTGAATTTTGAACACACGAAAAGCCTGGAGTTAAAATAAGTTAAAGAAGACGAAATGCCTTTTGTAACCGATGAGTTTTCGTCCGAAACCCCGATACTTCGAAAGAGATTGTCCGTTTTCTACACGAAATGCATCCAGCTTTTGCCGTAACCCTCTCAACTTTTTTTCACATGCTATGTGGGTGAAATGTTGATACCATGCCAATTTTCGACCTTTTCAAAGTCCATTTGTACTACTTTTCAATTTTAGGGTTATAATTAGCTCAAAAAAATCATTAAATGCATGAAAAATACCAAATGAAGTCAGAAAGGGTTGAAAATTTATGATGTGGCTTTGAATGGTGCATTTTCAACACACGGAAAGCCTGGTGTTTAAATAAGTTCTTGAAAATGAAATGCCTTTTCTAACCGATGAGTTTCCGTTGGAAACCCCAATACATCGAAAGAGATTGTCCGTTTTCTACGCGAAGTGCAACCAGCTTTTGTCGTAACCCTCTCGGCCTTTTAGCGCATGCTATGTGGGTGAAATGTTAATACCATGCCAACTTTCAACCTTTTCAGAGTTCATTTGTAGTGCTTTTCAATTTTAGGGGCATAATTAGCTCAAAAAAATCATTCAATGCATGAAAAATACCAAATGAAGTCAGAAAGGGTTGAAAATTTGTGATGTGGCTTTGAATGCTGCATTTTCAACACACGGAAAGCCTGGAGTTTAAATAAGTTCTTGAAAATGAAATGCCTTTTCTAACCGATGAGTTTCCGTTCGAAACCCCGATACTTCGAAAGAGACTGTCCGTTTTGTACACGAAGTGCATCCAACTTTTGCCATAACCCTCTCAACTTTTTAGCACATGCTATGTGGGTGAAATGTTGATACCATGCCAACTTTCAACCTTTTCAGAGTTCATTTGTAGTGCTTTTCAATTTTATGGTCATAATTAGCTCAAAAAATCATTAAATGCATTAAAATACCAAATGAAGGCAGAAAGGGTTGAAAATTGATGATGTGGCTTTGAATGGTGCATTTTGAACACACGAAAAGCCTTGAGTTCAAATAAGTTAAAGAAAACGAAATGCCTTTTGTAACCGATGAGTTTTCGTCTGAAACCCCGATACTTCGAAAGAGACTGTTCGTTTTCTACACGATATGCATCCAGCTTTTGCCATAACCCTCTCAACTTTTTTGCACATGCTATGTGGGTGAAATGTTGATACCATGCCAATTTTCAACCTTTTCAGAGTCCATTTGCACTGCTTTTCAATTTTAGGGTCATAATTAGCTCAAAAATACATTAAATGCATGAAAAATACCAAATGAAGTCACAAAGGGTTGAAAATTGATGCTGTGGCTTTGTATGGTGCATTTAGAACACACGAAAAGCCTGGAGTTTAAATAAGTAATAGAAAATGAAATGCCTTTTGAAACCAATGAGTTTCCGTTTGAAACCCCGATACTTCGAAAGAGATTGTCCGTTTTGTACACGAAGTGCATCCAGCTTTTGCCGTAACCCTCTCAACTTTTTAGAACATGTTATGTGGGTGAAATGTTGATACCATGCCAACGTTCAACCTTTTCAAAGTTCATTTGTAGTGTTTTGCAATTTTAGGGTCATAATTAGCTAAAAAAATCATTAAATGCATGAAAAATACCAAATGAAGTTAGAAAGGGTTGAAAAGTGATGATGTGGCTTTGAATGGTGCATTTTGAACACACGAAAATGTTGGAGTTCAAATAAGTTAAAGAAAATGAAATGCCTTTTGTAACCGATGAGTTTCCGTCCGAAACCCCGATACTCCGAAAGAGACTGTCCGTTTTGTACATGAAATGCATCCAACTTTTCCCGTAACCCTCTCAACTTTTTTGCACATGCTATGTGGGTGAAATGTGGATACCATGCCAATTTTCAACCTTTTCAGAGTCCATTTGCACTGCTTTTCAATTTTAGGGTCATAATTAGCTCAAAAAATCATTAAATGCACGAAAAATACCAAATTAAGTCAGAAAGGGTTGAAAATTGATGATGCGGATTTGAATGGTGCATTTTGAACACATGAAAAGCCTGGAGTTCAAATAAGTTAAAGAAAATGCAATGCCTTTTGTAACCGATGAGGTTCCGTTCGAAACCCCAATACTTCAAAAGAGATTGTCCGTTTTCTACGCGAAGTGCATCCAGCTTTTGCCGTAACCCTCTCGACCTTTTAGCACATGCTATGTGGGTGAAATGTTAATACCATGCCAACTTTCAACCTTTTCAGAGTTCATTTGTAGTGCTTTTCAAATTTAGGGTCATAATTAGCTCAAAAAAAATCATTAAATGCATGAAAAATACAAAATGTAGTCAGAAAGGGTTGAAAATTGATGATGTGTCTTTGAATGGTGCATTTTGAAAACACGAAAAGCCTAGAGTTCAAATAAGTAAAAGAAAATGAAATGCCTTTTGTAACCGATGAGTTTCCGTCCGAAACCTAGATACTTCGAAAGAGATTGTCCGTTTTCTACGCGAAGTGCATCTAGCTTTTGCCGTAACCCTCTCGGCCTTTTAGCACATGCTATGTGGGTGAAATGTTAATACCATGCCAACTTTCAACCTTTTCAGAGTTCATTTGTAGTGCTTTTCAAATTTAGGGTCATAATTAGCTCAAAAAAATCATTAAATGCATGAAAAATACCAAATGAAGTCAGAAAGGGTTGAAAATTGATGATGTGTCTTTGAATGGTGCATTTTGAACACACGAAAAGCCTGGAGTTCAAAGAAGTAAAAGAAAATGAAATGCCTTTTGTAACCGATGAGTTTCCGTCCGAAACCCAGATACTTCGAAAGAGACTGTCCGTTTTGTACACGAAGTGCATCCAGCTTTTGCCGTAACTCTCTCAACTTTTTAGCACATGCTATGTGGGAGAAATGTTGATACCATGCAAACTTTCAACCTTTTCAGAGTTCATTTGTACTGCTTTTCAAATTTAGGGTCATAATTAGCTCAAAAAATCATTAAATGCATGAAAAATACCAAATGAAGTCAGAAAGCGTTGAAAATTGATGATGTGGCTTTGAATGGTGCATTTTTACGAAAAGTCTGGAGTTTAAATAAGTTAAATAAAATGAAATGCCTTTTGTAACCATTGAGTTTTCGTCCGAAACCCTGATACTTCGAAAGAGACTGTTCGTTTTGTACACGAAGTGCATCCAGCTTTTGCCGTAACCCTCTCAACTTTTTAGAACATGTTATGTGGGTGAAATGTCGATACCATGCCAACTTTGAACCTTTTCAGAGTTTATTTGTAGTGTTTTTTAATTTCAGGGTCATAATTAGCTCAAAATCATTAAATGCATGAAAAATACCAAATGAAGTCAGAAGGGGTTGAAAACAGATGATGTGGGTTTGAATGGTGCATTTTGAACACACGAAAATCCTAGAGTTCAAATAAGTTAAAGAAAATGAAATGACTTTTGTAACCGATGAGTTTCCGTCCGAAACCCCGATACTTCGGAAGAGACTGTCCGTTTTGTACACGAAGTGCATCCAGCTTTTGCCGGAACCCTCTCAACTTTCTAGAACATGTTATGTGGGTGAAATGTTGATACCATGCAAACTTTCAACCGTTTCAGAGTTCATTTGTAGTGCTTTTCAATTTCAGGGTCATAATTAGCTCAAAAAATCATTAAATGCATGAAAAATACCAAATGAAGTCAGAAAGGGTTGAAAAGTGATGATGTGGCTTTGAATGGTGCATTTTGAAGACACGAAAATCATGGAGTTCAAATAAGTTAAAGAAAATGAAATGCCTTTTGTAACCGATGAGTTTCCGTCCGAAACCCCGATACTTCGAAAGAGACTGTCCGTTTTGTACATGAAATGCACCCAACTTTTCCCGTAACCCTCTCAACTTTTTTGCACATGCTATGTGGGTGAAATGTTGATACCATGCCAATTTTCAACCTTTTCAGAGTCCATTTGCACTGCTTTTCAATTTTAGGGTCATAATTAGCTCAAAAAATCATAAAATGCACGAAAAATACCAAATGAAGTTAGAAAGGGTTGAAAATTGATGATGTGGCTTTGAATAGTGCATTTCGAACACACAAAAAGCCTGGAGTTTAAATAAGTAAAAGAAAATAAAATGCCTTTTGTAACCCATGAGTTTCCGTTCGAAACCCCGATACTTCGAAAGAGATTGTCCGTTTTGTACACGAAGTGCATCCAGCTTTTGCCGTAACCCTCTCAACTTTTTACCACATGCTATGTGGGTGAAATATTGATACAATGCCAACTTTCAACCTATTCAGAGTTCATTTGTAGTGTTTTCCAATTTCAGGGTCATAATTAGCTGAAAAAAAATCATAAAATGCATGAAAAATACCAATGAAGTCAGAAAGGTTTGAAAATTGATGATGTGGCTTTTAATGGTTCATTTTGAACACACGAAAAGCATGGAGTTCAAATAAGTTAATTAAAATGAAATGCCTTTTGTAACCGATGAGTTTTCGTCCGAAACCCCGATACTTCGGAAGAGACTGTCCGTTTTGTACACGAAGTGCATCCAGCTTTTTCCGTAACCCTCTCAACTTTTTAAAAAATGTTATGTGGGTGAAATGTTGATACCATGCCAACTTTCAACCTTTTCAGAGGTCATTTGTAGTGCTTTTCAATTTCAGGGTCATAATTAGCTCAAAAAAAATCATTAAATGCATGAAAAATACCAAGTGAAGTCAGAAAGGTTTGAAAATTGATGATGCGGCTTTGAATGGTGCATTTTGAACACATGAAAAGGCTGGAGTTCAAATAAGTTAAAGAAAATGCAATGCCTTTTGTAACCGATGAGGTTCCGTTCGAAACCCCAATACTTCAAAAGAGATTGTCCGTTTTCTACGCGAAGTGCATCCAGCTTTTGCCGTAACCCTCTCGACCTTTTAGCACATGCTATGTGGGTGAAATGTTAATACCATGCCAACTTTCAACCTTTTCAGAGTTCATTTGTAGTGCTTTTCAAATTTAGGGTCATAATTAGCTCAAAAAAAATCATTAAATGCATGAAAAATACAAAATGTAGTCAGAAAGGGTTGAAAATTGATGATGTGTCTTTGAATGGTGCATTTTGAAAACACGAAAAGCCTAGAGTTCAAATAAGTAAAAGAAAATGAAATGCCTTTTGTAACCGATGAGTTTCCGTCCGAAACCTAGATACTTCGAAAGAGATTGTCCGTTTTCTACGCGAAGTGCATCTAGCTTTTGCCGTAACCCTCTCGGCCTTTTAGCACATGCTATGTGGGTGAAATGTTAATACCATGCCAACTTTCAACCTTTTCAGAGTTCATTTGTAGTGCTTTTCAAATTTAGGGTCATAATTAGCTCAAAAAAATCATTAAATGCATGAAAAATACCAAATGAAGTCAGAAAGGGTTGAAAATTGATGATGTGTCTTTGAATGGTGCATTTTGAACACACGAAAAGCCTGGAGTTCAAAGAAGTAAAAGAAAATGAAATGCCTTTTGTAACCGATGAGTTTCCGTCCGAAACCCAGATACTTCGAAAGAGACTGTCCGTTTTGTACACGAAGTGCATCCAGCTTTTGCCGTAACTCTCTCAACTTTTTAGCACATGCTATGTGGGAGAAATGTTGATACCATGCAAACTTTCAACCTTTTCAGAGTTCATTTGTACTGCTTTTCAAATTTAGGGTCATAATTAGCTCAAAAAATCATTAAATGCATGAAAAATACCAAATGAAGTCAGAAAGCGTTGAAAATTGATGATGTGGCTTTGAATGGTGCATTTTGACACACGAAAAGTCTGGAGTTTAAATAAGTTAAATAAAATGAAATGCCTTTTGTAACCATTGAGTTTTCGTCCGAAACCCTGATACTTCGAAAGAGACTGTTCGTTTTGTACACGAAGTGCATCCAGCTTTTGCCGTAACCCTCTCAACTTTTTAGAACATGTTATGTGGGTGAAATGTCGATACCATGCCAACTTTGAACCTTTTCAGAGTTTATTTGTAGTGTTTTTTAATTTCAGGGTCATAATTAGCTCAAAATCATTAAATGCATGAAAAATACCAAATGAAGTCAGAAGGGGTTGAAAACAGATGATGTGGGTTTGAATGGTGCATTTTGAACACACGAAAATCCTAGAGTTCAAATAAGTTAAAGCAAATGAAATGACTTTTGTAACCGATGAGTTTCCGTCCGAAACCCCGATACTTCGGAAGAGACTGTCCGTTTTGTACACGAAGTGCATCCAGCTTTTGCCGGAACCCTCTCAACTTTCTAGAACATGTTATGTGGGTGAAATGTTGATACCATGCAAACTTTCAACCGTTTCAGAGTTCATTTGTAGTGCTTTTCAATTTCAGGGTCATAATTAGCTCAAAAAAATCATTAAATGCATGAAAAATACCAAATGAAGTCAGAAAGGGTTGAAAAGTGATGATGTGGCTTTGAATGGTGCATTTTGAAGACACGAAAATCATGGAGTTCAAATAAGTTAAAGAAAATGAAATGCCTTTTGTAACCGATGAGTTTCCGTCCGAAACCCCGATACTTCGAAAGAGACTGTCCGTTTTGTACATGAAATGCACCCAACTTTTCCCGTAACCCTCTCAACTTTTTTGCACATGCTATGTGGGTGAAATGTTGATACCATGCCAATTTTCAACCTTTTCAGAGTCCATTTGCACTGCTTTTCAATTTTAGGGTCATAATTAGCTCAAAAAATCATAAAATGCACGAAAAATACCAAATGAAGTTAGAAAGGGTTGAAAATTGATGATGTGGCTTTGAATAGTGCATTTCGAACACACAAAAAGCCTGGAGTTTAAATAAGTAAAAGAAAATAAAATGCCTTTTGTAACCCATGAGTTTCCGTTCGAAACCCCGATACTTCGAAAGAGATTGTCCGTTTTGTACACGAAGTGCATCCAGCTTTTGCCGTAACCCTCTCAACTTTTTACCACATGCTATGTGGGTGAAATATTGATACAATGCCAACTTTCAACCTATTCAGAGTTCATTTGTAGTGTTTTCCAATTTCAGGGTCATAATTAGCTGAAAAAAAATCATAAAATGCATGAAAAATACCAATGAAGTCAGAAAGGTTTGAAAATTGATGATGTGGCTTTTAATGGTTCATTTTGAACACACGAAAAGCATGGAGTTCAAATAAGTTAATTAAAATGAAATGCCTTTTGTAACCGATGAGTTTTCGTCCGAAACCCCGATACTTCGGAAGAGACTGTCCGTTTTGTACACGAAGTGCATCCAGCTTTTTCCGTAACCCTCTCAACTTTTTAAAAAATGTTATGTGGGTGAAATGTTGATACCATGCCAACTTTCAACCTTTTCAGAGGTCATTTGTAGTGCTTTTCAATTTCAGGGTCATAATTAGCTCAAAACAAATCATTAAATGCATGAAAAATACCAAGTGAAGTCAGAAAGGTTTGAAAATTGATGATGCGGCTTTGAATGGTGCATTTTGAACACATGAAAAGCCTGGAGTTCAAATAAGTTAAAGAAAATGCAATGCCTTTTGTAACCGATGAGGTTCCGTTCGAAACCCCAATACTTCAAAAGAGAGTGTCCGTTTTCTACGCGAAGTGCATCCAGCTTTTGCCGTAACCCTCTCGACCTTTTAGCACATGCTATGTGGGTGAAATGTTAATACCATGCCAACTTTCAACCTTTTCAGAGTTCATTTGTAGTGCTTTTCAAATTTAGGGTCATAATTAGCTCAAAAAAAATCATTAAATGCATGAAAAATACAAAATGAAGTCAGAAAGGGTTGAAAATTGATGATGTGTCTTTGAATGGTGCATTTTGAACACACGAAAAGCCTGGAGTTCAAATAAGTAAAAGAAAATGAAATGCCTTTTGTAACCGATTAGTTTCCGTCCGAAACCTAGATACTTCGAAAGAGATTGTCCGTTTTCTACGTGAAGTGCATCTAGCTTTTGCCGTAACCCTCTCGGCCTTTTAGCACATGCTATGTGGGTGAAATGTTAATACCATGCCAACTTTCAACCTTTTCAGAGTTCATTTGTAGTGCTTTTCAAATTTAGGGTCATAATTAGCTCAAAAAAAATCATTAAATGCATGAAAAATACCAAATGAAGTGAGAAAGGGTTGAAAATTGATGATGCGTCTTTGAATGGTGCATTTTGAACACACGAAAAGCCTGGAGTTCAAATAAGTAAAAGAAAATGAAATGCATTTTGTAACCGATGAGTTTCCGTCCGAAACCCAGATACTTCGAAAGAGACTGTCTGTTTTGTACACGAAGTGCATCCAGCTTTTGCCGTAACTCTCTCAACTTTTTAGCACATGCTATGTGGGAGAAATGTTGATACCATGCAAACTTTCAACCTTTTCAGAGTTCATTTGTAGTGATTTTCAAATTTAGGGTCATAATTAGCTCAAAAAATCATTAAATGCATGAAAAATACCAAATGAAGTCAGAAAGCGTTGAAAATTGATGATGTGGCTTTGAATGGTGCATTTTGACACACGAAAAGCCTGGAGTTTAAATAAGTTAAATAAAATGAAATGCCTTTTGTAACCATTGAGTTTTCGTCCGAAACCCTGATACTTCGAAAGAGACTGTTCGTTTTGTACACGAAGTGCATCCAGCTTTTGCCGTAACCCTCTCAACTTTTTAGAACATGTTATGTGGGTGAAATGTTGATATCATGCCAACTTTCAACCTTTTCAGAGTTTATTTGTAGTGTTTTTCAATTTCAGGGTCATAATTAGCTCAAAAAATCATTAAATGCATGAAAAATACCAACTGAAGTCAGAAAGGGTTGAAAACAGATGATGTGGCTTTGAATGGTGCATTTTGAACACACGAAAATCCTAGAGTTCAAATAAGTTAAAGAAAATGAAATGACTTTTGTAACCGATGAGTTTTCGTCCGAAACCCCGATACTTCGGAAGAGACTGTCCGTTTTGTACACGAAGTGCATCCAGCTTTTGCCGTAACCCTCTCAACTTTTTAGAACATGTTATGTGGGTGAAATGTTGATACCATGCCAACTTTCAACCGTTTCAGAGTTTATTTGTAGTGCTTTTCAATTTCAGGGTCATAATTAGATCAAAAAAATCATTAAATGCATCAAAAATACCAAATGAAGTCAGAAAGGGTTGAAAATTGATGACGTGGCTTTCAATGGTGCATTTTGAACACACGAAAAGCCTAGAGTTTAAATAAGTAAAAGAAAATGAAATGTCTTTTGTAACCGATGAGTTTCCGTCCGAAACCCCGATACTTCGAAAGAGATTGTCCGTTTTCTACGCGAAGTGCATCTAGCTTTTGCCGTAACCCTATCGGCCTGTTAGCACATGCTATGTGGGTAAAATTTTAATACCATGCCAACTTTCAACCATTTTAGAGTTCATTTGTAGTGCTTTTCAATTTTAGGGGCATAATTAGCTCAAAAAAATTATTAAATGCATGAAAAATACCAAATTAAGTGAGAAAGGGTTGAAAATTGATGATGTGGCTTTGAATGGTGCATTTTGAACACACCAAAAGCCTGCAGTTCAAATAAGTAAAATAAAATGAAATGCCTTTTGTAACCGATGAGTTTCTGTCCGAAACCCCGATACTTGGAAAGAGACTGTCCGTTTTGTACACGAAGTGCATCCAGCTTTTGCCGTAACCCTCTCAACTTTTTAGCACATGCTATGTGGGTGAAATGTTGATACCATGCCAACTTTCAACCCTTTCAGAGATCATTTGTAGTGCTTTTCAATTTTAGGGTCATAATTAGCTCAAAAAAATCATTAAATGCATGAAAAATACCAAATGAAGTCAGAAAGGGTTGAAAATTGATGATGTTTCTTTGAATGGTGCATTTGGAACACATGAAAAGCCTGGAGTTCAAATAAGTAAAAGAAAATGAAATGCCTTTTGTAACCCATGAGTTTCCGTCCGAAACCCAGATACTTCGAAAGAGACTGTCCGTTTTGTACACGAAGTGCATCCAGCTTTTGCCGTAACCCTCTCAACTTATTAGCACATGCTATGTGGGTGAAATGTTGATACCATGCCAACTTTCAACCTTTTCAGGGTTCATTTGTAGTGCTTTTCAAATTTAGGGTCATAATTAGCTTAAAAAATCATTAAATGCATGAAAAATACCAAATGAAGTCAGAAAGCGTTGAAAATTGATGATGTGGCTTTGAATGGTGCATTTTGAACACACGAAAAGCCTGGAGTTTAAATAAGTTAAATAAAATGAAATGCCTTTTGTAACCGATGAGTTTTCGTCCGAAACGCCGATACTTCGAAAGAGACTGTTCGTTTTGTACACGAAGTGCATCCAGCTTTTGCCGTAACCCTCTCAACTTTTTAGAACATGTTATGTGGGTGAAATGTTGATACCATGCCAACTTTCAACCTTTTCAGAGTTCATTTGTAGTGTTTTTCAATTTCAGGGTCATAATTAGCTCAAAAAATCATTAAATGCATGAAAAATACCAAATGAAGTTAGAAAGGTTTGAAAATTGATGATGTGGCGTTGAATGGTGCATTTTGAACACATGAAAATCTTGGAGTTCAAATAAGTTAAATAAAATGAGATGCCTTTTGTAACCGATGAGTTTTCGTCCGAAACCCCGATACTTCGAAAGAGACTGTCCGTTTTGTACATGAAATGCATCCAACTTTTCCCGTAACCCTCTCAACTTTTTTGCACGTGCTATGTGGGTGAAATGTTCATACCATGCCAATTTTCAACCTTTTCAGAGTCCATTTGCACTGCTTTTCAATTTTAGGGTCATAATTACCTCAAAAAATCATTCAATGCACGAAAAATACCAAATGAAGTCAGAAAGGGTTGAAAATTGATGATGTGGCTTTGAATAGTGCATTTCGAACACACAAAAAGCCTGGAGTTTAAATAAGTAAAAGAAAATGAAATGCCTTTTGTAACCGATGAGTTTCCGTTCGAAACCCCGATACTTCGAAAGAGATTATCCGTTTTGTACACGAAGTGCATCTAGCTTTTGCCGTAACCCTCTCAACTTTTTACCACATGCTATGTGGGTGAAATATTGAGACAATGCCAACTTTCAACCTATTCAGAGTTCATTTGTAGTGTTTTTCAATTTCAGGGTGATAATTAGCTGGAAAAAAATCATTAAATGCATGAAAAATACCAAATAAAGTCAGAAAGGTTTGAAAACTGATGATGTGGCTTTTAATGGTGCATTTTGAACACACGAAAAGCGTGGAGTTCAAATAAGTTAATTAAAATGAAATGCCTTTTGTAACCGATGAGTTTTCGCCCGAAACGCCGATACTTCGAAAGAGACTGTTCGTTTTGTACACGAAGTGCATCCAGCTTTTGCCGTAACCCTCTCAACTTTTTAGAACATGTTATGTGGGTGAAATGTTGATACCATGCCAACTTTCAACCTTTTCAGAGTTCATTTGTAGTGTTTTTCAATTTCAGGGTCATAATTAGCTCAAAAAATCATTAAATGCATGAAAAATACCAAATGAAGTTAGAAAGGTTTGAAAATTGATGATGTGGCGTTGAATGGTGCATTTTGAACACATGAAAATCTTGGAGTTCAAATAAGTTAAATAAAATGAGATGCCTTTTGTAACCGATGAGTTTTCGTCCGAAACCCCGATACTTCGAAAGAGACTGTCCGTTTTGTACATGAAATGCATCCAACTTTTCCCGTAACCCTCTCAACTTTTTTGCACGTGCTATGTGGGTGAAATGTTGATACCATGCCAATTTTCAACCTTTTCAGAGTCCATTTGCACTGCTTTTCAATTTTAGGGTCATAATTAGCTCAAAAAATCATTCAATGCACGAAAAATACCAAATGAAGTCAGAAAGGGTTGAAAATTGATGATGTGGCTTTGAATAGTGCATTTCGAACACACAAAAAGCCTGGAGTTTAAATAAGTAAAAGAAAATGAAATGCCTTTTGTAACCGATGAGTTTCCGTTCGAAACCCCGATACTTCGAAAGAGATTATCCGTTTTGTACACGAAGTGCATCTAGCTTTTGCCGTAACCCTCTCAACTTTTTACCACATGCTATGTGGGTGAAATATTGAGACAATGCCAACTTTCAACCTATTCAGAGTTCATTTGTAGTGTTTTTCAATTTCAGGGTGATAATTAGCTGAAAAAAATCATTAAATGCATGAAAAATACCAAATGAAGTCAGAAAGGTTTGAAAACTGATGATGTGGCTTTTAATGGTGCATTTTGAACACACGAAAAGCGTGGAGTTCAAATAAGTTAATTAAAATGAAATGCCTTTTGTAACCGATGAGTTTTCGTCCGAAACCCCGATACTTCGGAAGAGACTGTCCGTTTTGTACACGAAGTGCATCCAGCTTTTGCCGTAACCCTCTCAACTTTTTAAAACATGTTATGTGGGTGAAATGTTGATGCCATGCCAACTTTCAACCTTTTCAGAGTTCATTTGTAGTGCTTTTCAATTTCAGGGTGATAATTAGCTGAAAAAAAATCATTAAATGCATGAAAAATACCAAATGAAGTCAGAAAGGGTTGAAAATTGATGATGCGGCTTTGAATGGTGCATTTTGAACGCATGAAAACCCTGGAGTTCAAATAAGTTAAAGAAAATGCAATGCCTTTTGTAACCGATGAGTTTCCGTCTGAAACCTCGATACTTCGAAAGAGACTGTCCGTTTTGTACACGAAGTGCATCCAGCTTTTGCCGTAACCCTCTCAACTTTTTAGCACATGCTATGTGGGTGAAATGTTGATACCATGCCAACTTTCAACCTTTTTAGAGTTCATTTGTAGTGCTTTTCAATTTCAGGGTCATAATTAGCTGAAAAAATCATTAAATGCATGAAAAATACCAAATGAAGTCAGAAAGGGTTGAAAATTGATGGCGTGGCTTTCAATGGTGAATTTTGAACACATGACAAGCCTAGAGTTTAAATAAGTAAAAGAAAATGAAATGTCTTTTGTAACCGGTGAGTTTCCGTCCGAAACGCCAATACTTCGAAAGATATTGTCCGTTTTCTACGCGAAGTGCATCCAGCTTTTGCCGTAACCCTCTCGACCTTTTAGCACATGCTATTTGGGTGAAATGTTAATACCATGCAAACTTTCAACCTGTTCAGAGTTCATTTGTAGTGCTTTTCAAATTTAAGGTCATAATTAGCTCGAAAAAATCATTAAATGCATGAAAAATACCAAATGAAGTCAGAAAGGGTTGAAAATTGATGATGTGTCTTTGAATGCTGAATTTTGAACACACGAAAAGCCTGGAGTTCAAATAGGTAAAAGAAAATGAAATGCCTTTTGTAACCGATGAGTTTCCGTCCGAAACCCAGATACTTCGAAAGAGAGTCCCCGTTTTGTACACGAAGTGCATCCAGCTTTTGTCGTAACCCTCTCAACTTTTTAGAACATGTTATGTGGGTGAAATGTTGATACCATGCCAACTTTGAACCTTTTCAGAGTTCATTTGTAGTGTTTTTCAATTTCAGGGTCATAATTAGCTCAAAAAATCATTACATGCATGAAAAATACCAGATGAAGTCAGAAAGGGTTGAAAATTGATGATGTGGCTTTGAATGGTGCATTTTGAACACACGAAAAGCCTGGAGTTCAAATAAGTTAAAGAAAATGAAATGACTTTTGTAACCGATGAGTTTCCGTCCGAAACCCCGATACTTCGAAAGAGGCTGTCCGTTTTGTACATGAAATGCATCCAGCTTTTGCCGTAACCCTCTCAACTTTTTAAAACATGTTATGTGGGTGAAATGTTGATACCATGCCAACTTTCAACCTTTTCAGAGTTCATTTGTAGTGCTTTTCAATTGCAGGGTCATAATTAGCTCAAAAAAATCATTAAATGCATGAAAAATACCAAATGAAGTCAGAAAGGGTTGAAAATTGATGACGTGGCTTTCAATGGTGAATTTTGAACACACGAAAAGCCTAGAGTTTAAATAAGTAAAAGAAAATGAAATGTCTTTTGTAACCGATGAGTTTCCTTCCGAAACCCCAATACTTCGAAAGAGATTGTCTGTTTTCTACGCGAAGTGCATCTAGCTTTTGCCGTAACCCTCTCGGCCGTTTAGCACATGCTATGTGGGTGAAATGTTGATACCATGCCAACTTTCAACCTTTTTAGAGTTCATTTGTAGTGCTTTTCAATTTTAGGGTCAAAATTTGCTCAAAAAATCATTAAATGCATGAAAATACCCAATGAAGCCACAAAGGGTTGAATATTGATGATGTGGCTTTGAATGGTGCATTTTGAACACACGAAAATCCTGGAGTTCAAATAAGTTAAAGAAAACGAAATGCCTTTTGTAACCGATGAGTTTTCGTCCGAAACCCCGATACTTCGAAAGAGATTGTCCGTTTTCTACACGAAATGCATCCAGCTTTTGCCGTAACCCTCTCAACTTTTTTTCACATGCTATGTGGGTGAAATGTTGATACCATGCCAAGTTTCAACCTTTTCAAAGTCCATTTGTACTGCTTTTCAATTTTAGGGTTATAATTAGCTCAAAAAAATCATTAAATGCATGAAAAATACCAAATGAAGTCAGAAAGGGTTGAAAATTTATGATGTGGCTTTGAATGGTGCATTTTCAACACACGGAAAGCCTGGAGTTTAAATAAGTTCTTGAAAATGAAATGCCTTTTCTAACCGATGAGTTTCCGTTCGAAACCCCAATACATCGAAAGAGATTGTCCGTTTTCTACGCGAAGTGCATCCAGCTTTGGTCGTAACCCTCTCGGCCATTTAGCGCATGCTATGTGGGGGAAATGTTAATACCATGCCAACTTTCAACCTTTTCAGAGTTCATTTGTAGTGCTTTTCAATTTTAGGGGCATAATTAGCTCAAAAAATCATTAAATGCATGAAAAATACCAAATGAAGTCAGAAAGGGTTGAAAATTTATGATGTGGCTTTGAATGCTGCATTTTCAACACACGGAAAGCCTGGAGTTTAAATAAGTTCTTGAAAATGAAATGCCTTTTCTAACCGATGAGTTTCCGTTCGAAACCCTGATACTTTGAAAGAGACTGTCCGTTTTGTACACGAAGTGCATCCAGCTTTTGCCATAACCCTCTCAACTTTTTAGCACATGCTATGTGGGTGAAATGTTGATACCATGCCAACTTTCAACCTTTTCAGAGTTCATTTGTAGTGCTTTTCAATTTTAGGGTCATAATTAGCTCAAAAAATCATTAAATGCATTAAAATACCAAATGAAGCCAGAAAGGGTTGAAAATTGATGATGTGGCTTTGAATGGTGCATTTTGAACACACGAAAAGCCTTGAGTTCAAAGAAGTTAAAGAAAACGAAATGCCTTTTGTAACCGATGAGTTTTCGTCCGAAACCCCGATACTTCGAAAGAGACTGTTCGTTTTCTACACGATATGCATCCAGCTTTTGCCGTAAACCTCTCAACTTTTTTGCACATGCTATGTGGGTGAAATGTTGATACCATGCCAATTTTCAACCTTTTCAGAGTCCATTTGCACTGCTTTTCAATTTTAGGGTCATAATTAGCTCAAAAAATCATTAAATGCATGAAAAATACCAAATGAAGTCAGAAAGGGTTGAAAATTTATGATGTGGATTTAAATGGTGCATTTTCAACACACGGAAAGCCTGGAGTTTAAATAAGTTCTTCAAAATGAAATGCCTTTTCTAACCGATGAGTTTCCGTTCGAAACCCCAATACATCGAAAGAGATTGTCCATTTTCTATGCGAAGTGCATCCAGCTTTTGTCGTAACCCTCTCGGCCATTTAGCGCATGCTATGTGGGTGAAATGTTAATACCATGCCAACTTTCAACCTTTTCAGAGTTCATTTGTAGTGCTTTTCAATTTTAGGGGCATAATTAGCTCAAAAAAAGCATTAAATGCATGAAAAATACCAAATGAAGTCAGAAAGGGTTGAAAATTTATGATGTGGCTTTGAATGCTGCATTTTCAACAGACGGAAAGCCTGGAGTTTAAATAAGTTCTTGAAAATGAAATGCCTTTTCTAACCGATGAGTTTCCGTTCGAAACCCCGATACTTCGAAAGAGACTGTCCGTTTTGTACACGAAGTGCATCCAGCTTTTGCCATAACCCTCTCAACTTTTTAGCACATGCTATGTGGGTGAAATGTTGATTCCATGCCAACTTTCAACCTTTTCGGAGTTAATTTGTAGTGCTTATCAATTTTAGGGTCATAATTAGCTCAAAAAATCATTAAATGCATTAAAATACCAAATGAAGCCAGAAAGGGTTGAAAATTGATGATGTGGCTTTGAATGGTGCATTTTGAACACACGAAAAGCCTTGAGTTCAAATAAGTTAAAGAAAACGAAATGCCTTTTGTAACCGATGAGTTTTCGTCCGAAACCCCGATACTTCGAAAGAGACTGTTCGTTTTCTACACGATATGCATCCAGCTTTTGCCGTAACCCTCTCAACTTTTTTGCACATGCTATGTGGGTGAAATGTTGATACCATGCCAATTTTCAACCTTTTCAGAGTCCATTTGCACTGCTTTTCAATTTTAGAGTCATAATTAGCTCAAAAAATCATTAAATGCATGAAAAATACCAAATGAAGTCACAAAGGGGTGAAAATTGATGTTGTGGCTTTGTATGGTGCATTTAGAACACACGAAAAGCATGGAGTTTAAAGAAGTAAAAGAAAATGAAATGCCTATTGAAACCAATGAGTTTCCGTTCGAAACCCCGATACTTCAAAAGAGATTGTCCGTTTTGTACACGAAGTGCATCCAGCTTTTGCCGTAACCCTCTCAACTTTTTAGAACATGTTATGTGGGTGAAATGTTGATACCATGCCAACTTTCAACCTTGTCAGAGTTCATTTGTAGTGTTTTTCAATTTCAGGTTCATAATTAGCTAAAAAAATCATTAAATGCATGAAAAATACCAAATGAAGTCAGAAAGCGTTGAAAATTGATGATGTGGCTTTGAATGGTGCATTTTGACACACGAAAAGCCTGGAGTTTAAATAAGTTAAATAAAATGAAATGCCTTTTGTAACCATTGAGTTTTCGTCCGAAACCCTGATACTTCGAAAGAGACTGTTCGTTTTGTACACGAAGTGCATCCAGCTTTTGCCGTAACCCTCTCAACTTTTTAGAACATGTTATGTGGGTGAAATGTTGATACCATGCCAACTTTCAACCTTTTTAGAGTTTATTTGTAGTGTTTTTCAATTTCAGGGTCATAATTAGCTCAAAAAATCATTAAATGCATGAAAAATACCAAATGAAGTCAGAAAGGGTTGAAAACAGATGATGTGGCTTTGAATGGTGCATTTTGAACATACGAAAATCCTAGAGTTCAAATAAGTTAAAGAAAATGAAATGACTTTTGTAACCGATGAGTTTCCGTCCGAAACCCCGATACTTCGGAAGAGACTGTTTGTTTTGTACACGAAGTGCATCCAGCTTTTGCCGTAACCCTCTCAACTTTCTAGAACATGTTATGTGGGTGAAATGTTGATACCATGCCAACTTTCAACCGTTTCAGAGTTCATTTGTAGTGCTTTTCAATTTCAGGGTCATAATTAGCTCAAAAAAATCATTAAATGCATGAAAAATACCAAATGAAGTCAGAAAGGGTTGAAAATTGATGACGTGGCTTTCATTGGTGCATTTTGAACACACGAAAAGCCTAGAGTTTAAATAAGTAAAAGAAAATGAAATGTCTTTTGTAACCGATGAGTTTCCGTTCGAAACCCCGATACTTCGAAAGGGATTGTCCGTTTTCTACGCGAAGTGCATCTAGCTTTTGCCGTAACCCTATCGGCCTTTTAGCACATGCTATGTGGGTAAAATTATAATACCATGCCAACTTTCAACCATTTTAGAGTTCATTTGTAGTGCTTTTCAATTTTAGGGGCATAATTAGCTCAAAAAATCATTAAATGCATGAAAAATACCAAATTAAGTCAGAAAGGGTTGAAAATTGATGATGTGGCTTTGAATGGTGCATTTTGAACACACCAAAAGCCTGGAGTTCAAATAAGTAAAATAAAATGAAATGCCTTTTGTAACCGATGAGTTTCCGTCCGAAACCCCGATACTTGGAAAGAGACTATCCGTTTTGTACACGAAGTGCATCCAGCTTTTGCCGTAACCCTCTCAACTTTTTAGCACATGCTATGTGGGTGAAATGTTGATACCATGCCAACTTTCAACCTTTTCAGAGTTCATTTGTAGTGCTTTCCAATTTTAGGGTAATAATTAGCTATAAAAAATCATTAAATGCATGAAAAATACCAAATGAAGTCAGAAAGGGTTGAAAATTTATGATGTGACTTTGAATGGTGCATTTTGAACACACCAAAAGCCTGGAGTTCAAATAAGTAAAAGAAAATGAAATGCCTTTTGTAACCGATGAGTTTCCGTCCGAAACCCCGATACTTCGGAAGAGACTGTCCGTTTTGTACACGAAGTGCATCCAACTTTTGCCGTAACCCTCTCAACTTTTTAGAACATTTTATGTGGGTGAAATGTTGATACCATGCCAACTTTCAACCGTTTCAGAGTTCATTTGTAGTGCATTTCAATTTCAGGGTCATAATTAGCTCAAAAAAATCATTAAATGCATGAAAAATACCAAATGAAGTCAGAAAGGGTTGAAAATTGATGTTGTGGCTTTCATTGGTGCATTTTGAACACACGAAAAGCCTAGAGTTTAAATAAGTAAAAGAAAATGAAATGTCTTTTGTAACCGATGAGTTTCCGTCCGAAACCCCGATACTTCGAAAGGGATTGTCCGTTTTCTACGCGAAGTGCATCTAGCTTTTGCCGTAACCCTATCGGCCTTTTAGCACATGCTATGTGGGTAAAATTATAATACCATGCCAACTTTCAACCATTTTAGAGTTCATTTGTAGTGCTTTTCAATTTTAGGGGCATAATTAGCTCAAAAAAATCATTAAATGCATGAAAAATACCAAATTAAGTCAGAAAGGGTTGAAAATTGATGATGTGGCTTTGAATGGTGCATTTTGAACACACCAAAAGCCTGGAGTTCAGATAAGTAAAATAAAATGAAATGCCTTTTGTAACCGATGAGTTTCCATCCGAAACCCGATACTTGGAAAGAGACTATCCGTTTTGTACACGAAGTGCATCTAGCTTTTGCCGTAACCCTCTCAACTTTTTAGCACATGCTATGTGGGTGAAATGTTGATACCATGCCAACTTTCAACCTTTTCAGAGTTCATTTGTAGTGCTTTCCAATTTTAGGGTGATAATTAGCTATAAAAAATCATTAAATGCATGAAAAATACCAAATGAAGTCAGAAAGGGTTGAAAATTTATGATGTGACTTTTAATGGTGCATTTTGAACACACCAACAGCCTGGAGTTCAAATAAGTAAAAGAAAATGAAATGCCTTTTGTAACCGATGAGTTTCCGTCCGAAACCCCGATACTTCGGAAGAGACTGTCCGTTTTGTACACGAAGTGCATCCAACTTTTGCCGTAACCCTCTCAACTTTTTAGAACATTTTATGTGGGTGAAATGTTGATACCATGCCAACTTTCAACCGTTTCAGAGTTCATTTGTAGTGCTTTTCAATTTCAGGGTCATAATTAGCTCAAAAAAATCATTAAATGCATGAAAAATACCAAATGAAGTCAGAAAGGGTTGAAAATTGATGACGTGGCTTTCAATGGTGCATTTTGAACACACGAAAAGCCTAGAGTTTAAATAAGTAAAAGAAAATGAAATGTCTTTTGTAACCGATGAGTTTCCGTCCGAAACCCAGATACTTCGAATGGGATTGTCCGTTTTCTACGCGAAGTGCATCTAGCTTTTGCCGTAACCCTATCGGCCTTTTAGCACATGCTATGTGGGTAAAATTTTAATACCATGCCAACCTTCAACCATTTTAGAGTTCATCTGTAGTGCTTTTCAATTTTAGGGGCATAATTAGCTCAAAAAAATCATTAAATGCATGAAAAATACCAAATTAAGTCAGAAAGGGTTGAAAATTGATGATGTGGCTTTGAATGGTGCATTTTGAACACACCAAAAGCCTGGAGTTCAAATAAGTAAAATAAAATGAAATGCCTTTTGTAACCGATGAGTTTCCGTCCGAAACCCCGATACTTGGAAAGAGACTGTCCGTTTTGTACACGAAGTGCATCCAGCTTTTGCCGTAACCCTCTCAACTTTTTAGCACATGCTATGTGGGTGAAATGTTGATACCATTCCGACTTTCAACCTTTTCAGAGTTCATTTGTAGTGCTTTCCAATTTTAGGGTAATAATTAGCTATAAAAAATCATTAAATGCATGAAAAATACCAAATGAAGTCAGAAAGGGTTGAAAATTTATGATGTGACTTTGAATGGTGCATTTTGAACACACCAAAAGCCTGGAGTTCAAATAAGTAAAAGAAAATGAAATGCCTTTTGTAACCGATGAGTTTCCGTCCGAAACCCCGATACTTCGGAAGAGACTGTCCGTTTTGTACACGAAGTGCATCCAACTTTTGCCGTAACCCTCTCAACTTTTTAGAACATTTTATGTGGGTGAAATGTTGATACCATGCCAACTTTCAACCGTTTCAGAGTTCATTTGTAGTGCATTTCAATTTCAGGGTCATAATTAGCTCAAAAAAATCATTAAATGCATGAAAAATACCAAATGAAGTCAGAAAGGGTTGAAAATTGATGATGTGGCTTTCATTGGTGCATTTTGAACACACGAAAAGCCTAGAGTTTAAATAAGTAAAAGAAAATGAAATGTCTTTTGTAACCGATGAGTTTCCGTCCGAAACCCCGATACTTCGAAAGGGATTGTCCGTTTTCTACGCGAAGTGCATCTAGCTTTTGCCGTAACCCTATCGGCCTTTTAGCACATGCTATGTGGGTAAAATTATAATACCATGCCAACTTTCAACCATTTTAGAGTTCATTTGTAGTGCTTTTCAATTTTAGGGGCATAATTAGCTCAAAAAAATCATTAAATGCATGAAAAATACCAAATTAAGTCAGAAAGGGTTGAAAATTGATGATGTGGCTTTGAATGGTGCATTTTGAACACACCAAAAGCCTGGAGTTCAGATAAGTAAAATAAAATGAAATGCCTTTTGTAACCGATGAGTTTCCATCCGAAACCCGATACTTGGAAAGAGACTATCCGTTTTGTACACGAAGTGCATCCAGCTTTTGCCGTAACCCTCTCAACTTTTAAGCACATGCTATGTGGGTGAAATGTTGATACCATGCCAACTTTCAACCTTTTCAGAGTTCATTTGTAGTGCTTTCCAATTTTAGGGTGATAATTAGCTATAAAAAATCATTAAATGCATGAAAAATACCAAATGAAGTCAGAAAGGGTTGAAAATTTATGATGTGACTTTGAATGGTGCATTTTGAACACACCAACAGCCTGGAGTTCAAATAAGTAAAAGAAAATGAAATGCCTTTTGTAACCGATGAGTTTCCGTCCGAAACCCCGATACTTCGGAAGAGACTGTCCGTTTTGTACACGAAGTGCATCCAACTTTTGCCGTAACCCTCTCAACTTTTTAGAACATTTTATGTGGGTGAAATGTTGATACCATGCCAACTTTCAACCGTTTCAGAGTTCATTTGTAGTGCTTTTCAATTTCAGGGTCATAATTAGCTCAAAAAAATCATTAAATGCATGAAAAATACCAAATGAAGTCAGAAAGGGTTGAAAATTGATGACGTGGCTTTCAATGGTGCATTTTGAACACACGAAAAGCCTAGAGTTTAAATAAGTAAAAGAAAATGAAATGTCTTTTGTAACCGATGAGTTTCCGTCCGAAACCCAGATACTTCGAATGGGATTGTCCGTTTTCTACGCGAAGTGCATCTAGCTTTTGCCGTAACCCTATCGGCCTTTTAGCACATGCTATGTGGGTAAAATTTTAATACCATGCCAACTTTCAACCATTTTAGAGTTCATCTGTAGTGCTTTTCAATTTTAGGGGCATAATTAGCTCAAAAAAAATCATTAAATGCATGAAAAATACCAAATTAAGTCAGAAAGGGTTGAAAATTGATGATGTGGCTTTGAATGGTGCATTTTGAACACACGAAAAGCCTGGAGTTCAAATAAGTAAAAGAAAATGAAATGCCTTTTGTAACCGATTAGTTTCCATCCGAAACCTAGATACTTCGAAAGAGATTATCCGTTTTCTACGTGAAGTGCATCTAGCTTTTGCCGTAACCCTCTCGGCCTTTTAGCACATGCTATGTGGGTGAAATGTTAATACCATGCCAACTTTCAACCTTTTCAGAGTTCATTTGTAGTGCTTTTCAAATTTAGGGTCATAATTAGCTCAAAAAAAATCATTAAATGCATGAAAAATACCAAATGAAGTGAGAAAGGGTTGAAAATTGATGATGCGTCTTTGAATGGTGCATTTTGAACACACCAAAAGCCTGGAGTTCAAATAAGTAAAATAAAATGAAATGCCTTTTGTAACCGATGAGTTTCCGGCTGAAACCCCGATACTTGGAAAGAGACTGTCCGTTTTGTACACGAAGTGCATCCAGCTTTTGCCGTAACCCTCTCAACTTTTTAGCACATGCTATGTGGGTGAAATGTTGATACCATGCCAACTTTCAACCTTTTCAGAGTTCATTTGTAGTGCTTTCCAATTTTAGGGTCATAATTAGCTCAAAAAAATCATTAAATGCATGAAAAATACCAAATGAAGTCAGAAAGGGTTGAAAATTTATGATGTGACTTTGAATGGTGCATTTTAAACACACCAACAGCCTGGAGTTCAAATAAGTAAAAGAAAATGAAATGCCTTTTGTAACCGATGAGTTTCCGTCCGAAACCCCGATACTTCGGAAGAGACTGTCCGTTTTGTACACGAAGTGCATCGAACTTTTGCCGTAACCCTCTCAACTTTTTAGAACATTTTATGTGGGCGAACTGTTGATACCATGCCAACTTTCAACCTTTTCAGAGCTCATTTGTAGTGCTTTTCAATTTCAAGGTCATAATTAGCTCAAAAAAATCATTAAATGCATAAAAATACCAAATGAAGCCAGAAAGGGTTGAAAATTGATGATGGGGCTTTGAATGGTGCATTTTGAACACACGAAAAGCCCGGAGTTCAAATAAGTTAAAGAAAATAAAATGCCTTTTGTAACCGATGAGTTTTCGTCCGAAACCCCGATACTTCGAAAGAGACTGTCCGTTTTCTACATGAAATGCATCCAACTTTTGCCGTAACCCTCTCAACTTTTTTGCACATGCTATGTGGGTGAAATGTTGATACTATTACAATTTTCAACCTTTTCAGAGTCCACTTGAACTGCTTTTCAATTTTAGGGTTATAATTAGCTCAAAAAATCATTAAATGCATGAAAAATACCAAATGAAGTGACAAAGGGTTGAAAATTGATGATGTGTGTTTGAACGGTGCATTTGGAACACACGAACAACCTGGAGTTTAAATAAGTAAAAGTAAAATGAAATGCCTTTTGTAACCGATGAGTTTCCGATCGAAACCCCGATACTTCGAAAGAGATTGTCCGTTTTGTACACGCAGTGCATCCAACTTTTGCCGTAACTCTCTCAACTTTTTCACACATGCTACGTCGGTGAAATGTTGATACCATTCCAACTTTCAACCTTTTCAGAGTTCATTTGTAGTGCTTTTCAATTTCAGGGTCATAATTAGCTCAAAAAATTCATTAAATGCATGAAAAATACCAAATGAAGTCAGAAAGGGTTGAAAGTTGATGATGTGGCTTTGTATGGTGCATTTTGAACACATGAAAAGCGTGGAGTTCGAATAAGTTAAATAAAATGAAATGCCTTTTGTAACCGATGAGTTTTCGTGCGAAACCCCGATACTTCAGAAGAGACTGTCCGTTTTGTACACGAAGTACATCCAGCTTTTGCCGTAACCCTCTCAACTTTTTTGCACATGCTATGTGGGTGAAATATTGATACCATGCCAATTTTCAACCTTTTCAGAGTCCATTTGCACTGCTTTTCAAATTTAGGGTCATAATTAGCTCAAAAAATCATTAAATGCACGAAAAATACCAAATGAAGTCAGAAAGGGTTGAAAATTGATGATGTGGCTTTCAATGGTGCATTTCGATCACACAAAAAGCCTGGACTTTAAATAAGTAAAAGAAAATGAAATGCCTTTTGTAACCGATGAGTTTCCGTTCGAAACCCCGATACTTCGAAAGAGATTGTCCGTTTTGTACACGAAGTGCATCCACCTTTTGCCATAACCCTCTCAACTTTTTACCACATGCTATGTCGGTGAAATGTTGATACCATGCAAACGTTCAACCTTGTCAGAGTTCATTTGTAGTGCTTTTCAATTTCAGGGTCATAATTAGGTCAAAAAAATCATTAAATGCATGAAAAATACCCAATGAAGTCAGAAAGGGTTGAAAATTGATGATGTGGCTTTGAATGGTGCATTTTGAACACATGAAAAGCGTGGAGTTCAAATAAGATAAATAAAAAGAAATGCCTTTTTGTAACCGATGAGTTTTCGTGCGAAACCCCGATACTTCAGAAGAGACTGTCCGTTTTGTACACGAAGTGCATCCAGCTTTTGTCGTAACCCTCTCAACTTTTTTGCACATGCTATGTGGGTGAAATGTTGATACCATGCCAATTTTCAACCTTTTCAGAGTCCATTTGCACTGCTTTTCAATTTTAGGGTCATAATTAGCTCAAAAAATCATTAAATGCACGAAAAATACAAAATGAAGTCAGAAAGGGTTGAAAATTGATGATGTGGCTTTGAATAGTGCATTTCGAACACACAAAATCCTGGAGTTTAAATAAGTTCTAGAAAATGAAATACCTTTTCTAACCGATGAGTTTCCGTCCGAAATCCTGATACTTTGAAAGAGACTGTCCGTTTTGTACACGAAGTGCATCCAGCTTTTGCCGTAACGCTCTCAACTTTTTAGCACATGCTATGTGGGTGAAATGTTGATACCATGCCAACTTTCAACCTTTTCAGAGTTAATTTGTAGTGCTTTTCAATTTTAGGGTGATAATTAGCTCAAAAAATCATTAAATGCATGAAAAATACCAAATGAAGCCAGAAAGGGTTGAAAATTGATTATGTGGCTTTGAATGGTGCATTTTGAACACACGAAAAGCCCGGAGTTCAAATAAGTTAAAGAAAATGAAATGCCTTTTGTAACCGATGAGTTTTCGGCCGAAACCCCGATACTTCGAAAGAGACTGTCCGTTTTCTACACCAAATGCATCCAGCTTTTGCCGTAACCCTCTCAACTTTTTTGCACATGCTATGTGGGTGAAATGTTGATACCATGCCAATTTTCAACCTTTTCGGAGTCCATTTGCACTGCTTTTCAAGTTGAGGGTCATAATTAGCTCAAAAAATCATTAAATGCATGAAAAATACCAAATGAAGTCACAAAGGGTTGAAACTTGATGATGTGGCTTTGAATGGTGCATTTCGAACACACGAAAAGCCTGGAGTTTAAATAAGTAAAAGTAAAATGAAATGCCTTTTCTAACTGACGAGTTTCCGATCGAAACCCCGATACTTCGAAAGAGATTGTCCGTTTTGTACACGTAGTGCGTCCAGCTTTTGTCGTAACCCTCTCAACTTTTTACCACATGCTATGTTGGTGAAATTCTGATGCCATGCCAACTTTCAACCTTTTCAGAGTCCATTTGCACTGCTTTTCAATTTTAGGGTCATAATTAGCTCAAAAAATCATTAAATGCAGGAAAAATACCAAATGTCGTCAGAAAGGGTTGAAAATTGATGATGTGGCTTTCAATGGTGTATTTCGATCACACAAAAAGCCTGGACTTTAAATAAGTAAAAGAAAATGAAATGCCTTTTGTAACCGATGAGTTTCCGTTCGAAACCCCGATACTTCGAAAGAGATTGTCCGTTTTGTACACGAAGTGCATCCAGCTTTTGCCATTACCCTCTCAACTTTTTACCACATGCTATGTCGGTGAAATGTTGATACCATGCAAACGTTCAACCTTTTCAGAGTTCATTTGTAGTGCTTTTCAATTTCAGGGTCATAATTAGCTCAAAAAAATCATTAAATGCATGAAAAATACCCAATGAAGTCAGAAAGGGTTGAAAATTGATGATGTGGCTTTGAATGGTGCATTTTGAACACATGAAAAGCGTGGAGTTCAAATAAGATAAATAAAAAGAAATGCCTTTTTGTAACCGATGAGTTGTCGTGCGAAACCCCGATACTTCAGAAGAGACTGTCCGTTTTGTACACGAAGTGCATCCAGCTTTTGTCGTAACCCTCTCAACTTTTTTGCACATGCTATGTGGGTGAAATGTTGATACCATGCCAATTTTCAACCTTTTCAGAGTCCATTTGCACTGCTTTTTGAATTTTAGGGTCATAATTAGCTCAAAAAATCATTAAATGCACGAAAAATACAAAATGAAGTGAGAAAGGGTTGAAAATTGATGATGTGGCTTTGAATAGTGCATTTCGAACACAAAAAAAGCCTGGAGTTTAAATAAGTTCTAGAAAATGAAATGCCTTTTCTAACCGATGAGTTTCCGTCCGAAATCCTGATACTTCGAAAGAGACTGTCCGTTTTGTACACGAAGTGCATCCAGCTTTTGCCGTAACCCTCTCAACTTTTTTGCACATGCTATGTGGGTGAAATGTTGATACCATTACAATTTTCAACCTTTTGAGAGTCCACTTGAACTGCTTTTCAATTTTAGGGTTATAATTAGCTCAAAAAATCATTAAATGCATGAAAAATACCAAATGAAGTGACAAAGGGTTGAAAATTGATGATGTGTGTTTGAACGGTGCATTTGGAACACACGAACAACCTGGAGTTTAAATAAGTAAAAGTAAAATGAAATGCCTTTTGTAACCGATGAGTTTGCGTTCGAAACCCCGATACTTCGAAAGAGATTGTCCGTTTTGTACACGCAGTGCATCCAAATTTTGCCGTAACTCTCTCAACTTTTTCGCACATGCTACGTCGGTGAAATGTTGATACCATTCCAACTTTCAACCTTTTCAGAGTTCATTTGTAGTGCTTTTCAATTTCAGGGTCATAATTAGCTCAAAAAATTCATTAAATGCATGAAAAATACCAAATGAAGTCAGAAAGGGTTGAAAGTTGATGATGTGGCTTGGTATGGTGCATTTTGAACACATGAAAAGCGTGGAGTTCGAATAAGTTAAATAAAATGAAATGCCTTTTGTAACCGATGAGTTTTCGTGCGAAACCCCGATACTTCAGAAGAGACTGTCCGTTTTGTACACGAAGTACATCCAGCTTTTGCCGTAACCCTCTCAACTTTTTTGCACATGCTATGTGGGTGAAATATTGATACCATGCCAATTTTCAACCTTTTCAGAGTCCATTTGCACTGCTTTTCAAATTTAGGGTCATAATTAGCTCAAAAAATCATTAGATGCACGAAAAATACCAAATGAAGTCAGAAAGGGTTGAAAATTGATGATGTGGCTTTCAATGGTGCATTTCGATCACACAAAAAGCCTGGACTTTAAATAAGTAAAAGAAAATGAAATGCCTTTTGTAACCGATGAGTTTCCGTTCGAAACCCCGATACTTCGAAAGAGATTGTCCGTTTTGTACACGAAGTGCATCCACCTTTTGCCATAACCCTCTCAACTTTTTACCACATGCTATGTCGGTGAAATGTTGATACCATGCAAACGTTCAACCTTTTCAGAGTTCATTTGTAGTGCTTTTCAATTTCAGGGTCATAATTAGCTCAAAAAAAATCATTAAATGCATGAAAAATACCCAATGAAGTCAGAAAGGGTTGAAAATTGATGATGTGGCTTTGAATGGTGCATTTTGAACACATGAAAAGCGTGGAGTTCAAATAAGATAAATAAAAAGAAATGCCTTTTTGTAACCGATGAGTTTTCGTGCGAAACCCCGATACTTCAGAAGAGACTGTCCGTTTTGTACACGAAGTGCATCCAGCTTTTGCCGTAACCCTCTCAACTTTTTATCACATGCTATGTGGGTGAAATGTTGATACCATTACAATTTTCAACCTTTTCAGAGTCCACTTGAACTGCTTTTCAATTTTAGGGTTATAATTAGCTCAAAAAATCATTAAATGCATGAAAAATACCAACTGAAGTGACAAAGGGTTGAAAATTGATGATGTGTGTTTGAACGGTGCATTTGGAACACACGAACAACCTGGAGTTTAAATAAGTAAAAGTAAAATGAAATGCCTTTTGTAACCGATGAGTTTGCGTTCGAAACCCCGATACTTCGAAAGAGATTGTCCGTTTTGTACACGCAGTGCATCCAAATTTTGCCGTAACTCTCTCAACATTTTCGCACATGCTACGTCGGTGAAATGTTGATACCATTCCAACTTTCAACCTTTTCAGAGTTCATTTGTAGTGCTTTTCAATTTCAGGGTCATAATTAGCTCAAAAAATTCATTAAATGCATGAAAAATACCAAATGAAGTCAGAAAGGGTTGAAAGTTGATGATGTGGCTTGGTATGGTGCATTTTGAACACATGAAAAGCATGGAGTTCGAATAAGTTAAATAAAATGAAATGCCTTTTGTAACCGATGAGTTTTCGTGCGAAACCCCGATACTTCAGAAGAGACTGTCCGTTTTGTACACGAAGTACATCCAGCTTTTGCCGTAACCCTCTCAACTTTTTTGCACATGCTATGTGGGTGAAATATTGATACCATGCCAATTTTCAACCTTTTCAGAGTCCATTTGCACTGCTTTTCAAATTTAGGGTCATAATTAGCTCAAAAAATCATTAGATGCACGAAAAATACCAAATGAAGTCAGAAAGGGTTGAAAATTGATGATGTGGCTTTCAATGGTGCATTTCGATCACACAAAAAGCCTGGACTTTAAATAAGTAAAAGAAAATGAAATGCCTTTTGTAACCGATGAGTTTCCGTTCGAAACCCCGATACTTCGAAAGAGATTGTCCGTTTTGTACACGAAGTGCATCCACCTTTTGCCATAACCCTCTCAACTTTTTACCACATTCTATGTCGGTGAAATGTTGATACCATGCAAACGTTCAACCTTTTCAGAGTTCATTTGTAGTGCTTTTCAATTTCAGGGTCATAATTAGCTCAAAAAAAATCATTAAATGCATGAAAAATACCCAATGAAGTCAGAAAGGGTTGAAAATTGATGATGTGGCTTTGAATGGTGCATTTTGAACACATGAAAAGCGTGGAGTTCAAATAAGATAAATAAAAAGAAATGCCTTTTTGTAACCGATGAGTTTTCGTGCGAAACCCCGATACTTCAGAAGAGACTGTCCGTTTTGTACACGAAGTGCATCCAGCTTTTGCCGTAACCCTCTCAACTTTTTTGCACATGCTATGTGGGTGAAATGTTGATACCATTACAATTTTCAACCTTTTCAGAGTCCACTTGAACTGCTTTTCAATTTTAGGGTTATAATTAGCTCAAAAAATCATTAAATGCATGAAAAATACCAAATGAAGTGACAAAGGGTTGAAAATTGATGATGTGTGTTTGAACGGTGCATTTGGAACACACGAACAACCTGGAGTTTAAATAAGTAAAAGTAAAATGAAATGCCTTTTGTAACCGATGAGTTTGCGTTCGAAACCCCGATACTTCGAAAGAGATTGTCCGTTTTGTACACGCAGTGCATCCAAATTTTGCCGTAACTCTCTCAACTTTTTCGCACATGCTACGTCGGTGAAATGTTGATACCATTCCAACTTTCAACCTTTTCAGAGTTCATTTGTAGTGCTTTTCAATTTCAGGGTCATAATTAGCTTAAAAAATTCATTAAATGCATGAAAAATACCAAATGAAGTCAGAAAGGGTTGAAAGTTGATGATGTGGCTTGGTATGGTGCATTTTGAACACATGAAAAGCGTGGAGTTCGAATAAGTTAAATAAAATGAAATGCCTTTTGTAACCGATGAGTTTTCGTGCGAAACCCCGATACTTCAGAAGAGACTGTCCGTTTTGTACACGAAGTACATCCAGCTTTTGCCGTAACCCTCTCAACTTTTTTGCACATGCTATGTGGGTGAAATATTGATACCATGCCAATTTTCAACCTTTTCAGAGTCCATTTGCACTGCTTTTCAAATTTAGGGTCATAATTAGCTCAAAAAATCATTAGATGCACGAAAAATACCAAATGAAGTCAGAAAGGGTTGAAAATTGATGATGTGGCTTTCAATGGTGCGTTTCGATCACACAAAAAGCCTGGACTTTAAATAAGTAAAAGAAAATGAAATGCCTTTTGTAACCGATGAGTTTCCGTTCGAAACCCCGATACTTCGAAAGAGATTGTCCGTTTTGTACACGAAGTGCATCCACCTTTTGCCATAACCCTCTCAACATTTTACCACATGCTATGTGGGTGAAATGTTGATACCATGCAAACGTTCAACCTTTTCAGAGTTCATTTGTAGTGCTTTTCAATTTCAGGGTCATAATTAGCTCAAAAAAAATCATTAAATGCATGAAAAATACCCAATGAAGTCAGAAAGGGTTGAAAATTGATGATGTGGCTTTGAATGGTGCATTTTGAACACATGAAAAGCGTGGAGTTCAAATAAGATAAATAAAAAGAAATGCCTTTTTGTAACCGATGAGTTTTCGTGCGAAACCCCGATACTTCAGAAGAGACTGTCCGTTTTGTACACGAAGTGCATCCAGCTTTTGCCGTAACCCTCTCAACTTTTCATCACATGCTATGTGGGTGAAATGTTGATACCATTACAATTTTCAACCTTTTCAGAGTCCACTTGAACTGCTTTTCAATTTTAGGGTTATAATTAGCTCAAAAAATCATTAAATGCATGAAAAATACCAAATGAAGTGACAAAGGGTTGAAAATTGATGATGTGTGTTTGAACGGTGCATTTGGAACACACGAACAACCTGGAGTTTAAATAAGTAAAAGTAAAATGAAATGCCTTTTGTAACCGATGAGTTTGCGTTCGAAACCCCGATACTTCGAAAGAGATTGTCCGTTTTGTACACGCAGTGCATCCAAATTTTGCCGTAACTCTCTCAACTTTTTCGCACATGCTACGTCGGTGAAATGTTGATACCATTCCAACTTTCAACCTTTTCAGAGTTCATTTGTAGTGCTTTTCAATTTCAGGGTCATAATTAGCTCAAAAAATTCATTAAATGCATGAAAAATACCAAATGAAGTCAGAAAGGGTTGAAAGTTGATGATGTGGCTTGGTATGGTGCATTTTGAACACATGAAAAGCATGGAGTTCGAATAAGTTAAATAAAATGAAATGCCTTTTGTAACCGATGAGTTTTCGTGCGAAACCCCGATACTTCAGAAGAGACTGTCCGTTTTGTACACGAAGTACATCCAGCTTTTGCCGTAACCCTCTCAACTTTTTTGCACATGCTATGTGGGTGAAATATTGATACCATGCCAATTTTCAACCTTTTCAGAGTCCATTTGCACTGCTTTTCAAATTTAGGGTCATAATTAGCTCAAAAAATCATTAGATGCACGAAAAATACCAAATGAAGTCAGAAAGGGTTGAAAATTATCACACAAAAAGCCTGGACTTTAAATAAGTAAAAGAAAATGAAATGCCTTTTGTAACCGATGAGTTTCCGTTCGAAACCCCGATACTTCGAAAGAGATTGTCCGTTTTGTACACGAAGTGCATCCACCTTTTGCCATAACCCTCTCAACTTTTTACCACATGCTATGTCGGTGAAATGTTGATACCATGCAAACGTTCAACCTTTTCAGAGTTCATTTGTAGTGCTTTTCAATTTCAGGGTCATAATTAGCTCAAAAAAAATCATTAAATGCATGAAAAATACCCAATGAAGTCAGAAAGGGTTGAAAATTGATGATGTGGCTTTGAATGGTGCATTTTGAACACATGAAAAGCGTGGAGTTCAAATAAGATAAATAAAAAGAAATGCCTTTTTGTAACCGATGAGTTTTCGTGCGAAACCCCGATACTTCAGAAGAGACTGTCCGTTTTGTACACGAAGTGCATCCAGCTTTTGCCGTAACCCTCTCAACTTTTTTGCACATGCTATGTGGGTGAAATGTTGATACCATTACAATTTTCAACCTTTTCAGAGTCCACTTGAACTGCTTTTCAATTTTAGGGTTATAATTAGCTCAAAAAATCATTAAATGCATGAAAAATACCAAATGAAGTGACAAAGGGTTGAAAATTGATGATGTGTGTTTGAACGGTGCATTTGGAACACACGAACAACCTGGAGTTTAAATAAGTAAAAGTAAAATGAAATGCCTTTTGTAACCGATGAGTTTGCGTTCGAAACCCCGATACTTCGAAAGAGATTGTCCGTTTTGTACACGCAGTGCATCCAAATTTTGCCGTAACTCTCTCAACTTTTTCGCACATGCTACGTCGGTGAAATGTTGATACCATTCCAACTTTCAACCTTTTCAGAGTTCATTTGTAGTGCTTTTCAATTTCAGGGTCATAATTAGCTTAAAAAATTCATTAAATGCATGAAAAATACCAAATGAAGTCAGAAAGGGTTGAAAGTTGATGATGTGGCTTGGTATGGTGCATTTTGAACACATGAAAAGCGTGGAGTTCGAATAAGTTAAATAAAATGAAATGCCTTTTGTAACCGATGAGTTTTCGTGCGAAACCCCGATACTTCAGAAGAGACTGTCCGTTTTGTACACGAAGTACATCCAGCTTTTGCCGTAACCCTCTCAACTTTTTTGCACATGCTATGTGGGTGAAATATTGATACCATGCCAATTTTCAACCTTTTCAGAGTCCATTTGCACTGCTTTTCAAATTTAGGGTCATAATTAGCTCAAAAAATCATTAGATGCACGAAAAATACCAAATGAAGTCAGAAAGGGTTGAAAATTGATGATGTGGCTTTCAATGGTGCATTTCGATCACACAAAAAGCCTGGACTTTAAATAAGTAAAAGAAAATGAAATGCCTTTTGTAACCGATGAGTTTCCGTTCGAAACCCCGATACTTCGAAAGAGATTGTCCGTTTTGTACACGAAGTGCATCCACCTTTTGCCATAACCCTCTCAACTTTTTACCACATGCTATGTCGGTGAAATGTTGATACCATGCAAACGTTCAACCTTTTCAGAGTTCATTTGTAGTGCTTTTCAATTTTAGGGTCATAATTAGCTCAAAAAATCATTAAATGCATGAAAAATACCAAATGAAGCCAGAAAGGGTTGAAAATTGATGATGTGGCTTTGAATGGTGCATTTTGAACACACGAAAAGCCCGGAGTTCAAATAAGTTAAAGAAAATGAAATGCCTTTTGTAACCGATGAGTTTTCGTCCGAAACCCCGATACTTCGAAAGAGACTATCCGTTTTCTACACCAAATGCATCCAGCTTTTGCCGTAACCATCTCAACTTTTTTGCACATGCTATGTGGGTGAAATGTTGATACCATGCCAATTTTCAACCTTTTCGGAGTCCATTTGCACTGCTTTTCAATTTGAGGGTCATAATTAGCTCAAAAAATCATTAAATGCATGAAAAATACGAAATGAAGTCACAAAGGGTTGAAACTTGATGATGTGGCTTTGAATGGAGCATTTCGAACACACGAAAAGCCTGGAGTTTAAATAAGTAAAAGTAAAATGAAATGCCTTTTCTAACTGACGAGTTTCCGATCGAAACCCCGATACTTCGAAAGAGATTGTCCGTTTTGTACACGAAGTGCATCCAGCTTTTGTCATAACCCTCTCAACTTTTTACCACATGCTATGTTGGTCAAATTTTGATACCATGCCAACTTTCAACCTTTTTAGAGTCCATTTGCACTGCTTTTCAATTTTAGGGTCATAATTAGCTCAAAAAAATCATTAAATGCACGAAAAATACCAAATGAAGTCAGAAAGGGTTGAAAATTGATGATGTGGCTTTCAATGGTGCATTTCGATCACACAAAAAGCCTGGACTTTAAATAAGTAAAAGAAAATGAAATGCCTTTTGTAACCGATGAGTTTCCGTTCGAAACCCCGATACTTCGAAAGAGATTGTCCGTTTTGTACACGAAGTGCATCCACCTTTTGCCATAACCCTCTCAACTTTTTACCACATGCTATGTCGGTGAAATGTTGATACCATGCAAACGTTCAACCTTTTCAGAGTTCATTTGTAGTGCTTTTCAATTTCAGGGTCATAATTAGCTCAAAAAAATCATTAAATGCATGAAAAATACCCAATGAAGTCAGAAAGGGTTGAAAATTGATGATGTGGCTTTGAATGGTGCATTTTGAACACATGAAAAGCGTGGAGTTCAAATAAGATAAATAAAAAGAAATGCCTTTTTGTAACCGATGAGTTTTCGTGCGAAACCCTGATATTTCAGAAGAGACTGTCCGTTTTGTACACGAAGTGCATCCATCTTTTGTCGTAACCCTCTCAACTTTTTTGCACATGCTATGCGGGTGAAATGTTGATACCATGCCAATTTTCAACCTTTTCAGAGTCCATTTGCACTGCTTTTCAATTTTAGGGTCATAATTAGCTCAAAAAATCATTAAATGCACGAAAAATACAAAATGAAGTCAGAAAGGGTTGAAAATTGATGATGTGGCTTTGAATAGTGCATTTCGAACACACAAAAAGCCTGGAGTTTAAATAAGTTCTAGAAAATGAAATGCCTTTTCTAACCGATGAGTTTTCGTCCGAAATCCTGATACTTCGAAAGAGACTGTCCGTTTTGTACACGAAGTGCATCCAGCTTTTGCCGTAACGCTCTCAACTTTTTAGCACATGCTATGTGGGTGAAATGTTGATACCATGCCAACTTTCAACCTTTTCAGAGTTAATTTGTAGTGCTTTTCAATTTTAGGGTCATAATTAGCTCAAAAAAATCATTAAATGCATGAAAAATACCAAATGAAGCCAGAAAGGGTTGAAAATTGATGATGTGGCTTTGAATGGTGCATTTTGAACACACGAAAAGCCCGGAGTTCAAATAAGTTAAAGAAAATGAAATGCCTTTTGTAACCGAGGAGTTTGCGTTCGAAACCCCGATACTTCGAAAGAGATTGTCCGTTTTGTACACGCAGTGCATCCAAATTTTGCCGTAACTCTCTCAACTTTTTCGCACATGCTACGTCGGTGAAATGTTGATACCATGCCAATTTTCAACCTTTTCAGAGTTCATTTGTAGTGCTTTTCAATTTCAGGGTCATAATTAGCTTAAAAAATTCATTAAATGCATGAAAAATACCAAATGAAGTCAGAAAGGGTTGAAAGTTGATGATGTGGCTTGGTATGGTGCATTTTGAACACATGAAAAGCGTGGAGTTCGAATAAGTTAAATAAAATGAAATGCCTTTTGTAACCGATGAGTTTTCGTGCGAAACCCCGATACTTCAGAAGAGACTGTCCGTTTTGTACACGAAGTACATCCAGCTTTTGCCGTAACCCTCTCAACTTTTTTGCACATGCTATGTGGGTGAAATATTGATACCATGCCAATTTTCAACCTTTTCAGAGTCCATTTGCACTGCTTTTCAAATTTAGGGTCATAATTAGCTCAAAAAATCATTAGATGCACGAAAAATACCAAATGAAGTCAGAAAGGGTTGAAAATTGATGATGTGGCTTTCAATGGTGCATTTCGATCACACAAAAAGCCTGGACTTTAAATAAGTAAAAGAAAATGAAATGCCTTTTGTAACCGATGAGTTTCCGTTCGAAACCCCGATACTTCGAAAGAGATTGTCCGTTTTGTACACGAAGTGCATCCACCTTTTGCCATAACCCTCTCAACTTTTTACCACATGCTATGTCGGTGAAATGTTGATACCATGCAAACGTTCAACCTTTTCAGAGTTCATTTGTAGTGCTTTTCAATTTTAGGGTCATAATTAGCTCAAAAAATCATTAAATGCATGAAAAATACCAAATGAAGCCAGAAAGGGTTGAAAATTGATGATGTGGCTTTGAATGGTGCATTTTGAACACACGAAAAGCCCGGAGTTCAAATAAGTTAAAGAAAATGAAATGCCTTTTGTAACCGATGAGTTTTCGTCCGAAACCCCGATACTTCGAAAGAGACTGTCCGTTTTCTACACCAAATGCATCCAGCTTTTGCCGTAACCATCTCAACTTTTTTGCACATGCTATGTGGGTGAAATGTTGATACCATGCCAATTTTCAACCTTTTCGGAGTCCATTTGCACTGCTTTTCAATTTGAGGGTCATAATTAGCTCAAAAAATCATTAAATGCATGAAAAATACGAAATGAAGTCACAAAGGGTTGAAACTTGATGATGTGGCTTTGAATGGAGCATTTCGAACACACGAAAAGCCTGGAGTTTAAATAAGTAAAAGTAAAATGAAATGCCTTTTCTAACTGACGAGTTTCCGATCGAAACCCCGATACTTCGAAAGAGATTGTCCGTTTTGTACACGAAGTGCATCCAGCTTTTGTCATAACCCTCTCAACTTTTTACCACATGCTATGTTGGTCAAATTTTGATACCATGCCAACTTTCAACCTTTTTAGAGTCCATTTGCACTGCTTTTCAATTTTAGGGTCATAATTAGCTCAAAAAAATCATTAAATGCACGAAAAATACCAAATGAAGTCAGAAAGGGTTGAAAATTGATGATGTGGCTTTCAATGGTGCATTTCGATCACACAAAAAGCCTGGACTTTAAATAAGTAAAAGAAAATGAAATGCCTTTTGTAACCGATGAGTTTCCGTTCGAAACCCCGATACTTCGAAAGAGATTGTCCGTTTTGTACACGAAGTGCATCCACCTTTTGCCATAACCCTCTCAACTTTTTACCACATGCTATGTCGGTGAAATGTTGATACCATGCAAACGTTCAACCTTTTCAGAGTTCATTTGTAGTGCTTTTCAATTTCAGGGTCATAATTAGCTCAAAAAAATCATTAAATGCATGAAAAATACCCAATGAAGTCAGAAAGGGTTGAAAATTGATGAGGTGGCTTTGAATGGTGCATTTCGAACACACGAACAGCTTGGAGTTTAAATAAGTAAAAGTAAAATGAAATGGCTTTTGTAACCGATGAGTTTCCGTTCGAAACCCCGATACTTCGAAAGAGATTGTCCGTTTTGTACACGCAGTGCATCCAACTTTTGCCGTAACTCTGTCAACTTTTTCGCACATGCTACGTCGGTGAAATGTTGATACCATTCCAACTTTCAACCTTTTCAGAGTTCATTTGTAGTGCTTTTCAATTTCAGGGTCATAATTAGCTCAAAAAAAAATCATCAAATGCATGAAAAATACCAAATGAAGTCAGAAAGGGTTGACAATTGATGATGTGGCTTTGTATGGTGCATTTTGAACACATGAAAAGCGTGGAGTTCGAATAAGTGAAATAAAATGAAATGCCTTTTGTAACCGATGAGTTTTCGTGCGAAACCCCGATACTTCAGAAGAGACTGTCCGTTTTGTACACGAAGTGCATCCAGCTTTTGCCATAACCCTCTCAACTATTTTGCACATGCTATGTGGGTGAAATATTGATACCATGCCAATTTTCAACCTTTTCAGAGTCCATTTGCACTGCTTTTCAATTTTAGGGTCATAATTAGCTCAAAAAATCATTAAATGCACGAAAAATACCAAATGAAGTCAGAAAGGGTTAAAAATTGATGATGTTGCTTTGAATAGTGCATTTCGATCACATAAAAAGCCTGGACTTTAAATAAGTAAAAGAAAATGAAATGCCTTTTGTAACCGATGAGTTTCCGTTCGAAACCCCGATACTTCGAAAGAGATTGTCCGTTTTGTACACGCAGTGCATCCAACTTTTGCCGTAACTCTCTCAACTTTTTCGCACATGCTACGTCGGTGAAATGTTGATACCATTCCAACTTTAAACCTTTTCAGAGTTCATTTGTAGTGCTTTCCAATTTCAGGGTCATAATTAGCTCAAAAAAAATTATTAAATGCATGAAAAATACCAAATGAAGTCAGAAAGGGTTGACAATTGATGATGTGGCTTTGTATGGTGCATTTTGAACACATGAAAAGCGTGGAGTTCGAATAAGTTAAATAAAATGAAATGCCTTTTGTAACCGATGAGTTTTTGTGCGAAACCCCGATACTTCAGAAGAGACTGTCCGTTTTGTACACGAACTGCATCCAGCTTTTGCCGTAACCCTCTCAACTTTTTTTCACAAGCTATGTGGGTGAAATATTGATACCATGCCAATTTTCAACCTTTTCAGAGTCCATTTGCACTGCTTTTCAATTTTAGGGTCATAATTAGCTCAAAAAATCATTAAATGCACGAAAAATACCAAATGAAGTCAGAAAGGGTTAAAAATTGATGATGTGGCTTTGAATAGTGCATTTCGATCACATAAAAAGCCTGGACTTTAAATAAGTAAAAGAAAATGAAATGCCTTTTGTAACCGATGAGTTTCCGTTCGAAACCCCGATACTTCGAAAGAGATTGTCCGTTTTGTACACGCAGTGCATCCAACTTTTGCCGTAACTCTCTCAACTTTTTAGCACATGCTACGTCGGTGAAATGTTGATACCATTCCAACTTTCAACCTTTTCAGAGTTCATTTGTAGTGCTTTTCAATTTCAGGGTCATAATTAGCTCAAAAAAAATCATCAAATGCATGAAAAATACCAAATGAAGTCAGAAAGGGTTGACAATTGATGATGTGGCTTTGTATGGTGCCTTTTGAACACATGAAAAGCGTGGAGTTCGAATAAGTTAAATAAAATGAAATGCCTTTTGTAACCGATGAGTTTTCGTGCGAAACCCCGATACTTCAGAAGAGACTGTCCGTTTTGTACACGAAGTGCATCCAGCTTTTGCCGTAACCCTCTCAACTTTTTTGCACATGCTATGTGGGTGAAATATTGATACCATGCCAATTTTCAACCTTTTCAGAGTCCATTTGCATTGCTTTTCAATTTTAGGGTCATAATTAGCTCAAAAAATCATTAAATGCACGAAAAATACCAAATGAAGTCAGAAAGGGTTAAAAATTGATGATGTGGCTTTGAATAGTGCATTTCGATCACATTAAAAGCCTGGACTTTCAATAAGTAAAAGAAAATGAAATGCCTTTTGTAACCGATGAGTTTCCGTTCGAAACCCCGATACTTCGAAAGAGATTGTCCGTTTTGTACACGCAGTGCATCCAACTTTTGCCGTAACTCTCTCAACTTTTTAGCACATGCTACGTCGGTGAAATGTTGATACCATTCCAACTTTAAACCTTTTCAGAGTTCATTTGTAGTGCTTTTCAATTTCAGGGTCATAATTAGCTCAAAATTTTTTATTAAATGCATGAAAAATACCAAATGAAGTCAGAAAGGGTTGACAATTGATGACGTGGCTTTGTATGGTGCATTTTGAACACATGAAAAGCGTGGAGTTCGAATAAGTTAAATAAAATGAAATGCCTTGTGTAACCGATGAGTTTTCGTGCGAAACCCCGATACTTCAGAAGAGACTGTCCGTTTTGTACACGAAGTGCATCCAGCTTTTGTCGTAACCCTCTCAACTTTTTTGCACATGCTATGTGGGTGAAATATTGATACCATGCCAATTTTCAACCTTTTCAGAGTCCATTTGCACTGCTTTTCAATTTTAGGGTCATAATTAGCTCAAAAAATCATTAAATGCACGAAAAATACCAAATGAAGTCAGAAAGGGTTAAAAATTGATGATGTGGCTTTGAATAGTGCATTTCGATCACATAAAAAGCCTGGACTTTAAATAAGTAAAAGAAAATGAAATGCCTTTTGTAACCGATGAGTTTTCGTCCGAAATCCTGATACTTCGAAAGAGACTGTCCGTTTTGTACACGAAGTGCATCCAGCTTTTGCCGTAACGCTCTCAACTTTTTAGCACATGCTATGTGGGTGAAATGTTGATACCATGCCAACTTTCAACCTTTTCAGAGTTAATTTGTAGTGCTTTTCAATTTTAGGGTCATAATTAGCTCAAAAAAATCATTAAATGCATGAAAAATACCAAATGAAGCCAGAAAGGGTTGAAAATTGATGATGTGGCTTTGAATGGTGCATTTTGAACACACGAAAAGCCCGGAGTTCAAATAAGTTAAAGAAAATGAAATGCCTTTTGTAACCGATGAGTTTTCGTCCGAAACCCCGATACTTCGAAAGAGACTGTCCGTTTTCTACACCAAATGCATCCAGCTTTTGCCGTAACCCTCTCAACTTTTTTGCACATGCTATGTGGGTGAAATGTTGATACCATGCCAATTTTCAACCTTTTCGGAGTCCATTTGCACTGCTTTTCAATTTGAGGGTCATAATTAGCTCAAAAAATCATTAAATGCATGAAAAATACCAAATGAAGTCACAAAGGGTTGAAACTTGATGATGTGGCTTTGAATGGTGCATTTCGAACACACGAAAAGCCTGGAGTTTAAATAAGTAAAAGTAAAATGAAATGCCTTTTCTAACTGACGAGTTTCCGATCGAAACCCCGATACTTCGAAAGAGATTGTCCGTTTTGTACACGAAGTGCATCCAGCTTTTGTCGTAACCCTCTCAAATTTTTACCACATCCTATGTTGGTGAAATTTTGATACCATGCCAACTTTCAACCTTTTCAGAGTTCATTTGTAGTGCTTTTCAATTTCAGGGTCATAATTAGCTCAAAAAAATAATTAAATGCATGAAAAATACCAAATGAAGTCAGAAAGGGTTGAAAATTCATGATGTGGCTTTGAATGGTGCATTCTCAACACATGAAAAGCGTGGAGTTCAAATAAGTTAAATAAAATGAAATGCCTTTTGTAACCGATGAGTTTTCGTGCGAAACCCCGATACTTCAGAAGAGACTGTCCGTTTTGTACACGAACTGCATCCAGCTTTTGCCGTAACCCTCTCAACTTTTTAGAACATGTTATATGGGTGAAATGTTGATACCATGCCAACTTTCAACCTTTTCAGAGTTCATTTGTAGTGCTTTTCAATTTCAGGGTCATAATTAGCTCAAAAAAATCATTAAATGCATGAAAAATACCAGATGAAGTCAGAAAGGGTTGAAAATTGATGACGTGGCTTTCAATGGTGCATTTTGAACACACGAAAAGCCTAGAGTTTAAATAAGTAAAAGAAAATGAAATGTCTTTTGTAACCGATGAGTTTCCATCCAAAACCCCGATACTTCGAAAGAGATTGTCTGTTTTCTATGCAAAGTGCATCTAGCTTTTGCCGTAACCCTCTCGTCCTTTTAGCACTTGCTAAATGGGTGAAATTTTAATACCATGCCAACTTTCAACCTTTTCAGAGTTCATTTGTAGTGCTTTTCAATTTTAGGGGCATAATTAGCTCAAAAAAATCATTAAATGCATGAAAAATACCATATTAAGTCAGAAAGGGTTGAAAATTGATGATGTGGCTTTCAATGGTGCATTTTGAACACACCAAAAGCCTGGAGTTCAAATAAGTAAAAGAAAATGAAATGCCTTTTGTAACCGATGAGTTTCCGTCCGAAACCCCGATACTTGGAAAGAGACTGTCCGTTTTGTACACGAAGTGATCCAGCTTTTGCCGTAACCCTCTCAACTTTTTAGCACATGCTATGTGGGTGAAATGTTGACACCATGCCAACTTTCAACCTTTTCAGAGTTCATTTGTAGTGCTTTTCAATTTTAGGGTCATAATTAGCTCAAAAAATCATTAAATGCATGAAAATACCAAATGAAGCCAGAAAGGGTTGAAAATTGATGATGTGGCTTTGAATGGTGCATTTTGAACACACGAAAAGCCCGGAGTTCAAATAAGTTAAACAAAATGAAATGCCTTTTGTAACCGATGAGTTTTTGTCCGAAACCCCGATACTTCGAAAGAGACTGTCTGTTTCCTACACCAAATGCATCCAGCTTTTGCCGTAACCTTCTCAACTTTTTTGCACATGCTATGTGGGTGAAATGTTGATACCATGCCAATTTTCAACCTTTTCAGAGTCCATTTGAACTGCTTTTCAATTTTAGGGTTAAAATTAGCTCAAAAAATCATTAAATGCATGAAAAATACCAAATGAAGTCACAAAGGGTTGAAAATTGATGAGGTGGCTTTGAATGGTGCAATTCGAACACACGAACAGCTTGGAGTTTAAATAAGTAAAAGTAAAATGAAATGGCTTTTGTAACCGATGAGTTTCCGTTCGAAACCCCGATACTTCGAAAGAGATTGTCCGTTTTGTACACGCAGTGCATCCAACTTTTGCCGTAACTCTGTCAACTTTTTCGCACATGCTACATCGGTGAAATGTTGATACCATTCCAACTTTCAACCTTTTCAGAGTTCATTTGTAGTGCTTTTCAATTTCAGGGTCATAATTAGCTCAAAAAAAATCATCAAATGCATGAAAAATACCAAATGAAGTCAGAAAGGGTTGACAATTGATGATGTGGCTTTGTATGGTGCATTTTGAACACATGAAAAGCGTGGAGTTCGAATAAGTTAAATAAAATGAAATGCCTTTTGTAACCGATGAGTTTTTGTGCGAAACCCCGATACTTCAGAAGAGACTGTCCGTTTTGTACACGAAGTGCATCCAGCTTTTGCCGTAACCCTCTCAACTTTTTTTCACAAGCTATGTGGGTGAAATATTGATACCATGCCAATTTTCAACCTTTTCAGAGTCCATTTGCACTGCTTTTCAATTTTAGGGTCATAATTAGCTCAAAAAATCATTAAATGCACGAAAAATACCAAATGAAGTCAGAAAGGGTTAAAAATTGATGATGTGGCTTTGAATAGTGCATTTCGATCACATAAAAAGCCTGGACTTTAAATAAGTAAAAGAAAATGAAATGCCTTTTGTAACCGATGAGTTTCCGTTCGAAACCCCGATACTTCGAAAGAGATTGTCCGTTTTGTACACGCAGTGCATCCAACTTTTGCCGTAACTCTCTCAACTTTTTCGCACATGTTACGTCGGTGAAATGTTGATACCATTCCAACTTTAAACCTTTTCAGAGTTCATTTGTAGTGCTTTCCAATTTCAGGGTCATAATTAGCTCAAAAAAAATTATTAAATGCATGAAAAATACCAAATGAAGTCAGAAAGGGTTGACAATTGATGATGTGGCTTTGTATGGTGCATTTTGAACACATGAAAAGCGTGGAGTTCGAATAAGTTAAATAAAATGAAATGCCTTGTGTAACCGATGAGTTTTCGTGCGAAACCCCGATACTTCAGAAGAGACTGTCCGTTTTGTACACGAAGTGCATCCAGCTTTTGCCGTAACCCTCTCAACTTTTTTGCACATTCTATGTGGGTGAAATATTGATACCATGCCAATTTTCAACCTTTTCAGAGTCCATTTGCACTGCTTTTCAATTTTAGGGTCATAATTAGCTCAAAAAATCATTAAATGCACGAAAAATACCAAATGAAGTCAGAAAGGGTTAAAAATTGATGATGTGGCTTTGAATAGTGCATTTCGATCACATAAAAAGCCTGGACTTTAAATAAGTAAAAGAAAATGAAATGCCTTTTGTAACCGATGAGTTTCCGTTCGAAACCCCGATACTTCGAAAGAGATTGTCCGTTTTGTACACGCAGTGCATCCAACTTTTGCCGTAACTCTCTCAACTTTTTCGCACATGCTACGTCGGTGAAATGTTGATACCATTCCAACTTTAAACCTTTTCAGGGTTCATTTGTAGTGCTTTTCAATTTCAGGGTCATAATTAGCTCAAAAAAATTTATTAAATGCATGAAAAATACCAAATGAAGTCAGAAAGGGTTGACAATTGATGATGTGGCTTTGTATGGTGCATTTTGAACACATGAAAAGCGTGGAGTTCGAATAAGTTAAATAAAATGAAATGCCTTGTGTAACCGATGAGTTTTCGTGCGAAACCCCGATACTTCAGAAGAGACTGTCCGTTTTGTACACGAAGTGCATCCAGCTTTTGCCGTAACCCTCTCAACTTTTTTGCACATGCTATGTGGGTGAAATATTGATACCATGCCAATTTTCAACCTTTTCAGAGTCCATTTGCACTGCTTTTCAATTTTAGGGTCATAATTAGCTCAAAAAATCATTAAATGCACGAAAAATACCAAATGAAGTCAGAAAGGGTTAAAAATTGATGATGTGGCTTTGAATAGTGCATTTCGATCACATAAAAAGCCTGGACTTTAAATAAGTAAAAGAAAATGAAATGCCTTTTGTAACCGATGAGTTTCCGTTCGAAACCCCGATACTTCGAAAGAGATTGTCCGTTTTGTACACGCAGTGCATCCAACTTTTGCCGTAACTCTCTCAACTTTTTCGCACATGCTACGTCGGTGAAATGTTGATACCATTCCAACTTTAAACCTTTTCAGAGTTCATTTGTAGTGCTTTTCAATTTCAGGGTCATAATTAGTTCAAAAAAATTTATTAAATGCATGAAAAATACCAAATGAAGTCAGAAAGGGTTGACAATTGATGATGTGGCTTTGTATGGTGCATTTTGAACACATGAAAAGCGTGGAGTTCGAATAAGTTAAATAAAATGAAATGCCTTGTGTAACCGACGAGTTTTCGTGCGAAACCCCGATACTTCAGAAGAGACTGTCCGTTTTGTACACGAAGTGCATCCAGCTTTTGCCGTAACCCTCTCAACTTTTTTGCACATGCTATGTGGGTGAAATATTGATACCATGCCAATTTTCAACCTTTTCAGAGTCCATTTGCACTGCTTTTCAATTTTAGGGTCATAATTAGCTCAAAAAATCATTAAATGCACGAAAAATACCAAATGAAGTCAGAAAGGGTTAAAAATTGATGATGTGGCTTTGAATAGTGCATTTCGATCACATAAAAAGCCTGGACTTTAAATAAGTAAAAGAAAATGAAATGCCTTTTGTAACCGATGAGTTTCCGTTCGAAACCCCGATACTTCGAAAGAGATTGTCCGTTTTGTACACGAAGTGCATCCAGCTTTTGCCATAACCCTCTCAACTTTTTACCACATGCTATGTTGGTGAAATGTTGATACCATGCAAACGTTCAACCTTTTCAGAGTTCATTTGTAGTGCTTTTCAATTTCAGGGTCATAATTAGCTCAAAAAAATCATTAAATGCATGAAAAATACCAAATGAAGTCAGCAAAGGTTGAAAATTGATGATGTGGCTTTGGATGGTGCATTTTGAACACATGAAAAGCGTGGAAATCAAATAAGATAAATAAAATGAAATGCCTTTTGTAACCGATGAGTTTTCGTGCGAAACCCCGATACTTCAGAAGAGACTGTCCGTTTTGTACACGAAGTGCATCCAGCTTTTGCCGTAACCCTCTCAACTTTTTAGCACATGCTATGTGGGTGAAATGTTAATACCGTGCCAACTTTCAACCTTTTCAGAGTTCATTTGCACTTCTTTTCAATTTGAGGGTCATAATTAGCTCAAAAAATCATTAAATGCATGAAAAATACCAAATGAAGTCACAAAGGTTTGAAAATTGATGATGTGGCTTTTAATGGTGCATTTCGAACACACGAAAAGCTTGGAGTTTAAATAAGTAAAAGTAAAATGAAATGCCTTTTCTAACTGATGAGTTTCCGATCGAAACCCCGATACTTTGAAAGAGATTGTCCGTTTTGTACACGAAGTGCATCCAGCTTTTGTCGTAACACTCTCAACTTTTTACCACATGCTATGTCGGTGAAATTTTGATACCATGCCAACTTTGAACCTTTTCAGAGTTCATTTGTAGTGCTTTTCAATTTTAGGGTCATAATTAGCTCAAAACATCATTAAATGCATGAAAATACCAAATGAAGCCAGAAAGGGTTGAAAATTGATGATGTGGCTTTGAATGGTGCATTTTGAACACACGAAAAGCCCGGAGTTCAAATAAGTTAAAGAAAAAGAAATGCCTTTTGTAACCGATGAGTTTTCGTCCGAAACCCCGATACTTCGAAAGAGAATGTCCGTTTCCTACACCAAATGCATCCAGCTTTTGCCGTAACCTTCTCAACTTTTTTGCACATGCTATGTGGGTGAAATGTTGATACCATGCCAATTTTCAACCTTTTCAGAGTCCATTTGTAGTGCTTTTCAATTTCAGGGTTAAAATTAGCTCAAAAAATCATTAAATGCATGAAAAATACCAAATGAAGTCAGAAACGATTGCAAATTGATGACGTGGCTTTGAATGGTGCATTTCGAACACACGAACAGCCTGGAGTTTAAATAAGTAAAAGTAAAATGAAATGGCTTTTGTAACCGATGAGTTTCCGTTCGAAACCCCGATACTTCGAAAGAGATTGTCCGTTTTCTACGCGAAGTGCATCCAGCTTTTGCCGTAACCCTCTCGACCTTTCACCACATGCTATGTGGGTGAAATGTTAATACCATGCCAACTTTCAACCCTTTCAGAGTACATTTGTAGTGCTTTTCAATTTTAGGGGCATAATTAGCTCAAAAAAATCATTAAATGCATGAAAAATACCAAATGAAGTCAGAAAGGGTTGAAAATTTATGATGTGACTTTGAATGGTGCATTTTGAACACACCAAAAGCCTGGAGTTCAAATAAGTAAAAGAAAATGAAATACCTTTTGTAACCGATGAGTTTCCGTCCGAAACCCCGATACTTCGGAAGAGATTATCCGTTTTCTACGCGAAGTGCATCGAGCTTTTGCCGTAACCCTCTTGGCCTTTTAGCACATGCTATGTGGGTGAAATTTTAATACCATGCCAACTTTCAACCTTTTCAGAGTTCATTTGTAGTGCTTTTCAATTTTAGGGTCATAATTAGCTCAAAAATCCATTAAATGCATGAAAAATACCAAATGAAGTCAGAAAGGGTTGAAAATTTATGATGTGGCTTTGAATGGTGCATTTTTCAACACACGAAAAGCCTCGAGTTTAAATAAGTTCTAGAAAATGAAATTCCTTTTCTAGCCGATGAGTTTCCTTCCGAAACCCCGATACTTCGAAGGAGACTGTCCGTTTTCTACACCAAACGCATCCAGCTTTTGCCGTGACCCTCTCAACTTTTTTGCACATGCTATGTGGGTGAAATGTTGATACCATGCCAATTTTCAACCTTTTCAGAGTCCATTTGCATTGCTTTTCAACTTTAGGGTCATAATTAGCTCAAAAAATCATTAAATGCATGAAAAATACCAAATGAAGTCAGAAAGGGTTGAAAATTGATGATGTGGCTTTGAATGGTGCATTTTCAACACATGAAAAGCGTGGAGGTCAAATAACTTAAATAAAATGAAATACCTTTTGTAACCGATGAGTTTTCGTGCGAAACCCGGATACTTCAGAAGAGACTGTCCGTTTTGTACACGAAGTGCATCCAGCTTTTGCCGTAACCCACTCAACTTTTTAGAACATGTTATGTGGGTGAAATGCTGATACCATGCCAAGTTTCAACCTTTTCAGAGTTCATTTGTAGTGCTTTTCAATTTCAGGGTCATAATTAGCTCAAAAAAATCATTAAATGCATAAAAAATACCAAATGAAGTCAGAAAGGGTTGAAAATTGATGACGTGGCTTTCAATGGTGCATTTTGAACACACGAAAAGCCTAGAGTTTAAATAATTAAAAGAAAATGAAATGTCTTTTGTAACCGATGAGTTTCCGTCTGAAACCCCGATATTCGAAAGAGATTGTCCGTTTTCTACGCGAAGTGCATCTAGATTTTGCCGTAACCCTCTCGGCCTTTTAGCACATGCTATGTGGGTGAAATTTTAATACCATGCCAACTTTCAACCTTTTCAGAGTTTATTTGTAGTGCTTTTCCATTTTAGGGGCATAATTAGCTCAAAAAAATCATTAAATGCATGAAAAATAACAAATTAAGTCACAAAGGGTTGAAAATTGATGACGTGGATTTTAATGGTGCATTTTGAACACACCAAAAGCCTGGAGTTCAAATATGTAAAATAAAATGAAATGCCTTTTGTAACCGATGAGTTTCCATCCGAAACCCCGATACTTGGAAAGAGATTGTCCGTTTTCTACGCGAACTGCATCCAGCTTTTGCCGTAACCCTCTCGGCCTTTTAGCGCATGCTATGTGGGTGAAATGTTAATACCATGCCAACTTTCAACCTTTTCAGAGTTCATTTGTAGTGCTTTTAAATTTTAGGGGCATAATTAGCTCAAAAAAATCATTAAATGCATGAAAAATACCAAATGAAGTCGAAAGGGTTGAAAATTGATGATGTGACTTTGAATGGTGCATTTTGAACACACCAAAAGCCTGGAGTTCATGTAAGTAAAAGAAAATGAAATGCCTTTTGTAACCGATGAGTTTCCGTCCGAAACCCCAATACTTGGAAAGAGATTGTCCGTTTTCTACGCGAAGTGCATCCAGCTTTTGCCGTAACCCTCTCGGCCTTTTAGCGCATGCTATGTGGGTGAAATGTTAATACCATGCCAACTTTCAACCTTTTTAGAGTTCATTTGTAGTGCTTTTAAATTTTAGGGGCATAATTAGCTCAAAAAAATCATTAAATGCATGAAAAATACCAAATGAAGTCAGAAAGGGTTGAAAATTTATGATGTGGCTTTGAATGGTGCATTTTCAACACATGGAAAGCTTGGAGTTTAAATAAGTTCTTGAAAATGAAATGCCTTTTCTACCCGAAGAGTTTCAGTTCGAAACCCCGATAATTCGAAAGAGACTGTCCGTTTTGTACACGAAGTGCATCCAGCTATTTCCGTAACCCTCTCAAATTTTTAGCACATGCTATGTGGGTGAAATGTTGATACCATGCTAACTTTCAACCTTTTCAGAGTTCATTTGTAGTGCTTTTCAATTTTAGGTTCATAATTAGCTCAAAAAATAATTAAATGCATGAAAATACCAAATGAAGCCAGAAAGGGTTGAAAATTGATGATGTGGCTTCGAATGGTGCATTTTGAACACACGAAAAGCCTGGAGTTCAAATAAGTTAAAGAAAACGAAATGCCTTTTGTAGCCGATGAGTTTTCGTGTGAAACCCCGATACTTCGAAAGAGACTTTCCGTTTTCTACACGAAATGCATCCAGCTTTTGCCGTAACCCAATCAACTTTTTTGCACATGCTATGTGGGTGAAATGTTGATACCATGACAATTTTCAACCATTTCAGAGTCCATTTGCACTGCTTTTCAATTTTAGGGTCATAATTAGCTCAAAAAATCATTAAATGCATGAAAAATACCAAATGAAGTCACAAAGGGTTGAAACTTGATGATGTGGCTTTGTATGGTGCATTTATAACACACGAAAAGCCTGGAGGTTAAATAACTAAAAGAAAATGAAATGCCTTTTGTAACCGATGAGTTTCCGTTCGAAACCTCGATACTTCGAAAGAGATTGTCCGTTTTGTACACGAAGTGCATCCAGCTTTTGCCGTAACCCTCTCAACTTTTTAGCACATGCTATGTGGGTGAAATGTTGATACCATCCCAACTTTCAACCTTTTCAGAGTTCATTTGTAGTGCTTTTCAATTTCAGGGTCATAATTAGCTCAAAAAAATCATTAAATGCATGAAAAATACCAAATGAAGTCAAAAAGGGTTGAAAATTGATGATGCAGCTTTGAATGGTGCATTTTGAACACACAAAAAGCCTGGAGTTCAAATAAGTTAAAGAAAATGAAATGCCTTTTGTAACCGATGAGTTTTCGTCCGAAACCTCGATACTTCGAAAGAAACTGTCCGTTTTGTACACGAAGTGCATCCAGCTTTTGCCGTAACCCTCTCAACTTTTTAGCACATACTATGTGGGTGAAATGTTGATACCATGCCAACTTTCAACCTTTTCAGAATTCTTTTGTAGTGCTTTTCAATTTCAGGGTCATAATTAGCTCAAAAAAATCATTAAATGCATGAAAAATACCAAATGAAGTCAGAAAGGATTGAAAATTGATGACGTGGACTTCAATGGTGCATTTTGAACACACGAAAAGCCTAGAGTTTGAATAAGTAAAAGAAAATGAAATGTCTTTTGTAACTGATGAGTTTCCGTCCGAAACCCCAATATTTCGAAAGAGATTGTCCGTTTTCTACGCGAAGTGCATCCAGCTTTTGCCGTAACCCTCTCGACCTTTCACCACATGCTATGTGGGTGAAATGTTAATACCATGCCAACTTTCAACCTTTTCAGAGTACATTTGTAGTGCTTTTCAATTTCAGGGGCATAATTAGCTCAAAAAAAATCATTAAATGCATGAAAAATACCAAATGAAGTCAGAAAGGGTTGAAAATTTATGATGTGACTTTGAATGGTGCATTTTGAACACGCCAACAGCCTGGAGTTCAAATAAGTAAAAGAAAATGAAATGCCTTTTGTAACCGATGAGTTTCCGTCCGAAACCCCGATACTTCGGAAGAGATTGTCCGTTTTCTACGCGAAGTGCATCTAGCTTTTGCCGTAACCCTCTTGGCCTTTTAGCACATGCTATGTGGGTGAAATGTTGATACCATGCCAACTTTCAACCTTTTCAGAGTTCATTTGTAGTGCTTTTCAATTTTAGGGTCATAATTAGCTCAAAAAAAATCATTAAATGCATGAAAAATACCAAATGAAGCCAGAAAGGGTTGAAAATTGATGATGTGGCTTTGAATGGTGCATTTTGAACACACGAAAAGCCCGGAGTTCATATAAGCTAAAGAAAATAAAATGCCTTTTGTAACCGATGAGTTTTCGTCTGAAACCCCGATACTTCGAAAGAGACTGTCCGTTTTCTACACGAAATGCATCCAGCTTTTGCCGTAACCCTCTCAAATTTTTTGCACATGCTATGTGGGTCAAATGTTGATACCATGCCAATTTTCAACCTTTTCAGAGTCCATTTGCACTGCTTTTCAATTTTAGGGTTATAATTAGCTCAAAAAATCATTAAATGCATGAAAAATACCAAATGAAGTCACAAAGGGTTGAAAATTGATGAAGTGGCTTTGAATGGTCCATTTCGAACACACAAACAACCTGGAGTTTAAATAAGTAAAAGTAAAATCAAATGCCTTTTGTAACCGATGAGTTTCCGTTTGAAACCCCGATACTTCGAAAGAGATTGTCCGTTTTGTACACGAAGTGCATGCAGCTTTTGCCGTAAACCTCTCAACTTTTTACCACATGCTACGTCGGTGAAATGTTGCTACCATGCCAACTTTCAACCTTTTCAGAGTTCATTTGTAGTGATTTTCAATTTCAGGGTCATAATTAGCTCAAAAAAAATCATTAAATGCATGAAAAATACCAAAAGAAGTCAGAAAGGGTTGAAAATTGATGATGTGGCTTTGAATGGTGCATTTTGAACACATGAAAAGCGTGGAGTTCAAATAAGTTAAATAAAATGAAATGCCTTTTGTAACCGATGAGTTTTCGTGCGAAACCCCGATACTTAAGAAGAGACTGTCCGTTTTGTACACGAAGTGCATCTAGCTTTTGCCCTAACCCTCTCAACTTTATTTCACATGCTATGTGGGTGAAATGTTGATACCATGACAACTTTCAACTGTTTCAAAGTTCATTTGTAGTGCTTTTCAATTTCAGGGTCATAATTAGCTCACAAAAAATCATTAAATGCATGAAAAATACCAAATGAAGTCAGAAAGGGTTGAAAATTGTTGATGTGGCTTTGAATGGTGCATTTTGAACACATGAAAAGCGTGGAGTTCAAATAAGTTAAATAAAATCAAATGCCTTTTGTAACCGATGAGTTTTCGTGCGAAACCCCGATACTTCAGAAGAGACTGTCCGTTTTGTACACGAAGTGCATCCAGCTTTTGCCGTAACCCTCTCAACTTTTTTGCACATGTTATGTGGGTGAAATATTGATACCATGCCAATTTTCAAGCTTTTCAGAGTCCATTTGCACTGTTTTTCAATTTTAGGGTCATAATTCGCTCAAAAAATCATTAAACGCACGAAAAATACCAAATGAAGTCAGAATGGGTTGAAAATTCATGATGTGGCTTTGAATAGTGCATTTCGAACACACTAAAATCCTGGAGTTTAAATTAGTAAAAGAAAATGAAATGCCTTTTGTAACCGATGAGTTTCCGTTCGAAACCCCGATACTTCGAAAGAGATTGTCCGTTTTGTACACGAAGTGCATCCAGCTTTTGCCGTAACCCTCTCAACTTTTTTGCAGATGCTATGTGGGTGAAATGTTGATACCATGCAAACTTTCAAACTGTTTAGAGTTCATTTGTAGTGCTTTTCAATTTCAGGGTCATAATTAGCTCAAAAAAAATCATTAAATGCATGAAAAATACCAAATGAAGTCAGAAAGGGTTGAAAATTGATGATGTGGCTTTGAATGGTGCATTTTGAACACGTGAAAAGCGTGGAGTTCAAATAAGTTAAATAAATGAAATGCCTTTTCTAACCGATGTGTTTTGGTGCGAAACCCCGATACTTTAGAAGAGACTGTCCGTTCTGTACACGAAGTGCATCCAGCTTTTGCCGTAACCCTCTCAACTTTTTTGCACATGCTATGTGGGTCAAATGTTGATACCATGCCAACTTTCAACCTTTTCAGAGTCCATTTGCACTGCTTTTCAACTGTAGGGTCATAATTAGCTCAAAAAATCATTAAGAGCACGAAAAATACAAAACGAAGTCAGAAAGGGTTGAAAATTGATGATGTGGCTTTGAATAGTGCATTTCGAACACACAAAAAGCCTGGAGTTTAAATAAGTTCTAGAAAATGAAATGCCTTTTCTAACCGATGAGTTTACGTCCGAAATCCCGATACTTCGAAAGAGACAGTCCGTTTTGTACACGAAGTGCATCCAGCTTTTGCCATAACCCTCTCAACTTTTTAGCACATGCTATGTGGGTGAAATGTTGATACCATGCCAACTTTCAACCTTTTCAGAGTTCATTTGTAGTGCTTCTCAATTTTAGGGTCATAATTAGCTCAAAAAAAATCATGAAATGCATGAAAAATACCAAATGAAGTCAGAAAGGGTTGAAAATTGATGATGTGGCTTTGAATGGTGCATTTTAAACACACGAAAATCCCGGAGTTCAAATAAGTTAAAGAAAATAAAATGCCTTTTGTAACCGATGAGTTTTCGTCCGAAACCCCGATACTTCGAAAGAGACTCTCCGTTTTCTACACGAAATGCATCCAGCTTTTGCCGTAACCCAAATAACTTTTTTGCACATGCTATGTGGGTGAAATGTTGATACCATGCCAATTTTCAACCTTTTCAGAGTCCATTTGCACTGCTTTTCAATTTTAGGGTCATAATTAGCTCAAAAAATCATTAAATGCATGAAAAATACCAAAAGAAGTCACAAAGGGTTGAAACTTGATGATGTGGCTTTGTATGGTGCATTTATAATACACGAAAAGCCTAGAGTTTAAATAACTAAAAGAAATGAAATGCCTTTTGTAACCGATGAGTTTCCGTTCGAAACCCCGATACTTCGAAAGAGATTGTCCGTTTTGTACACGAAGTGCATCCAGCTTTTTTCGTAACCCTCTCAACTTTTTACCACGTGCTATGTCGGTGAAATGTTGATACCATGCCAACTTTCAACCTTTTCAGAGTTAAATTGTAGTGCTTTTCAATTTCAGGGTCATAATTAGCTCAAAAAAATCATTAAATGCATGAAAAATACAAATTGAAGTCAAAAAGGGTTGAAAATTGATGATGCAGCTTTGAATGGTGCATTTTGAACGCACAAAAAGCCTGTAGTTCAAATAAGTTAAAGAAAATGAAATGCCTTTTGTAACCGATGAGTTTCCGTCCGAAACCCCGATACTTGGAAAGAGACTGTCCGTTTTGTACACGAAGTGCATCCAGCTTTTGCCGTAACCCTCTCAACTTTTTAGCACATGCTACGTGGGTGAAATGTTGATACCATGCCAACTTTCAACCTTTTCAGAGTTCATTTGTAGTGCTTTTCAATTTTAGGGTCATAATTAGCTCCAAAAAAATCATTAAATGAATGAAAAATACCAAATGAAGTCAGAAAGGGTTGAAAATTTATGATGTGACTTTGAATGGTGCATTTTGAACACAGCAAAAGCCTGGAGTTCAAATAATTAAAAGAAAATGAAATGCCTTTTGTAACCAATGAGTTTCCGTCCGAATCCCCGATACTTCGAAAGAGACTGTCCGTTTTGTACACGAAGTGCATCCAGCTTTTGCCGTAACCCTCTCAACTTTCTAGAACATGTTATGTGGGTGAAATGTTGATACCATGCCAACTTTCAACCGTTTCAGAGTTCATTTGTAGTGCTTTTCAATTTCAGGGTCATAATTAGCTCAAAAAAATCATTAAATGCATGAAAAATACCAAATGAAGTCAGAAAGGGTTGAAAATTGATGACGTGGCTTTCAATGGTGCAGTTTGAACACACGAAAAGCCTACAGTTTAAATAAGTAAAAGAAAATGAAATGTCTTTTGTAATCGATGAGTTTCCATCCGAAACCCCGATACTTCGAAAGAGGTTGTCCGTTTTCTACGCGAAGTGCATCTAGCTTTTACCATAACCCTCTCGGCCTTTTAGCACATGCTATGTGGGTAAAATTTTAATACCATGCCAACTTTCAACCTTTTTAGAGTTCGTTTGTAGTGCTTTTCAATTTTAGTTGCGTAATTAGCTCAAAAAAAATCATTAAATGCATGAAAAATACCAAATTAAGTCAGAAAGGGTTGAAAATTGATGATGTGGCTTTGAATGGTGCATTTTGAACACACCAAAACCCTGGAGTTCAAATAAGTAAAATAAAATGAAATGCCTTTTGTAACCGATGAGTTTCCGTCCGAAACCCCGATACTTGGAAACAGACTGTCCGTTTTGTACGCGAAGTGCATTCAGCTTTTGCCGTAACCCTCTCAACTTTCTAGAACATGTTATGTGGGTGAAATGTTGATACCATGCCAACTTTCAACCGTTTCAGAGTTCATTTGTAGTGCTTTTCAATTTCAGGGTCATAATTAGCTCAAAAAAATCATTAAATGCATGAAAAATACCAAATGAAGTCAGAAAGGGTTGAAAATTGATGACGTGGCTTTCAACGGTGCATTTTGAACACACGAAAAGCCTACAGTTTAAATAAGTAAAAGAAAATGAAATGTCTTTTGTAATCGATGAGTTTCCGTCCGAAACCCCGATACTTCGAAAGAGATTGTCCGTTTTCTACGCGAAGTGCATCTAGCTTTTGCCGTAACCCTCTCGGCCTTTTAGCACATGCTATGTGGGTAAAATTTTAATACCATGCCAACTTTCAACCTTTTTAGAGTTCGTTTGTAGTGCTTTTCAATTTTAGGGGCATAATTAGCTCAAAAAAAATCATTAAATGCATGAAAAATACCAAATTAAGTCAGAAAGGGTTAAAAATTGATGATGTGGCTTTGAATGGTGCATTTTGAACACACCAAAACCCTGGAGTTCAAATAAGTAAAAGAAAATGAAATGCCTTTTGTAACCGATGAGTTTCCGTCCGAAACCCCGATACTTGGAAAGAGACTGTCCGTTTTGTACGCGAAGTGCATCCAGCTTTTGCCATAACCCTCTCAACTTTTTAGCACATGCTATGTGGGTGAAATGTTGATACCATGCCAACTTTCAACCTTTTCAGAGTTCATTTGTAGTGCTTTTCAGTTTTAGGGTCATAATTAGCTCAAAAAATCATTAAATGCGTGAAAAATACCAAAAGAAGTCACAAAGGGTTGAAAATTTATGATCTGACTTTGAATGATGCATTTTGAACACACCAAAAGCCTGGAGTTCAAATAAGTAAAAGAAAATGAAATGCCTTTTGTAACCGATGAGTTTCCGTCCGAAACCCCGATACTTCGGAAGAGACTGTCCGTTTTGTACACGAAGTGCATCCAGCTTTTGCCGTAACCCTCTCAACTTTTTAGAACATGTTATGTGGGTGAAATGTTGATACCATGCCAACTTTCAACCTTTTCAGAGTTCATTTGTAGTGCTTTTCAATTTCAGGGTCATAAATAGCTCAAAAAAATCATTAAATGCATGAAAAATACCAAATGAAGTCAGAAAGGGTTGAAAAATTATGATGTGGCTTTGAATGGTGCATTTTGAGCACACGAAAAGCCTAGTGTTTAAATAAGCAAAAGAAAATGAAATGTCTTTTGTAACCGATGAGTTTCCGTCCGAATCCCCGATACTTCGAAAGAGACTGTCCGTTTTGTACACGAAGTGCATCCAGCTTTTGCCGTAACCCTCTCAACTTTCTAGAACATGTTATGTGGGTGAAATGTTGATACCATGCCAACTTTCAACCGTTTCAGAGTTCATTTGTAGTGCTTTTCAATTTCAGGGTCATAATTAGCTCAAAAAAATCATTAAATGCATGAAAAATACCAAATGAAGTCAGAAAGGGTTGAAAATTGATGACGTGGCTTTCAATGGTGCAGTTTGAACACACGAAAAGCCTACAGTTTAAATAAGTAAAAGAAAATGAAATGTCTTTTGTAATCGATGAGTTTCCGTCCGAAACCCCGATACTTCGAAAGAGGTTGTCCGTTTTCTACGCGAAGTGCATCTAGCTTTTACCATAACCCTCTCGTCCTTTTAGCACATGCTATGTGGCTAAAATTTTAATACCATGCCAACTTTCAACCTTTTTAGAGTTCGTTTGTAGTGCTTTTCTATTTTAGTTGCATAATTAGCTCAAAAAAAATCATTAAATGCATGAAAAATACCAAATTAAGTCAGAAAGGGTTGAAAATTGATGATGTGGCTTTGAATGGTGCATTTTGAACACACCAAAACCCTGGAGTTCAAATAAGTAAAATAAAATGAAATGCCTTTTGTAACCGATGAGTTTCCGTCCGAAACCCCGATACTTGGAAACAGACTGTCCGTTTTGTACGCGAAGTGCATTCAGCTTTTGCCGTAACCCTCTCAACTTTCTAGAACATGTTATGTGGGTGAAATTTTGATACCATGCCAACTTTCAACCGTTTCAGAGTTCATTTGTAGTGCTTTTCAATTTCAGGGTCATAATTAGCTCAAAAAAATCATTAAATGCATGAAAAATACCAAATGAAGTCAGAAAGGGTTGAAAATTGATGACGTGGCTTTCAACGGTGCATTTTGAACACACGAAAAGCCTACAGTTTAAATAAGTAAAAGAAAATGAAATGTCTTTTGTAATCGATGAGTTTCCGTCCGAAACCCCGATACTTCGAAAGAGATTGTCCGTTTTCTACGCGAAGTGCATCTAGCTTTTGCCGTAACCCTCTCGGCCTTTTAGCACATGCTATGTGGGTAAAATTTTAATACCATGCCAACTTTCAACCTTTTTAGAGTTCGTTTGTAGTGCTCTTCAATTTTAGGGGCATAATTAGCTCAAAAAAAATCATTAAATGCATGAGAAATACCAAATTAAGTCAGAAAGGGTTAAAAATTGATGATGTGGCTTTGAATGGTGCATTTTGAACACACCAAAACCCTGGAGTTCAAATAAGTAAAAGAAAATGAAATGCCTTTTGTAACCGATGAGTTTCCGTCCGAATCCCCGATACTTGGAAACAGACTGTCCGTTTTGTACGCGAAGTGCATTCAGCTTTTGCCGTAACCCTCTCAACTTTCTAGAACATGTTATGTGGGTGAAATGTTGATACCATGCCAACTTTCAACCGTTTCAGAGTTCATTTGTAGTGCTTTTCAATTTCAGGGTCATAATTAGCTCAAAAAAATCATTAAATGCATGAAAAATACCAAATGAAGTCAGAAAGGGTTGAAAATTGATGACGTGGCTTTCAATGGTGCAGTTTGAACACACGAAAAGCCTACAGTTTAAATAAGTAAAAGAAAATGAAATGTCTTTTGTAATCGATGAGTTTCCGTCCGAAACCCCGATACTTCGAAAGAGGTTGTCCGTTTTCTACGCGAAGTGCATCTAGCTTTTACCATAACCCTCTCGGCCTTTTAGCACATGCTATGTGGGTAAAATTTTAATACCATGCCAACTTTCAACCTTTTTAGAGTTCGTTTGTAGTGCTTTTCTATTTTAGTTGCATAATTAGCTCAAAAAAATCATTAAATGCATGAAAAATACCAAATTAAGTCAGAAAGGGTTGAAAATTGATGATGTGGCTTTGAATGGTGCATTTTGAACACACCAAAACCCTGGAGTTCAAATAAGTAAAATAAAATGAAATGCCTTTTGTAACCGATGAGTTTCCGTCCGAAACCCCGATACTTGGAAACAGACTGTCCGTTTTGTACGCGAAGTGCATTCAGCTTTTGCCGTAACCCTCTCAACTTTCTAGAACATGTTATGTGGGTGAAATGTTGATACCATGCCAACTTTCAACCGTTTCAGAGTTCATTTGTAGTGCTTTTCAATTTCAGGGTCATAATTAGCTCAAAAAAATCATTAAATGCATGAAAAATACCAAATGAAGTCAGAAAGGGTTGAAAATTGATGACGTGGCTTTCAACGGTGCATTTTGAACACACGAAAAGCCTACAGTTTAAATAAGTAAAAGAAAATGAAATGTCTTTTGTAATCGATGAGTTTCCGTCCGAAACCCCGATACTTCGAAAGAGATTGTCCGTTTTCTACGCGAAGTGCATCTAGCTTTTGCCGTAACCCTCTCGGCCTTTTAGCACATGCTATGTGGGTAAAATTTTAATACCATGCCAACTTTCAACCTTTTTAGAGTTCGTTTGTAGTGCTTTTCAATTTTAGGGGCATAATTAGCTCAAAAAAAATCATTAAATGCATGAAAATTACCAAATTAAGTCAAAAAGGGTTAAAAATTGATGATGTGGCTTTGAATGGTGCATTTTGAACACACCAAAACCCTGGAGTTCAAATAAGTAAAAGAAAATGAAATGCCTTTTGTAACCGATGAGTTTCCGTCCGAAACCCCGATACTTGGAAAGAGACTGTCCGTTTTGTACGCGAAGTGCATCCAGCTTTTGCCGTAACCCTCTCAACTTTTTAGCACATGCTATGTGGGTGAAATGTTGATACCATGCCAACTTTCAACCTTTTCAGAGTTCATTTGTAGTGCTTTTCAGTTTTAGGGTCATAATTAGCTCAAAAAATCATTAAATGCGTGAAAAATACCAAAAGAAGTCACAAAGGGTTGAAAATTTATGATCTGACTTTGAATGATGCATTTTGAACACACCAAAAGCCTGGAGTTCAAATAAGTAAAAGAAAATGAAATGCCTTTTGTAACCGATGAGTTTCCGTCCGAAACCCCGATACTTCGGAAGAGACTGTCCGTTTTGTACACGAAGTGCATCCAGCTTTTGCCGTAACCCTCTCAACTTTTTAGAACATGTTATGTGGGTGAAATGTTGATACCATGCCAACTTTCAACCTTTTCAGAGTTCATTTGTAGTGCTTTTCAATTTCAGGGTCATAAATAGCTCCAAAAAATCATTAAATGCATGAAAAATACCAAATGAAGTCAGAAAGGGTTGAAAAATTATGATGTGGCTTTGAATGGTGCATTTTGAGCACACGAAAAGCCTAGTGTTTAAATAAGCAAAAGAAAATGAAATGTCTTTTGTAACCGATGAGTTTCCGTCCGAATCCCCGATACTTCGAAAGAGACTGTCCGTTTTGTACACGAAGTGCATCCAGCTTTTGCCGTAACCCTCTCAACTTTCTAGAACATGTTATGTGGGTGAAATGTTGATACCATGCCAACTTTCAACCGTTTCAGAGTTCATTTGTAGTGCTTTTGAATTTCAGGGTCATAATTAGCTCAAAAAAATCATTAAATGCATGAAAAATACCAAATGAAGTCAGAAAGGGTTGAAAATTGATGACGTGGCTTTCAATGGTGCAGTTTGAACACACGAAAAGCCTACAGTTTAAATAAGTAAAAGAAAATGAAATGTCTTTTGTAATCGATGAGTTTCCGTCCGAAACCCCGATACTTCGAAAGAGGTTGTCTGTTTTCTACGCGAAGTGCATCTAGCTTTTACCATAACCCTCTCGGCCTTTTAGCACATGCTATGTGGGTAAAATTTTAATACCATGCCAACTTTCAACCTTTTTAGAGTTCGTTTGTAGTGCTTTTCTATTTTAGTTGCATAATTAGCTCAAAAAAATCATTAAATGCATGAAAAATACCAAATTAAGTCAGAAAGGGTTGAAAATTGATGATGTGGCTTTGAATGGTGCATTTTGAACACACCAAAACCCTGGAGTTCAAATAAGTAAAAGAAAATGAAATGCCTTTTGTAACCGATGAGTTTCCGTCCGAAACCCCGATACTTGGAAACAGACTGTCCGTTTTGTACGCGAAGTGCATTCAGCTTTTGCCGTAACCCTCTCAACTTTCTAGAACATGTTATGTGGGTGAAATGTTGATACCATGCCAACTTTCAACCGTTTCAGAGTTCATTTGTAGTGCTTTTCAATTTCAGGGTCATAATTAGCTCAAAAAAATCATTAAATGCATGAAAAATACCAAATGAAGTCAGAAAGGGTTGAAAATTGATGACGTGGCTTTCAACGGTGCATTTTGAACACACGAAAAGCCTACAGTTTAAATAAGTAAAAGAAAATGAAATGTCTTTTGTAATCGATGAGTTTCCGTCCGAAACCCCGATACTTCGAAAGAGATTGTCCGTTTTCTACGCGAAGTGCATCTAGCTTTTGCCGTAACCCTCTCGGCCTTTTAGCACATGCTATGTGGGTAAAATTTTAATACCATGCCAACTTTCAACCTTTTTAGAGTTCGTTTGTAGTGCTTTTCAATTTTAGGGGCATAATTAGCTCAAAAAAAATCATTAAATGCATGAAAATTACCAAATTAAGTCAAAAAGGGTTAAAAATTGATGATGTGGCTTTGAATGGTGCATTTTGAACACACCAAAACCCTGGAGTTCAAATAAGTAAAAGAAAATGAAATGCCTTTTGTAACCGATGAGTTTCCGTCCGAAACCCCGATACTTGGAAAGAGACTGTCCGTTTTGTACGCGAAGTGCATCCAGCTTTTGCCGTAACCCTCTCAACTTTTTAGCACATGCTATGTGGGTGAAATGTTGATACCATGCCAACTTTCAACCTTTTCAGAGTTCATTTGTAGTGCTTTTCAGTTTTAGGGTCATAATTAGCTCAAAAAATCATTAAATGCGTGAAAAATACCAAAAGAAGTCACAAAGGGTTGAAAATTTATGATCTGACTTTGAATGATGCATTTTGAACACACCAAAAGCCTGGAGTTCAAATAAGTAAAAGAAAATGAAATGCCTTTTGTAACCGATGAGTTTCCGTCCGAAACCCCGATACTTCGGAAGAGACTGTCCGTTTTGTACACGAAGTGCATCCAGCTTTTGCCGTAACCCTCTCAACTTTTTAGAACATGTTATGTGGGTGAAATGTTGATACCATGCCAACTTTCAACCTTTTCAGAGTTCATTTGTAGTGCTTTTCAATTTCAGGGTCATAAATAGCTCCAAAAAATCATTAAATGCATGAAAAATACCAAATGAAGTCAGAAAGGGTTGAAAAATTATGATGTGGCTTTGAATGGTGCATTTTGAGCACACGAAAAGCCTAGTGTTTAAATAAGCAAAAGAAAATGAAATGTCTTTTGTAACCGATGAGTTTCCGTCCGAATCCCCGATACTTCGAAAGAGACTGTCCGTTTTGTACACGAAGTGCATCCAGCTTTTGCCGTAACCCTCTCAACTTTCTAGAACATGTTATGTGGGTGAAATGTTGATACCATGCCAACTTTCAACCGTTTCAGAGTTCATTTGTAGTGCTTTTGAATTTCAGGGTCATAATTAGCTCAAAAAAATCATTAAATGCATGAAAAATACCAAATGAAGTCAGAAAGGGTTGAAAATTGATGATGTGGCTTTCAATGGTGCAGTTTGAACACACGAAAAGCCTACAGTTTAAATAAGTAAAAGAAAATGAAATGTCTTTTGTAATCGATGAGTTTCCGTCCGAAACCCCGATACTTCGAAAGAGGTTGTCCGTTTTCTACGCGAAGTGCATCTAGCTTTTACCATAACCCTCTCGGCCTTTTAGCACATGCTATGTGGGTAAAATTTTAATACCATGCCAACTTTCAACCTTTTTAGAGTTCGTTTGTAGTGCTTTTCAATTTTAGTTGCATAATTAGCTCAAAAAAAATCATTAAATGCATGAAAAATACCAAATTAAGTCAGAAAGGGTTGAAAATTGATGATGTGGCTTTGAATGGTGCATTTTGAACACACCAAAACCCTGGAGTTCAAATAAGTAAAATAAAATGAAATGCCTTTTGTAACCGATGAGTTTCCGTCCGAAACCCCGATACTTGGATACAGACTGTCCGTTTTGTACGCGAAGTGCATTCAGCTTTTGCCGTAACCCTCTCAACTTTCTAGAACATGTTATGTGGGTGAAATGTTGATACCATGCCAACTTTCAACCGTTTCAGAGTTCATTTGTAGTGCTTTTCAATTTCAGGGTCATAATTAGTTCAAAAAAATCATTAAATGCATGAAAAATACCAAATGAAGTCAGAAAGGGTTGAAAATTGATGACGTGGCTTTCAACGGTGCATTTTGAACACACGAAAAGCCTACAGTTTAAATAAGTAAAAGAAAATGAAATGTCTTTTGTAATCGATGAGTTTCCGTCCGAAACCCCGATACTTCGAAAGAGATTGTCCGTTTTCTACGCGAAGTGCACCTAGCTTTTGCCGTAACCCTCCCGGCCTTTTAGCACATGCTATGTGGGTAAAATTTTAATACCATGCCAACTTTCAACCTTTTTAGAGTTCGTTTGTAGTGCTTTTCAATTTTAGGGGTATAATTAGCTCAAAAAAAATCATTAAATGCATGAAAAATACCAAATTAAGTCAGAAAGGGTTAAAAATTGATGATGTGGCTTTGAATGGTGCATTTTGAACACACCAAAACCCTGGAGTTCAAATAAGTAAAAGAAAATGAAATGCCTTTTGTAACCGATGAGTTTCCGTCCGAAACCCCGATACTTGGAAAGAGACTGTCCGTTTTGTACGCGAAGTGCATCCAGCTTTTGCCGTAACCCTCTCAACTTTTTAGCACATGCTATGTGGGTGAAATGTTGATACCATGCCAACTTTCAACCTTTTCAGAGTTCATTTGTAGTGCTTTTCAGTTTTAGGGTCATAATTAGCTCAAAAAATCATTAAATGCGTGAAAAATACCAAAAGAAGTCACAAAGGGTTGAAAATTTATGATCTGACTTTGAATGATGCATTTTGAACACACCAAAAGCCTGGAGTTCAAATAAGTAAAATAAAATGAAATGCCTTTTGTAACCGATGAGTTTCCGTCCGAAACCCCGATACTTCGGAAGAGACTGTCCGTTTTGTACACGAAGTGCATCCAGCTTTTGCCGTAACCCTCTCAACTTTCTAGAACATGTTATGTGGGTGAAATGTTGATACCATGCCAACTTTCAACCGTTTCAGAGTTCATTTGTAGTGCTTTTCAATTTCAGGGTCATAATTAGCTCAAAAAAATCATTAAATGCATGAAAAATACCAAATGAAGTCAGAAAGGGTTGAAAATTGATGACGTGGCTTTCAATGGTGCAGTTTGAACACACGAAAAGCCTACAGTTTAAATAAGTAAAAGAAAATGAAATGTCTTTTGTAATCGATGAGTTTCCGTCCGAAACCCCGATACTTCGAAAGAGGTTGTCCGTTTTCTACGCGAAGTGCATCTAGCTTTTACCATAACCCTCTCGGCCTTTTAGCACATGCTATGTGGGTAAAATTTTAATACCATGCCAACTTTCAACCTTTTTAGAGTTCGTTTGTAGTGCTTTTCAATTTTAGTTGCATAATTAGCTCAAAAAAAATCATTAAATGCATGAAAAATACCAAATTAAGTCAGAAAGGGTTGAAAATTGATGGTGTGGCTTTGAATGGTGCATTTTGAACACACCAAAAGCCTGGAGTTCAAATAAGTAAAATAAAATGAAATGCCTTTTGTAACCGATGAGTTTCCGTCCGAAACCCCGATACTTGGAAACAGACTGTCCGTTTTGTACGCGAAGTGCATCCAGCTTTTGCCGTAACCCTCTCAACTTTGAGCACATGCTATGTGGGTGAAATGTTAATACCATGCCAACTTTCAACCTTTTCAGAGTTCATTTGTAGTGCTTTTCAATTTTAGGAGCATAATTAGCTCAAAAAAATCGTGAAATGCATGAAAAATACCAAATGAAGTCAGAAAGGGTTGAAAATTTATGATGTGGTGTTGAATGGTCCATTTTCAACACACCAAAAGCCTGGAGTTTAAATAAGTTAAAGAAAATGAAATGTCTTTTGTAACTGATGAGTTTCCGTCCGAAACCCCAATACTTCGAAAGAGATTGTCCGTTTTCTAAACGAAGTGCATCGAGATTTTGCCGTAACCCTCTCGGCCTTTTAGCACATGCTATGTGGGTGAAATGTTGATACCATGCCAATTTTCAACCTTTTCATAGTTCATTTGTAGTCGATGAGTTTCCGTCCGAAACCCCGATGCTTCGAAATTGACTGTCCGTTTTGTACATGAAATGCATCCAGCTTTTGCCGTAACCCTCTCAACTTTTTTGCACATGCTATGTGGGTGAAATGTTGATACCATGCCAACTTTCAATCTTGTCAGAGTTCACTTGTAGTGCTTTTCAATTTTAGGTTCATAATTAGCTCAAGAAAATCATTTAAAGCATGAAAAATACCAAATGAAGTCAGAAAGGGTTGAAAATTGATGATGTGGCTTTGAATGGTGCATTTTGAACACACGGAAGGCCTGGAGTTTAAATAAGTAAAAGAAAATGAAATGCCTTTTCTAACCGATGAGTTTCCGTCCGAAACCCCGATACTTCGAAAGAGACTGTTTGTTTTGTACACGAAGTGCCTCCAGCTTTTGCCGTAACCCTCTCAACTTTTTAGCACATGCTATGTGGGTGAAATGTTGATACCATGCCAACTTTCAACCGTTTCAGAGTTCATTTGTAGCGCTTTTCAATTTTAGGGTCAGAATTAGCTCAAAAAATTCATTAAATGCATGAAAATACCTAATGAAGCCAGAAAGGGTTGAAAATTGATGATGTGGCTTTGAATGGTGCATTTTGAACACACGAAAAGCCTGGAGTTCAAATAAGTTAAATAAAAGGAAATTCCTTTTGTGACCGATGAGTTTTCGTCCGAAACCCCGATCCTTCGAAAGAAAGTGTCCGTTTTGTACACGAAGTGCATCCAGCTTTTGCCGCAACCCTCTCAACTTTTTAGAACATGTTATGTGGGTGAAATGTTGACTCCATGCCAACTTTCAACCTTTTCAGAGTTCATTTGTAGTGCTTTTCAATTTCAGGGTCATAATTAGCTCAAAAAAATCATTAAATGCCTGAAAAATACCAAATGAAGTCAGAAAGGGCTAAAAATTGATGACGGGGCTTTCAATGGTGCATTTTGAACACACGAAAAGCCTAGAGTTTAAATAAGTAAAAGAAAATGAAATATCTTTTGTAACCGATGAATTTCCGTCCGAAACCCCAATACTTCGAAAGAGATTGTCCGTTTTCTACGCGAAGTGCATCCAGCTTTTGCCGTAACCCTCTCGGCCTTTTAGCGCATGCTATGTGGGTGAAATGTTAATACCATGCCAACTTTCAACCTTTTCAGAGTTCATTTGTAGTGCTTTTCAATTTTAGGGGCATAATTAGCTAAAAAAATAATTAAATGCATGAAAAATACCAAATGAAGTCAGAAAGGGTTGAAAATTTATGATGTGGCGTTGAATGGTGCATTTTCAACACACGGAAAGCCTGGAGTTTAAATAAGTTCTAGAAAATGAAATGCCTTTTCTAACCGATGAGTTTCCGTTCGAAACCCCGATACTTCGAAAGAGACTGTCCGTTTTGTACACGAAGTGCATCCAGCTTTTGCCGTAACCCTCTCAACTTTTTAGCACATGCTATGTGGGTGAAATGTTGATAGGATGCCAACTTTCAACCTTTTCAGAGTTCATTTGTAGTGCTTTTCAATTTTAGGGTCATAATTAGCTCAAAAAATCAGTAAATGCATGAAAATACCAAATGAAGCCAGAAAGGGTTGAAAATTGATGCTGTGGCTTTGAATGGTGCATTTTGAACACACGAAAAGCCTGGAGTTCAAATAAGTTAAAGAAAACGAAATGCCTTTTGTAACCGACGAGTTATCGTCCGAAACCCCGATACTTCGAAAGAGACTGTCCGTTTTCTACACGAAATGCATCCAGCTTTTGCCGTAACCCTCTCAACTTTTTTGCACATGCTATGTGGGTGAAATGTTGGTACCATGACAATTTTCAACCTTTTTAGAGTCCATTTGCACTGCTTTTCAATTTTAGGGTCATAATTAGCTCAAAAAAATCATTAAATGCATGAAAAATACCAAATGAAGTCACAAAGGGTTGAAAATTGATGATGTGGGTTTGAATGGTGCATTTAGAACACACAAAAAGCCTGGAGTTTAAATAAGTAAAGGAAAGTGAAATGCCTTTTGTAACCGATGAGTATCCGTTCGAAACCCCGATACTTCAAAAGGGATTGTCCGTTTTGTAGACAAAGTGCATCCAGCTTTTGCCGTAACCCTCTCAACTTTTTACCACATGCTATGTCGGTGAAATTTTGATACCATACGAACTTTCAACCTTTTCAGAGTTCATGTGTAGTGCTTTTCAATTTCAGGGTCATAATTAGCTGAAAAAATCATTAAATGCATGAAAAATACCAAATGAAGTCAGAAAGGGTTGAAAATTGATGATGCAGCTTTGAATGGTGCATTTTGAACACACGAAAAGCCTGGAGTTCAAATAAGTTAAAGAAAATGAAATGCCTTTTGTAACCGATGAGTTTCCGTCCGAAACCTCGATACTTCGAAAGAGACTGTCCGTTTTGTACATGAAGTGCATCCAGCTTTTGCCGTAACCCTCTCAACTTTTTAGCACATGCTATGTGGGTGAAATTTTGATACCATGCCAACTTTCATCCTTTTCAGAGTTCATTTGTAGTGCTTTTCAATTTCAGGGTCATAATTAGCTCAAAAAAATCATTAAATGCATGAAAAAAACCAAATGTAGTCACAAAGGGTTGAAAATTGATGACGTGGCTTTCAATGGTGCATTTTGAACACACGAAAATCCTAGAGTTTAAATAAGTAAAAGAAAATAAAATATCTTTTGTAACCGATGAATTTCCGTCCGAAACCCCAATACTTCGAAAGAGATTGTCCGTTTTCTACGCGAAGTGCATCCAGCTTTCGCCGTAACCCTCTCGGCCTTTTAGCGCATGCTATGTGGGTGAAATGTTAATACCATGCCAACTTTCAACCTTTTCAGAGATCATTTGTAGTGCTTTTCAATTTTAGGGGCATAATTAGCTAAAAAAATCATTAAATGCATGAAAAATACCAAATAAAGTCAGAAAGGGTTGAAAATTGATGATGTGGCTTTGAATGGTGCATTTTCAACACACGGAAAGCGTGGAGTTTAGATAAGTTCTAGAAAATGAAATGCCTTTTCTAACCGATGAGTTTCCGTTCGAAACCCCGATACTTCGAAAGAGACTGTCCGTTTTGTACGAAGTGCATCCAGCTTTTGCCGTAACCCTCTCAACTTTTTAGCACATGCTATGTGGGTGAAATGTTGATAGGATGCCAACTTTCAACCTTTTCAGAGTTCATTTGTAGTGCTTTTCAATTTCAGGGTCATAATTAGCTCAAAAAAATCATTAAAAGCATGAAAAATACCAAATGAAGTCAGAAAGGGTTGAAAATTGATGACGTGGCTTTCAATGGTGCATTTTGAACACACAAAAATCCTAGAGTTTAAATAAGTAAAAGAAAATGAAATATCTTTTGTAACCGATGAATTTCCGACCGAAACCCCAATACTTCGAAAGAGATTGTCCGTTTTCTACGCGAAGTGCATCCAGCTTTCGCCGTAACCCTCTCGGCCTTTTAGCGCATGCTATGTGGGTGAAATGTTAATACCATGCCAACTTTCAACCTTTTCAGAGATCATTTGTAGTGCTTTTCAATTTTAGGGGCATAATTAGCTAAAAAAAATCATTAAATGCATCAAAAATACCAAATGAAGTCAGAAAGGGTTGAAAATTGATGATGTGGCTTTGAATGGTGAATTTTCAACACATGGAAAGCGTGGAGTTTAAATAAGTTCTAGAAAATGAAATGCCTTTTCTAACCGATGAGTTTCCGTTCGAAACCCCGATACTTCGAAAGAGACTGTCCGTTTTGTACACGAAGTGCATCCAGCTTTTGTCGTAACCCTCTCAACTTTTCAGCACATGCTATGTGGGTGAAATGTTGATAGGATGCCAACTTTCAACCTTTTCAGAGTTCATTTGTAGTGCTTTCCAATTTTAGTGTCATAATTAGCTCAAAATCATTAAATGCATGAAAATACCAAATGAAGCCAGAAAGGGTTGAAAATTGATGATGTGGCTTTGAATGGTGCATTTTGAACACACGAAAAGCCTGGAGTTCAAATAAGTTAAAGAAAACAAAATGCCTTTTGTAACCGATGAGTTTTCGTCCGAAACTCCGATACTTCGAAAGAGACTGTCCGTTTTCTACACGAAATGCATCCAGCTTTTGCCGTAACCCTCTGAACTTTTTTTCACATGCTATGTGGGTGAAATGTTGGCACCATGACAATTTTCAACCTTTTTAGAGTCCATTTGCACTGCTTTTCAATTTTAGGGTCATAATTAGCTCAAAAATTCAGTAAATGCATGAAAAATACCAAATGAAGTCACAAAGGGTTGAATATTGATGATGTGGCTTTGAATGGTGCATTTAGAACACACGAAAAGCCTGGAGTTTAAATAAGTAAAGGAAAATGAAATGCCTTTTGTAACCGATGAGTATCCGTTCGAAACCCCGATACTTCGAAAGAGATTGTCCGTTTTGTAGACGAAGTGCATCCAGCTTTTGCCCTAACCCTCTCAACTTTTTACCACATGCTATGTCGGTGAAATTTTGATACCATACCAACTTTCAACCTTTTCAGAGTTCATTTGTAGTGCTTTTCAATTTCAGGGTCATAATTAGCTAAAAAAATCATTAAATGCATGAAAAATACCAGATGATGTCAGAAAGGGTTGAAAATTGATGATGCGGCTTTGAATGGTGCATTTTGAACACACGAAAAGCCTGGAGTTCAAATAAGTTAAAGAAAATGAAATGCCTTTTGTAACCGATGAGTTTTCGTCCGAAACCTCGATACTTCGAAAGAAACTGTCCGTTTTGTACACGAAGTGCATCCAGCTTTTGCCGTAACCCTCTCAACTTTTTATAACATGTTATGTGGGTGAAATGTTGATACCATGCCAACTTTCAACCTTTTCAGAGTTCATTTGTAGTGCTTTTCAATTTCAGGGTCATAATTAGCTAAAAAAATCATTAAATGCATGAAAAATACCAAATGAAGTCAGAAAGGGTTGAAAATTGATGATGCGGCTTTGAATGGTGCATTTTGAACACACGAAAAGCGTGGAGTTCAAATCAGTTAAAGAAAATGAAATGTCTTTTGTAACCGATGAGTTTCCGTCCGAAACCTCGATACTTCGAAAGAGATTGTCCGTTTTCTACGCGAAGTGCATCCAGCTTTCGCCGTAACCCTCTCGGCCTTTTAGCGCATGCTATGTGGGTGAAATGTTAATACCATGCCAACTTTCAACCTTTTCAGAGATCATTTGTAGTGCTTTTCAATTTTAGGGGAATATTAGCTAAAAAAATCATTAAATGCATGAAAAATACCAAATGAAGTCAGAAAGGGTTGAAAATTGATGATGTGGCTTTGAATGGTGCATTTTCAACACACGGAAAGCGTGGAGTTTAGATAAGTTCTAGAAAATGAAATGCCTTTTCTAACCGATGAGTTTCCGTTCGAAACCCCGATACTTCGAAAGAGACTGTCCGTTTTGTACGAAGTGCATCCAGCTTTTGCCGTAACCCTCTCAACTTTTTAGCACATGCTATGTGGGTGAAATGTCGATAGGATGCCAACTTTCAACCTTTTCAGAGTTCATTTGTAGTGCTTTTCAATTTCAGGGTCATAATTAGCTCAAAAAAATCATTAAAAGCATGAAAAATACCAAATGAAGTCAGAAAGGGTTGAAAATTGATGACGTGGCTTTCAATGGTGCATTTTGAACACACGAAAATCCTAGAGTTTAAATAAGTAAAAGAAAATGAAATATCTTTTGTAACCGATGAATTTCCGTCCGAAACCCCAATACTTCGAAAGAGATTGTCCGTTTTCTACGCGAAGTGCATCCAGCTTTCGCCATAACCCTCTCGGCCTTTTAGCGCATGCTATGTGGGTGAAATGTTAATACCATGCCAACTTTCAACCTTTTCAGAGATCATTTGTACTGCTTTTCAATTTTAGGGGCATAATTAGCTAAAAAAATCATTAAATGCATCAAAAATACCAAATGAAGTCAGAAAGGGTTGAAAATTGATGATGTGGCTTTGAATGGTGCATTTTCAACACACGGAAAGCGTGGAGTTTAAATAAGTTCTAGAAAATGAAATGCCTTTTCTAACCGATGAGTATCCGTTCGAAACCCCGATACTTCGAAAGAGACTGTCCGTTTTGTACACGAAGTGCATCCAGCTTTTGTCGTAACCCTCTCAACTTTTTAGCACATGCTATGTGGGTGAAATGTTGATAGGATGCCAACTTTCAACCTTTTCAGAGTTCATTTGTAGTGCTTTCCAATTTTAGTGTCATAATTAGCTCAAAATCATTAAATGCATGAAAATACCAAATGAAGCCAGAAAGGGTTGAAAATTGATGATGTGGCTTTGAATGGTGCATTTTGAACACACGAAAAGCCTGGAGTTCAAATAAATTAAAGAAAATGAAATGCCTTTTGTAACCGATGAGTTTTCGTCCGAAACTCCGATACTTCGAAATAGACTGTCCGTTTTCTACACGAAATGCATCCAGCTTTTGCCGTAACCCTCTCAACTTTTTTTCACATGCTATGTGGGTGAAATGTTGGTACCATGACAATTTTCAACCTTTTTAGAGTCCATTTGCACTGCTTTTCAATTTTAGGGTCATAATTAGCTCAAAAATTCATTAAATGCATGAAAAATACCAAATGAAGTCACAAAGGGTTGAATATTGATGATGTGGCTTTGAATGGTGCATTTAGAACACACGAAAAGCCTGGAGTTTAAATAAGTAAATGAAAATGAAATGCCTTTTGTAACTGATGAGTATCCGTTCGAAACCCCGATACTTCGAAAGAGATTGTCCGTTTTGTAGACGAAGTGCATCCAGCTTTTGCCCTAACCCTCTCAACTTTTTACCACATGCTATGTCGGTGAAATTTTGATACCATACCAACTTTCAACCTTTTCAGAGTTCATTTGTAGTGCTTTTCAATTTCAGGGTCATAATTAGCTAAAAAATCATTAAATGCATGAAAAATACCAAATGAAGTCAGAAAGGGTTGAAAATTGATGATGCGGCATTGAATGGTGCATTTTGAACACACGAAAAGCCTGGAGTTCAAATAAGTTAAAGAAAATGAAATGCCTTTTGTAACCGATGAGTTTCCGTCCGAAACCTCGATACTTCAAAAGAGACTGTCTGTTTTGTACACGAAGTGCATCCAGCTTTTGCCGTAACCCTCTCAACTTTTTATAACATGTTATGTGGGTGAAATGTTGATACCATGCCAACTTTCAACCTTTTCAGAGTTCATTTGTAGTACTTTTCAATTTCAGGGTCATAATTAGCTAAAAAAATCATTAAATGCATGAAAAATACCAAATGAAGTCAGAAAGGGTTGAAAATTGATGATGCGGCTTTGAATGGTGCATTTTGAACACACGAAAAGCCTGGAGTTCAAATAAGTTAAAGAAAATGAAATGTCTTTTGTAACCGATGAGTTTCCGTCCGAAACCTCGATACTTCGAAAGAGATTGTCCGTTTTCTACGCGAAGTGCATCCAGCTTTCGCCGTAACCCTCTCGGCCTTTTAGCGCATGCTATGTGGGTGAAATGTTAATACCATGCCAACTTTTAACCTTTTCAGAGATCATTTGTAGTGCTTTTCAATTTTAGGGGCATAATTAGCTAAAAAAATCATTAAATGCATGAAAAATACCAAATGAAGTCAGAAAGGGTTGAAAATTGATGATGTGGCTTTGAATGGTGCATTTTCAACACACGGAAAGAGTGGAGTTTAGATAAGGTCTAGAAAATGAAATGCCTTTTCTAACCGATGAGTTTCCGTTCGAAACCCCGATACTTCGAAAGAGACTGTCCGTTTTGTACGAAGTGCATCCAGCTTTTGCCGTAACCCTCTCAACTTTTTAGCACGTGCTATGTGGGTGAAATGTTGATAGGATGCCAACTTTCAACCTTTTCAGAGTTCATTTGTAGTGCTTTTCAATTTCAGGGTCATAATTAGCTCAAAAAAATCATTAAAAGCATGAAAAATACCAAATGAAGTCAGAAAGGGTTGAAAATTGATGACGTGGCTTTCAATGGTGCATTTTGAACACACGAAAATCCTAGAGTTTAAATAAGTAAAAGAAAATGAAATATCTTTTGTAACCGATGAATTTCCGTCCGAAACCCCAATACTTCGAAAGAGATTGTCCGTTTTCTACGCAAAGTGCATCCAGCATTCGCCGTAACCCTCTCGGCCTTTTAGCGCATGCTATGTGGGTGAAATGTTAATACCATGCCAACTTTCAACCTTTTCAGAGATCATTTGTAGTGCTTTTCAATTTTAGGGGCATAATTAGCTAAAAAAATCATTAAATGCATGAAAAATACCAAATGAAGTCAGAAAGGGTTGAAAATTGATGATGTGGCTTTGAATGGTGCATTTTCAACACACGGAAAGCGTGGAGTTTAAATAAGTTCTAGAAAATGAAATGCCTTTTCTAACCGATGAGTTTCCGTTCGAAACCCCGATACTTCGAAAGAGACTGTCCGTTTTGTACGAAGTGCATCCAGCTTTTGCCGTAACCCTCTCAACTTTTTAGCACATGCTATGTGGGTGAAATGTTGATAGGATGCCAACTTTCAACCTTTTTAGAGTTCATTTGTAGTGCTTTTCAATTTTAGGGTCATAATTAGCTCAAAAAAATCATTAAAAACATGAAAAATACCAAATGAAGTCAGAAAGAGTTGAAAATTGATGACGTGGCTTTCAATGGTGCATTTTGAACACACGAAAATCCTAGAGTTTAAATAAGTAAAAGAAAATGAAATATCTTTTGTAACCGATGAATTTCCGTCCGAAACCCCAATACTTCGAAAGAAATTGTCCGTTTTCTACGCGAAGTGCATCCAGCATTCGCCGTAACCCTCTCGGCCTTTTAGCGCATGCTATGTGGGTGAAATGTTAATACCATGCCAACTTTCAACCTTTTCAGAGATCATTTGTAGTGCTTTTCAATTCTAGGGGCATAATTAGCTAAAAAAATCATTAAATGCATGAAAAATACCAAATGAAGTCAGAAAGGGTTGAAAATTGATGATGTGGCTTTGAATGGTGCATTTTCAACACACGGAAAGCGTGGAGTTTAAATAAGTTCTAGAAAATGAAATGCCTTTTCTAACCGATGAGTTTCCGTTCGAAACCCCGATACTTCGAAAGAGACTGTCCGTTTTGTACACGAAGTGCATCCAGCTTTTGTCGTAACCCTCTCAACTTTTTAGCACATGCTATGTGGGTGAAATGTTGATAGGATGCCAACTTTCAACCTTTTCAGAGTTCATTTGTAGTGCTTTCCAATTTTAGTGTCATAATTAGCTCAAAATCATTAAATGCATGAAAATACCAAATGAAGCGAGAAAGGGTTGAAAATTGATGATGTGGCTTTGAATGGTGCATTTTGAACACACGAAAAGCCTGGAGTTCAAATAAGTTAAAGAAAACGAAATGCCTTTTGTAACCGATGAGTTTTCGTCCGAAACTCCGATACTTCGAAATAGACTGTCCGTTTTCTACACGAAATGCATCCAGCTTTTGCCGTAACCCTCTCAACTTTTTTTCACATGCTATGTGGGTGAAATGTTGGTACCATGACAATTTTCAACCTTTTTAGAGTCCATTTGCACTGCTTTTCAATTTTAGGGTCATAATTAGCTCAAAAATTCATCAAATGCATGAAAAATACCAAATGAAGTCACAAAGGGTTGAATATTGATGATATGGCTTTGAATGGTGCATTTAGAACACACGAAAAGCCTGGAGTTTAAATAAGTAAAGGAAAATGAAATGCCTTTTGTAACCGATGAGTATCCGTTCGAAACCCCGATACTTCGAAAGAGATTGTCCGTTTTGTAGACGAAGTGCATCCAGCTTTTGCCCTAACCCTCTCAACTTTTTACCACATGCTATGTCGGTGAAATTTTGATACCATACCAACTTTCAACCTTTTCAGAGTTCATTTGTAGTGCTTTTCAATTTCAGGGTCATAATTAGCTAAAAAATCCATTAAATGCATGAAAAATACCAAATGAAGTCAGAAAGGGTTGAAAATTGATGATGCGGCTTTGAATGGTGCATTTTGAACACACGAAAAGCCTGGAGTTCAAATAAGTTAAAGAAAATGAAATGCCTTTTGTAACCGATGAGTTTCCGTCCGAAACCTCGATACTTCAAAAGAGACTGTCTGTTCTGTACACGAAGTGCATCCAGCTTTTACCGTAACCCTCTCAACTTTTTATAACATGTTATGTGGGTGAAATGTTGATACCATGCCAACTTTCAACCTTTTCAGAGTTCATTTGGAGTGCTTTTCTATTTCAGGGTCATAATTAGCTAAAAAAATCATTAAATGCATGAAAAATACCAAATGAAGTCAGAAAGGGTTGAAAATTGATGATGCGGCTTTGAATGGTGCATTTTGAACACACGAAAAGCCTGGTTTTCAAATAAGTTAAAGAAAATGAAATGTCTTTTGTAACCGATGAGTTTCCGTCCGAAACCTCGATACTTCGAAAGAGACTGTCCGTTTTGTACACGAAGTGCATCCAGCTTTTGCCGTAACCTTCTCAACCTTTTACCACATGCTATGTCGGTGAAATTTTGATACCATGCCAACTTTCAATCTTTTCAGAGTTCATTTGTAGTGCTTTTTAATTTCAGGGTCATAATTAGCTAAAAAAATCATTAAATGCATGAAAAATACCAAATGAAGTCAGAAAGGGTTGAAAATTGATGATGCGGCTTTGAATGGTGCATTTTGAACACACGAACAACCTGGAGTTCAAATATGTTAAAGAAAATGAAATGCCTTTTGTAACCGATGAGTTTCCGTCCGAAACCTCGATACTTCGAAAGAGACTGTCCGTTTTGTACACGAAGCGCATCCAGCTTTTGCCGTAACCCTCTCAACTTTTTAGAAGATGTTATGTGGGTGAAATGTTGATACCATGCCAACTTTCATCCTTTTCAGAGTTCATTTGTAGTGCTTTTCAATTTTAGGGTCATAATTAGCTCCAAAAATCGTTAAATGCATGAAAATACCAAATGAAGCCAGAAAGGGTTGAAATTGATGATGTGGCCTTGAATGCTGCATTTTGAACACACGAAAAGCATGGAGTTCAAATAAGTTAAAGAAAACGAAGTGCCTTTTGTAACCGATGAGTTTCCGTTCGAAACCCCGATACTTCGAAAGACATTGTCTGTTTTGTACACAAAGCGCATCCAGCTTTTGCCGTAACCCTCTCAACTTTTTAGAAGATGTTATGTGGGTGAAATGTTGATACCATGCCAACTTTCAACCTTTTTAGAGTTCATTTGTAGTGCTTTTCAATTTTAGGGTCATAATTAGCTAAAAAAATCATTAAATGCATGAAAAATACCAAATAAAGTCAGAAAGGGTTGAAAATTGATGATGCGGCTTTGAATGGTGCATTTCGAATACACAAAAAGCTTGGAGTTTAAATAGGTAAAAGAAAATGAAATGCCTTTTGTAATCGATGAGTTTCCGTTCGAAACCCCGATACTTCGAAAGAGATTGTCCGTTTTGTACACGAAGTGCATCCAGCTTTTGCCGTAACCCTCTGAACTTCTTACCACATGCTATGTGGGTGAAATATTGAAACCATGCCAACCATCAACCTATTCAGAGTTCATTTGTAGTGTTTTTCAATTTCAGGGTCATAATTAGCTGGAAAAAATCATCAAATGCATGAAAAATACCAAATGAAGTCAGAAAGGGTTGAAAATTGATGATGTGGCTTTGAATGGTGCATTTTGAACACACGAAAAGCCTGGAGTTCAAATAAGTTAAATAAAATGAAATGCCTTTTGTAACCGATGAGTTTTCGTCCGAAACCCCAATACTTCCGAAGAGACTGTCCGTTTTGTACACGAAGTGCATCCAGCTTTTGCCGTAACCCTCTCAACTTTTTAGAACATGTTATGTGGGTGAAATGTTGAAACCATGCCAACTTTCAACCTTTTCAGTGTTCATTTGTAGCGCTTTTCAATTTTAGGGTCATAATTAGCTCAAAAAAATCATTAAATGCATGAAAAATACCAAATGAAGTCAGAAAGGGTTGAAAATTGATGATGTGGCTTTGAATGGTGCATTTTGAACACACGAAAATTCTGGAGTTCAAATAAGTTAAAGAAAATGAAATGCCTTTTCTAACCGATGAGTTTCCGTCCGAAACCCCGATACTTCGAAACAGACTGTCCGTTTTGTACATGAAATGCATCCAGCTTTGGCCGCAACCCTCTCAGCTTTTTTGCACATGCTATGTGGGGTGAAATGTTGATACCATGCCAATTTTCAACCTTTTCAAAGTCCATTTGCACTACTTTTCAATTTTAGGGTCATAATTAGCTCAAAAAATCATTAAATGCATGAAAAATACCAAATGAAGTCACAAAGGGTTGAAAATTGATGATGTGTCTTTGAATGGTGCATTTTGAACACACGAAAAGCCTGGAGTTACAATATGAAATGCCTTTTGTAACCGACGAGTTTTCGTCCGAAACCTCGATACTTCGAAAGAGACTGTTCGTTTTGTACACGAAGTGCATCCAGCTTTTGCCGTAACCCTCTCAACTTTTTAGAACATGTTATGTGGGTGGAATGTTGATACCATGCCAACTTTCAACCTTTTCAGAGTTCATTTCTAGTGTTTTTCAATTTCAGGGTCATAATTAGCTCAAAAAATCATTTAATGCATGAAAAATACCAAATGAAGTCAGAAAGGGTTGAAAAATGATGATGTGGCTTTGAGTGGTGCATTTGAACACACGAAAAGCCTAGAGTTTAAATAAGTTCTAGAAAATGAAATGCCTTTTCTAACCGAAGAGTTTCCGTCCGAAACCCCGATGCTTCGAAAGAGACTGTCCGTTTTGTACACGAATTGGATCCAGCTTTGGACGTAACCCTCTCAACTTTTTAGCACATGCTATGTTGGTGAAATGTAGATACCATGCCAACTTTCAACCTTTTCAGAGTTCATTTGTAGTGCTTTTCAATTTCAGGGTCATAATTAGCTCAAAAAATCATTAAATGCATGAAAAATACCAAATGAAGTCAGAAAGGGTCGAAAATTGATGATGTGGCTTTAAATGGTGCATTTTGAACAGACGAAAAGCCTAGAGTTTAAATAAGTTCTAGAAAATGAAATGCCTTTTCTAACCGATGAGTTTCCGTTTGAAACCCCGATGCTTCGAAAGAGACTCTCCGTTTTGTACACGAAGTGCATCCATCTTTTGACGTAACCCTCTCAACTTTTTAGCACATGCTATGTGGGTGAAATGTACAAACCATGCCAACGTTCAACCTTTTCAGAGTTCATGTGTCGTGCTTTTCAATTTCAGGGTCATAATTAGCTCAAAAAATCATTAAATGCATGAAAAATACCTAATGAAGTCAGAAAGGGTTGAAAATTGATGATGTGGCTTTGAATGGTGCATTTTGAACACACAAAAAGCCTGGAGTTTCAATAAGTAAAAGAAAATGAAAAGCCTTTTGTAACCGATGAGTTTCCGTTCGAAACCCCGATACTTCGAAAGAGATTGTCCGTTTTGTACACGAAGTGCATCCAGCTTTTGCGTAACCCTCTCAACTTTTTAGCACATGCTATGTGGGTGAAATGTAGATACCATTCCAACTTTCAACCTTTTCAGAGTTCATTTGTAGTGTTTTTCAATTTCAGGGTCATAATTAGCTCAAAAAATCATTAAATGCATGAAAAATACCAAATGAAGTCAGAAAGGGTTGAAAATTGATGATGTGGCTTTGAATAGCGCATTTCGAACACACGAAATTCCTGGAGTTTAAATAAGTTAAAGAAAATGAAATGCCTTTTGTAACCGATGAGTTTTCGTCCGAAACCCCGATACTTCGAAAGAGACTGTCCGTTTTGTACATGAAGTGCATCCAGCTTTTGCCGTAACCCTCTCACCTTTTTAGAACATGTTATGTGGGTGGAATGTTGATACCATGCCAACTTTCAACCTTTTCATAGTTCATTTGTAGTGTTTTTCAATTTCAGGGTCATAATTAGCTCAAAAAATCATTAAATGCATGGGAAATACAAAATGAAGTCAGAAAGGGTTGACAAATGATGATGTGGCTTTTAATGGTGCATTTTGAACACACGGAAAGCCTGGAGTTCAAATAAGTTAAAGAAAATGAAATGCCTTTTGTAACCGACGAGTTTTTGTCCGAAACCCCGATACTTCGAACGAGATGGTCCGTTTTGTACACGAAGTGCATCCAGCTTTTGCCGTAACCCTCTCAACTTTTTAGAACATGTTATGTGGGTGGAATGTTGATACCATGCCAACTTTCAACCTTTTCAGAGTTCATTTGTAGTGCTTTCTAATTTTAGGGGCATAATTAGCTCAAAAAAAATCATTAAATGCATCAAAAATTCCAAATTAAGTCAGAAAGGGTTGAAAATTGATGATGTGGCTTTGAATGGTGCATTTTGAACACACGAAAAGCCTAGAGTTTAAATAAGTTCTAGAAAATGAAATGCCTTTTCTAACCGATGAGTTTCCGTTTGAAACCCCGATGCTTCGAAAGAGACTGTCCGTTTTGTACACGAAGTGCATCCATCTTTTGACGTAACCCTCTCAACTTTTTAGCACATGCTATGTGGGTGAAATTTAGATACCATGCCAACGTCCAACCTTTTCAGAGTTCATGTGTAGTGCTTTTCAATTTCAGGGTCATAATTAGCTCAAAAAATCATTAAATGCATGAAAAATACCAAATGAAGTCAGAAAGGGTCAAAAATTGATGATGTGGCTTTGAATGGTGCATTTTGAACAGACGAAAAGCCTAGAGTTTAAATAAGTTCTAGAAAATGAAATGCCTTTTCTAGCCGATGAGTTTCCGTTTCAAACCCCGATGCTTCGAAAGAGACTGTCCATTTTGTACACGAAGTGCATCCATCTTTTGACGTAACCCTCTCAACATTTTAGCACATGCTATGTGGGTGAAATGTAGATACCATTCCAACTTTCAACCTTTTCATAGTTCATTTGTAGTGTTTTTCAATTTCAGGGTCATAATTAGCTCAAAAAATCGTTAAATGCATGAAAAATACCAAATGAAGTCAGAAAGGGTCGAAAATTGATGATGTGGCTTTCAATGGTGCATTTTGAACAGACGAAAAGCCTAGAGTTTAAATAAGTTCTAGAAAATGAAATGCCTTTTCTAGCCGATGAGTTTCCGTTTGAAACCCCGATGCTTCGAAAGAGACTGTCCGTTTTGTACACGAAGTGCATCCATCTTTTGACGTAACCCTCTCAACTTTTTAGCACATGCTATGTGGGTGAAATATAGATACCATGCCAACGTTCAACCTTTTCAGAGTTCATGTGTAGTGCTTTTCAATTTCAGGGTCATAATTAGCTCAAAAAATCATTAAATGCATGAAAAATACCTAATGAAGTCAGAAAGGGTTGAAAATTGATCACGTGGCTTTGAATGGTGCATTTTGAACACACGAAAAGCCTGGAGTTTAAATAAGTAAAAGAAAATGAAATGCCTTTTCTAACCGATGAGTTTCAGTTTGAAACCCCGATGCTTCAAAAGAGACTATCCGTTTTGTACACGAAGTGCATCCATCTTTTTACGTAACCCTCTCAACTTTTGAGCACATGCTCTGTGGGTGAAATGTAGATACCATGGCAACGTTTAACCTTTTCAGAGTTCATTTGTAGTGCTTTTAAATTTTAAGGTCATAATTAGCTCAAAAAATCATTAAATGCATGAAAAATACCAAATGAAGTGAGAAAGGGTTGAAAATTGATGATGTGGCTTTGAATGGTGCATTTTGAACACACGAAAATCCTGGAGTTTAAATAAGTTAAAGAAAATGAAATGCCTTTTGTAACCGATGAGTTTTCGTCCGAAACCCCGATACTTCGAAAGAGACTGTCCGTTTTGTACACGAAGTGCATCCAGCTTTTGCCGTAACCCTCTCAACTTTTTAGAACATGTTATGCGGGTGGAATGTTGATACCATGCCAACTTTCAACCTTTTCAGAGTTCATTTGTAGTGTTTTTCAATTTCAGGGTCATAATTAGCTCAAAAAATCATTAAATGCATGAGAAATACAAAATGAAGTCGGAAAGGGTTGACAAATGATGATGTGGCTTTTAATGGTGCATTTTGAACACACGGAAAGCCTGGAGTTCAAATAAGTTAAAGAAAATGAAATGCCTTTTGTAACCGACGAGTTTTCGTCCGAAACCCCGATGCTTCAAAAGAGACTGTCCGTTTTGTACACGAAGTGCATCCAACTTTTGCCGTAACCCTCTCAACTTTTTAGAACATATTATGTGGCTAGAATGTTGATACCATGCCAACTTTCAACCTTTTCCGAGTTCATTTGTAGTGCTTTCTAAATTTAGGGGCATAGTTAGCTCAAAAAAATCATTAAATGCATGAAAAATACCAAATGAAGTGAGAAAGGGTTGAAAACTGATGATGTGGCTTTGAATATGCATTTTGAACACACGGAAAGCCTAGAGTATAAATAAGTTCTATAAAATGAAATGCCTTTTCTAACCGATGAGTTTCCGTCCGAAACCCCGATGCTTCGAAAGAGACTGTCCGTTTTGTACACGAAGTGCATCCAGCTTTTGACGTAACCCTCTCAACTTTTTAGCACATGCTATCTGGGTCAAATGTAGATACCATGCCAACGTTCAACCTTTTCAGAGTTCATTTGTAGTGCTTTTCAATTTTAGGGTCATAATTAGCTCAAAAAATCATTAAATGCATGAAAAATACCTAATGAAGTCAGAAAGGTTGAAAATTGATGATGTGGCTTTGAATGGTGCATTTTGAACACACGAAAAGCCTAGAGTTTATATAAGTTCTAGAAAATAAAATGCCTTTTCTAACCGATGAGTTTCCGTCCGAAACCTCGATGTTTCGAAAGAGACTATCCGTTTTGTACAGGAAGTGCATCCATCTTTTGACGTAACCCTCTCAACTTTTTAGCACATGCTATGTGGGTGAAATGTAGATACCATGCCAACGTTTAACCTTTTCAGAGTTCATTTGTGGTGCTTTTCAATTTTAAGGTCATAATTAGCTCAAAAAATCATTAAATGCATGAAAAATACCAAATGAAGTCAGAAAGGGTTGAAAATTGATGATGTGGCTTTGAATGGTGCATTTTGAACACACGAAAATCCTGGAGTTTAAATAAGTTAAAGAAAATGAAATGCCTTTTGTAACCGATGAGTTTTTGTCCGAAACCCCGATACTTCGAACGAGATTATCCGTTTTGTACACGAAGTGCATCCAGCTTTTGCCGTAACCCTCTCAACTTTCTACAACATGTTATGTGCGTGGAATGTTGATACCATGCCAACTTTCAACCTTTTCAGAGTTCATTTGTAGTGTTTTTCAATTTCAGGGTCATAATTAGCTCAAAAAATCATTAAATGCATGAGAAATACAAAATGAAGTCGGAAAGGGTTGACAAATGATGATGTGGCTTTTAATGGTGCATTTTGAACACACGGAAATCCTGGAGTTCAAATAAGTTAAAGAAAATGAAATGCCTTTTGTAACCGACGAGTTTTCGTCCGAAACCCCGATGCTTCAAAAGAGACTGTCCATTTTGTACACGAAGTGCATCCAGCTTTTGCCGTAACCCTCTCAACTTTTTAGAACATGTTATGTGGCTGGAATGTTGATACCATGCCAACTTTCCACCTTTTTAGAGTTCATTTGTAGTGCTTTCTAATTTTAGGGGCATAGTTAGCTCAAAAAAATCATTAAATGCATGAAAAATACCGAATGAAGTCAGAAAGGGTTGAAAATTGATGATGTCGCTTTGAATGGTGTATTTTGAACACACGGAAAGCCTAGAGTATAAATAAGTTCTATAAAATGAAATGCCTTTTCTAACCGATGAGTTTCCGTCCGAAACCCCGATGCTTCGAAAGAGACTGTCCGTTTTGTACACGAAGTGCATCCAGCTTTTGACGTAACCCTCTCAACTTTTTAGCACATGCTAAGTGGGTGAAATGTAGATACCATGCCAACGTTCAACCTTTTCAGAGTTCATTTGTAGTGCTTTTCAATTTCAGGGTCATAATTAGCTCAAAAAATCATTAAATGCATGAAAAATACCTAATGAAGTCAGAAAGGGTTGAAAATTGATGATGTGCTTTGAATGGTGCATTTTGAACACACGAAAATCCTAGAGTTTAAATAAGTTCTAGAAAATGAAATGCCTTTTCTAACCGATGAGTTTCCGTCCGAAACCTCGATGTTTCGAAAGAGACTATCCGTTTGGTACAGGAAGTGCATCCATCTTTTGACGTAACCCTCTCAACTTTTTAGCAAATGCTGTGTGGGTGAAATTTTGATACCATGCCAACTTTCAACATTTTCGGAGTTCATTTGTCGTGCTTTTCCATTTCAGGGTCATAATTAGCTAAAAAAAATCATTAAATGCATGAAAAATACCAAATGAAGTCAGAAAGGGTTGAAAATTGATGATGTGGCTTTGAATGGTGCATTTTGAACACACAAAAATCCTAGAGTTTAAATAAGTAAAAGAAAATGAAAGGCCATTGGTAACAGATGAGTTTCCGTCCGAAACCCCGATACTTCGAAAGAGACTGTACGTTTTGTACACGCAGTGCATCCAGCTTTTGCCATAACCCTCTGAACTTTCTAGCACATGCTATGTGGGTGAAATGTTGATACCATGCCAATTCTCAACCTTTTCAGAGTTCATTTGGAATGCTTTTCAATTTCAATGTCATAATTAGCTCAAAAAATCATTAAGTGCATGAAAAATACCAAATGAAGTCAGAAAGGGTTGAAAATTGATGATGTGGCTTTGAATGGTGCATTTTGAACACACAAAAAGCCTGGTGTTTAAATAAGTAAAAGAAAATGAAATGCCTTTTGTAACCGGTGAGTTTCCGTTCGAAACCCCGATACGTCCGAAGAGACTGTCCGTTTTGTACACGCAGTGCATCCAGCTTTTATTGTAACCCTCTCAAATTTTTCGCACATGCTATGTGCGGGAAATGTTGAGACGACGCCAATTTTCAACCTTTTCAGAGTTCATTTGGACTGCTTTTCAATTTCAGGGTCATAATTAGCTCAAAAAATCATTAAATGCATGAAAAATACCAAATGATGTGAGAAAGGGTTGAAAATTGATGACGTGGCTTTTAATGGTGCATTTTGAACACACGAAAAGCCTGGAGTTTAAATAACTTGAATAAAATGAAATGCCTTTTGTAACCGATGAGTTTCCGTTCGAAACCCCGATACTGCGAAAGAAACTGTCCGTTTTGTACACGAAGTGCATCCAGCTTTTGCCGGAACCCTCTCAACTTTTTAGCACATGTTATGTGGGTGAAATGTTGATACCATGCCAACTTTCAACATTTTCAGAGTTTGTTTGTAGTGTTTTTCAATTTCAGGGTCATAAGTAGCCCAAAAATTCATTAAATGCATGAAAAATACCAAATGAAGTCAGAAAGGGTTGAAAATTGATGATGTGGCTTTTAATGGTGCATTTTGAACACACCAAAAGCCTGGAGTTCAAATAAGTTAAAGAAAATGAAATGCCTTTTGTAACCGATGAGTTTCCATCCGAAACCCCGATACTTCGAAAGAGATTGTCCGTTTTGTACACGAAGTGCATCCAGCTTTTGCCGTAACCCTCTCCACTTTTTAGCACATGTTATGTGGGTGAAATTTTGATACCATGCCAACTTTCAACCTTTTCAGAGTTCATTTGTAGTGCTTTTCAATTTTAGGGTCACAATTAGCTCAGAAAATCATCAAATGCATGATAAATACCAAATGAAGTCAGAAAGGGTTGAAAATTGATGATGTGGCTTTGAATGGTGCATTTTGAACACACGAAAAGCTTGGAGTTTAAATAAGTAAAATAAAATGAAATGCCTTCTGTAACAGATGAGTTTCCGTTCGAAACCCCGATACTTCGAAAGAGACTACGTTTTGTACACGCAGTGCATCCAGCTTTTGCCGTAACCCTCTCAACTTTCTAGCACATGCCATGTGGGTGAAATGTTGATACCATGACAATTCTCAACCTTTTCAGAGTCCATTTGGAATGCTTTTCAATTTCAAGGTCATAATTAGCTCAAAAAATCATTAAATGCATGAAAAATACCAAATGAAGTCAGAAAGGTTGAAAATTGATGATGTGGCTTTGAATGGTGCATTTTGAACACACGAAAAGCCTGGAGTTTAAATAAGCAAAAGAAAATGAAATGCCTTTCGTAACCGATGAGTTTCCGTTCGAAACCCCGATACGTCGAAAGAGACTGTCCGTTTTGTACACGCAGTGCATCCAGCTTTTACCGTAACCCTCTCAAATTTTTCGCACATGCTATGTGGGGGAAATGTTGATACCATGCCAATTTTCAACCTTTTCAGATTTCATTTGGACTGCTTTTCAATTTCAGGGTCATAATTAGCTCAAAAAATCATTAAATGCATGAAAAATACCAAATGATGTCAGAAAGGGTTGAAAATTGATGACGTGGCTTTAATGGTGCATTTTGAACACAAGAAAAGCCTGGAGTGTAAATAACTTAAATAAAATGAAATGCCTTTTGTAACCGATGATTTTCCGTTCGAAACCCTGATACTTCGAAAGAGACTGTCCGTTTTGTACACGAATTGCATCCAGCTTTTGTCGTAACCCTCTCAACTTTTTAGCACATGTTATGTGGGTGAAATGTTGATACCATGCCAACTTTCAACCTTTTCAGAGTTCATTTGTAGTGTTTTTCAATTTCAGGGTCATAAGTAGCCCAAAAATTTATTAAATGCATGAAAAATACCAAATGAAGTCAGAAAGGGTTGGAAATTGATGATGTGTCTTTTAATGGTGCATTTTGAACACACAAAAAGCCTGGAGTTCAAATAAGTTAAAGAAAATGAAATGCCTTTTGTAACCGATGAGTTTCCGTTCGAAACCTCGATAGTTCGAAAGAGACTGTCCGTTTTTTACACGAAGTGCATCCAGCTTTTGCCGTAACCCTCTCAACTTTTCAGAACATGTTATGTGGGTGAAATGTTGATACCATGCCAACATTCAACCTTTTCAGAGTTCATTTGTAGTGTTTTTCAATTTCAGGGTTATAATTAGCCCAAAAAATCATTAAATACATGAAAAATACCAAATGAAGTGAGAAAGGGTTGAAAATTGATGATGTGGCTTTTAATGGTGCATTTTTAACACACCAAAAGACTAGAGTTCAAATAAGTTAAATAAAATGAAATGCCTTTTGTAACCGATGAGTTTCCGTTCGAAGCCCCGATACTTCGAATGAGATTGTCCGTTTTGTACACGAAGTGCATCCAGCTTTTGCCGTAAACCTCTCAACTTTTTAGCACAAGTTATGTGGGTGAAATGTTGATACCATGCCAACTTTCCACCTTTTCAGAGTTCATTTGTAGTGCTTTTCAATTTTAGGGTCATAATTAGCTCGAAAAAATCAATAAATGCATGAAAAATAACAAATGAAGTCAAAAAGGGTTAAAAATAGATGATGTGGCTTTGAATGTTGCATTTTGAACACACGAAAAGCCTGGAGTTTAAATAAGTTAAATAAAATGAAATGCCTTTTGTAACCGATGAGTTTTCGTCCGAAACCCCGATACTTCGAAAGAGACTGTCCATTTTGTACACGAAGTGCATCGATCTTTTGCCGTAGCCCTCTCAACTTTTCAGAACATGTTATGTGGGTGAAATGTTGATACCATGCCAACTTTCAACCTTTTCAGAGTTTATTTGTAGTTTTTTTTCAATTTTAGGGTCATAATTAGCCCCAAAAAAATCATTAAATGCATGAAAAATACCAAATGAAGTCAAAAAGGGTTGAAAATTGATGATGTGGCTTTTAATGGTGCATTTTGTGTTGGGGAACATCGCATGGGAAACAAAAAATTTCCTACGCACATGCAAACCTGTCCATGGTGATGAGCATCTACGAGAGGGAGTGTGAATCTACATACACCTGTAGATCGCTAAGCGGGAAGCGTTAAGAAACGCGGTTGGTGTAGTCGAACATCTTCGCGATCCAAATCGCCGAGCGTCCCGCGATCTCATCACGATCCGTCCCGCGATCCAATCACGATTCGTGCCGTGAACTCATCACGATCCGTCCCGCGATCTCATCACGATCCGTCTCATGATCTTGATCACGATCTGTCCCGCGAACTCATCACGATCCTTTCCGCGATCTCATCACGAACCGTCTTGCGATCTCGATCACGGTCCTTCCGATCTAGCGCCGAACGGACGGCACCTCCGCGTTCAGCACACGTGCAGCTTGATGACGATCTCCACCGTCTTGATCCAGCAAGAGGAGGTGGAGAGGAGAGAGTTCACCGGCAGCATGACGGCGCTCCAGTGATGGTGGTGGAGTGATTCCGGCAGGGCTTCGCCTAAGCACTACGAAACTACGATCTAGAGGAGAAACTATGCACCGGTGGAATGGGTAGCACGTGGCCGGAAATTCTGTCCAAAAACCACCCAATTCACTAGTATATATAGGAGGAGAGGAGAGGAGAGGCAGCCAAGGCCTTTGGTTCGGCCGAAATAGGAGGTGGGAAGCAATCCTACTTCACCTCCAATCCTAGTTGGAGTAAGATTGCCTCCTATTGGCTGATTTTCCACTTTTTGCTCTAGGACTTTCTCTCCTGCGCCATGGGCCTTTCTGGCTGTTTTCCCAGCCCACTAAGGGCTGGTTATTATTCTCCCACAGCCCATGGACCTCTTGGGGTCGAAATACCCCTCCCGGAGGCCTCCCGGTACACTACCGGCACTCCCGGTACACTACCGATGAGCCCGAAACTTTTCCGGAAGCCAACCTGGGACTTCCTATATATGAATCTTTACCTCCGGACCATTCTGGAGCTCCTCGTGATGTCCGGGATCTCATCCGGGCCTCCGAACAAACTTCAGTCACCACCATACATAACTCTACACTACCAAAACGTCATCGAACCTTAAGTGTGCAGACCCTGCGGGTTCGAGAACTATGTAGACATGACCGAGACACCTCTATGGTCAATAACCAATGTCGGGACCTGGATATCCACATTGGTTCCTACATATTCTACGAAGATATTTATCGGTCGAACCTCTACGTCAAGGATTCAGTTAATCCCGTATAACGTTCCCTTTGTTCTTCGGTATCTTACTTGCCCGAGATTCGGTCGTCGGTATCTCCATACCTAGTTCAACCTCGTTACCGGCAAGTCTCTTTACTCTTTCCGTAATACAAGATCCCGCAACTAACAATTAGTCACATTGCTTGCAAGGCTTATTGTGATGTTGCATTACCGAGTGGGCCCCGAGATACCTCTCCGTCACACGGAGTAACAAATCCCAGTCTCGATCCATGCCAACTCAACAGACACCATCGGAGATACCTGTAGAGAACCTTTATAGTCACCCAGTTACATTGTGATGTTTGATACACACAAGGCACTCCTCCGATATCTGTGAGTTGCATGATCTCATGGTCATAGGAACACATATTTGACATGCGGAAAACAGTAGCAATAAACTGACACGATCATATGCTACGTTTGCAGTTTGGGTCTTGTCCATCACATCATTCTCCTAATGATGTGACCCCGTTACCAAATGACATCTCATGTCCATGGCTAGGAAACCTTAACCATCTTTTGATCAACGAGCTAGTCTATTAGAGGCATACAAGAGACATGGTTTTGTCTATGTATCCACACATGCATCTAAGTCTCCGATCAATACAATTATAGCATGGATAATAAACGATTATCATGAACAAGGAAATATGATAATAACTAATTTATTATTGCCTCTAGGGCATATTTCCAACATTTTGAACACACCAAAATCCTGGATTTCAAATAAGTAAAAGAAAATGAAATGCCTTTTGTAACCGATGAGTTTCCGTCCAAAACCCCGATACTTCGAAAGAGACCGTCCGTTTTGTACACGCAGCTTTTGCCGTAAACCTCTCAACTTTCTAGCACATGCTATGTGGGTGAAGTGTTGATACCATGCAAACTTTCAACCTTTTCAGAGTTCATTTGCACTGCTTTTTAATTTTAGGGTCATAATTAGCTGAAAAAAATCATTAAATGCATGAAAAATACCACATGAAGTCAGAAAGGGTTGAAAATTGATGATCTGGCTTTGAATGGTGCATTTTAAACACACAAAAAGTGTGGAGTTTAAATAAGTTAAATAAAATGAAATGCCTTTTGTAACCGATGAGTTTCCGTCCGAAACCCCGATACTTCGAAAGAGACTGTCCATTTTGTACACGAGGTGCATCCAGCTTTTGCCGTAACCCTCTCAAGTTTTTAGAACATGTTATGTGGGTGAAATGTTGATACCATGCCAACTTTCAGCCTTTTCAGAGTTCATTTGTAGTGCTTTTCAATTTCAGGGTCATAATTAGCTCAAAAAAATCATTAAATGCATGATAAATACCAAATGAAGTCACAAAGGTTTGAAAATTGATGATGTGGCTTTGAATGGTGCATTTTGAACACACGAAAATCCTGGAGTTCAAATAAGTTAAAGAAAATGAAATGCCTTTTGTAACCGATGAGTTTTCGTCCGAAACCCCGATACTTCGAAAGAGACTGTCCGTTTTGTACAGGAAGTGCATCCAGCTTTTTCCATAACCCTCTCAACTTTTTAGCACAAGCTATGTGGGTGAAATGTTTATACCATGCCAATTATCAACCTTTTCAGAGTTTATTTGCACTGCTTTTCAATTTTAGGGTCATAATTAGCTCAAAAAAAATCATTAAATGCATGAAAAGTACCAAATGAAGTCAGAAAGGGTTCAAAATTGATGATGTGGCTTTGAATGGTGCATTTTGAACACACGAAAAGCCTGGACTTTAAATAAGTAAAAGAAAATGAAATGCCTTTTGTAACCGATGTGTTTCGGTTCGAAATTCCGATACTTCGAAAGAGACTGTCCGTTTTGTACACGCAGTGCATCCAGCTTTTGTCGTAACCCTCTCAACTATTTAGAACATGTTATGTGGGTGAAATGTTGATACCATGCCAATTTTCAACCTTTTCAGAGTTCATTTGCACTCCTTTTCAATTTCAGGGTCATAATTAGCTCAAAAAATCAGTAAATGCGTGAAAAATACCAAATGAAGTCAGACAGGGTTGAAAATTGATGACGTGGCTTTTAATGGTGCATTTTGAACACACCAAAAGCCTAGAGTTTAAATGAGTAAAAGAAAATGAAATGCCTTTTGTAACCGATGAGTTTCCGTTCGAAACCTCGATACTTCGAAAGAGATTGTCAGTTTTGTACACGAAGTGCATCCAGCTTTCGCCGTAACCCTCTCAACTTTTTAGCACACGTTATGTGGCTGAAATTTTGATACCATGCCAACTTTCAACCTTTTCAGAGTTCATTTGTAGTGCTTTTCAATTTTAGGGTCATAATTAGCGCAAAAAAATCATTAAATGCATGAAAAATAACAACTGAAGTGAGAAAGGGTTGAAAATTGATGATGTGGCTTTGAATGGTGCATTTTGAACACACGAAAATCTTGGAGTTCAAATAAGTTAAATAAAATGAAATGCCTTTTGTAACCGATGAGTTTTCGTCCGAAACCCCGATACTTCGAAAGAGACTGTCTGTTTTGTACACGAAGTGCATCCAGCTTTTGCTGTAACCCTCTTAACTTTTTAGAACATCTTATTTGGGTGAAATTTTGATACCATGCCAACTTTCAACCTTTTCAGAGTTCATTCGTAGTGTTTTTCAATTTCAGGGTCATAATTAGCCCAAAAAATCATTAATTGCATGAAAAATACCAAATGAAGTCAGAAAGGGTTGAAAATTGATGATGTGGCTTTTAATGGTGCGTTTTGAACACACGAAAAGCCTGGAGTTCAAAAAAGTTAAAGAAAATGAAATGCCTTTTGTAACCGACGAGTTTCCGTCCGAAACCCCCATACTTCGAAGGAGACTGTCCGTTTTGTACACGAAGTGCATCCAGCTTTTGCGGTAACACTCTCAACTTTTTAGCACAAGTTATGTGGGTGAAATGTTGATACCATGCCAACTTTCAACTTTTTCAGAGTACATTTGTAGTGCTTTTCAATTTCTGGGTCATAATTAGCTCGAAAAGTCATTAAATGCATGAAAAATACCAAATGAAGTCAGAAAGGGTTGAAAATTGATGATGTGTCTTTGAATGGTGCATTTTGAACACACGACAAGCCTGGACCTCAAATAATTTAAACAAATTGAAATGCCTTTTGTAACTGATGAGTTTCCGCCCGAAACCTCGATACTTCGAAAGAGACTGTCTGTTTTTGGACACGAAGTGCATCTACCTTTTGCCGTAACCCTCTCAAATTTTTTGTACATGCTATGCGGCTGAAATGTTGATAGCATGCCAACTTTCAACCTTTTCAGAGTTCGTTTGTACTGCTTTTCAATTTTAGGGTCATAATTAACTAAAAAAAATCATTAAATGCATGAAAAATACCAAATGAAGTCAGGAAGGGTTGAAAATTGGTGATGTGGATTTGAATGGTGAATTTTGAACACACAAAAATCCTGGAGTTCAAATATGTTAAAGAAAATGAAATGCCTTTTGTAACCGATGAGTTTTCGCCCGAAACCCCGATACTTCGAAAGAGATTGTCCGTTTTGTACATGAAGTGCATCCAGCTTTTGTCGTAACCCTCTCTATTTTTTTGCACACGCAATGTGGATGAAATGTTGATACCATGCCAAATTTACACATTTTCAGAGTTCATTTGTAGTGTTTTTCAATTTCAGGGTCATAATTAGCTCAAAAAAATCATTAAATGAATGTAAAATACCGAATGAAGTCAAAAAGGGTTGACAATTGATGATGTGGCTTTGAATTGTGCATTTTGAACACACGAAAAGCCTGGAGTTCAAATAAGTTAAAGAAATTGAATGCCTTTTGTAACCAATGAGTTTTCGTCCGAGACCACGATGCTTCGAAAGAGACTGTCCGTTTTGTACACGAAGTGCATCCAGCTTTTGTGGTAACCCTCTCAACTTTTTAGCACATGTTATGTGGGTGAAATGTTGATAGCATGCCAACTTTCAACCTTTTCAGAGTTCATTTGTAGTTCTTTTCAATTTCAGGGTCATAATTAGCTCAAAAAATCATTAAATGCATGAAAAATACCAAATGAAGTCAGAAAGGGTTGAAAATTGAAGATGTGGCGTTTAATGGTGCATTTTGAACACACGAAAAGCCCGGAGTTCAAATAAGTTAAAGAAAATGAAATGCCTTTCGTAACCGATGAGTTTCCGCAAGAAACCCGATACTTCGAAAGAGATTGTCCGTTTTGTACACGAAGTGCATCCAGCTTTTGCCGTAAACCTCTCAACTTTTTAGCACATGCTATGTGGGTGAAATGTTGATACCATTCCAACTGTCAACCTTTTCAGAGTTCATTTGCAGTGTTTTTCAATTTCAGGGTCATAATTATCTCAAAAAAATCATTAAATGCATGAAAAATACCAAATGAAGTTAGAAAGGGTTGAAAATTGATGATGTGGCTTTTAATGGTGCATTTTGAACACTTGAAATTCCTGGAGTTCAAATAAGTTAAAGAAAATGAAATTCCATTTGTAACCGATGAGTTTCCATCCGAAACCCCCATACTTCGAAGTGCATCCAACTTTTCCCGTAACCCTCTCGGCTTTTTAGCACATGCTATGTGGGTGAAATGTTGATACCATGCCAACTTTCAACCCTTTTAGAGTTCATTTGTAGTGCTTTTAAATTTCAGGGTCACAATTAGCTCAAAATAATCATTAAATGCATGAAAAATACCAAATGAAGTCAGAAAGGGTTGAAAATTGATGATGTGGCTTTGAATGGTGCATTTTGAACACACAAAAAGCCTGGAGTTCAAATAAGTTACAAAAAATGAAATGCCTTTTGTAACCGATGAGTTACCGTCCGAAACCCTGATACTTCGGAAGAGACTATCCGTTTTGTACACGAAGTGCATCCAGCTTTTGCCGTAACCCTCTCAACTTGTTACCAAATGCTATGTCGGTGAAATGTTGATACCATGCCAAGTTTCAACCTTTTGAGAGTTCATTTGCACTGCTTTTCAATTTTAGGGTCATAATTAGCTCAAAAAATCATTAAATGCATGAAAAATACCAAATGAAGTCAGAAAGGGTTGAAAATTGATGATGTGGCTTTGAATGGTGCATTTTGAACACACGAAAAGCCTGGAGTTCAAATAAGTTAAAGAAATTGAAATGCCTTTTGTAACCGATGAGTTTCCGCCCGAAACCTCGATACTTCGAAAGAGACTGTCTGTTTTTGTACACGAAGTGCATCTTGCTTTTGCCGTAACCCTCTCAAATTTTTTGTACATGCTATGTGGGTGAAATTTTGATACCATGCCAACTTTCAACCTTTTTAGAGTTCATTTGTACTGCTTTTCAATTTTAGGATCATAATTAGGTGAAAAAAATCATTAAATGCATGAAAAATACCCAATGAAGTCAGGAAGGGTTGAAAATTGGTGATGTGGCTTTGAATGGTGAATTTTGAACACACGAAGAGCCCGGAGTTCAAATATGTAAAAGAAAATGAAATGCCTTTTGTAACCGATGACTTTCCTCCTGAAACCCCGATACTTCGAAAGAGACTGTCCGTTTTGTACATGAAGTGCATCTAGCTTTTGCCGTAACCCTCTCAAATTTTTTTCACACGCAATGTGGATGAAATGTTGATACCATGCCAACTTTACACATTTTCAGAGTTCATTTGTAGTGCTTTTCAATTTCAGGGCCATAATTAGCTCAAAAAATCATTAAATGCATGAAAAATACCAAATGAAGTCACAAAGGGTTGAAAATTGATGATGTGGCTTTGAATGGTGCATTTTGAACACACGAAAAGCCTGGAGTACAAATAAGTTAAAGAAATTGAAATGCCTTTTGTAACCGATAAGTTTCCGTCCGAAACCCCGATACTTCGAAAGAGATTGTCCGTTTTGTACACGAAGTGCATCCAGCTTTTGCCGTAAACCTCTCAACTTTTTAGCACATGCTATGTGGGTGAAATGTTGATATCATTCCAACTTTCAACCTTTTGAGAGTTCATTTGAAGTGTTTTTCAATTTCAGGGTCATAATTAGGTCAAAAAAATCATTAAATGCATGAAAAATACCAAATGAAGTCAGAAAGGGTTGAAAATTGATGATGTGGCTTTTAATGGTGCATTTTGAACACTTGAAATTCCTGCAGTTCAAATAAGTTAAAGAAAATGAAATTCCATTTGTAACCGTTGAGTTTCCATCCGGAACCCCCATACTTCGAAGTGCATCCAACTTTTCCCGTAACCCTCTCGGCTTTTTAGCACATGCTATGTGGGTGAAATGTTGATACCATGCCAACTTTCAACCCTTCTAGAGTTCATTTGTAGTGCTTTTAAATTTCAGGGTCACAATTAGCTCAAAATAATCATTAAATGCATGAAAAATACCAAATGAAGTCAGAAAGGGTTGAAAATTGATGATGTGGCTTTGAATGGTGCATTTTGAACACACGAAAAGCCTGGAGTTCAAATAAGTTACAAAAAATGAAATGCCTTTTGTAACCGATGAGTTACCGTCCGAAAGCCCCATACTTCGAAGGAGACTGTCCGTTTTGTACACGAGGTGCATCCAGCTTTTGCGGTAACCCTCTCAACTTTTTAGCACAAGTTATGTGGGTGAAATGTTGATACCATGCCAACTTGCAACTTTTTCAGAGTTCATTTGTAGTGCTTTTCAATTTCTGGGTCATAATTAGCTCAAAAAGTCATTAAATGCATGAAAAATACCAAATGAAGTCAGAAAGGGTTGAAAATTGTAGATGTGGCGTTTGATGGTGCATTTTGAACACACGAAAAGCCTGGAGTTCAAATAAGTTAAAGAAAATGAAATGCCTTTTGTTACCGATGAGTTTCCGCCAGAAACCCCGATACTTCGAAAGAGACTTTTCGTTTTGTACATGAAGTGCATCCAGCTTTTGCCGTAACCCTCCCAACATTTTAGCACATGGGTGAAATGTTGATACCATGCCAACGGTCAACCTTTTCACAGTTCATTTGTACTGCTTTTCAATTTTAGGGTCATAATTAACTAAAAAAAATCATTAAATGCATGAAAAATACCAAATGAAGTCAGGAAGGGTTGAAAATTGGTGATGTGGATTTGAATGGTGAATTTTGAACACACAAAAATCCTGGAGTTCAAATATGTTAAAGAAAATGAAATGCCTTTTGTAACCGATGAGTTTTCGCCCGAAACCCCGATACTTCGAAAGAGACTGTCCGTTTTGTACATGAAGTGCATCCAGCTTTTGTCGTAACCCTCTCAATTTTTTTGCACACGCAATGTGGATGAAATTTTGATACCATGCCAACTTTACACATTTTCGGAGTTCATTTGTAGTGTTTTTCAATTTCAGGGTCATAATTAGCTCAAAAAAATCATTAAATGAATGTAAAATACCAAATGAAGTCAGAAAGGGTTGACAATTGATAATGTGGCTTTGAATTGTGCATTTTGAACACACGAAAATCCTGGAGTTCAAATAAGTTAAAGAAATTGAATGCCTTTTGTAACCAATGAGTTTTCGTCCGAGACCACGATGCTTCGAAAGAGACTGTCCGTTTTGTACACGAAGTGCATCCAGCTTTTGTGGTAACCCTCTCAACTTTTTAGCACATGTTATGTGGGTGAAATGTTGATACCATGCCAACTTTCAACCTTTTCAGAGTTCATTTGTAGTGCTTTTCAATTTCAGGGTCATAATTAGCTCAAAAAATCATTAAATGCATGAAAAATACCGAATGAAGTCAGAAAGGGTTGAAAATTGAAGATGTGGCGTTTAATGGTGCATTTTGAACACACGAAAAGCCCGGAGTTCAAATAAGTTAAAGAAAATGAAATGCCTTCCGTAACCGATGAGTTTCCGCAAGAAACCCGATACTTCGAAAGAGATTGTCCGTTTTGTACACGAAGTGCATCCAGCTTTTGCCGTAAACCTCTCAACTTTTTAGCACATGCTATGTGGGTGAAATATTGATACCATTCCAACTGTCAACCTTTTCACAGTTCATTTGCAGTGTTTTTCAATTTCAGGGTCATAATTATCTCAAAAAAATCATTAAATGCATGAAAAATACCAAATGAAGTTAGAAAGGGTTGAAAATTGATGATGTGGCTTTTAATGGTGCATTTTGAGCACTTGAAATTCCTGGAGTTCAAATAAGTTAAAGAAAATGAAATTCCATTTGTAACCGATGAGTTTCCAGCCGGAACCCCCATACTTCGAAGTGCATCCAACTTCTCCCGTAACCCTCTCGTCTTTTTAGCACATGCTATGTGGGTGAAATGTTGATACCATGCCAACTTTCAACCCTTTTAGAGTTCATTTGTAGTGCTTTTAAATTTCAGGGTCACAATTAGCTCAAAATAATCATTAAATGCATGAAAAATACCAAATGAAGTCAGAAAGGGTTGAAAATTGATGATGTGGCTTTGAATGGTGCATTTTGAACACACGAAAAGCCTGGAGTTCAAATAAGTTACAAAAAATGAAATGCCTTTTGTAACCGATGAGTTACCGTCCGAAACCCTGATACTTCGGAAGAGACTGTCCGTTTTGTACACGAAGTGCATCCAGCTTTTGCCGTAACCCTCTCAACTTGTTACCAAATGCTATGTCGGTGAAATGTTGATACCATGCCAAGTTTCAACCTTTTGAGAGTTCATTTGCACTGCTTTTCAATTTTAGGGTCATAATTAGCTCAAAAAATCATTAAATGCATGAAAAATACCAAATGAAGTCAGAAAGGGTTGAAAATTGATGATGTGGCTTTGAATGGTGCATTTTGAACACACGAAAAGCCTGGAGTTCAAATTAGTTAAAGAAATTGAAATGCCTTTTGTAACCGAAGAGTTTCCGCCCGAAACCTCCATACTTCGAAAGAGACTGTCTGTTTTTGTACACGAAGTGCATCTTTCTTTTGCCGTAATCCTCTCAAATTTTTTGTACATGCTATATGGGTGAAATTTTGATACCATGCCAACTTTCAACCTTTTTAGAGTTCATTTGTACTGCTTTTCAATTTTAGGATCATAATTAGGTGAAAAAAATCATTAAATGCATGAAAAATACCCAATGAAGTCAGGAAGGGTTGAAAATTGGTGATGTGGCTTTGAATGGTGAATTTTGAACACACAAAAATCCCGGAGTTCAAATATGTAAAAGAAAATGAAATGCCTTTTGTAACCGATGACTTTCCGCCTGAAACCCCGATACTTCGAAAGAGACTGTCCGTTTTGTACATGAAGTGCATCCAGCTTTTGCCGTAACCCTCTCAAATTTTTTTCACACGCAATGTGGATGAAATGTTGATACCATGCCAACTTTACACATTTTCAGAGTTCATTTGTAGTGCTTCTCAAATTTAGGGTCATAATTAGCTCAAAAATTCATTAAATGAATGTAAAATACCAAATGAAGTCAGAAAGGGTTGACAATTGATGATGTGGCTTTGAATGGTGCATTTTGAACACACGAAAGCCTGGAGTTCAAATAAGTTAAAGAAAATGAATGCCTTTTGTAACCAATGAGTTTTCGTCCGAGACCACGATGTTTCGAAAGAGAGACTCCGTTTTGTACACGAAGTGCATCCAGCTTTTTCCGTAACCCTCTCAAATTTTTAGCACATGCTATGTGGGGGAAATGTTGATACCATGCCAACTTTCAACAGTTTTAGAGTTCATTTGTAGTGCTTTTCAATTTCAGAGCCATAATTCGCTCAAAAAATCATTAAATGCATGAAAAATACCAAATGAAGTCACAAAGGGTTGAAAATTGATGATGTGGGTTTGAATGGTGCATTTTGAACACACGAAAAGCCTGGAGTACAAATAAGTTAAAGAAAATGAAATGCCTTTTGTAACCGATAAGTTTTCGTCCGAAACCCCGATACTTCGAAAGAGATTGTCCGTTTTGTACACGAAGTGCATCCAGCTTTTGCCGTAAACCTCTCAACTTTTTAGCACATGCTATGTGGGTGAAATGTTGATACCATTCCAACTGTCAACCTTTTGAGAGTTCATTTGCAGTGTTTTTCAATTTCAGGGTCATAATTAGGTCAAAAAAATCATTAAATGCATGAAAAATACCAAATGAAGTCAGAAAGGGTTGAAAATTGATGATGTGGCTTTTAATGGTGCATTTTGCACACTTGAAACTCCTGGAGTTCAAATAAGTTAAAGAAAATGAAATTCCATTTGTAACCGATGAGTTTCCATCTGAAACCCCCATACTTCGAAGTGCATCCAACTTTTCACGTAACCCTCTCGGCTTTTTAGCACATGCTATGTGGGTGAAATGTTGATACCATGCCAAGTTTCAACCCTTTTAGAGTTCATTTGTAGTGCTTTTAAATTTCAGGGTCACAATTAGCTCAAAATAATCATTAAATGCATGAAAAATACCAAATGAAGTCAGAAAGGGTTGAAAATTGATGATGTGGCTTTGAATGGTGCATTTTGAACACACGAAAAGCCTGGAGTTCAAATAAGTTACAAAAAATGAAATGCCTTTTGTAACCGATGAGTTACAGTCCGAAACCCTGATACTTCGAAAGAGACTGTCCGTTTTGTACACGAAGTGCATCCAGCTTTTGCCGTAACCCTCTCAACTTGTTACCACATGCTATGTCGGTGAAATGTTGATACCATGCCAAGTTTCAACCTTTTGAGAGTTAATTTGCACTGCTTTTCAATTTTAGGGTCATAATTAGCTCAAAAAATCATTAAATGCATGAAAAATACCAAATGAAGTCAGAAAGAGTTGAAAAATGATGATGAGGCTGTGAATGGTGCATTTTGAACACACGAAAAGCCTGACGTTTAAATAAGTTAAAGAAAATGAAATGCCTTTTGTAACCGATGAGTTTCCGTCCGAAACCCCGATACTTCGAAAGAGATTGTCCGCTTTGTACACGAAGTGCATCAAGCTTTTGCCGTAACCTCTCAACTTTTTAGAAGATGTTATGTGGGTGAAATGTTGATACCATGCCAACTTTCAACCTTTCAGAGTTCATTTGCACTGCTTTTCAATTTTAGGGTCATAATTAGGTCAAAAAATCATTAAATGCATGAAAAATAGAAAATGAAGACACAAAGGGTTGAAAATTGATGATGTGGCTTTGAATGGTGCATTTTGAACACACAAAAAGCCTGGAGTTTAAATAAGTAAAAGAAAATGAAATGCCTTTTGTAACCGATGAGTTTCCGTCCGAAACCCCGATACTTCGAAAGAGATTGTCCGTTTTGTACACGAAGTGCATCCCGCTTTATCCGTAACCCTCTCAACTTTTTAGAACATGTTATGTGGGTGAAATGTTGATACCATGACAACTTTCAACCTTTTCAGAGTTCATTTGCACTTCTTTTCAATTTTTGGGTCATAATTAGCTCAAAAAATCATTAAATGCATGAAAAATACCAAATGAAGTCAGAAAGGGTTGAAAATTGATGATGTGGCTTTGAATGGTCCATTTTGAACACACGAAGAGCCTGGAGTTTAAATAAAATAAATAAAATAAAATGCCTTTTGTAACCGATGAGTTTCCGTCCGAAACCCCGATACTTCGGAAGAGACTGTCCGTTTTGTACACGAAGTGCATCCAGCTTTTGCCATAACCCTCTCAACTTTTTAGAACATGTTATGTGGGTGAAATGTTGATACCTTGCCAACTTTAAACCTTTTCAGAGTTCATTTGTAGTGCTTTTCAATTTCAGGGTCATAATTAGCTCAAAAAATCATTAAATGCATGAAAAATACCAAATGATGTCAGAAAGGGTTGAAAATTGATGATGTTGCTTTTAATGGTGCATTTTGGACACACGAAAAGCCTGGATTTCAAATAAGTTAAAGAAAATGAAATGCCTTTCGTAACCGATGAGTTTTCGTCCGAAACCCCGATACTTCGAAAGAGACTATTCATTTTGTACACGAAGTGCATCCAGCTTTTGCCGTAACCCTCTCAACTTTTCAGCACATGCTATGTGGGTGAAATGTTGATACCATGCCAATGTTCAACCTTTTAAGAGTTCATTTGTAGTGCTTTTCAATTTTAGGGTCATAATTAGCTCAATGAAATCAGTAAATGTATGAAAGATACCAAATTAAGTCAGAAAGGGTTGAAAATTGATGATGTGGCTTTGAATGGTGCATTTTGAACACACGAAAAGCCTGGAGTTCAAATAATTTAAAGAAATTGAAATGCCTTTTGTAACCGATGAGTTTCCGCCCAAGACCACGATGCTTCGAAAAAGATTGTCCATTTTGTACACGAAGTGAATCCAGCTTTTTCCTTAACCCTCTCAACTTTTTAGAACATGTTATGTGGGTGAAATGTTGATACCATGCCAACTTTCAACCTTTTCAGAGTTCATTTGCACTTCTTTTCAATTTTTGGGTCATAATTAGCTCAAAAAATCATTAAATGCATGAAAAATACCAAATGAAGTCAGAAAGGGTTGAAAATTGATGATGTGGCTTTGAATGGTCCATTTTGAACACACGAAGAGCCTGGAGTTTCAATAATTTAAATAAAATAAAATGCCTTTTGTAACCGATGAGTTTCCGTCCGAAACCCCGATACTTCGAAAGAGACTGTCCGTTTTGTACACGAAGTGCATCCAGCTTTTGCCGTAACCCTCTCAACTTTTTAGAACATGTTATGTGGGTGAAATGTTGATACCTTGCCAACTTTAAACCTTTTCAGAGTTCATTTGTAGTGCTTTTCAATTTCAGGGTCATAATTAGCTCAAAAAATCATTAAATGCATGAAAAATACCAAATGATGTCAGAAAGGGTTGAAAATTGATGATGTGGCTATGAATGGTCCATTTTGAACACACGAAGAGCCTGGAGTTTAAATAATTTAAATAAAATAAAATGCCTTTTGTAACCAATGAGTTTCCGTCCGAAACCCTGATACTTCGAAAGAGACTGTCCGTTTTGTACACGAAGTGCATCCAGCTTTTGCCGTAACCCTCTCAACTTTTTAGAACATGTTATGTGGGTGAAATGTTGATACCTTGCCAACTTTAAACCTTTTCAGAGTTCATTTGCACTTCTTTTCAATTTCAGGGTCATAATTAGCTCAAAAAATCATTAAATGCATGAAAAATACCAAATGATGTCAGAAAGGGTTGAAAATTGATGGTGTGGCTTTGAATGGTCCATTTTGAACACACGAAAAGCCTGGATTTCAAATAAGTTAAATAAAATAAAATGCCTTTTGTAACCGATGAGTTTCCGTCCGAAACCCCGATACTTCGAAAGAGACTGTCCGTTTTGTACACGAAGTACATCCAGCTTTTGCCGTAAACCACTCAACTTTTCAGCACATGCTATGTGGGTGAAATGTTGATACCATTCCAATTGTCAACCTTTTCAGAGTTCATTTGCAGTGTTTTTCAATTTCAGCGTCATAATTATCTTAAAAAAATCATTAAAGGCATGAAAAATACCAAATGAAGTTAGAAAGGGTTGAAAATTGATGATGTGGGTTTTAATGGTGCATTTTGAACACTTGAAATTCCTGGAGTTCAAATAAGTTAAAGAAAATGAAATTCTTTTTGTAACCGATGATTTTCCATCCGAAACCCCCATACTTTGAAGTGCATCCAACTTTTCCCGTAACCCTCTCGGCTTTTTAGCACATGCTATGTGGGTGAAATGTTGATACCATGCCAACTTGCAACCCTTTTAGAGTTCATTTGTAGTGCTTTTAAATTTCAGGGTCACAATTAGCTCAAAATAATCATTAAATGCATGAAAAATACCAAATGAAGTCAGAAAGGGTTGAAAATTGATGATGTGGCTTTGAATGGTGCATTTTGAACACACGAAAAGCCTGGAGTTCAAACAAGTTACAAAAAATGAAATGCCTTTTGTAACTGATGAGTTACCGTCCGAAAACCTCATACTTCGGAAGAGACTGTCCGTTTTCTACACGAAGTGCATCCAGCTTTTGCCGTAAACCTCTCAACTTGTTACCAAATGCTATGTCGGTGAAATGTTGATACCATGCCAAGTTTCAACCTTTTGAGAGTTCATTTGCACTGCTTTTCAATTTTAGGGTCATAATTAGCTCAAAAAATCATTAAATGCATGAAAAATACCAAATGAAGTCAGAAAGGGTTGAAAATTGATGATGTGGCTTTGAATGGTGCATTTTGAACACACGAAAAGCCTGGAGTTCAAATAAGTTAAAGAAATTGAAATGCCTTTTGTAACCGATGAGTTTCCGCCCGAAACCTCGATACTTCGAAAGAGACTGTCTGTTTTTGTACACGAAGTGCATCTTGCTTTTGCCGTAACCCTCTCAAAATATTTGTACATACTATGTGGGTGAAATTTTGATACCATGCCAACTTGCAACCTTTTTAGAGTTCATTTGTACTGCTTTTCAATTTTAGGATCATAATTAGGTGAAAAAAATCATTAAATGCATGAAAAATACCAAATGAAGTCAGAAAGGGTTGAAAATTGGTGATGTGGCTTTGAATGGTGAATTTTGAACACACGAAGAGCCCGGAGTTCAAATATGTAAAGGAAAATGAAATGCCTTTTGTAACCGATGACTTTCCGCCTGAAACCCCGATACTTCGAAAGAGACTGTCCGTTTTCTACATGAAGTGCATCCAGCTTTTGCCGTAACCCTCTCAAAATTTTTTCACACGCAATGTGGATGAAATGTTGATACCATGCCAACTTTACACATTTTCAGAGTTCATTTGTAGTGCTTTTCAAATTTAGGGTCATAATTAGCTCAAAAATTCATTAAACGAATGTAAAATACCAAATGAAGTCAGAAAGGGTTGACAATTGATGATGTGGCTTTGAATGGTGTATTTTGAACACACGAAAAGCATGGAGTTCAAATAAGTTAAAGAAAATGAATGCCTTTTGTAACCAATGAGTTTTCGTCCGAGACCACGATGTTTCGAAAGAGAGACTCCGTTTTGTACACGAAGTGCATCCAGCTTTTTCCGTAACCCTCTCAAATTTTTAGCACATGCTATGTGGGGGAAATGTTGATACCATGCCAACTTTCAACCGTTTTAGAGTTCATTTGTAGTGCTTTTCAATTTCAGGGTCATAATTAGCTCAAAAAATCATTAAATGCATGAAAAATAACAAATGATGTCAGAAAGGGTTGAAAATTGATGATGTGGCTTTGAATGGTCCATTTTGAACACACGAAGAGCCTGGAGTTTAAATAATTTAAATAAAATAAAATGCCTTTTGTAACCAATGAGTTTCCGTCCGAAACCCTGATACTTCGAAAGAGACTGTCCGTTTTGTACACGAAGTGCATCCAGCTTTTGCCGTAACCCTCTCAACTTTTTAGAACATGTTATGTGGGTGAAATGTTGATACCTTGCCAACTTTAAACCTTTTCAGAGTTCATTTGCACTTCTTTTCAATTTCAGGGTCATAATTAGCTCAAAAAATCATTAAATGCATGAAAAATACCAAATGATGTCAGAAAGGGTTGAAAATTGATGGTGTGGCTTTGAATGGTCCATTTTGAACACACGAAAAGCCTGGATTTCAAATAAGTTAAATAAAATAAAATGCCTTTTGTAACCGATGAGTTTCCGTCCGAAACCCCGATACTTCGAAAGAGACTGTCCGTTTTGTACACGAAGTACATCCAGCTTTTGCCGTAAACCACTCAACTTTTCAGCACATGCTATGTGGGTGAAATGTTGATACCATTCCAATTGTCAACCTTTTCAGAGTTCATTTGCAGTGTTTTTCAATTTCAGCGTCATAATTATCTTAAAAAAATCATTAAAGGCATGAAAAATACCAAATGAAGTTAGAAAGGGTTGAAAATTGATGATGTGGGTTTTAATGGTGCATTTTGAACACTTGAAATTCCTGGAGTTCAAATAAGTTAAAGAAAATGAAATTCTTTTTGTAACCGATGATTTTCCATCCGAAACCCCCATACTTCGAAGTGCATCCAACTTTTCCCGTAACCCTCTCGGCTTTTTAGCACATGCTATGTGGGTGAAATGTTGATACCATGCCAACTTGCAACCCTTTTAGAGTTCATTTGTAGTGCTTTAAATTTCAGGATCACAATTAGCTCAAAATAATCATTAAATGCATGAAAAATACCAAATGAAGTCAGAAAGGGTTGAAAATTGATGATGTGGCTTTGAATGGTGCATTTTGAACACACGAAAAGCCTGGAGTTCAAACAAGTTACAAAAAATGAAATGCCTTTTGTAACTGATGAGTTACCGTCCGAAAACCTCATACTTCGGAAGAGACTGTCCGTTTTCTACACGAAGTGCATCCAGCTTTTGCCGTAAACCTCTCAACTTGTTACCAAATGCTATGTCGGTGAAATGTTGATACCATGCCAAGTTTCAACCTTTTGAGAGTTCATTTGCACTGCTTTTCAATTTTAGGGTCATAATTAGCTCAAAAAATCATTAAATGCATGAAAAATACCAAATGAAGTCAGAAAGGGTTGAAAATTGATGATGTGGCTTTGAATGGTGCATTTTGAACACACGAAAAGCCTGGAGTTCAAATAAGTTAAAGAAATTGAAATGCCTTTTGTAACCGATGAGTTTCCGCCCGAAACCTCGATACTTCGAAAGAGACTGTCTGTTTTTGTACACGAAGTGCATCTTGCTTTTGCCGTAACCCTCTCAAAATATTTGTACATGCTATGTGGGTGAAATTTTGATACCATGCCAACTTGCAACCTTTTTAGAGTTCATTTGTACTGCTTTTCAATTTTAGGATCATAATTAGGTGAAAAAAATCATTAAATGCATGAAAAATACCAAATGAAGTCAGAAAGGGTTGAAAATTGGTGATGTGGCTTTGAATGGTGAATTTTGAACACACGAAGAGCCCGGAGTTCAAATATGTAAAGGAAAATGAAATGCCTTTTGTAACCGATGACTTTCCGCCTGAAACCCCGATACTTCGAAAGAGACTGTCCGTTTTCTACATGAAGTGCATCCAGCTTTTGCCGTAACCCTCTCAAAATTTTTTCACACGCAATGTGGATGAAATGTTGATACCATGCCAACTTTACACATTTTCAGAGTTCATTTGTAGTGCTTTTCAAATTTAGGGTCATAATTAGCTCAAAAATTCATTAAACGAATGTAAAATACCAAATGAAGTCAGAAAGGGTTGACAATTGATGATGTGGCTTTGAATGGTGTATTTTGAACACACGAAAAGCATGGAGTTCAAATAAGTTAAAGAAAATGAATGCCTTTTGTAACCAATGAGTTTTCGTCCGAGACCACGATGTTTCGAAAGAGAGACTCCGTTTTGTACACGAAGTGCATCCAGCTTTTTCCGTAACCCTCTCAAATTTTTAGCACATGCTATGTGGGGGAAATGTTGATACCATGCCAACTTTCAACCGTTTTAGAGTTCATTTGTAGTGCTTTTCAATTTCAGGGCCATAATTAGCTCAAAAAATCATTAAATGCATGAAAAATACCAAATGAAGTCACAAAGGGTTGAAAATTGATGATGTGGCTTTGAATGGTGCATTTTGAACACACGAAAAGCCTGGAGTACAAATAAGTTAAAGAAAATGAAATGCCTTTTGTAACCGATATGTTTCCGTCCGAAACCCCGATACTTCGAAAGAGATTGTCCGTTTTGTACACGAAGTGCATCCAGCTTTTGCCGTAAACCTCTCAACTTTTTAGCACATGCTATGTGGGTGAAATGTTGATACCATTCCAACTGTCAACCTTTTGAGAGTTCATTTGTAGTGTTTTTCAATTTCAGGGTCATAATTAGGTAAAAAAATCATTAAATGCATGAAAAATACCAAATGAAGTCAGAAAGGGTTGAAAATTGATGATGTGGCTTTTAATGGTGCATTTTGAACACTTGAAATTCCTGGAGTTCAAATAAGTTAAAGAAAATGAAATTCCATTTGTAACCGATGAGTTTCCATCTGAAACCCCCATACTTCGAAGTGCATCCAACTTTTCCCGTAACCCTCTCGGCTTTTTAGCACATCCTATGTGGGTGAAATGTTGATACCATGCCAACTTTCAACCCTTTTACAGTTCATTTGTAGTGCTTTTAAATTTCAGGGTCACAATTAGCTCAAAATAATCATTAAATGCATGAAAAATACCAAATGAAGTCAGAAAGGGTTGAAAATTGATGATGTGGCTTTGAATGGTGCATTTTGAACACACGAAAAGCCTGGAGTTCAAATAAGTTACAAAAAATGAAATGCCTTTTGTAACCGATGAGTTACAGTCCGAAACCCTGATACTTCGAAAGAGACTGTCCGTTTTGTACACGTAGTGCATCCAGCTTTTTCCGTAACCCTCTCAACTTTTTAGAACATGTTTTGTGGGTGAAATGTTGATACCATGCCAAGTTTCAACCTTTTGAGAGTTCATTTGCACTGCTTTTCAATTTTAGGGTCATAATTAGCTCAAAAAATCATTAAATGCATGAAAAATACCAAATGAAGTCAGAAAGGGTTGAAAATTGATGATGAGGCTTTGAATGGTGCATTTTGAACACACGAAAAGCCTGACGTTTAAATAAGTTAAAGAAAATGAAATGCCTTTTGTAACCGATGAGTTTCCGTCCGGAACCCCGATACTTCGAAAGAGATTGTCCGTTTTGTACACGAAGTGCATCAAGCTTTTGCCGTAACCCTCTCAACTTTTTAGAACATGTTTTGTGGGTGAAATGTTGATACCATGCCAAGTTTCAACCTTTTGAGAGTTAATTTGCACTGCTTTTCAATTTTAGGGTCATAATTAGCTCAAAAAATCATTAAATGCATGAAAAATACCAAATGAAGTCAGAAAGGGTTGAAAATTGATGATGAGGCTTTGAATGGTGCATTTTGAACACACGAAAAGCCTGACGTTTAAATAAGTTAAAGAAAATGAAATGCCTTTTGTAACCGATGAGTTTCCGTCCGGAACCCCGATACTTCGAAAGAGATTGTCCGCTTTGTACACGAAGTGCATCAAGCTTTTGCCGTAACCTCTCAACTTTTTAGAAGATGTTATGTGGGTGAAATGTTGATACCATGCCAACTTTCAACCTTTCAGAGTTCATTTGCACTGCTTTTCAACTTTAGGGTCATAATTAGGTCAAAAAATCATTAAATGCATGAAAAAGAGAAAATGAAGACACAAAGGGTTGAAAATTGATGATGTGGCTTTGAATGGTGCATTTTGAACACACGAAAAGCCTGGAGTTTAAATAAGTAAAAGAAAATGAAATGCCTTTTGTAACCGATGAGTTTCCGTCCGAAACCCCGATACTTCGAAAGAGATTGTCCGTTTTGTACACGAAGTGCATCCAGCTTTTTCCGTAACCCTCTCAACTTTTTAGAACATGTTATGTGGGTGAAATGTTGATACCATGCCAACTTTCAACCTTTTCAGAGTTCATTTGCACTTCTTTTCAATTTTTGGGTCATAATTAGCTCAAAAAATCATTAAATGCATGAAAAATACCAAATGAAGTCAGAATGGGTTGAAAATTGATGATGTGGCTTTGAATGGTCCATTTTGAACACATGAAGAGCCTGGAGTTTAAATAAGTTAAATAAAATAAAATGCCTTTTGTAACCGATGAGTTTCCGTCCGAAACCCCGATACTTCGAAAGAGACTGTCCGTTTTGTACACGAAGTGCATCCAGCTTTTGCCGTAACCCTCTCAACTTTTTAGAACATGTTATGTGGGTGAAATGTTGATACCTTGCCAACTTTAAACCTTTTCAGAGTTCATTTGTAGTGCTTTTCAATTTCAGGGTCATAATTAGCTCAAAAAATCATTAAATGCATGAAAAATACCAAATGATGTCAGAAAGGGTTGAAAATTGATGATGTGGCTTTTAATGGTGCATTTTGGACACACGAAAAGCCTGGATTTCAAATAAGTTAAAGAAAATGAAATGCCTTTCGTAACCGATGAGTTTTCGTCTGAAACCCCGATACTTCGAAAGAGACTATTCATTTTGTACACGAAGTGCATCCAACTTTTGCCGGAACCCTCTCAACTTTTCAGCACATGCTATGTGGGTGAAATGTTGATACCATGCCAACGTTCAAACTTTTAAGAGTTCATTTGTAGTGCTTTTCAATTTTAGGGTCATAATTAGCTCAATGAAATCAGTAAATGCATGAAAGATACCAAATTAAGTCAGAAAGGGTTGAAAATTGATGATGTGGCTTTGAATGGTGCATTTTGAACACACGAAAAGCCTGGAGTTCAAATAATTTAAAGAAATTGAAATGCCTTTTGTAACCGATGAGTTTCCGCCCAAGACCACGATGCTTCGAAAGAGATTGTCCATTTTGTACACGAAGTGCATCCAGCTTTTTCCGTAACCCTCTCAACTTTTTAGAACATGTTATGTGGGTGAAATGTTGATACCATGCCAACTTTCAACCTTTTCAGAGTTCATTTGCACTTCTTTTCAATTTTTGGGTCATAATTAGCTCAAAAAATCATTAAATGCATGAAAAATACCAAATGAAGTCAGAAAGGGTTGAAAATTGATGATGTGGCTTTGCATGGTCCATTTTGAACACACGAAGAGCCTGGAGTTTACATAAGTTAAATAAAATAAAATGCCTTTTGTAACCGATGAGTTTCCATCCGAAACCCCGATACTTCGAAAGAGACTGTCCGTTTTGTACACGAAGTGCATCCAGCTTTTGTCGTAACCCTCTCAACTTTTTAGAACATGTTATGTGGGTGAAATGTTGATACCTTGCCAACTTTAAACCTTTTCAGAGTTCATTTGTAGTGCTTTTCAATTTCAGGGTCATAATTAGCTCAAAAAATCATTAAATGCATGAAAAATACCAAATGATGTCAGAAAGGGTTGAAAATTGATGATGTGGCTTGAATGGTCCATTTTGGACACACGAAAAGCCTGGATTTCAAATAAGTTAAATAAAATAAAATGCCTTTTGTAACCGATGGGTTTCCGTCCGAAACCCCGATACTTCGAAAGAGACTGTCCGTTTTGTACACGAAGTGCATCCAGCTTTTGCCGTAAACCTCTCAACTTTTCAGCACATGCTATGTGGGTGAAATGTTGATACCATTCCAACTGTCAACCTTTTCAGAGTTCATTTGCAGTGTTTTTCAATTTCAGGGTCATAATTATCTCCAAAAAATCATTAAATGCATGAAAAATACCAAATGAAGTTAGAAAGGGTTGAAAATTGATGATGTGGCTTTTAATGGTGCATTTTGAACACTTGAAATTCCTGGAGTTCAAATAAGTTAAAGAAAATGAAATTCCATTTGTAATCGATGAGTTTCCATCCGAAACCCCCGTACTTCGAAGTGCAACCAACTTTTCCCGTAACCCTCTCGGCATTTTAGCACATGCTATGTGGGTGAAATGTTGATACCATGCCAACTTTCAACCCTTTTAGAGTTCATTTGTAGTGCTTTTAAATTTCAGGGTCACAATTAGCTCAAAATAATCATTAAATGCATGAAAAATACCAAATGAAGTCAGAAAGGGTTGAAAATTGATGATGTGGCTTTGAATGGTGCATTTTGAACACACGAAAATCCTCGAGTTCAAATAAGTTACAAAAAATGAAATGCCTTTTGTAACCGATGAGTTACCGTCCGAAACCCTGATACTTCGGAAGAGACTGTCCTTTTGTACACGAAGTGCATCCAGCTTTTGCCGTAACCCTCTCAACTTGTTACCAAATGCTATGTCGGTGAAATGTTGATACCATGCCGAGTTTCAACCTTTTGAGAGTTCATTTGCACTGCTTTTCAATTTTAGGGTCATAATTAGCTCAAAAAATCATTAAATGCATGAAAAATACCAAATGAAGTCAGAAAGGGTTGAAAATTGATGATGTGGCTTTGAATGGTGCATTTTGAACACACGAAAAGCCTGGAGTTCAAATAATTTAAAGAAATTGAAAATCCTTTTGTAACCGATGAGTTTTCGCCCGAAACCTCGATACTTCGAAAGAGACTGTCTGTTTTTGTACACGAAGTGCATCTTGCTTTTGCCGTAACCCTCTCAAATTTTTTGTACATGCTATGTGGGTGAAATTTTGATACCATGCCAACTTTCAACCTTTTTAGAGTTCATTTGTACTGCTTTTCAATTTTAGGATCATAATTAGGTGAAAAAAATCATTAAATGCATGAAAAATACCAAATGAAGTCAGAAAGGGTTGAAAATTGGTGATGTGGCTTTGAATGGTGAATTTTGAACACACGAAGAACCCGGAGTTCAAATATGTAAAAGAAAATGAAATGCCTTTTGTAACCGATGACTTTCCGCCTGAAACCCCGATACTTCGAAAGAGACTGTCCGTTTTGTACATGAAGTGCATCCAGCTTTTGCCGTACCCCTCTCAAATTTTTTTCACACGCAATGTGCATGAAATGTTGATACCATGCCAACTTTACACATTTTCAGAGTTCACTTGTAGTGCTTTTCAAATTTAGGGTCATAATTAGCTCAAAAATTCATTAAACGAATGTAAAATACCAAATGAAGTCAGAAAGGGTTGACAATTGATGATGTGGCTTTGAATGGTGCATTTTGAACACACGAAAAGCCTGGAGTTCAAATAAGTTAAAGAAAATGAATGCCTTTTGTAACCAATGAGTTTTCGTCCGAGACCACGATGTTTCGAAAGAGAGACTCCGTTTTGTACACGAAGTGCATCCAGCTTTTTCCGTAACCCTCTCAAATTTTTAGCACATGCTATGTGGGGTAAATGTTGATACCATGACAACTTTCAACCGTTTTAGAGTTCATTTGTAGTGATTTTCAATTTCAGGGCCATAATTAGCTCAAAAAATCATTAAATGCATGAAAAATACCAAATGAAGTCACAAAGGGTTGAAAATTGATGATGTGGCTTTGAATGGTGCATTTTGAACACACGAAAAGCCTGGAGTTCAAATAATTTAAAGAAATTGAAATGCCTTTTGTAACCGATGAGTTTCCGCCCGAGACCACGATGCTTCGAAAGAGATTGTCCGTTTTGTACACGAAGTGCATCCAGCTTTTGCCGTAAACCTCTCAACATTTTAGCACATGCTATGTGGGTGAAATGTTGATACCATTCCAACTGTCAACCTTTTGAGAGTTCATTTGCAGTGTTTTTCAATTTCAGGGTCATAATTAGGTCAAAAAAATCATTAAATGCATGAAAAATACCAAATGAAGTCAGAAATGGTTGAAAATTGATGATGTGGCTTTTAATGGTGCATTTTGAACACTTGAAATTCCTGGAGTTCAAATAAGTTGAAGAAAATGAAATTCCATTTGTAACCGATGAGTTTCCATCTGAAACCCCCATACTTCGAAGTGCATCCAACTTTTCCCGTAACCCTCTCGGCTTTTTAGCACATGCTATGTGGGTGAAATGTTGATACCATGCCAACTTTCAACCCTTTTAGAGTTCATTTGTAGTGCTTTTAAATTTCAGGGTCACAATTAGCTCAAAATAATCATTAAATGCATGAAAAATACCAAATGAAGTCAGAAAGGGTTGAAAATTGATGATGTGGCTTTGAATGGTGCATTTTGAACACACGAAAAGCCTGGAGTTCAAATAAGTTACAAAAAATGAAATGCCTTTTGTAACCGATGAGTTACAGTCCGAAACCCTGATACTTCGAAAGAGACTGTCCGTTTTGTACACGAAGTGCATCCAGCTTTTTCCGTAACCCTCTCAACTTTTTAGAACATGTTATGTGGGTGAAATGTTGATACCATGCCAAGTTTCAACCTTTTGAGAGTTAATTTGCACTGCTTTTCAATTTTAGGGTCATAATTAGCTCAAAAAATCATTAAATGCATGAAAAATACCAAATGAAGTCAGAAAGGGTTGAAAATTGATGATGAGGCTTTGAATGGTGCATTTTGAACACACGAAAAGCCTGACGTTTAAATAAGTTAAAGAAAATGAAATGCCTTTTGTAACCGATGAGTTTCCGTCCGAAACCCCGATACTTCGAAAGAGATTGTCCGCTTTGTACACCAAGTGCATCAAGCTTTAGCCGTAACCTCTCAACTTTTTAGAAGATGTTATGTGGGTGAAATGTTGATACCATGCCAACTTTCAACCTTTCAGAGTTCATTTGCACTGCTTTTCAATTTTAGGGTCATAATTAGGTCAAAAAATCATTATATGCATGAAAAATAGAAAATGAAGACACAAAGGGTTGAAAATTGATGATGTGGCTTTGAATGGTGCATTTTGAACACACGAAAAGCCTGGAGTTTAAATAAGTAAAAGAAAATGAAATGCCTTTTGTAACCGATGAGTTTCCGTCCGAAACCCCGATACTTCGAAAGAGATTGTCCGTTTTGTACACGAAGTGCATCCAGCTTATTCCGTAACCCTCTCAACTTTTTAGAACATGTTATGTGGGTGAAATGTTGATACCATGCCAACTTTCAACCTTTTCAGAGTTCATTTGCACTTCTTTTCAATTTTTGGGTCATAATTAGCTCAAAAAATCATTAAATGCATGAAAAATCCCAAATGAAGTCAGAAAGGGTTGAAAATTGATGATGTGGCTTTGAATGGTCCATTTTGAACACACGAAGAGCCTGGAGTTTAAATAAGTTAAATAAAATAAAATTCCTTTTGTAACCGATGAGTTTCCGTCCGAAACCCCGATACTTCGAAAGAGACTGTCCGTTTTGTACACGAAGTGCATCCAGCTTTTGCCGTAACCCTCTCAACTTTTTAGAACATGTTATGTGGGTGAAATGTTGATACCTTGCCAACTTTAAACTTTTTCAGAGTTCATTTGTAGTGCTTTTCAATTTCAGGGTCATAATTAGCTCAAAAAATCATTAAATGCATGAAAAATACCAAATGATGTCAGAAAGGGTTGAAAATTGATGATGTGGCTTTTAATGGTGCATTTTGGACACACGAAAAGCCTGGATTTCAAATAAGTTAAAGAAAATGAAATGCCTTTCGTAACCGATGAGTTTTCGTCCGAAACCCCGATACTTCGAAAGAGACTATTCATTTTGTACACGAAGTGCATCCAGCTTTTGCCGTAACCCTCTCAACTTTTCAGCACATGCTATGTGGGTGAAATGTTGATACCATGCCAACGTTCAACCTTTTTAGAGTTCATTTGTAGTGCTTTTCAATTTTAGGTTCATAATTAGCTCAATGAAATCAGTAAATGCATGAAAGATACCAAATTAAGTCAGAAAGGGTTGAAAATTGATGATGTGGCTTTGAATGGTTCATTTTGAACACACGAAAAGCCTGGAGTTCAAATAATTGAAAGAAATTGAAATGCCTTTTGTAACCGATGAGTTTCCGCCCAAGACCACGATGCTTCGAAAGAGATTGTCCATTTTGTACACGAAGTGCATCCAGCTTTTTCCGTAACCCTCTCAACTTTTTAGAACATGTTATGTGGGTGAAATGTTGATACCATGCCAACTTTCAACCTTTTCAGAGTTCATTTGCACTTCTTTTCAATTTTTCGGTCATAATTAGCTCAAAAAATCATGAAATGCATGAAAAATACCAAATGAAGTCAGAAAGGGTTGAAAATTGATGATGTGGCTTTGAACGGTCCATTTTGAGCACACGAAGAGCCTGGAGTTTAAATAAGTTAAATAAAATAAATGCCTTTTGTAACCGATGAGTTTCCGTCCGAAACCCCGATACTTCGAAAGAGACTGTCCGTTTTGTACACGAAGTGCATCCAGCTTTTGCCGTAACCCTCTCAACTTTTTAGAACATGTTATGTGGGTGAAATGTTGATACCTTGCCAACTTTAAACCTTTTCAGAGTTCATTTGTAGTGCTTTTCAATTTCAGGGTCATAATTAGCTCAAAAAATCATTAAATGCATGAAAAATACCAAATGATGTCAGAAAGGGTTGAAAATTGATGATGTGGCTTTTAATGGTGCATTTTGAACACACGAAAAGCCTGGAGTTCAAATAAGTTAAAGAAAATGAAATGCCTTTTGTAACCGATGAGTTTTCGTCCGAAACCCCGATACTTCGAAAGAGACTATCCATTTTGTACACGAAGTGCATCCAGCTTTTGCCGTAACCCTCTCAACTTTTCAGCACATGCTATGTGGGTGAAATGTTGATACCATGCCAACGTTCAACCTTTTAAGAGTTCATTTGTAGCGCTTTTCAATTTTAGGTTCATAATTAGCTCAATGAAATCAGTAAATGCATGAAAGATACCAAATTAAGTCAGAAAGGGTTGAAAATTGATGCTGTGGCTTTGAATGGTTCATTTTGAACACACGAAAATCCTGGAGTTCAAATAATTTAAAGAAATTGAAATGCCTTTTGTAACCGATGAGTTTCCGCCCAAGACCACGATGCTTCGAAAGAGATTGTCCATTTTGTACACCAAGTGCATCCAGCTTTTTTTGTAACCCTCTCAACTTTTTAGAACATGTTATGTGGGTGAAATGTTGATACCATGCCAACTTTCAACCTTTTCAGAGTTCATTTGCACTTCTTTTCAATTTTTGGGTCATAATTAGCTCAAAAAATCATTAAATGCATGAAAAATACCAAATGAAGTCAGAAAGGGTTGAAATTTGATGATGTGGCTTTGAATGGTCCATTTTGAACACACGAAGAGCCTGGAGTTTAAATAAGTTAAATTAAATAAAATGCCTTTTGTAACCGATGAGTTTCCGTCCGAAACCCCGATACTTCGAAAGAGACTGTCCGTTTTGTACACGAAGTGCATCCAGCTTTTGCCGTAACCCTCTCAACTTTTTAGAACATGTTATGTGGGTGAAATGTTGATACCTTGCCAACTTTAAACCTTTTCAGAGTTCATTTGTAGTGCTTTTCAATTTGAGGGTCATAATTAGCTCAAAAAATCATTAAATGCATGAAAAATACCAAATGATGTCAGAAAGGGTTGAAAATTGATGATGTGGCTTTTAATGGTGCATTTTGAACACACGAAAAGCCTGGAGTTCAAATAAGTTAAAGAAAATGAAATGCCTTTTGTAACCCATGAGTTTTCGTCCGAAACCCCGATACTTCGAAAGAGACTATCCATTTTGTACACGAAGTGCATCCAGCTTTTGCCATAACCCTCTCAACTTTTCAGCACATGCTATGTGGGTGAAATGTTGATACCATGCCAACGTTCAACCTTTTAAGAGTTCATTTGTAGTGCTTTTCAATTTTAGGTTCATAATTAGCTCAATGAAATCAGTAAATGCATGAAAGATACCAAATTAAGTCAGAAAGGGTTGAAAATTGATGATGTGGCTTTGAATGGTTCATTTTGAACACACGAAAAGCCTGGAGTTCAAATAATTTAAAGAAATTGAAATGCCTTTTGTAACCGATGAGTTTCCGCCCAAGACCACGATGCTTCGAAAGAGATTGTCCATTTTGTACACCAAGTGCATCCAGCTTTTTCCGTAACCCTCTCAACTTTTTAGAACATGTTATGTGGGTGAAATTTTGATACCATGCCAACTTTCAACCTTTTCAGAGTTCATTTGCACTTCTTTTCAATTTTTGGGTCATAATTAGCTCAAAAAATCATTAAATGCATGAAAAATACCAAATGAAGTCAGAAAGGGTTGAAAATTGATGATGTGGCTTTGAATGGTCCATTTTGAACACACAAAAATCCCGGAGTTCAAATATGTAAAAGAAATTGAAATGCCCTTTGTAACCGATGACTTTCCGCCTGAAACCCCGATACTTCGAAAGAGACTGTCCGTTGTGTACATGAAGTGCATCCAGCTTTTGCCGTAACCCTCTCAAATTATTTTCACACGCAATGTGGATGAAATGTTGATACCATGCCAACTTTACTCATTTTCAGAGTTCATTTGTAGTGCTTTTCAAATTTAGGGTCATAATTAGCTCAAAAATTCATTAAATGAATGTAAAATACCAAATGAAGTCAGAAAGGGTTGACAATTGATGATGTGGCTTTGAATGGTGCATTTTGAACACACGAAAAGCCTGGAGTTCAAATAAGTTAAAGAAAATGAATGCCTTTTGTAACCAATGAGTTTTCGTCCGAGACCACGATGTTTCGAAAGAGAGACTCCGTTTTGTACACGAAGTGCATCCAGCTTTTTCCGTAACCCTCTCAAATTTTTAGCACATGCTATGTGGGGGAAATGTTGATACCATGCCAACTTTCAACCGTTTTAGAGTTCATTTGTAGTGCTTTTCAATTTCAGGGCCATAATTAGCTCAAAAAATCATTAAATGCATGAAAAATACCAAATGAAGTCAGAAAGGGTTGAAAATTGATGATGTGGCTTTGAATGGTTCATTTTGAACACACGAAAAGCCTGGAGTTCAAATAAGTTACAAAAAATGAAATGCCTTTTGTAACCGATGAGTTACAGTCCGAAACCCTGATACTTCGAAAGAGACTGTCCGTTTTGTACACGAAGCGCATCCAGCTTTTGCCGTAACCCTCTCAACTTGTTACCACATGCTATGTCGGTGAAATGTTGATACCATGCCAAGTTTCAACCTTTTGAGAGTTAATTTGCACTTCTTTTCAATTTTAGGGTCATAATTAGCTCAAAAAATCATTAAATGCATGACAAATACCAAATGAAGTCAGAAAGGGTTGAAAATTGATGATGAGGCTTTGAATGGTGCATTTTGAACACACGAAAAGCCTGACGTTTAAATAAGTTAAAGAAAATGAAATGCCTTTTGTAACCGATGAGTTTCCGTCCGAAACCCCGATACTTCGAAAGAGATTGTCCGCTTTGTACACGAAGTGCATCAAGCTTTTGCCGTAACCTCTCATCTTTTTAGAAGATGTTATGTGGGTGAAATGTTGATACCATGCCAACTTTCAACCTTTCAGAGTTCATTTGCACTGCTTTTCAATTTTAGGGTCATAATTAGGTCAAAAAATCATTAAATGCATTAAAAATAGAAAATGAAGACACAAAGGGTTGAAAATTGATGATGTGGCTTTGAATGGTGCCTTTTGAACACACGAAAAGCCAGGAGTTTAAATAAGTAAAAGAAAATGAAATGCCTTTTGTAACCGATGAGTTTTCGTCCGAAACCCCGATACTTCGAAAGAGACTATCCATTTTGTACACGAAGTGCATCCAACTTTTGCCGTAACCCTCTCAACTTTTCAGCACATGCTATGTGGGTGAAATGTTGATACCATGCCAACGTTCAAGCTTTTAATAGTTCATTTGTAGTGCTTTTCAATTTTAGGGTCATAATTAGCTCAATGAAATCATTAAATGCATGAAAAATACCAAATGAAGTCAGAAAGGGTTGAAAATTGATGATGTGGCTTTGAATGGTGCATTTTGAACACACGAAAAGCCTGGAGTTCAAATAATTTAAAGAAATTGAAATGCCTTTTGTAACCGATGAGTTTCCGCCCGAGACCACGATGCTTCGAAAGAGATTGTCCGTTTTGTACACGAAGTGCATCCAGCTTTTTCAGTAACCCTCTCAACTTTTTAGAACATGTTATGTGGGTGAAATGTTGATATCATGCCAACTTTCAACCTTTTCAGAGTTCATTTGCACTTCTTTTCAATTTTTGGGTCATAATTAGCTCAAAAAATCATTAAATGCATGAAAAATACCAAATGAAGTCAGAAAGGGTTGAAAATTGATGATGTGGCTTTTAATGGTGCATTTTGGACACACGAAAAGCCTGGATTTCAAATAAGTTAAAGAAAATGAAATGCCTTTCGTAACCGATGAGTTTTCGTCCGAAACCCCGATACTTCGAAAGAGACTATTCATTTTGTACACGAAGTGCATCCAGCTTTTGCCGTAACCCTCTCAACTTTTCAGCACATGCTATGTGGGTGAAATGTTGATACCATGCCAACGTTCAACCTTTTAAGAGTTCATTTGTAGTGCTTTTCAATTTTAGGTTCATAATTAGCTCAATGAAATCAGTAAATGCATGAAAGATACCAAATTAAGTCAGAAAGGGTTGAAAATTGATGATGTGGCTTTGAATGGTTCATTTTGAACACACGAAAAGCATGGACTTCAAATAATTTAAAGAAATTGAAATGCCTTTTGTAACCGATGAGTTTCCGCCCAAGACCACGATGCTTCGAAAGAGATTGTCCATTTTGTACACCAAGTGCATCCAGCTTTTTCCGTAACCCTCTCAACTTTTTGGAACATGTTATGTGGGTGAAATGTTGATACCATGCCAACTTTCAACCTTTTCAGAGTTCATTTGCACTTCTTTTCAATTTTTGGGTCATAATTAGCTCAAAAAATCATTAAATGCATGAAAAATACCAAATGAAATCAGAAAGGGTTGAAAATTGATGATGTGGCTTTGAATGGTGCATTTTGAACACACGAAAAGCCTGGAGTTCAAATAATTTAAAGAAATTGAAATGCCTTTTGTAACCGATGAGTTTCCGCCCGAGACCACGATGCTTCGAAAGAGATTGTCCGTTTTGTACACGAAGTGCATCCAGCTTTTTCCGTAACCCTCTCAACTTTTTAGAACATGTTATGTGGGTGAAATGTTGATATCATGCCAACTTTCAACCTTTTCAGAGTTCATTTGCACTTCTTTTCAATTTTTGGGTCATAATTAGCTCAAAAAATCATTAAATGCATGAAAAATACCAAATGAAGTCAGAAAGGGTTGAAAATTGATGATGTGGCTTTTAATGGTGCATTTTGGACACACGAAAAGCCTGGATTTCAAATAAGTTAAAGAAAATGAAATGCCTTTCGTAACCGATGAGTTTTCGTCCGAAACCCCGATACTTCGAAAGAGACTATTCATTTTGTACACGAAGTGCATCCAGCTTTTGCCGTAACCCTCTCAACTTTTCAGCACATGCTATGTGGGTGAAATGTTGATACCATGCCAACGTTCAACCTTTTAAGAGTTCATTTGTAGTGCTTTTCAATTTTAGGTTCATAATTAGCTCAATGAAATCAGTAAATGCATGAAAGATACCAAATTAAGTCAGAAAGGGTTGAAAATTGATGATGTGGCTTTGAATGGTTCATTTTGAACACACGAAAAGCATGGACTTCAAATAATTTAAAGAAATTGAAATGCCTTTTGTAACCGATGAGTTTCCGCCCAAGACCACGATGCTTCGAAAGAGATTGTCCATTTTGTACACCAAGTGCATCCAGCTTTTTCCGTAACCCTCTCAACTTTTTGGAACATGTTATGTGGGTGAAATGTTGATACCATGCCAACTTTCAACCTTTTCAGAGTTCATTTGCACTTCTTTTCAATTTTTGGGTCATAATTAGCTCAAAAAATCATTAAATGCATGAAAAATACCAAATGAAATCAGAAAGGGTTGAAAATTGATGATGTGGCTTTGAATGGTCCATTTTGAACACACGAAGAGCCTGGAGTTTAAATAAGTTAAATTAAATAAAATGCCTTTTGTAACCGATGAGTTTCCGTCCGAAACCCCGATACTTCGAAAGAGACTGTCCGTTTTGTACACGAAGTGCATCCAGCTTTTGCCGTAACCCTCTCAACTTTTTAGAACATGTTATGTGGGTGAAATGTTGATACCTTGCCAACTTTAAACCTTTTCAGAGTTCATTTGTAGTGCTTTTCAATTTCAGGGTCATAATTAGCTCAAAAAATCATTAAATGCATGAAAAATACCAAATGATGTTAGAAAGGGTTGAAAATTGATGATGTGGCTTTTAATGGTGCATTTTGAACACACGAAAAGCCTGGAGTTCAAATAAGTTAAAGAAAATGAAATGCCTTTTGTAACCGATGAGTTTTCGTCCGGAACCCCTATACTTCGAAAGAGACTATCCATTTTGTACACGAAGTGCATCCAAATTTTGCCGTAACCCTCTCAACTTTTCAGCACATGCTATGTGGGTGAAATGTTGATACCATGCCAACGTTCAAGCTTTTAAGAGTTCATTTGTAGTGCTTTTCAATTTTAGGGTCATAATTAGCTCAATGAAATCATTAAATGCATGAAAAATACCAAATGAAGTCAGAAAGGGTTGAAAATTGATGATGTGGCTTTGAATGGTGCATTTTGAACACACTAAAAGCCTGGAGTTCAAATAATTTAAAGAAATTGAAATGCCGTTTGTAACCGATGAGTTTCCGCCCGAGACCACGATACTTCGAAAGAGATTGTCCGTTTTGTACACGAAGTGCATCCCGCTTTTTCCGTAACCCTCTCAACTTTTTAGAACATGTTATGTGGGTGAAATGTTGATACCATGCCAACTTTCAACCTTTTCAGAGTTCATTTGCACTTCTTTTCAATTTTTGGGTCATAATTAGCTCAAAAAATCATTAAATGCATGAAAAATACCAAATGAAGTCAGAAAGGGTTGAAAATTGATGATGTGGCTTTGAATGGTCCATTTTGAACACACAAAAATCCCGGAGTTCAAATATGTAAAAGAAAATGAAATGCCCTTTGTAACCGATGACTTTCCGCCTGAAACCCCGATACTTCAAAAGAGACTGTCCGTTTTGTACATGAAGTGCATCCAGCTTTTGCCGTAACCCTCTCAAATTTTTTTCACACGCAATGTGGATGAAATGTTGATACCATGCCAACTTTACACATTTTCAGAGTTCATTTGTAGTGCTTTTCAAATTTAGGGTCATAATTAGCTCAAAAATTCATTAAATGAATGTAAAATACCAAATGAAGTCAGAAAGGGTTGACAATTGATGATGTGGCTTTGAATGGTGCATTTTGAACACACGAAAAGCCTGGAGTTCAAATAAGTTAAAGAAAATGAATGCCTTTTGTAACCAATGAGTTTTTGTCCGAGACCATGATGTTTCGAAAGAGAGACTCCGTTTTGTACACGAAGTGCATCCATCTTTTTCCGTAACCCTCTCAAATTTTTAGCACATGCTATGTGGGGGAAATGTTCATACCATGCCAACTTTCAACCGTTTTAGAGTTCATTTGTAGTGCTTTTCAATTTCAGGGCCATAATTAGCTCAAACAATCATTAAATGCATGAAAAATACCAAATGAAGTCAGAAAGGGTTGAAAATTGATGATGTGGCTTTGAATGGTGCATTTTGAACACACGAAAAGCCTGGAGTTCAAATAAGTTACAAAAAATGAAATGCCTTTTGTAACCGATGAGTTACAGTCCGAAACCCTGATACTTCGAAAGAGACTGTCCGTTTTGTACACGAAGTGCATCCAGCTTTTGCCGTAACCCTCTCAACTTGTTACCACATGCTATGTCGGTAAAATGTTGATACCATGCCAAGTTTCAACCTTTTGAGAGTTAATTTGCACTGCTTTTCAATTTTAGGGTCATAATTAGCTCAAAAAATCATTAAATGCATGAAAAATACCAAATGAAGTCAGAAAGGGTTGAAAATTGATGATGAGGCTTTGAATGGTGCATTTTGAACACACGAAAAGCCTGACGTTTAAATAAGTTAAAGAAAATGAAATGCCTTTTGTAACCGATGAGTTTCCGTCCGAAACCCCGATACTTCGAAAGAGATTGTCCGCTTTGTACACGAAGTGCATCAAGCTTTTGCCGTAACCTCTCAACTTTTTAGAAGATGTTATGTGGGTGAAATGTTGATACCATGCCAACTTTCAACCTTTCAGAGTTCATTTGCACTGCTTTTCAATTTTAGGGTCATAATTAGGTCAAAAAATCATTAAATGCATGAAAAATAGAAAATGAAGACACAAAGGGTTGAAAATTGATGATGTGGCTTTGAATGGTGCATTTTGAACACACGAAAAGCCTGGAGTTTAAATAAGTAAAAGAAAATGAAATGCCTTTTGTAACCGATGAGTTTCCGTCCGAAGCCCCGATACTTCGAAAGAGATTGTCCGTTTTGTACACGAAGTGCATCCAGCTTTTTCCGTAACCCTCTCAACTTTTTAGAACATGTTATGTGGGTGAAATGTTGATACCATGCCAACTTTCAACCTTTTCAGAGTTCATTTGCACTTCTTTTCAATTTTTGGGTCATAATTAGCTCAAAAAATCATTAAATGCATGAAAAATACCAAATGAAGTCAGAAAGGGTTGAAAATTGATGATGTGGCTTTGAATGGTCCATTTTGAACACACGAAGAGCCTGGAGTTTAAATAAGTTAAATAAAATAAAATGCCTTTTGTAACCGATGAGTTTCCGTCCGAAACCCCGATACTTCGAAAGAGACTGTCCGTTTTGTACACGAAGTGCATCCAGCTTTTGCCGTAACCCTCTCAACTTTTTAGAACATGTTATGTGGGTGAAATGTTGATACCTTGCCAACTTTAAACCTTTTCAGAGTTCATTTGTAGTGCTTTTCAATTTCAGGGTCATAATTAGCTCAAAAAATCATTAAATGCATGAAAAATAGCAAATGATGTCAGAAAGGGTTGAAAATTGATGATGTGGCTTTTAATGGTGCATTTTGAACACACGAAAAGCCTGGAGTTCAAATAAGTTAAAGAAAATGAAATGCCTTTTGTAACCGATGAGTTTTCGTCCGAAACCCCGATACTTCGAAAGAGACTATCCATTTTGTACACGAAGTGCATCCAACTTTTGCCGTAACCCTCTCAACTTTTCAGCACATGCTATGTGGGTGAAATGTTGATACCATGCCAATGTTCAAGCTTTTAAGAGTTCATTTGTAGTGCTTTTCAATTTTAGGGTCATAATTAGCTCAATGAAATCATTAAATGCATGAAAAATACCAAATGAAGTCAGAAAGGGTTGAAAATTGATGATGTGGCTTTGAATGGTGCATTTTGAACACACGAAAAGCCTGGAGTTCAAATAATTTAAAGAAATTGAAATGCCTTTTGTAACCGATGAGTTTCCGCCCGAGACCACGATGCTTCGAAAGAGATTGTCCGTTTTGTACACGAAGTGCATCCAGCTTTTTCCGTAACCCTCTCAACTTTTTAGAACATGTTATGTGGGTGAAATGTTGATACCATGCCAACTTTCAACCTTTTCAGAGTTCATTTGCACTTCTTTTCAATTTTTGGGTCATAATTAGCTCAAAAAATCATTAAATGCATGAAAAATACCAAATGAAGTCAGAAAGGTTTGAAAATTGATGATGTGGCTTTGAATGGTCCATTTTGAACACACGAAGAGCTTGGAGTTTAAATAAGTTAAATAAAATAAAATGCCTTTTGTAACCGATGAGTTTCCGTCCGAAACCCCGATACTTCGAAAGAGACTGTCCGTTTTGTACACGAAGTGCATCCAGCTTTTGCCGTAACCCTCTCAACTTTTTTGAACATGTTATGTGGGTGAAATGTTGATACCTTGCCAACTTTAAACCTATTCAGAGTTCATTTGTAGTGCTTTTCAATTTCAGGGTCATAATTAGCTCAAAAAATCATTAAATGCATGAAAAATACCAAATGATGTCAGAAAGGGTTGAAAATTGATGATGTGGCTTTTAATGGTGCATTTTGAACACACGAAAAGCCTGGAGTTCAAATAAGTTAAAGAAAATGAAATGCCTTTTGTAACCGATGAGTTTTCATCCGAAACCCCGATACTTCGAAAGAGACTATCCATTTTGTACACGAAGTGCATCCAACTTTTGCCGTAACCCTCTCAACTTTTCAGCACATGCTATGTGGGTGAAATGTTCATACCATGCCAACGTTCAAGCTTTTAAGAGTTCATTTGTAGTGCTTTTCAATTTTAGGGTCATAATTAGCTCAATGAAATCATTAAATGCATGAAAAATACCAAATGAAGTCACAAAGGGTTGAAAATTGATGATGTGGCTTTGAATGGTGCATTTTGAACACACGAAAAGCCTGGAGTTCAAATAATTTAAAGAAATTGAAATGCCTTTTGTAACCGATGAGTTTCCGCCCGAGACCACGATGCTTCGAAAGAGATTGTCCGTTTTGTACGCGAAGTGGATCCAGCTTTTTACGTAACCCTCTCAACTTTTTAGAACATGTTATGTGGGTGAAATGTTGATACCATGCCAACTTTCAACCTTTTCAGAGTTCATTTGCACTTCTTTTCAATTTTTGGGTCATAATTACCTCAAAAAATCATTAAATGCATGAAAAATACCAGATGAAGTCAGAAAGGGTTGAAAATTGATGATGTGGCTTTGAATGGTCCATTTTGAACACACGAAGAGCCTGGAGTTTAAATAAGTTAAATAAAATAAAATGCCTTTTGTAACCGATGAGTTTCCATCCGAAACCCCGATACTTCGAAAGAGACTGTCCGTTTTGTACACGAAGTGCATCCAGCTTTTGCCGTAACCCTCTCAACTTTTGAGAACATGTTATGTGGGTGAAATGTTGATACCTTGCCAACTTTAAACCTTTTCAGAGTTCATTTGTAGTGCTTTTCAATTTCAGGGTCATAATTAGCTCAAAAAATCATTAAATGCATGAAAAATACCAAATGATGTCAGAAAGGGTTGAAAATTGATGATGTGGCTTTTAATGGTGCATTTTGGACACACGAAAATCCTGGAGTTCAAATAAGTTAAAGAAAATTAAATGCCTTTTGTAACCGATGAGTTTTCGTTCGAAACCCCGATACTTCGAAAGAGACTATCCATTTTGTACACGAAGTGCATCCAGCTTTTGCCGTAACCCTCTGAACTTTTTAGAACATGTTATGTGGGTGAAATGTTGATACCATGCCAACTTTAAACCTTTGCAGAGTTCATTTGTAGTGCTTTTCAATATTAGGGTCATAATTAGCTCAAAAAATCATTAAATGCATGAAAAATACCAAATGAAGTCAGAAAGGGTTGAAAATTGGTGATGTGGCTTTTAATTCTGCATTTTGGACACACGAAAAGCCTGGAGTTCAAATAAGTCAAAGAAAATGAAATGCCTTTTGTAAACGATGAGTTTTCGTCCGAAACCCCGATACTTCGAAGGAGACTATCCATTTTGTACACGAAGTGCATCCATCTTTTGCCGTAACCCTCTCAACTTTTCAGCACATGCTATGTGGGTGAAATGTTGATACCATGCCAAGGTTCAACCTTTTAAGAGTTCATTTGTAGTGCTTTTCAATTTTAGGGTCATAATTAGCTCAATGAAATCATTAAATGCATGAAAAATACCAAATTAAGTCAGAAAGGGTTGAAAATTGATGATGTGGCTTTGAATGGTGCATTTTGAACACACGAAAAGCCTGGAGTTCTAATAATTTAAAGAAATTGAAATGCCGTTTGTAACCGATGAGTTTCCGCCCAAGACCACGATGCTTCGAAAGAGATTGTCCATTTTGTACACGAAGTGCATCCAGCTTTTTCCGTAACCCTCTCAACTTTTTAGAACATATTATGTGGGTGAAATGTTGATACCATGCCAACTTTCAACCTTTTCAGAGTTCATTTGCACTTCTTTTCAATTTTTGGGTCATAATTAGCTCAAAAAATCATTAAATGCATGAAAAATACCAAATGAAGTCAGAAAGGGTTGAAAATTGATGATGTGGCTTTGAATGGTCCATTTTGAACACACGAAGAGCCCGGAGTTTAAATAAGTTAAATAAAATAAATTGCCTTTTGTAACCGATGAGTTTCCGTCCGAAACCCCGATACTTCGAAAGAGATTGTCCGTTTTGTACACGAAGTGCATCCAGCTTTTGCCGTCACCCTCTCAACTTTTTAGAACATGTTATGTGGGTGAAATGTTGATACCTTGCCAACTTTAAACCTTTTCAGAGTTCATTTGTAGTGCTTTTCAATTTCAGGGTCATAATTAGCTCAAAAAATCATTAAATGCATGAAAAATACCAAATGATGTCAGAAAGGGTTGAAAATTGATGATGTGGCTTGTAATGGTGCATTTTGGACACACGAAAAGCCTGGATTTCAAATAAGTTAAAGAAAATGAAATGCCTTTCGTAACCGATGAGTTTTCGTCCGAAACCCCGATACTTCGAAAGAGACTATCCATTTTGTACACGAAGTGCATCCAGCTTTTGTCGTAACCCTCTCAACTTTTCAGCACATGCTATTTGGGTGAAATGTTGATACCATGCCAACGTTCAACCTTTTAAGAGTTCATTTGTAGTGCTTTTCAATTTTAGGGTCATAATTAGCTCAATGAAATCAGTAAATGCATGAAAAATACCAAATTAAGTCAGAAAGGGTTGAAAATTGATGATGTGGCTTTGAATGGTGCATTTTGAACACACGAAAAGCCTGGAGTTCAAATAATTTAAAGAAATTGAAATGCCTTTTGTAACCGATGAGTTTCCGCCCAAGACCACGATGCTTCAAAAGAGATTGTCAATTTTGTACACGAAGTGCATCCAGCTTTTTCCGTAACCCTCTCAACTTTTTAGAACATGTTATGTGGGTGAAATGTTGATACCATGCCGACTTTCAACCTTTTCAGAGTTCATTTGCACTTCTTTTCAATTTTTGGGTCATAATTAGCTCAAAAAATCATTAAATGCATGAAAAATACCAAATGAAGTCAGAAAGGGTTGAAAATTGATGATGTGGCTTTGAATGGTCCATTTTGAACACACGAAGAGCCTGGAGTTTAAATAAGTTAAATAAAATAAAATGCCTTTTGTAACCTAGGAGTTTCCGTCCGAAACCCCGAAAATTCGAAAGAGACTGTCCGTTTTGTACACGAAGTGCATCCAGCTTTTGCCGTAACCCTCTCAACTTTTTAGAATATGTTATGTGGGTGAAATGTTGATACCATGCCAACTTTAAACCTTTTCAGAGTTCAGAGTTCATTTGTAGTGATTTTCAATTTCAGGGTCATAATTTGCTCAAAAAATCATTAAATGCATGAAAAATACCAAATGATGTCAGAAAGGGTTGAATATTGATGATGTGGCTTTTAATGGTGCATTTTGGACACACGAAAATCCTGGAGTTCAAATAAGTTGAAGAAAATGAAATGCCTTTTGTAACCGATGAGTTTTCGTCCGAAACCCCGATACTTCGGAAGAGACTGTCCATTTTGTACACGAAGTGCATCCAGCTTTTGCCGTAACCCTCTCAACTTTTTAGCACATGCTATGTGGGTGAAATGTTGATACCATGCCAATGTTCAACCTTTTCAGAGTTCATTTGTAGTGTTTTTCAATTTTAGGGTCATAATTAGCTCAATGAAATCATTAAATGCATGAAAAATACCAAATGAAGTCAGAAAGGGTTGAAAACTGATGATGTGGCTTTGAATGGTGCATTTTCAACACACGAAAAGCCTGCAGTTCAAATAATTTAAATAAATTGAAATGCCTTTTGTAACCGATGAGTTTCCGCCCGAGACCACGATGCTTCGAAAGAGACTGTCCGTTTTGTACACGAAGTGCATCTAGATTTTTCCGTAACCCTCTCAAATTTTTAGCACATGCTATGTGGGGGAAATGTTGATACCATGCCAACTTTCAACCGTTTTAGAGTTCATTTGTAGTGCTTTTCAATTTCAGGGTCATAATTAGCTCAAAAAAATCATTAAATGCATGAAAAATACCAAATGAAGTCACAAAGGGTTGAAAATTAATGATGTGGCTTTGAATGGTGCATTTTGAACACACGAAATGCCTGGAATACAAATAAGTTAAAGAAAATGAAATGCCTGTTGTAACCGATGAGTTTCCGTCCGGAACCTCGATACTTCGAAAGAGATTGTCCGTTTTGTACACGAAGTGCATCCAGCTTTTTCCGTAACCCTCTCAACTTTTTAGAACATGTTATGTGGGTGAAATGTTGATACCATGCCAACTTTCAACCTTTTCAGAGTTCATTTGCACTTCTTTTCAATTTTTGGGTCATAATTAGCTCAAAAAATCATTAAATGCATGAAAAATACCAAATGAAGTCAGAAAGGTTTGAAAATTGATGATGTGGCTTTGAATGGTCCATTTTGAACACACGAAGATCTTGGAGTTTAAATAAGTTAAATAAAATAAAAAGCCTTTTGTAACCGATGAGTTTCCGTCCGAAACCCCGATACTTCGAAAGAGACTGTCCGTTTTGTACACGAAGTGCATCCAGCTTTTGCCGTAACCCTCTCAACTTTTTTGAACATGTTATGTGGGTGAAATGTTGATACCTTGCCAACTTTAAACCTATTCAGAGTTCATTTGTAGTGCTTTTCAATTTCAGGGTCATAATTAGCTCAAAAAATTATTAAATGCATGAAAAATACCAAATGATGTCAGAAAGGGTTGAAAATTGATGATGTGGCTTTTAATGGTGCGTTTTGAACACACGAAAAGCCTGGAGTTCAAATAAGTTAAAGAAAATGAAATGCCTTTTGTAACCGATGAGTTTTCATCCGAAACCCCGATACTTCGAAAGAGACTATCCATTTTGTACACGAAGTGCATCCAACTTTTGCCGTAACCCTCTCAACTTTTCAGCACATGCTATGTGGGTGAAATGTTGATACCATGCCAACGTTCAAGCTTTTAAGAGTTCATTTGTAGTGCTTTTCAATTTTAGGGTCATAATTAGCTCAATGAAATCATTAAATGCATGAAAAATACCAAATGAAGTCACAAAGGGTTGAAAATTGATGATGTGGCTTTGAATGGTGCGTTTTGAACACACGAAAAGCCTGGAGTTCAAATAATTTAAAGAAATTGAAATGCCTTTTGTAACCGATGAGTTTCCGCCCGAGACCACGATGCTTCGAAAGAGATTGTCCGTTTTGTACACGAAGTGCATCCAGCTTTTTACGTAACCCTCTCAACTTTTTAGAACATGTTATGTGGGTGAAATGTTGATACCATGCCAACTTTCAACCTTTTCAGAGTTCATTTGCACTTCTTTTCAATTTTTGGGTCATAATTACCTCAAAAAATCATTAAATGCATGAAAAATACCAGATGAAGTCAGAAAGGGTTGAAAATTGATGATGTGGCTTTGAATGGTCCATTTTGAACACACGAAGAGCCTGGAGTTTAAATAAGTTAAATAAAATAAAATGCCTTTTGTAACCGATGAGTTTCCATCCGAAACCCCGATACTTCGAAAGAGACTGTCCGTTTTGTACACGAAGTGCATCCAGCTTTTGCCGTAACCCTCTCAACTTTTGAGAACATGTTATGTGGGTGAAATGTTGATACCTTGCCAACTTTAAACCTTTTCAGAGTTCATTTGTAGTGCTTTTCAATTTCAGGGTCATAATTAGCTCAAAAAATCATTAAATGCATGAAAAATACCAAATGATGTCAGAAAGGGTTGAAAATTGATGATGTGGCTTTTAATGGTGCATTTTGGACACACGAAAATCCTGGAGTTCAAATAAGTTAAAGAAAATTAAATGCCTTTTGTAACCGATGAGTTTTCGTCCGAAACCCCGATACTTCGAAAGAGACTATCCATTTTGTACACGAAGTGCATCCAGCTTTTGCCGTAACCCTCTGAACTTTTTACAACATGTTATGTGGGTGAAATGTTGATACCATGCCAACTTTAAACCTTTGCAGAGTTCATTTGTAGTGCTTTTCAATATTAGGGTCATAATTAGCTCAAAAAATCATTAAATGCATGAAAAATACCAAATGAAGTCAGAAAGGGTTGAAAATTGGTGATGTGGCTTTTAATTCTGCATTTTGGACACAGGAAAAGCCTGGAGTTCAAATAAGTCAAAGAAAATGAAATGCCTTTTGTAAACGATGAGTTTTCGTCCGAAACCCCGATACTTCGAAAGAGACTATCCATTTTGTACACGAAGTGCATCCAGCTTTTGCCGTAACCCTCTCAACTTTTCAGCACATGCTATGTGGGTGAAATGTTGATACCATTCCAAGGTTCAACCTTTTAAGAGTTCATTTGTAGTGCTTTTCAATTTTAGGGTCATAATTAGCTCAATGAAATCATTAAATGCATGAAAAATACCAAATTAAGTTAGAAAGGGTTGAAAATTGATGATGTGGCTTTGAATGGTGCATTTTGAACACACGAAAAGCCTGGAGTTCTAATAATTTAAAGAAATTGAAATGCCGTTTGTAACCGATGAGTTTCCGCCCAAGACCACGATGCATCGAAAGAGATTGTCCATTTTGTACACGAAGTGCATCCAGCTTTTTCCGTAACCCTCTCAACTTTTTAGAATGTTATGTGGGTGAAATGTTGATACCATGCCAACTTTCAACCTTTTTAGAGTTCATTTGCACTTCTTTTCAATTTTTGGGTCATAATTAGCTCAAAAAATCATTAAATGCATGAAAAATACCAAATGAAGTCAGAAAGGGTTGAAAATTGATGATGTGGCTTTGAATGGTCCATTTTGAACACACGAAGAGCTCGGAGTTTAAATAAGTTAAATAAAATAAAATGCCTTTTGTAACCGATGAGTTTCTGTCCGAAACCCCGATACTTCGAAAGAGATTGTCCGTTTTGTACACGAAGTGCATCCAGCTTTTGCCGTCACCCTCTCAACTTTTTACAACATGTTATGTGGGTGAAATGTTGATACCTTGCCAACTTTAAACCTTTTCAGAGTTCATTTGTAGTGCTTTTCAATTTCAGGGTCATAATTAGCTCAAAAAATCATTAAATGCATGAAAAATACCAAATGATGTCAGAAAGGGTTGAAAATTGATGATGTGGCTTGTAATGGTGCATTTTGGACACACGAAAAGCCTGGATTTCAAATAAGTTAAAGAAAATGAAATGCCTTTCGTAACCGATGAGTTTTCGTCCGAAACCCCGATACTTCGAAAGAGACTATCCATTTTGTACACGAAGTGCATCCAGCTTTTGTCGTAACCCTCTCAACTTTTCAGCACATGCTATTTGGGTGAAATGTTGATACCATGCCAACGTTCAACCTTTTAAGAGTTCATTTGTAGTGCTTTTCAATTTTAGGGTCATAATTAGCTCAATGAAATCAGTAAATGCATGAAAAATACCAAATTAAGTCAGAAAGGGTTGAAAATTGATGATGTGGCTTTGAATGGTGCATTTTGAACACACGAAAAGCCTGGAGTTCAAATAATTTAAAGAAATTGAAATGCCTTTTGTAACCGATGAGTTTCCGCCCAAGACCACGATGCTTCAAAAGAGATTGTCAATTTTGTACACGAAGTGCATCCAGCTTTTTCCGTAACCCTCTCAACTTTTTAGCACATGTTATGTGGGTGAAATGTTGATACCATGCCAACTTTCAACCTTTTCAGAGTTCATTTGCACTTCTTTTCAATTTTTGGGTCATAATTAGCTCAAAAAATCATTAAATGCATGAAAAATACCAAATGAAGTCAGAAAGGGTTGAAAATTGATGATGTGGCTTTGAATGGTCCATTTTGAACACACGAAGAGCCTGGAGTTTAAATAAGTTAAATAAAATAAAATGCCTTTTGTAACCTATGAGTTTCCGTCCGAAACCCCGAAAATTCGAAAGAGACTGTCCGTTTTGTACACGAAGTGCATCCAGCTTTTGCCGTAACCCTCTCAACTTTTTAGAACATGTTATGTGGGTGAAATGTTGATACCATGCCAACTTAAACCTTTTCAGAGTTCAGAGTTCATTTGTAGTGATTTTCAATTTCAGGGTCATAATTAGCTCAAAAAATCATTAAATGCATGAAAAGTACCAAATGATGTCAGAAAGGGTTGAAAATTGATGATGTGGCTTGAATGGTCCATTTTGGACACACGAAAAGCCTGGATTTCAAATAAGTTAAATAAAATAAAATGCCTTTTGTAAACGATGAGTTTTCGTCCGAAACCCCGATACTTCGAAAGAGACTATCCATTTTGTACACGAAGTGCATCCAGCTTTTGCCGTAACCCTCTCAACTTTTCAGCACATGCTATGTGGGTGAAATGTTGATACCATGCCAAGGTTCAACCTTTTAAGAGTTCATTTGTAGTGCTTTTCAATTTTAGGGTCATAATTAGCTCAATGAAATCATTAAATGCATGAAAAATACCAAATTAAGTCAGAAAGGGTTGAAAATTGATGATGTGGCTTTGAATGGTGCATTTTGAACACACGAAAAGCCTGGAGTTCTAATAATTTAAAGAAATTGAAATGCCGTTTGTAACCGATGAGTTTCCGCCCAAGACCACGATGCTTCGAAAGAGATTGTCCATTTTGTACACGAAGTGCATCCAGCTTTTTCCGTAACCCTCTCAACTTTTTAGAACATGTTATGTGGGTGAAATGTTGATACCATGCCAACTTTCAACCTTTTCAGAGTTCATTTGCACTTCTTTTCAATTTTTGGGTCATAATTAGCTCAAAAAATCATTAAATGCATGAAAAATACCAAATGAAGTCAGAAAGGGTTGAAAATTGATGATGTGGCTTTGAATGGTCCATTGTGAACACACGAAGAGCCCGGAGTTTAAATAAGTTAACTAAAATAAAATGCCTTTTGTAACCGATGAGTTTCCGTCCGAAACCCCGATACTTCGAAAGAGATTGTCCGTTTTGTACACGAAGTGCATCCAGCTTTTGCCGTCACCCTCTCAACTTTTTACAACATGTTATGTGGGTGAAATGTTGATACCTTGCCAACTTTAAACCTTTTCAGAGTTCATTTGTAGTGCTTTTCAATTTCAGGGTCATAATTAGCTCAAAAAATCATTAAATGCATGAAAAATACCAAATGATGTCAGAAAGGGTTGAAAATTGATGATGTGGCTTGTAATGGTGCATTTTGGACACACGAAAAGCCTGGATTTCAAATAAGTTAAAGAAAATGAAATGCCTTTCGTAACCGATGAGTTTTCGTCCGAAACCCCGATACTTCGAAAGAGACTATCCATTTTGTACACGAAGTGCATCCAGCTTTTGTCGTAACCCTCTCAACTTTTCAGCACATGCTATTTGGGTGAAATGTTGATACCATGCCAACGTTCAACCTTTTAAGAGTTCATTTGTAGTGCTTTTCAATTTTAGGGTCATAATTAGCTCAATGAAATCAGTAAATGCATGAAAAATACCAAATTAAGTCAGAAAGGGTTGAAAATTGATGATGTGGCTTTGAATGGTGCATTTTGAACACACGAAAAGCCTGGAGTTCAAATAATTTAAAGAAATTGAAATGCCTTTTGTAACCGATGAGTTTCCGCCCAAGACCACGATGCTTCAAAAGAGATTGTCAATTTTGTACACGAAGTGCATCCAGCTTTTTCCGTAACCCTCTCAACTTTTTAGAACATGTTATGTGGGTGAAATGTTGATACCATGCCAACTTTCAACCTTTTCAGAGTTCATTTGCACTTCTTTTCAATTTTTGGGTCATAATTAGCTCAAAAAATCATTAAATGCATGAAAAATACCAAATGAAGTCAGAAAGGGTTGAAAATTAATGATGTGGCTTTGAATGGTCCATTTTGAACACACGAAGAGCCTGGAGTTTAAATAAGTTAAATAAAATAAAATGCCTTTTGTAACCTATGAGTTTCCGTCCGAAACCCCGAAAATTCGAAAGAGACTGTCCGTTTTGTACACGAAGTGCATCCAGCTTTTGCCGTAACCCTCTCAACTTTTTAGAACATGTTATGAGGGTGAAATGTTGATACCATGCCAACTTTAAACCTTTTCAGAGTTCAGAGTTCATTTGTAGTGATTTTCAATTTCAGGGTCATAATTAGCTCAAAAAATCATTAAATGCATGAAAAATACCAAATGATGTCAGAAAGGGTTGAATATTGATGATGTGGCTTTTAATGGTGCATTTTGGACACATGAAAATCCTGGAGTTCAAATAAGTTGAAGAAAATGAAATGCCTTTTGTAATCGATGAGTTTTCGTCCGAAACCCCGATACTTCGGAAGAGACTGTCCATTTTGTACACGAAGTGCATCCAGCTTTTGCCGTAACCCTCTCAACTTTTTAGCACATGCTATGTGGGTGAAACGTTGATACCATGCCAATGTTCAACCTTTTCAGAGTTCATTTGTAGTGTTTTTCAATTTTAGGGTCATAATTAGCTCAATGAAATCATTAAATGCATGAAAAATACCAAATGAAGTCAGAAAGGGTTGAAAATTGATGATGTGGCTTTGAATGGTGCATTTTGAACACACGAAAAGCCTGCAGTTCAAATAATTTAAATAAATTGAAATGCCTTTTGTAACCGATGAGTTTCCGCCCGAGACCACGATGCTTCGAAAGAGACTATCCGTTTTGTACACGAAGTGCATCTAGATTTTTCCGTAACCCTCTCAAATTTTTAGCACATGCTATGTGGGGGAAATGTTGATACCATGCCAACTTTCAACCGTTTTAGAGTTCATTTGTAGTGCTTTTCAATTTCAGGGTCATAATTAGCTCAAAAAAATCATTAAATGCATGAAAAATACCAAATGAAGTCACAAAGGGTTGAAAATTAATGATGTGGCTTTGAATGGTGCATTTTGAACACACGAAATGCCTGGAATACAAATAAGTTAAAGAAAATGAAATGCCTTTTGTAACCGATGAGTTTCCGTCCGGAACCTCGATACTTCGAAAGAGACTGTCCGTTTTGTACATGAAGTGCGTCCAGCTTTTGCCGTAACCCTCTCAAATTTTTTTCACACGCAATGTGGATGAAATGTTGATACCATGCCAACTTTACACATTTTCATATTTCATTTGTAGTGCTTTTCAATTTCCGGGTCATAATTAGCTCAAAAAAAATCATTAAATGCATGAAAAATACCAAATGAAGTCAGAAAGGGTTGAAAATTGATGATGTGGCTTTGAATGGTGCATTTTGAACACACGAAAAGCCTGGAGTTCAAATAAGTTAAAGAAATTGAAATGCCTTTTGTAACCGATGAGTTTCCGCCCGAAACCTCGATACTTCGAAAGAGACTGTCTGTTTTTGTACACGAAGTGCATCTAGCTTTTGCCGTAACACTCTCAAATTTTTTGTACATGCTATGTGGGTGAAATTTTGATACCATGCAAACTTTAAACCTTTTCAGAGTTCATTTGTAGTGCTTTTCAATTTCAGGGTCATAATTAGCTCAAAAAATCATTAAATGCATGAAAAATACCAAATGATGTCAGAAAGGGTTGAAAATTGATGATGTGGCTTTTAATGGTGAATTTTGGACACACGAAAAGCCTGGAGTTCAAATAAGTTAAAGAAAATGAAATGCCTTTTGTAAACGATGAGTTTCGTCCGAAACCCCGATACTTCGAAAGAGACTGTCCATTTTGTACATGAAGTGCATCGAGCTTTTGCCGTAACCCTCTCAACTTTTTAGCACATGCTATGTGGGTGAAATGTTGATACCATGCCAACATTCAACCTTTTAAGACTTCATTTGTAGTGCTTTTCAATTTTAGGGTCATAATTAGCTCAATGAAATCATTAAATGCATGAAAAATACCAAATGAAGTCAGAAAGGGTTGAAAATTGATGATGTGGCTTTGAATGGCGCATTTGAACACACGAAAAGCCTGGAGTTCAAATAATTTAAAGAAATTGAAATGCCTTTTGTAACCGATGAGTTTCCGCCCGAGACCACGATGCTTCGAAAGAGACTGTTCGTTTTGTACACGAAGTGCATCCAGATTTTTCCGTAACTCTCTCAAATTTTTAGCACATGCTATGTGGGGGAAATGTTGATACCATGCCAACTTTCAACCTTTTCAGAGTTCATTTGTAGTGCTTTTCAATTTCAGGGTCATAATTAGCTCAAAAAATCATTAAATGCATGAAAAATACCAAATGAAGACACAAAGGGTTGAAAATAAATGATGTGGCTTTGAATGGTGCATTTTGACCACACGAAAATCCTGGAGTACAAATAAGTTAAAGAAAATGAAATGCCTTTTGTAACCGATGAGTTTCCGTCCGAAACCTCGATACTTCGAAAGAGATTGTCCGTTTTGTACACAAAGTGCATCCAGCTTTTGTCGTAACCCTCTCAACTTTTTAGCACATGCTATGTGGGTGAAATGTAGATACCATGCCAACTTTCAACATTTTCAGAGTTCATATGCAGTGTTTTTCAATTTCCGGGTCATAATTAGCTCAAAAAAATCATTAAATGCATGAAAAATACGAAATGAAGTCAGAAAGGGTTGAAAATTGATGATGTGGCTTTGAATGGTGCATTTTGAACACACGAAAAGCCTGGAGTTCAAATAAGTTAAATAAATTGAAATGCCTTTTGTAACCGATGAGTTTCCGTCCGAAACCTCGATACTTCGAAAGAGATTGTCCGCTTTGTACACGAAGTGCATCCAGCTTATGTCGTAACCCTCTCAACTTTTGAAAATTGATGATGTGGCTGTTAATGGTGCATTTTGAACACTTGAAATTCCTGGAGTTCAAATAAGTTAAGGAAAATGAAATTCCATTTGTAACCGATGAGTTTCCATCCGAAACCCCCATACTTCGAAGTGCATCCAACTTTTCCCGTAACCCTCTCGGCTTTTTAGCACAAGCTATGTGGGTGAAATGTTGATTCCATGCCAACTTTCAACCCTTTTAGAGTTCATTTGTAGTGCTTTTAAATTTCAGGGTCACAATTAGCTCAAAATAATCATGAAATGCATGAAAAATACCAAATGAAGTCAGAAAGGGTTGAAAATTGATGATGTGGCTTTGAATGGTGCATTTTGAACACACGAAAAGCCTGGAGTTCAAATAAGTTACAAAAAATGAAATGCCTTTTGTAACCGATGAGTTACCGTCCGAAACCCCGATACTTCGAAAGAGACTGTCCGTTTTGTACACGAAGTGCATCCAGCTTTTGCCGTAACCCTCTCAACTTGTTACCAAATGCTATGTCGGTGAAATGTTGATACCATGCGCAGTTTCAACCTTTTGAGAGTTCATTTGCACCGCTTTTCAATTTTAGGGTCATAATTAGCTCAAAAAATAATTAAATGCATGAAAAATACCAAATGAAGTCACAAAGGGTTGAAAATTGAGGATGTGGCTTTGAATGGTGCATTTTGAACACACCAAAAGCCTGACGTTTAAATAACTTAAAGAAAATGAAATGCCTTTTGTAACCGATGAGTTTTCGTCCGAAACCCCGATACTTCGAAAGAGATTGTCCGCTTTGTACACGAAGTACATCCAGCTTATGTCGTAACCCTCTCAACTTTTTAGAACATGCTATGTGGGTGAAATGTTGATACCATTCCAACTGTCAGCCTTTTCAGAGTTCATTTGCAGTGTTTTTCAATTTCCGGGTCATAATTAGCTCAAAAAAATCATTAAATGCATGAAAAATACCAAATGAAGTCAGAAAGGGTTGAAAATTAATGATGTGGCTTTGAATGGTGCATTTTGAACACACGAAAATCCCGGAGTTCAAATAAGTTAAAAATATTGAAATGCCTTTTGTAACCGATGAGTTTCCGCCCGAAACCTCGATACTTCGAAAGAGACTGTCTGTTTTTGTACACGAAGTGCATCTAGCTTTTGCCGTAACCCTCTCAAATTTTTTGTACATGCTATGTGGGTGAAATTTTGATACCATGCCAACTTTCAACCTTTTTAGAGTTCATTTGTACTGCTTTTCAATTTTAGGGTCATAATTAGCTGGAAAAAAAATCATTAAATGCATGAAAAATACCAAATGAAGTCAGGAAGGGTTGAAAATTGGTGATGTGGCTTTGAATGGTGAATTTTGAACACACAAAAATCCCGGAGTTCAAATATGTAAAAGAAAATGAAATGCCTTTTGTAACCGATGAGTTTCCGCCTGAAACCCCGATACTTCGAAAGAGACTGTCCGTTTTGTACATGAAGTGCATCCAGCTTTTGCCGTAACCCTCTCAAATTTTTTGCACACGCAATGTGGATGAAATGTTGATACCATGCCAACTTTACACATTTTCAGAGTTCATTTGTAGTGCTTTTCAAATTCAGGGTCATAATTAGCTCAAAAAAAATCATTAAATGAATGTAAAATACCAAATGAAGTCAGAAAGGGTTGACAATTGATGATGTGGCTTTGAATGGTGCACTTTGAACACACGAAAAGCCTGGAGTTCAAATAAGTTAAAGAAAATGAATGATTTTGTAACCAATGAGTTTTCGTCCGAGACCACGATGCTTCGAAAGAGACTGTCCGTTTTGTACACGAAGTGCATCCAACTTTTTCCGTAACCCCCTCAAATTTTTAGCACATGCTAAGTGGGGGAAATATTGATACCATGCCAACTTTCAACCGTTTTAGAGTTCATTTGTAGTGCTTTTCAATTGCAGGGCCATAATTAGCCTAAAAAATCATTAAATGCATGAAAAATACCGAATGAAGTCACAACGGGTTGAAAATTGATGATGTGGATTTGAATGGTGCATTTTGAACACACGAAAAGCCTGGAGTACAAATAAGTTAAAGAAAATGAAATGCCTTTTGTAACCGATGAGTTTCCGTCCGAAACCCCGATACTTCGAAAGAGATTGTCCGTTTTGTACACGAAGTGCATCCAGCTTTTGCCGTAAACCTCTCAACTTTTTAGCACATGCTATGTGGGTGAAATGTTGATACCATTCCAACTGTCAACCTTTTCAGAGTTCATTTGCAGTGTTTTTCAATTTCAGGGTCATAATTAGCTCAAAAAAATAATTAAATGCATGAAAAATACCAAATGAAGTCAGAAAGGGTTGAAAATTGATGATGTGGCTTTTAATGGTGCATTTTGAACACTTGAAATTCCTGGAGTTCAAATAAGTTAAGGAAAATGAAATTCCATTTGTAACCGATGAGTTTCCATTCGAAACCCCCATACTTCGAAGTGCATCCAACTTTTTCCGTAACCCCCTCAAATTTTTAGCACATGCTAAGTGGGGGAAATATTGATACCATGCCAACTTTCAACCGTTTTAGAGTTCATTTGTAGTGCTTTTCAATTGCAGGGCCATAATTAGCCTAAAAAATCATTAAATGCATGAAAAATACCGAATGAAGTCACAACGGGTTGAAAATTGATGATGTGGCTTTGAATGGTGCATTTTGAACACACGAAAAGCCTGGAGTTCAAATAAGTTACAAAAAATGAAATGCCTTTTGTAACCGATGAGTTACCGTCCGAAACCCCGATACTCGAAAGAGATTGTCCGTTTTGTACACGAAGTGCATCCAGCTTTTGCCGTAACCCTCTCAACTTGTTACCAAATGCTATGTCGGTGAAATGTTGATACCATGCCAAGTTTCAACCTTTTGAGAGTTCATTTGCACTGCTTTTCAATTTTAGGGTCATAATTAGCTCAAAAAATCATTAAATTCATGAAAAATACCAAATGAAGTCACAAAGGGTTGAAAATTGATGATGTGGCTTTGAATGGTGCATTTTGAACACACCAAAAGCCTGACGTTTAAATAAGTTAAAGAAAATGAAATGCCTTTTGTAACCGATGAGTTTCCGTCCGAAACCCCGATACTTCGAAAGAGATTGTCCGCTTTGTACACGAAGTGCATCCAGCTTATGTCGTAACCCTCTCAACTTTTTAGAACATGCTATGTGGGTGAAATGTTGATACCATTCCAACTGTCAGCCTTTTCAGAGTTCATTTGCAGTGTTTTTCAATTTCCGGGTCATAATTAGCTCAAAAAAAGCATTAAATGCACGAAAAATACCAAATGAAGTCAGAAAGGGTTGAAAATTGATGATGTGGCTTTGAATGGTGCATTTTGAACACACGAAAATCCCGTAGTTCAAATAAGTTAAAAATATTGAAATGCCTTTTGTAACCGATGAGTTTCCGCCCGAAACCTCGATACTTCGAAAGAGACTGTCTGTTTTTGTACACGAAGTGCATCTAGCTTTTGCCGTAACCCTCTCAAATTTTTTGTACATGCTATGTGGGTGAAATTTTGATACCATGCAAACTTTCAACCTTTTTAGAGTTCATTTCTACTGCTTTCAATTTTAGGGTCATAATTAGCTGAAAAAAAATCATTAAATGCATGAAAAATACCAAATCAAGTCAGGAAGGGTTGAAAATTGCTGATGTGGCTTTGAATGGTGAATTTTGAACACACAAAAATCCCGGAGTTCAAATATGTAAAAGAAAATGAAATGCCTTTTGTAACCGATGAGTTTCCGCCTGAAACCCCGATACTTCGAAAGAGACTGTCCGTTTTGTACATGAAGTGCATACAGCTTTTGCCGTAACCCTCTCAAATTTTTTTCACACGCAATGTGGATGAAATGTTGATACCATGCCAACTTTACACACATTCAGACTTCATTTGTAGTGCTTTTCAAATTCAGGGTCATAATTAGCTCAAAAAAATCATTAAATGAATGTAAAATACCAAATGAAGTCAGAAAGGGTTGACAATTGGTGATGTGGCTTTGAATGGTGCATTTTGAACACACGAAAAGCCTGGAGTTCAAATAAGTTAAAGAAAATGAATGATTTTGTAACCAATGAGTTTTCGTCCGAGACCACGATGCTTCATAAGAGACTGTCCGTTTTGTACACGAAGTGCATTGAGCTTTTGCCGTAACCCTCTCAACTTTTTAGAACATGTTATGTGGGTGAAATGTTGATACCATGCCAACTTTCAACCTTTTCAGAGTTCATTTGCACTTCTTTTCAATTTTTGGGTCATAATTAGCTCAAAAAATCATTAAATGCATGAAAAATAACAAATGAAGTCAGAAAGGGTTGAAAATTGATGATGTGGCTTTGAATGGTCCATTTTGAACACACGAAGAGCCTGGAGTTTAAATAAGTTAAATAAAATAAAATGTCTTTTGTAACCGATGAGTTTCCGTCCGAAACCCTGATACTTCGAAAGAGACTGTCCGTTTTGTACACGAAGTGCATCCAGCTTTTGCCGTAACCCTCTCAACTTTTTAGAACATGTTATGTGGGTGAAATGTTGATACCATGCCAACTTTAAACCTTTTCACAGTTCATTTGTAGTGCTTTTCAATTTCAGGGTCATAATTAGCTCAAAAAATCATTAAATGCATGAAAAATACCAAATGATGTCAGAAAGGGTTGAAAATTGACGATGTGGCTTTTAATGGTGCATTTTGAACACTTGAAATTCCTGGAGTTCAAATAAGTTAAGGAAAATGAAATTCCATTTGTAACCGATGAGTTTCCATCCGAAACCCCCATACTTCGAAGTGCATCCAACTTTTCCCGTAACCCTCTCGGGTTTTTAGCACATGCTACGTGGGTGAAATGTTGATACGATGCCAACTTTCAACCCTTTTAGAGTTCATTTGTAGTGCTTTTAAATTTCAGGGTCACAATTAGCTCAAAATAATCATTAAATGCATGAAAAATACCAAATGAAGCCAGAAAGGGTTGAAAATTGATGATGTGGCTTTGAATGGTGCATTTTGAACACACGAAAAGCCTAGAGTTCAAATAAGTTACAAAAAATGAAATGCCTTTTGTAACCGATGAGTTACCGTCCGAAACCCTGATACTTCGAAAGAGACTGTCCGTTTTGTACACGAAGTGCATCCAGCTTTTGCCGTAACCCTCTCAACTTGTTACCAAATGCTATGTCAGTGAAATGTTGATACCATGCCAAGTTTCAACCTTTTGAGAGTTCATTTGCACTGCTTTTCAATTTTAGGGTCATAATTAGCTCAAAAAATCATTAAATGCATGAAAACTACCAAATGAAGTCACAAAGGGTTGAAAATTGATGATGTGGCTTTGAATGGTGCATTTTGAACACACTAAAAGCCTGAAGTTTAAATAAGTAAAATAAAATAAAATGCCTTTTGTAACCGATAAGTTTCCGTCCGAAACCCCGATACTTCGAAAGAGATTGTCCGTTTTGTACACGAAGTGCATTGAGCTTTTGCCGTAACCCTGTCAACTTTTTAGAACATGTTATGTGGGTGAAATGTTGATACCATGCCAACTTTCAACCTTTTCAGAGTTCATTTGCACTTCTTTTCAATTTTTGGGTCATAATTAGCTCAAAAAATCATTAAATGCATGAAAAATAACAAATGAAGTCAGAAAGGGTTGAAAATTGATGATGTGGCTTTGAATGGTCCATTTTGAACACACGAAGAGCCTGGAGTTTAAATAAGTTAAATAAAATAAAATGTCTTTTGTAACCGATGAGTTTCCGTCCGAAACCCCGATACTTCGAAAGAGACTGTCCGTTTTGTACACGAAGTGCATCCAGCTTTTGCCGTAACCCTCTCAACTTTTTAGAACATGTTATGTGGGTGAAATGTTGATACCATGCCAACTTTAAACCTTTTCAGAGTTCATTTGTAGTGCTTTTCAATTTCAGGGTCATAATTAGCTCAAAAAATCATTAAATGCATGAAAAATACCAAATGATGTCAGAAAGGGTTGAAAATTGATGATGTGGCTTTTAATGGTGCATTTTGGACACACGAAAAGCCTAGAGTTCAAATAAGTTAAAGGAAATGAAATGCCTTTTGTACACGAAGAGTTTTCGTTCGAAACCCCGATACTTCGAAAGAGACTGTCCATTTTGTACACGAAGTGCATCCAGCTTTTGCCGTAACCCTCTCAACTTTTTAGCACATGCTATGTGGGTGAAATGTTGATACCATGCCAACGTTCAACCTTTTAAGAGTTCATTTGTAGTGCTTTTCAATTTTAGGGTCATAATTAGCTCAATGAAATCATTAAATGCATGAAAAATACCAAATGAAGTCAGAAAGGGTTGAAAATTGATGATGTGGCTTTGAATGGTGCATTTTGAACACACGAAAAGCCTGGAGTACAAATAAGTTAAAGAAAATGAAATGCCTTTTGTAACCGATGAGTTTCCGTCCGAAACCCCGATACTTCGAAAGAGATTGTCCGTTTTGTACACGAAGTGCATCCAGATTTTTCTGTAACCCTCTCAACTTTTCAGCACATGCTATGTGGGTGAAATGTTGATACCATGCCAACGTTCAACCTTTTAAGAGTTCAGTTGTAGTGCTTTTCAATTTTAGGGTCATAATTAGCTCAATGAAATCATTAAAAATACCAAATGAAGTCAGAAAGGGTTGAAAATTGATGATGTGGCTTTGAATGGTGCATTTTGAACACACGAAAAGCCTAGAGTTCAAATAATTTAAAGAAATTGAAATGCCTTTTGTAACCGATGAGTTTCCGCCCGAGACCACGATGCTTCGAAAGAGATTGTCCGTTTTGTACACGAAGTGCATCCAGCTTTTTCCGTAACCCTCTCAACTTTTTAGAACATGTTATGTGGGTGAAATGTTGATACCATGCCAACTTTCAACCTTTTCAGAGTTCATTTGCACTTCTTTTCAATTTTTGGGTCATAATTCGCTCAAAAAATCATTAAATGCATGAAAAATACCAAATGAAGTCAGAAAGGGTTGAAAATTGATGATGTGGCTTTGAATGGTCCATTTTGAACACACGAAGAGCCTGGAGTTTAAATAAGTTAAATAAAATAAAATGCCTTTTGTAACCGATGAGTTTCCGTCCGAAACCCCGATACTTCGAAAGAGATTGTCCGTTTTGTACACGAAGTGCATTGAGCTTTTGCCGTAACCCTCTCAACTTTTTAGAACATGTTATGTGGGTGAAATGTTGATACCATGCCAACTTTCAACCTTTTCAGAGTTCATTTGCACTTCTTTTCAATTTTGGGTCATAATTAGCTCAAAAAATCATTAAATGCATGAAAAATAACAAATGAAGTCAGAAAGGGTTGAAAATTGATGATGTGGCTTTGAATGGTCCATTTTGAACACACGAAGAGCCTGGAGTTTAAATAAGTTAAATAAAATAAAATGTCTTTTGTAACCGATGAGTTTCCGTCCGAAACCCCGATACTTCGAAAGAGACTGTCCGTTTTGTACACGAAGTGCATCCAGCTTTTGCCGTAACCCTCTCAACTTTTTAGAACATGTTATGTGGGTGAAATGTTGATACCATGCCAACTTTAAACCTTTTCAGAGTTCATTTGTAGTGCTTTTCAATTTCAGGGTCATAATTAGCTCAAAAAATCATTAAATGCATGAAAAATACCAAATGATGTCAGAAAGGGTTGAAAATTGATGATGTGGCTTTTAATGGTGCATTTTGGACACACGAAAAGACTAGAGTTCAAATAAGTTAAAGGAAATGAAATGCCTTTTGTACACGAAGAGTTTTCGTTCGAAACCCCGATACTTCGAAAGAGACTGTCCATTTTGTACACGAAGTGCATCCAGCTTTTGCCGTAACCCTCTCAACTTTTTAGCACATGCTATGTGGGTGAAATGTTGATACCATGCCAACGTTCAACCTTTTAAGAGTTCATTTGTAGTGCTTTTCAATTTTAGGGTCATAATTAGCTCAATGAAATCATTAAATGCATGAAAAATACCAAATGAAGTCACAAAGGGTTGAAAATTGATGATGTGGCTTTGAATGGTGCATTTTGAACACACGAAAAGCCTGGAGTACAAATAAGTTAAAGAAAATGAAATGCCTTTTGTAACCGATGAGTTTCCGTCCGAAACCCCGATACTTCGAAAGAGATTGTCCGTTTTGTACACGAAGTGCATCCAGATTTTTCTGTAACCCTCTCAACTTTTCAGCACATGCTATGTGGGTGAAATGTTGATACCATGCCAACGTTCAACCTTTTAAGAGTTCAGTTGTAGTGCTTTTTAATTTTAGGGTCATAATTAGCTCAATGAAATCATTAAAAATACCAAATGAAGTCAGAAAGGGTTGAAAATTGATGATGTGGCTTTGAATGGTGCATTTTGAACACACGAAAAGCCTGGAGTTCAAATAATTTAAAGAAATTGAAATGCCTTTTGTAACCGATGAGTTTCCGCCCGAGACCACGATGCTTCGAAAGAGATTGTCCGTTTTGTACACGAAGTGCATCCATCTTTTTCCGTAACCCTCTCAACTTTTTAGAACATGTTATGTGGGTGAAATGTTGATACCATGCCAACTTTCAACCTTTTCAGAGTTCATTTGCACTTCTTTTCAATTTTTGGGTCATAATTCGCTCAAAAAATCCTTAAATGCATGAAAAATACCAAATGAAGTCAGAAAGGGTTGAAAATTGATGATGTGGCTTTGAATGGTCCATTTTGAACACACGAAGAGCCTGGAGTTTAAATAAGTTAAATAAAATAAAATGCCTTTTGTAACCGATGAGTTTCCGTCCGAAACCCTGATACTTCGAAAGAGACTGTCCGTTTTGTACAGGAAGTGCATCCAGCTTTTGCCGTAACCCTCTCAACTTTTTAGAACATGTTATGTGGGTGAAATTTTGATACCATGCCAACTTTCAACCTTTTCAGAGTTCATTTGCACTTCTTTTCAATTTTTGGGTCATAATTAGCTCAAAAAATCATTAAATGCATGAAAAATACCAAATGAAGTCAGAAAGGGTTGAAAATTGATGATGTGGCTTTGAATGGTCCATTTTGAACACACGAAGAGCCTGGAGTTTAAATAAGTTAAATAAAATAAAATGCCTTTTGTAACCGATGAGTTTCCGTCCGAAACCCCGATACTTCGAAAGAGACTGTACGTTTTGTACACGAAGTGCATCCAGCTTTTGCCGTAACCCTCTCAACTTTTTAGAACATGTTATGTGGGTGAAATGTTGATACCATGCCAACTTTAAACCTTTTCAGAGTTCATTTGTAGTGCTTTTCAATTTCAGGGTCATAATTAGCTCAAAAAATCATTAAATGCATGAAAAATACCAAATGATGTCAGGAAGGGTTGAAAATTGATGATGTGGCTTTTAATGGTGCATTTTGGAGACACGAAAAGCCTAGAGTTCAAATAAGTTAAAGGAAATGAAATGCCTTTTGTACACGAAGAGTTTTCGTTCGAAACCCCGATACTTCGAAAGAGACTGTCCATTTTGTACACGAAGTGCATCCAGCTTTTGCCGTAACCCTCTCAACTTTTTAGCACATGCTATGTGGGTGAAATGTTGATACCATGCCAACGTTCAACCTTTTAAGAGTTCATTTGTAGTGCTTTTCAATTTTAGGGTCATAATTAGCTCAATGAAATCATTAAATGCATGAAAAATACCAAATGAAGTCACAAAGGGTTGAAAATTGATGATGTGGCTTTGAATGGTGCATTTTGAACACACGAAAAGCCTGGAGTACAAATAAGTTAAAGAAAATGAAATGCCTTTTGTAACCGATGAGTTTCCGTCCGAAACCCCGATACTTCGAAAGAGATTGTCCGTTTTGTACACGTAGTGCATCCAGATTTTTCTGTAACCCTCTCAACTTTTCAGCACATGCTATGTGGGTGAAATGTTGATACCATGCCAACGTTCAACCTTTTAAGAGTTCAGTTGTAGTGCTTTTCAATTTTAGGGTCATAATTAGCTCAATGAAATCATTAAAAATACCAAATGAAGTCAGAAAGGGTTGAAAATTGATGATGTGGATTTGAATGGTGTATTTTGAACACATGAAAAGCCTGGAGTTCAAATAATTTAAAGAAATTGAAATGCCGTTTGTAACCGATGAGTTTCCGCCCGAGACCACGATGCTTCGAAAGAGATTGTCCGTTTTGTACACGAAGTGCATCCAGCTTTTTCCGTAACCCTCTCAACTTTTTAGAACATGTTATGTGGGTGAAATGTTGATACCATGCCAACTTTCAACCTTTTCAGAGTTCATTTGCACTTCTTTTCAATTTTTGGGTCATAATTCGCTCAAAAAATCATTAAATGCATTTAAAATACCAAATGAAGTCAGAAAGGGTTGAAAATTGATGATGTGGCTTTGAATGGTCCATTTTGAACACACGAAGAGCCTGGAGTTTAAATAAGTTAAATAAAATAAAATGTCTTTTGTAACCGATGAGTTTCCGTCCGAAACCCCGATACTTCGAAAGAGACTGTCCGTTTTGTACAGGAAGTGCATCCAGCTTTTGCCGTAACCCTCTCAACTTTTTAGAACATGTTATGTGGGTGAAATGTTGATACCATGCCAACTTTCAACCTTTTCAGAGTTCATTTGCACTTCTTTTCAATTTTTGGGTCATAATTCGCTCAAAAAATCATTAAATGCATTTAAAATACCAAATGAAGTCAGAAAGGGTTGAAAATTGATGATGTGGCTTTGAATGGTCCATTTTGAACACACGAAGAGCCTGGAGTTTAAATAAGTTAAATAAAATAAAATGTCTTTTGTAACCGATGAGTTTCCGTCCGAAACCCCGATACTTCGAAAGAGACTGTCCGTTTTGTACAGGAAGTGCATCCAGCTTTTGCCGTAACCCTCTCAACTTTTTAGAACATGTTATGTGGGTGAAATTTTGATACCATGCCAACTTTCAACCTTTTCAGAGTTCATTTGCACTTCTTTTCAATTTTTGGGTCATAATTAGCTCAAAAAATCATTAAATGCATGAAAAATACCAAATGAAGTCAGAAAGGGTTGAAAATTGATGATGTGGCTTTGGGTCCATTTTGAACACACGAAGAGCCTGGAGTTTAAATAAGTTAAATAAAATAAAATGCCTCTTGTAACCGATGAGTTTCCGTCCGAAACCCCGACACTTCGAAAGAGACTGTCCGTTTTGTACACGAAGTGCATCCAGCTTTTGCCGTAACCCTCTCAACTTTTTAGAACATGTTATGTGGGTGAAATGTTGATACCATGCCAACTTTCAACCTTTTCAGAGTTCATTTGCACTTCTATTCAATTTCAGGGTCATAATTAGCTCAAAAAATCATTAAATGCATGAAAAATACCAAATGAAGTCAGAAAGGGTTGAAAATTGATGATGTGGCTTTGAATGGTCCATTTTGAACACACGAAGAGCCTGGAGTTTAAATAAGTTAAATAAAATAAAATACCTTTTGTAACCGATGAGTTTCCGTCCGAAACCCCGATACTTCGAAAGAGACTGTCCATTTTGTACACGAAGTGCATCCAGCTTTTGCCGTAACCCTCTCAACTTTTTAGCACATGCTATGTGGGTGAAATGTTGATACCATGCCAACATTCATCCTTTTAAGAGTTCATTTGCACTGCTTTTCAATTTTAGGGTCATAATTAGCTCAATGAAATCATTAAATGCATGAAAAATACCAAATGAAGTCAGAAAGGGTTGAAAATTAATGATGTGGCTTTGAATGGTGCATTTTGAACACACGAAAAGCCTGGAGTACAAATAAGTTAAAGAAAATGAAATGCCTTTTGTAACCGATGAGTTTCCGTCCGGAACCTCGATACTTCGAAAGAGATTGTCTGTTTTGTACATGAAGTGCATCCAGCTTTTGTCGTAACCCTCTCAACTTTTTAGCACATGCTATGTGGGTGAAATGTAGATACCATGCCAACTTTCAACATTTTCAGAGTTCATTTGCAGTGTTTTTCAATTTCCGGGTCATAATTAGCTCAATGAAATCATTAAAAATACCAAATGAAGTCAGAAAGGGTTGAAAATTGATGATGTGGATTTGAATGGTGCATTTTGAACACATGAAAAGCCTGGAGTTCAAATAATTTAAAGAAATTGAAATGCCGTTTGTAACCGATGAGTTTCCGCCCGAGACCACGATGCTTCGAAAGAGATTGTCCGTTTTGTACACGAAGTGCATCCAGCTTTTTCCGTAACCCTCTCAACTTTTTAGAACATGTTATGTGGGTGAAATGTTGATACCATGCCAACTTTCAACCTTTTCAGAGTTCATTTGCACTTCTTTTCAATTTTTGGGTCATAATTCGCTCAAAAAATCATTAAATGCATTTAAAATACCAAATGAAGTCAGAAAGGGTTGAAAATTGATGATGTGGCTTTGAATGGTCCATTTTGAACACACGAAGAGCCTGGAGTTTAAATAAGTTAAATAAAATAAAATGTCTTTTGTAACCGATGAGTTTCCGTCCGAAACCCCGATACTTCGAAAGAGACTGTCCGTTTTGTACAGGAAGTGCATCCAGCTTTTGCCGTAACCCTCTCAACTTTTTAGAACATGTTATGTGGGTGAAATTTTGATACCATGCCAACTTTCAACCTTTTCAGAGTTCATTTGCACTTCTTTTCAATTTTTGGGTCATAATTAGCTCAAAAAATCATTAAATGCATGAAAAATACCAAATGAAGTCAGAAAGGGTTGAAAATTGATGATGTGGCTTTGAATGGTCCATTTTGAACACACGAAGAGCCTGGAGTTTAAATAAGTTAAATAAAAGAAAATGCCTCTTGTAACCGATGAGTTTCCGTCCGAAACCCCGACACTTCGAAAGAGACTGTCCGTTTTGTACACGAAGTGCATCCAGCTTTTGCCGTAACCCTCTCAACTTTTTAGAACATGTTATGTGGGTGAAATGTTGATACCATGCCAACTTTCAACCTTTTCAGAGTTCATTTGCACTTCTTTTCAATTTTTGGGTCATAATTAGCTCAAAAAATCATTAAATGCATGAAAAATACCAAATGAAGTCAGAAAGGGTTGAAAATTGATGATGTGGCTTTGAATGGTCCATTTTGAACACACGAAGAGCCTGGAGTTTAAATAAGTTAAATAAAATAAAATACCTTTTGTAACCGATGAGTTTCCGTCCGAAACCCCGATACTTCGAAAGAGACTGTCCATTTTGTACACGAAGTGCATCCAGCTTTTGCCGTAACCCTCTCAACTTTTTAGCACATGCTATGTGGGTGAAATGTTGATACCATGCCAACATTCATCCTTTTAAGAGTTCATTTGCACTGCTTTTCAATTTTAGGGTCATAATTAGCTCAATGAAATCATTAAATGCATGAAAAATACCAAATGAAGTCAGAAAGGGTTGAAAATTAATGATGTGGCTTTGAATGGTGCATTTTGAACACACGAAAAGCCTGGAGTACAAATAAGTTAAAGAAAATGAAATGCCTTTTGTAACCGATGAGTTTCCGTCCGGAACCTCGATACTTCGAAAGAGATTGTCTGTTTTGTACATGAAGTGCATCCAGGTTTTGTCGTAACCCTCTCAACTTTTTAGCACATGCTATGTGGGTGAAATGTAGATACCATGCCAACTTTCAACATTTTCAGAGTTCATTTGCAGTGTTTTTCAATTTCCGGGTCATAATTAGCTCAAAAAAATCATTAAATGCATGAAAAATACCAAATGAAGTCAGAAAGGGTTGAAAATTGATGATGTGGCTTTGAATGGTGCATTTTGAACACACGAAAAGCCTGGAGTTCAAATAAGTTAAATAAATTGAAATGCCTTTTGTAGCCGATGAGTTTCCGCGCGAAACCTCGATACTTCGAACGAGAATGTCTGTTTTTGTACACGAAGTGCATCTAGCTTTTGCCGTAACCCTCTCAAATTTTTTGTACATGCTATGTGGGTGAAATTTTGGTACCATGCCAACTTTCAACCTTTTTAGAGTTCATTTGTACTGCTTTTCAATTTTAGGGTCATAATTAGCTGAAAAAAAATCATTAAATGCATGAAAAATACCAAATGAAGTCAGGAAGGGTTGAAAATTGGTAATGTGGCTTTGAATGGTGAATTTTAAACACACAAAAATCCCGGAGTTCAAATATGTAAAAGAAAATGAAATGCCTTTTGTAACCGATGAGTTTCCGCCTGAAACCCCGATACTTCGAAAGAGACTGTCCGTTTTGTACATGAAGTGCATCCAGCTTTTGCCGTAACCCTCTCAAATTTTTTTCACACGCAATGTGGATGAAATGTTGATACCATGCCAACTTTACACATTTTCAGATTTCATTTGTAGTGCTTTTCAAATTTAGGGTCATAATTAGCTCAAAAAAATCATTAAATGAATGTAAAATACCAAATGAAGTCAGAAAGGGTTGACAATTGATGATGTTGCTTTGAATGGTGCACTTTGAACACACGAAAAGCCTGGAGTTCAAATAAGTTAAAGAAAATGAATGCCTTTTGTAACCAATGAGTTTTCGTCCGAGACCATGATGCTTCGAAAGAGACTGTCCGTTTTGTACACGAAGTGCATCCAGCTTTTTCCGTAACCCTCTCAAATTTTTAGCACATGCTATGTGGGTGAAATATTGATACCATGCCAACTTTCAACCGTTTAGGAGTTCATTTGTAGTGCTTTTAAATTTCAGGGCCATAAGTAGCTCAAAAAATCATTAAATGCATGAAAAATACCAAATGAAGTCACAAAGGGTTGAAAATTGATGATGTGGCTTTGAATGGTGCATTTTGAACACACGAAAAGCCTGGAGTACAAATAAGTTAAAGAAAATGAAATGCCTTTTGTAACCGATGAGTTTCCGTCCGAAACCCCGATACTTCGAAAGAGATTGTCCGTTTTGTAAACGAAGTGCATCCAGCTTTTGCCATAACCCTCTCAACTTTTTAGCACATGCTATGTGGGTGAAATGTTGATACCATTCCAACTGTCAACCTTTTCAGAGTTCATTTGCAGTGTATTTCAATTTCAGGGTCATAATTAGCTCAAAAAAATCATTAAATGCATGAAAAATACCAAATGAAGTCAGAAAGAGTTGAAAATTGATGATGTGGCTTTTAATGGTGCATTTTGAACACTTGAAATTCCTGGAGTTCAAATAAGTTAAAGAAAATGAAATTCCATTTGTAACCGATGAGTTTCCATCCGAAACCCCCATACTTCGAAGTGCATCCAACTTTTCCCGTAACCCTCTCGGCTTTTTAGCTCATGCTATGTGGGTGAAATGTTGATACCATGCCAACTTTCAACCCTTTTAGAGTTCATTTGTAGTGCTTTTCAATTTTAGGGTCACAATTAGCTCAAAATAATCATTAAATGCATGAAAAATACCAAATGATGTCAGAAAGGGTTGAAAATTGATGATGTGGCTTTGAATGGTGCATTTTGAACACACGAAAAGCCTGGAGTTCAAATAAGTTACAAAAAATGAAATGCCTTTTGTAACCGATGAGTTACCGTCCGAAACCCCGATACTTCGAAAGAGACTGTCTGTTTTGTACACGAAGTGCATCCAGCTTTTGCCGTAACCCTCTCAACTTGTTACCAAATGCTATGTCGGTGAAATGTTGATACCATGCCAAGTTTCAACCTTTTGAGAGTTCATTTGCACTGCTTTTCAATTTTAGGGTCATAATTAGCTCAAAAAATCATTAAATGCATGAAAAATACCAAATGAAGTCACAAAGGGTTGAAAATTGATGATTTGGCTTTGAATGGTGCATTTTGAACACACTAAAAGCATGAAGTTTAAATAAGTAAAAGAAAATGAAATGCCTTTTGTAACCGATGAGTTTCCGTCCGAAACCCCGATACTTCGAAAGAGATTGTCCGTTTTGTACACGAAGTGCATTGAGCTTTTGCCGTAACCCTCTCAGATTTTTAGAACATGTTATGTGGGTGAAATGTTGATACCATGCCAACTTTCAACCTTTTCAGAGTTCATTTGCACTTCTTTTCAATTTTTGGGTCATAATTAGCTCAAAAAATCATTAAATGCATGAAAAATACCAAATGATGTGAGAAAGGGTTGAAAATTGGTGATGTGGCTTTTAATGGTGTATTTTGGACACACAAAAAGCCTGGAGTTCAAATAAGTTATAGAAAATGAAATGCCTTTTGTAACCGATGAGTTTTCGTCCGAAACCCCGATACTTCGAAAGAGACTATCCATTTTGTACACGAAGTGCATCCATCTTTTGTCGTAACATTCTCAACTTTTCAGCACATGCTATGTGGGTGAAATGTTGATACCATGCCAACGTTCAACCTTTTAAGAGTTCATTTGTAGTGCTTTTCAATTTTAGGGTCATAATTAGCTCAATGAAATCATTAAATGCATGAAAAATACCAAATGAAGTCAGAAAGGGTTGAAAATTGATGATGTGGCTTTGAATGGTGCATTTTGAACACACGAAAAGCCTGGAGTTCAAATAATTTAAATAAATTGAAATGCCTTTTGTAACCGATGAGTTTCCGCCCGAGACCACGATGCTTCGAAAGAGATTGTCCGTTTGGTACACGAAGTGCATCCAGCTTTTTCCGTAACCCTCTCAACTTTTTAGAACATGTTATGTGGGTGAAATGTTGATACCATGCCAACTTTCAACCTTTTTAGAGTTCATTTGCACTTCTTTTCAATTTTTGGGTCATAATTAGCTCAAAAAATCATTAAATGCATGAAAAATACCAAATGAAGTCAGAAAGGGTTGAAAATTGATGATGTGGCTTTGAATGGTCCATTTTGAACACACGAAGAGCCTGGAGTTTAAATAAGTTAAATAAAATAAAATGCCTTTTGTAACCGATGAGTTTCCGTCCGAAACCCCGATACTTCGAAAGAGACTGTCCGTTTTGTACACGAAGTGCATCCAGCTTTTGCCGTAACCCTCTCAACTTTTTAGAACATGTTATGTGGGTGAAATGTTGATACCATGCCAACTTTCAACCTTTTCAGAGTTCATTTGTAGTACTTTTCAATTTCAGGGTCATAATTAGCTCAAAAAATCATTAAATGCATGAAAAATACCAAATGATGTCAAAAAGGGTTGAAAATTGATGATGTGGCTTTTAATGGTGCATTTTGGACACACGAAAAGCCTGGAGTTCAAATAAGTTAAAGAAAATGAAATGCCTTTTGTAACCGATGAGTTTTCGTCCGAAACCCCGATACTTCGAAAGAGACTATCCATTTTGTACACGAAGTGCATCCATCTTTTGTTGTAACATTCTCAACTTTTCAGCACATGCTATGTGGGTGAAATGTTGATACCATGCCAACGTTCAACCTTTCAAGAGTTCATTTGTAGTGCTTTTCAATTTTAGGGTCATAATTAGCTGAATGAAATCATTAAATGCATGAAAAATACCAAATGAAGTCAGAAAGGGTTGAAAATTGATGATGTGGCTTTGAATGGTGCATTTTGAACACATGAAAAGCCTGGAGTTCAAATAATTTAAATAAATTGAAATGCCTTTTGTAACCGATGAGTTTCCGCCCGAGACCACGATGCTTCGAAAGAGATTCTCCGTTTGGTACACGAAGTGCATCCAGCTTTTTCCGTAACCCTCTCAACTTTTTAGAACATGTTATGTGGGTGAAATGTTGATACCATGCCAACTTTCAACCTTTTTAGAGTTCATTTGCACTTCTTTTCAATTTTTGGCTCATAATTAGCTCAAAAAATCATTAAATGCATGAAAAATACCAAATGAAGTCAGAAAGGGTTGAAAATTGATGATGTGGCTTTGAATGGTCCATTTTAAACACACGAAGAGCCTGGAGTTTAAATAAGTTAAATAAAATAAAATGCCTTTTGTAACCGATGAGTTTCCGTCCGAAACCCCGATACTTCGAAAGAGACTGTCCGTTTTGTACACGAAGTGCATCCAGCTTTTGCCGTAACCCTCTCAACTTTTTAGAACATGTTATGTGGGTGAAATGTTGATACCATGCCAACTTTCAACCTTTTCAGAGTTCATTTGTAGTACTTTTCAATTTCAGGGTCATAATTAGCTCAAAAAATCATTAAATGCATGAAAAATACCAAATGATGTCAGAAAGGGTTGAAAATTGATGATGTGGCTTTTAATGGTGCATTTTGGACACACGAAAAGCCTGGAGTTCAAATAAGTTAAAGAAAATGAAATGCCTTTTGTAACCGATGAGTTTTCGTCCAAAACCCCGATACTTCGAAAGAGACTATCCATTTTGTACATGAAGTGCATCCATCTTTTGTTGTAACATTCTCAACTTTTCAGCACATGCTATGTGGGTGAAATGTTGATACCATGCCAACGTTCAACCTTTTAAGAGTTCATTTGTAGTGCTTTTCAATTTTAGGGTCATAATTAGCTCAATGAAATCATTAAATGCATGAAAAATACCAAATGAAGTCAGAAAGGGTTGAAAATTGATGATGTGGCTTTGAATGGTGCATTTTGAACACACGAAAAGCCTGGAGTTCAAATAATTTAAATAAATTGAAATGCCTTTTGTAACCGATGAGTTTCCGCCCGAGACCACGATGCTTCGAAAGAGATTGTCCGTTTGGTACACGAAGTGCATCCAGCTTTTTCCGTAACCCTCTCAACTTTTTAGAACATGTTATGTGGGTGAAATGTTGATACCATGCCAACTTTCAACCTTTTTAGAGTTCATTTGCACTTCTTTTCAATTTTTGGGTCATAATTAGCTCAAAAAATCATTAAATGCATGAAAAATACCAAATGAAGTCAGAAAGGGTTGAAAATTGATGATGTGGCTTTGAATGGTCCATTTTGAACACACGAAGAGCCTGGAGTTTAAATAAGTTAAATAAAATAAAATGCCTTTTGTAACCGATGAGTTTCCGTCCGAAACCCCGATACTTCGAAAGAGACTGTCCGTTTTGTACACGAAGTGCATCCAGCTTTTGCCGTAACCCTCTCAACTTTTTAGAACATGTTATGTGGGTGAAATGTTGATACCATGCCAACTTTAAACCTTTTCAGAGTTCATTTGTAGTGCTTTTCAATTTCAGGGTCATAATTAGCTCAAAAAATCATTAAATGCATGAAAAATACGAAATGATGTCAGAAAGGGTTGAAAATTGATGATGTGGCTTTTAATGGTGCATTTTGGACACACGAAATGCCTAGAGTTCAAATAAGTTAAAGGAAATGAAATGCCTTTTGTAACCGATGAGTTTTCGTCCGAAACCCCGATACTTCGAAAGAGACCGTCCATTTTGTACACGAAGTGCATCCAGCTTTTGCCGTAACCCTCTCAACTTTTTAGCACATGCTATGTGGGTGAAATGTTGATACCATGCCAACGTTCAACCTTTTAAGAGTTCATTTGTAGTGCTTTTCAATTTTAGGGTCATAATTGGCTCAATAAAATCATTAAATGCATGAAAAATACCAAATGAAGTCACAAAGGGTTGAAAATTGATGATGTGGCTTTGAATGGTGCATTTTGAACACACGAAAAGCCTGGAGTACAAATAAGTTAAAGAAAATGAAATGCCTTTTGTAACCGATGAGTTTCCGTCCGGAACCTCGATACTTCGGAAGAGATTGTCCGTTTTGTACACGAAGTGCATCCAGCTTTTGTCGTAACCCTCTCAACTTTTTAGCACATGCTATGTGGGTGAAATGTTGATACCATTCCAACTGTCAGCCTTTTCAGAGTTCATTTGCAGTGTTTTTCAATTTCCAGGTCATAATTAGCTCAAAAAATCATTAAATGCATGAAAAATACCAAATGAAGTTAGAAAGGGTTGAAAATTGATGATGTGGCTTAATGGTGCATTTTGAACACACGAAATTCATGGAGTTCAAATAAGTTAAAGAAAATGAAATTCCATTTGAAACCCAGATACTTCGAAAGAGACTGTCCGTTTTGTACACGAAGTGCATCCAACTTTTGCCGTAACCCTCTCAACTTTTTAGCACATGCTATCTGGGTGAAATGTTGATACCATTCCAATTTTCAACCTTTTCAGAGTTCATTTGCACTGCTTTTCAATTTCAGGGTCATAATTAGCTGAAAAAATCATTAAATGCATGAAAAATACCAAATGAAGCCAGAAAGGGTTGAAAATTGATGATGTGGCTTTTAATGGTGCATTTTGAACACACGAAAAGCCTAAGTTAAATATAATGAAATGCCTTTTGTAACCGATGACTTTCTGTACGGAACCCCGATACTTCGAAAGAGACTCTCCGTTTTGTACACGAAGTGCATCCAGCTTTTGCCATAACCCTCTCAACTTTTTAGCACACGCTATGTGGGTGAAATGTTGATACCATGCCAACGTTCAACCTTTTCAGAGTTCATTTGTAGTGCTTTTCAATTTCAGGGTCATAAGCAGATCAAACAAATCATTAAATGCATGAAAAATACCAAATGAAGTCAGAAAGGGTTGAAAATTGATGATGTGGCTTTGAATGGTTCATTTTGAACACACGAAAAGCCTGAAGTTCAAATAATTTAAAGCAATTGAAATGCCTTTTTTAACCGATGAGTTTCCGCCCGAAACCACGATACTTCGAAGGAGACTCTCTGTTTTGTACACGAAGTGCATCCAGCTTTTGCCGTAACTCTCTAAATTTTTTTGTACATGCTATGTGGGTGAAATATTGATACCGTGCCACCTTTCAAACTTTTTAGAGTTCATTTGTAGTGCTTTTCAATTTCAGGGTCATAATTAGCTCAAAAATATCATTAAATGCATGAAAAATAACAAATGAAGTTAGAAAGGGTTGAAAATTGATGATGTGGCTTTGAATGGTGCATTTTGAACACACAAAAATCCTGGAGTTAAAATATGTTAAAGAAAATGAAATGCCTTTTGTAACCGATGACTTTCTGTCCGAAACCCCGGTACTTCGAAAGAGACTCTCCGTTTTGTACACGAAGTGCATCCAGCTTTTGCCGTAACCCTCTGAAGTTTTTAGCACATGCTATCTGGGTGAAATGTTGACACCATGCCAACTTTCAATCTTTCAGAGTTCATTTGTAGTGCTTTTAAATTTCAGGGTTATAATTAGCTCAAAAAATCATGAAATGCATGAAAAATACCAAATGAAGTCAGAAAGGGTTGAAAATTGATGATGTGGCTTTGAATGGTGCATTTTGAACACACGGAAAGCCTGGAGTTCAAATAAGTTAAAGAAAATGAAATGCCTTTTGTAACCGATGAGTTTCCGTGCGAAACACCGATACTTCGAAAGAGACTATCCGTTTTGTAAACAAAGTGCATCCAGCTTTTGCCATAACCCTCTCAACCTTTTAGCACACGCTATGTGGGTGAAATTTTGATACCATGCCAATTTTCAACCTTTTCAGATTTCATTTGCACTGCTTTTCAAGTTTAGGGTCATAATTAGCTGAAAAAAAATCATTAAATGCATGAAAAATACCAAATGAAGTCAAAAAGGGTTGAAAATTGATGATGTGGCTTTTAATGGTGCATTTTGAACACACGAAAAGCCTGGATTTCCAATAAGTGAAATAAAATGAAATGCCTTTTGTAACCGATGACTTTCCGTCCGACACTCCGATACTTCGAAAGAGACAGTCCGTTTTGTACACGAAGTGCATCCAGCTTTTGCCGTAACCCTCTCAACTTTTTAGCACATGCTATGTGGGTGAAATGTTGATACCATGCCAACGTTCAACCTTTTAAGAGTTCATTTGTAGTGCTTTTCAATTTTAGGGTCATAATTAGCTCAATGAAATCATTAAATGCATGAAAAATACCAAATGAAGTCACAAAGGGTTGAAAATTGATGATGTGGCTTTGAATGGTGCATTTTGAACACATGAAAAGCCAGGAGTACAAATAAGTTAAAGAAAATGAAATGCCTTTTGTAACCAATGAGTTTCCGTACGGAACCTCGATACTTCGAAAGAGATTGTCCGTTTTGTACACGAAGTGCATCCAGCTTTTATCGTAACCCTCTCAACTTTTTAGCACATGCTATGTGGGTGAAATGTTGATACCATTCCAACTGTCAGCCTTTTCAGAGTTCATTTGCAGTGTTTTTCAATTTCCGGGTCATAATTAGCTCAAAAAATCATTAAAAGCATGAAAAATACCAAATGAAGTCACAAAGGGTAGAAAATTGATGATGTGGCTTAATGGTGCATTTTGAACACACGAAATTCATGGAGTTCAAATAAGTTAAAGAAAATGAAATTCCATTTGTAACCAATGAGTTTCCATTCCGAAACCCAGATACTTCGAAAGAGACTGTCCGTTTTGTACACGAAGTGCATCCAGCTTTTGCCGTAACCCTCTCAAGTTTTTAGCACATGCTATGTGGGTGAAATGTTGATACCATTCCAATTTTCAACCTTTTCAGAGTTCATTTGCACTGCTTTTCAATTTCAGGGTCATAATTAGCTCAAAAAATCATTAAATGCATGAAAAAGACCAAATGAAGTCAGAAAGGGTTGAAAATTGATGATGTGGCTTTTAATGGTGCATTTTGAACACACGAAAAGCCTAAGTTAAATATAATGAAATGCCTTTTGTAACCGATGACTTTCTGTCCGGAACCCCGATACTTGGAAAGAGACTCTCCGTTTTGTACACGAAGCGCATCCAGCTTTTGCCATAACCCTCTCAACTTTTTAGCACACGCTATGTGGGTGAAATGTTGATACCATGCCAACGTTCAACCTTTTCAGAGTTCATTTGTAGTGCTTTTCAATTTCAGGGTCATAATCAGATCAAACAAATCATTAAATGCATGAAAAATACCAAATGAAGTCAGAAAGGGTTGAAAATTGATGATGTGGCTTTGAATGGTTCATTTTGAACACACGAATAGCCTGGAGTTCAAATAATTTAAAGCCATTGAAATGCCTTTTTTAACCGATGAGTTTCCGCCCGAAACCGCGATACTTCGAAGGAGACTCTCTGTTTTGTACACGAAGTGCATCCAGCTTTTGCCGTAACCCTCTAAATTTTTTTGTACATGCTATGTGGGTGAAATATTGATACCGTGCCACCTTTCAACCTTTTTAGAGTTCATTTGTAGTGCTTTTCAATTTCAGGGTCATAATTAGCTCAAAAATATCATTAAATGCATTAAAAATAACAAATGAAGTTAGAAAGGGTTGAAAATTGATGATGTGTCTTTGAATGGTGCATTTTGAACACACAAAAATCCTGGAGTTAAAATATGTTAAAGAAAATGAAATGCCTTTTGTAACCGATGAGTTTCCGTCCGAAATCCCGGTACTTCGAAAGAGACTCTCCGTTTTGTACACGAAGTGCATCGAGCTTTTGCCGTAACCCTCTGAAGTTTTTAGCACATGCTATGTGGGTGAAATGTTGACACCATGCAAACTTTCAATCTTTCAGAGTTCATTTGTAGTGCTTTTAAATTTCAGGGTTATAATTAGCTCAAAAAATCATGAAATGCATGAAAAATACCAAATGAAGTCAGAAAGGGTTGAAAATTGATGATGTGGCTTTGAATGGTGCATTTCGAACACACGGAAAGCCTGGAGTTCAAATAAGTTAAAGAAAATGAAATGCCTTTTGTAACCGATGAGTTTCCGTGCGAAACACCGATACTTCGAAAGAGACTATCCGTTTTGTAAACAAAGTGCATCCAGGTTTTGCCATAACCCTCTCAACTTTTTAGCACATGTTATGTGGGTGAAATTTTGATACCATGCCAATTTTCAACCTTTTCAGATTTCATTTGCACTGCTTTTCAAGTTTAGAGTCATAATTAGCTCAAAAAAATCATTAAATGCATGAAAAATACCAAATGAAGTCAGAAAGGGTTGAAAATTGATGATGTGGCTTTGAATGGTGCACTTTGAACAAACTAAAAGCGTGGAGTTTAAATAAGTTAAATAAAATGAAATGCCTTTTGTAACCGATGAGTTTCCGTCCGAAACCCCGATACTTCGAAAGAGACTGTCCGTTTTGTACACGAAGTGCATCCAGCTTTTGCCGTAACGCTCTCAACTTTTTAGAACATGTTATGTGGGTGAAATGTTAATACCATGCCAACTTTCAACCTTTTTAGAGTTCATTTGTAGTGCTTTTCAATTTCAGGGTCATAATTAGCTGAAAAAATCATTAAAAGCATGAAAAATACCGAATGAAGTCAGAAAGGGTTGAAAATTGATGATGTGGCTTTTAATGGTGCATTTTGAACACACGAAAAGCCTGGATTTCCAATAAGTGAAATAAAATGAAATGCCTTTTGTAACCGATGACTTTCCGTCCGACACTCCGATACTTTGAAAGAGACTGTCCGTTTTGTACACGAAGTGCATCCAGCTTTTGCCGTAACCCTCTCAACTTTTTAGCACATGCTATGTGGGTGAAATGTTGATACCATGCCAACGTTCAACCTTTTAAGAGTTCATTTGTAGTGCTTTTCAATTTCAGGGTCATAATTAGCTCAAATATATCATTAAATGCATGAAAAATACCAAATGAAGTCAGAAAGGGTTGAAAATAGATGATGTGGCTTTGAATGGTCCATTTTGAACACACAAAAATCCTGGAGTTCAAATATGTTCAAGAAAATGAAATGCATTTTGTAACCCATGAGTTTCCGCCCGAAACCTCGATAGTTCGAAAGAGACTGTCCGTTTTGTACATGAAGTGCATCCAGCTTTTGCCGTAACCCTCTCAACTTTTAGCACATGCTTTGTGGGTGAAATGTTGATACCATTCCAACTTTAAACCTTTTCAGAGTTCATTTGTAGTGCTTTTCAATTTTAGGGTCATAATTAGCTCAAAAATCATTAAATGCATGAAAAATACCAAATGAAGTCAGAAAGGGTTGAAAATTGATGATGTGTCTTGGAATGGTGCATTTTTAACACACGAAAAGCCTGGAGTTTAAATATGTAAAAGAAAATGAAATGCCTTTTGTAACCGATGAGTTTCCGTCCGAAACCCCGACACTTTGAAAGAGACTGTCCGTTTTGTACACGAAGTGCATACAACTTTTGCCGTAACCCTCTCGACCTTTTAGCACATGCTATGTGGGTGAAATGTTGATACCATGCCAACTTTCAACCTTTTCAGAGTTCATTTGTTGTGCTTTTCAATTTCAGGGTCATAATTAGCTCAAAAAATCATTAAATGCACGAAAAATACCAAATGAAGTCAGAAAAGGCTGAAAATTGATGATGTGGATTTTAATGGTGCATTTTGAACACACAAAAAGCCTGGAGTTTAAATAAGTTAAAGGAAATCAAATGCCGTTTGTACCCGATGAGTTTCTGTCCGAAACCCCGATACTTCGAAAGAGACTGTCCGTTTTGTACACGAAGTGCATCCAGCTTTTGCCTAACCCTCTCAATTTTTAGCACATGCTATGTGGGTGAAATTTTGAAACCATGCGAACTTTCAACCTTTTCAGAGTTCATTTGTAGAGTTTTTAAATTTCAGGGTCATAATTACCTCAAAAAATCATTAAATACATGAAAAATACCAAATGAAGTCAGAAAGGGTTGAAAATTGATGATGTGGATTTTAAAGGTGCATTTTGAACACACGAAATTCCTAGAGTTCAAATAAGTTAAAGAAAATGAAATGCCATTTTTAACCGATGAGTCTCCATCTGAAACCCCGATACTTCGAAAGAGACTATCCGTTTTGTACACGAAGTGGATCCAGCTTTTGCCGTAACCATCTCAACTTTTTAGCACAAGATATATGGGTGAAATGTTGATACCATGCCAATTTTCAACCTTTTGAGACTTCATTTGTAGTGCTTTTCAATTTCAGGGTCATAATTAGCTAAAAAAATCATTAAATGCATGAAAAATACCAAATAAAGTTAGAAAGGGTTGAAAATTCATGATGTGGCTTTGAATGGTGCATTTTGAACACACGAAAAGCCTGGAGTTCAAATAGGTTAAAGAAAATGAAATGCCTTTTGTAACCGATGGGTTTCCATCTAAAGTCAGAAAGGGTTGAAAATTGATGATGGGGCTTTGAATGGTGCGTTTTGAACACACGAAAAGCCTGGAGTTCAAATAAGTTAAAGAAAATAAAATGCCTTTTGTAATCGATGAGTTTCCTTCTGAAACCCCGATACTTTGAAAGAGACTATCCGTTTTGTACACGAAGTGGATCCAGCTTTTGTCGTAACCCTCTCAACTTTTTAGCACATGCTATGTGGGTGAAATGTTGATGCCATGCCAACTTTCAATCTTTTCAGAGTTCATTTGTAGTGCTTTTCAATTTCAGGGTCATAATTAGCTCAAACAAATCATTAAATGCATGAAAAATACCAAATGAAGTCAGAAAGGGCTGAAAATTGATGATGTGGATTTTAATGGTGCATTTTGAACACACAAAAAGCCTGGAGTTTAAATAAGTTAAAGAAAATGAAATGCCGTTTGTACCCGATGATATTCTTTCCGAAACCCCGATACTTCGAAAGAGACTGTCCGTTTTGTACACGAAGTGCATCCAGCTTTTGCCTAACCCTCTCAATTTTTAGCACATGCTATGTGGGTGAAATTTTGAAACCATGCGAACTTTCAACCTTTTCAGAGTTCATTTGTAGAGTTTTTAAATTTCAGGGTCATAATTACCTCAAAAAATCATTAAATGCATGAAAAATACCAAATGAAGTCAAAAAGGGTTGAAAATTGATGATGTGGATTTTAATGGTGCATTTTGAACACACGAAATTCCTAGAGTTCAAATAAGTTAAAGAAAATGAAATGCCATTTTTAACCGATGAGTTTCCATCTGAAACCCCGATACTTCGAAAGAGACTATCCGTTTTGTACACGAAGTGGATCCAGCTTTTGCCGTAACCATCTCAACTTTTTAGCACATGCTATGTGTGTGAAATGTTGATACCTTGCCAACTTTCAACCTTTCCAAAGTTCATTTGTACTGCTTTTCAATTTCAGGGTCATAATTAGCTCAAACAAATCGTTAAATGCATGAAAAATACCAAAATAAGTCAGAAAGGGTTGAAAATTCATGATGTGGCTTTGAATGGTGCATTTTGAACACACGAAAATCCTGGAGATCAAATAGGTTAAAGAAAATGAAAGCCTTTTGTAACCGATGGGTTTCCATCTGAAGTCAGAAAGGGTTGAAAATTGATGATGGGGCTTTGAATGGTGCGTTTTGAACACACGAAAAGCCTGGAGTTCAAATAAGTTAAAGAAAATAAAATGCCTTTTGTAATCGATGAGTTTCCTTGTGAAACCCCGATACTTTGAAAGAGACTATCCGTTTTGTACACGAAGTGGATCCAGCTTTTGTCGTAACCCTCTCAACTTTTTAGCACATGCTATGTGGGTGAAATGTTGATGCCATGCCAACTTTCAATCTTTTCAGAGTTCATTTGTAGCGCTTTTCAATTTCAGGGTCATAATTAGCTCAAACAAATCATTAAATGCATGAAAAATACCAAATGAAGTCAGAAAGGGTTTAAAATTGATGATGTGGCTTTGAATGGTGCATTTTGAACACATGAAAAGCCTCGAGTTCAAATAAGTTCAAGAAAATGAAATGCTTTTTGTAACCGATGAGTTTCCGTCCGAAACCCCGATACTTCCAAAGAGACTGTCCGTTTTGTACACGAAGTGCATCCAACTTTTGCCGTAACCCTCTCAACTTTTTAGCACATGCTATGTGGGTGAAATGTTGAGACCATGGCAACATTCAACCTTTACAGAGTTCATTTGTAGTGTTTTCAATTTCAGGGTCAGAATTAGCTCAAAAAAATCATTAAATGCATGAAAAATACCAAATGAAGTGAAAAGGGTTGAAAATTGATGATGTGGCTTTTAATGGTGCATTTTGAACACATTAAAATCCTGGAGTTCAAATAAGTTCAAGAAAATGAAATGCATTTTGTAACCGATGATTTCTATTCGAAACCCCGATACTTCGAAAGAGACTGTCCGTTTTGTACACGAAGTGCATCCAGCTTTTTCCGTAAGCCTCTACACTTTTTAGCACATGCTATGTGGGTAGAATTTGGATACCATGCCAACTTTCAACCATTTCAGAGTTCATTTGTAGTGCTTTTCAATTTCTGGGTCATTTAGCTCAAAAACATCATTAAATGCATAAAAAATACCAAATAAAGTCAGAAAGGGTTGAAAATTGATGATGTGGCTTTGAATGGTGCATTGTGATACACGAAAAGCCTGGACTTCAAATAAGTTAAAGAAAATGAAAGGCCTTTTGTAACCGATGATTTTCCGTCCGAAACCCCGATACTTTGAAAGAGACTTTCCGTGTTGTACACGAAGTGCATCCAACTTTTCTCGTAACCCTCTCAACTTTTTAGGACATGCTATGTGGGTGAAATGTTGATACCATGCCAATTTTCAACCTTTTCAGAGTTCATTTGTAGTGCTTTTCAATTTTAGGGTCATAATTAGCTCAAAAAATCATTAAATGCATGAAAAATACCAAATGAAGTCGGAAAGGGTTGACAATTGATGATGTGGCTTTGAATGGTGCAATTTGAACACATGAAAAGCTTGGAGTTTCAATAAGTAAAAGAAAATGAAATGCCTTTTGTAACCGATGAGTTTCAGTCCGAAACCTCGATACTTCGAACGAGTTGTCCGTTTTGTACACGAAGTGCATCCAGCTTTTGCCGTAACCCTCTCAACTGTTTAGCACATGCTATGTGGGTGAAATGTTGATACCATGCCAACTTTCAACCATTTTAGAGTTCATTTGGAGTGCTTTTGAATTTTAGGGTCATAATTAGCTCAAAAATAATCATTAAATGCATGACAAATAACAAATGAAGTCAGAAAGGGTTGAAAATTGATGATGTGGCTTTGAATGGTGCATTTTGAACACACGAAAAGCTTGGAGTTCAAATAAGTTAAATAAAATGAAATGCCTTTTGTAACCGATGAGTTTTCGTGCGAAACCCCGATACTTCGAAACAGACTGTCCGTTTTGTACACGAAGTGCATCTAGCTTTTCCCGTAACCCTCTCGACATTTTAGCACATGCTATGTGGGTGAAATGTTGATACCATGCCAACCTTCAACCTTTTCAGAGTTCATTTGTAGTGCTTTTCAATTTTAGGGTCATAATTAGCTCAAAAAATCATTAAATGCATGAAAAATACCAAATGAAGTCAGAAAGGGTTGAAAATTGATGATGTGGATTTTAATGGTGCATTTTGAACACACGAAAAGCCTGGAGTTCAAATAAGTTAAATCAAAATGAAATGCCTTTTGTAACCGATGAGTTTCCGTCTGAAACCCCGATACTTCGAAAGAGACTCTCCGTTTTGTACACGAAGTGCATCCAGCTTTTGCCGTAACCCTCTGAACTTTTTAGCACATGCTATGTGGGTGAAATGTTGATGCCATGCCAACGTTGAACCTTTTCAGAGTTCATTTGTAGTGCTTTTCAATTTTAGGGTCATAATTAGCTCAAACAAATCATTAAATGCATGAAAAATACCAAATGGAGTCAGAAAGGGTTGAAAATTGATGATGTGGCTTTGAATGGTGCATTTTGAAAACACGAAAAGCCTGGAGTTCAAATAATTTAAAGAAGTGAAATGCCTTTTTTAACCGATGTGTTTCCGACCAAAACCCCAATACTTCGAAAGAGACTCTCTGTTTTGTACACGAATTGCATCCAGCTTTTGCCGTAACCCTCTCAAAATTTTTGTACTTGTTATGCGGGTGAAATGTTGATACCATGCCACCTTTCAACCTTTTTAGAGTTCATTTGTACTTCTTCTCAATTTCAGGGTCATAATTAGCTCAAATATATCATTAAATGCATGAAAAAAACCAAATGAAGTCAGAAAGGGTTGAAAATTGATGATGTGGCTTTGAATGGTGCATTTTGAACACACAAAAATCCTGGAGTTCAAATATGTTAAAGAAAATGAAATGCATTTTGTAACCCATGAGTTTCCTGCCCGAAACACCGATACTTCGAAAGAGACTGTCCGTTTTGTACATGAAGTGCATCCAGCTTTTGCCGTAACCCTCTCAACTTTTTAGAACATGTTATGTGGGTGAAATGTTGATACCATTCCAACTTTCAACCTTTTCAGAGTACATTTGTAGTGCTTTTCAATTTTAGGGTCATAATTAGCTCAAAAAATCATTAAATGCATGAAAAAGTACGAAATGAAGTTAGAAAGGGTTGAAAATTGATGATGTGGCTTTCAATGGTGCATTTTTAACACACGAAAAGCCTCGAGTTTAAATAAGTAAAACAAAATGAAATGCCTTTTTTAACCGATGAGTTTCCGTCCGAAACCCCGATACTTCGAAAGAGACTATCCGTTTTGTACACGAAGTGCATACAACTTTTGTCGTAACCCTCTCGACTTTTTAGCACATGCTATGCGGGTGAAATGTTGATACCATGCCAACTTTCAACCTTTTCCAAGTTCATTTGTTGTGCTTTTCAATTTCCGGGTCATAATTAGCTCAAAAAATCATTAAATGCATTAAAAATACCAAATGAAGTCAGAAAGGGTTGAGAATTGATGATGTGGATTTTAATGGTGCATTTTGAACACACAAAAAGCCTGGAGTTTAAATAAGTTAAAGAAAATGAAATGCCTTTTGTACCCGATGATTTTCTGTCTGAAACCCCAATACTTCGAAAGAGACTGTCCGTTTTGTACACGAAGTGCATCCAGCTTTTGCCGTAGCCCTCTGAACTTTTTAGCACATGCTATGTGGGTGAAATGTTGATGCCATGCCAACGTTGAACCTTTTCAGAGTTCATTTGTAGTGCTTTTCAATTTTAGGGTCATAATTAGCTCGAACAAATCATTAAATGCATGAAAAATACAAAATGAAGTCAGAAAGGGTTGAAAATTTATGATGTGGCTTTGAATGGTGCATTTTGAACACACGAAAAGCCTGGAGTTCAAATAATTGAAAGAAATTGAAATGCCTTTTTTAACCGATGTGTTTTCGACCAAAACCCCGATACTTCGGAAGAGAGTCTCTGTTTTGTACATGAATTGCATCCAGCTTTTGCCGTAACCCTCTCAAATTTTTTGTACTTGTTATGTGGGTGAAATGTTGATACCATGCCACCTTTCAACCTTTTTAGAGTTCATTTGTACTGCTTTTCAATTTCAGGGTCATAATTAGCTCAAATATGTCATTAAATGCATGAAAAAACCAAATGAAGTCAGAAAGGGTTGAAAATTGATGATGTGGCTTTGAATGGTGCATTTTGAACACACAAAAATCCTGGAGTTCAAATATGTTAAAGAAAATGAAATGCATTTTATAACCCATGAGTTTCCACCCGAAACACCGATACTTCGAAAGAGACTGTCCGTTTTGTACATGAAGTGCATCCAGCTTTTGCCGTAACCCTCTCAACTTTTTAGCACATGCTATGTGGGTGAAATGTTGATACCATTCCAACTTTCAACCTTTTCAGAGTTCATTTGTAGTGCTTTTCAATTTTCGGGTCATAATTAGCTCAAAAAATCATTAAATGCATGAAAAATATGAAATGAAGTCAGAAAGGGTTGAAAATTGATGATGTGGCTTTCAATGGTGCATTTTTAACACACGAAAAGCCTCGAGCTTAAATAACTAAAAGAAAATGAAATGGCTTCTTTAACCGATGAGTTTCCGTCCGAAACCCCGATACTTCGAAAGAGACTATCCGTTTTGTACACGAAGTGCATACAACTTTTGCCGTAACCCTGTCGACTTTTTAGCACATGCTATGCGGGTGAAATGTTGATACCATGCCAACTTTCAACCTTTTCCAAGTTCATTTGTTGTGCTTTTCAATTTCCGGGTCATAATTAGCTCAAAAAATCATTAAATGCATGAAAAATACCAAATGAAGTCAGAAAGGGTTGAAAATTGATGATGTGGATTTTAATGGTGCATTTTGAACACACAAAAAGCCTGGAGTTTAAATAAGTTAAATAAAATGAAATGCCTTTTGTACCCGATGATTTTCTGTCTGAAACCCCAATACTTCGAAAGAGACTGTCCGTTTTGTACACGAAGTGCATCCAGCTTTTGCCGTAACCCTCTAAACTTTTTAGCACATGCTATGTGGGTGAAATGTTGATGCCATGCCAACGCTGAACCTTTTCAGAGTTCATTTGTAGTGCTTTTCAATTTTAGGGTCATAATTAGCTCAAACAAATCATTAAATGCATCAAAAATACCAAATGAAGTCAATGTGGCTTTGAATGGTGCATTTTGAACACACAAAAATCCTGGAGTTCAAATATGTTAAAGAAAATGAAATGCATTTTGTAACCCATGAGTATCCGCCCGAAACACCGATACTACGAAAGAGACTGTCCGTTTTGTACATGAAGTGCATCTAGCTTTTGCCGTAACCCTCTCAACTTTTTAGCACATGCTATGTGGGTGAAATGTTGATACCATTCCAACTTTCAACCTTTTCAGAGTTCGTTTGTAGTGCTTTTCAATTTTAGGGTCATAATTAGCTCAAAAAATCATTAAATGCATGAAAAATACGAAATGAAGTCAGAGAGGGTTGAAAATTGATGATGTGGCTTTCAATGGTGGATTTTTAACACACGAAAAGCCTCGAGTTTAAATAAGGAAAAAAAATGAAATGCCTTTTTTAATCGATGATTTTCCGTCCGAAACCCCGATACTTCGAAAGAGACTATCCGTTTTGTACACGAAGTGCATACAACTTTTGCCGTAACCCTCTCGACTTTTTAGCACATGCTATGCAGGTGAAATTTTGATACCATGCCAACTTTCAACCTTTTCCAAGTTCATTTGTTGTGCTTTTCAATTTCTGGGTCATAATTAGCTCAAAAAATCATTAAATGCATGAAAAATACCAAGTGAAGTCAGAAAGGGTTGAAATTGATGATGTGGATTTTAATGGTGCATTTTGAACACACAAAAAGCCTGGAGTTTAAATAAGTTAAAGAAAATGAAATGCCTTTTGTACCCGATGATTTTCTATCTGAAACCCCAATACTTCGAAAGAGACTGTCCGTTTTGTACACGAAGTTCATCCAGCTTTTGTCGTAACCCTCTCAACTTTTTAGCACATGCTATCTGCGTGAAATTTTGAAACCATGCGAACTTTCAACCTTTTCAGAGTTCATTTGTAGGGTTTTTCAATTTCAGGGTCATAATTACCTCAAAAAATCATTAAATGCATGAAAAATACCAAATTAAGTCAGAAAGGGTTGAAAATTGATGATGTGGCTTTTAATTGTGCATTTTGAACACATGAAATTCCTGGAGTTCAAATAAGTTAAAGAAAATGAAATGCCATTTTTAACCGATGAGTTTCCATCTGAAACACCGATACTTCAAAAGAGACTATCCGTTTTGTACAGGAAGTGGATCCAGCTTTTGCCGTAACCCTCTCAACTTTTTAGCACAAGATATATGGGTGAAATGTTGATACCATGCCAAATTTCAACCTTTCCAGAGTTCATTTGTACTGCTTTTCAATTTCAGGGTCATAATTAGCTCAAACAAATCATTATATGCATGAAAATTACCAAATGAAGTCAGAAAAGGTTGAAAATTCATGATGTGGCTTTGAATGGTGCATTTTGAACAGATGAAAAGCCTGGAGTTCAAATAGGTTAAAGAAAATGGAATGCCTTTTGTAACCGATGGGTTCCCATCTGAAACCCCGATACTTCGAAAGAGACTGTCCGTTTTGTACACGAAGTGGATCCAGCTTTTGCTGTAACCCTCTCAACATTTGAACACATCCTATGTGGGTGAAATGTTGATGCCATGCCAACCTTCAACCTTTTCAGAGTTCATTTGTAGTGCTTTTCCATTTCAGGGTCATCATTAGCTCAAAGAAATCATTAAACGCATGAAAAATACCAAATGAAGTCAGAAAGGGTTTAAAATTGATGATGTGGCTTTGAATAGTGCATTTTGAACACATGAAAAGCCTGGAGTTCAAATAAGTTAAAGAAAATGAAATGCTTTTTGAAACCGATGAGTTTTCGTCCGAAACCCCGATACTTCGAAAGAGACTGTCTGTTTTGTACACGAAGTGCATCCAACTTTTGCCGTAACCCTCTCAACTTTTTAGCACATGCTATGTGGGTGAAATGTTGATACCATGGAAACATTCAACCTTTACAGAGTTCATTTGTAGTGTTTTCAATTTCAGGGTCAGAATTAGCTCAAAAAAATCGTTAAATGCATGAAAAATACCAAATGAAGTCAGAAAGGGTTGAAAATTCATGATGTGGCTTCGAATGGTGCATTTTGAACACACGAAAAGCCTGGAGTTCAAGTAGGTTAAAGAAAATGAAATGCCTTTTGTAACCGATGAGTTTCCATATGAAACCCCGATACTTCGAAAGAGACTGTCCGTTTTGTACACGAAGTGGATCCAGCTTTTTCCGTAACCCTCTCAACGTTTAAACACATCCTATGTGGGTGAATGGTTGATGCCATGCCAACTTTCAACCTTTTCAGAGTTCATTTGTAGTGCTTTTCAATTTCAGGGTCATAATTAGCTCACAAAATCATTAAATGCATGAAAAATACCAAATGAAGTCAGAAAGGGTTTAAAATTGATGATGTGGCTTGGAATGGTGCATTTTGAACACATGAAAAGCGTGGAGTTCAAATAAGTTCAAGAAAATGAAATGCATTTTGTAACCGATGAGTTTCCATTCGAAACCCCGATACTTCGAAAGAGACTGTCCGTTTTGTACACGAAGTGCATTTAGCTTTTTCCGTAACCCTCTCAACTTTTTAGCACATGCTATGTGGGTGAAATGTTGATACCATGCCAACTTTCAACCATTTCAGAGTTCATTTGTAGTGCTTTTCAATTTCTGGGTCATTTAGCTCAAAAAAAATCATTAAATGCATAAAAAATACCAAATAAAGTCACAAAGGGTTGAAAATTGATGATGTGGCTTTGAATGGTGCATTCTGAACACACGAAAAGCATGGAGTTCAAATAAGTTAAAGAAAATGAAATGCCTTTTGTAACCGTTGGTTTTCCGTCCGAAACCCCGATACTTTGAAAGAGACTTTCCGTTTTGTACACAAAGTGCATCCAACTTTTGTCGTAACCCTCTCAACTTTTTAGGACATGCTATGTGGGTGAAATGTTGATACCATGACAATTTTCAACCTTTTCAGAGTTCATTTGTAGTGCTTTCAATTTTAGGGTCATAATTAGCTCAAAAAAATCATTAAATGCATGAAAAATACCAAATGAAGTCAGAAAGGGTTGAAAATTGATGATGTGGCTTTGAATGGTTCATTTTGAACACACGAAAAGCCTGGCGTTTAAATAAGTATAAGAAAATGAAATGCCTTTTGTAACCGATGAGTTTCCGTCCGAAACCCCGATACTTCGAAACAGATTGTCCGTTTTGTACACGAAGTGCATCCAGCTTTTGCCGTAACCCTCTCACCTTTTTAGCACATGCTATGTGGGTGAAATGTTGATACCATGCCACCTTTCAACCTTTTTAGAGTTCATTTGTAGTGCTTTGCAATTTCAGGGTCATAATTAGCTCAAATATATCATTAAATGCATGAAAAATACCAAATGAAGTCAGAAAGGGTTGAAAATTGAAGATGTGGCATTGAATGCTGCATTTTGAACACACAAAAATCCTGGAGTTCAAATATGTTAAATGAAATGCATTTTGTAACCCATGAGTTTTTGCGCGAAACCCCGTTACTTCGAAAGAGACTGTCCGTTTTGTACACGAAGTGCATCCAGCTTTTGCCTTAACCCTCTCAACTTTTTAGCACATGCTATGTGGGTGAAATGTTGATACCATTCCAACTTTCAGCCTTTTCAGAGTTCATTTGTAGTGCTTTTCAATTTTAGGGTCATAATTAGGCCAAAAAAATCATTAAATGCATGAACAATACCAAATGAAGTCAGAAAGGGATGAAAATTGATGATGTGGCTTTGAATGGTGCATTTTTAACACACAAAAAGCCTGGAGTTTAAATAAGTAAAAGAAAATGAAATGCCTATTGTAAACGATTAGTTTCCGTCCGAAACACCGATACTTCGAAAAACACTGTCCATTTTGTACACGAAGTGCATACAACTTTTGCCGTAACCCTGTCCACTTTTTAGCACATGCTATGTGGGTCAAATGTTGATACCATGCCAACTTTCAACCTTTTCAGAGTTCATTTGTTGTGCTCTTCAATTTCAGGGTCATAGTTAGCTCAAAAAAGTCATTAAATGCATGAAAAATACCAAATGAAGTCAGAAAGGGTTGAAAATTGATGATGTGGCTTTTAATGGTGCATTTTGAACACACGACAAGCCTGGAGTTCAAACAAGTCAAAGAAAATGAAATGCCTTTTGTAACCGATGAGTTTCCTTTCGAAACCCCGATACTTCGAATAAGACTGTCCATTTTGTACACGCAGTGCATCCAGTTTTTGCCATCACCCTCTCAACTTTTTAGAACATGTTATGTGGGTGAAATTTTGATACCATGCCAACTTTCAACCTTTTCAGAGTTCATTTGTATTGCTTTTCAATTTCAGGGTCATAATTAGCTCAAAAAAATCATTAAATCCATGAAAAATACCAAATGAAGTCAGAAAGGGTTGAAAATTGATTATATGGCATTTAATGGTGCATTTTGAACACATGAAAATCCTGGAGTTCAATAAGTTAAAGAAAATGAAATACCTTTTGTAACCGATGAGTTTCCGCCCGAAACCCCGATACTTCGAAAGAGACTTTCCGTATTGTACATGAAGTGCATCCATCTTTTGCTATAACCCCCTCAAATTTTTTGCACATGCTATGTGCGTGAAATGTTGATACCTTGCCAACTTTCAACCTTTTCACAGTTCATTTGTAGTGCTTTTCAATTTCAGGGTCATAATTCGCTCAAAAAATTGATGATGTGGCTTTGAATGGTGCATTCTGAACACACAAAAATCCTGGAGTTCAAAGAAGTTAAAGAAACTGAAATGCATTTTGTAACTGACGAATTTCCACCCAAAACCCTCATATTTCGAAAGAGACTGTCCGTTTTGTACATGAAGTGCATCCAGCTTTTGCCGTAACCCTCTCAAATTTTTTGCACATGCTATGTGGGTGAAATGTTGATACCATGCCACTTTAAACCTTTTCAGAGTTCATTTGTAGTGCTTTTCAATTTCAAGGTTATAATTAGCTCAAAAAATCATTAAATGCATGAAAAATACCAAATGAAGTCAGAAAGGGTTGAAAATTGATGATGTGGCTTTTAATGGTGCATTTTGAACACACGAAATTCCTGGAGTTCAAATCACTTAAAGAAAATGAAATGCCATTTTTAACCGATGAGTTTCCATCTAAAACCCCGATACTTCAAAAGAGGCTGTTCGTTTTGTACACGAAGTGGATCCAGCTTTTGCCGTAACCCTCTCAACTTTTTAGCACAAGATATATGGGTGAAATGTTAATACCATGCCAACTTTCAACCTTTTGAGACTTCATTTGTAGTGCTTTTCAATTTCAGGGTCATAATTAGCTAAAAAAATCATTAAATGCATGAAAAATACCAAATGAAGTCAGAAAGGGTTTAAAATTGATGATGTGGCTTTGAATGGTGCATTTTGAACACATGAAAAGCCTGGAGTTCAAATAAGTTAATGAAAATGAAATGCCTTTTGTAACCGATGAGTTTTCGTCCGAAACCCCGATACATCGAAAGAGACTGTCCGTTTTGTACACGAAGTGCATCCAACTTTTGCCATAAGCCTCTCAACTTTTTAGCACATGCTATGTGGGTGAAATATTGATACCATGCCAACTTTCAACCTTTTCAGAGTTCATTTGTAGTGCTTTTCAATTTTAGGGTCATAATTAGCTCAAAAAAATCATTAAATGCATGACAAATAACAAATGAAGTCAGAAAGGGTTGAAAATTGATGATCTGGCTTTGAATGGTGCATTTTGAACACACGAAAAGCCTGGAGTTTAAATAAGTTAAATAAAATGAAATGCCTTTTGTAACCGATGAGTTTTCGTCCGGAACCCCGATACTTCGAAAGAGACTGTCTGTTTTGTAATCGAGCCTTTGCCGTAACCCTCTCAACTTTTTAGAACATGTTATGTGGGTGAAATGTTGATACCATGCCAACTTTCAACCTTTTCAGAGTTCATTTGTTGTGCTTTTCAATTTCAGGGTCGTAACTAGCTCAAAAATTTATTAAATCCATGAAAAATACCAAAGTCATAAAGGGTTGAAAATTGATGATGTGGCTTTGAATGGTGCTTTCTGAACACACGAAAAGCCTGGAGTTCAAATAAGTTAAAGAAATTGAAATGCCTTTTTTAACCGATGAGTTTCCGACCGAAACCCCGATACTTCGAAACAAACTCTCTGTTTTGTACACGAAGTGCATCCAGCTTTTGCCGTAACCCTCTCAATTTTTTTGTACATGCTATGTGGGTGAAATGTTGATACCATGCCACCTTTCAACCTTTTTAGAGTTCATTTATAGTGCTTTTCAATTTAAGGGTCATAATTAGCTCAAAAAAATAATTAAATGCATGAAAAAAATACCAAATGAAGTCAGAAAGGGTTGAAAATTGATGATGTGGCTTTGAGTGGTGCATTTTGAACACACGAAAAGCCTGGAGTTTAAATAAGTTAAATAAAATGAAATGCCTTTTGTAACCGATGAGTTTCCGTCCGAAACCCCAATACTTCGAAAGAGACTGTCCATTTTGTACACGCAGTGCATCCAGTTTTTGCCATCACCCTCTCAACTTTTTAGAACATGTTATGTGGGTGAAATTTTGATACCATGCCAACTTTCAACCTTTTCAGAGTTCATTTGTATTGCTTTTCAATTTCAGGGTCATAATTAGCTCAAAAAAATCATTAAATGCATGAAAAATACCAAATGAAGTCAGAAAGGGTTGAAAATTGATTATATGGCTTTTAATGGTGCATTTTGAACACACGAAAATCCTGGAGTTCAATAAGTTAAAGAAAATGAAATACCTTTTGTAACCGATGAGTTTCCGCCCGAAACCCCGATACTTCGAAAGAGACTTTCCGTATTGTACATGAAGTGCATCCATCTTTTGCTATAACCCCCTCAAAATTTTTGCACATGCTATGTGCGTGAAATGTTGATACCTTGCCAACTTTCAACCTTTTCACAGTTCATTTGTAGTGCTTTTCAATTTCAGGGTCATAATTCGCTCAAAAAATCATTAAGTGCATGAAAAATTCCAAATGAAGTCAGAAAGGGTTTAAAATTGATGATGTGGCTTTGAATGGTGCATTCTGAACACACAAAAATCCTGGAGTTCAAAGAAGTTAAAGAAACTGAAATGCATTTTGTAACTGATGAATTTCCACACGAAACCCTCATATTTCGAAAGAGACTGTCCGTTTTGTACATATAGTGCATCCAGCTTTTGCCGTAACCCTCTCAAATTTTTTGCACATGCTATGTGGGTGAAATGTTGATACCATGCCACTTTCAACCTTTTCAGAGTTCATTTGTAGTGCTTTTCAATTTGAAGGTTATAATTAGCTCAAAAAATCATTAAATGCATGAAAAATACCAAATGAAGTCAGAAAGGGTTGAAAATTGATGATGTGGCTTTTAATGGTGCATTTTGAACACACGAAATTCCTGGAGTTCAAATCAGTTAAAGAAAATGAAATGCCATTTTTAACCGATGAGTTTCCATCTAAAACCCTGATACTTCAAAAGAGGCTGTTCGTTTTGTACACGAAGTGGATCCAGCTTTTGCCGTAACCCTCTCAACTTTTTAGCACAAGATATATGGGTGAAATGTTAATACCATGCCAACTTTCAACCTTTCTAGAGTTCATTTGTACTGCTTTTCAATTTCAGGGTCATAATTAGCTCAAACAAATCGTTAAATGCATGAAAAATTACCAAATGAAGTCAGAAAAGCTTGAAAATTCATGATGTGGCTTTGAATGGTGCATTTTGAACACACAAAAAGCCTGGAGTTCAAATAGGTTAAAGAAAAAGAAATGCCTTTTGTAACCGATGAGTTTCCATCTGAAACCCCGATACTTCGAAAAAGACTGTCCGTTTTGTACACGAAGTAGATCCAGCTTTTGCCGTAACCCTTTCAACATTTAAAAACATCCTATGTGGGTGAAATGTTGATGCCATGCCAACTTTCAACCTTTTGAGACTTCATTTGTAGTGCTTTTCAATTTCAGGGTCATAATTAGCTAAAAAAATCATTAAATGCATGAAAAATACCAAATGAAGTCAGAAAGGGTTTAAAATTGATGATGTGGCTTTGAATGGTGCATTTTGAACACATGAAAAGCCTGGAGTTCAAATAAGTTAATGAAAATGAAATGCCTTTTGTAACCGATGAGTTTTCGTCCGAAACCCCGATACATCGAAAGAGACTGTCCGTTTTGTACACGAAGTGCATCCAACTTTTGCCATAAGCCTCTCAACTTTTTTGCACATGCTATGTGGGTGAAATGTTGATACCATGCCAACTTTCAACCTTTTCAGAGTTCATTTGTAGTGCTTTTCAATTTTAGGGTCATAATTAGCTCAAAAAAATCATTAAATGCATGACAAATAACAAATGAAGTCAGAAAGGGTTGAAAATTGATGATCTGGCTTTGAATGGTGCATTTTGAACACACGAAAAGCCTGGAGTTTAAATAAGTTAAATAAAATGAAATGCCTTTTGTAACCGATGAGTTTTCGTCCGGAACCCCGATACTTCGAAAGAGACTGTCTGTTTTGTAATCGAGCCTTTGCCGTAACCCTCTCAACTTTTTAGAACATGTTATGTGGGTGAAATGTTGATACCATGCCAACTTTCAACCTTTTCAGAGTTCATTTGTTGTGCTTTTCAATTTCAGGGTCGTAACTAGCTCAAAAATTTATTAAATCCATGAAAAATACCAAAGTCATAAAGGGTTGAAAATTGATGATGTGGCTTTGAATGGTGCTTTCTGAACACACGAAAAGCCTGGAGTTCAAATAAGTTAAAGAAATTGAAATGCCTTTTTTAACCGATGAGTTTCCGACCGAAACCCCGATACTTCGAAACAAACTCTCTGTTTTGTACACGAAGTGCATCCAGCTTTTGCCGTAACCCTCTCAATTTTTTTGTACATGCTATGTGGGTGAAATGTTGATACCATGCCACCTTTCAACCTTTTTAGAGTTCATTTATAGTGCTTTTCAATTTAAGGGTCATAATTAGCTCAAAAAAATAATTAAATGCATGAAAAAAATACCAAATGAAGTCAGAAAGGGTTGAAAATTGATGATGTGGCTTTGAGTGGTGCATTTTGAACACACGAAAGGCCTGGAGTTTAAATAAGTTAAATAAAATGAAATGCCTTTTGTAACCGATGAGTTTCCGTCCGAAACCCCAATACTTCGAAAGAGACTGTCCATTTTGTACACGCAGTGCATCCAGTTTTTGCCATCACCCTCTCAACTTTTTAGAACATGTTATGTGGGTGAAATTTTGATACCATGCCAACTTTCAACCTTTTCAGAGTTCATTTGTATTGCTTTTCAATTTCGGGTTCATAATTAGCTCAAAAAATCATTAAATGCATGAAAAATACCAAATGAAGTCAGAAAGGGTTGAAAATTGCTTATATGGCTTTTAATGGTGCATTTTGAACACACGAAAATCCTGGAGTTCAATAAGTTAAAGAAAATGAAATACCTTTTGTAACCGATGAGTTTCCGCCCGAAACCCCGATACTTCGAAAGAGACTTTCCGTATTGTACATGAAGTGCATCCATCTTTTGCTATAACCCCCTCAAAATTTTTGCACATGCTATGTGCGTGAAATGTTGATACCTTGCCAACTTTCAACCTTTTCACAGTTCATTTGTAGTGCTTTTCAATTTCAGGGTCATAATTCGCTCAAAAAATCATTAAGTGCATGAAAAATTCCAAATGAAGTCAGAAAGGGTTTAAAATTGATGATGTGGCTTTGAATGGTGCATTCTGAACACACAAAAATCCTGGAGTTCAAAGAAGTTAAAGAAACTGAAATGCATTTTGTAACTGATGAATTTCCACCCGAAACCCTCATATTTCGAAAGAGACTGTCCGTTTTGTACATATAGTGCATCCAGCTTTTGCCGTAACCCTCTCAAATTTTTTGCACATGCTATGTGGGTGAAATGTTGATACCATGCCACTTTCAACCTTTTCAGAGTTCATTTGTAGTGCTTTTCAATTTCAAGGTTATAATTAGCTCAAAAAATCATTAAATGCATGAAAAATACCAAATGAAGTCAGAAAGGGTTGAAAATTGATGATGTGGCTTTTAATGGTGCATTTTGAACACACGAAATTCCTGGAGTTCAAATCAGTTAAAGAAAATGAAATGCCATTTTTAACCGATGAGTTTCCATCTAAAACCCTGATACTTCAAAAGAGGCTGTTCGTTTTGTACACGAAGTGGATCCAGCTTTTGCCGTAACCCTCTCAACTTTTTAGCACAAGATATATGGGTGAAATGTTAATACCATGCCAACTTTCAACCTTTCTAGAGTTCATTTGTACTGCTTTTCAATTTCAGGGTCATAATTAGCTCAAACAAATCATTAAATGCATGAAAAATTACCAAATGAAGTCAGAAAAGCTTGAAAATTCATGATGTGGCTTTGAATGGTGCATTTTGAACACACAAAAAGCCTGGAGTTCAAATAGGTTAAAGAAAAAGAAATGCCTTTTGTAACCGATGAGTTTCCATCTGAAACCCCGATACTTCGAAAAAGACTGTCCGTTTTGTACACGAAGTAGATCCAGCTTTTGCCGTAACCCTTTCAACATTTAAAAACATCCTATGTGGGTGAAATGTTGATGCCATGCCAACTTTCAACCTTTTGAGACTTCATTTGTAGTGCTTTTCAATTTCAGGGTCATAATTAGCTAAAAAAATCATTAAATGCATGAAAAATACCAAATGAAGTCAGAAAGGGTTTAAAATTGATGATGTGGCTTTGAATGGTGCATTTTGAACACATGAAAAGCCTGGAGTTCAAATAAGTTAATGAAAATGAAATGCCTTTTGTAACCGATGAGTTTTCGTCCGAAACCCCGATACATCGAAAGAGACTGTCCGTTTTGTACACGAAGTGCATCCAACTTTTGCCATAAGCCTCTCAACTTTTTTGCACATGCTATGTGGGTGAAATGTTGATACCATGCCAACTTTCAACCTTTTCAGAGTTCATTTGTAGTGCTTTTCAATTTTAGGGTCATAATTAGCTAAAAAAATCATTAAATGCATGACAAATAACAAATGAAGTCAGAAAGGGTTGAAAATTGATGATCTGGCTTTGAATGGTGCATTTTGAACACACGAAAAGCCTGGAGTTTAAATAAGTTAAATAAAATGAAATGCCTTTTGTAACCGATGAGTTTTCGTCCGGAACCCCGATACTTCGAAAGAGACTCTCTGTTTTGTAATCTAGCCTTTGCCGTAACCCTCTCAACTTTTTAGAACATGTTATGTGGGTGAAATGTTGATACCATGCCAACTTTCAACCTTTTCAGAGTTCGTTTGTTGTGCTTTTCAATTTCAGGGTCGTAATTAGCTCAAAAATTTATTAAATCCATGAAAAATACCAAATGAAGTCATAAAGGGTTGAAAATTGATGATGTGGCTTTGAATGGTGCTTTTTGAACACACGAAAAGCCTGGAGTTCAAATAAGTTAAAGAAATTGAAATGCCTTTTTTAACCGATGAGTTTCCGACCGAAACCCCGATACTTCGAAACAGACTCTCTGTTTTGTACACGATGTGCATCCAGCTTTTGCCGTAACCCTCTCAATTTTTTTGTACATGCTATGTGGGTGAAATGTTGATACCATGCCACCTTTCAACCTTTTTAGAGTTCATTTATAGTGCTTTTCAATTTAAGGGTCATAATTAGCTCAAAAAAATAATTAAATGCATGAAAAAAATACCAAATGAAGTCAGAAAGGGTTGGAAATTGATGATGTGGCTTTGAGTGGTGCATTTTGAACACACGAAAAGCCTGGAGTTTAAATAAGTTAAATAAAATGAAATGCCTTTTGTAACCGATGAGTTTCCGTCCGAAACCCCAATACTTCGAAAGAGACTGTCCGTTTTGGACACGAAGTACATCCAGCTTTTGCCGTAACCCTCTCAACTTTTTAGAACATGTTATGTGGGGGAAATGTTGATACCATGCCAATTGTCAACCTTTTCAGAGTTCATTTGCACTGCTTTTCAATTTTAGGGTCATAATTAGCTCAAAAAAATCATTAAAGGCATGAGAAATACCAAATGAAGTCAGAAAGGGTTGAAAATTTTTGATGTGGCTTCAAATGGTGCAGTTTGAACACACGAAAAGCCTGGAGTTTAAATAAGTAAAAGAAAATGAAATGTCTTTTGTAACCGATGAGTTTCCGTGTGAAACCCCGATACTTGGAAAGAGATTGTCCGTTTTGCACATGAAGTGCATCCAGCTTTTGCCGTGACCCTCCCAAATTTTTAGCACATGCTATGTGGGTGAAATGTTGGTACCATGCCGACTTTCAACCTTTTCAGAGTTCATTTGTAGTGCTTTTCAGTTTTAGGGTCATAATTAGCTTAGCAAAATCATTAAATGCATGAAAAATACCAAATGAAGTCATAAAGGTTTGAAAATTGATGATGTGCCTTTGAATGGTGCATTTTGAACACACGAAAAGCCTAGAGTTTAAGTAAGTTAAATAAAATGAAATGCCTTTTGTAACCGATGAGTTTCCGTCCGAAACCCCATACTTCAAAAGAGACTGTCCGTTTTGTACACGAAGTGCATCCAGCTTTTGCGGTAACCCGCTCAACTTTTTACCACATGCTATGTCGGTGAAATATAGATACCATGGCTATTTTCAACCTTTTCAGAGTTCACTTGCACTGCTTTTCAATTTTAGGGTCATAATTAGCTCAAACAAATCATTAAATGCCTGAAAAATGCCAAATGAAGTCAGAAAGGGTTGAAAATTGATGATGCGGCTTTGAATGGTGCAATTTGAACACACGAAAAGCCTGTAGTTGACATAATTTCAAGAAATTGAAATGCCTTTTGTAATCGATGTGTTTCCGACTGAAACCCCGATACTTCGAAACAGACTCTCTCTTTTGTACACGAAGTGCATCCAGCTTTTGCCGTAACCCTCTCAATTTTTTTGTACATGCTATGTGGGTGAAATGTTGATACCATGCCACCTTTCAACCTTTTCAGAGTTCATTTGTAGTGCTTTTCAATTTTAGGGTCATAATTAGCTCAAAAAAACAATTAAATGCATGAAAAAATACCAAATGAAGTCAGAAAGGGTTGAAAATTGATGATGTGGCTTTGAATGGTGCATTTTGAACACACGAAAAGCCTGGAGTTTAAATAAGTTAAACAAAATGAAATGCCTTTTGTAACCGATGAGTTTCCGTCCGAAACCCCAATACATCGAAAGAGACTGTCCGTTTTGGACACGAAGTGCATCCAACTTTTGCCGTAACCCTCTCAACTTTTTAGAACATGTTATGTGGGGGAAATGTTGATACCATGCCAACTGTAAACCTTTTCAGAGTTCATTTGCACTGCTTTTCGATTTTAGGGTCAGAACTAGCTCAAAAAAATCATTAAATGCATGAAAAATACCAAATGAAGTCAAAAAGGGTTGAAAATTTGTGTTGTGGCTTTGAATGGTGCATTTTGAACACTAGAAAAGCTTGGAGTTTAAATAAGTAAAAGAAAATGAAATGCCTTTTGTAACCGATGAGTTTCCGTGTGAAACCCCGATACTTGGAAAGAGGTTGTCCATTTTGCACATGAAGTGCGTCCAGCTTTTGCCGTAACCCTCCCAAATTTTTAGCACATGCTATGTGGGTGAAATGTTGATACCATGCCACCTTTCAACCTTTTCAGAGTTCATTTGTAGTGCTTTTAAATTTTAGGGTCATAATTAGCTCAAAAAAACAATTAAATGCATGAAAAAAATACCAAATGAAGTCATAAAGGGTTGAAAATTGATGATGTGGCTTTGAATGGTGCATTTTGAACACACAAAAAGCCTGTGGTTTAAATAAGTAAAAGAAAATGAAATGCCTATTGTAACCGATGAGTTTCCGTCCGAAACCACGATACTTCGAAAGAGACTGTCCGTTTTGTACACGAAGTGCATCCATCTTTTGCCGTAACCCTCCCAAATTTGTAGCACATGCTATGTGTGTGAAATGTTGGTACCATGCCGACTTTCAACCTTTTGAGAGTTCATTTGTAGTGCTTTTCAATTTTAGGGTCATAATTAGCTTAGAAAAATCATTAAATTCATGAAAAATACCAAATGAAGTCATAAAGGGTTGAAAATTGATGATGTGGCTTTGAATGGTGCATTTTGAACACACGAAAAGCCTGGAGCTAAATAAGTTAAATAAAATGAAATGCCTTTTGTAACCGATAAGTTTCTGTCCGAAACCCCCATACTTCGAAAGAGCCTGTCCGTTTTGTACACGAAGTGCATCCAGCTTTTGCGGTAACCCCCTCAACTTTTTAGCACATGCTATGTCCGTGAAATGTTGATACCATGCCAATTTTCAACCTTTTCAGAATTCATTTGCATTGCTTTTCAATTTTAGGGTCAGAATTAGCTCAAAAATCATTAAATGCATGAAAAGAACCAAATGAAGTCAAAAAGGGTTGAAAATTGATGATGTGGCTTTGAATGGTGCATTTTGGACACACGAAAAGCCTGGAATTTAAATAAGTAAAATAAAATGAAATGCCTTTTGTAACCGATGTGTTTCCATCCGAAACCCCGATACATCGAAAGAGATTGTCCGTTTTGTACACGAAGTGCATCCAGCTTTCTCCATAACCCTCTCAACTTTTTAGCACATGCTATGTTGGTGAAATGATGATACCATGGCAACTTTCAACCTTTTCAGAGTTCATTTGTAGTGCTTCTCAATTTTAGTGTCATAATTAGCTCAAAAAATCATTAAATGCATGAAAAATACCAAATGAAGTCAGAAAGGGTTGAAACTTGATGATATGGCTTTGAATGGTGCATTTTGAACACATGAAAATCCTAGAGTTTAAATAAGTTAAATAAAATGAAATGCCTTTTGTAACCGATGAGTTTCCGTCCGAAACCCCGATACTTCGAAAGAGACTGTCTGTTTTGTACACGAAGTGCATCCAGCTTTTGCGGTAACCCCCTCAACTTTTTAGCACATGCTATGTGGGTGAAATGTTGATACCATGCCAATTTTCAACCTTTTCAGAGTTCACTTGCACTGCTTTTCAATTTCAGGGTCATAATGAGCTCAAAAAATCATGAAATGCGTGAAAAATACCAAATGAAGTCAGAAAGGGTTGAAAATTGATGATGTGGCTTTTCATGGTGCATTTTGAGCAAACGAAAATCCTAGAGTTCAAATAAGTTAAAGAAAATGAAATGCTTTTGTAACCGATGAGCTTCCGTCCGAAACCCCGATACTCCGAAAGAGACTGTCCGTTTTGTACACGAAGTGCATCCAGATTTTGTCGTAACCCTCTCAACTTTTTAGCACATGCTATGTGGGTGAAATGCTGATACCATGCCAACGTTCAACATTTTCAGATTTCATTTGTAGTGCTTTTCAATTTTAGGGTCATAATTAGCTCAAACAAATCATTAAATGCATGAAAAATACCAAATGAAGTCAGAAAGGGTTGAAAATTGATGATGTGGCTTTGAATGGTGCATTTTGAACACACAAAAAGCCTGGAGTTGAAATAATTTCAAGAAATTGAAATTCCTTTTGTAATCGATGAGTTTCCGCCCGAACCCCGGATACTTCAAAAGAGACTATCTGTTTTGTACACGAAGTAGCATCCAGCTTTTGTCGTAACCCTGTTAAATTTTTTGTACATGCTATGTGGGTGAAATGTTTATACCATGCCAACTTTCAACCTTTTTAGAGCTCATTTGTAGTGCTTTTCAATTTCATGGTCATAATTAGCTCAAAAATATCAAATGAAGTCACAAAGGGTTGAAAATTTATGATGTGGCTTTGAATGGTGCATTTTGAACACACAAAAATCCTGGAGTTCAAATATGTTAAAGAAAATGAATGCCTTTAGTAACCGATGAGTTTCCGTGTGAAACCCCGATACTTGGAAAGAGATTGTCCGTTTTGCTCATGAAGTGCATCCAGCTTTTGCCGTAACCCTCCCAAATTTTTAGCACATGCTATGTGTGTGAAATGTTGGTACCATGCCGACTTTCAACCTTTTGAGAGTTCATTTGTAGTGCTTTTCAATTTTAGGGTCATAATTAGCTTAGAAAAATCATTAAATTCATGAAAAATACCAAATGAAGTCATAAAGGGTTGAAAATTGATGATGTGGCTTTGAATGGTGCATTTTGAACACACGAAAAGCCTGGAGCTAAATAAGTTAAATAAAATGAAATGCCTTTTGTAACCGATAAGTTTCTATCCGAAACCCCCATACTTCGAAAGAGACTGTCCGTTTTGTACACGAAGTGCATCCAGCTTTTGCGGTAACCCCCTCAACTTTTTAGCACATGCTATGTCCGTGAAATGTTGATACCATGCCAATTTTCAACCTTTTCAGAATTCATTTGCATTGCTTTTCAATTTTAGCGTCAGAATTAGCTCAAAAAATCATTAAATGCATGAAAAGAACCAAATGAAGTCAGAAAGGGTTGAAAATTGATGATGTGGCTTTGAATGGTGCATTTTGGACACACGAAAAGCCTGGAATTTAAATAAGTAAAATAAAATGAAGTCACAAAGGGTTGAAAATTTATGATGTGGCTTTGAATGGTGCATTTTGAACACACAAAAATCCTGGAGTTCAAATATGTTAAAGAAAATGAAATGCCTTTTGTAACCGATGAGTTTCCGTCCGAAACCCCGATAGTTCGAAAGAGACTTTTTGTTTTGTACACGAAGTGCATCCAGCTTTTGCAGTAACCCTCTCAACTTTTTAGCACATGCTATGCGGGTGAAATGTTGATACCATGCCAATTATCAACCTTTTCAAAATTCATTTGCATTGCTTTTCAATTTTAGGGTCATAATTACCTGAAAAAATCATTAAATGCATGAAAAGAACCAAATGAAGTCAGAAAGGGTTGAAAATTGATGATGTGGCTTTGAATGGTGCATTTTGAACACACAAAAAGCGTGGAATTAAATAAGTAAAATAAAATGAAATGCCTTTTGTAACCGATGAGTTTCCGTCCGAAACCCCGATACTTCGAAAAAGATTGTCCGTTTTGTACACGAAGTGCATCCAGCTTTTGCCATAACCTTCTCAACTTTTTAGCACATGCTATGTGGGTGAAATGTTGATACCATGCCAACTTTCAACCTTTTCAGAGTTCATTTGTAGTGCTTCTCAATTTTAGGATCATAACTAGCTCAAAAAATCATTAAATGCATGAAAAATACCAAATGAAGTCAGAAAGGGTTGAAAATTGATGATGTGGCTTTGAATGGTTCATTTTGAACACATGAAAATCCTGGAGTTTAGATAAGTTAAATAAAATGAAATGCCTTTTGTAACCGATGAGTTTCCATCCGAAACCCCGATACTTCGAAATAGACTGTCCATTTTGTACACGAAGTGCATCCAGCTTTTGTCGTAACCCTCTCAACTTTTTAGAATATGTTATGTGGTTGAAATGTTGATACCATGCGAACTTTCAACCTTTTCAGATTTCATTCGTAGTGCTTTTAAATTTCATGGTCATAATTAGGTCAAAAAATCATTAAATGCATGAAAAATACCAAATCAAGTCAGAAAGGGTTCAAAATTGATGATGTGGCTTTTAATGGTGCATTTTGAACACACGAAAAGCCTGGAGTTCAAAGAAGTTAAAGAAAATGAAATGCCTTTTGTAACCGATGAGTTTCCGTCCTAAACCCTAATACTTCGAAAGAGACTGTCCTTTTTATACACGAAGTGCATCCAACTTTTGCCATAACCCTCTCAACTTTTTAGCACATGCCATGTGGGTGAAATGTTGATACCATGCCAACTTTCAACCTTTTCAGAGTTCATTTGTTGTGCTTTTCAATTTCAGGGTCATAATTAGCTCAAAAAATTATTAAATGCATGAAAAATACCAAATGAAGTCAGAAAGGGTTGAAAATTGATGATGTGGCTTTGAATGCTGCATTTTGAACTCACGAAAAGCCTGGAGTTTAAATAAGTTAAATAAAATGAAATGCCTTTTGTAACCGATGAGTTTCCGTCCGAAACCCAGATACTTCGAAAGAGACTGTCCGTTTTGTACACGAAGTGCATCCAGCTTTTGCCGTAACCCTCTCAACTTTTTAGAACATGTTATGTGGGTGAAATGTTGATACCATGCCAACTTTCAACCTTTTCAGAGTTCATTTGCACTGCTTTTCAATTTTAGGGTCATAATTAGTTCAAAAATCATCAAATGCATGAAGAATACCAAATGAAGTCAGAAAGGGTTGAAAATTGATGATGTGGCTTTGAATGGTGCATTTTGAACACACGAAAAGCCTAGAGTTCAAATAAGTTAAAGAAATTGAAATGCCTTTTTTAACCGATGAGTTTCCGACCGAAACCCCGATACTTCGAAACAGACTCTCTGTTTTGTACAGGAAGTGCATCCAGCTTTTGCCGTAACCCTCTCAACTTTTTAGAATATGTTATGTGGGTGAAATGTTGATACCATGCGAAGTTTCAACCTTTTTCGAGTTCATTCGTAGTGCTTTTACATTTCAGGGTCATAATTAGCTCAAAAAATCATTAAATGCACGAAAAATACCAAATGAAGTCATAAAGGGTTGAAAATTGATGATGTGGCTTTGAATGGTGCATTTTGAACACATGAAAAGCCTGGAGTTCAAATAAGTTAAAGAAATTGAAATGCCTTTTTTAACCGATGAGTTTCCGACCGAAACCCCAATACTTCGAAACAGACTCTCTGTTTTGTACAGGAAGTGCATCCAGCTTTTGCCGTAACCCTCTCAAATTTTTAGAATATGTTATTTGGGTGAAATGTTGATACCATGCGAAGTTTCAACCTTTTACGAGTTCATTCGTAGTGCTTTTACATTTCAGGGTCATAATTAGCTCAAAAAATCATTAAATGCACAAAAAATACCAAATGAAGTCATAAAGGGTTGAAAATTGATGATGTGGCTTTGAATGGTGCATTTTGAACACATGAAAAGCCTGGAGTTCAAATAAGTTAAGGAAATTGAAATGCCTTTTTTAACCGATGAGTTTCCGACCGAAACCCCGATACTTCGAAACAGACTCTCTGTTTTGTACAGGAAGTGCATCCAGCTTTTGCCGTAACCCTCTCAACTTTTTAGAATATGTTATGTGGGTGAAATGTTGATACCATGCGAAGTTTCAACCTTTTCTGAGTTCATTTGTAGTGCTTCTCAATTTATGGGTCATAATTACCTCCAAAATATCATTAAATGCATGAAAAATACCAAATGAAGTCAGAAAGGGTTGAAAATTGATGATGTGGCTTTGAATGGTGCATTTTGAACACACAAAAATCCTGGAGTTCAAATATGTTAAAGAAAATGAAATGCCTTTTGTAACCGATGAGTTTCCACCCAAAACCCCGATACTTCAAAAGAGACTGTCCGTTTTGTACATGAAGTGCATCCAGCTTTTGGTGTAACCCTCTCAAATTTTTTGCACACGCTATGTTGATGAAATGTTGATACCATGCCAACTTTACATATTTTCAGAGTTCATTTGTAGTGCTTTTCAATTTCAGGGTCATAATTAGCTCAAAAAAATCATTAAATGAATGAAAAATACCAAATGAAGTCAGAAAGGGTTGAAAATTGATGATGTAGCTTTGAATGGTGCATTTTGAACACAGAAAAAGCCTGGAGTTCAAATAAGTTAAAGAAAATGAATGCCTTTTGTAACCGATGAGTTTCCGTGTGAAACCCCGATACTTGGAAAGAGATTGTCCGTTTTGCCCATGAAGTGCATCCAGCTTTTGCCGTAACCCTCCCAAATTTTTAGCACATGCTATGGGTGTGAAATGTTGGTACCATGCCGACTTTCAACCTTTTGAGAGTTCATTTGTAGTGCTTTTCAATTTTAGGGTCATAATTAGCTTAGAAAAATCATTAAATTCATGAAAAATACCAAATGAAGTCATAAAGGGTTGAAAATTGATGATGTGGCTTTGAATGGTGCATTTTGAACACACGAAAAGCCTGGAGCTAAATAAGTTAAATAAAATGAAATGCCTTTTGTAATCGATAATTTTCTGTCCGAAACCCCCATACTTCGAAAGAGACTGTCCGTTTTGTACACGAAGTGCATCCAGCTTTTGCGGTAACCCCCTCAACTTTTTAGCACATGCTATGTCCGTGAAATGTTGATACCATGCCAATTTTCAACCTTTTCAGAATTCATTTGCATTGCTTTTCAATTTTAGGGTCAGAATTAGCTCAAAAAATCATTAAATGCATGAAAAGAACCAAATGAAGTTAGAAAGGGTTGAAAATTGATGATGTGGCTTTGAATGGTGCATTTTGGACACACAAAAAGCCTTGAATTTAAATAAGTAAAATAAAATGAAATGCCTTTTGTAACCGATGAGTTTCCATCCGAAACCCCGATACTTCGAAAGAGATTGTCCGTTTTGTACACGAAGTGCATCCAGCTTTATCCATAACCCTCTCAACTTTTTAGCACATGCTATGTGGGTGAAATGATGATACCATGGCAACTTTCAACCTTTTCAGAGTTCATTTGTAATGCTTCTCAATTTTAGTGTCATAATTAGCTCAAAAAATCATTAAATGCATGAAAAATACCAAATGAAGTCAGAAAGGGTTGAAAATTGATGATGTGGCTTTGAATGGTGCATCTTGAACACATGAAAATCCTGGAGTCTAGATAAGTTAAATAAAATGAAATGCCTTTTGTAACCGATGAGTTTCCATCCGAAACCGCGATACTTCGAAAGAGACTGTCCATTTTGTAGACGAAGTGCATCTAGCTTTTGTCGTAACCCTCTCAACTTTTCAGAATATGTTATGTGGTTGAAATGTTGATACCATGCGAACTTTCAACCTTTTCAGATTTCATTCGTAGTGCTTTTAAATTTCAGGGTCATAATTAGCTCAAAAAATCATTAAATGCATAAAAAATACCAAATGAAGTCAGAAAGGGTTCAAAATTAATGATGTGGCTTTTAATGGTGCATTTTGAACACACGTAAAGCCTGGAGTTCAAATAAGTTAAACAAAATGAAATGCCTTTTGTAACCGATGAGTTTCCGTCCGAAACCCCGATACTTCGAAAGAGACTGTCCTTTTTGTACACGAAGTGCATCCAGCTTTTGCCGTAACCCTCTCAAATTTTTAGCACATGCTATGTGGGTGAAATGTTGATACCATGCCCACTTTCAACCTTTTCAGAGTTCATTTGTTGTGCTTTTGAATTTCAGGGTCATACTTAGCTCAAAAAATTATTAAATCCATGAAAAATACCAAATGAAGTCAGAATGGGTTGAAAATTGATGATGTGGCTTTGAATGCTGCATTTTCAACTCGCGAAAAGCCTGGAGTTTAAATAAGATAAATAAAATGAAATGCCTTTTGTAACCGATGAGTTTCGTTCTAAAACCCCGATACTTCGAAACAGACTGTCCGTTTTGTACACGAAGTGCATCCAGCTTTTGCCGTAACCCTCTCAACTTTTTAGAACATGTTATGTGGGTAAAATTTTGATACCATGCCAACTTTCAACCTTTTCAGAGTTCATTTGCACTGCTTTTCAATTTTAGGGTCATAATTAGTTCAAAAATCATTAAATGCATGAAAAATACCAAATGAATTCAGAAAGGGTTGAAAATTGATGATGTGGCTTTGAATGGTGCATTTTGAGCACACGAAAAGCATGAAGTTCAAATAAGTTAAAGAAATTGAAATGCCTTTTTTAACCGATGAGTTTCCGACCGAAACCCCGATACTTCGAAACAGACTCTCTGTTTTGTACAGGAAGTGCATCCAGCTTTTGCCTTAACCCTCTCAACTTTTTAGAATATGTTATGTGGGTGAAATGTTGATAGCATGCGAAGTTTCAACCTTTTCCGATTTCATTAATAGTGCTTTTAAATTTCAGGGTCATAATTAGCTCAAAAAATCATTAAATGCATGAAAAATACCAAATGAAGTCATAAAGGGTTGAAAATTGATGATGTGGCTTTGAATGGTGCATTTTGAACACATGAAAAGCCTGGAGTTTAAGTAAGTTAAATAAAATGAAATGCCTTTTGTAACCGATGAGTTTCCATCCGAAACCCCCATACTTCGAAAGAGACTGTCCGTTTTGTACACGAAGTGCATCCAGCTTTTGCGGTAACCCCCTCAACTTTTTAGCACATGCTATGTCGGTGAAATGTTGATATCATGCCAATTTTCAACCTTTTCAGAGTTCACTTGCACTGCTTTTCAATTTCAGGGTCATAATTAGCTCAAAAAATCATTAAATGCGTGAAAAATACCAAATGAAGTCAGAAAGGGTTGAAAATTGATGATGTGCCTTTTAATGCTGCATTTTGAACACACCAAAAGCCTGGAGTTCAAATAAGTTAAACAAATTGAAGTGCCTTTTTTAACCGATGAGTTTCCGACCGAAACCCCGATACTTCGAAACAGACTATCTGTTTTGTACAGGAAGTGCATCCAGCTTTTGCCGTAACCCTCTCAACCTTTTAGAATATGTTATGTGGGTGAAATGTTGATACCATGCGAAGTTTCAACCTTTTCTGAGTTCATTTGTAGTGCTTCTCAATTTATGGGTCATAATTACCTCCAAAATATCATTAAATGCATGAAAAATACCAAATGAAGTTAGAAAGGGTTGAAAATTGATGATGTGGCTTTGAATGGTGCATTTTGAACACACAAAAATCCTGGAGTTCAAATATGTTAAAGAAAATGAAATGCCTTTTGTAACCAATGAGTTTCCGCCCAAAACCCCGATACTTCAAAAGAGACTGTCCGTTTTGTACATGAAGTGCATCCAGCTTTTGGTGTAACCCTCTCAAATTTTTTGCACACGCTATGTTGATGAAATGTTGATACCATGCCAACTTTACATATTTTCAGAGTTCATTTGTAGTGCTTCACAATTTCAGGGTCATAATTAGCTCAAAAAAATCATTAAATGCATGAAAAGAACCAAATGAAGTCACAAAGGGTTGAAAATTGATGATGTGGCTTTGAATGGTGCATTTTGAACACATGAAAATCCTGGAGTTTACATAAGTTAAATAAAATGAAATGCCTTTTGTAACCGATGAGTTTCCATCCGAAACCCCGATACTTCGAAAGAGACTGTCCATTTTGTACACGAAGTGCATCCAGCTTTTGTCGTAACCCTCTCAACTTTTTAGAATATGTTATGTGGGTTAAAGGTTGATACCATGCGAACTTTCAACATTTTCAGAGTTCATTCGTAGTGCTTTTAAATTTCAGGGTCATAATTGGCTCAAAAAATCATTAAATGCATGAAAAATACCAACTGAAGTCAGAAAGGGTTGAAATTTGATGATGTGACTTTTAATGGTGCATTTTGAACACACGAAAAGCCTGGAGTTCAAATAAGTTAAAGAAAATGAAATGCCTTTTGTAACCGATGAGTTTCCGTCCGGAACCACGATACTTCGAAAGAGATTGTCCGTTTTGGACACGAAGTGCATCCAGCTTTTGCCATAACCCTCTCAACTTTGTAGCACATGCTATGTGGGTGAAATGTTGATACCATGCCAACTTTCAACCTTTTCAGAGTTCATTTGTAGTGCTTCTCAATTTTAGGGTCATAATTAGCTCAAAAAATCATTAAATGCATGAAAAATACCAAATGAAGTTAGAAAGGGTTGAAAATTGATGATGTGGCTTTGAATGGTGCATTTTGAACACATGAAAATCCTGGAGTCTAGATAAGTCAAATAAAATGAAATGCCTTTTGTAACCGATGAGGTTCCATCCGAAACCCCGGTACTTCGAAAGAGACTATCCGTTTTGTACATGAAGTGCATCCAGCTTTTGGTGTAACCCTCTCAAATTTTTTGCACACGCTATGTTGATGAAATGTTGATACCATGCCAACTTTACGTATTTTCAGAGTTCATTTGTAGTGCTTTTCAATTTCAGGGTCATAATTAGCTCAAAAAAATCATTAAATGAATGAAAAATACCAAATGAAGTCAGAAAGGGTTGAAAATTGATGATGTGGCTTTGAATGGTGCATTTTGAACACACGAAAAGCCTGGAGTTCAAATAAGTTAAAGAAAATGATTGCCTTTTGTAACCGATGAGTTTCCGTGTGAAACCCCGATACTTGGAAAGAGATTTTCCGTTTTGCACATGAAGTGCATCCAGCTTTTGCCGTAACCCTCCCAAATTTTTAGCACATGCTATGTGGGTGAAATGTTGGTACCATGCCGACTTTCAACCTTTTCAGAGTTCATTTGTAGTGCTTTTCAATTTTAGGGTCATAATTAGCTTAGAAAAATCATGAAATGCATGAAAAATACCAAATGAAGTCATAAAGGGTTGAAAATTGATGATATGGCTTTGAATGGTGCATTTTGATCACACGAAAAGCCTGGAGTTTAAATAAGTTAAATAAAATGAAATGCCTTTTGTAACCGATAAGTTTCTGTCCGAAACCCCCATACTTCGGAAGAGACTGTCCGTTTTGTACACGACGTGCATCCAGCTTTTGCGGTAACCCCCTTAACTTTTTAGCACATGCTATGTCGGTGAAATGTTGATACCATGCCAATTTTCAGCCTTTTCAGAGTTCACTTGCAGTGCTTTTCAATTTTAGGGTCATAATTAGCTCAAAAAATCATTAAATGCGTGAAAAATACCAAATGAAGTCAGAAAGGGTTGAAAATTGATGATGTGGCTTTTAATGCTGCATTTTGAACACACGAAAAGCCTGGAGTTCAAATAAGTTAAAGAAATTGAAGTGCCTTTTTTAACCGATGAGTTTCCGACCGAAACCCCGATACTTCGAAACAGACTCTCTGTTTTGTACAGGAAGTGCATCCAGCTTTTGCCGTAACCCTCTCAACCTTTTAGAATATGTTATGTGGGTGAAATGTTGATACCATGCGAAGTTTCAACCTTTTCTGAGTTCATTTGTAGTGCTGCTCAATTTATGGGTCATAATTACCTCCAAAATATCATTAAATGCATGAAAAATACCAAATGAAGTTAGAAAGGGTTGAAAATTGATGATGTGGCTTTGAATGGTGCATTTTGAACACACAAAAATCCTGGAGTTCAAATATGTGAAAGAAAATGAAATGCCTTTTGTAACCGATGAGTTTCCGCCCAAAACCCCGATACTTCAAAAGAGACTGTTCGTTTTGTACATGAAGTGCATCCAGCTTTTGGTGTAACCCTCTCAAATTTTTTGCACACGCTATGTTGATGAAATGTTGATACCATGCCAACTTTACATATTTTCAGAGTTCATTTGTAGTGCTTCTCAATTTCAGGGTCATAATTAGCTCAAAAAAATCATTAAATGCATGAAAAGAACCAAATGAAGTCACAAAGGGTTGAAAATTGATGATGTGGCTTTGAATGGTGCATTTTGAACACATGAAAATCCTGGAGTTTACATAAGTTAAATAAAATGAAATGCCTTTTGTAACCGATGAGTTTCCATCCGAAACCCCGATACTTCGAAAGAGACTGTCCATTTTGTACACGAAGTGCATCCAGCTTTTGTCGTAACCCTCTCAACTTTTTAGAATATGTTATGTGGGTTAAAGGTTGATACCATGCGAACTTTCAACATTTTCAGAGTTCATTCGTAGTGCTTTTAAATTTCAGGGTCATAATTGGCTCAAAAAATCATTAAATGCATGAAAAATACCAACTGAAGTCAGAAAGGGTTGAAATTTGATGATGTGACTTTTAATGGTGCATTTTGAACACACGAAAAGCCTGGAGTTCAAATAAGTTAAAGAAAATGAAATGCCTTTTGTAACCGATGAGTTTCCGTCCGGAACCACGATACTTCGAAAGAGATTGTCCGTTTTGGACACGAAGTGCATCCAGCTTTTGCCATAACCCTCTCAACTTTGTAGCACATGCTATGTGGGTGAAATGTTGATACCATGCCAACTTTCAACCTTTTCAGAGTTCATTTGTAGTGCTTCTCAATTTTAGGGTCATAATTAGCTCAAAAAATCATTAAATGCATGAAAAATACCAAATGAAGTTAGAAAGGGTTGAAAATTGATGATGTGGCTTTGAATGGTGCATTTTGAACACATGAAAATCCTGGAGTCTAGATAAGTCAAATAAAATGAAATGCCTTTTGTAGCCGATGAGGTTCCATCCGAAACCCCGGTACTTCGAAAGAGACTATCCGTTTTGTACATGAAGTGCATCCAGCTTTTGGTGTAACCCTCTCAAATTTTTTGCACACGCTATGTTGATGAAATGTTGATACCATGCCAACTTTACGTATTTTCAGAGTTCATTTGTAGTGCTTTTCAATTTTAGGGTCATAATTAGCTCAAAAAAATCATTAAATGAATGAAAAATACCAAATGAAGTCAGAAAGGGTTGAAAATTGATGATGTGGCTTTGAATGGTGCATTTTGAACACACGAAAAGCCTGGAGTTCAAATAAGTTAAAGAAAATGATTGCCTTTTGTAACCGATGAGTTTCCGTGTGAAACCCCGATACTTGGAAAGAGATTGTCCGTTTTGCACATGAAGTGCATCCAGCTTTTGCCGTAACCCTCCCAAATTTTTAGCACATGCTATGTGGGTGAAATGTTGGTACCATGCCGACTTTCAACCTTTTCAGAGTTCATTTGTAGTGCTTTTCAATTTTAGGGTCATAATTAGCTTAGAAAAATCATGAAATGCATGAAAAATACCAAATGAAGTCATAAAGGGTTGAAAATTGATGATATGGCTTTGAATGGTGCATTTTGATCACACGAAAAGCCTGGAGTTTAAATAAGTTAAATAAAATGAAATGCCTTTTGTAACCGATAAGTTTCTGTCCGAAACCCCCATACTTCGGAAGAGACTGTCCGTTTTGTACACGACGTGCATCCAGCTTTTGCGGTAACCCCCTTAACTTTTTAGCACATGCTATGTCGGTGAAATGTTGATACCATGCCAATTTTCAGCCTTTTCAGAGTTCACTTGCACTGCTTTTCAATTTTAGGGTCATAATTAGCTCAAAAAATCATTAAATGCGTGAAAAATACCAAATGAAGTCAGAAAGGGTTGAAAATTGATGATGTGGCTTTTAATGCTGCATTTTGAACACACGAAAAGCCTGGAGTTCAAATAAGTTAAAGAAATTGAAGTGCCTTTTTTAACCGATGAGTTTCCGACCGAAACCCCGATACTTCGAAACAGACTCTCTGTTTTGTACAGGAAGTGCATCCAGCTTTTGCCGTAACCCTCTCAACCTTTTAGAATATGTTGTGTGGGTGAAATGTTGATACCATGCGAAGTTTCAACCTTTTCTGAGTTCATTTGTAGTGCTGCTCAATTTATGGGTCATAATTACCTCCAAAATATCATTAAATGCATGAAAAATACCAAATGAAGTTAGAAAGGGTTGAAAATTGATGATGTGGCTTTGAATGGTGCATTTTGAACACACAAAAATCCTGGAGTTCAAATATGTGAAAGAAAATGAAATGCCTTTTGTAACCGATGAGTTTCCGCCCAAAACCCCGATACTTCAAAAGAGGCTGTTCGTTTTGTACATGAAGTGCATCCAGCTTTTGGTGTAACCCTCTCAAATTTTTTGCACACGCTATGTTGATGAAATGTTGATACCATGCCAACTTTACATATTTTCAGAGTTCATTTGTAGTGCTTCTCAATTTCAGGGTCATAATTAGCTCAAAAAAATCATTAAATGCATGAAAAGAACCAAATGAAGTCACAAAGGGTTGAAAATTGATGATGTGGCTTTGAATGGTGCATTTTGAACACATGAAAATCCTGGAGTTTACATAAGTTAAATAAAATGAAATGCCTTTTGTAACCGATGAGTTTCCATCCGAAACCCCGATACTTCGAAAGAGACTGTCCATTTTGTACACGAAGTGCATCCAGCTTTTGTCGTAACCCTCTCAACTTTTTAGAATATGTTATGTGGGTTAAAGGTTGATACCATGCGAACTTTCAACATTTTCAGAGTTCATTCGTAGTGCTTTTAAATTTCAGGGTCATAATTGGCTCAAAAAATCATTAAATGCATGAAAAATACCAACTGAAGTCAGAAAGGGTTGAAATTTGATGATGTGACTTTTAATGGTGCATTTTGAACACACGAAAAGCCTGGAGTTCAAATAAGTTAAAGAAAATGAAATGCCTTTTGTAACCGATGAGTTTCCGTCCGGAACCACGATACTTCGAAAGAGATTGTCCGTTTTGGACACGAAGTGCATCCAGCTTTTGCCATAACCCTCTCAACTTTGTAGCACATGCTATGTGGGTGAAATGTTGATACCATGCCAACTTTCAACCTTTTCAGAGTTCATTTGTAGTGCTTCTCAATTTTAGGGTCATAATTAGCTCAAAAAATCATTAAATGCATGAAAAATACCAAATGAAGTTAGAAAGGGCTGAAAATTGATGATGTGGCTTTGAATGGTGCATTTTGAACACATGAAAATCCTGGAGTCTAGATAAGTCAAATAAAATGAAATGCCTTTTGTAACCGATGAGGTTCCATCCGAAACCCCGGTACTTCGAAAGAGTCTATCCGTTTTGTACATGAAGTGCATCCAGCTTTTGGTGTAACCCTCTCAAATTTTTTGCACACGCTATGTTGATGAAATGTTGATACCATGCCAACTTTACGTATTTTCAGAGTTCATTTGTAGTGCTTTTCAATTTCAGGGTCATAATTAGCTCAAAAAAATCATTAAATGAATGAAAAATACCAAATGAAGTCATAAAGGGTTGAAAATTGATGATATGGCTTTGAATGGTGCATTTTGATCACACGAAAAGCCTGGAGTTTAAATAAGTTAAATAAAATGAAATGCCTTTTGTAACCGATAAGTTTCTGTCCGAAACCCCCATACTTCGGAAGAGACTGTCCGTTTTGTACACGACGTGCATCCAGCTTTTGCGGTAACCCCCTTAACTTTTTAGCACATGCTATGTCGGTGAAATGTTGATACCATGCCAATTTTCAGCCTTTTCAGAGTTCACTTGCACTGCTTTTCAATTTTAGGGTCATAATTAGCTCAAAAAATCATTAAATGCGTGAAAAATACCAAATGAAGTCAGAAAGGGTTGAAAATTGATGATGTGGCTTTCAATGCTGCATTTTGAACACACGAAAAGCCTGGAGTTCAAATAAGTTAAAGAAATTGAAGTGCCTTTTTTAACCGATGAGTTTCCGACCGAAACCCCGATACTTCGAAACAGACTCTCTGTTTTGTACAGGAAGTGCATCCAGCTTTTGCCGTAACCCTCTCAACCTTTTAGAATATGTTATGTGGGTGAAATGTTGATACCATGCGAAGTTTCAACCTTTTCTGAGTTCATTTGTAGTGCTGCTCAATTTATGGGTCATAATTACCTCCAAAATATCATTAAATGCATGAAAAATACCAAATGAAGTTAGAAAGGGTTGAAAATTGATGATGTGGCTTTGAATGGTGCATTTTGAACACACAAAAATCCTGGAGTTCAAATATGTGAAAGAAAATGAAATGCCTTTTGTAACCGATGAGTTTCCGCCCAAAACCCCGATACTTCAAAAGAGACTGTTCGTTTTGTACATGAAGTGCATCGAGCTTTTGGTGTAACCCTCTCAAATTTTTTGCACACGCTATGTTGATGAAATGTTGATACCATGCCAACTTTACATATTTTCAGAGTTCATTTGTAGTGCTTCTCAATTTCAGGGTCATAATTAGCTCAAAAAAATCATTAAATGCATGAAAAGAACCAAATGAAGTCACAAAGGGTTGAAAATTGATGATGTGGCTTTGAATGGTGCATTTTGAACACATGAAAATCCTGGAGTTTACATAAGTTAAATAAAATGAAATGCCTTTTGTAACCGATGAGTTTCCATCCGAAACCCCGATACTTCGAAAGAGACTGTCCATTTTGTACACGAAGTGCATCCAGCTTTTGTCGTAACCCTCTCAACTTTTTAGAATATGTTATGTGGGTTAAATGTTGATACCATGCGAACTTTCAACATTTTCACAGTTCATTCGTAGTGCTTTTAAATTTCAGGGTCATAATTGGCTCAAAAAATCATTAAATGCATGAAAAATACCAACTGAAGTCACAAAGGGTTGAAATTTGATGATGTGACTTTTAATGGTGCATTTTGAACACACGAAAAGCCTGGAGTTCAAATAAGTTAAAGAAAATGAAATGCCTTTTGTAACCGATGAGTTTCTGTCCGGAACCACGATACTTCGAAAGAGATTGTCCGTTTTGTGCACGAAGTGCATCCAGCTTTTGCCATAACCCTCTCAACCTTTTAGCACATGCTATGTGGGTGAAATGTTGATACCATGCCAACTTTCAACCTTTTCAGAGTTCATTTGTAGTGCTTCTCAATTTTAGGGTCATAATTAGCTCAAAAAATCATTAAATGCATGAAAAATACCAAATGAAGTTAGAAAGGGTTGAAAATTGATGATGTGGCTTTGAATGGTGCATTTTGAACACATGAAAATCCTGGAGTCTAGATAAGTCAAATAAAATGAAATGCCTTTTGTAACCGATGAGGTTCCATCCGAAACCCCGGTACTTCGAAAGAGACTATCCATTTTGTACACGAAGTGCATCTAGCTTTTGTCGTAACCCTCTCAAATTTTTAGAATATGTTATGTGGTTGAAATGTTGATACCATGCGAACTTTCAACCTTTTCAGAGTTCATTCGTAGTGCTTTTAAATTTCAGGGTCATAATTAGTTCAAAAAATCATTAAATGCATGAAAAATACCAAATGAAGTCAGAAAGGGTTCAAAATTTATGATGTGGCTTTTAATGGTGCATTTTGAACACACGAAAAGCCTGGAGTTCAAATAAGTTAAAGAAAATGAAATGCCTTTTGTAACTGATGAGTTTCCGTATGAAACCCCGATACTTCGAAACAGACTGTCCTTTTAGTACACGAAGTGCATCCAGCTTTTGCCGTAACCCTCTCAACTTTTTAGCACATGCTATGTGGGTGAAATGTTGATACCATGCCAACTTTCAACCTTGTCAGAGTTCATTTGCACTGCTTTTCAATTTTAGGGTCATAATTAGTTCAAAAATCATTAAATGCATGAAAATACCAAATGAAGTCAGAAAGGGTTGAAAAATGATGATGTGGCTTTGAATGGTGCATTTTGAATGGATGAAAAGCATGAAGTTCAAATAAGTTAAAGAAATTGAAATGCCTTTTTTAAGTGATGAGTTTCCGACCGAAACCCCGATACTTCGAAACAGACTCTCTGTTTTGTACAGGAAGTGCATCCAGCTTTTGCCGTAACCCTCTCAACTTTTTAGAATATGTTATGTGGGTGAAATGTTGATACCATGCGTAGTTTCAACCTTTTCCGAGTTCATTCGTAGTGCTTTTAAATTTCAGGGTCATAATTAGCTCAAAAAATCATTAAATGCATGAAAACTACCAAATGAAGTCATAAAGGGTTGAAAATTGATGATGTGGCTTTGAATGGTGCATTTTGAACACATGAAAAGCCTGGAGTTTAAATAAGTTAAATAAAATGAAATGCCTTTTGTAACCGATGAGTTTCCGTCCGAAACCCCCAGACTTCGAAAGAGACTGTCCGTTTTGTACACGAAGTGCATCCAGCTTTTGCGGTAACCCCCTCAACTTTTTAGCACATGCTATGTCGGTGAAATGTTGATACCATGCCAATTTTCAACCTTTCCAGAGTTCACTTGCACTGCTTTTCAATTTCAGGGTCATAATTAGCTCAAAAAATCATTAAATGCGTGAAAAATACCAAATGAAGTCAGAAAGGGTTGAAAATTGATGATGTTGCTTTTAATGGTGCATTTTGAACACACGAAAAGCCTGGAGTTCAAATAAGTTAAAGAAATTGAAATGCCTTTTTTAACCGATGAGTTTCCGACCGAAACCCCGATACTTCGAAACAGACTCTCTGTTTTGTACAGGAAGTGCATCCAGCTTTTGCCGTAACCCTCTCAACTTTTTAGAATATTTTATGTGGGTGAAAGGTTGATAACATGCGAAGTTTCAACCTTTTCTGAATTCATTTGTAGTGCTTCTCAATTTATGGGTCATAATTAGCTCCAAAATATCATTAAATGCATGAAAAATACCAAAGAAGTCAGAAAGGGTTGAAAATTGATGATGTGGCTTTGAATGGTGCATTTTGAACACACAAAAATCCTGGAGTTCAAATATGTTAAATAAAATGAAATGCCTTTTGTAACCGATGAGTTTCCGCCCAAAACCCCGGTACTTCAAAAGAGATTGTCCGTTTTGTACATGAAGTGCATCCAGCTTTTGGTGTAACCCTCTCAAATTTTATGCACACGCTATGTTGAGGAAATTTTGATACCATGCCAACTTTACATATTTTCAGAGTTCATTTGTAGTGCTTTTCAATTTCAGGGTCATAATTAGCTCAAAAAAATCATTAAATGAATGAAAAAACCAAATGAAGTCAGAAAGGGTTGAAAATTGATGATGTGGCTTTGAATAGTGCATTTTGAACACACGAAAAGCCTGGAGTTCAAATAAGTTAAAGAAAATGAATGCCTTTTGTAACCGATGAGTTTCCGTGTGAAACCCCGATACTTGGAAACAGATTGTCCGTTTTGCACATGAAGTCCATCCAGCTTTTGCCGTAACCCTCCCAAATTTTAAGCATGCTATGTGGGTGAAATGTTGGTACCATGCCAACATTCAACCTTTTCAGAGTTCATTTGTAGTGCTTTTCAATTTTAGGGTCATAATTAGCTTAGAAAAATCGTTAAATGCTTGAAAAATACCAAATGAAGTCAGAAAGGGTTGAAAATTGATGATGTGGCTTTGAATGGTGCATTTTGAACACATGAAAATCCTGGAGTTTACATAAGTTAAATAAATGAAATGCCTTTTGTAACCGATGAGTTTCCATCCGAAACCCCGATACTTCAAAAGAGACTGTCCATTTTGTACACGAAGTGCATCCAGCTTTTGTCGTAACCCTCTCAACTTTTTAGAATATGTTATGTGGGTGAAATGTTGATACCATGCGAACTTTCAACCTTTTCAGAGTTCATTCGTAGTGCTTTAAATTTCAGGGTCATAATTGGCTCAAAAAATCATTAAATGCATGAAAAATACCAACTGAAGTCAGAAAGGGTTGAAATTTGATGATGTGGCTTTTAATGGTGCATTTTGAACACACGAAAAGCCTTGAGTTCAAATAAGTTAAAGAAAATGAAATGCCTTTTGTAACCGATGAGTTTCTGTCCGAAACCCCCATGCTTCGAAAGAGACTGTCCGTTTTGTACACGAAGTGCATCCAGCTTTTGCGGTAACCCCCTCAACTTTTTAGCACATGCTATGTCCGTGAAATGTTGATACCATGCCAATTTTCAACCATTTCAGAATTCATTTGCTTGCTTTTCAATTTTAGGGTCATAATTAGCTCAAAAAATCATTAAATGCGTGAAAAATACCAAATGAAGTCAGAAAGGGTTGAAAATCGATGATATGGCTTTTAATGCTTTCGTAACCGATGAGTTTTCGTCCGAAACCCCAATACTTCGAAAGAGACTGTCCGTTTTGTACACGAAGTGCATCCAGCTTTTGCCGTAACCCCCTCAACTTTTTAGCACATGCTATGTGGGTGAAATGTTGATACCAAGCCAATTCTCAACCTTTTCAGAGTTCACTTGCACTGCTTTTCAATTTCAGGGTCATAATTAGCTCAAAAAATCATTAAATGCGTGAAAAATACCAAATGAAGTCAGAAAGGGGTGAAAATTGATGATGTGGCTTTTAATGCTTTTGTAACCGATGAGTTTCCGTCCGAAACCCCAATACTTCGAAAGAGACTGTCCGTTTTGTACACGAAGTGCATCCAGCTTTTGCCGTAACCCTCTCAACTTTTTAGCACATGCTATGTGGGTGAAATGCTCACACCATGCCAACGTTCAACCTTTTCAGATTTCATTTGTAGTGCTTTTCAATTTTAGGGTCATAATTAGCTCAAACAAATCATGAAATGCATGAAAAATACCAAATGAAGTCAGAAAGGGTTGAAAATTGATGATGTGGATTTGAATGGTGCATTTTGAACACACGAAAAGCCTGGAATTTAAATAAGTAAAAGAAAATGAAATGCCTTTTGTAACCGATGAGTTACCGTCCGAAACCCCGATACTTCGAAAGAGATTGTTCGTTTTGTACACGAAGTGCATCCAGCTTTTTCCATAACCCTCTCAACTTTTTAGCACATGCTATGTGGGTGAAATCTTGATACCATGCCAACTTTCAACCTTTTCAGAGTTCATTTCTGTGCTTCTCAATTTTAGGGTCATAATTAGCTCAAAAAGTCATTAAATGCATGAAAAATACCAAATGAAGTCAAAAAGGGTTGAAAATTAATGATGTGGCTTTGAATGGTGCATTTTGAACACATGAAAATCCTGGAGTTTAGATAAGTTAAACAAAATGAAATGCCTTTTGTAACCGATGAGTTTCCATCCGAAACCCCGATACTTCGAAAGAGACTGCCCATTTTGTACACGAAGTGCATCCAGCTTTTGTCGTAACCCTCTCAACTTTTTAGGATATGTTATGTGGGTGAAATGTTGATACCATGCGAACTTTCAACCTTTTCAGAGTTCATTCGTAGTGCTTCTAAATTTCAGGGTCATAATTAGCTCAAAAAATCATTAAATGCATGAAAAATACCAAATGAAGTCAGCAAGGGTTGAAATTTGATGATGTGGCTTTTAATGGTGCATTTTGAACACACGAAAAGCCTTGAGTTCAAATAAGTTAAAGAAAATGAAATGCCTTTTCTAACCGATGAGTTTCTGTCCGAAACCCCCATGCTTCGAAAGAGACTGTCCGTTTTGTACACGAAGTGCATCCAGCTTTTGCGGTAACCCCCTCAACTTTTTAGCACATGCTATGTCCGTGAAATGTTGATACCATGCCAATTTTCAACCATTTCAGAATTCATTTGCTTGCTTTTCAATTTTAGGGTCATAATTAGCTCAAAAAATCATTAAATGCGTGAAAAATACCAAATGAAGTCAGAAAGGGTTGAAAATCGATGATATGGCTTTTAATGCTTTCGTAACCGATGTGTTTTCGTCCGAAACCCCAATACTTCGAAAGAGACTGTCCGTTTTGTACACGAAGTGCATCCAGCTTTTGCCGTAACCCCCTCAACTTTTTAGCACATGCTATGTGGGTGAAATGTTGATACCATGCCAATTCTCAACCTTTTCAGAGTTCACTTGCACTGCTTTTCAATTTCAGGGTCATAATTAGCTCAAAAAATCATTAAATGCGTGAAAAATACCAAATGAAGTCAGAAAGGGGTGAAAATTGATGATGTGGCTTTTAATGCTTTTGTAACCGATGAGTTTCCGTCCGAAACCCCAATACTTCGAAAGAGACTGTTCGTTTTGTACACGAAGTGCATCCAGCTTTTGCCGTAACCCTCTCAGCTTTTTAGCACATGCTATGTGGGTGAAATGCTCACACCATGCCAACGTTCAACCTTTTCAGATTTCATTTGTAGTGCTTTTCAATTTTAGGGTCATAATTAGCTCAAACAAATCATGAAATGCATGAAAAATACCAAATGAAGTCAGAAAGGGTTGAAAATTGATGATGTGGATTTGAATGGTGCATTTTGAACACACGAAAAGCCTGGAATTTAAATAAGTAAAAGAAAATGAAATGCCTTTTGTAACCGATGAGTTACCGGCCGAAACCCCGATACTTCGAAAGAGATTGTTCGTTTTGTACACGAAGTGCATCCAGCTTTTGCCATAACCCTCTCAACTTTTTAGCACATGCTATGTGGGTGAAATGTTGATACCATGCCAACTTTCAACCTTTTCAGAGTTCATTTCTGTGCTTCTCAATTTTAGGGTCATAATTAGCTCAAAAAATCATTAAATGCATGAAAAATACCAAATGAAGTCAAAAAGGGTTGAAAATTAATGATGTGGCTTTGAATGGTGCATTTTGAACACATGGAAATCCTGGAGTTTAGATAAGTTAAATAAAATGAAATGCCTTTTGTAACCGATGAGTTTCCATCCGAAACCCCGATACTTCGAAAGAGACTGCCCATTTTGTACACGAAGTGCATCCAGCTTTTGTCGTAACCCTCTCAACTTTTTAGGAAATGTTATGTGGGTGAAATGTTGATACCATGCGAACTTTCAACCTTTTCAGAGTTCATTCGTAGTGCTTCTAAATTTCAGGGTCATAATTAGCTCAAAAAATCATTAAATGCATGAAAAATACCAAATGAAGTCAGCAAGGGTTGAAAATTGATGATGTGGCTTTTAATGGTGCATTTTGAACACACGAAAAGCCTGGAGTTCAAATAAGTTAAAGAAAATGAAATGCCTTTTCTAACCGATGAGTTTCCGTCCGAAACCCCGATACTTCGAAATAGACTGTCCTTTTTGTACACGAAGTGCATCCAGCTTTTGCCGTAACCCTCTTAACTTTTAAGCACATGCTATGTGGGTGAAATGTTGATACCATGCCAAGTTTCAACCTTTTCAGAGTTCATTTGTTGTGCTTTTCAATTTCAGGGTCATAATTAGCTCAAAAAATTATTAAATGCATCAAAAATACCAAATGAAGTCAGAAAGGGTTGAAAATTGATGATGTGGCTTTGAATGCTGCATTTTGAACTCGCGAAAAGCCTGGAGTTTAAATAAGTTAAATAAAATGAAATGCCTTTTGTAACCGATGAATTTCCGTCCGAAACGCCGATACTTCGAAAGAGACTGTCCGTTTTGTACACGAAGTGCATCCGGCTTTTGCCGTAACCCTCTCAACTTTTTAGAACATGTTATGTGGGCGAAATGTTGATACCATGCCAACTTTCAACCTTTTAGGAGTTCATTTGCACTTCTTTTCAATTTTAGGGTCATAATTAGCTCAAAAATCATTAAATGCATGAAAAATACCAAATGAAGTAAGAAAGGGTTGAAAATTGATGATGTGGCTTTGAATGGTGCATTTTGGACACACGAAAAGCCTGGAGTTCAAATAACTTAAAGAAATTGAAATGCCTTTTTTAACCGATGAGTTTCCGACTGAAACCCCGATACTTCGAAATAGACTCTCTGTTTTGTACACGAAGTGCATCCAGCTTTTACCGTAACCCTCTCAATTTTCTAGTACATGCTATGTGGGTGAAATTTTGATACCATGCCAACTTTACATATTTTCAGAGTTCATTTGTAGTGCTTTTCAATTTCAGGGTCATAATTAGCTCAAAAAAATCATTAAATGAATGAAAAATACCAAATTAAGTCAGAAAAGGTTGAAAATTGATGATGTGTCTTTGAATGGTGCATTTTGAACACACGAAAAGCCTGGAGTTCAAATAACTTAAAGAAAATGATTGCCTTTTGTAACCAATGAGTTTCCGTCCGAGACCACGATGCTTCGAAAGACACTGTACGTTTTGTACATGAAGTGCATCCAGCTTTTGCCGTGACCCTCTCAAATTATTACCACATGCTATGTGGGTCAAATGTTGATACCATGCCAACTTTAAACCTTTTTAGACTTCATTTGAAGTGTTCTTCAATTTCAGGGTCATTTAGCTCAAAAAAAATCTGTAAATGAATGAAAAATATCAAATGAAGTCAGAAAGGGTTGAAAATTGATGATGTGGCTTTGAATGGTGCATTTTGAACACACGAAAAGCCTGGAGTTCAAATAAGTTAAAGAAAATGAATGCCTTTTGTAACCAATGAGTTTCCGTTCGAGACAACGATGCTTCGAAAGACACTGTCCGTTTTGTACACGAAGTGCATCCAGCTTTTGCCGTAACCCTCTCAAATTTTTAGCACATGCTATGTGGGTCAAATGTTGATACCATGCCAGCTTTACACATTTTCAGAGTTCATTTGTAGTGCTTTTCAATTTCAGGGTCATAATTATCTCAAAAAAATCATTAAATGAATGAAAAATACCAAATGAAGTCAGAAAGGGTTGAAAATTGATGATGCAGCTTTGAATGGTGCATTTTGAACACACGAAAAGCCTGGAGTTCAAATAAGTTAAAGAAAATGAATGCCTTTTGTAACCGATGAGTTTCCGTCCAAGACCATGATGCTTCGAAAGGCACTGTCCGTTTTGTACGCGAAGTGCATCCTGCTTTTGCCGTAACCTTCTCAACTTTTAAGCACATGCTATGTGGGTGAAATGATGATACCATGCCAACTTTCAACCTTTTCAGACTTCATTTGAAGTGTTTTTCAATTTTAGGGTCATTTAGCTCAAAAAAATCAGTAAATGAATGAAAAATATCAAATGAAGTCAGAAAGGGTTGAAATTTGGTGATGTGGCTTTGAATGGTGCATTTTGAACACACGAAAAGCCTTGAGTTCAAATAAGTTAAAGAATATGAATGCATTTTGTAACCAATGTGTTTCCGTCCGAGACCACGATGCTTCGAAAGACACTGTGTGGTTTGTACACGAAGTGCATCCAGCTTTTGCCGTAACCCTCTCAAATTTTTTGCACATGCTATGTGGGTAAAATGTTGATACCATGCAAACTTTCAACCGTTTCAGAGTTCATTTGTAGTGCTTTTCAATTTCAGGGTCATAATTAGCTCAAAAAAATCAGTAAATGAATGAAAAATATCAAATGAAGTCAGAAAGGGTTGAAAATTGATGATGTGGCTTTGAATGGTGCATTTTGAACACACGAAAAGCCTGGAGTTCAAAGAAGTTAAAGAAAATGAATGCCTTTTGTAACCAATGAGTTTTCGTCCGAGACCACGATGCTTCGAAAGACTCTGTCCGTTTTGTACACGAAGAGCATCCAACTTTTGCCGTAACCCTCTCAATTTTTTAGCACATGCTATGTGGGTCAAATGTTGATACCATGCCAACTTTGCACATTTTCAGAGTTCATTTGTAGTGCTTTTCAATTTCAGGGTCATAATTAGCTCCAAAAAAATCATTAAATGAATGAAAAATACCAAATGAAGTCAGAAAGGGTTGAAAATTGATGATGTGGCATTGAATGGTGCATTTTGAACACATAAAGAGCCTGGAGTTCAAATTAGTTAAATAAAATGAAATGCCTTTTCTAACCGATGAGTTTCCGTCTGAAACCCCAATACTTCGAAAGAGACTGGCCATTTTGTACACGAAGTGCATCCAGCTTTTGCCGTTACCCTCTCAGCTTTTTAGAACATGTTATGTGGGTGAAATGTTGATACAATGCCAACTTTCAGCCTTTTGAGGGTTCATTTGTAGTGCTTTTCAATTTCAGGGTCATAATTAGCTCAAAAAATCATTAAATGCATGAAAAATACCAAATGAAGTCAGAAAGGGTTGAAAATTGATGATGTGGATTTTAATGGTGCATTTTTAAGACACGAAAAGCCTGGAGTTCAAATAAGTTAAAGAAAATGAAATGCCTTTTGTAACCGATGAGTTTCCGTCCGAAACCCTGATACTTCGAAAGAGATTGTCCTTTTTGTACACGAAGTGCATCCAGCTTTTGCCGTTACCCTCTCAACTTTTTATCACATGCTATGTGGGTGAAATGTTGTTACCATGCCAACGTTCAACCTTTTCAGAGTTCATTTGTAATGCTTTTCAATTTTAGGGTCATAATTAGCTCAAACAAATCATTAAATGCATGAAAAATACCAAATGAAGTCAGAAAGGGTTGAAAATTGATTATGTGGCTTTGAATGGTGCATTTTGAACACACAAAAAGCCTGGAGTACAAATAATTTAAAGAAATTGAAATGTCTTTTTTAACCGATGAGTTTCCGCCCAAAACCCCGATACTTCGAAAAAGACTGTCTGTTTTGTACACGAAATGCATCAAGCTTTTGCCGTAGCCCTCTCAAATTTTCTCTACATGCTATGTGGGTGAAATGTTGATACCATGCCAACTTTTAACTTTTTCTGAGTTCATTTGTAGTACTTCTCAATTTATGGGTCATAATTAGCTCCAAAATATCATTAAATGCATGAAAAATGCCAAATGAAGTCAGAAAGGGTTGAAAATTGATGATGTGGCTTTGAATGGTGCATTTTGAACACACAAAAATCCTGGAGTTCAAATATGTTAAAGAAAATGAAATGCCTTTTGTAACCGATGAGTTTCCGCCGAAAACCCCGATACTTCAGAAGAGACTGTCCGTTTTGTACATGAAGTGCATCCAGCTTTTGCTGTAACCCTCTCAAATTTTTGGCACACGCTATGTGGATGAAATGTTGATACCATGCCAACTTTACACATTTTCAGAGTTCATTTGTAGTGTTTTTCAATTTCAGGGTCATAATTAGCTCAAAAAAATCATTAAATGAATGAAAAATACCAAATGAAGTCAGAAAGGGTTGAAAATTGATGATGTGGCTTTGAATGGTGCACTTTGAACACACGAAAAGCCTGGAGTTCAAATAAGTTAAAGAAAATATATGCCATTTGTAACCAATGAGTTTCCGTCTGAGACCACGATGCTTCGGAAGACACTATCCGTTTTGTACACAAAGTGCATCCAGCTTTGGCCGTAACTCTCTCAAATTTTTAGCACATGCTATGTGGGTCAAATGTTGATACCATGACAACTTTCAACCTTTTCAGACTTCATTTGCTGTGTTTTTCAATTTCAGGGTCATTTAGCTCAAAAAAATCAGTAAATGAATGAAAAATATCAAATGAAGTCAGAAAGGGTTGAAAATTGATGATGTGGCTTTGCATGGTGCATTTTGAACACACGAAAAGCCTGGAGTTCAAAGAAGTTAAAGAAAATGAACGCCTTTTGTAACCAATGAGTTTCCGTCCGAGACCACGATGCTTCGAAAAACACTGTCCGTTTTGACACGAAGTGCATCCAGCTTTTGCCGTAACCCTCTCAAATTTTTAGCACATGCTATGTGGGTCAAATGTTGATACCATGCCAACTTTACACATTTTCAGAGTTCATTTGTAGTGCTTTTCAATTTCAGGGTCATAATTAGCTCCAAAAAATCATTAAATGAATGAAAAATACCAAATGAAGTCAGAAAGGGTTGAAAATTGATGATGTGGCTTTCAATGGTGCATTTTGAACACACAAAAATCCTGGAGTTCAAATAAGTTAAAATAAATGAATGCCTTTTGTAACCAATGAGTTTCCGTCCGAGACCACGATGCTTCGAAAGACAGTGTCCGTTTTGTATGGAAGTGTATCCTGCTTTTGCCGTAACCTTCTCAACTTTTAAGCACATGCTATGTGGGTCAAATGATGATACCATGCCAACTTTCAACCTTTTCAGACTTCATTTGATGTGTTTTTCAATTTCAGGGTCATTTAGCTCAAAAAAATCAGTAAATGAATTAAAAATATCAAATGAAGTCAGAAAAGGTTGAAAATTGGTGATGTGGCTTTCAATGGTGCATTTTGAACACATGAAAATCCTGGAGTTCAAATAAGTTAAAGAAAATGAATGCCTTTTGTAACCAATGAGTTTCCGTTCGAGACCACGATGCTTCGAAAGACACTGTCTGGTTTGTACATGAAGTGCATCCAGCGTTTGCCGTAACCCTCTCAAATTTGTAGCACATGCTATCTGGGTCAAATGTTGATACCATGCCAACTTTCAACCGTTTTAGAGTTCATTTGTAGTGCTTTTCAATTTCAGGGTCATAATTAGCTCAAAAAAATCATTAAATGCATGAAAAATACCAAATGAAGTTAGAAAGGGTTGAAAATGGATGATGTGGCTTTTAATGGTGCATTTTCAACACACGAAAAGCTTGGAGTTCAAATAAGTTAAAGAAATTGAAATGCCTTTTGTAACCGATGAGTTTCCGTCCGAAACCCCGATACTTCGAAAGAGACTGCCTGTTTTGTACGTGAACTGCATCCTGCTTTTTCCGTAACCTTCTCAACTTTTAAGCACACGCTATGTGGGTGAAATGATGATACCATGCCAAGTTTCTACCTTTTCAGACTTCATTTGCAGTGTTTTTCAATTTCAGGGTCATTTAGCTCAAAAAAAATCAGTAAATGAATGAAAAATATCAAATGAAGTCAGAATGGGTTGAAAATTGATGACGTGGCTTTGAATGGTGCATTTTGAACACCCAAAAAGCCTGGAGTTCAAATAAGTTAAAGAAAATGAATGCCTTTTGTAACCAATGAGTTTCCGTCCGAGACCATGATGCTTCGAAAGACACTGTCTGTTTTGTACACGAAGTGCATCCAGCTTTTGCCGTAACCCTCTCAAATTTTTAGCACATGCTATGTGGGTCAAATGTTTATACCATGCCAGCTTTAAACCTTTTCAGACTTCATTTGAAGTGTTTTCAATTTGAAGGTCATTTAGCTAAAAAAAATCAGTAGATGAATGAAAAATATCAAATGAAGTCAGAAAAGGTTGAAAATTGATGATGTGGCTTTGAATGGTGCATTTTGAACACACGAAAACCCTGGAGTTCAAATAAGTTAAAGAAAATGAATGCCTTTTGTAACCAATGAGGTTTCGTCCGAGACCACGATGCTTCGAAAGACACTGTCCGTTTTGTACACGAAGTGGATCCAGCATTTTACATAACCCTCTCAAATTTTTAGCACAATATATATGGGTGAAATGTTGATACCATGGCAACTTTCAACCTTTCTAGAGTTCATTTGTACTGCTTTTCAATTTCAGGGTCGTAATTGGCTCACACAAATCGTTAAATGCATGAAAAATACCAAATGAAGTCAGAAAGGGTTGAAAATTGATGATGTGGCTTTGAATGGTGCATTTTTTTACACACGAAAAGCCTGGAGTTCAAATAGGTTAAAGAAAATGAAATGCCTTTTGTAACCGATGAGTTTCCATCTGAAACCCCGATACTTCGAAAGAGACTGTCCGTTTTGTACACGAAGTGGATCCAGCTTTTGCCGTAACCCTCTCAACTTTTTAACACATGCTATGTGGGTGAAATGTTGATGCCATGCCAACTTTCAACCTTTTCAGAGTTCATTTGTAGTGCTTTTCAATTTAAGGGTCATAATTAGGTCAAAAAATCATTGAATGCATGAAAAATACCAAATGAAGTCAGAAAGGGTTGAAATATGATGATGTTGCTTTGAATGGTGCATTTTGAACACATGAAAAGCCTGGAGTTCAAATAAGTTAAAGAAAATGAAATGCCTTTTGTAACCGATGAGTTTCCATTTGAAACCCCGATACTTCGAAAGAGACTGTCTGTTTTGTACACGAAGTGGATCCAGCTTTTGCCGTAACCCTCTCAACCCTTTAGCACAGTATATGTGGGTGAAATGTTGATGCCATGCCAACTTTAAACCTTTTCAGAGTTCATTTGTAGTGCTTTTCAATTTCAGGGTCATAATTAGCTCACAAAAATCATTAAATGCATGAAAAATACCAAATGAAGTCAGAAAGGGTTGAAAATTGATGATGTTGCTTTGAATGGTGCATTTTGAACACATGCAAAGCCTGGAGTTCAAATAAGTTAAAGAAAATGAAATGCCTTTTGTAACCGATGAGTTTCCGTCTGAAACCCCGATACTTCGAAATAGACTGTCCGTTTTGTACACGAAGTGCATCCAACTTTTGTCGTAACCCTCTCAACTTTTTAGCACATGCTATGTGGGTGAAATGTTGATACCATTCCAAGTTTCTACCTTTTTAGACTTCATTTGCAGTGTTTTTCAATTTCAGGGTCATTTAGCTCAAAAAAAATCAGTAAATGAATGAAAAATATCAAATGAAGTCAGAATGGGTTGAAAATTGATGACGTGGCTTTGAATGGTGCATTTTGAACACACAAAAAGCCTGGAGTTCAAATAAGTTAAAGAAAATGAATGCCTTTTGTAACCAATGAGTTTCCGTCCGAGACCATGATGCTTCGAAAGACACTGTCTGTTTTGTACACGAAGTGCATCCAGCTTTTGCCGTAACCCTCTCAAATTTTTAGCACATGCTATGTGGGTCAAATGTTTATACCATGCCAGCTTTAAACCTTTTCAGACTTCATTTGAAGTGTTTTCAATTTGAAGGTCATTTAGCTAAAAAAAATCAGTAGATGAATGAAAAATATCAAATGAAGTCAGAAAAGGTTGAAAATTGATGATGTGGCTTTGAATGGTGCATTTTGAACACACCAAAACCCTGGAGTTCAAATAAGTTAAAGAAAATGAATGCCTTTTGTAACCAATGAGGTTTCGTCCGAGACCACGATGCTTCGAAAGACACTGTCCGTTTTGTACACGAAGTGGATCCAGCATTTTACATAACCCTCTCAAATTTTTAGCACAATATATATGGGTGAAATGTTGATACCATGGCAACTTTCAACCTTTCTAGAGTTCATTTGTACTGCTTTTCAATTTCAGGGTCGTAATTAGCTCACACAAATCGTTAAATGCATGAAAAATACCAAATGAAGTCAGAAAGGGTTGAAAATTGATGATGTGGCTTTGAATGGTGCATTTTTTACACACGAAAAGCCTGGAGTTCAAATAGGTTAAAGAAAATGAAATGCCTTTTGTAACCGATGAGTTTCCATCTGAAACCCCGATACTTCGAAAGAGACTGTCCGTTTTGTACACGAAGTGGATCCAGCTTTTGCCGTAACCCTCTCAACTTTTTAACACATGCTATGTGGGTGAAATGTTGATGCCATGCCAACTTTCAACCTTTTCAGAGTTCATTTGTAGTGCTTTTCAATTTAAGGGTCATAATTAGGTCAAAAAATCATTGAATGCATGAAAAATACTAAATGAAGTCAGAAAGGGTTGAAATATGATGATGTTGCTTTGAATGGTGCATTTTGAACACATGAAAAGCCTGGAGTTCAAATAAGTTAAAGAAAATGAAATGCCTTTTGTAACCGATGAGTTTCCATTTGAAACCCCGATACTTCGAAAGAGACTGTCTGTTTTGTACACGAAGTGGATCCAGCTTTTGCCGTAACCCTCTCAACCCTTTAGCACAGTATATGTGGGTGAAATGTTGATGCCATGCCAACTTTAAACCTTTTCAGAGTTCATTTGTAGTGCTTTTCAATTTCAGGGTCATAATTAGCTCACAAAAATCATTAAATGCATGAAAAATACCAAATGAAGTCAGAAAGGGTTGAAAATTGATGATGTTGCTTTGAATGGTGCATTTTGAACACATGAAAAGCCTGGAGTTCAAATAAGTTAAAGAAAATGAAATGCCTTTTGTAACCGATGAGTTTTCGTCTGAAACCCCGATACTTCGAAATAGACTGTCCGTTTTGTACATGAAGTGCATCCAACTTTTGTCGTAACCCTCTCAACTTTTTAGCACATGCTATGTGGGTGAAATGTTGATACCATGCCAAGTTTCTACCTTTTCAGACTTCATTTGCAGTGTTTTTCAATTTCAGGGTCATTTAGCTCAAAAAAAATCAGTAAATGAATGAAAAATATCAAATGAAGTCAGAATGGGTTGAAAATTGATGACGTGGCTTTGAATGGTGCATTTTGAACACACAAAAAGCTTGGAGTTCAAATAAGTTAAAGAAAATGAATGCCTTTTGTAACCAATGAGTTTCCGTCCGAGACCATGATGCTTCGAAAGACACTGTCTGTTTTGTGCACGAAGTGCATCCAGCTTTTGCCGTAACCCTCTCAAATTTTTAGCACATGCTATGTGGGTCAAATGTTTATACCATGCCAGCTTTAAACCTTTTCAGACTTCATTTGACGTGTTTTCAATTTGAAGGTCATTTAGCTAAAAAAAATTAGTAGATGAATGAAAAATATCAAATGAAGTCAGAAAAGGTTGAAAATTGATGATGTGGCTTTGAATGGTGCATTTTGAACACACGAAAACCCTGGAGTTCAAATAAGTTAAAGAAAATGAATGCCTTTTGTAACCAATGAGGTTTCGTCCGAGACCACGATGCTTCGAAACACACTGTCCGTTTTGTAAACGAAGTGGATCCAGCATTTTACATAACCCTCTCAAATTTTTAGCACAATATATATGGGTGAAATGTTGATACCGTGGCAACTTTCAACCTTTCTAGAGTTCATTTGTACTGCTTTTCAATTTCAGGGTCGTAATTAGCTCACACAAATCGTTAAATGCATGAAAAATACCAAATGAAGTCAGAAAGGGTTGAAAATTGATGATGTGGCTTTGAATGGTGCATTTTTTTACACACGAAAAGCCTGGAGTTCAAATAGGTTAAAGAAAATGAAATGCCTTTTGTAACCGATGAGTTTCCATCTGAAACCCCGATACTTCGAAAGAGACTGTCCATGTCGTACACGAAGTGGATCCAGCTTTTGCCGTAACCCTCTCAACTTTTTAACACATGCTATGTGGGTGAAATGTTGATGCCATGCCAACTTTCAACCTTTTCAGAGTTCATTTGTAGTGCTTTTCAATTTAAGGGTCATAATTAGGTCAAAAAATCATTGAATGCATGAAAAATACCAAATGAAGTCAGAAAGGGTTGAAATATGATGATGTTGCTTTGAATGGTGCATTTTGAACACATGAAAAGCCTGGAGTTCAAATAAGTTAAAGAAAATGAAATGCCTTTTGTAACCGATGAGTTTCCATTTGAAACCCCGATACTTCGAAAGAGACTGTCTGTTTTGTACACGAAGTGGATCCAGCTTTTGCCGTAACCCTCTCAACCCTTTAGCACAGTATATGTGGGTGAAATGTTGATGCCATGCCAACTTTAAACCTTTTCAGAGTTCATTTGTAGTGCTTTTAAATTTCAGGGTCATAATTAGCTCACAAAAATCATTAAATGCATGAAAAATACCAAATGAAGTCAGAAAGGGTTGAAAATTGATGATGTTGCTTTGAATGGTGCATTTTGAACACATGAAAAGCCTGGAGTTCAAATAAGTTAACGAAAATGAAATGCCTTTTGTAACCGATGAGTTTCCGTCTGAAACCCCGATACTTCGAAATAGACTGTCCGTTTTGTACACGAAGTGCATCCAACTTTTGTCGTAACCCTCTCAACTTTTTAGCACATGCTATGTGGGTGAAATGTTGATACCATGCCAAGTTTCTACCTTTTCAGACTTCATTTGCAGTGTTTTTCAATTTCAGGGTCATTTAGCTCAAAAAAAATCAGTAAATGAATGAAAAATATCAAATGAAGTCAGAATGGGTTGAAAATTGATGACGTGGCTTTGAATGGTGCATTTTGACCACACAAAAAGCCTGGAGTTCAAATAAGTTAAAGAAAATGAATGCCTTTTGTAACCAATGAGTTTCCGTCCGAGACCATGATGCTTTGAAAGACACTGTCTGTTTTGTACACGAAGTGCATCCAGCTTTTGCCGTAACCCTCTCAAATTTTTAGCACATGCTATGTGGGTCAAATGTTTATACCATGCCAGCTTTAAACCTTTTCAGACTTCATTTGAAGTGTTTTCAATTTGAAGGTCATTTAGCTAAAAAAAATCAGTAGATGAATGAAAAATATCAAATGAAGTCAGAAAAGGTTGAAAATTAATGATGTGGCTTTGAATGGTGCATTTTGAACACACGAAAACCCTGGAGTTCAAATAAGTTAAAGAAAATGAATGCCTTTTGTAACCAATGAGGTTTCGTCCGAGACCACGATGCTTCGAAAGACACTGTCCGTTTTGTAAACGAAGTGGATCCAGCATTTTACATAACCCTCTCAAATTTTTAGCACAATATATATGGGTGAAATGTTGATACCATGGCAACTTTCAACCTTTCTAGAGTTCATTTGTACTGCTTTTCAATTTCAGGGTCGTAATTAGCTCACACAAATCGTTAAATGCATGAAAAATACCAAATGAAGTTAGAAAGGGTTGAAAATTGATGATGTGGCTTTGAATGGTGCATTTTTTTACACACGAAAAGCCTGGAGTTCAAATAGGTTAAAGAAAATGAAATGCCTTTTGTAACCGATGAGTTTCCATCTGAAACCCCGATACTTCGAAAGAGACTGTCCGTTTTGTACACGAAGTGGATCCAGCTTTTGTCGTAACCCTCTCAACTTTTTAACACATGCTATGTGGGTGAAATGTTGATGCCATGCCAACTTTCAACCTTTTCAGAGTTCATTTGTAGTGCTTTTCAATTTAAGGGTCATAATTAGGTCAAAAAATCATTGAATGCATGAAAAATACCAAATGAAGTCAGAAAGGGTTGAAATATGATGATGTTGCTTTGAATGGTGCATTTTGAACACATGAAAAGCCTGGAGTTCAAATAAGTTAAAGAAAATGAAATGCCTTTTGTAACCGATGAGTTTCCATTTGAAACCCCGATACTTCGAAAGAGACTGTCTGTTTTGTACACGAAGTGGATCCAGCTTTTGCCGTAACCCTCTCAACCCTTTAGCACAGTATATGTGGGTGAAATGTTGATGCCATGCCAACTTTAAACCTTTTCAGAGTTCATTTGTAGTGCTTTTAAATTTCAGGGTCATAATTAGCTCACAAAAATCATTAAATGCATGAAAAATACCAAATGAAGTCAGAATGGGTTGAAAATTGATGATGTTGCTTTGAATGGTGCATTTTGAACACATGAAAAGCCTGGAGTTCAAATAAGTTAACGAAAATGAAATGCCTTTTGTAACCGATGAGTTTCCGTCTGAAACCCCGATACTTCGAAATAGACTGTCCGTTTTGTACACGAAGTGCATCCAACTTTTGTCGTATCCCTGTCAACTTTTTAGCACATGCTATGTGGGTGAAATGTTGATACCATGCCAAGTTTCTACCTTTTCAGACTTCATTTGCAGTGTTTTTCAATTTCAGGGTCATTTAGCTCAAAAAAAATCAGTAAATGAATGAAAAATATCAAATGAAGTCAGAATGGGTTGAAAATTGATGACGTGGCTTTGAATGGTGCATTTTGAACACACAAAAAGCCTGGAGTTCAAATAAGTTAAAGAAAATGAATGCCTTTTGTAACCAATGAGTTTCCGTCCGAGACCATGATGCTTCGAAAGACACTGTCTGTTTTGTACACGAAGTGCATCCAGCTTTTGCCGTAACCCTCTCAAATTTTTAGCACATGCTATGTGGGTCAAATGTTTATACCATGCCAGCTTTAAACCTTTTCAGACTTCATTTGAAGTGTTTTCAATTTGAAGGTCATTTAGCTAAAAAAAATCAGCAGATGAATGAAAAATATCAAATGAAGTCAGAAAAGGTTGAAAATTGATGATGTGGCTTTGAATGGTGCATTTTGAACACACGAAAACCCTGGAGTTCAAATAAGTTAAAGAAAATGAATGCCTTTTGTAACCAATGAGGTTTCGTCCGAGACCACGATGCTTCGAAAGACACTGTCCGTTTTGTACACGAAGTGGATCCAGCATTTTACATAACCCTCTCAAATTTTTAGCACAATATATATGGGTGAAATGTTGATACCATGGCAACTTTCAACCTTTCTAGAGTTCATTTGTACTGCTTTTCAATTTCAGGGTCGTAATTAGCTCACACAAATCGTTAAATGCATGAAAAATACCAAATGAAGTCAGAAAGGGTTGAAAATTGATGATGTGGCTTTGAATGGTGCATTTTTTTACACACGAAAAGCCTGGAGTTCAAATAGGTTAAAGAAAATGAAATGCCTTTTGTAACCGATGAGTTTCCATCTGAAACCCCGATACTTCGAAAGAGACTGTCCGTTTTGTACACGAAGTGGATCCAGCTTTTGCCGTAACCCTCTCAACTTTTTAACACATGCTATGTGGGTGAAATGTTGATGCCATGCCAACTTTCAACCTTTTCAGAGTTCATTTGTAGTGCTTTTCAATTTAAGGGTCATAATTAGGTCAAAAAATCATTGCATGCATGAAAAATACCAAATGAAGTCAGAAAGGGTTGAAATATGATGATGTTGCTTTGAATGGTGCATTTTGAACACATGAAAAGCCTGGAGTTCAAATAAGTTAAAGAAAATGAAATGCCTTTTGTAACCGATGAGTTTCCATTTGAAACCCCGATACTTCGAAAGAGACTGTCTGTTTTGTACACGAAGTGGATCCAGCTTTTGCCGTAACCCTCTCAACTTGTTAGCATAGTATATGTGGGTGAAATGTTGATGCCATGCCAACTTTAAACCTTTTCAGAGTTCATTTGTAGTGCTTTTCAATTTCAGGGTCATAATTAGCTCACAAAAATCATTAAATGCATGAAAAATACCAAATGAAGTCAGAAAGGGTTGAAAATTGATGATGTTGCTTTGAATGGTGCATTTTGAACACATGAAAAGCCTGGAGTTCAAATAAGTTAAAGAAAATTAAATGCCTTTTGTAACCGATGAGTTTCCGTCTGAAACCCCGATACTTCGAAATAGACTGTCCGTTTTGTACACGAAGTGCATCCAACTTTTGTCGTAACCCTCTCAACTTTTTAGCACATGCTATGTGGGTGAAATGTTGATACCATGCCAACTTTCAACCTTTTTAGAGTTCATTTGTAGTGTTTTCAATTTCAGGGTCAGAATTAGCTGAAAAAATCATTAAATGCATGAAAAATACCAAATGAAATCAGAAAGGTTTGAAAATTTATGATGTGGCTTTGAATGGTGCATTTTGAAGACACGAAAAGCCTGGAGTTTAAATAATTTCAAGAAAATTAAATGCATTTTGTAACCGATGAGTTTCCTTTCGAAACTCCGATACTTCGAAAGAGATTGTCCATTTTGTACACGAAGTGGATCCAGCTTTTGCCGTAACCCTCTCAACTTTTTAGCACATGCTATGTGGGTGAAATGTTGATACCATGCCAACTTTCAACCATTTCGGAGTTCATTTGCAGTGCTTTTCAATTTCAGGGTCATTTAGCTCAAAAAAAAAACTAAATGAATGAAAAATATCAAATGAAGTTAGAAGGGGTTGAAAATTGATGATGTGGCTTTGAATGATGCATTCTGAACTCACGAAAAGCCTGGAGTTCAAATAACTTCAAGAAAATGAAATGCCTTTCGTAACCGACGAGTTTCCGTCTGAAACCCCAATACTTCGAAAGACACCGTCCGTTTTGTACACAAGTGCATCCAGCTTTTGCCGTAACCCTCTCAACTTTTTAGAACATGTTATGTGGGTGAATTTTTGATACCATGCCAACTTGCAACCTTTTCAGAGTTCATTTGTAGTGCTTTTCAATTTCAGGGTCATAATTAGCTCAAAAAACATTAAATGGATGAAAAATACCAAATGAAGTCAGAAAGGGTTGAAAATTGATGATGTGGCTTTGAATGGTGCATTTTGAACACACGAAAAGCCTGGAGTTCAAATAAGTTAAAGAAAATGAAATGCCTTTTGTAACTGATGAGTTTCCGTCCGAAACCCCGATACTTCGAAACAGACTGTTCGTTTTGTACACGAAGTGCATCCAACTTTTACCGTAACCCTCTCAACTAATTAGCACATGCTATGTGGGTGAAATTTTTATACCATGCCAACTTTCAACCTTTTCAGAGTTCATTTGTAGCGCTTTTCAATTATAGGGTCATAATTAGCTCAAAAAAATCATTAAATGCATTAAAAATACCAAATGAATTCAGAAAGGGCTGAAAATTGATGATGTGGCTTTGAATGGTGCATTGTGAACACACCAAATTCCTGGAGTTCAAATAAGTTAAAGAAAATGAAATACTTTTTTTAACCGATGAGTTTCCATCTAAAACCCCGATACTTCGAAAGAGACTGTCAGTTTTGTAGACGAAGTGCATCCAGCTTTTGCCGTAACCCTCTCAACTTTTTAACACATGCTATGTGCGTGAAATGTTGATGCCATGCCAACTTTCAACCTTTTTCAGAGTTCATTTGTAGTGCTTTTCAATTTCAGGGTCATAATTAGCTCAAAAAATCATTAAATGCATGCAAAATACCAAATGAAGTCAGAAAGGGTTGAAAATTGATGATGAGGCTTTTAATGGTGCATTTTGAACACACGAAATTCCTGGAGTTCAAATAAGTTAAAGAAAATGAAATGCCATTTTTAACTGATGAGTTTCCATCTGAAACCCTGATACTTCGGAAGAGACTATCCGTTTTGTACACGAAGTGGATCCAGCTTTTGCCATAACCCTCTCAAATTTTTAGCACAAGATATATGCATCAAATGTTGATACCATGCCAACTTTCAACCTTTCCAGAGTTCATTTGTACTCCTTTTCAATTTCAGGGTCGTAATTAGCTCACACAAATCGTTAAATCCATGAAAAATACCAAATGAAGTCAGAAAGGGTTGAAAATTGATGATGTGGCTTTGAATGGTGCATTTTGAACACACGAAAAGCCTGGAGTTCAAATAGGTTAAATAAAATGAAATGCCTTTTGTAACCGATGAGTTTCCGTCCGAAACACCGATACTTCGAAAGAGATTGTCCGTTTTGTACACGAAGTGCATCCAGCTTTTGCCGTAACCCTCTCAAATTTTTAGCACATGCTATGTGGGTCAAATGTTGATACCATGCCAACTTTAAACCTTTTCAGACTTCATTTGAAGTGCTTTTCAATTTCAGGGTCATTTAGCTCAAAAAAATCAGTAAATGAATGAAAAATATCAAATGAAGTTGGAAAAGGTTGAAAATTGATGATGTGTCTTTGAATGGTGCATTTTGAACACACGAAAAGCCTGGAGTTCAAATAAGTTAAAGAAAATGAATGCATTTTGTAACCAATGAGTTTTCGTCCGAGACCACGATGCTTCGAAAGACACTCTCCGTTTTGTACGCGAAGTGCATTCTGCTTTTGTTGTAACCTTCTCAACTTTTAAGCACATGCTATCTGGGTGAAATGATGATACCATGCCAACTTTCAACATTTTCAGACTTCATTTGAAGTGTTTTTCAATTTCAGGGTCATAATTAGCTCAAAAAAATCAGTAAATGAATGAAAAATATCAAATGAAGTCAGAAAGGGTTGAAAATTGATGATGTGGCTTTGAATGGTGCATTTTGAACACACGAAAAGCCTAGAGTTCAAATAAGTTAAAGAAAATGAATGTCTTTTCTAACCAATGAGTTTCCGTCCGAGACCATGATGCTTCGAAAGACACTATCTGTTTTGTACACGAAGTGCATCTAGCTTTTGCCGTAACCCTCTCAAACTTTTAGCACATTCTATGTGGGTCAAATCTTGATACCATGCCAACTTTCAATCGTTTCAGAGTTCATTTGTAGTGCTTTTCAATTTCAGGGTCATAATTAGCTCAAAAAAATCATTAAATGTATGAAAAATACCAAACGAAGTCAGAAAGGGTTGAAAATTGATGATGTGGCTTTGAATGGTGCATTTTGAACAGACGAAAAGCCTGGAGTTCACATAAGTTATAGAAAATGAATGCCTTTTGTAACCAATGAGTTTTCGTCCGAGACCACGATGCTTCGAAAGACACTGTCCATTTTGTACGCGAAGTGCATCCTGCTTTTGCCGTAACCTTCTCAACTTTTAAGCACATGCTATGTGGGTGAAATGATGATATCATTCCAACTTTCAACCTTTTCAGACTTCATTTGAAGTGTTTTTCAATTTCAGGGTCATTTAGCTCAAAAAAATCAGTAAATGAATGAAAAATATCAAATGAAGTCAGAAAGGGTTGAAAATTGGTGATGTGGCTTCAAATGGTGCATTTTGAACACACCAAAAGCCTGGAATTCAAATAAGTTAAATAAAATGACTGCCTTTTGTAACCAATGAGTTTCCGTCCGAGACCACGATGCTTCGAAAGACACTGTCTGTTTTGTACACGAAGTGCATCCAGCTTTTGCCGTAACCCTCTCAAATTTATAGCACATGCTATGTGGGTGAAATGTTGATACCATGCGAACTTTCAACCTTTTCAGAGTTCATTTGTTGTGCTTTTCAATTTCAGGGTCATAATTAGCTCAAAAAATCATTAAATGCATGAAAAATACCAAATGAAGTCAGAAAGGGTTGAAAATTGATGATGTGGATTTTAAACACACAAAAAGCCTGGAGTTTAAATAAGTTAAAGAAAATGAAATGCCTTTTGTACCCGATGAGTTTCTGTCCGAAACCCCGATACTTCATAAGAGTCTATCCGTTTTGTACACGAAGTGCATCCGGCTTTTGCCGTAACCCTCTCAACTTTTTAGCACATGCTATGTGGTTGAAATATTGAAACCATTCCAACTTTCAACCTTTTTAGAAATCATTTGTAGTGTTTTTAACCGATGAGTTTCCATCTAAAACCCCAATACTTCGAAAGAGACTGTCCGTTTTGTACACGAAGAGGATCCAACTTTTGCCGTAACCCTCTCAACTTTTTAGCACAAGATATATGGGTGAAATTTTGATACCATGCCAACTTTCAACCTTTCCAGAGTTCATTTGTACTGCTTTTTAATTTCAGGGTCATAATTAGCTCAAACAAATCGTTAAATGCATGAAAAATACTAAATGAAGTCAGAAAGGGTTGAAAATTCATGATGTGGCTTTGAATGGTGCATTTTGAACACACGAAAGGCCTGGAGTTCAAATAGGTTAAAGAAAATGAAATGCCTTTTGTAACCGATGAGTTTCCATCTGAAACCCCAATACTTCAAAAGAGACTTTCCGTTTTGTACACGAAGCGGATCCAGCTTTTGCCGTAACCCTCTCAACTTTTTAACACATTCTATGTGGGTGAAATGTTGATACCATGCCAACTTTCAACCTTTTCAGAGTTCACTTGTAGTGCTTTTCAATTTCAGGGTCATAATTAGCTCAAAAAATCATTATATGCATGAAAAATACCAAATGAAGTCAAAAAGGGTTGAAAATTGATGATGTGGCTTTCAATGGTGCATTTTGAACACACGAAAAGCCTGGAGTTCAAATAAGTTCAAGAAAATGAAATGCATTTTTTTAACCGATGAGTTTCTGTTCGAAACCCAGATACTTCGAAAGAGACTGTCCGTTTTGTACACGAAGTGCATCCAGTTTTTTCCGTAACCCTCGCAACTTTTTAGCACATGCTATGTGGGTGAAATGTTGATACCATGCCAACTTTCAACCATTTTAGTGTTCATTTGTAGTGCTTTTCAATTTCAGGGTCATTTAGCTCAAAAAATCATTAAATGCATCAAAAATACCAACTAAAGTCAGAAAGGGTTGAAAATTGATGATGTGGCTTTGAATGGTGCATTCTGAACGCACGAAAAGCCTAGAGTTCAAATAAGTTAAAGAAAATAAAATGCCTTTTGTAACCGATTACTTTCCGTCCGAAACCCCGATACTTTGAACGAGAGTTTCCGTTTTGTACACGAAGTGCATCCAGCTTTTGCCGTTACCCACTAAATTTTTTTGTACATGCTATGTCGGTGAAATGTTGATACCATGCCAACTTTCAAACTTTTTAGAGCTCATTTGTAGTGCTTTTCAATTTTTGGGTCATAATTAGCTCAAAAATATCATTAAATGCATGAAAAAAACCAAATGAAGTCAGAAAGGGTTTAAAATTGATGATGTGGCTTTGAATGGTGCATTTTGAACACACAAAAATCCTGGAGTTCAAATATGTTAAAGAAAATGAAATGCCTTTTGTAACCGATGAGTTTCCGCCCGAAACCCCGATACCTCGAAAGAGACTATCCGTTTTGTACACGAAGTGGCTCCAGATTTTGCCATAACCCTATCAACTTTTTAGCACAAGATATATGGGTGAAATGTTGATACCATGCCAACTTTCAACCTCTCCAGAATTCATTTGTAGTGTTTTCAATTTCAGGGTCAGAATTAGCTCAAAAAATCATTAAATGCAAGAAAAATACCAAATGAAGTCGGAAAGGGTTGAAAATTGATGATGTGGCTTTGAATGGTGCATTCTGAACACACGAAAATCCTGGATTCAAATAAGTTAAATAAAATGAAATGCCTTTTGTAACTGATGAGTTTCCGTGCGAAACCCCGATACTTCCAAAGAGACTGTCCGTTTTGTACACGAAGTGCATCCAGCTTTTCCCGTAACCCTCTAAATTTTTTTCTACATGTTATGTCGGTGAAATGTTGATACCATGCCAACTTTCAAACTTTTTAGAGTTCATTTGTAGTGCTTTTCAATTTTAGGGTCATAATTAGCTCAAAACTATCATTACATGCATGAAAAAAACTAAATGAAGTCAGAAAGGGTTTAAAATTCATGATGTGGCTTTGAATGGTGCATTTTGAACACACAAAAATCCTGGAGTTCAAATATGTTAAATAAAATGAAATGCCTTTTGTAACCGATGAGTTTCCGCCCGAAACCCCGATACTTCGAAAGAGACTTTCCGTTTTGTACACGAAGTGGATCCAGCTTTTGCCGTAACCCTCTCAACTTTTTAACACATGCTATGTGGGTGAAATATTGATACCGTGCCAACTTTCAACCTTTTCAGAGTTCATTTGTAGTGCTTTTCAATTTCAGGGTCATAATTAGCTCAAAAAATCATTATATGCATGAAAAATACCAAATGAAGTCAAAAAGGGTTGAAAATTGATGATGTGGCTTTGAATGGTGCATTTTGAACACACGAAAAGCCTGGAGTTCAAATAAGTTCAACAAAATGAAATGCATTTTTTAACCGATGAGTTTCCGTTCGAAACCCACACACTTCGGAAGAGACTGTCCGTTTTGTACACGAAGTGCATCCAACTTTTTCCGTAACCCTCGCAACCTTTTAGCACATGCTATGTGGGTGAAATGTTGATACCATGCCAACTTTCAACCATTTCAGAGTTCATTTGTAGTGCTTTTCAATTTCAGGGTCATTTAGCTAAAAAAATCATTAAATGCATGAAAAATACAAAATAAAGTCAGAAAGGGTTGAAAATTGATGATGTGGCTTTGAATGGTGTATTCTGAACACACGAAAAGCCTGGAGTTCAAATAAGTTAAAGAAAATTAAATGCCTTTTGTAACCGATGACTTTCCGTCCGAAACCCCAATACTTTTAAAGAGACTTTCCGTTTTGTACACGAAGTGCATCCAACTTTTGCCGTAACCCTCTCAACTTTTTAGCACATGCTATGTGGGTGAAATGTTGATACCATGCCAACTTTCAACCTTTTCATAGTTCATTTGTAGTGTTTTCAATTTTAGGGTCATAATTAGCTCAAAAAATCATTAAATGCAAGAAAAATACCAAATGAAGTCGGAAAGGGTTGAAAATTGATGATGTGGCTTTGAATGGTGCATTTTGAACACACGAAAATCCTAGAGTTCAAATAAGTTAAAGAAAATGAAATGCCTTTTGTAACTGATGAGTTTCCATGTGAAACCCCGATACTTCGAAACAGACTGTCCGTTTTGTACACGAAGTGCAACCAACTTTTGCCGATACCCCCTCAACTTTTTAGCACATGCTATGTGGGTGAAATGTTGATAGCATGCCAACTTTCAACCTTTTCAGAGTTCATTTGTAGTGCTTTTCAATTTTAGGGTCATAATTAGCTCAACGAAAGAATTAAATGCATGAAAAATACCAAATGAAGTCACAAAGGGTTGAAATTTGATGATGAGGCTTTGAATGGTGCATTTTGAACACACGAAAAGCCTGGAGTTCAAATAAGTTAAAAAAATGAAATGCCTTTTGTAACCGATGAGTTTCCGTCCGAAATCCCATACTTCGAAAGACATTGTCCGTTTTGTACACGAAGTTCATCAAGCTTTTGCCGTAACCCTCCATCTTTTTAGAACATGTTATGTGGGTGAATTTTTGATACCATGCCAACTTTCGACCTTTTCAGAGTTCATTTGTAGTGCTTTTCAATTTCAGGGTCATAATTAGCTCAAAAAATCATTAAATGCATGAAAAATACCAAATGAAGTCAGAAAGGGTTGAACATTGATGATCTGGCTTTGAATGGAGCATTTTGAACACATGAAAAGCCTGTAGTTCAAATAAGTTAAAGAAAATGAAATGCCTTTTGTACCCGATGAGTTTCTGTCCGAAACCCCGATACTTCAAAAGAGACTGTCCGTTTTGTACACGAAGTTCATCCAGCTTTTGCCGTAACCCTCTAAAGTTTTTTGTACATGCTATGTGGGTGAAATGTTGATACCATGCCAACTTTCAAACTTTTTAGAGTTCATTTGTAGTGCTTTGCAATTTCAGGGTCATAATTAGCTCAAAAATATCATTAAATGCACGCAAAAAACCAGATGAAGTCAGAAAGGGTTTAAAATTGATTATGTGGCTTTGAATGGTGCATTTTCAACATACAAAAATCCTGGAGTTCAAATATGTTAAAGAAAATGAAATGTCTTTTGTAACCGATGAGTTTTTGCCCGAAACCCCGATACTTCGAAAGAGACTGTCCGTTTTGTACATGAAGTGCATCCATCTTTTGCCGTAACCCTCTCAATTTTTTTGCACATGCTATGTGGATGAAATGTTTATACCATGCCAACTTTACACATTTTCAGATTTCATTTGTAGTGCTTTTCAATTTCAGGGTCATAATTAGCTCAAAAAATCATTAAAAGAATGAAAATAGCAAATGAAGTCAGAAAGGTTTGAAAATTGATGATGTGGCTTTGAATGGTGCATTTTGAACACGTGAAAAGCCTGGAGTTCAAATAAGTTAAACAAAATGAATGCCTTTTGTAACCAATGAGTTTCCGCCCGAGAATACGATGCTTCGAAAGAGACTGTCCGTTTTGTACACGAAGTGCATCCAGCTTTTGCCGTAACCCTCTCAAATTTTTAACACATGCTATGTGGGTGAAATTTTGATACCATGCCAACTTTCAACCGTTTCAGAGTTCATTTGAAGTGCTTTTCAATTCCAGGGTCATTTAGCTCAAAAAATCATTAAATGCATGAAAAAAACCAAATGAAGTCAGAAAGGGTTTAAAATTGATGATGTGGCTTTGAATGGTGCACTTTGAACACACAAAAATCCTGGAGTTCAGATATGTTAAAGAAAATGAAATGCCTTTTGTAACCGATGAGTTTCCTCACGAAACCCCGATACTTCAAAAGAGACTGTCCGTTTTGTACATGACGTGCATCCAGCTTTTGTCGTAACCCTCTCAAATGTTTTGCACATGCTATGTGGATGAAATGTTTATACCATGCCAACTTTCAACCTTTTCACAGTTCATTTGTAGTGTTTTAAATTTGAGGGTCATAATTAGCTCAAAAAATCATTAAATGCAAGAAAAATACCAAATGAAGTCGGAATGGTTTGAAAATTGATGATGTGGCTTTGAATGGTGCATTTTGAACACACGAAAATCTTGGAGGTCAAATAAGTTAAAGAAAATGAAATGCCTTTTGTAACTGATGAGTTTCCGTGCGAAACCCCGATACTTCGAAACAGACTGTCCGTTTTGTACAGGAAGTGCATCCAACTTTTGCCTATACCCTCTCAACTTTTTAGCACATGCTATGTGGGTGAAATGTTGATACCATGCCAACTTTCAACCTTTTCAGAGTTCATTTGTAGTGCTTTTCAATTTTAGGGTCATAATTAGCTCAAAGAAATCATTAAATGCATGAAAAATACCAAATGAAGTCAGAAAGGGATGAAAATTGATGATGTGGCTTTGAATGGTGCATTTTGAACACACGAAAAACCTAGAGTTCAAATAAGTTAAATAAAATGAAATGCCTTTTGTAACCGATGAGTTTCCGTCCGAATCCCCGATACTTCGAAAGACATTGTCCGTTTTGTACACGAAATTCATCCTGCTTTTGTCGTAACCCTCTAAATTTTTTTGTACATGCTATGTGGGTGACATGTTGATACCATGCCACCTTTCAAACTTTTTACAGGTCATTTGTAGTGCTTTTCAATTTTAGGGTCATAATTAGCTCAAAAATATCATTAAATGCATGAAAAAAACCAAATAAAGTTAGAAAGGGTTTAAAATTGATGATGTGGCTTTGAATGGTGCATTTTCAAGACACGAAAATCCTGGAGTTCAAATATGTTAAAGAAAATGAAATGCCTTTTGTAACCGAGGAGTTTCCGCCCGAAACCCCGATACTTCGAAAGGGACTGTCCGTTTTGTACATGAAGTGCATCCAGCTTTTGCCGTAACCCTCTCAAATTTTTAGCACATTCTATGTGGGTGAAATGTGGATACCATGCCAACTTTCAACCATTTCAGAGTTAATTTGTAGTGCTTTTCAATTTCAGGGTCATAATTAGCTCAAAGAAATCATTAAATGCATGAAAAATAGCAAATGAAGTCAGAAAGGGTTGAAAATTGATGATGTGGCTTTGAATCGTGCATTTTGAACACACGAAAAGCCTGGAGTTCAAACAATTTAAAGAAAATGAAATGCCTTTTGTAACTGATGAGTTTTCGCCCGAAACCCCAATACTTCGAAAGAGACTGTCTGTTTTGTACACGAAGTGCATCCAGCTTTTGCCGTAACCCTCTCAAATTTTTAGCACATGCCATGTGGGTGAAATTTTGATACCATGCCAGCTTTCAACCTTTTCAGAGTTCATTTGTAGTGCTTTTCAATTTTAGGGTCATAATTAGCTCAAAGAAATCATTAAATGCATGAAAAATACCAAATGAAGTCAGAAAGGGATGAAAATTGATGATGTGGCTTTGAATGGTGCATTTTGAACAAACGAAAAGCCTGGAGTTCAAATAAGTTAAATAAAATGAAATGCCTTTTGTAACCGATGAGTTTCCGTCCGAAACCCCGATACTTCGAAAGACATTGTCCGTTTTGTACACGAAATTCATCCTGCTTTTGTCGCAACCCTCTAAATTTTTTTGTACATGCTATGTGGGTGACATGTTGATACCATGCCAACTTTCAAACTTTTTACAGGTCATTTGTAGTGCTTTTCAATTTTAGGGTCATAATTAGCTCAAAAATATCATTAAATGCATGAAAAAAACCAAATAAAGTTAGAAAGGGTTTAAAATTGATGATGTGGCTTTGAATGGTGCATTTTCAAGACACGAAAATCCTGGAGTTCAAATATGTTAAAGAAAATGAAATGCCTTTTGTAACCGATGAGTTTCCGCCCGAAACCCCGATACTTCGAAACAGACTGTCCGTTTTGTACAGGAAGTGCATCCAACTTTTGCCGATACCCTCTCAACTTTTTAGCCCATGCTATGTGGGTGAAATGTTGATACCATGCCAACTTTCAACCTTTTCAGAGTTCATTTGTAGTGCTTTTCAATTTTAGGGTCAGAATTAGCTCAAAGAAATCATTAAATGCATGAAAAATACCAAATGAAGTCAGAAAGGGATGAAAATTGATGATGTGGCTTTGAATGGTGCATTTTGAACACACGAAAAACCTAGAGTTCAAATAAGTTAAATAAAATGAAATGCCTTTTGTAACCGATGTGTTTCCGTCCGAAACCCCGATACTTCGAAAGACATTGTCCGTTTTGTACACGAAATTCATCCTGCTTTTGTCGTAACCCTCTAAATTTTTTTGTACATGCTATGTGGGTGACATGTTGATACCATGCCAACTTTCAAACTTTTTACAGGTCATTTGTAGTGCTTTTCAATTTCAGGGTCATAATTAGCTCAAAAATATCATTAAATGCATGAAAAAAACCAAATAAAGTTAGAAAGGGTTTAAAATTGATGATGTGGCTTTGAATGGTGCATTTTCAAGACACGAAAATCCTGGAGTTCAAATATGTTAAAGAAAATGAAATGCCTTTTGTAACCGAGGAGTTTCCGCCCGAAACCCCGATACTTCGAAAGGGACTGTCCGTTTTGTACATGAAGTGCATCCAGCTTTTGCCGTAACCCTCTCAAATTTTTTGCACACGCTATGTGGATGAAATGTTGATACCATATCAACTTTACACATTTTCCGAGTTCATTTGTAGTGCTTTTCAATTTCAGGGTCATAATTAGCTCACAAAAATCATTAAAAGAATGAAATTACCAAATGAAGTCAGAAAGGTTTGAAAATTGATGATGTGGCTTTGAATGGTTCATTTTGAACACATGAAAAGCCTGGAGTTCAAATAAGTTAAACAAAATGAATGCCTTTTCTAACCAATGAGTTTCCGCCCGAGACTACGATGCTTCGAAAGAGACTGTCCGTTTTGTACATGAAGTGCATCCAGCTTTTGCCGTAACCCTCTCAAATTTTTAGCACATTCTATGTGGGTGAAATGTTGATACCATGCCAACTTTCAACCATTTCAGAGTTAATTTGTAGTGCTTTTCAATTTCAGGGTCATAATTAGCTCAAAAAATCATTAAATGCATGAAAAATACCAAATGAAGTCAGAAAGGGTTGAAAATTGATGATGTGGCTTTGAATGGTGCATTTTGAACACACGAAAAGCCTGGAGTTCAAATAATTTAAAGAAAATGAAATGCCTTTTGTAACTGATGAGTTTTCGCCCGAAACCCCAATACTTCGAAAGAGACTGTCTGTTTTGTACACGAAGTGCATCCAGCTTTTGCCGTAACCCTCTCAAATTTTTAGCACATGCCATGTGGGTGAAATGTTGATACCATGCCAGCTTTCAACCTTTTCAGAGTTCATTTGTAGTGCTTTTCAATTTTAGGGTCATAATTAGCTCAAAGAAATCATTAAATGCATGAAAAATACCAAGTGAAGTCAGAAAGGGATGAAAATTGATGATGTGGATTTGAATGGTGCATTTTGAACACACGAAAAGCCTGGAGTTCAAATAAGTTAAATAAAATGAAATGCCTTTTGTAACCGATGAGTTTCCGTCCGAAACCCCGATACTTCGAAAGACATTGTCCGTTTTGTACACGAAATTCATCCTGCTTTTGTCGCAACCCTCTAAATTTTTTTGTACATGCTATGTGGGTGACATGTTGATACCATGCCAACTTTCAAACTTTTTACAGGTCATTTGTAGTGCTTTTCAATTTCAGGGTCATAATTAGCTCAAAAATATCATTAAATGCATGAAAAAAACCAAATAAAGTTAGAAAGGGTTTAAAATTGATGATGTGGCTTTGAATGGTGCATTTTCAAGACACGAAAATCCTGGAGTTCAAATATGTTAAAGAAAATGAAATGCCTTTTGTAACCGATGAGTTTCCGCCCGAAACCCCGATACTTCGAAAGGGACTGTCCGTTTTGTACATGGAGTGCATCCAGCTTTCGCCGTAACCCTCTTAAATTTTTTGCACACGCTATGTGGATGAAATGTTGATACCATACCAACTTTACACATTTTCCGAGTTCATTTGTAGTGCTTTTCAATTTCAGGGTCATAATTAGCTCACAAAAATCATTAAAAGAATGAAATTACCAAATGAAGTCAGAAAGGTTTGAAAATTGATGATGTGGCTTTGAATGGTTCATTTTGAACACATGAAAAGCCTGGAGTTCAAATAAGTTAAACAAAATGAATGCCTTTTCTAACCAATGAGTTTCCGCCCAAGACTACGATGCTTCGAAAGAGACTGTCCGTTTTGTACATGAAGTGCATCCAGCTTTTGCCGTAACCCTCTCAAATTTTTAGCACATTCTATGTGGGTGAAATGTTGATACCATGCCAACTTTCAACCATTTCAGAGTTAATTTGTAGTGCTTTTCAATTTCAGGGTCATAATTAGCTCAAAAAATCATTAAATGCATGAAAAATACCAAATGAAGTCAGAAAGGGTTGAAAATTGATGGTGTGGCTTTGAATGGTGCATTTTGAACACACGAAAAGCCTGGAGTTCAAATAATTTAAAGAAAATGAAATGCCTTTTGTAACTGATGAGTTTTCGCCCGAAACCCCAATACTTCGAAAGAGACTGTCTGTTTTGTACACGAAGTGCATCCAGCTTTTGCCGTAACCCTCTCAAATTTTTAGCACATGCCATGTGGGTGAAATGTTGATACCATGCCAGCTTTCAACCTTTTCAGAGTTCATTTGTAGTGCTTTTCAATTTTAGGGTCATAATTAGCTCAAAGAAATCATTAAATGCATGAAAAATACCAAATGAAGTCAGAAAGGGATGAAAATTGATGATGTGGCTTTGAATGGTGCATTTTGAACACACGAAAAACCTAGAGTTCAAATAAGTTAAATAAAATGAAATGCCTTTTGTAACCGATGTGTTTCCGTCCGAAACCCCAATACTTCGAAAGACATTGTCCGTTTTGTACACGAAATTCATCCTGCTTTTGTCGCAACCCTCTAAATTTTTTTGTACATGCTATGTGGGTGACATGTTGATACCATGCCAACTTTCAAACTTTTTACAGGTCATTTGTAGTGCTTTTCAATTTCAGGGTCATAATTAGCTCAAAAATATCATTAAATGCATGAAAAAAACCAAATAAAGTTAGAAAGGGTTTAAAATTGATGATGTGGCTTTGAATGGTGCATTTTCAAGACACGAAAATCCTGGAGTTCAAATATGTTAAAGAAAATGAAATGCCTTTTGTAACCGATGAGTTTCCGCCCGAAACCCTGATACTTCGAAACAGACTGTCCGTTTTGTACAGGAAGTGCATCCAACTTTTGCCGATACCCTCTCAACTTTTTAGCCCATGCTATGTGGGTGAAATGTTGATACCATGCCAACTTTCAACCTTTTCAGAGTTCATTTGTAGTGCTTTTCAATTTTAGGGTCAGAATTAGCTCAAAGAAATCATTAAAAGCATGAAAAATACCAAATGAAGTCAGAAAGGGATGAAAATTGATGATGTGGCTTTGAATGGTGCATTTTGAACACACGAAAAACCTAGAGTTCAAATAAGTTAAATAAAATGAAATGCCTTTTGTAACCGATGTGTTTCCGTCCGAAACCCCGATACTTCGAAAGACATTGTCCGTTTTGTACACGAAATTCATCCTGCTTTTGTCGTAACCCTCTAAATTTTTTTGTACATGCTATGTGGGTGACATGTTGATACCATGCCAACTTTCAAACTTTTTACAGGTCATTTGTAGTGCTTTTCAATTTCAGGGTCATAATTAGCTCAAAAATATCATTAAATGCATGAAAAAAACCAAATAAAGTTAGAAAGGGTTTAAAATTGATGATGTGGCTTTGAATGGTGCATTTTCAAGACACGAAAATCCTGGAGTTCAAATATGTTAAAGAAAATGAAATGCCTTTTGTAACCGATGAGTTTCCGCCCGAAACCCCGATACTTCGAAAGGGACTGTCCGTTTTGTACATGAAGTGCATCCAGCTTTTGCCGTAACCCTCTCAAATTTTTTGCACACGCTATGTGGATGAAATGTTGATACCATATCAACTTTACACATTTTCCGAGTTCATTTGTAGTGCTTTTCAATTTCAGGGTCATAATTAGCTCACAAAAATCATTAAAAGAATGAAATTACCAAATGAAGTCAGAAAGGTTTGAAAATTGATGATGTGGCTTTGAATGGTTCATTTTGAACACATGAAAAGCCTGGAGTTCAAATAAGTTAAACAAAATGAATGCCTTTTCTAACCAATGAGTTTCCGCCCGAGACTACGATGCTTCGAAAGAGACTGTCCGTTTTGTACATGAAGTGCATCCAGCTTTTGCCGTAACCCTCTCAAATTTTTAGCACATTCTATGTGGGTGAAATGTTGATACCATGCCAACTTTCAACCATTTCAGAGTTAATTTGTAGTGCTTTTCAATTTCAGGGTCATAATTAGCTCAAAAAATCATTAAATGCATGAAAAATACCAAATGAAGTCAGAAAGGGTTGAAAATTGATGATGTGGCTTTGAATGGTGCATTTTGAACACACGAAAAGCCTGGAGTTCAAATAATTTAAAGAAAATGAAATGCCTTTTGTAACTGATGAGTTTTCGCCCGAAACCCCAATACTTCGAAAGAGACTGTCTGTTTTGTACACGAAGTGCATCCAGCTTTTGCCGTAACCCTCTCAAATTTTTAGCACATGCCATGTGGGTGAAATGTTGATACCATGCCAGCTTTCAACCTTTTCAGAGTTCATTTGTAGTGCTTTTCAATTTTAGGGTCATAATTAGCTCAAAGAAATCATTAAATGCATGAAAAATACCAAATGAAGTCAGAAAGGGATGAAAATTGATGATGTGGATTTGAATGGTGCATTTTGAACACACGAAAAGCCTGGAGTTCAAATAAGTTAAATAAAATGAAATGCCTTTTGTAACCGATGAGTTTCCGTCCGAAACCCCGATACTTCGAAAGACATTGTCCGTTTTGTACACGAAATTCATCCTGCTTTTGTCGCAACCCTCTAAATTTTTTTGTACATGCTATGTGGGTGACATGTTGATACCATGCCAACTTTCAAACTTTTTACAGGTCATTTGTAGTGCTTTTCAATTTCAGGGTCATAATTAGCTCAAAAATATCATTAAATGCATGAAAAAAACCAAATAAAGTTAGAAAGGGTTTAAAATTGATGATGTGGCTTTGAATGGTGCATTTTCAAGACACGAAAATCCTGGAGTTCAAATATGTTAAAGAAAATGAAATGCCTTTTGTAACCGATGAGTTTCCACCCGAAACCCCGATACTTCGAAAGGGACTGTCCGTTTTGTACATGGAGTGCATCCAGCTTTCGCCGTAACCCTCTTAAATTTTTTGCACACGCTATGTGGATGAAATGTTGATACCATACCAACTTTACACATTTTCCGAGTTCATTTGTAGTGCTTTTCAATTTCAGGGTCATAATTAGCTCACAAAAATCATTAAAAGAATGAAATTACCAAATGAAGTCAGAAAGGTTTGAAAATTGATGATGTGGCTTTGAATGGTGCATTTTCAACACATGAAAAGCCTGGAGTTCAAATAAGTTAAACAAAATGAATGCCTTTTCTAACCAATGAGTTTCCGCCCAAGACTACGATGCTTCGAAAGAGACTGTCCGTTTTGTACATGAAGTGCATCCAGCTTTTGCCGTAACCCTCTCAAATTTTTAGCACATTCTATGTGGGTGAAATGTTGATACCATGCCAACTTTCAACCATTTCAGAGTTAATTTGTAGTGCTTTTCAATTTCAGGGTCATAATTAGCTCAAAAAATCATTAAATGCATGAAAAATACCAAATGAAGTCAGAAAGGGTTGAAAATTGATGGTGTGGCTTTGAATGGTGCATTTTGAACACACGAAAAGCCTGGAGTTCAAATAATTTAAAGAAAATGAAATGCCTTTTGTAACTGATGAGTTTTCGCCCGAAACCCCAATACTTCGAAAGAGACTGTCTGTTTTGTACACGAAGTGCATCCAGCTTTTGCCGTAACCCTCTCAAATTTTTAGCACATGCCATGTGGGTGAAATGTTGATACCATGCCAGCTTTCAACCTTTTCAGAGTTCATTTGTAGTGCTTTTCAATTTTAGGGTCATAATTAGCTCAAAGAAATCATTAAATGCATGAAAAATACCAAATGAAGTCAGAAAGGGATGAAAATTGATGATGTGGATTTGAATGGTGCATTTTGAACACACGAAAAGCCTGGAGTTCAAATAAGTTAAATAAAATGAAATGCCTTTTGTAACCGATGAGTTTCCGTCCGAAACCCCGATACTTCGAAAGACATTGTCCGTTTTGCACACGAAATTCATCCTGCTTTTGTCGCAACCCTCTAAATTTTTTTGTACATGCTATGTGGGTGACATGTTGATACCATGCCAACTTTCAAACTTTTTACAGGTCATTTGTAGTGCTTTTCAATTTCAGGGTCATAATTAGCTCAAAAATATCATTAAATGCATGAAAAAAACCAAATAAAGTTAGAAAGGGTTTAAAATTGATGATGTGGCTTTGAATGGTGCATTTTCAAGACACGAAAATCCTGGAGTTCAAATATGATAAAGAAAATGAAATGCCTTTTGTAACCGATGAGTTTCCGCCCGAAACCCCGATACTTCGAAAGGGACTGTCCGTTTTGTACATGAAGTGCATCCAGCTTTCGCCGTAACCCTCTAAAATTTTTTGCACACGCTATGTGGATGAAATGTTGATACCATACCAACTTTACACATTTTCCGAGTTCATTTGTAGTGCTTTTCAATTTCAGGGTCGTAATTAGCTCACAAAAATCATTAAAAGAATGAAATTACCAAATGAAGTCAGAAAGGTTTGAAAATTGATGATGTGGCTTTGAATGGTGCATTTTGAACACATGAAAAGCCTGGAGTTCAAATAAGTTAAACAAAATGAATGCCTTTTCTAACCAATGAGTTTCCGCCCGAGACTACGATGCTTCGAAAGAGACTGTCCGTTTTGTACATGAAGTGCATCCAGCTTTTGCCGTAACCCTCTCAAATTTTTAGCACATTCTATGTGGGTGAAATGTTGATACCATGCCAACTTTCAACCATTTCAGAGTTAATTTGTAGTGCTTTTCAATTTCAGGGTCATAATTAGCTCAAAGAAATCATTAAATGCATGAAAAATACCAAATGAAGTCAGAAAGGGATGAAAATTGATGATGTGGCTTTGAATGGTGCATTTTGAACACACGAAAAGCCTGGAGTTCAAATAAGTTAAATAAAATGAAATGCCTTTTGTAACCGATGAGTTTCCGTCCGAAACCTCGATACTTCGAAAGACATTGTCCGTTTTGTACACGAAATTCATCCTGCTTTTGTCGCAACCCTCTAAATTTTTTTGTACATGCTATGTGGGTGACATGTTGATACCATGCCAACTTTCAAACTTTTTACAAGTCATTTGTAGTGCTTTTCAATTTCAGGGTCATAATTAGCTCCAAAATATCATTAAATGCATGAAAAAAACCAAATAAAGTTAGAAAGGGTTTAAAATTGATGATGTGGCTTTGAATGGTGCATTTTCAAGACATGAAAATCCTGGAGTTCAAATATGTTAAAGAAAATGAAATGCCTTTTGTAACCGATGAGTTTCCGTCCGAAACCTCGATACTTCGAAAGACATTGTCCGTTTTGTACACGAAATTCATCCTCCTTTTGTCGCAACCCTCTAAATTTTTTTGTACATGCTATGTGGGTGACATGTTGATACCATGCCAACTTTCAAACTTTTTACAAGTCATTTGTAGTGCTTTTCAATTTCAGGGTCATAATTAGCTCCAAAATATCATTAAATGCATGAAAAAAACCAAATAAAGTTAGAAAGGGTTTAAAATTGATGATGTGGCTTTGAATGGTGCATTTTCAAGACATGAAAATCCTGGAGTTCAAATATGTTAAAGAAAATGAAATGCCTTTTGTAACCGATGAGTTTCCGCCCGAAACCCCGATACTTCGAAAGGGACTGTCCGTTTTGTACATGAACTGCATCCAGCTTTCGCCGTAACCCTGTAAAATTTTTTGCACACGCTATGTGGATGAAATGTTGATACCATACCAACTTTACACATTTTCCGAGTTCATTTGTAGTGCTTTTCAATTTCAGGGTCATAATTAGCTCACAAAAATCATTAAAAGAATGAAATTACCAAATGAAGTCAGAAAGGTTTGAAAATTGATGATGTGGCTTTGAATGGTGCATTTTCAACACATGAAAAGCCTGGAGTTCAAATAAGTTAAACAAAATGAATGCCTTTTCTAACCAATGAGTTTCCGCCCGAGACTACGATGCTTCGAAAGAGACTGTCCGTTTTGTACATGAAGTGCATCCAGCTTTTGCCGTAACCCTCTCAAATTTTTAGCACATTCTATGTGGGTGAAATGTTGATACCATGCCAACTTTCAACCATTTCAGAGTTAATTTGTAGTGCTTTTCAATTTCAGGGTCATAATTAGCTCAAAAAAATCATTAAATGCATGAAAAATACCAAATGAAGTCAAAAAGGGTTGAAAATTGATGATGTGGCTTTGAATGGTGCATTCTGAACACACGAAAAGCCTGGAGTTCAAATAATTTAAAGAAAATGAAATGCCTTTTGTAACTGATGAGTTTTCGCCCGAAACCCCGATACTTCGAAACAGACTGTCCGTTTTGTACACGAAGTGGATCCAGCTTTTGCCGTAACCCTCTCAACTTTTAAGCACAAGATATATGGGTGAAATGTTGATACCATGCCAAGTTTCAACCTTTCCAGAGTTCATTTGTACTGCTTGTCAATTTCAGGGTCATAATTAGCTCAAACAAATCGTTAAAAGCATGAAAATACCAAATGAAGTCAGAAAGGGTTGAAAATTCATGATGTGGCTTTCAGTGGTGCATTTTGAACACACGAAAAGCCTGGAGTTCAAATAGGTTAAAGAAAATGAAATGCCTTTTGTAACCGATGAGTTTCCGTCCAAAACCCCGATACTTCAAAAGAGACTGTCCGTTTTGTACACGAAGTGCATACAACTTTTGCCGTAACCCTCTCGACTTTTTTGCACATGCTATGTGGGTGAAATGTTGATACCATGCCAACTTTCAACCTTTTCAGAGTTCATTTTTTGTGCTTTTCAATTTCAGGATCATAATTAGCTCAAAAAATCATTAAATGCATGAAAAATACCAAATGAAGTCAGAAAGGGTTGAAAATTGATGAGTTGTCTATTAATGGGGCATTTTGAACACACGAAAAGCCTGGAGTTTAACTAAGTTAAAGAAAATGAAATGCCTGTTGTACCCGATGAGTTTCTGTCCGAAACCCCGATACTTCGAAAGAGACTATCAGTTTTGTACACGAAGTGCTTCCAACTTTTACCGTAACCCTCTCAACTTTTTAGCACATACTATGTGGTTGAAATATTGAAACCATGCCAACTTTCAACCTTTTGAGAGTTGATTTGTAGAGTTTTTCAATTTAAGGGTCATAATTAGCTCAAAAAAATCATTAAATGCATGAAAAATACCAAATGAAGTCAGAAAGGGTTGAAAATTGATGATGTTGCTTTTAATGGTGCATTTTGAACACACGAAATTCCTAGAGTTGAAATAAGTTAAATAAAATGAAATGCGATTTTTAACGGATGAGTTTTCATCTAAAACCCAGTACTTGGAAAGAGACTGTCCGTTTTGTACACAAAGTGGATGCAACGTTTGCCGTAACCCTCTCAACTTTTTAGCACAAGATATATGGGTGAAATGTTGATACCATGCCAGGTTTCAACCTTTCCAGAGTTCATTTGTACTGCTTTTCAATTTCAGGGTCATAATTAGCTCAAACAAATCGTTAAATGCATGAAAAATACCAAATGAAGTCAGAAACGGTTGGAAATTCATGATGTGGCTTTGAATGGTGCATTTTGAACACACGAAAAGCCTGGAGTTCAAATTGGTTAAAGAAAATGAAATGCCTTCTGTAACCGATGAGTTTCCATCTGAAACCCCGATACTTCGGAAGAGACTGTCCGTTTAGTACACGAAGTGGATCCAGCTTTTGCCGTAAAACTCTCAACTTTTTAACATATGCTATGTGGATGAAATGTTGATGCCATGCCAACTTTCATCCTTTTCAGAGATCATTTGTAGTGCTTTTCAATTTCAGGGTCATAATTAGCTCAAAAAATCATTAAATGCATGGAAAATACCAAATGAAGTCAGAAAGGGTTGAAAATTTAGGATGTAGCTTTGAATGGTTCATTTTGAACACATGAAAAGCCTGGAGTTCAAATAAGTTAAAGAAAATGAAATGCCTTTTGTAACCGATGAGTTTCCGTCTGAAATCCCGATACTTCGAAAGAGACTGTCCGTTTTGTACACGAAGTGCATCCAACTTTTGCCGTAACCCTCTCAACTTTTTAGCACATGCTATGTGTGTGAAATGTTGATACCATGCCAACTTTCAACCTTTTTAGAGTTCATTTGTAGTGTTTTCAATTTCAGGGTCAGAATTAGCTCAAAAAATCATTAAATGCATAAAAATACCAAACGAAGTCAGAAAGGGATGAAAATTGATGATGTGGCTTTGAATGTTGCATTTTGACCGCACGAAAAGTCTGGAGTTCAAATAAGTTCATGAAAATGAAATGCATTTTGTAACCGATGAGTTTCCGTTCGAAACCCCCATACTTCGACAGAGACTATCCTTTTTGTACATGAAGTGCATCCATCTTTTTCCGTAACCCTCTCAACTTTTTAGCAGATGCTATGTGGGTCAAATGTTGATACCATGCCAACTTTCAACCATTTCAGAGTTCATTTGTAGTGCTTTTCAATTTCTTGGTCATTAAGCTCAAAAAAATCATTAAATGCATAAAAAATACCAAATAAAGTCACAATGGGTTGAAAATTGATGATGTGGCTTCGAATGGTGCATTCTAAACACACGAAAAGCCTGGAGTTCAAATAAGTTAAAGAAAATGAAATGCCTTTTGTAACCGATGATTTTCCGTCCGAAACCACGATACTTTGAAAGAGACTTTCCATTTTGTACACGAAGTGGATCCAACTTTTGCCGTAACCCTCTCAACTTTTTAGGACATGCTATGTCGGTGAAATGTTGATACCATGCCAATTTTCAAACTTTTCGGAGTTAATTTGTTGTGCTTTTCAATTTTAGGGTCATAATTAGCTCAAAAAAATCATTAAATGCATGAAAAATACCAAATGAAGTCAGAAAGGTTGAAAAATTGATGATGTGGCTTTTAATGGTGCATTTTGAACACACAAAATTCCTGGAGTTCAAATTAGTTAAATAAAATGAAATGCCATTTTTAACGGATGAGTTTCCATCTAAAACCCCGATACTTCGAAAGAGACTGTCCGTTTTGTACACGAAGTGGATCCAGCTTTTGCCGTAACCCTCTCAACTTTTAAGCACAAGATATATGGGTGAAATGTTGATACCATGCCAAGTTTCAACCTTTCCAGAGTTCATTTGTACTGCTTGTCAATTTCAGGGTCATAATTAGCTCAAACAAATCGTTAAAAGCATGAAAATACCAAATGAAGTCAGAAAGGGTTGAAAATTCATGATGTGGCTTTCAATGGTGCATTTTGAACACACGAAAAGCCTGGAGTTCAAATAGGTTAAAGAAAATGAAATGCCTCTTGTAACCGATGTGTTTCCATCTGAAACCCTGATACTTCGAAAGAGACTGTCCGTTTGGTACCCGAAGTGGATCCAGCTTTTGCCGTAACCCTCTCAACTTTTTAACACGTGCTATGTGGGTGAAATGTTGATGCCATGCCAACTTTCAACCTTTTTAGAGTTCATTTGTAGTGCTTTTCGATTTCAGGGTCAAAATTAGCTCAAAAAATCATTAAATGCATGAAAAATACCAAATGAAGTCATAAAGGGTTGAAAATTTATGATGTGGCTTTGAATGGTGCATTTTGATCACACTAAAAGCCTGGAGTTCAAATAAGTTAAAGAAAATGAAATGCCTTTTGTAACCGATGATTTTCCGTCCGAAACCACGATACTTTGGAAGAGACTTTCCATTTTGTACACGAAGTGGATCCAACTTTTGCCGTAACCCTCTCAACTTTTTAGGACATGCTATGTCGGTGAAATGTTGATACCATGCCAATTTTCAACCTTTTCGGAGTTAATTTGTTGTGCTTTTCAATTTTAGGGTCATAATTAGCTCAAAAAAATCATTAAATGCATGAAAAATACCAAATGAAGTCAGAAAGGTTGAAAAATTGATGATGTGGCTTTTAATGGTGCATTTTGAACACACAAAATTCCTGGAGTTCAAATTAGTTAAATAAAATGAAATGCCATTTTTAACGGATGAGTTTCCATCTAAAACCCCGATACTTCGAAGGAGACTGTCCGTTTTGTACACGAAGTGGATCCAGCTTTTGCCGTAACCCTCTCAACTTTTTAGCACAAGATATATGGGTGAAATGTTGATACCATGCCAAGTTTAAACCTTTCCAGAGTTCATTTGTACTGCTTGTCAATTTCAGGGTCATAATTAGCTCAAACAAATCGTTAAAAGCATGAAAATACCAAATGAAGTCAGAAAGGGTTGAAAATTCATGATGTGGCTTTCAATGGTGCATTTTGAACACACGAAAAGCCTGGAGTTCAAATAGGTTAAAGAAAATGAAATGCCTTTTGTAACCGATGTGTTTCCATCTGAAACCCCGATACTTCGAAACAGACTGTCCGTTTGGTACCCGAAGTGGATCCAGCTTTTGCCGTAACCCTCTCAACTTTTTAACACGTGCTATGTTGGTGAAATGTTGATGCCATGCCAACTTTCAACCTTTTTAGAGTTCATTTGTAGTGCTTTTCGATTTCAGGGTCATAATTAGCTCAAAAAAATCCTTAAATGCATGAAAAATACCAAATGAAGTCATAAAGGGTTGAAAATTTATGATGTGGCTTTGAATGGTGCATTTTGATCACACGAAAAGCCTGGAGTTCAAATAAGTTAAAGAAAATGAAATGCATTTTGTAACCGATGAGTTTCCGTTCGAAACCCCCATACTTCGAAAGAGACTATCTGTTTTGTACACGAAGTGCATCCAGCTTTTTCCGTAACCCTCTCAACGTTTTAGCGCATGCTATGTGGGTGAAATGTTGGTACCATGCCAACTTTCAACCTTTTCATAGTTCATTTGTAGTGTTTTCAATTTCAGGGTCATAATTAGCTCAAAAAATCATTAAACGCAAGAAAAGTACCAAATGAAGTAAGAAAGGGTTGAAAATTGATGATGTGGCTTTGAATGGTGCATTTTGAACACACGAAAAGCCTGGAGTTCAAATAAGTTAAAGAAAATGAAATGCCTTTTGTAACTGATGAGTTTCCGTCCGAAACACCGATCCTTCGAAACAGACCGTTCGTTTTGCACACGAAGTGCATCCAACTTTTGCCGTAACCCTCTCAAATTTTTAGCACATGCTATGTGGGTGAAATATTGAAACCATTCCAACTTTCAACCTTTTTAGAAATCATTTGTAGAGTTTTTAACCGATGAGTTTCCATCTAAAACCCCAATACTTCGAAAGAGACTGTCCGTTTTGTACACGAAGTGGATCCAGCTTTTGCCGTAACCCTCTCAACTTTTTAGCACAAGATATATGGGTGAAATGTTGATACCATGCCAACGTTCAACCTTTTCAAAGTTTATTTATAGTGCTTTTCAATTTTAGGGTCATAATTAGCTCAAACAAATCATTAAATGCATGAAAAATACCAAATGAAATCAGAAAGGGTTGAAAATTGATGATGTGGAATTGAATGGTGCATTTTGAACACACGAAAAGCCTGGAGTTCAAATAATTTAAAGAAATTGAAATGCCTTTTGTAACCGATGAGTTTCCGCCCGAAACCCCGATACTTCGAAAGAGACTGTCTGTTTTGTACACGAAGTGCATCCAGCTTCTGCCGTAACCCTCTCACATTTTTTGCACACGCTATGTGGATGAAATGTTGATACCATGCCAACTGTACACATTTTTAGAGTTCATTTGTAGTGCTTTTCAATTTCAGGGTCATAATTAGCTCAAAAAATCATTAAATGAATGAAAAATACCAAATGAAGTCAGAAAGTTCTGAAAATTGATGATGTGGCTTTGAATGGTGCATTTTGAACTCACGAAAAGCCAGGAGTTCAAATAAGTTAAAGAAAATGAATGCCTTTTGTAACCAATGAGTTCCGTCCGAGACCACGAAGCTTCGAAACAGACTGTCCGTTTTGTACACGAAGTGCATCCATCTTTTGCCGTAACCCTCTCAAATTTTTAGCACATGCTGTGTGGGTGAAATGTTGATACCATGCCAACTTTCAACCGTTTCAGAGTTCATTTGTAGTGATTTTCAATTTCAGGGTCATAATTAGCTCAAAAAAATCATTAAATGCATGAAAAATACCAAATGAAGTCAGAAACGGTTGAAAATTGATGATGTGGCTTTGAATGGTGCATTTTGAATACACGAAAATCCTGGAGTTCACATAAGTTATAGAAAATGAAATGCCTTTTGTAACCGATGAGTTTCCGTCCGAAACCCCGATACTTCGAAAGAGATTGTCCGTTTTGTACACGAAGTGCATCCAGCTTTTGCCGTAACCCTCTCAACTTTTTAGCACATGCTATGTGGGTGAAATGTTGATACCATTCCAACTTTCAACCTTTTCAGAGTTCATTTGTAGTGCTTTTCAATTTTAGGGTCATAATTAGCTCAAAAAATCATTAAATGCAGGAAAAATACCAAATGAACTCAGAAAGGCTTGAAAATTGATTATGTGGCTTTAATGGTGCATTTTCAACAGACGAAAACCCTGGAGTTTAAATAAGTTAAAGAAAATGAAATGCCTTTTGTAACCGATGAATTTCCGTCTAAAACCCCGATACTTCGAAAGGGACTGTCCGTTTTGTACACGAAGTGCATCCATCTTTTGCCGTAACCCTCTCAACTTTTTAGAACTTGTCATGCGGTTGAAATGTTGATACCATGCCAACTTTCAATCTTTTCAGAGTTCATTTGTAGTGCTTTTCAATTTCAGGGTCATAATTAGCTCAAAAAATCATTAAATGCATGAAAAAAAACCAAATGAAGTCAGAAAGGGTTGAAAATAGATGATGTGGCTTTGAATGGTGCATTTTGAACAGACGAAAAGCCTGGAGTTGAAATAAGTTAAAGAAAATGAAATGCCCTTTGTAACCGATGTGTTTCCTTTTGAAACCCCGATACTTCGAAAGAGATTGTCCGTTTTGTACACGAAGTGCATCCAGCTTTTGCCGTAACCCTCTCAACTTTTTAGCACATGCTATGTGGGTGAAATCTTGATACCATGCCAACGTTCAACCTTTTCAGAGATCATTTGTAGTGCTTTCCAATTTTACGGTCATAATTAGCTCAAACAAATCATTAAATGCATGAAAAATACCAAAGGAAGTCAGAAAGGGTTGAAACTTGATGATCTGGCTTTGAATGGTGCATTTTGAACACACGAAAAGCCTGGAGTTCAAATAATTTAAAGAAATTGAAATGCCTTTTGTAACCGATGAGTTTCCGCCCGAAACCCCGATACTTCAAAAGAGATTGTCCGTTTTGTACACGAAGTGCATCCAGCTTTTGCCGTAACCCTCTCAAAATTTTTGCACACGCTATGTGGATGAAATGTTTATACCATGCCAACTGTACACATTTTCAGAGTTCATTTGTAGTGCTTTTCAATTTCAGGGTCATAATTAGCTCAAAAAATCATTGAATGAATGAAAAATACCAAATGAAATCATAAAGGGTGGAAAATTGATGATGTGGCTTTGAATGGTGCATTTTGAACTCACGAAAAGCCAGGAGTTCAAATAAGTTAAAGAAAATGAATGCCTTTTGTAACCAATGAGTTTTCGTCCGAGACCACGAAGCTTCGAAACAGACTGTCCGTTTTGTACACGAAGTGCATCCATCTTTTGCCGTAACCCTCTCAATTTTTTAGCACATGCTATGTGGGTGAAATGTTGATACCATGCCAACTTTCAACCGTTTCAGAGTTCATTTGTAGTGCTTTTCAATTTCACGGTCATAATTAGCTCAAAAAAATCATTAAATTCATGAAAATACCAAATGAAGTCAGAAAGGGTTGAAAATTGATGATGTGGCTTTGAATGGTGCATTTTGAATACACGAAAAGCCTGGAGTTCACATAAGTTATAAAAAATGAAATGCCTTTTGTAACCGATGAGTTTCCGTCCGAAACCCCGATACTTCGAAAGAGATTGTCCGTTTTGTACACGAAGTGCATTCAGCTTTTGCCGTAACCCTCTCAACTTTTTATCACATGCTATGTGGGTGAAATGTTGATACCATTCCAACTTTCAACCTTTTCAGAGTTCATTTGTAGTGCTTTTCAATTTTAGGGTCATTATTAGCTAAAAAATCATTAAATGCAGGAAAAATACCAAATGAACTCAGAAAGGCTTGAAAATTGATTATGTGGCTTTAATGGTGCATTTTCAACACACGAAAACCTTGGAGTTTAAATAAGTTAAAGAAAATGAAATGCCTTTTGTAACCGATGAGTATCCGTCTAAAACCCCGATACTTCGAAAGAGACTGTCCGTTTTGTACACGAAGTGCATCCATCTTTTGCCGTAACCCTCTCAAATTTTTAGCACTTGTTATGCGGTTGAAATGTTGATTCCATGCCAACTTTCAATCTTTTCAGAGTTCATTTGTAGTGCTTTTCAATTTCAGGGTCATAATTAGCTCAAAAAATCATTAAATGCATGAAAAAAACCAAATGAAGTCAGAAAGGGTTGAAAATTGATGATATGGCTTTGAATGGTGCATTTTGAACAGACGAAAAGCCTGGAGTTGAAATAAGTTAAAGAAAATGAAATGCCTTTTGTAACCGATGGGTTTCCTTTTGAAACCCCGATACTTCGAAAGAGACTGTCCGTTTTGTACACGAAGTGCATCAATATTTTGCCGTAACCCTCTCAACTATTTAGCACATGCTATGTGGGTGAAATATTGATACCATGCCAACTTTCAACCTTTTCAGAGATCATTTGTAGTGCTTTCCAATTTTAGGGTCATAATTAGCTCAAACAAATCATTAAATGCATGAAAAATTCCAAATGAAGTCAGAAAGGGTTGAAACTTGATGATCTGGCATTGAATGGTGCATTTTGAACACACGAAAAGCCTGGAGTTCAAATAATTTAAAGAAATTGAAATGCCTTTTGTAACCGATGAGTTTCCGCCCGAAACCCCGATACTTCAAAAGAGATTGTCCGTTTTGTACACGAAGTGCATCCAGCTTTTGCCGTAACCCTCTCAAATTGTTTGCACACGCTATGTGGCTGAAATGTTGATACCATGCCAACTTTACACATTTTCAGAGTTCATTTGTAGTGCTTTTCAATTTCAGGGTCATAATTAGCTCAAAAAATCATTAAATGAATGAAAAATACCAAATGAAGTCAGAAAGGGTTGAAAATTGATGATGTGGCTTTGAATGGTGCATTTTGAACTCACAAAAAGCCAGGAGTTCAAATAAGTTAAAGAAAATAAATGCCTTTTGTAACCAATGAGTTTCCGTCCGACACGACGAAGCTTCGAAACAGACTGTCCGTTTTGTACACGAAGTGCATCCATCTTTTGCCGTAACCCTCTCAAATTTTTAGCACATGCTGTGTGGGTGAAATGTTGATACCATGCCAACTTTCAACCGTTTCAGAGTTCATTTGTAGTGCTTTTCAATTTCAGGGTCATAATTAGCTCAAAAAAACAATTAAATGCATAAAAAATACCAAATGAAGTCAGAAAGGGTTGAAAATTGATGATGTGGCTTTGAATGGTGCATTTTGAATACACGAAAAGCCTGGAGTTCACATAAGTTATAAAAAATGAAATGCCTTTTGTAACCGATGAGTTTCCGTCCGAAACCCCGATACATCGAAAGAGATTGTCCGTTTTGTACACGAAGTGCATTCAGCTTTTGCCGTAACCCTCTCAACTTTTTATCACATGCTATGTGGGTGAAATGTTGATACCATTCCAAGTTTCAACCTTTTCAGAGTTCATTTGTAGTGCTTTTCAATTTTATGGTCATTATTAGCTAAAAAATCATTAAATGCAGGAAAAATACCAAATGAACTCAGAAAGGCTTGAAAATTGATTATGTGGCTTTAATGGTGCATTTTCAACACACGAAAACCTTGGAGTTTAAATAAGTTAAAGAAAATGAAATGCCTTTTGTAACCGATGAGTTTCCGTCTAAAACCCCGATACTTCGACAGAGACTGTCCGTTTTGTACACGAAGTGTATCCATCTTTTGCCGTAACCCTCTCAAATTTTTAGCACTTGTTATGCGGTTGAAATGTTGATACCATGCCAACTTTCAATCTTTTCAGAGTTCATTTGTAGTGCTTTTCAATTTCAGGGTCATAATTAGCTCAAAAAATCATTAAATGCATGAAAAAAAACCAAATGAAGTCAGAAAGGGTTGAAAATTGATGATGTGGCTTTGAATGGTGCATTTTGAACGGACGAAAAGCCTGGAGTTGAAATAAGTTAAAGAAAATGCAATGCCTTTTGTAACCGATGAGTTTCCTTCTAAAACCCCGATACTTCGAAAGAGACTGTCCGTTTTGTACACGAAGTGCATCCAGCTTTTGCCGTAACCCTCTCAACTTTTTAACACATGCTATGTGGGTGAAATATTGATACCATGCCAACTTTCAACCTTTTCAGAGATCATTTGTAGTGCTTTCCAATTTTAGGGTCATAATTAGCTCAAACAAATCATTAAATGCATGAAAAATACCAAATGAAGTCAGAAAGGGTTGAAACTTGATGATCTGGCATTGAATGGTGCATTTTGAACACACGAAAAGCCTGGAGTTCAAATAATTTAAAGAAATTGAAATGCCTTTTGTAACCGATGAGTTTCCGCCCGAAACCCCGATACTTCAAAAGAGATTGTCCGTTTTGTACACGAAGTGCATCCAGCTTTTGCCGTAACCCTCTCAAATTGTTTGCACACGCTATGTGGCTGAAATGTTGATACCATGCCAACTTTACAAATTTTCAGAGTTCATTTGTAGTGCTTTTCAATTTCAGGGTCATAATTAGCTCAAAAAATCATTAAATGAATGAAAAATACCAGATGAAGTCAGAAAAAATTGATGATGTGGCTTTGAATGGTGCATTTTGAACTCACAAAAAGCCAGGAGTTCAAATAAGTTAAAGAAAATAAATGCCTTTTGTAACCAATGAGTTTCCGTCCGACACGACGTAGCTTCGAAACGGACTGTCCGTTTTGTACACGAAGTGCATCCATCTTTTGCCGTAACCCTCTCAAATTTTTAGCACATGCTTTGTGGGTGAAATGTTGATACCATGCCAACTTTCAACCGTTTCAGAGTTCATTTGTAGTGCTTTTCAATTTCAGGGTCATAATTAGCTCAAAAAAACAATTAAATGCATAAAAAATACCAAATGAAGTCAGAAAGGGTTGAAAATTGATGATGTGGCTTTGAATGGTGCATTTTGAATACACGAAAAGCCTGGAGTTCACATAAGTTAAGGAAACTGAAATGCCTTTTGTAACCGATGAGTTTCCGTCCAAAACCCCGATACTTCGAAAGACACTGTCCGTTTTGTACACGAATTGCATACAGCTTTTGCCTTAACCCTTTCGACTTTTTAGCACATGCTATGTGGGTGAAATGTTGGTACCATGCCAACTTTCAACCTTTTCAGAGTTCATTTGTTGTGCTTTTTAATTTAAGGCTCATAATTAGCTCAAAAAATCATTAATTGCATGAAAAATACCAAATGAAGTCAGAAAGGGTTGAAAATTGATGATATGGCTTTGAATGGTGCATTCTCAACACACGAAAAGCCTGGAGTTCAAATAAGTTAAAGAAAATGAAATGCCTTTTGTCACCGATGAGTTTCCGTGCGAAACTCCGATACTTCGAAAGAGACTGTCCGTTTTGTACACGAAGTGCATCCAGCTTTTGCCGTAACCCTCTCAACTTTTTAACACATGCTATGTGGGTGAAATGTTGATACCATGCCAACGTTCAACCTTTTCAGAGATCATTTGTAGTGCTTTCCAATTTTAGGGTCATAATTAGCTCAAACAAATCATTAAATGCATGAAAAATACCAAATGAAGTCAGAAAGGGTTGAAACTTGATGATCTGGCATTGAATGGTGCATTTTGAACACATGAAAAGCATGGAGTTCAAATAATTTAAATAAATTGAAATGCCTTTTGTAACCGATGAGTTTCCGCCCGAAACCTCGATACTTAAAAAGAGATTGACCGTTTTGTACACGAAGTGCATCCAGCTTTTTCCGTAACCCTCTCAACATTTTAGCACATGCCATGTAGGTGAAATGTTGATACCATGCCAAGTTTCAACCATTTCAGAGTTCATTTGTAGTGATTTTCAATTTCAGGTTCATAATTAGCTCAAAAAATCATTAAATGAATGAAAAATACCAAATGAAGTCAGAAAGGGTTGAAAATTTATGATGTGGCTTTGAATGGTGCATTTTGAACTCACAAAAATCCTGGAGTTCAAATAAGTTAAAGAAAATGAATGCCTTTTGTAACCAATGAGTTTCCGTTTGAGACCACGATGCTTCGAAACAAACTATCCGTTTTGTACACGAAGTGCATCCAGCTTTTGCCATAACCCTCTCAAATTTTTAGCACATGCTATGTGGGTGAAATGTTGATACCATGCCAACTTTGAACCGTTTCAGAGTTCATTTGTAGTGCTTTTCAATTTCAGGGTCATAATTAGCTCAAAAAATCATTAAATGCATGAAAAATACCAAATGAAGTCAGAAAGGGTTGAAAATTGATGATGTGGCTTTGAATGGTGCATTTTGAACACACGAAAAGCCTGGAGTTCACATAAGTTAAAGAAAATGAAATGCCTTTTGTAACCGATGAGTTTCCGTGCGAAACCCCGATACTTCGAAAGAGATTGTCAGTTTTGTACACCAAGTGCATCCAGCTTTTGCAGTAACCCTCTCAACTTTTTAGCACATGCTATGTGGGTGAAATGTTGATACCATTCGAACTTTCAACCTTTTCAGAGTTCATTTGTAGTGCTTTTCAATTTTAGGGTCATAATTAGCTCAAAAAATCATTAAATGCATGAAAAATAGCAAATGAAGTCACAAAGGCTTGAAAATTGATGATGTGGCTTTTAATGGTGCATTTTGAACACACAAAAAGCTTGGAGTTCAAATAAGTTAAAGAAAATGAAATGCCTTTTGTGACTGATGAGTTTCCGTCCGAAACCCCGATACTTCGAAAGAGACTGTCCGTTTTGTACACGAAGTGCATCCAGCTTTTGCCGTAACCCTCTCAAATTTATAGCACATGCTATGTGGGTGAAATGTTGATACCATGCCAACGTTCAACCTTTTCAGAGATCATTTTTAGTGCTTTTCAATTTTAGGGTCATAATTAGCTCAAACAAATCATTAAATGCATGAAAAATACCAAATGAAGTCAGAAAGGGTTGAAAATTGATGATCTGGCATTGAATGGTGCATTTTGAACACACGAAAAGCCTGGATTTCAAATAATTTAAATAAATTGAAATGCCTTTTGTAACCGATGAGTTTCCGCCCGAAACCCCGATACTTCGAAAGAGACTGTCTTATTTGTACACGAAGTGCATCCAGCTTTTGCCGTAACCCTCCCAAAATTTTTGCACACGCTATGTGGATGAAATGTTGATACCTTGCCAACTTTACACATTTTCAGAGTTCATTTGTAGTGATTTTCAATTTCAGGTTCATAATTAGCTCAAAAAATCATTAAATGAATGAAAAATACCGAATGAAGTCAGAAAGGGTTGAAAAATTATGATGTGGCTTTGAATGGTGCATTTTGAACACATGAAAAGCATGGAGTTCAAATAATTTAAAGAAATTGAAATGCCTTTTGTAACCGATGAGTTTTTGCCCGAAACCTCGATACTTCAAAAGAGATTGACCGTTTTGTACACGAAGTGCATCCAGCTTTTGCCGTAACCCTCTCAACTTTTTAGCACATGCTATGTGGGTGAAATCTTGATACCATGCCAACGTTCAACATTTTCAGAGATCATTTGTAGTGCTTTCCAATTTTAAGGTCATAATTAGCTCAAACAAATCATTAAATGCATGAAAAATACCAAATGAAGTCAGAAAGGGTTGAAACTTGATGATCTGGCTTTGAATGGTGCATTTTGAACACACGAAAAGCCTGGAGTTCAAATAATTGAAAGAAATTGAAATGCCTTTTGTAACCGATGAGTTTCCGCCCGAAACCCCGATACTTCAAAAGAGATTGTCCGTTTTGTACACGAAGTGCATCCAGCTTTTGCCGTAACCCTCTCAAAAATTTTGCACACGCTATGTGGATGAAATGTTTATACCATGCCAACTGTACACATTTTCAGAGTTCATTTGTAGTGCTTTTCAATTTCAGGGTCATAATTAGCTCAAAAAATCATTAAATGAATTGAAAATACCAAATGAAATCAGAAAGGGTTGAAAATTGATGATGTGGCTTTGAATGGTGCATTTTGAACTCACGAAAAGCTAGGAGTTCAAATAAGTTAAAGCAAATGAATGCCTTTTGTAACCAATGAGTTTTCGTCCGAGACAACGAAGCTTCGAAATAGACTGTCCGTTTTGTACACGAAGTGCATCCATCTTTTGCCGTAACCCTCTCAATTTTTTAGCACATGCTATGTGGATGAATTGTTGATACCATGCCAACTTTCAACCGTTTCAGAGTTCATTTGTAGTGCTTTTCAATTTCAGGGTCATAATTAGCTCAAAAAAATCATTAAATTCATGAAAAATACCAAATGAAGTCAGAAAGGGTTGAAAATTTATGATGTGGCTTTGAATGGTGCATTTTGAATACACGAAAAGCCTGGAGTTCACATAGGTTATAAAAAATGAAATGCCTTTTGTAACCGATGAGTTTCCGTCCGAAACCCCGATACTTCGAAAGAGATTGTCCGTTTTGTACACGAAGTGCATTCAGCTTTTGCCGTAACCCTCTCAACTTTTTATCACATGCTATGTGGGTGAAATGTTGATACCATTCCAAGTTTCAACCTTTTTGGAGTTCATTTGTAGTGCTTTTCAATTTTAGGTTCATTATTAGCTAAAAAATCATTAAATGCAGGAAAAATACCAAATGAACTCAGAAAGGCTTGAAAATTGATTATGTGGCTTTAATGGTGCATTTTCAACACACGAAAACCTTGGAGTTTAAATAAGTTAAAGAAAATGAAATGCCTTTTGTAACCGATGAGTTTCCATCTAAAACCCCGATACTTCGAAAGAGACTGTCCGTTTTGTACACGAAGTGCATCCATCTTTTGCCGTAACCCTCTCAAATATTTAGCACTTGTTATGCGGTTGAAATGTTGATACCATGCCAACTTTCAATCTTTTCAGAGTTCATTTGTAGTGCTTTTCAATTTCAGGGTCATAATTAGCTCAAAAAATCATTAAATGCATGAAAAAAAATCAAATGAAGTCAGAAAGGGTTGAAAATTGATGATGTGGCTTTGAATGGTGCATTTTGAACAGACGAAAAGCCTGGAGTTGAAATAAGTTAAAGAAAATGAAATGCCTTTTGTAACCGATGAGTTTCCTTCTAAAACCCCGATACTTCGAAAGAGACTGTCCGTTTTGTACACGAAGTGCATCCATATTTTTCCGTAACCCTCTCAACTTTTTAGCACATGCTATGTGGGTGAAATATTGATACCATGCCAACTTTCAACCTTTTCAGAGATCATTTGTAGTGCTTTCCAATTTTAGGGTCATAATTAGCTCAAACAAATCATTAAATGCATGAAAAATACCAAATGAAGTCAGAAAGGGTTGAAAATTGATGATGTGGCTTTGAATGGTGCATTTTGAACACACGAAAAGCCTGGAGTTCACATAAGTTAAAGAAAATGAAATGCCTTTTGTAACCGATGAGTTTCCGTGCGAAACCCCGATACTTCGAAAGAGATTGTCAGTTTTGTACACCAAGTGCATCCAGCTTTTGCAGTAACCCTCTCAACTTTTTAGCACATGCTATGTGGGTGAAATGTTGATACCATTCGAACTTTCAACCTTTTCAGAGTTCATTTGTAGTGCTTTTCAATTTTAGGGTCATAATTAGCTCAAAAAATCATTAAATGCATGAAAAATAGCAAATGAAGTCACAAAGGCTTGAAAATTGATGATGTGGCTTTTAATGGTGCATTTTGAACACACAAAAAGCTTGGAGTTCAAATAAGTTAAAGAAAATGAAATGCCTTTTGTGACTGATGAGTTTCCGTCCGAAACCCCGATACTTCGAAAGAGACTGTCCGTTTTGTACACGAAGTGCATCCAGCTTTTGCCGTAACCCTCTCAAATTTATAGCACATGCTATGTGGGTGAAATGTTGATACCATGCCAACGTTCAACCTTTTCAGAGATCATTTTTAGTGCTTTTCAATTTTAGGGTCATAATTAGCTCAAACAAATCATTAAATGCATGAAAAATACCAAATGAAGTCAGAAAGGGTTGAAAATTGATGATCTGGCATTGAATGGTGCATTTTGAACACACGAAAATCCTGGATTTCAAATAATTTAAACAAATTGAAATGCCTTTTGTAACCGATGAGTTTCCGCCCGAAACCCCGATACTTCGAAAGAGACTGTCTTATTTGTACACGAAGTGCATCCAGCTTTTGCCGTAACCCTCCCAAAATTTTTGCACACGCTATGTGGATGAAATGTTGATACCTTGCCAACTTTACACATTTTCAGAGTTCATTTGTAGTGATTTTCAATTTCAGGTTCATAATTAGCTCAAAAAATCATTAAATGAATGAAAAATACCGAATGAAGTCAGAAAGGGTTGAAAAATTATGATGTGGCTTTGAATGGTGCATTTTGAACACATGAAAAGCATGGAGTTCAAATAATTTAAAGAAATTGAAATGCCTTTTGTAACCGATGAGTTTCTGCCCGAAACCTCGATACTTCAAAAGAGATTGACCGTTTTGTACACGAAGTGCATCCAGCTTTTGCCGTAACCCTCTCAACTTTTTAGCACATGCTATGTGGGTGAAATCTTGATACCATGCCAACGTTCAACATTTTCAGAGATCATTTGTAGTGCTTTCCAATTTTACGGTCATAATTAGCTCAAACAAATCATTAAATGCATGAAAAATACCAAATGAAGTCAGAAAGGGTTGAAACTTGATGATCTGGCTTTGAATGGTGCATTTTGAACACACGAAAAGCCTGGAGTTCAAATAATTTAAAGAAATTGAAATGCCTTTTGTAACCGATGAGTTTCCGCCCGAAACCCCGATACTTCAAAAGAGATTGTCCGTTTTGTACACGAAGTGCATCCAGCTTTTGCCGTAACCCTCTCAAAAATTTTGCACACGCTATGTGGATGAAATGTTTATACCATGCCAACTGTACACATTTTCAGAGTTCATTTGTAGTGCTTTTCAATTTCAGGGTCATAATTAGCTCAAAAAATCATTAAATTAATGAAAAATACCAAATGAAATCAGAAAGGGTTGAAAATTGATGATGTGGCTTTGAATGGTGCATTTTGAACTCACGAAAAGCCAGGAGTTCAAATAAGTTAAAGCAAATGAATGCCTTTTGTAACCAATGAGTTTTCGTCCGAGACAACGAAGCTTCGAAACAGACTGTCCGTTTTGTACACGAAGTGCATCCATCTTTTGCCGTAACCCTCTCAATTTTTTAGCACATGCTATGTGGATGAATTGTTGATACCATGCCAACTTTCAACCGTTTCAGAGTTCATTTGTAGTGCTTTTCAATTTCAGGGTCATAATTAGCTCAAAAAAATCATTAAATTCATGAAAAATACCAAATGAAGTCAGAAAGGGTTGAAAATTTATGATGTGCCTTTGAATGGTGCATTTTGAATACACGAAAAGCCTGGAGTTCACATAGGTTATAAAAAATGAAATGCCTTTTGTAACCGATGAGTTTCCGTCCGAAACCCCGATACTTCGAAAGAGATTGTCCGTTTTGTACACGAAGTGCATTCAGCTTTTGCCGTAACCCTCTCAACTTTTTATCACATGCTATGTGGGTGAAATGTTGATACCATTCCAAGTTTCAACCTTTTTAGAGTTCATTTGTAGTGCTTTTCAATTTTAGGGTCATTATTAGCTAAAAAATCATTAAATGCAGGAAAAATACCAAATGAACTCAGAAAGGCTTGAAAATTGATTATGTGGCTTTAATGGTGCATTTTCAACACACGAAAACCTTGGAGTTTAAATAAGTTAAAGAAAATGAAATGCCTTTTGTAACCGATGAGTTTCCATCTAAAACCCCGATACTTCGAAAGAGAGTGTCCGTTTTGTACACGAAGTGCATCCATCTTTTGCCGTAACCCTCTCAAATTTTTAGCACTTGTTATGCGGTTGAAATGTTGATACCATGCCAACTTTCAATCTTTTCAGAGTTCATTTGTAGTGCTTTTCAATTTCAGGGTCATAATTAGCTCAAAAAATCATTAAATGCATGAAAAAAAACCAAATGAAGTCAGAAAGGGTTGAAAATTGATGATGTGGCTTTGAATGGTGCATTTTGAACAGACGAAAAGCCTAGAGTTGAAATAAGTTAAAGAAAATGAAATGCCTTTTGTAACCGATGAGTTTCCTTCTAAAACCCCGATACTTCGAAAGAGACTGTCCGTTTTGTACACGAAGTGCATCCATATTTTGCCGTAACCCTCTCAACTTTTTAGCACATGCTATGTGGGTGAAATATTGATACCATGCCAACTTTCAACCTTTTCAGAGATCATTTGTAGTGCTTTCCAATTTTAGGGTCATAATTAGCTCAAACAAATCATTAAATGCATGAAAAATACCAAATGAAGTCAGAAAGGGTTGAAACTTGATGATCTGGCATTGAATGGTGCATTTTGAACACACGAAAAGCCTGGAGTTCAAATAATTTAAAGAAATTGAAATGCCTTTTGTAACCGATGAGTTTCCGCCCGAAACCCCGATACTTCAAAAGAGATTGTCCGTTTTGTACACGAAGTGCATCCAGCTTTTGCCGTAACCCTCTCAAATTGTTTGCACACGCTATGTGGATGAAATGTTGATACCATGCCAACTTTACACATTTTCAGAGTTCATTTGTAGTGCTTTTCAATTTCAGGGTCATAATTAGCTCAAAAAATCATTAAATGAATGAAAAATACCAAATGAAGTCAGAAAGGGTTGAAAATTGATGATGTGGCTTTGAATGGTGCATTTTGAACTCACGAAAAGCCAGGAGTTCAAATAAGTTAAAGAAAATAAATGCCTTTTGTAACCAATGAGTTTCCGTCCGACACAACGAAGCTTCGAAACAGACTGTCCGTTTTGTACACGAAGTGCATCCATCTTTTGCCGTAACCCTCTCAAATTTTTAGCACATGCTTTGTGGGTGAAATGTTGATACCATGCCAACTTTCAACCGTTTCAGAGTTCATTTGTAGTGCTTTTCAATTTCAGGGTCATAATTAGCTCAAAAAAACAATTAAATGCACAAAAAATACCAAATGAAGTCAGAAAGGGTTGAAAATTGATGATGTGGCTTTGAATGGTGCATTTTGAACACACGAAAAGCCTGGAGTTCACATAAGTTAAAGAAAATGAAATGCCTTTTGTAACCGATGAGTTTCCGTGCGAAACCCCGATACTTCAAAAGAGATTGTCCGTTTTATACACCAAGTGCATCCAGCTTTTGCAGTAACCCTCTCAACTTTGTAGCACATGCTATGTGGGTGAAATGTTGATACCATTCGAACTTTCAACCTTTTCAGAGTTCATTTGTAGTGCTTTTCAATTTTAGGGTCATAATTAGCTCAAAAAATCATTAAATGCATGAAAAATAGCAAATGAAGTCACAAAGGCTTGAAAATTGATGATGTGAACACACGAAAATCCTGGAGTTCAAATAATTTAAAGAAATTGAAATGACTTTTGTAACCGATGAGTTTCCGCCCGAAACCCCGATACTTCGAAAGAGACTGTCTGTTTTGTACACGAAGTGCATCCAGCTTTTGCCGTAACCCTCTCAAATTTTGTGCACACGCTATGTGGATGAAATGTTGATACCATGCCAACTTTACACATTTTCAGAGTTCATTTGTACTGCTTTTCAATTTCAGGGTCATAATTAGCTAAAAAATCATTAAATGAATTAAAAATACCAAATGAAGTCACAAAGGGTTGAAAATTTATGATGTGGGTTTGAATGGTGCATTTTGAACTCACGAAAAGCCTGGAATTCAAATAAGTTGAAGAAAACTAAACGCCTTTTGTAACCGATGAGTTTCCGTCCGGAACCGTGATACTTCGAAAGAGACTGTCCGTTTTGTGCGCGAAGTGCATCCAGCTTTTGACGTAACCCTCTCAACTTTTTAGCACATGCTATGTGCGTGAAATGTTGATACCATGTCAACTTTCAACCGTTTCAGAGTTCATTTGTAGTGCTTTTCAATTTCAGGGTCACAATTAGCTCAAAAAAATCATTAAATGCATGAAAAATACCAAATGAAGTCAAAAAGGGTTGAAAATTGATGACGTGGCTTTGAATGGTGCATTTTGAACACACGAAAAGCCTGGAGTTCACATAAGTTAAAGAAAATGAAATGCCTTTTGTAACCGATGAGTTTCCGTCCGAAACCCCGATACTTCGAAAGAAATTGTCCGTTTTGTACACGAAGTGCATCCAACTTTTGCCGTAACCCTCTCAACTTTTTACCACATGCTATGTGGGTGAAATGTTGATACCATTCCAACTTTCAACCTTTTCAGAGTTCATTTGTAGTGATTTTCAATTTTAGGGTCATAATTAGCTCAAAAAATCATTAAATCCCTGAAAAATACCAAATGAAGTCAGAAAGGCTTGAAAATTGATGATGTGGCTTTTAATGGTGCATTTTGAACACACGAAAAGCCTGGAGTTCAAATAAGTTAAAGAAAATGAAATGCCTTTTTTAACCGGTGAGTTTCCGTCCGAAACCTTGATACATCAAAAGAGACTGTCCGTTTTGTACACGAAGTGCATACAGCTTCTGCCGTAACCCTCTCGACTTTTTAGCACATGCTACGTGGGGGAAATGTTGATACCATGCCAACTTTCAACCTTTTCAGAGTTCATTTGTTGTGCTTTTCAATTTGAGGGTCATAATTAGCTCAAAAAATCATTAATTGCATGAAAAATACCAAATGAAGTCAGAAAGGGTTGAAAATTGATGATGTGGCTCTTAATGTTGCATTTTGAGCACACAAAAAGCCTGGAGTTTAAATAAGTTAAAGAAAATGAAATGCCTTTTGTACCTAATAAGTTTCTGTCCGAAACCCCGATACTTCGAAAGAGACTATCCGTTTTGTACACGAAGTGCATCGAGCTTTTGCTGTAGCCCTCTCAACTTTTTAGCACATGCTATGTGCGTGAAATGTTGATACCATGCCAACTTTCAACCGTTTCAGAGTTCATTTGTAGTGCTTTTCAATTTTAGGGTCACAATTAGCTCAAAAAAATCATTAAATGCATGAAAAATACCAAATGAAGTCAGAAAGGGTTGAAAATTGATGATGTGGCTTTGAATGGTGCATTTTGAACACACGAAAAGCCTGGAGTTCACATAAGTTAAAGAAAATGAAATGCCTTTTGTAACCGATGAGTTTCCGTGCGAAACCCCGATACTTCAAAAGAGATTGTCCGTTTTGTACACCAAGTGCATCCAGCTTTTGCAGTAACCCTCTCAACTTTGTAGCACATGCTATGTGGGTGAAATGTTGATACCATTCGAACTTTCAACCTTTTCAGAGTTCATTTGTAGTGCTTTTCAATTTTAGGGTCATAATTAGCTCAAAAAATCATTAAATGCATGAAAAATAGCAAATGAAGTCACAAAGGCTTGAAAATTGATGATGTGGCTTTTAATGGTGCATTTTGAACACACGAAAATCCTGGAGTTCAAATAATTTAAAGAAATTGAAATGACTTTTGTAACCGATGAGTTTCCGTCCAAAACCCCGATACTTCGAAAGAGACTGTCCGTTTTGTACACGAAGTGCATACAGCTTTTGCCTTAACCCTTTCGACTTTTTAGCACATGCTATGTGGGTGAAATGTTGGTACCATGCCAACTTTCAACCTTTTCAGAGTTCATTTGTTGTGCTTTTCAATTTAAGGCTCATAATTAGCTCAAAAAATCATTAATTGCATGAAAAATACCAAATGAAGTCAGAAAGGGTTGAAAATTGATGATATGGCTTTGAATGGTGCATTTTCAACACACGAAAAGCCTGGAGTTCAAATAAGTTAAAGAAAATGAATGCCTTTTGTAACCAATGAGTTTCCGTCTGAGACCACGATGCTTCGAAACAGACTATCCGTTTTGTACACGAAGTGCATCCAGCTTTTGCCGTAACCCTCTCAAATTTTTAGCACATGCTATGTGGGTGAAATGTTGATACCATGCCAACTTTCAACCGTTTCAGAGTTCATTTGTAGTGCTTTTCAATTTCAGGGTCATAATTAGCTCAAAAAATCATTAAATGCATGAAAAATACCAAATGAAGTCAGAAAGGGTTGAAAATTGATGATGTGGCTTTGAATGGTGCATTTTGAACACACGAAAAGCCTGGAGTTCACATAAGTTAAAGAAAATGAAATGCCTTTTGTAACCGATGAGTTTCCGTGCGAAACCCCGATACTTCAAAAGAGATTGTCCGTTTTATACACCAAGTGCATCCAGCTTTTGCAGTAACCCTCTCAACTTTGTAGCACATGCTATGTGGGTGAAATGTTGATACCATTCGAACTTTCAACCTTTTCAGAGTTCATTTGTAGTGCTTTTCAATTTTAGGGTCATAATTAGCTCAAAAAATCATTAAATGCATGAAAAATAGCAAATGAAGTCACAAAGGCTTGAAAATTGATGATGTGAACACACGAAAATCCTGGAGTTCAAATAATTTAAAGAAATTGAAATGACTTTTGTAACCGATGAGTTTCCGCCCGAAACCCCGATACTTCGAAAGAGACTGTCTGTTTTGTACACGAAGTGCATCCAGCTTTTGCCGTAACCCTCTCAAATTTTGTGCACACGCTATGTGGATGAAATGTTGATACCATGCCAACTTTACACATTTTCAGAGTTCATTTGTACTGCTTTTCAATTTCAGGGTCATAATTAGCTAAAAAATCATTAAATGAATTAAAAATACCAAATGAAGTCACAAAGGGTTGAAAATTTATGATGTGGGTTTGAATGGTGCATTTTGAACTCACGAAAAGCCTGGAATTCAAATAAGTTGAAGAAAACTAAACGCCTTTTGTAACCGATGAGTTTCCGTCCGGAACCGTGATACTTCGAAAGAGACTGTCCGTTTTGTGCGCGAAGTGCATCCAGCTTTTGACGTAACCCTCTCAACTTTTTAGCACATCCTATGTGCGTGAAATGTTGATACCATGTCAACTTTCAACCGTTTCAGAGTTCATTTGTAGTGCTTTTCAATTTCAGGGTCACAATTAGCTCAAAAAAATCATTAAATGCATGAAAAATACCAAATGAAGTCAGAAAGGGTTGAAAATTGATGATGTGGCTTTGAATGGTGCATTTTGAACACACGAAAAGCCTGGAGTTCACATAAGTTAAAGAAAATGAAATGCCTTTTGTAACCGATGAGTTTCCGTCCGAAACCCCGATACTTCGAAAGAAATTGTCCGTTTTGTACACGAAGTGCATCCAACTTTTGCCGTAACCCTCTCAACTTTTTACCACATGCTATGTGGGTGAAATGTTGATACCATTCCAACTTTCAACCTTTTCAGAGTTCATTTGTAGTGATTTTCAATTTTAGGGTCATAATTAGCTCAAAAAATCATTAAATCCCTGAAAAATACCAAATGAAGTCAGAAAGGCTTGAAAATTGATGATGTGGCTTTTAATGGTGCATTTTGAACACACGAAAAGCCTGGAGTTCAAATAAGTTAAAGAAAATGAAATGCCTTTTTTAACCGGTGAGTTTCCGTCCGAAACCTTGATACATCAAAAGAGACTGTCCGTTTTGTACACGAAGTGCATACAGCTTCTGCCGTAACCCTCTCGACTTTTTAGCACATGCTACGTGGGGGAAATGTTGATACCATGCCAACTTTCAACCTTTTCAGAGTTCATTTGTTGTGCTTTTCAATTTGAGGGTCATAATTAGCTCAAAAAATCATTAATTGCATGAAAAATACCAAATGAAGTCAGAAAGGGTTGAAAATTGATGATGTGGCTCTTAATGTTGCATTTTGAGCACACAAAAAGCCTGGAGTTTAAATAAGTTAAAGAAAATGACATGCCTTTTGTACCTAATAAGTTTCTGTCCGAAACCCCGATACTTCGAAAGAGACTATCCGTTTTGTACACGAAGTGCATCGAGCTTTTGCTGTAGCCCTCTCAACTTTTTAGCACATGCTATGTGCGTGAAATGTTGATACCATGCCAACTTTCAACCGTTTCAGAGTTCATTTGTAGTGCTTTTCAATTTTAGGGTCACAATTAGCTCAAAAAAATCATTAAATGCATGAAAAATACCAAATGAAGTCAGAAAGGGTTGAAAATTGATGATGTGGCTTTGAATGGTGCATTTTGAACACACGAAAAGCCTGGAGTTCACATAAGTTAAAGAAAATGAAATGCCTTTTGTAACCGATGAGTTTCCGTGCGAAACCCCGATACTTCAAAAGAGATTGTCCGTTTTGTACACCAAGTGCATCCAGCTTTTGCAGTAACCCTCTCAACTTTGTAGCACATGCTATGTGGGTGAAATGTTGATACCATTCGAACTTTCAACCTTTTCAGAGTTCATTTGTAGTGCTTTTCAATTTTAGGGTCATAATTAGCTCAAAAAATCATTAAATGCATGAAAAATAGCAAATGAAGTCACAAAGGCTTGAAAATTGATGATGTGGCTTTTAATGGTGCATTTTGAACACACGAAAATCCTGGAGTTCAAATAATTTAAAGAAATTGAAATGACTTTTGTAACCGATGAGTTTCCACCCGAAACCCCGATACTTCGAAAGAGACTGTCTGTTTTGTACACGAAGTGCATCCAGCTTTTGCCGTAACCCTCTCAAATTTTGTGCACACGCTATGTGGATGAAATGTTGATACCATGCCAACTTTACACATTTTCAGAGTTCATTTGTACTGCTTTTCAATTTCAGGGTCATAATTAGCTAAAAAATCATTAAATGAATTAAAAATACCAAATGAAGTCACAAAGGGTTGAAAATTTATGATGTGGGTTTGAATGGTGCATTTTGAACTCACGAAAAGCCTGGAGTTCAAATAAGTTGAAGAAAACTAAACGCCTTTTGTAACCGATGAGTTTCCGTCCGGAACCGTGATACTTCGAAAGAGACTGTCCGTTTTGTGCGCGAAGTGCATCCAGCTTTTGACGTAACCCTCTCAACTTTTTAGCACATGCTATGTGCGTGAAATGTTGATACCATGTCAACTTTCAACCGTTTCAGAGTTCATTTGTAGTGCTTTTCAATTTCAGGGTCACAATTAGCTCAAAAAAATCATTAAATGCATGAAAAATACCAAATGAAGTCAGAAAGGGTTGAAAATTGATGATGTGGCTTTGAATGGTGCATTTTGAACACACGAAAAGCCTGGAGTTCACATAAGTTAAAGAAAATGAAATGCCTTTTGTAACCGATGAGTTTCCGTGCGAAACCCCGATACTTCAAAAGAGATTGTCCGTTTTATACACCAAGTGCATCCAGCTTTTGCAGTAACCCTCTCAACTTTGTAGCACATGCTATGTGGGTGAAATGTTGATACCATTCGAACTTTCAACCTTTTCAGAGTTCATTTGTAGTGCTTTTCAATTTTAGGGTCATAATTAGCTCAAAAAATCATTAAATGCATGAAAAATAGCAAATGAAGTCACAAAGGCTTGAAAATTGATGATGTGAACACACGAAAATCCTGGAGTTCAAATAATTTAAAGAAATTGAAATGACTTTTGTAACCGATGAGTTTCCGCCCGAAACCCCGATACTTCGAAAGAGACTGTCTGTTTTGTACACGAAGTGCATCCAGCTTTTGCCGTAACCCTCTCAAATTTTGTGCACACGCTATGTGGATGAAATGTTGATACCATGCCAACTTTACACATTTTCAGAGTTCATTTGTACTGCTTTTCAATTTCAGGGTCATAATTAGCTAAAAAATCATTAAATGAATTAAAAATACCAAATGAAGTCACAAAGGGTTGAAAATTTATGATGTGGGTTTGAATGGTGCATTTTGAACTCACGAAAAGCCTGGAATTCAAATAAGTTGAAGAAAACTAAACGCCTTTTGTAACCGATGAGTTTCCGTCCGGAACCGTGATACTTCGAAAGAGACTGTCCGTTTTGTGCGCGAAGTGCATCCAGCTTTTGACGTAACCCTCTCAACTTTTTAGCACATGCTATGTGCGTGAAATGTTGATACCATGTCAACTTTCAACCGTTTCAGAGTTCATTTGTAGTGCTTTTCAATTTCAGGGTCACAATTAGCTCAAAAAAATCATTAAATGCATGAAAAATACCAAATGAAGTCAGAAAGGGTTGAAAATTGATGATGTGGCTTTGAATGGTGCATTTTGAACACACGAAAAGCCTGGAGTTCACATAAGTTAAAGAAAATGAAATGCCTTTTGTAACCGATGAGTTTCCGTCCGAAACCCCGATACTTCGAAAGAAATTGTCCGTTTTGTACACGAAGTGCATCCAACTTTTGCCGTAACCCTCTCAACTTTTTACCACATGCTATGTGGGTGAAATGTTGATACCATTCCAACTTTCAACCTTTTCAGAGTTCATTTGTAGTGATTTTCAATTTTAGGGTCATAATTAGCTCAAAAAATCATTAAATCCCTGAAAAATACCAAATGAAGTCAGAAAGGCTTGAAAATTGATGATGTGGCTTTTAATGGTGCATTTTGAACACACGAAAAGCCTGGAGTTCAAATAAGTTAAAGAAAATGAAATGCCTTTTTTAACCGGTGAGTTTCCGTCCGAAACCTTGATACATCAAAAGAGACTGTCCGTTTTGTACACGAAGTGCATACAGCTTCTGCCGTAACCCTCTCGACTTTTTAGCACATGCTACGTGGGGGAAATGTTGATACCATGCCAACTTTCAACCTTTTCAGAGTTCATTTGTTGTGCTTTTCAATTTGAGGGTCATAATTAGCTCAAAAAATCATTAATTGCATGAAAAATACCAAATGAAGTCAGAAAGGGTTGAAAATTGATGATGTGGCTCTTAATGTTGCATTTTGAGCACACAAAAAGCCTGGAGTTTAAATAAGTTAAAGAAAATGAAATGCCTTTTGTACCTAATAAGTTTCTGTCCGAAACCCCGATACTTCGAAAGAGACTATCCGTTTTGTACACGAAGTGCATCGAGCTTTTGCTGTAGCCCTCTCAACTTTTTAGCACATGCTATGTGCGTGAAATGTTGATACCATGCCAACTTTCAACCGTTTCAGAGTTCATTTGTAGTGCTTTTCAATTTTAGGGTCACAATTAGCTCAAAAAAATCATTAAATGCATGAAAAATACCAAATGAAGTCAGAAAGGGTTGAAAATTGATGATGTGGCTTTGAATGGTGCATTTTGAACACACGAAAAGCCTGGAGTTCACATAAGTTAAAGAAAATGAAATGCCTTTTGTAACCGATGAGTTTCCGTGCGAAACCCCGATACTTCAAAAGAGATTGTCCGTTTTGTACACCAAGTGCATCCAGCTTTTGCAGTAACCCTCTCAACTTTGTAGCACATGCTATGTGGGTGAAATGTTGATACCATTCGAACTTTCAACCTTTTCAGAGTTCATTTGTAGTGCTTTTCAATTTTAGGGTCATAATTAGCTCAAAAAATCATTAAATGCATGAAAAATAGCAAATGAAGTCACAAAGGCTTGAAAATTGATGATGTGGCTTTTAATGGTGCATTTTGAACACACGAAAATCCTGGAGTTCAAATAATTTAAAGAAATTGAAATGACTTTTGTAACCGATGAGTTTCCACCCGAAACCCCGATACTTCGAAAGAGACTGTCTGTTTTGTACACGAAGTGCATCCAGCTTTTGCCGTAACCCTCTCAAATTTTGTGCACACGCTATGTGGATGAAATGTTGATACCATGCCAACTTTACACATTTTCAGAGTTCATTTGTACTGCTTTTCAATTTCAGGGTCATAATTAGCTAAAAAATCATTAAATGAATTAAAAATACCAAATGAAGTCACAAAGGGTTGAAAATTTATGATGTGGGTTTGAATGGTGCATTTTGAACTCACGAAAAGCCTGGAGTTCAAATAAGTTGAAGAAAACTAAACGCCTTTTGTAACCGATGAGTTTCCGTCCGGAACCGTGATACTTCGAAAGAGACTGTCCGTTTTGTGCGCGAAGTGCATCCAGCTTTTGACGTAACCCTCTCAACTTTTTAGCACATGCTATGTGCGTGAAATGTTGATACCATGTCAACTTTCAACCGTTTCAGAGTTCATTTGTAGTGCTTTTCAATTTCAGGGTCACAATTAGCTCAAAAAAATCATTAAATGCATGAAAAATACCAAATGAAGTCAGAAAGGGTTGAAAATTGATGATGTGGCTTTGAATGGTGCATTTTGAACACACGAAAAGCCTGGAGTTCACATAAGTTAAAGAAAATGAAATGCCTTTTGTAACCGATGAGTTTCCGTCCGAAACCCCGATACTTCGAAAGAAATTGTCCGTTTTGTACACGAAGTGCATCCAACTTTTGCCGTAACCCTCTCAACTTTTTACCACATGCTATGTGGGTGAAATGTTGATACCATTCCAACTTTCAACCTTTTCAGAGTTCATTTGTAGTGATTTTCAATTTTAGGGTCATAATTAGCTCAAAAAATCATTAAATCCCTGAAAAATACCAAATGAAGTCAGAAAGGCTTGAAAATTGATGATGTGGCTTTTAATGGTGCATTTTGAACACACGAAAAGCCTGGAGTTCAAATAAGTTAAAGAAAATGAAATGCCTTTTTTAACCGGTGAGTTTCCGTCCGAAACCTTGATACATCAAAAGAGACTGTCCGTTTTGTACACGAAGTGCATACAGCTTCTGCCGTAACCCTCTCAACTTTTTAGCACATGCTACGTGGGGGAAATGTTGATACCATGCCAACTTTCAACCTTTTCAGAGTTCATTTGTTGTGCTTTTCAATTTGAGGGTCATAATTAGCTCAAAAAATCATTAATTGCATGAAAAATACCAAATGAAGTCAGAAAGGGTTGAAAATTGATGATGTGGCTCTTAATGTTGCATTTTGAGGACACAAAAAGCCTGGAGTTTAAATAAGTTAAAGAAAATGAAATGCCTTTTGTACCTAATGAGTTTCTGTCCGAAACCCTGATACTTCGAAAGAGACTATCCGTTTTGTACACGAAGTGCATCGAGCTTTTGCTGTAGCCCTCTCAACTTTTTAGCACATGCTATGTGCGTGAAATGTTGATACCATGCCAACTTTCAACCGTTTCAGAGTTCATTTGTAGTGCTTTTCAATTTTAGGGTCACAATTAGCTCAAAAAATCATTAAATGCATGAAAAATACCAAATGAAGTCAGAAAGGGTTGAAAATTGATGATGTGGCTTTGAATGGTGCATTTTGAACACACGAAAAGCCTGGAGTTCACATAAGTTAAAGAAAATGAAATGGCTTTTGTAACCGATGAGTTTCCGTCCGTAACCCCGATACTTCGAAAGAAATTGTCCGTTTTGTACACGAAGTGCAGCCAGCTTTTGCCGTAACCCTCTCAACCTTTTACCACATGCTATGTCGGTGAAATGTTTCTACCATTCCAACTTTCAACCTTTTCAGAGTTCATTTGTAGTGCTTTTCAATTTTAGGGTCATAATTAGCTCAAAAAATCATTAAATCCCTGAAAAATACCAAATGAAGTCAGAAAGGCTTGAAAATTGATGATGTGGCTTTTAATGGTGCATTTTGAACACACGAAGACCCTGGAGTTCAAATAAGTTAAAGAAAATGAAATGCCTTTTTTAACCGATGAGTTTCCGTCCGAAACCCTGATACTTCAAAAGAGACTGTTCGTTTTGTACACGATGTGCATACAGCTTCTGCCGTAACCCTCTCGACTTGTTAGCACATGCTATGTGGGTGAAATGTTGATACCATGCCAACTTTCAACCTTTTCAGAGTTCATTTGTTGTGCTTTTCAATTTCAGGGTCATAATTAGCTCAAAAAATCATTAATTGGATGAAAAATACCAAATCAAGTCAGAAAGGGTTGAAAATTTATGATGTGGCTTTTAATGGTGCATTTTGAGCACACAAAAAGCCTGGAGTTTAAATAAGTTAAAGAAAATGAAATGCCTTTTGTACCTAATGAGTTTCTGTCCGAAACCCCGATACTTCGAAAGAGACTATCCGTTTTGTACACGAAGTGCATCAAGCTTTTGCTGTAACCCTCTCAACTTTTTAGCACATGCTATGTGGGTGAAATTTTGAAACCATGCCAACTTTCAACCTTTTCAGAGTTTATTTGTAGTGTTTTTCAATTTCAGGGTCATAATTAGCTCAAAAAAATCATTAAATGCATGAAAAATACCAAATAAAGTCAGAAAGGGTTGAAAATTGATGATGTGGCTTTTAATGGTGCATTTTGAACACACGAAATTCCTGGAGTTCAAATAAGTTAAAGAAAATGAAATGCCTTTTGTAACCGATGAGTTTTCGTCCGAAACCCCGATACTTCGAAAGACACTGTCCGTTTTGTACACGAAGTGCATCCAACTTTTGCCGTAAGCCTCTCAACTTTTTAGCACATGCTATGTGGGTGAAATGTTGATACCATGCGAACTTTCAGCCTTTTCAGAGTTCGTTTGTAGTGCTTTTCAATTTTAGGGTCATTTAGCTCAAAAAAATCATTAAATGCATGAAAAATACCAAATAAAGTCACAAAGGGTTGAAAATTGATGATGTGGCTTTGAATGGTGCATTTTGAACACGCGAAAAGCCTGGAGTTCAAATAAGTTAAAGAAATTGAAATGCCTTTTGTAACCGATGAGTTTCCACCCGAAACCCTGATACTTCGAAAGAGACTCTCTTATTTGTACACGAAGTGCATCCAGCTTTTGTCGTAACCCTCTCAAAATTTTTGCACACTCTATGTGGATGAAATGTTGATACCTTGCCAACTTTACACATTTTCAGAGTTCATTTGTAGTGATTTTCAATTTCGGGTTCATAATTAGCTCAAAAAATCATTAAATGAATGAAAAATACCAAATGAAGTCAGAAAGGGTTGAAAAATTATGATGCCGCTTTGAATGGTGCATTTTCAACTCATGAAAATCTTGGAGTTCAAATAAGTTAAAGAAAATGAATGCCTTTTGTAACCAATGAGTTTCCGTCTGGGACCATGATGCTTCGAAGCAGACTGTCCGTTTTCTACACGAAGTGCATCCAGCTTTTGCCGTAACCCTCTCAAATTTTTAGCACATGCTATGTGTGTGAAATATTGATACCATGCCAACTTTTAACCGTTTCAGAGTTCATTCGTAGTGCTTTTCATATTCAGGGTCATAATAAGCTCAAAAATATCATTAAATGCATGAAAAATACCAAATGAAGTCAGAAAGGGTTCAAAATTGATGATATTGCTTTGAATGGTGCATTTTGAACACACGAAAAGCCTAGAGTTCAAATAAGTTAAAGAAATTGAAATGCCTTTTGTAACCGATGAGTTTCCACCCGAAACCCTGATACTTCGAAAGAGACTCTCTTATTTGTACACGAAGTGCATCCAGCTTTTGCCGTAACCCTCTCAAATTTTGTGCACACGCTATGTGGATGAAATGTTGATACCATGCCAACTTTACACATTTTCAGAGTTCATTTGTACTGCTTTTCAATTTCAGGGTCATAATTAGCTAAAAAATCATTAAATGAATTAAAAATACCAAATGAAGTCACAAAGGGTTGAAAATTTATGATGTGGGTTTGAATGGTGCATTTTGAACTCACAAAAAGCCTGGAGTTCAAATAAGTTGAAGAAAACTAAACGCCTTTTGTAACCGATGAGTTTCCGTCCGGAACCGTGATACTTCGAAAGAGACTGTCCGTTTTGTGCGCGAAGTGCATCCAGCTTTTGACGTAACCCTCTCAACTTTTTAGCACATGCTATGTGCGTGAAATGTTGATACCATGTCAACTTTCAACCGTTTCAGAGTTCATTTGTAGTGCTTTTCAATTTCAGGGTCACAATTAGCTCAAAAAAATCATTAAATGCATGAAAAATACCAAATGAAGTCAGAAAGGGTTGAAAATTGATGATGTGGCTTTGAATGGTGCATTTTGAACACACGAAAAGCCTGGAGTTCACATAAGTTAAAGAAAATGAAATGCCTTTTGTAACCGATGAGTTTCCGTCCGAAACCCCGATACTTCGAAAGAAATTGTCCGTTTTGTACACGAAGTGCATCCAACTTTTGCCGTAACCCTCTCAACTTTTTACCACATGCTATGTGGGTGAAATGTTGATACCATTCCAACTTTCAACCTTTTCAGAGTTCATTTGTAGTGATTTTCAATTTTAGGGTCATAATTAGCTCAAAAAATCATTAAATCCCTGAAAAATACCAAATGAAGTCAGAAAGGCTTGACAATTGATGATGTGGCTTTTAATGGTGCATTTTGAACACACGAAAAGCCTGGAGTTCAAATAAGTTAAAGAAAATGAAATGCCTTTTTTAACCGGTGAGTTTCCGTCCGAAACCTTGATACATCAAAAGAGACTGTCCGTTTTGTACACGAAGTGCATACAGCTTCTGCCGTAACCCTCTCGACTTTTTAGCACATGCTACGTGGGGGAAATGTTGATACCATGCCAACTTTCAACCTTTTCAGAGTTCATTTGTTGTGCTTTTCAATTTGAGGGTCATAATTAGCTCAAAAAATCATTAATTGCATGAAAAATACCAAATGAAGTCAAAAAGGGTTGAAAATTGATGATGTGGCTCTTAATGTTGCATTTTGAGCACACAAAAAGCCTGGAGTTTAAATAAGTTAAAGAAAATGAAATGCCTTTTGTACCTAATGAGTTTCTGTCCGAAACCCCGATACTTCGAAAGAGACTATCCGTTTTGTACACGAAGTTCATCGAGCTTTTGCTGTAGCCCTCTCAACTTTTTAGCACATGCTATGTGCGTGAAATGTTGATACCATGCCAACTTTCAACCGTTTCAGAGTTCATTTGTAGTGCTTTTCAATTTTAGGGTCACAATTAGCTCAAAAAAATCATTAAATGCATGAAAAATACCAAATGAAGTCAGAAAGGGTTGAAAATTGATGATGTGGCTTTGAATGGTGCATTTTGAACACACGAAAAGCCTGGAGTTCACATAAGTTAAAGAAAATGAAATGCCTTTTGTGACCGATGAGTTTCCGTGCGAAACCCCGATACTTCAAAAGAGATTGTCCGTTTTGTACACCAAGTGCATCCAGCTTTTGCAGTAACCCTCTCAACTTTGTAGCACATGCTATGTGGGTGAAATGTTGATACCATTCGAACTTTCAACCTTTTCAGAGTTCATTTGTAGTGCTTTTCAATTTTAGGGTCATAATTAGCTCAAAAAATCATTAAATGCATGAAAAATAGCAAATGAAGTCACAAAGGCTTGAAAATTGATGATGTGGCTTTTAATGGTGCATTTTGAACACACGAAAATCCTAGAGTTCAAATAATTTAAAGAAATTGAAATGACTTTTGTAACTGATGAGTTTCCGCCCGAAACCCCGATACTTCGAAAGAGACTGTCTGTTTTGTACACGAAGTGCATCCAGCTTTTGCCGTAACCCTCTCAAATTTTGTGCACACGCTATGTGGATGAAATGTTGATACCATGCCAACTTTACACATTTTCAGAGTTGATTTGTACTGCTTTTCAATTTCAGGGTCATAATTAGCTAAAAAATCATTAAATGAATTAAAAATACCAAATGAAGTCACAAAGGGTTGAAAATTTATGATGTGGGTTTGAATGGTGCATTTTGAACTCACGAAAAGCCTGGAGTTCAAATAAGTTGAAGAAAACTAAACGCCTTTTGTAACCGATGAGTTTCCGTCCGGAACCGTGATACTTCGAAAGAGACTGTCCGTTTTGTGCGCGAAGTGCATCCAGCTTTTGACGTAACCCTCTCAACTTTTTAGCACATGCTATGTGCGTGAAATGTTGATACCATGTCAACTTTCAACCGTTTCAGAGTTCATTTGTAGTGCTTTTCAATTTCAGGGTCACAATTAGCTCAAAAAAATCATTAAATGCATGAAAAATACCAAATGAAGTCAGAAAGGGTTGAAAATTGATGATGTGGCTTTGAATGGTGCATTTTGAACACACGAAAAGCCTGGAGTTCACATAAGTTAAAGAAAATGAAATGCCTTTTGTAACCGATGAGTTTCCGTCCGAAACCCCGATACTTCGAAAGAAATTGTCCGTTTTGTACACGAAGTGCATCCAACTTTTGCCGTAACCCTCTCAACTTTTTACCACATGCTATGTGGGTGAAATGTTGATACCATTCCAACTTTCAACCTTTTCAGAGTTCATTTGTAGTGATTTTCAATTTTAGGGTCATAATTAGCTCAAAAAATCATTAAATCCCTGAAAAATACCAAATGAAGTCAGAAAGGCTTGAAAATTGATGATGTGGCTTTTAATGGTGCATTTTGAACACACGAAAAGCCTGGAGTTCAAATAAGTTAAAGAAAATGAAATGCCTTTTTTAACCGGTGAGTTTCCGTCCGAAACCTTGATACATCAAAAGAGACTGTCCGTTTTGTACACGAAGTGCATACAGCTTCTGCCGTAACCCTCTCAACTTTTTAGCACATGCTACGTGGGGGAAATGTTGATACCATGCCAACTTTCAACCTTTTCAGAGTTCATTTGTTGTGCTTTTCAATTTGAGGGTCATAATTAGCTCAAAAAATCATTAATTGCATGAAAAATACCAAATGAAGTCAGAAAGGGTTGAAAATTGATGATGTGGCTCTTAATGTTGCATTTTGAGGACACAAAAAGCCTGGAGTTTAAATAAGTTAAAGAAAATGAAATGCCTTTTGTACCTAATGAGTTTCTGTCCGAAACCCTGATACTTCGAAAGAGACTATCCGTTTTGTACACGAAGTGCATCGAGCTTTTGCTGTAGCCCTCTCAACTTTTTAGCACATGCTATGTGCGTGAAATGTTGATACCATGCCAACTTTCAACCGTTTCAGAGTTCATTTGTAGTGCTTTTCAATTTTAGGGTCACAATTAGCTCAAAAAATCATTAAATGCATGAAAAATACCAAATGAAGTCAGAAAGGGTTGAAAATTGATGATGTGGCTTTGAATGGTGCATTTTGAACACACGAAAAGCCTGGAGTTCACATAAGTTAAAGAAAATGAAATGGCTTTTGTAACCGATGAGTTTCCGTCCGTAACCCCGATACTTCGAAAGAAATTGTCCGTTTTGTACACGAAGTGCAGCCAGCTTTTGCCGTAACCCTCTCAACCTTTTACCACATGCTATGTCGGTGAAATGTTGATACCATTCCAACTTTCAACCTTTTCAGAGTTCATTTGTAGTGCTTTTCAATTTTAGGGTCATAATTAGCTCAAAAAATCATTAAATCCCTGAAAAATACCAAATGAAGTCAGAAAGGCTTGAAAATTGATGATGTGGCTTTTAATGGTGCATTTTGAACACACGAAGACCCTGGAGTTCAAATAAGTTAAAGAAAATGAAATGCCTTTTTTAACCGATGAGTTTCCGTCCGAAACCCTGATACTTCAAAAGAGACTGTTCGTTTTGTACACGATGTGCATACAGCTTCTGCCGTAACCCTCTCGACTTGTTAGCACATGCTATGTGGGTGAAATGTTGATACCATGCCAACTTTCAACCTTTTCAGAGTTCATTTGTTGTGCTTTTCAATTTCAGGGTCATAATTAGCTCAAAAAATCATTAATTGGATGAAAAATACCAAATCAAGTCAGAAAGGGTTGAAAATTTATGATGTGGCTTTTAATGGTGCATTTTGAGCACACAAAAAGCCTGGAGTTTAAATAAGTTAAAGAAAATGAAATGCCTTTTGTACCTAATGAGTTTCTGTCCGAAACCCCGATACTTCGAAAGAGACTATCCGTTTTGTACACGAAGTGCATCAAGCTTTTGCTGTAACCCTCTCAACTTTTTAGCACATGCTATGTGGGTGAAATTTTGAAACCATGCCAACTTTCAACCTTTTCAGAGTTTATTTGTAGTGTTTTTCAATTTCAGGGTCATAATTAGCTCAAAAAAATCATTAAATGCATGAAAAATACCAAATAAAGTCAGAAAGGGTTGAAAATTGATGATGTGGCTTTTAATGGTGCATTTTGAACACACGAAATTCCTGGAGTTCAAATAAGTTAAAGAAAATGAAATGCCTTTTGTAACCGATGAGTTTTCGTCCGAAACCCCGATACTTCGAAAGACACTGTCCGTTTTGTACACGAAGTGCATCCAACTTTTGCCGTAAGCCTCTCAACTTTTTAGCACATGCTATGTGGGTGAAATGTTGATACCATGCGAACTTTCAGCCTTTTCAGAGTTCGTTTGTAGTGCTTTTCAATTTTAGGGTCATTTAGCTCAAAAAAATCATTAAATGCATGAAAAATACCAAATAAAGTCACAAAGGGTTGAAAATTGATGATGTGGCTTTGAATGGTGCATTTTGAACACGCGAAAAGCCTGGAGTTCAAATAAGTAAAAGAAATTGAAATGCCTTTTGTAACCGATGAGTTTCCACCCGAAACCCTGATACTTCGAAAGAGACTCTCTTATTTGTACACGAAGTGCATCCAGCTTTTGTCGTAACCCTCTCAAAATTTTTGCACACTCTATGTGGATGAAATGTTGATACCTTGCCAACTTTACACATTTTCAGAGTTCATTTGTAGTGATTTTCAATTTCGGGTTCATAATTAGCTCAAAAAATCATTAAATGAATGAAAAATACCAAATGAAGTCAGAAAGGGTTGAAAAATTATGATGCCGCTTTGAATGGTGCATTTTCAACTCATGAAAATCTTGGAGTTCAAATAAGTTAAAGAAAATGAATGCCTTTTGTAACCAATGAGTTTCCGTCTGGGACCATGATGCTTCGAAGCAGACTGTCCGTTTTCTACACGAAGTGCATCCAGCTTTTGCCGTAACCCTCTCAAATTTTTAGCACATGCTATGTGTGTGAAATATTGATACCATGCCAACTTTTAACCGTTTCAGAGTTCATTCGTAGTGCTTTTCATATTCAGGGTCATAATAAGCTCAAAAATATCATTAAATGCATGAAAAATACCAAATGAAGTCAGAAAGGGTTCAAAATTGATGATATTGCTTTGAATGGTGCATTTTGAACACACGAAAAGCCTAGAGTTCACATAAGTTAAATAAAATGAAATGCCTTTTGTAATCGATGAGTTTCCGTCCGACACCACGATACTTCGAAACAGACTGTCCGTTCTGTACACGAAGTGCATCCAGCTTTTGCCGGAACCCTCTCAAATTTTTAGCACATGCTATGTGGGTGAAATGTTGATACCATGCCAACTTTCAACCGTTTCAGAGTTCATTTGTAGTGCTTTTCAATTTCAGGGTCATAATTAGCTCAAAAAAATCATTAAATGCATGAAAAATACCAAATGAAGTCAGAAAGGGTTGAAAATTGATGATGTGGCTTTGAATGGTGCATTTTGAATCCACGAAATGCCTGCAGTTCACATAAGTTAAAGAAAATGAAATGCCGTTTGTAACCGATGAGTTTCCGTCTGAAACCCCGATACTTCGAAAGAGATTGTCCGTTTTGTGCACGAAGTGCATCCAGCTTTTGCCATAACCCTCTCAACTTTTTAGCACATGCTACGTGGTTGAAATGTTGATACCATTCCAACTTTCAACCTTTTCAGAGTTCATTTGTAGTGCTTTTCAATTTTAGGGTCATAATTAGCTCAAAAAATCATTAAATGCATGAAAAATATCAAATGAAGTCACAAAGGCTTGAAAATTGATGATGTGGCTTTTAATGGTGCATTTTGAACACACGAAAAGCCTGGAGTTCAAATAATTTAAAGAAATTGAAATGACTTTTGTAACCGATGAGTTTCCGCCCGAAACCCCGATACTTCGAAAGAGACTGTCTGTTTTGTACACGAAGTGCATCCAGCTTTTGCCGTAACCCTCTCAAATTTTGTGCACACACTATGTGGATGAAATGTTGATACCATGCCAACTTTACACATTTTCAGAGTTCATTTGTACTGCTTTTCAATTTCAGGGTCATAATTAGCTAAAAAAATCATTAAATGAATTAAAAATACCAAATGAAGTCACAAAGGGTTGAAAATTTATGATGTGGGTTTGAATGGTGCATTTTGAACTCACGAAAAGCCTGGAGTTCAAATAAGTTGAAGAAAACTAAACGCCTTTTGTAACCGATGAGTTTCCGTCCGGAACCGTGATACTTCGAAAGATACTGTCCGTTTTGTGCGCGAAGTGCATCCAGCTTTTGACGTAACCCTCTCACCTTTTTAGCACATGCTATGTGCGTGAAATGTTGATACCATGTCAACTTTCAACCGTTTCAGAGTTCATTTGTAGTGCTTTTCAATTTCAGGGTCACAATTAGCTCAAAAAATCATTAAATGCATGAAAAATACCAAATGAAGTCAGAAAGGGTTGAAAATTGATGATGTGGCTTTGAATGGTGCATTTTGAACACACGAAAAGCTTGGAGTTCACATAAGTTAAACAAAATGAAATGCCTTTTGTAACCGATGAGTTTCCGTCCGAAACCCCGATACTTCGAAAGAAATTGTCCGTTTTGTACACGAAGTGCATCCAACTTTTGCCGTAACCCTCTCAACTTTTTACCACATGCTATGTGGGTGAAATGTTGATACCATTCCAACTTTCAACCTTTTCAGAGTTCATTTGTAGTGATTTTCAATTTTAGGGTCATAATTAGCTCAAAAAATCATTAAATCCCTGAAAAATACCAACTGAAGTCAGAAAGGCTTGAAAATTGATGATGTGGCTTTTAATGGTGCATTTTGAACACACGAAAAGCCTGGAGTTCAAATAAGTTAAAGAAAATGAAATGCCTTTTTTAACCGATGAGTTTCCGTCCGAAACCTTGATACATCAAAAGAGACTGTCCGTTTTGTACACGAAGTGCATACAGCTTCTGCCGTAACCCTCTCGACTTTTTAGCACATGCTACGTGGGTGAAATGTTGATACCATGCCAACTTTCAACCTTTTCAGAGTTCATTTGTTGTGCTTTTCAATTTGAGGGTCATAATTAGCTCAAAAAATCATTAATTGCATGAAAAATACCAAATGAAGTCAGAAAGGGTTGAAAATTTATGATGTGGCTCTTAATGGTGCATTTTGAGCACACAAAAAGCCTGGAGTTTAAATAAGTTAAAGAAAATGAAATGCCTTTTGTAGCTAATGAGTTTCTGTCCGAAACCCCGATACTTCGCAAGAGACTATCCGTTTTGTACACGAAGTGCATCGAGCTTTTGCCGTAACCCTCTCAACTTTTTAGCACATGCTATGTGGGTGAAAGTTTGAAACCATGCCAAGTTTCAACCTTTTCAGAGTTTATTTGTAGTGTTTTTCAATTTCAGGGTCATAATTAGCTCAAAAAAATCATTAAATGCATGAAAAATACCAAATAAAGTCAGAAAGGGTTGAAAATTTATGATGTGGCTTTTAATGGTGCATTTTGAACACGCGAAATTCCTGGAGTTCAAATAAGTTAAAGAAAATGAAATGCCTTTTGCAACCGATGAGTTTTCGTCCGAAACCCCGATACTTCGAAAGAAACTATCCGTTTTGTACACGAAGTGCATCCAACTTTTGCCGTAAGCCTCTCAACATTTTAGCACATGCTATGTGGGTGAAATGTTGATACCATGCCAACTTTCAGCCTTTTCAGAGTTCGTTTGTAGTGCTTTTCAATTTTAGGGTCATTTAGCTCAAAAAAATCATTAAATGCATGAAAAATACTAAATAAAGTCACAAAGGGTTGAAAATTGATGATGTGGCTTTGAATGGTGCATTTTCAACACACGAAAAGCCTGGAGTTCAAATAAGTTAAAGAAAATGCAATGCCTTTTGCCACCGATGAGTTTCCGTCTGAAACCCCGATACTTAGAAAGAGACTGTCCGTTTTGTACACGAAGTGGATCCAGCATTTTCCGTAACCCTCTCAACTTTTTAGCACATGCTATGTGCTGGAAATGTTGATACCATGCCAACTTTCAACCTTTTGAGAGTTAATTTCTAGTGATTTCAATTTCAGGGTCATTTAGCTCAAAAAAATCATTAAATGCATGAAAAATACCAAATGAAGTCAGAAAGGGTTGAAAATTGATGATGTGGCTTTGAATGGTGCATTTTGAACACACGAAAAGCCTAGAGTTCAAATAAGTTAAAGAAAATGAAATCTCTTTTGTAACCGATGGGTTTCCGTTCGAAACCTCGATACTCCGAAAGAGACTTTCAGTTTTGTACACGAAGTGCATCCAGCTTTTGCCGTAACCCTCTCAACTTTTTAGCCCATTCTATGTGGGTGTAATGTTGATAGCATGCCAACTTTCAACCTTTTCAGAGTTCATTTGTAGTGCTTTTCAATTTCAAGGTCATAATTAGCTCAAAAAATCGTTACATGTATAAAAAAATACCAAATGAAGTCAGAAAGGGTTGAAAATTGATGATGTGGCTTTGAATGGTGCATTTTGAACACACGAAAAGCCGGGAGTTCAAATAAGTTAAAGAAAATGAAATGCCTTTGGTAACCGACGAGTTTCCTTCTGAAACCCCGATACTTCAAAAGAGACTGTCCGTTTTGTAGACGAAGTGGAACTAGCTGTTGCCGTAACCCTCTCAACTTTTTAGCACATGCTATGTGGGTGAAATGTTGATACCGTGCTAACTTTCAACCTTTTCAGAGTTCATTTGTAGTGCTTTTCAATTTCAGGGTCATTTAGCTCAAAAAAATCATTAAATGCATGAAAAATACCAAATAAAGTCAGAAAGGGTTGAAAATCGAAGATGGGGCTTTGAATGGTGCATTTTGAACACAGGAAAAGCCTGTAGTTCAAACAAGTTACAAAAAATGAAATGCCTTTTGTAACCGATGAGTTTCCGTCCGAAACCCCGATACTTTGAAAGAGACTGTCCGTTTTGTCCACGAAGTGCATCCAACTTTTGCCGTAACCCTCTCAACTTTTTAGCACATGCTATGTGGGTGAAATGTTGATACCATGCCAACTTTCAACCTTTTCAGAGTTCATTTGTAGTGTTTTCAATTTCAGGGTCATAGTTAGCTCAAAAAAATCATTAAATGCATGAGAAATACCTAATGAAGTCAGAAAGGGTTGAAAATTGATGATGTGGCTTTGAATGGTGCATTTTGAACACACGAAAAGCCTTGAGTTCAAATAAGTTAAAGAAAATAAAATGCGTTTTGTAACCGATGAGTTTCCGTTCGAAACCCCGATACTTCGAAAGATACAGTCCGTTTTGTACACGAAGTGCATCCAGCTTTTGTCGTAACCCTCTAAAATTTTTACCACATGCTATGTGGGTGAAATGTTGATACCATGCCAACTTTCAACCTTTTCAGAGTTCATTTGTACTACTATTCAATTTCAGGGTCATTTAGCTCAAAAAATCATTAAATGCATGAAAAATACAAAATAAAGTAGGAAAGGGTTGAAAATTAATGATGTGGCTTTGAATGGTGCATTTGGAACACACGAAAAGCCTGGAGTTCAAATAAGTTAAAGAAAATGAAATGTCGTTTGTAACCAGTGTGTTTTCGTCCGAAACATCGATACTTCGAAAGAGACTGTCTGTTTTGTACACGAAGTGCATCCAACTTTTTCCATAACCCTCTCAACTTTTTAGAACATGCTATGTGGGTGAAATGTTGATACCAAGCAAACTTTCAACCTTTTCAGAGATCATTTGTACTGCTTTTCAATTTCAGGGTCATAATTAGCTCAAAAAAATCATTAAATGCATGAAAAATACCGAATGAAGTCAGAAAGGGTTGAAAATTGATGATGTGGCTTTGAATAGTGCATTTTGAACACACGAAAAGCCTAGAGTTCAAATAGGTTAAAGAAAATGAAATGCCTTTTGTAACCGATGAGTTTCCATCTGAAACCCCGATACTTCGAAAGAGACTATCCGTTTTGTACACGAAGTGGATCCATCTTTTTCCGTAAACCTCTCAACTTTTTAACACATGCTATGTGGGTGAAATGTTGATACCATGCCAACTTTCAACCTTTTCAGAGTTCATTTGTAGTGCTTTTCAATTTCAGGGGCATAATTAGCTCAAAAAAATCATTAAATGCATGAAAAATACCGAATGAAGTCAGAAAGGGTTGACAATTAATGATCTGGCTTTGAATGGTGCATTTTGATCACACGAAAAGCCTAGAGTTCAAATAAGTTAAAGAAAATGAAATGACTTTGGTAACCTATGAGTTTCCTTCTGAAACCCTGATACTTCAAAAGAGACTGTCCGTTTTGTACACGAAGTGGATCTAGCTTTTGCCGTAACCCTCTCAACTTTTTGGCACATGCTATGTGGGTGAAATGTTGATACCATGCTAACTTTCAACCTTTTCAGTGTTCATTTGTAGTGCTTTTCAATTTCAGGGTCATTTAGCTCAAAAAATCATTAAATGCATGAAAAATACCAAATAAAGTCAGAAAGGGCTGAAAATTGAAGATGGGGCGTTGAATAGTGCATTTTGAACACAGGAAAAGCCTGGAGTTCAAATAAGTTAAAGAAAATGAAATGCCTTTTGTAACCGATGAGTTTCCGTCCGAAACCCCGATACGTCGAAAGAGACTGTCCGTTTTGTCCACGAAGTGCACCCAACTTTTGCCATAACCCTCTCAACTTTTTAGCACAGGCTATGTGGGTGAAATGTTGATACCATGCCAACTTTCAACCATTTCAGAGTTCATTTATAGTGCTTTTCAATTTCAGGGTCATAATTAGCTCAACAAATCATTAAATGCAAGAAAAATACCAAATGAAGTCAGAAAGGATTGAAGATTGATGATGTGGCTTTGAATGGTGCATTTTCAACACAAGAAAAGCCTGGAGTCCGAAAAAGTTAAAGAAAATGACATGCCTTTTGTAACCGATGAGTTTCCATCTGAAACCCCGATACATCGAAAGAGACTGTGTGTTTTGTACATGAAGTGGATCCAGCTTTTGCCGTAACCCTCTCAACTTTCTAACACATGCTATGTGGGTGAAATGTTGATACCATGCCAACTTTCAACCTTTTCAGAGTTCATTTGTAGTCATTTCAATTTCAGGGTCATAATTAACTCAAAAAATCATTAAATGCATGAGAAATTCCAAATGAAGTGAGAAAGGGTTGAAAATTGATGATGTGGCTTTGAATGGTGCATTTTGAACACACGATAAGCCTGGAGTTGAAATAAGTTAGAGAAAATGAAATGTCTTTTGTAACCGATGGGTTTCCGTCCGAAACCCCGATACTTCGAAAGAGACGGTCCGTTTTGTCCACGAAGTGCACCCAACTTTTACCGTAACCCTCTCAACTTTTTAGCACATGCTATGTGGGTGAAATGTTGATACCATTCCAACTTTCAAACTTTTCACAGTTCATTTGTAGTGCTTTTCAATTTCATTGTCATTTAGCTCAGAAAAAATCAGGAAATGCAACAAAAATACCATATGAAGTCAGAAAGGGTTGAAAATTGATGATGTGGCTTTGAATGGTGCATTTTGAACACAGGAAAAGCCTGGAGTTTAAATAAGTTAAAGAAAACGAAATGCCTTTTGTAACCGATGAGTTTCCATCCGAAACCCCGATATTTCGAAAGAGACTGTCCGTTTTGTACACGAAGTGCATCCAACTTTTGACGTAACCTTCTCAACTTTTTAGCACATGCTATATGGGTGCAATGTTGATACCATGCCAACTTTCAACCATTTCTGAGTTCATTTGTAGTGCTTTTCAATTTCAGGGTCACAATTAGCTCAAAAAATCATTAAATGCATCAAAAATACCAAATGAAGTCAGAAAGGGTTGAAAATTGATGATGTGGCTTTGAATGGTGCATTTTAAACACACTAAAATCCTACAGTTCAAATAGGTTACAGAAAATGAAATGCCTTTTGTAACCGATGAGTTTCCATCTGAAACCCCGATACATTGAAAGAGACTGTGTGTTTTGTACATGAGGTGGATCTAGCTTTTGCTGTAACCCTCTCAATTTTTTAACACATGCTATGTGGGTGAAATGTTGATACCATGCCAACTGTCAACCTTTTCAGAGTTCATTTGTAGTCATTTCAATTTCAGGGTCATCATTAACTCAAAAAATCATTAAATGCATGACAAATACCAAATGAAGTCAGAAAGGCTTGAAAATTGATGATCTGGCTTTGAATGGTGCATTTTGAACACACGAAAAGCATGGAGTTCAAATAAATTAAAGAAAATGAAATGTCTTTTGTAACCGATGGGTTTCCGTTCGAAACCCCGATACTTCGAAAGAGACTATCAGTTTTGTACACGAAGTGCATCTAGCTTTAGCCGTAACCCTCTCAACTTTTTAGCACATGCTATGTGGGTGAAATGTTGATTCCATGCCAACTTTCAACATTTTTAGAGTTCATTTGTAGTGCTTTTCAATTTCAGGGTCATAATTAGCTCAGAAAATCATTAAATGCATGAAAAATACCAAATGAAGTCAGAAAGGGTTGAAAATTGATGATGCCGCTTTGAATGGTGCATTTTGAACACACGAAAAGCCTGGAGTTCAAATAAGTTAAAGAAAATGAAATGCCTTCCGTAACCGATGGGTTTCCGTCCGAAACCCAGATACTTCGAAAGAGACTTTCCGTTTTGTACACGAAGTGCATCCAACTTTTGCCGTAACCCTCTCAAATTTCTAGCACATGCTATGTGGGTGAAATGTTGGTACCATGCCAACTTTCAACCTTTTCACAGTTCATTTGTAGTGTTTTCAATTTCAGGGTCATAATTAGCTCAAAAAATCATTAAATGCAAGAAAAATACCAAATGAAGTCAGAAAGGGTTGAAAATTGATGATGGGGCTTTGAATGGTGCATTTTGAACACACGAAAAGCCTGGAGTTCAAATAAGTTAAAGAAAATAAAATGCCTTTTGTAATCGATGAGTTTCCTTCTGAAACCCCGATACTTTGAAAGAGACTCTCCGTTTTGTACACGAAGTGGATCCAGTTTTTGTCGTAACCCTCTAAACTTTTTAGCACATGTTATGTGGGTGAAATGTTGGTAGCATGCCAACTTTCAACCTTTTCAGAGTTCATTTTTAGTGCTTTTCAATTTCAGGGTCATAATTAGCTCAAAAAAATCATTAAATGCATGAAAAATACCATATGAAGTCAGAAAGGGTTGAATATTGATGATGTGTCTTTTAATGGTGCATTTTGAACATACGAAAAGCCCGGAGTTCAAATAAGTTAAAGAAAATGAAATGCATTTTGTCACCGATGAGTTTCCGTTCGAAACCCCGATACTTCGAAAGAGACTTTCCGTTTTGTACACGAAGTGCATCCAACTTTTGCCGTAACCCTCTCAACTTTTTAGCACATGATATGTGGGTGAAATGTTGATACCATGCCAACTTTCAACCATTTCAGAGTTCATTTGTAGTTCTTTTCAATTTCAGGGTCATAATTAGCTCAAAAAATCATTAAATGCAAGAAAAATACCAAATGAAGTAAGAAAGGGTTGAAGATTGATGATGTGCCTTTGAATAGTGCATTTTCAACGCAAGAAAAGCCTGGAGTTTAAATAAGTTAAAGAAAATCAAATGCCTTTTGTAATCGATGAGTTTCCGTCCGAAACCACGATACTTCGAAAGAGACTATCCGTTTTGTACACGAAGTGCATCCAGCTTTTGTCGTAACCCTCTCGACTTTTGAGCACATGCTGTGCGGGTGAAATGTTGATACCATGCGAACTTTCAACCTTTTCAGAATTCATTTGTAGTGCTTTTCAATTTCAGGGTCATAATTAGCTCAAAAAATCATTAAATGCATGAAAAATACCAAATGAAGTCAGAAAGGGTTGAAAATTGATGATGTGGATATTAATGGTGCATTTTGAATACACAAAAAGCCCGGAGTTTAAAGAAGTTAAAGAAAATGAAATGCCTTTTGTACCCGATGAGTTTCCATCCGAAACAACGATACTTTGCACTGTCCGTTGTGTACACGAAGTGCATCCAACTTTTGCCATAACCCTCTAAACTTTTTAGCACATGTTATGTTGGTGAAATGTTGATACCAAGCCAACTTTCAACCTTTTCAGAGTTCATTTGTATTTCTTTTCAATTTCAAGGTCATAATTAGCTCAAAAAATCATTAAATGCATCAAAAATACCAAATGAAGTCAGAAAGGGTTCAAAATTGATGATGTGGCTTTGAATGGTGCATTTTAAACACACTAAAAGCCTACAGTTCAAATAGGTTAAAGAAAATGAAATGCCTTTTGTAACCGATGAGTTTCCATCTGAAACCCCGATACATCGAAAGAGACTGTGTGTTTTGTACATGAAGTGGATCCAGCTTTTGCCGTAACCCACTCAACTTTTAACAGATGCTATGTGGGTGAAATGTTCATACCATGCCAACTTTCAACCTTTTCAGAGTTCATTTGCAGTCATTTCAATTTCAGTGTCATAATTAACTCAAGAAATCATTAAATGCATGAGAAATACCAAATGAAGTCAGAAAGAGTTGAAAATTGATGATGTGGCTTTGAATGGTGCATTTTGAACACACGAAAATCCTGGAGTTCAAATAAGTTAAAGAAAATGAAATGTCTGTTGTAACCGATGTGTTTCCGTCCGAAACCCAGATACTTCGAAAGAGACTGTCCATTTTGTACAAGAAGTGCACCCAACTTTTACCGTAACCCTCTCAACTTTTTAGCACATGCTATGTGGGTGAAATGTTGATACCATGCCAACTTTCAAACTTTTCACAGTTCATTTGTAGTGCTTTTCAATTTCATTGTCATTTAGCTCAAAAAAATCATTAAATGCATCAAAAATACCATATGAAGTTAGAAAGGGTTGAAAATTGGTGATGTGGCTTTCCATGGTGCATTTTGAACACAGGAAAAGCCTGGAGTTTAAATAAGTTAAAGAAAATGAAATGCCTTCTGTAACCGATGAGTTTCCATTCGAAACCCCGATACTTCGAAAGAGACAGTCCGTTTTGTACACGAAGTGCATCCAACTTTATACGTAACCCTCTCAACTATTTAGCACATGCTATATGGGTGAAATGTTGATACCATGCCAACTTTCGACCATTTCAGAGTTCATTTGTAGTGCTTTTCAATTTCAAGGTCATAATTAGCGCAAAAAATCATTAAATGCAAGAAAAATACCAAATGAAGTCAGAAAGGGTTGAAAATATATGATGTGGCCTTGAATGGTGCATTTTGAACACAGGAAAATCCTGGAGTTTAAATAAGTTAAAGAAAATGAAATGCCTTTTGTAACCGATGAGTTTCCGTCCGAAACCACGATACTTCGAAAGAGACTGTCCATTTTGTACACGAAGTGCATCCAGCTTTTGTCGTAACCCTCTCGACTTTTTAGCACATGCTATGTGGGTGAAATGTTGATACCATGCCAACTTTCAACCTTTTCAGAGTTCATTTGTAGTCATTTCAATTTCAGGGTCATCATTAACTCAAGAAATCATTAAATGCATGAGAAATCCCAAATGAAGTCAGAAAGGGTTGAAAATTGATGATGTGGCTTTGAATGGTGCATTTTGAACACACGAAAAGCCTGGGGTTCAAATAAGTTAAAGAAAATGAAATATCTTTTGTAACCGATGGGTTTCCGTCCGAAACCCCGATACTTCGAAAGAGACTGTCCATTTTGTCCACGAAGTGCACCCAACTTTTACCGTAACCCTCTCAACTTTTTAGCACATGCTATGTGGGTGAAATGTTGATACCACGCCAACTTTCAAACTTTTCACAGTTCATTTGTAGTGCTTTTCAATTTAATTGTCATTTAGCTCAAAAAAATCATTAAATGCAACAAAAATACCATATGAAGTCAGAAAGGGTTGAAAATTGATGATGTGGCTTTGAATGGTGCATTTTGAACACACTAAAAGCCCAGAGTTCAAATAAGTTAACGAAAATGAAATGCATTATGTCACTGATGAGTTTCCATTCGAAACCCCGATACTTCGAAAGAGACTGTTCGTTTTGTGAACGAAGTGCATCCAGCTTTTTCCGTAACCCTCTCAACTCTGTAGCACATGCTATGTGGGTGAAATTTTGATACCATGCCAACTTTCAACCTTTTCAGAGTTCATTTGTATTGCTTTTCAATTTCAGGGTCATAATTAGCTCAAAAAATCATTAAATGCATGAAAAATACCAAATGAAGTCAGAAAGGGTTGAAAATTGATGATGTGGCTTTTAATGGTGCATTTTGAACACACGAAAGCCTGGACTTAAATTAAGTTAAAGAAAATGAAATGCCTTTTATAACCGATGAGTTTCCGTCCGAAACCCCGATACTTCGAAAGAGACTATCCGTTTTGTACACGAACTGCATCCAGCTTTTCCCGTAACCCTCTCAACTTTTTAGCACATGCTATGTGGGATAAATGTTGATACCATGACAACTTTCAACCTTTTCAGAGTTCATTTGTAGTGCTTTTCAATTTTAGGGTAATAACTAGCTCAAAAAAATCATTAAATGCATGAATATACCAAATGAAGTCACAAAGGGTTGAAAATTGATGATCTGGCTTTGAATGGTGCATTTTGAACACACAAAAACCCTGGAGTTTAAATAAGTTCAAGAAAATGAAATTCCTTTTGTACCCGATGAGTTTTTGTCCAAAACCCCGATACTTTGAAAGAGATTGTCCGTTTTGTACACGAAGTGCATCCAGAGCTTGTCGTAACCTTCTCAACTTTTTAGCACATGCTATGTGGGTGAAATGTTGAAACCATGCCAACTTTCAAGCTTTTCAGAGTTCATCTGTAGTATTTTTCAATTTCAGGGTCATAATTAGCTCAAAAAAAATCAGTAAATGCATGAAAAATACCAAATGATGTGAGAAAGGGTTGAAAATTGATGATGTGGCTTTTAATGGTGCATTTTGGACACACGAAAATCCTGGAGTTCAAATAAGTTAAAGAAAATGAAATGCCATTTGTAACCGATGAGTTTCCGTCTGAAACCCCGATACTTCGAAAGAGATTGTCCGTTTTGTACACGAAGTGGATCCAGCTTTTGCTGTAACCCTCTCAACTTTTTAGCACATGATATATGGGTGAAATGTTGATACCATGCCTTTCAACCTTTTCAGAGTTCATTTGTACTGCTTTTCAATTTAAGGGTCATTTACCTCAAAAAAATCATTAAATGCATGAAACATACCAAATATAGTAGGAAAGGGTTGAAAATTGATGATGTGGATTTGAATTGTGCATTTGGAACACACGAAAAGCCTGGAGTTCAATTAAGTTAAAGAAAATGAAATGTCTTTTTTAATAAGTGAGCTTCCGTCCGAAACACCGATACTTCGAAAGAGACTGTCCGTTTTGTACACGAAGTGCATCCAACTTTTGCCGTAACCCTCTCAACTTTTTAGCACATTCTATGTGGGTGAAATGTTGATTCCATCCCAACTTTCAACCTTTTCAGAGTTCATTTGTAGTGCTTTTCAATTTCATTGTCATTTAGCTCAAAAAATCATTAAATGCAACAAAAATACCATATGAAGTCAGAAAGGGTTGAAAATTGACGATGTGGCTTTGAATGGTGCATTTTGAACACACGAAAAGCCTAGAGTTTAAATAAGTTAAAGAAAATGAAATGCCTTTTGTAACCGATGAGTTTCCGTTCGAAACCCAATACTTCGAAAGAGACTGCCCGTTTTGTACACGAAGTACATCCAGCTTTTTCGGTAACCCTCTCAACTTTTTAGCACATGCTATGTGGGTGAAATTTTGATACCATGCCAACTTTCAACCTTTTCAGAGTTCATTTGTAGTGCTTTTCAATTTCAGGGTCATAATTAGCTCAAAAAATCATTAAATGCATGAAAAATACCAAATGAAGTCAGAAAGGGTTGAAAATTGATGATGTGGCTTTTAATGATGCATTTTGAACACACGAAAAGCCTGCATTTAAATTAAGTTCAAGAAAATAAAATGCCTTTTATAACCGATGAGTTTCCGTCCGAAACCCCGATACTTCGAAAGAGACTGTCCGTTTTGTACACGAAGTGCATCCAGATTTTATCGTAACCCTCTCAACTTTTTAGCACATGCTATGTGGGTGAAATGTTGATACCATGCCAACTTTCAACATTTTCAGAGTTTATTTGTAGTGCTTTTCAATTTTAGGGTAATAATTAGCTCAAAAAAATCATTAAATGCATGAAAAATACCAAATGAAGTGACAAAGGGTTGAAAATTGATGATCTGGCTTTGAATGGTGCATTTTGAACACACAAAAACCCTGGAGTTTAAATAAGTTAAAGAAAATGAAATGCCTTTTGTAACCGATGAGTTTCCGTCCGAAACCCCGATACTTCGAAAGAGACTATCCGTTTTGTCCACGAAGTGCACCCAACTTTTGTCGTAACCTTCTCAACTTTTTATCAAATGCTATGTGGGTGAAATGTTGAAACCATGCCAACTTTTAACCTTTTCAGAGTTCATTTGTAGTGTTTTTCAATTTTAGGGTCATAATTAGCTCACAAAATAATTAAATGCATGAAAAATACCAAATGAAGTCAGAAAGGGTTGAAAATTGATGATGTGGCTTTTATTGGTGCATTTTGAATACATGTAAATCCTGGAGTTCAAGTAAGTTAAAGAAAATAAAATGCCATTTGTAACCGATGAGTTTCCGTATGAAACCACGATACTTCGAAAGAAATTGTCCGTTTTGTACACGAAGTGGATCCAGCTTTTGCCGTAACCCTCTCAACTTTTTAGCACATGATATATGGGTGAAATGTTGATACCTTGCCTTTCAACCTTTTCAGAGTTCATTTGTACTGCTTTTCAATTTAGGGGTCATTTATCTCAAAAAAATCATTAAATGCATGAAACATACCAAATATAGTAGGAAAGGGTTGAAAATTGATGATGTGGGTTTGAATGGTGCATTTGGAACACACGAAAATCCTAGAGTTCAAATAAGTTAAAGAAAATGAAATGTCTTTTGTAACCAGTGAGTTTCCGTCCGGAACACCGATACTTCGAAAGAGACTGTCCGTTTTGTACACGAACTGGATCCAGCTTTTGCCGTAACCCTCTCAACTTTTTAGCACATGCTCTGTGGGTGAAATGTTGATACCATGCCAACTTTCAACCTTTTCAGAGTTCATTTGTAGTGTTTTTCAATTTTAGGGTCATAATTAGCTTAAAAAAATCATTAAATGCATGAAAAATACCAAATGATGTCAGAAAGGGTTGAAAATTGATGATGTGGCTTTTAATGGTGCATTTTGAACACACGAAAATCCTGGAGTTCAAATAAGTTAAAGAAAATGAAATGCCATTTGTAACCGATGAGTTTCCGTCAGAAACCCCGATATTTCGAAAGAGATTGTCCGTTTTGTACACGAAGTGGATCCAGCTTTTGCTGTAACCCTCTAAACTTTTTAGCACATGATATATGGGTGAAATGTTGATACCATGCCTTTCAACCTTTTCAGAGTTCATTTGTACTGCTTTTCAATTTAAGGGTCATTTACCTCAAAAAAATCATTAAATGCATGAAACATACCAAATATAGTAGGAAAGTGTTGAAAATTGATGATGTGGATTTGAATGGTGCATTTGGAACACACGAAAAGCCTGGAGTTCAATTAAGTTAAAGAAAATGAAATGTCTTTTTTAATAAGTGAGCTTCCGTCCGAAACACCGATACTTCGAAAGAGACTGTCCGTTTTGTACACGAAGTGCATCCAACTTTTGCCATAACGCTCTCAACTTTTTAGCACATTCTATGTGGGTGAAATGTTGATTCCATCCCAACTTTCAACCTTTTCAGAGTTCATTTGTAGTGCTTTTCAATTTCATTGTCATTTAGCTCAAAAAAATCATTAAATGCAACAAAAATACCATATGAAGTCTAAAAGGGTTGAAAATTGATGATGTGGCTTTGAATGGTGCATTTTGAACACACGAAAAGCCTAGAGTTTAAATAAGTTAAAGAAAATGAAATGCCTTTTGTAACCGATGAGTTTCCGTTCGAAACCCGATACTTCGAAAGAGACTGCCCGTTTTGTACATGAAGTACATCCAGCTTTTTCGGTAACCCTCTCAACTTTTAGCACATGCTATGTGGGTGAAATTTTGATACCATGCCAACTTTCAACCTTTTCAGAGTTCATTTGTACCGCTTTTCAATTTCAGGGTCATAATTAGCTCAAAAAATCATTAAATGCATGAAAAATACCAAATGAAGTCAGAAAGGGTTGAAAATTGATGATGTGGCTTTTAATGATGCATTTTGAACACACGAAAAGCCTGCATTTAAATTAAGTTCAAGAAAATAAAATGCCTTTTATAACCGATGAGTTTCCGTCCGAAACCCCGATACTTCGAAAGAGACTGTCCGTTTTGTACACGAAGTGCATCCAGATTTTGTCGTAACCCTCTCAACTTTTTAGCACATGCTATGTGGGTGAAATGTTGATACCATGCCAACTTTCAACATTTTCAGAGTTTATTTGTAGTGCTTTTCAATTTTAGGGTAATAATTAGCTCAAAAAAATCATTAAATGCATGAAAAATACCAAATGAAGTGACAAAGGGTTGAAAATTGATGATCTGGCTTTGAATGGTGCATTTTGAACACACAAAAACCCTGGAGTTTAAATAAGTTCAAGAAAATGAAATGCCTTTTGTAACCGATGAGTTTCCGTCCGAAACCCCAATACTTCGAAAGAGACTGTCCGTTTTGTCCACGAAGTGCACCCAACTTTTGTCGTAACCTTCTCAACTTTTTAGCAAATGCTATGTGGGTGAAATGTTGAAACCATGCCAACTTTTAACCTTTTCAGAGTTCATTTGTAGTGTTTTTCAATTTTAGGGTCATAATTAGCTCACAAAATAATTAAATGCATGAAAAATACCAAATGAAGTCAGAAAGGGTTGAAAATTGATGATGTGGCTTTTATTGGTGCATTTTGAATACATGTAAATCCTGGAGTTCAAGTAAGTTAAAGAAAATAAAATGCCATTTGTAACCGATGAGTTTCCGTATGAAACCCCGATACTTCGAAAGAAATTGTCCGTTTTGTACACGAAGTGGATCCAGCTTTTGCCGTAACCCTCTCAACTTTTTAGCACATGATATATGGGTGAAATGTTGATACCTTGCCTTTCAACCTTTTCAGAGTTCATTTGTACTGCTTTTCAATTGAGGGGTCATTTATCTCAAAAAAATCATTAAATGCATGAAACATACCAAATATAGTAGGAAAGGGTTGAAAATTGATGATGTGGGTTTGAATGGTGCATTTGGAACACACGAAAATCCTAGAGTTCAAATAAGTTAAAGAAAATGAAATGTCTTTTGTAACCAGTGAGTTTCCGTCCGGAACACCGATACTTCGAAAGAGACTGTCCGTTTTGTACACGAACTGGATCCAGCTTTTGCCGTAACCCTCTCAACTTTTTAGCACATGCTCTGTGGGTGAAATGTTGATACCATGCCAACTTTCAACCTTTTCAGAGTTCATTTGTAGTGTTTTTCAATTTTAGGGTTATAATTAGCTTAAAAAAATCATTAAATGCATGAAAAATACCAAATGATGTCAGAAAGGGTTGAAAATTGATGATGTGGCTTTTAATGGTGCATTTTGAACACACGAAAATCCTGGAGTTCAAATAAGTTAAAGAAAATGAAATGCCATTTGTAACCGATGAGTTTCCGTCAGAAACCCCGATACTTCGAAAGAGATTGTCCGTTTTGTACACGAAGTGGATCCAGCTTTTGCTGTAACCCTCTCAACTTTTTAGCACATGATATATGGGTGAAATGTTGATACCATGCCTTTCAACCTTTTCAGAGTTCATTTGTACTGCTTTTCAATTTAAGGGTCATTTACCTCACAAAATCATTAAATGCATGAAACATACCAAATATAGTAGGAAAGTGTTGAAAATTGATGATGTGGATTTGAATGGTGCATTTGGAACACACGAAAAGCCTGGAGTTCAATTAAGTTAAAGAAAATGAAATGTCTTTTTTAATAAGTGAGCTTCCGTCCGAAACACCGATACTTCGAAAGAGACTGTCCGTTTTGTACACGAAGTGCATCCAACTTTTGCCATAACGCTCTCAACTTTTTAGCACATTCTATGTGGGTGAAATGTTGATTCCATCCCAACTTTCAACCTTTTCAGAGTTCATTTGTAGTGCTTTTCAATTTCATTGTCATTTAGCTCAAAAAAATCATTAAATGCAACAAAAATACCATATGAAGTCTAAAAGGGTTGAAAATTGATGATGTGGCTTTGAATGGTGCATTTTGAACACACGAAAAGCCTAGAGTTTAAATAAGTTAAAGAAAATGAAATGCCTTTTGTAACCGATGAGTTTCCGTTCGAAACCCGATACTTCGAAAGAGACTGCCCGTTTTGTACATGAAGTACATCCAGCTTTTTCGGTAACCCTCTCAACTTTTAGCACATGCTATGTGGGTGAAATTTTGATACCATGCCAACTTTCAACCTTTTCAGAGTTCATTTGTACCGCTTTTCAATTTCAGGGTCATAATTAGCTCAAAAAATCATTAAATGCATGAAAAATACCAAATGAAGTCAGAAAGGGTTGAAAATTGATGATGTGGCTTTTAATGATGCATTTTGAACACACGAAAAGCCTGCATTTAAATTAAGTTCAAGAAAATAAAATGCCTTTTATAACCGATGAGTTTCCGTCCGAAACCCCGATACTTCGAAAGAGACTGTCCGTTTTGTACACGAAGTGCATCCAGATTTTGTCGTAACCCTCTCAACTTTTTAGCACATGCTATGTGGGTGAAATGTTGATACCATGCCAACTTTCAACATTTTCAGAGTTTATTTGTAGTGCTTTTCAATTTTAGGGTAATAATTAGCTCAAAAAAATCATTAAATGCATGAAAAATACCAAATGAAGTGACAAAGGGTTGAAAATTGATGATCTGGCTTTGAATGGTGCATTTTGAACACACAAAAACCCTGGAGTTTAAATAAGTTCAAGAAAATGAAATGCCTTTTGTAACCGATGAGTTTCCGTCCGAAACCCCAATACTTCGAAAGAGACTGTCCGTTTTGTCCACGAAGTGCACCCAACTTTTGTCGTAACCTTCTCAACTTTTTAGCAAATGCTATGTGGGTGAAATGTTGAAACCATGCCAACTTTTAACCTTTTCAGAGTTCATTTGTAGTGTTTTTCAATTTTAGGGTCATAATTAGCTCACAAAATAATTAAATGCATGAAAAATACCAAATGAAGTCAGAAAGGGTTGAAAATTGATGATGTGGCTTTTATTGGTGCATTTTGAATACATGTAAATCCTGGAGTTCAAGTAAGTTAAAGAAAATAAAATGCCATTTGTAACCGATGAGTTTCCGTATGAAACCCCGATACTTCGAAAGAAATTGTCCGTTTTGTACACGAAGTGGATCCAGCTTTTGCCGTAACCCTCTCAACTTTTTAGCACATGATATATGGGTGAAATGTTGATACCTTGCCTTTCAACCTTTTCAGAGTTCATTTGTACTGCTTTTCAATTGAGGGGTCATTTATCTCAAAAAAATCATTAAATGCATGAAACATACCAAATATAGTAGGAAAGGGTTGAAAATTGATGATGTGGGTTTGAATGGTGCATTTGGAACACACGAAAATCCTAGAGTTCAAATAAGTTAAAGAAAATGAAATGTCTTTTGTAACCAGTGAGTTTCCGTCCGGAACACCGATACTTCGAAAGAGACTGTCCGTTTTGTACACGAACTGGATCCAGCTTTTGCCGTAACCCTCTCAACTTTTTAGCACATGCTCTGTGGGTGAAATGTTGATACCATGCCAACTTTCAACCTTTTCAGAGTTCATTTGTAGTGTTTTTCAATTTTAGGGTTATAATTAGCTTAAAAAAATCATTAAATGCATGAAAAATACCAAATGATGTCAGAAAGGGTTGAAAATTGATGATGTGGCTTTTAATGGTGCATTTTGAACACACGAAAATCCTGGAGTTCAAATAAGTTAAAGAAAATGAAATGCCATTTGTAACCGATGAGTTTCCGTCAGAAACCCCGATACTTCGAAAGAGATTGTCCGTTTTGTACACGAAGTGGATCCAGCTTTTGCTGTAACCCTCTCAACTTTTTAGCACATGATATATGGGTGAAATGTTGATACCATGCCTTTCAACCTTTTCAGAGTTCATTTGTACTGCTTTTCAATTTAAGGGTCATTTACCTCAAAAAATCATTAAATGCATGAAACATACCAAATATAGTAGGAAAGTGTTGAAAATTGATGATGTGGATTTGAATGGTGCATTTGGAACACACGAAAAGCCCGGAGTTCAATTAAGTTAAAGAAAATGAAATGTCTTTTTTAATAAGTGAGCTTCCGTTCGAAACACCGATACTTCGAAAGAGACTGTCCGTTTTGTACACGAAGTGCATCCAACTTTTGCCATAACCCTCTCAACTTTTTAGCACATTCTATGTGGGCGAAATGTTGATTCCATCCCAACTTTCAACCTTTTCAGAGTTCATTTGTAGTGCTTTTCAATTTCATTGTCATTTAGCTCAAAAAAATCATTAAATGCAACAAAAATACCATATGAAGTCAAAAAGGGTTGAAAATTGATGATGTGGCTTTGAATGGTGCATTTTGAACACACGAAAAGCCTAGAGTTTAAATAAGTTAAAGAAAATGAAATGCCTTTTGTAACCGATGAGTTTCCGTTCGAAACCCGATACTTCGAAAGAGACTGCCCGTTTTGTACACGAAGTACATCCAGCTTTTTCGGTAACCCTCTCAACTTTTAGCACATGCTATGTGGGTGAAATTTTGATACCATGCCAACTTTCAACCTTTTCAGAGTTCATTTGTACCGCTTTTCAATTTCAGGGTCATAATTAGCTCAAAAAATCATTAAATGCATGAAAAATACCAAATGAAGTCAGAAAGGGTTGAAAATTGATGATGTGGCTTTTAATGATGCATTTTGAACACACGAAAAGCCTGCATTTAAATTAAGTTCAAGAAAATAAAATGCCTTTTATAACCGATGAGTTTCCGTCCGAAACCCCGATACTTCGAAAGAGACTGTCCGTTTTGTACACGAAGTGCATCCAGATTTTGTCGTAATCCTCTCAACTTTTTAGCACATGCTATGTGGGTGAAATGTTGATACCATGCCAACTTTCAACATTTTCAGAGTTTATTTGTAGTGCTTTTCAATTTTAGGGTAATAATTAGCTCAAAAAAAATCATTAAATGCATGAAAAATACCAAATGAAGTCACAAAGGGTTGAAAATTGATGATCTTGCTTTGAATGGTGCATTTTGAACAGACAAAAACCCTGGAGTTTAAATAAGTTAAAGAAAATGAAATGCCTTTTGTAACCGATGAGTTTCCGTCCGAAACCCCGATACTTCGAAAGAGACTGTCCGTTTTGTCCACGAAGTGCACCCAACTTTTGTCGTAACCTTCTCAACTTTTTAGCAAATGCTATGTGGGTGTAATGTTGAAACCATGCCAACTTTTAACCTTTTCAGAGTTCATTTGTAGTGTTTTTCAATTTTGGGGTCATAATTAGCTCCAAAAATAATTAAATGCATGAAAAAATACCAAATGAAGTCAGAAAGGGTTGAAAATTGATGATGTGGCTTTTATTGGTGCATTTTTAATACACGTAAATCCTGGAGTTCAAGTAAGTTAAAGAAAATAAAATGCCATTTGTAACCGATGAGTTTCCGTATGAAACCCCGATACTTCGAAAGAAATTGTCCGTTTTGTACACGAAGTGGATCCAGCTTTTGCCGTAACCCTCTCAACTTTTTAGCACATGATATATGGGTGAAATGTTGATACCATGCCTTTCAACCTTTTCAGAGTTCATTTGTATTGCTTTTCAATTTAAGGGTCATTTATCTCACAAAAATCATTAAATGCATGAAACATACCAAATATAGTAGGAAAGGGTTGAAAATTGATGATGTGGGTTTGAATGGTGCATTTGGAACACACGAAAATCCTAGAGTTCCAATAAGTTAAAGAAAATGAAATTTCTTTTGTAACCAGTGAGTTTCCGTCTGGAACACCGATACTTCGAAAGAGACTGTCCGTTTTGTAAACGAACTGGATCCAGCTTTTGCCGTAACCCTCTCAACTTTTTAGCACATGCTCTGTGGGTGAAATGTTGATACCATGCCAACTTTCAACCTTTTCAGAGTTCATTTGTAGTGTTTTTCAATTTTAGGGTCATAATTAGCTTAAAAAAATCATTAAATGCATGAAAAATACCAAATGAAGTCGAAAAGGGTTGAAAATTGATGATGTTGCTTTCAATGGTGCATTTTGAACACACGAAAAGCCTGGAGTTCAAATGGGTTAAAGAAAATGAAATGCCTTTTGTAACCGATGAGTTTTCGTCTGAAACCGCGATACTTCGAAAGAGACTGTCCATTTTGTACACGAGGTGCATCCAACTATTGCCGTAACCCGCTCAACTTTTTAGCACATGATATGTGGGTGAAATGTTGATACCATGCGAACTTTCAACCTTTTCAGAGTTCATTTGTAGTGTTTTCAATTTCAGGGTCATAATTAGGTCAAAAAAAATCATTAAATGCATGAAAAATACCAAATGAAGTCAGAAAGGGTTGAAAATTGATGATGTGGCTTTGAATGGTGCATTTTGAACACACGAAAAGCCTGGAGTTCAAATAAGTTAAAGAAAATGCAATGCATCTTGTAACCGATGAGTTTCCGTTCGAAACCCCGATACTTCGAAAGAGAGTGTCCGTTTTGTACACGAAGTGCATCCCGCTTTTGCCGTAACCCTCTCAACTTTTTAGCACATGCTATGTGGGTGAAATGTTAATACCATGCTAACTTTCAACCTTTTTAGAGTTCATTTGTAGTGCTTTTCAATTTCAGGGTCATAATTAGCTCAAAAAATCATCAAATGCATGAAAAATACCAAGAGAAGTCAGAAAGGGTTGAAGATTGATGATGTGGCTTTGAATGGTGTATTTTGAACACACGAAAAGCCTGGAGTTTAAATAAGTTAAAGAAAATGAAATGCCTTTTGTAACCGATGAGTTTCCGTTCAAAACCCCGATACTTCGAAAGAGACTATCAGTTTTGTACACGAAGTGCATCCAGCTTTTACCGTAACCCTCTCAACTTTTTAGCACATGCTATGTGGGTGAAATGTTGATACCATGCCAACTTTCAACCTTTTCAGAGTTCATTTGTAGTGCATTTCAATTTCAGGGTCATAATTAGCTCCAAAAATCGTTAAATGCATGAAAAATAACAAATGAAGTCGAAAAGGGTTGAAAATTGATGATGTGGCTTTGAATGGTGCATTTTGAGCACACGAAAAGCCTGGAGTTCAAATAAGTTAAAGAAAATGAAATGCCTTTTGTAACCGATGAGTTTTCTTTTGAAAACCCGATACTTCAAAAGAGACTGTCCGTTTTGTACACGAAATGGATCCAGCTTTTGCGTAACCATCTCAGCTTTTTAGCACATGCTATGTGGGTGAAATGTTGATACCATGCCAACTTTCAACCTTTTCAGAGTTCATTTGTAGTGCTTTTCAATTTCAGGGTCATAATTAGCTCAAAAAAATCATCAAATGCATGGAAAATACCAAATGAAGTCAAAAGGGTTGAAAATTGATGATTTGGCTTTTAATGGTGCATTTTGAACACACGAAAAGCCTGGATTTAAATTAAGTTAAAGAAAACGAAATGCCTTTTATAACCGATGAGTTTCCGTCCGAAACCCCGATACTACGAAAGAGACTGTCCGTTTTGTACACGAAGTGCATCCAGCTTTTGCCGTAACCTTCTCAAAATGTTGAAACCATGCCAACTTTCAACCTTTTCAGAGTTCGTTTGTAGTGTTTTCCAATTTCAGGGTCATAATTAGCTCAAAAAAATCATTAAATGCATGAAAAATACCAAAAGAAGTCAGAAAGAGTTGAAAATTGATGATGTGGCTTTTAATGGTGCATTTTGAACACACGAAAAGCCCAGAGTTCAATAGGTTAAAGAAAATGAAATGCCTTTTGGAACCGATGAGTTTCCATCTAAAACCCCGATACTTCTAAAGACACTGTCTGTTTTGTACACGAAGTGGATCCAGCTTTTGCCGTAACCCTCTCAACTTTTTAACACATGCTATGTGTGTGAAATATTGATACTATGCCAACTTTCAACCTTTTGAGAGTTCATTTGTAGTGCATTTCCATTTCAGGGCCATAATTAGCTCAAAAATCATGGGAGGCATGAAAAATACCAAATGAAGTCAGAAAGGGTTGAAAATTGATGACGTGGCTTTGAATCGTGTATTTTGAACAGACGAAAAGCCTGGAGTTCAAATAAGTGAAAGAAAATGAACTGTCTTTTGTAATGGATGGGTTTCCGTCCGAAACCCCGATACTTCGAAAGAGACTATCAGTTTTGTACACGAAGTGCATCCAGCTTTTACCGTATCCCTCTCAACTTTTTAGCACATGCTATGTGGGTGAAATGTTGATACCATGCCAACTTTCAACATTTTCAGAGTTCGTTTGTAGTGCATTTCAATTTCAGGGTCATAATTAGCACCAAAAATCGTAAAATGCATGAAAAATACCAAATGAAGTCGAAAAGGGTTGAAAATTGATGATGTGGCTTTGAATGGTGCATTTTGAACACACGAAAAGCCTGGAGTTCAAATAAGTTAAAGAAAATGAAATGCCTTTTGTAACCAATGAGTTTTCTTCTGAAAACCCGATACTTCAAAAGAGACTGTCCGTTTTGTACACGAAATGGATCCAGCTTTTGCCGTAACCATCTCAACTTTTTAGCACATGCTATGTGGGTGAATTGTTGATACCATGCCAACTTTCAACCTTTTCAGAGTTCATTTGTAGTGCTTTTCAATTTCAGGGTCATTTAGCTCAAAAAATCATTAAATGCATGAAAATACCAAATAAAGTCAGAAAGGGTTGAAAATGGTTGATGTGGCTTTGAATTGTGCATTTCGAACACACGAAAAGCCTAGAGTTCAAATAAGTTAAAGAAAATGAAATGCATTTTGTAACCGATGAGTTTCCGTTCGTAACCCCGATACTTCGAGAGAGACTGTCCCTTTTGTACACAAAGTGCATCCAGCTTTTTCCGTAACCCTCTCAACTTTTTAGCACATGATACAAGGGTGAAATTTTGATACCATGCCATTTAACCTTTTGAGAGTTCATTTGTACTGCTTTTCAATTTAAGGGTCATTCATCTCAAAAAAATCATTAAATGCATGAAACATACCAAATAAAGTAGGAAAGGGTTGAAAATTGATGATGTCGGTTTGAATGGTGCATTTGGAACACACGAAAAGCCTGGAGTTTAAATAAGTTAAAGAAAATGAAGTGCCTTTTTTAACCGATGAGTTTCCCTACGAAACCTCGATAATTCGAAAGAGACTGTCCGTTTTGGACACGAAGTGCATTCAACATTTGCCGTAACCCTCTCAACTTTTTAGGACATGCTATGTGGGTGAAATGTTGATACCATGCCAACTTTCAACCTTTTCAGAGTTCATTTGTAGTGCTTTTCAATTTCAGGGTCATTTAGCTCAAAAAATCATTAAATGCATGAAAAATACCAAATAAAGTCAGAAAGGGTTGAAAATTTATGATGTGGCTTTGAATGGTGCATTTTGAACACACGAAAAGCCTGGAGTTTAAATAAGTTAAAGAAAATGAAATGCCTTTTATAACCGATGAGTTTCCGTCCGAAACCCCGATACTTCGAAAGAGACTGTCCGTTTTGGACACGAAGTGCATTCAACTTTTTCCGTAACCCTCTCAACTTTTTAGCACCTTCTATGTGGGTGAAATGTTGATACCATGCCAACTTTAAACCTTCTCAGAGTTCATTTATAGTGCTTTTCAATTTCAGGATCATAATTAGCTCACAAAAACCATTAAATGCATGAAAAATACCAATGAAGTCAGAAAGGGTTGAAAATTGATGATGTAGCTTTGAATGGTGCATTTTGAACACACAAAAAGCCTGGAGTTCAAATAAGTTAAAGAAAATGAAATGCATTTTGTAACCGATGAGTTTCCGTTCGAAACCCCGATACTTCGAAAGAGACTGTCCGTTTTGTACACGAAGTGCATCCAGCTTTCTCCGTAACCCCCTCAACTTTTTAGCACATGCTATGTGGGTGAAATGTCCATACCATGCCAACTTTCAACCTTTTCAGAGTTCATTTGTAGTGCTTTTCAATTTTAGGGTCATAATTAGCTCAAAAAATTATTAAACGCAAAACAAATACCAAATGAAGTCAGAAAGGGTTGAAAATTGATGATGTGGCTTTCAATGGTGCATTCTGAACAGACAAAAAGCCTGGAGTTCAAATAAGTTAAAGAAAATGAAATGCCTTTTGTAACCAATGAGTTTCCTTCTGAAACACCGATACTTCAAAAGAGACTGTCCGTTTAGTACACGAAGTGGATCTAGCTTTTGATGTAACCCTCTCAACTTTTTAGCACATGCTATGTGGGTGAAATGTTGAAACCATGCCAACTTTCAACCTTTTCAGAGTTCATTTGTAGTGCTTTTCAATTTCAGGGTCATAATTTGCTCAAAAAAATCATTAAATGCATGAAAAAAACCAAATGAAGTCAGAAAGGGTTGAAAATTGATGATGTGGCTTTGAATGGTGCATTTTGAACACACAAAAAGCGTAGAGTTCAAATAAGTTAAAGAAAATGAAATGCCTTTTGTCACCGATGAGTTTCCGTCTGAAACCCCGATACTTCGGAAGAGATTGTCCGTTTTGTACACGAAGTGGATCCAGCATTTGTCGTAACCCTCTCAACTTTTTAGCACATGCTATGTGGGTGAAATGTTGATACCATGCCAACTTTCAACCATTTTAGAGTTCATTTGTAGTGCTTTTCAATTTTAGGGTAATAATTAGCTCAAAAAATCATTAAATGCATGAAAAATACCAAATGAAATCAGAAAGGGTTGAAAATTGATGATGTGGCTTTTAATGGTGCATTTTGAACACACGAAAAGCCTGGAGTTTAAATAAGTTAAAGAAAATGAAATGACTTTTGTAACCGATGAGTTTCCCTACGAAACCCCGATACTTCGAAAGAGACTGTCCGATTTGTACACGAAGTGCATCCAGCTTTTGCCGTAACCCTCTCAACTTTTTTGCACATGCTATGTGGGTGAAATAATGAAACCATGCCAACTTTCAACCTTTTCAGAGTTCATTTCTAGTGCTTTTCAATTTCAGGGTCATAATTAGCTCAAAAAAATCATTAAATGCATGAAAAATACCAAATGAAGTCAGAAAGGGTTGAAAATTGATGATGTGGCTTTTATGGTGCATTTTGAACACATGAAAAGCCTGGAGTTCAAATAACTTAAAGAAAATGAAATGCCTTTTGTAACCGATGAGTTTTCGTCCGAAACCCCGATACTTCGAAAGAGACAGTTCGTGTTGTACACGAAAAGCCTGGAGTTCAAATAAGTGAGAGAAAATGAAATTCCTTTTGTAACCGATGAGTTTCCGTCCGAAACCCCGATACTTCGAAAGAGAATGTCCGTTTCGTACACAAAGTGCATCCAGCTTTTGTCGTAACCCTCTCAACTTTTTAGCACATGCTATGTGGGTGAAATGTTGAAACCATGCCAACTTTCAACCTTTTCAGAGTTCATTTCTAGTGCTTTTCAATTTCAGGGTCATAATATGCTCAAAAAAATCATTAAATGCATGAAAAATACCAAATGAAGTTAGAAAGGGTTGAAAATTGATGATGTGGCTTTGAATGGTGCATTTTCAACACATGAAAAGCCTGGAGTTCAAATAAGTTAAAGAAAATGAAATGCCTTTTGTCACCGATGAGTTTCCGTCTGAAACCCCGATACTTCGGAAGAGATTGTCCGTTTTGTACACGAAGTGGATCCAGCATTTGCCGTAACCCTCTCAACTTTTTAGCACATTCCATGTGGGTGAAATGTTGATACCATGCCAACTTTCATCCCTTTTAGAGTTCATTTGTAGTGCTTTTCAATTTCAGGGTCATAATTAGCTCAAAAAATCATTAAATGCATGAAAAATACCAAATGAAGTCAGAAAGGGTTGAAAATTGATGATGTGGCTTTTAATGGTGCATTTTGAACACAAGAAAAGCCTGGAGTTTAAATAAGTTAAAGAAAATGAAATGCCTTTTGTAACCGATGAGTTTCCCTACGAAACCCCGATAATTCGAAAGAGACTGTCCGATTTGTACACGAAGTGCATCCAGCTTTTGCCGTAACCCTCTCAACTTTTTTGCACATGCTATGTGGGTGAAATAATGAAACCATGCCAACTTTCAACCTTTTCAGAGTTCATTTCTAGTGCTTTTAAATTTCAGGGTCATAATTAGCTCAAAAAAATCATTAAATGCAAGAAAAATACCAAATGAAGTCAGCAAGGGTTGAAAATTGATGATGTGGCTTTTATGGTGCATTTTGAACACATGAAAAGCCTGGAGTTCAAAGAACTAAAAGAAAATGAAATGCCTTTTGTAACCGATGAGTTTCCGTCCGAAACCCCGATACTTCAAAAGAGACTGTCCGTTTTGTACACGAAAAGCCTGGAGTTCAAATAAGTGAGAGAAAATGAAATTCCTTTTGTAACCGATGAGTTTCCGTCCGAAACCCCGATACTTCGAAAGAGAATGTCCGTTTCGTACACAAAGTGCATCCAGCTTTTGTCGTAACCCTCTCAACTTTTTAGCACATGCTATGTGGGTGAAATGTTGAAACCATGCCAACTTTCAACCTTTTCAGAGTTCATTTGTAGTGCTTTTCAATTTCAGGGTCATGATTTGCTCAAAAAAAGCATTAAATGCATGAAAAATACCAAATGAAGTCGGAAAGGGTTGAAAATTGATGATGTGGCCTTGAATGGTGCATTTTCAACACACGAAAAGCCTGGAGTTCAAATAAGTTAAAGAAAATGAAATGCCTTTTGTCACCGATGAGTTTCCGTCTGAAACCCCGATACTTCGGAAGAGATTGTCCGTTTTGTACACGAAGTGGATCCAGCATTTGCCGTAATGCTCTCAACTTTTTAGCACATGCTATGTGGGTGAAATGTTGATACCATGCCAACTTTCAAGCCTTTTAGAATTCATTGGTAGTGATATTCAATTTCAGGGTCATAATTAGCTCAAAAAATTCATTAAATGCATGAAAAATACCAAATGAAGTCAGAAAGGGTTGAAAATTGATGATGTGGCTTTTAATGGTGCATTTTGAACACACGAAAAGCCTGGAGTTTAAATAAGTTAAAGAAAATGAAATGCCTTTTGTAACCGATGAGTTTCCCTACGAAACCCCGATAATTCGAAAGAGAGTGTCCGTTTTGTACACGAAGTGCATCCAGCTTTTGCCATAACCCTCTCAACTTTTTTGCACATGCTATGTGGGTGAAATAATGAAACCATGCCAACTTTCAACCTTTTCAGAGTTCATTTCTAGTGCTTTTCAATTTTAGGGTCATAATTAGCTCAAAAAAATCATTAAATGCATGAAAAATACCAAATGAAGTCAGAAAGGGTTGCAAATTGATGATGTGGCTTTTATGGTGCATTTTGAACACATGAAAAGCCTGGAGTTCAAATAACTTAAAGAAAATGAAATGCCTTTTGTAACCGATGAGTTTTCGTCCGAAACCCCGATACTTCGAAAGAGACTGTTCGTTTTGTAGACGAAAAGCCTGGAGTTCAAATAAGTGAGAGAAAATGAAATTCCTTTTGTAACCGATGAGTTTCCGTCCGAAACCCCGATACTTCGAAAGAGAATGTCCGTTTCGTACACAAAGTGCATCCAGCTTTTGTCGTAACCCTCTCAACTTTTTAGCACGTGCTATGTGGGTGAAATGTTGAAACCATGCCAACTTTCAACCTTTTCAGAGTTCCTTTGTAGTGCTTTTCAATTTCGGGGCCATAATTTGCTCAAAAAAATCATTAAATGCATGAAAAATACCAAATGAAGCCAGAAAGGGTTGAAAATTGATGATGTGTCTTTGAATGGTGCATTTTCAACACATGAAAAGCCTGGAGTTCAAATAAGTTAAAGAAAATGAAGTGCCTTTTGTCACCGATGAGTTTCCGTCTGAAACCCCGATACTTCGGAAGAGATTGTCCGTTTTGTACACGAAGTGGATCCAGCATTTGTCGTAACCCTCTCAACTTTTTAGCACATGCTATGTGGGTGAAATGTTGATACCATGCCAACTTTCAACCCTTTTAGAGTTCATTTGTAGTGCTTTTCAATTTCAGGGTCATAATTAGCTCAAAAAAATCATTAAATGCATGAAAAATACCAAATGAAGTCAGAAAGGGTTGAAAACTGATGATGTGGCTTTTAATGGTGCATTTTGAACACACGAAAAGCCTGGAGTTTAAATAAGTTAAAGAAAATGAAATGCCTTTTGTAACCGATGAGTTTCCCTACGAAACCCCGATAATTCGAAAGAGACTGTCCGATTTGTATACGAAGTGCATCCAGCTTTTGCCGTAACCCTCTCAACTTATTTGCACATGCTATGTGGGTGAAATAATGAAACCATGCCAACTTTCAACCTTTTCCGAGTTCATTTCTAGTGCTTTTCAATTTCAGGGTCATAATTAGCTCAAAAAAATCATTAAATGCAAGAAAAATACCAAATGAAGTCAGAAAGGGTTGAAAATTGATGATGTGGCTTTTATGGTGCATTTTGAACACATGAAAAGCCTGGAGTTCAAATAAGTTCAAGGAAATGAAATGCCTTTTGTAACCTATGAGTTTCCGTCCGAAACCCCGATACTTCAAAAGAGACTGTCCGTTTTGTACACGAAAAGCCTGGAGTTCAAATAAGTGAGAGAAAATGAAATTCCTTTTGTAACCGATGAGTTTCCGTCCGAAACCCCGATACTTCGAAAGAGAATGTTCGTTTCGTACACAAAGTGCATCCAACTTTTGTCGTAACTCTCTCAACTTTTTAGCACATGCTATGTGGGTGAAATGTTGAAACCATGCCAACTTTCAACCTTTTCAGAGTTCATTTGTAGTGCTTTTCAATTTCAGGGTTTTGCTCAAAAAAATCATTAAATGCATGAAAAATACCAAATGAAGTAAGAAAGGGTTGACAATTGATGATGTGGCTTTGAATGGTGCATTTTCAACACATGAAAAGCCTGGAGTTCAAATAAGTTAAAGAAAATGAAATGCCTTTTGTCACCGATGAGTTTCCGTCTGAAACCCCAATACTTCGAAAGAGATTGTCCGTTTTGTACACGAAGTGGATCCGGCATTTGCCATAACCCCTCAACTTTTTAGCACATGCTATGTGGGTGAAATGTTGATACCATGCAAACTTTCAACCCTTTAGAGTTCATTTGTAGTGCTTTTCAATTTCAGGGTCACAATTGGCTCAAAAAAATGATTAAATGCATGAAAAATACCAAATGAAGTCAGAAAGGGTTGAAAATTGATGATGTGGCTTTTAATGGTGCATTTTGAACACAAGAAAAGCCTGGAGTTTAAATAAGTTAAATAAAATGACATGCCTTTTGTAACCGATGCGTTTCCCTACGAAACCCCGATAATTCGAAAGAGACTGTCTGATTTGTACACGAAGTGCATCCAGCTTTTGCCGTAACCCTCTCAACTTTTTTGCACATGCTATGTGGGTGAAATAATGAAACCATGCCAACTTTCAACCTTTTCAGAGTTCATTTCTAGTGCTTTTCAATTTCAGGGTCATAATTAGCTCAAAAAAATCATTAAATGCAAGAAAAATACCAAATGAAGTCAGTAAGGGTTGAAAATTGATGATGTGGCTTTTATGGTGCATGTCGAACACATGAAAAGCCTGGAGTTCAAATAACTTAAAAAAATGAAATGCCTTTTGTAACCGATGAGTTTCCGTCCAAAACCCCGATACTTCAAAAGAGACTGACCGTTTTGTACACGAAAAGCCTGGAGTTCAAATAAGTGAGAGAAAATGAAATTCCTTTTGTAACCGATGTGTTTCCGTCCGAAACCCCGATACTTCGAAAGAGAATGTCCGTTTCGTACACAAAGTGCATCCAGCTTTTGTCGTAACACTCTCAACTTTTTAGCACATGCTATGTGGGTGAAATGTTGAAACCATGCCAACTTTCAACCTTTTCAGAGTTCATTTGTAGTGCTTTCCAATTTCAGGGTCATAATTTGCTCAAAAAAAGCATTAAATGCATGAAAAATACCAAATGAAGTCAGAAAGGGTTGAAAATTGATGATGTGTCCTTCAATGGTGCATTTTCAACACACGAAAAGCCTTGAGTTCAAATAAGTTAAAGAAAATGAAATGCCTTTTGTCACCGATGAGTTTCCGTGTGAAACCCCGAAACTTCGGAAGAGATTGTCCGTTTTGTACACGAAGTGGATCCAGCATTTGCCGTAACCCTCTCAACTTTTTAGCACATGCTATGTGGGTGAAATTTTGATACCATGCCAACTTTCAACCCTTTTAGAGTTCATTTGTAGTGCTTTTCAATTTCAGGGTCATAATTAGCTCAAAAAAATCATTAAATGCATGAAAAATACCAAATGAAGTCAGAAAGGGTTGAAAATTGATGATGTGGCTTTTAATGGTGCATTTTGAACACACGAAAAGCCTGGAGTTTAAATAAGTTAAAGAAAATGTAATGCCTTTTGTAACCGATGAGTTTCCCTACAAAACCCCGATAATTCGACAGAGACCGTCCGTTTTGTACAGGAAGTGGATCCAGCATTTTCCGTAACCCTCTCAACTTTTTAGCACATGCTATGTGGGTGAAATGTTGATAGCATGCCAACTTTCAACCTTTTCAGAGTTCATTTATAGTGCTTTTCAATTTTAGGGTCATAATTAGCTCAAAAAATCATTAAATGCATGAAAAATACCAAATGAAGTCAGAAAGGGTTGAAAATTGATGATGTGGCTTTGAATGGTGCATTTTGAACACACGAAAAGGTTGGAGTCAAAAAAAGTTAAACAAAATGAAATGCGTTTTGTAACCGGTGAGTTTCCGTTCGAAACCACGATACTTCGAAAGAGACTCTCCGTTTTGTACACGAAGTGCATCCAGATTTTTCCGTAACCCTCTCAACTTTTTAGCACATGCTATGTGGGTGAAATGTTGATACCATGCCAATTTTCAATCTTTTCAGAGTTCATTTGTAGTGCTTTTCAATTTCAGGGTCATAATTAGCTCAAAAAATCATTAAATGCAAGAAAAATACGAAATGAAGTTAGAAAGGGTTGAAAGTTGATGATGTGGCTTTGAATGGTGCATTTTGAACACATGAAAAGCCTGGAGTTCAAATAAGTTAACGAAAATGAAATGACTTCTGTAGCCGATGAGATTCCGTCTAAAACCCCGATACTTCGAAAGAGACTGTCCGTTTTGTACACGAAGTGGATCCAGCTTTTGCCGTAACCCTCTCAACTTTTTAGCACATGCTATGTGGGTGAAATGTTGATACCATGCCAACTTTCAACATTTTTAGAGTTCATTTGTACTCCTTTTTAATTTTAGGGTCATTTAGCTCGAAAAAATCATTAAATGCATGCAAAATACCAAATGAAGTCAGAAAGGGTTGAAAATTGATGATGTGCCTTTCAATGGTGCATTTTGAACACACGAAAAGCCTGGAGTTCAAATAGGTTAAATAAAATGAAATTCCTTTTGTAACCGACGAGTTTTCGTCTGAAACCCCGATACTTCGAAAGTGACTGACCGTTTGGTACACGAAGTGGATCCAGATTTTGCCGTAAGCCTCTCAACTTTTTAGCACATGCTATGTGGGTGAAATGTTGATACCATGCCAACTTTCAACCTTTTTAGAGTTCATTTGTAGTGCTTTTCAATTTCAGGGTCATTTAGCTCAAAAAAATCATTAAATGCATGAAAAATACCAACTAAAGTCAGAAAGGTTTGAAAATTGATGATGTGCATTTCAATGGTGCATTTTGAACACACGAAAAGCCTGGAGTTCAAATAGGTTAAAGAAAATGAAATGCCTTTTGTAACCGATGAGTTTCCGTCCGTAACCCCGATACTTCGGAAGAGACTGTCCGTTTTGTACACGAAAAGCCTGGAGTTCAAATAAGTGAGAGAAAATGAAATTCCTTTTGTAACCGATGAGTTTCCGTCCGAAACCCCGATACTTCGAAAGAGAATGTCCCTTTCGTACACAAAGTGCATCCAGCTTTTGTCGTAACCCTCTCAACTTTTTAGCACATGCTATGTGGGTGAAATTTTGAAACCATGCCAACTTTCAACCTTTTCAGAGTTCATTTGTAGTGCTTTTCAATTTCAGGGTCATAATTTGCTCAAAACAATCATTAAATGCATGAAAAATACCAAATGAAGTCAGAAAGGGTTGAAAATTGATGATATGGCTTTGAATGGTGCATTTTCAACACACGAAAAGCCTGGAGTTCAAATAAGTTAAAGAAAATGAAATGCCTTTTGTCACCGATGAGTTTCCGTGTGACCCCCCCAATACTTCAGAAGAGATTGTCTGTTTTGTACACGAAGTGGATCCAGCATTTGCCGTAACCCTCTCAACTTTTGAGCACATGCTATGTGGGTGAAATGTTGAAACCATGCCAACTTTCAACCTTTTCAGAGTTCAGTTGTAGTGCTTTTCAATTTCAGGGTCATAATTAGCTCAAAAAAATCATTAAATGCATGAAAAATACCAAATGAAGTCAGAAAGGGTTGAAAATTCATGATGTGGCTTTTAATGGTGCATTTTGAACACACGAAAAGCCTGGAGTTTAAATAAGTTAAAGAAAATGAAATGTCTTTTGTAACCGATGAGTTTCCCTACGAAACCCCGATAATTCGAAAGAGACTGTCCGATTTGTACACGAAGTGCATCCAGCTTTTGCCGTAACCCTCTCAACTTTTTTGCAAATGTATGTGGGTGAAATAATGAAACCATGCCAACTCTCAACCTTTTCAGAGTTCATTTCTAGTGCTTTTCAATTTCAGGGTCATAATTAGCTCAAAAAATCATTAAATGCAAGAAAAATACCAAATGAAGTCAGAAAGGGTTGAAAATTGATCCTGTGGCTTTTATGGTGCATTTTGAACACATGAAAATCCTGGAGTTCAAATAACTTAAAGAAAATGAAATGCCTTTTGTAACCGCTCAGTTTTCGTCCGAAACCCCAATACTTCGAAAGAGACTGTCCGTTTCGTACACGAAGTGGATCCATCATTTGTCGTAACCCTCTCAACTTTTTAGCACATGCTATGTGGGTGAAATGTTGATACCATGCCAACTTTCAACACTTTTAGAGTTCATTTGTAGTGCTTTTCAATTTCAGGGTCATAATTAGCTCAAAAATATCATTAAATGCATGAAAAATACCAAATGAAGTCAAAAAGGGTTGAAAATTGATGATGTGGCTTGTAATGGTGCATTTTGAACACACGAAAAGCCTGGAGTTTAAATAAGTTAAAGAAAATGAAATGCCTTTTGTAACCGATGAGTTTCCCTACGAAACCCCGATAATTCGAAAGAGACTGTCCGATTTGTACACGAAGTGCATCCAGCTTTTGCCGTAACCCTCTCAAATTTTTTGCACATGCTATGTGGGTGAAATAATGAAACCATGCCAACTTTCAACCTTTTCAGAGTTCATTTCTAGTGCTTTTCAATTTCAGGGTCATAATTAGCTCAAAAAATCATTAAATGCAAGAAAAATACCAAATGAAGTCAGAAAGGGTTGAAAATTGATCATGTGGCTTTTATGGTGCATTTTGAACAAATGAAAATCCTGGAGTTCAAATAACTTAAAGAAAATGAAATGCCTTTTGTAACCGCTGAGTTTCCGTCCGAAACCCCGATACTTCGAAAGAGACTGTCCGTTTTGTACACAAAGTGGATCCAGCATTTGCCGTAACCCTCTCAACTTTTTAGCACATGCTATGTGGGTGAAATGTTGATACCATGCCAACTTTCAACCCTTTTAGAGTTTATTTGTAGTGCTTTTCAAGTTCAGGGTCCTAATTACCTCAAAAATATCATTAAATGCATGAAAAATACCAAATGAAGTCAAAAAGGGTTGAAAATTGATGATGTGGCTTTGAATGGTGCATTTTGAACACACGAAAAGCCTGGAGTTTAAATAAGTTAAAGAAAATGAAATGCCTTTTGTAACCGATGAGTTTCCCTATGAAACCCCGATAATTCGAAAGAGACTGTCCGATTTGTACACGAAGTGCATCCAGCTTTTGCCGTAACCCTCTCAACTTTTTTGCACATGCTATGTGGGTGAAATAATGAAACCATGCCAACTTTCAACCTTTTCAGAGTTCATTTCTAGTGCTTTTCAATTTCAGGGTCATAATTAGCTCAAAAAATCATTAAATGCAAGAAAAGTACCAAATGAAGTCAGAAAGGGTTGAAAATTGATCATGTGGCTTTTATGGTGCATTTTGAACACATGAAAATCCTGGAGTTCAAATAACTTAAAGAAAATGAAATGCCTTTTGTAACCGCTGAGTTTCCGTCCGAAACCCCGATAATTCGAAAGAGACTGTCCGTTTTGTAGACGAAGTGGATCCAGCATTTGCCGTAACCCTCTCAACTTTTTAGCACATGCTATGTGGGTGAAATGTTGATACCATGCCAACTTTCAACCCTTTTAGATTTCATTTGTAGTGCTTTTCAATTTCAGGGTCATAATTAGCTCAAAAATATCTTTAAATGCATGAAAAATACCAAATGAAGTCAAAAAGGGTTGAAAATTGATGATGTGGCTTTTAATGGTGCATTTTGAACACACGAAAAGCCTGGAGTTTAGATAAGTTAAAGAAAATGAAATGCCTTTTGTAACCGATGAGTTTCCCTACGAAACCCCGATAATTCGAAAGAGACTGTCCGATTTGTACACGAAGTGCATCCAGCTTTAGCCGTAACCCTCTCAACTTTTTTGCACATACTATGTGGGTGAAATAATGAAACCCTGCCAACTTTCAACCTTTTCAGCGTTCATTTCTAGTGCTTTTCAATTTCAGGGTCATAATTTGCTGAAAAAATCGTTAAATGCATGAAAAATACCAAATGAAGTCGGAAAGGGTTGAAAATTGATGATGTGGCATTGAATGGCGCATTTTGAACACGCGAAAATCCTGGAGTTCAAATAAGTTAAAGAAAATGAAATGCCTTTTGTCACCGATGAGTTTCCGTTTGAAACCCCGATACTTCGAAAGAGACTGTCCGTTTTGTAGACGAAGTGCATCCAGCATTTGCCGTAACCCTCTCAACTTTTTAGCACATGCTATGTGGGTGAAATGTTGATACCATGCCAACTTTCAACCTTTTCAGAGTTCATTTGTAGTGCTTTTCAATTTAAGGGTCATTTAGCTCGAAAAATCATTAAATGATTGAAAATACCAAATAAAGTCAGAAAGCGTTGAAAATTGATGATGTGGCTTGGAATGGTGCATTTTGAACACACAAAAAGCCTGGAGTTTAAATAAGTTAAAGAAAATGAAATGCCTTTTATAACCGATGAGTTTCCGTCCCAAACCCTGATACCTCGAAAGAGACTGTCCGTTTTGTACACGAAGTGCATTCAACTTTTTCCGTAACCCTCTCAACTTTTTAGCATATGCTATGTGGGTGAAATGTTGATTCCATGCCAACTTTAAACCTTTTCATAGTTCATTTATAGTGCTTATCTATTTCAGGGTCATAATTAGCTCACAAAAACCATTAAATGCATGAAAAATACCAACTGAAGTCAGAAAGGGTTGAAAATTGATGATGTGGCTTTGAATGGTGCATTTTGAACACACAAAAAGCCTGGAGTTCAAATAAGTTAAAGAAAGTGAAATGCATTTTGTAACCGATGAGTTTCCGTTCGTAACCCCGATACTTTGAAAGAGACTGTCCGTTTTGTACACGAAGTGCATCCAGCTTTTTCCGTAACCCTCTCAACTTTTTAGCACATGCTATGTGGGTGAAATGCTCATACCATGCCAACTTTCAACCTTTTCAGAGTTCATTTGCAGTGCTTTTCAATTTCAGGGTCATAATTAGCTCAAAAAATCATTAAACGCAAAACAAATACCAAATGAAGTCAAAAATGGTTGAAAATTGATGATGTGGCTTTGAATGGTGCATTTTGAATAGACAAAAAGCCTGGAGTTCAAATAAGTTAAAGAAAATGAAATGCCTTTTGTAACCGATGAGTTACCTTCTGAAACCCCGATACTTCAAAAGAGACTGTCCGTTTTGTACACGAAGTGGATCCAGCATTTGCCGTAACCCTCTCAACTTTTTAGCACATGCTATGTTGGTGAAATGTTGATACCATGCGAACTTTCAACGCTTTTAGAGTTCATTTGTAGTGCTTTTCAATTTCAGGGTCATAATTAGCTAAAAAATATCATTAAATGCATGAAAAATACCAAATGAAGTCAAAAAAGGTTGAAAATTGATGATGTGGCTTTTAATGGTGCATTTTGAACACACGAAAAGCCTGGAGTTTAAATAAGTTAAAGAAAATGAAATGCCTTTTGTAACCGATGAGTTTCCGTCTAAAACCCCGATACTTCGAAAGAAACTGTCCGTTTTGTACAGGAAGTGGATCCAGCATTTGCCGTAACCCTCTCAACTTTTTAGCACATGCTACGTGGGTGAAATGTTGATAGCATGCCAACTTTCAACCTTTTCAGAGTTCATTTATAGTGCTTTTCAATTTCAGGGTCATAATTAGCTCAAAAAATCATTAAATGCAAGAAAAATACGAAATGAAGTTAGAAAGGGTTGAAAATTGATGATGTGGCTTTGAATGGTGCATTTTGAACACATGAAAAGCCTGGAGTTCAAATAAGTTAAAGAAAATGAAATAACTTTTGTAGCCGATGAGTTTCCGTCTAAAACCCCGATACTTCGAAAGAGACTGTCCGTTTTGTACACGAAGTGGATCCAGCTTTTGCCGTACCCCTCTCAACTTTTTAGCACATGCTATGTGGGTGAAATGTTGATACCATGCCATCTTTCAACATTTTTAGAGTTCATTTGTACTGCTTTTTAATTTTAGGGTCATTTAGCTCGAAAAAATCATTAAATGCATGCAAAATACCAAATGAAGTCAGAAAGGGTTGAAAATTGATGATGTGCCTTTCAATGGTGCATTTTGAACACACGAATAGCCTGGAGTTCAAATAGGTTAAAGAAAATGAAATGCCTTTTGTGACCGATGAGTTTCCGTCTGAAACCCCGATACTTCGAAAGAGACTGACCGTTTGGTACACGAAGGGGATCCAGCTTTTGCCGTAACCCTCTCAACTTTTTAGCACATGCTACGTGGGTGAAATGTTGATAGCATGCCAACTTTCAACCTTTTTAGAGTTCATTCGTAGTGCTTTTCAATTTCAGGGTCATTTAGCTCAAAAAAATCATTAAATCCATGAAAAATACCAAATAAAGTCAGAAAGGTTTGAAAATTGATGATGTGGCTTTGAATTGTGCATTTTAAACACACGACAATCCTGGAGTTTAAATCAGTTAAAGAAAATGAAATGCCTTTTGTAACCGATGAGTTTCCGTCCGAAACCCCGATACTTTAAAAGAGATTGTCCGTTTTGTACACGAAGTGCATTCAACTTTTTTTGTAACCCTATCAACTTTTTAGCACATGCTATGTGGGTGAAATGTTGATACCATGCCAACTTTCAACCTTTTCAGAGTTCATTTGTAGTACTTTTGAAGTTCAGGGTCATAATTAGCTCAAAAAAATCATTAAATGCATGAAAAAAACCAAATGAAGTCAGAAAGGGTTGAAAATTGATGATGTGGCTTTGAATGGTGCATTTTGAACACACGAAAAGCCTGGATTCAAAAAAAGTTAAACAAAATGAATTGCATTTTGTAACCGATGAGTTTCCGTTCGAAACCCCGATACTTCGAAAGAGACTGTCCGTTTTGTACACGAAGTGCTTCCAGATTTTTCCGTAACCCTCTCAACTTTTTAGCACATGCTATGTGGGTGCAATGTTGATACCATGCCAACTTTCAATCGTTTCAGAGTTCATTTGTAGTGCTTTTCAATTTCAGGGTTATAATTAGCTCAAAAAATCATGAAAATGTAAGAAAAATACGAAATGAAGTTAGAAAGGGTTGAAAATTGATGATGTGGCTTTGAATGGTGCATTTTGAACACACGAAAAGCCTTGAGTTCAAATAAGTTAAAGAAAATGAAATGACTTTTGTAGTCGATGAGTTTCCGTCTAAAACCCCGATACTTCGAAAGAGACTGTCCGTTTTGTACACGAAGTGGATCCAGCATTTGTCGTAACCCTCTCAACTTTTTAGCACATGCTATGTGGGTGAAATTTTGATACCATGCCAACTTTCAACCTTTTCAGAGTTCATTTATAGTGCTTTTCAATTTCAGGGTCATAATTAGCTCAAAAAATCATTAAATGCATGAAAACTTCCAAATGAAGTCAGAAAGGGTTGAAAATTGATGATGTGGCTTTGAATGGTGCATTTTGAACACACGAAAAGCTTGGAGTCAACAAAAGTTAAACAAAATGAAATGCATTTTGTAACCGATGAGTTTCCGTTCGAAACCCCGATACTTCAAAAGAGACTGTCCGTTTTGTACACGAAGTGCATCCAGATTTTTCCGTAACCCTCTCAACTTTTTAGCACATGCTATGTGGGTGAAATGTTGATACCATGCCAACTTTCAATCTTTTCAGAGTTCATTTGTAGTGCTTTTCAATTTCAGGGTCATAATTAGCTCAAAAAATCATTAAATGCAAGAAAAATACGAAATGAAGTTAGAATGGGTTGAAAATTGATGATGTGGCTTTGAATGGTGCATTTTGAACACACGAAAGCCTGGAGTTCAAATAAGTTAAAGAAAATGAAATGACTTTTGTAGCCGAAGAGTTTCCGTCTAAAACCCCGATACTTCGAAAGAGACTGTCTGTTTTGTACACGAAGTGGATCCAGGTTTTGCCGTAACCATCTCAACTTTTTAGCACATGCTATGTGGCTGAAAGGTTGATACCATGCCATCTTTCAACATTTTTAGAGTTCATTTGTACTGCTTTTTAATTTCAGGGTCATTTAGCTCGAAAAAAAATCATTAAATGCATGCAAAATACCAAATGAAGTCAGAAAGGGTTGAAAATTGATGATGTGGCTTTCAATGGTGCATTTTGAACACACGAAAAGCCTGGAGTTCAAATAGGTTAAATAAAATGAAATTCCTTTTGTAACCGACGAGTTTCCGTCTGAAACCCCGATACTTCGAAAGAGACTGACCGTTTGGTACACGAAGTGGATCCAGATTTTGCCGTAAGCCTCTCAACTTTTTAGCACATGCTACGTGGGTGAAATTTCGATACCATGCCAACTTTCAACCTTTTTAGAGTTCATTTGTAGTGCTTTTCAATTTCAGGGTCATTTAGCTCAAAAAAATCATTAAATGCATGAAAAATACCAAATAAAGTCAGAAAGGTTTGAAAATTGATGATGTGGCTTTGAATGGTGCATTTTGAACACACGACAATCCTGGAGTTTAAATCAGTTAAAGAAAATGAAATGCCTTTTGTAACCGATGAGTTTCCGTCTGAAACCCCGATACTTCGAAAAAGATTCTCCGTTTTGTACATGAAGTGCATTCAACTTTTTTCGTAACCCTATCAACTTTTTAGCACATGCTATGTGGGTGAAATGTTGATACCATGCCAACTTTCAACCTTTTCAGAGTTCATTTGTAGTACTTTTGAATTTCAGGGTCATAATTAGCTCAAAAAATCATTAAATGCGTGAAAAAAACCAAATGAAGTCAAAAAGGGTTGAAAATTGATGATGTGGCTTTGAATGGTGCTTTTGAACACACGAAAAGCCTGGATTCAAAAAAAATTAAACAAAATGAAATGCATTTTGTAACCGATGAGTTTCCGTTTGAAACCCTGATACTTCGAAAGAGACTGTCCGTTTTGTACACGAGGTGCATCCAGATTTTTCCGTAACCCTCTCAACTTTTTAGCACATGCTATGTGGGTGAAATGTTGATACCATTCCAACTTTCAATCTTTTAGAGTTCATTTGTAATGCTTTTCAATTTCAGGGTCATAATTAGCTCAAAAAATCATTAAATGCAAGAAAAATATGAAATGAAGTTAGAAAGGGTTGAAAATTGATCATGTGGCTTTGAATGGTGCATTTTGAACACACGAAAAGCCTTGAGTTCAAATAAGTTAAAGAAACTGAAATTACTTTTGTAGCCGATGAGTTTCCGTCTAAAACCCCGATACTTCGAAAGAGACTGCCCGTTTTGTACAGGAAGTGGATCCAGCATTTGCCGTAACCCTCTCAACTTTTTAGCACATGCTATGTGGGTGAAATGTTGATAGCATGCCAACTTTCAACCTTTTCAGAGTTCATTTATAGTGCTTTTCAATTTCAGGGTCATAATTAGCTCAAAAAATCATTAAATGCATGAAAAATACCAAATGAAGTCAGAAAGGGTTGAAAATTGATGATGTGGCTTTGAATGGTGCATTTTGAACACACGATAAGGTTGGAGTCAAAAAAAGTTAAACAAAATGAAATGCATTTTGTAACCGATGAGTTTCCGTTCGAAACCCCGATACTTCGAAAGAGACTGTCCGTTTTGTACACGAAGTGCATCCAGCTTTTGCCGTACCCCTCTCAACTTTTTAGCACATGCTATGTGGGTGAAATGTTGATACCATGCCATCTTTCAACATTTTTAGAGTTCATTTGTAGTGCTTTTCAATTTCAGGGTCATTTAGCTCAAAAAAATCATTAAATGCATGCAAAATACCAAATGAAGTTAGAAAGGGTTGAAAATTGATGATGTGGCTTTGAATGGTGCATTTTGAACACATGAAAAGCGTGGAGTTCAAATAGGTTAAAGAAAATGAAATGCCTTTTGTGACCGATGAGTTTCCGTCTGAAACCCCGATACTTCGAAAGAGACTGACCGTTTGGTACACGAAGTGGATCCAGCTTTTGCCGTACCCCTCTCAACTTTTTAGCACACGCTATGTGGGTGAAATGTTGATACCATGCCAACTTTCAACATTTTTAGAGTTCATTTGTACTGCTTTTTAATTTTAGGGTCATTTAGCTCGAAAAAATCATTAAATGCATGCAAAATACCAAATGAAGTCAGAAAGGGTTGAAAATTGATGATGTGCCTTTCAATGGTGCATTTTGAACACACGGAAAGCCTGGAGTTCAAATAGGTTAAAGAAAATGAAATGCCTTTTGTAACCGATGAGTTTACGTCTGAAACCCCGATACTTCGAAAGAGACTGACCGTTTGGTACACGAAGTGGATCCAGCTCTTGCCGTAACCCTCTCAACTTTTTAGCACATGCTACGTGGGTGAAATGTTGATAGCATGCCAACTTTCAACCTTTTTAGAGTTCATTTGTAGTGCTTTTCAATTTCAGGGTCATTTAGCTGAAAAAAATCATTAAATGCATGAAAAATACCAAATAAAGTCAGAAAGGTTTCAAAATTGATGATGTGGCTTTGAATTGTGTATTTTAAACACACGACAATCCTGGAGTTTAAATCAGTTAAAGAAAATGAAATGCCTTTTGTAACCGATGAGTTTCCGTTCGAAACCCCGATACTTCGAAAGAGACTGTCCGTTTTGTACACGAAGTGCATCCAGCTTTTGCCGTACCCCTCTCAACTTTTTAGCACATGCTATGTGGGTGAAATGTTGATACCATGCCATCTTTCAACATTTTTAGAGTTCATTTGTAGTGCTTTTCAATTTCAGGGTCATTTAGCTCAAAAAAATCATTAAATGCATGCAAAATACCAAATGAAGTTAGAAAGGGTTGAAAATTGATGATGTGGCTTTGAATGGTGCATTTTGAACACATGAAAAGCCTGGAGTTCAAATAGGTTAAAGAAAATGAAATGCCTTTTGTGACCGATGAGTTTCCGTCTGAAACCCCGATACTTCGAAAGAGACTGACCGTTTGGTACACGAAGTGGATCCAGCTTTTGCCGTACCCCTCTCAACTTTTTAGCACACGCTATGTGGGTGAAATGTTGATACCATGCCAACTTTCAACATTTTTAGAGTTCATTTGTACTGCTTTTTAATTTTAGGGTCATTTAGCTCGAAAAAATCATTAAATGCATGCAAAATACCAAATGAAGTCAGAAAGGGTTGAAAATTGATGATGTGCCTTTCAATGGTGCATTTTGAACACACGGAAAGCCTGGAGTTCAAATAGGTTAAAGAAAATGAAATGCCTTTTGTAACCGATGAGTTTACGTCTGAAACCCCGATACTTCGAAAGAGACTGACCGTTTGGTACACGAAGTGGATCCAGCTCTTGCCGTAACCCTCTCAACTTTTTAGCACATGCTACGTGGGTGAAATGTTGATAGCATGCCAACTTTCAACCTTTTTAGAGTTCATTTGTAGTGCTTTTCAATTTCAGGGTCATTTAGCTGAAAAAAATCATTAAATGCATGAAAAATACCAAATAAAGTCAGAAAGGTTTCAAAATTGATGATGTGGCTTTGAATTGTGTATTTTAAACACACGACAATCCTGGAGTTTAAATCAGTTAAAGAAAATGAAATGCCTTTTGTAACCGATGAGTTTCCGTCCGAAACCCCGATACTTTGAAAGAGATTGTCCGTTTTGTACATGAAGTGCATTCAACTTTTTTGTAACCCTATCAACTTTTTAGCACATGCTATGTGGGTGAAATGTTGATACCATGCCAACTTTCAACCTTTTCAGAGTTCATTTGTAGTACTTTTGAATTTCAGGGTCATAATTAGCTCAAAAAATCATTAAATGCATGAAAAAAACCAAATGAAGTCAGAAAGGGTTGAAAATTGATGATGTGGCTTTGAATGGTGCTTTTTGAACACACGAAAAGCCTGGATTCAAAAAAAGTTAAACAAAATGAATTGCATTTTGTAACCGATGAGTTTCCGTTCGAAACCCCGATACTTCGAAAGAGACTGTCCGTTTTGTACACGAAGTGCTTCCAGATTTTTCCGTAACCCTCTCAACTTTTTAGCACATGCTATGTGGGTGCAATGTTGATACCATGCCAACTTTCAATCGTTTCAGAGTTCATTTGTAGTGCTTTTCAATTTCAGGGTCATAATTAGCTCAAAAAATCATGAAAATGTAAGAAAAATACGAAATGAAGTTAGAAAGGGTTGAAAATTGATGATGTGGCTTTGAATGGTGCATTTTGAACACACGAAAAGCCTTGAGTTCAAATAAGTTAAAGAAAATGAAATGACTTTTGTAGCCGATGAGTTTCCGTCTAAAACCCCGATACTTCAAAAGAGACTGTCCGTTTTGTACACGAAGTGGATCCAGCATATGTCGTAACCCTCTCAACTTTTTAGCACATGCTATGTGGGTGAAATTTTGATACCATGCCAACTTTCAACCTTTTCAGAGTTCATTTATAGTGCTTTTCAATTTCAGGGTCATAATTAGCTCAAAAAATCGTTAAATGCATGAAAAATACCAAATGAAGTCAGAAAGGGTTGAAAATTGATGATGTGGCTTTGAATGGTGCATTTTGAACACACGAAAAGCTTGGAGTCAACAAAAGTTAAAAAAAATGAACTGCATTTTGTAACCGATGAGTTTCCGTTCGAAACCCCGATACTTCAAAAGAGACTGTCCGTTTTGTACACGAAGTGCATCCAGATTTTTCCGTAACCCTCTCAACTTTTTAGCACATGCTATGTGGGTGAAATGTTGATACCATTCAAACTTTCGATCTTTTCAGAGTTCATTTGTAGTGCTTTTCAATTTCAGGGTCATAATTAGCTCAAAAAATCATTAAATGCAAGAAAAATACGAAATGAAGTTAGAATGGGTTGAAAATTGATGATGTGGCTTTGAATGGTGCATTTTGAACACATGAAAGCCTGGAGTTCAAATAAGTTAAAGAAAATGAAATGACTTTTGTAGCCGAAGAGTTTCCGTCTAAAACCCCGATACTTCGCAAGAGACTGTCCGTTTAGTACACGAAGTGGATCCAGCTTTTGCCGTAACCCTCTCTACTTTTTAGCACATGCTATGTGGCTGAAAGGTTGATACCATGCCAACTTTCAACATTTTTAGAGTTCATTTGTACTGCTTTTTAATATCAGGGTCATTTAGCTCGAAAAAAATCATTAAATGCATGCAAAATACCAAATGAAGTCAGAAAGGGTTGAAAATTCATGATGTGGCTTTCAATGGTGCATTTTGAACACACGAAAAGCCTGGAGTTCAAATAGGTTAAAGCAAATGAAATTCCCTTTGTAACCGACGAGTTTCCGTCTGAAACCCCGATACTTCGAAAGAGACTGACCGTTTGGTACACGAAGTGGATCCAGATTTTGCCGTAAGCCTCTCAACTTTTTAGCACATGCTATGTGGGTGAAATGTTGATACCATGCCAACTTTCAAACTTTTTAGAGTTCATTTGTAGTGCTTTTCAATTTCAGGGTCATTTAGCTCAAAAAAATCATTAAATGCATGAAAAATACCAAATAAAGTCAGAAAGGTTTGAAAATTGATGATGTGGCTTTGAATGGTGCATTTTGAACACACGACAATCCTGGAGTTTAAATCAGTTAAAGAAAATGAAATGCCTTTTGTAACCGATGAGTTTCCGTCTGAAACCCCGATACTTTGAAAAAGATTGTCCGTTTTGTACATGAAGTGCATTCAACTTTTTTCGTAACCCTATCAACTTTTTAGCACATGCTATGTGGGTGAAATGTTGATACCGTGCCAACTTTCAACCTTTTCAGAGTTCATTTGTAGTACTTTTGAATTTCAGGGTCATAATTAGCTCAAAAAATCATTAAATGCGTGAAAAAAACCAAATGAAGTCAGAAAGGGTTGAAAATTGATGATGTGGCTTTGAATGGTGCTTTTGAACACACGAAAATCCTGGATTCAAAAAAAATTAAACAAAATGAAATGCATTTTGTAACCGATGAGTTTCCATTTGAAACCCTGATACTTCGAAAGAGACTGTCCGTTTTGTACACGAAGTGCATCCAGATTTTTCCGTAACCCTCTCAACTTTTTAGCACATGCTATGTGGGTGAAATTTTGATACCATGCCAACTTTCAATCTTTTCAGAGTTCATTTGTAGTGCTTTTCAATTTCAGGGTCATAATTAGCTCAAAAAATCATTAAATGCAAGAAAAATACGAAATGAAGTTAGAAAGGGTTGAAAATTGATGATGTGGCTTTCAATGGTGCATTTTGAACACACGAAAAGCCTTGAGTTCAAATAAGTTAAAGAAACTGAAATTACTTTTGTACCAATGAGTTTCCGTCTAAAACCCCGATACTTCGAAAGAGACTGTCCGTTTTGTACAGGAAGTGGATCCAGCATTTGCCGTAACCCTCTCAACTTTTTAGCACATGCTATGTGGGTTAAATGTTGATAGCATGCCATCTTTCAACCTTTTCAGAGTTCATTTATAGTGCTTTTCAATTTCAGGGTCATAATTAGCTCAAAAAATCATTAAATGCATGAAAAATACCAAATGAAGTCAGAAAGGGTTGAAAATTGATGATGTGGCTTTGAATGGTGCATTTTGAACACACGAAAAGGTTGGAGTCAAAAAAAGTTAAACAAAATGAAATGCATTTTGTAACCGATGAGTTTCCGTTCGAAACCCCGATACTTCGAAAGAGACTGTCCGTTTTGTACACGAAGTGCATCCAGACTTTTCCGTAACCCTCTCAACTTTTTAGCACATGCTATGTGGGTGAAATGTTGATACCATTCAAAATTTCAATCTTTTCACAGTTCATTTGTAGTGCTTTTCAATTTCAGGGTCATAATTAGCTCAAAAAATCATTAAATGCAAGAAAAATACGAAATGAAGTTAGAAAGGGTTGAAAATTGATGATGTGGCTTTGAATGGTGCATTTTGAACACATGAAAAGCCTAGAGTTCAAATAAGTTAGAGAAAATGAAATGACTTTTGTAGCCGATGAGTTTCCGTCTAAAACCCCGATACTTCGAAAGAGACTGTCCGTTTTGTACACGAAGTGGATCCAGCTTTTGCCGTACCCCTCTCAACTTTTTAGCACATGCTATGTGGGTGAAATGTTGATACCATGCCAACTTTCAACATTTTTAGAGTTCATTTGTACTGGTTTTTAATTTTAGGGTCATTTAGCTCGAAAAAATCATTAAATGCATGCAAAATACCAAATGAAGTCAGAAAGGGTTGAAAATTGATGATGTGCCTTTCAATGGTGCATTTTGAACACACGAAAAGCCTGGAGTTCAAATAGGTTAAAGAAAATGAAATGGCTTTTGTAACCGATGAGTTTCCGTCTGAAACCCCGATACTTCGAAAGAGACTGACCGTTTGGTACACGAAGTGGATCCAGCTTTTGCCGTAACCCTCTCAACTTTTGAGCACATGCTACGTGGGTGAAATGTTGATAGCATGCCAACTTTCAACCTTTTTAGAGTTCATTTGTAGTGCTTTTCAATTTCAGGGTCATTTAGCTGAAAAAAATCATTAAATGCATGAAAAATACCAAATAAAGTCAGAAAGGTTTGAAAATTGATGATGTGGCTTTTCATTGTGCATTTTAAACACACGGCAATCCTGGAGTTTAAATCAGTTAAAGAAAATGAAATGCCTTTTGTAACCGATAAGTTTCCGTCCGAAACCCCGATAGTTTGAAAGAGATTGTCCGTTTTGTACACGAAGTGCATTCAACTTTTTTTGTAACCCTATCAACTTTTTAGCACATGCTATGTGGGTGAAATTTTGATACCATGCCAACTTTCAACCTTTTCAGAGTTCATTTGTAGTACTTTTGAATTTCAGGGTCATAATTAGCTCAAAAAAATCATTAAATGCATGAAAAAAACCAAATGAAGTCAGAAAGGGTTGAAAATTGATGATGTGGCTTTGAATGGTGCATTTTGAACACACGAAAAGCCTGGATTCAAAAAAAGTTAAACAAAATGAATTGCATTTTGTAACCGATGAGTTTCCGTTCGAAACCCCGATACTTCGAAAGAGACTGTTCGTGTTGTACACGAAGTGCTTCCAGATTTTTCCGTAACCCTCTCAACTTTTTAGCACATGCTATGTGGGTGCAATGTTGATACCATGCCAACTTTCAATCGTTTCAGAGTTCATTTGTAGTGCTTTTCAATTTCAGGGTCATAATTAGCTCAAAAAATCATTAAATGCAAGAAAAATACGAAATGAAGTTAGAAAGGGTTGAAAATTGATGATGTGGCTTTCAATGGTGCATTTTGAACACACGAAAAGCCTTGAGTTCAAATAAGTTAAAGAAACTGAAATTACTTTTGTACCAATGAGTTTCCGTCTAAAACCCCGATACTTCGAAAGAGACTGTCCGTTTTGTACAGGAAGTGGATCCAGCATTTGCCGTAACCCTCTCAACTTTTTAGCACATGCTATGTGGGTTAAATGTTGATAGCATGCCAACTTTCAACCTTTTCAGAGTTCATTTATAGTGCTTTTCAATTTCAGGGTCATAATTAGCTCAAAAAATCATTAAATGCATGAAAAATACCAAATGAAGTCAGAAAGGGTTGAAAATTGATGATGTGGCTTTGAATGGTGCATTTTGAACACACGAAAAGGTTGGAGTCAAAAAAAGTTAAACAAAATGAAATGCATTTTGTAACCGATGAGTTTCCGTTCGAAACCCCGATACTTCGAAAGAGACTGTCCGTTTTGTACACGAAGTGCATCCAGACTTTTCCGTAACCCTCTCAACTTTTTAGCACATGCTATGTGGGTGAAATGTTGATACCATTCAAAATTTCAATCTTTTCAGAGTTCATTTGTAGTGCTTTTCAATTTCAGGGTCATAATTAGCTCAAAAAATCATTAAATGCAAGAAAAATACGAAATGAAGTTAGAAAGGGTTGAAAATTGATGATGTGGCTTTGAATGGTGCATTTTGAACACATGAAAAGCCTGGAGTTCAAATAAGTTAGAGAAAATGAAATGACTTTTGTAGCCGATGAGTTTCCATCTAAAACCCCGATACTTCGAAAGAGACTGTCCGTTTTGTACACGAAGTGGATCCAGCTTTTGCCGTACCCCTCTCAACTTTTTAGCACATGCTATGTGGGTGAAATGTTGATACCATGCCAACTTTCAACATTTTTAGAGTTCATTTGTACTGGTTTTTAATTTTAGGGTCATTTAGCTCGAAAAAATCATTAAATGCATGCAAAATACCAAATGAAGTCAGAAAGGGTTGAAAATTGATGATGTGCCTTTCAATGGTGCATTTTGAACACACGAAAAGCCTGGAGTTCAAATAGGTTAAAGAAAATGAAATGGCTTTTGTAACCGATGAGTTTCCGTCTGAAACCCCGATACTTCGAAAGAGACTGACCGTTTGGTACACGAAGTGGATCCAGCTTTTGCCGTAACCCTCTCAACTTTTGAGCACATGCTACGTGGGTGAAATGTTGATAGCATGCCAACTTTCAACCTTTTTAGAGTTCATTTGTAGTGCTTTTCAATTTCAGGGTCATTTAGCTGAAAAAAATCATTAAATGCATGAAAAATACCAAATAAAGTCAGAAAGGTTTGAAAATTGATGATGTGGCTTTGAATTGTGCATTTTAAACACACGGCAATCCTGGAGTTTAAATCAGTTAAAGAAAATGAAATGCCTTTTGTAACCGATAAGTTTCCGTCCGAAACCCCGATAGTTTGAAAGAGATTGTCCGTTTTGTACACGAAGTGCATTCAACTTTTTTTGTAACCCTATCAACTTTTTAGCACATGCTATGTGGGTGAAATTTTGATACCATGCCAACTTTCAACCTTTTCAGAGTTCATTTGTAGTACTTTTGAATTTCAGGGTCATAATTAGCTCAAAAAAATCATTAAATGCATGAAAAAAACCAAATGAAGTCAGAAAGGGTTGAAAATTGATGATGTGGCTTTGAATGGTGCATTTTGAACACACGAAAAGCCTGGATTCAAAAAAAGTTAAACAAAATGAATTGCATTTTGTAACCGATGAGTTTCCGTTCGAAACCCCGATACTTCGAAAGAGACTGTTCGTGTTGTACACGAAGTGCTTCCAGATTTTTCCGTAACCCTCTCAACTTTTTAGCACATGCTATGTGGGTGCAATGTTGATACCATGCCAACTTTCAATCGTTTCAGAGTTCATTTGTAGTGCTTTTCAATTTCAGGGTCATAATTAGCTCAAAAAATCATGAAAATGTAAGAAAAATACGAAATGAAGTTAGAAAGGGTTGAAAATTGATGATGTGGCTTTGAATGGTGCATTTTGAACACATGAAAAGCCTTGAGTTCGAATAAGTTAAAGAAAATGAAATGACTTTTGTAGCCGATGAGTTTCCGTCTAGAACCCCGATACTTCGAAAGAGACTGTCCGTTTTGTACACGAAGTGGATCCAGCATTTGTCGTAACCCTCTCAACTTTTTAGCACATGCTATGTGGGTGAAATTTTGATACCATGCCAACTTTCAACCTTTTCAGAGTTCATTTATAGTGCTTTTCAATTTCAGGGTCATAATTAGCTCAAAAAATCATTAAATGCATGAAAAATACCAAATGAAGTCAGAAAGGGTTGAAAATTGATGATGTGGCTTCTAATGGTGCATTTTGAACACACGAAAAGCTTGGAGTCAACAAAAGTTAAAAAAAATGAAATGCATTTTGTAACTCATGAGTTTCCGTTCGAAACCCCGATACTTCGAAAGAGACTGTCCGTTTTGTACACGAAGTGCATCCATATTTTTCCGTAACCCTCTCAACTTTTTAGCACATGCTATGTGGGTGAAATGTTGATACCATGCCAACTTTCAATCTTTTCAGAGTTCATTTGTAGTGCTTTTCAATTTCAGGGTCATAATTAGCTCAAAAAATCATTAAATGCAAGAAAAATACGAAATGAAGTTAGAATGGGTTGAAAATTGATGATGTGGCTTTGAATGGTGCATTTTGAACACATGAAATCCTGGAGTTCAAATAATTAAAGAAAATGAAATGACTTTTGTAGCCGAATTGTTTCCGTCCAAAACCCCGATACTTCGAAAGAGACTGTCCGTTTTGTACACGAAGTGGATCCAGCTTTTGGCGTAACCCTCTCAACTTTTTAGCACATGCGACGTGGGTGAAAGGTTGATACCATGCCAACTTTCAACATTTTTAGAGTTCATTTGTAGTGCTTTTTAATTTCAGGGTCATTTAGCTCAAAAAAAATCATTAAATGCATGCAAAATACGAAATGAAGTCAGAAAGGGTTGAAAATTGATGATGTGGCTTTCAATGGTGCATTTTGAACACACGAAAAGCCTGGAGTTCAAATAGGTTAAAGCAAATGAAATTCCTTTTGTAACCGACGAGTTTCCGTCTGAAACCCCGATACTTCGAAAAAGATTGTCCGTTTTGTACATGAAGTGCATTCAACTTTTTTCGTAACCCTATCAAGTTTTTAGCACATGCTATGTGGGTGAAATGTTGATACCATGCCAACTTTCAACCTTTTCAGAGTTCATTTGTAGTACTTTTGAATTTCAGGGTCATAATTAGCTCAAAAAAATCATTAAATGCATGAAAAAAACCAAATGAAGTCAGAAAGGGTTGAAAATTGATGATGTGGCTTTGAATGGTGCTTTTGAACAAACGAAAAGCCTGGATTCAAAAAAAATTAAACAAAATGAAATGCATTTTGTAACCGATGAGTTCCCGTTTGAAACCCTGATACTTCGAAAGAGACCGTCCGTTTTGTACACGAAGTGCTTCCAGATTTTTCCGTAACCCTCTCAACTTTTTAGCACATGCTATGTGGGTGCAATGTTGATACCATGCCAACTTTCAATCTTTTTAGAGTTCATTTGTAGTGCTTTTCAATTTCAGGGTCATAATTAGCTAAAAAAATCATGAAATGTAAGAAAAGTACGAAACGAAGTTAGAAAGGGTTGAAAATTGATGATGTGGCTTTGAATGGTGCATTTTGAACACACAAAAAGCCTTGAGTTCAAATAAGTTAAAGAAACTGAAATGACTTTTGTAGCCGATGAGTTTCCGTCTAAAGCCCCGATACTTCGAAAGAGACTGTCTGTTTTGTACACGAAGTGGATCCAGCATTTGCCGTAACCCTCTCAACTTTTTAGCACATGCTATGTGGGTGAAATGTTGATACCATGCCAACTTTCAACCTTTTCAGAGTTCATTTATAGTGCTTTTCAATTTTAGGGTCATAATTAGCTCAAAAAATCATTAAATGCATGAAAAATACCAAATGAAGTCAAAAAGGGTTGAAAATTGATGATGTGGCTTTGAATGGTGCATTTTGAACACACGAAAATCTTGGAGTCAAAAAAAGTTAAACAAAATGAAATGCATTTTGTAACCGATGGGTTTCCGTTCGAAACCCCGATACTTCGAAAGAGACTGTCCGTTTTGTACACGAAGTGCATCCAGATTTTTCCGTAACCCTATCAACTTTTTAGCAAATGCTATGTGGGTGAAATGTTGATACCATGCCAACTTTCAATCTTTTCAGAGTTCATTTGTAGTGCTTTTCAATTTCAGGGTCATAATTAGCTCAAAAAAATCATTAAATGCAAGAAAAATACGAAATGAAGTTAGAAAGGGTTGAAAATTGATGATGTGCCTTTGAATGGTGCATTTTCAACACATGAAAAGCCTGGAGTTCAAATAAGTTAAAGAAAATGAAATGACATTTGTAGTCGATGAGTTTCCGTCTAAAACCCCGATACTTCGAAAGAGACTGTCCGTTTTGTACACGAAGTGGATCCAGCTTTTGCCGTAACCCTCTTAAATTTTTAGCACATGTTATGTGGGTGAAATGTTGATACCATGCCAACTTTCAACATTTTTAGAGTTCATTTGTACTGATTTTTAATTTCAGGGTCATTTAGCTCGAAAAAAATCATTAAATGCATGCAAAATACCAAATGAAGTCAGAAAGGGTTGAAAATTGATGATGTGCCTTTCAATGGTGCATTTTGAACACACGAAAAGCCTGGAGTTCAAATAGGTTAAAGAAAATGAAATGCCTTTTGTAACCGATGAGTTTCCGTCTGAAACCCCGATACTTCGAAAGAGACTGACCGTTTGGTACACGAAGTGGACCCAGCTTTTTCCGTAACCCTCTCAACTTTTTAGCACATGCTACGTGGGTGAAATGTTGATACCATGCCAACTTTCAACCTTTTTAGAGTTCATTTGTAGTGCTTTTCAATTTCAGGGTCATTTAGCTCAAAAAATCATTAAATGCATGAAAAATACCAAATAAAGACAGAAAGGTTTGAAAATTGATGATGTGGCTTTGAATGGTGCAGTTTGGACACACGACAAGCTTGGAGTTTAAACAAGTTAAAGAAAATGAAATGCCTTTTGTAACCGATGGGTTTCCGTGCGAAACCCCTTTACTTCGAAAGAGACTATCTGTTTTGTACACGAAGTGCATCCAACTTTAGCCGTAACCGTCTCAACTTTTTAGCACATGCTATGTCGGTGAAATGTTGATACCATGCCAACTTTCAACCTTTTCAGAGTTCATTTGCAGTGCTTTTCCATTTCAAGGTCATTTAGCTCAAAAAATCATTATATGCATGAAAATACCAAATAAAGTCAGAAAGGGTTCAAAATTGATGATGTGGCTTCGAATGGTGCATTTTGAACACACGAAAAGCCTCGAGTTCAAATAAGTTAAAAAAATGAAATGCCTTTTGTAACCGATGAGTTTCTGTTCGAAACCCCGATACTTCGAAAGAGACTGTCCGTTTTGTACACGAAGTGCATCCAGATTTTTCGGTAACCCTCTCAACTTTTGAGCACATGCTATGTGGGTGCAATGTTGATACCATGCCAACTTTCAATCTTTTCAGAGTTCATTTGTAGTGCTTTTCAATTTCAGGGTCATAATTAGCTCAAAAATCATTAAATGTAAGGAAAATACGAAATGAAGTTAGAAACAGTTGAAAATAGATGATGTGGCTTTGAATGGTGCATTTTGAACACACGAAAAGCCTTGAGTTCAAATAAGTTAAAGAATATGAAATGACTTTTGTAGCCGATGAGTTTCCGTCTAAAACCCCGATACTTCGAAAGAGACTGTCCGTTTTGTACACGAAGTGGATCCAGCTTTTGCCGTAAACCTCTCAACTTTTTAGCACGTGCTATGTGGGTGAAATGTTGATACCATGCCAACTTTCAACATATTTAGACTTCATTTGTATTGCTTTTTAATTTCAGGGTCATTTAGCTCGAAAAAATCATTAAATGCATGAAAAATACCAAATGAAGTCAGAAAGGGTTGAAAATGTATGATGTGGTTTTGAATGGTGCATGTTGAACACACTAAAAGCCTGGAGTTCAAATAAGTAAAAGAAAATGAAATGCCTTTTGTAACCGACGAGTTTTCGTCCGAAACCCCGATACTTCGAAAGAGACTGTGTGTTTTGTACACGAAGTGCATCCAGTTTTTGTCGTAACCCTCTCAACTTTTTAGCACATGCTATGTTGGTGCAATGTTGATACCATGCCAACTTTCAACCTTTTCAGAGTTCATTTGTAGTGCTTTTCCATTTCAAGGTCATTTAGCTCAAAAAAATCATTAAATGCATGAAAATACCAAATAAATTCAGAAAGGGTTGAAAATTGATGATGTGGCTTCGAATGGTGCATTTTGAACACACGAAAAGCCTGGTGTTCAAATAAGTTAAAGAAAATCAAATGCCTTTTTGTAACCGATGAGTTTCTCTACGAAACCCCGATAATTCAAAAGAGACTGTCCGTTTTGTACACGAAATGCATCCAGATTTTTCCGTAACCCTCTAAACTTTTTAGCACATGCTATGTGGGTGAAATGTTGATACCATGCCGACTTTAAACCTTTTCAGAGTTCATTTGTAGTGCTTTTCAATTTCAGGGTCATAATTAGCTCAAAAAATCATTAAATTTAACAAAAGTACCAAATGAAGTCAGAAAGGGTTGAAAATTGATGATGTGGCTTTGAATGGTGCATTTTGAACACACAACAAGCCTGGAGTTCAAATAAGTTAAAGAAAAGGAAAAGCCTTTTGTAATTGATGACTTTCCTTTTGAAACCCCGATACTTCAAAAGAGACTGTCCGTTTAGTACACGAAGTGGATCCAACTTTTGCCGTAAGCCTCTCAAATTTTTAGCACATGCTATGTGGGTGAAATGTTGATACCATGCCAACTTTCAACCTTTTCAGAGTTCATATGGAGTGCTTTTCCATTTCAGGGTCATTTAGCTCAAAAAAATCATTAAATGCATGAAAAATACCAAATAAAGTCAGAAAGGGTTGAAAATTGAAGATGTGGCTTTGAATGGTGCATTTTAATCACACGAAGAGCCTGGAGTTTAAAAGTTTAGGAAAATGATATGCCTTTTGTAACCGATGAGTTTCCCTCCGAAACCCCGATACTTCGAAAGAGACTGTCCGTTTTGTACACAAAGTGCATCAAGCTTTTGCCGTAACCCTCTCAACTTTTAGCACATGCTATGTGGGTGAAATGTTGAAACCATGCCAACTTTCAACCTTTTTAGTGTTCATTTGTAGTGCTTTTCAATTTCAGGGTCATAATTAGCTCAAAAAAATCATTAAATGCATGAAAAATACCAAATGAAGTCAGGAAGGGTTGAAAATTGATGATGTGGCTTTGAATGGAGCATTTTGAACACACGAAAAGCCTGGAGTTCAAATAAGTTAAATAAAATGAAATGCCTTTTGTAACCGATGAGTTTCCGTTTGAAACCCCGATACTTCGGAAGAGACTGTGTGTTTTGTACACGAAGTGCATCCAGCTTTTGTCGTAACCCTGTCAACTTTTTAGCACATGCTATGTGGGTGAAATGTTGAAACCATGCCAACTTTCAACCCTTTTAGAGTTCATTTGTAGTGCTTTTCAATTTCAGGGTCATAATAAGCTCAAAAAAATCATTAAATGTATGAAAAATACCAAATGAAGTCAGAAAGGGTTGAAAATTGATGATGTGGATTTTAATGTTGCATTTTGAACACACGAAAATCCTAGAGTTTAAATAAGTTAAAGAAAATGAAATGCCTTTTGTAACCGATGAGTTTCCCTCCGAAACCCCGATACTTCGAAAGAGACTGTCCGTTTTGTACACAAAGTGCATCAAGCTTTTGCCATAACTCTCTAAACTTTTAGGACATGCTATGTGGGTGAAATGTTGAAACCATGCCAACTTTCAACCTTTTTCAGTGTCGATTTGTAGTGCTTTTCAATTTCAGGGTCATAATTAGCTCAAAAAAATCATTAAATGCATGAAAAATACCAAATGAAGTCAGAAAGGGTTAAAAATTGATGATGTGGCTTTGAATGGTGCATTTTGAACACACGAAAAGCCTAGAGTTCAAATAAGTTAAAGAAAATGAAATGCCTTTTGTAACCGATGAGTTTCCGTCTGAAACCCCGATTCCTCGAAAGAGACACACCGTTTTCTACACGAAGTGGATCCAGCTTTTGCCGTAACCCTCTCAACTTTTTAGCACATGCTATGTGGGTGAAATTTTGATACCATGCCAACTTTCAACCTTTTCAGAGTTCATTTGTAGTGATTTTCAATTTCAGGGTCAGTTAGCTCAAATAAATCATTAAATGCATGAAAAATAAAAAATAAAGTCAGAAAGGTTTGAAAATTGATGATGTGGCTTTGAATGGTGTAGTTTGGACACACGACAAGCCTGGAGTTTAAATAAGTTAAAGAAAATGAAATGCCTTTTGTAACCGATGGGTTTCCGTACGAAACCCCGATACTTCGAAAGAGACTATCTGTTTCGTACACGAAGTGCATTCAACTTTTGCAGTAACCCTCTCAACTTTTTAGCACATGCTATGTGGGTGAAATGTTGATACCATGCCAACTTTCAACCTTTTCAGGGTTCATTTGTACTGCTTTTCCATTTCAAGGTCATTTAGCTCAAAGAATCATTATATGCATGAAAATACCAAATAAAGTCAGAAAGGGTTGAAAATTGATGATGTGGCTTTGGATGGTGCAATTTGAACACACGAAAAGCCTCGAGTTCAAATAAGTTAAAAAAAATGAAATGCCTTTTGTAACCGATGAGTTTCTGTTCGAAACCCCGATACTTCGAAAGAGACTATCCTTTTTGTACACGAAGTGCATCTAGATTTTTCCGTAACCCTCTCAACTTTTTAGCACATGTTATGTGGGTGCAATGTTGATACCATGCCAACTTTCAATCTTTTCAGAGTTCATTTGTAGTGCTTTTCAATATCAGGGTCATAATTAGCTCAAAAATCATTAAACGTAAGAAAAATATGAAATGAAGTTAGGAACGGTTGAAAATTGACGATGTGGATTTGAATGGTGCATTTTGAACACACGAAAATCCTGGAGTTCAAATAAGTTAAAGAAAATGAAATGACTTTTGTAGCCGATGAGTTTCCGTCTAAAACCCTGATACTTCGAAAGAGACTGTTCGTTTTGTACACAAAGTGCATCAAGCTTTTGCCGTAACCCTCTCAACTTTTTAGCACATATTATGTGGGTGAAATGTTGATACCATGCCAACTTTCAACATTTTTAGAGTTCATTTGTAGTGCTTTTTAATTTCAGGGTCATTTAGCTCGAAAAAAATCATTAAATGCATGAAAAATACCAAATGAAGTCAGAAAGGGTTGAAAATTGATGATGTGGTTTTGAATGGTGCATTTTTAACACACGAAAAGCCTGGAGTTCAAATAAGTAAAAGAAAATGAAATGCCTTTTGTAGCCGATGAGTTTCCGTCCGAAACCCCGATACTTCGAAAGAGACTGTTTGTTTTGTATACGAAGTGCATCCAGCTTTTGTCGTAACCCTCTCAACGTTTTAGCACATTCTATGTGGGTGAAATGTTGATACCATGCCAACTTTCAACCTTTTTAGAGTTCATTTGTAGCGCTTTTCCATTTCAAGGTCATTTAGCTCAAAAAATCATTAAATGCATGAAAATACCAAATAAAGTCAGAAAGGGTTGAAAATTGATTATGTGGCTTCGAATGGTGCACTTTGAACACACGAAAAGCCTGGAGTTCAAATAAATTAAAGAAAATGAAATGCCTTTTGTAACCGATGAGTTTCCCTATGAAACCCCGATAATTCGAAACAGACTGCCCGTTTTGTACACGAATGGATCCAGATTTTTCCATAACCCTCTCAACTTTTTCGCACATGCTATGTGGGTGAAATGTTGATACCATGCCAACTTTCAACCTTTTCAGAGTTCATTTGTAGTGCTTTTGAATTTCAGGGTCATAATTAGCTCAAAAAATCATTAAATGCAACAAAAATACCAAATGAAGTCAGAAAGGGTTGAAAATTGTTGATGTGGTTTTGAATGGTGCATTTTGAACACACGAAAAGCCTGGAGTTCAAATAAGTAAAAGAAAATGAAATGCCTTTTGTAACCGATGAGTATTCGTCCGAAACCCCAATACTTCGAAAGAGACTGTCTGCTTTGTACACGAACTGCATCCAGCTTTTGTCGTAACCCTCTCAACTTTTTAGCACATGCTATGTGGGTGAAATGTTGATACCATGCCAACTTTCAACCTTTTCAGAGTTCATTTGTAGTGCTTTTCGATTTCAAGGTCATTTAGCTCAAAAAATCATTAAATGCATGAAAATACCAAATAAAGTCAAAAAGGGTTGAAAATTGATGATGTGGCTTTGAATGGTGCATTTTGAACACACCTAAACGTGGAGTTTAAATAAGTTAAAGAAAATTAAGTGCCTTTTGTAACCGATGAGTTTCCCTATGAAACCCCGATAATTCGAAAGAGACTGTCCGTTTTGTACACGAATGGATCCAGATTTTTCCGTAACCCTCTCAACTTTTTCGCACAGGCTATGTGGGTGAAATGTAGATACTATGCCGACTTTCAACCTTTTCAGAGTTCATTTGTAGTGCTTTTCAATTTCAGGGTCATAATTAGGTCAAAAAATCATTAAATGCAACAAAAATACCAAATGAAGTCACAAAGGGTTGAAAATTGATGATCTGGCTTTGAATGGTGCATTTTGAACACACGAAAAGCCTGGAGTTTAAATAAGTTAAAGAAAATGAAATGCCTTTTGTAACCGATGAGTTTCCCTCCAGAACACGCGATACTTCGCAAGAGAATGTCCGTTTTGTACACGAAGTGCATCCAGCTTTTTCGTAACCCTCTCGCCTTTTTAGCACATGCTATGTGGGTGAAATGTTCATACCATGCCAACTTTCAACCTTTTCAGAGTTCATTTGTAGTGCTTTTCATTTTCAGGGTCATAATTAGCTAAAAAATCATTAAATGCAAAACAAATACCAAATGAAGTCAAAAAGGGTTGAACATTGATGATGTGGCTTTGAATGGTGCATTTAGAACACACGAAAAGCCTGGAGTTCAAATAAGTTAAAGAAAATGAAATGCCTTTTGTAACCGATGAGTTTCCTTCTGAAACCCCAATACTTCAAAAGAGACTGTCCGTTTAGTACACGAAGTGGATCCAGCTTTTGCCGTAACCCTCTCAACTTTTTAGCACATGCTATGTGTGTGAAATGTTGATACCATGCCAACTTTCAACCTTTTCAAAGTTCATTTGGAGTGCTTTTCAATTTCAGCGTCATTTAGCTCAAAAAAATCATTAAATGCATGAAAAATACCAAATAAAGTCAGAAAGGGTTGAAAATTGATGATGTGTCTTTGAATGGTGCATTTTAATCACACGAAGAGCCTGGAGTTTAAACAAGTTTAAGAAAATGATATGCCTTTTGTAACTGATGAGTTCCCTCCGAAACCCCGATACTTCGAAAGAGACTGTCCGTTTTGTACACAAAGTGCATCAAGCTTTTGCCGTAACCCTCTCAACTTTTAGCACATTCTATGTGGGTGAAATGTTGAAACCATGCCAACTTTCAACCTTTTTAGTGTTCATTTGTAGTGCTTTTCAATTTCAGGGTCATAATTAGCTCAAAAAATCATTAAATGCATGAAAAATACCAAATGAAGTCAGAAAGGGTTGAAAATTGATGATGTGGCTTTGAATGGAGTATTTTGAACACACGAAGAGCCTGGAGTTCAAATAAGTTAAAGAAAATGAAATGCCTTTTGTAACCGATGAGTTTCCGTCTGAAACCCCGGTACTTTGAAAGAGACTGTCTGTTTTGTACACGAAGTGCATCCAGCTTTTGTCGTAACCCTGTCAACTTTTTAGCACATGCTATGTGGGTGAAATGTTGATACCATGCCAACTTTTAACCCTTTTAGAGTTCATTTGTAGTGCTATTCAATTTCAGGGCATAATAAGCTCAAAAAAATCATTAAATGTATGAAAAATACCAAAAGAAGTCAGAAAGGGTCGAAAATTGATGATGTGGCTTTTAATGTTGCATTTTGAACACACGAAAATCCTGGAGTTTAAATAAGTTAAAGAAAATGAAATGCCTTTTGTAACCGATGAGTTTCCCTACGAGACCCCGATAATTCGAAAGAGACTTTATGTTTTGTACATGAAGTGCATCCAGCTTGTGTCGTAAGCCTTTTTAGCACATGCTATGTGGCTGAAATGTTCAAACCATGCCAACTTTCAACCTTTTCAGAGTTCATTTATAGTGCTTTTCAATTTCACGGTCATAATTAGCTCAAAAAAATCATTAAGTGCATGAAAAAAACCAAATGAAGTCACAAAGGGTTGAAAATTGATGATGTGGCTTACAATGGTGCATTTGGGAAACACAAAAAGCCTGGAGTCAAAAAAAGTCAAAGAAAATGAAATACATTTTCTAACCGATGAGTTTCCCTTCGAAACCCCGATACTTCGAAAGAGATTGTCTGTTTTGTACACGAAGTTTATCCAGCTTTTTCCGTAACCCTCTCAACTTTTTAGCACATGCTGTGTGGGTGAAACGTTGATACCATGCCAACTTTTAACCTTTTCAGAGTTCATTTGTAGTGCTTTTCAATTTTAGGGTCATAATTAGCTCCAAAAATCATTAAATGCAAGAAAAAATACCAAATGAAGTTACAAAGGGTTGAAAATAGATGATGTGGCTTTGAATGGTGCATTTTGAACACACGAAAACCTTGGAGTTCAAATAAGTTAAAGAAAATGAAATGACTTTTGTAACCGATGAGTTTCCATCTCAAACCCCAATACTTCAAAAGAGACTGTCCGTTTTGTACACAAAGTGGATCCAGCTTTTGCCGTAACCCTCTCAAATTTTTTGCACATGCTATGTGGATGAAATGTTGATATCATGCAAACTTTACACCTTTGCAGAGCTCATTTGTAGTGCTTTTCAATTTCAGGGTCATAATTACCTCAAAAAAATCATTAAATGAATGAAAAATACCAAATGAAGTCAGAAAGGGTTGAAAATTGATGATGTGGCTTTGAATGGTGCATTTTGGACACACGAAAAGCCTGTTGTCAAAAAAAGTTAAAGAAAATGAAATACATTTTGTAACCGATGAGTTTCCCTTCGAAACCTCGATACTTCGAAAGAGACTGTCCATTTTGTACACGAAGTGTATCCAGCTTTTTCCGTAACCCTCTCAACTTTTTAGCACATGCTATGTGGGTGAAATGTTGATACCATGCCAACTTTCAACCTTTTCAGAGTTCATTTGTAGTGCTTTTCAATTACAGGGTCATAATTAGCTCAAAAAATCATTAAATGCAAGAAAAAATACCAAATGAAGTTACAAAGGGTTGAAAATTGATGACATGGCTTTGAATGGTGCATTTTTAACACACGAAAACCCTGGAGTTCAAATAAGTTACAGAAAATGAAATGACTTTTGTAGCCGATGAGTTTCCGTCTCAAACCCCGATACTTCGAAAGAGACTGTCCGTTTTGTACACGAAGTGGATCCATCTTTTGCCGTAACGCTCTCAAATTTTTTCCACATGCTATGTGGATGAAATGTTGATACCATGCCAACTTTACACCTTTTCAGAGTTCATTTATAGTGCTTTTCAATTTCAGGGTCATAATTAGCTCAAAAAAATCATTAAATGCATGAAAAAAAACAACTGAAGTCACAAAGGGTTGAAAATTGATGATGTGGCTTAGAATGGTGCATTTTGGACACACGAAAAGCATAGAGTCAAAAAAAGTTAAAGAAAATGAAATACATTTTGTAACCGATGAGTTTCCCTTCGAAACCCCGATAGTTCAAAAGAGACTGTCTGTTTTGTACACGAAGTGTATCCAACTTTTTCCATAACCCTCTCAAATTTTGAGCACCTGCTATGTGGGTGAAATGTTGATACCATGCCAACTTTGAACCTTTCCAGAGTTCATTTGTAGTGCTTTTCAATTTCAGGGTCATAATTAGCTCAAAAATCATTAAATGCATGAAAACTACCAAATGAAGTCAGAAAGGGTTGAAAATTGATGATTTGGCTTTGAATGGTGCATTTTGAACACACGAAAAGCCTGGAGTTCAAATAAGTTAGAGAAAATGAAATTCCTTTTGTAACCGATGAGTTTCCGTCCGAAACCCCGATACTTCGAAAGAGAATGTCCGTTTCGTACACAAAGTGCATCCAGCTTTTGTCGTAACCCTCTCAACTTTTTAGCACATGCTATGTGGGTGAAATGTTGATACCATTCGAACTTTCAACCTTTTCAGAGTTCATTTGTAGTGCTTTTCAATTTTAGGGTCATAATTAGCTCAAAAAATCATTAAATGCATGAAAAATAGCAAATGAAGTCACAAAGGCTTGAAAATTGATGATGTGGCTTTTAATGGTGCATTTTGAACACACGAAAAGCTTGGAGTTCAAATAAGTTAAAGAAAATGAAATGCCTTTTGTGACCGATGAGTTTCCGTCCGAAACCCCGATACTTCGAAAGAGAATGTCCGTTTCGTACACAAAGTGCATCCAGCTTTTGCCGTAACGCTCTAAACTTTTTAGCACATGCTATGTGGGTGAAATGTTGATACCATGCCAACTTTCGACCCTTTCAGAGTTCATTTGTAGTGCTTTTCTATTTCAGGGTCATAATTAGCTCAAAACATCCTTAAATGCATGAAAAATACCAAATGAAGTCATAAAGGGTTGAAAATTGATGATGTGGCTTTGAATGGTGCATTTTGAACAAACGAAAAACCTGGAGTTCAAATAAGTTAGAGAAAATGAAATTCCTTTTGTAACCGATGAGTTTCCGTCCGAAACCCCGATACTTCGAAAGAGAATGTCCGTTTCGTACACAAAGTGCATCCAGCTTTTGTCGTAACCCTCTCAACTTTTTAGCACATGCTATGTGGGTGAAATTTTGATACCATTCGAACTTTCAACCTTTTCAGAGTTCATTTGTAGTGCTTTTCAATTTTAGGGTCTTAATTAGCTCAAAAAATCATTAAATGCATGAAAAATAGCAAATGAAGTCACTAAGGCTTGAAAATTGATGATGTGGCTTTTAATGGTGCATTTTGAACACACGAAAAGCTTGGAGTTCAAATAAGTTACAGAAAATGAAATGCCTTTTGTGACCGATGAGTTTCCGTCCGAAACCCCGATACTTCGAAAGAGACTGTCCGTTTTGTACACGAAGTGCATCCAGCTTTTGCCGTAACCCTCTAAACTTTTTAGCACATGCTATGTGGGTGAAATGTTGATACCATGCCAACTTTCAACCCTTTCAGATTTCATTTGTAGTGCTTTTCAATTTCAGGGTCATAATTAGCTCAAAACATCCTCAAATGCATGAAAAATACCAAATGAAGTCAGAAAGGGTTGAAAATTGATGATGTGGCTTTGAATGGTGCATTTTGAACACACGAAAAGCCTGGAGTTCAAATAAGTTAGAGAAAATGTAATTCCTTTTGTAACCGATGAGTTTCCGTCCGAAACCCCGATACTTCGAAAGAGAATGTCCGTTTTGTACACGAAGTGCATCCAACTTTTGCCGTAACCCTCTCAACTTTTTAGCACATGCTATGTGGGTGAAATGTTGATACCATGCCAACTTTCAACCTTTTCAGAGTTCATTTGTAGTGCTTTTCAATTTCAGGGTCATAATTAGCTCAAAAAAATCACTAAATGCATGAAAAAAACCAAATGTAGTCACAAAGGGTTGAAAATTGATGATGTGGCTTAGAATGGTGCATTTTGGACACACGAAAAGCCTGGAGTCAAAAAAAGTTAAAGAAAATGAAATACATTTTGTAACCGATGAGTTTCCATCTCAAACCCCGATACTTCGAAAGAGACTGTCCGTTTCGTACACGAAGTGGATCCAGCTTTTGCCGTAACCCTCTCAAATTTTTAGCTCATGCTATGTGGGTGAAATTTTGATACCATGCCAACTTTCAACCTTTTCAGAGTTCATTTGTAGTGCTTTTCAATTTCAGGGTCATTTAGCTCAAAAAATTATTAAATGCATGAAAAATATCAAATAAAGCCAGAAAGGTTTGAAAATTGATGATATGGCTTTGAATGGTGCTATTTGAACACACGACAAGCCTGGAGTTTAAATAAGTTAAAGAAAATGAAACACATTTTGTAACCGATGAGTTTCCCTTCCAAACCCCGATACTTCGAAAGAGACTCTCTGTTTTGTACACGAAGTGTATCCAGCTTTTTCCGTAACCCTCTCAAATTTTCAGCACATGCTATGTGGGTGAAATTTTGATACCATGCCAAATTTCAACCTTTCCAGAGTTCATTTGTAGTGCTTTTCAATTTCAGGGTCATAATTAGCTCAAAAATCATTAAATGCATAAAAACTACCAAATGAAGTCAGAAAGGGTTGAAAATTTATGATGTGGCTTTGAATGGTGCATTTTGAACACACGAAAAGCCTGGAGTTCAAATAAGTTAGAGAAAATGAAATTCCTTTTGTAACCGATGAGTTTCCGTCCGAAACCCCGATACTTCGAAAGAGAATGTCCGTTTCGTACACAAAGTGCATCCAGCTTTTGTCGTAACCCTCTCAACTTTTTAGCACATGCTATGTGGGTGAAATGTTGATACCATTCGAACTTTCAACCTTTTCAGAGTTCATTTCTAGTGCTTTTCAATTTTAGGGTCATAATTAGCTCAAAAAATCATTAAATGCATGAAAAATAGCAAATGAAGTCACAAAGGCTTGAAAATTGATGATGTGGCTTTTAATGGTGCATTTTTAACACACGAAAAGCTTGGAGTTCAAATAAGTTAAAGAAAATGAAATGCCTTTTGTGACCGATTAGTTTCCGTCCGAAACCCCGATACTTCGAAAGAGATTGTCCGTTTTGTACACGAAATGCATCCAACTTTTGCCGTAACCTTCTCAACTTTTTAGCACATGCTATGTGGGTGAAATGTTGATACCATGCCAACTTTCAACCTTTTCAGAGTTCATTTGTAGTGCTTTTGAATTTCAGGGTCATAATTAGCTCAAAAATCACTAAATGCATGAAAAAAACCAAATGTAGTCAGAAAGGGTTGAAAATTGATGATGTGGCTTAGAATGGTGCATTTTGGACACACGAAAAGCCTGGATTCAAAAAAAGTTAAAGAAAATGAAATACATTTTGTAACCGATGAGTTTCCATCTGAAACCCCGATACTTCGAAAGAGACTGTCCGTTTTGTACACGAAGTGGATCCAGCTTTTGCCGTAACCCTCTCAAATTTTTAGCACATGCTATGTGGGTGAAATTTTGATACCATGCCAACTTTCAACCTTTTCAGAGTTCATTTGTAGTGCTTTTCAATTTCAGGGTCATTTAGCTCAATAATTTATTAAATGCATGAAAAATACCAAATAAAGCCAGAAAGGTTTGAAAATTGATGATGTGGCTTTGAATGGTGCAGTTTGAACACACGACAAGCCTAGAGTTTAAATAAGTTAAAGAAAATGAAATGAATTTTCTAACCGATGAGTTTCCGTCCGAAACCCCGATACTTCGATAGAGACTGTCCGTTTTGTACACGTAGTGCATCCAACTTTTGCCGTAACCCTCTCAACTTTTTAGCACATGCTATGTGGGTGAAATGTTGATACCATGCCAACTTTCAACCTTTTCAGAGTTCATTTGTAGTGCTTTTCAATTTCAGGGTCATAATTAGCTCACAAAATCATTAAATGCATGAAAAAAACAAATGTAGTCAGAAAGGGTTGAAAATTGATGATGTGGCTTAGAATGGTGCATTTTGCACACACGAAAAGCCTGTTGTCAAAAAAAGATAAAGTAAATGTAATACATTTTGTAACCGATGACTTTCCCTTCGAAACCCCGATACTTCGAAAGAGACTGTCCGTTTTGTACACGAAGTATATCCAGCTATTTCCGTAACCCCCTCATCTTTTTAGCACATGCTATGTGCGTGAAATGTTGATATCATGCCAACTTTCAACATTTTCTGAGTTCATTTGTAGTGCTTTTCAATTTCAGGGTCATAATTAGCTCAAAAAATCATTAAATGCAAGAAAAAAAATACCAAATGAAGTTACAAAGGGTTGAAAATAAATGATGTGGCTTTGAATGGTGCATCTTGAACACACGAAAACCGTGGAGTTCAAATAAGTTAAAGAAAATGAAATGACTTTTGTATCTGATTAGTTTCCGTCTCAAACCCCGATACTTCGAAAGAGACTGTCCGTTTTGTACACGAAGTGTATCCAGCTTTTGCCATAACCCTCTCAAATTTTTTGCACATGCTATGTGGATGAAATGTTGATACCATGCCAACTTTACACCTTTTCAGAGTTCATTTGTAGTGATTTTCAATTTCAGGGTCATAATTAGCTCAAAAAATCATTAAATGAATGAAAAATACCAAATGAATTCAGAAAGGGTTGAAAATGGATGATGTGGCTATGAATCGTGCATTTTGGTAACACGAAAAGCCTGGAGTCAAAAAAAGTTAAAGAAAATGAAATACATTTTGTAACCGATGAGTTTCCATTCGAAACCCCGATACTTCGAAAGAGACTGACCGTTTTGTACACGAAGTGTATCCAGCTTTTTCCGTAACCCTCTCAACTTTTTAGCACATGCTGTGTGGGTGAAATGTTGATACCATGCCAACTTTCAACCTTTTCAGAGTTCATTTGTAGTGCTTTTCAATTTTAGGGTCATAATTAGCACCAAAAATCATTAAATGCAAGAAAAAATACAAAATGAAGTTACAAAGGGTTAAAAATAGATGATGTGGCTTTGAATGGTGCATTTTGAACACACTAAAACACTGGAGTTCAAATAAGTTAAAGAAAATGAAATGACTTTTGTAACTGATGAGTTTCCGTCTCAAACCCCGATACTTCGAAAGAGAATGTCCGTTTTGTACACGAAGTGGATCCAGCTTTTGCCGTAACCCTCTCAACTTTTTAGCACATGCTATGTGGGTGAAATGTTTATACCATACCAACTTTCAACCTTTTCAGAATTCATTTGTAGTGCTTTTCAATTTCAGGGTCATAATTAGCTCAAAAAATCATTAAACGCAAAAAAATACCAAATGAAGTGACAAAGGGTTGAAACTAGATGACGTGGCTTTGAATGGTGCATTTTGAACACATGAAAACCGTGGAGTTCAAATAAGTTAAAGAAAATGAAATGACTTTTTTAACTGATGAGTTTCCGTCTCAAATCCCGATACTTCGGAAGAGACTGTCCGTTTTGTACACGAAGTGGATCCATCTTTTGCCGTAACCCTCTCAAATTTTTTGCACATGCTATGTGGATGCAATGTTGATATCATGCCAACTTTACACCTTTTCAGAGTTCATTTGTAGTGCTTTTCATTTTCAGGGTCATAATTAGCTCAAAAAAATCATTAAATGCATGAAAAAAACAAATCAAGTCACAAAGGGTTGAAAATTGATGATGTGGCTTAGAATGGTGCATTTTGGACACACGAAAAGCCTGGAGTCAAAAAAAGTTAAAGAAAATGACACACATTTTGTAACCGATGAGTTTCCCTTCGAAACCCCGATACTTCGAAAGAGACTGTCCGTTTTGTACACGAAGTGCATTCAACTTTTGCCGTAACCCTCTCAACTTTTTAGCACATGATATGTGGGTGAAATATTTATACCATGCCAACTTTCAACCGTTTTCAGAGTTCATTTATAGTGCTTTTCAATTTTAGGGTCATAATTAGCTCAAAAAAATCATTAAATGCATGAAAAAAACCAAATGAAGTCACAAAGGGTTGGAAATTGATGATGTGGCTTAGAATGGTGCATTTTGGACCCACGAAAAGCCTGGAGTCAAAAAAAGTTAAAGAAAATCAAATACATTTTGTAACCAATGAGTTTCCGTTCGAAAACCCGATACTTCGAAAGAGACTGTCCGTTTTGTACACGAAGTGCATTCAACTTTTGCCGTAACCCCCTCAACTTTTTAGCACATGATATGTGGGTGAAATATTTATACCATGCCAACATTCAACCTTTTTCAGAGTTCATTTATAGTGCTTTTCAATTTTAGGGTCATAATTAGCTCAAAAAAATCATTAAATGCATGAAAAAAACCAAATGAAGTCACAAAGGGTTGAAAATTGATGATGGGGCTTAGAATGGTGCATTTAGGACCCACGAAAAGCCTGCAGTCAAAAAAAGTTAAAGAAAATGAAATACATTTTGTAACCAATGAGTTTCCGTTCGAAAACCCGATACTTCGAAAGAGACTGTCCGTTTTGTACACGAAGTGCATTCAACTTTTGCCGTAACCCTCTCAACTTTTTAGCACATGATATGTGGGTGAAATATTTATACCATGCCAACTTTCAACCTTTTTAGAGTTCATTTATACTGCTTTTCAATTTCAGGGTCATAATTAGCTCCAAAAAATCATTAAATGCATGAAAAAAACAAATGAAGTCAGAAAGGGTTGAAAATTGATGATGTGGCTTAGAATTGAGCATTTTGGACACACGAAAAGCCTGGAGTCAAAAAAAGTTAAAGAAAATGAAATACATTTTGTAACCGATGAGTTTCCATTCGAAAACCCGATACTTCGAAAGAGACTGTCCGTTTTGTACACGAAGTGGATCCAGCTTTTGCCGTAACCCTCTCAAATTTTTTGCACATGCTATGTGGATGTAATGTTGATATCATGGCAACTTTACACCTTTTCAGAGTTCATTTGTAGTGCTTTTCATTTTCAGGGTCATAAGTAGCTCAAAAAAATCATTAAATGAATGAAACATACCAAATGAAGTCAGAAAGGGTTGAAAATTGATGATGTGGCTTTGAATGGTGCATTTTGGACACACGGAAAGCCTGTTGTCAAAAAAAGTTAAAGAAAATGAAATACATTTTGTAACCGATGAGTTTCCGTTTGAAAACCCGATACTTCGAAAGAGACTGTCCGTTTTGTACACGAAGTGCATTCAACTTTTGCCCTAACCCTCTCAACTTTTTAGCACATGATATGTAGGTGAAATATTTATACCATGCCAACTTTCAACCTTTTCAGAGTTCATTTATAGTGCTTTTCAATTTCAGGGTCATAATTAGCTCAAAAAAATCATTAAATGCATGAAAAAAACCAAATGAAGTCACAAAGGGTTGAAAATTGATGATGTGGCTTAGAATGGTGCATTTTGGACACACGAAAAGCCTGGAGTCAAAAAAAGTTAAAGAAAATGAAATACATTTTGTAACCGATGAGTTTCCCTTCGAAACCCCAATACTTCGAAAGAGACTGTCTATTTTGTACACGAAGTGTATCCACCTTTTTCCGTAACCCTCTCAACTTTTTAGCACATGCTATGTGGGTGAACTGTTGATACCATGCCAACTTTCAACCTTTTTGGAGTTCATTTGTAGTGCTTTTCAATTTCAGGGTCATAATTAGCTCAAAAAATAATTAAATGCAAGAAAAAATACCAAATGAAGTCAGAAAGGGTTGAAAATAGATGATGTGGCTTTGAATGGTGCATTTTGAACACACGAAAACCCTGGAGTTCAAATAAGTTAAAGAAAATGAAATGACTTTTTTAACTGATGAGTTTCTGTCTCAAAAACCCCAATACTTCGAAAGAGACTGTCCGTTTTGTACACGAAGTGGATCCAGCTTTTGCCGTAACCCTCTCAAATTTTTTGCACATGCTATGTGGATGCAATGTTGATATCATGCCAACTTTACACCTTTTCAGAGTTCATTTGTAGTGCTTTTCAATTTCAGGGTCATAATTAGCTCAAAAAATCATTAAATGCATGAAAAAAACCAAATGAAGTCACAAAGGGTTGAAAATTGATGATGTGGCTTAGAATGGTGCATTTTGGACACACGAAAAGCCTGGAGTCAAAACAAGTTAAAGAAAATGAAACACATTTTGTAACCGATGAGTTTCCCTTCGAAACCCCGATACTCCGAAAGAGACTGTCCGTTTTGTACACGAAGTGCATTCAACTTTTGCCGTAACCCTCTCAAATTTTTAGCACAAGATATGTGGGTGAAATATTTATACCATGCCAACTTTCAACCTTTTCAGAGTTCATTTATAGTGCTTTTCAATTTCAGGGTCATAATTAGCTCAAAAAAATCATTAAATGCATGAAAAAAACCAAATGAAGTCACAAAGGGTTGAAAATTTATGATGTGGCTTAGAATGGAGCATTTTGGACACACGAAAAGCCTGGAGTCAAAAAAAGTTAAAGAAAATGAAATACATTTTGTAACCGATGAGTTTCCGTTCGAAAATCCGATACTTCGAAAGAGATTGTCCGTTTTGTACACGAAGTGGATCCAGCTTTTGGCGTAACCATCTCAAATTTTTTGCACATGCTATGTGGATGAAATGTTGATATCATGCCAACTTTACACCTTTTCAGAGTTCTTTTGTAGTGCTTTTCAATTTCAGGGTCATAATTAGCTCAAAAAAATCATTAAATGAATGAAACATACCAAATGAAGTCAGAAAGGGTTGAAAATTGATGATGTGGCTTTTAATGGTGCATTTTGGACACACGAAAAGCCTGTTGTCAAAAAAAGTTAAAGAAATTGAAATACATTTTGTAACCGATGAGTTCCCCTTCGAAAGCCCGATACTTCGAAAGAGACTGTCCGTTTTGTACACGAAGTGCATTCAACTTTTGTCGTAACCCTCTCAAATTTTTAGCACATGCTATGTGGGTGAAATGTTGATACCATGCCAACTTTCAACCTTTTCACAGTTCATTTATAATGCTTTTCAATTTCACGGTCATAATTATCTCAAAAAAATCATTAAATGCATGAAAAAAACAAATGAAGTCAGAAAGGGTTGAAAATTGATGATGTGGCTTAGAATGGTGCATTTTGGACAGACGAAAAGCCTGGAGTCAAAAAAAGTTAAAGAAAATGAAATACATTTTGTAAACGATGAGTTTCCCTTTGAAACCCCGATACTTCGAAAGAGACTGTCCGTTTTGTACACGAAGTGTATCCAGATTTTTCCGTAACCCTCTCAACTTTTTAGCACATGCTATGTGGGTGAAATTTTGATACCATGCCAACTTTAAACCTTTTCAGAGTTCATTTGTAGTGCTTTTCAATTTCAGGGTCATAATTAGCTCAAAAAATCATTAAATGCAAGAAAAATACCAAATGAAGTTACAAAGGGTTGAAAATATATGATGTGGCTTTGAATGGTGCATTTTGAACACACGAAAACCCTGGAGTCCAAATAAGTTAAAGAAAATGAAATGACTTTTGTAACCGATGAGTTTCCGTCTCAAACCCCGATACTTCGAAAGAGACTGTCCGTTTTGTACACGAAGTGGATCCAGCTTTTGCCGTAACCCTCTCAAATTTTTTGCACTTGCTATGTGGATGAAATGTTGATACGATGCCAACTTCACACCTTTTCAGAGTTCATTCGTAGTGCTTTTCAATTTCAGGGTCATAATTAGCTCAAAAAAATCATTAAATGAATGAAAAATACCAAATGAAGTGAGAAAGGGTTGAAAATTGATGATGTGGCTTTGAATGGTGCATTTTGAACACACTAAAATCCTGGAGTTCAAATAAGTAAAAGAAAATGAAATGCCTTTTGTAACCGATGAGTTTCCGTCCGGAACCCCGATACTTCGAAGGAGACTGTCCGTTTTATACACGAAGTGGATCCAGCTTTTGTCGTAACCCTCTCAACTTTTTAGCACATGCTATGTGGGTGAAATGTTGATACCATGCCAAGTTTCAACCTTTTCAAAGTTCATTTGTAGTGGTTTTCCATTTTAGGGTCATTTAGCTCAAAAAATCATTAAATGCATGAAAATACCAAATAAAGTCAGAAAGGGTTGAAAATTGATGATGCGGCATTGAATGGTGCATTTTGAACACACGAAAAGCCTGGAATTCAAATGAGTTAAAGAAAATGAAATGCCTTTTGTAACCGATGAGTTTCCGTCCGAAACCCCGATACTTCCAAAGAGATTTTTCGTTTTGTACACGAAGTGCATCCAGCTTTTTCCGTAACCCTCTCAAATTTTGAGCACATGCTATGTGGGTGAAATGTTGATACCATGCCAACTTTCAACCTTTCCAGAGTTCATTTGTAGTGCTTTTCAATTTCAGGGTCATAATTAGCTCAAAAATCATTAAATGCATGAAAACTACCAAATGAAGTCAGAAAGGGTGGAAAATTGATGATGTGGCTTTGAATGGTGCATTTTGACCACACGAAAAGCCTGGAGTTCAAATAAGTTAGAGAAAATGAAATTCCATTTGTAACCGATGAGTTTCCGTCCGAAACCCCGATACTTCGAAAGAGAATGTCCGTTTCGTACATAAAGTGCATCTAGCTTTTGTCGTAACCCTCTCAACTTTTTAGCACATGCTATGTGGGTGAAATGTTGATACCATGCCAACTTTCAACCTTTTCAGAGTTCATTTGTAGTGCTTTTCAATTTCAGGGTCATAATTAGCTCAAAAAAATCCTTAAATGCATAAAAAAATACCAAATGAAGTTAGAAAGGGTTGAAAATTGATGATGTGGCTTTGAATGGTGCATTTTGAACACACGAAAAGTCTGGAGTTCAAATAAGTTAAAGAAAATGAAATGCCTTTTGTAACCGATGAGTTTGCGTCCGAAACCCCGATACTTCGAAAGAGACTGTCCGTTTTGTACACGAAGTGCATCCAGCTTTTGCCGTAACCCTCTCAACTTTTTAGCACATGCTATGTGGGTGAAATGTTGATACCATACCAACTTTCAACCTTTTGAGAGTTCATTTGTATTGCTTTTACCTTTCAGGGTCATTTAGCTCTAAAAAATCATTAAATACATAAAAATTACCAAATTGAATATAATGTTAAAACCAAGTAATATTAAATAACTGCATGAAAAATACCAAATGAAGTCAGAAAGTAATTTTGAAACTAAAATTATATAAAACCTAAAAATTACTGAATTGAATATAATGTTAAAACAAAGTAATATTAAATAGTAGGAAAAATAGCAAAGAAATAACATGTGCAAAAATTATCAAAGTAATATCAAAATTATCAAAGTTATTTTTGTTAAAAAAATTAATAGCAAAAAATATATTCATAAAGTATTTTTTTGTTAACAACTTTTAATATGCAAAGAAATAACATAAAATTCACTTACACTGAAAATAGATGCACTTACACTGAAATTCAGCCTAAATTCCAAATGGTAGTTAGGCGCCTAACTAGCACTTTGAATTTAGGTTGAATTTCAGTATAAGCGCATCTATTATCACTATCAGAGGAGCTCAACGTAATAGCCGGGTGGGGCTTATAAGCAGGTTCGAGCAACCTTCGCTTGGCGAGGTGGGACTAAACTCCCACCACACCGCTGTGCAAGGCCATTGGTCCCGGTTGGTGGCTCCAACCGGGACCAATGCACACCTTTCGTCCCGGTTGGTGGCACCAACCGGGTCCAATGACCCCTTTCGTCCCGGTTGGTGCCACCAACCGGGACCAGAGGGCCTGTTTCCCGCCCTTTGGGCTCGTGAAAATAGGGCTTTGGTCCTGGTTGGTGGCACCAACCGGGACCAAAGGTCCCTATTTCCCGCCCTTTGAGCGGCGGAAAACAGGGCTTTGGTCCCGGTTGGTGCCACCAACCGGGACTAAAGGGGTCATTGGTCCCGGTTTATGCAACCAACCGGGACCAATGCTCCTTCTATATGACAAGCGCTTAGCAAATTTGGCAGTTTTCATTCCACTTCGCGCCCTCGTCGCCGCCCTGATCCCGCCGTCGCCATTGCCCCCATCACCACCCCCGTCACCGTCCCGTCGACGCCTCCCCCTCTGCCCCCGTTACCGCCCCATCGCCTTCCCCGCCGCCCCCGTCGCCGCCCCATCACCTCCCCCGCTGCCCCCGTCGCCTCCCCCCCCCCCGCCCCCGCCGCCTCGTTGCCTCCCCCGCCATCCCCGTCCCCATCGCCGCCCCTGTCGCTGCCCCCATTGCCTTCCCCGTCGCCGCCCCGCTCCCGTCGCCGCTCCGCTCCCATCGCCGCCCCTCCCCGCTGCCCCCGTCACCGCCCCGCCCCGTCGCCGTTGCCGCCCCGCCCCCGTTGCCGCCCCGTCGCCGCCCCCGTTGCGAGCCACCGCCGCCCCGGCTCGTTGCATTTTTTAAAATATACGTTGATTTTTATGCTTTTTTAGTATGTGTATGTTAGATTAGTATGTTTATGTTAGCTAGATTAGTATGCGTATGTTAGATTAGTATGTTTATGCTTTTTTAGTATGTTTATGTTAGCTAGATTAGTATGTGTATGTTAGATTAATATGTTTATGCTTTTTTTTGAAAGTAGATTAATATGTTTATTTTAGATTAGTATGTGTATGTTGATTTTGGGTTTTAAGAAAAATTATTCGACAATGCCCGGCCCGCATCATCGTCGTCGAGTAGTCCGCGAGAGCCTGCTTGATAGGCGCCATGTCCGGGATTGGGCTCCGTCGGGCTGGCACTGGGAGGTGCTACCTTTCCAGGCTCGGAGGTTGGTGAGGAATGCAGGTATCGTCGTTGACCCGGACCTTTTGTGGTGGCGGTCACGCAGGCCACTTTCGGTGCGGAGGGAGCCGACACCCGCGGAGGTGGTACGTCGCCGTGTCAGGGGGTAGGACGAGCACGTCCGTCGCTACATGGCGGCATTGGACGCCCGGTTTGACAATACCTGGGAGATCCTTCAGGGATCTCACTTGAGTTATGATCCCGTGATGGTTCCTTATCTTTGGGTGTCCACCACCCGTGACCCAGGAACCGTTAGTGACTTAGATTATTCGATAGTATTCGATGTTAATTAGTGACCTTATATGATAATATTCGAGATGTATTAGTTAATATTTGATGATGCATTAACTGGATTATTCGGAAAGATGTATTAGTGATATTATATTTGAGGTCATTATAAATATTAATGTATTAGTGATATTTTATCTGTATAATGCGTGTGTGACTTTCGGTCCGTCGAGGCTTTCCTTAAATAACTTTCATGTGTGTTCTTGATGGAGGAATCCCGACTGTTGTCGTGGGGGTGCCTCTTCTTTCTTCTCTACTTTGCGATATATTCGTAGGTATATTGCGCAAGAAGAGAAGAGGAGGGGCGTCCATCATCGGTGGTCGAACTATTACTGTGAGAGAGTGTCCATCAACATATATACACCACCGTATCAATGTGAGAGAGTGCGCACCAACACACCATGAGATATGAGAGTTATTTAAGGAAAGCCTCAACGGACCGAAAGTCACACACGCATTAATTAAGATCCAAAGCGTGTCGTAGTTCTTGAACTGCATTATTCGGGATGATGTATTAGTGATGTTATATTCGAGGTCATTATAAATATTAATGTATTAGTGATATTTTATCGGTATAATGCATGTGTGACTTTCGGTCTGTCGTTGCTCCTTATGTGACTTTCATGTGTATTCTTAATGGAGGAATCCCGACTGTTGTCGTGGGGGTTCTTCCTCTTTCTTCTTTTCTTTGCGATATACTCATCGCCATATTGTGCAAGAAGAGAAGAGGGGAGGCGTCCATCACCGGCGGTCGAACTATTACTGTGAGAGAGTGTCCACCAACATATATACACCACCGTATCAATGTGAGAGAGTGCGCACCAACACACCATGAGATATGAGAGTTATTTAAGGAAAGCCTCAACGGACGGAAAGTCACACTCACGCATTAATTAAAATCCAAAGCGTGCCGTAATTCTTGAACTGGATTATTCGGGATGATGTATTAGTGATATTATATTCGAGTTCATTATAAATGTATTTATGATTTGCAAGTCATTCCGGTAAAACATAGGGAATTTTTTCTATGTCATTGCTCGATATATGGAATGGGTTGACTTTAGGTCTGTTTCGGCTACTTGTGTGTCTTTCACTGAGGGAGAGTGTCCACCATATATAAATATGAGAGAGGAAGAATCCCGACTGTTGTCGTGGGGGTCGCTTCTCCTTCGTTCCCGTGTGCTAGACATTTTGGTCTAATGCACTCGGGGATGAATGAAGGAGCCACCATCACCGACTGTCGCAATATCAAAAGGAGCGCCCACCATACACGTGAGATGAGAGTTTAGGAAGGAAAGACTCAACAGACCCAAAGTCAACCTGTTGCATATTGAGTAATAGTGATCTGTGTGTTGATCAGTTTTCTCGTAGTTTCCTTCGATCGTTTTTAAATGTTTCAACTATGAACATAGGAAATGTCTGGAGACGAAAGTGAATTCGGTATGTGCGAATACTGCAAAGACGAGCGCGACCTTTGTGACAAGACTTTCCTAGTTGATGGTAGGCGCTTTAGCATCATGCTGGATGAGAAGTTCGAAGTGGATACCGTAAGTCACAATGACAAGTCTTTTTTCGTGATTAAGCATGACTTCTACCTCTTTTGCTTCAACTTATAATTTATTTTTTTACTGTTCTACTAGCGTATCCCCTGCCATGCAAGAATTGCTGTCTTGGATAAGATTGGTTTCAATACTAAAAAAGAAATGGAGGAAAAGATAGTTCACTTAAGGACCGAGCATGGTTTTACTTTTGCGGTAAAATTGTTCCATGCAGACACCTATTGCTATTTTGAATGCAAAAAAATTGGCAAGCACTATGCAAGGCTTATGCATTTGAGCCTAATATGCTTCTCCCCTTTGATATTCGTCCGGAAGATGAAATAGAAGGTAATATCGACATCTGGGCCGATGTGCAGACGCCTCCAGTTATACCATTATGTGAGTTTCTCAACCATATTTATTAAGTAATTTATATTTTTTTATTTACAAATAGTTGACAACTTATTTGCATTGACAGCTTATTTTCATTCTTCATAAAATGTACGAAAGATGGTAGACACAACCTACTACTACAATGATGAAGCAGAATTAACTTATAAGGAGAAAGATCATCTTACCGCATTTCTTAGTCATCTCGAAAATTACATAGCTATTATCAAATTCCTGTACATTATGGTCAATACGTGCCAGTAGTGCACGTGGTGAACTACGGTAACATCCATGGAGATTGCATGGTAAGATTTTAATTCTACTATTACGACATCCGTGCATCTTTTGCAGAAATTCTTCTAAAACTAAACTACATTGCTAACTACAAAGTTATTAATATGTTTTTCAACAGAAAATCCCGGAGGATTGTGTGCCTCATTTGATGTTTCCGAGAGGTCGCGTTGTTGTTACGACCTTAGGGACACCACGGCCAAGTCAGCCTACGCATCACTCCTGTCCATACCGGATTTCTAAAACCGATGGAGTCATGACAATCAAAGATTGGAAAAAATGTATGCTCAATCGTAGAAAGCTACTTGAAAGCAACATTGTGCGTAGGCCAAGACTGGGAGACAGGATGATCTCCGTTCTCCATAATGGAGAGTCAGGGCCTATCTTGTTTTATGATATTGTACCTAGGCGAGGGTAGAATAGGTCCTACGAGATACGAGTACGTAGGTCCTAGGTACAATGTGTTAATATGTGCTACAATGTGTTAGAGTTGATGATGATGAGGAGGAGGAGGAGGAGGAGGAGTTGTGATTATGACCAGTGACCAACTTGTGATATTATGTCTCATTGATGAAAATGATGATTAAATTGTGTCATATGTTCTATCTATAAGTATAGTACGTAGCGTCGTGACCAAGCACGGAGATAAGAGAGATCACTTCTCTCTATTAGCTATCTAAGAAAATATATGAAACCCCTAAATTAACCCTCCAAAACCCTCAACCCCCCCCCCCTCTTTCAAAAAAAAGCCCCTCAGCTGCTGACACGTGGACGCTCTTTGGTCCCGGTTGGTGTTACCAACCGGGACCAAAGGCCCTCCTGCCTGGGCTCGGCGGAGCAGCCACGTGGAGCCCCATCTGTCCCGGTTCGTAAGTGAACCGGGACTAATGGTCATGGGCTTTAGTCCCGACCCTTTAGTCCCGGTTCCGGAACCGGGACAAATGGCTCTTATGAACCGGGACAAATGGGGGGTTTTCCACTAGTGTCTACATGTCTCTACTCAAAGTGCACTGCTGAAATATTTCAGTGGCTACGTGTGTGTACTGAAACTGCACTACTGAAATATTTCGTGCCTACATGGGTGTACTGAAACTGCACTGCTGAAATATTTCAGTGCCTACGTGCGTGTACTGAAACTCCACTACTGAAATATTGGCAACTACAGATTACCTGAATGAGTACAACTGTAATGTATAACAACTTCTGGTGTTCTAATACAGAACATGAAATACTTACACAACTAGAAATGCAAAGCAACTACCTTTGTTGATGTGAGGCCCAGCATCTTCAGCAATGTATCCATGCTCCCACCTTAAGCGTAAAAGTAATTGCAAATTTCAGATTGAATACATATAAAGGTGAAAGATGACAATATGGTCATTTGAAGATGACAAACCAATCTGACAGAATAACCCACCCATACCAATTTGAATACCAAGTGGTATAAGTTAATATTGAATTAATATAACTTTTGCAAGATGCAAGAAGCACTTACAGGAAGTGAAGCAAAAGGCCATACAACATGACCAAGCAAACATCCCTACCAAAAGTAGTTGTCCTAATATTTTAAGGAGACATGACCTAAATTTTTATTTTTAGATGCAAACATATTGAAGCAAGACACAATTGACAGTAATTCAAAAGTGAAGACAGTGGCTGCAACATAAGCAAGTGACTACAACTTGGTTGGAAAATGCCAAAATTTGTTATAAATTCAAAAATAGTTGACATCCAACTATCCTAAAACTTGTTTATCTTAACACTCACACCATTATTGTAAGCATGAAGAGAAGAAAAATTAGATCAAGTGCAAAGCTTACTATTCATCGGCCTCAGACCTCTGCCCCGTGAGATGGGGAGAACGGCGAGGGAACCGTGGAGAACGGCAAGGAAGCGACATCGGGACAAATGCTTTATTCCTCTTGTGGTTGGTGGGCAAGGACTCCACCGGCTCTTGGATCACTGCTGCCTTCACAAACGGCACCATGATGCTTCTCTCTAGTTCTTCATCCTCCGGATGCTCGATCTTGGACCGATAATGACACCACCTTCGCCTGACGATCACAATCGGCGAATCTGATTGCTCCATGGCCTAGAGGAGGACCTCTATGGGGTCGCGCCCGAGTCCGCCCGGGTGGATAGAAGTTCTCTCGCTATCTTTCGAATGTGTGCACATCACGTGCACTGCCCCCGCTAACTGTCGCTTGTTGTCAAACCAAGAACCGATCTCCCTCATCCTAGCTAACTTTACATCGTCTCTACCGGAGAGCTTCACGTTCTTCTCTTCAGAAAACGGGATCGCCGGTGGTGTTGTTGGAAATATGCCCTAGAGGCAATAATAAATTAGTTATTATCATATTTCCTTGTTCATGATAATCTTTTATTATCCATGCTATAATTGTATTGATCGGAGACTTAGATGCATGTGTGGATACATAGACAAAACCATGTCCCTAGTATGCCTCTAATAGACTAGCTCGTTGATCAAAGATGGTTAAGGTTTCCTAGCCATGGACATGAGATGTCATTTGATAAACGAGATCACATCATTAGGAGAATGGTGTGATGGACAAGACCCAAACTACAAACGTAGCATATGATCGTGTCAGTTTATTGCTACTGTTTTCTACATGTCAAGTATATGTTCCTATGACCATGAGATCATGCAACTCACGGATAGCGGAGGAGTGCCTTGTGTGTATCAAACATCGCAACGTAACTGAGTGACTATAAAGGTGCTCTACAGGTATCTCCGAGGGTGTCTGTTGAGTTGGCATGGATCAAGACTGAGATTTGTTACTCCGTGTGACGGAGAGGTATCTCAGGGCCCACTCGGTAATACAACATCACAATAAGCCTTGCAAGCAATGTGACTAAGTGTTAGTCACGGGATCTTGTATTATGGAACGAGTAAAGAGACTTGCCGGTAACGAGGTTGAACTAGGTATGGAGATACCGACGATCGAATCTCGGGCAAGTAACATACCAAAGAACAAAGGGAATATCATACGGGATTAACTGAATCCTTGACATAGAGGTTCGACCGATAAAGATCTTCATAGAATATGTAGGAACCAATATGGGCATCCAGGTCCCGCTATTGGATATTGACCGTAGAGGTGTCTCGGTCATGTCTACATAGTTCTCGAACCCGCAGGGTCTGCACACTTAAGGTTTGGTGACGTTTCGGTAGTATAGAGTTATGTATGGTGGTGACCGAAGGTTTTTCGGAGTCCCGGATGAGATCCGGACGTCACGAAGAGCTCCGGAATGGTCTGGAGGTAAAGATCGATATATAGGAAGTCCTATTTTGGTTGCCAGAAAAGTTTCGGGCTCATCGGTAGTGTACCGGGAGTGCCGGTAGTGTACCGAGAGACCATCGGGAGGGGTATTTTGACCCAAGAGGCTACATGGGCTGTGGGAGAGTAAATACCAGCCCTTTGTTGGCTGGTGGAAGTCCCACACAAGGTCCATGCAGCTGGGAAGAAAAGCCCAAAGGGAAAAAGGTGGAAAAAGGCCAAAAAAAAGGGAGGAATCCTAGTCCTACTAGGATTGGAGGAGGAGTCCTCCTCTCCTCCCCACTTCGGCCGACCCAAGGAGGCTTGGCCCTTGCGCCAAGTCCTCTCCTCCCTCCCTCTTATATATACTGGAGGTTTTAGGGTTTTTTGCACAGAATTTTTAGCCACGTGCTGCCCGTTCCTCCAGTGCATAGTTTCTCCTCTAGATCGGATTTCTGCAGCGTTTAAGCGAAGCCCTGTCAGAATTGCTCCACCACCATTACCGCGGTACTGTCATGCTGCCGGTGAACTCGTCTACCTCTTCGCTCCCTCTTGCTGGATCAAGAAGGCGGAGATCGTCATCGAGTTGTACGTGTGCTGAACGCGGAGGTGTCGTCCGTTCAGCGCTAGATCGGAAGAACCGTGATCAAGATCGCAAGACGGATCATGATGAGTTCGCGGGACAGATCGTGATGAGTTCACGGGACGGATCGTGATTGGATCGCGGGACGGATCGTGATGAGATCGCGGGACGCTCGGCGATTTGGATCGCGAAGACGTTCGACTACACCAACCGCGTTTCTTAACGCTTCCCGCTTAGCGATCTACAAGGGTATGTGGATCCACTCTCCCTCTCGTAGATGCTCATCACCATGGATAGATCTTGCGTGTGCGTAGAAATTTTTTTGTTTCCCATGCGACGTTCCCCAACAGGTGTGGCCATGAAAGAGGAGATGTGGGGAAATGGAAGAAGATAGGGCTCGCCGGTGACAGGTTCGAAGAAATGATGGGATGGGCGGTTTCTGGCGACAAGGACGGCGATGGGAAGAAGAAATGATGCCAACGGAAGAGGATGGGGCTCGACGATGGTTTTGGATTGGGCTAGAGGGGCGGCGGTTTTGGATTGGGCGACAGGGGCGGCGGCATACGTGGGGAAAATGTTGGACTAATTTGCCCTCCCCTCATTACTACTTTCGAGTCCTTACGAGTCAGTACTACGAAGTACTAACTATTTTACGACCCTTAGGTCAACGAGAACCTGGACGGCCGTAAAAAAGACCAACCACCCTAAAACTTGTACTAAAAATATATCAATCTAACTCATGTTGTCCACCTATCCACTTGATCTAGCCTTCTTCCACAGCGCTAAACTCACTTTTTGCATGGTTGATGACCAAGGCAGGCATGACAGCCACCCTGTCAAAAACCCTACTATTCCTCTCTAACAACACCGTAAGTAGAGTACAGCAGGTCGGGGCGTTACTTTCTTGTGCAGATTGGATGTGGTCGCCGCGCTCACTGGTGGCAACGCCTCCTACAGAGTAGCATGTGATACCAAATCTCCCGCACAAAAGAGCAGCCGAACAACGGGTGATTAACATCTTCTTGTTCTTGACATCAAGGAAAACAGGACGGAGAGTGCTACAAGTTCCTTCGCACAACTCTACCCGCTGTCCATAGCCGATTTAGCAGGGCGGTCAAGACAAAAGTTTTGATTATCAGTCCCTCGTTAACTAATTACTATTGAATGAGTGGAGCCACCCCCTACGTTGTTTGGCTAAACACACATACTTACGACATGGGCTGTGCATGGGTTTCGAAAGTATTACTACCTCTGCCCCAAAATATAAGACGGTTTCTTGAAACCTTTATGTGGAGTATCATATTGTCAACACAGAATGTCATATCCCACTAAGTGTTTTTATCTAACACAACATTGTTAATGATTTCTATATGCCAATTGAAGTAAGATCCTCGTCAGTGTAATTTGTGCTCCTATGTCATCACGGACAATTGGCGATTGAGTGACGTAGAAGCCGCATTTCTCGTGATCAGGTTACATCTTCACCATATGCATGCATGCATGCCAATGTTCGCCTCTAGCCAGCGCGCACACGTTGTTTGGCTAGCTAAACACACGTTCACGTATTAACAGAAACGACGTTGCTAAAAATCAATCGATTGAGACTTCGCAAAGTGTCAATCGATACTATAATCCATTGATTTTGCATCGATATTCATATAAACAATTTTTTTTTCTTTTTGCATATTATATTACTTGACTAAGACTTCGACTGAGACCTAGACACATCCTAAAATAAAAGGCTAAACATACGTTCATGTAAGTACGGCATGGGTGGCGCATGGGTTTCTAAAACTATTATTGTTTTCCCAAAGACCCTATAGTATCATATTCTCAATTCCACTAAGTGACCAAACACAACATGTTTAGCCTTTCTATCTATATGCTAAGTCAGATCCTAGTCATCGTAAGCTGTGCACCACTGCCGTCAAAGACAATTGACGATCGAGTGATGTAGAATCCACATTTGTTATCGGGATATTACTACATTTGACGTCAGAAGAGTCTTACTAATCACTTTAGCGATTGAGTGTATGGAAATGACACAGCTCTTCCAAAGAAGCATAAAAGTAATGAGCAAGATTGACACTATATTTCAACATGTCTGCGTTTTTCAAGTCACGTTCGATGCACTTCTACTTTGTTTAGAAACACAACATAAAGTATAAAAACACTTGTACACACATGCGTGCACATGCTATTCCTATGAGCATCTCTAAGCCATCACATCTTAAAAGTAACGAAATCAGCATAGACACCTTGTAACGGACATGAACGTGACCTAACCATCCGAACTACGCTCAGCTCGCCACGTTTCATGTACTTAGTTAACATAGAAATTGGTTAGTAACACCAAGCTCTAAGCGTATGATCGGTATTTTTTTCCCTTCATAGGATCAATATGACGCAGGTAAAAAGAAAATTCTGAAGGAAAGACAAGCTACTCCATCCTGAACCTTGGATAAAAATGAAATATGAACGGACCAAAATAGTTCTCAAAGCTAACCAAAAGCGGTCCAATCCAACCAGCTAAAAAATTCACATCACCCTGGGGATAGCACGTCCAGAAAACCAAGGAAGCCAGCCGAAGCTAGCAGCTATCAACCGCACTAGCACATGCTAGCAAGCAAACACTTTCGCCTTTCCACTGCTTTTCCGAGTGAGCGAGGTGCATGCATGCATACCCAGCTCGGCACATGCATGCTTGACTTCGCTGCCCGTCTCCGTACCGCACGCGGCGACGACCACAAAATCCTCCGGCCGGCTCGTATCTCATCCCTTGCGCTTTTGCTCGCAGGAGCCGCATCATCCGAAAGACTGAAACCCACTGATCCCACACACACGATCGAGCAAGCATCCATCCATGGGCGATCTGACCTCGGAATCACTTCTCACCAGGCACTTGCAGTTGCAGAATACGTTTCCAGCTATGGAGAATTGGGAATCTGGGGCTGCTTTTGAGGTTGTTCATAAACCACACGAAAGGGAGGCGCAGCCGTGTAATCACTAGAGTACTGTAACGTGCGACTGCCAGCACCACAATGACTCCTGACATTTCTTCTTCTCCCTGCTACTCACCAGCTTGGACGGTGCATGTGTTGGCCGTGGTCACTGTCACACGCCCTGTGAGAGAGGAAGAAAGAAGAGATGGAGCTGGAGGATGGCCGGCTCCTCCTCGCCCTGCCCCGACTCCGACCACCCGATCCGCTTGGCCCCCTCACCCGACCCCCGAAGACGAGGAAAAGGACTCGGCACTGTGCCGCGACGCCGAGACCTGACGCGCCACCCATCAATCCTCACCGCCACCACTGTTTCACTTCCACTTGCGGACTGGCCACCGATGGTGTCCGTCCACGAACGCTACCTACCTAGCGCCGCGTAAATCGTATCCACAACGTGCGTGCGTGCGTTCGTTCGTGTTCCTGGCCTCCGGTCGAAAGGTAGTTGGGCACGTACGCAGGAGCAGGTGGCATCGACTGGACTGCAAACTTAGAGCATCTTCAACAAGCAGCCCAAAAGCGGCACCCGTTGTAAAATTATCAGTTTTAACGCGCGCGCCAAGAAACCGGGTGTTTCCGTGGACGTTCAAAAACCACGCGTGCAGCAAAAGTGCTTCCGCGTGCGGAACGAAACAACATCGCATGCGACTTATTTATTGCGCCTGCTCCCGTACGTGAAACCACTCGGACGCTCGCGCATCGACCCTCAACTTCCTTCCCACCAGCGCTTGTGCCGCCGTCACGCCATCTCTTTTCTCTGGCGACCCGTCGGCGTTTCTCGGACCTATCCCCGCGCCTCTGCAGCTTCCTTCCCCTCCCACTAGTTGCTGCCGGCCCTTGCGCGCGCCATTCCTCCGGCGAAAAACGCTAGGCCGCCCACCGCCGCTCGGCGCCCACAAGGTGTTCGGCAAAACTCTTACAAGGTATATATTGCTCAAACTATACATTTTTTACATTAATTTGATGCTTGTTATTCATAGTTTTTATAGACTAGTTTAAATTCGATATTGTAGATGGGTTCATCATATAATTTTCCCAAAAAGAATTTGATATGGAAGAGAAAGAGGACCTTACAATCATCATAGCTATGCACATCAATAAAAAACCGAAGCACGGTGGTTCGGTTATGGGTAGGCAGAAATTTGGAGGGATAAGATCGATGCTGACAACAGATTGATGAGGCACTATTTTGTGGAGAATCCCACCTATCCCGAGTCGTATTTTCGGCGTCGTTTTAGGATGAGCACCGGGTTGTTCAGGCGCAATGCAGAGAAACTAGCGAGCCATGATCATTTTTTTCAGCAAAGGAGGAACGCTGCCGGAAAACTCGGGCACTGTTGGGATAACGCAGCAGAAAACAAAAAATTTCCGACCTACGCACCAGCCCAGGACCACTATGGAGACTGCATATAAGGTTTGATCTTTTTCGTTACCGACTCGTAGCGCAGCGGAAGTAGAGTCGATGACGATCGGCGGTGCAGATCCCCGCAGTTAGGATTTACAACCTCCCAACCGCGAGGATGTATACCCTCATCTGCCCCTCGGACAGCCCTCCGGGAGGCGGTCACACAGTCCCCCGGACGGTGTCGCGGACAGCCCTTCGGGAGGACCTCCAAATCTTGGACTGTCACTCGGACAGCCCTTCGGGAGGAGCTTCAAAACTCGTACGGTCACACGGACAGCCCTTCGGGAGGCACTCTCGAACTAAGACCGAAACTACGATCTCTCTACAGAGTTGCGCACATACGGTGTCATCTATCCGGCAGGGCTTTGCCGTCCAGAACTAGTTCCTGCCGGAACCCAGACAGTCTTTCGGCTCTACGAAACTATTTCGCTGGCAGGGAGAGAAGAAGCCAAATCATGCATGGCACTTGTATGTGAGAAGGGATGAGTCTTTGGGCTGCCTCCTCACCCCTATTTATAGGGTGAGAGACTATGGTAAAAATACCAAAATGCCCTCAGATATTTTCACTATTCATAATAGTGATTCCACTATTCATAAATAGTGTTTCCCACTATTCACAATAGTGTTTTCCACTATTTCGTAATAGTGTTTTCACTAGTCATGAGATATTTTCTCCCAATAGTGTTTCCCACTATTCATAATAGTGTTTCCACTATTCACAAGATATTTTCTCCCAAAAAGCACTTTCACTATTCACGACGACATTTTTCAGCGTCCGTTCGAACAGAAAATATTTTTGTGGGCTTAAAACATTTCCAGCATCCACTAAAATAATTTTCAATGCAATCCGAAACAATTCCGGATTAGTGATTTTCATCTGCGAAAAGCATCTGAAGCGGTTCCGCAGCTCCGGAACATTTCTCGTTTTTCTTCCGGAAAATTCCCAGAAGTTTCCAGAATGATTCTGGCACCCTCCAAGAATTATCAGGCATGTGTCGAAACCAATTTGACTTAATGGTATCCCCTGAAACAACTTTTGAGTTTTACCGAAACTGTTCCGGTGTTCTCTCTCGGAACTTTTCCGCTGTCCGAAACTTTTTCAGTGTCCGAAACTTTTTCGGTGATTTTCTCTCAGACTCCCTGTCTAGTATTCAGCAGATAGATGACCCTTAAGCGTGTGACCCTATAGGTTCGGTGAAGCATAGACATGACCCGGAACCCCTTTCGATCAATGATCAACATCGGAGCCGTGGACACCCATATTGACCCCTATACCCACACGAATGAATATTCGAGTGAACCTCCAGTTGTCTTGTGCTATTCCTGTTGCTTCGCGATATGTTACAAATACCCGAGGTGAGACATGTTGGCATCCCCGTGGATCAACGACTTGTCCACTATGCTAGTTACCTCGTTACCGGTATTGTTCTCTTTTCTCGTTCCCGTGTTCCGGCATCCCCGTGATCAAATCACAAAGTGTCTGGCCAGACGATGATGGATACCGTAACACCGAGAGGGCCCAGAGATATCTCTCCATCGTCGGAGGAGCAAATCTCAATCTTGAGCTATCAAGTTACTTGACATACTTTTCCATGAACCCGTAAGCCGTCGTAATAGCCACCCATTTACGGATGACGTTTAACAAACCCCAAAGTTCATGAAGCAAGCATGAAGAAACTCGATACTCTCATGGTCTAAGGAATTATGCAAACATTAACTTCTCTGTGTTATTAACCATTAACTTATGACAAATGTATCTCATAGCATAACATCAATTTGGGTCGATTCAACACAAATGTTCTTCTAACACCGTGCCCTCAAAATTGTCGGCATAGCCATGCCCATGATCAGGAAAACAGGATCATCATGCACTACTTGAGCCAGTCTTAGAGGCCAGACTAGGAATACAATTTACCGTTTATTATTCCACACGTGCATATGAGTCTTCCTTGAAGCCTCGTGGTTATTGTAGACTCGAGAACCATAGCAGTTATAGCATGGAATATAAATCTAATTATGAATAGGGAGATAATCAATAACATTTATTATTGCCTCTAGGGCATATCTCCTAGAGACTCCCACTTGCACTAGAGTCAATAATCTAGTCAATGCTAATGCACTTTACACCTATGGCATACTGGTGTAAAATATGCTTCGCTTGTGGTATAGCCTGATGTCCAACGGATCTAACAACTTCATCTCCCTGTGTAACTATGCATATTCTCGCGTTTTCACGCTATCACAAAATTCGTATTTTGTGTGAACTTGGCTTTGCATATGTGTGAATCATTGGTTGAAACCTGATTCCTCAGACTGAGCTATGGAGCAACTATCTGCAATAGTGTCTCATAGACCGAAGCCATCTTGGAACCATACTAAGTTCATGAACGAACTATGTGATTCAACAACTTCTTTGTCGCTTCTAAAGCGTCAACATACTTAACCTTTGTTATAGTATTCGCCACGGTATCTTGTTTGGAACAATTTCCAACTACCGTGCCACCATATTGTGTATTATATAAAACCCTTAACTTAAATCGAAAATCGCATGGAGTATTGATTGAGACTGTATCGATGTGATTACTTACAACGAGCACTTCATAATCTCTGCTTGCGAGAAACCATGTCATCAGTACTACTCTAGCACTCAATGACATCTTTCATTGTTGTCCTATGATTAGTACTTTGATACTTTGGTATTTATACTCGCAACAACTTTGGAGTATCGGACATATATGGTTGTTGTACATACCATGGAATACATGATTAATCCAAACACAAGAGTGTGTGGAATCTCCATCATGTATTTTACTCATCAGTGTTTTGGGACACTGAGTCTTGCAAAAACTCTTTCCATGTGACTTCAGCAAGAATCACTCCTTGGCGCACCTTGTCAATATGTATTCATTTCTTAGCCCCATTAGGTAAATCTATCTCCATAGATCATCATGCCTAATATTGAGGCTATTTAGCCTAAGCACTTCATCGCAATACTATTTTCAAATGAAGTCCTAATTCGTGTCACGAAATTTATTTCCAATTAACAATGTGTCAAGCACACAACATTTTTAGAAATATTATTATGCTGCCACTTACTTTCTTGAATCACAAGCATCTTCTTACCCATTGATGAAGTCAAAAACCCTTTTGACCATTTCATCAAACCACGAAGATTCCAACTCCACTTTGCTCTCTTCTGTCCATTGCTGGAACTCTGAAGTTTGCATACTTACTAGCATCCTCTGGATCGACAAATTACTTTGGACTGTATCACATACAAGTCCTAGGTTTCATTTCTATCAAATGGAAATCCTTTTGTCATCCATGTTTCATATCTCATGATTGATATATGTATTAATTGCTAGTTCAACCCGAACCGACCATAAGCATCGCTACGGTGAAACAACCTCATCGCAGTCAACTCCTTGAACTTGTTATTTCAACAAGTCGAGCTTTATGGATAAAACATTTTTATCCGTATCAGTTTTTAGTTCCATAAATATTCGTTAGAATCTAAGTCCACTGAAAGGTGTATCAAGGTTTTAATCTTGAATCACTTATATGGAAACTATCTCAGATTGTATTGGCATTTAGCCAATCCCGGAGACAGGTCCCATCAACGCTTCCTTGTGTATTGTAGGTATACTATTGTCTAACAACAATATCTCGTTTGCGCACCTGATAGGTTTGCACGAGCTTTGACTACGTGGTTCAGCTGCACGTTCGACCGAAGTCCATACATTTCATTGTAGAGACTTCCGTATCAGTCGTAGTAGGAAACAAGGGAATCACTTACAGGGTTTCTTTCCTTTGAACTAATGACGAAGATACTGGTTATCTCGTCGAGTTGCACTGTCCTCCCACTCACCTTTTGTAAGAACTATTCTCTTTAAAAGCATACCGTTTTGTGGCAAAACCCTTTGCCTCGGTATAGTGGTGGGGGAATACCCAATGACTTGGGATAACCATACAAAGTAGCACTTGTCTGATTTGGAATAGGTTTGTAACCTTTTACACAAGCCCCATATTCCAAATGTTAAGAAAATATATAACATGGTTGGGCGTACCATACCATGGCATCATTTCAACAGACCTGATGGATCTCTTTTCAGTGAAAAAGCCGCAGTCCCTAAAGCATCACTCTATAAAAGGGATAATGGCAAATCTATTTATGTCATCTTTGATCTGACCATGTCATAAATGGTTCGATTACATCTTCACGGACTTTCCACTTGCAGTGGTGTTCCGGGAGGTGCAAGTTATGAAACTCTTTTCACAACTCATCAGACATTCGCTAAACTTGTAACTCAAATATTCCTTTCCGCAATCAAATTGCAGAAACATAATTTTCTTGGTACAATAACTTATACTTCATTTTTGAAAACCTTTCTAATGATTTGAAAAGATCCAGACTTACGTCTCATCAAGTAAATATCCATATATCTACTTGAGTCATTTTTGAAGGTAGACAAATCCACTGTTTGCAACAATATTTATCGGACTACGTACATCAAATGTATGATCACCAATAAGTTCTTTGCTCGTTCATTATGGCCTGTGAACGGTATTTTAGTTAGTTCACCTTTTGGAGGAAAGTTGCAAGTGTCAGATGATTCAAAATCAAACGACTTCAAAATCCATCATAATGGAATTTTCCATGCGGGTTTCTCCAATGTGACCAAATGCAGTGCCACACATATGTGGTATTCTTTTAGTCTTGCGACATTTAGTGTTAGTGTTATGGATGTATCATATTTCCATAAATATTCATAACATACATCCCATCTAGGATGGAAGCATGGCCCTTCATGTTATTCATAATACTGAACAACAATTGTTGTTTTTATGAACAACTCTTTTGCAACAAACATTGTGCAATGGGCTAGAGTGTGAAACTCTAAACTGAATTATGAAAGTAAACCCAGAGGTAATGTATTATTATCAATATTCATAACATACGTCTCATTCATAATGAAAGTATGGCCCTTATGTTATTCATAACACCGAACATGAAAAGTTCTCTTATGAACAACCTTCTTGCAAGATACCTTATGCAAAGGGCTAGAGTGTGAAACTCTAAAATGAATTATGAAACTTAATACATAGGGAATACACCGATGGAAGGCATAGTAACATTTACTATGTTCCCTGCGTGTATCTAAACCTCATCCCTGGCTAGTCTTTCAGGCCATAGTAGTTCTTACATCGAGTTGCAATAGAATGCAATCAAGCGGGTATCTTTGTGCCCAACTCACAATACCCAAGAATTAGTGATTAACATGTTTAACCATAATTCCCAAGAACTATATCTTTGACCAGCCTTCTATACATCAAAAACTTGTATGACATTCATACATGAGCTGGATATTCCAGTCTTCTTTCTTTTTGCCATTATACTTTTAACAGTTTAAATTTTCAGTGTTTCTCCTACTCTCAGAAGAAGCATCCAACTTAAGAGTGGCGTTAGCCCTGGACTTCCTAGGCGTGAAAGTCTCACTAACACCCTTCGGACACTTCCTTTCTCTTTAAGTTGTTGTTTTATTCACCTTTCATCATATGATAGGCGTTCTCCTGGATCCCTCTCTTATCAGTCTAATGCATAGTAAACTTCTTTACTAGTAGTTTGCAAACAAACATTGCTTTGGATATCTCATATCTTTTAGCCTTTGTCTGTCTCTGAAAATGATTTTCAGATTCCATGAATATCACATAACTATCCAAACTTTCGAAGTTCGGGTCTCATGGAAGCAAACATGTTGCACTTTGACTGAAAAGGATTTCTAGCTTTTGGATCGAAGGACGAGAGTCACATGATCCATAGCATTAGCGGGAGAATACCAAAAGCATGTGATAGGACAAAGTCCTTCTCGGCACTCTTGAGGACAATCCTCACATTACGTTACCAACCGTAAAGTTTTAACCAGATATTTAACAGCTATTCAATTTTAATAGGGAAGGTGGAAACGCGAGCCATTATTCTACAACTATTATGCAAATCACACTTAGACATTGTTCAAAAATTAACTGCACTGAGAATTAAAAAAGTTAATTCTATAGTGCACTCCCACTCAAATCAATATTTCTCATAATTGATTTTGAGTGATGCAAGACCCAACTTTCAATTCAACGTCAAGGATGTAACCATCTCAAGTGACGAGAATTTCAATTGGTAGGCCAACTTGCCAATCACATCTCTATGTGACTCTTGTTCATCTTTCGATGCGTGTGTTCCGAGCTCATGACTTTCATGCCTGAACGTCAAGACAACCAAGTGATCTCGCTACGAGGTCTCAACTCACCTGCCTCAACTTCACTAATCGTTTGTACCCATATAACCATGTGATACCCCGAAGAGATAGGTGTCGTGACGGTGCTACACTTGGGAGAACACTAACTACTTGATATTTTGTGAGAGATCATCCTAATAAAAAGCGACTACCATGCAATCAAGAAGGGTGCATCAAGAGGGATAAACATCTCAGGCAATTCATAATAGCATGATATGGTATAGCCCTTTTTGACGGAGAAGTCTTTCATTCCTTCGTCTTCGGCATTCGCGTCGGTGTTCACCTTCGCGAAGATTGCCACCACCTTGTCGATGCACCAGATAATATTGCTATCTCTATAGCTAATAAATTAAGTGCATTACTTAAGGTTGACACGCAGGTCATAAAAGTGACAATCATATGGCTCCAGCCATCATGTCGAATCATGACACGCAGGTCATGTTAATATTACATCATATAGTCATCTCATACATAATCAAATTAATATGAGCATTGCTATACCACATCATATGCACATGCAAACCATCCTGCAAAACCAAGTTAGACGCCTCTAATCGGTTCATGCAAAAACTTGTTTTACGTGGCTTCTAAGGTTTTGAAACAAACCGAATCTACCAACGTCCATCATCAAGTATGATAATTCAAGTTGCTAGATTAACTTTCCAGGGTGTATAAAACAAGAGATAATAAAATCTCGAGCCCCATACTAAACTTCGTCATACGCGTGACCCCCGTGCAGATCACATCTGCATTGCCCTTTCATCTGCGAAACATCCATCTTTCTCAACTATGGTGGAACCCAAAGAACTGTTAGCACTTCGTTGATCTGTCAATCAGCATACTCAGGAGCAGCATGAAAGGATCACGGATTGGAAGAACTTTGTGAGATTCGACCATTCTGTCAAGATCGGGACTATGCAAATTCAGGGGAAGCAAAAGGAACATCGGGTAGCAGACTTCATATGCTACCCGCACAAATAATTTTCAGCAATAGATCTCATCTACTACCTAATTATATTGTACAACACCCATACATCTCTATGTATTCTAGATCACAACCTGCATCTACGCATAGCACGGCTCTGATACCACTGTCGGGGTAACGCAGCAGAAAACAAAAAAATTCCGACCTACGCACCAGCCTAGGACCACTATGGAGACTGCATACAAGGTTTGATCTTTTTCGTTACCGACTCGTAGCGCAGCGGAAGTAGAGTCGATGACGATCGGCGGTGCAGATCCCCGCAGTTAGGATTTACAACCTCCCAACCGCGAGGATTTATACCCTCATCTGCCCCTCGGACAACCCTCCGGGAGGCGGTCACACAGTCCCCCGGACGGTGTCGCAGACAGCCCTTCGGGAGGACCTCCAAAACTTGGACTGTCACTCGGACAGCCCTTCGGGAGGACCTTCAAAACTCGGAAGGTCACATGGACAGCCCTTCGGGAGGCACTCTCGAACTAAGACCGAAACTACGATCTCTCTATAGAGTTGCACACATACGGTGTCATCTATCCGGCAGGGCTTTGCCGTCCAGAACTAGTTCGTGCCGGAACCCAGACAGCCTTTCGGCTCTACGAAACTATTTCGCTGGGAGGGAGAGAAGAAGCCAGATCATGCATGGCACTTGTATATGAGAAGGGATGAGTCTTTGGGCTGCCTCCTCGCCCCTATTTATAGGGTGAGAGACTATGGTAAAAATACCAAATGCCCTCACATATTTTCACTATTCATAATAGTGATTCCACTATTCATAAATAGTGTTTCCCACTATTCACAATAGTGTTTTCCACTATTTCGTAATAGTGTTTTCACTAGTCATGAGATATTTTCTCCCAATAGTGTTTTCCACTATTCATAATAGTGTTTCCACTATTCCACGAGATATTTTCTCCCAAAAAACACTTTCACTATTCACGACGGCATTTTTCAGCGTCTGTTCGAACTGGAAATATTTATGTGGGCTTAGAACATTTCCAGCACCCACTAAAATAATTTTCAATGCAATCCGGAACAATTCCAGATTAGTGATTTTCATGTGCGAAAAGCATCTGAAGCGGTTCCGGCAGCTCCGGAACATTTCTCGTTTTTCTTCCGGAAAATTCCCAGAAGTTTCCTGAATGATTCTGGCACCCTCCAAGAATTATCAGGCATGTGCCGAAACCAATTTGACTTAATGGTATCCCTTGAAACAACTTTTGAGTTTCACCGAAACTGTTCCGGTGTTCTCTCTGCAGAACTTTTCCGTTGTCCAAAACTTTTTCGGTGTTCGAAACTTTTTCGGTGATTTTCTCTCAGACTCCCTGTCTGGTATTCAGCAGATAGATGACCCTTAAGCATGTGACCCTATAGGTTCGGTGAAGCATAGACATGACCCGGAACCCCTTCCGATTAATGGTCAACATCGGAGCCGTGGACACCCATATTGACCCCTATACCCACACGAATGAATATTCGAGTGAACCTCCAGTTGTCGTGTGCTATTCCTGTTGCTTCACGATATGTTACAAATACCCGAGGTGAGACATGTTGGCATCCCCGTGGATCAACAACTTGTCCACTATGCCAGTTACCTCGTTACCGGTATTGTTCTCTTTTCTCGTTCCCGTGTTCCGGCATCCCCGTGATCAAATCACAAAGTGTCTGGCCAGACGATGATGGATACTGTAACACCAAGAGGGCCCAGAATTATCTCTCCATCGTCGGAGGAGCAAATCCCAATCTTGAGCTATCAAGTTACTTGACATACTTTTCCATGAACCCGTAAGCCGCCGTAATAGCCACCCATTTATGGATGACGTTTAACAAACCCCAAAGTTCATAAAGCAAGCATGAAGAAACTCGATACTCTCATGGTCTAAGGAATTATGCAAACATTAACTTCTCTGTGTTATTAACCATTAACTTATGACAAATGTATCTCATAGCATAACATCAATTTGGATCGATTCAACACAAATGTTCTTCTAACACCGTGCCCTCAAAATTGTCGGCATAGCCATGCCCATGATCAGGAAAACAAGATCATCATGCAATACTTGAGCCAGTCTTAGAGGCCAGACTAGGAATACAATTTACCGTTTATTATTCCACACGTGCATATGAGTCTTCCTTCAAGCTCGTGGTTATTGTAGACTCGAGAACCATAGCAGTTATAGCATGGAACATAAACCTAATTATGAACAGGGAGATAATCAATAACATTTATTATTGCCTCTAGGGCATATCTCCTATAGGCATAGCTCCTTTCAAAAGGTGAGAGCCACTTTGCGTATGTTAGCATACGATATTCCGGTTGATCTAGTTGATGACCACTTGGCCATGGGTGAGAGTCAAGCCATCATGTGTGTCAAGCGCTTTGCAGTCGGAATTGTGCAAGTGTTTGGCCCAGAGTATCTGAGATCTCCCAATGCTGAAGACGTCGCAATGCTTTTGAAGATGAACAAAGCTCGCGGGTTCCAGGTATGCTTGGCTCAATAGATTGCATGCATTGAAATTGGAAGAACTGTCCTAAGGCATAGCATGGACAATTCCACGGCTAGAAAAAGGGTTCCACTATAATCCTTGATGCGGGCCGATCAAGAGACTTGGATTTGACATGCTTTTTTTGGCATGCCATGATCTTTGAATGACATCAACGTGGTGAATCAATCACCACTCGTCAATAAGATTGCAAATGGTGATCTGCCACTGATACAGTTCGTAGCAAATGGCCATACATACAACTATGGCTACTATCTTGCGGATGTTATCTACCCAAGGTGACAAACATTTGTGAAGCCATGGAAAAAACCGTAAGGCAAGAAAAATCTTGATTTCCACAATGCTCACGCGGTGGCTAGGAAAGATGTGGAGAGAGCATTTGGGATTTTGCAAGCCAATTTGCTATTGTGAGAGGACAGGCTAGATTTTGGGATCAAAAGATCCTTCGGTACATCATGCATGCTTGTGTGATTATGCATAACATGATCATCGAGAATGAACGTGGCCAAGATTAGACTACTCTCAATACGAGCTCTTGGAACATCCTGTGCGAGTGCGGCGGAGTGCTGCGAGGGTGGCCCGATTTGTTGCTTCGTATCATGCTATTTGGCGGCCCGAAATGCATGATGATCTTCAGAACGATCTCATCGAGGAATGGTGGGAATGAAATGGCCGACAAAACGGATGATGATTTGGTGATTTGATGTTGTATTGTTAAACTATTTGTTGTATTGAATGATAAATTATTTGTTTAAGTTGTAATAATAAAATTCAACTATTTATTATTGATTGTTTGATCTTTTAGTTTATTTTTAAAGTCATACGTTGTTTATATAAAACACACGCGTTGTGAATTTACAGCGCCGCGTGCGCTAAATTTTACGGCGGTTACCGAAGCCAACGTCGTGCTGCGCAGGCGACGCGAAACGCGTCAGATGCTCTTAGTTGGTAGCAATGCTACGTCTGCTACTAGTCAAGTCAGCTACTCTACATAGATAGTGCATGGCACGGGCAAAGCAAACGACGAAACGAAACCCATATCCATATCCGTGTCTATCTCCAGTTCTTGGTCTGGGCCGGGACCCGCAGGTTTCGGAATTGGTGTTTCCTCAGTCCATGCTGTCGTCGCATGGATGGGTCCATATGGGTAGTAGGGAAAGGAAGGTGGATGGATGGATCGATCATGGATGTTGGATGGATCACATGGACGTCCCTGTCCGTGGAGGGTCCGCCTCCGGCTCGGTCCAGATTAGGGCGGAGGAGACGCCCCGTTTTGTTTACTCGTTAATTATGTAGGTATGTCCTCATTCTTCGCGTCACATGCCGCCATGCACGATCACACCTATCTAGGACGGTGTAATCTACACGAATAAATGTGTAAGGAGGACAATTACTCGAAGAGATGTAATATTAAAATACACGAATGATATATCTTGGGCAGCTATACAAGTCCAGAATACATCACATAATTCAGAGATGAGAAAGCCATATATTCTCTGAGTGTTCACTCCCTAATTGAGACCACAAAACAAACACGTCATGAGAAGGCCGACAATAAAACATAAAAAATTGAGAAGGCCAGCAAAGAAAGAAGCAAGCGCGTGAGGCGTGACCGAGTACCTAGATATGTTCGCGCGTGAGGCGTGAGGTATGATGCGTTTGTCTTGTCCGATCGTACAAGTGCGGTCCAGTTGCAGATCCAAGTGGCAGTGCAGCACCCCCTGTTTGAATTGCTGCTCCTATTCTCGCAAAAAAAAAAATGATACTCGTAGGTCGTAGCTGGCAAGACCTTGGGACCTTGCATCGGCTCGCTTGGCCCCTAGCCCGCCGGCCGGCTCTTTTCCGTTGCCGACCTCCGGTGAAAGCAAAGGCTGAAAGCAGCCCTGATGCGGCGCAAGCGACTACTCGAACGCGCGCGAACCCTCCCGCTTTCCGGCCAGCTGCGCAGGCCGTCGCTCTCCGCGTTCTTTCTCTTTGGATGGATGACAAAGTGCGCCGTGGTTGGAGAGCCGATCCCTACGCCAGCGAGGGATCGATGGTGGGCGATCAGGCGGAGCCAGGATTTGAGCACGAGGGGGCGAAAAAATAATGACCACGACACATACAAAATGCCACTCATATATCAAGTCCGGTTATGTATGGCAATATACGTCCGACGCTAAAATAGCTAAATTTCCATTAGCTTATACTCCTATTTGTTAGAGAAATAATGTGACTTAATAGATAAGATTGGTTTATTGCTGCTACCGCCATACTGTCGAACAAGCTGCTAATTCTTGATGCTTGCTTTCAAAAGGAGCTATATATCGTTGTTGTTTTCCTCTTCCTATTTTTTCGCATAGTGAAATACAACGATACCACTCGTTTCAAAAAAAAAAATACAACCATAACACATCAAATTTATACTAATAGTAAGTTGTTGTGTACGTTGAAATGGGGAGATTACCACTACATCAAAGAAATTTTGGTAACTACTCCCTCCATAAACTGAGGTTAAGGATTAGAAGGTAAAAAGTAATGATCTAAACACTCTTATATTAGTTTACCGAGGAAGTACATAATATCCACCGGAGATTGTAGACACGAGATGACCAATTGCATAAAATACTTACAGTGATCGGTTCAAGACTTTGATGCAAAGATATATACTAGTAGTACTTGCACATCAGCATGGGATACGACAGGTGGGCGCGCGGGTCAGCTAGCATCCTGGTCTGCAGTGTTGCTAGTCTGATCTCCTTCCGTCCATCCATGGATGATGGTGAGCGGCGGCGGCGAAGCGCAAGAGCAGGGTTCGATTAGGTATTCTGAATGATCGCATCTGTATGCCAGACGAAAGGGACTACGTTTGGTATTGCAAAAATTAACTCTCCCCCACGATGGGCGGTTGGGCTTGCAGCAGAGTGCAGCACTTTAAGAAATCTCTAATTAAGCACGATAATTAGTTCAGCAGACGCAAATAATATATTACTCCACTAGTGAAAAAAAATCATTTGTCCCGGTTTGTAAGGCCCATTTATCCCGGTTCAGAAACCGGGACTAAAGGGTCGGGACTAAAGCCCACGACCTTTAGTCCCCGTTCGTTTACGAACCGGGACAGATGGGGCTACACGTGGCCGCTTCGTCGAGTCCAGGCAGGAGGGCCTTTGGTCCCGGTTGGTAACACCAACCCGGACCAAAGAGCGTCCGCGCGTCAGTAGCTGAGGGGCTGTTTTTTTTAAAGAGAGGGGGTTTCGAGGGTTTTGAAGGGTTAATTTAGGGGTTTCATATATTTTTTTAGATAGCTAATAGAGAGAAGTGATCTCTCTTATCTCCATGCTTGGTCACGACGCTACGTACTATACTTATAGATAGAACAAATGACACAATTTAATCATCATTTTCGTCAATGAGACATCATATCACAAGTTGGTCACTGGTCATAATCACAACTCCTCCTCCTCATCATCATCATCATCAACTCTAACACACTGTAGCACATAATAACACATTGTACCTAAGACCTACGTACTCCTATCTCATATGACCTATTCTACCCTCTCTTAGGTACAATATCATAAAACAAGATAGGCTCTGACTCTCCATTATGGAGAACGGAGATCATCCTGTCTCCCAGTCTTGGCCTACGTACAATGTTGCTTCCAAGTAGCTCTCTACGATTGAGCATACATTTTTTTCAATCTTTGATTGTCATGACTCCATCGGTTTTAGAAATCTGGTATGGTCAGGAGTGATGCGTAGGCTGACCTGGCCGTGGTGGCCCTAAACTCATAACAACAACGCGACCTCTCGAAAACTTCAGATGAGGCACACAATCCTCTAGGATTTTCTGTTGAAAAACCGATGAATAATTTTGTAGTTAGCAATATAGTTTAGTTTTAAAAGAATTTATGCAAAAGATGCACGGATGTCATAATAGTAGAATTAAAATCTTACCATGCAATCTCCATGGATGTTACCGTAGTTCACCACGTGCACTAGTGGCACGTATTGACCATAATGTGCAGGAGTTTGATAATAGCTATTGTAATTCTCAAGATGACTAAGAAATGTGGTAAGATGATCTTTCTCCTTATAAGTTAATTCTGCTTCATCATTGTAGTAGGTTCTGTCTACCATCTTCCATACATTTTTTGAAGAATGAAAATAAGCTGTCAATGTAAATAAGTTGTCAAATATTTTTAAATAAATAATATAAATTACTTAATAAATATGGTTGAGAAACTCACATAATGGTATAACTAGAGGCGTCTACACATCGATCTAGATGTCGATATTACCTTCTATTTCATCTTCCGGACGAATATCAAAGGTGGAAAGCATATTAGGCTCAAATGCATAAGCCTTGCACAGTGCTTGCCTATTTTTGCATTCAAAATAGCAATAGGTGTCTGCATGGTACAATTTTACCGCAAAAGTAAAACCATGTTCGGTCCTCAAGTGAACTATCTTTACCTCCATATCTTTTTTAGTATTGAAACTAATCTTATTCAAGACAGTCATTCTTACATGGCAGGGGATACGCTAGTAGAATAGTAAAATATTCAAATTAATTATAAGTTGAAGCAAAAGAGGCAGAAGTCATGCTTAATCACGAAAAAAGACTTGTCATTGTGACTTACTGTATCCAGTTCATAGTTCTCATCCAGCATGATGCTGAAGCGCCTACCATCAACTAGGAAAGTCTTGTCACACAGGCCGCGCTCGTCTTCACAGTATTCGCACATACCGAATTCACTTTCATCGTCAGACATTTCCTATGTTCATAGTTGAAACATTTAAAATTGATCGAAGGAAACTACGAGAAAACTGATCAACACACAGATCACTATTACTCAATATGCAACAGGTTGACTTTAGGTATGTCGAGTCTTTCCTTCCTAAACTCTCATCTCACGTATATGGTGGGCACTCCTTCTGATATTGCGACAGTCGGTGATGTTGGCTCCTCCATTCGTTCCCGAGTGCATTACACCAAAATGTCTAACACACGGGAACGAAGGAGAAGCGACCCCCGCGACAATAGTCGAGATTCTTCCTCTCTCATATTTATATATGGTGGACACTCTTCCTCAGTGAAAGACACACAAGTAGCCGAAACAGACCTAAAGTCAACGCATTCCATATATCGAGCAATGACATAGAAAAAATTCCCTATGTTTTGCCGGAATGACTTGCAAATCACAAATACATTTATAATGAACTCGAATATAATATCACTAATACATCATCCCGAATAATCCAGTTCAAGAATTACGGCACGCTTTGGATCTTAATTAATGCGTGTGTGTGACTTTCGGTTTGTCGAGGCTTTCCTTAAATAACTCTCATATCTCATGGTGTGTTGGTGCGCACTCTCTCACGTTGATACGGTGGTGTATATATGTTGGTGGACACTCTCTCACAGTAATAGTTCGACCACCGGTGATGGACGTATCCCCTCTTCTCTTCTTGCGCAATATAGTGACGAGTATATCGCAAAGAAGAGAAGAAATAGGAAGCGCCCCCCACGACAACAGTCGGGATTCCTCCATCAAGAACACACATGAAAGTCACACAAGGAGCAACGAGAGACCGAAAGTCACACATGCATTATACCGATAAAATATCACTAATACATTAATATTTATAATGACCTCGAATATAATATCACTAATACATCATCCCGAATAATCCAGTTCAAGAATTACGGCACGCTTTGGATCTTAATTAATGCGTGTGTGACTTTCGGTCCGTCGAGGCTTTCCTTAAATAACTCTCATATCTCATGGTGTGTTGGTGCGCACTCTCTCACATTGATACGGTGGTGTATATATGTTTGTGGACACTCTCTCACAGTAATAGTTCGACCGTCGGTGATGGACGCCCCTCCTCTTCTCTTCTTGCGCATTATACCAACGAATATATCGCAACGAAGAGAAGAAAGAAGAGGCGCCCCCATGACAACAATCGGGATTCCTCCATCAAGAACACACATGAAAGTTATTTAAGGAAAGCCTCGACGGACCGAAAGTCACACACACATTATACCGATAAAATATCACTAATACATTAATATTTATAATGACCTCCAATATAATATCACTAATACATCATCCCGAATAATCCAGTTAATGCATCATCAAATATTAACTAATACAGATTGAATATCCTAGAATCCAAAATGGAGGACGGTGAACTCGGTTCACTAGCGGTCTCTGAGTCGTCGGCGGTGGACACCCAAAGATAAGGAACCATCACGAGATCATAACTCAAGTGAGATCCCTGAAGGATCTGCCAGGTATTGTCAAACCGGGCGTCCAACGCCGCCATGTAGCGACGGACGTGCTCGTCCTCCTCCCTGACATGGCGACGTACCACCTCCACGGGTGCCGGCTCCCTCCGCACCGAAAGTGGCCTGCGTGACCGCCACCACAGAAGGTCCGGGTCGACGACGATACATGCATTCCTCACCAACCTCCGAGCCCGGTAAGATAGCACCTCCTAGTGCCAGCACGGCGGAGCCCAGTCCCGGACATGGCTCCTATCAAGCAGGCTCTCGCGGACTACTCGACGACGAAGATGCGGAACGGGCATCGTCGACTAATTTTTCATAAAACCCAAAATCAACATACACATACTAATCTAACATAAACATACTAATCTACTTTCAAAAAAAGCATAAACATACTAATCTAACATACACATACTAATCTAGCTAACATAAACATACTAAAAAAGTATAAACATACTAATCTAATATACGCATACTAATCTAGCTAACATAAACATACTAATATAACATGCATACGCATACTAAGAAAAGCATAAAAATCAACATATGTTTTAACAAAATTGCAACGAGCCGGGACGACGGCGGCTCACAGCGGGGGCGGCGACGGGGCGGCGACGGGGACGGGGCAGCGAAGGCGACTGGGCGGTGACGGGGCGGGGCGGCGACGGGGCGGGGCGGCGACGGGGGCACCGGGGGAGGCGATGGAGGAGGGGTGGCGACGGGAGCGGGGCGGCAACGGGGACGGCGGGGGAGGCGACAGCGGCGGCGAGGAAGGCGACGGGGGCGACGGGGCGGCGGTGGAGGCGACGGGGCGGCGACGGGGACGGCGGGAGAGGCGACGGGGCGACGACGGGGGCGGCGACGGGGACGGAAATGGCGACGGCGGGCTCGGGCCGGCGACGAGGGCAAAGTGGAATGAAAACTGCGAATTTTGCTAAGTGCTTGTCATGTAGAAGGAGCTTTGGTCCCGGTTGGTGGCACAAACCGGGACCAATGACACCTTTAGTTCCGGTTTTTCGCACCAATTGGGACCAAAGCCCTGTTTTCTGCCGCCCAAAGGGCAGGAAATAGGAACCTTTGGTCCCGGTTGGTGCCACCAACCGGGACGAAAGCCTTGTTTTCAGCAGCCCAAAGGGCGGGAAATAGGCCCTTTGATCCCGGTTGGTGGCACAAACCGGGACGAAAGGGGGCATTGGTCCCGATTGGAGCCACCAACCGGGACCAATGGCCTTGCACAGCGGTGTGGTGGGAGTTTAGTCCCACCTCGGCAAGCGAAGGTTGCCCGAACCTGCTTATAAGCCCCGCCGCGGCTGTTACGTTGAGCTCCTTTAATACTGAAAATAGCTGCGTTATATAGAAAGTTGGCATGGTTTCAAAATTTCACCCACATAGGATGTGCTAAAAAGTTGAGAGGGTTACGGCAAAAGCTGGATGCACTTCGTGTACAAAACGGACAGTCTCTTTCGAAGTATCGGGGTTTCAGACGGAAACTCATCGGTTACAAAAGGCATTTCATTTTCTTGAACTTATTTGAACTCCAGGCTTTTTATGTGTTCAAAATGTACCATTATAAGCCACATCATCAATTTTCAACCCTTTCCCACTTCATTTGGTATTTTTCATGCATTTAATGATTTTTTTGAGCTAAATGACCCTGAAATTGAAAAGCACTACAAATGAACTTTGAAAAGGTAGAAAGTTGGCAGGGTATCAACATTTTAACAACATAGCATGTGCTAAAAAGTTGAGAGGGTTAAGGCAAAATCAGGATGCACTTCGCGTACAAAACAGACAGTCTCTTTCGAAGTATCGGGGTTTCGGACGGAAACTCATCGGTTACAAAAGTCATTTCATTTTCTTGAACTTATTTGAACTCCAGGCTTTTCGTGTGTTCAGAATGCATCATTCAAAGCCACATCATCAATTTTCAACCCTTTCTGACTTCATTTGATATTTTCATTCATTTACTGATTTTTTTGAGCTAAATGACCCTGAAATTGAAAAACACTTCAATTCAAGTCTGAAAAAGTTGAAAGTTAGCATTGTATCATCATTTCACCCACATAGCATGTGCTTAAAAGTTGAGAAAGTTACGGCAAAAGCAGGATGCACTTCGCGTACAAAACAGACAGTCTCTTTCGAAGTATCGGGATTTCGGACGGAAACTCATCGGTTATAAAAGGCATTTCATTTTCTTAAACTTATTTGAACTCCAGGCTTTTCGTGTGTTCAAAATGCACCATTCAAAGCCACATCATCAATTTTCAACCCTTTCTGACTTCATTTGATATTTTTCATTCATTTACTGAATTTTTTTTAGCTAAATGACCATGAAATTGAAAAGCACTACAAATAAACTCTGAAAATGTTGAAAGTTGGCATGGTATAAACATTTCACCCACATAGTATGTGTGCTAAAAAGTTGAGAGGGTTACGACAAAATCAGGATGCACTTCGCGTACAAAACGGACAGTCTCTTTCGAAGTACCGGAGTTTCGGACGTAAACTCATCGGTTACAAAAGACATTTCATTTTCTTGAACTTATTTGAACTCCAGGCTTTTCGTGTGTTCGGGCACCATTCAAAGCCACATCATCAATTTTCAACCCTTTCTGACTTCATTTGATATTTTTCATGCATTTAATGATTTTTTTTGATCTAATTATGACCCTGAAATTGAAAAACACTTCAAATGAACTCTGAAAAGGTTGAAAGTTGGCATGGTATCAACATTTCACCCACATAGCATGTGCTAAAAAGTTTAGAGGGTTACGGCAAAAATAGGATGCACTTCGCGTACAAAACGGACAGTCTCTTTCGAAGTATCGGGGTTTCGGACGGAAACTCATCGGTTACAAAAGACATTTCATTGTCTTGAACTTATTTGAACTCCAGGCTTTTTGTGTGTTCAAAATGCACCATTAAAAGCCACATCATCAATTATCAACCCTTTCTGACTTCATTTGATATTTTTCATGCATTTACTGATTTTTTTTTAGATAAATGACCCTGAAATTGAAAAGCACTTCAAGTGAAGTCTGAAAAGGTTGAAAGTTGGCATTGTATCATCATTTCAACCACATAGCATGTGCTAAAAAGTTGAGAGGGTTTTGGCTAAAGCAGGATACACTTCGCGTACAAAACGGTCAGTCTCTTTCGAAGTATCGGGGTTTCGGACGGAAACTCATCGGTTACAAAATGCATTTCATTTTCTTAAACTTATTTGAACTTCATGTTTTTCGTGTGTTCAAAATGCACCATTCTAAGCCATATCATCAATTTTGAACCCTTTCTCACTTCATTCGATATTTTTCATGCATTTATTGAATTTTTTTTAGCTAAATGACCCTAAAATTGAAAAGCACTTCAAATGAATTCTGAAAAACTTGAAAGTTGGCATGGTATCATAATTTCACCCACATAGCATGTGATAAAAAGTTGAGAGGGTTACGTTAAAAGCAGGATATACTTCGCGTACAAAACGAACAGTCTCTTTCGAAGTATCGGGGTTTCGGACGGAAACTCATCGGTTACAAAAGGTATTTCATTTTCTTGAACTTATTTTTACTCTAGGATTTTTGTGTGTTCAAAATGCACCATTCTAAGCCACATCATCAATTTTCAACCCTTTCTCACTTTATTTGATATTTTTCATGCATTTACTGATTTTTTTGAGTTAAATGATCCTGAAATTGAAAAGCACTTCAAATGAAGTCTGAAAAGTTTGAAAGTTGGCATGGTATCATCATTTCACCCACATAGCATGTGATAAAAAGTTGAGAGGGTTACGGAAAAAGCAGGATGCACTTCGCATACAAAAATAGACACACTCTTTCGAAGTATCGGGGTTTTTGGACGGAAACTCATCAGTTACAAAAGGCATTTCATTTTCTTGAACTTATTTGAACTCTAGGGTTTTCGTGTGTTCAAAATGCACCATTATAAGTCACATCATCAATTTTCAACCCTTTGTGACATCATTTGATATTTTTCATGCATTTACTGATTTTTTTTGAGCTAAATGACCCTGAAATTGAAAAGCACTTCAAATGAAGTCTGAAAAGGTTGAAAGTTGGCATGGTATCATCATTTCATCCACATAGCATGTGCTAAAAAGTTGAGAGGGTTACGGCAAAAGCAGGATACACTTTGTGTACAGAACCAACAGTCTCTTTCGAAGTATCGGAGTTTCGGACGGAAACTCATCGGTTACAAAAGGCATTTCATTTTATTGAACTTATTTGAACTCCAGGATTTTTGTGTGTTCAAAATGCACCATTGAAAGTCACATCATCAATTTTCAACCTTATCTGACTTCATTTGATATTTTTCATGCATTTACTGATTTTTTTACCTAAATGATCTTGAAATTGAAAAGCACTTCAAATGAAGTCTGAAAAGGTTGAAAGTTGGCATGGTATCATTATTTCACCCACATAGCATGTGCTAAAAAGTTGAGAGGGTTACGGCAAAAGCAGGATACACTTTGTGTACAAAACCAACAGTCTGTTTCGAAGTATCGGGGTTTCGGACGGAAACTCATCGGTTACAAAAAGGCATTTCATTTTATTGAACTTATTTGAACCCCAGGCTTTTTGTGTGTTCAAAATGCATCATTCAAAGTCACATCATCAATTTTCAACCTTATCTGACTTCATTTGATATTTTTCATGCATTTACTGATTTTTTTTGACCTAAATGACATTGAAATTGAAAAGCACTTCAAATGAAGTCTGAAAAGGTTGAAAGTTGGCATGGTGTGTGTGTGCTTGTTGCCAACGATGACAACCCACTTTTGTGTTGCATATTGTTCTCGGTCACAATCGGAATTTAAGAAAACCTGAATTGAAAAGCACTACAAATATATAATAGTTAAAGAGATATGTAATATATAATAGTTCAGATATCCATTACAGAAAGTACTCGTCCAAGCGAACACTACTAGCTAGTCTGAATCAGAAGAATATCCGTCCCATGGTGGTGGTGGTGCGAGATGACGCTGCCCAAAGTTCACGGTTTGAATCTTGCGGTACAACTCATATGCAACGTATGAATCTTTTGCTGCATACTCAATGTTCATAGGCTGATGTGGGGTCCTCTCTCACTCGAGATCAAGCCCTATGAACTTGTCTTTCTCATCCGCCACTTGAAGCCATTTCTGCAAAAGGAAAAGAAAACGCGACACCATGGCGCTGTCGTTCGTATAGACGACATCGAGATTGGTCGTGCCATGTGCGAGCACCTCCCCGTAGCGAGTGATTGGATTCATGATAGAAGATATGGGGAAGAAGAGAGGAGAATGGAGGAGAAGAAGAGAGGAGAATGGAGGAGAAGAAAAGAGGAGAATGGAGGAGAAGAAGAGAAATGGACGAAGTTACTGTAACCCTTGGCGAGGAACAGTTATCCTCCTATTTCTCGGAACGCCAAACGTCGTGGGATGCGAACCGTTCAAACTTTTAGTCCCGATTTAAGCCACCAACCGAGACTAAAGGGGCTCGCACCAGGCGAACGGTTGCCCCCTTTGGTCCCGGTTTCAGTCACGAACCGGGACCAATGGTTATGGGCCAGGAGCGAGGCACATTAGTCCTGGTCCGTGACTGGAACCGGGACCAAAAGGGACCAGACGAACCAGGGCCAATGCCCCACGTAACCCGCCCGTCCCCCTGGCCTCACGAATCGGGACTGTTGCACCTATTGGTCCCGATTTATGACTGAACCGGGACTAATGGGTTGACCCGGCCCGAACCGATGCCCTGTTTTCTACTAGTGCTCCCTCTGTAAACTAATATAAAAGCATTTAGAACACTATTTTAATAATTTATAAACACTCTTATATTAGTTTATAGAGGGAGTAACATCTATCGGTCCCGCCCGCGGCCATGTTCTCCTTGGCGCGACGGATCGTCGTCGAGGGATAACTCGCGGTGGATAGCGTTGGCGCCATGGAAAAGATGGCCTGGGTTTCAACGTTCGAGCAGGACAGGACCGGCAGCTAGCCAGACGGAGCGAGGGAGAGCAACGTACGTATGTGGCCGGGAGCCCGGCCGGTCACCATCTTATCGGCACGGATCACGTGGAGGTGGGGCTCGCGCGCCACGTCTGTCCCCGGCCGAGCCCTAGCTACCGTCGTTGTCGGCGCGGATGAGGTGATCGGATCCGCTGCATGCCGTGGCTGAGCCGATCAGCAGCTGCCCTGGTGAAGCAGAGAGCTACTTCTGTAGATGAAAACGGCATGGAGAAATCCTGTGGCAGAATAGCGAAGCACAGACGCCGAGCCACGGCTGGGGCCTGGATGCATGCACCTGTGTCGACCGACCAGCGCCAACACGTACTACGTAGTACTGTGACGTCGCCCGACTGCGGCGACACGCCCACAGACTAGTCAACGTACGCCCTCCCACATGCATGCATGCATGAATGTACATGTTGTAGGTCTGGCGGCGAACGGCCACGCTGTAATGGAGGGAGGACGGATGGATGGGCAGTATCTGTCATAAACAGTGAGTCACAAAGTGCACCTGCATTGGTTGGTTGACGAAAATGCTAAACACACGGAGGTTCGCCGTTGACGTAGCACTGCTCGTTCACTGATTAGCCTAATCACATGTTGTGGTTTATCGTGTTCGTCAAATGCATGCCACCGTGCTGTGTTGTGTTCCCAGTCAAATGTCGAGTCGGCCCGCGCGCACGTCGTTGTTACGGACATTTCTATGTGCTGATATGCATGCATGGGTTTCTAAAGATGAAAGTATTGTTTTAGCAAGAAACTTTGGGAGTATCATATTCTCAATGGAAGAATGTCATTTTCCACCAAGTCACCAAACACAACATGTTTAGCCATTTCTATATGCTAATATATAGAAGTCAGATCCTCATCGGTGTAAGTTGTTCTCCACTGTCACCGAGGACGATTTGCGAGCAAGTGACGTAGAAGCCGCATTTCTTTATGCTGTCCCGATCTTATCTGGATATATTTTACGTCAGAAGAGGCTAATCTAGTTTTCTTTTTTTAGGGGAGAAGGGGCTAATCTAGTTACTAATCACTTTGGCGACTGAGTGCATTGAACGGACACAGCTCTTATATGTATTTAATGGCAAGTAAGCGTGTTTCACATCACGTTCCACGTACGTAGTTAACACACAGAAACAAGTTAGGTACGTCCAAGCTCTAATTAAGCGTGTGGTTGCCTTTTCTTTTTTACCTTCATGCATGGATAATGGATTACATCAAGGATCAACAATATAAAAAGAATGCGAACAACAAATATCACGCGAGTAACTTGTGTTCTGAGAGCATCTTCAACAGCGGTGCTAAGCGGCGCGTTAAAAATTGCTTTGCCGCGTGCGCGTCGTCTGGTTTTACGCGGTCGGCAATGTTGGCTTCAACAGCCGCGCTAAAATGCAGCATGCGCATCGCTCTAGCAGCGCGCAAAAAATGCAGCGCGTGCGACTCTCGCACAAACAACATATGCATTCGAAACACAAACAAAAAGATCAAAGACAAACAAAACAAATCAACAATAAATAGTTCAATTTCGTTATTACAACTTAAACAAATAGTTCATCGTTCAATACAACAAATAGTTCAATATAAAATCACAAATAGTTCAACAATACAACATCGAACGCACAAATCATGATGATCATTGTCGCCCATTCCATGCCCACGACTCCTCGATGAAATCCTTCTGAAGATCATTATGCGCCGCGGGATGTTGAATGGCATGATAGGAGGCAACAAAACGGGCCACCCTTTCAGCCTTCCGTCGCACTCGCACGGAATGTCCCAAGAGCTCATACTGAGAGTAGTCTACATCTTGGCCACGCTCATTCTCGATGATCATGTTGTGCATGATCACACAAGCGTGCATGATGAACCAAAGGATTTTTTGATCCCAAAATCTAGTCGGTCCTCTCACAATAGTAAATTGGGCTTGCAAAATCCCAGAAACTCTTTCCACATATTTTCTAGCCGCCGCATGAGCGTTGTGGAGTCAAGATTTTTCTTACCTTGCGATTTTTTCAACGGCTTCACAAACGTTTGCCACTTTGGGTAGATTCCATCCGCAAGATAATAGCCACAATTGTATGCATGACCATTTGCTACAAACTGCACCGGTAGCAAATCACCATTTGCAATCTTATTGATGAGTGGTGACCGGTTGACAACATTGATGTCATTCAAAGATCCAGGCATTCCAAAGAAAGCATGCCAAATCCAAGTCTCTTGATCGGCCACCGCTTCAAGGATTATAGTGGAACCCTTTTTTTGGCTGTGGAATTGCCCATGCCATGTCTGTGGGCAATGTTGAAAATATGCCCTAGAGGCAATAATAAATTGGTTGTTATCATATGTCCTTGCTCATGATAATCGTTTATTATCCATACTATAATTGTATTGATCGGAAACTCAGATACATGTGTGGATACATAGAGAACACCATGTTCCTAGTATTTCTCTAATAGAGTAGCTCGTTGATCAAAGATGGCTATGGTTTCCTAGTCATGGACATGAGATGTCATTTGATAACGGGATCACATCATTAGGAGAATGATGTGATGGACAAGACCCAAACTACAAACGTAGCATATGATCGTGTTATTTATTGCTATTGTTTTCTGCATGTCAAGTATATGTTCCTATGACCATGAGATCATGCAACTCACTGACGCCGAAGGAGTACCTTGTGTGCATCAAACGTCGCAACGTAATTAGGTGACGATAAAGGTGCTCTACAGGTATCTCCGAGGGTGTCTGTTGGGTTGGCATGGATCAAGACTGGGATTTGTTACTCCGTGTGACGGAGAGGTATCTTAGGGCCCACTCGGTAATACAACATCACAATAAGCCTTGCAAGCAATGTGACTAAGTGTTAGTCACGGGATCTTGTATTACGGAATGAGTAAAGAGACTTGCCAGTAAGGAGATTGAACTAGGTATGGAGATACCGACGATCGAATCTCGGGCAAGTAACACACTGAAGAACAAAGGGAACATCATACGGGATTAACTGAATCCTTGACATAGAGGTTCGATCGATAAAGATCTTCGTAGAATATGTAGGAACCAATATGGGCATCCAGGTCCCGCTGTTGGTTATTGACCGTAGAGGTGTCTAGGTCATGTCTACATAGTTCTCGAACCTGCAGGGTCTGCACACTTAAGGTTCGGTGACGTTTCGGTACCATAGAGTTATGTATGCTGGTGACCGAAGGTTGTTCGGAGTTCCGGATGAGATCCCAGATGTCACGAGGAGCTCCGAAATGGTCCGAAGGTAAATATTGATATATAGGAAGTCCTGTTTTGGTCGCCGGAAAAGTTTCGGGCTCATCGGTAGTGTACCGGGAGTGCCGGTAGTGTACCGGGAGACCACCGGGAGGGGTATTTCGACCCAAGAGGCTACATGGGCTGTGGAAGGGTGAATACCAGCCCTTAGTGATCTGGTGGAAGTCACACATAAGGCCCATGCGTCTGGGAAGAAAAGGCCAAAGAGAAAAAGGTGGAAAAGGGCAAAAAGACAAAAATAAGGAGTCCTAGTCCTACTAGGATTGGAGGAGGATTCCTCCTCTCCTCCCACTTCGGCTGAAGCCTAGAGGGCTTGGCCCTTGCGCCAAGCCTCCTCCTCTCTTCCTGTAATATATACTAGAGGTTTTAGGGTTTTGCACTAGATTTTCAGCCACGTGCTACCCTATCCTCTAGTGCATAGTTTCTCCTCTAGATCGGTTTTCTGCAGTGCTTAGGCAAAGCCCTACCAGAATTGCTCCACCACCATTGCCGTGGTGCCGTCACGCTGCCGGAGAACTCATCTACCTCTCCGCTCCCTCTTGCTGGATTAAGAAGGCTCAGATCGTCATCAAGTTGTACGTGTGCTGAACGCAGAGGTGTCGTCCGTTCGGTGCTTGATCGTGACGGATCGTGATTGGATCGCGGGACGCTCGACGATTTGGATCGCGAAGACGTTCGACTACACCAACCATGTTTCTTAACGCTTCCCGCTTAGCGATCTACAAGAGTATGTAGATCTACTCTCCCTCACGTAGATGCTCATCACCATGGATAGGTCTTGCGTGAACGTAATTTTTTTTTGTTTCCCATGCGACGTTCCCCAACAGGCAATTCTTCCAATTCCAACGCATGCAATCTATTGAGCCAAGCATACATAGGAAGCCGCGAGATTTGTTCATCTCCAATAACCTTGCGACGTCTTCAGCATTGGGACATCTTAAATACTTCTGGCCAAACACTTGAACAATTTTGACTACGAAGCTCTTGACACACATGATGGCTTGGCTCTCACCCATAGCCAAGTGATCATCAACTAGATCAGTCGGGATACTGTATGCCAACATACGCAAAGTGGCTGTCACCTTCTCAAAGGTGCTATGCCCGAGCTCTCCGGCGGCGTTCCTCCTTTGCTGAAAAAACTGATCATGACTCGCTAGTTTCTCTGCAATGCGCCTGAACAACTCGGTGCTCATCCTAAACTGGCGACGAAAGTACGACTCCGGGTATGTGGGATTCTCCACAAAATATTGCCTCGTCAATCTGTTATGGGCATCGATCCTACCTCTCCAAATTTTCTGCCGACCCATAACCGAACCACCGTGCTTCGGTTTTTTATTGATGTGCATAGCTAGGATCATTGCAAGATCCTCCTCCTCTTCCATATCAAATTCTTCTTCGGAAAAATCATACGACGAACTCATCTACAATGTTCAATACTATGCTATAAACAACTACAATTAACATGCACAAAATTCATCTAGTTTGAGCAATACATACCTTGCAGGCGTTTTGTCGAACACCTTGCGGGCGCCGAGCGGCAGCGAGCGGCCACACGCTGTTCGTCGGAGGACCGGCGCGCGCGAGGGCGGCGGTGACTAGGGGAGGCGGAGGAAGCCACCGCGGTGCGGGGATCGGCCGGGGAACCGCCGGAACGGTCGCCGGGAGGCGCGGGCGGCGGCGGTGGCGCGGAAGGATGGGAGTGGTGGAGTTGCGTCGCGAGCGCTCGAGAGTCTAACGCGCGGGAGCGGGCGTAGCAAATAAGCGGCGCGCGATGGCGTTTCGGCCCGCAGGCTAAACTCGATTTGCCCCGCACGCGATTTTTACGCGTCCGCTGAAGCGTGCGTAAGGATAGTGTGCGCAAAAACAATTTTTTTTAACAGTTTAGCACGGTTGTTGGAGATGCTCTAATAAGAAGACCAGCTATAACTTATATAAAAAAAAAGAGACCGAGGACAACACTTCTAGAAAACCATGGACCCTTTTCCCTTTTCACTGCTTTTCCGAGCGAGCCAGGTGCATGCACACAACACAGCTGCACATGCTTGCTTGACTTCGCCGCCCGTCTCCGTACCGCACGCGCGCTGCGACGACGACAAAATCCTCCGGACTTCCGATGGATCGATCGTCGGCCGCCTCGTATCTCATCCTCTGCGCTTTTGCTCCCGGGAACCGCATCGTCTAAAGCGCACTGGCAGATCGAGCAAGCATCCATCGGCGATCCATCTGCCCTCGGAATCACTTCTGACCAGGCACTTCAAGAATATTTCGGACTGATGGAATGACATGCAGAATTGGGCATCTGCGGCTGCTTTTTTGAGCTTGTGTTCATAAACCGCACGACGAGAGGGATGCCCAATCGTGCCAGCAGCACAACAACTCGTGACGTTTCTTCTCCCTGCAGCTCAACAGCTTGGCTCATCTGCAGTGAACATGGTAAGAAGAAGCAATCAGCACGTTAAGTCTGTCTGCAAAGAGGGGTAGCACGACGACGCGCCCCGAAATAGGAGATGTGTGAGGACAGAAGTCTGGGATAATTTGCAGTTGTATGCACGGGCCTATTCTACATGGACGGCATCCGGACGGGAAATTTTGAATTCGGTGAGAAATTCATACTCATTTGCCAATAATTTGTAACGATACAAATACAAAATAGAACATAGTGACTATGTGAGTATGCGCTGAGATGATAGTATGAGTAGAATTATTGTCAGAAGCGGTTCCTACGAGACGAGGAAAAGCGCCTGTGTCGCCCCCGCTCGAGCGACACGGAAGGTCCTCCCGACCTAGCCGTCAGAGCCCTTCTCTACTTCCTCCCTTCCTTCTGTCGCCGCCGGTCTAAGCCCGTGGCGGACGGCAGTGGCGGAGGTCCTCCTCCCCTGCTCACGTGTGCAGTGGTGTGGGATGTCGGTGCGAGTGGCGGCGCAGCCAAGATCAGATCGCGACACGACGCGGCAACCGACCGAGGTCGGATCTAGGAGGGCAACGACAGGCTCTGGGCATGACCTCGGAAGACAGTTGTGTCATCCAGTCCAGCTTGGTAGTGGCAGCATGGAGGGGTGTCGTGGAGGGCTTGATGGAGGGCCGATTGCATGCGGGTGTGGCCTCCGATCAATGGCCGACCGGTGTGCCCTGTTCCATGCGGTGGCGGATCTAGCGATCATCTCCTTTGTCGGAGGTGGTCGACCTGAGGCTGGGTTGTCGGGTCTCAAGCTCTATCATCTAGTCACGGCTACGAGTCAGGGAGACATAGTTGTCGATGAAAACTAAGCCGACGACGGGGGATGTATAGTTTTCTGTGTTGTTACTTTGATGAAGGCGTCGTCGTGTAACTATTTTCGACCCACTCGTGCTGCTCTGGGGGAAACAATAGAATCGGGTCTTCCAGATCGCATTGATGTGTCATTTTTCCTCTAGCAAGTATCATTTGTGGAGCAGCGCTGGATGGCAGAGGCAGGAGATGGATTGGCTTCGTCTTGCACGGAGGTTCAATCGAGATGTCAAGTCATGCATGGCCAATAAGTGCTATGATGTGCCATGCATGTTCGACAGGTGCTATGCACGACAATCTTTCAAAGACTTTAAGCTGTGTCAGTTGGTGGTACTTGACAGCATAGTGTTGCGGTGTACTGGCAGCGACCGCGACGTGGCCAGCTGTTTACTCGTAGGGGGTGGTGTCGTTGGGCGTCATGGTGGCGTTGACGAATGGCCAGGCTAATAAGGATGATTCGGGTCTCATTCATGAAGATGTGTTAGTGGTTCAGTGATGATGGCGGCTACTAAAACGTGTGCATTTGGTAAACGTTTTAGGTTTGTTGCATCGGTTGTACGTTTCGATACGTTTGTGAATGGATCGACGAAGACACCAGTTTTAGATATGAGGAGTGAGAATACTCCACATTATATTTTTATGTATGAATGATGGCTTTGAATGATTTGATGTATGTTTTCGGGAGACATTTGTTAAATAACTAATAAACATGACCGTATGCATCGATTGATGCAGAAGCCGAAAGCTTTAATCTCCTTTACTATAGAAAATGAGTAGAATTGTTTCATAAAACCAAACCTTTTGAGCTCCATCCAGCCCCTTTATGCCCAATGCCGACCAGTTGCTTAAACCATAGGCAACGAGACGGTGCATGTGTGCGTCTTTGTCACGCACACACAAAGCACCAATCATGTGACCAACAAGCCCTCAACGTGGCACATGGATGGGAGAGGAGGAAAGAAAAGAGGAACCTCCTGCTATACCCAATCGATCTGGCCCTTCTAGACTCTAGCTTTGCATTGAGTTCTCTAGAACACCAGCATCCCCATCCTCCTCCTTCACCAGTGAGAGGTGGCCTAGCCAAGTACTTGGCCTAAAAAGAAAGAAAATATTTTTGTTCAGCCGGCCGATCTTTTTATTCGCATCGATCGTCTCTGCGGACATCGGATCTTTCTTTAACCGGGTGGCTCACAAGCATCCTTTTTCCACAACCTGGTTTTACAACTGGACCATCGTTGCGATTTCCTTCCCCGCAACAATTAGCTTGTTGCAAGATCTGAATCTAGACACACACGCCACGAGACGCGTTGTGCTGGCACGGACGAGCGTGCTCTCCTTCGTCTTCGGCCCTTCACTCTCTCTTCCTTATTTCTTAGATCTGCACTTGATTTTTTTATGCAACAAAACACTTGTTACAAAAAGTAGCTTGTTGCAACAAGTTCAGAGGAAAAAAGTTCTAAATATTTCCGCATCATGACTTTTGTTGCAGAAAAATTTCTGCAACTAGACCTTTATTGCGAAAAAAATCTGCCAGTAGACCTCTGTTGCAGAAAATACTGCAACACCACCACATTGCCTTAGCGGCCTCCACCCATCGTTCGTCCCCGACCTCGCATTGCATCTAACGTTGCTGCTAGACCGCGTGGAGTGAGATCTGCATTTGATTTTTTTTGCAACAAGATACTTGTTACAAATAGGCGCTGGCTGCAACAAGTTCAGAGGAAAAAAGTTTTAAATATTTTTGCATCATGACCTTTGTTGCAGAAAATTTTCTGCAACTAGACCTCTGTTGCAAAAGAAATCTGCAACTAGAGCTATGTTGTAGAAAATAATGCAACAACACATTTGTTGCAAAGTTAACGGATCACGTGGGTAGATCACATGGCCATCCACAGCAACATCCAATGGTGATGAAGGTGACTGACGAGGATATGTACTTAGGGTAGGGTCCTAGGCAAGGCCTATATACCCTACCTAAGGACACTACATTGGAGGACTTGAAGATCAAGTATAAACTTCCGGCTGGATTCCATGAGACGTTCAAGTCACTCAACAGGTTATCCACTCGGAGACTCCTTTCTCCACTCGACAGTCGCGTGTCACTCGGAAGACCTCGTTCTCACTCGACGCCAGAAGACCAGGAGTCACCATCAAGAGCCCAACGGGCAGACATTAGTCCAATCGTTATTAATAGCTTTTATTACGTATGTTACCAGTAATGGCAGACTTTAACCTCACGATCAGACCCTTAGATGCTGGATAATTATGAGGGGCAGCAAGCTCTATATAAGTTGTCCCTCCCCTTTGGCACAGGGGTTCACGATCATTGTAATCCTTACATTCCACACGACATAAGCTCCCGAGCATTGAGACGTAAGGCTGTTACCTTCACGAGAAGGGTCTGGACTCATACATCCGTGTGTACATCCTCATCGTATCTAGGACTCTGCCTTCTCCTTATGTATCCCTAACATCTACAGTCAGACTCGTTCCCACGATAGCGAGCGATCTTTTAGTTTTATCTGCCGGTTGACGTGTAGCGTCGTCAAGAAGGAAGACGTCACTATTAGCGCACGCGCTGCTTGAAGATTAGATTAGCACAAGAGTACGCAGGGCTGTCAGTTGCCTGGTGCCTTTCCCTCCAGACTCCAGTGGCATGCACCCACACAAGAGAAAGAATCGTTGGGATTCTTTCGCTTTGTCGAAGCCAAACGTACCTGGGATCGGAACTTGGAAGGGCGCGCGTCCACGCGAGATCTCCAACCCATGTTCCGATGCCGATCTTGTTCCGCGGGCACCGATCGCATCCAGAACCGCGTGCTGGCTACTGCTAGTCCTTCCAGCGAAGACGATAAAAGAAAAGAGTAGTACGCAGCCTCTACGTGGCCCTTGGATCGCCGCTGGAAGCTGGTCCGCTCGTGCTCGTCCTCGTCCTGCCATGCACGCACTCTTGCCCCAGCTCCGACCTCCCCCCGCACCCAAACTGCCCGCACCCGCGGAGAAAAAGACGCCCGAGACTGTGCCGCGACGCCGAGACCTGACGCCGCACCTCCTACCGATCCACATCCATCCATCCACTCGGGAGGGAGGGAGGGGCACCCACCAACCGCCACCATGCCATGCATGTCCCACTAGCTCTCCGGCCCGGACAAGCCCATGGTGTGGCACTGTTGGGGGTCGACGATTCTATCCACAACGTGCGTGTTCCTGGCCTCCGATGGAAAAACAGATGTGTGCGCAGGAACAGGTGGCAACCAAGATTGGGATTTCAGATTGGTACACACGTACGTAGCTGCTGCTTCTGCTGCTAGTCAAGGCAGCTAGATAGATAGATGGTGCATGCAACACCCAAATCCAGCGACGAAACCCAATATCCTATATCCACGTCCATCTCCAGTTCGTGGTCGGCGCCGGGACACGGAGGTTTGGGCGTTGGTGTTTCCTCACTCGGATGGGTGGATGGATGAATCACATGGACGTCCCTGTCCGTGGAGGGTCCGGCCCCGGCCGGATAAGGCTGAGAGATACCCTGTTTCTCCATGGTAGGACCCGATCAACACGGTTAATTCCACAGAGATTAATGCATATGTGTATTTGTTAACGAATATGACGAGCAACAGGGAGAAAACAAAATCACGATCTAGCTAGGAGAATCAGTGTCACGATGATTGTTGAAAAAAAGACTCGGCAAAGTGGACGCGCAAACTTGCTCGGAGCCACACACCCAACCCAAACTACAAGCAGTTCTTGTTCCTTGAATGACTAGAAACCTTTTTAGATTGGTCGACTTCTGAAGGCGTCGCTCGGAGCCAAATACAGGGATGCCATGGAGCGCGGCGCGGGCGAAGTGTTAAGTTGTCAGAGCATCTTCGACACTTGTGCTAATCGCCACACGCTAAAAACTGATTTACCGTGCACGCTTCGTCTGCTTTTGCGCGGTCGGTAGCGCTGGCTCCAACAGCCGCGGTAAAATGCAGCGCGCACGCGTCGCTCTAGCAGCGCGTAAAAAATGCAACACGCGCGACTCGTCATTTATTGCATTTTGGACACAAAATAAATTTTAAACATTCAAAATGCAATGAATATGGTATATAAATTTTAAACAAACAAGTTGATGCATAAAAGTTCATGCTCACAAATTCAAAATCATGCCCACAAGTTCATCCAACCAAGTTCAAAATGCAAACCAAGTTCATCATGACACAAATAAAAGACACATCAAGCCTCGTCCTCGTCTTCGTCCTCATCTTCCGAAGACGATTCTTCCTCCTCCTCAGATGATTCTTCCTCCTCCTCATCATCATTGCCGCGCACCGCATCACGTGAAGCTCGGACGGTGTTGGGAAGATCTTCAATGACATTTTCATGGGAAGGTGTGTGAGTCACACCGGAAGACATGCCTCCCATGACGGCCGGAGGTGCACCCATGCCTCCCATGAGAGACGCAAAACTCATGCCTTCCATGGCGGCCATGGCGCCGGGAGGTGCTTCAAAGCCACCCATGGTCTCCATGGTAGCTCCAAAACCACCCATGGCACCTAAGCCGCCCATGGTAGCTCCGAAGCCACCCATGCCTCCCATGGCGCCAAGTCCACCGCCACCCATGGCGCCAAGGCCACCGCCACTCATGGAGCCAAGTCCACCGCCACCCATGGCGCCAAGGGCACCGCCACCCATTGCGCGAATCATGGCTCTTTTTTGGATCAAGACGTCTTCACGGGCAAGATTGGCATACTCCTCTTGCGCCTCATTGAGGATAGATGTGTCCAAGAAGAAAAAGTGATTCTCCCATTCCATCAATCTAGTTTGCTCCTCATTGCTCACCTTCCTCTCCTCCAAAGCCACCTTCCTCTCCTCGGCCGCCAACCTCCTCTCCTCGGCCGCCAACCTCCTCTCCTCGGCCGCAGCATCTTGGTTCCTTGCCATTTTCCTTACCTTGTTGGCTTCTTTTCCTGCCTTCACAATAGCTTCCATAGCATTTTTAAGCTCATCATCTCCTTTCCTCTTATTCTTTTCTTTTGCGTCTTTCTTGCACCCATCCGGTCGTTTTGGCTTTGAGTATGAAATCGAGTTTGGTGTGGGGCTTCTCTTGCCGTCATCACTTGATGCTTCTTCCTCCTCATCATCATCCAACTCAATTGTTCGCTTGCGTTTGTTGCTCAAATCCAAATCATCACGCTTCTTCCATTTCTCATCATCCTTCAACACCTCATAGCAACGGGGCAAGGTAAATGGTCTTACATTCTTGATCTTCCCTTTCTTGGTCCTCTTCTCCTCTCCTTTGAACAAGTTTTGTGCAATGTTGAACTACATGAAAACAAAACAAGTTAGCACGTCAAACACCAACAACAAGTATGATGAACATGGATGCAATGCCACTTACTCTATCGTCCTCATTGGTGCCACTTGGGTTCAACTTGTCAACCGCCTTTTGTGCGGCTGCCCACTTTTGACAATCCTTGTTGATTGTCGACCACCAGGACTGAAGAGATCAGTCGGTGCGTTCAATTCCACTCACGTTGAGAGCATCAAAGTATTCCTTCATCCGGTTCCAATATGCATCTCTACTTTGATCACCTCCAACGGATGAATCCCTCGACACTACCAACCAAGTATTGCATAGTAAGGTGTCTTCGACGTTGGTGTAATTGCCCGCTCTTCCTTTCGGTGCGTCGACAATGCCCTCACCATGTTCATCCACCTCGAACTCATTGGTTTGAGACCAATGCGAATTGTTGGAGCCGACACCCATAGCTGATATGTATGCATCATCGTCGAGACTACTAAATATGTAGAACAATGCAAATAACCTATCTGTATGTATGCATTCAAAAAATAACAAGAAAAAACAGTTGGTAAAATTTTGTACCTTTGTGGCATTTCATCGAACACATTGTGTGCGTCGGCCGCCCGCTCAACAAGTGAGCTCACCGGCGCTTCGGTAGCCGCCGCGCCCATCACACGCCCTGCAAGCTTCTTCCTCGACGCCTTCGAGGTGCCAGAGCCATCCGCTGCCTTGTTCTTTTTTGCGGATGTCTTGCTCTTCTTCGGCCGAGACACATTTGGGAGCTTCGAGTGGAGGGCACGGGGCGACGCCGGCGCGACGCCACCCGCCGCCGAGGTCATCCGCGGTGGCTTGAAGAGGCCACGCGCGAGGCCGATGCTTAGAGGAGCTCCACCGAAGGTGAGTCCAACGCTCCCCGCGCTAGGGTTTGCAGCGGCGGCGGCGGTGGCAGAGGGGTCGCGACTGTAGGATGGGGTGAGCAGGGTGCCGACGGGTGGCTCCTGTTGGAAATATGCCCTAGAGGCAATAATAAATTGGTTATTATCATATTTCCTTGCTCATGTTAATCGTTTATTATCCATGCTATAATTGTATTGATCGGAAACTCAGATAGATGTGTGGATACATAGACAACACCATGTCCCTAGTATGCCTCTAATAGACTAGCTCGTTGATCAAAGATGGCTATGATTTCCTAGTCATGGACATGAGATGTCATTTGATAACGGGATCACATCATTAGAAGAATGATGTGATGGACAAGACCCAAACTACAAACATAGCATACGATCGTGTCAGTTTATTGCTACTGTTTTCTGCATGTCAAGTATATGTTCCTATGACCATGAGATCATGCAACTCACTGACACCGGAGGATTACCTTGTGTGTATGAAATGTCGCAACGTAACTGGGTGACTATAAATGTGCTCTACATGTATTTACGAGGGTGTCTGTTGGGTTGGCATGGATCAAGACTGGGATTTGTTACTCCGTGTGATGGAGAGGTATCTCAGGGCCCACTTGGTAATACAACATCACAACAAGCCTTGCAAGCTATGTGACTAAGTGCCAGTCACGGGATCTTGTATTACGGAACGAGTAAAGAGACTTGACGGTAACGAGGTTGAACTAGGTATGGAGATACCAACGATCGAATCTCGGGCAAGTGACACACCGAAGAACAAAAGGAACATCATACGGGATTAACTGAATCCTTTACATAGAGGTTCGACCGATAAAGGTCTTCGTAGAATATGTAGGAACCAATATGGGCATCCAGGTCCCGCTATTGGTTATTGACCGTAGAGGTGTATCGGTCATGTCTACATAGTTCTCGAACCCGCAGGGTCTGCACACTTAATGTTCGGTGACGTTTCGGTAGCATAGAGTTAGTATGATGGTGACCGAAGGTTGTTCGGAGTCCCGGATGAGATCCCAGACGTCACGAGGATCTTCGGCATGGTCCGGAGGTAAATATTGATATATAGGAAGTCCTGTTTTGGTCACCGAAAAAGTTTCGGGCTCATCGGTAGTGTACCGGGAGTGCCAGTAGTGTACCGGGAGACCACCGGGAGGGGTATTTCGACCCAAGAGGCTACATGGGCTGTGGGAGGGTGAATACCAGCCCTTATTGGGCTGGTGGAAGTCCCACATAAGGCCCATGCGGCTAGAAAGAAAAGCACAAAGAGAAAAAGGTGGAAAAAGGCAAAAAGACCAAAATAAGGAGGAGTCCTAGTCCTACTAGGATTGGAGGAGGATTCCTCCTCTCCTCCCACGTCGAACGAAGCCTAGAGGGCTTGGCCCTTGTGCGGCCCTTGTGCCACGCCTCCTCCTCTCTTACTCTTATATATACTAGAGGTTTTAGGGGTTTTGCACTAGATTTTCAGCCACGTGCTACCCTCGCCTCTAGTGCACAGTTTCTCCTCTAGATCGGTTTTCTGCAGTACTTAGGCGAAGCCCTGCCGGAATAGCTCCACCAGCATCGCCGAAGCACCATCACGCTGTTGGAGAACTTTTCTACCTCTCCGCTCCCTATTGCTGGATCAAGAAGGCGGAGATCGTCATTGAGTTGTACGTGTGCTGAACGCGGAGGTGCCGTCCGTTCGGCTAGATCGAAAGGATCGTGATCAAGATCGCAAGACGGATCGTGATTAGATCGCGAGACGGATCGTGATGAGTTCACGGGACGGATCATGATTGGATCACGGGACGGATCGTGATGAGATCGCGGGACGCTCGGCGATTTGGATCGCGAAGACGTTCGACTACACCAACCGTGTTTCTTAACGCTTCCCGCTTAGCAATCTACAAGGGTATGTAGATCCACTCTCCCTCTCATAGATGCTCATCACCATGGATAGATCTTGCGTGTGCGTAGGAATTTTTTTGTTTCCCATGCAACGTTCCCCAACAGTGGCATCATGAGCTAGGTCTATGTGTAGATGAGATCTCGAGTAGAACACAAAGAGTTTGTGGACGTTGATGCTTAGATTGCTTCCTCCCTTGGTCATGTTTTGGTTTAGCGGTATTGTTGGATGAAGCGGCTCGAACCAACCTTACTCGTACGCTTACGAGAGACCGGTTCCATCGACTGACGTGTAACTTTGTTGCACAAAGATGGCTGGCGGGTATCTATTTCTCCTACTTTAGTTGGATCGGATTCGACAAAGGCGGTCCTTGAGAAGGTTGAAAAGCAACTTATGTATCACCGTGGTGTCTTTGTGTAGGTGAGAATTCTCTTATTAGATACCCGTAGCAGCCACGTAAAACATGTAACAACAATTAGAGGACGTCTAACTTGTTTTTGCAGGATACGTTGTGATGTGATATGGCCAATTACATGATGAAATATATGTGATGTATGAGATGATCATATTTTGTATAGAATATCACGACTTGCATGTCGATGAGTACGGCAACCGGCAGGAGCCATAGGGTTGTCTTTAATTATTGTATGACCTGCGTGTCAATCATTAAGCGCTATGTAATGCTTTACTTTATCGCTAAACGGTAGCAATAGTAGTAGAAGCATGGTGGGTGAGACAACCCCGATGGCGACACGTTGATGGAGATCATGGTGTCATGCCGGTGACGATGGAGATCATGTCAGTGCTTTCAAGATGGAGATCAAAAGCACAAGTTCATGGCCATATCATGTCACTTATGATTTGCATGTGATGTTAATCCTTTTATGCACCTTGTTTTGCTTAGGACGACGGTAGCATTATAAGGTGATCCCTCACTTAATTTCAAGATAAACTGTGTTCCCCCCGAGTGTGCACCGTTGCGAAAGTTCGTCATGTCGAGACACAACGTGATGATCGGGTGTGATAAACTCTACGTTCACATACAACAGGTGCAAGCCAGTGTTGCACATGCAGAACACTCGGGGTTAAACTTGACGATCCTAGCATGTACAGACATGGCCTCGGAACACAAGAGACCGAAAGGTCGAACATGAGCCATATAGTAGATATGATCAAGATGATGATGTTCACCATTGAAACCACCTCAACTCATGTGATTATCGGACTTGAGTTGGTGAATTTGGATCATGTATCACTCGAATGACCGGAGGAATGTCAATTTGAGTGGGAGTTCTTCAGTAATATGATTAATTGAACTCATTATCATGAACATAGTCAGTAGTGTCTTTGCAAATTATGTTATAGATTACTTGCTCGCATTGTAGCTCCCTTGAATTTTTACTTGTTCCTAGAGAAATAGAGTTGAAAGATGATGGTAGCAATATTGCGGACTGGGTCCGTGATCTAAGGATTGTCCTCATTGCTGCATAGAAGGCTTATGTCCTTAATGCACCGCTCGGTGTGCCAACCCCTCTAGCATCGCCTATAGATGTTGTGAACATCTGACAGACACATTCTGATAACTACTTGATAGTTTAGTGCGTCATGCATAACAACTTAGAATTGAGGCTTTGAAACATTTTGAACGTCACAGAACATATGAGATGTTCTAAGAGCTGAAATTAGGATCTCAGGCTCGTGCCCGTGTTGCGAGATATGAGATCTCCAACAAGATTCTTTGCCTGCAAGATGAAAGAGAATAGCTCAATCATTGAGCATGTGCTCAGATTGTCTGCGTGCTACAATCGCTTGAATCGAGTGGAAGTTGATCTTCCAGATAAGATAGTGATTGATATAGTTCTCCGAGTCGCTGTCACTAAGCTGCTAGAACTTGGTGATGAACTATAAAATGCCAGGGATAGAAATAATGATCCCTGAGCTGTTCGCGATGTTTGACACCGCGAAAGTAGAAATCAAGAAGGAGCGTCAAGTGTTGATGGTTAGTCAAACCACTAGTTTCGAGAAGGGCAAGAGCAAGGAGGGAAACTTCATGGATAGCAAGTTAGTTGTTGCTCCAGTGAAGCAACCCAAAGTTGAACCCAAAGCCGAGACTAAGTGCTTCGATTATGAGGAGAGCGATCGTTTAAGCAGAACAACCATAGATACTTGGTAGATAAGAAGGCTGGCAACATCGACAGAAGTATATTTGATATATGTATTAATGATGTGTACCTTGCGAGTACTCTGAGTAGCACCTGGGTATTGGATACCGATTCGGTTGCTAAATGTTAGTAACTCGAAATAAAAGCTACATAATAAACAGAGAACTAGCTAAGGGTGAGGTGACAATGTGTGTTGGAAATGTTTCCAAGGTTGATGTGATCAACATCGCACGTTCTCTCTACCTTCAGGATTAGTGACGAACATAAATAAATGTTATTTTGTGTTTTGCGTTGAGCAAGAACGTGATTAGATCGTGTTTATTGCAACATGGTTATTCATTTAAGTTAGAGAATAATGGTTATTCTGTTTACATGAATGATACCTTCGATGGTCATGCACGCAGTGAGAATGGTTTGTTGAATCTTGATCGTAGTAATACACATGTTCATAAAATTGATGCCAAAAGATACAAAGTTAATAATGATAGTACCACATACTTGTGGCACTACCGCTAAATGTCATATCGGTATAAAGCGCATGAAGAAACTCCATGCTTATGGATCTTTGGACTCATTCGATTTCAAATCGGTTGAGACATGCGAACCATGCCTCTTAGGCAAGATGACTAAGGACCCCGTTTTCTAGATGGATGGAGCGGGCAAGTGATTTATTGGAAAAGATACATGTTGATGTATGCAATCCAATGAGTCTTGTAGCGTGCAGTGGATATCGTTATTTTCTTACCTTCACTGATGATTTGAGTAGATATAGTGTATATTTACTTAATGAAACACGAGTCTGAATCGTTTGAAAGGTTCAAGCAAATTCAGAGTGAAGTTTAAGATCATCGTGACAAGAAGATAAAAATGTCTGCGATATGATCGTGGAGGTGAATATCTGAGTTACGAGTTTGGCATACAATTGTAGACAATGTGAAAGTTGTTTCACAACTCACGCCACCTAGAACACCATAGTGTGATGGTGTGTCCGAATGTCATAGTCGTACTCTATTGGATATGGTGCGTGCTATGATGTCTCTTATCATTTTGCTACTATAATTTTGGGGTTATGCATTAGAGACAACTACATTCACTTTAAATAGGGCACCATCTAAATCCGTTGAGATGACACCGTGTGAATTAGGGTTTGATAGAAACCCAAGCTGTCATTTCTTAATGTTTGGGGCTGCGACGCTTGTGTGGAAAATGTTTTCACCGAATGAGCTCAAACCCAAAGCAGACAAATGCATCTTCATATAATACCCTAAGAACAGTTGGGTGAACCTTTTATCTCAGATCCAAGCATAAAATGTTTGTTGCTAAAACTGGGTCCTTTCTTGAGAAAGAGTTTCTCTCAAAAGAATTGAGTGAGAGGAAGATAGAACTTGATGAGGTTGTTGAACCTTTGTTCAACCAGAGAGTAGCGCAGCGCAGGAAGATGTTTCTGTGAAGCCTACGTTAGTTGAAGAGGAAGTTAATGGTGATGATCATGAAGCTTCGGATCAAGGTACTATTGAACCTCGTAGGACGACAAGGATGTGTACTGCTCCTGAGCGGCATGACAACCCTGTCTTGGAGGTCAGGTTGTTGGACAACGATGAACCTACGAGTTGTGGAGAAGCGATGATGGGCCCGGATTTCGACAAATGGTTAGAGGCCATGAAATCCGAGAAAGGATCCATGCATGAAAACCAAGTATAGATTTTGGTAGACTTGCTCGTTGGATGGCAGGTCGTCGAGTACAAATGGACCTTTGAGATGATGACATACGCTGATGGTAAATGTCACCATTTATAGAGCTCGACTTGTCACAAAGAAGTTTCCGAAAAGTTCAAGGAGTTGACTGCGATGAGACTTTCTTACTTGTAGCGATGCTAAAGTCTGTTGGAGTTATGTTAGTAGTTGCTGTATTTTTCAATTATGAAATCTGGCAGATGGATGCCAAAACATCGTTTCCTTTCTTAAGGAAAGGTTGTATGAGATACAACCAGAAGGTTTTGTCAGTCATAAGGATGCTAAAAGGTGTGCAAGCTTCAGTGATCCTTCTATGAACTGAAGCAAGCATCTCGAAGTTGGAATATACACTTTGATGAGGTGATCAAAGTTTTTGAGTATACAAAGTTTATGAGAAACTTGTATTTACGATAAAGTGAGTGGGAGCACTATACAGTTTCTGGTAAGCATATGTGGTTGACATATTGTTGATCGGAAATGATGTAGAATTTCTGGAAAGCATAAACGATTGTTTGAAAAGAGTTTTTCAAAGGAAGACCTGGATAAAGCTACCTAATTGTTGAGCATCAAGATCTATAGAGATAGATCAATATGCTTGATGAGACTTTCAATGAGTGCATACCTTGACAAGATTTTGAAAGAGTTCAAAATGGATTAGTCAGAGAAAGAGTTCTCGCCTAATTTATAAGGTGTGAAGTTTAGTGAGACTCAAAGCTCGACAACGGCAGAAAAAAGAGAAAGGACGAATGTCGTCCCCTATGCCTTATCCATAGGCTCTATATTATGCCATGCTGTGTACTGCACCTGGTGTATGCCTTGCCATGACTCTGTCAAGGGGTACAAAAGTGATCCAGGAATGGATCACTGGACAACTGTCAACATTATCCTTAGTAACTAGAGGACTATGGAAATATTTCTTGATTATGGAGGTGATAAAGAGTTTGTCATAAAGGTTTACGTCGATGCAAATTTTAACACCAATCCGGATACGTATAGTGGAGCAGCCATTTGGAATAGCTCCAAGTGGAGTGTGGTAGCAGTATTTACAGTTTAACATAGAGATTTGCAAAGAGCACACGGATCTGAATGTCGCAGACCCGTTGACTAAAAGACCTCTCTCACATGCAAAGCATGATCGAGCCCCAAAACACATTGGGTTTTAGATTCATAACAATGTGGATCACATGGTGATGTGGACTAGATTATTGACTCTAGTGCAAGTGGGAGACTGTTGGAAATATGCCCTAGAGGCAATAATAAATTGGTTATTATCATATTTCCTTGCTCATGATAATCATTTATTATCCATGCTATAATTGTATTGATCGGAAACTCAGATACATGTGTGGATACATAGACAACACCATGTCCCTAGTATGCCTCAAATAGACTAGCTCGTTGATCAAAGATGGCTATGGTTTCCTTGTCATGGACATGAGATGCCATTTGATAACGGGATCACATCATTAGGAGAATGATGTGATGGACAAGACCCAAACTACAAACGTAGCATATGATCATGTCAGTTTATTGCTACTGTTTTCTGCATGTCATGTTTATGTTCCTATGACCATGAGATCATGCAACTCACTAACACCGGAGGAGTACCTTGTGTATATCAAACGTCGCAACGTAACTAGGTGACTATAAAGGTGATCTACAGGTATCTATGAGGGTGTGTGTTGGATTTGCATGGATCAAGACTGGGATTTGTTACTCCATGTGACGGAGAGGTATCTCAGGGCCCACTCGGTAATACAGCATCACAACAAGCCTTGCAAGCTATGTTACTAAGTGTTAGTCACGGGATCTTGTATTACGGAATGAGTAAAGATACTTGCCGGTAACGAGGTTGAACTGGGTATGGAGATACCGACGATCGAATCTCGGGCAAGTGACATACCGAAGAACAAAGGGAACATCATACGGGATTAACTGAATCCTTGACATAGAGGTTCGACCAATAAAGATCTTTGTAGAATATGTAGGAACCAATATGGGCATCCAGGTCCCGCTATTGGTTATTGACCGTAGAGGTGTCTCGGGCATGTCTACATAGTTCTCGAACCCGGAGGGTCTGCACACTTAAGGTTCGGTGATGTTTCGGTAGCATAGAGTTATGTATGGTGGTGACCGAAGGTTGTTTGGAGTCCCGGATGAGATACCGGACGTCACGAGGAGCTCCGGAATGGTCCGGAGGTAAAGATTGATATATAGGAAGTCCTGTTTTGGTCACCGGAAAAGTTTCGGGTTCATCGGTAGTGTACCGGAAGACCATCGGGAGGGGTATTTCGACCCAAGAGGCTACATGGACTGTGGGAGGGTGAATATCAGTCCTTAGTGGGCTGGTGGAAGTCCCACATAAGGCCCATGCGTCTGGGAAGAAAATCCCAAAGAGAAAAAGGTGGAAAAAGGCAAAAAGACCAAAATAAGGAGGAGTCATAGTCCTACTAGGATTGGAGGAGGATTCCTCCTATCCTCCCACTTCGACCGAAGACTAGAGGGCTTGGCCCTTGCGTCAAGCCTCCTCCTCTCTTGCTCTTATATATACTAGAGGATTTAGGGTTTTTGCACTAGATTTTCAGCCACGTGCTCCCCTCCCATCTAGTGCATAGTTTCTCCTCTAGATCGGTGTAACATCCCAAAATTCCATTTTGGAATGTTATGAATATAGCTATGCATCTATTATCATCATTGCTTGATTGTATGAACTAGTTGAAATGCCTCTTCTGGTTTTCAGAAAGTCCCCTTCTACTTTTCCCTATGTTGCTTCCTCTATTTAAAATTTTTGGTTAAAAGTTCAAATAAGAGAGGAGGAACATGACACTCCACACCAGGGTCTAATTGGTGAATTATTTGAACAAAAATAACCAGGAGTTATTTTGAAAATATTTGCAAAAAGGGTTTAAAAACAATTAGGACATTTCTGAAATAATATTTTTTTCAAAGTGTTCAAATGACAGAATAGAAATGTTCATTAAATAGCATTTATTATTCTGTTAATTTTGATATATAATACCCCTATATTTACAAACGATTTGAATGCTTTAAAAGCTTTTGAATGTCTCCGGAAATTATTAAAAAGAAACGGTAACCGTTTCCGGTATTAAACGGGCCGGCCCACCGGCTTTAAAAGCCGAAACCGTTACCGGTCGGCCGACCGAGCGCAGTAATGCTCCCGCTCTCTCACTGACACCGGGTCCCACCCCGTCCGACCGTTGCCCCGGAACGGTCATCGTCTTCACTCCCCGCGCTCGCCGGATCCGACGCCGGCCGTTACTCCCCCTCACCGGATCTCTCCCCTCTCTCCTCCCCGCACCCCCCCGAGCGCCTATATAAGAGCCCCACGGCCCCGCATCCATTCCCCCCCCGAGCCCCCTTCTCTCTCTCGCCGAGACGCCGTCGATTGCTCGTCGGAGTTCCACCACCACCGGAAGTCGCCGTCGATCGTAGCCACCACCTCCGACCATCATTCGCCACGCCGTCGCCACCAATCGCCTCCGGAGGACCGTCCCCGTCGCCAGGACCACTTCCCCGTCCTCCCCGACCACCGGAACACCTCGCCGTCGCAATCGCCGCTACCGGACTCGCCGGAGTACCCCGACGCCGGCAACCTCCCTCCGTAAGCCCCCTCGACCGTCCGATCCAAATCCCACGGTCCAGATTAGAACGAACTTAAGTCCGAACCGTTTTCTTCTACCGAACGGTCGCCCGCTCTAATTCACCTACCGAACGCCCCCCTTAGCCAATCGGATCGCGCCACGTAGCCCCCTGACCGACGCAAACTTTTTTTTCATTTTCTGTTTTGTTTTAATTAACAGAATGTTTTCCAATTTTGTTTTGCTTATATCTTTTAATCTGTTTAGAGTTTTGAGTTGATTCTTTTTGCAATAGCTCACAATTTTCATGTAGTTTCACCCTGTACTTTTAAATTTCAAATTTGAACTATGAAATTTGAATTGAATCAAATTTGCTTAAAATCTTCAAATCTGAATAACTAGAGTTTGAAAATAGATTTTGATATGAATCTTTTTGCTACTGTTTGGTATTAGTTAGGACTATCTTCAGGTATAGTTTGAGGATTTTCATGATATATTTGATTACTGTTTTACCCAAAAAACAGAATCTGCTTATTATTATAATATAGTTTTATAAACTTAATTTTGATTAGTTTGATTTAGAATTTGGTTTTATTTGTTTATTAGGTTCTGTTAGTAAACATTTAGTGTTTTCACTTACTGTTAATAAAAATATAAATTTGCCTAGTTTAATTTTATTTAACATAGGAATCAAAATTTCTTTTCAATTAGGCTTAATTTGACTAAAACAACTAACTAGTAATAGTTTGTTTTCAAACAAAGTTTTCTATATTTTGTTTCTGTTTTCTAAGACAGATTTAATAGTAAATTATTTTTTTTCTGTCAAGAACATGTTTTGTTAACAAATTATAAGTTTAGTTTTACATTCTTTTGTTAATATAACTATAGTTGATTCATATAGTGTTTATCAAAACTTGTATAAACTTCACTAAACTTTTCCCAACAAGCTTAAATTGATTATTCTGTTTATTAATAAAATATTCTATTGTTTTCCTTGTTGTCAACAATTGTTTTGCTATTTCAAAATAGTTTTATTATGTAGTAGTGTTTTCATCATCCCCTTTGGAAAAAACAAAACTTTGTGTGTTTTACTTGCTAGAGACTTTTGTGCATTGTTTGCCTTGTTTGTTTAGTACTTCTTTGCTGAATGTTATGAGTACTTATTTTGGTTGTATGCTTATTTAAGTGCATTGTTTGTTTCGTTAGATTATCCGGAGTGCGAAACTTGTTACCTAGAGTTACTCAAGTACGAAGATCATCAATCAGGCAAGTCACTTTGATCATGTTTTACCCATGTTTTATATGCATTAGTTCTACCATCTCCCCAGTTGCATGCAAGATAGGTTAGTTGGAAACTTGGTTACATAGTAGTAGTATCATGTGGTAGATACCCCTCTCAACCCCTTTGACAACATTGGCCCCGGGAAACGTTGTTTTACCTTTTGCTATGCTATTAGTAGACGGGGTTGGTTGTGTGATTCATGAGAGTTGAGAGAGTTAATAATTTCAAGACCTACATAATGATCAAGATTTCAATACTCCAAGTTTTCAACATACCTCTGGGTGGATGATGGTTGAACGGCGCCCTGGAGAAACCAGTGGTTAGCCTAGGTGATGCTGGAGGTGGCCAGTATTCACGCGGAAAGGTCCACCCAGGCACAAAGGGATGGATGGGTGCTTCAAGACCCAAGGCTTACCTGCACAGCCACAAGTCATTATGGGCTCTGGCTTGGTTGGATATCGTGGTGACCCTGGACAGGCGGTGCTACGAGAGGTAGAAGAACGGTAGGAAAGGATGGGCATCGTCAGAGTCGCAGGGAAACCCTTTGGAAGACCATGTTTTGGTCATCCGTTTCTCAAACACCCTGAAGTGCGAGAAATCAAACGGAGGCGACCAAATCTTGTGGGGAACGTGTGCAAAAACTCTGCAGAGTACTTAAACCTAATCGATTAGCCGTGTCCACGGTTATGGACGACTTGAGCCAAAGGGATTGGAACTTCCGGAACTCTCAACACAAATAATATGATGATGTGGGAATTTAATAATTTTGGGTATGAGAATTGGTTGATGGAACCATCTCATTAATCAACCAACTTAGTAATGCTTTGCTTAGCCCTTTTTCTAGATGTAGGAAAAATTGGCTTTACGCAAAACTTACCACCCCACCTGCCATATAAGCATATAGACTAGCTGATTATTTTCACCCCTCTCTTGTGACTTTGCCGGCATACTCCATATGCTGACCTACACGGCTGCAACGTATCATGTTGCAGAGTATTTTTCCGACCAGGAGTGAGGACACGTTCTATGCTCAGTGAGATGCCCTTGGAGTCGGATGGACTCATCTACCTTCGACGCTTCCGCAAGATTTAGATATTCTCATGAGTTGGCCTTTGGCCACTTTATTGTAATTTTTATCGTAATAAAGAACTCGATATGAGATTTCGATTAATATAATGCTGTGTGATTTACCTTTGATATATACATTGATGTACCGTGTGTGTACCAGCATGATCTTGGGATGGTACGGAAACACCGGAGACTTGACCTTCCAGGTCGGGTCGTTACAGAAATGGTATCAGAGCACACGCTGACCGTAGGACGTAACCTCTAGGATTGGAAAGCCTTAGGATTGTTTCTCTTTGTCTTTAAATATCTTATACTCTCATCTATTCGTTTCTGACTCCTCTCCGATTATTTCAAAATTTATAGATGGCCACCTTCATCCCAGTGTTGATCACAGAGTTTTGCCAGCCTGACGCAACGATGCCCTTTGGTAAGGAGCTGATGAGGATCGTCAAGGACATAAGGATTGCTTTGCCGAGCATCACCGGGATTCCTATCATGTCATTTCCCCAAGATGGACGCTACAGGATCGAGGTGCATATTCCAGGGAAGACCTTTGGGAATCGGAAGGAACCCATAGATCTCAAGTTCGTGGCACCCAGTTGGATACTTGGAAGAGACATGGCCATTCATCGTGCCCTTGGACGTATCCAGGAGGAATACAGAGGTGGAACCATTTCACCAGGACTCAGCATGGTTTGCCGCAGAGATGCCCATGGCAACATCATCACCAATCCCACTGCAGACACCAATATCTCCTATATCCAGACCTTGGAGACTCACATCAGGACTCTGGAGCTTCGAGTTCGTGCTGACACGAAGACTATCAAGAATCTGATGAATCGTGAGCTGGACCTTGAAGCTGATCTGCGAGAGGCCAACTATGAACACGAGCATGAAGTGAAGGACTTCTTAGAGAGGATTGATGAGCAGAATGCACGCATCGCCACTCTGGAGGAGCATCTAGACATGGGAGAAAACCTTCACCCCGAAGGAGACATGGCACCCTTCATCAGCGACGATGAAGACTATGAGGAAAGCACCACCGGAGGACCTACGACTATGCACTTTTGAGGAGAACATTAGTTATGCCCTCCAATGTATCTTTATTTTAGTCGTTAAAGCGTAGGTCGATGTTTAGTTGTCTGAGATTTGTATTTTCCGATGTTTGACATTGATTGAATAAATGAATGAGTGTTTCGTGTGATATGTTTGTTGCATTGCATATGGGTAGTGAATTTCTTCCAGACCCTTGTTCTATTCTAATTCTCATCCCTCTGAAAACAGCAAGATGCCTCCACGACGTGAGACCGATTTCACTTTTCCACCGGAACTCACCCAACTCCTTCAGCAACAGAATGCACTGATGCAACTATTGATTCAGAATCAGACCAACAACCAGAACAACAACAACAACCACCATCCACCCCAGACTGACAATCTCACCCGTTTTCTGAGGTTGAACCCTCCAACTTTCTCCAGCAGCACTGAGCCCATTGTGGCAGATGACTGGCTCCGCAAGATGGAGAGAGAACTTGTCACCGCTGGATGCACTGACGCTGAGAAAGTGCGATTTGCCGCACATCAACTGGAAGGACCAGCAGCATCATGGTGGGAGAATTATACCACCACTTATCCTATTGCAGATGTGACTTGGGAGCAGTTCAAGCTTGCTTTCCGCACCGCTCATGTTTCAGCTGGAGCCATGAGTTTAAAGAAGCGCGAGTTTCGCAACTTGCGCCAGGGTAATCGTTCCGTGGCCCAATATGTGGACGACTTCAACACATTGTCACGTTATGCCCCAGGAGATGTGGCCGATGATGCGGCCAAGCAAGAAAAGTTTCTGGAAGGACTCAATGATGAGTTGAGCATACAGCTGGTAGTGGCTAATTTCAACAACTACCAAGAGCTGGTGGATAAGGCACTTATTCTGGAAGGTAAACAGCAGCAGATTGAGAACCGCAAGCGGAAGTACACTCAGGGGAAGTTCAACTCTGGAGCTCATCAGAAGCCTCGTTACTCCCCGTACTCCGGGAATACCGGATCAGGAAATGGTAAGTTTGGAAAGCACACTCATACTGTGCACAACCATGGAGGTCACCATCATGGAGGAAATGGGAATAACCGTCTCAACCATGGTAACTTCAAGAGTGACAATGGGAATGGGAACAACAACCAGCACCGTCAAGTTCCTGCTCAGAAGGATCTGAGTCACATTACCTGTTTCAAGTGCCAGAAGACAGGGCACTATGCTACTGAGTGTCCCCAGAGTAAGCAAGGCACTGGAAACGGCACTAACAACGGCAACTCCACAGCCAAGAAGCCCAATCCGTTTCCCCGTGCTCACGTGAATCACATCAACGTGGAAGAAGTCTATGATCAGCCCGAGACTGTGGTTGGTAAGTTTTTATTGCATTCACGTCCTGTTACAGTACTTTTTGATTCGGGTGCAACTCATTCATTCATATCAAGGGTAGTTGTGGATAAGTATGGTTTGCCCACCAAAACCCTTAGTCAGCCAATTCAGGTTAGTTCTCCAGGAGGTATGATGATGGCAGGGATAGGATGCCATGCCTTGAAACTCAATATAGGGAACCATGTTTTTTCCACCGACCTCATCGTCTTAGAGTCACACGGATTGGATGTAATCCTAGGCATGGATTGGATGACCAAGTATGAAGGAAATCTTGATTGCCCTAGCAAGTCTGTTTCACTCACCACCCCGGAGAACAAGAGGATTAAGTATGTATCCCGACGCACACGTATGAGTGCTCGGTTAAATTCTCTCACAGGAGTTGTTCAGGAGGAAGTACCTGTGGTAAAAGAATTTCCAGATGTATTTCCGGAAGAATTACCAGGAATGCCACCAGATAGGGAGATTGAGTTCTTAATAGAGCTACAGCCAGGGACAGCCCCAATTTCCAAGAGACCCTATCGGATGCCCGCAAATGATCTGTTGGAAATCAAGAAGCAAATTAAGGAGTTATTGGACAAAGGTTATATTCGCCCAAGTTCTTCACCTTGGGGAGCCCCAGTTCTTTTGGTGGAGAAGAAGGATAAATCTTTGAGAATGGTAGTGGACTATCGTGCCTTGAACGAGGTGACTATCAAGAACAAGTACCCTCTACCGATGATTAATGATTTGTTTGATCAGCTCGTAGGAGCCAAAGTATTCTCCAAGATCGATCTTCGATCAGGGTATCACCAGTTGAAAATTCGTGAACAGGATATACCCAAAACAGCTTTCACCACGAGGTATGGCTTGTATGAGTATACGGTCATGTCTTTTGGATTGACTAATGCTCCTGCCTACTTCATGAATTTGATGAACAAAGTATTCATGGAATACCTAGACAAGTTTGTTGTGGTGTTCATCGATGACATTCTGATATTCTCCAAGAACGAGGAAGAGCATAAGCAACATTTGCGTTTAGTTCTGGAAAAGCTAAGAGAGCATCAGTTATATGCCAAGTTCAGCAAATGTGAATTTTGGTTGACGGAAGTCGGATTCCTTGGACATGTTATTTCCGGAGAAGGAATAGCCGTAGACCCCGCTAAGGTTGAAGCCGTCACCGAGTGGAAGTCACCCACCTCAGTTAAGGAGATCCGCAGTTTCCTTGGACTTGCTGGATATTACCGGAGGTTCATTGAAAATTTCTCCAAGGTTGCCAAGCCCATGACAGAGTTGTTGAAGAAAGAATCCAAGTATGTTTGGACTGTGGAATGTGAAGCCAGTTTCCGGGAGTTGAAGGAACGTTTGGTCACAGCCCCAGTGTTGATCTTGCCCGATATTCGGAAGGATTTCCAGGTTTATTGTGATGCTTCACGTCAAGGACTTGGAGGAGTACTTATGCAGGATGGAAAAGTTGTAGCCTATGCTTCCAGACAGCTACGACCTCATGAGTTGAATTATGCCACGCATGACTTGGAGCTAGCAGCCGTAGTGCACGCACTCAAGACTTGGAGACATTTCCTTATCGGAAATAGTTGTGATGTTTACACCGACCATAAGAGCCTGAAGTATATCTTCACGCAGAAAGAGTTGAACCTCAGACAGAGGAGATGGTTAGAGTTAATCAAGGACTATGACATGAGATTACACTACCATCCAGGTAAGGCTAATGTTGTAGCCGATGCCTTGAGTCGGAAAACTTATGTGAACACACTCACAGCTGGAGGATTACCTCAAGAGTTAGTCGATGATCTCAGAGAGCTCAAGCTAGAGATAGTTCCAAGAGGATATGTTGCTACACTGGAAATTCAGTCCACCTTGACCGAAAGAATTCGAGAAGCCCAGAAATCGGACAAGGAGATAGCTGAGATTAAACAGAGAATGAAAGATGGTAAAGCTAAAGGTTTTCGTGAGGATGAACACGGAACTTTGTGGTTTGAGAACCGAATCTATGTGCCCAATGAACCAGAGCTCAGGAAGTTGATACTTCAGGAAGCCCACGATTCACCTTACTCGATACACCCAGGCAATACCAAGATGTATCTGGATTTAAAGGAAAGTTATTGGTGGACAGGTATGAAGAAAGATATTGCAGAGCATGTTGCGATATGTGATGTTTGTCAGCGAGTAAAGGCAGAACATCAGAAACCAGCAGGGTTACTCCAACCTTTGCCGATACCCGAGTGGAAATGGGAAAAACTTGGTATGGATTTCATCACAGGATTGCCCAGGACCCGTTCAGGTTATGATTCCATCTGGGTAGTGGTAGATCGCTTGACCAAGGTAGCACACTTCATTCCAGTAAAGACCACCTATACCAGTGCTAAGCTAGCCAAGATATACATGACCAGGATCGTATGTCTGCATGGAGTTCCGAGGAGTATAGTGTCAGATAGAGGAACACAATTCACTTCAAAGTTTTGGCATCAGTTACATGAGACTTTGGGTACGAGACTGGAGTTTAGTACAGCTTTTCATCCGCAGACAGATGGCCAGACTGAGAGAGTCAATCAGATTCTGGAAGACATGTTGAGAGCTTGTGCGCTAGATTATGGATCTAGTTGGGACGAAAACTTGCCTTACGCAGAATTCTCATACAACAACAGTTATCAGACCAGTCTAAAGATGGCCCCTTTCGAAGCTTTATACGGAAGAAGATGTAGAACACCACTGACGTGGGATGGTGTTGGAGACCGACAACTTTTTGGTCCCGACCTTATCCGAGATTCTGAAGAGAAAGTCAAGTTGATACGTGACAGACTCAAAATAGCTCAATCTCGACAGAAGAGCTATGCTGACAACAAGCGCAAGGAAGTGACGTATGAAGTGGGAGACCGAGCATATCTTCGTGTGTCCCCGCTTCGAGGAACCAAGAGATTTGGTGTTAAAGGAAAATTAGCACCCAGATTCATAGGCCCCTACAAAATTCTTGAACGTAGAGGTGAAGTTGCATACAAACTGGAATTGCCGGAAGGATTATCCGAAGTTCATGATGTGTTCCATGTTTCCCAGCTGAAGAAATGTCATGCTGAGATGGTTGACATCCCTTTGCGAGACACCGTGCCCCTAGAGGCCATACAGCTTGAAAGTGATCTGACTTATGAGGAGAAGCCTGTCAAGATCCTCGAGACATCCAACAGAGTTACCCGCAGCAAGATTATCAAGTTCTGCAAAGTTTTGTGGAGTCACCATACTGAGGAAGAAGCCACCTGGGAACGCGAAGAAGATCTTCGTAGAGACCATCCGCACCTATTTTCTAGCCAACCCGAATCTCGAGGGCGAGATTCATCTTAAGGTGGGTAGGTTTGTAACATCCCAAAATTCCATTTTGGAATGTTATGAATATAGCTATGCATCTATTATCATCATTGCTTGATTGTATGAACTAGTTGAAATGCCTCTTCTGGTTTTCAGAAAGTCCCCTTCTACTTTTCCCTATGTTGCTTCCTCTATTTAAAATTTTTGGTTAAAAGTTCAAATAAGAGAGGAGGAACATGACACTCCACACCAGGGTCTAATTGGTGAATTATTTGAACAAAAATAACCAGGAGTTATTTTGAAAATATTTGCAAAAAGGGTTTAAAAACAATTAGGACATTTCTGAAATAATATTTTTTTCAAAGTGTTCAAATGACAGAATAGAAATGTTCATTAAATAGCATTTATTATTCTGTTAATTTTGATATATAATACCCCTATATTTACAAACGATTTGAATGCTTTAAAAGCTTTTGAATGTCTCCGGAAATTATTAAAAAGAAACGGTAACCGTTTCCGGTATTAAACGGGCCGGCCCACCGGCTTTAAAAGCCGAAACCGTTACCGGTCGGCCGACCGAGCGCAGTAATGCTCCCGCTCTCTCACTGACACCGGGTCCCACCCCGTCCGACCGTTGCCCCGGAACGGTCATCGTCTTCACTCCCCGCGCTCGCCGGATCCGACGCCGGCCGTTACTCCCCCTCACCGGATCTCTCCCCTCTCTCCTCCCCGCACCCCCCCGAGCGCCTATATAAGAGCCCCACGGCCCCGCATCCATTCCCCCCCCGAGCCCCCTTCTCTCTCTCGCCGAGACGCCGTCGATTGCTCGTCGGAGTTCCACCACCACCGGAAGTCGCCGTCGATCGTAGCCACCACCTCCGACCATCATTCGCCACGCCGTCGCCACCAATCGCCTCCGGAGGACCGTCCCCGTCGCCAGGACCACTTCCCCGTCCTCCCCGACCACCGGAACACCTCGCCGTCGCAATCGCCGCTACCGGACTCGCCGGAGTACCCCGACGCCGGCAACCTCCCTCCGTAAGCCCCCTCGACCGTCCGATCCAAATCCCACGGTCCAGATTAGAACGAACTTAAGTCCGAACCGTTTTCTTCTACCGAACGGTCGCCCGCTCTAATTCACCTACCGAACGCCCCCCTTAGCCAATCGGATCGCGCCACGTAGCCCCCTGACCGACGCAAACTTTTTTTTCATTTTCTGTTTTGTTTTAATTAACAGAATGTTTTCCAATTTTGTTTTGCTTATATCTTTTAATCTGTTTAGAGTTTTGAGTTGATTCTTTTTGCAATAGCTCACAATTTTCATGTAGTTTCACCCTGTACTTTTAAATTTCAAATTTGAACTATGAAATTTGAATTGAATCAAATTTGCTTAAAATCTTCAAATCTGAATAACTAGAGTTTGAAAATAGATTTTGATATGAATCTTTTTGCTACTGTTTGGTATTAGTTAGGACTATCTTCAGGTATAGTTTGAGGATTTTCATGATATATTTGATTACTGTTTTACCCAAAAAACAGAATCTGCTTATTATTATAATATAGTTTTATAAACTTAATTTTGATTAGTTTGATTTAGAATTTGGTTTTATTTGTTTATTAGGTTCTGTTAGTAAACATTTAGTGTTTTCACTTACTGTTAATAAAAATATAAATTTGCCTAGTTTAATTTTATTTAACATAGGAATCAAAATTTCTTTTCAATTAGGCTTAATTTGACTAAAACAACTAACTAGTAATAGTTTGTTTTCAAACAAAGTTTTCTATATTTTGTTTCTGTTTTCTAAGACAGATTTAATAGTAAATTATTTTTTTTCTGTCAAGAACATGTTTTGTTAACAAATTATAAGTTTAGTTTTACATTCTTTTGTTAATATAACTATAGTTGATTCATATAGTGTTTATCAAAACTTGTATAAACTTCACTAAACTTTTCCCAACAAGCTTAAATTGATTATTCTGTTTATTAATAAAATATTCTATTGTTTTCCTTGTTGTCAACAATTGTTTTGCTATTTCAAAATAGTTTTATTATGTAGTAGTGTTTTCATCATCCCCTTTGGAAAAAACAAAACTTTGTGTGTTTTACTTGCTAGAGACTTTTGTGCATTGTTTGCCTTGTTTGTTTAGTACTTCTTTGCTGAATGTTATGAGTACTTATTTTGGTTGTATGCTTATTTAAGTGCATTGTTTGTTTCGTTAGATTATCCGGAGTGCGAAACTTGTTACCTAGAGTTACTCAAGTACGAAGATCATCAATCAGGCAAGTCACTTTGATCATGTTTTACCCATGTTTTATATGCATTAGTTCTACCATCTCCCCAGTTGCATGCAAGATAGGTTAGTTGGAAACTTGGTTACATAGTAGTAGTATCATGTGGTAGATACCCCTCTCAACCCCTTTGACAACATTGGCCCCGGGAAACGTTGTTTTACCTTTTGCTATGCTATTAGTAGACGGGGTTGGTTGTGTGATTCATGAGAGTTGAGAGAGTTAATAATTTCAAGACCTACATAATGATCAAGATTTCAATACTCCAAGTTTTCAACATACCTCTGGGTGGATGATGGTTGAACGGCGCCCTGGAGAAACCAGTGGTTAGCCTAGGTGATGCTGGAGGTGGCCAGTATTCACGCGGAAAGGTCCACCCAGGCACAAAGGGATGGATGGGTGCTTCAAGACCCAAGGCTTACCTGCACAGCCACAAGTCATTATGGGCTCTGGCTTGGTTGGATATCGTGGTGACCCTGGACAGGCGGTGCTACGAGAGGTAGAAGAACGGTAGGAAAGGATGGGCATCGTCAGAGTCGCAGGGAAACCCTTTGGAAGACCATGTTTTGGTCATCCGTTTCTCAAACACCCTGAAGTGCGAGAAATCAAACGGAGGCGACCAAATCTTGTGGGGAACGTGTGCAAAAACTCTGCAGAGTACTTAAACCTAATCGATTAGCCGTGTCCACGGTTATGGACGACTTGAGCCAAAGGGATTGGAACTTCCGGAACTCTCAACACAAATAATATGATGATGTGGGAATTTAATAATTTTGGGTATGAGAATTGGTTGATGGAACCATCTCATTAATCAACCAACTTAGTAATGCTTTGCTTAGCCCTTTTTCTAGATGTAGGAAAAATTGGCTTTACGCAAAACTTACCACCCCACCTGCCATATAAGCATATAGACTAGCTGATTATTTTCACCCCTCTCTTGTGACTTTGCCGGCATACTCCATATGCTGACCTACACGGCTGCAACGTATCATGTTGCAGAGTATTTTTCCGACCAGGAGTGAGGACACGTTCTATGCTCAGTGAGATGCCCTTGGAGTCGGATGGACTCATCTACCTTCGACGCTTCCGCAAGATTTAGATATTCTCATGAGTTGGCCTTTGGCCACTTTATTGTAATTTTTATCGTAATAAAGAACTCGATATGAGATTTCGATTAATATAATGCTGTGTGATTTACCTTTGATATATACATTGATGTACCGTGTGTGTACCAGCATGATCTTGGGATGGTACGGAAACACCGGAGACTTGACCTTCCAGGTCGGGTCGTTACAATCGGTTTTCTGCAGTGCTTAGGCGAAGCCCTGTCGGAATAGCTCCACCACCATTGCCGTAGTGCCGTCACGCTGCCGGAGAACTCGTCTACCTCTCTGCTTCCTCTTGCTAGATCAAGAAGGCGGAGATTGTCATCGAGCTGTACGTGTGCTGAATGTGGAGGTGCCGTCCGTTCGGCGCTAGATCGGAAGGACCGTGATCAAGATCGCGAGACGGATAGTGATGAGATCGCAGGACGGATCGTGATGAGTTCGCGGGACGGATCGTGATTGGATCGCGAGACGGATCGTGATGAGTCGGGGGACGCTCGGCGATTTGGATCGCGAAGACGTTCGACTACACCAACCGCGTTTCTCAACGCTTCCCGCTTAGCGATCTACAAGGGTATGTAGATCCACTCTTCCTCTCGTAGATGCTCATCACCATGGATAGATCTTGCGTGTGCGTAGGAAAATTTTTGTTTCCCATGCAACGTTCCCCAACAGCTCCATCGGGTCGAGTTTGCCGGCGCCGATGCGCGCGAGGCGAAGGTGGTGCGGAGGAGAAAGAATTTCGCGAGCGCTCATGGTGTGCCGCGCGCGGAAGCGAGCGCAGCAAATAAACGGTGCGCGATGGCGTTTCGACCCGCGCGTTAAACTCTATTTGCCGTGCGCGTGATTTTTGCGCGTCCGTTGGAGCGCCCGAAGCGGTAGCGCGCGCAAAAACACCTTTTTTTCCGGCGCGACGCTTGTTTAACGCGGCTGTTGGAAATGTTCTTAGGCCGGCGCAGTATGAAGAAGGGACGAGGAAGATGAAATAGAGCCGTTGGATGTAAATCAGACGGTAATAAATCAACTTACTTACAAAAAAACTAACGCATAGTTGGTCCCAAACTACTGTACTACTTAAATTTTGTGATTTAGGCGACTGGTTGATGCGATTTTTATACCTTTTAACGCTTTCGTGGGACGAGCATATACTTTTGCTAGTTCGTGCATGATACGTACACTCTCTGTAAATTAATATAACAACGTTTAGATCACTCGACGGGATGCCTACGACGATGCGTTTGACTTGTCCGATGGTAGACGTGTGATCTAGTTTCAGATCGACAAGTGGTACCTTCTCCTACCCGTTTGGTTTTGGCTTAGCTTGGCCCCTAGCCGGCCGGCCCTTCGCTTTGCCGACCTTGGGTGAAAGCAAAAGGGTGAAAGCAGCGCGCACCCGTGCATGCTGGCGGCGGCGCAAGCGACTACTCGAACGCGCGAGAACCCTCCCGGCCAGCCGCAGTGCAGGACACGCCGTCGTTCTCCCCGCGATTCCCTGGCCGGAACAAAGTGCTCGTGACTGGAGCCCATACGAGCGCTGGGCCAGCGAGCGAGGGGGCGATCACCTGCTCGCATCGATCGATCCCGCGCGCTGTCCGTCCCGGCCGCGACGGCGACGGCGATGCGCGCTGCGGTGGATCGTCGTGGCGCGTTGCGGTGGATGGCGTTGGCGCCGTGGAAAAGATCGCCCCGCCGGGTATCGAGTATCGACGCTGGAGAAGGACCGGCAGCTAGCCCATACGGATACGGAGCGCGGGAGAGCGACGTACGGGAAGGAGCCGGGACACCCGGCCAGCCGGTCGCCGTCTTATCGGCGGGGATGAGGACGGAGCGATCACGTGGAGGTGGGGCTCGCGCGCCACGTCCGTCCCCGGCCGAGCTCTAGCTAGCTACCGTCGTTGTCGGCGCGGATGAGGTGATCGGATACGGCCGCTGCATATGCCGTGGTTGAGCTCGCTGGCCAAACGATCGATGGACATGGACAGATGAGCAGCTGTCCGGGTGGATTCTAGCGCTAGTTCTGTAGATGAAAACGGGATAAAACCGGCACTGTCCATCCTTAGAGTGGAAATCCTGTGCGGCTGAATAGTCAAGCACGGACGAGTCGCATCTAGGGCGGGGCTGCATGCACCTGCATGTGTCGACCCATCACTGGACAAATAGGAAGCACGTGGTACGTAAGTACTCTGACGTCACCGCCTGCACTTCACCGGCCATATTCACTGTTTTGACATTTTCCGTTAGTCTAGAACGATCTGACCATGTATGCAAAAAGGTTTTGGATCTGGATTTTTTTTGTCATTGTCTTTGACAGTACCCCGAAGGACTTTGATGATAGGAGTTAACTGGACCGTCAAGTCTGTTCGGTGCGAAAAAGACCATATTGTCATAGTCATTGGCGGTAGGATGAGTTACCCTACCGTCATGATACATGGTTGTAGGGTCTTCATCTTTGTTTATTGCATGAGTGTTTTTAGTATAATTGCATGTGTAACCCAACCATCAAAGATCATGATGGTAGGGATTTTTTCGCACCGCGTGGACATAACGGTGTAGGTAAGTCCTATCATCATAGGCCTCGGCGATAGGATATGTTACCCTACCATCATTGATAATGGCGATAGAAAAAGGACTTGATCCGCAAAAAAAATGCATATAGATTCAAATTGTGCTAAACTTAAGAAAAAGGGTAATTTGTCCAACTCCAACTACATGCATGCACTAATAGAAAACGGGCCTTTAATCCCAGTTCATAAGGGCCTATAATCCCGGTATTGCAATCCGCACTAAAAGGTGGGGACTAAAGCCCCCCCTCCCGACTAAAGCCCTCCCCTTTAGTCCCGATTAAACATGGACCGAAACTAAAGGCCCAACACGTGGCGCACTGGGATTTAATCTCTAATCATCCTTCCTCATTCCAAATCGTCTAACTTCCCGATCGGTCACCCATCTCACTGCTCCAGCCCCAGCACGCTTAACTTGCAGGTTCTATCGCCCGTAGTTTCCAAGTCTGCACTTATTGTTTTCCTGACAATAGTAAGCTATCAATCCTATTAACCCTTAGGTCTTGATATCACATTATTTAATTTTTTGAATTCTAAACAATTATTAAAATAAACAAAATAAGTAATAATAATATTGAATTTCAATGAAAATAAAATAAGTAATAATACGATTTATTCATTTTCTACCATTTATTCATTTAATATGGCTTAATTAATATCTTTAAATCCGCAAATCGAAATTTGACAAATATATCCGTTATTATCAGAAAAACATGAGGAATCCAAATATGACATCATTTATTTATTTTTAAATAATTTTTTTTATTTTTCTGGAAAAAAACTTCTTTTTGAAATAACTTTTTTTACTTTTGGAATTTTGAGAATCTGAGAAAGCTTCACTCGTTAAACCCGGGTGAAATCGAGTCCCAATTTTTCTCTATTTTTTTATATATTAAACTTTTTTTCGACGTCGTATGCAAAAGATATGACTGTTTTACATTTTTTTCCTTTTTTGCAAAAACGGTTAAAATTCGTATTTCAAAATTTCTATACCAACTAGACACTAAAACCTAACTACTCCTTCCGTTCCGAAATATAAGTCTTTTTAAAGATTTTACAGAATAAGTTTATCTACATTCTAAAGTATGTCTATATACATCCGTATGTAGTTCCCTAATGAAACATCTAAAAAGACTTATATTTAGGAATAGAGGAAGTACATCTCAAAGGATTTTATTTTTGAAGATTTAATCATTTTTGTTTATTTTCTACAAAACTAAAAAAGGCGTTCCACCGGAGGGGGGGGGGTAGAGTTCGAAAATTTCAGAACCCCTTTAGTCCGGGCTGGTGTCCATCCAATCATACCGTCGACTACATCTGCTAGCACCGACCTAGCCAGAGTCAGAACTAAGGTTAACCAAGCCAGAGTTAACCCTTTCTAACTTCATTTGCCATTTTTCATGCATTTAATGATTTTTTTGAGCTAAATGACCCTGAAATTGAAAAGCCCTACAAATGAACTCTGAAAAGGCTGAAACTTGGCATGGTATTATCATTTCACCCACATAGCTTGTGCTAGAAAGTTGAGAGGGTTACCACAAAAGCTGGATGCACTTCGTGCACAAACTGGACCATCTCCTTCGAAGTATCAAGGTTTCGGACGAAAACTCATCTGTTACAAAGGCATTTCATTTTTTAACTTATTTCAACTCTAGACTTTTTGTGTATTCAATATGCACCATTCAAAGCCACATCCTCAAAGTTCAACCCTTTCTAACATCATTTGCTAATTTTCATGCATTCAATGATTTTTTGAGCTAAATGACCCTGAAATTGAAAAGCACTACAAATGAACTCTGAAAAGGTTGAAACTTGGCATGGTATCATCATTTCACCCACATAGCTTGTGCTAAAAAAATTGAGAGGGTTACGGCAAAAACTGGATGCACCTTGTGTACAAACTGGACCATCTCCTTCGAAGTATCAAGGTTTCGGACGAAAACCCATCTGTTACAACGGCATTTCATTTTTTAACTTATTTCAACTCGAGACTTTTTGTGCATTCAATATGCACCATTCTAAGCCACATCCTCAAAGTTCAACCCTTTCTAACTTCATTTGCTAATTTTCATGCATTCAATGATTTTTTGAGCTAAATGACCCTGAAATTGAAAAACACTACAAATGAACTCTGAAAAATATGAAACTTGGCATGGTATCATCATTTCATGCACACAGTTTGTGCTAAAAAGTTGAGAGGGTTACGACAAAAGTTGGATGTACTTCGTGTACAAACTGGACCATCTCCTTCAAACTGGATGAACTATTTTTAAACTCGAGTTATTCACAATCTAGGGTTTGAAGGAAATTTGAACAAATTCATATTTAAACCATTCAAATTTGATAAATAATGGCACAAACAGAAACTAGACAAATTTTTTGAATCTAATGCAAAAAGAATCACTCAAAACATCAAGTATCCTAAAAGATATAAGCAATTTAAAACAGAAACTTTCAGAACCCCTAACCTTTAGTCCCGATTGGAGACACCAATCCGGACTAAAGCATCAACCCCTTTAGTCCCGGTTCGTGGCACGAACCGAGACTAAAGGTCCGGAACGAACCGGGACTAATGGTGCCCGTCCCGAACCGGGACTAATGGTCTCATTAGTGCTGGTTCAAAACCTAACCAGGACTAATGCTATGGACAAAAAGTTTGTTTTCTACTAGTGATGTATCACTACTCGAATCAACAAATTTGTCATCTGCCAGTTCTTTGCCGTCAGCTGGCAGACGGCAAAGAAGCTCTTTGCCATCAGTTTCCAGAAAACTGATGGCAAACAACTAGCTGACGGCAAAGAAGCTCTTTGCCATCAGCCACTTCTTTGTCGTCTGCTAGCGGACGGCAAAGGATGTTTGCCGTCACCTAGCGGATGGCAAAGAGGGAGGTGGGCCCACTGACGAGCCGCTTACAGTTTAACCTAACGGCCCCCCTCTTTACCGTCTGCTAGCTGATGGCAAACCTCCTTTGTCGTCTGCTAGAGGATGGCAAAGAGAGGGGCCTAACTAACGGCAGTGCCCGCACCCCGCCTCTCTCTCTATGTGTTTCTCTCCCTCTCCTCCCCGCCGCCCACCGCACGCGTGCCGCCGCCCCGTCGCTGCACCACCCCCCCGCCTCACCGGCCCATCGCCCCGGCGCCACCGCCGCCCCCCGGCGCCATCGCGGCCCCATCGCCCCCGCCGCCGCACCCGGGCCGCCCTGCGGCCAACCGCCCCTGTGCGGCCCCATCGCCACCGCCGCCCGCCGCCAGCGCCTGCCGCCCCACCGGCCCACCGCCCCGGCGCCATCACCGCCCCGTCACCCCTGTCGTCGCGCCCGGGCCCCCCTGCGGCCCACCGCCCCCCTGCGGCCCCGTCGCCACCGCCACCCGGCGCCCCCACCCTCCCCGGTGCTACCCTGCCCCGCCCCCTCTGGTGAGCTCTTCCCCTCTCCTCTTTTTTCTGTTTTTTGATTTTTTTAGGTTTAGGTTTAGTTTAGATTTAGTTTTAGGTTTGCTTTAGGTTTAGTTTAGATTAGATTTACATAATTAGATTTACATAACACGATCCCAACAAGACACCCTAGACACCCCGACCCAAACACGACACCCCCGACACCCCGACCCCGACACGACACCCCCAACACCCCGACCCCGACACGACACGGGTCATATATTTGTGAATTATGAGTTAGGTCAAATATTTTTCGATTTTGTTATACAGAACATCATATTTATGTTGATTAGGTGGATTTAAATGTGAAGTTGTTTCGTCGCTGTAAGGGTCTGGTGTTTGACGACCTCCCCATGCGTTCGACGAGCTCCGCTCCTGCGTTCGTGGGTGGGCACAAATGACATCTCCTCTTGCCCCCTTCATGTCCTCTGTTCCGGTCTTCGTGCCAATGAAACTTGCTAGCTATAGGTGTCTTCAATCATCAGTATGCGTGACCACCATGCGTCTCCCGTTCGAAAGGGTTGCATCTATAAATATGCATTCATTAGCATATTTATAACCGTGATTCTTTCGAATTGTCCAACGTTATCCATGGACTGCCCGAGTATGTGTAGATTGGGTTCGTTTTCCCATATGCTCTGCTCCGGATCCGATGTAGAATTTCGTCAGTGCCTCCCTATTGTTGTCCGGGTACACATCCTCTCTACTTATTGCCGAGACTTGTATCAAGAGAACAACAGGGAGGTGCTGCCGGAATTGTGCATCGGATCCGAAGCAGTGCATGGGAAAACAAACCCAATCTACACATACTCGGGTGGGATTAGGACCTATCTTTACCTACTAGCGTCTAGGTTGCATCGACGTAATAAAACTAACAAACTCTATTAACTGATGAATATGGTTTGCTGAATTATGTATATATTTTTTGTCTGTCCAGTAGCTAGGCAAGATGAGTGATCGTGGGTGGATGTACACTGGTCACACTAGTCAGAAAGACATGACCCGTGAATGGATAACAAAAACCAAGGAGTTTGTGAGAGTCGCATTTACAAATGGACAGAAAACAACCTGGTGCCCTTGTGTCAATTGGGACAACTGTAAGAAGTCAGAGTTTGAAATGATAAAACACCTGCAGAAGTGAGGTTTTACGCCTAATTATACGGTTTGGACATTTCATGGTGAGTCTGCCCAACATGCCAGAGCTGAGGTGCTTCGTCGTCGCACCGACGAGCATGGTACCGGGATCGAAGACATGATGCAAGACTTTGATGATGCTCGGGAGTCGGACGATGAGATGGAGGAATCTGCAAAGGCCTTTTATGAAATGTTGGAGTCTTCAAAACGTCCTCTCCACGAGCACACTGAGCTTTGTCAGCTGGATGCCATCGCGCAAGTAATGGCTCTGAAGGCTCAGTTCAACCTAGGCAGAGAATGCTACGACACGATGATGACGATATTTGGACGCTTTCTACCCAAAGGCCATGTATTGCCACCAAACTTGTACCAGTCAGACAAAATCCTACGTGCGCTTAAGATGCCCTATGAGAAGATAGATGCCTGTGAGAATGAATGTGCCTTATTTAGGTTTGAGTATGCGGGCTTGAACTATTGCCCCATTTGCAATGCTTCCAGGTATGTTCTGGTAGACAACGGTATGGGTGAGAAGAGTCAGACCAAAATCCCCATTAATGTTCTTCGGTATCTTCCAATCATACCAAGACTTCAACGTCTTTTCATGGTCGAAGAGATGGCCAGACAGATGACGTGGCATAAATTGGGCAAAAGAACAGAACTAGATGTAGATGGGAATCCGATGTTGGGACACACTTCAGACGCTTTTGCGTGGAAGCACTTCGATGCATTACATAAGGATAAAGCGATAGATCCAAGGCATCCTCGAGTTGCCATCAGCATGGATGGGTTCAATGTGTATGGTATGACAGCAGCACAATACAGTTGTTGGCCTGTATTTTTCATTCCACTCAATCTCCCCCCGGAGAGATTATGAAAAGAAAGAACATGTTCCTGACGTTGATAATTCCAGGGCCCAAATATCCGGGGAATAATATGAATGTGTACATGCAACCGCTTAAGGATGAATTGCAAGAAGCCTGGGATAATGGGATCAAGACATACGACGCTGCTACAAAAAAGAACTTCAAAATGCATGTGTGGTACATGTACTCGATCCATGACTTGCCGGCGTAAGCGCTATTCGTTGGCTGGTGTGTGCATGGAAGGTTTCCATGCCCCACATGCAAGGTAGATCTTCAGCTCCGTTGGCTGGAGGCGGGTCGCAAGTTTTCTTGCTTCGACATGCATAGACAGTTCCTGGATCCTGACCATAAGTTCAGAAAAGACAAGAAGAATTTCATCAAAGGTAGAGTTGTCAAAAACACTGCACCACCTGCGTTGACAGGCCAACAGATCCTGGATCAGATAAACGCTCTCGAGTCGGATCCAGATCGTCCAGGGTATTTCAAAGGGTATAATATGACACATGCCTGGACTCACAAGATATGTTTGTGGGATCTGCCTTACTTTAAAGACCTCCTTTTCCCACACAACATCGACGTGATGCACACTGAAAAGAATATCGCGGAGGCCTGTTTTGGTACATTGTTCGGCATATAGGGGAAGTCGAAGGATAATCCTAAGGCTAGAATCGACCAGGAGGCTCTATGTGATAGACCGTTACAAAACATTCGACAACCAAAAGGAAAGAATAACTGGAGGAAGCCAAAGGCATGGTTCAATCTTGGAAGGCCAGCTATGAGGTAAATGATCTTGTGGGTGAAAATGCAGTTGATGTTCCCCGATAGGTATGCAACGAATCTAAAGAGGGGAGTGAGTCTTGACAAATTGAAAACATATGAAGGAGAATTCTTCCAAGAAACACATGTTTCTAAGAAACGTTTCAAGAACCGCTCTACTTCACCCTAGAACATTGAGGTCGACAGCGACAGTGAACCCAACTTCACCCCTGAGCCGCAACAAGAAGAGACGGAAGAAGAAGAGGTTACTACTGCGGATGACCTGACAATGCTTGACCGATTACATAGAGGCCTTCCACATGTTGATGCATTTATTGATGATGCTGATGAGCACGTCATTACTGATAGTGATGATGATTATGCATTTATTGATCCCGGAGCATATATAGACGATGAAGATTAATATTAGTAATGTGAGGTATTCGATTATTATTATGTACATATATATTATTAATTATTTCATGTTATTAGGTATTCAATTTTTTTATGTTGAACTAATTTCGTTCACTCTTTGTCATTGCAGGTGTTGATAGATGGTGGGCTCGGGTCAAGAGGGCTCTGAGCCTCCTTCCTCGGCGCATGCTAGGAGGGGTGCTATTATTCCACCCCAGAAACTCCGGAGAGCGCTGGTACACTGCATGTAGACACCGTCGAGCGCTTCTTATTTGACCGGGAGAGGTCGGGGGAAGACGAAGAGAGGTGCTAGAGGTAGGAAGGCTGCTGCACCTTCCTTGCCGCCACCCCCAGCTGATTCTCCCGACCACAGGAGTGCTCCGTCTCAGGTGGACCTGTCTGACTTGGACCCGTCTCAGACTCTGGTCCACAAGCCTTGGGTCGACGAGCCTCGGGTCACCGAGCCTTCGTCCCAGGAGACTCCGGTCCCAGAGTCTTCGTCCCAGGAGACTGGGGTCCCAGAGTCTTCATCCCGCGTGACTCCGGAGGCTAGTGTCCATGCTGATGGTGGCGAGGACAACTTGTTTGAGGAGACCTATAGCGAGAGCGAGCTGGTTGAGGAGGGCAAGAAGGTCTACCAATGTGGTTGTACAAAGCTCCCGCCCGTGCCGACGACACGTGAGCAGAGGTGGTTGATTGTGCCTAATGCGGAGAAGTAAGTGCATTTACTCTTTTTTAACCTTTTGCCTTCATGTTTCTTCAAATTAATATCTAATGTGTTGGCCTTGTCATACTACAGGGGTTGGAACCACGAGCGTGGTGTCCACAGGCCCAACCAGGTCCTTGGTGTGCTTCTCCGGCACCACTTCCCGGGGGAAGGTCCAGTTGCCCGGTGAGGGTGAGGCTCCATAGGTAACACTGACCTAGGAGCTTTACATGGCTGCCCGGGCCCCGACGGAGGAGATGGTCGATGGTGTCTTGTGCGAGACGGTGGCTGCATTGTGATCCGTCGCTTTTGGGTAATTTCTCCTTTACATAATTAAAAATCAAGAGCACCTAGTGATTGTAATAATCAGTGTTGTCTTGTTTGATTGCAGACCTTCTACAGGTGTCTTAAGGAACACGAGGCGAAATCGGCTGTTGTTCTCGAAGCCGAGTGCAAGCGCCTACTTTAGAACTTAAGGCACGAGGCTCGGGTGCAGGCTATTCGAGACTACTATGCCTCGACTAACATTAAGAGGGCCAAGAAGAAGTGCTGCAAAAATTATCTGAGTAAGGAGAAGTTAATGAAGGTAATCATCTATTGTTAAGGCCTTGTACTTAGTTTCTTTGATTTGATTCGTAGGCATAGCGCTGAAATTTCTCTTGTCTAACTTAGGTGCCCCTGAGATGGTGTGCAGATAGGATGGACTGTTGGGAGGCATTGGTGGATGAGTGGTGCTCTCCTGAATGGCTAGCCGAACACAACAAGGCCAAGGATAAGCGTGCCCAAATGAGAGGTGTGCCACACCATCAAGGGAGCTCCAACCTGTTTGAGTACGGGGATAACTGGGTATGTGGTTTGCTTCATGATTCATGCAATTTCATTCTTCATGCTAGCTTGAGCCCTTAACTAATATTTTGTTTCTCTCTTTTAGGCATGAGAAAACAAGAAGGAGGTGCCACCTCTGTTCGACCTCTATGCCATGGCCCATACTGCCTCGTACAAGAAGGCCAAGGCATTCTCTGAGGATGACCTCGAGCATCCAGAGAGATTCAGCAACATCTCCTCCCACAACAAGCTCGTGAGGTACATAGATGAGGGGAAGGCGAGGAAAGGGGAGGACTTCAACCCGAGCCGGAGTCCTTTTGATCCAGAGCTCGTGATGATATCTGGTGGCGGGAGGCCCCATGGCTCAATAGCCATTGGGGGTGGACCCATATGTTGTCCTAGAACTCTCCCGGATATCAAGAAGCGCCAAACGAGCTCTGATCCTGAGATAAGGCCTCGTCCACGGCCAATGGAGCTCACCATTGAGGCTAGGGCCCAGGAGCTTCTGGCGGAGGCAAACAGGCAAGCGGCGTAGAGGGAGAGGGACATGGAGGAGAGGACGGCTAGGCTCTTGGAGGAGGAGAGGAACTGGAACGACGCGTCTCACCATGCCCTATACGAGCTCCTCGTGGTAAGTTTCTCATGTATATTAGCCAAATCATGCACGTAATATTCGTTTCATTAGTAACTAATATGAATGACTCATGAAAACAAAATGTGCAGACCGTGTGCCAGAACAATGGTCAGACCCCTCCGTCGATGCCCCATATTGCTATAGCACCCACGGTGAGTTTCATATGAATGGTCATTAGTTACTAGTATTCACATTTGAGTTGCATCATGCTCAGGAGACATTGCTTGCAAATGATCTTTGGTGCAGCGTGCCTCCCGACAAGCATCGACCGATCCTTCTGCGTCTGCCGCAACACCGACCAGTCCTTCTACGTCTCACCCTCGTGCAAACCTGACCGGTCCTTCACCTCCATGATGATGGTAAGTTTTCCCAAGTGTTTTGCTTAACAAATGCATACTTAGCTTAAGAAATGACCTAATTAGCTCCAAAATGACCTATACTTAGCTTATTTTCCTCAAAAATGACATAATAACCTTACTTAGCTCCAAAACGATATATTCTACCTAGGATAGCTATAAAATGACCTATACTTAGCATTTGTTCCTCCAAAATGACTTGATATGCTTAGTTAGCTAGAAAATGGCATAACTACCTACGATAGCTCAATAATGATCTATAGCTAGCTTAGCTAGTTCATTTATGACATAATTAGCTCACTTAGGTACAAAATGGCATAACTACCTAGGATAGCTCAATAATGATCTATAATTATCTTAGCTAGTTCATTTATGACATAATTAGCTCACTTAGCTAAAAAAATGGCATAATAACCTTGGTTTAGCTCCAAAATGACCTATACTTAGCTTATTTTCCTCAAAAATGACATAATAACCTTACTTAGCTCCAAAATGATATATTCTACCTAGGATAGCTATAAAATGACCTATACTTACATTTTTTCCTCCAAAATGACTTGATATGCTTAGTTAGCTAGAAAATGGCATAACTACCTACGATAGCTCAATAATGATCTATAGCTAGCTTAGCTAGGTCATTTATGACATAATTAGCTCACTTAGGTACAAAATGGCATAACTACCTAGGATAGCTTAATAATGATCTATAATTAGCTTAGCTAGTTCATTTATGACATAATTAGCTCACTTAGGTAAAAAATGGCATAATAACCTTGGTTTAGCTCCAAAATGACCTATACTTAGCTTATTTTCCTCAAAAATGACATAATAACCTTACTTAGCTCAAAAATGATATATTCTACCTAGGATAGCTATAAAATTACCTATACTTAGCATTTTTCCTCCAAAATGACTTGATATGCTTAGTTAGCTAGAAAATGGCATAACTACCTAGGATAGCTCAATAATGATCTATAGCTAGCTTAGCTAGTTCATTTATGACATAATTAGCTCACTTAGGTACAAAATGGCATAACTACCTAGGATAGCTCAATAATGATCTATAATTAGCTTAGCTAGTTCATTTATGACATAATTAACTCACTTAGGTAAAAAATGGCATAATAACCTTGGTTTAGCTCCAAAATGACCTATACTTAGCTTATTTTCCTCAAAAATGACATAATAACCTTACTTAGCTCCAAAATGATATATTCTACCTAGGATAGCTATAAAATGACCTATACTTAGCATTTTTTCCTCCAAAATGACTTGATATGCTTAGTTAGCTAGAAAAAGGCATAACTACGTAGGATAGCTCAATAATGATCTATAGCTAGCTTAGCTAGTTCATTTATGACATAATTAGCTCACTTAGGTACAAAATGGCATAACTACCTAGGATAGCTCAATAATAATCTATAATTAGCTTAGCTAGTTCATTTATGACATAATTAGCTCACTTAGGTAAAAAATGGCATAATAACCTTGGTTTAGCTCCAAAATGACCTATACTTAGCTTATTTTCCTCAAAAATAACATAATAACCTTACTTACCTGCAAAATGATATATTCTACCTAGGATAGCTATGAAATGACCTATACTTAGCATTTTTTCCTCCAAAATTACTTGATATGCTTAGTTAGCTAGAAAAAGGCATAACTACCTAGGATAGCTCAATAATGATCTATAGCTAGCTTAGCTAGTTCATTTATGACATAATTAGCTCACTTAGGTACAAAATGGCATAACTACCTAGGATAGCTTAATAATGATCTATAATTAGCTTAGCTAGTTCATTTATGACATAATTAGCTCACTTAGGTAAAAAAATGGCATAATAACCTTGGTTTAGCTCCAAAATGACCTATACTTAGCTTATTTTCCTCAAAAATGACATAATAACCTTACTTAACTCCAAAATGATATATTCTACCTAGGATAGCAATAAAATGACCTATACCTAGCATTTTTTCCTCCAAAATGACTTGATATGCTTAGTTAGCTAGAAAATGGCATTACTACCTTGGAGAAGAGGAGAGGAGGGAGAAAAAGAAAGAGAAGATAAATTCTTCTTCTTCTTTTTCTTCTTTTTCTTCTAGCTAGTCTTCTTCTTCTTCTAACTTTCATCTTTCGTAATTTGCAGATTTGCTATAGATGAGGAAGCTTGCATTGATGGAGTGTACTCTTCTACTTGTGCTTCCTTTTTGTTTATGGAAACTTGTTGGAAACTTGTTTTGGATATGTATGTATGGATATGTTGTTGGAAACCATTGTATGTTGGATATGTTGTTGGAAACTTGTATGTTGGATATGTTGTTGGAACTTATTGTTGGTATGCTTGTTGAAAGTTATTATTGGTATGCTTGTTGGAAACTTGTATTGTTGATATGTTGTATATATATGTGAAATACTGTCAAATTGAATGATTTTAAGAAAAAACAGGTAAAACAGGGGCAATATAGCCACTTTGTTATCTGCTGACAGATGGCAAAGAGCTTTACCGTCTGCCAGCAGACGGCAAAGCTGCCACGTGGCAGCTACCTGTGCAACCTAGGGTAGCACTAGGCTGGCCTAGGTGGGTTCTTTGTCGTCCGCTGGCAAACAACAAAGACCTTAGTTCTTTGTCGTATGCCAGCGGACGGCAAAGAACCCACCTAGGCCGACAAAGAAATAGGTGCTTTGCCGTCAGCTGACAGACGACAAAGAACTAAGGTCTTTGTCGTCTGCCAGCGGACAACAAAGCACGCCGTTAAGCCCTTAACGGAGCTAAGTTGCCACGTGTGCTGTCCATGCCCTTTGTCGTCCGCTGATAGACGGTAAAGATGCAAAGGTCTTTGCCGTCTGTTAGCGAACGGCAAAGCGCCCTTTACCGTGGCTTATTCAGCCGGACAGTTGGCCGTCTTCTGGCGGACGGCAAAGCCTTTGCCGTCCGGGATGGCTGACGGCAAAGTGCCTAATTCTTGTAGTGTATGTATCATCAGATCACATATACGTATTTGTTTTATCCATTTTTCAGTTAGTATTTAGAAGATTTGTATGAAATCAAACCTTATAAACTTTGACCAAATTTATATAAAAAATATCAACATCTAATGATATTAATTTTGTATTATGAATGTTAATATTTTTTACTATTCCTTTCATTTGATAATGTAGTGCATATAATTTTTTTGAAAAGTGAAACTTAACAAACTTTGCTCAAGTTTATAGAGGAAACTATTTATATACAATATCAATACACACACACACACACACACACATATATATACATATATATATATATATATATCTTATGATGAATTTAATGACCAAGTTTACGGATGTAAATATTTTTCTTTACAAATTTGGTCAAAATTTATGATGTTTGACTTAAAAAAAATCTATACATTATACATTATAAAACGGAAAGAGTATAAAATTGGCCAAACTTTATAAAGTTTGACTTCAAACAATTCTTACATGTAAAGTAAAAGGAAACAGAGGAAATACATGTTGCTCCATTTCGCTTTCAGTTCATGTTTAAGTACCAACCTGGCTAAGATGAACCAAACGATGAACAAGCAATTGAGATTGAGCCAGCTAAACAAACCCCCACCAGCCACTGTCATTCTTTCACCGCCCATTACCATCCATCTAAGCCCAACGAGGGATCGTACTTTTCGGTAAACATGCCCCCCCTCCACGGAGATAGGCTGTCGGCTAGCCTGCCACCTACCACCCTAAGATAGATTATCGACGAGCCTGCCACCCGACAACCCTAAGAATCTAAGATATATCGGCGACAACTGTTGCTTCTTTCCCTCCGACTAGCCTACTTGTTCTACAAAAATTCGACTAACCCAACTTACAAATTCAGACGACTTACATATAGCTACCATGCAGTGGTGGAGCCAGCACCGGCCACCCCGGGCACTTGCCCAGGCTCACTGTCTCCGCAATAACGTACGCAAGTGATAAACAACAGGCCAAATTCTACTATGCATGGTGGTTTACCCGGGCAACAGTGTCCGGCTTGCCTGTAGGTCCTCGTGCATGTAAAGAATGGGCTCTTACCAAGTGTTCGGCTAGTATTTAAGTAATAAGCTAATTAATTATTTAACTAGCACTAGTAGAAAACAGACCTTTCGTCCGCCTCATTAGTCTCGGTCCGGTTTTGAACTCGCACTAATGTGCTCATTAGTCCCGGTTCGTGACGGGCATCATTAGTGCCGGTTCGTTCCGGACCTTTAGGCTCGGTTCGTGCCACGAACGGGCACTAAAGGTGTGGTGGCAGGCTGGCGTCAGCCTGGGCCCCCAGGGAAACCTTTAGTCACGGTTGGTGGCTCCAACCGCGACTATAGGCTAACCTTTAGTCACGGTTGGAGCCACTAACCGGGACTAAAGGTCCCCTATATGAAACCCTTCGGCCAGCCCGAGCACACTCCTCTCTGTTCTTCCCCTTTCCTCTCCTCTCTATTCTTCCTCTCTTCCTCGAGCTCATCCTCCATTTTTGCCAAAATTTGTCAAGATTTGGAGGCATCCCATCCATCCAAGTGTTCACAAAGGTTAGCAACTTTGTCCTTTCATCTCTCATTGCTAGATTAGCTCTTGCAAGGCTCTATAAGTATAGTAATTTGTGGGTTTTAGTTTGTATGTGATAGTTTATTTGATTTATGCAATTTGAGCTCAAATGAACTTCTTGCTTTGCATTTGTAGGTGTGGTTTACTTAGTGCCTTCCCGTCCCCGTCCTAACCACCGTCGATCGCCCACACCGTCCCGTCACCGGCACCACCTTGGTGAGCCTCTTGTTCTTATCCTTTTTTATAAAAAAACATGTTTGTAAGATTTAGTTAGTGACTTTTATATTTTTCTTACCTATATGATTGTTTTTTATACATAGTGGCATGGTTTTGAAATCCGTCCCCGTCGGCCCTCATCCGGTTTATGATTTGGATGTGGTATATACTCTCTTTTATAACTCTTTGTTGCATTTCGTGTTTATGACAATTATGCCCATCAAGTTGACATAGATATTTTTATCTAGGAGGTATGTGAACTAGAGATTCCAACCGACATAGATATTCTTGTCAAGAAGTTAAATTTAGTTGAAAAAGAAAACGAGTATTTGAAAGAAATATTGAAAAGAGTTGAAGAAGAGAAGATGAAACTGGAGTTGTATGTTGTCGATGTCGTCGATGATCACAAGATCAAGATGGGTGCAATGCGCTTGAAGATTAGAAAATTTAAAAGATATGTCATTGATAGTGAGGCTTGGTATCATTACGTTGTTGGATCAATTGTTACCTTAGTTGCGATGTTGATCGCATTTGTTGTTGCATTTAAATTCTTTAGGTAGAGAGTTTGTATGTTGTTTTATGAGAACGAGTGTGTATGAACTTTATTTACGAACTTGTATTAATTTGGTCTTTTCGGTGTTGTGTAATGAAGATGAGCCGGCAATGGATGTACGATGACAGTTGCTCTCCCTAGTTCATTAATGGTATGCGTACTTTTCTGGTTGCTGCTGAGGCAAACAAGCGGTCGGATGGTTTTATGTATTGTCCATGTGCTGGCTGTAAGAATGACCGAAATTACTTTAACTCAAGAACCATTCACGTCCACCTGTTTGAGTCTGATTTCATGTCTAGCTATAACTGTTGGACCAAGCACGGAGAAAGAGAGGTCCTAATGGAAGAGAATGAAAAAGAAGAGGATGACGACAGCTATCCTGGCCATGGGTTCCATGAATACGATGGTACAACAATGGGGGAAGAAGCTGAGCCGACAATGCGAGAAGGAGCTGAAGAAGAGGCATCAGATGAGCCCGCTGATGATCTTGGTCGGGCCATTGCCGATGCAAAGAGAATCTGCACAAGTGAAAAGGAGAAGCTGAAGTTTCAGCGCATGTTAGAGGATCACAAAAAAGGGTTGTACCCAAATTGCAAAGATGACAAGAAAAAGCTGGGTACCACACTAGAATTGTTGCAATGGAAGGCAGAGAATGGTGTATCTGACAAGGCATTTCAAAAGTTGCTGATAATGTCAAAGAAGAAGCTACCAAAGGACAACGAATTGTCAAAGAGTACGTATGAAGCAAAGAAGGTTGTCTGCCCTCTAGGATTAGAGGTGGAGAAGATACATGCATGCCCTAATGACTGCATCCTCTACTAGTGAGTATGAGGATTTGAATGCATGCCCGGTATGTTGTGCATTGCACCATAAGATCGGACACGATGACCCTGGTGATGTCGAGGGCGACCGCCCCAGGAAGAAGATTCCTGCCAAGGTGATGTGGGATGCTCCTATAATACCACGGTTGAAATGTTTGTACCAAAACAAAGAGCATGCCAAGTTGATGCGATGGCACAACAAAGACCGTAAGAAAGACGGGAAGTTGAGAGTGCCCGCTGACAGATCGAAGTGGAGAAAAATCGAGAGAAAGTGGAAGGACTTTGCAAAGGATGCAAGGAACGTATGGTTTGGTTTAAGTACAGATGGAATTAATCCTTTTGGGGAGTAGAACAACAATCATAGCACACGGCATGTGACTCTATGTATCTATAACCTTCCTCGATTTTGCATGAAGCGGAAGTTCATTATGGTTCCAGTGCTCATCCAAGGCCACAAGCAACCCGACAACGACATTGATGTGTACCTAAGGCCATTGGTTGAAGAACTTTTATAGCTGTGGAATGGAAAAGGTGTACGTGTGTGGGATGCGAAAGATCAGGAGGAATTTGACCTACATGCATTGCTGTTTGTAACCATCAATGATTGGCCTGCTCTCAGTAACCTTTCAGGATAGACAAACAAGGGATACCACGCATGCACGCACTATTTAGATGATACTGATAGTATATATTTGGACAAATGTAAGAAGAATGTGTATCTGGGGCATCATCGATTTCTTCAGAGCAAGCATCTCGTAAGAAAGAAAGGCAAGCATTTCAAAGGTGAGGAAGATCACCGGAAGAAGCCTCGCCACTGTACGGGTGATGAGATACTTGATATGGTCAAGGATTTAAGGTAATCTGTTCCGAATGATGCTGACAAACGCACACCCATGTGGAAGAAGAAATCTATATTTTGGGACCTACCCTATTGGAAAGACCTCGAGGTCCACTCTGCATTCGATGTGATGCACGTGACGAAGAATCTTTGCGTGAACCTGCTAGGATTCTTGGGCATGTATGGGAAGACAAAATATATGTCGGAGGCACGGGAGGACCAGTAACGTATGAACGGAGAAGACGACATGGATCCAAAGCAGTTTCAGGGTCATGCCAGCTACACTCTTACCAAAGATGAGAAGTAAACCTTCTTCGAATGTTTGCTCAGTGTGAAGGTCCCGTCTGGCTTCTCATCGAATATAAAGGTAATAATAAATATGGCAGAGAAAAAGTTCCAAAACCTAAAGTTTCATGACTGTCACGTGATTATGACGCAACTGCTTCCGATTGCATTGAGGGAGCTTCTACCGGAAAACGTTCAATTAGGCATTGTGAAGCTATGTGCATTCCTGAATGCAATCTCTCAAAAGGTAATCGATCCAGAAATCCTACCAAGGTTAGAGAATGATTTGGTGCAATGTCTTGTCAGTTTCGAGTTGTTGTTCCCATCATCCTTCTTCAATATCATGACGCACGTCCTAGTTCACCTAGTCGAGGAGATTGCCATTCTAGGTCCTGTATTTCTACATAATATGTTCCCCTTTGAGAGGTTCACGGGAGTCTTAAAGGAATATGTTCATAATTGTGCTAGGCCAGAAGGAAGCATCTCCAAGGTCCATGAAACAGAGGAGGTCATTGAGTTTTGTGTTGACTTTATTCCTGACATTAAGCCGATTGGTGTTCCTGAATCGCGGCATGAGGGCAGACTGGGTGGAAAAGGCATGCTAGGAAAGAATTCACTAATATGCCGGGACGACATTCTTTGGCGCAAGCACACTACATGGTTCTACAAAGTTCTGCCTTGGTGGCTCCGTATATCGAGCAATACAAGAATATTCTACGCTCCAAACACCCGGAAAAGTCCAACAACTGGATTACACATGAACAAACGGTGACTTTCGCCGGTTGGTTGCAGACACGTCTCATGCATGACGACACTGTTGAAGATGACCTGTACTTGCTGTCCAAGTTAACATCTTCGACTATATTGACTTTCAAAGGGTACGAGATAAATGGGAATACATTTTACACGATCGCATAAGATAAAAAGAGCGCCAACCAAAATAGTGGTGTCCGCTTTGATGCAACAAACAACAATGGGCCAAAGGACACATATTATGGTTACATACATGAGATATGGGAACTTGACTATGGACTTGGTTTGAAGGTCCCTTTGTTTAGGTGCAAATGGGTCAATCTGACAAGAGGCGGGGTAAATGAAGACCCGCGGTACGGAATCACAATAGTGGATGTCAACAATCTTGGGTACGCAGACGAACCATTCGTCCTAGCCAATGAAGTGGCACAGGTTTTCTATGTGAAGGACATGTCTACCAAACCGAGAAAAATAAAAGATAAGGAAGCGAATACATCATGCGATGAGCCAAAGCGCCACATAGTTCTTTTAGGGAAAAGAAACATCATGGGAGTGGAGGGAAAGACAGACATGTCAGAAGATTACGAAAAGTTTAATGAAATTGGTACCTTCATAGTGAATGTTGACCCGAGCATCAAGTTAAACGATGAAGATTGTCCATGGTTACGACGCAAAGGGACACCCGCGAAGAAAAAGTTTTACACCCAAAGATCCCACTCTGGGATGTGACCGGCTTCTCTAGTTAGTTTCCGGACTTATATATGTGGAAAGACCCACTTCGAACAAACCGAAGGGAATCTTTGTAATAGTAGTGTACTTATGTGTTTTGTGCGTTCAGTATGCACCATTCGAAGGCAGGCCATCAATTTTCAACCTATTTGACTTCATTTGCTATTTTTATGTATTTATTGAATTTTTGAGCTAAATAACCCTAAAATTGATAAGCACTACAAATGAACTCTGAAAAGGTTGAAAGTTGGCATGGTATCATCATTTCACCCACATAGCATGTGCAAAAAAAGTTGAGAGGGTTACGGCAAAAACAGAATGCACTTCGTGTACACAATGGACAATCTCTTTCGAAGTATGAGGGTTTCAGACGAAAACTCGTGTGTTACAAAGGCATTTCATTTTTTAACTTATTTCAACTCCAGACTTTTTGTGCGTTCAGTATGTACCATTCAAAGCCACATCATCAATTTTCAACCCTTTCTGACTTCATTTGCTCTTTTTCATGGATTTACTGATTTTTTTAGCTAAATGACCCTGAAATTGATAAGCACTACAAATGAACTCTGAAAAGGTTGAAAGTTGGCATGGTATCATCATTTCACCCACATAGTATGTGCTAAAAAGTTGAGAGGGTTACGGAAAAACTGGATGCACTTCATGTAGAAAATGGACAATCTTTTTTGATGTATCAGGCTTTCAGACAAAAACTCTTCTGTTACAAAGGCATTTCATTTTTTTATTTATTTCAACTCCAAACTTTTTGTGTGTTCAATATGCACCATTCAAAGCCACGTCATCAATTTTCAACCCTTTCTGACTTCATTTGCTATTTTTTCATGCATTTACTGATTTTTCTGAGCTAAATGACCCTGAAATTGATAAGCACTACAAATGAACTATGAAAAGGTTGAATGTTGGCATGGTATCATCATTTCACCCACATAGAATGTGCTAAAAAATTGAGAGGGTTACGGCAAAAACTGGACACACTTCGTGTAGAAAATAGGCAATCTCTTTCGAAGTATCAGGGTTGCATTAGAGAGGAGCTCAATGCGGTGCCCGCGTCGGGGCTTATAAACAGGCCGAGGCGCCCCTCGACTAGCGAGGTGGGACTAAACATCCACCGGAGTGTGCCGTGCGAGGAACATGTATTTAGTCATGGTTGGTGGCTCCAACCGCGACTAAAGACCCCCCCTAGTCGTAGTTGGAACCACGAACCGCAACTAAAGGGTTTTTCTTCCCAGCGCTTCGGCTGGTGAAATTCACCTTTAGTCGGGGTTGGTGGCTCCAACCGTGACTAAAGGTCCTCCTATATAAGCAGCTGTTGAATTTTTTTCATTTTCCCTCTACTTCTTTGTCTCTTCGACCACTGAACAGAGGAGATCACCGTCGTACGCCCCCGACACACCGCCTGCCCCGACGCCGTCGCCGTCCATGCCGTCGCCGGCCATGCCGTCGCCACCCCCGATGTGCCGCCCCCGTCGCCGCCCCCGTCGCGCGCCACCCCCTTGTCGATCTCGCGCGCCGTTGCCGTCACCGTCACAGTCACCGTCACCGACGACTCGCCTCGCCTCGTCGGCCGTCGCCCCGCTATGAGCCCCTGCCACCATGAATTTTTTACAAATGTTAATTAGATGTATATAATGTTAATTAGATGTATAGAAATGTTAGATGAATTTTAGATATATAAATGTTAATTAAATGAATTTTTAATTTTTTTATATAATGTTATTTTTCTACAATTAGTGTTTATTTAATATATATGTTTAACTAGTATTTATGCTTAATTAGTTTTTTTGCTTAATTAGAAGTAAATAATGTCCCTAACGTATTAAAATGTTGCTTAGAAGTATATAATGTTGTATATCATATTACAGAAAAAAATTGCATACTAAAATGTTGCATAGGAATTTATAATTGAGAATTTTTTCGGAATTTTTCATTGAGAAAGGAATATTATTAGGGTAGTTATAACCTAGGAATTTTTTTCGTAACAATTTTTTTTCTCGAAGTCAACAGTGCCTGGCCCCCATCCTCGTCGTCGACTCGTTCGCAACTTTGTCCTGCTTCAGAGGGGCAACGTTCGGGACTGGGCTCCACCGGGCTGGCACTAGCAGGTGCTACCATCTGGGGCGCACAACTTGGTAAGGAACACGGGTCCCGTTGTCGCCTCGGAGCTTCTTTGGTGGCGTTCGCGTGGGCCACTTTTGGTGCGGAGGCTGCCGGCCCCGCCGGAGGTGGTAGGTCACCGTGTCAGGGAGGAGGACGAGCACGTCCGTCGCTACATGGATGTGTTGGACATTAGGTTCTCCAATACCTGGCAGGTTCTTCAGGGATCTCACCCGAGGTATGATCCTGTCATAGTTCCTTCTCTTTGGGTGTCCACCGCTTGCTGCGCGAGATGTCAACTGGATCTGTAGTAGTGATATTATATAACTAATAATATTCAAGATGTATTAGTGATAATATTCGAGATGTATTCGAGATTATATTCGATAATATTTGAGACGATTTATTCGAGATTATATTCGATGATGCATATTATGTACTATGATTCAGTTTTCTTATTGATTGCATGCATTCTAATTTGAATACTAAATTGTTTAATCTTTCTTCTGGGTTAGTTAAATAAAAGCTATGGACAATACCAGCAGAGAAGGAGAAGAGGCTCTGTTCAACATCATACGCTCCACGAGCCTAGAGCATGAACCTGAAGATGACGATGGCTCGCAATATCTGAACAATTCCGATGAGGGTTGTATGTTTGATGAAGACGAAAGAATAGATGACTTCGAGAACGATGTTGACGAAGAAAATGTTCTTCAAATAACAAAGGCCGACAAGGTATATTTATTATATAAGCCATCCTGTGATCATTACATGTCTTAATTGAGCTGTATATGTATTAACGAATCGATCTTTCTTCTTTTAGGCCTGGGGATTTCCTCAAGGCCTAGGAGTTGTTCAACACTGACACCAACCTCTTTAGCCATCCTTATAAGATCGTCGATTACTCTTGGCCAACCGGCAGTACTCACAGGTGTTTGTACAATGAGAGGGGGGATCGATTGCACTGCCTGTCCTCCCAGTTGGGGGATAGTTTTCCCATTTTTTGCCAACTCCTTGGCTCGAGCTCGAGCTCGAGCTCGACTCCTTTTGTCCTGCGAGATATGAGTTCTTGATAGACCGAACAGAGTCATTGTCCTTCTGATTGACAGCCGGACGAGCCATATCAATAAAGTGTTGTGAGGCATGCTCAGGTACTTTCTTCTTTGGCGGCTAGGGCGATTTTGGTCCAAAATGGGCCTTCACTTTGGCCTCCACTGCACTCTTGAGTTCCTTGTCAGTCAGGTGGTAAGGAAACTTCAGAAGAGGCTTGAGGCTTGGACCATATATTTGAATTTCTTGCCTATTGTACCGCTAGTCGTCGTAGCTGCGGCCTTTCTCTTTCATTGTTGCTTAGGCGACGGAGCACGCTGACGCCATGCCGGACATGGAGGAGGAGTTGGCTGATGCGGTGCCGGACTTGGAGGAGGAGGAGTTGGCTGACATCGTGTCGGACTTGGAGGAGGAGTCGGCTGACGCGGTGCCGGATTTGGAGGACGAGTCAGCTGACGCGGTGCCAGACTTGGAGGAGGAGTCGGAGTCGACTAACGCGGTGGCGGACTTGGAGGAGGAGGAGTCGGTGGCCTTGGAAAGACGATGCAATCCTTTTCCCATAGAATGATATGATGTATGGCCTCTCTGAGTGTTCTCTCCTCGCCACCTCCAAGAATGTCAAGTTGTAGCTCGTGATATCCTGACATCACTTCATCAACCCCGACACAAGCATAACAAGCTGGAATGGGATTGCAATGGAAGGTTGCTTCTGGGGGATTTGCTAAAGCATAGCCGTCCGCCACCTACATGGATAAGTTCTTCACTTTCATGTGTAGCTCACAGTTAGTCATGTCTTTGATATCATCCACGGGGTAGCTAGCTAGCAGTGCATCGTCATCGATATCGGTCGGGGCGGAACCCATGCTGCTTCTTAGCATAGATGGGACGGTGGTATCGAATGCTGGATCGATCTGCTCATGCTCCCATTGAGACGCCATTTCCTGGCTGAGTGAGTCGATATACTCCTGCTGCCGCCTGACTCTGGATTCCAACTCCAGGTGCTTTGATTCTAGGCCTTCAAGGCGGATTGCTTCCTCCTTCTTATTCCGCTCCTCCTGCATCTATTTTCTGTCACGTCTTCTGTAGTCGTCGTTCCAACCCGCAAACCCCTCAAACCATGGAACAACGCATTTCCCTCGTGTTCTTCCCGGGTATTCAGGATTCTTCAGGGTGCGCGTAAGCTCGCCGTCCTCTCTGTTGGGCATGAACACCCCCGTTCGAGCTTCTTCTATTTTCATCAGAATTTCATCTGTCACTTTTTTAAGACTTGCCTTCACCATAATAGCCCATGTCTTTGGGTCCAACTTCCCCCCATGCGCATAAAACCATGTCCTACATCTCTGGGCCAGGTCACCGTAACTAGAGTGACCCCTGCACTAATCATCTCTTGTTCGGATTGATCCCACTTAGGTAGGGCCGTCTGGTAGCCACCTGGCCCTAGGCTATTATGCCACTGCTTTTTCACAACATTAATCTTGTTCTTTCTCGACCGTTCCTTAGCTAGTTCCGATTCCCTAAACTTCACAAAATCGTTCCAGTGATCTTTTGCCTTCACCAGTGCTCCCTCGAATTTTGGAGTCGTCTTGTTTGCTTTGACGTACGCAGCCCATGCATTTTTCTTGAAGGTGTTGAATGCGATCGCCATCTTTTTAAGAGCATAGTTTCTGACTTTATTCAGATCTGCACCTGTCAAGTTATCTGGTAGGATGAAATGTGACATCAGCTCGGTCCAAAGCACATCTTTTGCTCTTTTGTTGACAAAAGTAACTTCTTCTTGATCTCCCTTTGCTGCCTTTTTCCATTCTTGTGTGGAGATCGGGATTTGGTCCCTGACAATAACTCTGCATTGATTCTTGAACTTGGTCGCATTTTTCTTAGGTTCAAGCGGTTCGCCAATTGATGTATTGATGGAATCGATGCTGAACTTTACGCCAGCGTCCAACTTTTTGGCCAGGCCTCACTTTACCCTGTCACTTGTAGAAGATTTGCTCGATCCGGAGGCCTAAAAGAAGAAAGATTGATTTGTTAATAACTATACGTACAACTCAATTAAGACATGTAATGATCATCGTATGGCTTATATAATAAATATACCTCGCCAGTCTTTGTTATTTGAAGAACATTTTCTTCGTCAACATCGTTGTCGAATTCATATATTCTTTCGTCTTCATCAAACATATGACCCTCATTGGAATTGTTCAGATATTGCGAGCCGTCATCATCTTAATGTTCATGCTCTGGGCTCGTGGAGCGTATGATGTCGAACAGAGCCTCTTCTCCTTCTCTGTCGGTATTGTCCATATCTTATATTTCATTAACCCAGAAGAAAGATAAAACAATTTAGTATTCAAATTAGAATGCATGCAATCAATAAGGAAAACTGAATCATAGTACATAATATGCATCATCGAATATAATCTCGAATAAATCGTCTCGAATATTATCGAATATAATCTCGAATACATCTTGAATATTATCACTAATACATATCGAATATTATTAATTATATAATATCACTACTACAGATCCAGTTCATGTCTCGCGCGGCAGGCGGTGGACACCCAAAGTGAAGGAACTATGAAAGGATCATAGCTTCGATGAGATCCTGAAGAACCTGCTAGGTATTGGAGAACATGACATCCAACGCATCCATGTACCGATGGATGTGCTCGTCATCCTCCCTGACACGACAGTGTACCACCTCCGGCGGGGCCGGCTGCCTCCGCACCGATAGTGGCCCATGCGAACACCACCAAAGAAGATCCGGGTCGGCGACGGGACCCTAGTTCCTCACCAAGTTGCACGCCCCTAAAGGTAGCACCTCCCAGTGCCAGCCAGGCGGGGCCCAGTCCCGAATGTTGCCCCGCTGAAGCAGGACGTCGTCGTGAACGAGTCGACGACGAGGATGGGGGCCAAGCATCGTTGACTCCGAGAAGAAATTCTATGCAAATTTAAAAAAATGCTTGATTGTGATTTTTGTAATTCTTTTTAACTTGATTTTGCAAATACATAACAAAAAAAATTCTATGCTTTGTCAAAATTCCTCAAATGGTTTTTATACATTATACATACATGTACTAATTGCTATACATATATTGGATCAAATATCAAATTCCTAAACCCTAAATGTCAAAATTCTACATTGTATAGACCCTAAACCCTACATTTCTACATTGTATCAAAATATCAAAATTCGTCAATATTTCTATACATACATTATACTAATTAATTCCTCAAATGTCAAAAATGTCAAAATTATTCTAAAAGTGTCAAAATTCTTGCATCTAATCATGTATACATCTAATTAATCATCTAATTATAAAAATTGTGTGTGTGTTCATTAAAATTGGGGGGTTCGGGCCAGGAAGGGGCCGGCGGTCGCCATGGCGGCACAGGGGCGAGGTAGAGGGGGGAGAGGGGGGAGCTCACACTAGGGCGATGGGGTGACGACGAGGCGAGGCGACGGCGAGGCGAGGCGAGGTCAGGCCGGGCTCGGGGAGGAACGGGCGCGGGCGGCGTCGCAGATCGATGCGAGGAGGCGAGACGGCGACGGCACGGGCGGCGTCGGGAAGGCGAGACGGCGACGGCGGCGATGTCGCGAAGAGTTCGAAGAGCATAGTAACTGATTTTTTTTGAAGTGTAGTATATATAAGGAGGCCTTTAGTCGCGGTTGGTGGCTCCAACCGTGACTAAAGACCCCCCCTTTAGTCGCAACCTTTAGTCACGGTTGGTGGCCCAACCGTGACTAAAGAGTCTTTAGTCGCGGTTGGGCCACCAACCGCGACTAAAGGTGGTGCTCGCCCAAGCGCGATGCAGGGGAACTTTAGTCCCACCTCGCCTAGCGAGGGGCAACCGCACTGGTTTATAAGCCATGTTGCGGCTTCTCCCTCGAGCTCCACTCTAAGCAGGCCTATGTGGGCCTATCGAACATGTGCGGCCCTGTTGGGCCTACTGGGCCTTGCGGGCCTGCATCCTGGCCTAGGTTGGGTTTCTAGTCGTATGAAGGTCGTGGCGACCAAGTAGGCGGCCTATTTTTTAATTATTTTTCATTTTTTTTTGTTTTTTGCTTTTTTTAGTTTTTTATGCTTTATTGAGAGTTAATGAGTGAATCTTTTTGCGTTAGGTCATAAAAATTATAAACTTTCTGTTAGTGGCAGTAGTTTTTAAATTCGAATAGTTTAAATTTGAATTATTTGAAATTTGTGTGAATCACTAGTTTGTGAATAACTTTACTTTAAAAATAGTTTTTCTAGTGATTCTTTTTTCCACTCTTTAATATTATCGTGTTTTATCATTATATCCAACTTGGTAATTCTTAGGTTATTTAAAACATGAAATGCCTTTGTAACACGCGAGTTTTCGTCCGAAACCCTGATACTTTGAAAGAGATTGTCCATTTTGTACACAAACTGCATCCAGTTTTTGCCGTAACCCTCTCAACTTTGTATAACATGCTATGTGGGTGAAATGATGCACTAATAAAATCAGAAGATTTGCCGTCTGGTAGCGGATGGCAAAGAGTGGCTTTGCCATCAGCTAGCAGAAAGTAGACGGCAAAGAGGTGGCAGACGGCAAAGGGTGGCTTTGCCATCAGCCACTTCTTTGTCGTCTGCTAGCGGACGGCAAAGGAGGTTTGCCGTCCGTTAGCAGACGGCAAAGAGGGAGGCGCCCACTGACGACCTAGCCTGCAAGTTGACCTAACGGCCCCCCTCTTTGCCGTCCGCTAACGAACGGCAAAGAGGGGGGGTTAGCTAACGGCTAACGCCCCCCAGCCCGCCTCTCTCCGTCTTTCTCTCGATCCCTCTCTCCTCCCGCAGTCGCCCGTCGCCCCTGCCGCCACCGCCATGCCGTCACCGCCGCCGTGCGCCCGCGCCGCCGCGTCGTCCCCGCCACCGTGCGCCCCCACCTCCGCACGCCCCCCGCCGCCACCGTCCCCGCCGCGCCACCCACCGCCCGTGACGCCCCACCGCCGGCGTCGGCCTCCTCCACCTCAACCAACGCCGGCCTCCACCTCCCCCACTTCGGTGAGCCCGCTCCCCCTCTCTATTTTTTCATTTTAGTTAGGTTAATTAGTTTTAGTTAGTTAAATTAGCTGTAGTTAGGTTAATTAGTTGTAGTTAGGTTAATTAGTTGTAGTTAATTAGAAGAAGAGAGAAGAAGAGGAGGAGGAGAAGGAGAAGAAGAAGAAGAAGAGGAAGGAGAAGAAGGAAAAGAAGAAGAAAAGGAGGAGGAGGAGGAGGAGGAGAAAAGAAGAAAAAGAAGAAGGAGAATAAGAAGAGGAGGAGGAGGAGGGTGCGTCAGCGCCAACGTAACCGGGTCGAGGATCGCCGACACGACACCACCGACACCCCGACCCCCGACACGACACCCCGACACCACACCATGGCATCCCAGACCCTGATCGACATGACACCCCCCCGCACCCCGACCCCAACACGACACCCCGACACCCCGACCCCGACACGGCACCCCCGACACCCCGACCCCGACACGACACCCCCTACACCTCTACCCCGACACGACACCCCGACACCCCGACACGGCACTCCCGACCACGACACAGCACCCCTACCCCGACACGACACCCTCGACACCCCTACCCCGACACGACACCCTCGACACCCCTACCCCGACACGACACCCCCGACACCCCGACCCCGACACGACACCCCTGACACCCTGACCCCGACACGACACCCCCGACACCCCGACCCCGACACGACACCCCCGACACCCCGACCCCCCGACATAGCACCCCGACACCGACACGACAACCCAAACCCCGACACAGCACCCCTACCCCAACACGACACCCCCGACACACCGACCCCCGATACGACACCCCGACACCCCGACACGGCACCCCGACCCCGACATAGCACCCCTACCCCGACACGACACCACCGACACCCCGAACCTCGACACGACACCCCGACACACCGACACGGCACCCCAGACCACGACACAGCACCCCTACCCCGACACGACACCCTTGGCACCCGACCCCGACACGACACATATATTATTAATTATTATTATAATGTGAGGTATTCAATTATTATTATGTACATATATATTATTAATTAGTTCATGTTATTAGGTATTCAATTTTTTTATGTTGTACTAATTTCGTTCACTCTTTGTCATTGCAGGTGTTGACAGGTGGTGGGCGGGGGTCGAGAGGGCTCTGAGCCTCCTTCCTCGGCGCGTGCTGGGACGGGTGCTATTATTCCACCCCAACAACTCCGGAGAGCGCTGGTACACAGCATGCAGACACTGGCGGGCGCTTCTTCTTTGACCCGGAGAGGTCGGGGGAAGCTAAAGAGAGGTGCTAGAGGTAGGAAGGCTGCTGCGCCTTCCTCGCCGCCACCCCCAACTGATTCTCCTGACCACAAGAGTGCTCCGTCTCAAATGGACCCGTCTGACTTGGACCCGTCTCGGACTCCGGTCCATGAGCCTCGGTTCGATAGCTTTGGACCCGTCTCCACAGGTAGCACTAACCTGGGAGCTGTACAAGGCTGCCCCGGCCCCGCCGGAGGAGATGATCGACGGTGTCTTGTGCGAGACGGTGGCTGACATTGTGATCCGTCACTTTTGGGTAATTTCTCCTTTGCAGAATTAAAAATCAACAACACCTAGTGATTGTACTAATCAGTGTTGTCTTGTTTGATTGCAGATCTTCTACAGGTGTCTTGAGGAAGACGAGGCGAAAGCGGCTGTTGTTCTCGAAGCCGAGTGCAAGCGCCTACTTCAGAACTTACGGCACGAGGCTCGGGTGCAGGCTATTCGAGACTACTACGCCTCGACTAACATTAAGAGGGCCAAGAACAAGTGCCGCAAAAATTATCCGAGTAAGGAGAAGTTAATGAAGGTAATTATCTATTCTTAAGGTCTTGTACTTAGTTTTTTGATTTGATTCATAGGCGTAGCGCTGAAATTTCTCTTGTCTAACTTAGGTGCCCCCGAGATGGTGTGCGATAGGATGGACTGTTGGGAGGCATTGGTGGATGAGTGGTGCTCTCCCCAATGGCTAGCCGAACACAACAAGGCCAAGGATAAGCATGCCCAAATGAGAGGTGTGCCACACCATCAAGGGAGCTCCAACCTGTTTGAGTTCGGGGATAACTGGGTATGTGGTTTGCTTCATGATTCATGCAATTTCATTCTTCATGCTAGCTTGAGCCCTTAACTAATATTTTGTTCCTCTCTTTTAGGCGCGACACAACAAGAAGGAGGTGCCACCTCTGTTCGACCTCTATGCCATGGCCCATACTGCCTCGTACAAGAAGGCCAAGGCATTCTCTGAGGATGACCTCGATCATCCACAGAGCTTCAGCAACATCTCCTCCCACAACAAGCTCGTGGGGTATAAGGATGAGGGGAAGGCAAGGAAAGGGAGGACTTCAACCCGAGCCAGAGTCCTTTTGATCCAGAGCTCGTGATGATATCTGGTGGCGAGAGGCCCCATGGCTCGATAGCCATTGGGGATGGACTAGTACGTTGTCCTAGAACTCTCCCGGAGATCAATAAGCGCCAGACGAGCTCTGATCCTGAGATAAGGCCTCGTCCATGGCCAGTGGAGCTCGCCATTGAGGCTAGGGCCCAGGAGCTTCTAGCGGAGGCAAACAGGCAGGCGGCGCAGAGGGAGAGGGACATGGAGGAGAGGACGACTAGGCCGTTGGAGGAGGAGAGGAACTGGAATGACGCGTCTCACCGGGCCCTATACGAGCTCCTCATGGTAAGTTTCTCCTGCATATTAGCCTAATCATGCACGTAATGTTCGTTTCATCACTAACTAATATGAATGACTCATGAAAACAAAATGTGCAGACTGTGTGCCAGAACAATGGTCAGACCCATCCGTCGATACCCCCATATTGCTATAGCACCCACGGTGAGTTTCATTTAAATGGTCATTAGTTACTAGGATTCACAGTTGAGTTGCATCATGCTAAGGAGACATTGCAAATGATCTTTGGTGCAGCGTGCCTCCCGACAAGCATTGACCGATCCTTTTGTGTCTGCCGCAAGCCTGACCGGTCCTTCTATGTCTCACCCTGGCGCAAACCCTACTGGTCCTTCACCTCCGTGTTGATGGTAAGTTTTCCCAAGTGTTTTCATTAACAAATTCATACTTAGCTTAAGAAATGACCTATACTTTGCTTATTTTCCTCAAAAATGACTTGATATGCTTAGTTAGCTAGAAAATGGTATATTCCACCTAGGATAACTATAAAATGACCTATACTTAGCATTTTTTCCTCCAAAATGACTTGATATACTTAGTTAGCTAGAAAATGGCACTACTACCTAGTATAGCTCAATAATGATCTATAGCTAGCTTAGCTAGTTCATTTATGACACAATTAGCTCACTTAGGTACAAAATGGCATAACTGCCTAGGATAGCTGAATAATGATCTATAATTAGCTTAGCTAGTTCATTTATGACATAATTATCTCACTTAGGTAAAAAATGGCATAATAACATTGGTTTAGCTCCAAAATGACATATACTTAGCTTATTTTCCTCAAAAATGACATAATAACCTTACTTACCTCCAAAATGATATATTCTACCTAGGATAGCTATAAAATGATCTATACTTAGCATTTTTTCCTCCAAAATGACTTGATATGCTTAGTTAGCTAGAAAATGGCATTAGTACCTTGGATAAGAGGAGAGAAGAGGAGAAAAAGAACGAGAAGATAAATTCTTCTTATTCTTCTTATTCTAGCTAGTCTTCTTCTTCTTCTAACTTTCATCTTTCCTACTTTGAAGGTTTGCTATAGATGAGGAAGCTTGCATTGATGGAGTGTACTCTTCTACTTCTGCTTCCTTTGTGTTTATGGAAACTTGTTGGAAAGTTGTTTTCGATATGTATGTTGGATATGTTGTTCGAAACTTGTATATGTTGGATATGTTGTTGGAACTTATTTGGTATGCTTGTTGGAACTTATTGTTGGTATGCTTGTTGAAACTTATTATTGGTATGCTTGTTGGAAACTTGTATTGTTGATATGTTGGATATATATGTTATATTCTGTTAAATTGAATGATTTTAAGAAAGAACAGAAAAACAGGGGCTATATAGCCACTTTGCCGTCCGCTGGCAGACGGCAAAGACCTTTGTCGTCAGCTAGCAGACGGCAAAGATGCCACATGGCAGCTACCTGTGCAACCTGGGGCTGGCCTAGGTGGGTTCTTTGCCGTCCGCTGGCAGACGACAAAGAACTAAGGTCTTTGCCATCTGCCAGCGGACGGCAAAGCACGCCGTTAAGCCCTTAACGGAGCTAAGGTGGTACGTATGCCGTCCAGGCCCTTTGCCGTCCGCTGACAAATGGCAAAGATTCAAAGGTCTTTGTCGTCCACCAGCGGACGGCAAAGCGCCCTTTACCGTAGCTTATTCAGTCGGACGGTTGGCAGTCTGCTGGCCGACGGCAACATCCCGGACGGCAAAGGCATGCATCCCAGACGGCAAAGTGCCTGATTCCTGTTGTGATGATACCATGCCAACTTTCAACCTTTTCAGAGTTCATTTGAAGTGCTTTTCAATTTCAGGGTTATTTCACTGAAAAAATAAGTAAATGCATGAAAAATAGCAAATGAAGTTAGAAAGGGTTGAAAATTTATGATGTCGCTTTGAATGGTGTATTTTGAACACGCAAAAAGTATGGAGTTCAAATAAGTTAAAAAATGAAATGCCTTTGTAATAGGCGAGTTTTCGTCTGAAACCTTGATACTTCGAAACAGATTGTCCATTTTGTACACGAAGTGCATCCAGTTTTTGCCGTAACCCTCTCAACTTATATAACATGCTATGTGGGTGAAATGTTGATACCATGCCAACTTTCAACCTTTTTAGAGTTCATTTGAAGTGCTTTTCAATTTCAGGGTTATTTTGCTGAAACAAATCAGTAAATGCATGAAAATAGCAAATAAAGTAAGAAATGGTTGAAAATTGATGATGTGGCTTTAAATGGTGCATTTTGAACACACAAAAAGTATGTAGTTCAAATAAGTTAAAAAATGAAATTCCTTTGTAACAGGCGAGTTTTCGTCCGAAACCCTGATACTTCGAAAGAGATTGTCCATTTTGTACACGAAGTGCATCCAATTTTTGTCGTAACCCTCTCAACTTTTTATAATATGTTATGTGGGTGAAATGATGATACCATGCCAACTTTCAACCTTTTCAAAGTTCATTTGAAGTGCTTTTCAATTTCAGGGTTATTTTGCTAGAAAAATCAGTAAGTGCATGAAAAATAGTAAATCAAGTGAGAAAGGGTTGAAAAGTGATGATGTGGCTTTGAATGGTGCATTTTGAACACACAAAAAGTATGGAGTTTAAATAAGTTAAAAAATGAAATGCCTTTGTAACGCACGAGTTTTCATCCAAAACCTTGATACTTCGAAGGAGATTGTCCATTTTGTACACGAAGTGCATCCAGTTTTTGTCGTAACCCTCTCAACTTTTTAGCACATGCTATGTGGGTGAAATGATGATACCATGCCAACTTTCAACCTTTTCAGAGTTCATTTGCAGTGCTTTTCAATTGAGGGTCATTTTAGTACAAAATAAATCATGAAATGCATGAAAAATAGTAAATGTGGTCAGAAAAGGGTTGAAAAGTGATTATGTGGCTTTAAATGGTGCATATTGAATGCAGAAAAGTCTTGAGTTAAAATATGTTTAAAAATTGAAATAACATAAAAATAGCAAAAATGAACATAAATGCGCTTCTATAGGGAAAATTCGACCTGAAATCAGACTGAAATTCAGTTTGATTTGAGGTCAAATTTTCCATATAAGGGCATCTATTTTCAATTTGAGAGGAACTCAACAAGGCAGAGAGGGGTGAGCTTATAAACAGGTGCGAGCGCCCCTCGCTTGGCGAGGTGGGACTAAACTCCCACCACAGCCATGACCAACCGTTAGTCGCGGTTGGTGGCTCCAACCACGACTAAAGGTTAGCCTATAGTCGCGGTTGATGGCTCCAACCGCGACTAAAGGTTAGCCTATAGTCGCGGTTGGAGCCACCAACCGGGACTAAATGTTCTCGTGGGGCCATAGGCTGACGCCAGCCTGCCACCACACCTTTAGTGCCGGTTGGAGCTACCAACCGGGACTAAAGGTCCGTAACGAACCAGCACTAATGATCCCCGTCATGAACTGGCACTAATGATCACATTAGTACCGGCTCAAAAGCCAACCGGGACTAATGATGCGGACAAAAGGTCGGTTTTCTACTAGTGTCCTTACACTGTTCAAAAAATCTTCCGATTTAGCGATTTATCGTCCGATTTGTCGCTACTCGTGAGGTGACCGATAAAATTATGCCTTATCTTCACCATTTATCTGTTGGGCCGATTTATCGCTCTCACAAGCGATTTATGGGGAATCTTTCGATAAATTAGGCCTATTCCTAGCACCATGTTTGCAAAAATTATGTTTATTATGTTTTTGTGGACTTTGTTATGAAATATGTACCATTTCGCTATTTTGTTTGTCATTATACGAGAATTCGGGGATAGGAATCAAGGTAAAACTTCTGTCCAATATATTTTTGGTATTAAATATAACATATTTCAGTGTTGGGAACCTGGGATTTGCAAAAAATAGCCGATTAATAATCGACCGATTAAATCGATTAATCTTCCGATTTTCGATTAATATCTAATCCCCAGTTAACCGAGACAATAACGGTAAGCGATATCCTCAACATTGCTTCTTTACAACTTCGGGTGAGTGTTACTCTATATATCTTGTACTATAAAATCCTATTTTTCGCTTACTAGATGTTAATAAGTGTTGTTGATGAGTTATGCAGTTACCACTGGATCTTGTTAATCATTGAAGTTGACAAGGGAAAAGTTAAAGTGATCGACTCGCTATTTAAGGATCCATCTGAATAGGCAATCGTGAGGGGGCTGCTTGACAGGTAATTTCAATCATTATCGCACTACGTCGGTCTCTTTAATTACTTCATTTCCTAATATCAACTAGTTAACAACTCATTTATTCATTTTCTTTGTTGGCGAGCAGGACTTGGGCCAAGTTCATCAAACAGGTCCCACGCGACTGGGCACAACAGTTGAAATGGGTGCAATCCAAGGTAATTAAGTACCACTGGCTAGCTAGCTAGCTACGTCCGTGCATCTCTTTAATTCTAGTTTCAATACCATTATCATGCTTGATTAATTATCACCTGATTGAATTTTATTCTCGTAAAGTGCATGAGATAGAAGGACCGGACTATTTTATGTGCATACTACGTTTGCAAAAACATTCGCATGGTCACATCTGAAAGGAGCAGAAACAAAACAAATCTCTCGGTACGTTTGCCAGAACACTATTCATAATTTTTTTATCATGATCTAGCTAATATATATACACATAACTAATATATTCATCTTGATTTCCATCTTGTAGCTAACGGAGATGCGGGGCCAGCTCATACCAAAGGCTCGGGTACGAGCAATTCAAGAGGAATTAGCTGGATTTCTGGTCGACCAGGTCATAGATTTCAAAGGAGAATATCATTACAAGATCAAGAACAAGAATCAGTAATGCTTGCATATATATAGAGAGAGAGAGAGAGACACACACACACACACAACGTGTGTACAGTATGTAGTAGCGTAATATATGTTTGAAATAGAAATTAATTAAATGGAAAACACAAAATTAAAAGGAAAATTAAACCATAATTAATTCATAAACCCTAAAGAATTAAAAGGAAAAATAAAACAAAATTAAGAAAACTAAATACTTTTAGTCCCGATTAGTGTTACCAACCGGGACTAAAGGTCCCCCAGCCCACGGCGCCGGCGGATGCCATGTGAAGAGCCTTTGATGCCGTGTCGTGTTGAACTGGGACTAAAGGCCCTTACCAAGCGTGACAATATGTCGTTTCTGCACTAGTGTAGACCTACCAAGCATAGTCCCTGTTCGATTGGATGGTATTCCCTTCTTCCAAAACAATTTACTCAAAGGAAAAGGGCAGTCAGAGCCAGACCTGGCCATGGGCACCCCGGCCCGGTCGGCCCGACCAGGCCCGGCCCGACCTTGCCCACGGGCTGGGCTCGGGCTTCGATTTTAAGCCCGGTGGTCGGATCGGGCCGGGATCGGGCCCGATGAAACTGGAAATTACGCCTAGTCGGGCCAGGCCGGGCTTGGGCCCGATGAAACTGGAAATTACGTCTATTCGGGCCGGACCTGCTGGGCCGGGCCGGGCTTTTTTCGGGCTCAAGCCGGGCTCGGGCCCAAAAACTATGCCCGGAGGCCGGGCCGGGCTCAGGCCTGGGTTTTTAGCACCGGACTTTTTTCGGTCCGGCCCGGCCCGAGATCTTCCCAGGTATAGTCAGAGCATATACAATCGGACATTGCAAATATGACCTCCTAAACGCTCGTGGACGCGCACGGTCAGTGACCGGGCGTGTCCCCCTTTTGTTTGTCCGCGTAGCCACACTCCTCATTTTCTTCCTCATATGTCCGGTCGCTTGCACATGATTGGTGGAGAGGAAAAGAGAGAAAGAAGGAATGAATAAAGAAAAGAAAAGAAAAGGATGGTACGGGATGGGGTCGCGTCCTATGTGGCGGACTGACCGGACGCGCCTGGGCGCGTCCGTGAGCCCTCATATCCTCCCCGTATTAGAGATGGATATGAGGGTTCGCGAACAGCCCGGACGTATAGAGATGATATGAGGGGTCCGGTTGGGTCAGCTTTTTTCTTTCTCTCTTTTGTCCGATCAGTGACCGGGCGCGTTCATGGACGTATGAGGGGTCATTTAAAGCGTCATGCTATAGATGCTCTCGTAACCCTGTTCCGCACGACGTGGCACTTTGGCTGTTTCTTTCTCACGTACCGTGAAGACTTTGTGGCAAGCGAAGCCGAAGGCTTGCTATAGGAGCACGTCTGGCTGCGGGTGAAGCAGATCCATCTTTAGTAATGGCCTACATCCTTAATTATTTGTCGTCTCGTGCCCTTTCTCCTGATTAACTGAGCGGCCAGAGCTGCGTGCTGGGCGGAAAGGCCGACGACGTCACCGGCACTGCGTCAATGGGCGATGGTCATTGAGAAAGAAGATCCATTGACGTCGGGGGCCGTTTTGCTCCTGCAGCGATCTTCTTAACATGGTGCGGAGGGCCACCTCCTCCACATCGATGTTGAATCCGTCAAATTCTGCATTGGAGCTACTTTCGTCGTCGGACATCGGATCAAAGGGAAGGGGATCGAAAGTGGATTGGACGGAGAGATTGGCGTAACCGATGTCTAGGTTTTCGGACGGGGGTATTTGTGGGGTCGATGGTGGGCCAGGCTAACGTGGTGGGCGTGCCCAGACAGCCTCATATTCGCTCCATATTTAGGTTGAATATATGAAATGTATCTGTCAGTCCGGATGTTTGAGACCCCGTTTACGATGTCCATCTAGGTTATATTTTTCTAACCGGACGGTGACCGATCGTTATGTCCGAACGTTTGAAACGGATATAAGAGATCCGATTATAAATGTTTTTAGAATCAACCTTGACCAGGCTTTACAAAAGTTCTGGTTCCGCTACTGCTACGATGCAATAATTAACAAATGTGTCGAGCCTGCACCCGCACGTTGTTTGGCTAAACAAACATATGTGCTGTGCGGCAGGGCCGCGCTTGGGTTTCTAAAATTAAACTTGACCCAATTAGTATTAATTCAGAAAACATTTATATAGAGTATCATATTCTAAAGCGAAGAATGCCATTTATGCTACTTGCTCAGTTTCTCTTTTAAGAGATTTCACTATAGACCATATATAGACATATATTTTAGAGTATAAATTCATTCATCTTGATTTGTATGCAGTTTGTAGTATAGAATCTTTCAACGGGCGAGTAGTAGAAGACAGATCCTCGTCAGTGTAGAGCTGTGATCCACTGTCATTGTGATCCACTGTCATCACGAACATGGTCTCCTAGATGCCAATGGAGTGACGCAGAATACACATTTGTTTTATCTGTCCCGATCTTATCCGGACATTAAATTTTACACAGTAGAGGCTACTAATCTAGCGATTGAGTATCTTTATCTTTCTGCATGGATGACATCAATCAATTGTTCTAATCAAAAGGCAAGCTACAACTCCAAATAAAAAAAGTCAAGCAAGGTAATTTTTGTCCTCGAATTAAAATGAAGTAGTATGAAGGGTCCAAAAGCGTCCCCAAAAGCATCGTTCAGATCAGGCTGAGGATAACACCTCCAGAAAACCAAGGAAGCCAGCCAAGGAAGCACAGCTGCTACTGGTAGCAGCTAGCAAGCAAGCGAACGCTTTACCCTTTACCCTTTCTCCTTTCCCAGCAAGGTGCATGCACACACAGCTCGGCACATGCATGCTTGACTTCGCTGCCCGTCTCCGTACCGGACGCGGCGGCGGCACAGGCGACGAAGTCCTCCGGTCTGACGATCGACCGCCGGCATCCTCCGCGCTTTGCGCTTTTGCTCCAAGCCAAGAAACCCACTGGTAGATCGAGAAAGCATCCATCCATCGGCGATCGATCTGACCGCGGAATCACTTCTCGCCGGGCACTTGCAGAATATTTCCGACTGATTGAATGGCATCTGGAATTGGGAATTTGCGGCTGCTTTTAAGGTTCATCTCGGTCACCAGGAGTACGCAGGGCTGTGCTTGGTGCTTGGCCCGGGTGCCTTTCCCTCCAGTGGCATGCACCCAAAGAGGAGAAAGAATCCTTGGGATTTCGCTTTGACGAAACGTACCTGGGATCGATCGGAACCTGGGAAGGGCGCGCGTCCACGCGAAATCTTCCGCGATATATGTTCCGATGCCAATCTTGTTCCGCGCTACGCCGTGCCCATCCTGTCCTCCTTGTCATGCTGCGATTTGCTGAACCACTCCTCAGTTTGGGGTAACAAATATTGGCAAACTGTGGGACTCTGTTCTCATGAAGGACTGCTTACTTGGACCTTGCAGAAGCTTTTTCATCTTTGATTCCTGCATCAAGAAGGAAGAAAGTTAATTCGAGCATTCTGTAGTCAGGTCAGATGGAATTCTTAATGTCTTTGTGAGTGAACTTTCTTGTGTTAGTGTGTTAACAAGTTCATCTCATGTCAGAACTCAGTAGCAAGCAGCTAGTAAGCCTGTTTGACATGCAGTTTGAACTTATGGTCAAACCTGTGGATGCAAGGCAAAGGAAAGTGACAGCAGTAAACACAAGGACAGAGCGACAAATAATAGCTTCCCAGTGCTGTTACCATATATACACATCAGTTTTTCCATTCTTATAATTAACCAGCAAATTTTGGAGCGAGACCATCTTCACAATGAGAGTGAAATGTGGCAGTTGAAGAACAAGGGCATGTGACAAACAAGTGACTGCCATTTTTTCTAATGTTTACAGAGCTCAAACATTACAATTTACCAGAATAATAACGCCAATTTCTCTTGCCGCAGTTCAACTGAGCTCAGCTTGAAAATAAATAAAAAACATTTCCCCCTGACAAAATTCCCTCAAAGGCTAACTTATCATCTTGCCTCCTGCAAATATGTGAACTCTGAGTCGATCTCTCTTATTACACCAGAAAAAGAAAAAGGAATGCAAATAAAGATTCGATACCAATGTCACTTGATCAGGCATTGTCTTCTACTCTTATCATCAATGGACTGAGCAATTCCAGTTACTACACCAATCACCACAAGCAACCCACTCATACTTGTCCAGCACTGTAGGTGACTAAACAAGAGCAAGGGCTCTCTGTGTTGATGTATTCAACCTCGAATCTCCGTAATGGTACACCCAATTCAGCATTAATCAGGAATTTGCCGAAGTTGCCGGTTGTTCAGCTGCTGCTCGAACCGGAGACAAGATTCAGCTCGCATCTCTGTGATCATCATGTCGTTCTCCGGTGCTGGATAGTAGTCCTCTCTTAACTGCACGTCCCGCAAGTTTGGCATTTTCTGGAAAAAGCTCATGAAGTGCTCGTGTGTGGTGCCATGGATGAAGAGCTTCCTGAGTCCGATGGAATGCTGGAACAGTGCGACCGCTGGCAGTGACAGGCTCCGGTGATTCACATCCTTGTCTTGGGGCGGCCAGTAGTCCAGCTCATACAAACTCAGTAATGATTCAATGCCACTCAAATAAAACCGCTCCCACTGTGAAAGATCCATATGCCCCGTTGGCGCGGTGAGTGCATAACCCACCGCCTCGCTGAGGTCCAGCTTCATCTTGGCCAGTGCTTGGAAGGCTCCAAGGTCGCTTAAACCAAAAGCTGACCCGTAAAATGGACGCGGACAAGTCCGAAGATCGCCCTCCACCTTAATTGAGATCTTCTCAAGCGCAGGGCAGCTATCGAGCCCGGCAGAAATGAGCGGGGAGAGCAGCTGACCAGCAGGACACCAAAGCGAGAGTGAACGGAGCATTTCCCAGCTTTCATAATTATCCATTTCCACATAGGAGAGCCTGCATTTCTTGGGAGCGGACTCGTACGCCATTTCATCAGGCTCGTCATCGTCATGATCGGATCCGGTTGTGCCGTTGGCCACACAGCTGGAGCTGGGTTGTTCAACTTCCTCCCAGTCACAGTTGATCTCAAGGCTCTGAATACGATCACGGATCGGATTCAGAGCAGCAAGGCAGGCTGCAGTGTGCAGAAACCGGCAGTGCAACACACTAACCTCCTTCAATGTAGGCCGAAGCGCCTTCGCTAGCGTCCTCAATCCAGCTGCCGTGACAAGGTCACATCCTTGGATGGCAAACTTGGCAAGCCTCCCACACCCACGGCCGATGGCCCCAAGGCTGGCGTCGCTGAGATCCTCGCAATTCTTGATGCAGAGCGACTCCAGCCCACCGCACACAGCAACGCCATCAAGATGCAACCAGGCGGCCTTGCACAGCCCCTGGAAGCACCCCAATGTCAAGATCTTGATCCGCGGGCATCTGCGTGCGAGCACCTCCATCGCCGGAGCTGCCTCAAGCACATTGTGCTGGATGTCCAGCATGAGGTCCTCCAGCCCTGGGAGCGCGGCAAAGAAGGCGACGAGCCCCACGGCGGTGATGCCCGCCTGCTCCCGCTGGCTGGTGGACGCCGGCTCGAAGGGCTCGCTGAGGCGCAGGACGGTGAGCCGGGGACAGCTGGAGGCGAGCGCGAGCAGCGCGTCGTCGCCGACGTGGTCGACGTAGCGGGGGTTGAAGACGCAGGGCGCGACGAGCCTCCGGAGGCCAGGGCAGGCGGCGGCGATGGCCCCGAGCTCGGCGGCGTGGAAGCCGTTGGAGGCGCCGGCGAGGCCGAGGTCGAGGTCGGCGAGCCGGGCGGCGGCGGCGGGGTGCGCGGCGAGGGCGGGCAGCACGTCCTCCGTCCAGCAGTAGAACTCGGAGAGGTCGAGCGCGGCGAGGTGGGGGCAGGCCCCGAGCAGCGGCTCGAGATCCGCGCCGGCGGGGAGGTCGAGGGGCCGCTGGTGCCAGCGCACGAGGCGGACCCCGCGGAGCGTGGCGCGCCAGCAGGGCGCGAGGCTGGCGAGCGTGGAGGGGTCGCGGCAGTAGACGGCGAGGCGGGCCACGGCGGGGAAGTAGGCAGCGAGGCGGGCGGCGACGAAGGCGTTGCGCTCCGCGGCCTCCTCCGGGGTGAGCGGGAGGTGGTTGGAGGAAGCCGAGGCCGGCGCGCCCGCGACCCGCGAGGCCGAGGAGAGCAGCGGGTGGCCCCAGGGCGAGGCGAGGGAGAGGTCGAGGCGGGTGAGGGCCGGGAAGCAGAAGGCGGGCGGGAGCAGCAGGAACTCGGGCGTCCTCGGGTCCCCGCGGAGCGACATCGTCCCCCGCGTCGCCCGCTCCGCCGATAGCAGTCTCCGGCACGCCATGGAGGCCCGGTGCCGCGACCGCGGGTCGGCCAGGTAGCCCAGGATGTGCAGCAGCAGCGGCTCCGGCAGGTCCAGCAGCGCCGACGCCGCCCCCGCCGCCCCGCCGCCGGCCTCCGCCTCCGACTCCGCCATGTTGCCTCCTGTCCTGCCGCCGCGGGGGCTCGTCGCCGCGGGTGGTGGGGGGGCGAGGGGACGGATTTGGGGAGGGGAGGAGACGAGACGGAGGCGTGCACAGGGAAGTGATATACTCGACAGCTCCGCTCGCCCCGCCCGCTTTCCTTTTCTTCCCACGCCTTTTCGCCTTTCTTTTTTTGCTCCCTCTCCTCTCCTCTCTCCTGGTTTTATCCTCTTATCCCCTTGGTATATTGCACTCCTCCTCGGCTCCTCCTCCTGCTGCTGCTATTTTTTTTTTATCTTTTCCTCCGCTTTTGCCGCCCTCGCGCCCGCTCTCGGCTCGACAGCGCGTCGTCGGATGCGCCGCGCGCTGCCGTCTGGCCGCGGCGTCGTCTCGCGCGTGGCGCGGGCGGCGGCGATGGGGTCGTCGGCGGGCGGGTCGGGGGCGGGGGCGAGGGGCCCGGGCGGGAACCCGACGGTGGGGAGGCTGCGGGAGATCTTCCGGGGCGGCGGCGACGCGGCAGGTGAGGCCGCGCGATCCCTCCTCTCTCTCTCCCTGGATTATTGATTGGTTGGCCGCTGCGGGTCGCTGTTGGGTAGGTGGGGGAGTTGAATGAATGAATGAATGGGGTGGCTGGCTGGCTGGTGGTTTCTCGTCCTCGTCGACGTCGGGCGGTCTCGATCTCCTTCCTGCCTGCCGGTTGGCGCGACCGACTGGCCGTGTGTGGGGTGGATGGATCGCGGCGGGCGGGCGGGCGGGCGGACGGACGAGTAGTTGGGGAGAATTTTCGCCCGCGAGTTGGTTGCGACTCGTGTGCAGGCGGCGACCTATGCATGTTTGGTACTAGCCGACTAGCCCGTCAATGGGTGGATTGTAGTATGATATGGTTAGGGAGTCCTTCTGGGAAACCATACTGGCCAAGGATATAATCAGACGGGGTTTTACTCAAGGGAGAATGACATGGCATAACTGAGACCCGTAGAGCAGATCGTTGCAAGGCAGAAAATGCTCATGATTGCTGTCAATTGGACGCGGTCTGGTGCCTGATACCATTTCTCGATTTGTTTTCCCAGTTGGGCATTCTATCGGTTTTCTCTCATGTGGAGTGGTTTCCCTTACTTGTAGTCGCTCATTCTTGGCTGCTGCTGGTCAGATCAGATGGCTGGGACAAGTCCTGGGAGGCTGGCATAACCCCGTGGGATCTGGGGAAGCCGACCCCTGTCATCGAGCATCTTGTTAAATCAGGGACGCTCCCTAAGGGAAGGGCTTTGGTACCCGGATGTGGCACGGTATATGTTAAACAAAGGCCATTTATCATCTGCTTCTGTCTCAACACTTTAGCATTTCGCTTCGGTCTATGCAGTTTCCTGGCTACACCTACGGGCCTAAGTAATATTTGTTATGGTTGAGTCTTTTAATTGTTTAGGATTAATAAGAAAACCCAATGGTAATCGCAAGTTTCTTGCTAAGGAAATGGTTTAATAATAATGTGCTGATTGATTCCTACCAAATTATGGTCCTCAATTAAACATATAGTTTTTCAACATTTCATAGAAAAGGTCATCACTGTCAGTAACCATGTGATCTACTTCTTTAGCCTACTGTACATATCAAATTTGTTCACACAAAAGAGCAATTATCATATGTATGAACTAGTGTGGAAACTATATATTTTTCTATGCAGAGTCCTGGGTGTGAGATTAATGTGGCAACTAAACCAATTTTTTCTTTTAAGAATATGACAACTAAACCAAAATTTACAACTTGAAATGCAAAATACTTTTAAGTAGTTACATGGTTCGTGTCTATCTATAAGATCATTTTGCAAATTGGTACTGATGGGAGGGTTCTTCTTCAATTTTCCTTGCAACTCCTTCTCATAAATCTTTCTGATTGAGCTGCTGCATAACAGGGATATGATGTCGTCGCTCTTGCAAGCCCTGAGAGATTTGTCGTTGGCTTAGAGATTTCTAATATAGCTGCTGAGAAGGCTAAGCAGGTAAGATGTAACTGAGTAAGAGCTTGATTGGCAACTAAGATAAGCTTATAGCACAAAGCTAGTTGCTTCTTTAGTTATTTTAATGGATTTTTTGGTAAATTCATCTGTGCAGAATGATGATTTGTCATTTAAGCATGGTTGATACCTTATCTTAGAAAAAATAGTTATTTCCAAAGTGGTTCAGGTCTATTTTGTGCTGGGAAAGATTAACAATGTTTTTCTTGGAAGCAAAATCTTATATGCTGAGCATGGCTATGTTTGATTTATGTCAAGGGGCAAACTTTATGCAAAATAGGGGAAGGGAAAATCCCCCCACCCCCCAAAAGGGAAATGAAACCAAGTGTGAAGCTAATTACAGAAGACAACCAATTATCTTCTGAAATGATGACTTTGTGGCCAAGGATGCCACCTCTAATTTTTACATTTTTACATGTGTACTCTAGAATTCTAACACAGTATTGATTATAATGGCTACTGAACCCAGCTCTTGCTATTTGGATCGAATTGGCGTTTTCAGAATTATTCTAGCAAGTAGTAATCATAACATGGATATATATAATGTACTATAGCATTTATCTGAAAAGTTATCTTGTTATCCTAGGTACACTTTGTGGTGCTAAAACTTATATATATTTGATCGTTTTCCCTGCTGGTGTACCAGTGGTCATCATCTTTGCCAAATGCAGATTGCTTTGCTTTTCTGGTTGCTGATTTCTTCAAGTGGAGACCAAGTGAACCATTTGACCTCATTTTCGATTATACGTACGTGTCAATTTATCTTGCTTATTTGTTGTTCTGGAGGCAGTTTAGATCACCTTTATTAATTAACACAGGTTCTTTTGTGCACTTGATCCGAGTTTGAGGCTAGCTTGGGCAGAGACAGTTAGTCGCCTTCTGAAACCAGATGGAGAGCTCATCACCTTAATATATTTAGTGAGAACAGAATCTCTATGCTTCTTGCTTATTTTTGCATTATGTTATTCTACTTATCATATGATATTATGATATACTAAGGTGAACTATAAAAATGCGAACCATTTTATTTACCTTTAAGATTTTCTAAGCTGTTTTATGTTATATGAATAGCCTAATCCTTGAGGATTGTGGTGGTATCTCTGTCCTTCTATCAAGGATCATGAGTAGACAGAGTAGTCATAGGTATCAACTGGAACTCACTACTGAAGTTACAGCAACTACGACTGCAAGTTCTTTACTCTGAAGAAAGCAAACAGAATCGAGATATCTTGGTAGAGCCAAATTCTTATGAGTAATTATCTGTCTTGTTTACTGGACCTGTGTTCCGGAAAGCTATGACATGCAACAATACGTACCACATTGGATGAATTGATTCATGTGGGGTCAATAGCTTGGTATAAATCAGCGGCACTTTGCAGCCAAGTCTGAGCACTTGATGCAAACCCATGAGCCATCTTATCATTGTTTCCTCATTTTCCTATCCGGAGAACTGTAACACGCAACAATACATATCAAATGATATTGGATGAATTGATTAATGTGGGGCCTATAACTTAGTATAAATCGGCGGGACTTTGCAACCAAGTCTGGGCACTTGACGCAAATCCATCAGCCATCTTATTGCTGTTTCCTCATTTTCCTATCCTTATGTAGCCACATGTTTTCATGACCTTTGGTGCATGACGCCCTTTAAAATAATCAGCATGCTTACTCTTCTAAAGCTAATGCTGACATTGGATAAAGACATGCTAAAACCTCCCACGCTATTGTTCCCAATATATTTTGCTTCGACACTTTGGAGTCAGACAGACAATCAGTGCTCTAATAGAAAACAGAAAAAGAATTCCAGGTGCCTACTCCAATGCCCATCCTTGATTGAAACAAGGGGCACTTGATGCACATATTAAATCACTAGTTAACACCAAAATTAATCTGGATGGGTGCATGAATGTGACCGGCTTCTTCGGCCGCCTTCACATTACTTTGTTCGCAACTAGAGGGCACCGCATATAATATTTCTTCTTACAGATCAGCGATCAAGAAGGGGGGCCACCCTACAATAATACGGTTGCTGAGTAAGTATGCATGTCCCGTTGCTATCGCGAAAGAATTAATTTCCAGTTGAAAAGGTTGGGTTTTTCTTGGTGATGACGCAGCTTTGTGTAGGACAGAAACCAAAATGTTATCCTGTCTTCATTATTGACCTGATGACTGTCTTTTTGTGAAACTACAGCTATCAGAAGGTGCTGGAGCCTCTAGGTTTCAAAGCTATCTGTATGGAAGACAACGAGCTAGCTATTAAACCGCGCAAGGTACACCCTATACGCTACCGTTGCTTTTCCTGTATCGAGTTATCTCGGGAACGCTCGCTCATCTTGTCTGCGGATATATTAGAAGCAATGGTCCCTTCTGTTGATGCCTTTGATCTTTCGCATGCTTTCCAATCCAGGGTTGCGAGAAACTTGGAAGGTGGAAGAGATGCAGCGTGCCACAATCTTCTTTGTGAGAATATATGAGGAGCTTGTTGTATGATTTGTATAAGAGTTTTTCGGGTGTAGCCTCGTGTGTCGTTCACTGTTTTCCATGGGAGAGGAATCAGTTATGTAAAATTTCCGTGTGCTCGAAAACTCGAAATGAGCCGTGTAGTATGGTGAGACGCTATGCGTGTTTTAAAGCATGCTGTTAACTTGGAGATCGTTTTGTCATCTCAACAGGAAAAATAAAAACAAATCAAAGAGCTCAGGAAATGGTGATGGTAAATTATTTTCTGTAGAGCTTCTTGAGAAGATTTTATTGTTGAGGGCGCCAATTTGACCTATCACGTATTCTCTCCTTTCCCCCACCCTAAGATTTCCGCCTTCTCACCCCTCTCCGTACGGTGGCTTTGTGGGATGGAGTGGGGATGCGAGAGGATGTCTGCCTGTTTTACACACTAGTAGTGTGCTAAGTTCTTACTAGATTTCTAGGGTTTGTGCCCGTCTGGTAGTGTTTGGATATATGTCTTTGGGGTCGTGCTCATTGGGAGCTGGCTTCTAGTGCTTGAAGGCGGTGGCAATGGCCGGTGCCATGAGGGTAGCACTTAAGAGGGACTGGCCTTGTAGCCTTTTGGCGGGCCACTTGTCCTCGGCCAAGGCCCATCGGAGCTGCTTACTGGAGCTAGCTAATCCCACCCGCTGAATGCAGATCCAATGGGGGTGCTCATGACATCGTGTTAGGGTTTTCTTTGTATGTCACGTCCCTTCTTGGGTCTCCTGCGCATGTTCACCGTCACGTCATGACTCGGTGCGTTGGTGATGACGGATTTAACCGAAGCGGGAATTCAATGGCGTCAAATTGCCAGTGTTCTTCTGCCCCACGAGTGCCACAAAGGGTAGGCGTCGGGCAGTTGATGACCGTAGGCATGCCCCGCTCGGATAGGACAGTGGACACGCTCCAAAAGTCTATTTAGTTGATCAAGCATGAGATTCGACTTCGATTTTCCATTTCTATAGGCAATGGAGTTGGGGCCCTCTTCTCGCTTGACCTTTGGTCGTGCAGATCCACACTTTGCGCCGAGTGTCCAAACATGTCTGTCATCTGCTCAGATCCGATGTCCTTGGTTTCCTCGGTTGTCCACAATGAGAATTGGAGGGTCTTGTTCTAATGGGTAGTTGGGCCCGAGGAAACCATAAATTGGGTCATCCTTTGGGCGGCTCTTTCGCGAATGCTTCGAGACAATCCGGGCATCATATCTTGGCGTTTAGCCCCATCTGGGCTCATTTTTGGTGCATCGACATATTATGCTCTATATCGTGTGTTGACTCTCGCTCAGACCACACCTTTGTGGAAATTGATACTTCCTTAGAATCAACATATTTATGTGGCAGCTTTTGTGTGATCAAGTGGCACGAGCTTGGCGGATGGGTTGTGCCCTCTCTGTGATGTCTGGGACACTGGGACCCACATCTTCTTTTGCCATGTTGCCCGTTTTCTTTGGTGCTTTGTCCATGAGGCTTTGGAGTCTGAATGGGGGCCCTAGACCTGGCCGAGTTCCTAGAAACTCGGGCCAACTAGGTAGGAGGATTTGGTTAGTGTTTGTCACGATGACTTAGACCCTTTGGACGATGCATAAGAAATTTTTTATCAAGCGAATCTTTTTGTGACAGATGACTGGCTATAGTCAAATTATTGGTCTTTTTACAACTTTGGCATCCCTAGCTAGGCAGTGGGACTGCAATCAGTTAGGTGGCATGTTGGGCGCGCTAACTATGACAAGGCGCTGCCTTGCTACGCCACCTACCCACTCATCCATTGACGATTTGTTGGATTTTTCTTCTTGTTGTTTTTAATTTGACATGTCTGTGTTGTTGCGCCACCAAACTTTCAGTGTAGATTTTCTGTATTGGACTCATTTTACAGATGTGGTGGTTGCTTTATCTATAAATTAAGGTGGAAACTTCTTCGTAAAATGTGTTGACAACGATTATTGTGAAAGGTGACTTCTTTGATGGGGCTCCATCGATCATAGCTGCTACTACTAATTGAATTCTAACCTGGCTACCACTGCCACCACGACTCCAACCAAGTCAAGGAACATCGAGTGTTGCTCTCTCCACTCCATAATATAAGAATGTTTTTACACTAGTGTTGTTGACTTGGGATCTAAGCCCGGTTCCAAGGAAGGAGGAACGTTAGGAATCACTCTTAGCCACAACACGGGTTGGTCCCTTGGGCCTTTAACCACCAAGAAATCCAGGCTACATATACATGGGAGGATGGCATAAACCACCAAGAGTTGCACGCTATAAACACTTGATTATGTTCGCAAGTATATGATATATAAAAAATAAATACATACATGAAAGTGGGCCCTTTTTGTTTTTGTTGGGCTAGGATTTTGTCTTTTTTTGGGCAGCTTGCAAAAAATAACTAACAATTTTTAGATGAACAGGGAGAACCCTCCCCGGCTCCATATATATCAAACCAAAAAGTCTTCAACATCTTATTACAGAAGTTAATTAGAGGAGCAACTTGAGGAAAACTAAAAACAACAGAAAAAGCCAAACTAAAACAAGCGTAGAGGAAGTTTGGAGAGATAGATATGGTCAGCTCATAGGCTGCCAGATTCAGGGCAGGAACATAGCAAAAACTTCATTCAAGACAACACAATCTAGGGGCCTCTCCTGCACTTCAACGGAGGAGCAGTCGTTGCTTGTGGAGACCAACACGCCGCAAGGGTTGACATTGGGATCAAAGATGCGATCTTCCAATCAAGGGTCCTCCTCTTGATCGATTATTGGAAGTTGCCACTTCTCGAGAAATCTTAAGGTTTTTCCACTGAGCAACCACTTTGTCTTGAGTGTGGTGCTTTGCCCTCAGCCACTCAAGATCAGCAGCAGCTTTTGAGTGAAGGTTGTCAATGCTTTGAGAAATTCCTCCAGGGACTCCATGCTTCTCTCCGGGGCCAGAATCGCCCAAGCTTTGAGTGTGTTAAGGATTTTTCTCCAACCTGAGTAATAGACATCCATAGTGTGTTGTTAAAAATCTTAGAGTTCCTATGTTTCCACAAACACCATAGAATCGAAGAGCTAACAATATTCAAGGTAGCAAATTTTCTGTTGGAAATCCATCTCCTGGATACATATTCATAGGTGACGCCAATGTCAATTTTGAAGTGATCACAAACAAAAGGCCAAATGTTTCTAGCCACAATGCACTCAAAGAATAGGTGAGTGAAACTCTCTTCTTCACTATAGAAATCACAGTCATGTGGTTTGAAAATGTGCCTTTTCCTCAGACTGTCTCTGGTCATTAGCTTGCTAATAGACAGGAGCCAAAGAAAGACATGGATCCTAGGTGGCACATGTAGCTTCCAAGCAACAAGGACAAAGCCGGTCGTACTCCTCTGAAGTTTATAACCTGGTATAAGGAGCTGGAGGAGTACACACCCTTATTTTCCAATTGCCAAATTGGAAGGTCAGCTTCATCAGAGAAATAGATACTCTTAGTTATCTCCTCCAGTTGGAACCATTGTTCCATAAGTTTGTCACTACAATTCATCCTAAAAGAAAGAATAAGTGTTACCCCATCCGAAACCTCATTGGTACATTTTTAGTTTGTTCATTGGATATCTCATACACATTCCAAAACTGGACTGCTAGTGGAGATGTGCCAAACGAAATATCCTCCCAAAATCTCATCCTATCCCCTCTTCCTATTTTCCATCTGTAACCAAACTTTAAAGCTTGGGTGATGGATTTGACTCCCTTCCAAAAACTAGAGGTATTCTGGTTATGTTTTGGGGCAAACAGGTTAGGGCTATCTCTCATGTATTTTTGGTCTACTATATTCCCCCAAGGCTTCCCCTCTCCTTCATAGTATCTCTTGATCCAAGAGCCTAGGAGGTAGAGGTTCGCATCTTGGAGGTTTGGGATGCCAAGGCCCCCAAACTCCTTCTTCATGCAAACTAGTTTCCAATTAGCTAGATGGAGCTTCTTATGTCCTTAAAAATCATTCCACAAGCAGTTAGCCATTTGAGAGTTAATCATATCAACAGCCCACTTAGGGAGTTTGCAAAAGGAGAGTAAATAGATGGGGATGCTGGCTAGGCACGCTTGGATGAGGACAAGTCTCCCTTTGTAAGAGAGTAGCTTCCCCCTCCAACCTGATATCGTTTTCATGATCTTGTTAATGAGTGGTTGGATGTCTTCCCTCCTAAGTTTGTCATAGTGCAGAGGTATTCCTAGGTATTTAATGGGGAAACATCCTTCAGCACATCCTAAAATTTCCAAGAAACTGGCAAGCTCTCCAGCTTCCATGTAGATGGGGATCAATTCACTTTTATTGCAATTGATTCGCATCCCGAGGACTTGCTCAAAGAAGTTAAGCACTATTTTAGGTTAGTGGCATGGTCTAGGTTTCTACCTAAAAACAAAATGGTATCATTGGCATACTGAAGGCAAATGATACCACCAAGGCAAACCTCAATGCACAAGCCTTCAATCAATTGATGGTTAGAAGCTTTCATCAGCATTCTGGTGAGGACATTTACTGCCAGGTTAAATAGTAAAGGGGAAATGGGGTGTCCTTGCCTAAGCCCTTACTAGTGATGAAAAAATCACTTTCATTACCATTAAGCCTGACCCCCACAGAGCCACCATGTGTGATCTGTTGGATCCAACCTTACCACTTTCCCCCAAAACCTCTAATGGTGAGAAGCTCGTTAAGAAAATCTAAGTTAACTTTATCAAAAGCTTTTTCATAGTCTAGTTTGAGAACCACTTATTGCTTTTTTACTAGAGTAGACTGAATGCAAGACCTCATGAGCTGTAACTACACTCTCGAGTATGTACCTTCCTTTAAGGAAGGCAGACTGGTTACTAGCTATCAGCCTTTGCAGAACTTTATTTAGTCTATTGGTGAGAACCTTACTGAAGATTTTAAAGCTACAATTCAACAAGCTGATGGGTCTAAACTTTTTCATAGCAGTAGCATCAGCTTCTTTAGGAATAAAGGTTAACATAGCAAATATGATCCTATATATATCTAGTGATCCCCTATGACAATCATCAAACATTGCTAGCAGGTCATTTTTAATCAAATCCCAGAAATGTTGGTAGAACAAAAAAGGCAAGCCATCAGGCCCTAGAGCCCCATTAGAGTAGGACACTACTTTTGATTTCCTCCTCTGAAAATGGGGCTTCTAACATATCATTTACATGTGTCTTGACTTTCTCCTCCCTAGAGAAGAAATCAGGATGTAGATGGAAGCCATCTCTCTCCTCATGTCTAAAGAGATCTTTGTGTTACTAGCTATATCAAGCATATCTTTATCCACCGTCACTAGTTCATCAAGACCATCTAGGGTGTGAATTGTAGTCTTCCTTCTCCTATGGTTTTCCACTCCGTGAAAGTAAGAAGTATTCCTATCTTCTTCCTTTATATCTCTATCCCTAGATCTTTGCCTAGCTTTGACTTCCTCTTGGAGCCAAATTTTACTCAATTCAGTCTGAAGAAACTTGAGCCTAGAGAATTCTGCCTCCTCAAGGGTCATGGTCTAGGATTTTATATCTAATTTATCATACTCTTCTAAGAGCACCTTCTCTCAGTTGAGCTTCCTCATTGGAACTCCACCCCTTGGTTACTCTCAAGATCTTCCTAATTTTCTCTTGCTAGACATCCATAGAAGTGGAGCTTTGGGTGTTTTCACTCCAGATGTTGGTGATGAGGCTAGAGAAATCCTCTCTTAGGAGCCACCACTTTTCCATCTTGTAACCTCCCTTCTTTGGGGGTTGGCTGATGCCAGAATCCCAAAGAATGGGAGTGTGGTCACTTCCTAATATAGGTAGGGCTCTACAGGTAGCTAGAGGAAAAGATAGATCTAATTCAGTGTTACAAAAAACTCTATCAATTGTGGACATGATCACGTCAGCCTGATTATTTGCCCAAGTAATTTTTCTGCTTGAGAGTTTAATCTCTATAGGAGACTCCAAATTTCAATCCAAGAATTGAAGTTTTCACTCCACTTGTGGTTAACAACTCCATTGCTTTTCTCCTTAGCATTTCTAACTAAATTAAAATCTCCCCCAAACAGGGTGGGAAGGGAGTTCTCCAAACAAAGGGCGTGTAGCTCTGAGAGGAAAGCCTCCTTTCCCTCCTCATAAGGGGATACATAAACAGTTACCACCCTAAAGGTGCTATCAGTTTTTTTCAATTTGGTTACACAGCAGACAGAAAAATCTAAGCACGACCAGGATACAACATCAAAATCATCTCCATCCACCCCCACCAGGATGCCTCCAGTAGAGCCTTTTGATGGGAGATGGTGCCATACAAAGTTCCTACTACCCAGTAGTGATATTAAATAGGACTCAGTGAAATCCTCTTTTTTAGTTTCTTGGAAACCTAAAATAGAGGCGTGGGTTTTATTCATAGTGTCAATAATCATGAGGTTTCTAGCTACCAGGGGCAGTAATGCATCTAACGTTCCAAAAGAGGGCATTCATATAATAAGCTTAGCTCTGGGGTGCTTTCCCCTCTTGTTCTTACAAATTAAGTACCACAAGCCTTCAGAATTCAAATCTACATTAGCCTCTACATTTCTGGGAGGGTTTTGGACTCTAATTCAGAACCTACAGTTCCGTCACACTAGTAGAAAACAGGTCTTTGGTCCAGGCCGGGCCAGCCCATTAGTCCCGGTTCAGTCACGAACCGGGACCAATGGGGGCAACGGTCCCGGTTCGTGAGGCCAGGGGGCCAACCGAGCCACGTGGGGCATTGGTCCCGGTTCTTCGGACACCTTTGGTCCCGGTTCCTGACACGAATTGGGACCACTGTGCCTTGCTCTTGGCCCACAATCATTGGTCCCGTTTTGTGGCTGGAACCGGTACCAAAGGGTGTCCTTTAGTCCCGGTTCCAGCCACGAACCGGGATGAATGAGATGCCTATATATACCCCCTAGCCGGCGAGCAGAGCACTCCACACTGCTCTGTTTGTTTGGCCGGCGAGGGAAGAACTTTGTGGTGCTCTAGCTCACCTCCTATGCACATGAGGTGTTCGATGAAATGCCCAAGCCACATTTAAGCTTTCTCCTCTCGAAGTTCCTTGTCCAAGCTCCATTTTACTCAAGATTTGTCTAGGTTTGGCGGTCCGTCCTGTCCCGTCCCCGTCCTCACCGCCGTCGATCGCCCACGCCCATCTCGGTGCCGGCACCACCGTGGTTAGCCTCTTCTTCTTATCTTCTTTCTAAAAGAAAAAAGTTTTTACTTGTATGATTTAGATAGGTACTTGTGTAATTTCCTTACTTTTATTACTGTATTTATTTTGGTCACTATTGTACTTATGCTTTAATGTGATGATGAATTTCTATTAATTTGGTCACTTTTGTATTCATGATATGTTGTAATGGTTTTTAATACACTTTATTATATAACGCACGCAGATGAACCGGCAATGGATGTATGGTGACCGACGCACCTCCGAGTATATTAAGGGCGTGCATAATTTTCTCGAAGCGGCTGAGGCAAACAAGCAGAATGGTTTTATTCATTGTCCATGTACTGTGTATGAGAATACGAAGGCTTTCTCCAACTCTAAAACCCTTCACTTCCACCTACTTGAGAAGGGTTTTATGCCACCCTATAATGTTTGGACCAAGCAAGGAGAAAGAGGGGTTATGATGGAAGACAACGAAGAAGAAGAGGATGATGACAACTATGTGCCTCCTGAATACGGTGATGCTGCAACGGGGGAAGATGAAGATCAAGAGGAACCAGACGATGTGCCCGATGATGATCTTCGTCGGGTCATTGTTGATGCAAAGAGACAATGCGAAAGTGAAAAGGAGAAGTTGAAGTTCGATCGCATGCTAGAGGATCACAAAAAAGGGTTGTACCCCAATTGCGAAGATGGCAACACAAAGCTCACCACCACACTGGAATTGCTGCAGTGGAAGGCAAAGAATGGTGTACCTGACAAAGGATTTGAGAAGCTACTAAAAATATTGAAGAACAAGCTTCCAAAGGATAACGAAATGCCCGACAGTACTTACGCAACAAAGAAGGTTGTATGCCCTCTAGGATTGGAGGTGCAGAAGATACATGCATGCCCTAATGATTGCATCCTCTACCGCGGTGCTTACGGGATTTGAACGCATGCTCGGTATGCGGTGCATTGCGGTATAAGATCAGACGAGATGACCCTGGTGATGTTGACGGCGAGCGCCCAAGGAAGAGGGTTCCTCCCAAAGTGATGTGGTATGCTCCTATAATACCATGGTTGAAATGTCTATTCAGAAACAAAGAGCATGCCAAGTCAATGCGATGGCACAAAGAGGACCATAAGAAAGACGGGAAGTTGAGAGCACCCGCTGACGGGTCGCAATGGAGAAAGATCAAGAGAAAGTGGAGCGACTTTACAGGTGACCCAAGGAACGTATGGTTTGGTTTAAGTGCAGATGGCGTTAATCCTTTTGGGGATCAGAGCAGCAAGCATAGCACATGGCTTGTGACTCTATGTATGTATAACCTTCCTCCTTGATTGTGCATGAAGCGAAAGTTCATTATGATGCCAGTGCTCATCCAAGGCCCTAAGCAACCCGGCAATGACATTGATGTGTACCTAAAGCAATTAGTTGATGAACTTTTATAGCTATGGAATGGAAGAGGTGTACGTGTGTGGAATGAGAACGAAGGGGAGGAATTTGACCTACATGCATTGGTGTTTGTGACCATCAACGATTGGCCTGCTCTCAGTAACCTTTCAGGACAGACAAACAAGGGATACCACGCATGCACACACTTTTTAGATGACACCGAAAGTATATATTTGGACAAATGCGGGAAGAATGTGTACCTAGGGCATCATCGATTTCTTCCGACCAACCATCAATGTCGAAAGAAAGGAAAGCATTTCAAAGGTGAGGCAGATCACAGGAAGAAGCCCCCCCTCCGTACTGGTGATCACATACTTGTTGTGGTCAATGATTTACAAGTAATCTTTGGAAAGGGTCCCGGCGGACTATCTGTTCTGAATGACGCTGAGGGACGCGCACCCATGTGGAAGAAGAAAACTATATTTTGGGACCTACGCTATTGGAAAGACCTAGAGGTTCTCTCTGCGATCGACATGATGCACGTGACGAAGAACATTTGTGTGAACCTACTAGGCTTCTTGGGAGTGTATGGGAAGACAAAAGATACACCAGAGGCACGCGAGGAACAGCAACGTGTGCATGAAAAAGACGGCATGTATCCAGAGCAGTATGAAGGTCCTCACGGCTACACTCTTACCAAAGAAGAGAAGGAAACCTTCTTTGAATGCCTGCTCAGTATGAAGGTCCTATCTGGCTTCTCGTCGAATATAAAGGGAATAATAAATATGGCAGAAAAAAAGTTCCAGAACCTAAAGTCTCATGATTGCCACGTGATTATGATGCAACTGCTTCCGGTTGCATTGAGGGAGCTTCTACCGGAAAATGTTCGATTACCATTGTGAAGCTATGTGCATTCCTCAATGCAATCTCTCAGAAGGTGATCGATCTAGAAATCCTGCCAAGGTTAAGGAGTGATTTGGTGCAATGTCTTGTTAGTTTCGAGCCGGTGTTCCCACCGTCCTTCTTCAATATCATGACGCACGTCCTAGTTCATCTAGTCGACAAGATTATCATTCTGGACCCTGTATTTCTACACAATATGTTCCCCTTTGAGAGGTTCATGGGAGTTTTAAACAAATATGTTCTTAACCGCGCTAGGCCAGAAGGAAGCATCTCCATGGTTCATCAAATAGAAGATGTCATTGGGTTTTGTGTTGACTTCATTCCTGACCTTAAGAAGATTGGTCTCCCTCAATCGCAGTATGAGGGGAGACTGACTGGAAAAGGCACGCTAGGAACAGACTCAATAATATGTAGGGACGGGCATTCTTGGTCTCAAGCACACTACATAGTTCTACAGAATTCTACCTTGGTGACCCCGTATGTCAATGAACACAAGAATATTCTGGGCTCCAAACACCCGCAGCAGTGTGATGACTGGATTACATGTGACACATCAGGACTTTTGGCAGTTGGTTGCAAACACGTCTCATGCGTGACAACACTGTTTCTGATGAGCTGTACTCGTTGGCCAAGGGACCATCTTCGACTATAATGACTTACAAAGGGTACGAGATAAATGGGAATACATTTTACATGATCACCCAAGATCAAAAGAGCACCAACCAAAACAACGGTGTCCGCTTTGATGCAGCAACCAAGAGGGGAAAGGACACATATTATGGTTACATAGTGGACATATGGGAACTTGACTATGGACATGATTTCAAGGTCCCTTTCTTTCAGTGCAAATGGGTCAATCTGTCAAGAGGCGAGGTACAGGAAGATTCACAGTATGGAATGACAACAGTGGATCTGAACAATCTTGGGTACACAAACGAACCATTCGTCCTAGCCAATGATGTGGCGCAGGTTTTCTATGTGAAGGACATGTCTACCAAACCGATAAAAAGAAAAGATAAGGAAGCGAATACATCATACGATGAGCCAAGGCTCCACATAGTTCTTTCAGAAAAAAGAGACATCATGGGATTGGACGGCAAGATAGACATGTCTGAAGATTATGAAAAGTTTCATGAAATTCCTCCCTTCAAAGTCAAGGCTGACCCAAGCACCCTGTTAAACGATGAAGATTATCCATGGTTACGATGCAATAAGCAAAGGACACAAGCTAAGAAAAAGTGAAGACTTTCTCTCCACAATTATATCATTGCAGTTACATGTGAAGAAATGAAATGCCATTTGTAACACATGAGTTTTCCTCCGAAACCATTATACTTCGAAAGAGATTGTCCGTTTTGTACACGAAGTGCATCCAGTTTTTGCCGTAACCCTCTCAACTTTTTATAACATGCTATGTGGGTGAAATGATGATACCATGCCAACTTTCAACCTTTTCAGACTTTATTTGAAGTGCTTTTCAATTTCAGCGTTATTTAGCTCAAAAAAATCAGTAAGTGCATGAAAAATACCAAATGAAGTCAGAAAGGGTTGAAAATTGATGATATGGCTTTGAATGGTGCATTTTGAACACACAAAAAGTATGAAGTTCAAATAAGTTCAAAAAAATGAAATCCCTTTGTAACAGATGAGTTTTCGTCCGAAACCATAATACTTCAAAATAGATTGTCCATTTTCTACACGAAAATGCATCTAGTTTTTGACGTAACCCTCTCAACTTTTTAACACATGCTATGTGGGTGAAATGATGATACCATGCCAAATTTCAACCTTTTCAGAGTTCATTTGAAGTGCTTTTTAATTTAGGGTCATTTTAGCTCAAAATAAATGATGAAATGCATGAAAAAATAGCAAATGAAGTCAGAAAAGGATTGAAAAGGGATGATGTGGCTTTGAATGGTGCATATTTAATGCAGAAAAAGTCTTGGGTTCAAATATGTTTAAAAAATTGTAATCCTTTTGTAACAGACGTGTTTTCGTGCGAAGCCCTGATACTTTGAAAGAGATCCTCCATTTTGTACACGAAGTGCATCCAGTTTTTGCCGTAACCCTCTCAACTTTTTAGCAAATGCTATGTGGGTGAAATTATGGTACCATGCCAAGTTTCAACCATTTCAGAGTTCATTTGCAGTGCTTTTCAATTCAGGGTCATTTTAGTTCAAAATAAATGATGAAATGCATGAAAAATAGAAAATGAAGTCAGAAAATGGTTGAAAAGGGATGATGTAGCTTTGAATGGTGCATATTGGATGTAGAAAAATTCTTGAGTTCAAATATGTATATAAAATTTGAAATCCTTTTGTAACAGACATGTTTTCGTTTGATAAAAGTTATATAACTAAACTTGATATTATATACAATTCATGCAACTAAAATTATCAAAGTTATTTTTGTTAAAACTTTAATAGAAAAAAGAATATTCATAAATTATTTTTTGTTAAGAACTTCTAATATTCCAAAAAAATAAAAAAAATGAAAATAGATACGCTTATAGGGAAAATTCAACCTAAATTCAAAGTGCTAGTAAGTACATACTAGCACATACTAGCATTTTGAACTTAGGTCAAATTTTCCGTATAAGGGCATCTATTTTCACTTTGAGAGGAGCTCAACGTAGCAGCCGCAGCGGGGCTTATAAACAAGTTCGGGTAACCTTCGCTTGGTGAGGTGGGACTAAACTCCCACCAGACCGCTGTGCAAGGCCATTGGTCCCGGTTGGTGGCACCAACTGGGACCAATGCCTACCTTTGGTCCCGATTGGTGCCACCAACCGGGACCAAAGGTCTCTGCTTCCCGCCCTTTGGGTTGACGAAAAGGGACCTTCGGTCCCGGTTGGTGGCTACAACCGGGACCAATGCCCCTTTCGTCCTAGTTCGTGCCACCAACCGGGACCAAAAGGTCCATGTTTCCCGCCATTTGGGCTGACGAAAAGAGACCTTTGGTCCTGATTGGTGGCACCAACCGGGACTAAAGGTCGGCATTGGTTCGGGTTGGTGCCACGAATCGGGACCAATGCTTCTTCTATATAAGGAGCACTTAGAAAAATTTGTAGGTTTCATCGCCCTCCCCGTCCCCGTCGCCTTCCTCGTCGCCCTTGTCGCCGCCCCGCTCTCGTCGCCGCCCCGTCCCCGTCGCCGCCCTCATCGCCCCGTCGCCGCCCCCGCCGCCCTCTTCGCCGCCCCTCCCCCTTCACCTCCCTCACCGCCCGCCTCGCCGCCCCGTCCCCGTTGCCGCCCCCTTTGCCGCCCCTTCCCCGTCGCCTCCCTCGCCGCCCCGTCCCCGTCGCCTCTCTGTCACCGCCCCGCCCCCATCACCGCCCCGTAGCCACCCTGTCGCCGCCCCCGCTGTGAGCCACCACCGCCGCCTCTGCTCTGTGGATTTTTTTTAAAAAAATTATGTTGATTTTTTATATGATGAATGTTTATGTTTTAGTTGTTTTATGTTTTATTTAATTATTAGGACTCTTAGGAAAAATTAGTATGTGTATGTTAGATTACAAGGAAATTCTTGGTCTTATGAAAAATTAGTTATTAAACGATAAGAAAACGTTCTCATAGGAATTTGTCTCGACGTCGATGATGCACAGCCCGCATCCTCGTCATTGAGTGGTCCGCGAGAGCCTGCTTGATAGGCGCCATGTCCGGGACTAGGCTCCGCCGGGCTGGCACTGGGAGGTGCTACCTTCCCGGGCTCGGAGGTTGGTGAGGAATCCAGGTCTCGTCGTCGACCCGGAGCTTCTATGGTGATGGTCACGTGGGCCACTTTCGGTGCGAAGGGAGCGGGCCCCCACGGAGGTGGTACGTCCCCGTGTCAGGGAGGAGGACGAGCACATCCGTCGCTACATGGCGGCGTTGGACGCCAGGTTCAACAATACCTAGCAGATTCTTCAGGGATCTCACCCGAGTTATGATCCCGTGATGGTTCCTTATCTTTGGGTGTCCACCGCCGGCGACTCAGAGACCGCTAGTGAACCTAGTTCACCGTTCTCCACTTTGGATTCTGGGATATTCGATCTGTATTACTGATCTTATATGATAATATTCGAGATGTATTAGTTAATATTTGATGATGCATTAACTGGATTGTTCGGCATGATGTATTAGTTAATATCGAGTGCTTGTGATTTGTCAGTCATTCTGGCAAAGCATAGGGAATTTTTTCTATGTCATTGCTCGATATATGGAACGGATTGACTTTAGGTATGTTTCGGCTCCTTGTGTGTCTTTCATTGAGGGAGAGTGTCCACCATATATATATATATATATATATATATATATATATATATGAGAGAGAGGAAGAATCCCGGCTGTTGTCGTGGGGTCGCTTCTCCTTCGTTTCCGTGTGCTAGACATTCTGGTGTAATGCACTCGGGGACGAATGGAGGAGCCACCATCACCGACGGTCGCAATATCAGAGGGAGTGCCCACCATATATGCGAGATGAGAGTTTACGAAGGAAAGACTCGACAGACCTAAAGTCAACCCGTTGCATATTGAGTAATAGTGATATGTGTGTTGATCAGTTTCCTGGTAGTTTCCTACGATCAATTTTAAATATTTAAAATCGACCGAAGGAAATATTAGTGATCTTATATGATAACATTCGAGATGTATTAGGTAATATTTGATGATGCATTAATAACTGGATTATTCGAGATGATGTATTAGTGATATTATATTCGAGTTCATTATAAATATATTAGTGATATTTTATCAGTATAATGTGGGTGTGACTTTCGGTCTGTCGTTGCTCCTTGTGTGACTTTCATGTGTGTTCTTGATGGAGGAATCCCGACTGTTGTCGTGGGGGATGCCTCCTCTTTTTTCTTTTCTTTGCAATATACTCGTCGGTATAATGTGCAAAATAAGAGGGGGGCGTCCATCACCGGCGGTCGAACTATTACTGTGTGAGAGTGCCCACCAACATATATCCACCATCATATCAGTGTGAGAGAGTGCACCAACACACCATGAGATATGAGAGTTATTTAAGGAAAGTCTCGATGGACCAAAAGTCACACACACATTAGGATCCAAAGCGTGTCGTAATTCTTGAATTATGAACACATGAAATGTCATCGTCATCAGACGACGACAGGATCCAAACGTGTGAATTATGCGGTGAAGATAAGGGTCTTTGTGACCAGCCTGGGCTGCGAAACGACAGGTTCTTCACCATGAAGCTTTACGAGGACTTTGATATTTCTACGGTACGTGACGATGATAACTGTTTTTTCGTAATTAAGCGTGACTTTTGTTTCTTTCCTTCAACGCGTAATTTCTGTTTTATACAATTCGACTAGTTCTTCCCCTGTCATGCAAGACCGTATTTCTTGAAGAGGCTCGGTTTAGAAGAGCACGAGAGTTTCGAGACGAGGACAGCCAACCTGAGGACTAAACATGGTCACATATTTCTTGTGAAAGTAATGAATGCACTTAATAAGACAGAATTAGGATGCTCAAATTGGGAAGCTCTTTGCAAGGCATATAGATTTCAGGAGGATATGAAAATAACCTTCGACCTTCGTCTTGAAGATCATATTGAAAGAAAAATATCGACATTTGGGTGGATGTCGATATGCTTCCTGTTTTACCTCCATGTGAGTTTGTCAACCATGCATATTTGTCAAATAATTTGCATTCTATATACATAAATATTTAGTGTTCATCCGTACTAAATTTGTTAATTTTTATTTTACAGCTTATTTCATTTCTTCGAGTGAAATACAGAACATAATCGACATGACACACTACACTTATGGATCACATCTAACTTGGGAGGAGAAGGATGATCTTATCTACTTTGTTATTGGTGTCATAGCTGGTAGGGACATCTTCCCGTATAACTTGAGAACTGACCCAAATTATACATTGTACAGGACACTAGTGCATAGCTTGAGGGCGGATGACATTCGCCGAAATATCTTGGTAAGAGTTGCTAATTAAGTACATTGGTACTGTTGCGTAAATGGTATTGATTACATTGCTAACTAGGCTACTATTATGTTCTTCAATAGAAATTGTCAAATGAAGTTGTGCCATTGTTGATTCAACCCGAAGGTAATATGACAACAAAAAGCCCCTTCCATCCCGAGTTATCTTTTGCATACTCGACTGAGCGCAAACCACCAAGAAGGCTCCAAATTGAAGCATGGGGACAAATAAAGAAGGATCGCAAGCCACAAGTTGGAGACCGTTGGATCTCTTTGCTTCATCATGGAGACATAGGTGTTATTCTTTTTTATGTCATTTTACCTAGGAGGAAGGGGTAGGTCCTATGAGGGAGGACTATGTCATTTTATCTTTTTTTGTTTTATGAGACTTTAACTTTGTATGATTAAGATGATGATGATGAATTGTTAGATCTTGTGTAATTAATGGTTTCCTTCATATGCTTATTATCTAACGCGAGTTCTCTTTATATGTATAGTAGTTAGCAGCGTCGACCAAGCACGAAGAAATAAAGGACACTTATCTCTATTAATTACATAGCTAACACAATATGAAACCCCTAAATTAACCCTCCAAAAACCCCTAAACACCCCCCCTTTAAAAAAAATAAAAACCCCAACAACTTTTGGTCCCGGTTGGTGATACCAACCGGGACTAAAGGTCCTCCTGCCTGGGCTCCCCGCAGAGGCCATGTGGAGCCCTTTTTGTCCCGGTTCGTAAGCGAACCGGGACTAAAGGTTTAGGGCTTTAGTCCCGACCCTTTAGTCCCGTTCCAAAATCGGGACTATTGGGCCTCTCGAACCGGGATAAATGGGCCATTTTCTACTAGTGTCAGAGACCAAATCATCAAAGGATCTGTTCATCTAACCATGATCTACCACAACATGAATATATGATTTGGCAGAGTGACATGAATATATGATGTGGTAGCGTTACATGCATATACTAATGCACACATAATTGTAACTTATAAGTTAAATGCATGACTTGCTTATGTGGCAGGTTTTGAATGGCCTAGTGAGGAGAAGACTTAAATACATTGCTTATTGGGACGTTAAGATTGACACTTTGCATATTAAAAGAATTAAGAACAACTTTAAAAAATGAAAGATTCCTTTTTTTCCTCTAACAGAGGAGGAGAAGACTCTACAGAGAATTCAGTGCAAAGTTGGCTGGCGTCTAGAAGGACCAGATCAAAGCATCTACAGCCGGACCCCTCATACTCTCCTCAAACGGCCGGGCAGCCCGCCCGATCACTAACCGGTCACGAAAAAGTGACCCAAACGGACCCCTCATACCCATCTCAAACGCTTGGACTGACCGGCACCCCTCATATCCATCTCAAATATGAGGATGATATGAGGGGTCGCGGACGCGTCCGGACACGCTCGGTCAGTCCGCCACATAGGACGCGACTCCACCCGGACCATATTTCCTCTTTATTCATTCTTTTCTTTCTCTTTCTTCTTTTCCACAAACCACGTGCAAGTGATCGGACATATGAGGAAAAATATGAGAGATGCGGCTGCATGAACGGAAAAATAAAAATTCAAAACGGACACGCACAGTCACTGTCTAGGGGTGTTCGCGGGCGTTTGAGGGCCCGAATTTGCAAGTAATGGCTGAAGATGCTCTTAGGTAGGGAGAAGCCTCATCTTTTCTTTCTTCCTCTTGCATCCATGTGCCACGTTGAGGGCTCGTTGTTCACACGATTGGCCCTTTGTAGGTGTGTGAAAAAGACGCACACATGCATCGTCCGTTGCCTATGGTTTAAGCAACTGATCAGCATTGGACACAAAGGAGCTGAAACTCAAAAGATTCACCTTTTTTCATACGTGGTACTAACGTGCTACTCCTTCCGTCCGAGATTGTTAGGCCCCTTTTCATTTTGAGTCAAAGTTTAATCATGAATTTAATTAATAAATACAAACTATATGGCATGAAAACTATACCATAGAAATCCTCTTTCAAATACAAATCCAACAATATACTTTGTGTAGCATATGCTTTATATATTTTTAGTTAAATACATGGTCAAACTTGGAGCCCAAATACAAAAAGACCTAATAAATGGGGACGGAGGTAGTACTTCTTACCATGTTTAACGCGAGGTCACTGACTCTTGAGGAAAAGAAAGTCACGAGTCATTCAGGGCGCGTTTCGTTACATTGGCAATCGAGCCTGGCCCGGCTAGACTGGCTCTAGTGAGCCGTTTCGAGGGAATGCAGGCAAAAAGACCTGAGATGCACATAGTTTGGTTGCCTGCATGTACCTTAGTTGCATGAGACAACCATTTTTGACCCGATGTTTGGTTGCCCGCATTGCATTAGGCGCATATATGACATGGTGTTTGGTTGCAACCTGCATAAGTTGTTGTCACCACTTCTAACTAGTTGTGAGCTTACCGTACACAATCTGAACAGCTAGTTAAACAAATGACAGTTCATCCTAACTACTATCAAATGTCAGAACAAATTATTAAGATCCATTGGCTACATAGGGGATAGTTCATCGGTATTGCTGCTATCAGATCTTCCTCTTCATCTTCATCTTCCTCTTCTTCTGCTGCTGCTTCTGCTTGTGGTGCTTCTTCTTCTTCTTCTTCTTCCTACTCTTGTTCAATTCATGCATTGACCTCTGTTAAGCCACATTGCCTCTGCCCACTGCAACCATTTGTTCTTCCAAGCTTCATTGTCAAATGCCTCCACACCATGGCCGGAGCTAACAACATGGTCAGGCTCGACCTCCTCCTCCTCAGGCACGTGTTCATCAAAGCCCCACTGGAGGATCCAGTTATGCGGAATGCAACAAGCAAGAACAAGCTTAACCTGAGTGGGGTATGGGTGGAATGGCTTCTGATCCAGGATCTTAAACCTATTCTTCAGAGCTCCAAATGCCCTCTCAACAGTTACTCTAAGGTTGGAGTGTCTGAGATTAAACAGCCCCTGTGCAGTCCTAGGATAATTCCTACCACTGAACTCATTGAGATGGTACCTGGTTTTCCTGAAGAGTGGAAGAACACCCGGCCGACATGCATAGCCAGCATCTCCAAGGTAGAACTTGTCGTCGGGGATGTTGATCCCATCAGGTCGAGTCATGCTGTCACTGAGAATGTTAGCATCATGCGCTGACCTCTCCCAACTAGCCAGCACATATGTGAACTTCAGATCAAAGTCAACAGCAGCAAGCACATTCTGGCTTGTGTAGTGCTTGCTCCCCCTGTATGCTACAGACTGTGACCTAGGAACTCTGGCAGTGACACTGAAAATGGCATCACAAGCCTGTGTTAGTGCTCAACTTGAACAATACAAGCATATCAAGCCATGAAAAGTGTATATTGTCAATGCTGACCTTGAAGTATGGATACCCTCTTGGGCTTCCTTGAATCTTGGATGGAGTCCAGCTAGATGGTCTTTTGATCAACTCTCCTCTAAGCTCCCAAACAACAAAAAGCACCTGTTTGAAGTACCTAGAGATGGTCTCCATTGATCTCCTGAACGTGTTGTGCATGATCCTGAACCTCTGGTTATGGCCAACAACATGAAGGAACATTGCCACTTGCTCTTCCACATAGGTGTTGATGTTATCTTGTAGCAGCCCCCTGATCATGAAGGTCTGGACAAGCCTGGCAAATGGTGCTCTTTTCATTCGAAGCATCCACAGAGCCTCGACGTCATTGCAGTTGTAGATGTAGTTCAGATTTTGAATCCTCTCCTGAGCCCAGATAAACATTGGACCATAGCGGATCAAAGGTCTCCCAACACGACGAACAGCTCTCTGGTGCATGAACATGACCCATGCCTGAATCACACTTATCAGTGCTGCTGCCTGAATTATCAGCCTCATCCGTGCGTTCATAACCTAGTCGACATCGACAGTTCGTTCAGTGGGAAATCGATCCTACACCTTGCCTAATGGCCTAAACACCGACCTAACAAAGGGGGGAGGGGGTGCTGCTTACCGGCATCGGAGACGAGGACGACGTAGGGGGGCCATGGCCAACAGCAAGGGGAGCACCAGATCCGCCGCAACAGCCGCCGCCTCTTCCGTCGCTGTCGCCGCCTCTAGCGCAGATCTAAAATCGCAGCAGCCGCTGGTGGTGAGGCAGTAGGGAAGAAAGTGAGCGAGTAGAAAGGGGGTGAGGCTAATTTGACGCCGGGACGGCGCGCCAGATTTTCCATCTCTCGCCATTCCCCCTCGCCCTCGCGTCGCACCCGCCCATGCGACCTCGAGCTGCACTCAGCCTGGCTCGTGAGAAACTGCCGATCCGAGGATTTCCAGCGAGCCAGACTCTGAGCTGTTTTGAGAAGCGTGCGATGTAGGTCCAACAATAAAACCAGGCAACCATACATGTCTCTACCTTCCCGCACGGACCTGGTTAGGCTCGATGTGGGGAACCAAACCCGCCCTCACTCATCCGAAGCAGCCGCAGATTCCCAGCTCTCCATGGGTGGAAACATATGCTGTGAGATGTGATTCAGAGGTCAGATCGCCGACTGATGCTCGCTCGGTCGCGTGGGATCAATGGGAGTTTGTTTCGGATGAGATGCCATCCCCGCGAAGCGGCCGGCGATCGATCCATCCGCCGTCTGGAGGACTTTGCCGTCGTCGTCGTCGTCGCGTGAGCACGGTACCGAGGCGGGCAGCCAAGTCAAGCATGTGGATGTGGAGAGCTGTGTATGCATGCATGCATGCACCTCGCTAGATCGGAAAAGCAGTGCAAAGGGAAAAAGGGAAAAGTGTTTGCTTGCTTGCTAGGTGCTTCTACTAGTAGTAGCTAGCCCTGCTGGCTGGCTTCCTTGGTTTTCTGGAAGTGCTATCCTCAGGTGATCTGAATGATGCTTTTGGGACGCTTCCAAACTATTTTGGGCCGTTCATGCTTCATTTTCATTACCTAGTTTTCCTTTTTTTTTTAATTTGGAGTTGTAGCTTGCCTTTAATTAGAACAAATTGATGTCATCCATGCATGAAGATAAAAGATACGCAGTCGCTAGATCAGGCTCTGCTATGTAAAATTTAGTATCCGGATAAGATCGGGACAGATAAAACAAATGTGTATTCTACGTCACTCCATTGGCAACTAGGAGACCGTGTTCGTGATAACAGTGGATCACAACTTTACACTAACGAGGATCTGTCTTCTACTACTCCCACAAGAAAGTTCACTCACAAAGACATTAAGAATTCCATCTGATCTGACTACAGAATGCTCGAATTAGCTTCCTTCCTTCTTGATGCAGGCATCAAAGATGAAAGAAGCTTGTGCAAGGTCCAAGTAACCAGTCCTTCATGAGAAGCTTGTACACCAAACTAAGGAGTGGCTCCGCAAATTGCAGCATGACAAGGAGGACAGGACGGACACGGCGTGCCGCGGAACAAGATCGGCATCGGAACATATATTGCGGGAGATCTCGCGTGGACGCACGCCTTCCCAGGTACGTTTCGTCAAAGCGAAATCCCAAGGATTCTTTCTCCTCTTTGGGTGCATGCCACTGGAGGGAAAGGCACCCGGGCCAAGCACCAAGCACAGCCCATGCGTATTCCTGGTGACCGAGAGGTTTCCGTTTGTCCTAATCTAATGCGTGAGCGAGCGGCGCGTACGCTAATAGTAAGAGCATCTCTAGCCATTGGTCCTTAGGACCGATTTTAGCGTCGTCTAAGGTCAGCTGGCGCTAAAATCGATCTGAAAAGCTCTTTCCAGTCGCTGTCCCATGAGCTCTTCAACCGCCGCTTTCAGTCTATTGAAGCTCATAAAATCAGTCCAAAATCGGTCCAAAGTATGATTTTCATTTAAAAATATATTACAAAAACTAAGAAAAAAAAGTTACGTCGACTACGTCGTTGTCCGCCGCCGCATTCTACATGCCGTGAAGCTTGTAGAAATTGGTGTAGTGGTCGCCGTCGTCGCTGATGCCGCCATCCTGCGCGCCGCGGCCGTCGTCCCTGCTGCACCCTTGCCCTGCGTCACCGAAACGGTGCAGGTCGGGGTTGGAGAGCCCTGGCGCCTCGCCGTCGTTGTCATCGTCGAGGATGATCAGGCCGGCGAGCTCCTCGTCACGGCGGGCACGGTGGCGAGCCTCGATCTCCTCGAGGCCCCGGCGCTGCCGCTCCATCTCCTCGCGGACGTAGTCGTCATGCGCCCACTTCATGGCCGTCTCGTCGGCGACTGCCATGTCGAGGTGCTCCTGCTTCACCACCATCGTGCCAAGCTCCGTCTTCGGCCTGACAAGGGGGAGGTGGCCACAGGGAGGTGAGGGCTTGTGGCGGCGGCCCTCGTTGATGGTGATGCCCCCGCCGTTGTGGCCACTGCGTCGGAGTGGGGTCGAGCCGGGCTCGACCTTCACGGCGATGGGCGGCGTGCGCGCTGCGCTGGAGGAGTGGGAGGAGTGGGACGACGACGAGGACGGCGTCTCCATGGGCCATGGCATCCACGACGAGCTGCGTCGACGGGAGGTGGAGGTCGGCTCGGTCGGGTACTCGAGGCGCGGCACGTTGCCGCCCTCGACGTGCTCGAGCACGGCCTCGAGCGTGCGCCCGGGGACGCCCCACCAAAGGCAGCGGCCCTCGCTATTGTTGCGGCCGTGCGCAGGGCCGCCGTTGGTGGACGCGAGCTGCTCCTCGCGGCGGCGCTCGAAGTACGCCGTCCAGAGGTTCGTGCCGTCCGGGGCATACCTCGGCTGCCGGCGTACTTCCTCGGAGATGGAGGACCGGATCCGGGCGATCTCAGCGCACCGCTCGGCTTCGGTGGGCACCGATGGCATGGGGATGCCGCCGACGCTGAGCCTCCAAGCACCCGGCGCCCGCATGTCGGGCGGCGTCGGGTACTCCGCCTCGTACAAGAGGCGGGCCTCGTCCTCGTGGAGGTACCGACGACCGAAACCGTTGCGGGCAGCGTCGTCGCCTAGGTAGCGCTCCGCCATTGGGGGAAAGGAAGAGAAGAGGAGATCGCCACAAAGAAAGAGAAAAGGGCGTCGGCGGCGGGGGTTTGGGGCAGGCGAAGGTGTGGCTGGGCACCGGCGAGGGGTCGGCTTTTGTAGGGCCGATGGGGCGCGTGGAGAGGCGCGGTGTGGACGTGTGTCGCCCCCTACTGACGGCACCGCCCGTGAACGCCGACTCGTGAACCCGCCGCATCAACGGAAGGCTAACCGGCGGCAGCGCGACAGCCTTGCATTGATTTCCCACGGGAACCGAGGCGATGAGGACGACGATGCCGCGCGGCCGTTGACTCGGCGGACCCATCCCTTTTTGCGTCAAAAACGTTTCGTCCGGCGCGCCCAAGCGCCCTCCCGATGTGCCGGGTTCGGGCTGGGTACGCCGGGACAAAAATCGGCCTGAACCGACGAAAAATGGGCTCTGGAACGCGACTGGGCTGATTTTCACCCGCCGGCGATGAAAAATGCCTTGGAGGGCGCTCTTGGGCGGACGGCTGAAAATGCTCTAATGCCTTCTTTTTGAATCAAGTACTTGGCTGGAGTCCTCTGAGTGGAGGAGGGGATGTGGGCTGCCGTCTAGAAGGGGGCCAGATCGATTAGGTAGAGCAAAAGCTTTCTCTTTTCTTTCTTCCTCTTGCATGCATGTGCCACGTTGAGGGCTTGTTGCTCACACGATTGACCTCTTTGTTTGTGTGTATGTGTCCATGTGACAAAGACACACACATGCATCGTGCTGTTGCCTATGGTTTAAGGCTTTAAGCAACTGGTCGGCATTTGGCAGAAAGGAAGGGTTGGATGGAGCTCGAAAGGTTTCGCCGCAGCATTTTATATTTTGCTGTCTCATCTCATATTCAATTAGCATTAGCATACTATTAGTACCATTACAAATTATTCGTGGTTTTAATATTGGGATCCACAGACTGCATTTGTAACCAAAACTTTCTATAGAAGCGCAAAACGTTGTGGACTTGTATGGGACTACTGCAGCCTGTTTTTACCTGCATCTTTTGCGATCTCGGGGTCAATTTGCACCTCGTATATATTTCCTCTAGGCCCCGTCGCACTCTACTCTACTAGATGACGTCTCGCGCGTTGCTGCGAAAACGTGGCTAAAAAATGGATAAATAGTTGCTATAAAAATATATAAATCTAATGAAAAGCAAATGAAAGCTTAAAAACAGTAATATACAAAAGCGTATAAAAAAAGAAGGAAATCATAGTTGAAAAATATAATTTCTAACAAAATATGAATGATGAACTCTAATGTAAAAAACTATTTATCACTAATATGTATGAATTGATGATATGGCACCATTGCATGTGTAGAGTAATGTAAAAAATGTTATTTATGTCTTGCATGCATACTTACTTATGTGTCATGATTGCATGACTAGAAAAATTAGGTAGTGGGTTGTAGTTATTTAGAAATAGAGGATAAGTGAACTTGACGTGCCAATGACCTCTTCTTACCCTGTTGAATGCCAGGTCGACGTGGCCCGTGGAAGGTAGGCCGATGACCTGCATGCAGGGAGAAGAACAAACGTCGCGACGAGTCATTCTGCTGCTGGCAGTGGTTGCACGGGTTACCCCTGCCTTTCGTCGTGCGGTTTATCCGTCTATGAACCTGAAAAGCAGCCGCAAATTCCCAATTCTTTCATGCCATTCCATCACTCGGAAATATTCTGCAATTGCCTGGTGATAAGTGATTCCGCGGTCAGGTCGATCGCCGGTGGATGGATGCTCGGCTCGCTCGATCGTTCGTGGGCTTCAGGCGATGCGCTTCCTGCGAGCAAAAGCGCTTGGGGGATGGGATACGAGGCGGCCGGCGATCGATGGATCGGCCGGAGGACTTTGCCGCCGCCGCCGTCGTCGCCGCGTGCGCGCGGTACCGAGGCGGGCAGCCAAGTCAAGCACGTGGATGTGGAGATCTGTGTATGTAGATTTTTTTTTCAAAATTATGACATATTTTATAGCAAATTTAAGAACTGCAGGACTGTCGTGGAAACGAGCCTGACAGTAGATGGTAGGGGTACGAATGGAGAGGGCAGAGTCCTAGCTACGGCGAGGGTGTACACACGGATGTATGAGTTCAGGCCCCTCTCGTGGAGGTAAAAGCCCTACGTCTCAGTGCTCGGGAGCTCTTATGTCGAGTGGAATGTAAAGATTACAATAGTTTCTAACCCTTGTGCAGGAGGGGAGGGATGGCTTATATAGAGTTCGCTGCCCCTCATAATGGTCCCGCAAAAAGGGTCCGATCGTGGGATGTAAAGTCTACCGTTACAGGTAACGTACGCAGTTAAAGCTATTAAAGGTCATTAAGCAGCGTCTGCCCGTTGGGCTCTTGATGATGGTTCCTGGTCTTCTGGCGTCGAGTGAAGCGAGGTCTGTCGAGTGACACGCGACTGTCGAGTGAGAGGAGGAGCTCCAAGTGGATTACTGTCGAGTGACTTTGAACGTCTCCGGAGGATCCACTTCGGAAGTTCATGTTTGATCTTTAAGTCCTCCCATGTGGTGTCCTTAGGTAGGGTATGCAGGCCTTGCCTAGGACCCTACCCTAGGTACATATCCTCGTCATTAGCCCCCGAATGGATCGGTGTTTGAGTGGTGGAAGGAGATATCAACGAAGACCTTGAGTTAGTATATCAAATCCTCCGAATGACATTTGAGATTTCCATGGAACTTGCGTCGACTGAACTCTGAGCCTTAGCATTCATTCAGGGTCGACACGCAAATCTTCCGAATGATATTCGGGTCTTCAACGAAATTTACGTCGATTGAATTCTTCTCCGCTCGCCTGGATCCATTCGGTCTTAAAAGTGTCCGAGTGAATCGAGCGCATCTTGGGGAGGTGACGGGTCGGTCTGACGGGCCCGGATTCTCCGGGATACGAAAATTTGAGAAGCGCGCGCATGCGCGGAGATGACGCCACGATCCGGGCTAGTGGGGGCACGACGCCTCGATTCTCGCGTCTGTCATCTCGCCACGCACGGGGCGTCGTCAGCGGTTGGCGTGTGCGGTTATCTCGTGGGTCCACCGATCAGTGAGACATTCGGCTGCATATAAAGCACTCTGAGCCATGGATTGCACAGTACCTTCCGCCGATTCTCCCTCTCTTCCTCCGCCTCCTCTGCTCCCCAGCACATCACACCGCTCCTCTCCGACCAGAGTCGTCGCTCCGATGACGAAGAACGCGACGGAGAAGCTGGAGCGCGCAAAGAAGGGGACGTCGAAGCCCAAGGGCAGGAAGCCCTCGACCGCTCGGTCCACCGTGCCTGCGGGTTGGATGCAGGGGGATTTTCTCCCCTCTGTTGTCACCCGCGCCGACCTCGAGGGCCTCGTCTCCGACGGGCTGGTGGCGGACGGCGCCTGGAGGTTGCCGGGCGAGGAGCGCGAGCCGGAGCCGCCCGACGGAGAGCGGGTTCTTCTTCACGGTCAGATCACAGACTGTGAAGAAAATCCTTGCTGCTGACGGGAAGACCCACGTGCTCCAGTTGTGTGGAAGCTTAGGAGTCCAGAAAAGGCAACGTAGTTCCTTTCCTGCCTTTTCCCTTCTCGAATCTGTTCGAGGCTGGCAGTCGACCTGGTTCTACTGCAAAGATGTAGCGCCACCCAACATGTCGACTGGTCTTCCTCCGTTTTCACCTGACCAACCCGCTGCCCCCAAGTCCCTGAAGGTGATCGCTGAGGAGCATGTCCAAGTAGGTATCCTAGTCGAGGCCGTGGTTCAACTGATCCGGGGCGGGGTGACAGGCATGGATCTGCTTGAAACATTCCTCGGTCGATGTATCCAGCCTCTCCAGGCCAGAGACCACACCATGTGGCACTACTCCGATCCGGGGGACTCGACCAGGACGCACCCAGAAGAAGTTACACAGGGGACTGTCGAGCAGTGGCTTCAGAGCATCACTGGAAATTGTGACAACCCCTCGGGAGCCAAGAGGATCCAGCCTTACTCGGCTGAAAACCCACCGAAGAACCTGGTGAGATGTGTAATGTAGACTGATACGTTTATACTGTCGAGTGATGTACTGACTTGTGGTCTGACTCTCTTGTTTGAATTATGCAGGAATGGACGAACATGCACTCGCCCATTCCCAACGAGAATTATGTGCACGACGACGTGGCGAGTGATGGCGACAGTGTGGACGGCAACGGACTCTCCGACTCCGAGGATGAATATGAAGATTCCGGCAAAGAGGAAGGAGTCGAGTCGCCCCCGCGTCACGAAGGCCTCACTAAGGCTCTCAATGATCCAGCAGCTGTTGAGGACAGGGCCCCGGGCCCAAGCGAGAAGAACCCAAAACGGGGCCGCCCCTCAACTGTCGAGCCGAACGAGAGACTAGCCAAGCAGCCCAAGCAAGCCACCTCCAAGCCTCGCAAAGCACTGCCCCGTATGAGAGTGACCGTGCTTGTCGTCTCCATGTAAGTGTTCATTTCCGAATTGTTCTATCGACTGAAGTCTTGAGTTATATCTGAGTGAAAGTTGTCTACTCCATCAGAGCTGCAACATCTATGACTTCGCCTCGTCAAGACGAGGAGGACGTAATGGATGTTGATAGCGCTGACGCTGCCACCTCTCATAGAGGTAAGAAAGTTGTTGGTTTTTCCGAATAGGATTCGACACATGTAGATGTTGATGTTGTCGATTGTTGTAGAGGTCATTCAAGTGGAGGATGATGAGGGGCTGCTGGACCCTTCGCGCGCTCGCACCCGAAGGGCGTCATCGTCGCAAGAACCCCAGCGCTCAACTGCGAAGTCTTCCCAGAGGGGAGGTGACTCGACGTGACCTAGGGTTGAGTGCAATGCCTCTATCGCATGCTCCTCCAACCGTCTCGACCGTCGTGACGCCGGCTCCGACCGGACCTCTTCAGGCTAATCCAGCTGCTCCAGCGACTGCACTGACCCCACCTGCAACGGCCTTCCCTCTGCATCGCATCCCGGAAGACCAAACCGGAGCTGCGAAGGAAGCCATGCTCCAGGCGGAGCAGCTGATGCTGAGGACCAAGGAGGCGTACGAGGCCAGCAAACTGGCTTTTGACGTCAGCGCAGCTCTCCACACCAATGTCCGAGTAAGTTCAATTCTAAGTCCCTTGTCGATTGAATTATTGTCTTTTCTTGGTTGCCGAACACCCATTGGGTGATTGCCGTAGAATGTTTAAACCTCGTCCAGTCGAATAGATCGGATCGTAGTCGAGTAGGATTAGGATTGGTAGTACATACAGTACTGTTGTCGCTCGACATGTCGAGTGTGTTTTCTGACGAGTTACTCGACGGATCGAGAGTTAACCGTCTCAGTGGGGGCGCTCTTAGCGCACCCACTGGGTGTAGTCCCTGAGACCGCTGTCGAGTGCTTGCATCGGCATGGGTCTTAGAGTCTGTTGCATACAGGATACACTTCGCCTTGAATTACACCCCTCGACAGCTACCTTGCTGGTTTCATGGATATTATTGGCAAACCATGATATGACGCTGCATAAGGATAGCCTGCACTTCATAGAGTAGAGGGAGTGCATCACTCGACAGGTCGAGTGTGACGACAGGGCTGACCTTGTCGAATGTGTTTTCTGACGAGTTTACTCGACGGATCGAGAGTTAACCGTCTCAGTGGGGGCGCTCTTAGCGCACCCACTGGGTGTAGTCCCCGAGACCGCTATCGAGTGCTTGCATCGGCAGGGGTCTTAGAGTCTGTTGCATACAGGATACACTTCGCCTTGAATTACACCCCTCTGCAGCTACCTTGCTGGTTTCATGGATATTATTGGCAAACCATGATATGACGCTGCATAAGGATAGATTGCACTTCATAGAGTAGGGGGTGCGTCACTCGATGGGTGAAGTGTCATGACAGGGCTGACCTTATCGAACGTTTGAATAACCAGTAGGGACACGCTAAGTGCACCCACTGGGTGTAGTCCCCGAGGCTACTGTTCATCGCAGACGATAAACAGTAGGCTTGAAAACTTGTCATGCGCGTGGTACTAGGGTCACTCGACATGTCGAGTGTATTTTCTGACGAGTTACTCGACGGATCGAGAGTTAACCATCTCAGTGAGGGCGCTCTTAGCGCACCCACTGGGTGTAGTCCCCGAGACCGCTGTCGAGTGCTTGCACCAACAGGGTCTTTATAGAGATAGCTTTAAATTGGTTTACGGCGCGCGGAGCGCTAGGGCCACTCGACATGTCGAGTGGACTTTTTTCTTGAATTCTTCCAAGATTGTCATTCGCCAGTTTAAATAACTCAGTCGACTGTTGAGGAACCACTTGCTGATTGAACTCATGTCTCTCGTTGGTTCTAGACGGCTTGCGAACTTGGGACGCAGTACAACAAGATGGAGGAGGAGAGGAACCAATTGCAGGTGGACCTGACGGCTGCCAATAACGCCCTGGAGCGAGCACGTGCTGAGCTGAAGTCTCTGGGAGGTATTTACTGTCGACTGTCAGCATTCCCATCTTCACTTTTCATGTTTTGAACCGAGTGCTCTCACTCGAACAGACGTGCGCAATGACAACCGTCGACTCCAAGCACGACTCAAAATTTTTGTTTATTTAGATTCCATGAAGAAGGCATTGGAGGAGAAGGACAAAGCACTCGTCGACACCCAACGGGTGGCCAGGGACAAAATTGAAGCTGCAGATCAAAAGCTGGCGGCCGCCCAGAAGCTGGAAGAGGAGAACACCAAACTCAAGCAGGAGCGCGCAAACCTTGTCAAGAGGGCCGAGCAGCTGAACAAGAGGAGCAATGGCCTAGAGAGACACTTGGGCGAGTTCTCGAGGAAGATGTATATCTTGCTCGACGATAAGTGTTGTCTGTCGACTGAACTTTTGTAAAATCTTTGAGGGTTTCAGTTCACCGATTCTCCTCCCATTCCCCATTTTTCAACAGAATTCTACCAAGACTTTGAGAAGGAGACAGAGGAGGTTGAGCCCAATATGGATCCCACCAAGTCTCCTGTCGCAGACGCGGTGGCCATGAACATGCTCCGACTCAATTTTCGGCTCCAGGGCGTCCAGGCGTATCTTGTCCGACTGAAGTCTGCAATGGCGAGGATCGACAAAGAGCTATGGCACGAGGACACCTTCCATCTTGACCTCAACTCTATGATGGCTCGCCTGGACGACCTTCCAAGTCGAGTGCAGGCCTGGAAGAAATCTGCCGCTCGTTGTGGGGCTGACGTGGCGTTGTCACTCATCAGGGTCCATTGCCGGGACGTGAAGGAGGAGAGGCTGAAGGAGCTTCAGGTGGTCAACATGAAGAATCTCCAGTTTGAGGACTTCATGGAGACCTTCATCGAAGCGGCCACCAGAATCGCCGACGGCATCGACCTGGATACCTTTGTCGAACCCGCTAGTCTGTCACCTGCATGAAAAACTTATCTTTGAAAGAAACAGTTAAATTTTCCTCGGTATGCCGAGTGGATTTGTATCCTTAAAAACTTCGTTCAAAGGCCTGAGCATATTTGCTTTCATACGAAACGTTTATCCGTGGTTTTCCCTTTGGATTTTGTTCATATTTGGCTTTCAATCGTCTGTTTGACCGAGTTTTACTTAGGCGAACGTCGATTCGCATCTAAGCTGTCGAGTGAATGAATTACTATCCACTCGACGAGGTTTTTTAACTTAGGCGAATTGTATTCGCAGCTAAGCTCCCGAGCGTGAGGATCGCTCATCAATCGGAGTATTTTGAACTTAGGCGAATGTCGATTCGCATCTAAGCTGTCGAGTGAATGGATTACCATCCAGTCGGCGAGTTTTTTAACTTAGGCGAATTGTATTCACAGCTAAGCCCCCGAGCGTGAGGATCACTCATCACTCGGAGTATTTTGAACTTAGGCGAATGTAGATTCGCATCTAAGCTGTCGAGTGAATGGATTACCATCCAGTCGACGAGTTTTTTTTTGAACCCAAGCGAAGACGGATTCGTAAATAGGCCGACGAGTGAATGGACTACTATCCACCCGATAGGGTTTTTAACTTAGGCAAAACATGTTTCGTAGCTAAGCCCCCAAGTGCGAGGATTGCTCGACGCTCAGAGTATCCCAAGTAAATAACTGCACGGTTGGAATCGACGATGCATTATTGCAGAGACACAAATTGCATTGATGAAGAACTCTTATTACATCAGAAAACTAATGTCTCAAGTGTAAAAACGTCGAAGCAGGTCTGCATTCCAAGCTTGTGGCTCATCCATCTGCTTCATGAGATTATATAAGTGATATGCCCCATTGTTTAGCACCTTGGTGACTACAAAAGGGCCTTCCCATGCAGGAGCTAGCTTGTGGGGTCGGTGCTGATTCACTCGGAGCACCAAATCTCCTTCATGGAACGCTCGGCTTGTGACATTCCTTGCATAGAAGCGCCGCAAGTCTTGCTAATAGGCTGTGGTCCGGATCAGAGCCATCTCACCAGAAGATCTACCCCATCTTGCCTGGCCTGCTCGGCTTCGGCTTCAGAATACAGCTCCACTCGAGGAGAGTTGTGGGCCAAGTCACTCGGCAGTATAGCTTTAGCACCATAGACAAGGAATAAAGGAGTTCGTCAAGTCGACCGATTAGGCGTTGTCCTCAACCCCCACGCACCAGCGGCATGATCCAAATCGCGCATGAGACGAGGCTTCAGACCTTGCAGAATGAGACCGTTAGCCCGCTCAACTTGTCCATTGGTTTGAGGATGCGCAACGGAAGCATAATCCACTCGAGTGCCTTGGGAGTTACAGAATCTTCTGAATTCTTCCGAGTCAAAATTAGTGCCATTGTCCGTGATGATACTGTGGGGAATGACGAACCGGATAATGATCTCTCTCATGAACATGACTGCCGTGCGGGAATTCAGCTTCTTGATGGGCTTAGCTTCGATCCACTTGGTGAACTTGTCGACTGCGACCAACAGGTGGGTGAATCCTCCTTTTCTGGGTCGGAAAGAACCAACCATGTCGAGCCCCCAAACCGGAAACGGCCAGGCGAGTGGAATTGTTTTCAGAGCAGATGTTGGCTTGTGTGACAGGTTTGCATAGAACTAACAACCTTCGCAATGATCACAATGTCCTTAGCCATTTCATTAGCCCGTGGCCAATAAAAACCCGCTCGGTATGCTTTAGCGACGATCGCCCTTGAAGACGCATGGTGTCCGCAAGTTCCCGGGTGGATTTCATCTAGAATCATTCGACCTTCTTCGGGCGAAATGCAGCGCTGGGTGACACCCGACACACTTTCTCTGAAAAGCTGATCTCCCATCACAGTGAAAGCTTTGGACCTGCGCACAATCTGTCGAGCCTCTGCTTCATCTTCAGGAAGCTCCTGTCTGAGGATATAGGCTATGTACGGTACAGTCCAGTCGGGAATGATAACTAGCACCTCCATGACCAGGTCAATCACGGCGGGAACATCGACTTCAGTCGAGTCAGAGGAGCTTAAGGTTTGCGGGGGCTCTTCGGTGAAGGGATCCTCTTGAATCAAAGGAGAATGCAAATGCTCCAGGAACACTCCGCTGGGGACAGGCCATCGAGTGGAGCCAATCTTGGATAGCTCATCTGCTGCCTGATTTTTCAGTCGAGGAACATGGTGAAGTTCCAGGCCTTCAAATTTCTTCTCTAGCTTCCGGACTGCATTGCAGTATCCGGCCATAGCAGGGTTTCTAACATCCCACTCTTTCATCACTTGATTCACCACCAAATCTGAGTCGCCATAAACCATCAAGCGCTTGACGCCGAGCGACATAGCCATGCGCAACCCGTACAAAAGTGCTTCATACTCTACTTCATTGTTGGAGGAATCAAAGTGAATTTGCCAGACATAACTGAGCTTGTCGCCTTTGGGGGATATCAGAACAACGCCAGCACCGGATCCATTCAGCATCTTGGAGCCGTCGAAGAACATTGTCCAATGCGCCGAGTGAACTTGGATAGACTGTTGCGGTTCGATCCACTCGGCCATGAAATCTGCCAATGCTTGGGACTTGATTGCCTTCTTGGCTTCGAATCTGATGTCGAAGTGCCCCAGCTCAATTGCCCATTTAGCCACTCGACCTGATGCATCGCGATTATTGAAAATCTCTGATAAAGGTGCATCACTGACAACTGAGATCGAGTGGTCTTGGAAATAATGTGCCACCTTCTTCCCTGATAAGTAAATATCATACACCAGCTTCTGATAATGAGGATATCTCTGCTTCGAAGGGGACAAAACTTCTGAGACATAATAGACTGACCGTTGAACCTTATAGGCTTTGCCCTCCTCTTCTCGCTCGACAGTCAGCACTGTACTGACAACCTGATTTGTGGTCGCGATGTACAGGAGCATGGACTCTTTGCTAATAGGAGCAGCAAGCACCAGCTGGGTGGACAGCAGGGCTTTGAGCTCAACAAACGCTGCTTCGGCTTCAGGAGTCCAGTCGAATGTGTCTGATTTCTTCATCAACTGATACAAGGGCGGAGCCTTCTCACCAAGACGAGAAATGAATCGACTTAATGCCGCCAAGCAACCTGTGAGCCTCTGAACATCGTGCACTCGCACAGGAGTCTTCATACGTGTAATGGCGCTGATCTTCTTCGGATTGACATCAATCGGAAACGAGAAAACCGAGAAACTTGCCGCCAGGGACACCGAAGGTACATTTGGCCGGATTCAATTTTATGTCGAATCGTCTCAGATTGGCGAACGTCTCGGCCAAGTCAGCCAGCAGGTCGGAACCTTTGCAGGACTTGACCACTATGTCGTCCATATACGCCTCGACATTTCGAGGGATCTGGTCGAGTAAACACTTCTGAATCATGCGCATAAAAGTCGCGTCGGCATTCTTAAGACCAAAAGGCATGGTGATGTAATAAAAACACCCAAACGGGGTGATGAAGGCTGTTATTATTTCATCTGGGCCAAACAGACGGATCTGATGGTACCCGGAATAGGCATCCAAAAACGATAATCGCTCGCACCCCGCTGTCGAGTCAAAAATCTGATCTATGCGGGGGAGCGGAAAATGATCTTTTGGACACACCTTATTAAGATGTTTGAAGTCAATGCACATGCGCAACGACTTATCCTTTTTGGGCACCATCACAACATTCGAGAGCCACTCGGAGTGGTAAATCTCCCGAATGAACTTGGCTTGCAAGAGACGGGCCACTTCTTCTCCGATTGCCTTGCGCTTCTCAGGCGCGGATCGATGCAAATGCTCCTTGACGGGCTTGGCCTTCGGATCCACTCGTAGGTGATGCTCAGCCAGCTCCCTGAGAATTTCTGGCATGTCAGCAGGCCTCCATGCAAAGATATCCCAGTTCTCACGGATGAACTGGATGAGCTCGTCTTCCTATTTGCTGTCGAGTGTCGTTGAAATATTCGTCGGGGCAGCTGTTGGATCTGTCGGGTGGATGTGCACCTTCTTTACTTCACCTGCCGACTGAAATGCCGACTCAGAAGCTGGCTTTTTTGCGCGGAGCAAATCAGCAGGATCAGTGGTTTTCTTGTACTCCTCCAGCTCAACCATGGCCATCTGTTGATCGGCGATCTTGGACCCTTGCTGGAGGCACTCTTCGGCCCGCTGTCGATTGCCAGTGATCATGATCACGCCCTTAGGGCCGACATTTTCAGCTTGAGATACACGTAACACGGTCGAGCCATGAAACGTGCATAGGCGGGTCGACCCAAGATGGCGTGGTAAGCGCTCTTGAAATCCACGACTTCAAACGTCAACTTTTATTTTCGAAAAAAATTGCTATCTCCGAATGCCACATCCAATGATATCTGGCCGAGTGATTTGGCCTTCTTTCCTGGGATGACCCCATGGAACTGCATGCTGCTTTCGCTGAGACGGGACATAGGAATGCCCATTCCCTTCAGGGTATCCGCATACAGAATGTTCAGGCCGCTGCCGCCGTCCATGAGGACTTTTCTGAGCCGAGTCCCCTGCACCACTGGATCAACTACCAGAGCCTGTCGACCGGGTGTGGCCACACGTGCAGGATGGTTAGTCTGGTCGAATGTGACAGCATACTGAGACCATTTGAGGTAGGTGGGGGTGTCTAGCACAGCCATATTGATCTCTCTATTTATGACTTTCAGACGACTCTTGCTCTCGACGTCAGCAAAGATCACCAGGGTAGCAGTGACATCCGAGAAGGTTTCCTTCTCTTCGTCTTCATCTTCTTTTTTAGGAGATTTCCCACTCGACTAGTCTCCCTTGAACTATTGGATGAGGGTCCGACACTGTCGAGTGGTGTGCTTGGGCAAAATCAGGTTGCCTTCTGCATCCTTCTTCGTGTGAATCACACACAGCTGATCCAAGACATCGGTTCCTGGCTGACCCTTCCCCTTCTTGGGGGCATACTGAGCTTTGGCCTTGCCCTTGTTTTTCGACTGAGTCGCCAGTGTTGCGGCCTCCGCCGGTCTTCAGCCTTCTGCTTTTGTTTCCTATTGTTACCACCGCCAGACTCGTTGGCAACCGCTTTTCCTTTTCCGCTACGGAGGCGGTCTTCTTCCTCGCCATTGGCATAGCGAGTGGCAATTTCCATCATCTTGCCGAGTGAAATGTCGCCCGTGCGCCCGAACTTCAAATAAAGCTCTCTGTATCTCACACCGGCCTTGAAGGCACAAACAGCCTGGTGTTCCGACACATTTTCCATCGTATGATGCAGGGTGGACCATCGCTGAATATAGTCTCTTAAGGTTTCGCTGGGCTTCTGGACGCAGTGTTGTAAGTCGACCAGACCTGTGGGGCGCTTGCAAGTGCCCTCGAAGGTCCGCACAAACACTCGGGCAAGATCTTCCCAACAATGAATGTTGGAAGGAGTCAAACGATTCAACCAAGCTCGAGCTGGTCAATCCAACATAAGAGGCAGGTGCTTCATTGCGACATCGTTATTCCTGCTGCCAATCTGCACAGCCACTCGGTAATCATCAAGCCAAGTCTCTGGTTTTGTTTCACCAGAAAACTTTCCGATTCCTGCCGCCATTCTGAAGTTGGGGAGAATCTCTACAGAGCGTATAGCTCTGCTAAAACACTCTGGACCAGACACTGCAGCTGAGCTACCACTCGGGACATCTCTGTCATGCCCTTCTTTGTAGGCTCTGCTCCTGTTGATCCGCTTCTGAATAAGGTACGCGCGGGCATCAAAGTCCGCATCCCGCTCATCAGCGAAGGAGTGCCTGTCGTCCTGGCACAGGGGCGCGTACGGACCACTCCGCGGAGGAGTGGGCACTCGACGGTGGACTTCGCGGTGGTGTTGATATCTGTCTTGCCCTTCCAGATAACCGCCGCCTCGACGACGCAAGGGCGACCCAGGACTATGTGCTGATTGAACGATCTCTGCCTTGGGTGAATTGCTATGTATCTTGTGACAAGCATGTGAAACTGCTGAATTTTGGCGTTGTGCTGCATCTAACAATGCTCTCATCTGCAACAACCCTCGACCAGCCTCGGACTGGGAAGGCTGAATGGAATCTGCTATCCTGGCAGCAGCAGCAACATTAAGCACGGGAGTTCGGTATACCTCGACACCATCGTGAGATCCAGTCGGGAACTGCTATCGCTGACGTCGACTGGAGCGCGGCGGGCGCGAACGGGCGCGCTCATCTATCTCTGCCTGGAGCTCTTCCAGACGAACTCGAGCGACCTCCAAAGCCCGGGCCTCGGCGGTCGCGCCGATGATGGGGGTATGGAGGACCTTCTCATCACGACGCAATTGCGCATTAGACGGGCCACCAGCCTCATGCTCGCCATGACCAAAACCAGGCGGTGAGCTCTGATGCGAGCCCGCCATCAAGACTTCTGCTGCGGGATCACAGCTCTCGCACTCGGAAGGCATGTCGGACGGATCGGAATCCGATTCGAACACGCCATGAAGGGACTCGGCAGGTTCGAGTGCTGCAACCTGCGAAGAAGCTTGACGTGCCGCTGCGTGTTCGACCCACCGTCGGAGTCGTGAGCGGCCAGACCGCTTGCGACCGCGAACGACGATAGGAGCCGATGCGTAAGGGGTCAACGGTTGACGCAGCAACACGCTGCACGGACTCGCACGAAAATGCGCGGCCCCGCGAACCGGGAGCGCCTCGACATCGAGAGGCGCCTCCTGGAGCCATGCCGAATCATCGGCGATGAAAGTGAACGCTCCGAAACGGATCTCGCGGCCCAGAGCAAAGACACCGCTGGAAGACATGCTGAAAGATGAAAAACACAACCTCGCCGAAAGTCGCTTAGACACCTGCCCCACGGTGGGCGCCAACTGTCGTGGGAACGAGCTTGACAGTAGATGGTAGGGGTATGAATGGAGAGGGCAGAGTCCTAGCTACGGCGAGGGTGTACACACGGATGTATGAGTTCAGACCCCTCTCGTGGAGGTAAAAGCCCTACGTCTCAGTGCTCGGGAGCTCTTATGTCGAGTGGAATATAAAGATTACAATAGTTTCTAACCCTTGTGCAGGAGGGGAGGGGTGGCTTATATAGAGTTCGCTGCCCCTCATAATGGTCCCGCATCAAAGGGTCTGGTCGTGGGGTGTAAAGTCTGTCGTTACATGTAACGTACGCAGTTAAAGCTATTAAAGGCCATTAAGCCAGCGTCTGCCCTTTGGGCTCTTGATGATGGCTCCTGGTCTTCTGACGTCGAGTGAAGCAAGGTCTGTCGAGTGACACACGACTGTCGAGTGAGAGGAGGAGCTCCGAGTGGATTACTGTCGAGTGACTTTCAACTTCTCCGGGGATCCACTCGGAAGTTCATGCTTGATCTTCAAGTCCTCCCATGTGGTGTCCTTAGGTAGGGTATGCAGGCCTTGCCTAGGATCCTACCCTAGGTACATATCCTCGTCAAGGGCCGAACGCAAAAAATTCAAAAATATGACCACGTCGGCCTGCGGTGGGCCGAAGAGTGGCCCGTCAGGCTGCAGTAGACCAAAGAGGGGCATGTCGGCCTGCGGTGGGCCGAAGAGGGGCCCATCGGTCTCTAGGCGACCGAAGAGGGCCCGTCAGCCTCCCGTTGGCCGAAGAGTGTCAGGGACACAAAATGTAACTAAGATGGCCTCAAATGAAAAAGTTATCAACATGAAAAATCTTCGTCTCGTCGAAACGGTTGATTTTGATATAAAAATTGTCTTAATCCGAGGTCATATGCAACCTGTAGAGCCAAAACAAGGCCAGGGGCAAAAGCTACAGAGTTACTTTGGACAGACCGAACGGATGCCAGAAAATTTATCACGGGGCACCGGTGCACTCTATGAGACCGTGTGAAATACAAAAGAGTAAACAAGTTTGGTCACGTTCACACGGTAAGACAGAACCAAACCATTCGGAAGCTCCGAATGGATCCGAGAAATTGCCAAAGATTTTTGGGTAGAATTTTTAGTCCTTTTATCGTACGGGAAGTCCAGCCGCCTCATAAATCGATGTGGGCATTGTTCGTCTGCACCGGGAAGACACATGTGGGCATTGAAGAAATGTCTCTGTTGCGATGGCAGGAATTGAGATCAAAACTTTCGACGGTGGTGTCATCCACCATGTAAAGTAGAGGCAATGGTCACCTCTCAGGCCCGTCATCGTGTACCCTCGACGCCGTGGGTGATGCACACAAAAACGTCGTCGTGTATCCTCAAATTTTCTGACATCCATTCGGTATGTCCGAAGTAACTCTGCAGCTTCTGCACCTGACCTTGTTTTGACTCTACAGGTTGCATACGATATCGGATTAACATAATTTTTATATAAAAATCAACCGTTTCCACGAGAAGAAAGATTTTTCATGTTGATAACTTTTTCATTTGATGTCATCTTAATTATGTTTTATGCCCCTGACACTCTTCGGCCAACGGGAGGCCGACGGGCCCTCTTTGATCGACTGGAGGCCGACGGCCCCTCTTCGGCCCATCGCAGGCCGACATGCCCCTCTTCGGCCTATTCCAGGCCGACGGGCCACTCTTCGGCCCACCGCAGGCCGACGAGGTCATATTTCTGAATTTGTTGCGTTCGGTCCTATAGTTTTCAAATTTGCTATAAAATACGTCATAGTTTTGAAAAAAAATCACGTATGTATGCATGCACCTTGCTAGCTCGGAAAAGCAGTGCAAAAGGAAAAGGACAAAGCGTTTGCTTGCTTGCTAGGTGCTTCTACTACTATACTAGTAGTAGATGCTAGCTTTGGCTGGTTTGGCCGCGTGATATTGTTGATCAATAATGAAATCCATGCATGAAGATAAAGAAGCAATCATACCCTTATAGCTTGGATGTACCTAGCCGGTTTCGCTGTTAACTATCCCCTCTGCGTTCCAAATTTTATCGCAGAAATTGTGAGTAGACACATTATTTTCTGTGACAAGTAATTTATTTATTTTCATGACAAGTAATTTTGGATCAAGTAATTTTGGATCGATGGAGTTGGTATGAATATGGAACGCGATTTGGAACACGCTTAGTCATGTCGAAATATATACTGCGCCTAGTCTTGCTCATTACTTTCATATATGCATGCTTCTCTGGATTGGAAGAGCTGGTTTGGGTGTGCCCGTTCAATATACTCAAACGCCAACGTGGCTACTAGCTGAAACAGCATCTGCTGCGTAAAATTTAGTAACCGGATAAGATCGAGACAGAGAAAACAGATGCGAGCTTCTACGTCACTCTAGCTATAGGCAACTGCGAGACCATGCATATGCGTGATGACAGTGAAGCGCGGCTTTACACCAACGAGGATCTGACTTCTTCGCTTATGGATATTTTGTGACTAGGTGATCGCTTTAGTGGAAAATACGTTCTTCGCTTTGGAATATGACAGTACTTTACATGGTTTCCGATGGAAACTATATACTACTTACTTAGTCTCGTAATAACTGTTTCAATTTTGTACTAGATTTGGTAAAAATTTATGCAAAGCTTGAGACATTTATTTTATGATAAAAAAGTATTTTTTTTTAAACCCATGCTGCCATGCCGGACCGCGCATGCACGTGTGGTGACCACGTACGCGTATGTAACAGCAACACGTGTAGTACAATCAACGTGATTGATATGTTCTTGCAAGTGGGCGAATCAGTCAACCAATGCAAGTGCACCTTGTTACGTTTATGAAGAAAGAATACTAGAGGCCAATTAACACGTACTCCGGCCAGGTTGTACTTTGAGAGTTTCGGAGGCAACTTAACGGAGAAGCATGCATGAAAGTAAGATTTGCCAGGTTTGGGAGACCGGCCGGCGAGAACTAGCAGCCATGACCTCGGCGTGGGATTGGGTTTCGTTACCTCCATCTGGACCGTTTAATTTTTGACGTAATAGCACCAGGGGTACTAAAACTTGCATCGAATGTTATAATTGAGTCTTAAAAGTTAAAATTTGAACCTAACCACTTCCAGAACTTACATGCAAACCCAGTCCAAACTTACCACCGGACAATAAAAACGCGTCAACTGGACAGCCTGGTCAGCTGTTGCCACTTTGCCCATAGCCCCCTCCGGTTGGGCCTTATTATTCAGCAACCGTCATCGGCAGGGAGAAACACCTTAATTAAGGAAGTGCCCTAGTAAATTTAATCTAACCACCCAGCATATACTAGTAGTCGTATGTATCACACTCATATTCCGTGCAGTGGACGTGGCTGGTTCGGTAAAAAGTCAGTACACGATTCCTACGTAACCTTGGGCTTGTTGATAAGCTCCAACACTTTCTTCCCGCCAGAAAAAAAAAGATCTCGAGCACTTTCCCTACACCTGCAAAAAGACCATAATACCTCGACGTTCTCATGCCACTCATCAGAATTAGTTCGCGGGCCTGCAAACTCTAGCCACGTGAAACAATGGCTCCTTGCTAGTTTGTGTCAGCTCCACGAAGGAATTTACTTCTAATATTCACGATGAGTTCTCCCAAGGATCATGTGTGATTTTGGTAGCTTTATTAAAGGAGGGAGACAATGAAATCCCTCGTCTTCTTTCCTCTTTAACATAGCTGCCAATCGTACCGGTGAATGGCCAAATTGTGGGACTTACATCATATTTGATTGAGAGGGGTAGCTATGTTGTAGTACGTTGACGGCACTGTCTTGTTTATGAAGAAAATGTCCGAAACATGGCGAATGGCCAAATTGTGGGACTTACACCATATTTGATTGAGAGGGGTAGCTATGTTGTAGTATGTTGACGGCACTATCTTGTTTATGAAGAAAATGTCCAAAACATGAAACTGTTGCTCTATCTGTTTGAACAGATGTATGCGCTAAAGACTTTTCTAAAGTGAGGTAATTATGTTTTTTGCATGATGATGAGAAAGGGCATGGGTGTGTTGGGATGATTATTTGTCAATTGGGTTCTTGGCCTCTTAGGCTGGCCATAGTGATGGTAACTTAGCTAGTAACACAATTCTTTTTAAAATAAATTTGCTTATGTGGCGAATTATTAATAGAGAGGTCTTTATCATAACATAATATGTTAGTACTGTAAAAGCAACGCACCTCAAGACAAAATGAGTCTACATTCAAATAAATGAAGGCTTGCATGACATCATATATATGTTATTATTATTTATTATGACATCATATATATGTTATTATTATTTATTATGAAGATACTCCCCCGTTCATTCTTACTCCGCATGTAAGATTTGTCTAAAGTCCAACTTTGTCAACTTTGACCAAATTTATATACCAAAAACATCTACCCTATTAAAGTTATACAATATGAAAAAACGAATTCATTACGCATCTAATGATATCGATTTTGTATTGTAAATGTTGATATATTTTTGTATAAAGTTGGTCAAACTTTAGGAAGTTTGACCTCAGACAAATCTTACATGCAGACTAAAAAGGACCGGAGGAAGTACTAACACATACTAATAGCATATGTACTCCATCCATTTCTTTTTAATCTGCATATAAGTTTTGGTCAAAGTCAAGCTTTGTAAAGATTGACCAACTTTATATTAAAAAAATATCAATATTCCCAGCAAGAAATCAATATTATCAGGTGCACCATGAAATGTATTTTAATACTATATAGTTTTAATACAGTAGATGTTTACATTTTTTAATATAAATTTAATCAAACTTTGTGTCGTTTGACTTTGGTCAAATCTTATACGCGGAATAAAAAACCAAAGGGAGTATGTCACCATTCTAAGTTACCGTGTAGCGGTGCATGGACTACGATAGATCCTCGTAGCTTTTTTCTCCCTAGGATTTTGCATCTGAATGCTATTTTTTTGGGGTGTTTTGTTTTCTTATTTCTTGTGGCAGAAATCAATCTTTTGTTATGGAATGAAAAAAGGAGAGCACATGCGATGCATTATGCGATGGCCCAGACGGTCATTTAACCCCGCGAGCACTATTCCGGGCCACCTGGCAGCACCGCACGCCCGCAGGAGGATACCAAGCATTAACCCAACACACCAGCTTAATCAGCACGGGTGACCCAGCCGGTGTACTACGTATAGATACAGATAGAGTTAACGAATTAACCCGCCAGCCGTTTGTTTCTCCCCTGTCGACGGGTGCTGAATAATTAGGCCCAACTGGAGGGGGCTAAGGGCAAAGTGACATCAATTGACCGGGTTGTCCAGTTGGCGTGTTCCTATTGATCGGTGATGAGTTTGAACTGGGACATTGCCTGCAAGTTTTGAGAATGGATAGGTTTAAATTTTAACTTTTAAAACTTAACTATCACATTCGATGTAAGTTCTAGTACCCTGATGCTATTACTTATCGGGTTCGGCCGGGCCGGGATGGTCACCACGTACTTATACTATATGTAAACATGAAGGCGAAAGAAACGGCAAGTACGTACTGTACTAACGTACGATCGATTTGACAGAAAACGAATCATGCATGACGGGACGAGATTGATGAGAGATGATACTGTTCGTGCGTCGTCCATTCCATCCGCTACAGCGTGACGCGTACAACATGTACTATATGCATGCAATGCACGGTGGAGGAGGACGTGGAGCAGTGCAGCGTGTGCGTCGCCGTAGGCGGTGACGTCACCGTACTTACGTACTACGTGCTGGTGCTTGTACGCCTATTGCCCATGCCCACTGATGGATGGATCGACACATACAGGCGCATGCAGCCCGGCCCCAGCCGTGACTCATCGTCCGTGCTTGACTATTCAGCTGCACAGGATTTCCACTCTACGTACGTATGCTGCCGTTTTTGTCCCGTTTTCATGTCAGTAGTGGAAAAAAGACTCATTTATTCCGGTTCGTAAGGTCCATTTGTTTCAGTTCTGAAACCGGGACTAATGTGTCGGAACTAAAGTCAACGATCTTTAGTTCCGGTTCGCTTACGCATCGGGACAGACGAGGCTACACGTGACCGCTCCGCCGAGCCCAGGCAGGAGGGCCTTTGGTCCTGGTTGGTAACACCAACCGGGACCAAATAGCGTCCACGCGTCAGTAAACTGAGGAGCTGTTTTTTTAAAGAGGAAGGGTTTTGAGGGTTTTGGAGGGTTAATTTAGGGGTTTCATATATTTTGTTAGATAGCTAATAGAGAGAAGTGATCTCTCTTGTCTACGTGCTTGGTCACGACGCTACGTACTATACTTACAGATAGAACATATAACACAATTTAATTATCATTTTCGTCAATGAGACATCATATAACAAGTTGGTCACTAGTCATAATCACAACTCCTCCTCCTCCTCCTCCTCCTCATCAACTCTAACACATTGTAGCACATAATAACACATTATACATAGGACTTACGTACTCCTATCTCGTAGGACCTACTCTACCTTCTCTTAGGTACAATATCATAAAACAAGATAGGCCCTGACTTTCCATTATGGAGAACGGAGATCATCCTGTCTTCCATTCTTGGCCTACGCATAATGTTGCTTCCAAGTAGCTCTCTACCATTGAGCATACATTTTTTCCAATCTTTGATTGTCATGACTCCATCGGTTTTAGAAATCCGGTATGGACAGGAGTGATGCATAGGCTGACCTGGCCATGGTAGCCCTAAGCTCGTAACAACAACGCGACCTCTCGGAAACATCAGATGAGGCACACAATCCTCCGGAATTTTCTGTTGAAAAACATAGTAATAACTTTGTAGTTAGGAATGTAGTTTAGTTTTAGAAAATTTATGCAAAAGATGCACGACTGTCATAATAGTAGAATTAAAATCTTACCATGCAATCTCCATGGATGTTACCATAGTTCACCACGTGCACTAGTGGCACGTATTGACCATAATGTGTAGGAGTTTGATAATAGCTATTGTAATTTTCAAGATGACTAAGAAATGCGGTAAGATGATCTTTCTCCTTATAAGTTAATTCTGCTTCGTCACTGCAGTAGTAGGTTCTGTCTACCATCTTTCGTACATTTTTTAAAGAATGAAAATAAGTTGTCAATGCAAATAAGTTGTCAACTATTTTTAAATAAATAATTTAAATTACTTAATAAATATGTTTGAGAAACTCACATAATGGTAGAACTGGAGGCGTCTGCACATCGACCCAGATGTCGATATTACCTTTAATTTCATCTTCCGGACGAATATCAAAGGTGATAAGCATATTAGGCTCAAATGCATAAGCCTTGCATAGTGTTTGCCAATTTTTGCATTTAAAATAGCAATAGGTGTCTGCATGGTACAATTTTACCGCAAAAGTAAAACCATGCTCGGTCCTCAAGTGAACTATCAACCTCCATATCTTTTTTAGTATTGAAATCAATCTTATTCAAGACAACAATTCTTGCATGGCAGGAGATACGCTAGTAGACCAGTAAAAAATTAAATTATAAGTTGAAGCAAAAGAGACAGAAGTCATGCTTAATTACGAAAAAAGACTTGTCATTCTGACTTACTGTATCCACTTCGAAGGTCTCATCCAGCATGATGCTGAAGCGCCTACCATCAACTAGGAAAGTCTTGTCACACAGGCCGCGCTCGTCTTCGCAGTATTCGCACATACCGAATTCACTTTCGTCGTCAGACATTTTCTATGTTCATAGTTGAAACATTTGTCTGTTACTACGAGAAAACTGATCAACACACAGATCACTATTACTCAATATGCAACGGGTTGACTTTAGGTCTGTCGAGTCTTTCCTTCCTAAACTCTTGTCTCACGTATATGGTGGACACTCCCTCTGATATTGCGACCGTCGGTGATGGTGGGTCCTCCATTCGTCCCAGAGTGCATTACACCAAAATGTCTAGCACACTGGAATGAAGGAGAAGCGACCCCCACGACAACAGTCGGGATTCTTCCTCTCATATATATATATATGATGGACACTCTCCCTCACTAAAAGACACACAAGGAGCCGAAACAGAACTAAAGTCAACATGTTTCATATATCTAGCAATGACATAGAAAAAATTCCCTATGTTTTACCGGGATGACTTGCAAATCACAAATACATTTATAATGAACTCGGATATAATATCACTAATACATCATCCCGAATAATCTAGTTAATGCATCATCAAATATTAACTAATACATCTCGAATATTATCATATAAGATCACTAATACAGATCGAATATCCTAGAATCCAAAGTGGAGGACGGTGAACTCGGTTCACTAGCGGTCTCTGAGTCGCTGGCGGTGGACACCCAAAGATAAGGAACCATCACGGGATCATAACTCAAGTGAGATCGCTGAAGGATCTGCCAGGTATTGTCGAACCGGGCGTCCAACGCCGCCATGTAGCGACGGACGTGCTCGTCCTCCTCCGTGACACAGCGACGTACCACCTCCGTGGGTGCCCTCTCCCTCCGCACTGAAAGTGGTCCGCGTGACCGCCACCACAGAAGGTCCAGGTCGACGATGATACCTGCATTCCTCACCAACCGCCGAGCCCGGGAAAGTAGCACCTCCCAGTGCCAGCTCGGCGGAGCCCAGTCCTGGACATGACGCCTATCAAGCAGGCTCTTGCAGACTACTCGACGACAAGGATGCGGGCCGGGCATCGTCGACAAATTCCTATGAGAACGTTTTCTTATCGTTTAATCACTAATTTTTCATAAAACCCAATTTTTTTTCATCATTAACATACTAATCTAACATAAACATTCATCATAAACATACTAATCTAACATAAATATTCATCATAAACATACTAATCTAACATACACATTCATCATTAACATTCATTATAAAAAAATCTATAATCTAACATACACATACTAATCTAACATAAATATTCATCATATAAAAAAATCAACATATATTTTAAAAACAAATTGCACAGAGCCGGGGCGGCGGCGGCTCACAGCAGGGGCGGCGACGGGGTGGCGACAAGGGCGGGGCGGCGACGGGGACGAGGCGGCGACAGGGGCGGCGACGAGGACGGGGCGATGACAGGGGCGACGGGGGAGGCGGTGACGGGGGAGGGGCGGCGACGGGTGCGGCGGGGGCGGCGACGAGGGTGGGGCGGCGACGTGGGCGATAGGGGAGGCGATGGGAACGGGGCGGCGACGAGGAGGGGGATGACTACGGCGGGCGCGGCGACGGGGAGGCGACGGGGATGGGGACGGCGACGGCGGGCTCGGGGCGGCAAGCAATGACGGGGACGAGGACGGCGGGCTCGGCGAAGTGGCAATGAAAACTGCGAAATTTCCTAAGTGCTTCTTATATAGAAGAAGCATTGGTCCCGGTTGGTGGCACCAACCGGGACCAATCACCACCTTTAGTCCCGGTTGGTGCCACCAATCGGGACCAAACCCCTGTTTTCAGCAGCCCAAAGGGCGGGAAACAAGGACCTTTGGTCCCGGTTGGTGGTACCAACCGGGACCAATGTAGACCTTTAGTCCTCGTTGGTGCCACGAACAGGGACCAAAGCCCTGTTTTCAGCAGCCCAAAGGGCGGGAAATAGGGACCTTTGGTCCCGGTTGGTGGCACCAACCGGGACGGAAGGGGGCATTGGTCCGGGTTGGTGCCACCAAATGGGACCACTGGTCCCTTTTCGTCGGCCGGCGGGGAAGCAGCAGATGTTTAGTCCCACCTCGCTAGTCGAGGGGAGACAACACCTGTTTATAAGCCCCGATGTGCTTGACCTGTCAAGCTCCTCTCATAGTGAAAATAGATGCCCTTATACACGAAATTTGACCTAAATTCAAAATGCTAGTTAGGTGCCTAACTAGCACCTTGAATTTAGGTTGAATTTCAATGTAAGCGCATCTATTTTCACTTTTGCTATTTTTTATGTTATTTCTTTGCTATTTTTCCTGCTATTTAATATTACTTTGTTTTAACATTATATTCAATTTGGTAAATTTTAGTTTCAAAAATACTAGAGGTCTATAATTTTAGTTATTATTTTTTAAGTTAAATGACCCTGAAATTGAAAAACACTACAAATGAACTCTGAAAAGGTTGAAAGTTGGCATGGTATCATCATTTCACCCACATAGCATGTGCTAAAAAGTTGAGAGGGTTACGGCAAAAGCTGGATGCACTTCGTGTACAAAACGGACAGTGTCTTTCGAAGTAACAGGGTTTCGGACAGAAACTCGTCGGTTACAAAAGGCATTTCATTTTCTTGAACTTATTTGAACTCTAGGCTTTTTGTGTGTTCAAAATGCACCATTCAAAGCCACATCATCAATTTTCAACCCTTCTCGACATCATTTGTTATTTTTCATGCAGTTATTGATTTTTTTAGCTAAATGACCCTGAAATTGAAAAACACTAAAAATGAACTCTAAAAAGGTTAAAAATTGGCATGGTATCATCATTTCACCCACATAGCATGTGCTAAAAAGTTGAGAGGGTTACAGCAAAAGCTGGATGCACTTCGTGTATAAAACGGACAGTCTCTTTCGAAGTATCATGATTTCGGACGGAAACTCATGTGTTACAAAAGGCATTTCATTTTTTTGAACTTATTTGAACTCCAGGCTTTTTGTGTGTTCGAAATGCACCATTCAAAGCCATATCATCAATTTTCAACCCTTCCCGACATCATTTGTTATTTTTTATGTAGTTATTGATTTTTTGAGCTAAATGACCTTGAAATTGAAAAGCAATACAGATGAACTCTGAAAAGGTTGAAAGTTGGCATGGTATCATCATTTCACCCACATAGCATGTGTTAAAAAGTTGAGAGGGTTACGACAAAAGCTGGATGCACTTCGTGTACAAAACGGACAGTCTCTTTCGAAGTATCATGATTTCGGACGGAAACTCATCGGTTACAAAAGGCATTTCATTTTCTTGAACTTATTTGAACTCCAGGCTTGTTGTGTGTCCAAAATGCACCATTCAAAGTCACATCATGAATTTTCAACCCTTCCCGACATCATTTGTTATTTTTCATGCAGTTATTGATTTTTTTTGAGCTAAATGACCCTGAAATTGAAAAGCACTACAAATGAACTCTGAAAAGGTTGAAAGTTGGTATGGTATCATCATTTCACCCACATAGAATGTGCTAAAAAGTTGAGAGGGTTAGGCAAAAGCTGGATGCACTTCGTGTACAAAACGGATAGTCTTTTTCGAAGTATCAGGGTTCCGGACGGAAACTCATCGGTTACAAAAAGCATTTCATTTTCATGAACTTATTTGAACTCCAGATTTTTTGTGTGTTCAAAATTATGCAGGCCCTTAATATACTCGAAGGTGCGTCGGTCACCGTACATCCATTATCGGTTCATCTACGTGCGTTATATAATAAAGTGTATTAAAAACCATTACAACATATCATGAATAGAGAAGTGACCAAATAATAGAAATTCAACATCATATTAAATCCAAAGTACAATAATGATCAAAATAAATACGTACAGTTCATACATAGTTGTCATTATTGAACAACATACAGCTCTCTAGAACATCTAATAAAAACATACAACGAAACTACATAAAAAAATTAAATGCAACAACAAATGCAATCATAACCGCTACTAAGGTACCAATTGATCCAACGGCATAATGATACCAAGCCTCAGTATGAATGGCATATTTTATAATGTTTTTAAGCTTCAAACGCATTGCATCCATCTTGGTCTTGTGATCGTCGACGATATCGGCAACATGCAACTCCAATCCCATCTTGTCATCTTCAGTTCTTTTCAATTTTTCTTTCAAATGATCGATTTCTTTTTCAGCTTCTGTTAACTTCTCGAGCAGAATTGCATAGTCGGTTGGAATTTCTGGTTCAACTACTTCATATAGATAAAAACATCTACGTCAAGTTGGTGACATAATTAATTGTCATAGACATTAGATATGTGAAATAGTTATATAAAAGATAATATACCATATCTGAATCATAGACTGGACGAGGGCCGACGTGGGCGGATACCATAACCATGACACTATATAATAACAAACAATAATAAAAGTAAGAAAATCATACGAGTAAGTATATTTTCTTTTAGCAAGAAGATAAGATCAAGAGGCTCACCATGCGCGGGCGATCGACGGCGGTTTCAAGACGGGGACGGGACAGGACGGACCGCCAAACCTAGACAAATCTTGACGAAAATGGAGTTTGGACAAGGAGCTTCGAGAGGAGAAAGCTTAAGTTTGGCTTGGGCATTTCATCAAACACCTCATGTGCATAGGAGGTGAGCTAGAGCACCACAAAGCTCTCCCCTCGTCGGCCTGAAAAACAAAGCAATGTGGAGTGCTCTACTCGCTGGCGAGAGGGGTATATATAGGCATCTCATTGGTCCCGGTTCGTGGCTGGAACCGGGACTAAAGGACCCCCTTTGGTCCCGGATCCATCCATGAACCGGGACCAATGGTTGTGGGCCAGGAGCGAGGCACATTGGTCCCGGTTCGTGTCTGGAACCGGGACCAAAGGTTCCAGACGAACCGGGACCAATGCTCCACGTGGCCCGCCCGGCCCCCTGGCCTCACGAACCGGGACTGTTGCCCCCATTGGTCCCGGTTTGTGACTGAACCGGGACTAATGTGTTGGCCCGGCCCGAACCAATGCCTTGTTTTCTACTAGTGTCTACAGAAGTAGCGCTAGGATCCAATCCACCCGGACAACTGCTCATCTGTCTGTGTCCATCGATTGTCTGGCCAGCGAGCCCGACCATGTACGGTGTATGCAGTGGGCGTATCCGATCACCTCATCCGCACCGACAACGATCGTAGCTCGCTCGGGGACGGACGTGGCATGCGAGCCCCACCTCCACGTGATCGCTCCATCCTCATCCGCGCCGATAAGACGACGACCGGCTGGCCGGGTTCTCGGCTCCTGCCCGTACATCGCTCTCCCGCGCTCCGTATCCGTATAGGCTAGCTGTCGGTCCTTCTCCAATGTCGATACCCAGCGAAGCGACAAACGCCATCGACCGCGACATCCACACACCAATCGGGGTCGATTTACTCGTGGTTCGCCATCGGGACGAGGACAACGGCCGCAGATGCGATCGATAGATGTGAGCAGGTGATCGTGCCCTTGAGGGATCGACCATACAATCGTGCTGCTCCTTGTCATCCATGATCTATCCACGGAGGAACGAAAGCGGGAGGAGGGGAACCGCGTGTCAGATGGAAGCGTTCCTACTCCCTTGAAGGGGAGCCGCGTGGGTTATATTGATCGAGACAGGTAGCCCCTGTCGTGGCATACAAGAATTCATTTATCGATGGTTACAGGAGATTGGTTTAGATACGGGAGAGAAGAAGAGATAGAGTTGAGATTACATATTTAAACCTCTTTATAACACCCTCCTTAATCTCAACTATCCTATGTTCAGATTTCTCTTGAACTCCTCAAATGACTTGACTGGTAAAGCTTTGGTGAAACCATCTGCTACCTGATCCTTGGAAGGAATAAACTAAATATCCAACTTCTTTTCTGCAACCCTTTCTCGCACAAAGTGAAAGTCAATTTCAATATGTTTGGTTCTGCCATGGAAGATGGGATTAGCAGAAAGATATGTAGCACCCAAGTTATCACACCATAGGCATGAAGCACGATATTGCTTGATTCCCAACTCATTAAGAAGTGATTCCACCCAAATGATTTCAGCAGTAGCATTTGCTAGTGACTTGTACTCGGACTCTGTACTCGATCTTGACACTGTGGCTTGTTTCCTGGCAGTCCAAGAAATAAGATTAGAACCGAAGAACACTGCAAATCCTCCAGTTGACCTTCTGTCATCACTACATCCTGCCCAGTCAGCATCAGAAAAAGCACTGACAAGAGTAGAGTTAGAATGTCTGAACTGAAGACCCAAACTCACAGTGTATTTTATATATCGTACAATTCTCTTAACAGTTGTCCAGTGTGCAGTAGTAGGTGCATGTAGATGCTGGCAGACCTTATTAACAACAAACGATATATCAGGTCTTGTCAGGGTTAGGTATTGTAAAGCTCCTACAATACTCATGTATTTTGTACTCTCTTCTTCCTTAAGCAGCTCTCCTTCAAATGCTGAAAGTTTTTCTGAAGAAGACAATGGTGTAGGTGAAGGCTTACAATCTTTCATTCCCATGCGGGTTAGAATCTCAGTAGCATATTTTTCTTGACTTAATGATATGCCATCTTGAATTTTCTTAACTTCAATACCTAGGAAGAAATGCAAATCTCCAAGACCCTTTAGTGCAAACTCTGAACTTAGATCATGTAGGAGAGCATTAGTGGCACTTTGCGAGGAACTTGCAACTATGATATCATCAACATAAATGAGCACAAATATAGTTATGTTTGCCTTGTTATAAATGAAAAGTGATGTATCAGCTTTGGATGCAACAAAGCCGAGATGCCTTAACTGTGAGCTCAACCTTGAGTACCATGCTCTTGGTGCTTGTTTCAAACCATAAAGAGCCTTGTCAAGCTTACACACATGATGAGGCATCCTTTTATCTGCATACCCAGGTGGTTGTCTCATATAAACCTCCTCTTCCAGAACACCATGCAAAAACGCGTTCTAAACATCCAGCTGTCTCAAGCTCCACCCTTTTGACACAGCAATAGCTAGCACAAGTCTAATCGTTGTTTAAAACCTTTTGCAACCAAATGTGCTTTATACTTGTCAATTGATCCATCCGCCTTTTTCTTGATTCTATAGACCCACTTATAGTCAATAATGTTTTTACCTCTTTTCTCAGGTACAAGATGCCAGGTCTCCTCATGAGCGTTGCGTATTCTTCATCCATTGCATTTTTCCACCGTGGGTCTCCTAATGCATCTTCTAGTTTGGTTGGCTCTCCTGTGATACACAACATGCCATATGGTATAGTGCCGTCAGTTCTAACCTTTGGATTTCTTATACCTTTTTTGTAGATGAATCGTGACACACGAATCTGCAGTCGGTTGGGGTTGATTTCGACGTGTACGTGCAGGTTGTGACACGGGAGATGATGTAGAAGGCTCAGCCGCAGTAGATCCTGAAACAGTCACAGATTCACTTTGCACAAAAGATCCTGAGTTTGACTATGTAGCATGCGGTGTGGGATATTCATCCAAAAGAGCAGCCACACAGGATCTCGCACTGTCGGCCTCCGCATGCAGACGGGAGAGAGATCCCGAGGCTGACGCGCTGCCTCTTGTCGCTATCGGGTCCCGCGCGTGGGACGCGGTGCGCTGGTTGAGGTGTCACCCGTCGGTTGGTGCGGCATGCCCCTGGCTGGCTCGCGATCCGGCGTGTATCTGCGCGTGCGATCCGATGCCGCCTGTCGCACATGAGTTCCAGGTGAAACTGGATCCGCCTCGTGCTCCACGTTGCCTTCGTCCTCTTCTGGCACATGTAGGATCATCGGTTGGGTTAGTACAGTTATCGCCCCCATGATCAAAATTTTGGAGATATGATGGAAGAAGAAGAATTTATTTCTTGAGAAGAGCTCCGGCATTAGGATGAAGAGATGCAAACGGATACACAGATTCATCAAATACGACATCACGGGAAATATAGACCCTGCCGGTGGAAACATCTAGACATTTTACTCCTTTGTGAATTGGATTGTACCCAAGAAATACACATTTCTTTGAATGAAATGCAAGCTTGCGTGCATTATATGGACGAAGGTTGGGCCAGCAAGCACAACCAAATACACGAAGTGATTTATAGTCAGGAGTAGTGCCAAAAAGACGTGTGATGGGAGTCTCAAATTTGATGACTTTACTAGGAAGCAAATTAATGAGATATGCAACAGTCAAGAATGCTTCATCCCAGAATTTTAATGGCATGGAAGCGTTTGCTAGTAGAGCTAGCCCTACTTCAACAACATGACGATGTTTCCTTTCGGCAGAGCCGATTTGTTGATGTGCATGGGGACACGAAACATGATGTGAGATGCCAAATTCTTGAAAAAAGAGATTAAGTTTCTTGTATTCACCTCCCCAATCAGTTTGCATAGCAATGATCTTAGTGCTTAGTTTTCGTTCAACAAGATTTTCAAAGTTCTTGAAACTTGAAACACTTCAGATCGTTTCTTAAGAAGATAGATCCAAGTAAATTTGCTATAATCGTCAATAAAGCTTACATAGTATGAATGTCTACCCACAGAGGTAGGAGCTGGCCCCCAAACATCTGAGAATACAAGTTGCAAGGGTGCAGTGGAAATACTGATAGAAATAGGATATGGCAATTGATGACTTTTAGCTTGCTGACATGGATCACAAATAGACTCAACACTAGACTCATGAGAGTGGGGAAGTTTATTTTTGCTAAGAACTAATTTAACAATGGCTGATGATGGGTGACCTAATCTGCTATGCCACTTTGCTGAAGAAGGCTTGACAGCAACAAAAGCTTGTTTATTTGATGATGATGATGAAGATATGAGAGGATAGAGACCTCCCACGCACTTGCCCCTAAGAAGAATTCTCCTCGTGTCCAAGTCCTTTACCAAAAAGAAATAAGGATAGAATTCAATGAGGACATGATTATCAAGAGTAAATCTATGAACAGAAAGAAGATTCTTTGATGTTGTGGGCACATATAGAACTTTGTTAAGATGCATTTTTTTATGGGGGTTTTGACAATTGAACTACCAACATGAGTTATTTCCATACCAGAACCATTTGCAGTGTGCACTTGGTCATGTCCACGATACTTTTCTTTGATTGTCAGCTTGTCAAGCTTCCCTGTAATATGATTTGTAGCACCGGTATCTGCATACTAGTTTGTGTCAATGTCGTAGGAGTCGGTAACAGCATTTTCCTCCTTCTCCTCGTAGTCATCTTCCTCATAACGATCCCAACACTCACGGGCACCCTCACGGTGATGCTTGAGGCAGATTTGGCACTCAGGATAGTCTCGGGGTGGTGGACACTGCTATTGTTGCTGCTGGGAACGTCCTCCTCTCTTGTTGCTGTTTGGAGAAGCTGAAGACGAACGTCTTCCTCGGCCGCGGCCTCTGCTGCCGTGCCCACGCCCCCTGCCTCCAGTCTGATCGCGCCCCCTGTACGCCAAGTTTGCAGAGGTGTTGAAACCAGCGTCGGAGCCGTCGCCTAGCATCTCCATCCGCTGGTCAAAAGCAGCAATTTGGGCGAAGAGGTCGTCGACGGTGATGGAGATTTTGACGGCTCCAATGGCCGCCACAACCGGATCATAATCCCAATCAAGGCCAGCAAGGACGTAGTCAACCATCTCCGGATCAGAGACATGCCGACCTGCTGCAGCAAGTTCATCCCCTAGATTTTTCATCCGAGCAATGTATGAAGTACTCGACATGGAGTCCTTCTTGGTGTTGGTGATGGCAATTCTCAAATTTGTGATCCGAGATTGGGACTGCGAAGCAAACATGGTTGTGATGGCAGTCCATAGATCAAACGTGTTCTCTTTACTCGCAACTTGGACGAGGATCTCCCTTGAAAGAGAGTTCAGAAGATGGCTGAGGACTTGCTGGTCCTTTGACAGCCATGGTGCATAGAGGGGGTTCGGCACCATGAGAGTTGATTTGTCCGCTTGCTGCTGCTCCACCATCTTCAGGGGCGCTACATCGGATCCGTCCAAAAGGCCGGTGACCTGCGCTCCTCGCAGGCCGGGCATCACCTGCGCCTTCCACAGGAGAAAATTCCCCTTGGTCAGCTTCTCCGCAGGTGGGGCTCCAAGGTTCAGGGAGAGAGGAGCCGAGGACGACATGATCGATCTGCTTGCGATCGATGAAGTTGTGGGTTGTGGCGATCGATAGGTTTTCTCGCAATCGGTGGAACTGGCTAGATTGATGGGAAGAGAATAGCTCTGAATACCATGTCAGATGGAAGCGTTCCTACTTTCTCGAAGGGGAGCCGCGTGGGTTATATTGATCGAGACAGGTAGCCTCTGTCGTGGCGTACAAGAATTCATCTATCGATGGTTACAGGAAATTGGTTTAGATACGGGAGAGAAGAAGAGATAGAGTTGAGATTACATATTTAAACCTCTTTCTAACACCGCGGAGAGCCACGCACGGCGTACGTTGCCGGGAGGGCTCGCGCGCGTTCGAGTAGTCGCTTGCATGCGCCGCTGCATGCATGCATTGGTGCGTGGTGCAGCTTTCAGGGAGCCTTTGCTTTCACCCAAGGTCGATCGGCAACCGGCTAGCTAGCAGGGGCCAAGCTAGGCCAAAACCCAAGGTGTAGTAGTACTAGTAGTAGTAGCCAGTAGCACGAGTATCAATTCAAACAGTAGTAATGGAGTAGTACGTACGTACCACAGCACTTACATCTGCGAGTAGTTTTGGGGTTGGGTGTGCGTGGCTTCGGACAAGTTTATGCGTCCTAGGCCGTTCCCTTGGCTAGCTAAAGCTAGTTTCCTTCCACACTGCCGATTCTTCTCTTCCTTCATAAATCATCGTGCCATTCTACTAGCTATATCTATCCTGGTCTTGTTTCTCCCTGTGGCTCCTCCTATTCGTCAGAACACGTTACATTCGTCTATGTGGATTACACTGTCTTTGGTTGGGCCCTACAATGATGGCATGTGACACGTAACAGACAAGGATTACAAGTAAACAAATCGGGGTATCTTCTCCGCCTTATCCGGCCGCGGGAGCCTCCACCGAGAGGCACGTCCATGTGATCAACCCAGTCACCTACCCTGCCCTACTATCCCTGAGCACCCACCCATGCGACGACACGACAGCATGGAGGGAGGAAACGCCACCAAACCCGAAACCTTCGGCCCCCGGCGCCGACCGAGAACTGGAGATCGACATGGATGCGGATACGGGTTTCGTCGTTGGCTTTGCGCGTGCCATGCGCTATCTATCTAGCTAGGCTAGCTGCTGACTTGACCAGCAGCAGAAGCAGGTACGTACGTGTGGCACTGCTGCTACCTAACTAAATTTGCAGTCCAGTTGATGCCACCTGCTCCTGCGTGCGTACTTAGCTAGTGGAACATGGTGGTGGTGGGTGCCCCTCCCGATTGCAGAGTGGATGGATGGATGTGGATCGGTAGGAGGTGCGGCGTCAGGTCTCGGCGTCGCGGCACAGTGCCGTACCGTGCTGGGTCCTTTTCCTCGTCTCTGCGGATGCGGGGGCGGCTGGAGCTGGGGCGGGATGGAGGGCGTGCATGGCAGGAGGGGGAGGAGGAGGAGGAGGAGGAGGAGGAGAAGAAGATGAGAGGACCAGAGCTTCCCGCGGTGAAACAAGGGCCACGTAGAGGCTGCGTGCTACTCTTTCCTTCTTCTTTTCTTTTTTCTTCTTCTTTTGTGATGCTTTCCTTTTCGTCTTTGTTGGAAGAGAGAATTCCTTATTGGTCCTTTTTTAAAATCTGCTTCCCTATTTGTTTCAACATAAAAAAAATTCCTTATTTGACACCTAAAATAAAGTTTGTTCCTTATGTGACACTTTTGTTCATTTTAGACACTAAAGGGGTTAAGTATGAAGCAAGAGGACCATTTTGCCCCTAGTCCATTGTGTAATTACCCTGGATGTACTCCAGGGATGTTTAATGGATGCTGCACATGTATCTGTATGCTTCAATATTTTGTTCTTTACTTAAACTGGTTTGTGCATGTAATACTTCCTTCGTTCATAAATATAAGTCTTTTTAGACATTTTAATAAGGGGACTATATACGAAGCAAAATGAATGAATCTATATTTTAAAATATGTCTATATACATTCGTATGTAATTCAGTAATGGAATCTCTAAAAAAACTTATATTTAGGAACGAAGGGAGTACAAAATATTCGTAGAAGTTTTATTAGCATATCTATGACCAGTACAATATTTTTTCTGCGAATAAGTACATTATCATATACACACGCAAAAAAATACGGCGCCATATACTCCATATTTTGGTTAGTTCATCACGTTCGAGCGCGGGCTGCAGAGTCGACGGCCGATTAGCCCATGGCGCTGAGGCGGTCTTGGCCTTGGGCGTCCACGCAGATGGCGCCATGGCGTGCGGGTTGAGGCCTTGAGGGAAGCCTCGGTGTGCGTGGAAAAGAGCTGCGGCATGGAGCCTGCCGGTCTGCGTGTGTGTCTCCACTCACGGTTGCCACTAGGCGTATCAAAACCGATCGTTGATATCTAACGTTAGAGCATCTCCAGCAGTTGCCTTACTCAGGGGCCGATTTTAACATCGTCTGGGGTCAGCCGGCGTTAAAATCGGTCTGGGGGCTTGGCTTTCCAGTCGCGGCCTCGGCGCGATGCATGTAAATTTAAACATTGCGTTTCCGTTGGCCAAAAAACGATGCGAGTTCGGTGTATCGGCGTTGGCCATGCCACAGTCAGCATCCATCATGTCATCGCTTTCGACGATCGCCACAGGTTTGGCGATCAACACATGCCAATAGTCAGGCGTACAAAAAAAGTGGGGACGTGAGCATAGAACTTCTCAAACGATCAGCTCCTCGCCGTCGGCCGTAGAAAAGGGAAAGGCCGGCGTAGCGGTCATCGTAGGCGAGGTCGACGTATCGGTAGAGGCCGGCGTAGCGGTCGTCGTAGGTGAGGTTGGCGTAGCGGGCAATGTCGGAGACGCGGGCGGGCTCGGTGGCGGCGTGGGCGGGGCGGGGGTCTACGCCGGCATGCAGTTGAGGATGAGATCGCACTCGGCCAGGTACCACGCCTTCACCATCGGGTTCATGTCCGCCGTGACGCCTCCCATGAAGAAAGCCAGGTCGGTGTTGCGTTTCTTCGCGACGACGTTGGTCCTGAGGAGGTCGAGCTTGGCGTCTTGCTTCGTCATCAACGTCGACCACCTTGCCTCCGTCTTCTCCTCCCTCAAGGCAGAGTGAGCCTTTGCATCGGCGATGCATTGCTCGATTGACTCCTGCAAGCGCTCGGCAGCCAACGCGTCGTTTGTGGCCTTCTTCGCCTTCTTGTTCCCATCAGGCCGCCCTTCTGCCGCCCCGGAAACAGGCGTGTCCGGAGCACGCCGTCCTTGTTGGCGAGCTGATGTCGGATCTCGGCCCATTTCTCGCAGGACTCGATCCGGGTGAAAACATGGAGAAACTTGAAGTCGAAGCCGGTGTCCCGGCGAAACCAGTTGAACATCCGAAATATCTGCGCCAAAACAAGATAATTGTTCGGCGGTGGAAGGAAGGACGGCGCGGATCGGCGGGAAGACAATCAGAGTCGGCGAACGTCCCTACTACTCGACGCTCGCATCGCTCTCTGGGCGAGCATGGACCTGTTCCTGGATACCATGCCGCTTGTTGCACGCCGTTTGAATGCCCCCCCGATGGTTGGACATGGCCTTGGTGCCGTGGTCCGTGTACGTGTCGGTGAACTCTGGGTCAACCAACTTGCGCTCGTCGAAAGTCGCCTTGATCCTCTTCCAGTAGGTCTCAGTGTTCTGGTTTGCGCCGGTGACCGGGTCCATGCTGACTAGCTTCCATGCTTCGGCGAGGCACACGTCTTCCACCGACGTCCACTTGATGCAGGGCTCGCCCGGCTTGCCATTGGCTGACCTCGTCTTCCTCTTCTTTTTTCCTTTGCCCTTCGCCGGCACAGGTTCCGGCACCGGCTCTACCTCCTCATCAAGCTCTTATTCCTCCTCCTCCCCCCTCCTTAATCTCTTCCGGCTCGGCATCGACCCGGCGTCGTCCATGCCGCCGATTTCCTCCTCTTGCGTACCAAATCTGGGGCGCAAGGTGGCCGCGGCGGAGCCGACGTTGATGATGTCCTCCATCTCGGCATCGGCGTTGCTGTATTGCGGCGCCGAGCTAGACGCGAAGGGCAGAGGGCCGCGCCGCAGACCCGTCGCAGACGAGCCAGAGTACGTCGGTGAGGGCACGTAGACGTACTGGGCGTTGGGGTGGCCAGCGGGGAAGGTGGAGGGCGTACGGGGGAAGGTGATGTTGGGGTTGAATCTGTCGAGGGCATCGTCGTCGACGTACTCCGGTGAGGGCGCGTATCCCCACGCCAGCAAAGGGAAGTTCGGCGAAGGAAAGTGCGGGTTGGCAGGAGACGCGACGCTTTGTGGGAACGGGCACGCCGGCTGCCGCCCCGGGAAGATCGATCGGAGAGACGACATCTCCTGCTCAACCGTCGCCGCCGCCGCTGCTTCCCGAGCTTTCTTCATGAGGCTTTTGTTGCGGCGATCACTGGTCACCGCCTCCCTCCACTCGACGTCGGCGTTCCACTCGGCGTTTGTGAACCCCGGCAGCCTTGCCTTCGGTGCACGCGGGTTGGCCACGGCGGTGGCCAGACCGGGGGATTGCCGATGGGCGACGCACTTCTTCGGCGGCATGACAGTGAAGGAAAGGAGATTGAGAGAAATGGGAAGAATGGAGGGAAGAAATGGAGGAAAATGGGGAAACAAAGGGGAAAGCGCGGGAAGTGGCAGCCGGTCTCGCCGACACCTCGGCCCCACCCATCTTTTCGCAGTCGGCGCGCGCAGAAGACCCCCAGCGCCTTGGGTTCAGCCTGGGTTCGTCGGCCCCCACAAAATGCCCCAACCGACGAAAAACGACGTCTTGAGGCCGCGACTGGGGATTTTTTCGCCTGCCGGCGATAAAAAATGCCCTTGGACAGGCCTCTTGGACGGACGGCTGGAGATGCTCTTAGGAAGTGAGGCGGCCAGCTTCATGCCACGTGGGCCTTGGCCTGTTGAGTCACCGTACGTGGATAGTTGGTGCAACTCGTATACACACTAGTAGCAAATATACATGAGTGCATGCAAATACAAACTTTGCTAGTTTTACATGCCGTATTTATCTCTTTCGGTAAATATTTCTCTTAAATAAAAGTGTAAAACGTCAATATTTTTGCACCACTCTATTCTACATGATGAACTCTACAAATAGAGTTAAATATTGAATATATTCTCTCACTTATAAATTTCTAGCAATACCTGGGACCTACACATCATACAATAGTACGCCGATAGATCAAAGTTATATTTTTCACGTACAGACCAGATTACACACATCTACTGTATTGTCCACGTATAACTGATGTATTGATCATAGATATGCTTGTACAGATTATAAAGATGTTTTGTATGGCTTTTACACATACATACCAGATTACATAAGAAAATATTGGAGCATAAATATACATGTGCATCATTCATTGAACATCCCTAAAACATGGGTGAACTCATTGCTTTTTACCACATTCAAAATATACAGTTACATAATGCACTAGGGGTAAAATGGTCTTTTTGCCTCATACTTAACACCATCTATGCGTAAAATAAATGGAAGCACCATATAAGAAACAAAATTTACTTTAGGTGTCAAATGAAGAAGAAAATTTTAGTTTGGGCCAAATAGGGAAGCAAATTTTAAGAAAAGGCCAAATAAGGAAATCTCTCTTGTTGGAACCAAGACTGACTGAGGGAGTCCTGGTTTAAGGCGTCCTCGGATAGCCGATCTGTTTCTCATAGGTCGGACTATGTGGACCGCTGGATGAGCATTGGATGATTTGTTGGGGAACGTTGCATGGGAAACAAAAAATTTCCTATGCACACGAAGATCTATCCATGGTGATGAGCATCTACGAGAGGGAGACTGAATCTACATACCCTTGTAGATCGCTAAGCAGGAAGCATTAAGAAACGCGGTTGGTGTAGTCGAACGTCTTCGCGATCCAAATCGCCGTGCGTCCCGCGATCCTATCACGATCCGTCCCGCGATCCAATCACGATCCGTCCCGTGATCCGATCACGATCCGTCCCACGAACTTGATCACGATCGGTCTCACGAACTTGATCACGATTCTTCCGATCTAGCACCGAACGGACGACACCTCCGCGTTCAGCACACGTACAGCTTGATGACGATCTCTGCCGTCTTGATCCAGCAAGAAGGAGTGAAGAGGAAGAAGAGTTCTCCGGCAGCCTGACGGCGCTCCGGCGATGGTGGTGGAGTAATTCCGGCAGGGCTTCGCCTAAGCACTGTAGAAAACCGATCTAGAGGAGAAACTATGCACTGGAGGAACGGGTAGCAAGTGGCTGAAAATCTAGTGCAAAAACCCTCAATACCACCAGTATATATAGGAGGAGAGGAGGAGAGGAGGCAGCTTGGCCTCCAAGCCTCCTAGGCTTCGGCCGAACTAGGAGAGGAGGAGTCCACCTCCTCCACTCCTAGTAGGATTAGGATTCGTTCTTTTTTTTCCTTTTTGCCTTTTTCCACCTTTTTCCTTTTGGGTTTTATTCTCCAGCCACATGGGCCTTGTGTGGGAGTTTCCACCAGCCCACTAAGGGCTGATATTCACTCTTCCACAGCCCATGAAGCCTCTTGGATCGAAATACCCCTCCCGGAGGTCTCCCGGTACACTACCAGCACTCCCGGTACACTACCGATAAGCCCGGAACTTTTCCGGCGACCAAAACAGGACTTCCTATATATGAATCTTTACCTCCGGACCATTCCGGAGCTCCTCATGACGTCCAGGATCACATCCGGGACTCCGAACAAACTTCGGTCACCACCATACATAACTCTATACTACCGAAACGTCACCAAACCTTAAGTGTGCAGACCCTGCGAGTTCGAGAACTATGTAGACATGATCGAGACACCTCTACGGTCAATAACCAATGGCGGTACCTGGATGTCCACATTGGTTCCTACATATTCTACGAAGATCTTTTATCGGTCGAACCTCTATGTCAAGGATTCAGTTAATCCCGTATGATGTTCCCTTTGTTCTTGAGTATGTTACTTGCCCGAGATTCGATCGTCGGTATCTCCATTCCTAGTTCAACCTCGTTACTGGCAAGTCTCTTTACTCGTTCCGTAATACAAGATCCCGTGACCAACACTTAGTCACATTGCTTGCAAGGCTTATTGTGATGTTGTATTACCGAGTGGGCCCTGAGATACCTCTCCATCACACGGAGTAACAAATCCCAGTCTTGATCCATGCCAACTCAACAGACACCCTTGGAGACACCTGTAGAGCACCTTTATAGTCACCCAGTTACGTTGCGACGTTTGATACACACAAGGTACTCCTCCGATATCTGTGAGTTGCATGATCTCATGGTCATAGGAACATATACTTGACATGCAGAAAACAGTAGCAATAAAGTGACACGATCATAAGCTACGTTTGTAGTTTGGGTCTTGTCCATCACATCATTCTCCTAATGATGTGGTCCCGTTATCAAATGACATCTCATGTCCATGGCTAGGAAACCTTAACCATCTTTCAATCAATGAGCTAGTTCACTAGAGGCATACTAGGGACATTGTGTTTGTCTATGTATCCACACATGTATCCATGTTTCCAATTAATACAATTATAGCATGGATAATAAACGATTATCATGAACAAGGAAATACAATAATAAACACTTTATTTATTGCCTCTAGGGCATATTTCCAACAGTCTCCCACTTGCACTAGAGTCAATAATCTAGTTCACATCACTATGTGATTTACATTGTAATGAATCGAACACCCATGCAGTTCTGGTGTTGATCAAGTTTAGCCTTTGGAAGATGTTTAGTCAATGGGTCTGCAACATTCAGATCCGTGTGCACTTTGCAAATATTTATGTCTTTCTCCAAGATGTAATCGCGGATGGAGTTGAAGCGTCGCTTTATGTGTCTGGTCCTCTTGTGAAACCTTGGTTCCTTGGCCAGAGCAATGGCACCAGTGTTGTCACAGAACAGGTTCATTGGATTCAGTGCACTGGGCACTACTCCAAGATCTGTCATGAACTGCTTCATCCAGACACCTTCCTTCGCCGCCTCCGAGGCTGCGATGTATTCCGTTTCGCACGTAGAATCAGCTACCACGCTTTGCTTGGAACTGCACCAGCTTACCGCTCCCCCATTAAGAATAAATACATATCCGGTTTGCGACTTAGAGTCGTCCGGATCTGTGTCAAACCTTGCATCGACGTAACCCTTTACGACGAGCTCTTCATCACCTCCATAAACGAGAAACATTTCCTTAGTTCTTTTCAGCTACTTAAGGATATTCTTGACCGCTTGCTAGTGCTCCATTCCAGGATCACTTTGAAACCTTCCGGCCATACTTATGGCAAGGCTGACATCGGGTCTTGTGCATAGCATTGCATACATAATAGAGCCTATGGCTGAAGCATAGGGGATGACACTCATCTTTTCTCTATCTTCTGCAGTTACTGGGCATTGAGTCTTACTCAACTTCACACCTTGTAATACAGGCAAGAACCCCTTCTTGGACTGTTCCATTTTGAACTTCTTCAAAACTTTATCAAGGTATGTGCTCTGTGAAAGTGCTATTAAGCGTCTCGATCTATCTCTATAGATCTTAATGCCTAATATGAAATCAGCTTCTCCTAGGTCCTTCATTGAAAAACTCTTGTTCAAATATTCCTTCACGCTTTCCAACATTTCTATATTGTTTCCAATCAGCAATATGTCATCCACATATAATACCAGAAACGCTATAGAGCTCCCACTCACTTTCTTGTAAATACAAGATTCTCCGTAGACTTGTATAAACTCAAACGCTTTGATCACCTCATCAAAGCGCTTATTCCAACTCCGAGATGCTTGCACCAGTCCATAAATGGATCGCTGGAGTTTGCAAACTTTGTCAGCATTCTCTGGATCGACAAAACCTTCGGGTTGCATCATATACAACTCTTCCTCAAGGAAACCGTTGAGGAACGCTGTGTTTTACATCCATCTGCCAAATTTCATAGTCGAAATAGGCAACTATTGCTAACATGATTCTAACAGACTTAAGCATCGCTACGGGTGAGAAAGTCTCATCATAGTCAACTCCTTGAACTTGTGAAAAACCCTATGCCACAAGTCGAGCTTTATAGACGGTGACATTACCGTCCGCGTCTATTTTCTTCTTAAAGATCCATTTGTTCTGAATGGCCTTTCGCCCTTCAGGTAATACTTCCAAAGTCCATACTTTGTTTTCATACATGGATCCCATCTCGGATTTCATGGCCTCTAACCATTTCTCGGAATCCGGGCCCATCACTGCTCCTCATAGCTCGTAGGTTCATTGTTGTCCAACAACATGACCTCCAAGACAGGGTTGCCGTACCACTCAGGGGTAGTACGCGGCCTTGTCGACCTATGAGGTTCAATAGCTGCTTGATCCGAAGCTTCATGATCATCATCATTAACTTCCTCTTCTACCGTCGTAGGTTCTACAGAAACATTTTTCTGTGCTGCGCTACTTTCTGGTTGAAGTAAAGGTTCAATAACCTCATCAAGCTCTATTTTCCTCCCACTCAATTCTTTCGAGAGAAACTCTTTCTCAAGAAATGTTCCGTTTTTAGCGACAAACACTTTGCCTTCGGATCTGAGATAGAAGGTATACCCGACTGTCTCTTTCGGATATCCTATGAAGACGCATTTCTCCGCTTTGGGTTCCAACTTTTCAGGCTGAAGCTTTTTGACATAAGCATCACATCCCCAAACTTTAAGAAACGACAACTTTGGCTTCTTGCCAAACCACAGTTCATATGGCTTCATCTCAACGGATTTTGATGGTGCCCTATTTAAAGTGAATGCAGCTGTCTCTAATGCATAACCCCAAAATGATAGTGGCAAATCAGCAAGAGACATCATAGAACGCACCATATCTAATAAGGTTCGATTACGACGTTCGGACACACCATTACGCTGTGGTGTTACGGGCGGTGTCAACTGTGAAACAATTCCACACTGTCTTAAGTGACTGCCAAACTCATAACTCAGATATTCACCTCCTCGATCAGATCGCAGGAACTTAATCTTCTTGTTACGTTGATTCTCAACTTCACTCTGAAATTGCTTGAACTTTTCAAACGTTTCAGACTTGTGTTTCATTAAGTAAATATATCCATATCTACTTAAGTCATTAGTGAAGGTGAGAAAATAACGATATCCACCACGCGCTGTAACATTCATTGGACCGCACACATCAGTATGTATGATTTTCAATAAGTCACTCGCCCATTCCATTGTTCCAGAGAACGGCGTTTTAGTCATCTTGCCCATGAGGCATGGTTCACATGTGTCAAGTGATTCAAAATCAAGTGACTCCAAAAGTCCATCAGCATGGAGCTTCCTCATGCGTTTTACACCAATATGACCTAAAGGGCAGTGCCACAAGAAAGTGGTACTATCATTATCAATTCTACATCTTTTGGCATCAATGTTATGAACATGTGTGTCATCACTATCAAGATTCAATATGAATAAACCCCTAGCATTGGGTGCATGACCATAAAAGATATTACTCATATAAATAGAACAACCTTTATTCTCTGATTTAAATGAGTAACCGTCTCGCAATAAACAAGATCCAGATATAATGTTCATGCTTAACGCATGCACTAAATAACAATTATTCAGGTTCATCACTAATCCCGATGGTAATCGAAGAGAGAGCGTGCCGACGGTGATCGCATCAACCTTGGAACCATTTCACACGCGCATCGTCACTTCGTCCTTTGCCAGCCTTCGTTTATTCCGTAGTTCCTGCTTTGAGTTGCAAATGTGAGCAACCGAACCGGTATCAAATACCCAGGCACTACTACGAGAGCTAGTAAGGTACACATCAATAACATGTATATCATATATACCTTGTTTGTCGTTGGCCGCCTTCTTGTCAGCCAGGTACTTGGGGCAGTTCCGCTTCTAGTGACCAGTTCCTTTGCAATGAAAGCACTCAGTTTCTGGCCTGGGTCCATGCTTGGGCTTCTTTGCAGGAGTAGCAACTGCTTTGCCATCCTTCTTGGTTTTACCCTTCTTGCCCTTGCCCTTGACTTTGCCATTTTTCTTGAAACTAGTGGTTTTATTGACCATGAACACTGGATGTTCTTTCTGGATTTTAGACTCAGCGACTTTTAGCATCGCAAACAGCTCGACGACTGACTTGTTCATTCCGTGCATGTTATAGTTCATCACAAAGCTCTTGTAACTAGGTGGCAGTGATTGAAGAACTCTGTCAGTGACCGCCTCTGGCGGAAGGGCAATTCCCAACTCCGCTAGACGAGTTGAATACCCAGACATTCTGAGTATATGTTCACTGATACACCCGTTCTCCTCCATCTTGCAAGCATAGAACTTATCGGAGGTTTCATACCTCTCGATCTGGGCGTTCTTCTGAAAGATAAACTTCAACTCCTGGAACATCTCATATGCTCCATGACGTTCAAAACGTCTTTGAAGTCCCGGTTCTAAGACATACAATATTGCACACTGAACTATTGAGTAATCTCCAGTACGTGCCTCCCAAGCGTTCTTAACGTCTTCGGAGGTCATGTCTTCTGGTTAGTCACCAAGCGGTGCATCAAGGACATATGATTTCTGGGAAGCCGTGAGGATAATCCTCAAATTGCAGGCCCAGTCAACAAAGTTACTTCCATCATCTTTCAATTTAGCTTTCTCTAGGAAGGCATTAAAATTCAGGGGTCCTACTGCGCGAGCCATTGATCTACAATATAAATATGCAAAGTTCACTTAGACTATTGTTTAAGATAATGAATTTAGTTAATCAAATTACTAAAGCTCCCACTCAAATTGACATCCCTCGGGTCATCTGAGTGTCACATGATCCAAATCCACCAACTCAAGTCCGATCATCACGTGAGTTGAGGTGGCTTCAATGGTGAACATCATTATGTTGATCATATCTACTATATGACTCATGTTCGACCTTTTGGTCTCTTGTGTTCCGATGCCATGTCTGTACATGCTAGGCTTGTCAAGTTTAACCCGAGTGTTCTACGCGTGCAACACTAGCTTGCACCCATTGTATGTGAACGTAGAGTCTATCACACCCGATCATCACGTGGTGTCTCAACACGACGAACTTTCGCAACGGTGCACACTCGGGGAGAACACAATTTTATCTTGAAATTTAAGTGAGGGATCACCTTATAATGCTACCGTCGTACTAAGCATAACAAGGTGCATAAAAGGATTAACATCACATGCAATTCATAAGTGACATGATATGGCCATGAACTTGTGCATTAGATCTCCATCTTGAAAGCACCGACATGATCTTCATCGTCACCGGCATGACACCATGATCTCCATCATCTTGATCTCCATCAACGTGTCGCCATCGAGGTTGTCACGCCTTGCATGCTTCTACTACTATTGTTACCGTTTAGCGATAAAGTAAAGCATTACATAGCGCTTAATGATTGACATGTAGGTCATACAAAAATTAAAGACAACCCTATGGCTCCTGCCGGTTGCCGTACTCATCAACATGCAAGTCGTGAAATTCTATACATCACATAATCATCTCATACATCACATATATCACATCATGTAACTAGTCATATCACATCACAACATACCCTGCAAAAACAAGTTAGACGTCCTCTAATTGTTGTTGCATGTTTTACGTGGCTGCTACGGGTTTCTAGCAAGAACGATTCTCACCTACCTACAATGGTGATACATAATTTGCTTTTCAACCTTCTCAAGGACCGCCTTTGTTGAATCCGATCCAACTAAAGTGAGAGAAACTGCCACCCGCAAGCCATCTAGGCAACAAGTTGCGTCGAGGGAACCGGTCTCTCGTAAGCGTACGAGTAATGTTGGTCCGGGACGCTTCATCTCACAATACTGCTGAACCAAAATCCGACCAAGGGAGGAAGCAATATAAGCATCAACGCCCACAAACCTTTTGTGTTCTACTCGAGATCTCATCTACACATAGACCTAGCTCACGATGCCACTGTTGGGGAACGTTTCACGGGAAACAAAAAATTTCCTACGCACACGAAGATCTATCCATGGTGATGAGCATCTACGAGAGGGAGAGTGGATCTACATACCCTTGTAGATCGCTAAGCAGGAAGCGTTAAGAAACGCGGTTGGTGTAGTCGAACGTCTTCGCGATCCAAATCGCCGTGCGTCCCGCGATCCTATCACGATCCGTCCCGCGATCCAATCACGATCCGTCCCGCGATCCGATCACGATCCATTCCACGAACTTGATCACGATCCGTCTCACGAACTTGATCACGATTCTTCCGATCTAGCACCGAACGGACGGCACCTCCGCGTTCAGCACACGTACAACTTGATGACGATCTCCGCCGTCTTGATCCAGCAAGAAGGAGTGGAGAGTAAGAAGAGTTCTCTGGCAGCTTGACGGCGCTCCGGCGATGGTGGTGGAGTAATTCCGGCAGGGCTTCGCCTAAGCACTGCAGAAAACCGATCTAGAGGGAGAAACTATGCACTGGAGGAACGGGTAGCACGTGGCTGAAAATCTAGTGCAAAAACCCTCAATACCACCAGTATATATAGGAGGAGAGGAGGAGAGGAGGCAGCTTGGCCTCCAAGCCTCCTAGGCTTCGGCCGAACTAGGAGAGGAGGAGTCCACCTCCTTCACTCCTAGTAGGATTAGGATTCATTCTTTTTTTTCCTTTTTGCCTTTTTCCACCTTTTTCCTTTTGGGTTTTATTCTCCAGCCACATGGGCCTTGTGTGGGAGTTTCCACCATCCCACTAAGGGCTGATATTCACTCTCCCACAGCCCATGAAGCCTCTTGGGTCGAAATACCCCTCCCGGAGGTCTCCCGGTACACTACCGGCACTCCCGGTACACTACAGATAAGCCCGGAACTTTTCCGGCGACCAAAACAGGACTTCCTATATATGAATCTTTACCTCCAGACCATTCCGGAGCTCCTCGTGACGTACAGGATCTCATCCGGGACTCCGAACAAACTTTGGTCACCACCATACATAACTCTATACTACCGAAACGTCACCAAACCTTAAGTGTGCAGACCCTGCGGGTTCGAGAACTATGTAGACATGACCGAGACACCTCTACGGTCAATAACCAATGGCAAGACCTAGATGTCCACATTGGTTCCTACATATTCTACGAAGATCTTTTATCGGTCGAACCTCTATGTCAAGGATTCAGTTAATCCCGTATGATGTTCCCTTTGTTCTTCAGTATGTTACTTGCCCGAGATTCGATCATCGGTATCTCCATACCTAGTTCAACCTCGTTACTGGCAAGTCTCTTTACTCGTTCCGTAATACAAGATCTCGTGACCAACACTTAGTCACATTGCTTGCAAGGCTTATTGTGATGTTGTATTACCGAGTGGGCCCTGAGATACCTCTCCGTCACACGGAGTAACAAATCCCAGTCTTGATCCATGCCAACTCAACAGACACCCTCGGAGACACTTGTAGAGCACCTTTATAGTCACCCAGTTACGTTGCGACGTTTGATACACACAAGGTACTCCTCCGATATCTGTGAGTTGCATGATCTCATGGTCACAGGAACATATACTTGACATGCAGAAAACAGTAGCAATAAACTGACACGATCATAAACTACGTTTGTAGTTTGGGTCTTGTCCATCACATCATTCTCCTAATGATGTGATCCCGTTATCAAATGACATCTCATGTCCATGGCTAGGAAACCTTAACCATCTTGCAATCAACGAGCTAGTTCACTAGAGGCATACTAGGGACATTGTGTTTGTCTATGTATCCACACATGTATCCATGTTTCCAATTAATACAATTATAGCATGGATAATAAACGATTATCATGAACAAGGAAATACAATAATAAACACTTTATTTATTGCCTCTAGGGCATATTTCCAACATGATCAAAGGCCCCGTCGCCAGGATGGAAGCTTCAAGGAGTCCTTGCTTGTCTTCTAGGTTGTCGACAATAGATAGATGCTTTTTTCCTCTAATGTTTAACCGACCATGTGTAAACCCTAGTATCCCCATGCGTCTATATAAGCCAGAGGGTTTTAGGTTGTAAGGGAGGAACACTCATCTAGGGTTTAGCTATTCGATCTCGAGGTAGATCAACTCTGTAACCTACATGTCATCAATATAATCAAGCAGGACGTAGGGTTTTACCTCCATAGGAGGGCCTGAACCTGGGTAAACATCGTCTCCTTCGTCCCCTGTTACCATCGATCCTAGTCTCACAGCTCGGGACCCCCTACTCGAGATCCGCCGGTTTCGACACCGACATTGGTGCTTTCATTGAGAGTTCCTCTGTGATCACCAAAGGAATCGATGACTCGCCTTATCACCAGCGAAGAGATCTGCAGCCACGGTATTCTTATCCCTGATTAGATCTTCACAGGCGGCGACGTCTTGTCGCACGCCGACTCGATCGGCCACCCTGGCCAGATCGGAAGCTTCTCCCCCGATCAAGGGACCAGATTCGGAACCCTAGAGTTCGTCGCTGATTCATGGGGAAAAATTGTCTGGATAGGACCCTCAACTCTTATGGAGGAGCCCGCAGATCCCGATGCCTCGATGCCGAAGACAACGAGCCCCACCGTTGAGGAGGTCATCAACCTCGAGCTGTCTAGAACGCCCAATCCGGCCGTTATGACTGGATCCACTACGGCCGAATAGGACCTAGATCCTTTTTCGTGCGACTCCGGAACTGCGATGTCGCACATCGACCCCACTCGCTTCAGCGAGACACATCCTACCATCATCTCGTTTCTAAATGAGCTATTTGATCGGATTCAAACCATGCGTATGACGGACGATTAGACCCCGGTCTATGACCGGCTTGGGCTTAAACCCGATGATAAGGAGATTTTCACTCCCACGGTCACCCACTTAGTCGCCACCATCAAGTGTCTAGCTGGGGGCTCATCCTCCCAGCGACCGGAATTAAAAACAGTTTACACCCCAATCTCTGATCATCGAGACCCCGCCGGCACCCAGACCCTGGAGTTCGGTCCGAAAATAGATCGGTATCGGTCCCTGATCTAGCGCACAATTCGGAGCCCATAATTTCGGACTCACATCGTGGCGTGGGGTCAAAACTTTTCCCACCCACCACCCAAGCCGGTCACTCAAGTATCGCGACGGAGTCCAAGTCTTCGGACTTACGGGATGTTAAACAGTTACCAGGAGAGTCGGTTCATCATTTTTGGGCTAGACTCCTCCTCGCTAGGAACAAAGTACGAGGTCTTAGCGATCAGGAGATAATGACAACCTTCAATCGCAATTGCCATGATGAAGGGATTCTCAATGCCTTGTCTCGTCGGCACATTCGTGACTTCACCGAGCTGTCAAACTTGGTACAAAAATATTGTGCCATGGAAAGCGCTTGGCAAGCCGAACGACTATTTTCGAAACCAACCTTCACCGAGTACCCTAGAGGAGATCGGAAAAAGAGGATACCTCCAAAGCGGCCAGCCAAACTCAAACCCGTCGGGAAGAGGAATAGGCCCCTTACAGGGGTCAGTACTGTCCTTGACGGGTTATTGGATAAACCATGCCCTATATATTCCGTATTGCTGAACACAAACCCGACTCACAGCCTTAGAGCTTTCTGGGTCGTCAGGCAGGTCGCAAAAAGCGGTGAAGCCATTCTTGAGGCACTACCGCCGAATAGGCGCTTCACATCGCCACCAGAATACAATGTTGAAGTCCTGGCGATCTACGAAACGTTCCCCTCAAGTAACAGGAGAAAAAGAGCTCTTAGAGAACTCAAACAGGTCTATCATGTGGCAGCAACAAGTGCATGGGCAGACATACCCATTACCTTCGGAGACACTCACCGACCAGTCATTCTTCCCGGTCATACACTGGCCACACTGGTCCTAAACCCCATCGTCGATGACTTTAGGTTACACAAAATGCTAATGGATGGCGGCAATGGGTTAAACCTTAACTATGAGGATACCCTGAAAAGAATGCAGTTCGACCGATCTCGCGCCGCAACTAGCTCCTCCTCCGCACGATGCATCATCCATCATCATCAACTACTTCTATGGAAAAGCCTTCCGAATGTCAAGCAAAACATCATACTATATTTTTACGAAACTGAATGCTTGCAATTCAGACAATCGACATGTTTTGCTTTCGTTTTTTCTTATTTATTGTAACCAATTACCACAAATCCTTAAAAAATCGGCCTTCTTCCCTTTTTATGTAGTAGTGATCTAAGTGTTATTACTTTTTTTTACGAAGAGAGTATCATTGATGGGGAAATAAATAAATTTCAAGTTAGTCAACAGCTCAGTATTAAGTTTTTTTTCACGAGAAAACTTATGATATATATTCATTCTTTTATCATGACAGTAAAACGAACACCGTAAATAATAAAAAGTACATCTAGATCGGTTGACCATCTAATTATGATTACAAGCATTGAAACGAGTGGAAGGCGCGCCGTCGTCATCGCCCTTCCCTCACTGGAGCCGGACAAAATTTGTTGTAGTAGACAGTCGCGAAGTCGAGCCACGATGACCCAACGATGGAGGAGGCGTCCAATTACGAGCTGGCTAACGCTAGCGCCGATCCATGTCGACTTCACCATGGAACAGATATGGACACACTTCAATGCCTTCATGACGGAGGAGCAGCCGTCGTTGTCGGCACTTCAGCTAGCGTAACAGACAAACGCTACAACCTCACCTTCCTCATGCGGAAGGGCAAATATACGGCAAGTTTGCGAGCGAGGAGGTCGTGACACATGCGATTGCTGACGGGAACATGGACAACTAACCGTCGTTCGCGTTGGGCCGCAACGACCACTAGGCGATGCCGCCCACGTCCATCGTAGATATCACCTCGACCAACGACGTCCACAAGGTAAACTTCAACAAGGAAAAGTAGGCGATGGGACACAAACATATGCATGTCTTCCATGTGGGGCATACCCGTGACCGATGTCCTACTCTTACCCCGTCAATGACCCCGTAGCTAACTTTTCGGAGATCATGGCCGTTGAGCTAGTGGGACATGGGAAAGACAAGACATGGAACAGGGAGGCTCTACGGCTGGCAAAGATGTGGACTATGTTTTGCAATGCAAAAGGAATAATGTAATGTCGGCTTTTGTTTTGTGAAATATGTCAAAAGTATCATGAATCTGATCTGATTTAAATAAAAATGGTCCGTTTTACATGGCATTTGTTTGGTTTATTTAATTATATTAAAATTAAAATTAAAATTACAATTAAAATTAAAATTAAAATACTAATAAAGAGAATAGATATTCTTGGTCCGTCATGTTATTTTACAGAAAACTCCTTGATGTTTTTCATGTTAAACCCGTAGTACACATCACATATATTTTAAAACATTCGTATCTTTTAAACCCTAACTTTAAATTTAACATGTTATATATGAAATTTGATTAGAAAAATATCTAGAATATGAATATGATGTTATTTTGCCCATTAAACATTTTTAAAATGCATTTAGTGTGCAATATTAATCAATAGCGGCATTATCCGTCTTTCTTCCATACCAGCATCGATCCGTATTGAAAATTAACACATCAGCAAAATCGGGATTGAAGACATAATTAAAGGTAAATTTGCTAGAGACACCTAATAATAAAGACATGCATGACAAGAAATAAAGGAGAGGCCCAATAAATATGTGATGCACATTATAAAAGAAATAAAAGAGAGATGCAGAGAGATCCAATGAAGATGGGATGTTACCCTATTCCTCCTATATAAAAGAAATATAAGAGATGGCATGGATGATAAAAAATAAAAGAGAGGACATGTTTGATAAGCAATAAATAATGATGAAATAGGGACCGGTACCTGTGAGATGCATGGTAAGAAATAATGATGAAACAGGGGCTGATACCCGCGTCCACAGGAGACCATACAAAAACAATTCCAAACAAAAAACATATATCTCTTTATGGTTAAAAAAACAATGTATCTTTCTGAAAAATCTGCATGCATTTACCAAATATGCATGTGAAAAAAAGTATTCAAGAGTTGCAACAAAAATATTTGCACATACAAAATAAATATGTGTGTAGTTTCAAAAAAGATGAAATTAGAGATGGAGGCAATATGAAATATAGCAATTTATGCCGGTTGTTGGGCTTGAGGATAAAAAAATGCGACAAGTATAACTTCTTTCAAAAAAGTTGTAAACAACAAGGCAAGAGACCCTTTAGCGAAGGGGTGGGTCAATTATCAGAAAGACGATGTTGGCGAACCAAACTAGATGAGCATAGAGAAGGCATGAGGAGTTTCTGATCGATGTTTGACGTCAGAGTGAAGTGAGAAAGGGCTCGGGATGGCGGCGTGAGGGTGAACTTGAGGTCGGGGAGTGGAACCAGGAGCTGAAATGATGTTGAACATGACCTAAGTTGGTTCTAATGTGTCATCTTCTATTTTTATCATTTTCTTTTCCCATAACAACATCCCATTCCACACATGACATTAATAAATGGATGATCACTTGTTCATTTTTATGTCCATATGAAATTTGCATGCAAATCGTATTGAAATGGAAGACCTATGAAAACTTAAACAACGATTGTTCTAGGCTAAGGTTATCTTTGTTTGAGCTGTAACTATAAATTCTAAATTCTCAGACTACACATCTTTTTGTGGAGTAAGATCTATAGTATATTTTTTTCTCCAGTTGCATCGTACCGATCTTTTTGCTAATTTCTTTTTGAAAAATGGGTCCGGTTTGCTCTGCATCACAGTTAGCAGGATCCACGATGCGATCGTTTTCGAAGAAAAGTAGGAAAATGTTCCCTAAAAAAAAGTAGGAAAATGGAGTATAAAACACTCAAAGATGGAGAGCCGTTTGAACCACCGGCCGTCCGCGGCGAATCCAACGGCCGGCGGCGACGCCGTATCCCACCCGAGCGCCGAAACCGCCGCGTCGTCCGCACGCGCGTCAGCCCCCGTCGGCCGCCGCATTTCCTCGATTCGCGAGCGCCGGCGGCGATAACTTCCGCTTACGCGCGCGCGGTATGGCGTCCGCGCTTTACTCTCCTCGCTACCACCACCGCTCACATATCCACCGCCGCCTCCGCCCCTCCCCTCCCAGCCACGCCCGTCCCCGGAGAGGCGCCGACTGCCCACCAGGTACGTTCTGCTCTCTGGATCCGTTTCACCAAGTTCCTACCACAGCGTTACCGCTCCGTTGAAGAAAAATCTATGGCGTTGGTTGGGGATCGAATCGGGGGGCAAATACGAGCGATTTTCGAAATTTGAGGTCCCGGGTAGGGTGTGCCGGATCATTTCGTTGCCGCGGTGCTAAAATTCGGCAGTTCCTCAAGTGCCCAAGCAACTGTTGGTCTGGTGGGATTCGATTGTTTGTTCCCCACAAGCGCAGAGATTTGGCATCCATTAGCAATCCTTAACATATCAGGATCCAACCCAAGGTGCCGACTTCGTTTTAGTTTTATCTGAATGAATGAAGACGATGCCCAGCGCAAATTAATGGGGAATGAAGTCTTTCACTGAAACTCTACTGTCAATGCTGAAACTCTGTCATTACTTTGTATTATGCAGGATTGAACACCACGAAATATCATTTTCCCCACCCAGTCTTCACTGGTAGGGGCTCTCCTGTATCCTGTTCGTCCATGGAGGCATCCAAAAGCAAGCAAGGACCAGAACATCTCATTGTTCTGGTTCATGGTATCATGGCAAGGTAACAGCTGTCCTACCATAGTACAGTAGTTTATAAAAATAGGATGAACTGCATCATGCAGCTACGTATATCAGAAAACATGAGTTATTACTCTGTGCCTCTTTCTCGAGAACTTAATTTCATTGTTACTGGTTAAACATTTCATTTAGACATGGTTTGGATTTCAGCTTGATTGGTATGACATTACAATTCAGAACAACTGCCTTGCTCATTGACTTATAACAAGGATATGGGTGCTTATGGGTATTGCTGGCCGCTTCCTTTGATTTTTCCTTTCAGGATTTTGAGATGCACCATGATTTTTATACTGTAAATGTGAACTGTGATGAGTAAATTGCATGGCATTCATCTGTACTTAACTGTCAGAACTCAAAGTACACACCTGTATTTGTAAAATCCATATAAGCAATAGTAAAAGCTTTGCAAAATGCTAGAGGTGTACTTACGGTTGGCACAATTTACTCAATAATGTTTAAGCTGTAGTTATTAGAGGTTTTCACTGATAGTTGTTCTTTGTTCTCCGTTGATTATAGCCCCAGTGACTGGACATATGGGGAAGCAGTGCTGAAAAAGAGGCTTGGTGATAATTTCTTCATCTATGGTATGTGTGTATCTTAACTCTACATTCATATGGTAAACTTCAACTCTGTTATCACCCCCAGTACCTACTCATCTTAGGAACATGATGTGCAGAAATTGAATTGGATGCATACAGAAAGGACATTGTAGTTGAGAGATGAAATTAGCATCCACTGATTTACTGCAGCACAAAAAATTGTCAGCCATAAAATAGCAAACTATTTCCTTGCAGCTAGTTCATCAAACATCTACGCCAAATCTTTTGACGGGATCAATGTAGCTGGAAGGAGGTTAGCGAAAGAAGTATGTGGTAGAGACTGTTCTTTGCTGTTCATGTATTGATTGCTTAGAAGCTTGCATAATATTGCCCTATGGAAGCAGGTCTTGGACGTGGTTCAGAAGATGGCTGGCTTGAAAAAGATTTCATTCATAGCACATTCTTTGGGTGGTTTGTTTGCTAGATATGCTATTTCTATACTATATTCACAGCAAGCAAAAGAAACTGGAAGTGGTGCTAGTGTCATGCTGACAAGTGGAGGATCTGAAATATCACGCACTTCAGGATTAGGTGCCATTGCTGGGTTGGAGCCAACTAGTTTTATTACATTGGCAACCCCACATCTTGGTGTTAGAGGAAAAAATCAGGTGGGTGTCCAACACACATTAGATTATGTTTGTCAACCTTTTTTTAACTTCCCATCTAATCTTGGTTGCCTTGGAAGCAAAAGCTTTGTTATTGTGTTTGAGCAATTTTTAACGACCTATAAAGGATTTTGTGAGGTAGACCAAACACATCGTGGTATATCACTAATTGGTGCCAAAGCCATCTGAGTAAACTTCTGGTGAAACATACAAGCGATTGCTCAGTGAGAAAATAGTTATATTACTGTGACATTATGATATCGAAAATGCATTGATTTCATGCGAATTTACCCCCTTTGGCAATTATCAGCTTCCATTTCTTCAAGGGCTGTCAATTCTAGAGAAACTTGCAGCACCTTTGGCGCCCTTCATTGTGGGACGCACTGGTGCTCAACTCTTTCTCACTGATGGTGAACCTAGCAAGCCACCTCTCCTTCTATTAATGACATCTGACCATGAGGACAAAAAATTCATGTAGGTATGGGGGACAGATCATTTAGAGGCTAATTTATTCTAGTAGAAGAATAATGTTTTTTCATCACTCAACAGATCTGCACTGGCAGCTTTTAAGAACCGCATTTTGTATGCTAATGTTTCATATGACCGTATCCTCCATACGAAATTATTTCTTGAACTTGATCTGTTGCGTATGTGCAAACGGAGTACTATCTGTATTCTGTTTTCTTGTTTTCCTGAGCCTGCAATGCCAGATATGGTTGGTTGGAAAACATCTTCAATAAGGAGAGAATTGGACCTTAGAAAGGTACCTTACTTCCACTAGGATTCAGTGGCAGCTGCTAAACTTGGGTTCTGGGGGCTGATATGTTGCTTGCTCCCTGTACACAGCCCTTGCGCCGTTCACTTGATGGCTACAAGTACATTGTGAATGTGGAATACTGTTCGCCTGTGTCGTCCGACGGCCCCCATTTTCCTTCGCGGGCTGTCAGAGCTAAAGAAGCTGCACAAAGTACACCGAACATGGAAAATACCGATGAATATCACCAGATGATGGAAGGCAAGTAGGAAATCCTGTGCTACCTCTGTGCACTAGATTTATTCCGATTTGCACATATGAAAAATCAGTTCTTTGTTCAAAAACAGAGGAGATGATTCGTGGGTTGCAGAGAGTGGGTTGGAAGAAAGTGGATGTCGACTTCCATGCGTCACTGTGGCCTTACTCTGCTCACAACAACATGCATGTATGTAGATGTGCACCCCCAAGAGTCCCCTGAGGACATACAGTTTGTACTTGATGCGCCATCTTCAAATTCATGTGAGTACATGTTACGTATTGATGCAGGTCAAGAATGAGTGGCTTCACAATGCTGGTGCCGGCGTTATCGCCCACATCGCGGACAGCATGAAACAGACATCTCTGCCTGCCAACCTGTAAGATCTGGACCTGAGGCGCTGGCGTTCGCCACGGTTAGTACTCTCTATCAGTGAACCTCTGAGCTTGCCAGTTTTCCTCCTAAGCAACACAGAGGTTTTACCAGTATTTGAAGATGCACAAAGCCATAAATTGATCGCTGAAGGTTAATTGCTTGTCAGCTTGTTTTTCCGATGCCTGTATATGTTATTTGCCTCCCACGAAGAAATGTATTTGTGCTGCAGATCTACAGGAATCAGTGATACATTTTGTGCTGCAGATCACGGTTCGCAAATCGGAGGTAGAGGCAGGTGCCAGCACAAATTGAGAATGAAGAAGAAACAAACGGGGGTGCTGTTTTTGTTTTCAGATGATTGCATCGACTTGTGTTGGGAGCGAATGGTCTGTATGTTGCTTACGTTGTGCCTAGCATGTTGACAAACTGAAGTAAGCAGCATACAGATTTATACCCCATGCGTGTGAGTATGTTGGAAATCTGGAGAATGATAGATGAATAAAACTATTGCTTATTGATTAATTTGGTGAGTCATACAAGAGTATATAAAGAGGTTATACAAATCGACTTGGGTTAAGGTTACAAACTGACTTGGACTAAAAGTCGTATAACATAATGACTACGCTAACATCCTCTGCAGTATCAACGGTAGGCTCGACAACGTTGAGACTGAAACAGATATCTTGAAACGGCTTAGTAGGTAGTCCTTTGGTGAAAATGTCAGCAAGCTGAGCCATAGAGGGGACATGAAGCACCCGAACCTAACCAAGAGCAACCTTCTCACGAACAAAATGAATATCAATCTCAATATGCTTGGTTCGTCGGTGTTGAACTGGATTGCCGGTCATGTAGACTGCTGATATGTTGTCACAGTAGACAATAATGGCCTGCTCAATCAACATGTGTAGCTCGGAGAGTAACTGGCGAAGGCAGATTGTATCTGCAACGACATGTGCCACGGCGCGTACTCAGCTTCGGCCGACGAGCGGGAGACTATAACCTGTCTTTTCGAGGACCAAGAAATTAAATTGTTACCAAAAAAACACAAAATCCGGAAGTGGACCTTCGAGTGTCAGGACAACCAGTCCAGTCTACATGAGAGTATGCGGTAAGAGAGTTTGGAGAAGAATTATTTATGTGAAGACCATGATTGAGAGTTCCCTTTAAATATCGAAGAATGCGCTTAACATGATTATAGTGAGGAACTCGTAGATCATGCATATAGAGACATGCTTGTTGAACAACAAAAGAGATTTCAGGACGAGTAATAGTGAGATATTGGAGAGCACCTGTTAAGCTACGATAGAGAGTAGGATCCGAAAAGGGTTCACCGGTAGCCGAAAGTTTGAAACTAGTATCGACAGGAGAGCAAGATGATTGACAGTCAAGCATACCAGCACGATTAAGGAGATCAAGAATATACTGACGTTGGGAAAGAAATAGGCTGGATGAATCGCGAACAACAGCGATGCCTAAAAATAATAAAGAAGTCCTAGGTCAGTCATAGAGAACTCAGATCTAAGAAGAGAGACAATATGATCTAAGAACTTTTGGGAGGATGCGGTGAGAATGATATCATTGACATAGAGAAGGAGGTAGGCAGTTTCAGAATTTTGATGATGCACAAAGAGGGATGTGTCGGAGAGCGATGGAGTGAAGCCTATTGTTTGGATGAAGGAGGAGAAGCGTTGAAACCAAGCTCGCGGGGCTTGTTTGAGACCGTAGAGAGATTTCTGAAGAAGACAGACATGATTTGGAAAGGAAGGATTTTCAAAATCAAGAGGTTGCTGACAGTAGACAGTTTCTTGAAGAGAACCATGGAGGAAAGCATTTTTAACATCAAGTTGGTGAATAGGCCAGGAAGAGGAGACAACAACACTAAGAACGTTACGAATGGTGCTAGGTTTAACAACAGGAGAAAAGGTTTTGTCATAATCAATACCTTGTTGTTGAGAATAACCACGACATACCCACCGGGCTTTATAGCGTGAGAGGCTCCCATCGGAGTGAAACTTTTGACGAAAAATCCATTTGCCAGAAACAATATTTGTATTGGAAGGACGTGGAACAAGCTTTCATGTGTCGTTTTCAAGTAAAGCATTATATTCTTCTTGCATGGCAGCAACACAATTGGGATCAAGTAGAGCAGTTTATAATTCTTTGGAAGGGAAGAGAGATATACTGTGGTATAAACGTTGAGGCGATCTTTGGGTTGATAAAATCCTGATTTGGCCCGAGTACGCATGTGGTGATCATTGATCGGGACTGCTGTAGGAACAGCACGAGGGGGTATGATTGGTACTGGTGAGTACGGCGCAGCGGAAGAGTCGGACGAAGGAGCAAGGTTTGGGCGGTGGGGTAGGAGTAGGGGTCGAGGGTGTTGGGGAGGGAGCAGGGGTTGGGGATGGAGGTGACGGCTCGGGAGGGGTGTGGGGAGGGTTGTTATCGGTTGTGGCTGGTGGTGGTGTAGGGGTAGTGGTAGGTGTGATTGTTGCTGGTGTTATGTTGTGTTCAGCATGAGTGGGTTGAGGAAGGGGAGTATATAGTTGGAAAGGTCAGGGAGAGGGGGGTGTTGGCCGAGCTAGGGGGTGGATGGTGTAGTAATGCGTTGAGAGAAAGGAATAATGTGCTCAGCAAACGTAACATGACGAGAGACATGATCGTGTCCTGTGTGAAGGTCGAGACAACGACAACCTTTGTGTTCGTCGGAGAAGCCGAGAAAAGCACATGGGATAGATCGTGGTGACAATTTATTAGCGGAAGTGGCGTAGGCATTGGGAAAACAGAGACAACCGAAAACACGAACCGTGGAGTAGTCGGGGTGTGAAAGAAAGAGGGAATAATAGGGAGTGGTATTGGGATTAGTTTTGGTAGGTCGAATGTTTAGAAGAAAGGTGGCCATGTGTAGGGCTTCAGCCCAAAACTTGAGAGGCATAGAAGATTGAATGAGAAGGGTGCGAACAATATCATTATGGGTGCGAAGAGAACGTTCGGCTTTACCATTTTGAGAGGAAGTGTAGGGACATGAGAATCTAAGCAGGGTGCCGTGTTGCAAGAAGAATGTACGATTTTTAATGTTATCAAACTCACGACCATTGTCACATTGGATAAAGCGAATGGGTAGGAAGAAGTGGACAGAAACATAGCGTTGAAAATTAAGAAAGAGAGAATGAACTTCTAATTTATTGCGTAGAGGGAAGGTCCAGACAAAGTGGGTGAAATCATCTAGTATGACAAGGTGGTATTTAAAACCCAAAATACTTGCAATGGGAGAAGTCCATAAATCACAATGTATTAACTCAAAGGGATAAGTGCTACAAGAGCTAGAGGAACTAAAGGGAAGACACACATGTTTGCCTAACTGACACGACTCGCAAAACACAGAATTATGAGAATCCATGTTACATGGTATGGTAAATTCACTAAGCATAGAAGCTAAAACAGCAAGGTTGGGATGACCCAAGCGACGATGCCAGAGATCGACAGAGGCCGGCATGGATGTAGGAGGGGCGACAACAGGAACTCCATTAAGAGAGTATAGATCATCAGAGCTATTGAAGCAAGCGATCTCGGCCTTAGTCAGGTAATCCTTCACACATAAACCAAAAGGGTCAAATTCGGCAGAAACTAGATTGTCGCAAGTAAATGGGCGGAAAGAAATAAGGTTTTTAATGAGGGCGGGTGCAACTAGAACATCGCAAAGGAGAAGGGGTTTAGTGGAAGAGGGAAGTTGAGACTGACCAACACAATATATAGAAATAGATGAGCCATCACCGAGGGTAATGGAAGGGAAATGAGATTTAGTGCAAGATGATAACCAATTACTTGATGCAGACATATGACTAGAGGCCCCTGAATCAAAGATCCAATCCGCACATGGGTTTCCTTGCGCAGCAAAATTATTCATGGCTTGGAGAAAAGCAGCTTGATCCCAGCTCAGCGTCGCGGGCGAGGGTGGCGTCGGGAGCAGCGCTGGCGGATAGGATGGTGAAGGCAGTAGGGCCAGCTAGGGTGTGTAGTAGGCGCCACCATCGGTGGAGTAGTGACCGTAAGGAGCATACATCGGGGCGGCATGGTAGGCATTGGCCGGCTGTCGGGGATTGAGAACCCCGGGAGCACCAGTAGGCGTCCGAAGGCCGGGTTGCCAGGCACCTGAATAGGCCGGCGGAGCACCAAGTGGGGACGGCGCAGACCATGGCATAGGCCATGCCTGAATGAGCCCCGTCCAAGGATCATGGGGAGGACGCCATGCAACCGCAGATGGAGCACTAGTAGGTGGTGCAGGACTCGGTGGTGGCGGTGTCGTAGACAAAACCGAACGAGTCGACGGAGGCATTTATATAGGGTTTTTGCCTCGGTAGTTCGGACTAGGGCACCAGCCTGGGGGCGGTTGAGAGGATGACGATGCGGACGGCCCGGTGGCACGAGTCAGCATGGGAGGCGGCGATGGTGTAGACGACGGAGGAGGAGGAGCCGCAACATGGAAGACCTTGGGGCGAGAGTCCTTGCGAGCTTGTGTTTCCACCACGAGCTGGAGCAGGGAGCGAACTTCAATGAAGGTAGGAGGAGGCCGTATCATTGGTATGAACGAGGCTTACTTGTCAAAGTCCTCGCTGAGCCCGACTACGATGATGTTGATTAGCTGTGAGTCGCTGACTGGATCGTCGAGTTCGCGGAGCTCATCACCAATGGCCTTAACACGCTGGCAGAACAGGTTCATCGGGGCGTCTCCTTGCACCAGATTGCGGAGCTCGGTGTGGAGAGCGTTTTTTCGAGCATCGGTGTTGCTTTGGAAGAGCTGGCGGAGAGAGGTCCAGATGTTGGCGGCGGTGGCGCCGTCGTGATCAAGCATGTTGAAGATCTCAGTGGTAATGCGGGTGTAGAACCACTGGACGATCGCCAGATCGTCTTTCAGCCATTGCGGATCGTCGGGGCGAGGAAGACTGTCGGCGGCGACGTGCGAGCGGAGGTTGCAACGGCCGAGGTAGAGATAAAAAAGATGCCTCCCATGATAGTAGTTGTGGGCGGTGAGGTCGAGGACTATGGGGATGAAGGGGCTGACATCGGAGATGGTGTTAGCGAGGGACATTGGTGCGGCGAGGAGGGGGGTAGGAGGTATTGGTGGAGTTAGGGTGAGAGCCGAGAGGAAGGCGGCCACGGCATCGATGGCGTTGGCGATGAGTGTGGCCCGTCGCTCGAAGTAGTCGAGCGGCGGCGACGGCTTCGGCGGAGCCATACCCTAAACCCTAGGACCGATATCTGATACCATGATAGATGAATAAAACTATTGCTTATTGATTGATTTGGTGAGGCATACAAGAGTATATAAAGAGATTACAAACCGACTTGGGCTAAGGTTACAAACCGACTTCGACTAGAAGTCGTATAACATAATGACTACTCTAACAAAAAAGTCAGGCATTTTTAACATTTTTTCCTGCTTTAATGGTTGGTCCAACAAGAATGAAACAATGCCGCGGTACAGTAGCTAACAAGAAGGGGGGTGAAGGCAGAGAATGACATTGCAAAGACCGAGCTTCGTGGAGCTCGTTGTGCAAAAAAATAAATAATATTTAGAAGTTTGAAAAAGTGTCAGATTTTTTTCTACAAACACATATGAATATCCTTGAAGTATGTATAAAATTTCATAAACTAATTTGATTATCTGCATACTACATAAAAAAGACAAATATCTAGCCCAAATACACTAATGAAAAGTCCATTTTAACATGTGTAATTTTCTTTTTGTGTACATCACATATGAATATATATATATATATATATATATATATATATATAATATGTCTATACGTATACTTTTTTCAGATTCTTTTTAGGTGTGAAAAAGGTATTTTTCGCCGAACAAAAAGTAACGAGCTGAGTGGAGCTCGGCATTTGCAGTCACTTTTCGGGGGAATGCAGTCTCAGTTCTGAGCTAGCCGACCGCTGCGAGTCAACGCAGTCGTTTGGACAGAAAGGAGGACAACAGCGGAAATTCATTTTGGCTCTCAGATTCAGATGATCTCGCTATCCCAACCATACATGCACTTCGTGATCTGTGCTCTGGAATGTATTCGCTAACGTATTCATCCGGGAATAATCCAGCCATGGCCCACGTCCAGAAAACGGAGAAATTACGTGGCTCGTTGACGGCGGTCGGGTACAGACGGGCTCGGCAAGCTGTACCGCCGGGAGAGAACGGAGGCGACCATTCTCATGCCTGACACCTAATCGGGTCCACCGACGTCTTCCTCCATACGGCTCAGTAAATTCCCAAGTGCCAAAATTTGCTCCTGAGAGCTCGCAGTACGGCGCCCATGGAGGCTTCTTCATCGACGACCCAGCAAAGGAGTGCGCACGAGAGGCTGCAAGCCTGCAACTCATCCCATGCCCGTTCTGCAGAGACTAACCAGGCCCGGCGATCGATTCTACAAGCGCTGCCGAAAAGATGTAAGTTTTCTTCCATGTCTAGATCCAGCACATACCTGCCCAAGAAATCTCCCAGATTTTGATCTGATTCTTTTTCGCACATGCAGTCTGAGAAGTGCAGATTCTGTGAGTGGCCAGAGGGTTTTACGAGAAGTACCTGCCGCTGCATCCAGACGCCGATCTGGGCGAGCATCAGATCTCGACGACTGCCCTTTCAGCTGCAGCTCCGCCCCGTGCAGCAGGCCGCAGTAATTTAGCCATGGTCAAATATCTGCTCAGGCTGAACCTCATGGTTGGGACGACCAGCCTGATGGCCAAGGTGCCGCTGCTCGCTATCTTACTTTTCATTCTCGTGCGGTCAGCGATTAATGTAACCCGTAAATTATTTGTGATCCGCCCCCAATTACTTGCAAAAGCTGAAATGATCTGACTTGTATTTGCTCTGACATGAATGTGCAGCCTTTGGTCATCGATCTTGATGCTACTGCTCGTCATGATCTACAAATCGTGGCGTTGGTGAAGTTGAAGATGAGCTTCATCATTTTGTTCGGGGGAGGCGTTCTTCAGCAGAGAAAACAGCAAGCTGGACTATTCCTTCCACCTCAGGGATTTGTGCTTTCGTTTTCCTGCAATATTATTGTAAGGATCTACTCTAATATATGGTAGACACAGCGAGTGCACTGGGTTGAGCGTAGTTAATCCCCCATTGCACATCCGTTTAAAGACCTGGTCGTTTGTATGCAAGACCATTAAGTAACTTTTAGCTATTATAAATCGAGTGTGTGCCGAGAAAACAATCTGTTTATGACTCCAGCAGGTTTCGGCTGGATGGAACTAGGCCAAAATGTGGGCATAATTCTATCTGAAGATTGTCTCTGGCAGTATGGTTTCGTATTGTGCAGCATAATTGAGGAATTATCGTTAGAGTTAAGTCCATGGAAAAATCCTATGGACGAACCATCACCACCCCAGCGCTGGTAAAGTGCCCTGACTTGTACTGTACCGAACTGACAAACATTGTGCGTCTGATACAAAGTGCCTCTCGACAAACGGCCGTCAACAGCTCCCCCCGCGCAAACGTTTCTGTCCGTTTCTGACATCATACGTACAGACGCCTGCCGCTGTGTATTTCACGTTTGTTCTGTCCCGTATAGAGAAATCAATAATTCGTGGCACAGATCCCAAAGCTCATCTAAACGGCACAGATACCAGGAGTAATTGGACCCGGGAGCCAAAATGCTCCTCCCGGACAACAGTCTGTATCTAACCGAAAAAAATAGGAAACCAAAATTAAAAAATAATCAGTTCTTTTGTAAAAAGAGCTTGTATGCGAGAAACTCCATTCAAAGTTTTTTATAAATAAAAGATACATGAATGACATTGAGAACGAAAATTCTACAGAAGACTAGAAATCACAAATGACATAACATTGTAGAAGTAGAGGTGACACGTAGGTCCTTAAACTATTTCAGACATGTCACCTATGTACACACTTTGGGGACCTTCGATGACCTAAATTACTTTTCATAATTTTAAGACCTACATAATATCTTACGCCAACTCCAGCGCGCAACCCCATCCGAACGTCTGTTTTGCCCGGATTCTGTCCGTTTGGAGCGGGCGATAGGGTCATGTCCAGGCCTGTCCTGGGATGCGGTGGCCGTGCGCCCAACGCGCGGACGCATCCTTGACCGCATTCTGTCCGCCTCATTTTGAAACACATGCATTCGAATAGCCACAACCCATAGTTCATGCAAGCGGCCCTAGATCACGCCGACAACACAGTCAGCCTAAGATCCTCGCCGGCAACACAACCGACCTCCAAAAAAGAATAGGTTTTTCACCGGCAACACAGCCAGCGGGTGGCTCACCATGCCAGCCTCCAAAAAAAGAACGGGCATGTAACGACCCGAACCTGATAAGATTCGATGTCTCTGTGCTTACTGTGCTAGTCCCTGGATCAATAGCTAACACACACAGTACAAAATGACATACCAAGAATAATCCACATGTCATAAGTATTACATCGCAGATCCAGAGTATAATTTATTACACCATGCTTAGCTCGAAGGCTAGCTCAAAATAAAACACAACGGAAAGCATAAAAGACAACTGTGGAGTCCCAACAACACCACTGGAAAAGCTGAGTGTAGTCATCGTAACCCTATGCGCATCACTCACACGTCGTATAAAAATCCTACAACATAAAACGTTGCAGCCACAAAGGGTCAATACTTTGAATGTATTGGCAAATCACACCAAAATTGTTATAACAGACCTACCATATCTATATGCAAAGGTATGTCAAAGGAAAGGCTTATGGTTTGTTTTTGTAGAAAGCTGATTTTATCTTACTTCTATCTAGTAATCAAGTATTTAATATTTACTAAACTTTAGTTCATTAATTGTTAAACTGCACCCCCTCCAATTTAACCTGCCTATGAGAGCCTCCGAGGATCATAGGTATAACTAAGCCCACTTCACATTTAATTATATTGAGGTGATAAGATCATCCAGAGGTTTCAAGTCTAACTGCTTAAAATTTTCCATAACCGGGGACACGGCTAATCATGATTAGTTTTTACACTCTGCAGAGGTTAGTAAGCTTTACCCATTGGACCCAACCAGAAAATTGAGACGAAGTCTTTCAGAAATAGTCACCTAGTCCGAAAGAAGGCCCGTACCAACTATCCCGCTACATCTGCTGGCACATCCGGGTAAGGTTTCCACAACTGATCAACTAAGCCAGAGCCCATATTAGCCAGTGGTCGCACATGGAAGCTACTTGATATGAAACATGTTCAACCTTTTTAAACCTGGGCGACATTCCCCACCGTTCCTGAGTCATGTAGAGCCTCCCGGAGGATACATACTTGTTGACTGGTCCCGACATACCAATCCGCCCAGATGATTCATTAATTAAATATTAATATTACAAAGCCTCCCGGAGGATACAATAAAATACATATTGTTATATTAATCATTACTTAACTTCACTCACAACTTCCATGTGACACACAAGACCCAATCCACGTCTACCATAGCAAGGCTAAGCAATAACTGCAATATAACCGTACCCAATACGGTGACAAGGATATCAAGATCAGACTAAGCATATGGCTATCCTAACTGGGTTTAGCATATCATACAAACATAACAATTCCTACACATGCAATATAGTAGTGTGACATAGAACTACATGCATAAAAAATAATAGGATGAAGGATGATCAAAGGTGTAACTTGCCTTTTTCCTTGTTCTCAAACTCGCACTCTTGACAATAATTTGCCTCGCACTCCGGACAATCTACACGTTTCAAACAACACAACAAATCAATCATCACACTCAAATAACATCAAATAAAACCAACAGCAAGAAATCATTTTTAAAATTCAAACAACAGTAGCATAACAATAGGTGAAAATCAGCTACAACCTAATAGGATCATAATGCAAAAGGAATCACTTGAATTGGATGAACGGTTTGAAAGATGTGGCCTCCGGAAGTTTCAAATTAAATTTGAATGAATTCAAATTTAAACAGTGCAAAAGTGCGAAATTTTGGTTTTACTGGATTCTACTGATAAATACGAGTATGTAGGAAAAAGAATCGATGAATTTATAGTTAGGGATCTCAAGTTATAAGCAAAATAAATTTTGAACAAAATCTGTCCAAACTGCTGGAATTGTTGCTGCGGTAACTGTAGTGTCGCCATGTGGCACAACGTGAGTGGCTGGCGCCTGTCCACTGCGAAGCTTAACCGACGAACAGCCGCGATATAACAGAAAACGGTTCGGAGAAAAAAAAACGAATGGTGGTCTAATCTCAGCCGTACGTGACAGATCGGGCGGTTGTCGTTCGCTCACCGGAGAACAGAACGGAGGGAGGCTGTCGGAGTTGGAGAAGGCGGCCACGAGCGGCACTGGTTCAACGGTTCCGATGGCTTGGAGGCTCTCCGGAGCTCTTGGAGGTAGGGACGGCGTTCGTACGGAGTCTACGAACTCGGGGACGTCTTCAAGGACGACCGGGGATTGCTCCCGTGAGGACACGGAGCGGCTGGAGCGGCGGCTGGCGACGGGAACTCCGGGGCGATGTCGAAGCGCTCGGTTGGATGCCTCCCTGCACGAAGTAGAAGCTTAGGGAGAGACAGGACCTCAAGGAGAAGAGAATCAGAGGGGATTAGAGAGGCGGATAACCCTCTGTGGCCATGAAATTCACCGGCGACAGGAGCTTCGGGCGGCGGACTCCGGCGAGATCGGTTCGGTCTTCTAGGGCACGGGATGATATCGTTTTTGCAAAAAATCGGACGAGGGGAGGTAGGGGAATATTTATAAGGAGGTGGGAGTACAGGAGGGGCAAGTGATCGATCGAATTTGGATCGGGTACGGTGTCTCTGAGGAACACGCTGGAGCAAGGTGATGACAAGGTGGGGCCGGTATGCAGTGAGTCAAAGGGGAAAAACAAAGAGGGAGAGGGGTATGCGGGGTGGGCTGTGGTTTGCTGTGCTGTTGGGCCGGCCTGCTACTGTTGTAGCTCGCGAGAGCGAGGGATAGAGAAGGCCGAGGCAGTGGAGGCCTAATGAACAGTAAAAATCTGCAAAAAGATAATACTTCGCAGAAAAAAACATTCTGCCTAGGAGATAAAATAGCACACTAATACCTAAAAATACCATAATCACATAGAAAAAAATAATAGCAAATTTATAAAATAGTAAACATTTTTTTCAAGTCGAATAATACTTTGCAAAATATTTTGTGCAATAGGTGCTAATAAAAAGCACTAAAACCAACTCTAAAAAAAATATGAGTTTGTAAAATCTCAAAATAAATACTGTGAACTCGAGATAATATTCTTAGCATTTTCCAACTATACCTAATAGGGGAGAAGTCATATTATCTCCACTCCAAATATTTTGCCTTGAGTTGGAAAACATTTTGAATATTCAAAAATTCGGATATGGATTGAAATCATGAAGAAAAAGGAATGATCCTATTAACATACCAAATCTAAAAATTTGGTATGTTACAGGCCACGGCCGGTCTGACGCCCTAGTTCAGGCCATCGACGTCGAACATATCTTTGTGCCGAGCCTCGAACCAGCTCCTTGTCTTCCCGCTAATCTTGCTCAAGTCCACGCTCATGATCGCCAGCGCCACCTCCTTTGCTTTGGTTGCAACATTGGCGGCCTCGATGTCGAGCTGCCTCTGCCTGGCCGCTGCATTGGCGGCCTCGATGTCGAGCTGCCTCTGCCTGGCCGCTGCATTGGCGGCCTCGATGTTGAGCTGCCTCTGCCTGGCCGCCTCCTCAATGTCGAGCTGCCTCTGCCTGGCCGCCTCCTCAATGTCGAGCTGCCTCTGCCTGGCCGCCTCCTCCATCTCAATCTTCTTTGTTTGCAGCTCCATGTATTGCTTCATTTGCTCCTCCTTGCATTGTCTCTTCTTCTCGTCCCTCACTTCCTTTTGGGACATCATGCCATGGAAAGCCTCCTGCAAAGCATACGATGCCGCATCACACTTGTCGTCCACCTTGGAGTTGGTCTTGCCCCTCGGCCTCTTCAACGCCTCACCATTTCCACCTCCGGCCAAGGCGGCCGCCTTCTTGCCTCTCTTCCTTTGAAGCTCATGGTATTGATCTTTGAACTTAGGGCAATTGTTGATGATTTGCCAACAATGTGTGAGAGTGAACGGCTTGTCATTGTGCCGGGCCTTCAATGCTTCCAAAGATTGAAATGCCTACATGATCAACAACAATTGAACATGCAAATACAATTAATCATAGAGGAGGCCGAGGCATGGCCATAGCAAAGGAAAGAGAAGAGGCCATACCATGTCCCCGATGCCAAGACCACTCACGGGACGTGCTTCAACGCTCTCAAGTGCGGCGCAATATTTGTTGCATTCTTGTTGGATGGACAACCACCTCTTTTGGATCGAGTTGATGCTACGATCGCTCGTAAATTGGTAGGGTGGAAACAACTTTCTTTCATGGAATGTTTTATGAACTCTTGTCCAAAATACAATTCCCTTTTGTTGCGCACCGACTCTAGGATCTTGGCCAATCTTCTTCCAACTTTCGCAAATCAACTTGTCCTCATCTTGTGTGTATGATCCCGTACGAATGCTCTTCTTCCTCTTTTGAGCTTCCTCTCTTTGGGTGAGCTCATCGATGAACAATGGCTCGCCCACAATATCGACACCGTCCTCTTCTTCTTCATCACCTTCGCAATATATGTCTTCTTCTTCATGCCACGAGTCACCATGGTCAGCCTCAAAGTCTTGATCGGACATGTACTCGCCGTGGCCATCTTGACTCTGGGTCTCCTCCGGATCGAAGGTCCTGCCCTGCCAACCCGTCTGAAAGGCCTCGGCACGGCCCTCGAAGATAATATTCTCCATGAACTGGGCATAGAAGGGGCCTTCGATCGTCGGTGTCGGTGTTGGCATTCCACCGAACAGGACGTGGGGTGACGGCATGGTGGCCGTAGATGACGGCCGAGCTTGCTTTCTTTGCATCTCCCCTGGCGGGCGGTCGCCGCTGCAGGACCCTGGCGTGACGTTGAGGTCGTTGATGGCCGAGGGGTGCGGCGTGGACGACGCGATCACGGTAACTTCCGGCGACCCCGACAAATGGGTCTGGGCTTGGCACCTTGGTGGAGGGAAACCGGGTGACAATGGCGTGGTCGACGACATCGGGGAGGGGAACCGTGGAGGCCGAACGACCGACGAGCATGTGCTCGCCGGTCTGACGGGCATAGTCGCGAAGCTCGTCGGACTCCACAACCCCATCATGAGGAGGGCGTGCGCTTTGTTGACGATGGCCTCCTTCTCTTCAACATCGGCCTTCTGCCGTGCGGCCTCCAGTGTAGCGCGCTCGATGGCATACTTCCTCTTCACCTCCGCCCGCCGGTTCCGCCTCTTGGCCGATTTCGCGTCCAGCTTTGCGATCTCTTCCGGCGTGCGTTCCGACCGCGGCTTCTTCGCACCCTTGGGTGCCTTCTTCTTCTTCGCCTTGGTGTTCGGGTCGCCGGAATTTGCCAGGGGATCGTCCATGATGGGACGATGGCGGGCGGAGGGGAGGGCAGGGCGTGGGAGGCTTTGGAGGGAAATGAAATGGAATGGGACGTGGGGGCGGGAAGGCCGTGCGGCTTGGTGCCACCGACGGGCGGGCTAGGGGAGGACAAGCGCGCGCGTCTCGCCCGTCCGCGCGGCGTTCGTGCACTGTCCGTTTCACCATAAAATTGGACCAAGTTTGCGCCGGGAATGGGTCGAAAGCGGACAGAAAATGGACAAACATTCGTTTGCGCCCGCGTGCTGGGCTGCCTGGTGTGTCCGTTTTGCTCCAAACGGATGCGGGCAGACATGATAGGGTCGCACGCTGGAGTTGGCCTTAGAAATAGTTGAAGGAACCAGGACGCACCTCACTCATTTCTCCCCCTCCAGGCCATCATACCAAGCGAGGCTTAAAGCACAACATGCTCCCTTGGTGGTTTTGATAATTCATGACAACATACATTGTCTATTGAAGTAATGTTTCCACCAAGTATATTTCAGGAAACGTTCAATGAGAGGATTGGCAAAAGGAGATTATGGAGAAACCCCAAGATGCAAGGAAATAGGTTGGCCAAGCTTCAAGCAAGAGGACTCTACATTTTATATTTGTGAGAAATCACTTTGAGTCCATAGGAAAGCCAATACTATTAAAAGGGGGTAAGGTTTTGCTGGTGAACAATATGCTCAAACGTGCACAAGTGATAGTCGCCAAAAACATCCACAAACTCTCCCACCAAAGTCTGTTCCTTACCTAACACTCAAAATCGATGCAACCAACTTGCCACTTCGGTGCCACCGATTCCAGAACCTAGAAAGACTCATGCCAAACCCTAGCCACTTCGGTGCAACCGATTCTATACCGGTGCCACCGAGTTTAGGTTGCCAACTTTCTGTTACGCAAATTCACATTTTCGGTCCCACCAAGAATGTTTGAGCGGCGTCACAGAAATTGGAAATCTGACCGTTGGTCACCTTATCGGTGCAACCGAATGTCCTATATCGGCTTTACCGAGATTCAAAAGCTGCCACCTTTTGGTCACTTCGGTACCACCGAGATTAACACATCGGTGTCATCGAGTTGGTCATTTTTTGTGTAACGGTTGGATTTTTGGGGATGCCTTCACCACCACCTACTCGAGTGAGAAGCACTCAGAACTATTCCATACCTATCCTATCAGATTTTCTGAGAGAGAACCACCTACCCTTGTGTTAAGGTCAAGATCTTCCACTCAAATCATATGGATCTTGATCTCTAGCCTCCCCAAGTAGCTTTCCACCAATCCCATCTCTTCCACCATGTCAAATCTGTGAGAGAGTGATTGGGTGCTGAGGAGTCTATCATCTTGAAGCACAAGAGCAAGGAGTTCATCATCATTACCGAGCCTATTACCTTTTGGAGGGTGGTGCCTCCTAGATTGGTTAGGTGTCGCTTGGGAGCCTCCTACTTCGTGTTGTGGAGTGAATTAAGAAGTTTGTAAGGGCAAGGAGATCGCCTACTTTGTGAAGATCTACCCATAGTGAGGCTAGTCCTTCGTGGACGGAAGCCGTATGGAATAGTCAAGGTTGCTACTTCGTGGACCCTTTTGGGTGGAGCCCTCTGTGGACTCTCGCGACCGTTACCCTCCGTGGGTTGAAGACTCCATAAACATGGATGTACGATAGTGCCACCTATCAGAACCACGGGAAAAATTCTTGCGTCTCCAACTGCGTTTGATCTACCTATCTCCACCCTTTACTTCATATGCAATGTCTTTACTTTTCACTGCCATATTTGTTGACATGCATGTGTAGGGTTGTTAGACTTGCTAGCTTTGCTAAAAACTGTTAAAATCTGCCAACCAATTAACTTGGAAAAAGGTTAGGTTTTAAATTACTGCTAGTAGTCTATTCACCCCTCCTCTAGACACTCTTCTAGTGATCCTTCAATTGGTATTAGAGCATTGGTCTCCATTGCTTCGGTTTAATCACCGAGGAGGAAGATGGATGTGTCTAGTATAGGGAGTTTGAGTTGTAGAGTGCCCATTCTTGATGAAGAGTACTATAGTCAATGGAAATCTTTGATGCTTGAGCTGTTTAGTGAATTTCAATTGAGCAAATATGTTATGCGCCCCTATGAGCCTCCTATTGATGAATTGCATCCCACACACGAAGAGGAAATTAACATTCTTGGTAACCTAAGAACTGTCAATCTTATTGTCAGAGGTTTACCAAGATCCGTGCTTTCTCAAATGAAGAACTTTGCATGTGCATATACCTTATAAACTGATTTGGAGAAACGACATCCAAATCTTTCCTTAGGGAATCTAGATGAAATTCTTCATAAAGCCATTGCTTTTCACAAAATGAAGCCTAGTGATCCAAACTTTGATAAATGCCTATTTGAACCCCGTGATCTTATGCGTGCTAAAGGAGATGTCACCAATATCAACAACATTATCTTTGAAGCCATTTGCACTCATAAACTTGAACATTATCATGATCACTATTCTAACGAATCTCTTGTTCTTTATGACGAGGATTTTCCACTTGATGATGATAATGTGGAACATGGCTATTATGAAGAAGATGAGTTGTTTGACATCGAGTATGAGAAGATCATGAAGAATCTGAGTCTCATGGAAAACCTTAAGGATTACATGTCCGGAGTAAAAGAGTGGATTCTCGACAGCGGATGTACGGATCACATGACTGGTGACAAAGACATGTTCCAAGAAATCACGCCTAATCAAGGTCCTCGACGGTACGTGACCTTTGAAGACAACTCTAAGGGTAAGGTACTCGACCTTGGTAAGGTGGCCATATCCCATGATAGCTCTATTCAAAATGTTATGCTTGTTGAATCCCTTGGTTACAATCTTCTTTCCGTATCTAGACTTGCTGATTTCGGTTTCAATGTTCTATTCACGAAAGTAGATTGCTAAGTGTTTCGTCAAGATAATCATAAAATTGTCTTTACCGGTATCCATAGAGGTGATCTATACATTGTTGATTTCACTAAAAGATCCAAACCTCACACTTGTTTAATTGCTAAATCTTCTAAAGGTTGGCTTTGGCATACAAGATTAGGACATGTTGGTATGCGTAATTTAGACAAACTTATCAAAGGAGATCATATACTTGGTGTTAAAGATGTTATCTTTGACAATGACAGACTTTGTAGTGCTTGTCAAGCTGGAAAGCAAGTAGGTGGAAGTCATCCTGTTAAGAATATCATGACTACTAGGAGACCACTCGAGTTACTTCACATGGATCTTTTCGATCCTAATGCTTACAAGAGTCTCGGTGGAAATTCCTATGGTCTAGTTATAGTTGATGATTTTTCAAGATTTACGTGGGTATTCTTCCTTGATGATAAGTCGCAGGTTCAAAAGATCTTAAATAACTTCGCTCGCAAAGCGCAAAATCAGTTTGAAGTGAAGATCAAGAAGGTTCGGAGCAATAACAGATCTGAGTTTAAGAACACCCATGTGGATACCTTTCTTGACGAAGAAGGTGTCTCACATGAGTTCTCGGCTACGTACACGCCTCAACAAAATGGAGTTGTTGAGAGGAAGAACCGGACACTCATTGAGATGGCAAGAACGATGCTTGACGAATACAATACGCCAAAACACTTTTGGGTAGAAGCCGTGGAAACAACATGTCATGCCACAAACCGACTCTACTTGCACAAGCTTCTCGGTAAAACGGCATACCAGCTACTCACCGGTAACAAACCCCAAGTTGGATACTTTCGGGTATTCGGCTCCAAGTGCTACATTCTTGATAAGCATCGTCGTACTATATTTGCTCCTAAATCTCATGAAGGATTCCTACTTGGTTATGGATCGAACTCTCACACTTACCGTGTCTACAACAACTTCACTCGAAAAGTTGAAGAGACGGTAGATGTGAAGTTTGATGAATCTAATGGTTCGCAAGTCGAACAATTGCCAAATGATGTAGGTGATAAAAGCCCTTCGGAAGCTATTCTAGATTTACCCATCGGCAAGATTCGTCCCATGGAGGTGAAGGAAAGTACTTCATCAACTCGAGTGGAAGCCCCTACCTCACGACAAGGTGAACCACAACATGGTATGGAGGCATCCACAGGCGGTACACGGCAAGATGATGAAGAGGAGGAAGTGCATCATGAAGATCCACCACAACCTCCTTCATCGCCACCTCAAGGGAATGACACCTTCAACAACAACGAAGATGAAGGAGATGATGATGAAGAAGAAGCTCCACCAACCAACAATCGGAAGCTGACCCGAGTTCGAGCACAAGTGACCAAGAACCATCCCCTAAACCAAATCTTTGGTGATATACAAACAGGAAGAATCACTCGCTCTAAAACTCGTTTAGGAAACTTCTGTGAGCATTATTCTTTCATCTCTAGCATTGAGCCCTTGAAGGTAGAACAAGCTCTTGAAGACGCGGATTGGGTGAATGCTATGCATGAAGAGCTTCACAACTTCGAAAGGAACGAAGTGTGGACACTAGTGGAGAAGCCCGAGGATGTACACAACATCATCGGAACCAACTGGGTTTTTCGAAACAAGCAAGACGAAGATGGTCAAGTCGTGCGCAACAAGGCTCGTCTCGTAGCTCAAGGATATACGCAATTCGAAGGTATGGACTACGGTGAGACCTACGCCCCCGTCGCTAGACTTGAAGCTATTCGCATTCTTCTTGCTTATGCCAATCACCATGATATCACGCTTTATAAAATGGATATTAAAAGTGCATTTTTAAATGGTGAGATCGAAGAAGAGGTTTATGTTAAGAAACCACCTGGTTTTGTTAATCCTAAGAAACCTAATCATGTTTATAAGCTTCGTAAAGCTGTTTATGGTCTTAAGCAAGCCCCTCGTGCTTGGTACAAATGTTTAACGAAGTTTCTTATCGAAAAAGGTTTTGAAATTGGTAAAATTGATGCAACCTTATTCACTAAGAGAGTTAATGGTGAACTATTTGTGTGCCAAATTTATGTGGATGATATTATCTTTGGTTCCACTAACCCTCAATTTAGTGAAAGGTTTGGAAGGTTGATGTCTGAGAAGTATGAGATGTCCATGATGTGTGAGTTGAAATTCTTTCTTGGGTTGCAAATCAAGCAATCAAAAGAAGGAACTTTCATCTCTCAAACTAAGTATACCAAGGACTTGATCAAAAAGTTCAACATGCAGGAATGCAAAGGTATGAAAACCCCTATGCCTACTAGTGGACATGTTGATCTTACCAGAGAGGATGAGCCGGTTAATCAGAAAGTTTATCGATCTATGATTAGTTCACTTTTATAACTATGTGCATCTTGTCCCGATGTTATGCCGAGTGTTTGCATGTGTGCTAGATATCAAGCTGCACCAAAAGAATGTCATCTTTCAGCTGTTAAACGCGTTGTGAGATACTTGATACAAACGTCAAATTTTGGCATTTGGTATCCCAAGGGATCTTCTTTTGACCTTGTTGGATATTCTGATTCGGACTATGCCGGTGACAAGGTTGACAGAAAATCCACCTCGGGTACTTGTCAATTTTTGGGCAGAGCTCTTGTATCTTGGTCCTCTAAGTAACAAAACTCGGTATCACTATCGACTGCCAAAGCTGAGTATATTGCTGCTGGATCTTGTTGTGCGCAATTACTTTGGATGACACAAACACTTACGGATTATGGAATTCATGTTAAAAATGTTCCATTACTTTGTGACAATGAAAGTGCTATTAAAATTGGTCATAATCCTGTGCAACATTCTTGAACTAAGCATATTCAAGTTCGACATCATTTCATTCGTGATCATGTTGCCAAAGGAGATATTAATCTTAAGCATGTTCGCACTAACAAGCAATTGGCAGATATCCTTACTAAGCCACTTGATGAGAAGACATTTTGTCACTTGAGGAGTGAGTTGAACATCATCGATGCTTCAAACTTGAGCTAGACTCACTCGGTTGCATGCAAGGGCACACTACTGGAATCAGAAGATTTGTCGTCTGCCACATCTTTGCCGTCTGCTAGCGGACAACAAAGAGTGGCTTTGCCATCAACTAGCAGAAAACGGACGACAAAGAGCTAGCAGACGGCAAAGGTTGGCTTTGCCATCAGCAAGTTCTTTGCCGTCTGCTGGGGTGGGGTCTAGTGGAGGCCAGGTTAGTGCAACGGCCCACCCCACCTCTTTGCCGTCTGCTAGCGGACGGCAAAGAAATTCCTATCTAACGGCCGTTACCCCCTCCTCTCTTCTCTCTCTCTCTGTCTCTCTCTCTGTCTCTCTCTCTCCCCGACCGCACCCCGCCGCTGTTGCCCCCGACTGCCACCCCGCCACCGCCCCGACCCCACGCCGCTCCGGCCTGCCGCCCGCCGCCATCGATGCCGCGCCGCTCCGTCACCTCCCCCTGCCGCTGCCCCGACCCCCACCACCACCGTCCCGCCCCCTCCCCTTCACCGGCGGCCTCCTCCACCGGCCCCGCCCTGCACCCTCCCCTGCCCCGGCCTTCTCCACCGGCCCCGCGCCCGCCCCCTTCCTTGCCCCGGCGTCCTCCACCGGCCCTGCCCCGCCCACTCCCCTGCGGCGACGCCGCCCCTCCCCTGCCCCCTCCACCGGCCCCGACCAGGCCACCCCACCTGCCGACACCGCCGCACCGCCGCTACCGCACTCCACCGCCGCCCCGACCCCCACCGGTGAGTTTAATTAGGTTTAGTTTTTTTTTCTTCTGTTTCTTCAGTTTTTTCTGTTTTTTTAGATTTACGTTTAATTAGTTTAGTTCAGTTTATTAGGATAGAAAAAAACAAGTTAGTTAGTTAGTTTTTTCTGTTAAGTTAGTAAGTTAGTTAGTTAGTTAGGAGGAGGAGAGGAAATGAAGAAGAAGGAGAGGAAGGAGAAGAAGAAAAAGAAGAAGAAAAGGAGGAGGAGGAGGAGGAGGAGGAGGAGAAGGAAAGAAGAAAAAGAAGAAGGAGAATAAGAAGAAGAGGAGGAGGAGGAGGAGAAGGAGAAGAAGAAGAAAAGGAGGAGAAGAGGAGAAGAAGAAAAGGAAAAAGAAAAGCTGGGTCGAGGACCGGCGACGGGGTGCATCGGCGCCGATGTAACCGGGTCGAGGATCGGCGACGGGGTGCGTCGGCGCCGACCACACCCCCGACACCCCGACCCCCGACATGACACCCCGACACCCCGACACGGCACCCCCGACCCCGACACAACACCCCTACCCCGACACGACACCACCAACACCCCGACCCCCAACACGACACCCCGACACCCCGACACGGCACCCCCGACCCCGACACAACACCCCTACCACGACACGACACCACCGACACCCCGACACGGCACCCCCGACCCCGACACAACACCCCTACCACGACACGACACCACCGACACCCCGACACGGCACCCCAGACCCCGACATAGCACCCCTACCCTGATACGACACCCCCGACACCCCGATCCCAAAAAGGTGCTCTTCGGCTTTCCAAAGGCCGACGGGTCATATATTTGTGAATTATCAGTTAGGTCATATATTTTTCGATTTTGTTATACATAACATCATATTTATGTTGATCAGGTGGATTTAAATGTGTAGTTGTTTCATCACTGCGAGGGTCTGGTGTTCGACGACCTCCCTGTGCGTTCGACGAGCTCCGCCCCTGCATTCGTGGGTGAGCACAAATGACATCTCCTCCTACCCCCTTCATTTCCTCTATTCCGTTCTTCATGCCGATGAAACTTGCTAGCTATAGGTGTCTTCAATCATCAGTATGCGTGACCACTATGCGTCTCCCGTTTGAAAGGGTTACATCTATAAATATGCATTCATTAGCATATTTATAACACCGTGATTCTTTAGAATTGTCCAACGTTATCCATGGACAACCCGAGTATGTGTAGATTGGGTTCGTTTTCCCATATGCTCTGCTCCGGATGCGATGCAGAATTTCATCAGTGCCTCCCTGTTGTTCTCCGAGTACACATCCTCTCTGCTTATTGCCGAGACGTGTATCAGGAGAACAACGGGGAGGTGCTGCCAAAATTGTGCGTCGGATCCGGAGAGGAGCATGGGAAAATGAACCCAATCTACACATACTCGAGTGGGATTAGGACCTATCTTTACCTACTAGCGTCTAGGTTGCATCGACGTAATGAAACTGACAAACTCTATTAACTGATGAATATGGTTTGCTGAATTATGTATATATTTTGTGTGTGTCCAGTAGCTAGGCAGGATGAGTGATCATGGGTGGATGTACACCGGTCACACTAGTCAGAAAGACATGACTCGTGAATGGTTAGCAAAAACCAAGGAGTTTGTGAGAGTCGCATTTGCAAATGGACAGAAAACAACCTGGTGCCCTTGTGTCGATTGCGACAACTGTAAGAAGAAGTTAGAGTTTGAAATGATCAAACACCTACAGAAGTGGGGTTTTACGCCTAATTATACGGTCTGGACATTTCATGATGAGTCTGCCCAACGTGCCAGAGCTGAGGTGCTTCGTCATCGCACTGACGAGCATGGTACCGGGATCGAAGACATGGTGCAAGACTTTGATGATGCTCGGGATTCGGACGATGAGATGGATGAATCTGCAAAGGCCTTTTATGAAATGTTGGAGTCTTCAAAACGTCCTTTCCACGAGCACACTGAGCTTTGTCAGCTGGATGCCATCGCGCAAGTAATGGCTCTAAAGGCTCAGTTCAACCTGGGCAGAGAATGCTACGACGCGATGATGATGATATTTGGACACTTTCTACCCAAAGGCCATGTATTGCCACCAAACCTGTACCAGTCGGACAAAATCCTACGTGCGCTTAAGATGCCCTATGAGAAGATAGATGCCTGTGAGAATGGATGTGCCTTATTTAGGCTTGAGTATGCGGGCTTGAACTATTGCCCCATTTGCAATGCTTCCAGGTATGTTCTGGTAGACAACGGTATGGGTGAGAAGAGTCAGACCAAAATCCCCATTAATGTTCTTAGGTATCTGCCAATCATACCAAGACTACAACGGCTTTTCATGGTCGAAGAGACGGCTAGACAGATGATGTGGCATAAATTGGGCAAAAGAATAGAACTGGATGCAGATAGGAATCCGATGTTGGGACACACTTCAGACGCTTTTGCGTGGAATCAGTTCGATGCATTACAGAAGGATAAAGTGGGAGATCCAAGGCAACCTCGAGTTGCCATCAACACGGATGGGTTCGATGTGCATGGTATGACGGCAACACAATACAATTGTTGGCCTGTATTTGTCATTCCACTCAATCTCCCCCCCGGAGAGATTATGAAAAGAAAGAACATTTTCACGACGTTGATAATTCCAGGGCCCAAATATCCGGGGAAGAATATGAATGTGTACATGCAACCGCTTAAGGATGAATTGCAAGAAGCCTGGGATAATGGGATCAAGACATACAACGCCGCTACAAAAAAGAACTTCAAAATGTATGTGTGGTACATGTACTCGATGCATGACTTGCCGGCGTATGCACTATTCGTTGGCTGGTGTGTGCATGGAAGGTTTTCGTGCCCCACATGCAAGGCAGCTCTTTAGTTCCGTTGGCTGGAGGCGGGTCGCAAGTTTTCTTGCTTCGACATGCATAGACAGTTCCTGGATCCTGACCATAAGTTCAGAAAAGACAAGAAGAATTTCAACAAAGGTAGAGTTGTCAAAAACATTGCACCACCTGCGTTGACAGGCCAACAGATCCTGGATCAGATAAACGCTCTCGAGCCGGATCCAGATCGTCCAGGGTATTTCAAAGGGTATAATACGGAACACGCCTGGACTCACAAGATATGTTTGTGGGATTTGCCTTACTTTAAAGACCTCCTTTGCCCACACAACATCGACGTGATGCACACTGAAAAGAATATCGCGGAGGCCCTTTTTGGTACATTGTTCGACATAGAGGGGAAGTCGAAGGATAATCCTAAGGCTAGAGTCGACCATGAGGCTCTATGTGATAGACCGTTACAAAACATTCAACAACCGAAAGGAAAGAAGAACTGGAGGAAGCCAAAGGCATGGTTCAATCTTGGAAGGCCAGCTATGAGGGAAATGATCTTGTGGGTGAAAATGCAGTTGATGTTCCCCGATGGGTATGCAGCGAATCTAAACAGGGGAGCAAGTCTTGACAAATTGAAAATATTTGGTCTCAAGAGTCATTGGCACAATTTGGCTTGAGCGGGTAATGCCGGTGATGTTGCGTGGCTTTATCCCTGAGGATGAATGGCTAGTACTGGCAGAGCTGAGCTATTTCTTCCGTGCCCTTTGTGCGAAAAAACTATCGCCTGACGTGCTTGATGAACTGGAAGAGTTGGCGCTGGAGTTGATCTGCAAGTTAGAAAAGATCTTTCCACCGGGCTTCTTTAATCCAATGCAGCATTTGATTTTGCATCTCCCGACCGAGGCAAGATTGGGGGGCTCATGCAAAATCGTTGGTGCTTCTCAACTGAGAGGATGCAGAAGACGCTTCGAGCAAAATGTAAAAATAAACATAGAGTTGAAGCATCGATGGCCGAGGCATTCATTACTGAGGAGGCGGCAAACTTTGTGACAGCACACTACACAGCCCAGAATCATCATTTGCATAATCCAAAGCCTCGGTACAATGATGGCGACCGTGAAAAAGGTCGATCCAACCTCAGCCTATTCAAAGGGAATCTCACACCCGCCGGTGCTTCGAAATCAATAGGGTTGGATGTCGAAGAATGGCGGACCATTTCGTTGTATATCTTCGACAACCTAACAAAAGTGTGGCCGTACATCGAGTAAGTTCTCGGTACATGTTTCGCAACTTCTAATTCCTTTGAAATGCTCTTATTCCCGGATATGTGATACAATCGATACATCGCCAAATTCTCAGATGAAGTGGTGATCCAAAAGGATTCCATCGAAGAGTATGAGCTTCTGGCAAAGCATGGAGGCGGCTATCCCGGTTTCATCTCTTGGTTCAAGCAAATGGTAATTTCCATTAATGAGACGATTTCATTTCTTCGCCTACTTTGCGGTTAATGCAACAATCCTTTGGTATTAAACTTGTAGGTTAATGCAGAGTCTATGGTGTTTGAACTGAGACAAGTCGCTAATGGTTTTGACTTTAAGGTCCGTTCATTTGACAAATACGACATCAACGGGTATCGCTTTCGTACTTTTGGCAAAGAGCTATCTATGACCGACCGAAAGTCTACAAATTGTTGTGTCTCCGCTGTCGGCGAAGGAGGGGTCGAGTATTATGGAAGAGTTGAAGCAATTTATGAACTTACATTCTTTGGTGAAAACCCACCAAACGTCGTAGTCTTCAAATGTTATTGGTTCCAGCCGAAGGAGACTAGAAGGACTCATGAACATATAGGGCTAGTCGAAATCAAACAGAGCACCCATTTAGATGTTCCCGATGTCTATATTACGGATCAACAGGCGACCCAAGTTTTCTATCTACCGTGGGCCTGCCAAACGGATCCAAATTTGAAAGGTTGGGATGTCATTTATGATGTGCCGCCACATTTTAGACCACCTCCCCTCAATGAAGATGATTATGAACCTCACATTAACCCAAACACATATGAAGGAGAATTCTTCCAAGAAACACGTGTTTCCAAAAAACACTTCAAGAACCGCTCTACTTCACCCCAGAACATTGAGGTTGACAGCAACAGTGAACCCGACTTCACCCCTGAGCAGGAACAAGAAGAGACGGAAGAAGAAGAGGTTACTGCTGCGGATGACCTGACAATGCTTGACCGATTACATAGAGGCCTTCCACATGTTGATGCATTTATTGATGATGTTGATGAGCACGTCATTACTGATAGTGATGATGATTATGCATTTATTGATCCCGGAGCATATATAGACGATGAAGATTAATATTAGTAATGTGAGGTATTCAATTATTATTATGTACATATATATTATTAATTAGTTCATGTTATTAGGTATTCAATTTTTTTGTGTTGAACTAATTTCGTTCACTCTTTGTCATTGTAGGTGTTGAGAGATGGTGGGCGGGGGTCGAGAGTGCTCTGAGCCTCCTTCCTCGCCGCGTGCTGGGAGGGGTGCTATTATTCCACCCCAGCAACTCCGGAGAGCGCTGGTACACAGCATGCAGACACCGGCGGGCGCTTCTTCTTCGACCGGGAGAGGTCGGGGGAAGACGAAGAGAGGTGCTAGAGGTAGGAAGGCTGCTGCGCCTTCCTTGCCACCACCCCCAATAGATTCTCCCGACCACAGGAGTGCTCCGTCTCAGGTGGACCCGTCTGACTTGGACCCGTCTCGGACTCCGGTCCACGAGCCTCGGGTCGACGAGCCTCGGGTCACTGAGCCTTCGTCCCAGGAGACTCCGGTCCTAGAGTCTTCGTCCCAGGAGACTCGGGTCCTAGAGTCTTCGTCCCACGTGTCTCCGGAGGCTAGTGGCCATGCTGATGGTGGCGAGGACAATTACTTGTCTGAGGACACCTATCGCGAGGGCGAGCTGGTTGAGAAGGGCAAGAAGGTCTACCAGCGTGGTTGTACAAAGCTGCCTCCCGTGCCGATGACCCGCGAGCATAGGTGGTTGAATGCGCCTAATGCGGAGAAGTAAGTGCATTTACTCTTTTTAACCTTTTGCCTTCATGTTTCTTCAAATTAATATCTAATGTGTTGGCCTTGTCATACTGCAGGGATTGGAAATATGAGCATGGTGTCTGTAGGCCCAACCAGGTCCTTGGTGTGCTTCTCCGGCACCACTTCCCGGGGAAGGTCCAGTTGCCCGGTGAGGGTGAGGCTCGACAGGTAGCACTGACCTGGGAGCTGTACAAGGCTGCCTCGGCCCCGCCGGAGGAGATGGTCGATGGTGTCTTCTGCGAGACGGTGGCTGACATTGTGATCCGTCGCTTTTGGGTAATTTCTCCTTTACAGAATTAAAAATCAACAACGCCTAGTGATTGTACTAATGAGTGTCTAATGTGTTGTCTTGTTTGATTGCAGACCTTCTACAGGTGTCTTGAGGAAGACGAGGCGAGAGCGGCTGTTGTTCTCGAAGCCAAGTGCAAGCACCTACTTCAGAACTTATGGCACGAGGCTCGGGTGCAGGCTATTCGAGACTACTATGCCTCGAGTAACATTAAGAGGGCCAAGAAGATGTGCCGCAAAAATTATCTGAGTAAGGAGAAGTTTATGAAGGTAATTATCTATTCTTAAGGCCTTGTACTTAGGTGCCCCCGAGATGGTGTGCGGATAGGATGGACTGTTGGGAGGCTATGGTCGATGAGTGGTGCTCTCCCGAATGGCTAGCCGAACACAACAAGGCCAAGGAGAAGCGTGCCCAAATGAGAGGTGTGCCACACCATCAAGGGAGCTCCAACTTGTTTGAGTACGGGGATAACTGGGTATGTGGTTTGCTTCATGATTCATGCAATTTCATTCTTCATGCTAGCTTGAGACCTTAACTAATATTTTGTTCATCTCTTTTAGGCGCGAGAAAACAAGAAGGATGTGCCACCTCTGTTCGACCTCTATGCCATGGCCCATACTGTTGGAAATATGCCCTAGAGGCAATAATAAAATGGTTATTATTGTATTTCCTTGTTCATGATAATTGTCTATTGTTCATGCTATAATTGTGTTAACCGGAAACCATAATACATGTGTGAATACATAGACCACAACATGTCCCTAGTGAGCCTCTAGTTGACTAGCTCGTTGATCAATAGATGGTCACGGTTTCATGGCCATGGACATTGGATGTCGTTGATAACGGGATCACATCATTAGGAGAATGATGTGATGGACAAGACCCAATCCTAAGCATAGCACAAGATCGTGTAGTTCGTTTGCTAAAGCTTTTTAATGTCAAGTATCGTTTCCTTAGACCATGAGATTGTGCAACTCCCGGATACCGTAGGAATGCTTTGGGTGTGCCAAACGTCACAACGTAACTGGGTGGCTATAAAGGTGCACTACGGGTATCTCCGAAAGTATCTGTTGGGTTGGCACGAATCGAGACTGGGATTTGTCACTCCATGTGACGGAGAGGTATCTCTGGGCCCACTCGGTAAGACATCATCATAATGAGCTCAATGTGACTAAGGAGTTAGCCACGGGATGATGTATTACGGAACGAGTAAAGAGACTTGCCAGTAACGAGATTGAACAAGGTATAGGGATACCGACGATCGAATCTCGGGCAAGTACCATACCGATAGACAAAGGGAATTGAATACGGGATTGATTGAATCCCCGACATCGTGGTTCATCCGATGAGATCATCGTGGAGTACGTGGGAGACAACATGGGTATCCAGATCCCGCTGTTGGTTATTGGCCGGAGAAGTGTCTCGGTCATGTCTACGTGTCTCCCGAACCCGTAGGGTCTACACACTTAAGGTTCGATGACGCTAGGGTTATAGGGAAAAGGTATACGTGATTACCGAAGGTTGTTCGGAGTCCCGGATGAGATCCCGGACGTCACGAGGAGCTCCGGAATGGTCCGGAGGTAAATATTGATATATAGGAAGTCCAGTTTTGGTCACCGGAAAGTTTTCGGGCTCATCGGTAGTGTACCGGGAGTGCCGGGAGGGTGCCGGAGGACCCCCGGGAGGGGTGTGACGACCAAAGGACCACATGGGCTGTTAGATAAAGTGTGCCAGCCCTTATTGGGCTGGGCAAGACTTTTGCTAAAGGCCCATGCGGCTGGAGATAAGGAGATAAGGCAAAAAGGATTTAAAAGGAGGAGATCCACCTCCCTTGTGGGAGGTGGACTCTCCCTTTAATTCGGCCGGCCCTCTCCTCTTTGGAGTAGAGGTCAAGCCAGCTCTCCACGTCCCTCCTCCTATATATACTTGAGGTTTTGGATGTTTTGAGACAGGATTTGATCTCTCTCTCTCACGGCGAAGCCCTACCTCTCTTCTTCCTCCTCCGCAGCGCTTAGGCGAAGCCCTGTCGGAATACCTTGCTACTCCACCACCACCACGCCGTCGTGCTGCTGTTGGAGCCCTTCCCCAACCTCTCCTTCCTCCTTGCTGGATCAAGGTGTTGGAGACATCACCGGGCTGCACGTGTGTTGAACGCGGAGGTGCCGTCCGTTCGGCACTTGATCGGATCTACCGCGATCTGAATCGCTGCGAGTACGACTCCATCAACCGCGTTCTTGTAACGCTTCCGCTTAGCGATCTTCAAAGGTATGAAGATGCAATCTCTCCCCTCTCGTTGCTGGTTTCTCCCTAGATAGATCTTGGTGAATGTAGGAAAATTTTGATTTACTACTACGTCTCCCAACAGTGGCATCATGAGCTAGGTCTATGCGTAGAATCTATGCACGAGTAGAACACAAAGCAGTTGTGGGCGTCGATTTTGTTAATATGCTTGCCGTTACTAGTCTTATCTTGATTCGACGGTATTGTGGAATGAAGCGGCCCGGACCAACCTTACACGTACGCTTACGTGAGACCGGTTCCACCGCCTGACATGCACTAGTTGCATAAGGTGGCTAGCGGGTGTCTGTCTCTCCCACCTTAGTCGGGTTGGATTCGATGAAAAGGGTCCTTATGAAGGGTAAATAGCAATTGGCATATCACGTTGTGGTTTTGACGTAGGTAAGAAACGTTCTTGCTAGAAACCTATAGCAACCACGTAAAAACTTGCAACTACAAATTAGAGGACGTCTAACTTGTTTTTGCAGCTTATGCCGTGTGATGTGATATGGCCAAAAGGATGTGATGTGATGCATTGTGATGTATGAGATTGATCATGTTCTTGTAATAGGGTTCACGACTTGCATGTCGATGACTATGACAACCGGCAGGAGCCATAGGAGTTGTCTTATATTATTGTATGACCTGCGTGTCAATCATAAACGCCATGTAATTACTTTACTTTATTGCTAAACGTTAGCTGTAGTAGTAGAAGTAATAGTTGGCGAGACAACTTCATGAAGACACAATGATGGAGATCATGATGATGGAGATCATGGTGTCGTGCCGGTGACAGTGATGATCATGGTGCCCCGAAGATGGAGATCAAAGGAGCAAGATGATATTGGCCATATCATGTCACTATATTGATTGCATGTGATGTTTATCATGTTTACACCTTATTTGCATAGAACGACGGTAGTAAATAAGATGATCTCTCAATAAAATTTCAAGAAAGGTGTTCACCCTAACTGTGCACCGTTGCTAAGGATCGTCGTTCCGAAGCACCACGTGATGATCGGGTGTGATAGGTTCTAACGTTCGCATACAACGGGTGTAAGCCAGATTTACACATGCGAAACACTTAGGTTGACTTGACGAGCCTAGCATGTACAGACATGGCCTCGGAACACGGAAGACCGAAAGGTCGAACATGAGTCGTATAGAAGATACGATCAACATAGAGATGTTCACCATGGATGACTAGTCCGTCTCACGTGATGATCGGACACGGGCTAGTTGACATGGATCATGTATCACTTGGAAGATTAGAGAGATGTCTATCTAAGTGGGAGTTCATTAATAATTTGATTAAATGAACTTAATTATCATGAACTTAGTCTAAAAATGTCCTTGCAAATTATGTCGTAGATAGCTCGCGCTGTAGCTCCCCAGTTTTATTGATACAATCCTAGAGAAAAGTAAGTTGAAAGTTGATGGTAGCAATAATGCGGACTGGGTCTGTGATCTGAGGATTGTCCTCATTGCTGCACAGAAAGCTTATGTTTTTGATGTACCGCTAACTGCACCACTCCCTCAAGCGTTGTCTGTAGATGTTGTGAACATATGACAGGCACTTTTTGGTGACTACGTGATAGTTCAATGCGTCATGCATTGCGGCTTAGAATTGAGGCTCCAAAACGTTTTGAACGTCACGGAACATATGAGATGTTCTAGGAGCTGAGATTGTGATCTCAGGCTCGTGCCTATGTTGAGAGGTATGAGACCTCCAACAAGATTCTTTGTCTGCAAGATAAAGGAGAATAGCTCAATCGGTGAGCGTGTGCTCAGATTGTCTGGGTGCTACAATCACTTGAATCAAGTGGGAGTTAATCTTCCAGATGAGATAGTGATTAATGCAGTTCTCCAAGTCACTGCCACCAAGCTACTAGAGCTTCGTGATGAACTATAACATGCCAGGGATGGGTAAGATGATCCCTGAGTTGTTCGTGATGTTTGACACCACGAAGGTAGAAATCAAGAAGGAGCATCAAGTGTTGATGGTTAAGTGAAACCACTAGTTTCAAAAGGGGCAAGGGCAAGAAGGGAAAACTTCAGGAATGGCAAGCCAGTTGTTGCTCTAGTGAAGAAACCCAAGGTTGAGCCCGAACCCGAGACTAAGTGCTTCTGTTATGAGGAGAATGTTCGCTGAAGCGGAAAAACCCTAGATGCTTGGTAGATAAGAAGGCTGGGAATGTCAATGGAAGTATATTTGATATACGTGTTAGTGATGTGTACCTTGCTGGTACTCCTAGTAGCACCTGGGTATTGGATACCGGTTCGGTTGCTAAGTGTTAGCAACTCGAAATAAAAGCTACGGAGTAAATGGAGACTAGCTAGGTGAAAGGTGACGATGTGTGTTGGAAGTATTTCCAAGATTGATGTGATCACCATCGCACGCTCTCTCTACCTTCAGGATTTGTGATAAACCTAAATAAATGTTATTTGGTGTTTGCGTTGAGCATGAACGTGATTAGATCATGATTAGTGCGATACGGTTATTCATATAAGTTAGAGAATAATGGTTATTCTATTTACATGGATAATGCCTTCAATGGTCATACACCCACTCGGAATGGTTTATCGAATCATGATCGTAGTAGTACACATGTTCATAACGTTGGTACCAAAAGATATAAAGTTAATAATGATAGTACCACATACTTGTGGCACTGCCACTAAATGTCATATTGGTATAAATCGCATGAAAGAAACTCCATGCTGATGGATTTTTGACTCACTCGATTTTGAATCGGTTGAGACATGCGAGCCATGCCCTTTTGGCAAGATGACTCAGACCCCGTCTTCCGGTATGATGGAGTGGACTAGTGGCTTATTGGAATTAATACATGTTGATGTATGTGGTCCAATGAGTGTTGAAACACACAGTGGATATCGTTGTTTTTCTTTACCTTCACTGATGATTTGAGTGAATATGGGGATATTTACTTAAACACGAGTCTGAAATGTTTGGAAGGTTCAAGGAGTTTCACAGTGAAGATAAAGATCATCGTGACAAGAAGATGAAATTTCTACGATATGATCGTGGAGGTGAATATCTAAGTTACGAGTTTGGTATGCAATTTTAGACAATGTGGAAATTGTTTCACAGCTCATGCCTCCTGGAACACCATAGTGTGATGGTGTGTTCGAACGTCGTAGTCGTGCTCTATTGGATATAGTGAGTACTATGATGTCTCTTATCATTTTGCCACTATCGTTATGGGGTTATGCATTAAAGACAAATCCATTCACTTTAATACGGCACCATCTAAGTCTGTTGAGATGACACCGTGAGAATTATGGTTTGACAGAAGCCTAAGCTGTCATTTCTTAATGTTTGGGGCTGCGACGCTTATGTGAAAATGGGTTTTTCACCTAGCGAGCTCGAACTCAAAGCAGACAAATGCATCTTCATAGAATACCCTAATGAGACATTGGGTATACCTTCTATCTCAGATCCAAGCGCAAAAGGTGTTTGTTGCTAAGAACGGGTCCTTTCTTGAGAAAGAGTTTCTCTCGAAAGAATTGAGTGGGAGGAAGATAGAACTTGATAAGGTTGTTGAACCTTTGTTTCAACCAGAGAATAGCGCAACACAGAAAGATGTTTCTATAGAGCCTACTCAGTTGAAAAGGAAGTTAATGATGATGATCATGAAGCTTCGGATCAAGTCACTATCGAACCTCGTAGGTCGACAAGGACGCGTACTGCTCCTGAGTAGTACGACAACCCTGTCTTGGAAATCATGTTGTTGGACAACGATGAACCTACAAACTATGGAGAAGCGATGGTGGGCCCGGATTCCAACAAATGGCTAGGATCCATGAAATCCGAGAAAGGATCCATGTATGAAAACCAAGTATGGACTTTGGTAGACTTGCCTGTTGAATGGCGGGTCATTGAGTACAAATGGATCTTTGAGATAAACATAGACGCTAATGGTGAAATGTCACCATTTATAAAGCTCGACTTGTCTCAAAGAAGTTTCCGCCAAGTTCAAGGAGTTGACTGCGATGAGATTGTCTCATCTGTAGCGATGCTAAAAGTCTATTAAAATTTTGTTAGCAGTTGCTACATTTTTCGATTATGAAATCTGGCAGGTGGATGACAAAACAAGGTTTCCGTAATGGTTTCTGTGAGGAAGAGTTGTATGTGATACAACCAGAAGGTTTTGTCAATCCTAAGGATGCTAATAATATGCAAACTCCAGCGATCCTTCTATGGACTGGAGCAAGCATCTCGGAGTTGGAATACATGCTTTGATGAGGTGATCAAAGTGTTTAAGTTTATACAAAGTTTATGAGAAACTTGTATTTGCAAGAAAGTGAGTGGGAGCACTATAGAATTTCTTATAAGAATATGTAGTTGACATATTATTGATCGGAAATGATGTAGAATTTCTGGAAGAGCATGAAGGGTTGTTTGAAAAGAGTTTTTTCAAAGGAAGATCCAGATAAAGCTACTATTTTATTGAGCATCAAGATCTATAGGGATAGATCTATTCGCTTGATAAGTTTTTTCGACGAAGACATACCTTGACAAGTTTTTGAAGGAGTTCAAAATAGATGGGTCAAAGAAGGAGTTCTTGACTGTATTGTAAGGTGTGAAATTGAGTAAGACTCAATACCCGACCACGGCAGAAGATAAAGAAAAGATGAGTGTCATCTCCTATGCTTTAGCCATAGGCTCTATATAGTATGCCATGCTGTGTACCGCACCTGTGTGTGTGCCTTGCCATGAGTCTGTCAAGGGGTACAAGAGTAATCCAAGAGTGGATCACTGGACAATGGTCAAAGTTATCCTTAGTAACTTGAGAACTAAGGAAATATTTCTTGATTATGGAGGTGATAAAGAGTTCATCGTAAAGGGTTACGATGATGCAAGCTTTAACTCCAATCCGGATGACTCTTAGTAGAAATCTGGCTACGTATAGTGGAGCAGCCATTTGGAATAGCTCCAAGTGGAGAGTGGGAGCAGTATCTACAAATATGACATGGAAAGTTTGCAAGGTACACACGGATCTAAATGTCGCAGACCCGTTGACTAAAAACCTCTTTCACGAGCAGAACATGAACGAACCCCAGAACTTATTGGGTGTTAATCACATGATGATATGATCATATGGTGATGTAAGTGTTAATCACATGGTGATGTGAACTAGATTATTGACTCTAGTGCAAGTGGGAGACTGTTGGAAATATGCCCTAGAGGCAATAATAAAATGGTTATTATTGTATTTCCTTGTTCATGATAATTGTCTATTGTTCATGCTATAATTGTGTTAACCGGAAACCATAATACATGTGTGAATACATAGACCACAACATGTCCCTAGTGAGCCTCTAGTTGACTAGCTCGTTGATCAATAGATGGTCACGGTTTCATGGCCATGGACATTGGATGTCGTTGATAATGGGATCACATCATTAGGAGAATGATGTGATGGACAAGACCCAATCCTAAGCATAGCACAAGATCGTGTAGTTCGTTTGCTAAAGCTTTTTAATGTCAAGTATCGTTTCCTTAGACCATGAGATTGTGCAACTCCCGGATACCGTAGGAATGCTTTGGGTGTGCCAAACGTCACAACGTAACTGGGTGGCTATAAAGGTGCACTATGGGTATCTCCGAAAGTATCTGTTGGGTTGGCACGAATCGAGACTGGGATTTGTCACTCCGTGTGACGGAGAGGTATCTCTGGGCCCACTCGGTAAGACATCATCATAATGAGCTCAATGTGACTAAGGAGTTAGCCACGGGATGATGTATTACGGAACGAGTAAAGAGACTTGCCAGTAACGAGATTGAACAAGGTATAGGGATACCGACGATCGAATCTCGGGCAAGTACCATACCGATAGACAAAGGGAATTGAATACGGGATTGATTGAATCCCCGACATCGTGGTTCATCCGATGAGATCATCGTGGAGTACGTGGGAGCCAACATGGGTATCCAGATCCCGCTGTTGGTTATTGGCCGGAGAAGTGTCTCGGTCATGTCTACGTGTCTCCCGAACCCGTAGGGTCTACACACTTAAGGTTCGATGACGCTAGGGTTATAGGGAAAAGGTATACGTGATTACCGAAGGTTGTTCGGAGTCCCGGATGAGATCCCGGATGTCACGAGGAGCTCCGGAATGGTCCGGAGGTAAAGATTGATATATAGGAAGTCCAGTTTTGGTCACCGGAAAGTTTTCGGGCTCATCGGTAGTGTACCGGGAGTGCCGGGAGGGTGCCGGAGGACCCCCGGGAGGGGTGTGACGACCAAAGGACCACATGGGCTGTTAGATAAAGTGTGCCAGCCCTTATTGGGCTGGGCAAGACTTTTGCTAAAGGCCCATGCGGCTGGAGATAAGGAGATAAGGCAAAAAGGATTTAAAAGGAGGAGATCCACCTCCCTTGTGGGAGGTGGACTCTCCCTTTAATTCGGCCGGCCCTCTCCTCTTTGGAGTAGAGGTCAAGCCAGCCCTCCACGTCCCTCCTCCTATATATACTTGAGGTTTTGGATGTTTTGAGACAGGATTTGATCTCTCTCTCTCACGGCGAAGCCCTACCTCTCTTCTTCCTCCTCCGCAGCGCTTAGGCGAAGCCCTGTCGGAATACCTTGCTACTCCACCACCACCACGCCGTCGTGCTGCTGTTGGAGCCCTTCCCCAACCTCTCCTTCCTCCTTGCTGGATCAAGGTGTTGGAGACGTCACCGGGCTACACGTGTGTTGAACGCGGAGGTGCCGTCCGTTCGGCACTTGATCGGATCTACCGCGATCTGAATCGCTGCGAGTACGACTCCATCAACCGCGTTCTTGTAACGCTTCCGCTTAGCGATCTTCAAAGGTATGAAGATGCAATCTCTCCCCTCTCGTTGCTGGTTTCTCCCTAGATAGATCTTGGTGAACGTAGGAAAATTTTGATTTACTACTACGTCTCCCAACACATACTGCCTCGTACAAGAAGGCTAAGGCATTCTCTGAGGATGACCTCGATCATCCAGAGAGCTTCAGCAACATCTCCTCCCACAACAAGCTCATGACGTACATAGATGAGGGGAAGGCGAGGAAAGGGGAGGACTTCAACCCGAGCCAGAGTCCTTTTGATCCAGAGCTCGTGATGATATCTGGTGGTGGGAGGCCCCATGGCTCGATAGCCATTGGGGATGGACTGATACGTTGTCCTAGAACTCTCCTAGAGATCAAGAAGCGCCAGACGAGCTCTGATCCTGAGATAAGGCCTCGTCCATGGCCAATGGAGCTCGCCATTGAGGCTAGGGCCCAGGAGCTTCTGGCGGAGGCAAATAGGCAGGCGGCGCAGAGGGAGAGGGACATGGAGGAGAGGACGGCTAGGCTGTTGGAGGAGGAGAGGAACCGGAACGACGCGCCTCACCGGGCCCTATACAAGCTCCTCATGGTAAGTTTCTCCTGCATATTAGCCAAATCATGCACATAATGTTCGTTTCATCACTAACTAATATGAATGACTCGTGAAAACAAAATGTGCAGACCGTGTGCCAGAACAATGGTCAGACTCCTCCGTCGATGCCCCATATTGCTATAGCACCCACGGCGAGTTTCATTTAAATGGTCATTAGTTACTAGTATTCACATTTGAGTTGCATCATGCTAAGGAGACATTGCAAATGATCTTTGGTGCAGTGTGCTTCCCGACAAGCATCGACCGATCCTTCTGCATCTGCCGCAACCCCGACTGGTCCTTCTACATCTCACCCTGGCCCAAACCCTACCGGTCCTTCACATCCATGTTGATGGTAAGTTTTCCCAAGTGTTTTCATTAACAAATGCATACTTAGCTTAAGAAATGACCTACTTAGCTCCAAAATGACCTATACTTAGCTTATTTTCCTCAAAAATGACTTGATATGCTTAGTTAGCTAGAAAATGGTATATTCTACCTAGGATAGCTATAAAATGACCAATACTTAGCATTTTTTCCTCCAAAATGACTTGATATGCTTAGTTAGCTAGAAAATGGCATTACTACCTAGTATAGCTCAATAATGATCTATAGCTAGCTTAGCTAGTTCATTTATGACATAAGTAGCTCACTTAGGTACAAAATGGCATAACTACCTAGAATAGCTCAATAATGATCTATAATTAGCTTAGCTAGTTCATTTACGACATAATATGCTCACTTAGGTAAAAAATGGCATAATAACCTTTGTTTAGCTCCAAAATGACCTATACTTAGCTTATTTTCCTCAAAAATACATAATAACCTTACTTACCTCCAAAATGATATATTCTACCTAGGATAGCTATAAAATGACCTATACTTAGCATTTTTTTCCTCCAAAATGACTTGATATGCTTAGTTAGCTACAAAATGGCATTACTACCTTGGGGAAGAGGAGAGGAGAGGAGAAAAAGAAAGAGAAGATAAATTCTTCTTCTTCTTTTTCTTCTTTTCTTCTAGCTAGTCTTCTTCTTCTTCTAACTATCATCTTTCCTACTTTGCAGATTTGATATAGATGAGGAAGAGTGCATTGATGGACTGTACTCTTCTACTTCTGCTTCCTTTGTGTTTATGGAAACTTGTTTTGGATACATATGTATGGATATGTTGTTGGAAACCATTGTGTGTTGTTGGAAACTTGTATATATGTTGGAACTTATTGTTGGTATATGATTGTTTCAACTTATTGTTGGTATGCTTGTATTGTTGGATATATATGTGATATTGTTGGATATATATGTTTCAAATTGAATGATTTTAAGAAAAAAAACAGGGGCTATATAGCCACTTTGCCATCTGCTGGCAGACGGCAAAGAGCTTTGCCGTCCGCTGGCAGACGGCAAAGTGGCCACATGGCAGCTACCTGTGCAACCTGGGCTGGCCTAGGTTGGTTCTTTGCTGTCCGCTGGCAGACAGCAAAGACCTAAGGTCTTTGCCGTCTGCCAGCGGATGGCAAAGAACCAACCTAGGCTGGCAAAAAAAGGTGCGTTGCCGTCCGCTGGCAGACGACAAAGACCTAAGGTCTTTGCCATCTGCCAGCTGACGGAAAAGCACGCCGTTAAGCCCCTAACGGAGCTAAGTTGCCACGTGTGCCGTCCAGGCCCTTTGCTGTCCGCTGGCGGACGACAAAGATTCAAAGGTCTTTGCCGTCCGCCAGCAGACGACAAAGCACCCTTTACCGTGGCTTATTCAGCCGGACGGTTGGCCGTCTGCTGGCGGACGGCAAAGGCTTTGCCGTTCGGGATGCATGCCTTTGCCGTCGGGGATGGCTGACGGCAAGCTGCCTGATTCCTGTAGTGGCATGAGCTTTCTTGATATTTCCATGTATCTTAACATTTCATCTTATGCCATGGAATTCTATGCTCCCTTGTATTGCATCTAATCCCTTGTAGGTACTTGAAAAACTTCATTCCACAAGATTGCCATCAACTCCAATTATAAGCAATCTTGTCATTACCAAGTATCCACAACCCCTCTTGATGATGGAAGGAAGAAGGCCACTCAACCATATCCTTGACATATACTTGATCAAATTACACTCTCTCAATTGGTATCATGTCAATAGGATATATCTATTTTTCTTCCTTGCATGACTAATCTTTGTAGGTAACCAGTATACTAGAACAAGAAGGATTGCTCACAACTCAAGATGATCTTCATCAACCTCGAGCATCCTTAACAAGTTCATCTACAAGCTACGTCATCAACATCACTCAAATGTATGTACTCATGTCCTTGAAAAGGCTTTACTCCAAGAAATGAGCTAAAGCAACTCAAGTGATATGAAGACATTAAAATTCTTAATCGAAAAATGGTAACCCCATTTTGAGCTTAACATAGAGTATGACCTATGATCAAGTATTCTTGCTTGGCTCCTAAGTCGATATACTCTAATATAGGTGACCTAGTCACCGCCCATCATCTAGTTAAGAATCTGGTGTGGTTTGCTCTTAATTGCATGATTTCTCATAACTACTCCAATCTTATCTAGTTGATGTCCCTTGTAAAAAAAACTTCATATTTCGCTGAAAATCTTTCTCTAGATTTTGTAAAAAACAGAAACTTGGTTTCTCTTTCGGAGCCGCCGACTCAGATATCTCGGTTCTACCGAAATTGCGGACAAGCTACACTGCAACATCTCGGTACCATCGACTTATCTATCTTGGAGTCACCGATTTTCTTTTTGTTTCATTTGAATTCTCTTTTGCAATTCTGTGTTTTCTTAGTGATCATTCTTGTAAAACATCTGTTACTTCGATGATCCCTACTCTCTCTCCTATAAAAAAACTTAGGGGGAGAAGAACTACAAGTAATCTTGTGAAGGGAATTTCTTTATTCAAGGATCCCTATCTTCAATGGAGAAAGGAGGAGAAGAACAAATCATTTTCCATGATTCTCTCAGTTTTCATTACTATGAATCCTACATTTTGATGACCCTTGTTCTCAAGGATCCCTTCTCAGTCAATAATCCCTCTATCTATTCCTGTTTTCAACTTTTTTGGAAATTTATGCCAAAGGGGGAGAAGACCCAAGCTTCAACCATTTTGGGAGAAGACCAAAGCTTCATGCTAAAGGGGAGATACATGCTTATGCAAAGGGGGGAGATATGATCAAGGGGGAGAACCAATATCAATACTCATATCTTTATAAACAGGGGGAGAATATCAAAGTAGAGAGAAGAAAGTTTTTGACCTTTCTCACCTTATCCAATCCTAATGTTTACATGCTAAGATTCAGGGGGAGAGAATAATCTATTTTCATATCTATGGTGAGAAAATTCTCAATGATCTTGGAGACATATCAATTCTCAATAATCTTGGAAATTTTGAGTTCTATTGCCTTGCTTTTTGGTAGAATACTCTTGTGTTTCCTAACATTGTTTTCTCAAGTGTGTTTCTATCACCAGGATGCTCAAGAACTCAAGGTAAGTATATGCATCATATCCTTGGTCAAGATGATCTCTTGCTCCCTGCACATATTATTTGCAAGAGTGATGTCTTGAACAAAGATACATATCATTCATATATATTTGATGCATATAACGAAGATACACATGACTTGTTATATTCCTTCTACCTCATGTGTGTTCATGTACTCAAAAGCAACTATCCTTTAAAGGACTGCACACATTTAGGGGGAGCAAGTCTAAGTCATGTGTCTCTCAAAGTCTTCAGTATAACCATGCATATCTTTATTTGAAGCTTTGATTGTATGTTGTCATCAATTACCAAAAAGGGAGAGATTGAAAGCACAACATGCTCCCTTGGTGGTTTTGATAATTCATGACAACATACATTGTCTATTGAACTAATGTTTCCACCACGTATATTTCATGAAATGTTCAATGAGAGGATTGGCAAAAGGAGATTATGGAGAAACCCCAAGATGCAAGGAAATAGGTTGGCCAAGCTTCAAGCAAGAGGACTCTACATTTTATATTTGTGAGAAATCACTTTGAGTCCATAGGAAAGCCAATACTATTAAAAGGGGGTAAGGTTTTGTTGGTGAACAATATGCTCAAACGTGCACAAGTGATAGTCGCCAAAAACATCCACAAACTCTCCCACCAAAGTCTGTTGCTTACCTAACACTCAAAATCGATGCAACCAACTTGCCACTTCGGTGCCACCGATTCCAGAACCTAGACAGACTCATGCCAAACCCTAGCCACTTCGGTGCAACCAATTCTATACCGGTGCCACCGAGTTTAGGTTGCCAACTTTCTGTTATGCAAATTCGCATTTTCGGTCCCACCGAGAATGTTGGATCGGCGTCACCGAGATTGGAAATCTGACCGTTGGTCACCTTATCGATGCAACCGAGTTTCCTATATCGGCTTTACCGAGATTCAAAAGCTGGCACCTTTTGGTCACTTCGGTACCACCGAGATTAACACATCGGTGTCACCGAGTTGGTCATTTTTTGTGTAACGGTTGGATTTTTGGGGGTGCCTATATATACCCCTTCACCACCACCTACTCAAGTGAGAAGCACTCAGAACTATTCCATACCTATCCTATCAGATTTTCTGAGAGAGAACCACCTACCCTTGTGTTGAGGTCAAGATCTTCCACTCAAATCATATGGATCTTGATCTCTAGCCTCCCCAAGTAGCTTTCCACCAATCCCATCTCTTCCATCATGCCAAATCTGTGAGAGAGTGATTGGGTGCTGAGGAGTCTATCATCTTGAAGCACAAGAGCAAGGAGTTCATCGTCATTACCGAGCCTATTACCTTTTGGAGGGTGGTGCCTCCTAGATTGGTTAGGTGTCGCTTGGGAGCCTCCTACTTCGTGTTGTGGAGTGAACCAAGAAGTTTGTAAGGGCAAGGAGATCGCCTACTTCGTGAAGATCTACCCATAGTGAGGCTAGTCCTTCGTGGACGGAAGCCGTATGGAATAGTCAAGGTTGTTACTTCGTGGACCCTTTTGGGTGGAGCCCTCCGTGGACTCTCGCGACCGTTACCCTCCGTGGGTTGAAGACTCCATAAACGTGGATGTACGATAGCGCCACCTATCGGAACCACGGGAAAAATTCTTGCGTCTCCAACTGCGTTTGGTGTACCTATCTCAACTCTTTACTTCATATGCATTGTCTTTACTTTCTGCTGTCATATTTGTTGACATGCATGTGCAGGGTTGTTAGACTTGCTAGCTTTGTTAAAAACTTTTAAAATCTACCAACCAATTAACTTGGGAAAATGTTAGGTTTTAAATTACTGCTAATAGTCTATTCACCCCCCCTCTAGACACTCTTCTAGTGATCCTTCAGAGGCACTTTAGTAGCGTTAGCCTACCTTCACAACGTCTACATTTGGTGACTCTCCAACAGTGTTGTAGCCAACCCTCCGTTCCAAGTGGTCTCGTCCTCACCAAGCTCGCTCGGACAAGTGCTAAAGTCTGTGTCCAAGACTGGATTGCTTTCTAGTTTCGTTTTTGAGGTCTTGTTTGCATAATGTTTGGACCTGATTGTAAATTTTACTTTACCGATGGTTCTCTTGTAAAATGTACCTTAATACTTATTTGAAATGTGCCCGGTCCTTTGGAACCCTCTCACGACTAAGATAAAAAAGGGAAGACATTTTCTTAGGGGCTTCTTGACAAGATAGAAAGTTGTCTTTTTAGTGAGGGGATATGTTTCGTAGGCAGTAAGACGCAGTGAGTGCTCTCCTCTAGCAATGCTGTATTGCGTCGGCCCGTTAGATGCTATGAACGTTAGTTTATTCGTTCAAACTGTTTCTTCTTACTTTTTATATCTTAAAACTACACATTTCAAAAATAATTTTGTCATTTTCTTCAAAATCAATTTTGAACCACCAATAGCATGATGTATCACTACAACAATCAAACATTTAAAAAATGTTCACACACTTTGAAGAAATGTTCGTGAAATTTTCTTAAAAAATAGACAATATTGAAAAATATCAGCGCAATTTTTACAAAAACGTTTCGAAACATTCCCCCCAAAAATATGTTCACATGTTCAAAAATATGGTTGTGATATTTAAAATAATAATTGTATACATAGTGTAAAAATTGTCTGCATAATTTAATATTTTTTGTACCATTCAGAAAAGTACATAAGTTTTTTAATAGTTTCAAGATTCAAAAATATGTTTTCAAATTTTAGAAAAATGAAAAAAATGTCATTTATTTTTATAAGTGTTCAAAAAATGTTTAACATGCATTTGGACATATATTCATCATGTATTCTAAAAGTGTTCAACATGTATCCAAAGAATTCTCCACGTGAATTAAAAAAAATGTACAACTTGTATTTGAAAGTAGGCATGTACTTGAACAAGAGAAAAAACCCCATAAAAACCAATAAAGACTCACAGAAAAACAGAAAACCCACATAGAAGGTTGCAAAAACGTTCTATATCGCTCAATAGAATCTTCCTAAAACGGCTAAATTGGTCGGCTCACTAAGACAAGGACACAAAAATGACCAGAAGCGAGAAGAATTGGGAGCTCCTCTCTGTCGCTCATTGTGGCAGATTGGCGGTGAAATGGACACGCGGCCTCCCGACTGGGTTGAACATTGTTGCATACTGTGAAGCAGACGGGCGTCCGCAGTTAGCGGGAGAATCAAGCATTGCAGCGAACCGTAACGTACCATAGCTAGCCAGGTTGAGGTAATTTAGTGAATTAGACTAGTAACTGCATAAAACCTGATATATCACCATAGTGATCCAGACTAAGTTGCTCTAGCAAGCATATTTTCGGAAAACACGAACACATTTTGAGAATTCAAACATTTTTTGTAAACACAAACAAAATTTGAAAATGCGAGCAATTTTGACATAATTAAATTTTATTTATTGTTGAATTTTTTTGAAAGCACAAATTGTTTTTTATTTGCAAACAAATGTTGAAAGAAGAACATTTTGAAAATTTCAAACAAAATTTGTAAGCATGTACATTTTTTGAAAAAATCAGAACATTTTCCGTAAGCACATTTCTTTCAAATTCCAATAATTTCTAAAATTTAAAAGTAAATCAAAATTGTTTTTTTGAAAAAGGAGAATAAAAACCACAAAGAAAACCAGTAAGAAGATACAAAAATAAAATAAAAAAGACTAGTTTAAATGAGACCAGAACCTTCTAGGGATGTGTTTGGTTCGACCAATTTTACCCGTCACCTGATTATGACGCAATCTGATTTCGTTACATGCTTTTGGTTAGCTCGGCTCGGTAACACATACCATCGTAACTCTTTACAGCCCAATTCAAATCAGATTTCGACCAACCCCGACGTAAATAGGTCACGTTACCGGACCAACCATGGCTCGAACACTGCGTCCATCATCGTTCCTGTTTAGGCGGCAATGGCGAGGACCACGTCTCGCTTCTGGCCCTGGCTCGGCGGGGCGGAGAAGATGTAGGAGCATCCGATGTGCGTAGGTGGGCCGAGAGGAGTGGCTGGCCACGAGGCTGGTGCAGCAGTCGGCGATGTAACCGATGATGGTGGAGCGGCCGGAGGTGCCTCGTAGTCCCAGAACCGTGAGCGGCTGCCGGAGGAAGTTAGCCTTGTTGTAGATCCGATGGGGGCGTCCGACGGCGTTCGATGGCGCCGACGAAGAGACGACCCCCACCCCCGAGGTCCGCTCTTTTTCATTTTCTGCCGCTAGCGGCCAAAGCAAACTACTTGATTCCTTTTACGGCCATCGACCAAACAAAACATAGAATTATCTGTTACACCCGTAATCCCAGGGTGATTTGATTCCCTTACCATTTACGTTTGCCGCTCTCTAAAACAAACACCTCCTTGGAGATTCTCAAACTGGTATAAAAAACCAAAAGGAACCATGTGGAAAGTTCGTAAAACCTGTGTATATGCTAGCTAAAATTGGGTTGGCCCATCTGAGCACCAGTGTTCCATTTGTTGCGTAACCTCGCGAATGCGTCAAGTAGGGTTTGGTGGACGGATGTTCCTCTCGCTGCGGGGAAGGTATAGGCCCGGCGGTCTTTTAATTTTAGCTTTTTTTTTGATGGTCTTTTAATTTTAGTGGAGAGAGAGAGAGAGCAGTCGAAGTTTTTTTTTTGAGGCATTGAGCAGTCGAAGTGGACTGACTTGGATCTCAACAAATGCGAGCCCAAATAGACTTTTTTTTGGGCAGCAAATCGAGTCCAAGTCGTCTGGAAGCTTTTTACACGAAACAGTCCGAGACCCCGCAGGCCGGCCCAAGCCCTTTACAAGCAGGCCCTCAAGCCCGCAGCCAGGCCTCCTCCGTTCTTCTTCTTAGGCCGCAAGAAAGGAAGAGAGAGACCGAGCGAACAAGAGGAAAAGTCCGTGGGTCGAAACAGAGGAAAAGCTCACTTCACCGCGTCGGTCTCCGCCTTGCCGCACCCCCACGCCGACGCCGCCATGATTCCCAACCTCTCCGCCCTCGAGAACCACTTCGGCGCCGCCGCGGCCGGCGGCGACGACTTCGCCGGCCTCTTCTCCGCCGACGCCGCCGACCAGCTCGCGCTCGAGTTCCCCACCTGCAGCGACGTGCGTGAGCCGCTCCCTCCCCGATCCCCTTCCCTCCCCCCTCGATCCGCCCGATTCGCTTCGCTCCCTAGCCTCTGATTCATCTTGCTTTCCCGGTGGCAGTTCGACGGGTTCCAGAAGGCGACCAAGGCGATGGTGAACAACAAGAAGGGGACCACCACGCTCTCCTTCATCTTCGACAAGGGCGTCATCGTCGCCGCCGACTCCCGGGCCAGCATGGGCGGCTACATATGTGAGTCCCCCTCCTCCTCCTTCCCCTGGGCCCACCGTCCCGGTGCTAGCAGTTGGTTGAGCCGCCAGGTGCAGTGCCATAACCACACAACAGTTGCGGCGACCGCGCTTGGCCCTGTTGATTCGTCTGAATTATCTGATGAATGCAGAGATATTAGACTGCGATTTACTCCGGTGGAATTGGTCCTGATAAAGTTAGCGAATCGATGTGCTTATCACGCATTTTTCCTTTCGTGCTAATATACCATTGAATTCAAGTGTGCTTATTTGAAGGTCCAACATTTGTGCACACTGATGTTTGTAGAATGAGTGAATGACAATAAACAGATGCGATTATTTTATTGTATAATGCCTATTTTTCCATCCTTCTGTAAACTTGCCCTTGCATGTTTGTTATCATCAAGAAGACTTTCTGAAGGAACAATTTGTCGCTGTAGAAGCTTTTGCTTGGTGCAAGGATTATCACTTAAACATTATTCAGGTTGTATTTCTTTTCTTTACTTGACTGCGCGTTTCTTTTCCTGCAGCTTCGCAAACTGTGAGGAAAATCATCGAGATTAATCCCTACATGCTGGGGACCATGGCCGGAGGTGCTGCTGATTGCCAGTTTTGGCATAGAAACTTGGGGGTCAAGGTAAAATGACACCTGCTTGTCTACTCGCATCTCATCTTTGCACAGTAAGACTAACAACAGATTCTTCTTTCAGTGCCGGCTCCATGAGCTCGCGAACAAGCGAAGGATCTCCATTGCTGGTTCCTCGAAGACGTTGGCTAATATCCTTTACTCGTACCGCGGGATGGGACTTTCAATTGGTACTATGATTGCTGGATTTGATGAAACTGTGAGTCGTCCTTTGACACATTTTAGTTTTGTTAAGCTGTATATAGGTCTAAGCTTAACGGTTCTGCTCTTGATCTAGGGTCCGGGCTTGTACTATGTTGATAGTGAGGGTGCAAGGCTCAAGGGAAGCCGGTTCTCTGTTGGTTCTGGCTCTCTATATGCTTATGGTATCTTGGATGAGGGGTATGTTTTTTTTGTACTACCTCCACTATTTTCCTTCGCTTACTGCTCATATTATATTGAAGTTGCATGCCCTTATGTTTGTGCTTTACATTTCAGTTACAAATTCAACATGTCAGTTGAGGAAGCTGCTGAGTTAGCACGGCGGGCTATTTATCATGCAACATTCCGGGACGGAGCCAGTGGTGGCTGTGTTAGTGGTATGCATTCTGTTTCTTATTATTTGTCCTGATATCTGTTTTATAATTTTGTACATTACCCTGTTTTGCATAACTGTCTACTTATGCTGTGTTATGAAGCAATCATCAGTAACTAATAACAGCAAACAAGCTTTATAACATTATAATCTGGACATACTGTTATCATTATTAAAATTTAAACCAAGCTGCCTTGGTTGTTTGATATGTTTATGTTGCATCCATAATCGAACCAAAGTATTGAACAAGTAATGCTGAAGCCCTGGTACATCCTTGATATGCTTGTAGGACAGCAGGACTTGTCTGCTTGACAGAACTTACCAAAATGGATTTCCTCTTGATCATCTGCTCCCGCCTGAGCTTGCCCATTGTGGCTGACATTACTTACCTGTTTGATTCGATTTCAGTGTACTACGTCGGCCCTGACGGGTGGAAGAAGCTGTCCGGAGACGATGTCGGAGAGCTGCACTACCACTACTACCCGGTCCAGGTGGCTCCTGTCGAGCAAGAGATGGCCGAGGCCCCTTCGGTGTCGGCCTGATTGATCCCTTGCGAGATCCTGTGAACTGTGCTGAAGCGCCTTGTTTTATCGACTTGGGGCTTGTTTGTCTCCTCCTCGGACATTAGAGTGTTCTCCTTTGAGACCTGCTGATGTTCGATTTACGCATCTGTTATGACAATGTATGTGGTTGTAGACTGATGAATGAATGTTATAGATGTTTCCATTGAAGTTTCGTTTGAATTCACTTGCCCTTTCTATCTCCGCTATGAGTTTTTGTGTTGCTGCTGGAGGCTAGATTTCCTGTTTTGACCCTTTTTTGAAGGAAATCGAGATCTGACCCTTGTTTGCAAAAATTTCGGGATCTGACCCTTTTCCTATCGTCGGACCCCATGGCGGTAGGGTATAACAACCTACCGCCAAGGTCTTGGCGGTAGGAAAAGAGGCCATGTCAACACAGTGTACCTCTACTGCCACAGCTGGCTGTAGCATTTGCACCCCTACAGTCAAGGTGCCTGGCGGTAGGGTGTGTACGCGCACTTGTGTCTGAAACTTTTTCTTTTCTTTTGCGGTAGGATGTGCATCCCTATCGTCAGGGACTTTGGCGGTACCTACCGCCTTGGCCCCGGCGGTAAGAAAAGAGTCAAATCCTTTTTTTTTTTTTTGCAAACGAGGATCAAAACTCGATTTACTTTTAAAAAAGTGTCCAAACACGAAAGCTGGATAGCCTGGGCCTAGGGTGGGCAAATGGAAGATGTTTTTCAAATCAATGGTCTGTGTGGGGGTGACTATGAACTGAGAAGTGCACGTTTCTTCGGTGAAACTGATGATCAGACAGATGCTAAACAATCATGCTGCAAGCATCAGGCGAGAAGGTTTGTGTTCAAACTTCTTTTTTATTTTTTTGGAAGGCAAAACAAAGCTTTATAAATTAACGGTGCTCAGGCAAATTGTCACACCCTGTGTTTTGCCTCATGACTAAGTTAGCATGACTCAAAAATTAGAACCAACAAAAAGTTTTTATGTGCTTGTGATGCTTGACTTGATTGTTGATTGATTGTTTGTTTGCATGTGCTTTAAATTGTAAAATTCCTTCTACTCCCAAGACCCATTTCCTTGATCCAAACCTTTGCCGCCATGTGTGTAGTACATAAAATTATTTTTTATACAAATTTATTTTGGCCAAAAATCTTTTATTCAACTTAGGTTTTCAAAACCGACTGAGTTAAGACTTGAACTACAAGTACTTAAATTAGGGTATTTCAATTCTTTAAAAAGCTATTTTTCAAAACCTATTATATATTAGGATTCCCAAAAACACAAAATAATATTTTTAAAGGTTATTTTAATATTTTATTTAAATGCTTTTTCTTAAGGATAGAAATGGTTTTTCATAAGGAAAAAATGTTCTTATGCTTTCAAAATAATTAAGAAAATTTAGGGAAACTCAGTGGACATATATTGTCCATATATAAAAGTTTCAACACATGGTCATGTTCAAAATATTAGACAAAATCCTCCAAAACCCTTTCTGCATATTACAAGTATTTGGAATATTTCTATAGGAAATATTCTCAAATAAACCCAGGAAAATTCTAGCAAGTCACACATGCCTAATGTGATGATCTTGCAAAGTTTCATCCCAATCCAAATTGTTTTGGCTCACAAAAGTGCCCCAAAACCAATCCAGTCCAGATCCAAAATTGATCAACTCTACATTGCCAACTGTCTCCTCTTGATCTCAAATTTTGTGGGTACACTCTAATCACCTAATGATTCGACCACACCAAGTGGTGCATCAAGGAGAATAGTTTTGAATTTCTAGGTCTACAGAAACCTATTTCTGTTGATTCCTAGGGTTTACCAAGTTTGCATTATCACCTTTCTTAAAATGAGTTGAAAACTTGTGATCAGTACCAACTACGCTTACCATTTACCCCTAATAAATCTCAAGGCCATAGGATTCCTCTGCCTAGCGCAAACACAGCACAAACACCTTCAGCCATAAGCTTGTGGACAAGAAAAGTGGATCCAAAAAGATCCTCCTTGTCTCTAACTTTTTACCACAACATCGGCTAGCCCCTTCTACCTCCATTAACTTTGCTATGGCCCCTGCTCAATCATTTGGGAGGTAACTCACTTATTTTTCCTCTCTTTTTACCATAGCAGCACCTCTCCCTCCTCTCTCCCTTCATTCTGTTCATGTAAAGGCCCCCAAGTTTTGCCACAACTCCTCTTGCCTACTGATGCACATATCCAAGCCCAAAGGTGGCATGTTCATGTGGAAAATATAAGCAGTTCATCTAAACCTTCATTTTGGTAGCAAATGAGGCTTTGAACTACAAGTACCATGTACATTGATCTCCCCAAGCTCACATTTTGTGTGTATGTACTCCTTCAATACCTAAGGCCACTAGACAAGGTTCTACTCGAGATGCCCCTTTATAAAAACCACATAAGTGAACTCCAAGTTTGCTGCTGCAAAATTACCAACAATAAAAACCTAGCTCCATTTCCCTTGGAAATTCACCAGTGCTCTCCTGCATGCGTGCCTCATGCGCTAGACATGTTTAGCCGACAAAATAATCGCCCTGGACATGCCTTGGCGTGGTGACCATGCAGCTAACATGCAAAACCGGCACTCCCCCACTTGTCGTTGTCCTGTAGCTCCCGGTCGACCTCGACAGAATGTCCACGCGCGCCAGGGAATCCCTACATACCCCCCACACCCCTCCCCAACAAGCGCAAGCTTTCAAGACGGTTGAGATGTGCCTGCTCGCTGTGCCCGAGGGCCTCCGACGGCCAACCGAGCCCCTCTCGGTTGCCCCCTATTTCAGCCTCTCCCTGAGCTCCGTCTCGCGCGTATGCCTCCCCTCTCACTCCCACAAAGGTCCTGGACCGAGCCATCGGAGCTCCCATGCCCCCCTCCTCCTCCAACGGCCGCCATTGCCGTAGTTCGACTGCGCTCGAATTCGAGCGAGCCGACCCTCTCGTGCCTCAATCTCCACCTCCAGAGGACCTCTGCGCGTACTCCATCTTCCCTGACACCCCCATGACTCCCTCCCCACGGTCGTTTCATGATCCATAGTGACGCTGGCGCCGCCGTATGCCCCTGCCGACGGGTCGCTTACTCGGGACATCCCCACAGCCCCCGCGACCGTCCTCGGGCGCGGCATGTACCGAGTCATCCGCCTGGACCATCGGTTTGATGCCTGGTGCAGCGAAGTGGCCGGAACTGTAGTGGCCGGCACCCCCTCCGTCTTCTGTCGGGAGGAAGAAGAAGGGGACGGGGGAGAGAGAAGGAGTCCGGTGGGCCCCATGTGTAAGCGACCCAAGGGTCAGGCTCATTTAGGTTTAAAATTTCTCCTTTTCTTTTTCTAGGGTAGTTCAAAAATTCATAGCAAATTCTATTCAACTCCAAGTTTGATGATTCAAATTCCCGCAGGTTCCTAAAATCTTCGCCTAACCAAATATGTGCATTGCACATTTTTCCAGAAAAGTTTCCTGTATACCTATATGATTAAAGCCTATTTTTGATTTACTTCTTACAACTTTGGAAATTCCTAGGGAGCTCACCCTAACTATGCAATGATTCTAGGTGGTCCTAAATTCACGCACTAGGTGATGAACATGCTTCCTTACACTTCCTTTGCTATATAAATTAGTGACCCATTCCTTTATGCATAATCCACTTTGCAAATCCCTAGGAAATTCATCCCAACTCTAAATCCAGTGAAAACACTTTGTAAATTCTTCTAAAATCATGCCGTGTTTGATGAGTGCATCCCCTCATTTTTATCTAAATATTTTCTGTAGACTCCTTATAGGATCATAATTTCCTCCATTTCCACCATTCAAAAAGCCTCATTGATCCAACTGCAGTAGAGCAACTTTAGGTATTTTTCTTATGATCATAGGCATCCTAGAAAAATAAAGTTTCTGTTTTTGAACACTTTTATTTTCTGCTTGTTGTGTTGCTTATTGTGGTTGTTTTCGGCAGCAGTTCACAAAGTAGACGAAGTGCTCGGAGTTGGACGAGAAGCATGTGAAGACCTCGAAGACTTTGCTAAGCCAGGCAAGCAACCCTTTGACCATGTCTAAGGAACCATTTTATGAATGGCATATAGAACTTACTTTCGTTGCATTGAATCATGATGAATTCGTAACCACCATGTTGGGTTACCTCGTTAATTTCCTCGTTGATACTTGCATTGAGCATGACCCTACCTTCTTATGAGGGTTATGCGGGTGGGAAGTAGTTAGGATGCTAAGTAGTTGCTACGCAAGTGGGATGGGTAAATGCATGGTGTCGGAAAGGAAATGATTTCAAATACTTTTAGAAAACCCCGTCGGGTGCCACTAATGCCCGAGGGAGATGATGTTGAGTTAGGTAACCACTTGATAAAGAAGTGGTGTACCGAGGCAAGTGTGCGTATTGTTGAAAATATGCCCTAGAGGCAATACATAAAGTGTTTATTATTGTATTTCCTTGTTCATGATAATCGTTTATTATCCATGCTATAATTGTATTAATTGGAAACATGGATACATGTGTGGATACATAGACAAACACAATGTCCCCAGCATACCTCTAGTGAACTAGCTCGTTGATCGAAAGATGGTTAAGGTTTCCTAGCCATGGACATGAGATGTCATTTGATAATGGGATCACATCATTAGGAGAATGATGTGATGGAAAAGACCCAACTACAAACGTAGCTTATGATCGTGTCAGTTTATTGCTACTGTTTTCTGCATGTCAAGTATATGTTCCTATGACCATGAGATCATGCAACTCACAGATATCGGAGGAGTACCTTGTGTGTATCAAACGTCGCAACGTAACTGGGTGATTATAAAGGTGCTCTACAGGTGTCTCCGAGGGTGTCTGTTGAGTTGGCATGGATCAAGACTGGGATTTGTTACTCCGTGTGATGGAGAGGTATCTCAGGGCCCACTCGGTAATACATCATCACAATAAGCCTTGCAAGCAATGTGACTAAGTGTTAGTTACGGGATCTTGTATTATAGAACGAGTAAAGAGACTTGCCAGTAACGAGGTTGAACTAGGTATGGAGATACCGGCGATCGAATATCGGGCAAGTAACATACCGAAGAACAAAGGGAATATCATACGGGATTAACTGAATCCTTGACATAGAGGTTCGACCGATAAAGAACTTCGTAGAATATGTAGGAACCAATGTGGACATCCAGGTCCCGCCATTGGTTATTGACCGTAGAGGTGTCTCGGTCATGTCTACATAGTTCTCGAACCCGCAGGGTCTGCACACTTAAGGTTTGGTGACGTTTCGGTAGTATAAAGTTATGTATGGTGGTGACCGAAATTTGTTCGGAGTCCCAGATGAGATCCTGGACGTCACGAGGAGCTCCGGAATGGTCCGGAGGTAAAGTTTCATATATAGGAAGTCCTGTTTTGGTCGCCGGAAAAGTTCCGGGCTTATCGGTAGTGTACCGGGAGTGCCGGTAGTGTACCGGGAGACCTCCGGGAGGGGTATTTCGACCGAAGAGGCTTCATGGGCTGTGGAAGAGTGAATATCAGCCCTTAGTGGGCTGGTGGAAACTCCCACACAAGGCCCATGTGGCTGGAGAAGAAAACCCAAAAGGAAAAAGGTGGAAAAAGGCAAAAAGGAAAAAAAGGATGAATCCTAATCCTACTAGGAGTGGAGGAGGTGGACTCCTCCTCTCCTAGTTCGGCCGAAGCCTAGGAGGCTTGGAAGCCAAGCTGCCTCCTATCCTCCTCTCCTCCTATATATACTGGTGGTATTGAGGGTTTTTGCACTAGATTTTCAGACACGTGCTACCCGTTCCTCCAGTGCATAATTTCTCCTCTAGATCGGTTTTCTGTAGTGCTTAGGCGAAGCCCTGCCGGAATTGCTCCACCACCATCGCCGGAGCACCGTCAGGCTGCCGAAGAACTCCTCTTCCTCTCCACTCCTTCTTGCTGGACCAAGACGGTGGAGATCGTCATCAAGCTGTACGTGTGCTGAACGCGGAGGTGCCGTCCGTTCGGTGCTAGATCGGAAGGATCGTGATCAAGTTCGTGAGACGGATCGTGATCAAGTTCGTGGGACGGATCGTGATCGGATCGCGGGACGGATCGTGATTGGATCGCGGGACGGATCGTGATTGGATCGCGGGACGCACGACGATTTGGATCGCGAAGACGTTCGACTACACCAATCACGTTTCTTAACGCTTCCCGCTTAGCGATCTACAAGGGTATGTAGATCCACTCTCCCTCTCGTAGATGCTCATCACCATGAATAGATCTTCGTGTGCGTAGGAATTTTTTTGTTTCCCATGCAACGTTCCCCAACAGTGGCATCATGAGCTAGGTCTATGTGTAGATGAGATCTCGAGTAGAACACAAAAGGTTTGTCGGCGTTGATGCTTAGATTGCTTCCTCCCTTGGTCGGATTTTGGTTCAGCGGTATTGTGAGATGAAGCGGCCCAGACCAACATTACTCGTACGCTTACGAGAGACCGGTTCCCTCGACGCAACTTGTTGCCTAGATGGCTTGCGGGTGGCAGTTTCTCTCACTTTAGTTGGATCGGATTCGACAAAGGCGGTCCTTGAGAAGGTTGAAAAGCAAATTATGTATCACCGTTGTGGTTTATGCGTAGGTGAGAATCGTTCTTGCTAGAAACCCGTAGCAGCCACGTAAAACATGCAACAACAATTAGAGGACGTCTAACTTGTTTTTGCAGGGTATGTTGTGATGTGATATGGCCAATTACATGATGTGATATATGTGATGTATGAGATGATCATGTGATGTATAGAATTTCACAACTTGCATGTCGATGAGTACGGCAACCGGCAGGAGCCATAGGGTTGTCTTTAATTATTGTATGACCTGCATGTCAATCATTAAGCGCTATGTAATGCTTTACTTTATCGCTAGACGGTAGCAATAGTAGTAGAAGCATGCAGGGAGTGACAACCTTGATGGCGACACGTTGATGGAGATCAAGATGATGGAGATCATGGTGTCATGCCGGTGACGATGAAGATCATGCCGGGGCTTTCAAGATGAAGATCTAAAGCACAAGTTCATGGCCATATCATGTCACTTATGAATTGCATGTGATGTTAATCCTTTTATGCACCTTGTTATGCTTAGTACGACAGTAGAATTATAAGGTGATCCCTCACTTAAATTTCAAGATAAAATTGTGTTCTCCCCGAGTGTGCACCGTTGCTAAAGTTCTTCGTGTTGAGACACCACATGATGATCGAGTGTGATAGACTCTACGTTCACATACAACGGGTGCAAGCCAGTGTTGCATGCGCAGAACACTCGGGTTAAACTTGACGAGACTAGCATGTACAGACATGGCCTCAGAACACAAGAGACCGAAAGGTCGAACATGAGTCATATAGTAGATATGATCAACATAATGATGTTCACCATTGAAGCCACCTCAACTCACGTGATGATCGGACTTGAGTTGGTGGATTTGGATCATGTGACACTCAGATGACCTGAGGGATGTCAATTTGAGTGGGAGCTTTAGTAATTTGATTAACTAAACTCATTATCTTGAACAATAGTCTAAGTGAACTTTGCATATTTATGTTGTAGATCAATGGCTCGCGCAGTAGCACCCCTGAATTTTAATGCGTTCCTAGAGAAAGCTAAACTGAAAGATGATGGAAGTAACTTTGTTGACTAGGCCCGTAATCTGAGGATTATCCTCACGGCTTCCCAAAAATCAGATGTCCTTGATGCACTGCTTGGTGTCCAACCAGAATACATGACCTCCGAAGATGTTAAGAACGCTTGGGAGGCACGTACTGGAGATTACTCAATAGTTCAGTGTGCAATATTGTATGGCTTAGAACCGGGACTTCAAAGACGTTTTGAACGTCATGGAGCATATGAGATGTTCCAGGAGTTGAAGTTTATGTTTCAGAAGAATGCCCGGATCGAGAGGTATGAAACCTCCGATAAGTTCTATGCTTGCAAGATGGAGGAGAACGGGTGTATCAGTGAACATATACTCAGAATGTCTGGGTATTCAACTCGTCTAGCGGAGTTGGGAATTGCCCTTCCGCCAGAGGCGATCGCTGACAGAGTTCTTCAATCACTGCCACCTAGTTACAAGAGCTTTGTGATGAACTATAACATGCACGGGATGAACAAGTCAGTTGCCGAGCTGTTTGCGATGCTAGAAGTTGCTGAGTCTGAAATCCAGAAAGAACATCAAGTGTTGATGGTCAATAAAACCACTAGTTTCAAGAAAAATGGCAAAGTCAAGGGCGAGGGAAAGAAGGGTAAAACCAAGAAGGATGGCAAAGCAGTTGCTACTCCTGCAAAGAAGCCCAAGCATGGACCCAAGCCAGAAACTAAGTGCTTTCATTGCAAAGGAACTGGTCACTGGAAGCGGAACTGCCCCAAGTACGTGGCTGACAAGAAGGCGGCCAACGACAAACAAGGTATATATGATATACATGTTATTGATGTGTACCTTACTAGCTCTCGTAGTAGTGCCTGGGTATTTGATACTGGTTCGGTTACTCACATTTGCAACTCAAAGCAGGAACTACGGAATAAACGAAGGCTGGCAAAGGACGAAGTGACGATGCGCGTGGGAAATGGTCCCAAGGTTGATGTGATCGCCGTCGACACACTCTCTCTTCGATTACCATCGGGATTAGTGATGAACCTGAATAATTGTTATTTAGTGGCTGTGTTAAGCATGAACATTATATATGGATCTTGTTTATTGCGAGACGGTTACTCATTTAAATCAGAGAATAAAGGTTGTTCTATTTATATGAGTAATATCTTTTATGGTCATGCACCCAATGTTAGGGGTTTATTCATATTGAATCTTGATAGTGATGACACACATGTTCATAACATTGATGCCAAAAGATGTAGAATTGATAATGATAGTACCACTTTCTTGTGGCACTACCGTTTAGGTCATATTGGTGTAAACCGCATGAGGAAGCTCCATGCTGATGGACTTTTGGAGTCACTTGATTTTGAATCACTTGACACATGTGAACCATGCCTCATGGGCAAGATGACTAAAACGCCGTTCTCTGGAACAATGGAACGGGCGAGTGACTTATTGGAAATCATACACACTGATGTGTGCGGTCCAATGAATGTTATAGCGCATGGTGGATATCGTTATTTTCTCACCTTCATTGATGACTTAAGTAGATATGGGTATATTTACTTAATGAAACACAAGTCTGAAATGTTTGAAAAGTTCAAGCAATTTCAGAGTGAAGTTGAGAATCATCGTACAAGAAGATTAAGTTCCTGCGATCTGATCGAGGAGGTGAATATCTGAGTTATGAGTTTGGCAGTCACTTAAGATAGTGTGGAATTGTTTCACAGTTGACACCGCCCGGAACACCACAGCGTAATGGTGTGTCCGAACGTCGTAATCGAACCTTATTAGATATGGTGCGTTCTATGATGTCTCTTGCTGATTTGCCACTATCGTTTTGGGGTTATGCATTAGAGACAGCTGCATTCACTTTAAATAGGGCACCATCGAAATCCGTTGAGACGAAGCCATATGAACTATGGTTTGGCAAGAGGCCAAAGTTGTCGTTTCTTAAAGTTTGGGGATGTGATGCTTATGTCAAAAAGCTTCAGCCTGAAAAGCTGGAACCCAAAGCGGAGAAATGCGTCTTCATAGGATACCCGAAGGAGACAGTCGGGTATACCTTCTATCTCAGATCTGAAGGCAAAGTGTTTGTCTCTAAGAACGGAACATTTCTCGAGAAAGAGTTTCTCTCAAAAGAATTGAGTGGGAGGAAAATAGAGCTTGATGAAGTTATTGAACCTTTACTTCAACCAGAAAGTAGCGCAGCACAGAATGATGTTTCTATGGAACCTACAACGGTTGAAGAGGAAGTTAATGTTGATGATCATGAAGCTTCGGATAAAGCCGCTATTGAACCTCGTAGGTCGACAAGGCCGCGTGCTACTCCTGAGAAGAAGACAAACGCGGACGGTAATGTCACCGTCTATAAAGCTCGACTTGTGGCAAAGGTTTTTTCACAAGTTCAAGGAGTTGACTACGATGAGACCTTCTCGCCCGTAACGAAGCTTAAGTCTGTCAGAATCATGTTGGCAATAGCCGCTTATTTCGACTATGAAATTTGGCAGATGGATGTCAAAACAGCGTTCCTCAACAGTTTCCTTTAGGAAGAGTTGTATATGATGCAACCCGAAGGTTTTGTCGATCCAGAGAATGCTAACAAAGTTTGCAAACTCCAGCGATCCATTTATGGAACGGTGCACGCATCTCGGAGTTGGAATAAGCACTTTGATGAGGTGATCAAAGTGTTTGAGTTTATACAAGTTTACAGAGAAGCTTGTATTTACAAGAAAGTGAGTGGGAGCTCTATGGCGTTTCTAGTATTATATGTGGATGACATATTGCTGATTGGAAATAATATAGAAATGCTGGAAAGCGTGAAGGAATATTTGAACAAGAGTTTTTCAATGAAGGACCTAGGAGAAGCTGCTTTCATATCAGGCATTAAGATCTATAGAGATAGATCGAGACGCTTAATAGCACTTTCACAGAGCACATACCTTGATAAAGTTTTGAAGAAGTTCAAAATGGAATAGTCCAAGAAGGGGTTCTTGCCTGTATTACAAGGTGTGAAGTTGAGTAAGACTCAATGCCCAGTAACTGCAGAAGATAGAGAAAAGATGAGTGTCATCCCCTATGCTTCAGCCATAGGCTCTATCATGTATGCAATGCTGTGCACAAGACCCGATATCAGCCTTGCCATAAGTATGGCCGGAAGGTTTCAAAGTGATCCTGGAATGGAGCACTGGCAAGCGGTCAAGAATATCCTTAAGTACTTGAAAAGGACTAAGGAAATGTTTCTCGTTTATGGAGGTGATGAAGAGCTCGTCGTAAAGGGTTACGTCGATGCAAGCTTTGACACTGATCCGGACGACTCTAAGTCGCAAACCAGATACGTATTCATTCTTAACGGGGGAGCGGTAAGCTGGTGCAGTTCCAAGCAAAGCGTGGTACCTGATTCTACGTGCGAAGCGGAATACATCACAGCCTCGGAGGCGGCGAAGGAGGGTGTCTAGATGAAGCAGTTCATGACAGATCTTGGAGTAGTGCCCAGTGCATTGAATCCAATGAACCTGTTTTGTGACAACACTGGTGCCATTGCTCTGGCCAAGGAACCAAGGTTTCACAAGAGGACCAGACACATAAAGCAACGCTTCAACTCCATCCGCGATTACATCTTGGAGAAAGACATAAATATTTGCAAAGTGCACACAGATCTGAATGTTGCAGACCCGTTGACTAAACCTCTTCCAAGGGCTAAACATGATCAACACCAGAACTGCATGGGTGTTCGATTCATTACAATGTAAATCACATAGTGATGTGAACTAGATTATTGACTCTAGTGCAAGTGGGAGACTATTGGAAATATGCCCTAGAGGCAATAAATAAAGTGTTTATTATTGTATTTCCTTGTTCATGATAATCGTTTATTACCCATGCTATAATTGTATTAATTGGAAACATGGATACATGTGTGGATACATAGACAAACACAATGTCCCCAGCATACCTCTAGTGAACTAGCTCGTTGATCGAAAGATGGTTAAGGTTTCCTAGCCATGGACATGAGATGTCATTTGATAATGGGATCACATCATTAGGAGAATGATGTGATGGACAAGACCCAACTACAAACGTAGCTTATGATCGTGTCAGTTTATTGCTACTGTTTCTGCATGTCAAGTATATGTTCCTATGACCATGAGATCATGCAACTCACAGATATCGGAGGAGTACCTTATGTGTATCAAATGTCGCAACATAACTGGGTGACTATAAAGGTGCTCTACAGGTGTCTTCGAGGGTGTCTTTGAGTTAGCATGGATCAAGACTGGGATTTGTTACTCCGTGTGACGGAGAGGTATCTCAGGGCCCACTCGGTAATACAACATCACAATAAGCCTTGCAAGCAATGTGACTAAGTGTTAGTTACGAGATATTGTATTACGGAACGAGTAAAGAGACTTGCTAGTAACGAGGTTGAACTAGGTATGGAGATACCGACGATTGAATCTCGGGCAAGTAACATACCGAAGAACAAAGGGAATATCATACGGGATTAACTGAATCCTTGACATAGAGGTTCGACCGATAAAGAACTTCGTAGAATATGTAGGAACCAATGTGGACATCCAGGTCCCGCCATTGGTTATTGACCGTAGAGGTGTCTCGATCATGTCTACATAGTTCTCGAACCCGCAGGGTCTGCACACTTAAGGTTTGGTGACGTTTCGGTAGTATAGAGTTATGTATGGTGGTGACCAAAGTTTTTTCGGAGTCCCGAATGAGATCCCGGACGTCACGAGGAGCTCCGGAATGGTCCGGAGGTAAAGATTCATATATAGGAAGTCCTGTTTTGGTCGCCGGAAAAGTTCCGGGCTTATCGGTAGTGTATCGGGAGTGCCGGTAGTGTACCGGGAGCCCTCCGGGAGGGGTATTTAGACCCAAGAGGCTTCATGGGATGTGGAAGAGTGAATGTCATCCCTTAGTGGGCTGGTGTAAACTCCCACACAAGGCCCATGTGGCTGGAGAAGAAAACCCAAAAGGAAAAAGGTGGAAAAAGGCAAAAAGGAAAAAAAAAGGATGAATCCTAATCCTACTAGGAGTGGAGGAGGTGGACTCCTCCTCTCCTAGTTCGGCCGAAGCCTGGGAGGCTTGGAGTCCAAGCTGCCGCCTCTCCTCCTATATATACTGGTGGTATTGAGGGTTTTTGCACTAGATTTTCAGCCACGTGCTACCCGTTCCTCTAGTGCATAGTTTCTCCTCTAGATCGGTTTTCTGCTGTGCTTAGGCGAAGCCCTGCCGGAATTGCTCCACCACCATCACCGGAGCGCCGTCAGGCTGCCGGAGAACTCTTCTTCCTCTCCACTCCTTCTTGCTGGACCAAGACGATGGAGATCGTCATCAAGCTGTACGGGTGCTGAACATGGAGGTGCCGTCCGTTCGGTGCTAGATCGGAAGGATCGTGATCAAGTTCGTGGGACGGATCGTGATCGGATCGCGGGACGGATCGTGATTGGATCGCGGGATGGATCATGATTGGATCTCGGGACACACGGCGATTTGGATTGCGAAGACGTTCGACTACACCAACCACGTTTCTTAACACTTCCCGCTTAGAGATCTACAAGGGTATGTAGATCCACTCTCCCTCTCGTAGATGCTCATCACCATGAATAGATCTTCGTGTGCGTAGGAAATTTTTTGTTTCCCATGCAACGTTCCCCAACACGTATTGCTTTAAAAAGGGATTGGTTTAAGTTGCGACCGTTACTCCAACCTTACATGTACAACCACTCTACCCCTATATGGGAAGGGGCTTTGTTGATTACTTTGGTTGATGCTAGCAGAGATCCCTCATTACTAGTGGCGGGAGTGACGTGGTCACTCTCGATACGGGGTCGCTCTAGGTAGGGCGACCATGGGCTGTTTTTACGGACACCGGGCACACCGTTGTGTCCCTTCATGGTTGGTACTATGTTGAGCAAGGCTCGTATTTGTACGTCATGAAGACGTGGACCAACGAGTGGACTCTTTGTTTAGTGTCGTCCAGGGAAAGGCGTTGTTCAGGTGCTTACCCCGGGTATGTAATATACCGCGAGTCGTGGCTTGACACAGAAGTTCCCCGAGTCTTGTGGGTAAAGTGTGTAACCTTTACAGAGTGTAAACCTATTCGAATAGTCGTGTCCACAATCAAGGACAGTTGGATGATCGCTCTTGGGATACGTCCATGGTTTCCAAACATTGGTGTGTGTGTGTGTTGTGGGATCACTAGAAGAGTATGTCTAGAGGGGGGAGTATAGACTACTAGCACAAATTAAAATCTACACAATATCCTAAAGTTAATGGTGGGAAGATTTTAGCAATTTTAGCAAGTCTAGCACACCCTACACATGCAAGTCATCAAGTATAGCAGCGGAAAGTAAAGACATTGCACATGGAAGTAAGGAGTTGAGATAGGGAGATCAAACGCATGAGGGACACGAAGATTTTTTCCCTTGGTTCCGATAGGCGGTGTTATCATATGTCCACGTTTATGGAGAATTCAACCCACGGAGGGTAACGGTCGCGAGATTCCACGGAGGGCTCTACCCACGGAGGGTTCCGCGAAGAAGCAACCTTGTATATACCATGATGGCATATGCCCTCGGAGGACTAGCCTAACTCGGGTAGATCTTCACGAAGTAGGTGATCTCCTTGCCCTTACAAACTTCTTCGTTCACTCCACAACACAAAGTAGGAGGCTCCCAAGTGACACCTAACCAATCTAGGAAGCACCACCCTCCAAAAGATGATAGGCTCGATAATGTCGATGAACACCTCGCTCTTGTGCTTCAAGATGATAGACTCCTCAACACTCAATCACTCTCTCATAGATTTGGCTTTGGTGGAAGAGATTGATTTGGTGGATAGCAACTTGGGGAGGCTAGAGATCAAGATTGATATGGTTGGAATGGAATGGCTTGATCTTAACACATGAGTAGGTGGCTCTTTCTGAGAAAAACTGATGGGATAAGTGGGGATATGTTCTGAGTGCTTCTCTTGCAAGTGAGCGGTGGTGGAGGGGGATGTATAGGCATGTCCAAAAATCCAACCGTTACACCTAAAGTGACCAACTCGGTGACACTGATGTGTGAATCTTGGTGGTACCAAGTTGCTTCAAAGGTAGCAACTTTTAAATCTCAGTGAGACCGATACAAAGATCTCAACGGTACCGATAAGGTGTCCAACGGTCAGAATCCACAACTTGGTGATGCCGATCCAAAAACTCAGAATTTCTGATTTTATGAATCGAGGTAAGAGAGAGTTTGCAAGCTAAACTCGGTGGCACCGAAGCAGAATCGGTTGCACCGATGATCTAGGGTTTGGCAGGGTTCTGTCTGAGTGTGAAATCGGTGGGACCGAGTGGGAGTTGTTGGTTGCACCGATTTTCATGAAAGGCTTGGACAGACTTTTGTGTAAGAGCTTGTGGGTGTTTTTGGTGTCTATCACTTGTGCACATGGAGCATTTTGTTCACCAACAGTACCTTACCCCCTTTTAATATTATTGGCTTGCCTATGGACTCAAAGTGATTTCTCACAAAGTAAAATGTAGAGTCCTCTTTCTTGAAGCTTAGCCAATGTTATTCCTTCTCATTCTTCTTCTTGGGGATGCTCTTCACAATCCTTAGCCATCCTTCTCTATGGACTCTATCTGAAATGCACTAGATAAAATTATTAGTCCAAGAGACAATGTATATTGTCATGAATTATCACAACCACCAAGGGAGCATATTGTGCTTTCAGTCTCCCCTTTTTGGTAATTGATGACAACATACAATCAAAGCTTCAATTTAAGATATGAGGAAATATGTGAAGACTTTTAAGGATACATGACCAATACAAGCTCCCCCTAGATGTGTGTAATCCATTTTAAGGATAGTTGCTTTTGAATGCATGAACACATACATAGTAGGAAGGACATGAGAAGTCATGTATATCTTGGCAATATGCATTAATTGTATATGAATGAAATGATTTCATGTTCAAGACTGCAAACAATATGTACAAGAAGCAAGAGGTCATCTTGAACAAGAATATGATGCATATACTTACCTTGAGGTCCTTAAGCATTTAACAGTAGGAACACACTTGAGAAAAGAATGTTAGGGAACACAAGTGTATTCTAATAGAGAAAATGCAAATGAAGCCAAGAGTACCAAGATATGGAAGACATATAATAAATGATTTATTGAGAATGATATGTCTCCAAATGAGTTTAGAGCTTTCTCCCCTGGATATGGATTTGAAAGTTTTCCTCTCTCCCTGAATAATAACATGTATATATTGAGAGTAGGTAGGGATGAGAAAAGTCTAAAATATATGAGAATCAAATTTAAGTTAAGTTCATCCTTTATTCATCCTTCTCTCTTCTCCTTAAGAAGTTTTTTTTTGTGATAAGGGATCCTTGACATTTCTCCCCCTTTATGTGATAAGTTTACACCTCTTCTTTTCATGATCATCTCTCCCACTGAAGCATGAATTCTCCCTTTAGTATTGTATCTCCTCCTTTGAGATTATCTATCACTTTAAGTATAAGTTTTGAAGCTTTGGTATTTCTCCCCTTTGGCATAAATTTCCAAAAAGGGTCTCACAAGGGACAGATAAAAGGAATCATTGAGTGGGAAGGGATCCTGGAGATTAAGGGTCATCTTGAAGTGATTTTCTCCCCCTTAAGATCTGAAAACCTTTAAGATTTCTCATCCTTTGATGTAGGGATCCTTGATTATTGGAGACTATCCCTTTAGGTGTTTCCCCCCCTACATCATTGGAATCATTGAACTGATCATAAGATCAAAACAGACAAAATGCATAGAGATCGGTGGCTCCGAAGCAAAAGGTGTTGGCATTAGTGAAACGTATTTTGGAGTAGGACTGCAATATCGGTGAAACCGAATTATTGGGATAGGAGGCTCCGAGTTGAAGACAGAATCTTGGCAACTTTGTCAAATGCAATTTTTCAGAATGTCTCAAAAGATTCTCAAACATTTGCAATGAATTTCCAGAAAGATTTGCAATGAACTTTTAGAAAGATTTGTAATGAATTTTCAGAAAGATTTGCAATGAATTTTCAGAAATATTTGCAATGAATTTTCAGAAAGATTTGCAATGAATTTTTAGAAAGATTTGCAATGAAGTTTCAGAAAGATTTGTAACATCTAGATTAGAGTTGAATGGAAATGTCAAAGAGCAACACAAGAAGGGTTCTCCATTGAATGCTCTTAACTAGATGATGGGCGGTGACTAGGTCACCTATATTAGAGTATATTGACTTAATGAGTCAAGAAAGAATATTTGATCATAGGTCATACTCATCATTAAGCTCGAAATGGCATTACCATTTTTCGTTTAAGCATTTTAATGTCTTCATATCACTTGAGTTGCTTTATCTCATGACTTGGAGTAAAGAAATATCAAGGATATGAGTACATACCTTTGAGTGATGTTGATGACGTAGCTTGAAGGTGAACTTGATGAGGATGCTCGAGGTTGATGAATTTCATGTTGAATTGGGATCAATCCTTTTTGTTTTCATTCACTTTTCACCTACATACGTTAGTCATGCAAGGAAAAACATGATATATCCAAATGACTTGATACCAATTGAGAGCAATTGTGATCACATCAAACATATGTCAAGGAAATATTTTGTTGTCTTCTTCCTTTCATCATCAAAGAGAAGTTGTGGATACTTGGTCATGAAAAGATTGCTTAAAATATGAGTTGATGGCAATCTTGTGGAGTGTAGTTCTTCCAAGTACCTACAAAAGAGTTAGATGCAAGACAAGGGAGCATAGAATTCCAAGATGCATAATTCATGGCAGTAATAGCATGGAATGGTTAAGTAAGCTCATCCCCTTGCATGCATCCGAATGAGCTTAGCTCAAGTTTGAAGCATCAATGATGTTCAACTCACTCCTCAAGTGATAAAACACTTTTTCGTCAAGTGGCATAGTAAAGATATCGGCCAATTGCTTGTTGGCAGGAACATGCTTAAGATTAATGTCTCCTTTGGCAACATGATCACGAATGAAATGATGTCGAACTTGATTATGCTTGGTTCGAGAATGTTGCACGGGATTATGACCAATCTTAATAGCACTTTCATTGTCACAAAGTAATGGGACATTTTTCACATGAATTCCATAATCCTTAAGGATTTGTGTCATCCATAGTAATTGCGCACAATGTGATCCAGCAACAATATACTCAGCTTCGGTGGTAGATAGAGACACCGAGTTTTCTTTCTTGGAGGACCAAGACACAAGAGATCTACCAAGAAATTGACATGTACCCGAGGTGGATTTTCTATCAACCTTGTCATCGGCATAGTTCGAATCGAAGTAGCCAACAAGATTAAAAGAAGATCCCTTGGGATACCAAATGCCAAAATTTGGTGTATATATCAAGTATCTCACAATACGTTTCACGGCCTTAAGATGACATTCTTTAGGAGCAGCTTGATATCGGGCACACATGCACACACTAAGCATAATATTGGGACGGGAGGCACATAGATATAGCAATAAACAAATCATTGATCGATAGACCTTTTGATCAGCCGGTTTGTCCTCCTTAGTGAGATCAACATGTCCACTAGTAGGCATGGGAGTTTTCATACCTTTGCACTCTTTCATGTTGAACTTCTTGATCAAGTCCTTGGTGTACTTGGTTTGGGATATGAACATACCTTCTCTCGTTTGCTTGATTTGTAGACCAAGGAAGAATTTCAGCTCACACATCATAGACATCTCGTACTTCTCCGACATCAACCTTCCAAATTTCTCACTAAATTGTGGGTAATAGATCCAAAAATAATGCCATCCACATAAATTTGGCACACAAATAATTCACCATTAACTCTCTTTGTGAATAATGTTGCGTCAATTTTACTAATTTCAATGCCTTTTTCAATAAGAAACTTCATTAGGCATTTATACCAAGCACGAGGAGCTTGTTTAAGACCATATAAAGCATTGCAAAGTTTGTAGACGTGGTCAGGTTTCTTAGGATTTACAAATCCGGGAGGTTGTTTAACATAGACTTCCTGCTCTATTTCCCCATTTAAAAAGGCACTTTTAATTTCCATTTGGTAAAGAGTTATCTCATGGTGATTGGCATAAGCAATAAGAATTCGAATAGCTTCAAGTCTAGCAACGGGGGCATAGGTCTCACTATAGTCCATACCTTCGACTTGTGTATATCCTTGGGCTACAAGATGCACCTTGTTGTGAACAACTTGACTGTATTCATCTTGCATGTTCCGAAACACCCATTTTGTATCGATGATGTTTTTCTCGTCCTTGGGCTTCTCCACGAGTGTTCAGACTTCGTTCCTCTCAAAGTTGTGAAGCTCTTCATGCATAGCGTTCACCCAATTCGCGTCTTCAAGAGATTGTTCAACCTTCAAGGGTTCAATGCTAGAGATGAAAGAATAATGGTCACAAAAATTAGCTAAGTGAGTTTTAGAGCGAGTGAACCTCCATGTTTGTATGTCACTGAAGATTTGGTTTAGAGGATGGTTCTTGGTCACTTCTGCTTGAACTCGGGGTAGCTTTGGCTTGTTGGATGGTGGAGCTTGTTCTTCATCATCTCCTTCATATTCGTTGTTGTCGAAGGGGTCATCTCCTTGAGGTGGTGGTGAAGGAGGTTGTGGTGGATATTCATGATGTACTTCCTCCTCCTCTTCATCTTGTCCTGTAGCACTTGTGGATGCTTCCATGTCGTTTTGTCAATAGCCTTGATGCGAAGTAGGAGCTTCCACTTGGGTTGACGAAGTACTTTCCTTCACCTCCTTGGGATGAATCTTGCCAATGGACAAGTCTTCGATAGCTTCAGAAGGATCTTTATCTCCTACATCATTTGGCAATTGTTCAACTTGCGAACCATTAGATTCATAAAACTTCACATCTACCGTCTCTTCAACTTTTCGAGTGAAGTTGTTGTAAACACGGTAGGTGTGAGAGTTTGATCCGTAACAAAGTAGGAAACCTTCATGAGATTTGCGAGAAAATTAAGCATGACGATGGTTATCAAGAATATAGCACTTAGAGCCGAATACCCGAAACTATCCAACTCGGGGCTTGTTACCGGTGAGTAGCTCGTATGCCGTTTTATCGAGAAGCTTATGCAAGTAGAGTCGGTTTGTGGCATGACATGCTGTTTCCACGGCTTGTGCCCAAAAGTGTCTTGGCGTCTTGTATTCGTCGAGCATCGTTCTTGCCATCTCAATGAGTGTTCAATTCTTCATCTCAACAACTCCATTTTGTTGAGGCGTGTACGTAGCCGAGAACTCATGTGAAATACCTTGTTCGTCAAGAAATGTATCCACATGGGTGTTCTTGAACTCTGATCCATTATCACTTTGACCCTTCTTGATCTTCACTTAAAATAGATTTTGCACTTTGCCTACATGTCCTAGCCTTCTATGCCATAGCCAACCTTTAGATGATTTTGCAATGAGGAAAGTACGAGGTTGGGCCTTTTTAGTGAAATCGACAATGTATAGATCACCTCTACGAATAGCGGTAAAGACAGTTTTATGATTATCATGACGAAAGACTTGGCAATCTACTTTAGTAAATAACACATTGAAACCAAAGTCTGCTAGTCTAGATACGGAAAGAAGATTATAGCCAAGGGATTCGACAAGCATGACATTTTGAATAGAGATATCATGAGATATGGCCACCTTACCAAGGCCAAGTACCTTACCCTTAGAGTTATCTCCAAAGGTCCATACCTCCAAGATCCTTGATTCGGTGTGGTCTCTTGGAACATGTCTTTATCTCCAGTCATGTGATCAGTGCATCCACTGTCAAAAATCCACTCTTTTCCACCGGACATGTAATCCTTGAAGTTTGCCATGAGACTTAGGCACTTCATAATCTTGGCACACTCGATGTCAAACATCTCATCATCATCATAGTATCCATATTATTCATTGTCATTATTAGGTATAATCTCCTCATCATAGAAACCAAGAGATTCGTTAAAATTTTGACTAAGACAATGTTCAAGCTTATGTATGTCAATGGCTTCCACAACAATGTTGCTAATGGTAGTGACATCTCCTTTAGAACACATAAGATCACAAAGCTCAAATAAGCATTTATCAAAGTTTGGATCACTAGACTTCATTCACTACTAGGAAAAACCTTATAGGCAGGACAATATTAGTAGCGCTGGAATGTTACACGCACTGCTGCTAATTACCAGTAGTGCTGTATTTAGGAAGCGCTACAAGTAAGTGGTTAGTAGTAGCGCTGTAAACATAAAGAGCACTACTGCTAATCGGGGCCCGATGAGCCAACCGATACTATTGGTAGTAGCAGCACCATCGAGAATACAACGCTACTACTAATACTTTAGCAGTAGCGCTTTATTTGGTGGAACAACTACTGATAATGGACCCCACTTAATAGTAGCGTTCTTTATGGAAAGCGCTACTACTAAGTAACATACCAGTAGTGCTGGCTGAAAAACAGCGCTACTGCTATGCGTGGCTGGTGCCACCTTTTCACCCCCTCCCCCTCCCCCCATTGCCCTCTCTCCCCTCCTTTCCCCTCTCCCATCACCATTGTTGCCCTTCTTCTCTCTTCCTCCTTCCTCTTTTCTCTCCCCATTAATGCCCCCCTCCACCATATCTCTCCTCCATAAATGGCCTTCTCATCTCTAGCTAGCTCCATAAATGCTCCCTACCTCATTTGTTTGGCTCCCCCTCCATTCCATTAGATATAGATCTAGCTAGATCATCTCTCTCCCTCTCCATTAGTTACCTAGAGTCATCTCTCCTCTCCAACAACTTGATCTAGCTAGCTATTGAAATGTCCCCAACAACTAGATCTAGCTAGATCTAGCTAGATATAGGTGAGTAAAAAGTTGTTCATTTCAAGAATGGGAATATGTGTGTGAATGGGAATATGTGTGTTTGGAATATGGAGAGATTTGTGCACGTGACATGCCCCCGAGTTGCTTATGTTTTGCCGAAATGTCGATTTATTTCCGTTTCGGTGAATTTCGAGCAAACTCGGTATGTCCTATTTTTAGGCAATGTCATGCCAAATTTTTATATGACTTTGATGCATGCATGCATTTTGTTTATAACCCTTTTGCTTGTTATACTGTGCATGCAGTCGGTCATGAAGGTGAGTGGGTGGAAGGTGGAGCGATACATGCAATTCACGGTGATGGACATGCATGCAAATAATCGGACTATGATTAGATGTCCATGTACAAGATGCAAAGAAGGAGTCCTTTTGGACCCTTTTGATCGTGGTAGGTTGAAGGCACACTTGCTGATGAATGGTTTCATGGATGGCTATACTCGGTGGATAAGTGAAGATGATGATGATGAGGACGTCCACATGGCAGGGAATAATGACATGCGGCTAGACGAAGAGATGACCGATCGACACGAAGACAATGGCGTCGGACATGGCGGAGGGGAAGAGTTAAATGACGGCGGCGGAGAAGATTCCAAACATGGCGGCGGAGAAGATTCTGGACACGGTGAAGAAGAGTCCGGACACAACGGAGAAGCAGAGGTGGCGGTCACGCCGCAGTCTTCGACGCTACTAAGTGCAGTCGTGCCGGACTCTCATGTTCGAGACCTCCTTCACAAGAGTACGACTAGCAAGAGAGCTGCTTCTAGAGAGGAGGCCAAGATGGTGCAACTTGAAGTAGACTCGAAGACTCCATTGTATGACGGTTGCGATCCTGAGGTGACCCGCTTCAGTTTCATGCTCGAACTTCTAAAGACGAAGGCCAAAAACAAATGGACAGACAAAAGCCTCGATGAGCATTTGAAGTATCTACATAATAAAGTTCTTCCCACGGGGAACCTGTGTCCTACTAGTGTCGATGAGGCCAAGAAAATTGTTTTACCTTTTGATTTTCCGCACATTAGGTACCACGCATCATCAACGATTGCATCCTTTATCGCGGGGAGCACATGGAAAAACCCATCTGTCCAGTGTGCAATGCTTCTCGATACAAGAAGGCAGGAAAGAAAGCTCCTCAAAAAGATGTATGGTACTTTCTAATCACTACCCGTCTGCAGTGGTATTTCGTAGATCCTAAGGAAGCAAAGCTCATGTGCTGGCACACAGAGAGGAAGAAGCCCGACGATGGAGATGATCTGAAGCTGAGACACCTCATAGATGGTAGCCAGTGGAGAGCATTCAACACCGTATATGGATTTGCTATAGAAGATCCAAGGAATCGTGCTTGGTGCGAGTACTGATGGCATGAATCTGTTTGGAAACCAAAACACCAACCACAACACATGGCCCATCTTTGTATGGATGTACAACCTCCCCCCATGGAAGTGCATGAAGACAAAGTTCATACACATGAACATGTTGATTCAAGGGCCGAAACAACCAAGAAATAATATTAACCTGTATATGGGGCTTCTGAAAGAGGAGCTAGACACGTTATGGATAACACCAGCATGGACATGGGATGCCAGCAAAGGAGAGTATTTCTATATGAGAGCCGCACTGATGATGATGGGGCATGACTATCTCGGTTACGGGTACACTTCAGGTCAGGTGTGCCATGGATACTACAGATGGACGAGGTGCATGGATGATACAATGTCTCAGCAGCTTACGTCAACAAAAGATGGCGGGTCCGGGAAAATCGTGTACATGGGGCATCGTAGATCGAGAAGGATGACCCGTGGAGAAAGCGTGGAGATCTATTCAATGGGTTGGCTGAGCATGGAGGACCTCCACGTAAGAGGAGCGGCACCGAAATCAATGAGCTATTAAAGAACTAGGAACAGTGCCCCATGCCAGGAACGATGAAAAGGCGCCGGAGCCGCTACTGAAGGTATGGAAAACAAGGTCTTTTTTTTGGGAGTTGGAGTACTAGCCCAATCATGACACGCCTCATTGCCTCGACCAAATGCATATCACAAAAAATGTCCTCGAGATCTTTCTTGGCACACTGATGAACATGTCGGAGAAGATCAAGGATGGGCCGAAGGCAAGGAAGGATTTGGAAGATTTGAAGACCAGGAAAGATCCCACCATAAAAAGTCGACGGAGGAGACGGCGAATAAGACGGAGGAGGGGGGAAGGGGTAGAAAAGTCAACAAGAAGGAGGAGAATTATTGCCCCCTTCTTGCTTCACCTTAAGCATGAAGGAGATCGATCAATTCATCAAGTGCCTTATGGGAATCAAAGCCAGTTACTGTTACTGTGGGAAGATAAGCAGATTTCTAGACCCCAAGAAGAAAAGGTTCAGCGGGATGAAGTCTCATGACTTTCACATGATGATGATGCAGATACTCCTGGCTGCCATTAGAGAGATAATGGACAAGCACGTCCGTGACACACTTACTAGTCTCTGCAACTTCTTCCACGTTATCTCTCGAAAGTCCATAAGTGTGAAGCATCTCCGAAGGCTATAGGAAGAGATCGTTGTCATACTATGTGATCTTGAGATGTACTTCCTGCCCGCGTTCTTTGACGTCATGGTGCATCTGTGTGTCCACATCGTGGATGACATCATCGACCTCGGGCCAACATTCCTTCACAACATCATGCCGTTCGAGAGGATGAATGGGGTCATCAAAGGATTAATTCGTAACATGTCCCGTCCCGATGGGAGCATCGTCCAGGGGTATCTGATGCATGAGTGCATCTCCTTTTGTGAGAATTACATAGGCGTCGGAGACCCTGTTTTGGTTTGCCCGTCAACAAGCACGATGGGAGGCTCGGAGGAGAAGGTCACAACAACGGTCGGAGGGAATTGCACGTGGACTACTCGGATCGACGGAATGACTTTGACAGCGCCTAACTTAGTAGTGCTACAACACCTAGATGTGGTAGATGATTATGTGGCATGACATAAATAAACCATCGCAAATAAGTACCATGATAAGGGGATGCTCAAGACGAACGACGAAGTTACTATAGAGCACAACGCCACTTTCTTGCGTTGGTTCAAAGAGCAAGTTCTTGAAAATCCCCCGGAAGAGGGCAGTTCAGACGGATTGCTCATACACGCCTTAGCACATGGCCCCGCGCCCAAACTCGCAACCTATCAGTCATACGATATCAACGGGTACACGTTCTACATGGAGGCCAAAGACATGGACAATGATTACCAGAACTCTAGGGTGACGATTGAATGCGTGACCGACGCCAACGGCACAACTAAAAGATTCTACGTAAGGGTCAAAGAGATCTAGGAGCTTAACTATACTGGATTGCACGATGCGATGATGTTCCATGTCAGATGGGCTAAGGACGTCATAAGAGAAAACAAGTATTTCACTACCATGTCTATACCACCCGCTGACGCGAAGAGCGCAACCATGAACGTTAACGTCATCGCCAAAACTGAGCCATGGGTACACGCTAAGCACATGACATAATGCTTCTTCATAACCAACACGACCAATCCCAGCCGTGTTGTCATGAGCAGAGGCAAAAGGAGCATCGTCAGAATGGATGGAGTCGCCAACGAGGAAGACTACGACCAATACGGGAACCCGATGAGGGAAGATGACGATGACGATGAAGCGTACGTGAAAAGAAGAATCAATACTACATTACATAAGAAAGATCGTACTCCATGGTTCCGGAAAAGTCACAAGGAGGGGCTCAATTATTCGGCAACGAACAAGAAAGGGAAGAAGCTCAATGTGAAACGTTGTCGACGCAGCTGAGAAACCATCATTTATATATATGTATCTATTTTGTGTACGCACTTAAGTAACCGTTATTGGTCAAGTGATATATATGTTACCACCACATGCATGCATGGTTCCGGTGATATTCGCGCAGTGTGGGAGGGAGACGCCATCGTAAACAGAAAGGAAGAAAGCAATACAAAAGAAATACAAAAGGGAGAAAGCAATACAAAAAACGAAAACAAAAGGGAGAAGGTAATACAAAAGAAAAAGAAAAGTAAAGAGAAAAGAAAAGGAAAATAAAAAAGAGTAATACATATGAGTAGCGTTGTATTATTAACCAACGCTATAGCTAATATAGTTATAGCGCTGGATCCTAACACAACACTACTACTATATGCATTTTAGAACTAAAAAATTGAAAATTTAAAAAGTAAGTAGTAGTGCTGGATTACCACACAACGCTATAGCTAATATAGTGCTGGTCCTAACCCAGCGCTACTACTATATGCATTTTAGAATTAAAAAACAGAAAATTTAAAAAGTTAGCAGCAACGCTAGATTACCACACAGCGCTATAGCTAATGTAGCTATAGCGCTGCTCCTAACCCAGCGCTACTACTATTTTGAGTTAACCGCCACGCGTGCCCAAATTTTGTGGACTCCCATCCCCCCCACTCTCCCACCTCTCCCCCTCCTCTCTGTCGCGCGCCGCCGTCGCCCCTGCCCGCCGCTCCGACCTCCTCCTCGTCCGTGCGGATGCCCGAGCCCTCCTCAACCTCACCATCGCCGCGCAGGCCCGCCCTCGACCTCGCTGCCATTGTTGCCCTCAACGCCCCCGGTATCCGACGCCCCCCTTCACCTCTCGCCGCCGACAAGGAAGCGCCGTCGCTGTTCTCTGTGAGTAGCCCCTCCCCCCTCCCTCCCTCCCTCCCTCGTGTGAACTGGTCATATCGTAGACTATGGAACCGATCTGTTTGGCATCCTGATGATCCGGTCCTTGATATCTGTTAGGGTTTTGTTACAAGTTTGCAGGTGGTTGATATCTGTTAGGGTTTTAGAATAAGCTTGATGTGGACGGAAGAAAAATTCATTTCCGAGTGGTTGAAAAAAATTCCATGTTAAAGTATAAATAAAAAACAGTAGCAAATTTTGTTGCTTTAAATAAAAAACTAGCTACGCTTTGTAGGTATAAAAAGCAGTAGCAAAAATTATAAAAAAAGCAGCAAAAAATTATAAATGTGCTCCTGTTGGTTGAATGTTGGTTGCAAATTGATGTTATATATGTGCTCCTGTTGGTTGCAAAATGTTTGTTGCAAATTGATGTTGGTTACAAAATGTTTGTTGCAAAATGTTGCAAATTAATGTTGGTTGCAAAATGTTTGCAATGTTGGTTGAATGTCGAGTGGCCTATGTTTTGCCGGAATGTTGATTCATTTCCATTCCGGCAAATTTCAGGCGCTCCGTATGTCCACTTTTTAGCAAAGGTCATAATTCCGTGATTTTCGACATGACTTGTGCTAGAAACTAGGACATATGGAGTGCCCGGGATTTGCCGGAAGGGGAATGAATCAACATTCCGACCAAATATAGGCCCCTTTTTTCTCTTCATTATATCTTTTATTTACAATTGTTGAATAGGAAACATGTCTAGCCACGCCTTAGCCGGGGGTTCTGCTCGCCTCGAAGAAGACCCCATCGAGGCAGCAAATCACTATTTTGATTACCTGGATGAACACCATATGGGGGTGCATGGTGGCGGCAGTGTCACCAACCCCGACACCGATGCCGACACTGACACCAGCACTGGCACCGGCACCGACACCACCCCCGAGACCGGCAACGATACTGCCGTAGCCGGTAAATCACCGAAGCAGAAGAGGAAACGAAGACCAACCGAGCTCGGCATCGGACAAATTGTGGTCACGGAGATGCACCCCAAGAAATTAGAGCCAACGGCGCCGTATGAAGCGTGCTCGTGCTGGGGCAATCAACTAGGATGCATCCTCAGGGAAACCGCCAACATCAACGACGAGAAGTTGAAGAAGATACCACATATGGAGCACATGCTCCTAAAGAAGTTGCACAATAGGTTCTTGTTCCCCGGCCACATAGAAAGCAAAGATCTGTGGGACGATGATGCCATGACAAAGATAAACAACAAGACGATGGTGACGTTCACCAACGACTTGTCCGCCTGGAAAGTTTGGGTGAAAAAAGCGATTGATTAGAATGAACCGTGGTCCGAGATTCATGCTGACAATCCATCACTTACGGAAGAGGACTTTGAAAAATTCAAGGAGACTTGCGCTAAAGATGAAACCAAGAAGGCGCTCTAGGCCAGGAACACGCCTCCTCACCGCCTTAGAAGCCGTGGTTACGAGGGGAAGAGGCACGTATGGGCAAGGAGGACGCCGAACTGAAAGTCACAGAATCCCAGACCCCTTGGTGGAGTTCACCAACCCGCTGGAGCATGACTGGATCAGGGCCCGGTACAAGTGGGACCACGTCAAGAAGACCTTTTAAACGGACCCAAACACGAGGGAGTTCATGAGACTTCTGGCAATTGTTATATTACCACATTATCATATTAGCTTTCAATCAATCCGACTACAAGTTTTGTCACATTATTAGTAAACCATCCACGTTCCTTTTGCAAAAGGAGCAACACCAAAAGGCAGCCAAAAGCGACGATTCATCACAGTCGTCGGCGAGGACCAAGTGGGACACCCATTTCAACTGGGCCCTGAACATACTGAAAAAGGTCCCGTAGGACACACCGCCATCCTATGGACGTGTGCACGGCGTCGGAGATGGCACCTCGTGGAAGACGTGCTACCACGAGGAGCTAGAGGAAAGAAGGAAGTGAAAGTTGCTTACTCAACAGACCATTGACTAGAAGGTTGCGCTTGCGATCAATAAGTCCAAAGCTGAGACCAAAGTAGAGTTGGAAGAGATGGTCGATGCAAGGGTCACTGCAACGGTAGCTGGCGTCACGGCTGACTTCACATCTTCCATTTCCAGCTTGCTTCCAACATTTTTTGAATGGACGAAGAAAAATCCAGATAAAGGGCCAGCGGACTTTCCGCTTCCCAGCTACACCGGGAGCAATTCGGTGAACATCACACCACCAGAACCTGCTCACGCCACCGCACATGCTCCCGCTCCTGTTCATAGCAGCCCGTCTGTAACGCCCCGGACACACCCGCCGTTAGTCGTTAATTCTAGCAGGATCTAGACTGGCCTCACAAATCCAGATAAAGGGCCAGCGGACTTTCCGCTTCCCAGCTACGCCGGGAGCAATTCGGTGGACATCACACCACCAGCACCTGCTCACGCCACCGCACATGCTCCCGCTCCTGTTCATAGCAGCCCGTCTGTAACGCCCCGGACACACCCGCCGTTAGTCGTTAATTCTAGCAGGATCTAGACTGGCCTCACAGATCAATACTAGTCTTTTCTGCGCGCTTTGTCCTCACTCATGTGCACCCGGGACCAACTTCCCGGTCGGTCACCCATCCTAGAACTACTCCAAGTCAAGCACGCTTAACCTGGGAGTTCTGTTCGAATGGGCTCCCGGAAAAGAAGGAATTCCTTATTGATATGAGTAGTCTATCATCCCTAATAAGCCAGGCTATCACACAGTGCTCCGTCTCTAGTAAACTCGGCGTGCCTTCGTCTATGGCTGAGCTTGACGCCCTCACGGTAATTGCACGTCATACCCTTTTCACCAGCATGTCTATATAGTCTTCCGTTTCAATTGCCTTTCGGATGTTTGAGGTCGCAGACATGTCTTCGTAGGCCAACGATATCCCGTGCACCCTACTGTACGACATCAAGGCCAGAAGGTGGCCGTGGGAAAGGCATTGATCATGAAGCCGAAGGACCGCTTGTTCCACAACCGAGAGATGCCCTATGGCGTCTTCAAGGTTAACGTGGCCAGTGTCTTAGCGGGCTTCGAGGATTTGCCTCCTCCGGTACCAGGCGATGACGAGGAGACCCCTCAACGGATTGGCGCATGCAAGAGCTGGTTCTTGCCTTGGACGAAGAATTGTCTTGGTGTCGAGGTGCCCAGTATCACACCAATGACAACTTCTCAAGAAGGTATGAACACCACCCCACCTACCAAATTACCTGCAGCTGTCGTGGCGGGTGATAGCGGACGACGCGAGTGAGAGCCTCCATTAGTGCCAGATGACATTGCCCCCATTGTCGAATAAGAAAATGCTGATGATGACATGGAGGAGGATGATGACCTAGACAAGTATTTCAATACCGCCTATGATGATGGAGGATTGATGGCTCAGGACGACAAAGACTCAGGGTATGAGCATCGAGATGATGACTTGATGCTGCCTGATTTGCCGGAGCTGGAACGTCCTAAGGAGGAATGCAAAAAGTCTTGTTCAAGCGATCCTCGTAGGAGACGCCTCCAGATGCCGCCTCTACCCAGCAACAACCCGAGGGCCATCCACTGCTTATCCCGACGACACTGGGGGTGACAGTTAGGGAAGGTATGATGGGCTCACTACCGCCACCCGCCAAGAAGCAAAGGAGGAGACCGAACAAGAGAGGCCCTAAAGGCGCTAGAGCTGCTTCAAGCAGCTTGCCGCCTCTGAAGCCCCAAGAGGTTGACAGAATACCTGTCGTAGGTGCGGAGCTTTTCCATGTCGCCGGCCACCCGATCCTACCTTAGAAAGCGCTAGAGGACATACTGAACAATGATCTAAGGAGACTTCATGATGATGTGCTGGCCAGAGAGGAAAGCCTTCTAATCTCGGAAAAACCAGGATACCAACTTTATGCGGCTCAGGTGCCAGGTGGGAAGTTGTACGTCGAGGGATGGCCCGCGGATAAGTTCATCCTGCGATTTGACTACATCTATGACATGTTCCACATGACCAAGCTGGATTTCCAATTCATTTGCATGTATGCGCTGTATCTCAACTACATCATCAGGATCGAGAACATAAAATATATCTGCGTCGTGGACCCGTACCATATGCACGAGAGCTTCTTGGATGTCTGCAAAGAGCACCATGAGTATGCAAGCAAGTACATCGGCGGCTTCATGATCGTTAATGAGGACAAGGAAGCGATTATCCTGCCTTATCATCCCACGTAAGTCATCTGCGCATATCCTTTCGTAAGTGTTAATCATTCCTTTGCAAGCATGGAGGCTAATTTGAGGTGTACTTAATTTGCGCAGCGGGGGGGGGGGGGCATCCTCATCGTTTTGTATGGAGAATACTCCCATGTTATATACTTGGACTCATCTAAGAACATCAAGAAAAAGGATTACAAGCACATAAAGAGTGTTCTCGATAGTGCCTTGTTAACCTTCAGCCTGTCTGGTGGATATATCAAGGTGAAAAAGTACAGGAGGAACGGGCTGGTTTTCAGCCATAAGACCGACTTCTGCTGCATCCAGCAACCGCACATCAGTAAGGCTGATGGATTCTACCTCATGCATCACCTACTCGAGTTCATAAGGGATAATCAACGCCTTCGTATGTTAGATACTATCAATGATGCAGGGATTGTCAACTGGGCCACAAGCATAGGAAAGACACCGGATCATCGAATCCGAGCTGAGTTTTATCACGTGTAGTGTGAACTTGCCCAAGTGATCATGAAGCAGGTCCTCGAACCAACAGGGATGATCTACCAGGGGCCAATCACGCGGGATGATGTCCGAGCATTGCTAATCGCTCAGCGTCTGGACCTGAAGCCTTTCAAGAAGCTCGGGTGCTTCCTCCTGAGTATGAAGATTGGATCGAGGACTGATTGTCGTTGACAATATATGTGTCACTAGCGTCTAGACGAAACTATGTGATGTAATTAATCCGTGGTCCTAAACTAGCATAGATCACTCTAGTTAATTAGTCTGGGTATGAGGAACTTCATCATTTATGTTTACTATAGGTTGCTTGTATTTTGCTAATTATGCCTCTTTGTGTTCTTAAGTACATTATGTTGCATATTATCGTTCACGATGCAGGTACATAGATCAGAGATGGCGAAGGGCTGCTACGCTGTGTTTGTTGGGAAAGTTCCAGGAGTCTACGACCACTGGCCAGACGCTCAGGCCCAGGTGGACAAGTACCCAGGTGCTAGCCACAGAGGGTTCGACAGCAGAGCCAAAGCGGAAATGAGTTACTTGAGGTGGACGGTCCGTCAAGAGCGTGTGCGGAACCGCCGGTGCCTCAAGTACTACATAGTCGCGGTCTTGCTCATGCTGATCGCTCTTCTCTTCTACATCATGGTTTAGATAGAGATGATGAAACTTGTGTGTGTGCCATGACCATGCAGTTGCACTTATTCGAGAAATGACATGACTTGTGTATCGCTATTTTCGAGATGTGATGATATTTGTGTTGAATGATGATGATGATGGTATGATGAGACTACTGTATGTGTATGATATGATGATAATAGTGTATGTTTATTGTGATCTAATGAATATGCTGTATAGAGACTGCATAAATACATCACGAATAAGTAGAGGGGGTATGAATCTGTGAAAGCAGGAATACTAGCAGCAGTGCTAGAAGGCATCTAGCAGCAGTGCTGGATTAGCAGCAACACTTGACTTTATGCAGCGCTACGGATAGTTAGCAGTAGCGCTGGTCAGTGCAGCGCTACTGCTAACCAGCGCTACTGCTACAACTTAGCTGTAGCGCCTTAGCAGTAGCGTTGGACCCAACGCTACTGCTATAGGTTTTTCAAGCGCTACTAGTAGGGTTTCCCCTAGTAGTGATTCCATGAAAAGCAACAGTCTTATGAATAATTTTATCAAGATTACTTAATGAATAATTTGGATATCGTTTCTCTAAATCATTCCACAAAGTATAAGCACATTCAAAATTCTTCAATTGAGTAAGCACAAATCTTGGTAACCCTCTAATGATAAGATTGACAGTTCTAAGGTTACCAAGCATGTCAATTTCCTCTTCGTATGTGGGATGTAACAGATCAATGGGGAACACATAGGGATTTTCTATATACTTTCTCAAATGGAATTTGTCAAATAGATCAGTCATAGCATCTTTCCATTAACTATTGTACTCTCCATCAAGAATAGGCACTCTACAACTCAAACTCTCCAGACTAGGCATATCCATCTTCTTCCAAAGGTGATTAAACCAAGGTTATGGAGACCTTGCTCTGATACCAATTGTGGGATCACTAGAAGTGTATGTCTAGAGGGGGTGAATAGACTACTAGCACAAATTAAAATCTACACAATATCAAAACTTAATGGTTGGCAGATTTTAGCAATTTTAGCAAAGCACACCTTACACATGCAAGTCATCAAGTATAGCAGCGGAAAGTAAAGACATTGCACATGGAAGTAAGGAGTGTAGAAAGGGAGATTAAACACATGAGGGACACGGAGATTTTTTTCCATGGTTTCGATAGGTGGTGTTATCGTACGTCCATGTTTATGGAGACTTCAACCCACGGAGGGTAACGGTCGCGAGAGTCCACGAAGGGCTCTGCCCACAGAGGGTTCCACAAAGAAGCAACCTTGTCTATACCATGATGGCCTATGTCCACGAAGTACTAGCCTAACTCGAGGTAGATTTTCATGAAGTAGTCTATCTCCTTGCCCTTACAAACTTCTTGGTTCACTCCACAACACAAAGTAGGAGGCTCCCAAGCGACACCTAACCAATCTAGGAGGCACCGCCCTCCAAAAGGTAATAGGCTCGATAATGTCTATGAACTTGCTCTTTTGCTTCAAGATGATACTCCTCAACACTCAATCACTCTCTCACATATTTGGCTTTGGTGGAAGAGATTCATTGGGTGAAAAGCAACTTGGGGAGGCTAGAGATCAAGATTCATATGGTTGGAATAGAATGACTTGATCTCTACACATGAGTAGGTGGCTCTCTCTCAGAAAATCTGATGGGATAAGTGGGGATCTGTTCTGTGTGCTTCTCTTGTGAGTGAGTGGTGGTGGAGGGGTATATATAGGCATCTCCAAAAATCCAACCGTTAAACCTAAAGTGACCAACTTGGTGACACCGATGTGTGAATCTTGTTGGTACCGAGTTGCTTCAAAGGTAGCAACTTTTGAATCTCGGTGTTGGTGTCAAATTCGGCATATCTCGTAGTAAGGGTCCTAAGCTAGGCGTCGTGGAGTGATGGTAGCATGGACACGAGATTTACCCAGGTTTGGGCTCTCTCAAGGAAATAATACCCTACGTCCCGCTTTTGATTGCATTGATCTGGAGATAGTACATAGTGCATATATCTCCCACGGGATTGTAGTAATGAATATGAGATTTTTTATTGACTAGCCTGGCCTCGATTTATATAAAGTACCGGAGGCTTGGGGTTTAGAAGAGTCCTTGTCTTGTGCTCCAAGTCTTGTGGAGTCTTCCTCGTATGTGTCATGGGCTGCCCGAGGTAGCCCATTAGTGAACCGCCATGGGAGTCCTCAGCCTGACCCACTAGTTGGGAGACGACATGGTGAGTACCCCCTAGTCCAGGACACCATCAGTATCCCCCTGAACCGGTCTTCAAGTTGAGGGTGCTCCTCGATTCTTCCAAACAATTCTTTGTCTTCGGTTGTTGGTCTTGAAAACTGTTTCAACAAATCTTCTCATCTTCGATCTTGAGGATCGCCGAAGTGTATCCGAAGAGTTCACACGTCGGGCATCCATGGAGCCCCTTTAAGTTATCGGCCTTTACCAGTACCTTGTAGTCTTTTATGCAACACCTCGGGTTTGAAGTGTTTAATGTGTGGTGGTGTCCTCTTGCGTTCGAGATCTAGCACCAAACTGCATCCGAGGTGGCTTTTTTGCAGCCGAGCTCCAACGCGGGCCGACATCCGAGGTGTCACAGATTACCTCGGTCTTCGAAAATCTGAAGGAGTTCATCTGAGCTTAAATGCCGGATTAGTCTTTTATGGAGCAAGCCATTCGCATGAGAGATTTTTGAGGGACTGCCTCCGAAGTGTATTTTCGCAGCTGAGCTCTAATGCTGATCAGCATTCAAGGTGTCATAGACTACGTCGATATGAAAAAAGTTTGAAGGATTTCAATCAAGCATAATGCCGAAAAATTCCCCCAGGGAACCAACCACTCGTATCCGAGCTTTATGCATGACTGCTTCTGAGGTGGTGTACCAGCCCGACCGTGGGCTGATTTTTTGTAGATATTTTTGATTGGTGCAATTTATTCTCTGTCGAGATTTATAGCCAGTAGCCCTAAAGGTGCCTGTCAATCTAAAACATGGGATGCTCATGAAGGAGAAACTAAAACGACTAATCCCAGTATCCCCTGAGACTCAGGTCAATTCGGGAAATCGGCCTGAGGGTCGACTCGTTGCTTGAAAACATATTTTTAGGAGCAAAAATGCAGCGTGCGATAGTCCCCGAGACTCAAGTTGGGTGCAGCAGACTGACCTGAGGATTGAATCTCCTCGGAAACCATATTGGACTTTGAATTTTCTGCATTGAATAGGCAATGTAGTAGCCCCCGAGCCTTAATTTGGGCATGGTGGAAAATTAAGGATCAATATTTGTTTAACACAAACTTTGTTACGTTAACATCAATTTGTGTGCAATGATTCTATGTATCCAAGTACTTTACACCATTAATGCTCGGATCCGCATTGTACAAGACTTTGTTGACCGACCATCGGCTTTAACCTACTCGGCCTGTAGCCGAGGAGTGTTTGTACTACTTTATAAAGCCTTTATAACGGCAAAGCGACAAACAAGGCAATCCGGCCATACGGTTTTATAAACAAAGGTACACAGAGAGATATGTTATATCACTTTTTAACGTAAGGAACACCTTCTGGGAAAACTAGTTCATTTATAAGTTCCTTTTCCAAGGATATCATGTTGACCATGACCGTGAAACCTAAACTCCGATCAATGTGGGAGGAAAATATTGAGGATTTAGTTTGGGGAATGTTCCCAAACTATGTGGTCTTTCATGTACCAAAATTTTCACTTCCGTCGCTGCTGACCAACTATATTCATAAGATGGCTAGCTTTTGGCTTCATCCAGTCTGAGGTACTAATCCGGATGACCCGAAAGTAACAATCACAGAGGTGCTCCCTTTACCCCTTAGCCGAACAATCGAGAATGTAGGGGGTAAGCACAGGAGCCAGTCAACCCCGCTTGGCTAAAATCTTAAGTCAAATTGATGCATATCTATGGCTTTATAATGATCTCTACGGAAGGAAACTTTCATATATTAAATACAAACGCTGATGATATGTTGGTCTCTCCAGGATTCCCGATGTATCTATGCCAAGGTGCCACATTGAACCCTCGATATGGTTTATTTTGACTCCGACGTGACTGTTTATAATCTGAAAGTGACCTATCATCGGCTTCCACCCATCTGTAGATGTTATGCAGGGTTTTTCCATACAAACAAGACAACCCTTAGCCGATGTCTTGGTGCCCGGAGGCGGTTGTATTAGGGGAAACAAGGCAATCAGATTTTCGGGCTTTATAACTCCCACTTAGTCGTTGGAGCACATGTTGAGGGGGGGGGGGTAACTTAATAGCGTTCGGTATACGTTGACTCCTCAGATTATTTGAGGTCGAACCACCCACAACTTGGACTTTTCAAGAAATAGAGGCCCTTCCTTTTACTTGGATAACCTCGATCGGCTATATTTGGTTGAACACCGCCCGCGGTTTGCTGACCGATTTATGCTTGTAGTGACAGTCAGCTTCCGTCTTTCTCCAACTAAGGCACTTAACCAGTTAAATTGGAAGTGACAATCGCAGTGGGTCTCCCTTTACCCCTTAGCTAACAAAGCAGAAATATAAGGGGTAAGCACAGGAGCCGGGCAATCAAGCTATAGACCAAAGACACAACTCGAAATCAATGCATATAAATGCGAAATACCGAGGACATTTTGCCGAGGAATGCATGGAGTACCTCTGTGTTTGGTGGGTCCGGTGTTAACCGCAGAAACCCTTGAATATTGTTGATGCGTGAAATGCATCTAGCGTTGTATTGCAAGAGTTATGCTCGGGAAAACCAAAAAACTTATGCAAAAAACTTTATGTTTAGATAAAAGAAAATTATGCCAATCCGAAATTGGTCTAACATTAATACGTGCTTCGGTCGTGCTTTAACAAGATACGTCCGATATCTAGACTTCAAGTGCGCCAGCCTTTGGCTTCAACCTCCATATCCCGAAGGTAGAGGCCTATTTACCGAACCAAACCCGAGCGGCTTTAGAAGGAAACCAGGTTATCCGACTATTGACCACACACTAGTGTCGGAAAAAGGAGTAGTCGAAACGACTTTGCAACGACCAAGAAGAAAACACATTTATTATAAAACGACTCATACATATTTAAGAGACCCTAGTTAACTTGGGGAAAGGAATTTTTTTTAGCAAACGATTTTTTGTTTAACTAAAAATATAATGTTTGGTTGAACCGAACAAAAATTAAAATTTCAAAAAGAGCTGAGCACGAAAACAGCTTACCTGGTTAATGTGCTCGGTGCGATCAGGGGTTCTGGCAGTACGGAGATGTAGTTCTTGGCCTGGCTGAGTTCCCAGCCCCCAAGCCCGAGGTAATCGAGTGAAGAGCTCAGATCAAGAAGTGGAAACACAACACGATTGCTGCGGCAAGGCGAAGCCCCCGGTCCAGCCGAGGAGACAGAGTAGTTCGACAGTGTGACAGCGAAGCCCCCAGTTATCTTTCGAAAAGGAAGTGTTTCTAACAAATTTTTTATTTAACACAGATATAATGCTTGGCCAAACCGAACAAAAATTAAAATTTTTAAAAATTTGAGCATGAAAGCGACTTAGCTGATTAATGTGCTTGGTGTTGATGACGCGGTCCGAGCTTGCGGCGGGCCGAGGTGCCAGCCCCCAAGCTGGTCCCGGGGTGCCCGAGCGAAGAGCTTGGCTTGACGAAGTTGCGACACAACCCAATTGCTTCGGCGAGGCAAAGCTCCCGGTCCAGCCAAGGTGACATTGGAGCCCCCACGCCAGCTGACGTGTCAGAACGTGTTGGCGAGGAGGATGTCGGTTTGAAGAAGCGACAACGCTGCAACGCCGATGAAGGGCAGTGCGCCAAGGTAACAATACAATTTGGTCGACGAAGGCGAGATGACGATGTCAAGGTGACCGCGTGACGCGACCAAAGTTGATCAGCTTTTGTCCTGGGTAGAAGCTTCACGTGGTATGGTTTCCCTTTTAGATGAATCGTACCAGTAGAGACCAGCCAAGAAATTTGGCCTGGGACTTTGGCTAATGACGCCGGTGTTGGTTTGTCTCTAGACTTGGCTGCGTTCATGAGGCGGCGACTACAGGAAAATCCTATCGCTACGTAGGCGACAAGTCCTCGGATGTCGCAGGCAAACATTGCCACCAAAAATTCATCTGGTCTCCATAGATCTAAAAGGAAAGAATTTGCACGAGATGACAGCGTAATTTGCAAATAGATAGATTTAACGGAGCAAGTATAACTGAAAGTATAACATCTGATTTGCTGCTGATCCAAGACCCATTGCACTGCGGCGATCACCCAACAGGCTCTCAAAAAAAGCATCAATATCGGTGTCAAATCCGGCATATCTCGTAGTAAGGGTCTTAAGATAGGCGTCTTGGAGCGATGGTAACATGAACACGAGATTTACCCAGGTTCGTGCTCTCTCAAGGAGATAATACCCTACGTCCCGCTTTTGATTGCATTGAGATGGAGATAGTACATAGTGCATATATCTCCCACGAGATTGTAGTAATGAATATGTGATTTTTTATTGACTAGCCTGGTCTCGATTTATATAAAGTACCGGAGGCCTGGGTTTAGAAGAGTCCTTGTATTGTGCTCCAATTCTTGTGGAGTCTTCCTCGTATGTGTCATGGGCTGCCCGAGGTAGCCCATTAGTGAACCGCCATGGGGGTCCTCGGCCTGACCCACTGGTCGGGAGATGACATGGTGAGTACCCCCTAGTCCAGGACACCATCAGTATCCCCCTGAACCGGTGTTCAAGTTGAGGGCGCTCCTCGATTCTTCCAAACAGTTCTTTGTCTTCAGTTGTCGGTCTTGAAAACCGTTTCAACAAATCTTCTCATCTTCAATCTTGAGGATCGCCGAAGTGTATCTCAAGAGTTCACACGTCGAGCATCCGTGGAGCCCCTTTAGGATATTGGCCTCTACCAGTACCTTGTAGTCTTTTACGCAACACCTCGGGTTTGAAGTGTTTCATGTGTGGTGGTGTCCTCTCGCGTCCGAGATTTAGCGTCGAACTGCATCCGAGGTGGCTTTTTTTGCAGCCGAGCTCCAACGCGGGCCGACATCCGAGGTGTCACAGATTACCCCGGTCTTCGAAAATCTGAAGGAGTTCATCTGAGCTTAAATGCCGGATTAGTCTTTTATGGAGCAAGCCATTCGCATGAGAGCTTTTTGAGGGACTGCCTCCGAAGTGTATTTTCGCAGCCGAGCTCTAATGCTGATCAGCATTCGAGGTGTCATAGATTACGTCGATATGAAAAAAGTTTGAAGGATTTCAACCGAGCATAATGCCAAAAAATTCCCCCAGGGAACCAACCACTCGTATCCGACCTTTATGCAGGACTGCTTCTGAGGTGGTGTACCAGCCCGACCGTGGGCTGATTTTTTGTGGATATTTTTGATTGGTGCAATTTTCTCTGTCGAGATTTATAGCCAGTAGCCCTAAAGGTGCGTGTCAATCTAAAACATGGGATGCTCATGAAGCATAAAATAAAACCACTAATCCCAGTATCCCCTGAGACTCAGGTCAATTCGGAAAATCGGCCTGAGGATCGATTCGTTGCTTGAAAACATATTTTTAGGAGGAAAAATGCGGCGTGCGATAGTCCCCGAGACTCAAGTTGGGTGCGACGGACCGACCTGAGGATTGAATCTCCTCGGAAACCATATTGCACTTTGAATTTTTTGCATTGAATAGGCAATGCAGTAGCCCCCGAGCCTTAATTTGGGCACGATGGTCAAATTAAGGATCAATATTTTTTAACACAAACTTTGTTACGTTAACATCAATTTATGTGCAATGATTCTATGTATCCAAGTACTTTACACCATTAATGCTTGGATCCGCATTGTACAAGACTTTGTTGACCGACCATCGGCTTTAACCTACTCGGCTTGTAGCCGAGGAGTGTTTGTACTACTTTATAAAGCCTTTATAACGGCAAAGCGACAAACAAGGCAATCCGGCCATACGGTTTTATAAACAAAGGTACACAGAGAGATATTTTATATCACTTTTTAACGTAAGGAACACCTTCTGGGAAAACTAGTTCATTTATAAGTTCCTTTTCCCAGGATATCTTGTTGACCATGATCGTGAAACCTAAACTCCGATCAATGTGGGAGGAAAATATTGAGGATTTTGTTTGGGGAATGTTCCCGAACTATGTGGTCTTTAATGTACCAAAATTTTCACTTCTGTCGCTGCTGACCAACTATATTCATAAGATGGCTAGCTTTTGGCTTCACCCAGTCTGAGGTACTAATCCGGATGACCCGAAACTAACAATCACAGAGGTGCTCCCTTTACCCCTTAGCCGAACAATCGAGAACGTAGGGGGTAAGCACAAGAGCCAGTCAACCTAGCTTGGCTAAAATCTTATGTCAAATTGATGCATATCTATGGCTTTATAATGATCTCTACGGAAGGAAACTTTCGTATATTAAATACAAACGTTGATGATATGTTGGTCTCTCCAGGATTCCCGATGTATCTATGCCGACGTGCCACATGGAACCCTCGATATGGTTTATTTTGACTTCGACATGACTGTTTATAATCTGAAAGTGACCTATCATCGGCTTCCACCCATTTGTAGATGTTATGCAGGGTTTTTCCATACAAACAAGACAACCCTTAGCCAATATCTTGGTGCCCGGAGGCGGTTGTGTTAGGGGAAACAAGGCAATCAGAGTTTCAGGCTTTATAACTCTCACTTAGTCGTTGGAGCATATGTTGGGGGGGGGGGTAACTTAATAGCATCCGGTATACGTTGACTCCTCAGATTATTTGAGGTCGAACCACCCACAACTTGGACTTTTCAAGAAATAGAGGCCCATCCTTTTACTTGGATAACCTCGATCGGCTATATTTGGTTGAACACCGCCCGCGGTTTCCTGACCGATTTACGCTTGTAGTGACAGTCAGCTTTCGTCTTTCTCCAACTAAGGCACTTAACCAGTTAAATTGGAAGTGACAATCGCAGTGGGTCTCCCTTTACCCCTTAGCTGAACAAAGCAAAAATATAAGGGGTAAGCACAGGAGCCAGGCAATCAAGCTATAGACCGAAGACACAACTCGAAATCAATGCATATAAATGCGAAATACCGAGGACATTTTGCTGAGGAATGCATGGAGTACCTCTGTGTTTGGTGGGTCCGGTGTTAACCGCAGAACCCCTTGAATATTGTTGAGGCGTGAAATGCATCTAGCGTTGTATTGCAAAAGTTATGCTCGGAAAAACCAAAAAACTTATGCAAAAAACTTTATGTTTAGATAAAAGAAAATTATGCCAATCCGAAATTGATCTAACATTAATACGTGCTTCGGTCGTGCTTTAACATGATATATCTGATCCCTAGACTTCAAGTGCGCCAGCCTTTGGCTTCAACCTCCATATCCCGAAGGTAGAGGCCTATTTACCGAACCAAACTCGAGCAGCTTTAGAAGGAAACCAGGTTATCCGACTATTGACCACACACTGGTGTCGGAAAAAGGAGTAGTAGAAACGACTTTGCAATGACCAAGAAGAAAACACATTTATTATAAAACGACTCATACATATTTAAGAGACCCTAGTTAACTTTGGGGAAAGGAAATTGTTTTTATCAAACGATTTTTTGTTTAACAAAAAGTATAATGTTTGGTTGAACCGAAAAAAATTAAAATTTCAAAAAGAGCTGAGCACGAAAACAACTTACCTGGTTAATGTGCTCGGTGCGGTTAGGCGTTCTGGCAGTACGGAGATGTAGTTCTTGGCCTTTCTGAGTTCCCAGCCCCCAAGCCCGAGGTAATCGAGCGAAGAGCTCGGATCAAGAAGTGGAAACACAACACGATTGCTGCGGCAAGGCGAAGCCCCCGGTCCAGCCGAGAAGACAGAGTAGTTCGGCATTGCGACGGTGAAGTCCCCAGTTATCATGGGAAAAGGAAGTGTTTCTAACAATTTTTTTATTTAACACAGATATAATGCTTGGTCCAACCGAACAAAAATTTAAAAATTTAAAAATTTGAGCATGAAAGCGACTTAGCTGGTTAATGTGCTCGGTGTTGATGACGCGGTCCGAGCTTGCAGCGGGCCGAGGTGCCAGCCCCCAAGCCGGTCCCGGGGTGCCCGACCGAAGAGCTTGGCTTGACGAAGTTGCGACACAACCCAATTGCTTCGGCGAGGCAAAGCCCCCGGTCCAGCCAAGGTGACATTGGAGCCCCCACGCCAGCTGACGTGTCAAAACGTGTCGGTGAGAAGGACATCGGTTTGAAGAAGCGACAACGCTGCAACGCTGATGCAGGGCAGTGCGCCAAGGTAACAATACAATTTGGTCGACGAAGGCGAGATGACGATGTCGAGGTGACCACGTGACACGACCAAAGTTGATCAGCTTTTGTCCTGGGTTAAAGCTTCACGTGGTATGATTTCCGTTTTAGATGAATCATACCAGTAGAGACTAGCCAAGAAATTTGGCCTGGGACTTTGGCTAATGACGCCGGTGTTGGTTTGTCTCTAGACTTGGCTGCGTTCATGGGGCGGCGAATACAGGAAAATCCTATCGCTACGCACGCGACAAGACCTCAGATGTCGCAGGCAAACATTGTCACCAAAAATTCATCTGGTCTCCATAGATCTAAAAGGAAAGAATTTGCACGAGATGACAAAGTAATTTGCAAATATATAGATTTAACGGAGCAAGTATAACTGAAAGTATAACATCTGATTTGCTGCCAATCGAAGACCCATTGCACTGCGGTGATCACCCAACAGGCTATCAAAGAAAGCATTAATGTCGGTGTCAAATCCGGCATATCTCGTAGTAAGGGTCCTAAGATAGGCGTCTTGGAGCGATGGTAACATGGACACGGGATTTACCCAGGTTCGCGATATCTCAAGGAGATAATACCCTACCTCCTGCTTTTGATTGCATTGATATGGAGATAGTACATAGTACATGTATCACCCACGAGATTGTAGTAATGAATATGAGTTTTTTATTGACTAGCCTGGCCTCGATTTATATAAATTACCGGAGGCCTAGGGTTCAGAAGAGTCCTTGTCTTGTGCGCCAAGTCTTATGGAGTCTTCCTCGTATGTGTCATGGGCTGCCCAAAGTAGCCTATTAACGCCATGGAGGTCCTCAGCACGACCCACTGGTCGGAAGACAACGTGGTGAGTACCCCCTAGTCTAGGAAATCGTCACTCGGTGAGACTGATACAAAGATTTCGGTGGTACGGATAAGGTGTCCAATGACCAGAATCCACAACTCGATGATGCCGATCCAAAAACTCGGAATTTCTGATTTAATGAATCGAGGTAACAGAGAGTTGACAAGCTGAACTCGGTGGCACCGAAGTAGAATCGGTTGCACCGATGATCTAGGGTTTTGCAGGGTTCTGTCTGAGTGTGAAATCGGTGGGACCGAGTGGGAGTTGTTAGTTGCACCGATTTTCATGAAAGGCTTGGACAACCTTTTGTGGAAGAGCTTGTGGGTGTTTTTGGTGACTATCACTTGTGCACATGGAGCATTTTATTCACCAATAGTACCTTACCCCCTTTTAATAGTATTGGCTTTCTTATGGACTCAAAGTGATTTCTCACAAAGTAAAATGTAGAGTCCTCTTGCTTGAATCTTAGCCAATGCTATTCCTTCTCCTTCTTCTTCTTGGGGATGCTCTTCACAATCCTTAGCCATCCTTCTCCATGGACTCTATCTGAAATGCACTAGATAAAAGTATTAGTCCAAGAGACAATGTATGTTGTCATAAATTATCAAAACCACCAAGGGATCATATTGTGCTTTCATGTGTGGAACAAACAATGGTACCTGAGCTTAGTCGGATCACTTGATGGAAGGACTGAACATGAGATGTTCAACCCCTGCTTATGATGATATATGTAACTTGTTCATATGGGTATCTACCAACTATTGATGCAAGCTTACATAAGTTATTTGATCATGTCACTGCACTCAAAATTAGTTTTTTGCGAAAGTACCTACTTAGTGCTATATCATGCATTGTTATTGCCTTATTCCAAACACGGGTTTCTTGCGAGTACATTCAAAGTACTCATTGGCTTGACACTAGTTATTTTATTGGCGATGCATGAGAGGACAAGATATAATGAAGAATACCTTGGTGACATACGTGCGAGCTAGGACGCTTCCTAGTCAGAATGCTTGTAGGATTAAGGTAGATGGCATGGTTTCACACTATCATTGAAGATTTCCACTACGAGTTTATGAAGACTTGGCCGTAAAGGCTATAATTGAGTAAAACGGTACGTAATGGATGTAAGACTCTTGTTATTCAGTTCATGTGTGTTCCATGAGCATTGATCTCTGGGATCACTTTGCACGTACATTCGGTGATCACGACTTATGAGTCGGGGTCCCCATAGAGCTGGTATTAGAGCCATCCAGACTGTAGGAAGCCTTAGTTAGCATGGACATTAGTTAGGACAAAACTATTTTTTCCAGACCCTTGTCGTCACTTGCAAAGACTTCTATATTTCTTACCTCTCCTAAGCCTTCAAAGAAACCTAAGGATTGTTTCTTAGCACGCCCACCATTTTTCTCTTGAGTCTCCTCATCTGTTTTTTCAAAACTTGCGAATGGCTGCTAGCACCCTTATACCCCTGACCACTGGATTCCTTGAAATCCTTGTGGGTAACTTGAAAGGAAGCAACCTTGCCAAACGATCACCCACATATTTGGAAGACGAGGTTGGCAACACTACGACAAGACGACACCAACAGAAGATACCTTCTCGAGGGAGGAGGACACCGAGACTCAGAAGAAGGAGACACCCTCGACACTGCCACAGTGTGATGCAACCTTGGCCTATGATAATCAAGGCGTAAGAAATGCAAGATCATTATATGCATCGCTAATAGAGAAACCCTGTCCTTAACGTTGTTGTATCAGCAACCACCGGTGGATAAGAACCTCGCCATTTGGATCGGCCTCACCATAGTGAGCAGGAAAATGCTTCTCTTCATCCCACGCTCTTGGCGTCGATATTATCATTAACATAACCAGCAGGTTATAACTCTACCATGCCTTGTCAATATCAATGCATAAAGGATTGCCTACCTGGAACCCTCGACGACTGACAAGACAAGAAGGCATTGGCACAGTTACAAAGCCACCAGAAGACCCGGTCAACAACAGTAATGAGAAACACCTTCATAGTCAACTCACCAGATGCGAAGTTGTCAAGGACAATTCATGCACAACTAGGATCGTTTCGACGAACAACAACAAGAGATAGAGCGACACCTGAAGAAGACCCAGAAGACTAAGCGGAGTCCTCTCCAAGACACAAAACAAGCACGACTACTAAGTCCAAGAACCCCTAGGGTAGGATGAGTCGTGTATCCCCTATGCGAAGTCAAGTCTGTGTGATGGTCTGAATATTACCATGTTGTGTGTTGCTTATTTCATCTATTTGTGTTTTGGTATGAGATGCACTTTTGCCCTAGGCAAGGAGTACATGACTGTACCGCCTACCTCGTCTTACTGGTTGTGTTTGGCCTTTTTGGCATTTGTTTGATTGCAATTACACTATACCACCCCCTTAGGCACTCCCCTCTATGCTACTTTTCACTCTCACATTTCTTGTTGACCGAACACCAGAAGACCAGATACACCAAGGAACCATCTTGATGGACAACTAGCATTGAAGACAATGACTACAACATACTCAACAAGATGCAATCCCGTAGGGTTATGCTTTTCCCTCAAGATTGGAAACCCTAGACCAACCTAGACCTCACAAGCTCCCCAACTCAAACCTCTCATCGCATGTTTAATGCCCGGGTTTGCCAGAGCACCCGTTGAGCTTCAGTAACCCCTGCTTAGCACAGGGTTCATTACGGAACTAGTGATCATAGTGAACAAACACATTACATCCCTAAGCCATCACTTGAACTGACAATGCCATAGGGAAGGCTGTTTTGAGGATACATAATTAGTAAACTAATGATTTGACAAGGTTGTAACAGATATCTTGAGTAATTAGTTGAGACCCTTTGGTGGATTACAAGACTTTATGTTGGTAGACGAACTTGGTAGATCAAAGTGGATAGAGTAGCATAACTTGATTCTCCCTTGAGTGGATTGGATTTAGTAGGACGATTGGGGATCGAACGTTGAAAATTCTTGATGGTATGATAACTTGATTCTGATAAGTAGTGGTCATGATTGATGATGTGACAATAATGACTTGGAGTAGCGAGTAGGAACTCCTGTTGGACATGAGATTTGGATTTAAATAGGTAATCCTAATGGAGTGTTGGTGTTAAGAACGTCTACATGGTTAGGAGTAATTTGGATTTAACCTAATGATCTTGATCATGATACCATGTTTCTTGGTGGATGATAAGTAGAAGAAATTGGATGATGTTGTGAATGATTTAAGAATCTATATAAGTTTGACCTTGGAGTTTAGTGGTCATGAGATTGGAAGTTTGTGGATATACTATGATGATCGTCCTTGCAATAATGTGTGGATTATAGAAACTCTAGGAGATACATGGAACAATCATTGGTATTAGATTTGTGACAGTAATGGATCATGTGATATTGGATGGTATTCGGGGATCGACTAAATTGGATTCATAGGAAGGAACAATATCCTGGATCAGTGTATTACATGTTTACTTAGCACAGAGATACAACACCTTAGACCTGGATAAATTGGCTTAGTACTTGGGGTTGTAGTGTCACGATCAAGCTTAGCAGCTTGTATGCTTTCCCGAGGATTTTTACACACACACACACACACACATGAGATTTTCGCTTAGTCCTTTGGTGTCTACTATGCAACTTTATTCTTGTAGACTTGTGTTGGGCCTCCAAGCGCAGAGTTTTGTAGGACAATAGCAATCTTCCCTCAAGTGGATGACCTAAGGTTTATCAATCCGTGGGAGGTGTAGGATGAATATGGTCTCTCTCAAATAACCCTGCAATCAAATACAAGAAATCTCTTGTGTCCCCAACACACCTAATACAATGCAAATTCTATAGGTGCACTAGTTAGGCCAAGAGCTGGTGATACAAGTGTAGGAATGGTAGTAGATATTTATTTTTGTAATAGTAACAATAGAAAACAGCAAGGTAGCAAGTAACAAAAGTGAGCATCAATGGTATTGCAATGCTTTAAAACAAGGCCTAGGGTCCGTACTTTTGCTAGTGCAATCTCTCAACAATGCTAATATAATTGGATCACATAACCATCCCTCAACGTGCAACGAAGAATCACTCCAAAGTTCTTATCCAGCGAAGAACATAAGAATAAATTGTTTGCAGGGTATGAAACCACCTTAAAGTTATCCTTTCCGATCGATCTATTCAAGAGTTCGTACTAAGATAACATGAAGTTATCCTTTCCGGTCAATCTATCTACGAGTTTGTACTAGATACACATCAACCAACTCTAATGTCACCTAGATACTCCAATGTCACCACAGGTATCCATGAGTTAATTGTACGATATGCATCAAACAATTTCAGATTCATAACACTCAATACAACACAAAGAACCTCAAAGAGTGCCCCAAGATTTCTATCGGAGAACGTAGGACAAGAACGTGTATCAACTCCTATGCATAGATTACCCCAAGGTCACCGTGGGAATCCGCAAGTTGAGTAGAAAAACATATATCAAGTGAATCAATAGAACAACCATTGTCACCACGGGTATCCACATGCAATACATATATCAAGTGTTCTCAAATCCAATATTCAATCCAACATAACAATATCTCAAAGGGAAAGATTCAATTCATCACAACAAGATAGTAAGGGAAGCACACCATATGATCTAGCTATATTAACAAAGCCCGTGATACATCACGATCATGACATCTCAAGAACACGAGAGAGAGAGAGATTAAAGACATAGCTACTGTACATACCCTCATCCCCAAGGGTGGACTACTCCCTCCTCATCATGGCCTCCACCGGGATGATGAAGATGGCCACCGGAGATGGATTCCCCTCTCCGTGCAAGGTACTGGAACGTCTCCAGATTGGTTTTTCATTGATACATAGAGTTGCGGCGGTAGAGAGGAGAGTCTAGGGTTATTTCTGATGGTTTCTATATTTTTAGGATTTTTGGACGTCGATTTTACGCCAAGATGGGCCACGAGGAGGGCACAAGACACCAGGGTGCGCCTGGGCCCTTTTGCGCACCCTGGTGGGTTGTGCGCACCTCGTGGCTCTTCTCCGGTGGTTCTTCGATCCAATATTGCTTATTTGGTCCAGAACAAATCACCAAAAAGATGGGACAAAAAGTTTCGGGTGAATCAATAGAACAACCATTGTCACCACGGGTATCCACATGCAAGACATATATCAAGTGTTCTCAAATCCAATATTCAATCCAACATAATGATATCTCAAAGGGAAAGATTCAATTCATCACAACAAGATAGTAAGGGAAACACACCATATGATCCAACTATATTAACAAAGCCCGTGATACATCACGATCATGACATCTCAAGAACACGAGAGAGAGAGAGAGATTAAACACATAACTACTGGTACATACCCTCAGCCCCGAGGGTGGACTACTCCCTCCTCATCATGGCCTCCATCAGATGATGAAGATAGCCACCGAAGATGGATTCCCCTCTCCGTGGAGGGTACTGGAACATCTCCAGATTGGTTTTTCGTTGATACATAGAGTTGCAGCGGTAGAGAGGAGAGTCTAGGGTTATTTCTGATGGTTTCTGTATTTATAGGATTTTTGGACGTCGGTTTCACGCCAAGATGGGCCACGAGGAGGGCACAAGACACCAGGGCGCGCCTGGGCCCTCTGGCGTACCCTAGTGGGTTGTGCCCACCTCGTGGCTCTTCTCCAGTGGTTCTTCGCTCCAATATTGCTTATTTGGTCCAGAACAAATCACCAAAAAGATGGGACAAAAAGTTTTGGGTGAAGAAAATCAGAAAAACAACACCACGGTAATTCTGCCAGAACACAATGTCAATCTGGGTTTGTTCTAAATAAATCATATAAAGTGCATCAAAACCATATAAAAGTATTGTAAACATAGGTGAATATGGCATGACTACTTCATAAATTATCGATATGTTGGAGACGTTTCAGCATCCCCAAGCTTAATTCCTACTCGTCCTCGAGTAGGTAAATGATAAAAGAACTAATTTATGAAGTGTGAATGCTAGCATAGTGCATAAGTTTGATCAATGATAATTTCAGTCAATTTTCTAGCCTCATAACGATAACCCACAAGTATAGGGGATCAACTGTAGACTTTCTCGATAAGTAAGAGTGTCGAACCCAACGAGGAGCTAAAGGTAGAACGAATATTCCCTCAAGTTCTATCGACCATCGATACAACTCTACGCACGCTTCACATTCGCTTTACCTAGAACAAGTATGAAACTAGAAGTACTTTGTAGGTGTGACAGGATAGGTTTGCAAGATAATAAATAAAACGTAAATAAAAACTAGGGTCTGCTTAGATAAAGGAACAACTATAGCATTATAAGGTATCAAGTCCTCTTTAATACCATATGCAACAACCCACCTACTCGGGTTTATGCTTCTGTCAGTCAAGCAACCCACCATAGGCAAATCATGAACACATTGCAACACCCTACAACGAGGATCCCTCACGCTTGCGCGACACGAAGAGCACCATAGGACAGTACCAATAATAAAACATGCAACTCAAACCAATCGTGATCATCAATCAACCAATAGGACAAAATAGATCTACTCAGACATCATAGGAAGGCAACACATCATTGGATAATAATATGAAGCATAAAGCACCATGTTCAAGTAGAGGGTACAGCGGGTTGCGAGAGAGTGGACCGCTGTAGCTAGATGGGGGAAGGTTATGGAGGTGTTGGTGAAGATGACGGAGTTGTTGGAGGGGATCGCCGTCACGATGATGGCCCCGGCGGTGTTCCAGTGCCACCGGGAGAGAGGGGGAGATAGCCCCCTCCTTATTCTTCTTCGTTGACCTCCTCCCTAGATGGGAGGAGGGTTTCCCCTCTAGTCCTTGGCCTCCATGGCGGCGCAGGGGCGAGAGCCCCTCCGAGATTGGATCTCTCTCTATTTCCTTCTGTTTTTGCGCTTCGTAATTCTGGCCTTTCACCGTTTCTTAAATATCCAGTAATCCTTAACTCCGATCAGGCTAAAACTTTGAGGGGGCCTTTATCCAAAAAATTAGCTTTCTTTCTACCAAAGGAAAGCTCTAACCGACCTAAGGGGTGGCCACAAGCCCTCAGGGCGCGCCCTACCCCCAGGGGGCGTCCTCCAGGCTTGTGGGCCCCTCGGGCACCACCTTCTGTTGATTCCACTTCCCAAAATTGACATATATTCCAAAATAATCTTCATAAGGTTTTATCCCGTTTGGACTTCGTTTGATATGGATTTTCTGCGAAACAAAAAAATGCAACAAACAGGAACTGGCACTGGGCACTGGATCAATATGTTAGTCCCAAAAATAGTATAGAAAGTTGCCAAAAGTATATGAAAGTTGTATAATATTGGCATGAAACAATCAAAATTATAGATACGATGAAGACGTATAAGCATCCCCAAGCTTAATTCCTGCTCATCCTCGAGTAGGTAAATGATAAAAAAGATAATTTTTGATGTGGAATGCTACCTAGCATAATCTTGATCATATAATCTAATCATGGCATGAATATTAAGATACGAGTGATTCAAAGCAATAGTCTACATTGACATAAAAATAGTAATACTTTGTGCACACCATCAATGCAATCCTGTCCTTTCAAAATAACATGGCCTTAGAAAGTTATCCCTACAAAATCATATGGTCTTTCTATGCTCCATCTTCCCCACACAAAGTACCTAAATCATGCACAAGCCCGATGACAAGTCAAGCAATTGTTTCACACTTTTTATGTTCTCAAACCTTTTCAACTCTCACACATACATGAGAATGAGCCATGGATATATCACTATAGGTGGAATAGAATATGGTGGAGGTGATGAGGAAAAAGGAGAAGACAGTCTCACATCGACTAGGCGTATCAACGCGCTATGGAGATGCCCATCAATAGATATCAATGTGAGTGAGTAGGGATTGCCATGCAACAAATGCACTTAGAGATATAAATGTATGAAAGATCAAAAAGAAAACTAAGTGGTCATGCAATATGAATATCCACTAGTTATATGAAAGTGACAAAATAGGAGACTCTCTATCATGAAGATCATGGTGCTACTTTGAAGCACAAGTGTGGAAAAGATAGTAGCAATTGTCCCTTCTCTCTTTCTCTCATTTTATTATTTTTTGGTGGGCATCTTTGGCCTGTTTTTTTATTTGGGCTTCACTGGCTTCTTTTATTTTTTTGTAAAGTCCGGAGACTCCTCCCAACTTGTGAGGGAATCATAGCTTTCATCATCCTTTTCTCACACTGGACAATGCTCTAATAATGAAAACCATCACACTTTTATTTACTTACAACTCGATACCTAGAACAAAAATATGACTCTACATGAATGCTTCCGGTAGGATACCGGGATGTGCAACGATCTAGCCTAGCATATGACATCAAAAAACGGACAAGCCATGAAAACATCATGCAAGCTGTCTTACAATCATGTAAAGCAATATGAAAATGATGGTGCATGTCATACTAAACGGAACGGTGGAAGTTGCATGGCAATATATAATGGCTATGAAAATGTCATAATAGGTAGGTATGGTGGCTGTTTTGAGGAAAATATATGGTGGCTGTTTTGAGGAAGGTGGGTTTGATGCACCGGTGAAAGTTGCGCGGTACTATAGAGGCTAGCAAAGGTGGAAGGTTGAGAGTGCGTATAACCCATGGACTCAACATTAGTCATAAAGAACTCACATACTTATTGCAAAAGTCTATTAGTTATCAAACAAAGCATTAGACGCATGCTCCTAGGGGAGAGGTTGGTAGGAGTTAACCATCACGCGCTCCCGATCCTCACACAAAGGTTGACAATCATTAAAACAAATCTTGCTCCGAGTTCGTTACATAACGGTTCACCATCCGTGCATGCTACGAGAATCACAAAATTCAATACATGTATTTATCCAATTCACAACTACTCACTAGCATGACTCTAATATCACCATTTTATATCACAAAACTATTGCAAGGAATCAAATATATCATATTCAGTGATCTACAAGTTTTATGTAGGATTTTATGTCTAACCATGTGAATGACCAACTCCTGTTAACTCTCTAAATAGATATAAGTGAAGCATGAGAGTTTAATTCTTTCTACAAAAGGTATTCCCATTCTCTAACAAATATAAGTGAAGCAAAAGAGCATTCTACAAATGGCGGTTTTCTGTGTGTAGAGAAACAGGCAATCCAAACTTCAAATGATATAAGTGAAGCACATGAAGCATTCTATAAAGCCATACTCAAAAGATATAAGTGAAGTGGATGAAGCATTCTATAAACCAACCAAAGACTTTCTCATACCAGCATGGTGCATTATTAAAATAAAAATAAAAAGCACACGATGCTCCAAGATTTACGCATATCATGTGACGAATAAAAATATAGCTCCAAGTAAAATTACCGATGGTTGTTAGAAGAAAGAGGGGATGCCTTCCGGGGCATCCCCAAGCTTAGTTTATTGGGAGTCCTTGAATATTACCTTGGGGTGCCTTGGTTATCCCCAAGCTTAGTCTCTTTCCACTCCTTATTCCTTCATCCATCGTGATCTCACCCAAAACTTGAAAACTTCAATCACACAAAACTTAACAAAACCCTCGTGAGATCCGTTAGTATAATAATGAAAATTACAACTTTGTGTACTTTTTCCAACCAATTCATATTTTATTTTGCATTTTAGCTACTGTATTATAATTTTTCCATGGCTTATACCACCGATACAATCGATAGTTTCATCAAAACGATCAAAACAATGCATCAAAAGCAGAATCTGTCTTAAACAGGACAGTCTGTAGTAATATGGACATTCACCATACTTCTATAACTCTAAAATTCTGAAACATTAGGAATATATAAATGTTTTGCATAGAATTACTGTGTAAAAATTTTAGAAAGTTTTGACATTTCAGTAAAAAACGTAAATTCACGCACTACAGCCAAAGTTTCTGTTTTTGCACTGCACACACCAAACAAGCAATCTAATCATCCTAAAGGCAAAACTTGGCACATTATTTTTATAATACAATGGATTTATACAAGGGTATAATTTTTTTGTTGAAAAGTTTCTATAATTAAGATTTGTAAAGTTTCCATGGGCATGGACAAAGTTCAAGGAGCTCCCCCACTTCAACGGTGCTCGTCCTTCTTACTTTCACTTCTCGTTTTGAATTTTTTTTAGGTTCCCCTCTTTATTTATTTTTGTTTTTAAACTATATAAAATCACACGAAAGAATACAATGACTCTCTAAAACTTCCGGGTTGTCTTCCTAGCAGCGCTTTCTTTAAAGCCATTAAGCTAGGCATAATGTGCTCAAGTAATTGATCCACCCGGATCCCAAGGTATATCAAAGCCAATTTTAATTAACAACGATTTGTAGTTTATTAGTGAGCACAATGTAACATATATCATGCAACAACAAAGTCTAACTCTCTTCCTATGCATCGGCATATCATAAAAGAACAATTCATGCACACAAATTAAATGCCAATACTTAGGATAAGCAGTTTCTTGCAATTTTATAAAATTGGAAACATAGAGAGGTGGAATGTAGTTCCTCTCTCATAATAATTTCAAGTAGGAGCAGCAAGCACATTCATATTATATCTATCAAAATCATCATGTGTAATAGTAAAAGGCAACCCATCTATATAATCCTTAATAAGTGCAAACTTCTCCTATATAGTGTAGTTGGGAGAATTCAAAAAGATAACAGGACTATCATGCGTGGGTGCAATAGCAACAATTTCATTCTTAACATAAGGAACTATATCAAGTTCATCTCCATAAGCGTCTTTCTTGGTATCATGGCCACAAGCATAGCAAGCATCAAGTTCATCAAAAAGGGATATTTCAAATGAATCCAAGGGATCATAGCAATCAACATAGCATACATCCTTCGGTAAGCATGAACGGAAATTAAACAATGTATGAGTTGAAGAATTACTCTCATTACAAGGTGGGCATGGGTAGCTAATCCGCTCTTCCTCCTTTTGTTCTTCGCTCTCCTCCTCATCTTTTTCATCTAATGAGCTCACAGTTTCAGCAATTTCTTCTTCCATAGATTCCTGCAAAATATTAGTCTCCTCCAAGGCAGCTGGCATTATCTCAATAAATGCATCAATATAGGAATTACATTCATAATTCTCATATAAATATTTAAGTATAGCAAAATTTTTAGGTCTATAAACAACATCATCATAATTTTCACACTTCTCAAACAGAGATTCAATTTCATAAGCACCCTTAGAAGCAACGAATTCTTCTATTCGCTCCACATCATAATAATCATAAATACCATTAGCATAAGAAGCCAAGGTTTCATTATCATTAAATTTACATGAAAAAGGAACGCGTTGAGCCTTCATCCTAGAGAAACAAGTATAATCATATCTCTGGCATATATTCCAAGCATACCATTTCAACATATAAATTTGATCCCGTAACAGTTTCCCTTTTTGAGTCAGGCGATAATCCCTAAATTATTCACATTGATCCAACGTGTCTCCCATTATCAAGTTGAATGGGGTTTTCTCAGGATTATCAAAGTAGTGCATAATAACTTTCACATAACGAGCATTGAGGGTTTTGGGAGGTTCCCCATCTCCATGAGTAGCAAGTACACCTAATATTTTTGGTATTTCGTGTTCCATATCCATAACTAAATATAGAGAACAAGTTAGAACAGCAAATAAAATCTACTTAGTGATAAAGCAAACAAGCACACATGAGAATATTCACCCCACGCTATTGCTCCCCGGCTACGGCGCCAGAAAAAGGTCTTGATAACCCACAAGTATAGGGGATCAATTGTAGCCTTTCTCGATAAGTGAGAGTGTCAAACCCAATGAGGAGCTAAAGGTAGAACAAATATCCCCTCAAGTTCTAGCGACCACCGATACAACTCTACGCACGCTTAACGTTCGCTTTACCTAGAACAAGTATGAAACAAGAAGTACTTTGTAGATGTGATAGGATAGGTTTGCAAGATAATAAAGAACACGTAAATAAAAACTAGGGGCTGCTTAGATAAAGAAACAACTAAGTTATTTTAACGAGTGTGGAAAAAGTGGTGGTAGGAGTTACGGAATTGTCCCTAGGCAATTGATAACTAGACCGACAATCATTATTGCAATTTAATATGAGGGAGAGGCATAAGCTAACATACTTTCTCTACTTGGATCATATGCACTTATGATTGGAACTCTAGCAAGCATCCGCAACTACTAAAGATCATTAAGGTAAAACCCAACCATAGCATTATAAGGTATCAAGTCCTCTTTACTCCCATATGCAACGACCCACCTACTCAGGTTTATGCTTTTGTCACTCAAGCAACCCACCATAGGCAAATCATGAACACATTGCAACACCCTAAAACAAGGATCCCTCACTCTTGCGCGACACGGAGGGCACCATAGGATAGCACCAATAATAAAACATGCAACTCAAACCAATCATGATCATCAATCAACCAATAGGACAAAATAGATCTACTCAGACATCATAGGAAGGTAACACATCATTGGATAATAATATGAAGCATAAAGCACCATGTTCAAGTAGAGGGTACATCGGGTTGCAGGAGAGTGGACCGCTATAGCTATATGGGGGAAGGTTATGGAGGTGTTGGTGAAGATGACGGAGTTGTTGGAGTGGATCGCCGTCACTATGATGGCCCCGGCGGCGTTTCGGTGCCACCGGGAGAGAGGGGGAGAGAGCCCCCCCTCCTCCTTCTTCTTCTTCTTCCTTGACCTCCTCCCTAGATGGGAGGAGGGTTTCCCCTCTGGTCCTTGGCCTCCATGGCGGCGGAGAGGCGAGAGCCCCTCCGAGATTGGATCTCTCTCTCTCTTTGTTTCCTTCTGTTTCTGCGCTCCCTGATTCTGGCCTTTCACCGTTTCTTAAATATCTGGAGATCCGTAACTCCGATCGGGATGAAATTTTGAGGGGATCTTTATCCAAAATTAGCTTTCTTGCGTCCAAAGGAAAGATCCAACCGACCCAAGGGGTGGCCACAAGCCCTCACGGCACGCCCTACCCCCCAGGGCGCATCCTCCAGGCTTGTGGGCCCCTCGGGCACCGCCTTCTGTTGATTCCACTTTCAAAAATTCACATATATTCCAGAAAAATCTCCGTAAGTTCTTATCCTGTTTGGACTTCGTTTGATATGGATTTTCTACGAAACGAAAAAACATGCAACAAACAGGAAGTGGCACTGGGCACTGGATCAATATGTTAGTCCCAAAAATAGTATAAAAAGTTTCCAAAACTATATGAAAGTTGTAGAATATTGGCATGAAACAATTAAAAATTATAGATACGACGGAGGCATATCACATAAGCAGCAAGTTTTTCTCATAAAACTCATCTTGATAAAGTAGCAAGCAATTCACATGTTATGGTTCACACAATGAATTCTCTTGAAACTTAACAACCTATGTTCTTAGTCACCAAACAATTGCAATTCAACTTATTCTCAACGAAGTCTAAGTAAGAGCTCCACATACTCAATCATCATATAGTCTTCTATGATTGTTAGAACAAATGGCATCCAGCGAACACATAGAAAGATAGGGGCTTAACGTTTTGCTTCCCAGCATACTTATCATAGAGATAATTGTCAACAATAATAACTCATGATTAAATATATTTGACTGGCCATATTTGCCTAGATCTTTCCCCACCACATGATACTTGCCAACTAATATAAGTAGGTTGGAATAATAAGTTGACTCAACATGAAAAGTAAATAACATAAAAGAAAATAGGTTGTTCCTTCGCAGAGGGAAGAAGGGATTTGCATATCTGCCAGAGCTCATTGTTTAAAACAGAGATGAATATAATTTTGGGAGGTGCACCCTTCCTGTCAACATTACGACCAAGACATATCAATACCTTCCATGTTAAACACATTAGCGGCTGTTCCCAAGCGGTAAAAGTAAATGTTTACTCCCCCTCCACCAACAAACACACTCCACGGCTAGCCGAATCCATGGGTACCGTCCCTACCAACAACATTCTTGGGGTAATTTTGTTTAATTATTTGCATTTTTTTATTTCGGGACTGGGAATCCCTATTACCGCCCCTCTCACGCAAGGACGAGTGAATAAACACTCATCATGAGAATAACCCGCTTAACATGGAAGATACTAACCGCCCCTATCTCTCCATGAGCGGTCCAGGCACACAAAACAGATGCTCATTTCAAATTTTAGAGGTGGCACATGCAAATTTACTTGGAATGGCAGGGTAATACCGCATATAGGTAGATATAATGGAATCTCATGGAAGAAACTTGGCTCAAGGATTTGGATGCATAAGTAGTATCTCTACTTAGTACGAAGTGTTGGCTAGCAAAAGGTTCTAAACAAGCACCACGTGTTGGAGGATCCATAACAATATAACTTCTATGCAAATATGCACAACCATAACTCATTATGTTGTCTTCCTTGTCCAACTTCAATTAATTTTCTCAAGTTTGAAAATAATTATGGGTATTCACAATCATAGAATATGTCCAAGATAATATATTTGTATGTGAAAGTTCTCTTTCTTATAGTAATCATTCATGAATTGCTTGTATGACCAATCTGATGATTGTCAAACTTCCATAGATTTTACTTTCTAAACCAGATGTGAAGGTACTACTAAGCATAAAGCACATTTATAATTTCAGATTTATGATATTCAATTCATTTTCAATTTACTTATAGGATATAAGTGGAGCACAAGAGTAAACATCAAACTACTCTCAAAAAGATATAAGTGAAGATCAAGTGAGTAGTCAAACAATTAAGTAGCCATGTGAGGACTCTCTCTCAATAAAGATTTTCAGATCTGAGTATTTTATTCAAACAGAAAACAAAATGAAAATAGCACTCCAAGAATAGAATATATCATGTGGACAAAAAAATTTAGGCTCAACATAGGCTAACCGACAATTGTTGATGAAGAGAGGTGGGATGCGTAGCATCCCCAAGCCTAGACGCTTGATACTTCTTGAAATATTTACTTGGAGTAACTTGGGCATCCCCAAGCTTGAGCTTTTGTATCTCTTTCAATCCTCTCATATCACGGTTTCACCTATTCTCAAAAACTTCATCCACACAAAACTTGAAAAGAACTCGTGAGATAGGTTAGTGCACATAAAAATAAATCCACACTTCTTGTACTACCAAGACAAGTTGAAAAATAATTTTCAAACATCATATACTATTTACTATTGTTTCCACAATTTATATCTACCAATATAGGCTATGGAAACTATAGGATGAGTAGATGACAAAACTATGACAGCAATCTGTCCAAATAGAACAATTTGTATTATTCTATTAAACCAGTGTACCTATGTAACTCAAAAAATTATGAATATTTACTAAATCGTGAATAATTGATATTAAAATACTGTGTCAAAAATTCAGAAACTTTCCACGTTCTAGTAAAATATGAAAATTCAAACACTACAGCAAAAGTTTCTGTTTTTACTCAACACACATCAAACATGCAATTCAAGCATCCTAAAGGCAATTCTTGGAACTTTTTATTGAAAAAAATATTATAAAGAAAACCTAACATAAAATAATAAAATATAATGATGATCCAAGAAAAGCACATATTATGTGACGAATAAAAATATATCTCTTAGTAAGATATACAGATAGTGTTGAAGATGAAAGAGGGGATGCCTTCAGGTGCATCCCCAAGCTTAGACACTTGATTATTAGTTGGATATTACCTTGAGGCTAATACCCAATCTTAGGTTATTGTCACTCTTTAATCTCCTCATATCGGTGTCTCACCCAAAACTTGGAAACTTCAATCACACGAAACTTAACAGAACTTCGTGAAAAGGGTTAGTGTAATAAAGATAAATCATTCACTTAGGTAATGTCAAGACAAGATCCATAATTGTTACCACATGATATCTACTGTATTCTATCATTACCATAATTTATACAACTAAATATAAGCTATGGAAACACTAAAACAAGCAAACTATGCATGCAAAACAGAATCCATCAGAAACAGAATAGTCTATGAAGACTATGTAAAAATTCAGATCATTATCATGCTTCAGTAAAAAATTAAAATTCCTTTACTAAAGTCAAAAGTTTTTGTTTTGGTTCAGCATCAATTCTACTCATCTCGTGAGTCATCCCAAAGTCTTTACTTGACACTTTATTGAAATAAAAGACACAAAAGATGATTACTACAATAGATTGATCATGTTAACACACAAAAACATAAGGTAAAAGTGTTGGGTTGTTTCGCAACAAGCACTTTTCTTTAATGCCTTTTAGCTAGGCATGATCATTTCAATGATGCTCACATAGGAATAGTAATTGAAACATGCAAGAGAGCATAATGAATATCATGAAAAGCACATTTAAGTCTAAACTACTTCCTATGAATAGGAATTTTGTAAGCAAACAATTTTTAGGATCAAGAATCAACTAGCATAGGAAGGCAAAACAAGCATATCTTCAAGATTTTCAACACATAGGGAGGAAACTTGATATTATTGCAATTCCTACAAGCATATGTTCCTTCCTCATAATAAATTTCAGTAGCATCATTAAGGAATTAAAAAATATAGCCATCACATAAACCATTCTTTTCATGATGCACAAGCATAGAAATTTTATTACTCTCCACATAAGCAATTTCCTTTTCATCCATGGTAGTGAGAGCAAACTCAACAAAATAACTATCATGAGACACTTGATTGACCTAACCACATTGAATATTAAAATCATGATGAAAAGTTTCATGGTTAGTGGCACTCTTTATAGCATACATGTATTCATCATAATCATCGTAGATAGGAGGCATGCCATCATCATAATAAATTTGCTCATCAAAACTTGGGGGAGTAAAAATATCATCTTCATCAAACATAGCGTCCCCAAGCTTGTGGCTTTGCATATCATTAGCATCATGGATATTCAGAGAATTCATACGAGCAATATTTATATCATGCTCATCATTAAAGGAATTCTCATTAAGTATTTTCATAAATTCTTCCTCTACAAATTGAGCACAATTTTCTGAACCATCATTTCCACGAAAGACTTTACAAAGATGAGACAAATGATGCAACCTAAACTCCATTTTTTCATAGTTTTATTTTATAAAAAAAACTAGTGAAAAACAAGAAACTAAAATATTTAATTGCAATATCTAAAGATACACCTTCAAGCACTCACCTCCCTGGTAAGGGTACCAGAAAAGAGCTTGATGTGTACTACACAACTTTATTCTTGTAGACTTGTGTTGGGCCTCCAAGCACAGGGTTTTGTAGGAGAGTACCAATTTTCCCTCAAGTGGATGATGTAAGGTTTATCAAGCCGTGGGAGGTGTAGGATGAAGATGGTATCTCTCAAACAACCCCTTAATCAAATACAAGAAATCTCCTGTGTCCCCAACACACCCAATATAATGGAAAATTGAATAGGTGCACTAGTTTAGCGAAGAGATGGTGATACAAGTGTAGTGATGGTAGTAGATATTGGTTTTTGTAATAGTAAAAGTAAAAACATCAAGGTAGCAAGTAGAAAAAGTGAGCACAAACAGCATTGCAATGCTTGAAAACAAGGCCTAGGGTATGGACTTTCGCTAGTGCAATCTCTCAACAATGTTAATATAGATGGATCATATAACCATCCCTCAACGTGCAACGAAGAATCACCCCAAAGTTCTTATCTAGCGGAGAACATAAGAAGAAATTGTTTGTAGGGTACGAAACCACCTTAAAGTGATCCTTTTCGATCGATCTATTCAGGAGTTCGTACTAAGATGACATCAAGTTATCCTTTCCGTTCGATCTGTCTAAAAGTTTGTACTAGAATAACACCATATGATAAGCATCAACCAACTCTAATGTCACCTAGATACCCCAATGTCACCATAAGTATCCATGAGTTAATAATATGATACACATCAAACAACAGATTCATAATACCCAATCCAATACAAAGAACTTCAAATAGTGCCCCAAGATTTCTATCTGGGAACGTAGGACAAGAACGTTAACCAACCACTATGCATAGATTACCCCAATATCATCGCGAGAATCCGCAAGTTGAGTACCAAAACATATATCAAGTTAATCAATAGAACACCCCATTGTCACCACGGGTATCCACATGCAAGACATATATCAAGTGTTCTCAAATCCAATATTCAATCGAACAGAATGATATATCAAAGGGAAATATTCAATTCATCACAACAAGATAGTAAGGGAAACACACCATATGATCAAACTATATTAACAAAGCCCGTGATACATCAAGATCATGACATCTCAAGAAAACGAGAGAGAGAGAGATCGAACACATAGCTATGTTGGAAATATGCCCTAGAGGCAATAATAAATTATTTATTATCATATTTCCTTGTTCATGATAATCGTTTACTATCCATGCTATAATTGTATTGATCGGAAACTCAGATACATGTGTGGATACATAGACAACACCATGTCCCTAGTTTGCCTCTAATAGACTAGCTCATTGATCAAAGATGGCTAAGGTTTCCTAGCCATTGACATGAGATGTCATTTGATAACGGGATCACATCATTAGGAGAATGATGGGATGGACAAGACCCAAACTACAAACGTAGCATATGACTGTGTCAGTTTATTGCTACTGTTTTCTGCATGTCAAGTATCTGTTCCTATGACCATGAGATCATGCAACTCACTGACACCGGAGGAGTGACTTGTGTGTATCAAACGTCGCAACGTAACTGAGTGACTATAAAGGTGCTCTACAGGTATCTCTGAGGGTGTCTGTTGGGTTGGCATGGAACAAGACTGGGATTTGTTACTCCGTGTGACAAAGAGGTATCTCAAGGCCCACTCGGTAATACAACATCACAATAAGCCTTTCAAGCAATGTGACTAAGTGTTAGTCATGGGATCTTGTATGACGGAATGAGTAAATAGACTTGCCGGTAACAAGGTTGAACTAGGTATGGAGATACCGACGATCGAATCTCGGGCAAGTAACATACCGAAGAACAAAGGGAACATCATATGAGATTAACTGAATCCTTGACATAGAGGTTCGACCGATAAAGATATTCGTAGAATATGTAGGAACCAATATGGGCATCTAGGTCCTGCTATTGGTTATTGACCGTAGAGGTGTCTCAGTCATGTCTACATAGTTCTCGAACCCGCAGGGTCTCCACACTTAAGGTTCGGTGACGTTTCGGTAGTATAGAGTTATGCATGATGGTGACCGAAGGTTGTTTGGAGTCCCGTATGAGATCCCGTACATCACGAGGAGCTCTGGAGTGGTCCTGAGGTAAAGATTGATATATAGGAAGTCCTATTTTGGTCGCCGGAAAAGTTTCGGGCTCATCGGTAGTGTATTGGGAGTGCCGGTAGTGTACCGGGAGACCATCGGGAGGGGTATTTCGACCCAAGAGGCTACATGGGCTGTGGGAGAGTGAATACCAGCCCTTAGTGGGCTGGTGGAAGTCCCACACAAGGCCCATGCGGCTAGGAAGAAAAACCCAAAGAGAAAAGGTGGAAAAAGGCAAAAAGGCCAAAATAAGGAGGAGTCCTTGTCCTACGAGGATTGGAGGAGGATTCCTCCTCTCTTCCCACTTCGGCCGAAGCCTAGAGGGCTTGGCCCTTGCGCCAAGTCTCATCCTTTGTTCCTCTTATATATACTAGACGTTTTAGGGGTTTTGCACTAGATTTTCAGCCACGTGCTACCCGTTCCTCTAGTGCATAGTTTCTCCTCTAGATCGGTTTTCTGCAGTGCTTAGGCGAAGCCCTGCCGAAATAGTTCCACCACCATCGCCGCAACGCCATCGCGCTGCCAGAGAACTCTTCTACCTCCCCGCTCCCTCTTTCTGGATCAAGAAGGTGGAGATCGTCACCGAGCTGTACGTGTGCTGAACGCGGAGGTGTCATCCGTTCGGCGCTAGATCGGAAGGACCGTGATCAAGATCGCGGGACGGATCATGATGAGTTCGCGGGACGGATTGTTCTTGGATCGCGGGACGGATCTTGATGAGATCGCGGGACACTCAGTGATTTGGATCGCGAAGACGTTCGACTACACCAACCGCGTTTCTTAACGCTTCTCACTTAGCGATCTACAAGGGTATGTAGATCCACTCTCCCTCTCGTAGATTCTCATCACCATGGATAGATCTTGCGTGTGCATTGGAAATTTTTGTTTCCCATGCAACGTTTCCAACAGTGGTATCAGAGCTAGCTCTATGTGTAGATGAGATCTTGAGTAGAACACAAAGAGTTTGTGGGCGTTGATGCTTAGATTGCTTCCTCCCTTGGTCGTGTTTTGGTTCAGCAGTATTGTGGGATGAAGCGGCCCGAACCACCCTTACTCGGATGCTTACGAGAGACCGGTTCCATCAACTGACATGTAACCTTGTTGCACAATGATGGCGGGCGGGTGCCTGTTTCTCCTACTTTAGTTGGATCGGATTCGACAGGCGGTCCCTTGAGAAGGTTGAAAAGCAATTTATGTATCACCGTTGTGGTTTTGCGTAGGTGAGAATTGTTCTTGCTAGATACCCGTAGCAGCCACGTAAAACATGCAACAACAATTAGAGGATGTCTAACTTGTTTTTGTAGGGTATGTTGTGATGTGATATGGCCAATTACATGATGTGATATATGTGATGTATGAGATGATCATGTGTTGTATAGAATATCACGACTTTCATTTTGATGAGTGCGGCAACCGGCAGGAGCCATAGGGTTGTTTTTAATTATTGTATGACCCGCGTGTCAATCATTAAGCGCTATGTAATTCTTTACTTTATCGCTAAACGATATCAATAGTAGTAGAAGCATGATAGGCGCGACAACCCCGATGGCGACACGTTGATGGAGATCAAGATGATGGAGATCATGGTGTCGTGCCGGTGATGATGGAGATCATGCCAGTGCTTTGAAGATGGAGATCTAAATCACAAGTTCAAGGCCATATAATGTCACTTATGATTTTGCATGTGATGTTAATCGTTTTATGCACCTTGTTTTGCTTAGGACAACAGTAGCATTATAAGGTAATCCCTCACTTAATTTCAAGATAAATTGTGTTCTCTCCGAGTGTGCACCATTGCGAAAGTTCGTCGTGTCGAGACACCACGTGATGATCGGGTGTGATAGACTCTACGGTCACATACAACGGGTGCAAGCCAGTGTTGCATATGCAGAACACTAGGGTTAAACTTGACGAACCTAGCATGTACAGACATGGCCTCGGAACATAGGAGACCGAAAGGTCGAACATGAGTTATATAGTAGATATGATCAACAAGATGATGTTCACCATTGAAACCACCTCAACTCACGTGATGATCGGACTTGAGTTGGTGAATTTGGAGCATGTATCCCTCGAATGACCGGAGGGATGTCAATTTGAGTGGGAGTTCTTAAGTAATATGATTAATTGAACTCATTATCATGAACATAGTCAGTAGTGTCTTTGCAAAATTGTGTTGTAGATTACTAGGTCACACTGTAGATCCCTTGAATTTTTTATATGTTCCTAGAGAAATAGAGTTGAAAGATGATGGTAGCAATATTGCGGGCTGGGTCCATGATCTGAGGATTGTCCTCATTGCTGCACAAAAGGCTTATGTCCTTAATGCACAACTCGGTGCGCCAACCCCTCTAGCGTCGTCTGTAGATGTTGTGAACATTTGACAGGCACGTTCTGATGACTACTTGATAGTTTAGTGCGTCATGCATTACGGCTTAGAATTGAGGCTCCGAAACGTTTTGAACATCACGAAACATATGAGATGTTCTAAGAGCTGAAATTAGGATCTCATGATCATGCCCGTGTTGCGAGATATGAGATCTCCAACAAGATTCTTTGCCTGCAAGATGAAGGAGAATAGCTCAATCATTGAGCATGTGTTCAGATTGTCTGGGTGCTACGTTCGCTTGAATCGAGTGGGAATTGATCTTCCAGATAATATAGTGATTGATATAGTTCTCCAAGTCACTGTCACTAAGTTACTAGAACTTGGTGATGAACTATAAAATGCCAGGGATAGAAATAATGATCCCTGAGCTGTTCGCGATGTTTGACACCGCGAAGGTAGAAATCAAGAAGGAGCATCAAGTGTTAATGGTTAGTAAAACCACTAGTTTCGAGAAGGGCAAGGGAAAGGAGGGAAACTTCATGGATGGCAAGTCAGTTGCTACTCCAGTGAAGCAACCCAAAGTTGAACCTAAACCCAAGACTAAGTGCTTCTATTATGAGGTGAGCTATCACTGAAGCGGAACAACCCTAGATACTTGGCAGATAAGAAGGTTGGCAACGTTGACAGAAGTATATTTGATATACGTGTTATTGATGTGTACCTTGCTAGTACTCCTAGTAGCACCTGGGTATTGGATACTGGTTCGGTTGCTAAATGTTAGTAACTCGAAATAAAAGCTACGGAATAAATGGAGAACTAGCTAAGGGTGAGGTGACGATGTGTGTTGGAAATGTTTCCAAGGTTGATGTGATAAATATCGCACGCTCTCTCTACCTTCGGGATTAGTGACAAACCTAAATAAATGTTATTTGGTGTTTTGCGTTGAGCATGAACGTGATTAGATCGTGTTTATTGCAACACCATTATTCATTTAAGTTAGAGAATAATGGTTATTCTGCTTACATGAATGATAACTTCAATGGTCATGCACCCAGTGAGAATGGTTTGTTGAATCTTGATCATAGTAATACACATGTTCATAACATTGATGCCAAAAGATAGAAAGTTAATGATAGTACCACATACTTGTGGCACTTCCGCTAAATGTCATATTGGTACAAAGCGCATGAAGAAACTCCATGCTTATGGATCTTTGGACTCATTCGATTTCGAATCGGTTGAGACATGAGAACCATGCCTCTTAGGCAAGATAACTAAGGATCCCGTTTTCCGGATTGATGGAGCGGCAAGTGATTTATTGGAAATGATACATGTTGATTTATTCAATCCAATGAGTCTTGTAGCGTGCGGTGGATATCGTTATTTTCTTACCTTCATTGATGATTTGAGTAGATATAGTGTATATTTACTTAATGAAACACAAGTCTAAATCGTTTGAAAGGTTCAAGCAAATCCAGAGTGAAGTTTAAAGATCATCGTGACAAGAAGATAAAAATGTCTGCGATATGATCGTGGAGGTGAATATCTGAGTTACGAGTTTGGCATACAACTTTAGACAATGTGAAATTTGTTCCACAACTCACGCCATCTGGAACACCATTGTGTGATGGTGTGTCCGAACGTCATAGTCGTGCCCTATTGGATATGGTGCGTGCTATGATGTCTCTTATCGTTTTGCTACTATAATTTTGGGGTTATGCATTAGAGACAACTACATTCACTTTAAATAGGGCACCATCTAAATCCGTTGAGATGACACTATGTGAATTATGGTTTGATAGAAACCTAAGCTATCATTTCTTAATGTTTGGGGCTGCGACGCTTGTGTGGAAAATGTTTTCACCTAATGAGGTCAAACCCAAAGCGGACAAATGCATCTTCATAGAATACCCTAAGAACAGTTGGGTGAACCTTCTATCTCGGATCCAAGCATAAAATGTTTGTTGCTAAAACTGGGTCCTTTCTCGAGGAAAAGTTTCTCTCGAAAGAATTGAGTGGGAGGAAGATAGAACTTGATGAGGTTGTTGAACCTTTCTTTCAACTAGAGAGTAGCACAGCACAGAAAGATGTTTCTATGGAGCCTACGTTAGTTGAAGAGGAAGTTAATGATGATGATCATGAAGCTTCAGATCAAGTTACTATCGAACCTCGTAGGTCGACAAGGACGCGTACTACTCCTAAGTGGTACGGCAACCCTGTCTTAGAGGTCATGTTGTTGGACAACAACGAACCTACGAGCTATGGAGAAGTGATGATGGGCCCGGATTCCGACAAATGGTTAGAGGCCATGAAATCCAAGATAGGATCCATGTATGAAAACCCAGTATAGACTTTGGTATACTTGCTCGTTGGACTGCAGGTCATCGAGTACAAATGGACCTTTGAGATGAAGACAGACGCTGATGGTAAATGTTACCATTTATAAAGCTCGACTTGTCACAAAGAAGTTTCCGACAAGTTCAAAGAGTTTACTGCGATGAGACTTTCTCACTCGTAGCGATGCTAAAGTCTGTTGGGATTATGTTAGCAGTTGCTGCATTTTTCAATTATGAAATCTGGCAGATGGATGTCAAAACATCATTTCCTTAACGGTTTACTTGAGGAAAGGTTGTATGTGATACAACCAGAAGGTTTTGTCGGTCCTAAGGATGCTAAAAGGTGAGAAAGCTTCAGTGATCCTTCTATGGACTGAAGGAAGCATCTTAGAGTTGGAATATATACTTTGATGAGGTGTTCAAAGTTTTTGAGTCTATACAAAGTTTATGAGAAACTTGTATTTGCAATAAAGTGAGTGGGAGCACTATAGAGTTTTTGATATGTATATGTGGATGACATATTGCTGTTCGGAAATAATGTAGAATTTCTGGAAAGCATAAACGGTTGTTTGAAAAGTGATTTTCAAAGGAAGACCTGGATAAAGCTACCTAATTGTTGAGCATCAAGATCTATAGAGATAGATCAAGGTGTCTGATGAGACTTTCAGACCTTGACAAGATTTTGAAAGAGTTCGAAATGGATCAGTTAGAGAAAGAGTTCTCACCTGATTTGTAAGGTGTGAAGTTGAGTGAGACTGAAAGCTCGACCACGGCAGAAGAAAGAGACAGGACAAATGTCGTCCCCTATGCCTTAGCCATAGGCTCTGTATAGTATGGCATGCTGTGTACCGCACCTATGTGTGGCTTGGCATGAGTCCGTAAAGGGGTACAAGATTAATCCAGGAGTGGATCACTGGATAGCGGTCAATATTATCCTTATTTACTAAAATACTAAGGAAATGTTTCTCGATTATGGAGGTGATAAAGGGCTCGTCGTAAAGAGTTACGTCGATACAAGCTTTAACACTAATCCGGATGACTCTTAGTAGCAATCCGGATATGTATAGTGGAGCAGCCATTTGGAATAATACCAAATGGAGTGTGGTAGCAGTGTTTACAGTTTGACATAGAGATTTGCAAAGTACACACGGATCTGAATGTCGCAGACCCGTTAACTATAAGACCTCTCTCACATGCAAAGCATGATCGAGCCCCAGAACTCGTTGGGTGTTAGATTCATAACAATGCGAATGACATGGTGATGTGCACTAGATTAATGACTCTAGTGCAAGTGGGAGAGCGTTGGAAATATGCCCTAGAGGCAATAATAAATTAGTTATTATCATATTTCCTTGTTCATGATAATCGTTTATTATCCATGCTATAATTGTATTGATCGGAAACTCAGATACATGTGTGGATACATAGACAACACCATGTCCCTAGTATGCCTCTAATAGACTAGCTTGTTGATCAAAGATGTCTAAGGTTTCCTAGCCATTGACATGAGATGTCATTTGATAACGGGATCACATCATTAGGAGAATGATGGGATGGACAAGACCCAAACTACAAACGTAGCATATGATCACGTCAGTTTATTGCTACTATTTTCTGCATGTCAAGTATCTGTTCCTATGACCATGAGATCATGCAACTCACTGACACCGGAGGAGTGCCTTGTGTGTATCAAACGTCGCAATGTAATTGGGTGACTATAAAGGTGCTCTACAAGTATCTCCGAGGGTGTCTGTTGGGATGGCATGGATCAAGACTGGGATTTGTTACTCCGTGTGACGGAGAGGTATCTCAGGGCCCACTCGGTAATACAACATCACAATAAGCCTTGCAAGCAATGTGACTAAGTGTTAGTCACGGGATCTTGTATTATGGAACGAGTAAAGAGACTTGCAGGTAACAAGGTTGAACTAGGTATGGAGATACCGACGATCGAATCTCGGGCAAGTAACATATCGAAGAACAAAGGGAACATCATACGGGATTAACTGAATCCTTAACATAGAGATTCGATCGATAAAGATCTTCGTAGAATATGTAGGAACCAATACGAGCATCTAGGTCCCGCTATTGGTTATTGACCATAGAGGTGTCTCGGTTATGTCTACATAGTTCTCGAACCCACAGAGTCTGCACACTTAAGGTTCGGTGACGTTTCGGTAGTATAGAGTTATGCATGGTGGTGACCGAAGGTTGTTCGGAGTCCCAGATGAGATACCGGACATCACGAGGAGCTCCATAATGGTCCGGAGGTAAAGATTGGTATATAGGAAGTCCTATTTTGGTCGCCGGAAAAGTTTCGGGCTCATCGGTAGTGTACCGGGAGTGCCGGTAGTGTATCGGGAGACCATCGGGAGGGGTATTTTGACCCAAGAGGCTAAATGGGCTGTGGGAGAGTGAATACCAACCCTTAGTGGGATGGTGGAAGTCCCACACAAGGCCCATGCGGATAGGAATAAAAACCCAAAGAGAAAAGGTGGAAAAAGGCAAAAGGGCCAAAATAAGGAGGAGTCCTAGCCCTACGAGGATTGGAGGACGATTCCTCCTCTCCTCCCACTTCGGCCGAAGCCTAGAGGGCTTGGCCCTTGCACCAAGTCTCCTCCTCTCTTGCTCTTATATATACTAGAGGTTTTAGGGATTTCGCACTAGATTTTCAGCCACGTGCTACCCATTCCTCTAGTGCATCGTTTCTCCTCTAGATTGGTTTTCTACAGTGCTTAGGCAAAGCCCTGTCGGAATAGCTCCACCACCACCGCGAAGCCGTCACGCTGTAGGAGAAATCTTCTACCTCTCCGCTCCCTCTTGTTGGATCAAGAAGGCAGAGATTGTCATCGAGCTGTACGTGTGCTGAACGCGGAGGTGTCGTCCGTTCGGCGCTAGATCGGAAGGACCGTGATCAAGATCGCGGGACGGATCGTGATGAGTTCGCGTGACGGATCGTGATTGGATCGTGGGACGGATCATGATGAGATCACGGGATGCTCGGTGATTTGGATCGCGAAGACGTTCGACTACACCAACCACGTTTCTTAACGCTTCGCGCTTAGCGATCTACAAGGGTATGTAGATCCAGTCTCCCTCTCATAGATGCTCATCACCATGCATAGATCTTGCGTGTGTGTAGGAATTTTTTTGTTTCCCATGCAACGTTTCCCAACAAGCTATTGGTACATACCCTTAGCCCTGAGGGTGGACTACTCCCTCCTCATCATGGCCTCCGCTTGGATGATGAAGATGGCCACCGGAGATGCATTCCCCTCTCTGGCAGGGTACCAAAACATCTCCACATTGGTTTTCCCTCCATATAGAGAGTTGTGGTGACAGAGCGTAGAGTCTACGGTTATTTCTGATGGTTTCTATATTTATAGGATTTTTGGGCGTGGGTTTCACACCAAGATGGGCCACGAGGAGGGCACAAGACACCATGGCACGCCTGGGCCCTCTGGCGCGCCCTGGTGGGTTGTGCCCACCTCGACTCTTCTCCTGTGTTTTTTCGCTCCAATATTTATTATTTGGTATAGAAAAATCACCAAAAAGTTTTGGGAGATTCCAAGAACTTTCATTTTCTACAGAAAAACAACACCACAGTAATTCTGCTGAAAACAGCGTCAGTCCGGATTAGTTCTAACTAAATCATATAAAGTGCATCAAAACCATATGAAAGTATTGTAAACATAGGTGAATATGGCATCAATACTTCATAAATTATTGATACATTGGAGACGTATCATCCTTCTCTCAAACCTTGGAGTTGAATAGCATGAGTGATCTCGGAGTTGACTTATATGAGATGATACCTTCGATGATATAGGATGATTTTGTTTGGTGTAATAGGTAGAACTAATGGCAACTAAGAATTGTGCTCAAGGATAAGATGATGGGAGTTCACTCACATCCTAAGCTCCTTGAAACACCAAACACAGTCGGAATATAACCATAGGCTCTAGCTCTAAGTCAAAAAACTATGGACAATACTCCACCTTGACCACCACCAATCATGTCCAAAAGGAAGGTGGACAGGTAGAACTAGATTACAAGGGACCACAAACCCCCCTGGGCAAGTGACCATATGGAGCAAATGCCCTCTCCTCTCACATATCCCGCAACAATGTGCTTGTGTGATACATGGGGAAATATGTTGTTGTCCTCATGGATGATATACTTATTTACCCAATAAGAGAAGGAACACCTCGGTCCTATTTGGATAAGCCCCAGAAACACCAATTATCATGCCTCTCAAGGTTGGAATCCTTGAAGTACCCTCCCTAGAACAGAAGACATTCTTGCCCAAGCAAGACAAGGAACCACTATGGTTGGGAAGCCACGATGAAGGAGAAGAAGAAGCAAGATAAGTCAACCACTACTCCTTTGCCGGCTACATTGATATGTCTCCCAATGTATCTATAATTTTTTATTGTTCCATACTGTTATATTATCAATCTTGGATGTTTTACAATCATTTTATAGCAACTTTATATCATATTTTGGACAAACCTATTGACATAGTGCCAAGTGCGAGTTGCTGTTTTTTGCTTGTTTTTTACTTCACAGAATATTAGTACCAAACGAAGCCCAAACACCATGAATATTTTTGGAGATTTTTTGGGCCAAAAGACAATTGGGGGACCAAAGAAGCACCTGCTAGGAGGGCCGTGGAGGCACAAGACACCAGGGCACGCTAGAGGCCCCTTGCGTGGCCTGGTGGGTTGTTCCCTCCACGGGGCTCCTCTCCACTGCCTATCAACTTAATAAATACCCAAATATTCCAAAAACCCTAGGGGGAGTCAACGAAACACAATTCCAGCCGCCGCAGGTTCCAGAACCACGAGATCCAATCTAACACCATCAAGGAGGGATGCATCTTCTTCATGGGTGCCTCTCTGATGATGCGTGAGTAGTCCACCATAGACCTATGGGCCCGTAGCTAGTATCTGGATGGATTCCTCTCTCTTTTGATTCTCAATACACTGGTCTCTTGGAGATCTATTTGATGTAATGACTTTTTGTTGTGTGTTTGTTGGGATCCGACGAAGTTTGAGTTCATGATTAGTTTATATCCATGAATATTTTTTGAGTATTCTTTGATCTCTTATATGCATGATTACTTATAGCCTCATATTTCTTCTTCAAATCTTTGGTTTAGTTAGGCCAACTAAATCGATTTTTCTTGTCACGGGAAGAGGTGCTTTATGATGGGTTCGATCTTGCGGTGCCCTCTCCCGTGACAGAAGGGGCAGCAAGGCACACATGTATTGTTGCTATTAAGGATAAGAAGATGGGGTCTATTTCTACATGAATAAATATTGTCTACATCATGTCATCATTCTTATTGCATTACTCCGTTTCTCCATGAACTTAATACACTAGATGCATGCTAGATAGCGGTCGATGTGTGGAGTAATAGTAGTCGATACAGAATCATTTCGGTCTACTAATCTTGGACGTGATGCCTATATAATGATCATTCCCTTTGATATCGTCATTATTATTTGATCTTCTATCAATTTCCCAACATTAATTTGTTTAGCCATCATGTGCTATACTCATGATAGAAGCCACTAGTGAAACATACGGCCCTCGGGTCTACCGTTTAACATATTGCTTTCCATCTGTCTTTTTACGCATTTGCTTTCAGATCTATTATTTCAAAAACACAAAAATATCATGTTGCACTTTTTATTTACGTATTTTCTTTTGTGTTCTTACACGATCTATTTATCCAATCTTATACAAACCGATCTATCTTTTACCATGGAGAGATTGACAACTTCTCTTACACCTCAGGTTGCAAGTATTTGTTCCTTGTGTGCAGGTACCGTTTACATAGTGTTGCTTGGTTCTCCTACTGGTTCGATAACCTTGGTTTCATAACTGAGGAAAATACTTACCGTAGCTATGCTGCATCATCCCTTCCTCTTTGTGTAAATACTTACGCAGTCTCAAGCCACGTCAAAGGAATTTCTAGCGCTGTTGCAGGGGAGACATCATCAACATCTATGAGGTTCCTAATCACAAATCTCATCTCCTTGAAATTTACATTATTTTCCATTTGCCTCTCTTTTTCCTCTCCCCCACTTCACAAAATTTTCCATTTTATCCACCCTCTATTTCGTTTGCCTATTTTCCATTCGATCTTTTGTTTGCTTGTCATCCTGAGCAATTTTGGATTGGCAGAGATAGATGATGGCAAGACTCCTAAAATTGGATGTTCTGGTAATTGGGATTCTAAAACTTTTGTTTTGGGGAAATGGAATATTATAGGAAAATAAACTATCCAAGAATTCTTCAATTGTGTTGGAAATTTAACTCTTGATGATGCTCCTATACTTAAAAGAACGAAAACTTATGCGAAAGTTGTTTCAGCACTAGTTCTGAAACTTGAAAATTGGTTTATCCACACCCATCCTACCTTGCAAAGATATTTTTATGAGCTACCATTATAAAGTATTATAAATCTAAAAGGTCATCTACCCTTGTTCTTATGAATGGATTTGATCACATAGTACGAGAAGCTAGGGATTTTTTTTTTGTAAGAGCCATGAAAAACAGGTAATAGATGAGATCCTTTATGAAAGTGACTACATGTTGAGACATTTGCTTGGAAATAATCAAATTTTGTATGAGAAGCTTAAAAAGGCAGTCCCCGTTTTAGATATGATCCAACAACTTTTTAATGATGTCAATCAACAATACTCCTGGATTGTGACCGGAAATCAAAGAGGGTACATAGATGGACAACATGATAGTGCTAAGATTTCTATGGATAATGTGTTTCAAGTTATATTTTAGAAACCTCTTGACGAAAATACATATATGAAGAAAAAGAAGAAAGATGACAATACTTGAATCTATGCATTATGCCTAGCTAGGGTCGTAAAATGATAGCACTTGTTGGGAGACAACCCAATGACTAAAATTATATTTTTACTTTTTATTTCTGTTGTTGAGTGTTTACACAATTCTTCAACTTATATGATTGTGTTTTTTATGTTTTAATTTGTGTTTTTGCCAAGTAAAGCCTTTAGGATCTTGTTGGGTGATAGTTGATTTGATCTCGTTGAAAACAGAAACTTTTGCGTCTAGTAAAAGAATTCTTTAAAATCACAAAAGTGACAAAAAATTCTAAATTTTATACACAAGATCGATATACAAATTGCTGACGTTTTGCTAATGTTTTAGAATTGTTTGAGTTACAGAAGTATGATTAGAGTATAGATTACTACAGACTGTTCTGTTTTTGACAGATTCTGTTTTCGTTGCATTCTGGGCCTGCCCTGGTGTATGGCCAGAGGGGCGACGGATAGGGGCCCAGCCCTAAGGGGGTCCATGAGCTGATGTAGATACATAGTGTAGCCCACCTCAAAATTCAGAGGAAAAAATCAAGAGAGATATCGACACGCTAGGCGCAATAGTCTTGGAAGAATATTTGGCGAAGTAGTGATCCAGTTGCATGCGTGAGCTAATGAATCTCACCGATGATTGACCGATCGGATCGCTTCTTCAATTTTCAGTTCGTCTTCGTCGAGACCTCAACCGTCACTGGTCGCTCCAGCCACTTGAGGTTCCTGCCTACTATTGCACTTGCCACAGATGCATGGCAGCCCATGCCGGTTCCGGCGACCCTGCCATCCGACATTCGACACAGAGACTCAACCAGTGAGTTCATCCTATCTTTCACAAAATCACAAGTAAGATTGATCCATGATCCTTTCGCCAGTTTCCGATTTTCAGTCATTCTTTATTAGTCTATGTACATGACCAGGCCCTGTACATGACTAGAGTTCACAAATACGTATTCATCTATCCTAAATCTCAACGACTAGGGTTCTGAACTTTTGATGTATAAATTTCCATATATTATTTGTATTCTCCTTTCTTCATAATTTTCGGACCCTGCCATACAATACTGAATAATAAGCATTTATCAGGTGCTGAAAAAAGGAGAATAAAGACGAAAAGAGATCTGAAAATTCAAACACATAAGTTTCATTTTACTATCTTTTTAGTATTTCTATCGTAATATCGCATAGTCCAAAAATTATTATAGTCAAATTTCAAACTAAAGATGTATGGTTGAATATTTAATTTTAACGTTATACAAATAAAGTATATTTTTTATGCATCACACACATACATATACATGATCTTAGGATTTAGGGGCCCATGTCGTCAAGTTCGCTCTAGGGCCTTCCAAACCATAGGGCCGACACTGGTTGCATTGTTTGCTTATTTTGATGAATCTATGGCTTGTATTGGAGGGTATAAGCCATGGTAAACTTATAATACAGTAGATATAATGCAATAATAAAATATGAATGGTTTTGCAATAGTACTTAGAGTGGTGATTTTCTTTATTATACTAATGGATCTCGCGAAGGTTTTGTTGATTTTTGTGTGATTGAAGTTTTCAAGTTTTGGGTGAGATCGTGATGGATGAAGGAATAAGGAGTGAAAAGAGCCTAAGATTGGGGATGCTATGGGATCCCAAGATAATATCCAAAGATGAAGAAGCAACTAATCTTGGGGATGCCCTGAGTGGCATCCCCTCTTTCTTCTAACGACCATCGGTATTTTACTTGGAGCTATATTTTTATTCGTCACATATCATGAGTTTTGCTTGGAGTGTCTTCTATTATGTGAGTCTTTGCTTTATTTGATTTTTATTTTTCACAAGTATCCTTGCTGGACACACCTATTTATGAGAGCCAAAATTATGCTATGATTTGTTAGAATTGCTCTACACGCTTCACTTAAATTTTTTGAGCTATGGAATTGCTCTAGTACTTCACTTATATCCTTTTGAGCATGACATGATTTGAACTCTTGAAGAAATACTCTCATGCTTCACTTAGATTAATTTGAGAGTTAGTGATTTTTGAACAAATTCTCTCATGCTTCACTTATATTATTCTGAGAGATGAAATTTTTATGCTCATGTTCTTCACTTAAATTTATTTGAGTTTGTCAAAAGCAATGGCAATTTATGAAACTAGTCCCAAAGTGATAGATATTCAAGAGGGATATAATGAAAACTTTCATGATGATCATTGGACAAATTAAACTTGATTCCTTGTAATAGTTTTGAGACACGATGATAGTAATATATGAGTTATGTTAGTGAGTAATTATGCTTTACTAAAAATATAGGTGTTAATGTTTGTGATTTCCTATGCAAGCATGGAAGTCAATAGTTATGCAATGAAATTACAACCTACTTATGGTGTATTATTCGGTGTTACTTATGCTTAATGCTCATTTATGTGAATTTTTGTTTCTTGGTTGGTTGCTTCTCAATCTATTTGCTAGCCTCCACTTGTACTAAGTAGAAATACTACTTGTGCATCCAAAATCCTTAAACCCAGGTTTGCCATATGAGTCCACCATATCTACTTATATGCGGTATGCCATGCCGTTCGAAGCAAATTTGTATGTGCCATCTCTAATTTTCATAATGAATTTCCTTTTTGTGAGCCCGTACCGCTCATGAAGTGGAAGGGGGTGACTGATATTTTTCCATGCTAGATGTGTTATTCTTAAGATGAGTGTTTATTCACTTGTCATTGCACGAGAGTACGGCGGTAATCGGGATGCCCAATCCCGAAATGAAAATAAATTTACTTTATGTTGTGACATAATAAATTCCTTGGAAAGTGTTGGTATGGAAGGCAACCATCGATTCGGCTAGCCATGGATTGTGAAAGAATGGTGGAAAAGGAATAAACTTTATTTTCTATTTGCAAACCGCTTATGATATATCTAGCAAGGAAAGATATTGAATGTTGTCGATCATTTTTATTGACAGGAAAGGCATGCCACCCAAAATATTTTTATCTCTCAATTTAAATGAAGGGCCAATCTATTTACTTTATGCAATTTTTAGTTTTATTTGAGTCTCCAACTTCTCTTATAAAGCACCAACTAATGGGCACTATGATTGTACTTGAGCATTAGGTCACTACTGGAATCAAAAGATTTCCCGTCTGCCACCTCTCTGTCGTCCGCTAGCGGACGACAAAGACTGGCTTTGCCATCAGCTAGACGAAAGCAGACGGCAAAGAGGTGGTAGACGACAAAGGGTGGCTTTGCCATCAACCACTTCTTTGCCGTCCTCTAGCGGACGACAAATGAGTTTTGCCGTGCGCTAGCGGACAGCAAAGAGGGAAGGGGCCCACCCTAAACCCAGCCCGCAACTTGACCTAACGGCCCCCCTCTTTGCCGTCCGCTAGGAGACGACAAAGAGGGGTGTAACTAATGGCGGCCGCCCCCCGGCCCGCCTCTCTCTCTCTCTCTCTCTCTCTCTCTCTCTCTCTCTCTCTTTCTCTCCTTCTCTCCTCCCCATCGCCCCATGACCCCGCCGCCGCCAGCGCCCACCGCCCCTGCCGCCCCCGCCGCCCCGTCGCCCACGCCGCCGCGCGCCCCCGCACGCGCCCACCGCCCCCGCCGCCGCGTGCCCCCGCCGCCGCGTGCCCCCGCCCGCGCCCACCGCTCCCGCCGCCGCGCGCCTCTGCCATCGCGCGCCCCTGTGGACCCCGCCGCCTCGCGCCCCCAACACCACCGCCACCCCGCCCCACTCTCCCTCCCCAACGCCCCCGACACCCCACAGCCATCGCCCCCGTCGCACCACCTGCCACCCCCGATGCCCCACCGCTGGCGTCGGCCTCCTCCACCTCTACTAACGCCGGCCTCCACCTCCCCCACTCTTGTGAGCCCCGTGCCCCACTCTATTTTTTCATTTTTTAATAGTTTAGTTAGTAATTTAGTTTGTAATTTAGTTAAATCTAGTTTAGTTGTAGTTAGTAATTTAGTTTTTTTAATAGTTGTAGTTAGTAATTTAGTTGTAGTTAGTAATTTACTTAAATCTAGTTTAGTTGTAGTTAATTAGAAGAAGAGAGAAGAAGAAGAGGAGGAGAAGGAGATGAAGAAGAAGAAGAAGAGGAAGGAGAAGAAGAAAAATAAGAAGAAAAGGAGGAGGAGGAGAAAAGAAGAAAAAGAAGAAGGAGAATAAGAAGAAGAAGAGGAGGAGGAGGAGGGGTGCGTCGGCGCCGATAAGTTTGGCCTTTAGAGTTCATATTTCCGGGCTAGATGATTCTTGGTCTTGTTTGATAGGACTAGATTAGCGATACTCCCTTCGTCCCATATCTACACGGCACCCCGACACCCCGACATGGCAGCCCGACACCCCGACACGGCACCCCAGACCCCGACACAGCACCCCTACCCCGACACGACACCCCCGGCACCCCGACCCCGACACGACACATATATTATTAATTATTATAATGTGAGGTATTCAATTATTATTATGTACATATATATTATTAATTAGTTTATGTTATTAGGTATTCAATTTTTTTATGTTGAACTAATTTTGTTCACTCTTTGTCATTGCAGGTGTTGACAAATGGTGGGCGGGGGTCGAGAGGGCTCTGAGCCTCCTTCCTCGGCGCGTGCTGGGTGGGGTGCTATTATTCCACCCCAGCAACTCTGGAGAGTGTTGGTACATAGGATGCAGACACCGGCGGGCGCTTCTTCTTCGACCGGGAGAGGTCGGGGGAAGCCGAAGAGAGGTGCTAGGGGTAGGAAGGCAGATGCGCCTTCCGCGCCGCCACCCCTAGCAGATTCTCCCGACCGCAGGAGTGCTCCGTCTCAGATGGACCCATCTGACTTGGACCCATCTCGTACTCCAGTCCACGAACCTCGGGTCAACGAGCCTCGGGTCACCGAGCCTTTGTCCCAGGAGACTCTGGTCCCAGAGTCTTCGTCCCAGGAGACTCGGGTCCCAGAGTTTTCATCCCACGTGACTCCGGAGGCTAGTGGCCATGCTGATGGTGGCGAGGACAACTTGTCTGAGGACACCTATAGCGAGGGCGAGCTGGTTGAGGAGGGCAAGAAGGTCTGCCAGCGTGGTTGTACAAACCGGCCGCCCGTGCCCACGACCCGCGAGCAGAGGTGGTTGATTGCGCCTACTCTTTTTTAACCTTTTTCCCTCATGTTTATTCAAATTAATATCTAATGTGTTGGCCTTGTCCTACTGCAAGGGTTGGAAATACGAGCGTGGTGTCCGCAGGCCCAACCAGGTCCTTGGTGTGCTTCTTCGGCACCACTTCCCGGGGAAGGTCCAATTGCCCGGTGAGGGTGAGTCTCCATAGGTAGCATTGACCTGGGAGCTGTACAAGGCTGCCCCGGCCCCGCCGGAGGAGATGGTCGACGGTGTCTTGTGGAAGATGGTGGCTGACATTGTGATTCGTCGCTTTTGGGTAATTTCTCCTTTACAGAATTAAAAATCAACAACACCTAGTGATTTTAGTAATCGGTGTTGTCTTGTTTGATTGCAAACCTTCTACAGGTGTGTTGAGGAAGATGAGGCGAAAGCAGCTGTTGTTCTCGAAGCCGAGTGCAAGCGCCTACATCAGAACTTACGGCACGAGGCTCGGGTGCAGGCTATTCGAGACTACTACGCCTCGAGTAACATTAAGAGGGCCAAGAACAAGTGCCGCAAAAATTATCTGAGTAAGGAGAAGTTAATTAAGGTAATTATCTATTCTTAAGGCCTTGTACTTAGTTTCTTTGATTTGATTCATAGGCATAGCACTGAAATTTCTCTTGTCTAACTTAGGTGCCCCGGAGATGGTGTGCGGATAGGATGGACTGTTGGGAGGCATTGGTGAATGAGTGGTGCTCTCCCGAATGACTAGCCGGACACAACAAGGCGAAGGATAAGTGTGCCCAGATGAGAGGTGTGCCACACCATCAAGGGATCTCCAACCTGTTTAAGTTCGGGGATAACTGGGTATGTGGTTTGCTTCATGATTCATGCAATTGGATTCTTCATGCTAGCTTGAGCCCTTAACTAACATTTTGTTCCTCTCTTTTAGGCGTGACACAACAAGAAGGTGGTGCCACCTCTGTTCGACCTCTAGGCCATGGCCCATACTGCCTCGTACTAGAAGGCCAAGGCATTCTCTAAGGATGACCTCGATCATCCATAGAGCTTCAGCAACATCTCCTCCCACAACAAGCTCGTTAGGTATAGGGATGAGGGGAAGGCGAGGAAAGGGGAGGAAAGGGGAGGACTTCGACCCGAGCCAGAGTCCTTTTGATCCAGAGCTTGTGATGATATCTGGTGGCGGGAGGCCCCATGGCTCGATAGCCATTGGGGATGGACTGATATGTTGTCCTAGAACTCTCCCGGAGATCAAGAAGTGCCAGACGAGCTTTGATCCTGAGATAAGGCCTCATCCATGGCCAATGGAGCTCGCTATTGAGGCTAGGGCCCAGGAGCTTCTGGCGGAGGCAAATAGGCAGGCGACACAGAGGGAGAGGGACATGGAGGGGAGGACGGCTAGGCTGTTGGAGGAGGAGAGGAACTGGAATGACGCGTCTCACCGGGCCCTATACGAGCTCCTCGTGGTAAGTTTCTCCTGCATATTAACCAAATCATGCACGTAATGTTCGTTTCATCACTAACTAATATGAATGACTCGTGAAAAGAAAATGTGTAGACCGTGTGCCAGAACAATGGTCAGACCCCTCCGTCGATGCCCCATATTGCTATAGCACCCACGGTGAGTTTCATTTAAATGGTCATTAGTTAGTAGTATTCATATTTGAGTTGCATCATGCTAAGGAGACATTACAAATGATCTTTGGTGCAGCGTGCCTCCCGACAAGCATCGACCGATCCTTCTACGACTGCCGCAAGCCCGACTGGTCCTTCTACGTCTCACCCTAGCACAAACCCTACCGGTCCTTCACCTCCGTGTTGATGGTAAGTTTTTCCAAGTGTCTTCCTTAACAAATGCATACTTAGCTTAAGAAATGACCTACTTAGCTCCAAAATGACCTATACTTAGCTTATTTTCCTAAAAAATGACTTGATATGCTTAGTTAGCTAGAAAATGGTATATTCTACCTAGAATAGCTATAAAATGACCTATACTTAGCATTTTTTCTTCCAAAATGACTTGATATGCTTAGTTAGCTACAAAATGGCATTACTACCTAGTATAGCTCAATAATGATCTATAGCTAGCTTAGCTAGTTCATTTATGACATAATTAGCTCACTTAGGTACAAAATGGCATAACTACCTAGGATAGCTCAATAATGATCTATAATTAGGTTAGCTAGTTCATTTATGAAATAATTAGCTCACTTAGGTAAAAATGGCATAATAACCTTGGTTTAGCTCCAAAATGACTTATACTTAGCTTATTTTCCTCAAAAATGACATAATAACCTTACTTACCTCCAAAATGATATATTCTACCTAGGATAGATATAAAATGACCTATACTTAGTATTTTTTCCTCCAAAATGACTTGATATGCTTAGTTAGCTAGAAAATGGCATTACTACCTTGGACAAGATGAGAGGAGAGGAGAAAAAGAATGAGAAGATAAATTCTTCTTCTTATTTTCCTTCTTTTTCATCTAGCTAGTCTTCTTCTTCTTCTAACTTTCATCTGTCCTACTTTGCAGATTTGCTATAGATGAGGAAGCTTGCATTGATGGAGTGTACTCTTCTACTTCTGCTTCCTTTTTGTTTATGGAAACTTGTTGGAAACTTGTTTTGGATATGTATGTTGGATATGTTGTTCGAAACTTGTATATGTTGGATATGTTGTTGGAACTTATTGTTGGTATGCTTGTTGGAACTTATTGTTGGTATGCTTGTTGAAACTTATTGTTGGTATGCTTGTTGGAAACTTGTATTATTGATATGTTGGATATATGTGTGATATTATTTCAAATTGAATGATTTTAAGAAAAAACAGAAAAAACAGGGGCTATATAGCCACTTTGCCGTCTGCTGGCGGACGACAAAGAGCTTTGCCGTCAGCCAGCAGACGGCAAAGATGCCACATGGCAGCTGCGTGTGCAACCTAGGGCTGGCCTAGGTGGGTTCTTTGCTGTCAGCTGGCATATGACAAAGAACTAAGGTCTTTGCCGTCTGCCAGCGGATGGGCAAAGCACGCTGTTAAGCCCTTAACGGAGCTAAGTTGCCACGTGTGTCGTCCAGGCCCTTTGCCATCCGCTGGCAGACGGCAAAGATTCAAAGGTCTTTGCCGTCCGCCAGCAGACAGCAAAGCGCCTTTTACTGTGGCTTAATCAACCAAACGATTGGCCGTCTGCTAGCGGACGACAAAGACTTTGCCGCCCGGGATGCATGCCTTTGCCGTCCGGGATGGCTGACGACAAAGTGCTTGATTCCTGTAGTGTGCGTTGCTAATATTTGAGTGTGTTCCATGAATGGATCAATGATTGAGCGTGATGGGCTAGGGATATCTTTCTTTAGTGTTGATATTTTGAAAGACATGGTTGCTTCTTGGTATGCTTGAGTATTAAAGTCTTCATGTCAAAACTAGACTATTGCTCTGAACCATCTAAAGTCCAAATGTACATGCTACAAAAGAAAAGAATATATGATGAATCTGTTAGGCAGCATTCCACTTAAAAAAATTCTGTTTTTATCATATACCTACTCGAGGACGAGTAGGCATTAAGCTTGGGGATGCTGATACGTCTCCAACGTATCTATAATTTTTGATTGTTCCATGCTATTATATTATCAATCTTGGATGTTTTACAATCATTTTATAGAAACTTTAGATCATTTTTTGGGATTAACATATTGACACTATGCCAAGTACCACTTGCTATTTTTTGCTTGTTTTTTACTTCACAGAATATCAGTACCAAACTAAGCCCAAACACCGCGAAAATTTTTGGAGATGTTTTTGTGCTAGAGAGGAGGGCCATGGAGGCCACAAGACATTAGGGTGTGATAGAGGCCCTTGATGAGTCCTGGTGGGTTGTTCCCTCCTCAGGATGCCTCTCCACAGCCTATCAGCTCTATAAATACCCAAATATTCCAAAAACCCCAGGGGAGTCAACGAAACACAATTCTAGCCACCGCAAGTTCCCGCGAGATCCAATCTAACACCATCATGGAGGGGTGCATCGTCTTCATGCGTGCCTCTTTGATGATGCGTGATAGTCCACCATAGACCTCTGAGTCCATAGGCAGTAGCTAGATGTCTTCCTCTCTCTCTTTTGATTCTCAATACAATGGCCTCTTGTAGATATATTTGATGTAATGACTTTTTGGGATCCGATGGATTCTATGTTCATAATTAGTTTCTGTCCATGAATATTATTTGAGTCTTCTTTGATCTGTTATATGCATGATTACGTATAGCGTCATATTTCTTCTTCCAATCTTTGGTTTAGTTAGGCCAACTAGATCGAGTTTTCTTGCCATGGGAAGAGGTGCTTTGGGATGGGTTCGATCTTGCGGTGTCCTCTCCCAATGACAAAAGGGACAGTGAGGCACACATATATCGTTGCCATTACGGATAACAAGATGTGGTCTATTCCTACATGAATAGATCTTGTCTACATCATGTCATTGTTCTTATTGCATGACTTTGTTTTTCCATGAACTTAATACACTAGATGCATGGTGGATAACGGTCGATGTGTGGATTAATAGTAGTAGATGTAGAATTGTTTCGGTCTACTTATCTTGGACATGATACCTATATAATGATTATCGCCTTGGATATCATCATGATTATTTGATCTTCTATCAACTGCCCAACAGTAATTTGTTTACCCACCATGTGCTATACTCATGAGAGAAGCCACTAGTGAAACCTACGACCCCCGGGTCTACTTTTCCAACGTATTGCTTTCCGATCTATCTTTTTGCCATTTTTTGTTTTCGGATCTATTAATCCAAAAACCTAAAAATACCTTTCTGCACTTTTTATTTGCCTATTTTATTTTGTGTTCTTGTGAGATATATTTATGCAAGTAATCTTTCTTTTTACCGTTGAGATATTGACAACTTCTCTTAAGCGTCGGGTTGCAAGTATTTGTTCTTTGTGTGCAGGTACCGTTTACATAGCTTTGCATGGTATTCCTCATAGGATCGATACCTTGGTTTCATAACTGAGGGAAATACTTATCGTAGCTGTGTTGTATCATCCCTTCCTCTTTGGGGAAATACCGACACAGTCTCAAGCCACCTCAGAGAGCTTGTGGGTGTGTTTGATGACTAACACTTGATCATTTTGAGCATTTCATTCACCATTAATACCTCACCCCCTTTTTATAGTATTGGATTTCCTATGGACTCAAAGTGATTTCTCATAAAGTAAAATGTAGAGTTTTCATGCTTGTAACTTGGCCAATCCTATGCTTGGATCTTGGGGTCTCCTCACAATCCTTTGCCAATCATAACATCCAACTTTTTCCTGAAATATACTTAGTGGAAGCATTAGTCCAATGAAATATATGGTATTATTAACTACCAAAACCACCTAGGGAGAAGTTGTGCTTTCAATATCCCCATTTTGGTAATTCATGACAACATATAGATCAAAGTTTTGATAGAGATATAATCAATGAGTAGCATCATCGCTTTTAGAGGTATGCGATAAGAAAGAGTGCTACTTCTCAAGCATGTGTTGGTTTCCGTGAAGAGGAACGGGTGATGCAACAAAGTAGATAAGTATTTCCCTCATTTGTTGAGAACCAAGGTATCAATCTAGTAGGAGATACAAGCAAGTCCCCAATAGGTGTACCTACACAAGGAATCAATCTCTTGCACCCAATGCTATAAAGGGGTTGTCAATCCCTTTAAGGTTACTTGAAAGGATGAGAATTGATAGAGATAGATTGGTTGAACGAAAAGTAAAACAAAAGGTAAAATTAATGCAGCAAAGTATTTTTGGTATTTTAGGTTTTAGATTTGAAAGTATAAGATGGAAAATAGACCCGGGGGCCATAGGTTTCACTAGAGGCTTCTCTCATGATAGCAAGTATTACGGTGGTTAAACAAATTACTATCGAGAAATTGATAGAAAAGCGAATAATTATGAAGATATCCAAGGAAATGATTATGCATATAGGCATCACGTCCGTGTCAAGTAGACCGAAATGATTCTGCATCTACTACTATTACTCAACATCGACTGACTCCTGCCTGCATCTAGAGTATTAAGTTCATGAAGAATAGAGCAACACATTAGCTAAGATGACATAATGTAGAGGGATAAACTGAAGCAATATGATGAAAACCCCATCTTGTTATCCTTGATGGCAACAATACAATACGTGCCTCGCTACCCCTACTTTGTCACTCGGTGAGGACACCGCAAGATTGAACCCAAAACTAAGCACTTCTCCCATTGCAAGAATTACAATTCTAGTTAGCCAAACCAAACCAATAACTCGAAGAGACTTACGAAGATATGAAATCATGCATATAAGAATTCAGGAAAGACTCAGATAATATGCATGGATAATCTGAACATAAACCCACAATTCATCGGATCTCGACAAACACACCACAAAAGAGTATTACATCAGATAGATCTCCATCAAGATCATGAAGAACATGGCATTGAAGAGCAAAGAGAGAGAAGAAGCCATCTAGCTACTAGCTATGGACCGAAAGGTCTATGGTGAACTACTCACTTATCATCAGAGGGGCAATGGAGTTGATGTAGATGCCCTCCGTGATCGAATCCCCCTCCGACAGATTACCGGAAAAGGCTCCAACATTGGATCTCTCGAGAACGAAGGCTTCTGGCGGCGCAAAAGTGTTTTCGTGGCTTGTTCTGATAATGATGGAATATTTGGTAATTTATAGGCTGAAGATTAGGGTTAGGAGAGCTACCGTGGGCCCACAAGCCTGCCCGACGCGCCCTACCCCCCTAGGCACGCCCCTAGGGCTTGTGGCCCCATGGCGGCTCTTCTGCCTCGGTTCTGAAGTCTCCTGGTTTCCTTTCGTTCCAGAAAAAATCATTCCGAATGTTTTATTCCGTTTGGACTCCTTATCAGCAAATGTCAAAAACAAGGAAAAAATAGAAACTGGCACTAGGCTCTAGATTCATAGGGTAGTCCACAAAATAATATAAAATAGCATATTAATGCATATAAAACATCCAAAACAGATAATATAATATCATGGAACAATCAAAAATTATAGATACGTTGGAGACGTATCAGCATCCCCAAGCTTAATTTCTATTCGTCCTCGAGTAGGTAAATGATTAAAACAGAATTTTTGATGTGGAATGCTACCTAACATATTTATCCATGTAACATTCTTTATTGTGGCATGAATATTTAGATTCATAAGATTCAAAACAATAGTCTAATATTGACATAAACACTGTAATACTTCGAGCACACCAACAAGGTAGTTGTGTCCTCTCAAAATAACATGGCCTTAGAAAGTTATCCGTACAAAATTATATGGTCTGGCTATGCTCCATCTTCCCCACACAAAGTATCTAAATCATGCACAAACCCGATGAACAAGTCAAGCAATTGTTTCACACTTTTGGTGTTCTCAAACCTTTTCAACTCTCACGTAATACATGAGTGTGAGCCAAGAATATAGCATTATAGGTGGAATAGAATATGGAGGAGGTGCAAGGAGAAAAAGGAGAAGATAGTCTCACATCAACTAGGCGTATCAATGGGCTATGGAGATGCCCATCAATAGATATCAATGTGAGTGAGTAGGGATTGCCATGCAACAAATGCACTTAGAGCATTAAGTGTATGAAAGAACAAAAATAAAACTAAGTGGTCCTGCAAAATGAATATCCACTAGTTATATGAAAGTGACAAAATAGGAGAATCTCTATCATGAAGATCATGGTGCTACTTTGAAGCACAAGTGTGGAAAGGGGTAGTAGAAATTGTCCCTTCTCTCTTTCTCTCAATTTTTCCTTTTTTTATTTTCTTTTTATTTTGGTGGGCTTCTTTGGCCTCTTTTATTTTTTTGTTTGGGCTTCGCTGGCCTCTTTTATTTTTTGTAAAGTCCGGATACTCATCCCAACTTGTGAGGGATTCATGGCTTCCATCATCCTTTTCTCTCATGGGACAATGCTCTATTAATGAAAAATCATCACACTTTTATTTACTTATAACTCAAAAAATAAAATTACAACTCAATACCTATGACAAAGTATGACTCTATATGCAATATGAAGTGACGATATAAGTCATGAAAAACTACATGGTGGAAGTTGCATGGCAATATATCTCGGAATGGCTATGGAAATGCCATAATATGTAGGTATGGTGGCTGTTTTGAGAAATATATGGTGGCTGTTTTGAGGAAGGAGGGTTTGATGTACTGGCGAAAGTTGCGTGGTACTAGAGAGGCTAGCAAAGATGGAAGGGTGAGAGTGCGTATAATCCATGGACTCACCGTTAGTCATAAAGAACTCACATACTTATTGCAAAAGTCTATTAGTTATCAAACAAATCATTAGACGCATGCTCCTAGGGGAGAGGATGGTAGGAGTTAACCATCGCGCGCTCCCGACCCTGACAAAAGGTCGACAATCATTAAACAAATCATGCTCCGACTTCGTTACATAACGGTTCACCATACATGCATGCTACGGGAATAACAAGCTTTAACAAAAGTATCTATTCCAATTCACAACTACTCACTAGCATGACTCTCATATTACCATCTCTATTATCTCAAAACTATATGCAAGGAATCAAATTTCTCATAGTTTTTAATGCACTTAATATGAAAGTTTTTATTATATCCCTCTTGGATGCCATTATATTAGGACTAAATTCCTAACCTAAAAAAATTACCATGATGTTTTAATAAACTCTCATAATAATATAAGTGAGGAACGAGAGTTCAATAATTTCTATAAAATATAACACCAGCATGCTCTATAAAAATATAAGTGAAGCACTAGAGCAACATTGCCTACCTCAAAAGATATAAGTGAAGCACATAGAGTATTCTAATAAATTCACATTTCAGCGTGTCTCTCTCAAAATATGTGTGCATCAAGGATGATTGTGGAAAATTAAAAGCTAAGACTCATATCATACAAGACGCTCCAAGCAAAACACATATCATGTGGTGAATAAAAATATAGCCTCAAATAAATTTACCGATGGATTGAAGACGAAAGAGGGGATGCCTTCCGGGGAAGCCCCAAGCTTAGGCTTTTTAGTATCCTTGAATATGACTTGGCGTGCCATGGTAATCCCCAAGCCTAGGCTCTTTCCACTCTTTATTCCATAGTCCATCAAATCTTCACCCAAAACTTGAAAACTTCACAACACAAAACTCAACAGAAAACTCATGAGATCCGTTAGTATAAGAAAAATAAATCACCACTTTTGGTGCTGTTGTGAACTCATTATTTATTTATATTTGTGTAATACCTACTGTATTATAACTTTTCCATGACTTATACCCCCCGGTACGACCCATAGATACATCAAAATAAGCAAACAACACAAAGAAAAGAGAATTTGTCAAAAACAGAAGAGTTTGTATCAATCTATAAACTTAGAATACTTATAGAACTCTAAAAATTCTAAACAATTAGGAAAATTAGGGAAATTTGTGTATAAATCGTCTGTAAAAATTTCAGATCAATTAGACGCTGTGAATTTTTTTGGAAAATTCCTGGACTGAGCGCAAAAGTTTCTGTTTTTCAGCAAGGTCAAATCAACAACCATCGTAGATCACCCCAAAGGTTTTACTTGGCTCAAAAACTAATTAAAACACAAAAACACAATTACTAAATAATTAATAATGTGCCAAACACACCAAAACAGAAGCAAAAATCAGAAAGCAAAATAAAATTGGGTTGCCTCCCAACAAGCGCTATTGTTTACCGCCCCTAGCTAGGCAAAATGCAATAGATCTAGGTATTATCATAATAAAAATAAGGGATATCATTCCTGTTCATATCATACCCCCTTATTTCAGCAGCTAATTTTCGTTTTGGCAAAAAAAAGTAATCAAAAGGGCTGAGTTTACGAGGATTAGGATCATCAAGATCAAGTGCGGGAGGGATAGGTTCCTCCTTATGTCCCTTATAGTGTATAATCAATTCATCATTATAAGATTTCCTTTGGGTAAAGGCCATAAGCCTTTTCTTAAGAATGAACTCTAATCCATTATTTTGTATAGCAAAATTGTCATTGAGTTCAGAAATCTTATCAACCAAAACCTCGGTAGGGACTTTCTTTCTCAAATTTTCGTTATAAGCAACTTGATCCTGAGATCGTAGTCTCATTATCACTTCTTGATTAAAAAGGATCTCCTCAATGGGGGGACATCCACCATTAATTTTATAATGAGAAAATATTTCACCAGCCTCTTTCATAATAAATCTAAACTCATGGGCTAGGAATATAGTGGCGGCACGCTTAACATAAGAATGTTGAATATTAGAAAACTCAAGAAAAAACATTTGTATGCAAGGGTGCATGTGCAAGAATTATCTCTCAAGTTCACTTACTAACAAAGTTATAGTGTCCGCAAGACTATTAGTTCTATTGAGAATGGATCCTCCTAAAGTAGGAAGGGTTCCTGCACAAGTGAAAAAATCTTGAATAACACCTTTTCCAATAATATTACCACTACATATACGGAACCTTTTTGTATGAATGATAGTGGGTTCTTCTTGAGGGCTATCATTAACACGGGCATCAAGATTCCCCTCAAGATTATTACTATCTTTATCATTGAAAGTCTCTATAGATTCCGACATGGTGGAAAAGCAAATACAAAAGCAAACGAAGGGCAAACAAAAAAGGCAAATCTTTTTGGTATTTTCTGAAAATTGTTTTAGAAGTGGGGGAGAGGAAAACGAGAGGCAAATGGCAAATAATGTAAATGCAAGAGATGAGTTTGTGATAGGTACTTGGTAGGCTTGATGTAGATCTCCCCGGCAATGGCACCAAAAATCCTTCTTGCTACTTCTCGAGCATGCATTGGTTTCCATGAAGAGGAACGGGTGATGCAGCAAAGTAGATAAGTATTTCCCTCAGTTGTTGAGAACCAAGGTATCAATTCGGTAGGAGATACAAGAAAGTCCCCAATAGGTGTATCTACACAAGGAATCGAGCTCTTGCACCCAACGCTATAAAGGGGTTGTCAATCTCTTTAAGGTTACTTGCAAGGATGAGATATGATAAAGATAGATTGCTTGAACGGAAAGTAAAACAAAAGGTAAAATAATGAAACAAAGTATTTTTTTTATTTTTGGTTTTAGATCTGAAATTATAAGATGGAAAATAGACCCGGGGGCCATAGGTTTGACTAGAGGCTTCTCTCATGATAGCAAGTATTACGATGGGTAAACAAATTACTATCGAGCAATTGATAGAAAAGTGAATAATTATGAAGATATACAAGGCAATGATTATGCATATAGGCATCACGTCCATGTCAAGTAGACCGAAACGATTCTCCATCTACTACTATTACTCAACACATCGACCGACTCCTACCTGCATCTAGAGTATTAAGTTCATGAAGAACAGAGTAACGCATTAGGTAAGATGACATGATGTAGAGGGATAAACTCCAGCAATATGATGAAAACCCCATCTTGTTATCCTTGATGGCAACAATACAATACGTGCCTCGCTACCCCTACTTTGTCACTGGGTGAGGACACCGCAAGATTGAACCCAAAACTAAGCACTTCTCCCATTGCAAGAATTACCAATCTAGTTGGCCAAACCAAACCAATAACTCGAAGAGACTTGCGAAGATATGAAATCGTGCATATAAGAATTCAGGAAATACTCAAATAATATTTATGGATAATCTGAACATAAACCCACAATTCATCGGATCTCGACAAACACACCGCAAAAGATTATTACATCGGATAGATCTCCATGAAGATCATGGTATTGAAGAGCAAAGAGAGAGAAGAAGCCATCTAGATACTAGCAATGGAACCGAAGGTCTGTGGTGAACTACTCAATTATCATCAGAGGGGCAATGGAGTTGATGTAGATGCCCTCCATGATCGAATCCCCCTCCGGCCGATTACCGGAAAAGGCTCCAAGATTGAATCTCTTGGGAATGGGGGCTTCTGGTGGCAAAAAGTGTTTGCATGGCTCGTTCTGATAATGATGGAATATTTGGGAATTTATAGGCCTAATATTAGGGTTAGGAGAGCTGCCGTGGGCCCACAAGCCTGCCCGACGCGCCCTACCCCCCCTAGACGCGCCCCTAGGGCTTGTGCCCCCACGGTGGCTCTTTTGCCTTTGTTCCCAAGTCTCCTGCTTTCCTTTCGTTCTAGAAAAATCACTCCAAAGGTTTTATTCCATTTGGACTCCATTTAATATTCCTTATCCGCAAATCTCAAAAACAAGGAAAAAACAGAAACTTGCAGTAGGCTCTAGATTAATAGGTTAGTCCCAAAAATAATATAAAATGGCATATTAATGCATATAAAACATCCAAAACAGATAATATAATAGCATGGAACAATCAAAAATTATAGATACGTTGGAGACGTATCAAAGAGCTCCCTCTAAATTTTGTGCGTTATTTTAAATTTGCGTTTGAATGCACATGCACAATCGATTAGGATCATGGGTCACATTTCCATGTCACATACAACTTGGTGGTGCGCGAAAATTAATATGAGTGAATAAGCACATCACACCAAACATTAAGTGAATGATCATCATATAGGCATCTAAAAGATAAGAAATAGTAGCGTCACACTAGAGTATATGATCAAACACCGATAAAAGTTTGCAACACCAAATGATAAACCAAATGTTTTTGAAAAGTAGAGAGGATCAAAATGCAACGCTCTCTCTCCCTCTCTCTCTCCCTTGAAGCCCTATGATCTATAACTTCTCCCCCTTTGGCAACAAGTTACCAAAACGTTCACAGTTATAGAGCTACTAGTCTCTTTGGGCACGATCTCCTCGTGTGGTAGTCGATGGAGTCAAGAGAACATCATCTGCGAAGGCTTCAACTGAAATCCTCTGAGGTGGTGGAGTAGACATTGGAGCTGATGGAGCTGCTGCTGGTGCTGAAGAAGAAGGACTCATCTCTGGAGCTGGCACTGTTGGAGTTCTGGCCTAAGTCTTGAACTGGGTGCTGGTCCTGAGAGGTGGACTAACATCATCATCATCAGTGGAATGAGGGCTAGGCACTGCATCCACTTCCTTCTTGAGCTCATTCAGAGTTGTCGTCAACTCATCCACTTTGTTGTTAGGTGTTGAAAACCTGTCCCCCACAATCGTCACAAGACTCTCGTGATTAAGGTCGATGGTCTTAATGTCCTTCTGCATGCCATGAATGGTGCTGACAAGAAGATCCATCTGCTCACTCTTGGTCCTTGGCACCTGAGCTCTAGCGGCTCTAGCTGCCTCAGCTTCTGCCTGTGTAGTAGATGAAGTGGGATGACTTGGATCCATCACCACGACATTGCTCTCAAAATATGGCTGGAGTGGCAAATGTGGGCGATCAAGTGCATATACATTCTTCTCTAACTTATAGTTGATAAGCATCTCAATGTATGGTGCATATCCACATGATCTTTTCTGGTTTGTAGTTGTCCTCTTCACTGTCTCAACAATAAGATCCATCACCCTGAAATGTGCGGGTGTCAATGAGGTGCAGCATGTTGATTGAGTATCCTCGAATCATCTTGTTATCTCCTAATTTGGGCATCAATGTGTATCTCATAATGGTATTGGTTGTAGGAAACCCTGCTTGCAGATCGTAAACTGAGCCAAACTTGTGTGAATGCACATAATCAGCAGGGATCTCCTTGTACATCCTTGCCATGGAGTTGTGATTCATCTTGGCTTCAGTGTACACATCCAAGTCACCTTCTTGTACCTGTGGGGCTCCTAAGATGGTAGCCCAGTCTTCAACAGTTGATTGATACCTTGTACCCGCATTCATCCAGACTATCCTGCCATCTGGGTAGAAGTGATATGTAGAGTAGAACTGCATAATCATCTCATCATTCCAGGCAATCAACTCCCTTCCAATAAAGTTTGCAATGTCAATGCACTGGAAGTTATCTTGCACACTTGGAAAATAATCTTCATTTTACTTGATGAAGGACCAGTCAACATATCTCATGTCACTAACTGCTGAGCTCTTGTCCAAAATGACAATTTCATAGAAATAATTTTGTTTCTTGATGTGGAATGTGGCATCCACAACAATACTTTTCCTGGAGGCATAGGGGTCATTTCCTCTCCACAATCTCAGCCCTTAGTCCTTCCTCTTCTTCATGTCCTCAGCTAAAGGATGAGCATCATTATGCTCTGGCAGATGGGGCCTGAGTTTCCTTAACACTGACAAGTCCTCGTCAACATCTGTGGTGGTTAATATCTTGTTCTTGGCAGCCAGAGGGATGTCTCCAGTGGTCTTCTTGGACTTTGGAGCAGTTGACTTATTGGGTGCAGATTTCTTGATTGAAGAAGCTTGCTTGGGCATAGCATCATCAAGGATCTTCTTATTCTTAGTAGGAGGAGCCTGTGCAACTGGCTCTTCCTCCACTGTCACCTCTTCAGCTTCAGGTGGATCCTCATACATAGAGGTGGGTCTGCCAATGACCTTGACAATCCTCTTCCTTGCTCTTTTCTTCTCTCCTGCCTTCTTAGGCATGGAGCTCCTGGCTGGCTCAATAGAGACTAAGGTGTTGGTCTTGGCACTCTCAGGTGCCCTCATAGCATCAACACTTGCATAGACCTTCTTGATAGGTCTCTTGGAAGAAGTGGCATCTGTTGAGGTGCTCTTGGGAGCCTTATCTTTCTGCCTCTTGGCAACTTCTTCCTCTGGCATAAAATCAGAATCCTTCTCATCTGAATTCAACTTCTTTCTTGCCCTGGTGGTAGTCTTGGGCAAGTCAGGTGAGCTAGGGTTATCATCATAGGAAGATGAACTACCCTCAGGACTAGTTCCTGAAGTCATCTCCATATCCCTTTTTGTCGGGGATATAACCCCGTATTGTAACCCGCGCTATTGGGCCAAGTTAACTTGTTGGCGGCTCCGGAGACATTCAAGACGGTCTGTGTTAAGAAGACAAAGTGATTGAGGTGGTTGCCAAACAAGATGCTGGGCGGCCCACACACCAGGAGATGGCTGTTCGAGGGCCGCAGCGCGGATCACGCGAGAGGATTTCCTTGCTTGAGAGGTAAGGCGGCTTAGAGACATGGTAGGTTACGAGTCATGATATGACTCAGACTCTATTGTAAACCCTAGGGTCTTGACATATATATAAAGGCAAGCCCTCGGGGCAAAAGACTTAAGTTAGACACCCTCGAAAGCTAGGTTAGCGATTGCGCATCCTTGTAATCGAGATCTCCATTAATATAGACACAAAGCAGGACGTAGGCTGTTACCTCCATTGGAGGGTCCGAACCTGGGTAAATCCGCCTCCCGTTCTCGTTCGATCCCTTTGATTCGCCACCCAGTGGCGATGGCCTCACACCTAAGTCCTTGCACGAGGACATCTGCCTTGACAAAACCACGATAGGTGGCGCCCACTGTGGGGCCTTCGTCCGGTGGAAGTGAGTCCTCAAAGGGAACTTGTCCAGGGTTCGAGAAGTTCACGGTTGATTAGATGATCAAGAGCCACCGCGACAAAATTTGCGTTGATGATCCAATCTGGGGGATCCATGGTGGCTCGTCCAATCAAGAGCACCTGATCCCCCTTGATAGGTTTGGTACTACCGTCGCCGAGCCGGACTTCTACACCGACATCAACAAGCCGACTCGGCCTATACAACTCGGTTGGGAACAAGCAGGCTAGCGTCATGTCTTCGTTGGTTTCACTCAGGGAGTTTCCCTCAAGGATGAGCCAGCAAGCAGCGATGGCGTTCTCGGCAATTTAGATGCTGACTCTTCTATTGGAAAAACCCAGTCAATCTACCCTCTCTATGATGGCAGACTTGAAGGGCCTCTGGAGGTCGAAGCCCCCAAGGAAGTCCACGAGTCAACTAGGCAAGTCGTCGTTTACATGGCAGGAATCACGATGGTTCAAAACCCGTCCATTCTCAGAGCTGCTTCCGGGTCTAGCAGGTCGGGCAAGATGCCGGCTCAAGCAATGGCAAATATGATGGCAGAGATGGCGAAGCTTGTGGAGAGTCCCGTTACAGCGGCAAACCAAGAAGGACATAATGTGGAGTTGACCAAGCTGAGAGACTAGATGACTGAGTTACAGAGGGAAATTGCTGCTGAGAATGCCAGGATGGCGGAACTATAGGCCCGCATACATGATGAGTCGGAACACCTTAAGGCTGAGGCTTGGTAGTTAGAGGACCAGAGAGAGGCGTCTGAGGCAGTTTACCAAAGGAGACATCAAAGCCGGTTTCCACCAAACCTCGAGCCGCAATGACTCTTCAACACCCCTCATCAGACACCAGGGGCTGTGCAACCACTTACGAATCAACAAAATGGACCGCCCCAGCCACCGCTAGGTCCTTCGCCATCACATTGTTTTCAGACGCCATGGGGTCATTTTTCTAACCCCGTTAAATTATGCTGGCTCCAACCCGACATTTGGAACATTGCCCATATTAGGGAACACTCCTATTGATATTGAGGCAAGGAATGCCATCGAGATGCTGAATACAGTGGTAGTGCAGCAAGGAAAATATTCCTATAGCCGCGACCGGATGCACTCCACCCCATACGCCAGTCATAATCAGAATCGCCACTTGGAATCTCCAGATGTTTGTAGAAGTGGGCACAAGCAACAGCTCTAGACTCCCCCAGCCCAGCCCGTACTACCAGGAGCACGGGAAATTGTTGATGCGGCTAGGGGAACATGACAAGCAGAGGCGGAAGCAACAACACAGATGATCCAGCAGCCACCTCCTCAAACGGAAACTGGGACCAATAGTAGGACAATTGGGATACCTTGCGTGTCGACGGCTCTCCACGTAGAGCATATGCCTAACGATTTCAAAGGGCCTCGTAAGGTGCCGAATTACACCACGGATCTTGAGCCGGTGGCCTTGATCGAAAGTTGTGTGCGCCAAGTACCTAGCCATGATGCTCGAGGGGCCGCCTCAAACATGGATGAAAAATCTACCGCCTAATTCCATCAATAATTGGTCAGATCTTAAAGAGCGCTTCATTAAAAACTTCCAAGGAATGTGCAAAAGGCCAATGACGATTGTGGACCTTCAACACTGCGTCCAGCGAGTCGATGAGTCGGCCCATCATTGGACCGCCGGGGCATGGAGATTATGCGTTCATCAGACAACATCATGACGGCTCATGTCATGCTGATTCTAGAAAAGAATTGTCACTTCCAATCGCTGGTCTTGAAGCTCGGGTGACTCAAGAAAAAGGTACAAGATATGGGCATCTTAATGGATGTCCTCACCAGGTACGCCGAGTCAGATGGCACAAAAGATCCCAGCTTGGATGAAGATAAAGCCGACAAAGGCAAGAAGGGTGAAGGCAGCAAGGTCCAGCATAATCATGGTGGTAACCAACTATAAAAGAATAATAGTGGCAAACAAAAGCAGCGAGATGGCGGGTCCAATTTCGTTGCCAACACTAATGTTGGATTCAATGGCCGCCCTGGAGAGGATTACAATGGGAATAAACCTCGTAACTATGAGGAAGCGCTCAAAGCACCATGTCCCAAACACAGTACCCTAGATAAGCCGTCTGCTCATTCATGGGAGAACTGCTACATCATGCAGGAATTCCGTAACCAGGCTTTCCAAAGTAATCCTGGAGGCAATGGTGGTGGACACCCGGGCAGGATGGTCCTGACGGGTCACAGGCTGGCTTAGGTGTTAGTTTCCAGCATCAGGCAAATAATGGTAATGAATAGCATCCCGACCAGAACAATCAACATAATAACCCAGGTGGCTTCCAAAGTAATCCCAAACAGCTGAACAACGCTCAGTACCATTACTATTTGAGTTTAAAATCATATTGCTTTGAAGATTTGCAAGGAAGATCATATGCCACCAAGGAGAAAATAAGATGGCCCTAGAGCACTGCTCGTTTACGGCCTTATTATGTTTAGAGCCACCGGCACCTTTACTTTTGTACCCCCCTGCAAATTCTGTACATACTTCTTTATACTTCAATAAAACCGGCTTACCCGAAATTCGGAGTTCTTGTCATGGCAGCCGCAAGCTTGGCTTGAGTCTTTATTCTTTGGGCACTTGGGGGCTTCCAACTCACTGAGTTTAGCTTTCTCACCCTCTTGACTTGGCAACAGAAAATCGCCACATGTGGTTAAACCTGCTTGTATGCTTGATGCAGAGAGCTAGGACAACCCATGGGTTATCATACCCGCTTCATTGAAGCAAGACTCGAGCCTCGAAAATTGGTCTTTATATCGAGCCTCGAAAGCCGACGCATTTTTTACATGTGTGTGTCATCATAACACAACATTATTCGAATAAAACACCATACCTATTTATACTTGTTGCGTAAGCTTGGTCCCCAAACCAGGTTGCGCTATAAGTTTTTGGTTTAACCGAAATTAAGTGATTGGAATTTCTGATCCAGCCCAAAAAAAGTTGGTCTGTCTGACTAAACCTCAAAGGCCAGTCCTTTATTGTCGAGACTCATTGAGCCGGCCCATACCACAATCCTTGATATCGTTAATTATTGCTACCACATAATATTTTGTAGGTACAACATTATTTTATTACCAGCTCAGACATGAGAGACCGGGTTACCAACCATCGTCATATTATGGGTGGTTAAGTATCATCAAAACAAAGCTTGAAGCTTTGAATACTAAGATTTATCTAACGACTCATTTTCCTGAAAGAGTCATTGAAGCATGGTGGAAATATTCTAGGCGAGCAGAAGAGCAAAGTGGTCTACAAACATTGCAAAAGGGCAACAGGATTGTTGGATAAACATCTTCGCCAAAGCAAACATGCACAAAGACATGAGAGAGTTTTTTAGGAAGTTTTAGAAAAACTACCCTATTACAGACTCAAGTCAAGAGTCACAAAAAATTGTTTGTCCCAACACCTGGGGGCTAGACAACAGGCGGCTTAAATTGTTTTTTTACATCACTCCTGAGCTTTGCCTCCCACGTTGTCTGGGTTAACCTCAGGTTCTTCTTTCACCTGAGCCACCTCGGGTCATCCTTTGCTGCCTTTTCCGTGTCTATAATCTGAAGATTGTCCACGCCCCAGTTGCAATATGTTAGGGCGTGGAATACAACCTCTTTGTTCAGAATAGGGGTGAGTGAACTTTAGGAGCAAAAGTATGCTTACGTTGCTGAGGAATCAGATCCACTGATATGAAGGTGGGTGGACGAACTCGCGAATTGCTTGCATCATAAGCCGCCTGATATCCTTTCAAACACATCCCAACAACAAGTTGCGTGTATAGCACGCGAGCTGTCTTGAAACACTTTGGATAATCAGCATCGCCGAAAGCCATGCCATCATCTTTGAGCTCGGGAAAACCTTTGGCCATCTGTGCTGGATCAAGTTCCTCCGCGTAGGCAATGGCCCGGCTCAAAGGAGAGGTTGCACTAGAACCGGCGGCTGATTTTTTTCATTTCTTCGACTTGCTTGGGAATAGTTGAAAGTACCTTCAGCATATCCTTGATAAACGTCACCTACTCCTTTTCTTCCATCACAGCTTTAATAGCAAGCCGGCCTCCAGTATAGAGTTGCTCAGTTAAAGTATATAGGACCTTCAGCATAAGTAAGCTATTCTCTTGGAGGCTGGATGTCCTTGGGCCTGCAGAACAATGTAAGCATAAAAAAACACTAGACAGTGTATCTCCAAACATGGGTTTTTGCAAGCTACCACGAGAGACTTCCCAAGGATAGCCTAGGTCATAGTGGCAATATGCCCCTTTAACCCGGCCAGTTCCTCGGTGACGGGTTTCAAGTGACCCTCAGCATTCTCAACGCGGTCCAGCAAGGCAGACTTCTAAATATCAAAGGATTATTTTTATTTTTCAAAAAGTGCCTTGGTCTTCTCCAATTCCTCCAAAGTGTGGCGCAGTTTTTCTTCCATGGTGGCTTGGGTGCTTTTCCCTATTTCTAAATCTGTCTTCAAGCCGGCCACTCTTGACTCAGCTTCGCGTAAGGCTTTTTGCATAAAGGAGCTAGGATATTCAATGATAATGATAAGAGCACAAGATTCAAGATTATATAATAAAATATTATATCAAGTCCCAAACAAATTGCAAGCAATATACTTGATACTTGGGGGCTGATGTATATAAACTCTTTCCAAGGCAAGGATATGGAGAAGACCCGACTCATCTCAAGAAGATGAGCCGGCCCTTAGGGGTTACAGGTAGAATTCTTTGAAAAAATTGCAAAAGACCCGACTCATCTCAAGAAGATGAGCCGGCCCTTGGGGCTACAGGTTCAATTCTTCAAAAAAATTACAAAAGATCCGACCCATCTTGTAAGTGCATCTAGTGCCCCTTAGTGATTTTGGTGTATTGATGACTTATAGGTTAAGGAACTAATGTGTTTATGATTGTACACATGCTCTATAAGTCAATGAGGAGTTTGATATATTCGGAGATTATCAACCCCTAAAAATGCATGTCTTCAACTGAAGACTATGGTGAAGACTATGTGAAGACTTTGTTGAAGATTTTGGTATTCCCTGAAGACTTTGAAAATGAAGAAGTTGGCATGACCTTGAAGATATGAACGAGGACTATGAAGCGTGAAGAATTTTATTTTCGTAGTTTCATTTCCTTTCTTTGAGTCATAGGAAACACCGTACTGTTAAAGGGGCCCGAGGTAATACTAAGGAAAATTTCCAATTGATGCTCAAGTCCAAAAGCCTCAACCTATCCAATCCTTCGAGTGAAGCCTTTGGAAATCTCTTGCAGTTCAGTCAAGTTCTTTAGTGATAGAGAAGATGTTCTTCTGGTCTCTGATGAAATTGGTTTGACTGAGGAGTTAGGATTTCGCCAGTGTGAATCGCCTACAAGTGAGGAACATGATATGTGTGAGAACTTTCATAGATCAAAATTCCGACCGTGTTGTGCATAGCACCAACTGTCTCCAATCATAATATCCACATAACGGTCATATCATTGGGGGCATTTATGTCTTATCATGTCAGGTTGCACCCTGGCTATAAATAGCCACCCCCACAACCACTGGATGGTTGGCTGCTCTGAGAGAAAGCTGACACTTGTGATTTGAGAGCAACCCATCCTTCGAGGACTTTGAGAGAAAATCATCAGTGAGGAAAAACCCAAATCCAAACCACCAAACCCAAAGTGTTTGAGCACCACTGAAGAAATTCCTATGTGGAACCGATGCTTGTTACCTTTGAGGACTGTGTATCCTCTAGACGGTTAGGCATCATGGTCTAGTGCATCCTATAGTCAATTGGGGATCATGGAGTGACCTTGGTCTAGAGAATCCAACAGTAAATTTTGGATCGCTGAGTGACCGGGTTGTGAGGGTTTTTGGAAGTCTACCCTGAAGACTTACCACCAGTGTTGGGCAAGGACTATGTGACCTTAGCTCAAGGAGAATACGGTAAGGACTGTGTGTCCTAGAACTGTGTGTCCTAGGACTGTGTGTCCTCTGGCTTAAATACCAGGCCGCTCCAAACTAGACGTACAACTATCACAGCAGTTGGAACTGGGTCATCAAACCATTGTCTTCATCGTGCTTCCTGGTTCTATTTCCTCAACCCCTCTATTCCGCATATACTTGTTGATGAAATTGATCATTACTGTTTGAAGAATTTGACTGAAGACTATCACAATTTCCTCACCTCAAATTCTTCAAGTTACCTTGTTCCTCGCCTGCTAATCCTGTATCACGCTACATGTAATTTGTGCATGTTTCATTTCATCATGATGACTATGTTGTTTGCTATGTTTCTCATGCACTTGAGTACTTAATCCGCTGCTACTTATTCATGACATTTCAAATTCCTTAAGTTGAAATTCCTCAAGTGATAAATTTGTAAAAATCGCCTATTCACCCCCCTCTAGTCGATATAACGCACTTTCAATTGGTATCAGAGCAAGGTACTCCCTTGTTCTGTGTGATTTTGGTTTAACCACCTGGAGTTCTAGTTATGTTGACTGCGGGTATGATCAAGGTTTCCGTTGGATGTCCTACCATCGATGGGAGAGACTACCAATACTGGAAGAACAAGATGCGCATGCATCTTGAAGCTATTGACATCAATCTCTGGTACTTTGTGGAAAATGGTGTACCCTCTGTCACTTCCACTATTACTGCTGCTGATGTGAAGAGATTCAAGCAACTCGACTCTCAAGCGAAGAACATCATCTGTGGCCATCTGAGCAAAGGCCAGTATGGCAGAGTGAGTGCTTTGGAGTCTGCTAAGCTTATCTGGGATAGGCTGTCCAAATTCAATGAAGGTGTTTCCACTAAACATGACTCTCGTGTTGATGTTCTTCACAATCTTTTCAACCGCTTCAAGAGACTTGACAATGAAAATGTTTAACAAACTTTTGATCGTCTCACTGATATCTGCAATGCGCTTCAAGCACTGTGTGCTACTGATATCACTGACCATGAAGTGATGAAGAAACTGCTAAGATCTCTTGATTCCTCATTCGATACTCTCGCATTGATGATTCAAGAGTGTGGAGACTACAAGTCGCTTGATCCTGCTGATATTCTTGAGAGACTCAATACTCATGAATTCCAACAAGCTAAGAAGAGAGACCTCTACGGGACAAGCTATGGAAGATCTCTTGCTCTGAAGACAAAAACAATTCCTCATCCAAAGGAGAAGATTCTAATAGTAGCTTTGGTGATCCTTAAGAACTTAGCCAGGAGCTAGCAATGCTTGTGAGGAAATTCCAGAAGTTCTCAAGGAGAGGAAAGTTTGGAAGTCATCAAAAGGTGGTATGAGAAAATCAGATTCCTCAGATGATTACAAGAAAAGAACTTGTCACTGATGCAAGAAATCTGGTCACTTCATCTCCGACTGTCCTCTCTGGGAGAAAGACTCAAAGAAGAAGAAGAAATACAAGGATGACAGTTCTGATGACTCGAAGAAAAAGAAGAAATCTTCAAAGTCCTCATCTGCAAAATCCTCATCTTCAAAGTCCTCAAATCACAAGAAGAAGGGTTCCAGAAAGGCTCGAGCATTCATTGGCAAGGAAATGGATTCTGAGGAAGAATCTGAAGAATATGAAGAAGAGGAAGAATCTGAGGTGGAATCAGAATCTGGTGTTGCAAGCCTTGCTCTCGCCACTGCTTTCTTCAGCAAGTCCATCTTCAACGATGAAGAAAATGACTACTCCAACAACTCTGACGTCAGAAATGATGATTCTGCTCCCACCTATTGCTTCATGGCAAAAGGCTCAAAGGTACACAAACATCATTCCTCATCTGAATCAAGTGAAGGTGAATCTGATGAATATGTGAAACCTAGCTATGCTAAACTTGTTAAACTTTCCACTAAGCAACAAAGTGCACTTGAAAAGCTTCAGAAAATGCTAGACAAAAGCCATGATCTGGTGAACGATGAAGTGGATCGGACTCACACTCTGTCTGACGATCTCAAAAGTCTTCAGACAAAGTATGATAACCTTGAGAGTCATCATAATGCTCTCTTAGCTGATCATGAGAAGCTTTCTTATGAATTTCTTCAAAGAAAGCAAGATCTTGAGAAACTAAGGGTATCACATGAGGATCTCCAAAGGGAAAACGATTCCTTACTGGCTCAACAGATCAGTACCGCTCAGGAAGAATTTGTTCCACCTTGTTTGAAATGCATCGAACGTGGAACTGCTAATTCTTCACCTGAATGTTGAAATGCTTCTATTGATGCAAATTCTTCAACTATTCCAGTGGTCACAAATTCCTCATCTAAGGATACCACAAGTATCACTGATGAAAATGCAGGGTTGAAGGAATTGTATGTGACAGGCATGTACAAAAGTCTCAAAGGGCATCAAACCCTTTGTGATGTCCTCAAAAAGGAGATTCTGAACAGGAACCCTAGGAAAGAGGGTATTGCCTTTGAGAGGAAACTCAACGCTGATGGATCTTACTGGTCACCTGAGGAGTACCCCAAAACCTCATGGATTGCTGCAAAAGGACCTGTTGTAGATCCATGCACTTTATCTGGCTTTACTTGTGAAACTTCATATTCCTCTGATAAGTCACTTGACTCAAACTACAAATTCTTCAAAAATTAGAAAGGTGAAGTATTTGCCAGATTTTTTGGAACTAACTGTAGGAATGGTTCTCCTATGAAGAAAATCTGGGTTCCCAAGAGCTACCTACAAAATCTTCAAGTGAATGTCCTCACAACTCCACTTATGAAGAATAGGAACCCCAGATCAAATTCCTCATATGGACCAAAGTCTTCACTTGGACCAAATTCCTCAAATAGTCAAAAATATCATTTTCGTGCTAATGCATCTATTTTGTAGGGAAAATCTAAGAGTTCTGAATATGTGCATTATTCTTCAAATCATTATGTTCATAAGTCCTCGAAGAATTTCTCTGCTTATTCATATGAGTACTCCAACTCTCGTCCTGTGAAACAAATCGCACTTGCTTCAATGCCTCCCTTCTCATATGGTGCTCGCAGAATGATGAACTCTTTGCCACGCCTTCCAGATGTGGGTGGTGAAGAAATTGAACTAATTTCTTATGCAGGGTCAGGTCTCCAGATGAACTTGAACATCTGATGAATTTGCTGGAGACCTGAGGAAATGCTTGAAAGGACGGAAGCTAACCATGTAGAATTGAATTCCTCATTTCTCACGTCCTCACACTACTTGCTTACCATCTTGTGTGACGAAATTGATGTCATATTCTTCACTCTGAAGCATATGAGTTCGTAAGTTGTACTAATTCATTTGCAGGATGAACGTCCAAAAGGTACTAAGTGGGTCCTCGATAGTGGATGCACAAACCACAAGACTGGTGACAAGAATCTACTGATGAATTCGCCGCTGGCTCCATCTCATCTGAAGCATATCACCTACGCAGACAAAGGAAAAAGCAAGGTATTGGGTCTAGGTAAGGTTGCAATATCAAAGGACCGAACCATGGATAAGGTGATGCTTGTCGAATCCCTTGGGTTCAACCTTATGTCTGTCTCAATGCTTTGTGATCTTGATATGGTTGTAGTATTTTGAAAATATCATTGTGTTGTCATCATGAAATCTGACAATTCCAAAGTCTTCGAAGGCTTTAGGAGAGGAGATTTGTATATTGTTGATTTCACTACAGGTCCTCAGCCTGCCACATGCCTACTAGCAAAGTCCTTAGAAGGCTGGTTGTGGCATCGACGACTTGGACATGCTGGTATGAGGAACTTGCACACGCTCGTGAAGAAAAATCATGTCATTGGCATTGAAGGAGTCAAATTCTTCAAGGACCACCTTTGTGGTGCATGTGAGTCTGGGAAGATGACCAGATCCAAGCATCCCTCGAAGACAATCATGACCATAACTTGACCCTTTGAATTGCTTCACATGGATCTCTTTGGCCCCACATATTACTCCATACTAACAAATTCTTCAAGTTTGTATGGCTTTGTCATTGTTGATGATTACTCTCGTTACACATGGGTGCATATTATTCTGTACAAGTCTGAAGTGCAGGATGTCTTCAGACGATTTGCTTCAAGGGCCTCCACGAACTTCGACGTCAAGATCAAGCATATTAGGAGTGATAATGGGACTGAGTTCAAGAACACAAATCTTGATGAATATCTTGATGAACTTGGTATTACTCATGAGTTATCTACACCTTATAATGGAGCGCAAGAATAGGACTCTTGTTGCGATGGCTCGCACCATGCTTGATGAATACAAGACTCCTCGTCGCTTCTGGCCCGAGGCAATTGATACTGCATGCCACATCATCAACAGGGTATATCTTCACAAATTCTTCCAGATGACTTCATATGAACTTATGACGGGCAAGAAACCCAATGTAAGTTATCTCAAAGTCTTCGATGCAAAATGCTGGATTAGAGATCCTCACCATAGTTCTAAATTTGCACCGAAAGCACATGAAGGTTTTATGCTTGGTTACGGAAAGGACTCACACACCTAAGGAGTCTTCAACACCTACCACCACAAGGTTGTTGAAACTGTAGATGTGCGGTTCGATGAAACAGATGGCTCATAAAGAGAGCACCTGCCTCATGTGCTAGATGAACAGTCTCGTGAGGAATTCATTAAGCTGAAGGCTACTGAAGACGTCATACCCACTAAGGAAGTCATTCCAACGAATGAAGACATTCATGCTGATACACCTAAAGAAAATGGTGTTGATGAAAATCCTCGGCCACGTCAATCTACTCACCCAAGAGTTACAAATGAAGTGCAGATTGACAAAATCATCAATGAGATCAATGCACCAGGTCCCCTTACTCTCTCAAGATCTTCACATTTGACTAACTTTTGTGGGCACTTTGCTTTTGTCTCTATCATAGAGCCCACAAAAGTTGATGAAGCATTCAAGGAGCCTAAGTGGATTCAAGCTATGCAAGAGGAATTGTATCAATTCAAGCTCAACAACGTGTGGGAACTTGTCAAGCGGCCAGATCCTCACAAGCATAACATCATAGGTACCAAGTGAATCTATCACAACAAGCAAGATGAATATGGTCTTGTGGTAAGAAATAAGGCTCGTCTTGTAGCTCAGGGCTACACACGGGTTGAAGGAATTGACTTTGATGAAACTTTTGCACCTGTTGCTAGAATTGAAGCTATTCACATATTGCTTGCTTATGCTAACCATCGTGATATCATATTATATCAAATGGATGTGAAAAGTGCATTCCTCAATGGTAAGCTTGAGGAAGAAGTATATGTTTCTCAATCCCTAGGTTTTGAAGACCCTAAGCATCCTGACAAAGTCTTCAGACTCAACAAGGCCCTCTATGGCCTCAAGCAGGCCCCTCGGGCGTGGTACGACACTCTGAAGGAATTCCTCATGAAGAAAGGCTTCCCGGTTCACTCGACCCAACTCTTTTCACAATATCCTATGACAATGAACTGTTCATATGCCAAATATACGTAGACAATATTATCTTTGGTTGTACAGACAAATGTTATAGTGATGAATTTGCCTATATGATGAGTGAAGAATATCAAATGTCTATGATGGGGGAGTTGAAATTCTTCTTAGGTCTTCAAATTCGTCAACAAGACAATGACATCTTCATCTCACAAGAGAAATACCTCAAGGATGTTCTGAGGAAATTCGACATGCAAGATTGTAATGGCGTCAAAACTCCAATGCCTTCAAAAGGCCACCTCTACACAGACGAAAATGGTAAAAATTTCGATCAGAAGGTATATCCCCCATGATTGGCTCATTATTGTATCTATGTGCATCTAGGCCTAATATTATCCTGAGTGTTTGCATGTGTGACCAATTCCAAGCAACACCGAAGGAATCACATCATAAGGCCGTGAAACATATTCTTCGATACTTAGCTCACACACCAACACTTGGATTATGGTATCCCAAGGGATCAAATCTTCACCTCGTCAGATACTCTGATGCTGACTATGCTAGAGATCGTGTGGATCGCAAGTCAACCTCAAGCACATGTCATTTCCTCGAACGATCCTTAGTCTGTTGGTCCTCAAAGAAGCAGAACTATGTGTCACTATCTACTGCTCAAGCAAATAACATTGCTGCTGGTTCATGTTGCGCTCAGTTGCTGTGGATGAAGCAAACCCTCAAGGACTATGGCATCAATTTGAAGAATGTGACTCTCTACTTTGACAATGAGAGTGCCATCAATATTTCTTACAGCCCAGTTCAGCATTCCAAGACCAAGCACATCCAGATTCGTCATCACTTTCCTTGAGATCATGTACTCAAGGGTGACATCTCCATCGACCACATTCCCGCTAAAGAACAACTGGTTGATATCTTCACAAAGCCCTTGGATGAAAAGAGATTTTGCAAGTTGTGGTGTTAGCTAAATATCTTAGAATCTTTGAATGTTCTTTCAAAAAGGACACACATCCTAACACTTATGCAAAATTGATGACTTAGATGTGCAACACACGAAGTAATGTTTTTATTCAATAAATGAAGAATAACCCTCTAAGTGTGCAGAAATTAATGAAGAATTTGATTCTCAGAACCCTACGACAATTGTACGTAGTGTCTGAACTCATCATTCTTATACGGTGGGTCATGCCACCAACAATAGTTGAAATTCTTCAAAGTTGAGTTCTTCGTTTTGCAAATTCGTCAAATTTTCAAATTCCTCAACTTTTCAAATTCTTCAAACTTTGAAACTCATGTTTTCATTGGCTATAGACATATATATTTGAGTTTTCAATGTCCTCAACAACATTCACTTATTGCTAATTCTTCAAGTTGATTTTCATCTAAGTGAATGTGATCGGACCCTTTCCCCCTCTGTGCTAAACTCAACCCAGTCTGTTCACAAATTCTTCATATGCGTTCTACTTTGAAACTTGTTCAAAGTCTTCACTGTGTCCTTGACAGCTGAAGAATTTGCGAACAGAAACTTTAAAATTTTCACTATCAAAATTTTCGGCGTTTCCCGCACAAACGGTTCTGATTCCCATGACTGGATAACCCACGATCCCCCACTACCGCCACTACTCAGAACATGGGTGACACATGTCGCGTGGAGAGCAAGGGTCAAGGGTAATCTTGTCCAAAATCTTCGGGCAGATTGATTTTCACCTCCGCTATAAATACCCCTTCCCTTTCACTACGCTCGGTTACTCCTCACTTCTACTCTTTCCCGAGATCCAACCTAGCGTCGCCGCTAAAATCATCGTCATCGGTGTGGAAGAGCTTCACTGCCTCGACCTCGTCGTCACCGTACCCGCATTGGCCACGGAAGTCTTCAGCCCGCCGCTGCTGTAGCTTTCTCCCTCTGCCAAGCTAGGGCGTGGGAGATCTGGATGGACGGACTTCCTCAATCTCATCTCATAGTTCGTCATGTTCTTCATCGGGGTAAATAAAATTTGTTTTTACTACCCTTGTTTGATCTTCAAGTTTTCCTCAAATTCCTCAAAGGTGTTTATTCTTCAAGAATCTCATTTTAAAGCACCTTACATGTTCATACACTTGATGTTTTCCCTAAGTTATGATTTTCTTCAAGATTCCTCAATTGTGTGAATCCTCAAAATTTGCACAACTCTGGAACCTAAGATAAAGAACAGTTAGTGAAAATCCTCAAGACACCCATGGTCAAATTCCTCACGCTTGTTTTTATTGAAAAACTTCTGAGAATGCATATGACCTCTTCAAATTCCTCGCACCTATACTTTGTTCACAGGTTCAAACATGTCCGCTGATGAATCACTAGGTTCTCATCAACTTAACTCATTTGCAGTGTTTCTTGAGGAAAAATTGTGCACCTCTTCATAATCTTCAAGAGTTTAGATTACTCAATCGAAGAAAATGACAGATGGAAAGAAGCCACAGAAAGGTGGAAAGAAACCAGATGTGTAGATTGCCTTTGAAATTCCTGAGGACATGTATGAGGAATATTGCACACCTGATGAAGCAACACATGGGAAAGAGACAACTAAGCAGAGAAAGATTCGTTTGCAGAAAACTGAGAGAAGATGGGCAAAGGAGTGGAAGGAATATCGATATGTCACTCCAAAATATATGATGAAATTTGCTGTGAAGCCTCACTAGAAGAAATATTCTCATTTATGACAAAAATACAATGACCATGGTCAATTAGTCATAGATTTATGACCAAACTTTACACAATGGTCAAGGGGTGTCCAAGCGGGTCCAAACTATACACCATTATGACTATTTGTTATAAAATGTCATAGTCTTCTCATGTCATTTGGCCATTAAAACATATGGCACTATCCATTGCCTATTTTTGGATCCACGATGACTGAAACAATAAGGTCATAGGCTTGAATAGAGGTAACTAGACAGACACCTTAGCAATTTCGCATACGTGGCCTGTATGCATGTAGTTGTTTTGTCTGCATGCACATGTCATGCACACGTGCCAATTGAGCCTGCGTGTGCATGACCAACTAAGTATATATAAATTAGATACGACCTAGTTGTGTGGCGGAACCTAGACCCATTACATGGGACAAACTGACTTATATGACCCACTAACCCATCTAACATGTGGGACTAACTAGCATGTGTAGGACCCACCCGAAAGATGAGGGAGCCGATGACCTACATGGCAATCTTACACATGGGGAAATCTAACATGTACACATAGATAAAAAATTAAGAAAATAAAATGTATTTGTAATATTTGAATAGACGACATGCATGTGCAACAACTAGTGATGCGATGACGACGATGAAAGGCATATTGGGTGATGATGATGTATTTGTATATCTCTATGAATTCAAGTTCTAGTATATAATGTGTGGACATGTGTCTGTAACTAATTGTGGTGAAGTGCTAAATGTTTTATTGTTATGTAAAATATCTTACAGAGGCACCCCCGGAATGTTTGCTTCTTTTTTGGCTATTGTGTGTTTAATTATTATCATTTAAAAGATCACTTGATTGTCAAAGTTCAAAATTTAACTAGCTGATTGTTGCTCTTCGAGTTGGTCTTAGCTTAATCATCATGAAATCTAATTTATTTTGAAGTTTTATTGGATCTTGGAAGCTCCCTACAAATGAATGGATCATCTTTTTACCCACCATGCTCACTGGCCTAATTTATTCACTTTGAATTTGCAGATGTCCTGCACCAGACACTAGTTACAAAGAAGCAGAATATTTGAGGAAGAAACTTGCCGCTTAAGCTGATGGCATATTTGATTTCATGGGAAATTGCTAGTACTCCATTTGTCCTATAATGTAAGTCGTTTTTTAACAGCGCAGTAGTGTCAAAAAACGTCTTACATTACGGGACAGAGAGTAGTAGTTAATTCCAGCTGAACCGCTATTGTGTGTAGTTTGTATGATTGCTAATTATATTTTGTCAATGATGTGTTCTGGTCTGTAATATCGCTGTAACATTAGGTTAATTGTCAGTAATGTGATTCGCTCTCTACTGGAAACTCCAGAGTTTTTTTTACATGCAAAATTGGACATGTGAGTTGTGATCTCTTCCATGATAAAATGGTATGGCCGTGAAATGTGGATAGAATAATTTTATTTTCTAAATTATGGCCTAGTAATAATTATATTGGATCAAATAAAAAATTGGTTCTAATTGGGCCAAAATGTTTTTTCTTTAAATCAATAAAGGGCCGAAATTCATTGGGCTCGGCCCATTTAAACTACAATGTTGACTTATCCACATCGGATCCTTTGTGTAGTCCATGTCATCATTAGTGCCATGCCATCCTTGTTGCCATGTGTAGTATGACACATCAGTTCAACACATCAGATCCTACGTGGTTGAGACACAGGAGTGATGACCAAAATTATGGTCATTACTTCCATGACCAAATCATTTTGGTCATGACAACTATGACAAAAAAATCAGAAAGGCCCTTCTTGTTCATTCTTGATGGCCAACTATTGACCCTTGAAATTTTGTCATAAAAAGGTCATAAATTTAAAATACTGATGATTTTTTGACCAAAATAGTGGGTCATTATTGAGCCAATTTCTTGTAGTGCCTCCTTGCAGCAGGCCACCCTTGGCTCCTAGATTGCTGATCCCACCAGTGTCAAGACTGGAAATGACTTTCCTCGTGAATGGGAGAAATAGCAAGCCAACCTGGCGAAGAAAGCAAAAGAGGGTGTGAAGAAATTCAATGAAGACTCTGCTGCTGCTGCCACTATTGGAGCCTCTACAAGTGCTCCGAAGAAAATGATGAAGAAGAAATCGGATGTGAAGAAAAATTCTTCATCTTCAAAATCATCACCACAGATTCCTCAAGCTCAGCCCTCAAAAGCCTCAGCTGCTGGATCAGTAGCTGCTCAGTCCTCTGTTGCTGCTACAAAGTCCTCAACTCCCGTGCATCTTGCATCATGCCAAAGGACCGAGGGATTCTCAATTGCTTCTGGGGCATCAGCAAGTTCTTTAGGCCAAACACATTCCTCAAGTGGTCCTTCTCAGAGGAAACCGAAAGCAACTACTGGACGAGGCATTCGACCAAGTCCTCAACACAAGAAGGTGGCATTCACTATTCCATCGGATTCCTCACATGAAGCTGATGATGAGGAACTTGCTGCGATCATCAGAAACAAGCAAGAACGAGTGGCTCAAGCAAAGGGCACTCAAATTCCTCTCTTGCTTGATCCAAAACAGGTCCTTAACTTCATTGATATCTGGCACAAGGATCCCAAAACGTCCATTGATGACGTGAAGCTGCCTCCTGGTCCTGATCATGTCCTCACAACTTTCATAGCTGAAGAGAAATGGAAGTATGAGAAGGCCAGACAAACCAAGAAGGCTCATTACAAGAAAGAGCATTTCTTGAAGAAAAATGTTCTGAACATGTCTCCTGAAGAACTTGTGAAGATGTGGTCTGAGATCAAAGACCTCGGTGAAGAATTCAATACATACTATGGTGATTGGAAAGGCACCAAGGTTCACTTCGTCAACATAGCTGATAAAGTCATCAGTGATCACAACTCAAGGGTTGCATCCCATTCGCAACCACAAATTCCTTAGGCTGAAGAAACTGCTCAGCCTACTGAAGAAACTGCTTAGGCTGCTGAAGAAAGTCAGACCGCTGATGAACCTTCAGGGCAACCTCCACAGCCGTGCCTGATGAAACTGAACCCCCAAGGAAGACTGCATCAGTCATACCTGAGAAAACTGTTGCTGAGAACAAGGCAGTGAAACAGAAAGCATCAACTTCAGATTCCTCAGTTGCGAAGAAACTGAAGATACCGTCAAGTTCTTCAACAGAACCATTAGATGCCACCCCAATTTCCACAGCACCAGCCTATGAGATGATTCCATTTGGCGTTGACTATGTCATCCCAGATCGTGAAGATGAAGAAGATCATTCTACTACTTCGACAGGGCAGGTTGATGAAGAAATTGATGTTGAAACAAATGCTTCAACTCAACAGGTATCATCACCCCAGCCTCAGTTCACTGCTGAAGAGGCCGACATTGAAGAACTTGATGAGGGTGTGGACATTGGCAACACAACACCTTTCATCAATGATGAATATTGGAATGCTGCTCACCCAAATTCCCAAATGACCACTCCTCGGTCATAGATTCCTCAGTCCCCAGCCCAGACTGAAGAAATTCAAGAAGGATCTGATGACATGGCTGCTCTAGCCACTGAAGAAATCCAGCTGCATCAGCTAAAGACTTTGCTGTTCCAATAGCTTATGAGGAAACGGCTTCGCAAATTCCTTAGTCTGAATAAATCCCTCCTATGCCTAAGGAGATCAAGGGCCGCTTCAAGCCAAACCTTCAGCCAAAGCCAAGGATGCCATTCAGAGGCTCAAAGCGCCCCAAATTCCTCAAATCAAACTTCTTCAACGAGCACATTTTCTTCACTGGTCCTAACCCATATGACTCAGCAAGGGCCGGACGCACCAGATTCTGGACTGCCACTCAGATGAATTATTGTGCATCAGTTCTGTTTGACAAGAAGAAAGTCTCCGAGCACCATCAAATACCTCATGCTAATATGGAAACAATTCCATCACTTACGCCGGTGCTTTCAGTTCTTCATGATGCAGGAATTCTTCCCTTCTCTGTGGACATCTGCGATTGGAATGAAGAGTTGATTCTTCAATTCTATGCCACACTTCACATCATAGGTGATGCCTCTGACATCAAATCCTAGATCTTGGACTAGATGACCGGATCTAGACACCTCACTGCTCCGGCATCTGAATTGCTTCGGTCAGTTCCTGTTGGGGATATAACCCCACAGTGAGACCCAGCCTAGAGGCTCCGGGTCACACTAGGCGGCTTGTACACCAGCCCAAGGGTGGGTTGTGAAGACTTAATCCCAAGACGTTTGGCGGCTTGACAGGATGGGCCGGAACGTGGCCCGGACAGAGAAGAACCAAGTGAGTGAGCCGCCCGGAGACAACTTGGTCAGGAAGGTAAGATAAGGTAGAGATAGACTCAGACACGTAGTAAGAGTCGGTTGCAACTTGTATGACCCGTGGTCTTGACCTCCTATATAAAGGCGAGACTCGGGGCGACTTAGAGATCAAACTATCGAGAACTAGGTCAAGCAATAGCTCCCTTGTAATCGATAGACCAAGCAATATAAACACAAGCAGGACGTAGGCTGTTACCTCGACTTGAGGGGCCAAACCTGGGTAAACTCGTGTCCTTCGTCCCAACCGGCCCCTTTGAGTCCATCACCTTAGCGATGGCCTCAAATCCAAGTTCGTTCACTCAGACATCTGCAGTTATAAAACCACGATAGTTGGCGCCCACCGTGGGGCTCGCGGTCGGTGGTATTGAGTTCTCAAAGGGCTCTCTCCTAGGTCTCCAGGGATATGTGGTTGGAAGGATGAACAAGAGCCGCTGCGGCTGGCTCTACATCGATGACGCCGGGTGGGGTCTTGATGTCAGCTCTGTCGAATATGGATTCCGGATTCCCTTCGGCGGGATCCATGTCCTCATCAACAGGATCGACGGATCTACACCTGGGCCGGACGTCTGCACCAGCATCGTCGAGCCGGCTCCGCACGCGCAACCCGCCCGTGATGTGCGACCCGCCCCTGTTAACCCAGGCCGGAAGCACGTCTTCATGGGCTTCACTCAAGGTATGGATCTTAAAGCTTTTCTATGTCGCAGGAGACTCTTATCTGTTCAAAGGATGGATCTTCGAGCAGGGAAGCAGAGTCGATCTACCAGCTTCGCAATGGTGGGCTCGGGGGCTACGACGAGCTTTACCCTGAGTCGAAGCATTCTGAGCCGGACGATTTCGGGCCGCCGGTTCATGCGACCGTGTTCATGGCGGCATCGGCCCCAGGTGCGAGAAGCACAGCCGCCGGAGCAGCAACCTCGAGGGCTGAGCCGCCGCCGGCGGCTCAAGTTCTTCTGGATCTGATGAATGAGCTCGCGGCCCTGATGGCCACTAAAGTCACGCTAGATAATCAAGCCGCTCAGAACTTGGAGATTGTGAGACTCAAGGACCGGATGTCGGAGGAGCAACAGAGGATAGCTGAGCTAAAACTTCAGATGGAGGCAGAGGCAGAATGCATTAAGACGGATGCCTTCCTCCTCGTGCTAGAACAGAAATCACTGGCTGTGGTCATTGGATGAGGCATAAATCCTGCTTACCGGAACATTATGAGACTAGGAATCTTTTCAATACGCCAGGAACGGGGCGGGCAGCGAATGCACCTCGAAGTCGGCCGACGGCTCGACCGCAGCTTAACCCGCCCCGATGAAACCAGGCCTCACCAGTGGTCTTTCCAACGCCGGCGGGTCATTATTCCAACCCGGCAGAGAACAAGGTGGCCGCGGCCACCCGGCTTGAAACAATCCCTATCCCAGACGAGGCGCCTTTTGCAGAAGAGGTACGGAACGCCATTGGGTACCTTCAGACGGCAATGGCCCAGCAGGAGAAGTATGCTTACAGTCGGAGCAGCGTTCATTCAACCCCCCTCCCCAGCCGCAGCTTTAGCCGGCGCTATGAATCGCTGCCGGCCTCCAGAAACGATCGGCACAGAGGGCCTCCAGGGGATGATCAGGCGGCTCTAGATGCACAAGGGCTCATAAATCGGGCGAGGAACCAGCAAGAAGCGACAGCTTTGGCTACGGCGGCTCACTGAGAGCCCGCACCCTCCGCATCAGTAGGAGTGGGAGTGACCACCAGGGCCGTGGGAGTGCCATGCTTAGCACCGGTTCTACGGAGTGAGCGGTTGATGAAGGATTTCAAAGGACCTCGTATGGTCCCGAATTACACTGTTGACTTACCTCCGGAGGCCTGGATCGAAAGTTATGAGCTGGCTATGGAGATGTTGGATGTCAGTGAGGCGGTGTGTGCTAAGTACTTCATCATGATGCTTGAAGGTCCAGCTCACACGTGGTTAAAGGGTGTGCCACCCAATACCATCAATTCATGGGCTGATTTGAAGGCAAGGTTCATCAAAAACTTTCAAGGGATTTGCAAACAGCCTATGACTATTGTGGATCTCGATCATTGTGTCCAGCAGGAGAATGAGTCGGCTCATCATTGGGTCCGACGGGTGTCGACCATCATCCACTCATCTGAACAGATCACGGCGGCTCAAGCGATGCTGATCCTAGAAAAGAACTGTCACTTCGTCCCTCTGAAGCAGAAGCTCGGCCGGCTCAAGCGTCCGTGTCAGGACATGGGAGAGCTCATGGCGGCTCTCGCAAAGTATGTTGGCTCTGATAACACGAAGGATCCATGCTCTAATGAGGAGAAGGCCGGCCAAGGTAAGAGGAACAACCATGGCAAGGGTGCGGCAAACAATGGTAACCAGAGCAAGCGGAAAAACCCAGATGGCGGGTCAGAACTGGCGGCCAATGCGAGCACCGACCAGAATCATCCTAAGGGCAATGGGAAGTTCAGACCGCCTTTTAACAAAAATCGGACTCCTTTCAATTTGGAGGAAATGCTCAAAAAATCCTGTCCGGAGCACAGCCGACCCGATAAACCGGCGGTGCATACATGGGGTGATTGCCATGTCATGCAGAAGTTCAAGAATTATAGCATGCAGCAACACAACAACCATTGTAGTGGCCCACCCGGCGGCTCAGGACCAGGCGGGTCAGGAGCTGGATTTGGATCCGGTGGCTCATGGTCCGATCATCACGGTATGGGCAATCAAGGAGGACATCCTCAGCACTCTGGTAACAACAATCAGTAGCATAATCAGTCTCGGTATCAGAGTAATACAAAGCAGCTCAGTTCAGGCCAGTATCATGTTTTCACGACCAGCCTTAACAAACGGGATCAGAAATTGCACAAGCGAGCGGTTAACGCAGTCACGCCGGCTCTGCCGCAATACTTGAAGTGGTCTGTGTATGACATAACATGGAGCCGGGAGGATCACTCGCCGCGTGTTGATGACCCGGGGCGGATAGCCTTGGTAGTTGCCCCCCAAGTGGGAGGATATATGGTGAATATGGTACTTATGAACGGTGGCAGTAGCATCAACATCCTGTATTATGATACCTTCCGGCAGATCAAGCTGCTTGATAAAGACCTTAAGCCCTCATCAACCTTTTTCATGGTGTGGTACCGGGAAAGTCGGCTTACCCGGTGGGCAGGATTTCTTTGGAAGTTGCCTTTGGTGACGAGTACAACTACAGGGTGGAGTCCTTGTGGTTTGAAGTGGTCAAGATCAAGATCCCTTATCATGCATTGTTTGGGCGGCCGGCTTATGCTAAGTTAATGGCTAGGCCTTGTTATGTCTACTTACAGCTCAAGATGCCCGGGTTAAAAGTCACGATTACTATTCATGGTGATCGGAATACGGCTATTGAGTGCGAAGAAGGGGACGCGGCTTACGCGGAATCAAGTTGTGCTGAGGCAAAACTCAAATTCTATAAGGAAAATGTTAATCCAGAGGATATGACCCCGCTGAAGAAGCCTACCACAGAGGTTGAGCCGCCTCTCAAATTCTCGGCTGATGATACAAAGGCGGTGGATTTTACTCCGGGTGACTCGTCCAAACAGTTCATTATTGGGGCTAACATGGATCCCAAATAGGAAAGCGGACTCATCGAATTCATCCGTGAGAATTGGGACATCTTTGCATGGAAACCTTCTGACATGCCGGGTGTACCGAGAGAGTTTGCTGAGCATAACCTTAATGTGGATCCTAAGTTTAAACCTGTCAAGAAATTTCGACGGTGGTTCAATGAGGAGAGACATGAGGCCATTGGGGAGGAGGTCGCCCGGCTCTTAGCGGCGGGTTTCATCGTCGAAGTCTTTCACCTGGAGTGGCTTGCTAACCTAGTGCTTGTGGTCAAGAAGAACAACACATGGCGTATGTGTGTGGATTATCCGGATCTTAACAAGGCCTGTCCGGTTGAACCTTTTGCTCTCCCTTGTATTGATCAAATCACTGATGCTACGACGGGTTGCGAAAATTTATGCTTCCTGGATGCTTATTCGGGATATCATTAGATCAAGATGGCGGTTAAGGACCAAGAGAATATGGCTTTCATCACGCCTTTTGGAGCCTTCTGCTATGTGTCTATGCCTTTCGGGATCAAGAGTGCCCAGGCAACTTATCAGTGCTGCGTACAGAATTGTCTTCACAATCAAATTGGACGCAACGTTCATGCTTATGTGGATGATATTGTGATCATGTCAAGGAAGAAGGAGACCCTACTTGATGACTTAAAGGGAACCTTTGACAATCTATGGATCTATAAGATGATGCTTAACCCGGCAAAGTGTGTCTTTGGTGTTCCGGCTGGCATGCTCTTGGGATTTCTGGTTTCTGAGCATGGTATTGAAGCCATCCCGGATAAGATCAAGGCTATCACCTCCCTGGCTGAGCCGGCTTGCATCAATGATGTCCAACACCTGGCAGGGCAGATCGCCGCGTTGAGCCGGTTCATAAGCCGCCTTGGTGAGAAAGTCATCCCTCTATATCAAATGATGAAAAAGACAGACAATTTTGTCTGGAGTACGGCGGCGGGTGAAGCGTTTGAGGCGCTCAAGAAGCAACTCACTAAGCCACCGGTTTTAGCTGTTCTGGCTGAGAAAGAGCCTTTGCTCCTATACGTGGCGGCTAACAACCAGGCTGTCAGCGCTGCAATTGTGGTCGAGCGCAAGGAAGCAGGCAAAGAGTACCCAGTTCAGAGGCCGGTTTATTATATAAGTGAGTTCCTTACAGAGTCCAAGCAGAGGTATCCACATTGGCAGAAGCTAGTGTATGGGGTGTTCATGGCCAACCGCAAGTTAAAGCATTACTTCTTAGGGCACCAGATCACCGTGGTCAGTTCTGCTCCATTGGGGGACATAATTCAAAATAGAGAAGCCACTGGTAGGATTGCTAAGTGGGCATTGGAGCTGGGACCTCTCAATCTGAAATACGTATCGCGTATGGCTGTCAAGTCTCAAGCCCTTGTGGATTTCATAAACAACTGGACATAGTGTCAGGCACCTGAAGAAAAGCCGGATAACACATACTAGACAATCCACTTTAACGGATCCAAGCAGCTAGAAGGATCAGGGGAAGGAGTTGTGTTAACATCTCCCAAGGGTGATAAGTTTTGTTATGTGCTCCGGTTGATGTTCCCTTGCACTAATAATGCGGCTGAATACGAAGCCCTGCTTCATGGTCTCAGGGTAGCTAAGGAGATGAACTTAAGCCGGGTAAGGTGCTTCGGCGACTCAGACCTTGTGACTCAGCAAGTTTCAGGTACTTGGGATTCCAGGGATCCATGGATGGCGGCTTATCGTCAAGCAGTGGATGTCACAGCTGGTCATTTCAAGGGTTATCGGGTGGATCACATTGATCGTCGCAGGAATGAGGCGGCTGATGCCCTATCAAGGTTAGGCTCTCAGCGAAAGCCGGTGCCGCCCAATATGTTTCTGGACGTCTTATATCACTCGACTGTCAAGTTACCCTCAGAGGAAGATTTGGCTGTTCCTGACCCGGAGGGACAATTGGTGGCGGCTCTACATGCTATTCCGGATTGGACTGTGCCTTACTTTGCGTATTTGACTCGAGGCGAGTTACCTGATGATGATAATCTAGCCAGACAGATCACCCGGCGGTCTAAGTCCATGACAATAGTTAATGGTGAGTTGCACGAGTGCAGCGTCACCAGGGTGTTTCAATGTTGTGTCTCACCAGAGGAGGGTAAGGAAATCTTGAATGAAATTCACACTGGAGATTGCGGACATCACGCCGGCTCAAAACTCTAGTGGCCAAGGCTTTCCGGCACAGTTTCTTCTGGTTGACGGCTCTCAAGGATGCAGAGGATCTAGTCCGCAAGTGTGACGGCTGTCAAAAGTTCGGCCGGTGTGCTCATGTTCCGGCTCAAGAATTGCGCATGATACCAATTACTTGGTTGTTTGCAGTCTGGGGGCTTGATATGGTCGGGACTTTCAAGAGATCCCAGGATAAGAAAATGCACCTCTTGGTGGCGGTTGATAAGTTCACCAAGTGGGTAGAGGCTGAGCCGGTTAGCAAGTGTGACGCGACTATGGCGGTTCAGTTTATTAAAAAGTTGATCTACCATTTTGGTTACCCTCACAGCATCATCACGGACAATGGCACAAACTTGTCCAAGGGGGCTGTGAAAAAATTATGTGACCTGGAGCACATCCGGCTTGATGTTTCGGCGGTTGCTCATCCACAGTCCAACGGTCAGGTGGAGCGTGCTAATCAAGAAATCTTGAAAGGTATCAAGCCACGGCTTATGGTTCTTTTACAACGGATGCTGGGTTGTTGGGTAGAAGAGTTTTCGTCCGTCTTATGGAGCATTAGAACTACCCCCAATAGATCCATAGGTTATACACCTTTCTTCATGGTTTACGATGCAGAAGCCGTGTTACCAAGTGACATCCGACATGACTCGCCACGAGTGGCGGCTTACGTTGAGACGGATAATGAGACGACGCGTCAAGACGCGTTGGATGCCTTAGAGGAGGACCGAGAACTAGCGGTTGCTTGTTCGGCGATCTATCAACAAGACCTGTGCCGCTATCATAGCCGCAGAGTCAAGACCCGGATGTTTCAAGAAGGCGACTTGGTGCTGCGACTGATTCAAGATCAGACAAATATGCATAAGCTATCTCCTCCATGGGAAGGACCTTTCGTGGTCAGCAGAAATCTCGACAATGGGTCATATTACCTCATTGATATCCGGGACGACTCAGATACCTCGGGTCAGGAGACCCGCCGGTCATGGAACATCGCGCATCTACGGCCTTATTATACCTGAGTTGCGGAGACTCGACATTGTACACTATCATTGTACATATCACATTTATATATGAATAAAGTAGCATCCCTGCAAGTCGGGGCCTCTTCCATTTTCGCATATCTTCATCCATGCAAGAAAGATCTAAAATATAGCTGTAGAAGGGGGCTTCCCACCTCTGGGTGTAGCTTATCTAACCCTAACAGCCGGCTCTTATGCCAAAAAAGTTGACAAGTCAACTTGGTTATCGAAGGGGGCTTGCTACCTCCAGGTGTAGCTTATCTAACCCTAACAACTGCCTCTCAAGCCAAAAATGTTGACAAGTCAACATAGCTGACGAAGGGGGCTTCCCACCTCCGGGTGTAGCTTATCTAACCCCAACAGCCGGCTCTTATGCCAAAAAAGTTGACAAGTCAACTTGGTTTTCGAAGGGGGCTTCCCACCTCCGAGTGTAGCTTATCTAACCCTAGCAGTCGGCTCTTATGCCAAAAAAGTTGACAAGTCAACTTGGTTGTCGAAGGGGGATTCCTACCTCTCGGTGTAGCTTATCTAACCCTAACAACCGGCTCTCAAGCCAAAAATGTTGAAAAGTCAACATAGTTGTCGAAGGGGGCTTCCCACCTCCAGGTGTAGCTTATCTAACCCTAACAGCCGGCCCTTATGCCAAAAAAATTGACAAGTCAACTTGGTTGTCGAAGAGGGCTTCCCACCCTCCGGGTGTAGCTTATCTAACCCTAACAGTTGGCTCTTAAGCCGAAAATGTTGACAAGTCAACATAGCCGTCTAGGGGGCTTCCTGCCCTACGGGTGTAGCTTATTAAACCCTATCAGCCGGCTCTTAAGCCAAGTTGTTGACTCCATCAACACGTTAGGAAGATACAACATCTTTGGGTTATTCTTTTAAGCCACACTCCTAATGATATAAAGATACAACTATTCTTCCAGGAAATTAAGCTGCCAAGAGCCGGTAAAGCATCCAATGAGAAGCACAAGAAAGATAGCATATATATGTTAAGCTGGAGTGTTTCATAAGTGCACGATGGCACAATTCAAGCAAAGGCAAAGTTACTACCAGTCTATTACATATGCTCTCTATAGAGCCCAAAAATATCTTAAAGTTTTTTACACCGCTCATGGCGGGTCACAAAGAGCCGGCTATCAACAGGCGTTCACAACGCGATCAGCTGGCTCGCGGGTCACCCTGCTCCGGGTCTTCGACTGCCTTGATTTGAAGATTTTCCAAGTCCCAGTTGCAGTTGGTTAAAGCCGCAAAGGTTCCTTCTTCAAACAAGGGGGACGTGTCAAGTTCAGAGGCGAAAAGATTCTTACTGCGGGCAGGTGTCAGATCCTTGGACTCAAAGAGAGGGTCCCAGATTCTTTTCTGGTCAGCATTGTAAGCCGCCTGGTATGTCTCTAGGTTCACTTCTTCTGCTAACACGGAGGCAAAGACTTTGGAAGCCTTTACACACCGTGCATAGTCAGCTTCTGTAAACTCAGAGCCATCATCTTTTTTGGAAGGAAATCCTTCCATCATATCAGCCGAAGTTAGCTCTGGCGCAAAAGCCAATGCCTGGCTTATGGCTGTGATCGCCCCCTGACGGTCGGATGATTTCTTGAAATCTACAATCTTCTTTGGCAGCATTGACAGAAGCTCTAAGACCCCTTTGATAGTTCAAGCGGTATTATCCTTGTACAGTACAGCCTTGATTGTACACACAACGCCGCAATAAAGTTGTTCTGTTAGAGTATACATGGCCTTCACGGGCAGCAAGCTGTCGAAGGCAAGTTGGCGGCTCCTAGAAACTGCATAAGACGGACGCCTCGTCATGAGTCGGCAACACAAGTACAATACACAAATTGAGTTAAGTTATCAAATACTTACCAAAGATGGCGGCTGTCATCTTCTTGATGTGGCGCTTCAAGGACTGCAGTTCATCAGACACGATCATAAGCCGCTGATCAGCATCATCCACCCGTTTAGTCAGGGCGGCTTGTTCAGTCTTAACAGATTCCTTGAAAGTTGCAAAGTCGGCGTTAATCTTGGTCAGTTCTTCAGAAAGGAGCCGGCATTTTTCATCAGCTTCACTTCGGGCGGCCTGCTACGTGGCTAGATTATTTTTTAAGCCGCCCACTTCTGACCCAGCTTCGTTTAAAGCTTCCTACGACATATCAAAGTATGGAATGAGCTGGGAGGAGGAGAAGTTTAAAAAACTCAGCAAGTCTCAAACAGATTGCAAGCAATATGTATGACACTTGGGGGCTAATGTCTATTTGATCTCCTAGATTAAAGGCAATTCCGGATCATCTTTATCAAGTTAACCCGGAACTTGGGGGCTACATACTAGCTTTTCAGGTTGTTCAGAATGAAAGTCCTGACTCAACTTCGACAAGATTGAGCCAGCCCTTGGGGGCTACAATTGCCTCTATTACCTATTCTCAATAAAGTCCCAACTCAACTTTGATAAGATTGAGCTGGCACTTGGGGACTACAATTGGTTCTATTACCTATCTTTTATAAAGCTCCGGATCAATGATTATCAGCCTTGAGATGGCCCTTGGGGGCTAACAACGATGGTTTGAAATTACCTCTAAGGAAGTTGAGGCCTACAGGTTAAATATTTCTACTTCTACCAAGATTGAAGACCCGGGTTATCATCAGCCAATATTAACCCGGCTCTTGGGGGCTATGTAAGGGTATAAGGAGAGTAAAGAATACCTCATATTTCTTCTTCATTAAGTTAATGAGCTTGAGCTCCAAGTCCCGGCTTGTAGACAGTCGGCTCATATAGCCAGCATGAAGTTCGTCAGTTGTCATCTTCTCAAGGGCGGGGAGCTCAAACTCCAGCTTCTTTGAGGCCTCAATCATCTCACTATGCTTTGTCAGCACATGAGGTGGAGGAGAGTGGAAGCCGGCGCCAGTAATCAGGGCGTCCGGAGTAGTGGTGTCATCAGCAGCCTTGGCAGGGCTCGGCGGCTTGGAATGGTCCTTATGAGGACACTCTGGAATAATATCGTCAGTTGTCGGCTCTGCAGAAGCCGCTGAGGGATATACATCCGGCATGGGAGCATCTGGCTTGGCAAGCTCCGGTTCTTGAGCATTAGGGCCATGGAAGGACTTGTTGGTCTTCCTTCGCTTGGCCTGAGCCCTGGAAAAGCATAAAAGTTAGAGCCCAAGGTTTACAAGCCCAAAGGTTCGGATGTAAGGCTTGAAAAACACGTACAACGGATTAATATTTGGAGGCGGCAAAGCAGTGGACATAGATTCGCTAGATGAAGGCAATGATCCCTGAAAAGCAGTTCAGATAATGTAAGGCAATGTTGGAATTACAAAGGAAGAACTAGTAAAAACAAGCAGAGAAGAAATGCATACCTCCGCGGGACGCTTCTTCTCAGCCAGGGAGTTAGGTAAACCGGACATGACATTGGTAGAACCGGCGCTCCGGGTCTGGCGTCAGTCGGCTTGCTATTGCTTTTTCAAAAGAAATTGGGGGTCCAAGTAAGCAAGAGGATGAGAAAGGGGAACTTTTTGAACGACCCGTCGTATCTTCCGGGGTACAAAGTAGTCTGAGTTGGACGAAACGTAAGTTACCTCAGGGGCGTTGGCGCGGCTGGTCTCTGTCTCGTCCTATGAATGGTTGTTGTCAATAAGGTGAATAAAGAGGTGGCAAAAAATAGTCAAGTTATACCTCTGAGCAGTCTGACTCCGACGGTTCAAACCATTCTTCCTGAGGAGTGGTCTTCTTTGTCTTCTTGGTTGCGGCCTTCTTCTTGGTTTTCTTCAGAGGAGGAACATATTTCTTCTTCCAGAAGTCGGAGTCAGCCTGAAAAGATAGGCTGGCAAGTAGTGAGGGGATTGCCAAGACATAGCTAATAAAGAGAAGAGACTATAAAGAGTCGCCTTACAAGTGGGGCCGGGTTAGTGAGACAGAAAGGTGCCAGCCCAATGGCACTGCAAGCTCCTGAAGTTTCGTGGACAAGACTTCGGATGACAGTTGTAATGTCATCTTCTGTTAATGTTGTCTGGCTGAAGCAGAGGGAATCATTGTACTGGCCCGGATATTCGCACATAAGGCGATTTCTCCGGCTCAAGGGCATAATCCTCCAAGAGATCCAGCAACGGATCAAATCCAATATCGTCAGTCTGTTAGCCATAAGGGCTTTAATCTTGGCATGAGCCGGCTTGTGCTTCGCCGTTCAGCAGTTGACAGCCGTCCAGGAAGCTCGGAGGTCGTCTTGAGCCGGGATGGGCGGTAACCCGGCAAGGGATGCTCACCCTCTGGGGAGGTATCTTTACAGTAAAACCAAGTCTTGTTCCAATCTTTTGGATGACTCAGCATCTAAACATACGGAAAGGTTATGTCCCGCGCCTCTGAATTGAAATCCCGCCGAGTTCTAAGCTTGGGCCGACCTTCACTTATGTCTGACGGTTTGCGCAAAAAAACTCACAGAAGAGACCAACGGACAGCTCCGTTTGCAGGTAGACTTCGCTGAGCACTTGGAAGTTTCATATGTTGGAAACAGAATTGGGGGCGAGGTCTTGAGGGCATGCAACTTGTAGAAGTGAAGAACATACCAAAAGAATTTTGAGCCGGGGGGTACAAACCCACATTCGACATGATCTGAAAAATACAACTACTTCGCCCTCCTGAGGAACGGGCTTCAGTTCGTTAGCCGGAACCCGCCAACGGATGACATCTTTGACAGGAAGGGTGCCCGTGTGTACAAAGTCCATTAGGAACTCTTCAGTGATGCAAGTGCCGACCCAATTGCATGAGTTGGATGCACGAGACATGGCGGCGACTTAAAACTGCGCAAGGTAACAACGTACAGCGAGTCAGGGAACGGCAGACGTCTACGGGCGGCTAAAAGCTTAATATTTTATGGTTGAGCCACCAGGATCCGGTTGGTGAGAGCCGGAATTACATGGCGGGTCAAATTTATGAGAAGACAAGGCAAAATTTGGCTAAGGGTAGAAAACAGGTTTCACAAATTATCTCTGAGTTTACGGATCAACAAAACAGAGGGAAATGGTTTTATTTCAAACGTAGAGACAAACTGTCAAAATGGCGAAAGTTTGAAAACGGCACGCGGAACCATTACGGATCTGCGATATGCTAATATCGGTTTGGTACAGAACGCTGCATTGGGGATAGGATATCATCGAGTTCTTATGGGCTAATATGGCCGGCATTGGAGAGAAGCTCGCGTTCGAAAGCGGCGGAAGAACTCCGTGAAACCCTACCGAAATGGCTGCGGATTTAGGAGAGGAAAGACTCACCAAAGACAGCGCGATGGACGCGGGGAAAGCTCTAGAACAAATAGATTGATGCAGCGGCCTCGACGATGACAGTGGGAAGACGGCACCGGAGCAGGGTGTGCTGGAGCGGCGGCGTCGTGGGAAAGAAGACGAAGAGCGAGCGGGGAGGAAAACAAATGCCACCCCCTCGCGGTCCTATTTAATAGGCAAGGGTGGAAACAGGCGCGAAAATCCAGGCAGCAGATATCATTGGACCGAAGCAGATGCCTCGATTCCTGGACCGTCCATTTAATAAGGGAAAGATTCATTGTGGATGTGAGAGGATCTTTCTGACAGATTTGACATGATGTCACGGCGGGTCATTATTTTTAGGTGACATAAGGGAGAATCGCCGATGATTGAGAAGGAGGCTGAAGTGAGCAAGCTCAAATCAACCTGGGGCCTAATGTTGGGGATATAACCCCACTATGAGACCCGCCCAGAGGCTCTGGGTCACACTAGGCAGCTCGTACACCAGCCCAAGGGTGGGTTGTGAAGACTTAAGCCCAAGACATTTGGCAGCTTGACAAGATGGGCCGGAACATGGCCCGGACAGAGAAGAACCGGGCGAGTGAGCCGTCCGGAGACAACTTGGTCAGGAAGGTAAGATAAGGTAGAGATAGACTCAGACACGTAGTAAGAGTCGGTTCCAACTTGTATGACCCGTGGTATTGACCTCCTATATAAAGGCGAGACCCGGGGCGACTTAGAGATCAAACTATTGAGAACTAGGTCAAGCAATAGCTCCCTTGTAATCGATACACCAAGCAATATAAACACAAGCAGGACGTAGGCTGTTATCTCGACTTGAGGAGCCGAACCTGGGTAAACTCGTGTCCTTCGTCCCAACCAACCCCTTTGAGTCCATCACCTTAGCGATGGCCTCAAATCAAAGTCCGTTCATCCGGACATCTGCCGTGATAAAACCACGATAGTTCCAGTCCCAATTCCTTCAGAAGAAGCTCGTTGGCTGTTTGATGAACCTGCTCTACCCAATCAACTGATGCAAGTGATGATGAAACCATTGGCTCCTGGAAAACCTCAATGGACAACCTTCCTTGTGAAGGATTTGCTCTATGTGCCTAGGACGGTCTAACGCATTCTCACCAACACCCTATGTCCTCAGAAGGGCCACAACTCTGAAGAAGAAGAAGAAGAAGTGGAGGGAGTCATGAAGAACATGCTATTCAACATTATTCATGGGATTCCCATTAACTTCCATGATTTCTTCATGAGGACATTGGCGAATGCAGCACTATCCCCATTTGAACTGAAGCCTTATGCTCCCTGGATCATGAAATTTGTCAGATCAAGGTCTTCAGTTCCCTTCAAGGCGGACTTTCACAATAACTTCGGCTTCTTGCCCCTGATTGAAGTCCTCAAGAGCACAATTGCCTCAGTTGAAGGAAAAGGCAAGGCTATCATTGATGAAGGCACTCGTCCATTGGATGGTCAGTTCGCAAAGTTACACCTTTCTCCACCAATGATGACACTGCTACATAGGATTCTACTGCAAAAGCCTCAGTACAAAAGCCTCAAGAGTCTACCCCTCGAGTGATGACTGACCGTGAGCTTCTCATAAGTCTTGATCAGAAGGATGATCGTAATTACAACTGGATGAAGCGTCAGCTTGGTTCCATTGTGCAAAACATGACTGTGACGCAGAACTCTGTGAAGAAGAATCACTACTATGTGCATGAAATCGTCAACCACACTTGGGCCATTTTGTCTCACCTCAAGACTCCTGAAGAACTGAAGGAGTTGGATCTTGAGGAAAATCTTGACTGGGCCCGTCAACCAAAGAAGAAATTCAAGAAATTTCAAGTTCCTCAGCTGATAACAACTTCATATTCTTCATCGCGTGAAACTGATGAAGCTGAGGACATTGACAACACTGCTGCAGGCCCGACACTGCTGCAGGCCCTGCATCGACAAACGACCCCGACAACGCTGGAGCTCCTTCCTCACCAACAAAATGAAATTCTTCAAGGGGCGTTAGTCCTCACTTTTTCGTCCCATTGGTCTTCGATGAAAAAGGGGGAGAAAAATTGAGTTAGTCTTCAAGCGGGTCTCTCTATATAGGCTATTTTTGTTTAAGTTACAACTCTCACTCTTCTAAAGCTTTTGTTGGTTGAGTTGTAAACTTATGTCCGATGGTGATCTGACTCTTTTGAACTGCTTTCCGGATGCTTATTTCCTATAGTACCTTATGCATGCATGCTGAATTTCGTCAGACACCATTTTTCATCATGCATTTCAAATTCTTCATATCATATGTTCAAATGCGTATGAACTACAAGATATAGGGGGAGTTCTCCATGTTTTTAACCTGCCATGTGCATCTGCAGTCCAAAGAAAATTCCTCAAATATGCACATCTTCAGGGGGAGTTCTTCTATATCTTGCAATCAAATTCCTCAAACTCAGTACTTTCACTTCATATGTTTATCCCCGTTGAAAACTTAACCTATTTGTCATCAATAACTAAAAAGGGGGAGATTGTAAGTGCATCTAGTGCCCCTTAGTGATTTTGGTGTACTGAAGACTTATAGGTTAAGGAACTAATGTGTTTGTGAGTGTACACAGGCTCTATAAGTCGATGACGAGTTTGATATAGTTGGAGATTATCGACCCCTGAAAATGTATGTCTTCAACTTTGGTGAGGACTTTGTGAAGACTTGGCTAAAGACTTTGGTATTCCCTGAAGACTTTGAAAATGAAGAAGTTGGTGTGACCTTGAAGATATGAACGAGGACTATGAAGCGTGAAGACTTTTGTTTTTGTAGTTTCATTTCCTTTCTTTGAGTCATAGGAAACACAGTACTATTAAAGGGGGTCGAGGTAATACTAAGGAAAATTTCCAACTGATGCTCAACTCCAAAAGCGTCAACCTATCCAATCCTTCGAGTGAAGCCTTTGGAAATCTCTTGCAGTTCAGCCAAGTTCTTCAGTGACAGAGACGATGTTCTTCTGGTCTCTGATGAAATTGGTCTGACTGAGGAGTTACGATTTCGCCAGTGCGAATTTCCTACAAGTGAGGAACATGATATGTCTGAGGACTTTCATAGTTCAAAATTCCGGCCGTTGCTATGCTTAGCGCCAGTTGTCCCCGATCATAATATCCACATAATGGTCATATCATTGGAGGCATTTATGTATTATCATGTCAGGTTGCACCCTGGCTATAAATAGCCACCCCCACAACCACTAGATGGTTGGCTGCTCCGAGAGAAAACTGACACTTGTCATTTGAGAGCAACCCATCCTCCGAGGTCTTTGAGAGAAAATCACCAGTGAGGAAAAACCCAAATCCAAACCACCAAACCCAAAGTGATTGAGCATCACTGAAGAAATTCCTGCGTGGAACCGATGCTTGTTACCTTTGAGGACTGTGTATCCTCCAGGCGGTTAGGCATCATGGTCTAGTGCATCCTGCAGTCAATTGGGGATCATGGAGTGACCTTGGTCTAGAGCATCCAGCAGTAAATTGGGGATCGCCGAGTGACCAGTTTGTGAGGGTTTTTGGAAGTCTACCATGAAGACTTACCACGAGTGTTGGGCGAGGACTATGTGACCTTAGCTCAAGGAGAATACGGTAAGTACTGTGTGTGCTAGGACTATGTGTCCTTTGGTTTAAATACCAGGCCGCTCCAAACCAGACATACGATTGTCACAGCAGTTGGAACTGGGTCATCAAACCATTATCTTCACCGAGCTACCTGGTTCTATTTCCTCAATCCCTCTATTCCTCGTATACTTGTTGATGAAATTGATCATTACTGTTTGAAGAATTTGACGGAATACTTTCACAATTTCGTCACCTCAAATTCTTCAAGTTACCTTGTTCCTCACCAGCTTATCCTATATCACACTACCTGTAATTTGTGCATGTTTCATTTCATCATGATGAGTATGTTGTTGCTATGTTTCTCATGCACTTGAGTACTTAATCTGCTGCTAGTTATTCATCACATTTCAAATTCCTCAAGTTGAAATTCCTCAAGTGATGAATTTGTAAAAGTCGCCTATTCACCCCCCTCTAGTCGATATAACGCACTTTCACATCTCAAGAAGATGAGCCAGCCCTTGGGGGCTACAAGTTGAATTCTTCAATACTTGATATCGAAGACCCGACTCATATCATGAAAATGAGACAGCCCTTTGGTTCTAGATAAGGATATACAATGTAGACAATACATAGGAGCATACCTCATACTTGTTTTTCATCATGCTAACAAGGCCGACTTCCATTTCTCGTCTTGTTGCAAGACCATCCAAATAATCAGCATGAAGTTCTTAAGCACTCATGCTTTCATAGTTTGGGAGCTCCAGCTTGGCTTTGCCTTTCTTTGGTAGTGTTGGTTCATCCTTAGCAAAAAGTTTGGTCAGCACTTTGGAGACCCCGACGTTGGCATAAACTGACCCAGTAATGAGAACTTCCTCGTTATTGCCACAAGGAGTTTCTTCACTTGTCTTGGGAGGACTAGGTGGATCAGGATTCACCGTCGGGTCAACCTCAGTACCCACAATGTTGGTACTCGCTGGCTCAGGTTTAGGAGTGACATCAGCCTGGACCTCCTAATGGTCGTCAGGATGACTCGCCTAAACTTCAGGGGTGGATCAGTTGGGATTTCCTGGCTTAGGGGCCTCAAGTCGGCGGACGGCTTGCCAATTTTCCCATTCTTGGCCTTAGCTTGGGCCCTATAAAAGAAGAAGACATTATCAACAATGTGCCAAATGGTGTATAAAGGCAACTATCTAACAAAATAGACTCACCCAAGATTGATCACAAGGGGTGGCAGTTTGGAAGCACTTGAGTCGCCTAACGAAGGTGGTGACTCATGGTAATAGTCAGGATGAGTAAAAGACTGATAGTTCAAGTTGACCTTGGGAAAGAGAAAAATCAGGCTGAAAGGTATAGGAGATGGGCGCTTACGAGCAGCCTGCTTGTTGGGTAAGCCGGCTGCAAGATCACCACTACCACTTCGGGTCTTGTGCTTTGACATATGCTGAGCTTGCTTCAAAATAAAATTGGGATCCAAATGAGCATCCGGGTGAGAAAAATGTACTTTTCGAATGACCCGGATTGTTTTGCTTCGTGAGGGAGTCCTGGATTAAGGGGTCCTCGGGAGGCCGACCTGTTTCTTATGGCCCGAACTGTATGGGCCGCTTACTGAATATTGGATCGATTGAAGGCCCTATCTCTAGGAAGGAAGCTTCGGGAATCGTCGCTTGTCCTCCATGTTTAATGTAGTGAATAGGCATGTTTATCTCTTTGGCGTGTAACCGACCATGTGTAAACCCTAGGTACCCTCGATGTCTATATAAGCCAGAGGGTTAGCTATTCGATCTCGAAGTAGAACAACTCTGTAACCCACATATCATCAACACAATCAAGCAGGATGTAGGGTATTACCTCCATAGGAGGGCCCGAACCTGGGTAAAACCTTGTCCCCTTCATCTCCTATTACCATCAATTCTAGTCTCACAGTTCGGGACCCCCTACCCAAGATCCGCCAGTTTTGACACCCACGTCGGTGCTTTCATTGAGAGTTCCATTGTGATCGCCCAAGGTGTCGCCGTTTTCTCACGACAGATGCCATAGGGTGGCTTATCGTAGGTGGTTGGGGCCGGAGGACACCGACGGGCTCCGGGTGCGAGATTGGGCACAAGTGATGGTGACACATGATGTACCCAGGTTCAGGGCCCTCCGTGGGAGGTAACACCCCTAGTCCTGCTTGGTCTAGTTGGATGGATGGGTATGTGTACAAGGGTGCTCCTGGAGCTGTGTCTAGAGGAGGAAGAAGGAGCAGCCAGCTCGTCTTCCTCTGCTACTATAGGGGCTTTGAGAGTTCTATGGGTGTGCGAGGGCGATCGTCCGTCCCCGTTGCATAGGGTGCTCGGGGGGTTTTATAGGCCAACCCCCGGCTCTACAATATATCTAAAGTACAGGGCGGGGGGCGGCTGGCAGTCTCTCCGACTGGCCAGGGAGTCCCACCCTTTGCGCCGTCTCGTCGTCTGTAGGGTCCACTAGCTGAGCGGTCCCGTCGCCCACTGGGGCCCACCAGCCGGCTCTTCGATTGGCTCTCGCTCACCTGCCACGGCACGGGTCACCGGGGAGACGTCGTGTAGCGCCAGCTGGCCGTGGTCTCCGGTATGGCCGGCGACACTATAGCCACGCCGAGGTAGGTAATCGAGTGGGCGAGGGCGTGCCGACACTGTTCCCTCGCCCGGTTGCGCTCGCCAAGGTCAGCGGCCTGGACGGCCGGACTGTAGTCATGCGCTCCAATGCGTCAGCGGTCACTGTGGCCATAGGGCCACCCATCGTGGCGGTCGCGTCTTGTCGTCGTACCCGCGCCCAGGGAGATGGGACGTTGCATGTCCACCCCTGGGTCAACGGAGGAGGCGGCCCGGCGAGCAGCCAGTCGTGTTAAACGGCCGGTGGTCGAGTCGGTCGCACGACCAGCCGGTAGCACATCGAGCCCGTCGTCCTCCAGCCGGCCATGGAGAGCCGGCCAAGCAGTTTTCTTCAAAGAGGATGGGGGGAGAACCCTGTTGCTTTGGCCTACCTGGGGTGATAACCCCATCAGTAGTCCCCGAAGCCGGCGAGGGCCCGCGTCTGGCAGACGGAGGGGAGCCGGCGGCTTCCCCCCAGCGGTACCCGCCTCCGGTATGAAGCCGAAGGGGCAGCCGGGTCGGCCGTTGGGCCCGACGCCTCATGCTCCGGTGCATCACCCCGGGACCTACGCTGGCCTGCCGCATGCCACATAGCGAGTAATGATGCGACGGGCCCTGCGCATGCGGGGGAGACGGGACGTCAGCCTGGGCCTAGCCCGCTAGGACCCAGACATAGCCCAGTAGGCCTCGGAGCACCGACCGGGATCCTCTGCGCCCCAAAGCAGCAGTTACGATTCGGGGCCACCCACGAGCGCGCAGAGTTTCCGGGGGAGTGGGCGCAGTCAATCCCACATCCCCTGGTTGTGGCTTCCCCTATAAAAGAGGAGGAGGGAAGGGGCGGAGATGCCCACATCCTGCTCACCTTCTCGCTGCCCCGCTCTCTTGCTTCTTCGCCTTCCTTGCGCGACACCGTGCTCGAATTCGCAACCGCGCCCGTGCCCTGCCCCACCGCCGCGATGGCTGACGGATGCAATGGGAGCTAGGCTGGCTCCATCGTTGTTGAGGCGGATATCGTGGAGCTTCGCCGCGCGCGTATGCTGCCGTCAGAGGAGCGGGTGGTCGCCCGCGCGCCGGGTGACGAGGTGGTGCCGGCGCCGCAGCCGGGGGAACACGTCGTGTTCCTCTGGCATTTCTCCCATGGCTTCAGGCTCCCGGTGAGCCTTTTCTTCCGCCAACTCCTCGACACTTTGACCTCCAGCCACATCATCTTGGCCCCAATGCAATTTTGTACCTCGCCGCCTTAGTGACGTTGTGCGAGGGTTATCTCAGAGTGCTCCCCTTCATCGATTTTTTTCAGTGCCCTCTTTTATCTCAAACCACTGAAGAGCGACGCATGCGGGGGCATGGTGGTCTACTGCCATGGTGTCACACGCTCCCCCCCCTCTTTCTCTTATCGACAATGTCAAGGGGTGGCACCGGACGTTCTTCTACGTGAAGAACGCCGATCCGAAAACGGACTTCATCCATCTACCCCCGTTCGTCGACGTGCAGTCCAGCCAGGTGAACTGGCAGGGGACTGCACCGCATGGCGTGACCCTGGAGGAGCTCGGATGGCTCACGTAGCTGAGGAGCTCCGAGGGGCTGGTTGCTGCCGACCTGGTGGCAGCTTTTATCTCGCGCTGGGTGTTTCCCCTCTGGCTGAGGCCGCACCGGATCTGTGACATGTCCGTCTAGCGCGACCCCTGCCGGTTGTCCACCGTCGACCTGACACCGGCTCAGGTGGCGAAGCGGGTGAACGCCCTTACGGCGTTCAAGCTGAAGCCCGCATCGTGGTCCTTCGGCATGGAGCCATATGACCGCATCAACCGCCCCCCTGGTAAGTCTCTCGTCGAGGCGGATTTTTCTTCGCTTGATACTTCCCAACCGGCAGCTGGCTGGAAAACTTACTCTGTCGTGTTGACCACAGCTGCTGGTGCGATAGAATACGTCGGACGGCCCGCACCCTCAGATCTTCGAGGCGGAGTGTGAAAACTCTGACTTCGAAGACTATGAGACGAGAGGCCCCCCGGAGGAGGGGTGGACTCCTCGGGAGGCATCGACGAGCCGGCAGACCCGCGAGCTGGCGCTCCCAGTAGGATCGGGGGATCCGGCGCAGCCGAGCCAGGCCGAGCGGGTGAGTTCCTTCTTGTCCCCACGATCACGGACTGGACGGACGACAACGGTGATGATGACGATGACTTAATGATTCTGAACGAGCCTCCTCCCTCGGCACGTCAGGGTCGCAGGAGCGAGGAACGGCCGTCTCAAGCCCCGGCGACCGGAGCAGCTGACCGGGCGAAGAGTCTGGCCCAGGAGGGGCCGGCGGCCCCTCCGCCGGTTCCAAAGCGGGTGAAGGTGGCCGCGCGAAAGCCGGCGCCGCTCACCAAGCGGGCCTTGCCCCTCGTCATCGGGTAAGTCTCCTTCTCGTGTATGTTTTTCCTCATCAAGCTCCATGAGGGGGAGCCGGTGGGGGAACCGATGGATGCCGCCAGCCGGCTGGCCCGTGAGCATGCGGACACCAAGCAGGAGGAGAAGAGGAGGCTCGCGGAGCTGGGAGTCTCCAAGTCCGGAACGCGAGGGGGGACTTCACACTCCGGGACCTTGAGCAGCCGGAGGCGGAGGAGGTCCGCGGATCCCACACGGGCATCAGACTCGGCGGCGGAATCAACCCATATGTTGAGACCGCCGTCGAGCAAGCCGCGAGGGGCGGCCATCGATCTGCCAGCGCCTCCGTTCGTGGAGGAGGCGGCCCAGGCGAGGGAGACGACGACGGAGCCGGCTCCCGAGGCGGCCCGGCCCGAGGTGCCGGACGTGACCTTGCCCACGGCCGAGCCGGCCCGGGTCGGAGTGCCGGAGGCCCCGGTGGTCCCGGAGGCAGCATTGGAGGCGGCGCCAGAGGTGGCGGCCATGGAGGTGGAGGCGCTCTCTGTCATGATCGTCGTGCCGGAGCGGCAGAAGGCAGAGGCAGCGATGGCATTGGGCGGAGGGCCGGCGGGAAGCGACTCTCGGACCCTTGCCGTCGTCAACCCGCCCTCAGCGGCAGGTGCCGTGGCAAGCCCAGGAGGCAGCAGCGGCCAGGCCCAAAGGACCCTGCGGTCAATGCAGGAGGTGCTCCGAGATTAGGAGGCGTCGGCATGCGCGTCGGCCCTGCCGACTCCACAGGCGGGCAGCCTAGTCCCCTCCTTCGGGGACTTGGGGAGCGTCCTGGACCGGTGCCGGCAAGAGCTGGCTCAGTTCACAGAGGCGGCAGACGCTGCCGTGCAGCGTGCAGAGGTAAGCACGATTTCTTTGACTTAGAATTTTCAGTGGGGGCACACAAGCGCATCCACTGGGTGTAGCCCCCAATATGCGGGCCGACTGACTGGCTGACGGGCAGCCGGGCCGGATCTCCTTTGAGCGCGTCTTGATCTTTGTCTCTTTGTGACAGGAGGGAACCTCCCTGCGACAGAAGCTGTTCGAGGAGGCGGTCGCCATCCACGACCACGGCAAATATGGCTTCTACCGCCTGGAGGAGGAGCTGGCGCGCGTGCAAGGTCAGTTGAGCTTCATTGGGGGGTGTTCGTCCCCCAAGAGCCGGCTGACGCTTGTTGTTTCCTGCAGGTGACCTGACCGCCCTTCGGGAGGAGAAGACCGGGCTCGCCTCCGAGCGGGACCGGCTAGCGCAGGACATCCAGGCGGCCGTGCCGGACAAAGACTGGCTGGCCGTGCTGCTGGTGGACAAGGAGAAGGGCCAGGACCGCCTCAAGGCCGCTGTGGCGAAGGAGGAGGCGGCCAAGGAGACAGCCAAGGAGACCAGCTGACACCGCCCGGAGGACCGCCGCCCTTCAAGATGAGGTGACCCCCCTCGAGAGGTCGCTCGAGGAGGTCAGGGGTTCCCTTGCCGCGCCACAGGCGGCGCTGGCGTCAAAGCCGAAGGCGACGCTCAACTTCGCCATCGGCATGGATGACGCCATTGAAGGTAAGCGCCCATTTTTTCCTTCTCCCACCGATTGCTGTATCCATTGCTGGTTTTTGTGTTTGATTTGCCTTTCGTTCCTTCTCTTCTCTTTTCCCCCAGGGCGCTTCCCGGAGACTCAACGTCGTGCCAAGCGCCCCGTCAAGGAGCATCGGGAGTACCTCTGGGAGTGCGGGCGCTCCATCGAGGCAGACGCCGCGTGGGACGTGGAGGAGCACGGGGTCGCCATCGAATACTGGTTAACCCACCTCGAGCGGAGCATCGAGCGGTTGAAGATGGCGGGCAAGGAGGTCATTACCGCTCTGTGGCCGGGCCGTGGGGGAGCCCCGACGAACCGCGTGGCCCAGTGGTTGGAGCATGCCGTTCCCCGCCTCGAGGCCTGGAAGGTGTCGGTAGCCCGAGCCGGGACGCAGATGGCGCTCCGGTTCCTTACGTCATCGTATCGCAGTGTGGACCTGGGCCGGCTAGCTACCATGTAGGACAAGCCGGCCGAGGAGCGGGATGCTCGTGAGTCGGCCCTTGTCCACCGAGCCAACACGCTCGCGTCGTACGTCAGCATAGACGAGTTCTTCCCGGCCCTTGGCGAGGACGGTGAGCCGGTACCTGAGGACTCCTTCGGCATCCCCAAGGCCCAGCGGACGATGAGGTTGCTGACGAGAGTGCCGACTCGAGCGGCGAGACGTCCGGAATTGTGGAGACAGCTTCGAGGGCCATGGGAGCGGACCCGAAGGCCGCGACCACCTCTGAAGCGAGAGTCCAGCCGCCCAGCGACGCGCCGGCTGGAGGCATGCCGGCTGGCGACACGCTGGTGGCCTGAGCCCCCGGGCGTCTTTATCTTTCTTTTTCTTTTCCTGCAAGTTAGGCTCAAGTCCACCCACTGGGTGTGTTTATGTAATGAACTGTGCTAGGCGTGGGCCGCTTTTGTCTTAACGTTTATCCTATGAATACTTAGTGTTTGCCTTGTTGCTCGTGTCGACTTGCCCTTATCCCTTTTCGCCCCTTGGCTCCTTTTGGTCCTTCTCCTTTTCCCCTTCGGTTTCGGCCCCGCCAGCTCGACAGCCAGGAGCCGGTCTGCAGCTGGGCTGGGGCGTACGCCTCGAGGGAGCCGGTTCGGAACTTATGAGCCGCGAGGGCTTTTTGGGATAAGTAGAGTGGTAGAGTCGAGGCGGTGGTCCGGCTGGGACTAGCCGGGGTCTCCTTTCGTTTTGACCTTTCGTGTGAGCTAAACCTTGCCTCCCCAAGGCCCCGTCAACCGGATAGCCGAGAGCCGATTCTGTAGCTGGTAGGGGTGGGGAGGTTTGGCCGGCTCACATTACTTAGCCAATTTTCGGGAGAAGCGACTTAGGACAAGCTGGCGATCCCCCGGGCTCAGGAGCCGGGTCGGGGGGGGCGGTGGGCGAAGAAAACTTTGGAGGAAACAAAACCGGGCGTGCCCCAAGAGATGGCTTGGGGCACCCATTGCATTCATGAGCCCAAAAGAGTGCGGATACATACATACATTGGTCTTTTCAGCAGTAAAACGGGCAGAGGAGCGCCGCATTCCATGGGCGCTCCGTCTCCTCGCCAGAGGCGTCTCTTTTGCTCTTTTGTAGCTTCTAGGTGTTTATTAGGTAGTCTGTGTTGTTGTGCAATGCCTTGTTGATGATGAACGGGCCCTCCCATGAGGAGTCCACCTTGTGTTGTCTGACTGTCCGCTGGATCCGCCTGAGAACCAGGTCCCCTTCGCGAAAGGAAAGCGGTCGGATCCGCTTGTTGTGGTAGTGCTGTAGCTTCTGCTGGTACATCGACGTCTGGCTCAAGGCCAGTTCGCAGGCCTCTTCAAGTAGGTCGACGCCGTCTTCTCTTGCCTCCTTTGCGTCCTTCTCCGTGTAAAGGGCGACCCGAGGGAAGTCGAACTCGATGTCGGTGGGAACGATCGCCTCGAACCCATACACAAGGAAGAAGGGAGTGTAGCCGGTTGAACGGTTGGGGGTGGTCCTGAGAGTCCAAAGGACGGCCGGCAGCTCGTCGATCCAGCAGCCGACTGACCTTACCAGCGGCGTCACGAGCCGGGGCTTGATGCCGGACAGGATGAGGCCGTTAGCCCTCTCGACCTGGCCGTTTGACTGTGGATGAACGACGGAGGCCAGGTCGAGGCGGATCCCTTGCTTGGAGCAGAAACGCGTGAGCATGCCCTTGGCAAAGTTCGTGTCGTTGTCGGTGATGATGCTGTGGGGGATGCCGTAGCGAACCGTGATGTCGTCGATGAACCGGACGGCTGTGGGGCCGTCCAGCTTCTTGATTGGTCGAGCCTCGATCCACTTGGTGAATTTATCGACAGCCGCCAGCAAGTGTGTCATGCCGCCTCACGCGGTCTTGAAGGGGCCCACCATGTCCATCCCCCAGACAGCAAAGGGCCATGATAGGGGGATGGTTTGGAGGGCTGATGCCGGTAGGTGGCTCTGCGTACTGAAGCGTTGATAGCCCTCGCACTCATCGACCAATTTCTTGGCCGCTTCGAGAGCGGTGGGCCAGAAGAAACCGTGGCACAAGGCCTTGGCCACCAGAGTCCTGGAGGCTGCGTGGTGCCCACACTCACCCTGATTGATGTCGAGGAGGATCCCCAGACCCTTTTCCGGCTCGACGCATCGCTGGAAGACGCCGGTGGTGCTGTGATTGACGAGCTCGTTGTTGATGATGCTGTATGCTGAGGCCCGGCACTGAACTTGTCTTGTCAGGGCCTTGTCCGGGGGGAGCTCGCTATGCAGGAGGAACACCAGGATAGGCTGGACCCACGAGGGAGCCGAGACGGTGGCCGGCTCGAGAGCCCCTAGACCTAGATGAATAGCCCCGGGGACCAGCTCGCCAGCCCCCGGGAACGGCTCGCCAGCCCCGGGGCCGGCTCGCCAACTGCTGGGGCCGGCTCTCCAGCCCTCGTGACCCGTTGGTCGACCACCATCATGACAACTGCGTCGTTGGTGCCGGCAGCCGCAGGCGTGACCGGCTCGGCCAGTGCCGATGGGGCAGCGGAAGTTGAGGCAGCCGGCGGCGAATATGCCGAGGGGACGGCTAGAGTCGTTGATGGGCGGCAACGTCTGCCGGCATGAAGATTGATTCTGGGCCCGGGGAAGGCTTGATCGATGGCTTGAGCAGCCGCTCAAGGGAGACGCCGGCTGGGATGGCCTGCCGGGTGGAGCCGATATTTGCCAACGCGTCGGCCGCCTTGTTGTCCGCCCGTGGGATGTGATGAAACTCACAGCCCTCGAAGGAGCCAGTGAGCTATTGTATGAGGAAGCGGTAGCTGGCCATGTTGGTGTCCCTAGCATCCCATTTGCGAGAGACCTAGTGCACCACGAGGTTGGAGTCGCCAAAGCAGAGGATGCGCCTGATGCCGATCTCCTTGGCAAGTCGGAGGCCATGGACGATGGCCTTGTACTCAGCCACGTTGTTGGAGGGGGCGAAGTGGATCCGGAGGGCATACTTGAGCTGGTCACCTTTCGGGGAGGAAAGGACTATCCCGGCACCCAGGCCGATCCTCATTTTTGAGCCATCAAAATGCATGCGCCAATGCGTGGAGTCTAGGGGAGGCGGTACGAACTCCATCTCCTCCCATTCGACGAGGAAGTCAGACATCGCTTGCGACTTGATGGTGGTTCGTGGCTCGTACCGGATCTCATGATCGGCAAGGGCATTGACCCATTTGGCGATCCGACCGGTGAAGTCCCGACCGCTCATGATCTCGTCGAGCGGGGCCGTGCTCACTACGGTGATGGTGTGCTCCCGGAAGTACTGCTTGACCTTCTTTGTGGCGAAGTATATGTCGTAGCACATCTTCTGGTAGTGGGGTTAGTTCTGCTTCGACGTGGAGAGGACCTCGCTGAGGTAGTAGACGGGCCGCTGGACCGGTAGGGATTTGCCCTCCTCCGGCCGCTAGACCACCAGGACGACGTTGATGACGCGTGTGGTCGCCGCCATGTAAGCGAGCAAGGGCTCCTTCTCAGCCAGCGCGGCCAGGATGGGTGCATGGGTGAGAGCCTTCTTGAGGCCGTAGAAAGCCTCGTCCGCCTCATCGCGCCAGTCGAACATGCCCGACTTCTTGGTTTGACACGACTCGATTAGGGCTGTCTTGTGAAAGAGCTCGTAGTGGGGAAAAGCCTTCTCCCCCAACAAGCTGATGAACCGGCTAAGCGAGGCAAGGCAGCCAATGAACTTCTGGACGTCGCGGAGCCGGGTCGGCTTGGGCATGCGCTCGATTGTGCTGATCTTCTCGGGGTTAGCTTCGATGCTGCGAGCGAACACGAAGAAACCCAAGAGTTGGACGGCTAGGACGCCGAAGACACATTTCTCCTGGTTGAGCTTGATCTTGTATTCGCGCAAGTTCGCGAAGGTCTCCCGCGGGTCGTCGAGGAGGCTGAAGTGCTTCTTGGTTTTGACGACGATGTCGTCGACGTAGACGTGGACGTTCCTGCCTATCTGAGGCAGGAGGCACTTTGGCATGCACCATTGGAAGGTGGCGCCTACGTTCTTCAGGCCGAAGGACATGGTGATATAGTAGTAGGCCCCGAAGGGCATGATGAAGGAGGTCTTGAGCTGGTCTTCTGGATCCATCTTGATCTGGTGGTTGCTTGACCGGTTTGATGTCCGACCAGACGTGTTTTTTGTGCTTGACCGTCTTGACATCCAGACGGACGTGTAGTTTGTCCTCGGTGAACTTCCTCGGAACACCCGGCATGTCCTTGGGGGACCATGCAAAAATGTTCCGATTCCCACAGAGGAAGTCGACGAGCTTGCCTTCCTATTTGCTGTTGAGGCGGGAGCCAATGGTGAGGCACTAAGTGGGGTTGGCCGGGTCGAGCGGGATTTTCTTGGTGTCCTTGGACGGCTGGAAGGAGGCCTCGCCGACGGACTGCGAGGGGGAGCCGGCACGACCGGCTGACTAGCAGCAAGGGCCACGAGCCGGTCGAGCTGTCATTTCTCCTCGGCGATTTCTAGGGCCTCGGCCAACCGGCTGCCGTCTCGAGCGCACTCGAGCGACATCTTTTATTCACTCGTGATGGTGATGATTCCCATGCGGTCCGGCATCTTGAGCTTGAGGTAGGCCTAATGGGGGACCGCCATGAAACTGACGAGGGTCGGCCGCCCCAATAGCGCATGATACGGACTTGCGAGGTCCACGACCTCGAACAACACCGGCTCGTAGCGGAAGTGGCCGGGTCCGCTGAAGGGGACGTCGTGCATGATCTTGCCGATAGGGGAGCAGGACTTTCCAGGCATGATGTCGTGGAAGACCGTCCGGCTCACCTACAGGTCCTCTATCTTTAGCCCCAGCTTGTGCATCGTGTCGAGGTAGAGGATGTTGATGCTGCTGCCACCATCTATCAGCACCCGCGAGAAGTGGTAGATTCGTTCCTTGGTGGCGATGGTGGGGTCGAGGACCAGAGCATAGCTGCCGGGATTCGGCATCATGGCAGGGTGATCGGCCTGGCTCCACGTGACCGGCTTCTCCGACCAGTGCATGAACTGGGGAGTTACCGGCATGGTGGTGTTCACCTCACGACGGAGCTGGCGTTGAGCATGTTTCCCCGTTTCTTCACTAGTGAAGACGACGTAACAGCCGTCTTGGTTGGGGAACTAGTCGATTAGACGACCGTCATTCTGGGCCGGAGCCGGAGCCGGCGCGCGGGCTGGCGGCGCGGGAGGAGTCGGAAGGCCGTCCCCCGGGGCCAATCTCTGTGAGAAGATGCACTACTGGAGCATGTGCGTAGAGGGTTTGGCCCCTGAGTGGTTCTTGCAGGGGAGGTCGAGCATTTTCTCGAAGGAGAGCTTCGGCTGACTGGCAGCCTTGCCAGTGCGCTGGCGCTGGTTGGAAGGCTGGGCAGCTGGCTCCTACTCCTCGATGGTGTTGACCTGCCGGCTCCCGTAGCAGGGATCTGGCTGGTCGCTCTTGCGCTTGTTGCTTTGCGGCTTCCAGCTATCGGCAGCCGGACGAGACGTTGTCGATGATGTCGTCGCCTTGGTAGGCGGAGTCGTCTTGACTCGGATGGCCGAGTCAGCCATGGCGTACTTGTCCGCCTTGGTCATGAGCTCGGCAAGTGTGGCTGGCTCAGAGCACAGAAGCTTGTGCTTGAGAGGGGTGTCGTCCCGGTAGCCTTCAATGAAGTACTGCACGGCCTGTACCTCATGCACCCCCTCACAGGAGTTGCGGAGCTTGGTCCACCGAGTGAGGTAGTCGCGGAGGGATTCGTCCGGCCCCTGAATGCACATGTTGAGTTCATGGGGGCGGCCAGGCCACTTGTAGGTGCCGGTGAAGTTGCGGACTATGGCCTCCTCGAAGTCCGTCCAATTGTTGATGCTGCCGGCCGCCAGGTTGTTGAGCCAGGTGCGGGCCGAGCCGATCAACATGCGAGGGGCATAGCAAAGGGCTACGCGCTTGTTCCGCGGTGGTGTAGTCAATCAGCCAGTCTTCGGGCTTGGCGGCCCCATTGTACTTCAGAGTGTCTCAGGGGAGCGTGAAGCTGGTCGAGAATGGCTCGTTGCGGATCCGGGGGCCAAAACAGGCCGGACCAATCGAGCCCTCCTCCTCGAGGAGGGCGGACTACGTGAGGTGATCAATGCGGTTGCGGGCATCGTTCTCACTGTGGGGGACAGGCGGCCCGATCCGGACCGAGAGGGGTGGATGACGGGCGGAATCGTCTGTTCCCGCTCGCGTTGTGGGGGTGGAGTGTGCCCATGGCTGCGCCGCTTGGGGATGCCGGCACTTCCTGGTGACGACCGCTACGAGGCGGGTCGTTGGTGCGCTGGCTGCTAACAGCCGGCTGCTCGCTCCCCGCCATCTGAGAGTGCTAGGGGTTGTTTGTTCCGGTCCAGCAGCTGGAGACGCAGGGGGAGCTGGAGTGCTGAGCCGGCTGACGGACAGCAGTCCCCGTGCCCTCGCCCTCGAGCCGAGGGCCTCCGGTGGCGGTGCCACCCGATGCGTGCAAGCGTTGTTGTGCGTTGGCGGCATCGATGAGATCCTCGATGTGGCGCTCATGAGCGATGCGCTCTTCACCCTCCAAGCTGGCCAAATCTGTGTAGGCCACCTTGAGGGCCCGCAACTTGGCTACGGGGGTATCGTAGACGGGCATCTTGCCACCAAGGATTTCAGCGACCATGCAGCCGTGGTCACGCACGGCCCCACGCCAGCTGGGCCCGGTGCCAGCCGGGGTGAGACCATAGGCGGAAGCATATTCACGTTGGGCGGCCTCCATGTGGCACCGCGTGGCTGCGAGGGTGGTGGCATCCTTGAACAGGACGCGACGAGCCGCCTTGAGGTCCGCCGCGACGGCGTCGGGGTTCGCCATCGGGGCGATAATGGTGCTCAGGCCCCGGAGGGCCGCACCAAGCGGATCAGAGGTGGCGACGCGGGCCGCGGCAGTGTCGGCCCCGGTCTGCACGCGTCCGGAGGAGGTGGAGGAGACGATGGCTAACACCCCCATGCGATCGTGGGAACCGCTGGACTGGGTCACAACGAGTGCTCCCACGGCTATGGGAGGATCGGCGTAGACGAGCACCTGCCCGGGGTACTCGTCCGCAGCCGGAGCCTCACCGAGGCTGAGCCTGCCGAAGCGCTAGGTGAGCATGTCGATGTCGTCCTTGAGGTCGATAGAGTTGCCCACAGTGCGTGCCGAAGCAAGCCTCACGAGCCCGCGGTTTTGCCTGGACGTGCGGCGGCAGCGGGGAATGGCGAAGGGTCCCGCCCCAAGCATGAATCCGGTCGGCGCCGCATACGGCCCCATGGTGGGCCCAACTATCGTCGTTTTCTCATGATATATGCCATAGGGTGGCTTATCGTAGGTGGTTGGGGCCGGAGGACACCGACGGGCTCCGGGTGTGAGATTGGGCACAACAGGTGGTGACACACCATGTACCCAGGTTAGGGCCCTCCGTGGGAGGTAACACCCCTAGTCCTGCTTGGTCTAGTTGGATGGATGGGTATGTGTACAAGGGTGTTCTTGGAGCTGTGTCTAGAGGAGGAAGAAGGAGCAGTCGGGCTAGAACCGACGCCGAATACCGGTGCGACATAGCTCGGGTCAGAGGCGCCGATCACCCACTGTGTTTCATGGATGAGGTAATGCAACATCAGTTCCCAGAGGGGTTTAATCCCATGAACATAGAGCAATACGATGGGAAAACTGAATCAACCATATGGATTAAGGACTTTCTCCTCCACATCCACATGGCTCGAGGAGATGATCTCCACGCCATCAAATATCTCCCCTTAAAACTCAAGGGGCTAGCTCGGCACTGGTTAAACAGCCTCCCCGAAAACTCCATTGGATGCTGGGAAGACCTAGAGGATGCATTCCGATCTAACTTCCAGGGCACCTATGTTCGGCCGCCGGATTCCTCTGACCTAAGCAAAGACGTTCAGAAGCCCAGAGAGTCTGCGCGGCAATTATGGAATCGATTCTTGACCAAGAAAAACTAGATTGTCGATTGCCCGGACACCGAGGCAATAGCCTCCTTCCGGCATAATATCCGGGATGAATGGTTGGCTCGCCAACTCGGCCAGGATAAACCTCAGAATATGTCCGCCCTCACATCACTGATGACCCGCTTTTGCACGCGCGAAGATAATTGGCTAGCGAGACGTAGCCAGAACTCCAAAGACCCCGGAACCTCCAAAGTTTGGGATGGCAAGGGGAAACCAAAGCGCAACAAAAACAAGTGCCAACACAACAACAGTGATGTCGATGACACGATCGTCAATGCCTGCATCCGCAATTCCCGACCTGGACAGTGGAAGAAGCCTCCTAAAGGCAATCGCGATGGGCCAACCCCACTAGAGAAGATCATGGAAAGGGCTAGCCAAATCCATGGCACGCAACAGAAGCCCGCCAACCACATGCACCGCAATTGCTGGGTGTTCAAGCAGCCCGGCAAACTCACGCCCGAAGATCAAGGCAAGAGCCCTCGCAGCAAGGATGAGGATGAGCCTTAGGGTCCGATTGGTGGCGGACAAAAGAAATTCCCTCCAGAGGTCAAAACAGTAAGCATGATATATGCCACCCATATACCCAAGAAGGAGAGGAAGCACGCCCTTCGAGTGGTCTGCGCTGTAGAGCCTGTAGCTCCGAAGTATAACCCATGGTCGGCATATCCGATCACCTTTGATCGATGTGATCACCCGAATAGTATCCGTCATGGGGGTTCGGCCGCCCTCGTCCTACACCCCATTATAGATGGGTATCACCTCACAAAGGTCCTAATGGACGGAGGAAGTAGCCTTAACCTAATTTACTCATACACGGTGAAAAAGATGGGTATAGATCCGTCAAGGATCACAACAGCACTACCTTCAAAGGAGTGATTCCAGGCGTCGAGGCTCGGTGTACGGGCTCCGTCAGCCTGGAAGTAGTGTTCAGCTCGCCCGACAACTTTCGAAGTGAAGACTTGATCTTCGACATTGTACCCTTCCACAACGGCTATCACGCCATGCTCGGCCGAACGGCGTTCGCTCACTTCAACGTCGTCCCACACTACGCATACCTCAAGCTCAAGATGCCCGGCCCCAAGGGGGTCATTACTGTCAACCACAACACAAAACGCTCTCTCCGAACTGAGGAACATGCGCTGGCCCTAGAGGCCGAATTCAATTACAACGATGATCGGCAAACTCCGACATCTACCATAAAGGCACGCAAGGTGGGGAAGCGAGCGCGGCTTCAGTCCGAACTCTCAGAACCTTCCCCTCCTCTTAAATAGGGGTTTGCCCCCCATCGCACAACCCTAGGACCAACAAAGAACGTGCCAAGGAAGCACAACTTCACACTTAAAATTCCATGGGCGGCGGTGGAGAAAAAGGGTAAGTGCTCAGCTAGACCGAACTATTACCATTACACTGTCTTCGGACACAATGCAGGCACTATTTAATAGCCTGCCAAAGGCGTAAAGCTCATCTACACTTCGACGACTTATCAAGACCTTGTTTTCAAGATCTGTTCGCCGAATAGTACCATCCATTAAAGTGCACCTAGGCACAAGAGTAAACAAGCGGTGAGGCACATCGAGGACGTAAGGTCATGATGTCTACTACACAACCTTCTTCTTTTGGACTCGTATTGGGCCTCCAAGCGTAGAGTTTTGTAGGACAGTAGCAATTTTCCCTCAAGTGGATGACCTAAGGTTTATCAATCCGTGATAGGTGTAGGATGAACATGGTCTCTCTCAAGCAACCGTGCAACCAAATAACAAAGAGTCTCTTGTGTCCCCAACAGACCCAATACAATGTTAAATTGTATAGGTGCACTAGTTCGGCAAAGAGATGGTGATACAAGTGTAATATGGATGGTAGATATAGGTTTTTCTAATCTAAAAATATAAAAACAGCAAAGTAACTAGTAACAAAAGTGAGCACAAATGGTATTGCAATGCTTAGCAACAAGGCCTATGGTTCATACTTTCACTAGTGCAACTTCTCTCAACAATACTGACATAGTCGAATCATATGTAAATCCCTCATGTGCGACAAAGAGTTCACTCAAAAGTCACAAATAGCGGAGAACAAACGAAGAAATTATTATAGGGTACGAAACCACCTCAAAGTAATCTTTTCCGATCAATCTTATGAGCTATCCCTATAAGTGTCATGAACAGCCCTAGAGTTCGTACTAAGATAAAACCTTAAGATACACATCAACCAAAACCCTAATGTCACCTAGATACTCCAATGTCACCACAAGTACCCGTGGACTTGATTATACGATATACATCACACAATTTCAGATTCATCATGTTCAATCCAACAGAAAGGACTTCAAAGAGTGGCCCCAAAGTTTCTACTTGAGAGTCAAGATGAAAACGTGTGCCAACCCCTATGCATAGATTCCCAAGGTCACGGAACCCGCAAGTTGATCCCCAAAACATACATCAAGTGGATCGATAGAACATCCCATTGTCACAACGGATATCCCATCGCAAGACATACATCAATTGTTCTCAACTCCTTAAAGATTCAATCCGATAAGAAAACTTCAAAGGGAAAACTCAATTCATCACAAGATAGAGAGGGGAAACTCCATATGAATCATCTATATCAATAAAGCTCGCGATTCATCAAGATCCTGTGATCTCAAGAACACGAGATAGAGAGAGAGAGATCAAACACAAAGCTACTGGTACATACCCTCAGCCCCGAGGGTAAACTACTCCCTCCTCGCCATGGAGACCACCTAGATGATGAAGATGGCCTCTGGTGATGGTTTCCCCCTCTGGCAGGGTGCCGGAACGGGATTCCGATTGGTTTTTTGTGGAACTGGAGGTTTGCAGTGGCGGAACTCTCTATCTAGGTTTCTTTCTGGGGGGTTTAGTATTTATAGGAATTTTTGGTGTCGGTCCCACATCCAAAAGGTTCCCGAGGAAGTCACAAGCCAAGGGGCACGCCCTGGGGGGCACCACTGTGGCTTGTGGCTTCCTCGGCCTTCCTCTCTGGTGACTCTTTGCTCCCGTATTTTTTATATGTTCCAAAAATATTCTCCGTACATTTTCGGCTCATTCCGAGAACTTTTATTTCTGCCCAAAAACAGCACCATGGTAGTTCTGCTGAAAACAGCGTCAATCCGGGTTAGTTCTAATAAAATCATACCAAAATCATATAGAATTATCGTAAAACATGGCATGAATACTTCATAAATTATAGATACGTTGGAGACATATCAGCATCCCCAAGCTTAATTCTTGCTCGTCTTCGAGTAGGTAAATGATAAAAGAAATAATTTGTGAAGTGTGAATGCTACCCAACATGTTCATCATGTTCTTTTCTTCTTTGTATAGCATGGACATTTGGACTTGTAAATGATTCAAAGCAATAGTCTAATTTTAACATAATGACTTCAATACTCAAGCATATCAACAAGCAACCATGTCTTTCAAAATATCAACACTAAAGAAAGTTATCCCTAGCCCATCATGCTCAATCATTTATCCATTCATGAAACACACTCAAATATTAGCTATTCCCAATGCTCAAGTATGATCATAGTTCCCCCTAGTTGGTGCTTATAACAGAAGATGGAGACTCAAAGCACAAACAAAAATATCATAAAGAAAGTAGATAGGCCCTTCGCAGAGGGAAGTAGGGATTTTTCGAGGTGCTAGAGCTCAAGGTTTAAATTGAGAGAGAAGAATTATTTTGAGTGGCATGCTTTTCGTGTCAACAAAAATGACAAAGTAGGTCACAATACTTTCCATGCTAGATATATTATAGGCGGTTACCAAATAGAATGGTAAAGTTTTTACTCCCCCTCCACCAATCTATCACACTCCACGGCGAGCCGAATCCATGGGTACCGTCCATACAAACAACAATCCTGGGGGAGTTTTGTTTCATTATTTTTTTGATTTGATTTTTGAGCATGGGACTGGGCATCCCGAATACCATCCACTATCTCGTTAATGACAGTGAATCAACACATATCGTGAGAATAACACACCTAGCATGGAAAAATATTGGGTACTCCCCACCGTTTCCTGAGCGGTAAAGGCACACAAAAGAGAAAAATTATTTTGAAAATTTAAAGATGGTGTTGGGGATATAACCCTGTGGTGAGACCCGCCCAGGTGGGGACGGGTTACACTTGGCGGCTCATAAGCCAGACCAAGGCCGATGGGCCTAGAGACATAAGCTTACACATATGGCGGTTTATCGAGATGGGCCTGGGCGAGGCTCGGACCAAGAAGGCATGAAGACCCGGTGGTTAAGCCGCCCGGAGATAGCTTGCCCAAGAAGTCAAGGCGATATAGAGATAGAACCAGATGCATTGTAAGAGTTGGTATGAGACTTGTAACCCGTGGTCTTGGCCTCCTATATAAGGGCGAGACCCGGGGCAACTTAGACAGAAACCAATCAATCGAGAACTAGGTCAAGAGAATCCGCTCCCTTGTAATCGATACTCCAATCAATACAACACAAGCAGGATGTAGGCTTTTACCTAATCTCGAGGGGCAGAACCTGGGTAAACTCGTGTCCTTCGTCCCAACCAACCCCTTTGAGTCCATCACTTTAGCGATGGCCTCGAACATAAGTCCTCGGACATCTGCCGTGATAAAACCACGAAAGTTGGTGCCCACCATGGGGCTAGCGCTTGGTGGTGTTGAGTTCTCAAAGGGCTCTCTTCTAGGGATCAAGGGATATGTTGTCAGCAGGATGAACAAGAGTCGCCACAACCGGCTCTACATCGACGACGCTGGTTGGGGCCCCGAGGCCGACTCTTTCAAGTATGGCTTCCGGGTCCATTCGACGGGATCCATGTTTTCATCAGCAAGGTCGGTGGATCTACACCCGGGCTAGACGTCTGCACCAACATCGTCGAGCCGGCTCGGCGCACGCAACCCGCTCGACACATGCAACCCTCCCGTGTTAACCCGGGCAGGAAGCATGTCTTCGTCGACTTTACTCAAGGCATGGATCTAGAGGGGTCCATGTCACAGGAAACTCTCGTCTGTTCGGCGGATGAATCTTCGAGCGGAGAGACGGAATCAATCTACCCGCTTCACTATGGCAGGCTCGGGGGCTATGACGAGCTTTGCTCCGAGTTGGAGGGTCATGAGTCAGAGGACTATGGGCCGCTAATGCATGCGGTCGTCTTCATGGTGGGTTCAGCACCAGGCACGAGCAATACAGCTGCTGGGGCAGTCGGGTCAAGGGCAGACCCGCGGCCGGCTCAGGTTCTCCTAGATCTGATGAATGAGCTCACATCCTTGATGGCAACTGAGGTCACAATAGAGAATCAAGCCGCCCGGAATGCAGAGATCGCCATGATAAAGGACTAGATGAGTGAGGTTCAGCAAGGGATCAGCGTGTTGAAGGCCCAGATGGATGCAGAGGCAGAACGCCTTAAGGCGAATGCTTTCTGCCTTGAACTGGAGCAGCAATCCGTGGTGGCGGTTCGGCGGATGAGACATCAGTCCCGCTTGCCAGAGCAGTTCGAGGCCAAGAATCTTTTTAACACGCTAGGGGCAGGACGGACTGCGGAAGCACCAAAGAGTCGGTCGACGGCTCGACAGCAGCGCCCTAACCCGCCTCGACGGGACCAGCCCTCACTGATGGCTTTTCCAACACCAACGGGTCACTATTCAAACTCGGCGAAGAACATGGTGGCGGCGTCTACCCAGCTCAGTACAATTCCTATCCCGGACGAGACACCCTTCACAGAAGAGGTGAGGAACGCTATTGGATACCTACAGACGGTGATGGCCCAGCAGGAGAAATACACCTATAGCCGGAGTCGTGTGCACTCAACCCCCATCCTAGCCACAGCTTCAGCCGACATTATGAGTCGTCGGTGTTTTGTAGCAGTGGCCGACACCGGAACCCGCCACGAGACGATCAGGCGGTTCTAGATGCTCAGGCTCTGGTGGACCGGGCAAGGGCACGGCGCGAGGAAGCGGCTCTGGTGACGGCGACATCTCATCAAGAACCAACGCCTTCTATCTCGCTAGGACCAGGAGTAACCACTAGGTCCGTGGGAGTGTTGTGCTTGGTGTAGGCTTTACGGAACGAACGTCTGCCAAAGGATTTCAAGGGCCCTCGCAAGGTCCCAAACTATACTACTGATCTGCCCCCAGAAGCATGGATTGAAATCTATGAGCTAGCAATGGAGATGTTAGATGTCAGTGATGCAGTGTGTGCTAAGTATTTTATCATGATGCTGGAAGGGACGGCTTGCGCGCGGTTGAAGGGCTTGCCACCCAACACCATTAATTCCTGGGCCGAGTTAAAGGCGAAGTTTACCAAAAATTTCCAGGGAACGTGAAAGCAGCCCATGACGATTGTGGATTTGGATCATTGCATTCAGCAGGAGAATAAGTCGGCTCATCATTGGGTCCGACGGGTCTCAACCATCATCCACTCGTCTGAGAAGATTACGGCGGCTCAAGCAGTTTTGAGTCTGGAGAAGAATTGCCACTTCACGCCTCTGAAGCAGAAGCTTGGCCGGCTCAAGCGCTCGTGTCAGGACATGGGGGAGCTCATGGCGGCTCTCACAAAGTATGCTGACTCTGATAATACGAAGGATCCAGGTTTTGACAAAGAGAACCCCGGTCAGGGCAAGAAGAGTAACAATGGCAAGAGTCCGGCAGGCAATGGCAACCAAGGCAAGAGGAATAATCCGACTCCCATGTGCTGGCTTGGGGTCTGGCGGTTCAGGATCCGGCTACCAGGGCCAGGGCAGCCAAGGAGGGCATCATCAGCAAACCAATGGCAAAACAGAGAGGCCACCGGTAGGATTGCTAAGTGAGCATTGGAGCTTGGACCTCTTAATCTGAAATACGTGCCTCGCACGGCGGTCAAGTCTCAAGCCTTGGTGGATTGCACAAACGACTGGACAGAATGTCAAGCACCCGAGGAAAAGCCGAATAACACATATTGGACAAACCACTTTGATGGGTCCAAGCAGCTGGAAGGATCGGGGGCAGGAGTTGTCTTAACTTCCCCCAAAGGTGACAAGTTCTGTTATGTGTTAAGGTTGATGTTTCCTTGTACTAATAATGCAGCTGAGTACGAAGCCCTGCTTCATGGACTCCAGGTGGCTAAGGAGATGAACCTGAGCCGGGTTAGGTCTCTCGCCGACTCAGACCTGGTGGCCCAGCAAGTTTCGGGCACTTGGGATTCTAAGGACCCGCGGACCTCGTCAGGCGGTGGATGTCATCGCTCGTCATTTCAAGAGTTATCAGGTGGATCATATTTATCGTCATAGGAACGAGGCGGCTGATGCCCAGTCAAGGCTGGGGTCCTAGCGTAAGCCGGTACTGCCTAACGTTTTCTTATATGTATTGCATCACCCGTCGGTTAAGTTACCTAACTTCGGAGCAAGACTTGGTCGTACCTGACCCGGAGGGACAGCTGGTGGCAGCTCTACATGCTATTCCTGACTGGACCATGCCTCACTTGGCGTACTTGACTCGCGGCAAGTTACCTGATGAAAATCTGGCTAGACAGATCACCAGGCGGTCTAAGTCTATGACTGTAATCAATGTTGAGTTACGTAAGTGTAGCGTCACTGGCGTCTTCCGACGTTGTGTTTCACCTGAAGAGGGAAAGGAAATCTTGAGTGAAATTCATGTTGCCGATTGCAGTCATCATGCCGGCTCAAAATCTCTGGTAGCCAAGGCTTTTTGACATGGTTTCTTCTGGCTGACGGCTCATAGAGATGCAAAGGATTTGGTTCGCAAGTGCGATGGATGTCAGAAGTTTGGCCGGCGTACTCATGTCCCGACTCGAGAGTTGCACATGATTCCAATTACTTGGCCATTTTCAGTCTAGGGGCTTGATATGGTCGAACCTTTCAAGAGATCCAAGGAAAAGAAGACCCACCTCTTGGTGGCGGTGGATAAATTTACCAAGTGGGTAGAAGTTGAGCCGGTCAGCAAGTGTGACGCGGTTACGGTGGTTCAATTTATTAAGAAGTTGATCTATCGCTTAGGTTATCCTCACAGTATCATCGCAGATAATGGCACAAACTTATCGAAGGGGGCTATGCAAGTGTTCTGTGAAAATGAGCACGTCCGACTTGATGTTTTTGCGGTGGCTCATCCGCAATCAAATGATCAGGCAGAACGTGCTAACCAGGAAATCCTGAGAGGTATCAAACACCGTCTTATGGTTCCTTTGCAGCGTATGCCGGGTTGTTGGGTGGAGGAGTTGTTGTCCGTCTTATGGAGCATCAGAACCACTCCCAACAGATCAACAGGTTATACACCTTTCTTCATGATTTATGGCATAGAAGCAGTATTACCAAGCGATATCCGTCATGACTCGCCACGAGTGGCGGCTGACGTTGAGGAAGATAACAAAATAGCATGTCAAGACACGTTGGATGCCTTGGAGGAAGAACGTGATCTCGCGGCGGCTCGATCGACGATTTATCAGCAAGACCTGTGTCGCTACAATAGCCGCAGAGTTAAGACCCGGATGTTTCAAGAAGGCGACTTAGTGTTGCAGTTGATTCAACATCAGACGGATGCACACAAGTTGTCCCCTCCAAGGGAAGGGCCTTTCGTGGTCAGCAAGAATCTCAACAATGGGTCATATTACCTTATTGACGTCCGTGACGACTCAAGTACTTCTGGGCAGGAGACCTGTCGGCCGTGGAACATAGCTCATCTGAGGCCCTACTACACCTGAGTCGTTGAGGCTCGACATTGTACACCATCATTGTACATATATATATATGAATAAATTTGGCATCCCTGCAACCTGGGGCTTCTGTCGTTTCTCATATCTCAGTTGTGCAACAAAGATCGTCTAGGGGGCTTCCAACCCTTTGGGTTTAGCTTATCTCACCCTATCGATCGGCTCTCAAGCCAAACAGTTGATTTCGTCAACAAAGGTCATCTAGGGGGCTTTCAACCCACTGGGTTTAGCTTACATACCGTCTTGACCGGCTCTTAAGCTGCCAGAGTTAAACCTGTCCGTTTGCAACTTGCCACTCCACCAGGTGACCCGCCGAACTCTTACCAGTTAATCTCGCTTAGAGACCCTGAGCCGGTTCAAAGAAATTGATGACCAATCTCGTTAGAGACCCTGTACTGGTTAGGGTTAAACCGGTGGTTTCTTTTCACGTGAGGGTTGGCTTACGGAAAGCGAGGATAAACTCTCTCATCTACCGCCGACTCTCCTCTATGTGACCCATTTGTACTCTTAGACGGCCAACGCCAGCACCGGGAACAATCGTGCTGAAGCCAATGGAAACTTCAGACAACCCTTTAATAAGGGTAAAACTCCTTTTAATTTGGAGGAGATGCTCAATAAACCTTGCCCAGAGCACAGCCGGCCCAATAAGGTGGCGAATCACTCATGGAGAAATTGCCACATTATGCACAAGTTTCGGGATTACATTGTGCAGCAGCATAACAACAATGGCGGAGGCCCGCTAGGCAGCTCAGGGCTAGGCGGGTCAGGTGCCGGCTTAGGGTCTGGCGGTTCAGGATCCGGCTACCAGGGCCAGGGCGCCAAGGAGGGCATCATCAGCAAAGCAATGGCAATAATCAGCAGCAAAATAATCAGCCTGGGTATCAGAGTAATCTGAAGCAACTCAGTTTGGGTCAGTATCATGTTTTCACAACCATACTTAACAGGCGGGACCAGAAGTTGCGCAAGCGAACGGTCAATGCCGTCACACCGGCTCTCCCGCAGTACTTAAAGTGGTCAGAGTACGACATAACCTGGAGCAGAGAGGATCACCCGCTGCATGTTGATGACCCGGGACGGCTGGCATTGGTAGTTGCCCCCCAAGTTGGAGGATACGTGTTTACCAAGGTGCTTACGGATGGTGGCAGTAGCATCAATATTTTGTACTACGACACTTCCTGTCGGATCAAGTTGCTTGATAAGGATCTTAAGCCTTCTTCAACAGTTTTTCACGGTGTTGCCTGAAAAGTCAGCTTATCCGGTGGGGAGGATTTCTTTGGAAGTCGCCTTTGGTGACGAATACAACTACAGGGTAGAGACCTTGTGCTTCGAGGTGGTCAAGATCAAAAGTCTGTATCATGCTCTGTTTGGACGTCCGGCTTATGCCAAATTCATGGCTAGGCCTTGTTCTGTGTACTTGCAGCTCAAGATGCCGGGCCTACAGGGAACGATTACGGTGCTTGGTGATCGAGAGACAGCTATTGAGTGTGAGGAGGGAGATGCAGCTTATGCAGAGTCAAGTTGCGCGTAAGCAGAGCTCAAGTTCCATAAAGAAAATGTTGACCCGGAGGACATGACTCTACACAAAAAAACCACCACGGAATCTGAGCCGCCCCTCAAGTTCTCATCAGATGACACCAAGCTAGTGGATTGTACTCCAGGCGACTCATCGCAGCAGTTTACTATTGGGGCCAATATGGATCCCAAATAGGAAAGCATGCTCATTGAATTCAACCGTGAGAATCACGACATCTTTGCATGGAAGCCTTCTGACATGCCGGGTGTGCCGAGAGAGTTCGCTGAGATCCACCTTAACGTGGATCCTAAGTTTAAGTCGGTCAAACAATTTCTGCGGCGGTTCAATGAAGAGAGGCGCAAGGCCATTGGGGAAGAGGTGGCCCGGCTCCTGGTGGCGGGTTTCATCGTTGAAGTGTTTCACCCAGAGTCGCTTGCTAATCCGGTGCTAGTGCTTAAGAAGAATGGCATGTGGCGTATGTGTGTGGATTATACGGATCTTAATAAAGCCTGTCCAGCTGACCCATTTGCTCTCCCCCATATCGACCAGATCATCGATGCAACGGCGGGTTGTAAGAGTTTATGTTTCCTGGATGCTTATTCTGGCTATCATCAGATCAAGATGGCAGTCAAGGACCAAGAGAAGATGGCTTTCATTATGCCTTTTGGTGCCTTCTGCTATGTATCTATGCCTTTCGGGCTCAAGAGTGCCCAGACGACTTACCAGCGTTGTGTGCAAAATTGTCTTCGCAACCAAATTGGGCGCAACGCTCATGCATACGTAGATGACATTGGGATCAAATCCAGGAAGGAGACTCTGCTTGACGACCAGAAGGAGACCTTTGACAACTTACGAGTCTACAAGTTGATGCTTAACCCGGCTAAGTGTGTTTTCGGTGTTCCTACAGGAAAGCTCTTGGGATTCCTAGTCTCTGAGCGTGGCATTGAGGCTAATCCAGATAAGATCAAGGCTATCACTTCCCTGTCTGAGCCGACATGCATCAATGATGTTCAGCGCCTGGCGGGACAGATCGCTGCGTTAAGCCGGTTTATAAGCCGCCTTGGTGAGAACGCCATCCCTTTGTACCAGATGATGAAGAAGACAGACAACTTTGTCTAGAGTGCGGTGGCGGGTGAAGCATTTGAGGCCCTAAAGAGGCTGCTCATAGAGCCGCCGGTTTTAGCAGCTCCGGCTGAAAAGGAGCCTTTGCTCTTATATGTGGCGGCTAATAACAATGCAGTCAGTGCCGCAATCGTTGTTGAGCGTAAGGAGGCATGAATGGAATATCCGGTTCAAAGGCCGGTTTATTACATCAGTGAAGTCCTGACAGAGTCCAAGCAGAGATATCCGCATTTGCAAAAGCTAGTATATGGGGTGTTCATGGCCGATCGTAAACTGAAGCATTACTTCCTGGGACACCAGATCACAGTGGTCAGCTCTACCCCGTTGGGAGATATAATTCAAAATAGAGAGGCATTACTTCCTGGGACACCAGATCATAGGATTGCTAAGTGGGCATTGGAGCTTGGACCTCTTAATCTGAAATACATGCCTCGCACGATGGTCAAGTCTCAAGCCCTGGTGGATTTCATAAACGATTGGACAGAATGTTAGGCGCCCAAGGAAACGCCGAATAACACATATTGGACAATCCACTTTGATGGGTCCACGCAACTGGAAGGATCGGGGGCAGGTGTTCTCTTAACTGCCCCCAAAGGTGACAAGTTACGTTATGTGTTAAGGTTGATGTTTCCTTGTACTAATAATGCAGTTGAGTACAAAGCCCTGCTTCATGGCCTCCGAGTGGCTAAGGAGATGAACCCGAGCCGGGTTAGGTATCTCGGCGACTCAGACCTGGTGGCCCAGCAAGTTTCAGGCACTTGGGATTCTAAGAACCCGCGGATGGCGGCTTATCATCAGGTGGTGGATGTCATCGCTGTTCATTTCTACGGTTATCAGGTGGATCATATTGATCATCGCAGGAACGAGGCGGCTGACGCCCTGTCAAGGCTAGGGTCCCACCATAAGCCGGTACCGCCTAACGTTTTCTTAGATGTATCGCATCACCCGTCGGTTAAATTACCTTTGGAGGAAGACTTGGTCGTACCTGACCAGGAGGGACACCTGGTGGTGGCTCTACATGCTATTCATGACTGGACCGTGCCTTACTTGGCATACTTGACTCGCGGCGAATTACCTGATGATGAAAATCTGGCTAGACAGATCACGAGGCAGTCTAAGTCTATGACTATAATCAATGGTGAGTTACATAAGTGCAGTGTCACCGGCGTCTTCCAACATTGTGTTTCACCTAAAGAGGGCAATGAAATCTTGAGTGAAATTCATGTTGGCGATTGCGGTCATCATGTCGGCTGAAAATCTCTGGTGGCCAAGGCTTTTCGACATGGTTTCTTCTGGCTGACGGCTCATAGAGATGCAGAGGATTTGGTTCGCAAGTGCGATGGATGTTAGAAGTTCGGCCGGCGTACTCATGTCCCGGCTCAAGAGTTGCGCATGATTCCAATTACTTGGCCGTTTGCAATCTGGGGGCTTGATATGGTCGGACCTTTCAAGAGATCCAAGGACAAGAAGACCCACCTCTTGGTGGCGGTAGATAAATTTACCAAGTGGGTAGAAGTTGAGCCGGTCAGCAAGTGTGACGCGGTTACGGCAGTTCAATTTATTAATAGTTGATCTATCGCTTTGGTTATCCTCACAGTATCATCATAGATAATGGCACAAACTTATCCAAGGGGGCTATGCAAGTGTTCTGTGAAAATGAGGACATCCGACCTGATGTTTCTGTGGTGGCTCATCTGTAATCAAATGGTCAGGCAGAACGTGCTAACCAGGAAATCTTGAGAGGTATCAAACCCTGGCTTATGGTTCCTTTGCAGCGTACGCCGGGTTGTTGCGTGGAGAAGTTGTCGTCCGTCTTATGGAGCAACAGAACCACTCCCAAGAGATCAACATGTTAAACACCTTTCTTCATGGTTTATGGCATAGAAGCTGTATTACCAAGCGATATCCATCATGACTCGCCATGAGTGGCGGCTTACGTTGAGGAAGATAACGAAATAGCACGTCATGACTCGTTGGATGCCTTGAAGGAAGAACGTGATCTCGCGGCAACTCGATCAGCAATTTATCAGCAAGACCTGCGACGCTACCAGAGCCCCAGAGTTAAGACCCGGACGTTTCAAGAGGCGACTTAGTGTTGCAGTTGATTCAAGATCAGACAGATGCACACAAGTTGTCCCCTCCATGGGAAGGGAATTCATGGTCAGCAAGAATCTCAACAATGGGTCATATTACCTTATTGACGTCCGGGACGACTCAAGTACTTCTGGGCAGGAGACCTGTCGGCCATGGAACATAGCTCATCTACGGCCTTACTACACCTGAGTCGTTGAGGCTCGACATTGTACACAATCATTGTACATATCATATATATATGAATAAAGTTGGCATCCCTGCAAGCCGGGGCTTCTGCCATTTCTCATATCTCAGTTGCGCAACAAAGGTCATCTAGGGGGCTTCCAACCCATTGGGTTTAGCTTATCTCACCCTATCAATCGGCTCTCAAGCAAACAGTTGATTTCGTCAACAAAGGTCGTCTAGGGGGCTTCCAACCCAGTGGGTTTAGCTTATCTCACCCTATTGATCGTCTCTCAAGCCAAACAGTTGATTTCCTCAACAAAGGTCGTCTAGGGGGATTCCAACCCGTTGGGTTTAGCTTATCTCACCCTATCGATCGGCTCTCAAGCCAAAGAGTTGATTTCGTCGACAAAGGTCATTTGGGGGCTTCCAACCCACTGGGTTTAGCTTACATACCCTCTTGATCGACTCTTAAGCCGCCAGAGTTAAACCGGTCCGTTTGCAACTTGCCACTCCACCAGGTGACCCGCCAAACTCTTACTAGTTAATCTCGCTTAGAGACCCCTAGCCGGTTCAAAGAAATTAACGGCCAATCTCGTTAGAGACCCTATACTGGTTAAGGTTAAACCGACGGTTTCTTGTCACGTGAGGGATAGATTATGGAAAGCGAGGATAAACTAATCTCTCATCTACAGCCGACTCTCCGCTATGTGACCCGTTCGTACTCTTAGACAGTCAATCATTTGAAAGACCCTGAACTGTTTAAGGTTGAAACGACGGATTTATGTCACGTGAGAGGCAGCTTTGGAGTTACCAGGGTACTCATGCCCTACCGTGTCTCTCTTTGGGACGCTACACTTCCTATCAGTTAATCTCACTTAGAGACCCTGAGTCATTCTAAGTAAGAACGGCCAATCTCGATAGAGACCCTGTACTGGTTAGGAGTTTTAATTAGCGAGTCCACCCAAAAGAACCGGCACATGGGTTCAAAAAAAATTCAAAGAGAAAATCCAGAAAGATATATTCTGTTTCCACAGGTTGGTTATCTCAAGAAGTTGTGTGGTTTTAAGCCGCCCTACTAAACAGTATGAAACATATTCTGTTTCCACAGGTTGGTTATCTGAAGAAGAGCCGCCACGACATCTAGTATGAATTGGAGCACAAGGCAGATACAATATGTTAAAGCAGTGCGATTTCCTATGTGCACGATGGCACAGTTCAGGCAAGACAAGTTTTACTAAGAGCCTATTACAATGCTCTCCACAGAGCTCAAAAGCAATGACTTAAGGTTTTTTACACACCCCGAATTTCGGCGGGTCTCGAGAGCCGGATTACCCACGGCGCTATCAAAGGGCTCAGTCGGACGGGGGGTCACCCTGCGCCAGGTCTTTGACCTCCTCGATCTGGAGATTGTGCACGTCCTAGTTACAGTTGGTTAAAGCTTCAAATGTTGCCTCTTCAAAGAGGGGAGACGGGTCAAGCTCAGGAGCAAAGAAGTGCTTACGGCGTGCAGGAATTAAGTCCATGGCCTCGAAGGTTGGGCCGCGCACTCGCTTGTTCTCGGCATTGTAAGCCGCCTGATATGTTGACAAGTCCACTTCTTCCGCTAGCACTGATGCAAGGACTCTGGAGGCCTTCATGCAACGGGCGTAGTCGGCTTCTGTGAACTCTGAGTCGTCGTCCTTCTTTGATGGAAACCCGTCCATCATCTCCTCGGGAGTTAGCTCTGGGGCGAAGGCTAAAGCCCGGCTTATGGCCGCAATGGCTCCCTTTCTGGCGGATGATTTCTTGAGCTCCTGGATTTTCTTGGGCAGAGTAGACAACATTTCTATGACTCCTTTCATGGACTGGGGGATACTCTCCTTGCTAAGCATTGCCTTGATGGTGTAGAGTGTTCCGCAGTACAACTATTCTGAGAGGGTATAGACGGCTTTCAGATATAATAGGCTGTCCGCGGCAAGGTGACGGCTCCTTGGACCTGTATAAGATGGAGTTTTTGTTATAAGCCGCATGGGTAAGTCTTCACACAAAGATATTGGCTAAAGTACTTACCAAAGATAGAAGCAGACATCTTTGCAATCTGGCGCTTCAGGGCGTGTAGTTCATCGGATACTTCCATGAGCCGCTGGTCAGCGTTATCTGAGCCAGGGCAGTTTTCTCTGTCTGAGCAATTTTCTTGAAAGTGGCGAAATCAGCTTTAGCTTTTACAAGCTCTTCGGCCGCAAACCGGCACTTCTCTTCTGCTTCACTCCTAGCGGCTTGTTGGGAGGCCAGATTGCTCTTCAAGCCGGTCAGCTCAGACTCGGCATTATTTCAAGCTTCCTGTGACAAACAAAAGGTACAAGAAGGGTAAGTCACCAAGATAGCATGTCGTCAGATGGTTAAATCAACAAATATAATGCAAGTCTCCAGCAGATTGCAAGCAATATACTTGACACTTGGGGGCTAATGTCTGTTTGCTCTCCAAGACTACAAGTACATTCTGGCTCATCTTTATCAAGTTAAGCCGGCACGTGGGGGCTAATGTCTATTTGCTCTTCAATATTACAAACTACAAACTACAAAGTAAGTCCCGGCTTAGCTTTATCAAGTTACGCCGGCACTTGGGGGCTACATTTGGCTCTTTGTTCAAGTCTGCATTGAAGTTCCGGCTCATCTTTGTCAAAGATAAGCCGGCCCTTGGGGGCTACATTTGGCTCTTTCCAAGAGGAAATTCGGCCCATTATTTCTATATTGGCCCAAACTTGGGGGCTATAGTTGATCAACTACATAAAATTGAGTACCAGCTCAATATTTGCATATTCAGCCGATACTTGGGGGCTACAGGTTGACGAGCTTGAGTTCCATGTTCCGGCTTGTGTTGAGGTGGTTCACATAACCGGCATGCAGCTCATCAGCTTTTAACTTCTCCAACACCGGGAGTTCAAGGTCCAGCTTGTCAGAGGCTTCAATTTTCTCAGTGTGTTTTATCAACACACGGGGTTCAGGAGTTTGAAAGTTGGTCCCGGTGATAATGACATAGGGATTAGTTGAATCATCAGCGGCCGTCGAAGGGCTCAACGGCTTAGAATTGATCCTTGGAGGGCTCTAAGTGGCCATCTCATGGGCCACTAGCTCGGCAGAACAACGAGTGTCTTCAGGTGCATCCTTGGAGGCAGTAGAAGGATCAGCATAAGCAGCCGGAGAGTCCGGCTTGGCAGCCTCCGATTATTGAGCAGTGGGGGCCGAAGTAGACCCGGCGATTTTCCTTTGCTTTACTTGAGCCCTGGAAGGCATAAAAAGTTGTTATATGAAATTCAAAGGATAACAAAGGATAGGATGCAAGTATGAAAGCGCATACTCTGGGTTGATTTTTAGAGGCGGCAGCTTGGTTGCCATAGAGTCGCCTGAAGAAGGAGGTGATTCCTGAAAGCACTTAAAGCATTGTAAAGACACAGTAAAGTTGTAAGGAAAGATTTAAAAAATTAAGCCAAGTGAAACAAATACCTCAGCTGGCTGTTTCCGCTGAACCGGAGAGTTAGATAACCCGGCCATAAGGTCTTCAGAGCCGGAACTCCGGGTCTGGCATCGCGAGACTTGCTGTTGCTTTTTCAAAAGAAAGTTGGGGTCTAAGTAAGCAAGAGTATGAGAAAAGGGGACTTTTCAGATGACCCGCCGTATCTTCTGTGGTGCAAAATGGTCCGAGTCAGATGAGACATAAGTTACCTCAGGGGCGTTGGCATGGCTTGTCTCCGTCTCGTCCTGTGAAGTTATTGTTGTTAGTAAGGTATATGAAGAGACGACCAAGAGAGTCAAGTTTTACCTCTGAGTCGTCAGCCTCAGGCTGCTCTTGAGGTGCAGATTTCTTCTTTCGGCCGACAGCCTTTTCCTTCAAATTCTTTGGAGGAGGAACGTACTTCTTTTTCGAGAAGCTGGAGTTTGCCTGGAAGTAAAAGCAGCCAAAAGAGGGTAAAGACCATAAAACATACATGGATAGCTAAACGTGGAAGTCAGAAGGTTGAGAGTTGCCCTTACGTCCGGGGCCGGGTTTGCGGCGCAGAAAGGTGGTAATCCAATGGCACGGCAAGAGTCTTGGGATTCATGGATAAGGCTTTTGATAGCAGCGACAATGTTGTCTTGTGACAAAGTGGTAGAGTTAAAACAGAGGGGATCGTTGGCATCACCCGTATATTCGCACATGAGGCAGTTTCTCCGGCTTCGAGGCATGATTCGCCAAGAGACCCAGCAACGGGTCAGATCAATCCCTATCAAACTATTGGCCATGAGGGCTTTAATCTTGGTGTAAGTGCTCGTTCAGAGGCTCACATCCGGTCAGGGAGTTTGATTGATGTCTTGAGTCGGGATGGGCGATAACCCGGCAGTGGATGTTCTCCCTCTAGAGAGGTATCTTTGCAATAAAACCAGGTTTTGTTCCAGTCTTTGGGATGACTTGGCATCCAAACAGCCGGAAAGCTCATGTCCCGTCTTCCTTGGAGGGATATCCCACCAAGCTCCAAGCTTGGGCCAGCTGCCACTTCATTCTGGTGGTTTACGTAGAAGAACTCGCGGAAGAGGTCAACAGACGGCTCTTCTTGTAAGTAAACTTAACAAAGAATTTGAAAGTTGCACATGTTTTAGACAGAATTAGGTGCAATATCCTGAGGATGTAGCTTGAAGAAGTGAAGGACATCTCGGAAGAATTTTGAGCCGGGCGGGCTGAAACCATGTATAAGGTGGTCTCGCCCTCTTGGTGGATGGGTTTCTTTTGTCTTCCTGGAACCCGCCAGTGAATGACATTTTTTGCTGGCAAAGTCCCTGCTTCTACGAAGTCCTTCAAAAACTCTTCAGTAACGGCAGAGCCGACCCAGTTACAGGTATTGGATGCACGAGGCATAATGGCGTCCTAAAAGCTGTGGAAAGTAATAGCGCGTGGCGAGTTAGAAGGTAATAGACAAGCTAACGGCGGCTCATGAAATCTAAGTTCTACGAGACTGAGCCACTCGTGCAGTTCAGGGAGAAAGCCGGAAGTTTAATGGCGGGTTACGTTGCAGGGCAATGGGGCAAAATACTACTAAGTGTGGAAAACAGGTTTCACATGCTATCTATATAAAGTGCGGATCTACACACAAAGGAAAAAAAGCAAGTTTATTCTAAACCTAACGACGAACAGAGGAACTAGCAAGCGGTCGAAGATAGTAAAAGGGGGGCAACTACGGATCTGTATTGCACTATTTTTGGTTTCCTATAATTTACCGCAGTGGAAAAGGGATACTTGTCTGGTTCGCTGATCTACATGTCGACTAGCATTACGAAGAGCTCGTGTTCTAGTGGGCGGAAGAACTCCATGGATTCACTGCCCAAAACTACAAACCTAGGGAACAAAGAAGGACATACCGGAGGAAATGCGACGGGCACGGATGATGCTCTGGTCCGTTCAGGTCGATGCAGCGGCCTCGGGTGATGACGGCGCAGGTGATTCACCGGAGCAAGAGAGCTCGGAGGCGGCGGCGTCGAGAGGAACAAGAATAGGCGCAGGTTGCAGAGGAAATGAGAAGGACTATTCGTGGTCCTATTTAAGAGGCTGAAAGGAAGGAAAAGGGGCGGGAATCCAGGAAACCAAAACTGACTGACCGAGATGGATGCCTCGATTTTCGGGCCATTGGTTTAATGATGAAAGATCCATTGTGGTCATCAGGGAATCTTTTTGGCATATCCAATATGACGTCACGGTGGGTTACATTTTTTTACTTTCAGGTGTTGAAGGAAGAGACGCACCGCCTAGTAAAATGGACGATTGACATGAGCAAGCTCAAATCCACCTGGGGCCTAATGTTGGGCATATAACCCCGTGGTGAGACCCGCCCAGGTGGGGCTGGGTTACACTTGGCGGCTCATAAGCTGGACCAACGCCGATGGGCCTGGAGACATAAGCTTAAACATATGGCGGTTTATCGGTATGGGCCTGGGCAAGGCCCGGACCAAGATGGCATGAAGACCCGAGCGGTTAAGCCGCCCGGAAACGGCTTGCCCAGGAAGGCAAGGCGATATAGAGATAGAATCGGATGCATTGTAAGAGTCGGTATGAGACTTGTAACACGTGGTCTTGGCCTCCTATATAAGGGCGAGACCCGGGGTGACTTAGACAGAAATCAATCAGTCGAGAACTAGGTCAAGTGAATCCGCTCCCATGTAATCGATACTCCAATCAATACAACACAAGCAGGATGTAGGCTTTTACCTCATCTCGAGGGTATGAACATGGGTAAACTCGTGTCCTTCGTCCCAACCAACCCCTTTGAGTCCATCACTTTAGCGATGGCTTCGAACATAAGTCCTCGGACATCTGCCGTGATAAAACCACGAAATTTGGCGCCCACTGTGGGGCTAGCACTTGGTGGTGTTGAGTTCTCAAAGGGCCCTCTTCCAGGGATCGAGGGATACATTGTCGGCAGGATGAACAAGAGTCGTCGCGGTCGCTCTACATCAACGATGCTGGCTGGGGCTGGAGGTTTGAAACAACATCGTCGAGCTGGCTCGGCGCACGCAACCCGCTCGGTCATGCAACCCGCCCGTGTTAACCCGGGCAGGAAGCATGTCTTCGTCGGCTTTACTCAAGGCACGGATCTAGAGGGGCCCATGTCACAGGAAACTCTCGTCTGTTTAGGGGATGAGTCTTTGAGCGGAGAGACGGAATCAATCTACACGCTTCACAATGGCATGTTTGGGGGCTACGATGAGCTTTGCCCCGAATCAGAGGGTCATGAGTCGGAGGACTATGGGCCGCTAATGCATGTGGCCATCTTCATGGAGGGTTTAGCACTAGGCACGAGCAGTACAGCCGCTGGGGCAGCCAGGTAAGGGGCAAACCTGCCGTCGGCTCCGGTTCTCCTGGATCTGATGAATGAGCTCACAGCCTTGATGGCAACTGAGGTCACACCAGAGAATCAAGCCGCCCGGAATGCAGAGATCGCCAGGATAAAGGACCAAATGACTGAGGTTCAGCAAGGGATCAGCGTGCTGAAGGCCCAGATGGACGCAAAGGCAGAATGCCTTACGGCAAACACTTTCTGCCTTGAACTGGAGCAGCAATCCGCGGCGGCGGTTCGATGGATAAGACATCAGTCCCGCTTGCCAGAGCAGTTCGAGGCCAGGAATCTTTTTAATACGCCAGGGGCACGACGGACCGCGGAAGCACCAGAGAATCGACTGGCGGCTCGACAATAGTGCCCTAACCCGTCCCAACGGGACCAGCCCACACCGATGACTTTTCCAATGCCGGCGGGTCACTATTCAAACCTGGCGGAGAACATGGTGGCGGCGGCTACCCAGCTCAGTACGATTCCTATCTTGGACGAGGCACCCTTCGCAGAAGAGGTGAGGAACGCTATTGGATACCTGCAGACGGCGATGGCCCAACAGGAGAAATACACCTATAGTCGGGTCATCACATACAAATTTGCTTGGGACGGCATGGAAATATCACGCGCATATAGGTAGGTATGGTGGACTCATAAGGAAAAACTTGGTGTAAGGATTTTGGATGCACAAGTAGTATTTCTACTTAGTACAAATGAAGGCTAGCAAATGGATTGGGAAGCAACCAAACCAAGGAACGAAAAATCACATAAGTGAGCATTGAGTCATAACTAACACCGAATAATGCACCACAAGTAGGATGTAAATTCATTGCATAACTATTGACTTCCGTGCATGCATAGGGAATCACAAACCTTAAAACCAATATTCCTACTAAGCATAATTACTCACTAACATGACTCACATATTACTATCATCATTTTTCAAAACTATTACAAAGAATCAAGCTTAATTTGTCCAATGATCTTCATGAAAGTTTTTATTATATCCTCCTTGGATATCTATCACTTCGGTACTAGTTTCATATATTGCCATTGCTTTTTGTCAAGCTCAAACAAATTTAAATGAAGCACATGAGCAAATGACAAGCTACTCTCAAAAGATATAAGTGAAGATTAATGAGTAGTCAAACAATTAAGTAGCTATGTGAAGACTCTATGTCCCTCAATAAATATTTTCATATCTGAGTATTTTATTCAACAACAAGCAAAATAAAAAATAGCATTCCAAGAATAGCACGCATCATGTGAACGAATAATAATTTAGGCTCAACATAGGCTAACCAATAATTGTTGATGAAGAGAGGTGGGATGCGTAGCATCCCCAAGCTTAGATGCTTGAGACTTATTGGAATATTTACTTGGTGTGCCTTGTGCATCCCCAATCTTGAGATTTTGTATCTCGTTCAATCCTCTCATAACCCGGTTTCACCTATTCTCAAAAACAACTTCCACACAAAACTTCAAAAGAACTCGTGAGATAGGTTAGTACACATAAGAATAAATAAACACTTCATGTGCTGCCAAGACAAATTGCATAATAATTTTCAAACATTAGGTACTGTATACTATCGTTTCCATAATTTATATCTACCAATATAGGCTATGGAAACTATAGGATAAGTAGATAACAAAACTATGACGGCAATCTACCCAAACAGAACAGTCTGTAGCAATTTATGAAAATAGTGTACTTATGTAAGACAAAAAAATATAAAAATTTAGGACATGCTATAAATTTATATGACAACACTGTGTAACAATTTCAGAAACTTTCCACATTCCAGTAAAATATGAAAATTCAAACACTACATCCAAAGTTTCTGTTTTTACACAACACTCATCAAAACATGCAGTGCGAGCATCCTAAGGCAATTCTTGGAATTGTTTACTGAAAACAAGATTATAAATAAAAACTAACAGAAAACAACAAAATAAAATGATGCTCCAAGAAAAAATCATATTATGTGACGAATAAAAATATAGCTCCAAGTAAGATATACCGATAGTGTTGAAGACGAAAGAGGGGATGCCTTCCGGGGCATCCCCAAGCTTAGGCGCTTGAGTCTTCCTTGGATATTACCTTGGGGTGCCTTGGGCATCCCCAATCTTAGGTTCTTGTCACTAATTATTCTCCTCATGTCGGTGTCTCACCCACAACTTGGAAACCTCAATTACACAAAACTTAACGGAACTTTGTGAGAAGGGTTAGTGTAATCAATAAAGATCATTCACTTAGGTACTGTCAAGACAAGATTCATAAATGTTCCCACATGATACCTACTGTATTATACCATTCCCACAATTTATATTACTCAATATAATCTATAGAAACACTTGAAACAAGCAAACTATGCATGCAAAACAGAATTTGTCAAAAACAGAACAGTTTGTAAAGATCTTCATGATCAGCATACTTCCCTGACTCTAAATATTCTGAACAATTAGGAAAACTCAAGGAATTTTCATAGAAAGTTTTTGTAAACATTTCAAAAAAAATGACGGTCCAGTAAAATCATATAATTCATATACTTGACGCTAAACTTTCTGTTTTTGCACAGAATCAAACAAGCAAGTATCCACACTACCCCAAAGGCTTTACTCGGCACTTTATTGAAATAAAATACACAAAACATGATTACTACATTATATTAATCATGTGAAAACATCAAAACATAAAGTAAAAGTGTTGGGTTGTCTCCCAACAAGCGCATTTGTTTAATGCCTTTTAGCTAGGCATGATGATTTCAATGATGCTCATATAGGAATAAGAATTGAAACATGAAAAAGAGCATCATGAATCTCATAAAAATCATATTTAAGTCTAACCCACTTCCTATGAATAGGGGTTTTGTGAGAAAGCAATTTATTAGCACAAGAATCATCTAGCATAGGAAGGCAAAACAAGTATAACTTCAAAACTTTGAACACATAGAGAGGAAACTTGATATTATTGCAATTCCTACAAGCATATGTTCCTCCCTCATAATAATATTCAGTAGCATCATGATGGAATTCCACAATATAACCAGCACATAAAGAATTATTTTCCTGATCTATGAGCATAGAAAATTTTTCACTCTCCACATAAGCAATTTTCTTCTCATTCATAATAGTGGGAGCAAACTCAACAAAATAACTATCATGAGATACTTGATTGACATAACCACATTCAGTATTAAAATAATGATGACAAGTTTCATGGTTACTATCACTCTTTATAGCATACATGTCATCATCATAATCATCATATATAGGTGGCATGCCATAATCACAATAAATTTGCTCATCACAACTTGGGGGACTAAAAATATCATCTTCATCAAACATAGCATCCCCAAGCTTGTGGCTTTGCATATCATTGGCATCATTGATATTTAGAGAATTCATACTAACAATATCACTATCATGCTCATCATTCAAAGATTTAGTGCCAAACATTTTCATAACTTGTTCTTCTAACACTTGAGCACAATTTTCCTTTCCATCATTTTCACGAAAGACATTAGAAAGATGAAGCATAAGAGGCAAACTCAATTCCATTTTTTGTAGTTTTCTTTTATAAAACCAAACTAGTGAAAAACAAGAAACTAAAAGATTTTATTGAAAGATCTAAAGATATACCTTCAAGCACTCACCACCCCGGCAACGGCGCCAGAAAAAAGCTTGATGTCTACTACACAACCTTCTTCTTGTAGACTCGTGTTGGGCCTCCAGGCGCAGAGTTTTGTAGGACGGTAGCAATTTTCCATCAAGTGGATGAACTAAGGTTTATCAATCTGTGAGTGGCGTAGGATGAAGATGGTCTCTCTCAAGCAACCCCACAACCAAATAACAAAGAGTCTCTTGTGACCCCAACACACCCAATACAATGGTAAATTGTATAGGTGCACTAGTTCGGTTAAGAGATGGTGATACAAGTATAATATGGATGGTAGATATAGGTTTTTGTAATCTGTAAATATAAAAACAGCAAAGTAACTAGTAACAAAAGTAAGCACAAATGGTTTTGCAATGCTTAGAAACAAGGCCTAGGGTTCATACTTTCACTAGTGCAAGTTCTCTCAACAATACTGACATAGTTGAATCATATGTAAATCCCTCATGTGTGACAAAGAGTTCACTCCAAAGTCACAAATAGCGGAGGACAAATGAAGAAATTATTGTAGGGTACGAAACCACATCAAAGTTATCTTTTCCGATCAATCTTATGAGTTATCCCTATAAGTGTCACGAACAGCCCTAGAGTTCGTGCTAAGATAACACCTTAAGATACACATCAACCAAAACCCTAATGTCACCTAGATACTCCAATGTCACCACAAGTACCCGTGGGCTTGATTATATGATATGCATCACACAATTTCATATTCATCATGTTCAATCCAACACAAAAGACTTCAAAGAGTGCCCCAAAGTTTATACCGGAGAGTCAAGACGAAAACGTGTCCCAACCCCTATGCATAGATTCCCAAGGTCACGGAACCCGCAAGTTGATCACCAAAACATACATCAAGTCGATCAATAGAACATCCCATTGTCACCATGGATATCCCATCGCAAGACATACATCAAGTATTCTCAAATCCTTAAAGATTCAATCCGATAAGAAAACTTCAAAGGGAAAAATCAATTCATCACAAGATAGAGAGGGGAAACCTCCATATGATTCATCTATATCAATAATGCTCGCGATACATCAAGATCGTGTCATCTCAAGAACATGAGAGAGAGAGATCAAACACATAGCTACTGGTACATACCCTCATCCCCGAGGGTGAACTACTCCCTCCTCGTCATGGAGACCGCCTGGATGATGAAGATGGCCTCCGGTGATGGTTTCCCCCTCTAGCACGGTGCCGCAACGGGCTCCCGATTGGTTTTTCGTGGCTCTGGAGGTTTGCGGCGGTGGAACTCCCAATCTAGGTTTCTTTCTAGGGGTTTTAGTATTTATAGGAATTTTTGGCATCGGTCCCACGTCCAGAAGGTTCCCGAGGAAGTCACAAGCCAGGGAGTGCGCCCTAGCGGGGCGCCCCTATGGCTTGTGGCTTCCTCGGCCTTCCTCTCCGGTGACTCTTCACTCCAGTATTTTTTATATTTTCCAAAAATATTCTCCGTAAATTTTTAGCTCATTTCGAGAACTTTTATTTCTGCACAAAAACAACAGCATGGTAGTTTTGCTGAAGACGACATCAGTCCGGGTTAGTTCTAATAAAATCATACCAAAATCATATAGAATTATCGTAAACATGGCATGAATACTTCATAAATCAGGTCAGCAGTCGAAGACTCCTGGTATAACCAGTCCTGTAGTATTTCTTCTCTTCTCACATACCTGTAAGCAGTTGCTTCAGCAATCCGAGCAATAAGAGTTGTTCAGAAAAATATAACATCATTATACATGTTTGTCTCATTGCCCATTTTTGACACATATCCTCTTTCTCCCTCTTCTCATGAAACTGTTCGGTATGTGGCGATGCAACCGGCTAATAGACCGGAGGCTCGAGTTTAAAAAATAAAATCACCCTAAGAATATTTGCTTATGCGTTCAGCGTCTTGGAAATAGCTTTATATGCATCGGTTCTGAACTATGTATTGGGTCAATAGTTGGGTTGCCCCGCTCCTGTGCTTGCCCCTTTACATTCCGCAAGTTAGGCTAAAAGGCGAAGGGAGAACCTCTGCAATTGTGTTCCCGGCTAGCCTGGTCAAGCACGTTAGAGGAGAAAGCTGAAAACTGACTATCATGGTATGCGAGAACCGGTCTACGAATCCGAGCGTAAGTGTTATACTCATGACCTCGTTAGAGGTCATCCCGTGTCGTACGATGGGTTTGCTATTCGTACAAACCATGTGATATTTGAAAGCACATTTGCTCCCTTGCTGGTTTTGGTAATTAATAACAACATATAAGTCATTGAACTAATGTTTCCACCAAGTATATTTCAGGAAAAGTTCAATGATAGGGATGGCAAAAGGATTGTGGAGATTGTGGAATCACCCCAAGATGCAAGGAAATAGGTTGGACAAGCTTCAAGCTAGAGGACTCTACATTTTAAATTTGTGAGAAATCACTTTGAGACCATAGGAAAGCCAATACTATTAAAAGGGGGTAAGAGCATCTCCAGCCCCCCCCCCAACAGGCCCCCCGAAGGCTATTTTTTTGCGCCGGCGGTCGAAAATCGGCCCAGTTGCGCCCCCACGAGCCCATTTTTCGCCTGTTAGGGCCTAATTTAGCGCTGGCGTACCCAGGCTGAACCCGGCGCGCTGGGGGCGCCTGGGGGCGCCGGGCGAAACGATTTGGCACAAAAATGGGGGTGGGTCCGCCGAGTCAGCGACCGAGCGGTGTCGGCGTCCTCATCGCCTCGGTTTCCGATTTCCCGTGGGGAATCAATGAAAGGCTATCGCCGGTCAGCCTTCCATTGATGTCGCGCCTTCACGAGTCGGCGTTCACGGGCGGCACAGTTAGTACGGGGCGACGCGCGTCCACACCTCGCCTCTCCCACACGTCCACAATGCCCGCTCGCCTGCTATAAAAGGCGACCTTGCCGGTGTTCGCCACACCTCATCGTCTGCCCCCAGTCCCACCAGCGACGCCCTCTCTCTTCCCGGCGATCTCCTCTCTCCCTCTCCCCCCGCAATGGCCGAGCACTACCCTGGTGACGGCCGCCGGCACCTCCACGAGGCCGAGGCTCGCCTGTTGTTCGAGGCAGAGTACCCAACGCCATCGGACATGCGGGCGCCCGGCGCCTGGAGGCTCAGCGCGGGCGGTGTCCCCGTGCCACCGGTGCCAACCGGAGCCGAGCGGTTCACCGAGATCGCCCAGATCCGGTCCTGCCTGTCCGAGGAGCATCGCCGGCAGCCGAGGTACGCCCTGGACAGCAGCTCCCTATGGGCGGCCTACTTCGAGCGTCGCAGCGAGGAGCAGCTTGCCTCCACCAAGGGCGGCCCCGCACTCGGCCACAACAACAGCGAGGGCTGCCGTCTTTGGTGGGGCGTCCCCGAACGCACTCTCGAGGCCGTCCTCGAGCACATCCAGGGCGGCAACGAGCCGCGCCTCGGGTACCCGGAGGCGACGTCCGTCTCCCGCCGGAGGGGCTCGTCGTGGCAGCCATGGTGTATGGAGGCGTCATCGTCGTCGTACTCGCGCTCCTCCCAGTCCCCTCACTCGTCCGGCACAACGCGCACGCCGCTCGTCACCGTTAAGGATGAGCCCGGCTTGTTGTTGCCGCTCCAATGCAGCGGATGCAGCAGCGGCGGCATCACCATCAATGAGTGCCGTCGCCGCGAGCCCTCACCTCCCCGCGGCCACCTCCGCCTTGTCAGGCCGAAGACGGAGCCTAGCACGTCGGCGGTGGTCAAGCAGGAGCACCTGGACATGGCCACCGCCGACGATGAGGCCGCTCTGAAGTGGGCGCGGGACGACTACGTCGGGGAGGAGGTGGAGCGGCAGTGCCGGGCCCTCGAGGAGATCGAGGCTCGCCACCATGCTCGCCGCGAGGAGGAGATCGTTGGCCTCATCATCCTCGAACGACGACAACGATGGGGACGCGCCCGGGCCCTCCAACCCCGACCTGCACCGTTTCGGCGGCGCTGGGTAGGGCTGCAGCAGGGACGGCGGTCGCGGCGCGCCAGACGGCGACGGCAGCGACAGGGATGGGGATGACGGCGGTGACTACATCAACTTCTACAAGCTCCTCTGCATGTAGAAGGCAGCACGCGGCCACGGGACGGCGGCGACGGGACGGCAATGGCGGGACGGCTACGTAGTCTTTTTTATTTTAGCTTTTGTATTATATTTCAATAAAAAATGGAAACTTTTTAACGTTTTGGGGCCGATTCTACGCCCATAATGGGCTGAAAGCGGCGGTTGGGGCAGACCCCAGGGGCGCGGCTAGGAAGCCGAGCCGCCCCAGGCCGATTTTAGCGTCGGCTGCCCCCCAGGCGGCACTAAAATCAGCCCTTGGGAGGCCAACGGCTAGAGATGCTCTAAGGTTTTGTTGGTGAACAAAATGCTCATACGTGCACAAGTGATAGTCACCAAAAACATCCACAAGCTCTCCCACCAAAGTTTGTATCTACCCAAACATTCAAAATCGGTGCAACCAACATTCCTATCCTAGTGCCACCGATTATAAACCCTAGACAGACTCAGCCAAACCCTAGCCACTTCGGTGCAGCCGACACTGCTTTCGGTGCCACCGAGTTGGGTTGCCAACCTTTTGTTATGCAAGTTCACACTTTTGGTCCGTCCGAGAATGTTGAATCGGCGTCACCGAGTTTGGCATTTCTGACTGTTGGTCACCTTGTCGGTGCAACCGAGATTCCTATATCGGTCTCATCGAGATTCAAAAGTTGCCACCTTTTGGTCACTTTAGTACCACCAAGATTAACACATCGGTGTCACCGAGTTGGTCATTTTGTGTGTAATGGTTGGATTTTTGGGGATGCCTATATATGACCCTTCACCACCACCTACTCGAAAGATGCACTCAGAACTATTCCATACCTATCCTACTCAGTTTTCTGAGAGAGAACCACCTACCCTTGTGTTGAGGTCAAGATCTTCCACTCCAACCATATGGATCTTGATTTCTGACCTCCCCAAGTTGCTTTCCACCAATCCCATCTCTTCTACCAAGACAAATCTATGAGAGAGTGATTGTGTATTGAGGAGTCTATCATCTTGAAGCACAAGAGCAAGGAGTTCATCGTCATTACCGAGCCTATTACCTTTTTGACGGTGGTGCCTCCTAGATTGGTTAGGTGTCGCTTGGGAGCCTCCTACTTCGTGTAGTGCAGTGAACCAAGAAGTTTGTAAGGGCAAGGAGATCGCCTACTTCGTGAAGATCTACCCCAAGTAAGGCTAGTCCTCCGTGGACATAGGTCGTCATGGTATAGTCAAGGTTGCTTCTTCGTGGAACCCTCCGTGGGTAGAGCCCTCCGTGGACTCTCGCGACCATTACCCTCCATGGGTTGAAGACTCCATGAACGTCGATGTACGATAGCACCACCTACCGGAACCATGGGAAAAATCATCGTGTCTACAATTGTGATTGATCTTCCTACCCTATCCTTTTACTCATGCTTGTTGTTACTTTCTGCTGCTATACTCTTAGACTTGCATGTGTAGGGTGTACTTGACATGCTATGAATGCTAAAAATTGCCAAGAATTAAAATTGGGAAAAAGCATAGTTTTATTTGGTCAAGTAGTCTAATCACCCCCCCCCCCCTCTAGACCTACTTTTGATCCTACAATATCGGCTTTAGCCGCGGATCGCCCGACTATCACAAGTCACCGGGGGCTAGTCACGAGCCTCCCACATCCCTTTTCATGCCCCTATGGCTAAGAGAAAGCAATAAAGCACTATGGTCTAATTTCCTGGTCTGCCGCACACTACTGCCTTTGGGGATTGATAGTTCGACTAAGGGTTATAGTGCGTAACTAGAGACACCTGATGTGATATCTACATGGGGGCTGAAGCCGACGACTTGCAGCTTGCAATTTAAAAGGCCATAAAGAAGTTATAAAGGAATGCAAAACATGATAAACCGTGCATAACAAATATCACAAGCGTTCAAAAGTCTTCGGACAGATTACAACACATCTAATCATGCATGTTCTCTTTCGAACACTATGACTCTATCGCCCGTGGACCCTCCATTACTCCGGCGAAGTACAGCTCGGGGCGACTATCGCCCGTGCTTGTTAGATGCTAGAGTGTTTGTGCATGGTTTATTTACTCATTCGAGGATATCCAATTGTTGCTATTTGGCGTTTGATTTATCTTTTGCCAACTGGATATACAAGAATGCCTAGGACCACTTCTTTAGCTATCTATGCTTTCTCACCTCATACTCCATTCATGTTGCATCACAAAATTTGAACAAGTGTTTTTCGATCCCTCTGTGTGTGGAGCACTCGGAGTTCCATATCGACAAGGACTGACCGTTAAAACCTCCCAAGTGCATCTTGGTGGAACCAACCACAAAATCTTGGTCTCACCGAATGCCTAGGGTTGATCTGGTTTTCAATCTCGGTACCACCGATTCCATCTTCTCGGTTGCGTCGAGTTTCCCTATCAACTAACAGTTGAGGAACTCGGTGACACCGAAAAGTTAGAATCGGTGACACCAACAGTGGTGGGTATATATACTGTGGACCCCGACGCTTTGAATTTCACCCTCAAACCATCGCGCCTCAGAACCCTAAGCTCCGCCTTCGAGACCCCTGTTCGTCGCCCTTGTTTCCCTACGCTCCTCTACCGCTGGGAATCGCCACCGCCAACGAAATCCTCTCCATCGTTGCTGTCGTAGCGGATCGGTGCCAAGTTAGGGTACGGATTCGACCTCCTCTGCACTCCTCGTCCGATTCTTGTGCAATGGATTTAAGTTTATCTATAAACCACTCTTTGCACGCACTCCTATCCACTCAAAATTCTGATAGCCTAGCGAATGTTAGATTTTCTAGGGTTTTGCCATCCGCCTGATGGAACTCGGTGGAACCGAAGCAAACAAATTGATCTCACTGATTTGTCTTTCTATGTTGCTGAGAACGGTCTTGGTGGAACCGAGTACTTCTTTTTGGTGTCACCAAAAAGAGTGCCAATGTTGTGTTAAGAGAGACAGTCAGTCTCGGTGGCACCAAAAGTTTTGCTTTGGCTGTACCGATATTCATTTGACAGAATGCAAACACTTTGAAATCTATTGTTCAAACTTTCAAAACCTAGCCTCATTTTATGATGACTCGTCTACTTCTGCTCTTCTATACTCTATTCACAAGGTCAATATATTAGATGCTGAGGACAGTCAGAATTTGCCAGAGCAGGGAGTTGACATGAGTTTAGGCACAAGCCTAGAGCCCAATTCTTTTTCAGATCCAGGCACCCCCAACTCCCATGGGTTGCCCAAGGCTGCCACCAGGACCAGGAAGAAGCTAAATTCTGATGAAGAAGATTCAGACTTTATCCCTGAGGAGATTACTGCCAAGAAGCAAGAAAAGCTGCTAAGAAGTCTGCTACTGAAGCTACTTCTTCCAGAAGAGTTGTCAGCAAGGTCTATGCTAGCTCTGAAACTATCAAAGCACATGAGAGTGCTAGATCCACAATGTCTATTGATCCCCCAAGGAGGTCTATGCCTAATAAGGCAGGGGAGAAAAAAGCCAGAAAGAGAATTATTCATGTGATTGGCAGGCCTACCTCCATGTATGAAGATCGAGAGGAGGCTGCTCGTGCTACTGCTGAAGAGGAGGATGAGCAAGCTGCAAAGGCTCCTCCCAAGAAGAAGGCCAAGAAACTTATGGCTTATGCTATGCCAAAGACTGGCACATCCAAGAGCACCAAGTCAACATCCAAGAAGGCTGCAGCTGAGAAGCCAAAGAGGACATCCAGGTAGATTCCAGCTTCTGAGAAGAACAAGGGAACTGCCTCCAGATTTGGAGATGATGATGACTTGAAAACATTGATGAAGCTCAGACCACATCTTCCAGTACATGATGTCAGCCACTTAGTTGCTGAAGATATGAAGAAGAGGAAAGACTCGGGATTGAGGGCTTGGAGAGCTATAGATCCTTATGCCCAGAGGAAGAAAACTGTTGTTGACTACAGGTTCTACACCAGAGAGCAACAGGACTTTTATGAGACAGTGCTATTAGACAAGAGCCCAGCTGTTAGTGATTAGAGATATGTTGATTGGAAATTCATTAAGGAGAATGAGGACTACTTTCCAAGTGTCCAAGATAATTTCCACTGCATTGGTCTAGATGAGTTCATTGGCAGAGAGCTTAGTGCATGGAACGATGAGATGATCATGCAATTCTACTCCACTGCACATTTCTATGGAGTTGGTAGAATTGTATGGATGACTGAAGGAGCAAGGTATGAATCCACTGCCGATGAGTGGGCTGCACTTCTAGGAGTTCCACAGGTTCAGGATGGTGATCTAGATGTATACTCAGAATCCAAGGCGAGCCACAATGCCATGAAGGATATGTATACTCCTATCCCCACAGACAAAGTGCAATCTCCCAAGCTAGGATCCATCTACTATCTGCAAGCAGGCCTCCATACCATGAACACTATTCTAAGGCATTCCTTGATGCCCAAGTCAGGAGATGACAAGAGGATTCGACGCTACTCCATCAACATGTTGATCCACCTTGACGGACATACCAGGATTAGAGTCATGGATTTGATTGCAGCTGATCAAAAACGCTCTTGCAGCTATGCAACCTACATCCAGATGCTTATCAACTCTCAGATGGAGAAGCACATATTTGCTCTAGATCATCCACATTTGCCCCTATAGCCAGAACTTGAGGATAATGTTGTGGTGATGGACCCAGATCATCCCACAGCTGCTACACCACAGTCAGAGGAAGAGGCAGTTCGAGCCGCTAGTGCTCAAGCCCCCAGATCCAGAAATGAGCAAATGGATCTTTTGATCTCAGCAGTTCAGGGCATGTAGAAGGATATCAAGGGGATTCTGGACAACCAGAATAGTCTTGTGAGGATCTTTGAGACAAGGATCAAGACTCTTGGTGATAAGGTGGACAAGGTGACTAAGACAGTCATAGAGCTTCAGAAGGAAGTTGACTCAGTGCACATTCCTCGGGTCTCTTCTACTTCTTCAGATGATGAGGAGGAGGATGGATCACCTCTTAGGCCGAGCACACAATTCACTACTCATGCTAGATCAGTCACAATGCCCGCACCAGACTTGAGGCCCTCTTCATTAGCTCCTGCTACTGTCAGCACAGCTCCTGCTCCATCAACTCTAGTTCCTCCAGTGACCACTCCAGCTCCATCCATGACATCTGCAGATATCTTCACCAATGTTGTTCTCTTGACTCCTTCATCAACAACCGGATGAGATTAGCCCAAGAACGCTTAGATATATTCCTTTGAACTTTTTGGTAACTTGTTGCCAAAGGGGGAGAAGTGTATATAGATCTTTAGGCTTTGAGTGAGAGAGAGTTTGGTGTTTGTTGCTTATTTTCAAACACAATTGCTTTTGGTTGCTTGTGATACACATTTGATGATGTTTGATCATACGCTTTAATGTGTGATGCTACTATTTCCTATCATCTTAATGCTTATGTGACGATCATTCATCTTTGGTTGATTGTGTTGTGCTATGATGTTCATTCTAATTATTCTCGCACACCAACAAGTTGTATGATACTTGTAAGAAGTGACCCATGTACCTAATCGATTGTGCATTTGCATTCAAATGCAAATTTAAAATAATGCACAAATTTAGGGGGACCTCTTGCTTATCACATACTTCTCAAAGCGACGATTATATTCATTGATTATATCTTTGTCGAAGCTTTGATCTATATGTTGTCATCAATTACCAAAAAGAGGGAGATTGAAAGCACATTTGCTCCCTTGGTGGTTTTGGTAATCAATAACAACATATAAGTAATTGAACTAATGTTTCCACCAAGTATATTTCAGGAAAAGTTCAATGATAGGGATGTCAAAATGGTTGTGGAGATTGTGGAATCACCCCAAGATGCAAGGAAATAGGTTTGCCAAGCTTCAAGCAAGAGGACTCCACATTTTACATTTGTGAGAAATCACTTTGAGTCCATAGGAAAGCCAATACTATTAAAAGGGGGTAAAGTTTTGTTGGTGAACAAAATGCTCATACGTGCACAAGTGATAGTCAAAAAAACATCCACAAGCTCTCCCACCAAAGTCTCTCTCTAGCCAAACATTCAAAATCGATGGAACCAACATTCCTATCTCGGTGCCACCGATTCTAAACCCTAGACAGACTCAGCCAAACCCTAGCCACTTTGGTGGAGCCAACACTGATTTTGGTGCCACCAAGTTGGGTTGCCAACTTTCTGTTACGCAAGTTCACACTTTCGGTCCCTCCGAGAATGTTGAATCGGCGTCACCGATTTTGGCATTTCTGACCATTGGTCACCTTGTCGGTGCAACCGAGATTCCTATATCGGTCTCACCGAGATTCAAAAGTTGCCACTTTTTGGTCACTTTGGTACCACCGAGATTAATACATCGGTGTCACCGAGTTGGTCATTTTGTGTGTAACGGTTGGATTTTTGGGGATGTCTATATATACCCCTTCACCACCACCTACTCGAAAGAAGCACTCAGAACTATTCCATTCCTATCCTACTCAGTTTTCTGAGAGAGAACCACCTACCCTTGTGTTGAGGTCAAGATCTTCCACTCCAACCATATGGATCTTGATTTCTAGCCTCCCCAAGTTGCTTTCCACCAATCCCATCTCTTCTGCCAAGCCAAATATGTGAGAGAGTGATTGTGTGTCTAGGAGTATATCATCTTGAAGCACAAGAGCAAGGAGTTCATCGTCATTACCGAGCCTATTACCTTTTGGACGGTGGTGCCTCCTAGATTGGTTAGGTGTTACTTGGGAGCCTCCTACTTCGTGTTGTGGAGTGAATCAAGAAGTTTGTAAGGGCAAGGAGATCGCCTACTTCGTGAAGATCTACCCCAAGTAAGGCTAGTCCTCCGTGGATGTAGGTCGTCATGGTATAGTCAAGGTTGCTTCTTTGTGGAACCCTCCATAGGTAGAGCCCTCCGTGGACTCTCACGACTGTTACCCTCCGTGGGTTGAAGACTCCATGAACGTGGATGTACGATAGCACCACCTATCGGAACCACGGGAAAAATCATCGTGTCTACAATTGGTTTGATCTTCCTACCCTATCCTTTTACTGATGCTTGCTGTTACTTTCCGCTGCTATACTCTTAGACTTGCATGTGTAGGGTGTACTTGACATGCTATGAATGCTAAAAATTGCCAAGAATTAAAATTGGGAAAAAGCATAGTTTTATTTGGTCAAGTAGTCTAATCACCCCCCCCCTCTAGACCTACTTTCGATCCTACAATATCGGCTTTAGCCGCGGATCCCCCGACTATCACAAGTCAACGGGGGCTAGTCACCAGCCTCCCACAGCCCTTTCCGCGCCCCTATGTCTAAGAGAAAGCAATAAATCACTATGGTCTAATTGCGTGGTCTGCCGCACACTACCGCCTTCGGGTATCGATAGTTCGGCTAAGGGTTATAGTGCACAACTAGAGACACCTCATGTAATATCTACATGGGGGCTGAAGCCGACGACTTGTAGCTTTCAATTTAAACGGCCATAAAGAAGTTATAAAGGAATGCAACACATTAAAAACATGATTAATCGTGCATAACAAATATCACAAGCGTTCAAAAGTCTTCGAACAGATTACAACACATCAAGTCATATATGTTCTCTTTCGAACACTGTGACTCTATCGCCCGTGCACCCTCAATTACTCCGGCGAAGTACAGCTCGGGGCAACTATGTTCCTTCCCAGGAGGATGCGGGGCTGTTGCTATATTCATCGGATCTAGCCCCGGCCAGTGCACCTTGGCCTTTGCAAAGGCCATACGAGCTCCCTTGCTGCAGGAGGAGCTCTTCATAGCGTCGAGACGGGGCGAAGCGTCGATCAACTTCTGCACCAAGCCGAAGTAGATGCCTAGCAGTGGCTCGTTGGGCCATAACCGGATTTAGAGGTCCTTCATGGCCGGCTCCGCCATCCGGTGCAGCTGCTTCAGCTGCTCGACAAGAAGAGAAGAGCACTCGGGGGCTTCAAACTGTGCCCAGAATATACGAGCTGCATCTCCTTCTTCCCACGAATCATATAGCTGATTTGCATCCGCTATGCTTTTCTAGAGTTCGGAGCAGGCGCCTGAGGAATGCCACACCTGGGTAAGCAACTCAAAATTGCTATCCCCGAAGATACACTGGAATAAGTATGGCTTACCATATGTTATAACTTTCTCTTGGCGGACTTGCTCCTCAAAGTACCTCCTATCCACCCACTCTTTTTGGAGTTCGGTTTTGAAGGTGGATAGTTCGATGACCTGCTCCTTGCCTTTTTGCTCAAGGGCCTCATACTTGTGGCTGGCGTCCTTGAGCTCCTGCTAGATATCCTACACTCGAGCCTTGTGTTTGTCGCTGGTGGCTCTCAAACTTGAAAGCGCGGTGGTCGGCGCCCTCTCAACCGCCGCCTCATCCTTCGCCTACTGCAGCTCGGCCTTGAGATTCTCTACCTCCTTCGCCGAGGCTGTGTGATCATTAACAATATGAAAAAATGCATTGATAGTATTATGATTGAAGTTTCAGGGTACCGACTTAAGCTTACCTTGCGCCTCGTCGAACCTCTTATTGAGAGCATCAAGCTCGTCTTCGAAGCTCTTAAGCTTCCGATTCAGCTCGTCCAGCTTGGCATCATTCACATCCGCTGCCGTTGACCAAGCCTGCAATACACAAATACTTGTTAGGATATATGGGTCCAAAACATCCAAACTATAGTCAATCCAACCCTACGACCGGACCCCTCAAGGGATGTTAGCACATTCCAACCATATATTTTTCATATATAGTTCGGAAAATGGCCCATGATTGACCCCTAGGTGAGTTTTTCAAACTCACCTAGGGCTTGGGGGTTGGCATGTATATAACAATAAAAATAAATAAACATTTTGGAAATAAGAGTGTCGTGTGGCTTACTTGAAAGTCCGTTAGGAGACCCTTGAGGCCTCCTTTAGTCTGTTGTCGATGGACTGAATGCTCTGCAATACTGCACCCATAAGGGTGCGGTGCTCCTCGGAGAGGGAGGCGCTCGATAGAGACTCCCCCATGACCGGCCACTCATTGGTCGGTGGTACCGGTGGTGATAGGGCAACCCGATCACCAACAGGGGACTGAACCGGTACCTCCAGAGTTGTGGTACGCTCCGAGGATGTCCTCGGAGAGGACTAAGCGTCTGCTCGTCCGGCCTCCTTAGTGTCCGGGTGGGGTACCGCCCCTCGATCTTCGATAACAGAGGCATTAGCCTCAGCCATGATGTTGTCTCCCCCACCGCTAGTGTCCGGCTCCACAGGAGCACGCTGGGACGACACCTCCGCGGTGTCCTTCGCGACACCCGGAGGAGTGGGATGCAACGCATTCCCGCTCTCCGCTAGCTCGGCAGGCAGGGTCTCCCCGTCCGAAACCTGGTTGGTGGGGAGGATGCGTGGTGGGCTGCCAAGTCCCGTCCGAAACCTGGTTGTTGGGGAGGATGCGTGGTGGGCTGCCAAGTCAATAAATGCTCGCATGTTAGTAAACTTTGAACTGATCAATGACAACCAAAGGAGTCTTCGGATCCTAACCTTCGAGCAGGGGGTTTGACCCTTAGGCTCCTTTGTGGAACCCTCTCGAAGTCATCAGACTCAGTATCCAAGTCCGAACTGTCGTCGGACAGGGATATCTGTGTCCGGTGCATTTTCTTCTGGGTAGGAGGAGGTACTTCCTCCGTGGCATTCGATGATGCTGCCCTCTTTATCACGAGGGGGGAAGCGCCCTCCCCCTCATCCTCGTCCTCATCCTCATGCTCCTCTTGATTCGAGGAGGCATGGGTTTCCTTGGACACAGCCCCTGGCTGGTCCCTGATGCAGAGGCCTTCTCGGCCTGTTTTCTTCTTCTCCTTCTTTGCCGGTGCCTCGTAAGGCGTTTCGGCAAGCATCTCCGCTAAAAGACCGGACCTGATGTCTTCGGGCTGAGCCGCCGGGAAGTCGATGCACGTGGCTTTGTTCAGCCATTTCTGCAAAAGAATGATTAGAAAAGTGTTTTAGAAACTTCTTTATGAGAGATAGAGCCGGTCAAACAAAGCTACGTTGTACCGTGGAAGCAGGCTTGGTGGCGTGTAGACCCCGATCCTCCTCTTCTGCTTGCCAGTCCTTCTGCGACTTGAAAAGCGCCTTCCACAGTTTCTCTCGAGTAGTGCGGAAGAGATGTTGAATCCTGGACTCATCATCGAGCTGACGAGCCTGCAGGGGAGTATCCCGGCACTGGCAGGGGAGGATGCGTTAATGCAATGTTGTTCTTGATCATGGAGCCGATGCCCTTCTGCAGATCGCTCACCTCCTTGCTCGACTCCCAGTTAAGGCCCTTTCGAAGCCACGAGGTTAATTTGGTGGGGGACTGGATCTGAATCCGGCTGGGGCAGATTGACCTTCCTCCCTCGGCTCGATGATGTAAAACCACTCCTTCTGCCATACTTTGATGGTGTCGATGAAGGTGTCGGAGGGCCATACGACGCGGGTGAGCTTGCCGATGAAAGCTTCGTCGCAATCTGCATGTTCGCCTGCGACACACTTCGGCTTGATGTTAAACACCTTGAACCAAAGACCAAAGTGTGGCTCGACCCGCAGAAAAGCCTCGCACATGAGGATGAAGGCCGATATGTGCATGAAGGAGTTCGGAGGGAGGTCGTGGAAGTCGAGGCCATAGAAGAATATGAGCCCCTGACGAAGAGGTGGAGCAGGAAGCAAAGTTGTTAGAATCACGACTCAAGTCTTAGAATCTTACGATCTTACGATCCAAACTGGCCCCTCCGATTCTACGATTTTCCCCATAGAATCTAAGTTTCTACGATCCTGATAGTTAAGATTCTACGATTCACGATCCTAGATACAGAGCTCCGATCAGATTCAGAATCATGATTCTGACAACTTTGGCAGGAAGCTCAGTCCCCGTATGAAGTGGGAGACGTTGGGGATATAACCCCATGGTGAGACCCGCCCCTGAGGCTCCGGGTCACACCAGGCGGCTCGTACACCAGCCCAAGAATGGGCCGTGAAGACTTAAGCCCAAGACGTTTGGCGGCTTAGCAAGATGGGCCGAGACGTGACCCGAACGGAGAAGAATGAGAAGACCCGGGCGGGTGAGCCGCCCGGAGACAACTTGCTCAAGAAGGCAAGACCATGTAGAGATAGACTCGGACACATTATGAGAGTCGGTTACGACTTGTATGACCCGTGGTCTTGACCTCCTATATAAGGGCGAGACCCGGGGCGACTTAGACAAGAACCAAGATATCGAGAGCTAGGTCAAGCAATTAGCTCCCTTGTAATCGATACACCAAGCAATATAAACACAAGTAGGACGTAGGTTGTTACCTCTACTTGAGGGGCCGAACCTGGGTAAACCCGTGTCCTTCGTCCCAATCAACCCCTTTGAGTCCATCACCTTAGCGATGGCCTCGAATCCAAGTCCGTTCACCCGGACATCTGCCGTGAGAAAACACGACGGCCGGTGCCCACCGTGGGGCCAGCGCTCGATGGTGTTGAGTTCTCAAAGGGCTACCTCAGGGCTTGAGGGATACGTGGTTGGAAGGATGAACAAGAGTCACTGCGGCCGGCTCTACATCGACGACGCCGTCTGGGGTCATGAGGCCGATTCTGTCGAATATGGTTTCCGGGTTCCCTTCGGTGGAATCCATGTCTTCATCGGCAAGGTTGATGGATCTACACCCGGGCTGGACATCTGCACCAACATCGTCGAGTCGGCTCGGCGTGCTCAACCCGCCCAATATATGCGACCCGCCCGTGTTAACCCGGGCCGGAAGCACGTCTTCGTGGGCTTTACTCAAGGTATGGTTCTTGAGGCTACTGCATCGCAGGAGACCCTTGTCTACTCAGAGGACGGATCTTCGAGCGGAGAAGTAGAGTCGATCTACCAGCTTCACAACGATGGGCTCGGGGGCTACGACGAGCATTACCCTGAGTCGGAACGGTCTAAGCCGGATGATCTCGGGCCGCCAGTTCATGCGGCCATGCTCATGGTAGGGTCAGCCCCAGGCACGAGCAGCACAGCCGCTGGAGCAACAAACACGGGAGTTGATCCGCCACCGCCAGCTCAAGTTCTCCTGGATCTGATGAACGAGCTCACAAATCCGATGGCCACCGAAGTCACACCAGATAATCAAGCCGCTCAGAACTTGGAGATCACAAGACTCAAGGACCGGATGGCGGAGGAACAACAGAGGATAGCCGAGTTAAAGGCTCAGATGGAGGCAGAGGCAGAGCGCCTTGGACGGATGCTTCCTGCCTTGAGCTAGAGCAGCAATCAGCAGCTGTGGTGCAGCGGATGAGGCATCAATCCCACTTGCCAGAAAATTATGAGGCTAGGAATCTCTTTAACACGCCAGGAACGGGATGAGAAGCGGTTGCGCCTGGAAGTCGGCCAGCGGCTCGACAGCAGCTTAACCCGCCTTGATGAAACCAGGTTTCACCAGCGGTGTTTTCGACACCGGTGGGCCATTATTCCAACCCGGCGGAGAACATGGTGGCCACAGCCACCCGTCTTGAAACAATCCCTATTCCAGATGAGGCGCCTTTTGCGGAGGAGGTACGGAACACTATTGGGTACCTTCAGACGGCGATGGCCCAGCAGGAGAAGTATGCTTACAGCCGGAGCCGCGTTCATTAAACTCCCCTCCCCAACCGCAGCTTTAGCCGGCGCTATGAGTCGCTGGCGGTTTCCAGCAGCGATCGACACAGGGGGCTCCAGGGGATGATCGGGCGGCTCTAGATGCACAAGCACTCATAAATCGGGTGAGAAACCAGCAAGAGGCGGCGGCTTTGGCCACGGCGGCTCACCAAGAGCCCGCGCCCTCCATATCAGTAGGAGCGGGAGCGACTATTGGGGAACGTTGCATGGGAAACAAAAAAAATCCTACTCACACACAAGATCTATCCATGGTGATGAGCATCTACGAGAGGGAGAGTGGATCTACATACCCTTGTAGATCGCTAAGCGGGAAGCGTTAAGAAACATTGTTGGTGTATTCGAACATCTTCACGATCCAAATCGCCGAGCATCTCGCGATCTCATCATGATCCGTCCCGTGATCCAATCACGATCCGTCCCGCGAACTCATCACGATCCGTCCCGTGATCTCATCACGATCCGTCTTGCGATCTTGATCACGGTCCTTCCGATCTAGCCCCGAACGAACGGCACCTCCGCGTTCAGCACACGTACAGCTTAATGACGATCTCCGCCTTCTTGATCCAGCAAGAGGGAGCGGAGAGGTAGATGAGTTCTCCATCAGCGCGACGGTGTTGCGGCGATGGTGGAGGAGGAATTCCAGAATGGCTTTGCCTAAGCACCGCTGAAAACCGATCTAGAGGAGAAAACGATTGATGGGGGATAACCCCGGGGTAGCCTCAAGTGCCCCCTTTGCTCCGACCTTCTAACACAATCAAAGGGTGGGCCGCCTCCCCTGTGGTCCGGCTACGCCCTACCGGTAGCGACCCTCCGTCCAGGTCCCGTCGGCTACGCCTCGCCGGCTACGGCATGTCGGCCGGCTGGGGGCGTTGCCGCCTAGCCCCCCCAGTCGGCTGCGCATTGGATACCGTCGACAGGGCGTGCATGGTGACAGTGGCCCCCATCCCATCGGGGGTCAGCGCCAGAGTGGCCACAGTGAAGGTGTCAGGGACTCTAACCCTGGCGGACGGTGACCGGGCTTCCAACAGTGCCGGCACGCCTCAACCACTCCATTACGTGCCCCGGCATGGCTACAGGGCGGCCGTCCGCACCGCTGACCTCGGTTGGCTGCTGCAAGACGACGCCACAAGGGACGGCCTGTGCCGTGACGTGACCGGCGTCGGGGCCCGCCGCGCGGACCCTGCCGTCTCCTGATGGGACCCTTCAGCCGATGGCCCCTGCAGCCAGCCGGAGAGGCTGCCGGCTGGGGGCCCCCTCGACCTTCTATTTGTATTATAATCTGGGGGTTGGCCTATAAAACCCCCTGGGCTACCCCCATGCAAGGGGGCGACCGATCTCTCAGCTTTCTCCACGTCCACTCCACACACACGCGTACGGAGGTAGAAGAGTGGGCTAGCTCCTTCTTCCTCCACGATCCATACAGCTCAAGGAGCACCATTGTAATCCGACCATTGTCTCAACTAGACCAAGCAGGACTAGGGGTGTTATCTCCCACGGAGAGTCGCGAACCTGGTTACATCGTGTGTCCATCGCCGCTTGTGCCTAACCCCTCTCCCAGAGCCCGTCGGCGTCCTTCGGCCCCTCTCGATAAGCCTACCCATGGCATCTGTCGTGACGAAACCACGACAGTTGGCGCCCACCGTGGGGCCCTCCACGGCGCCAGTCGGATTCACGCTCCGGGCGGGACCCTTCACCGCCTCCCTCTGTCCGCCCCGCGTCCGGGCGGAACTGCACGCTCGTGGGGCTTGCTCCGGCAGGCCCTACGGGCAACATTGTCGACCCCGCGCTCGACATCGCCGTGCTCACCGAGCGCTTCGGCAAGCTGAGTCTCGCCGAGGAGCCGGCGGCCGACGAGTACCCTAGCCAGATACTCAACTCCCCTGGCCACCTCGCGTCCGGGCAGAACGGCGTGCTCGTGGGGCTTGCTCCGGCAGGTCTTGCAGGCAGCGTTACCGACGTCTCTGACGAGTGCCTCGGCCGCTACCTCATGCTCGACGTCGCCACGCTCGCTGGGTAGCTCAGCAAGCTGAGCCTCGCCAAAGAGCCGGCAGCCAAAGAATACCCTAGCGGGGTGCTCGACTGCACCGACCCTCCCTCATCCGTGAGCGCGCTCGCCATGGGCGAGGCCATCGGCTCCCGCACCCACATGGGAGTGATGGTCACCGCCTCCTCCACCACTTCGGGCCGCGTGCAAGCGGCCAAGGCCGACACGGCCGCCGCTCGCGCCGGCACCTCCGACCCGCTCGCCGCCACCCTCCGGGGTCTGGGCACTCCCATCACTACGACGGCCGACCCGGCCACCGCTAGAGCCGAGCTAGAGGCGGCCCGCCGCCTACTGTTCGAAGACGCTAGCGCCCTCGTTGCCGAGCGGCACCGGATGGAGGCCACGCAGCGGGAATACAACTCCGTGTACGGTCTCACCCCGGCTGACCCCGAGCCCAGCCAGCGTGGTGCTGTGCGAGAACGTGGCCGTGTGGTCGCAGAAATCCTCGGCGGCCCCTTCCCCGTCTACGACACCCCCGCGGCCAACCTGTGCGCCGCCAAGGTTGCCTACGAGGATTTGGCAACCTTGGAGGGCGGGGAGCGGGCCGCCCGCGAGTGGCACATCAAGGACCTCATCGACACCGCCAACGCGCAATAGGTCGTCCTCACCCCCGATGGGGTTGTTTCCGAGTTTCCCCGTCCCGAGGGCGAGGACGCTGGGGCTGCTGATCGCCGGCCGGCTCAGCACTCCAGCACTCCTCGTCCCCCCGGCCGGAACGCCTGGGGGAGCAACGCTCAGCGACCCCCATCACGCAGAAATGAGCAGTCGGCTGTGGACAGCTGGCGCAGCAACAATCCGGCTGGCAGCCACCGCCGCGACGAGGCGTCGGCGGGTGGCAGCCGACGCACCCACGGGCATACTCCGCCTCCGTGGCAGGAGCCGGCGCATTTCATCCCACCGGACGTCCGTCCTGAGCTTGCAGCCCGGCTCAGACCGCGTGTCCCCCACAGCGACAACAACGCCCGGCTCCGTCTTGACCAGTTGGCGTAGTCGGCTCTCCTCGAGGAGGAGGGCTTGATTGGCCCAGCCTGCTTCGGTCCGCGAATCCGCAACGAGCCTTTTTCGCCCGGCTTCACGCTCCCCCGCGACACCCCAAAGTATACCGGGGCTGCCAAGCCGGAGGACTGGCTGATCGACTACACCACCGCCATCGGCATTGCCAGGGGGAACAAGCGCGTAGCCGTCCGCTATGCCCCCTCATGCTGATCGGCTTGGCCTGCACCTGGCTGAACAGCCTGGTTGCCGGCAGCATCAACACCTAGACGGACTTCGAGGAGGCCTTCGTCCGCAACTTCACTGGCACCTATAAACGGCCTGGCCGGCCCCGCGAGCTGGCCATGTGCGTCCAGGGGCCGGAGGAGCCTCTCTGTGACTACCTCACACGCTGGACCGAGCTCCGCAACTCCTGTGAGGGAGTGCACGAGGTACAGGCCATCCAGTACTTCATCGAAGGCTACAACGATGGCACCCCCCTCAAGCACAAGCTCTTGTGCTCCGAGCCAACCTCCCTGGTGGACCTGATGTCCAAAGCGGACAAATACGCCACGGCCGATTCCTCGATGAGGATGAAGGCTAAGGCACCAGCCAAGCCGGCTACGCCTCCCGCCGTGCCGCGGGCGGCGGCCGACAACCGGCAGCAGCAGAACGGCAAGCGCAAGAACGACCAGCCCGACTCCTGCTACGGGAGCCGGCTGATCACCTCCATTGAGGAGGAGCAGCTGGCCGGCCAGGCCTCCAGTTAGCGCCAGCGCACCGGCAAGGCCGCCTGGCAGCCCAAGCTGACTTTCGAGCAAATGCTTGACCTCCCCTGCAAAAACCACTCCGGTGCCAAGCTGGCTACCCACACGCTCCGGCAGTGCAGCTTCTCACAGCGATTGGCTGAGGGGACGGCCTCCCGGATCCCCCCACGAAGCTATCCCGCGCTTCGGCACCAGCTCCGGCTCCTGGCCCGGTCTTGGCGGACCCGGCCCCGGCTCAGAACGACGGCCGGCTGCATGACCGGTACCCCGAACATGACGACTGCTACGTCGTCTTCACCAGCGAAGAGACGGACAAGCACGCCCAGCGCCGGCTCCACCGCAAGGTGAATGCCACCATGCTCGCGACTCCCCAGTTCATGCATTGGTCCGAGAAGCCGGTCACCTAGAGCCGGGCGGACCACCCGGCCGTGATGCCGAACCCTGGCAGCTATGCCCTCGTCCTCGATCCTACCATCGCCTCCGACAAGCGCTCTTGTAGCTTCTCGCGGGTGTTGATCAATGGGGGCAGCAGCATCAACATCCTCTACCTTGACACCCTGCTCAAGCTGGGGCTCAAGGTGGAGGACCTGAAAACAAGTTGGACCGTCTTCCACGGCATCGTGCCGGGAAAGTCCTGCACCGCTGTCGGCAAGATCAAGCTCGGCGTCCTCCTCGGCGACGTCGGTCACTTCCGCCGTGAGTCGGTCTTGTTCGAGGTAGTGGACCTCGACAGTCCCTACCACGCATTGCTGGGTCGGCCGACTCTTGTCAAGTTCATGGCAATCCCCCACTACGCCTACCTCAAGCTCAAGATGCCGGGTCCTAGGGGCATCATCAACATCGCCGGCAAATACCAGATGTCAATGGCGTGCGCGCGGGACGGCAGCCGGCTGGCCGAGGCCCTGGAGATAGCGGAGGAGAAGCGGCAGCTCGACCAACTGGTGGCCCTCACCTCTGCCCAGCCGGCCGTGTCGGCCCCTTCGTCCCAGTCGGTCGGCGAAGCCTCGTTCCAGCCGTCCAAGGACACCAGGCAGGTACCACTCGATCCGGCCAACCCCACCCAGTGTGTGACCATTGGCTTCCGCCTCGACAGCAAATAGGAAAGCGAGCTCGTCGACTTCCTCCGTGAGAATTGGGACATCTTTGCATGGTTCCCCAAGGACATGTCAGGTGTTCCGAGGAAGTTCGCCGAGCACAAGCTACACGTACGGCCGGATGCGAAGATGGTCAAGCAACCCCTGCGCCGTTTCTCCGAGGAGAAACGACGTACTATAGGAGAAGAGATCGCTCGGCTGCTCGCAGCCGGCTTCATCATGGAAGTGTTCCACCCGGACTGGCTGGCCAACCCAGTCCTGGTGCTGAAGAAAAACAAGACCTGGCGCATGTGTATCGACTACACAAGCCTGAACAAGGCATGCCCCAAGGACCCGTTCGCCCTGTCGTGGATCAATTAAGTCATCGACTCCACGGCCGGCTGCGGTCTGCTGTCTTTCCTGGACGCCTACTGCGTCTACCACCAGATAAAGCTGGACCCGGCCGACCGGCTCAAGACCTCCTTCATCACCCCTTCGAGGACTACTGCTACATCACCATGTCCTTCGGTCTAAAGAATGCACGCGCTACCTTGCAGCGTTGCATGCAGAAGTGCCTCCTGCCTCAGATAGGCAGGAATGTCCACGTCTACGTGGACGACATAGTCGTCAAATCCAAGAAGCATTTCAGCCTCCTCGACGACCTCTGGGAGACGTTCGCCAACTTGCGCGAATACAAGATCAAGCTCAACCCGGAGAAGTGTGTCTTCGGCATCCCAACCGGCCAGCTCCTGGGTTTCTTCGTGTCCGCCCGCGGCATCGAAGCTAACCCCGAGAAGATCTGGGCGATTGAGCACATGCCCAAGCCGGTCCGGCTCCACGACGTCCAGAAGTTCACCGGCTGCCTTGCCTCCCTCAGCCGGTTCATCAGCCGGCTGGGCGAGAAGGCCTTGCCCCTCTACGGGCTCCTACGCAACTCGGCCCTGGTCGAACCGGGCCGGGACCTCTCAAAGAAGCCGGCCCTGTTCGACTGGTCCGACGAGGCGGACGCGGCATTCTACGGCCTCAAGCGGGCTCTCACCAGCGCGCCCATCTTGGTCGTGTCGGCTGACAAGGAGCCTTTTCTCGCCTACATTGCAGCGACCACACGTGTCGTCAGCGTCGTCCTGGTGGTGGAGCGGCCGAAGGAAGGCAAGGTGCTACCGACGTAGCGTCCGGTCTACTACCTCAGCGAGGTCCTCTCGACCTCCAAGCAAAACTACCCCCACTACCAGAAGATGTGCTACGGCATATACTTTGCCGCCCAGAAGCTCAAGCAGTACTTCTAGGAGCACGTCATCACCGTCGTGAGCACAGCGCCACTGGGCAAAATCATGGCCGGCCGGGACGCCACCGGCTGGTTCGCCAATTGGGCCATCGCCCTGGCCGACTACAAAATAAGGTACGAGCCGCGCACCGCCATCAAATCCCAGGCAATGGCTGACTTCCTCGTCGACTGGGCTGAAACCCAGTTCGTGCCGCCCCCGCCCGACTCCATGCACTGGCGCATGCACTTCAACGGCTCAAAGATGCGAGCCGGCCTAGGAGTCGGCATCGTCTTGTTGTCTCCCAAAGGGGACCAGCTCCGCTACGCCCTCCAGATCCACTTCGACGCCTCCAACAACGTGGCTGAATACGAGGCCCTCGTCCATGGCCTCTGGCTCGCCAAGGAGATCGGCATCCAGCGCATCATTTGCTTCGGCGACTCCGACCTCGTGGTGCAACAGGTGTCTGGCGAATGGGACGTCAGGGATGCCAACATGGCCAGCTACCGCTTCCTCGTCCAGCAGCTCACCGGCTTCTTCGAGGGCTGTGAGTTCCACCACGTCCCCCGCGCGGACAACGAGGCGGCCGACGCGCTGGCCAAGATCGGCTCCACCCGGCAGGCCATCCCAGCCGACGTCTCCCTCAAGCGGCTGCTGAAGCCTTCGATCAAGCCTTCTCCCGAATCAGAGTCCATCTTCGTCCCGGCAAGCGCGGTCGGTACCTCGGCGGAACCAGCTGCCCAACAGGCCTCGCTGGCTGCGGCAGCTCTGCCGGCTCCACCACTACCAGCCGTCGGGCCGGCGCCGGCCGCCATGGAAATTGGGCCGGCCACATCTGCGCGCGCCGGCACCAGGCCCATCGCCGTCATGATGATGGTCGACGCTCCTGCCACCGCCTCGCTCCCGGGGGCTGGCGAGCCGGCTCCGGGGGCTGACGAGCCGGTCCCGGGGGCTGAGCCGGCCCCTGTCTCCGCTCCCTCATGAGCCCAGCCCATCCTGGCATTCCTCCAGCGTGGCAAGCTCCCCTCCGATGAGGCCACTACAAGGCAAATTCAGTGTCGGGCCTTGGCCTACAACATCGTCAACCACGAGTTGGTCCATCGCAGCACCACCGGCGTCTTCCAACGCTGCGTCGAGCCGGAGAAAGGGCAAGAAATCCTCCCGACATCCACCAGGGCGAGTGCGGGCATCATGCCGCCTCCAGGTCCCTGGTGGCCAAAGCATTCCGTCATAGTTACTACTAGCCGACTACTCTAGACGCGGCCAAGAAACTGGTTGACGAGTGCGAGGGCTGCCAGCACTTCAGCACGCAGAGCCATCTTCCGGCTAGCGCCCTCCGGACCATCCCCCTTTCGTGGCCCTTCGCCGTCTGGGGGCTGGACATGGTGGGACCCTTCAAGACCGCACGAGGCGGCATGACACACTTGCTGGTAGCCATCAACAAATTCACCAAGTGGATCGAGGCCCGGCCAATCAAGAAACTAGATGGCCCCATGGCCGTCCGATTCATCGAAGACATCACGGTACACTACGGCGTCCCCCACAGCATCATCACCGACAACGGCACAAACTTCGCCAAGGGCGCGCTAGCACGTTTCTGCTTGAGGCGGGGCATCCGGCTCGACCTGGTGTCCGTCGCCCACCCGTAGTCAAACGGCCAGGTTGAGAGGGCAAACGACCAGGTTGAGAGGGCAAACGGCCTGCTCCTGTCTGGCATCAAGCCCCGGCTCGTGACACCACTGGTCCGGTCGGCCGGCTGTTGGGTCGAGGAGCTGCCGGCTGTCTTTTGGAGCCTCCAGACCACGCCCAACCGGTCGACCGGCTACACTCCGTTCTTTCTCGTTTATGGGTCCGAGGCGATCATCCCCACCGACATCGAATTCGATTCACCTTGGGTTACCTTGTACACCGAGAAGGATGTGAGGGAGGCAAGGGAAGACGGCGTTGACCTCCTCGAGGAGGCCAGTGAGCTGGCCTTGAGCCGGACAGCCATCTACCAGCAGAAGCTCCGGCATTACCACAGCAAGCGGATCCGGCCGCTCTCCTTCCGTGAAGGAGACTTGGTGCTCAGGCGGATCCAGCGAACCGCCGGCCAGCACAAGCTGTCCTCCCCATGGGAGGGCCCGTTCATTGTCAGCCGGGCGCTACACAACCACGCGTACTATCTAATAGACACCCAGAAGCTGCAGAAGCGCAAGAGAGACGCCTCCGGCGAGGAGACAGAGCGCCCGGGGAATGCGGCACTCCTCCGTCCGTTTTATTGCTGAAAACCAGTGTATGTATCCTTCCCCTTTCGGGGATATGAATGCAACGGGGGCCCTAAGCCAACACTTGGGGCACGCCCCTTTTCGATTCCTCCAAAAGTTTTGTTATTTAAGGCACATCAACCGGGTCCGGCCCCCGGGCCTGGGGGCTCGCCCGGCTCCCCCCCGAGGCGGACTAATAGTGTGAGCAAGCAACCCTTCGCCTCCCCTCCCTAACCATCTACATACCGGCTCCCAGCTGTCCGGCTGAAGGGACCGCGGGGTGCGAAGGAACTTCTCACACTCAGGTCAGCCAACGCGCGGCAGCCGGACCGGCCCAGCCGAGCTTTATTACTCCTAGCAACCAGCCTCTGCCGGCTCAACCTAGCCCTAGCCGGTTGACCCTAAGAGCCCGATGGTTTCCCCAAGGGTGAAGCCCCGTCCCTATCCCAGACCGGCTCCCGGCTGGCTGGTAGGCGGGGCGGAAGCCAGAAGGAGTCCCGCCGTGCGAACACAAGTCAAAAGGCAAAAGGCGAAAGAAGAGTCGGCACGCACATTCTTCTTAAAATGGCACAAGTCATAACGATAAAAGGCCCACGGCCACGAGTTCATTACATATACATACACCCAGTGGGTGGAATTCCAGTCTAAAACAAAATGCAGGAAAGAAAAATCCTAAGTGGTGGCAGCTTCGGGTCGGCCCTCCTCCGGTGCTAACGCCTCTGGAGTCGGCGGTGCTCACACCTCGGGAGCCGGCGGTGCTGGCGCCTTCGAGGCTGGTGCTTCCGGGGCGGCTGAGGTAGAAGCCCCCGCCCCCGCGTCCGGAGCCGGCTCGGAATCGGCATAGTCGTCGGTGTCGGACTCCCCATCGTCCATCTCAGGGGCGCTCCCGTACCGGTCCTCCGGCACCCCCACGCCGTCCTCCCCGCGCTCCAGGATGTACTCGTCCCACACGGCGAAGGACGCGAGGTCGCTCGCCCTCACCAACAGCTCGTCGGCCACCGCCTCCAACTCCGCATCGGTGTCGGCACGCTGGGCCGTGAGCAAGCCCAAGTCCAGCTTGGGGTACCATGACCTGGCAATGCGGAGCACCATGCCCGCACCGGCGCGCGCCGCGGAGGCCCTCCAGGCGTTCACCCGCGCGGTCCCAGACTCCAACCACCTCAACAGCCAGCTCACGGAGCCCGGATCCGCCGCGCCGGGCCAAAGGGTGTGCACCAGCGCCAAGCCAGCCACTTGGAGCCACCTCAGGGTGCGGACTGCCTCCGTTAGACGCACCTTGGCGGCGATCCCCGCCTCGTCCAGAGTCCAGGGGCAAGCGGCCCAATGGCCTCTCCTTGCGCCTGCCGGGCCTCACGGTCGGCCTCCGCGACCTCCTGTGTGCCGGGGAAAATCCCTAAGAAGAAGACAAGAGATGAGCGGGGAGAAAACCCAGAAAACCCAGAAGGAAGGCGTGAGAAAAACAAGGCAACAGAAGCTTACTGAGCAGCATCCGATCCACCTCATGTCCTTGCTCCTGCAGCTACACCTCCCTGGCCGACCACTCCTGGCACCGATGCTCGTGCTCGTCCCGAGCCGCCTGCGCGTCCTTAGCCGCCTTGGCTAGCGCGGCGTCTTCGGCCTCCAACCCTTGAAGGAGAGCTTTCTCCTGCTCCTCCGCCTCCCGACGAAGGGCCGCCCCTTGGTCCGCCAATGCTTGGCAGTGGGCCGCCTCACACCCCTCCTTCTCCGCCTTCACCTGGTCCGCCTTCCCACGAAGCCGGTTGCGCTCCGTCGTTAGGAGCTCTCGCTCCTCGAAAAGACGCACCACCTGGCGTCAGAGGCTGACCATCTCGGTGTGGGTAGCTTCACGAAAAGATGTCGCCATCGTCAGAAAGGATTCAGCCTGCCTTCGGGGCAGCCGGCCTGATTCCCGGGGGCTACACCCAGTGGGTGCACTTGCGCGCCCCCACTGAAAGATCGCAAGAGCACATACCTCGCAAATCCGTGGACACGATGGCGAGCCGGTTTTCGGCTTCTCGGTACAACCCTGCAGGGCGTTGTACGCGGCCTCCCGGCGGTCATACGCCGCCTGCAAAACAACAAGAATACACAGCTTTAGGCTAGACCCGCCTGTTGGGGAACGTCACATGGGAAACAAAAATTTTCCTACGCACACGCAAACCTATCCATGGTGATGAGCATCTACGAGAGGGAGAGTGGATCTACATACCCTTGTAGATCGCTAAGCGGGAAGCGTTAAGAAACGCGGTTGGTGTAGTCGAACATCTTCGCGATCCAAATCGCCGAGCGTCCCGCGATCTCATCACGATCCGTCCCGCGATCCAATCACGATCCGTCCCGTGAACTCATCACGATCCGTCCCGCGATCTCATCACGATCCGTCTCACGATCTTGATCACGATCTGTCCCGCGAACTCATCACGATCCGTTCCGCGATCTCATCACGAACCGTCTCGCGATCTCGATCATGGTTCTTCCGATCTAGCGCCGAACGGACGGCACCTCCGCGTTCAGCACACGTGCAGCTTGATGACGATCTCGACCGTCTCGATCCAGCGAGAGGAGGTGGAGAGGAGAGAGAGTTCACTGACAGCGTGACGGCGCTCCGGTGATGGTGGTGGAGTGATTCCGGCAGGGCTTCGCCTAAGCGCTGCAGAAAACCGATCTAGAGGAGAAACTATGCACCGGTGGAACGGGTAGCACGTGGCCGGAAATTCTGTCCAAAACCACCCAATCCACTAGTATATATAGGAGGAGAGGAGAGGAGAGGCAGCCAAGGCCTTTGGGTCGTCCGAAATAGGAGGTGGGAGCAATCCTACTTCACCTCCAATCCTAGTTGGAGTAGGATTGCCTCCTATTGGCTGATTTTCCACTTTTTGCTTTAGGACTTTATCTCCTGCGCCATGGGCCTTTGTGGCTATTTTCCCAGCCCACTAAGGGCTGGTTATTATTCTCCCAAAGCCCATAGTCGAAATACCCCTCCCGGAGGTCCTCCGGTACACTACCGGCACTCCCGGTACAATACCGATACTCCCGGTACACTACCGATGAGCCCGAAACTTTTCCGGAAACCAAACTGGGACTTCCTATATATGAATCTTTACCTCCGGAGCTCCTCGTGACGTCCGGGATCTCATCTGGGACTCCGAACAACCTTCGGTCACCACCATACATAACTCTACACTACCGAAACGTCACCGAACCTTAAGTGTGCAGACCCTGCGGGTTCGAGAACTATGTAGACATGACCGAGACACCTCTACGGTCAATAACCAATGGCGGGACCTGGACGTCCACATTGGTTCCTACATATTCTACGAAGATCTTTATCGGTCGAACCTCTATGTCAAGGATTCAGTTAATCCCGTATATCGTTCCCTTTGTTCTTCGGTATGTTACTTGCCCGAGATTCGATCGTCGGTATCTCCATACCTAGTTCAACCTCGTTACTGGCAAGTCTCTTTACTCGTTCCGTAACACAAGATCCCGCAACTAACAATTAGTCACATTGCTTGCAAGGCTTATTGTGATGTTGCATTACCGAGTGGGCCCCGAGATACCTTTCCGTCACACGGAGTAACAAATCCCAGTCTCGATCCATGCCAACTCAACAGACACCATCGGAGATACCTGTAGAGCACCTTTATAGTCACCCAGTTACGTTGCGACGTTTGATACACACAAGGCACTCCTCCGGTATCTGTGAGTTGCATGATCTCATGGTCATAGGAACATATACTTGACATGCAGAAAACAGTAGCAATAAACTGACACGATCATATGCTATGTTTGTAGTTTGGGTCTTATCCATCACATCATTCTCCTAATGATGTGATCCCGTTATCAAATGACATCTCATGTCCATGGCTAGGAAACCTTAACCGTCCTTTGATCAATGAGCTAGTCCATTAGAGGCATACTAGGGACATGGTTTTGTATATGTATCCACACATGCATTTAAGTCTCCGATCAATACAATTATAGCATGGATAATAAACGATTATCATGAACAAGGAAATATGATAATAACTAATTTATTATTGCCTCTAGGGCATATTTCCAACACCGCCTGCGCGCCAGCCGGCTCGAGCCTTGGGGGCTACACCCAATGGGTGCGCTAGCGCGCTACCACTGGAAAAGACAGATATCACCAAGTCAGAAGAAGAAGGAAAGAAGAGACCTCACCACGACCGCCTGCTCCAAGCTCACCAGCTGGTCATTGTCGGCTCGAGCGTCTTGCGCCGTCTCGGCGCGGCATGCGGCGAACGCATCCACGACGGCGGACACCGCCGCCCCGGGGCGCTTGACGGTTCACCAGGGGCCGGGCTCCCGGCCGCCGCCCAGGTCTGCTGCGGCCGGCCCCCATCTGCGGGTCCTCCCTTGTCGAGGATTGCGATGGGACCGGCCCCTCCTGTTGCCGTCTTGCCGGGAGCCACTGTGAACGCGCCTGCGGCGGCCGCTTCCCCGGCCGTCGCGGCCCTCACCTCTGGCGCTCCGCCTTCGGCGGCTCCGGGCCGACTCGCCTCCGGTGCGAGCGCCTATAGAGCCGGCGCCTCCGGAGCCGGCGCTTCCGGGGCCGGCACCTTCGCCCCCGGCGGCACGTCGTCCACCACCGGCTGGGCGGCGTTACAGTCCATCCCCGCCACCTCCTCCGCGGCCTTCATGCCCGCCGCCGTCCGTCGCCCGGGACCGTGGTGGTCCTTCGACCTCTTCTCCTGGCCGCGGGGGAACGGCTCCCACGCCCCGCCAGCGGCCTCCCCGCTGGTTCCTCCCCGCTTCTTCGCCGCCTCTTCCCATGGGCGGAGCTCCTCGACGCGCCGCTCCTGCTCGGCCGCCTCGAGGTCGAGCCACGCTTGGCGCTCCCTCTCCTCGGCTGCCGGCGGCGGCGCCACCCTCTCCGTCCCTCCACCCGAGGTCCTCCCAGGGCGTGTGCCTCCCTGGTAGCGATAAAATCAGGGACTGGGGGGAAAATGGAACAATTCAAGGTGGAGGAGGAGATGGACTTACCCGGCGACGACGGGGATCGCCCTCCTCATGGGTCCCGCCTGGGCGACCCTTTGCTTCTTGCCCCCGCCTCCGCGGCTGCCGCCTAGCTACACGGTTGCCATGTGCTTGGGCGTAGACCTTGTGGCAGCCGGCCGTTTCCCCTTGTCGCCCGCGTCCAGGCCTCCCCGGCTGGAGCCGCCGCCGGCTCGAGGTTGGCGCCTCCGCGGCGCCGTGACCTCGTCCTCCGAAGTTTCGGGCTTCGCCGGAGCCTCTGCAACACGCGACGTCTCCGCCTCAGCGTCATCATCGGTCCAGTCACGTAGGTGCTTCTGGGGAGGAGACTCACCCGTCGATTCGGCCTTTTCGGCCCCCTCCGTCTCCGTCTCCGTGTCACCGGCGTCGGACGCGCCGGCTCGCCCGGAGTCGGCTGGCTCCACGTCGTCGGCATCCTCGACCTCCTTGGGGTCAGACTCTGCGGTGTCGGGGGCCGGCTCCCCGTAGTTCTGCAGCAACAGGAAAACCTGCACGTGGGCCAGGCGGCGTGCCATCAGACCAAAGGGAGGAGGGGCGCCGCCTCTCAAAAAGATGGAGGGAAGAAGGTGGCCAGACACTTACCCGTGGTGCCGGGCGGCTCCGGCTATACGGCATCGTCCCCCATTGCCATTCGCCCTCCGCCATCTTCGCGTCGAGATGTCGTTCACCCTCCTCGCCATGTAGGCCAGTTTCATCTCCTTGGTGGAGAGCCGGTAGGGGTCATGGCATCCTCCCATCTAGCAGATGAGGTGCGGCCGGCGCTGCAGCGGCTGCACCCGGCGCGCCACCATCGCGGCCAACAGATCGGTGGCCGTCAGCCCCTCCATCCTGGTCATCACGAGCAGGCGCTCGCAGAGCCGGTCCACAGTCTCGTGCGCCGGAGGCGGAACCGCCCACCAGTTTAACATCGCGGTCGGGGGGTGGTTGGCGAAGTCGGGGAGGTTGATGTAATCCTCCTCCGGCTTCGCGTTCTTCACATAGAAGAACCCCCGCTGCCAGCGCTTCACCGACTCATGCAGTGGGAGTTTTGGGAAGCCGTTCCCCTTGCGGATGTGGATCATGGAGCCTCCACAGGCGGTCATCACCATCTGTTGCGTCGTTGGATCCTTCGTCGTCTGCCGTTTAAGGAAGAAGAGCCGGCACCAGAGGTCAAGCCTCGGCTCAACCCCCAACTACCCCTCGCAGAGGGTGACAAACGCCGCCACCTACAAGACGGCATTGGGGGCGAGGTGGTGCGGCTGCAGTCCAAACCGCGTCAGGAAGCGGCGGAAAAAGGCGCTCGCCAGCAGCCCAAGCCCGCGGAGGAAATGGTCGGCTAAGACGACCACATCGCCCTCCCGCGGTGTCGGGGAGTTCTCCGGCCCGGCTAGGCATGCCTCCAAGTGTGCCTCCGCCGGAAGCTTGCGGCGATGGCGGAGGTGCTCGATGAAGGATTCATCCACGTCACTACCGTCCCAGGCGCCCTTGCCCACCATGGTCACCAAGGAGGCGTGCGGTCACGACGACGGGCATGGGTACTCGGCGGCGGTCCCGGGCTTTCTTCGGCGGCAGACGGCGGCATAGCCTGCCGGCATGCTCTGGCCCCCTGCTCTCTCTCTCGCGCGCGCGCACGCGCGGCGGGGGGAGGGAGACGACGACGACGATGCGACAACAGTGGGGGGTGCGAACGGGCCATTCTGCCCCTCCCGTCTCGCCATTTATACCCCGCGCGGGTGATCGTGGGGGCCGGATTCATTGCGCACGACCCCCACGATTCCCGCGGCATGCGGGGCGGACATCATGGCGCTCGAGAATGCCAACCGTCCGCCCACGTCGTAAGACATCCCCGCGCGCGGGTCGAGGCCGCGGTCATGGAGGGCCCCGCCCCGCGGCCTGGTCTTTTCCCCCGTGTGCGCGTCTTCTCTAACCCGGTGGGGAACCCGAGGCGGCGCGCGAGGCATCGGCTGGCTGCGGAGCCGGCCGCCGTTTGCCGGCATCGCTCGACTCTCATGGCACCCCGTGGCGCAAGGACACTCTTCAAGCCGGCGAGGCCCGTCACGGTTCCTCGGCGGGCCTCCCCGGCTTCAGGGACTACTGACGGGGGGATAACCCGGGGTAGCCTCAAGTGCCCCCTTTGCTCCGGCCTTCTAACACAATCAAAGGACGGGCCGCCTCTTCCTGCGGTCCGGCTACGCCCTGCCGGTAGTGACCCTTCGGCCAGGGCCCATCGGCTACGCCTCGCTGGCTACGGCATGCCGGCTGGCTGGGGGCGTTGCCGCCTAGCCCCCCAGCCGGCTGCGCACTGGATACCGTCGACAGGGCGTGCATGGTGACAGTGGCCCCCATCCCATCGGGGGTCAGCGCCGGAGTGGCCACAGTGAAGGTGTCAGGGCCTCTGACCCTGGTGGACGGTGACCGGGCTTCCAATAGTGTCGGCACGCCTCAACCACTCCATTACCTGCCCTGGCATGGCTACAGGGCGGTCGTCCGCACCGCTGACCTCGGTCGGCTGCCGCAAGACAACGCCACAAGGGGTGGCCCGTGTCGTGAAGTGACCGGGGTCGGGGCCCGCCGCGCGGGCCCCGCCGTGTCCTAATGGGACCCTTCAGCCGATGGCCCCCGCAGCCGGCCGGAGAGGCTGCCGGCTGGGGCCCCCCTTGACCTTCTATTTGTATTATAATCTGGGGGGTTGGGCTATAAAAACCCCGGGCTACCCCCATGCAAGGGGGCGACCGATCTCTCAGCTTTCTCCACGTCCACTCCACACACACGCCTAGGGAGGCAGAAAAGTGGGCTAGACCAAGGAGCACCATTGTAATCCGACCATTGTCTCAACTAGACCAAGGAGGACTAGGGGTGTTATCTCCCACGGAGAGCTGCGAACCTGGGTACATGGTGTGTCCACCGCCGCTTGTGCCTAACCCCGCTGTCGGAGCCCGCCGGCATCCTTCGGCCCCTCACGATAAGCCTACCCATGGCATCTGCCGTGATGAAACCACGACAACGATCTAGAGGAAGAAGAGGGCAGCACGTGGCAATTAGGGTTAGCTCTTCCCCCTAAATCCTCTAGTATATATAGGAGGGAGGGAGGGGAGGAGGCAGCCTCAAACCCTCAATATCTGGCCGAAATTGGAGGTGGCGGAGTCCTACTCCAATCCTATTAGGAGTAGGATTCCTCCTTTCCACTTGGAAACTCTTTCCACCTCTCCACCTTTGGATTTTTTTTTCCTTCTCAAACCTCATGGGCTTTAGTGGACGCTTCAGCCAGCCCACCAGGGGCTGGTTTGTCTCCTCCCACAGCCCATGAGGCCCCTCGGGGCGTGACACCCCTCCCGATGGTCCCCCGGTACACTACTAGCATTCCCGGTACACTACCGATGAGCCAAAAACTTTTCCGGCGACCAAAACAGGACTTCCTATATATCAATCTTTACCTTCGGACCATTCTGGAGCTCCTCGTGACGTCCAGGATCTCATCCGGGATTCCGAACAACCTTTGATCACCACCATACATAACTCTATACTATCGAAACGTTACCGAACCTTAAGTGTGGAGACCCTGCGGGTTGAAAACTATGTAGACATGACCGACACACCTCTACGGTCAATAACCAATAGCAGGACCTGGATGCCCATATTGGTTCCTACATATTCTACGAAGATCTTTATCGGTCGAACCTCTATGTCAAGGATTCAGTTCATCCCGTATGATGTTCCCTTCGTTCTTCGGTATGTTACTTGCCCGAGATTCGATCGTCGGTATCTCCATACCTAGTTCAACCTCGTTACCGACAAGTCTCTTTACTCATTCCGTAATACAATATCCCGTGAATAACACTTAGTCACATTGCTTGCAAGGCTTGTTGTGATGTTGTATTACTGAGAGGGCCCTGAGATACCTCTCCGTCACATGCAGTAACAAATCCCAGTCTTGATCCATGCCAACCCAACAGACACCCTCGGAGATACCTATAGAGCACCTTTATAGTCACCCAGTTACGTTTCGACATTTGATACACACAAGGTACTCCTCTGGTGTCAATGAGTTGCATGATCTCATGGTCATAGGAACATATACTTGACATGCAGAAAACAGTAGCAATAAACTGACATGATCATATGCCACGTTTGTAGTTTGGGTCTTGTCCATCACATCATTCTCCTAATGATGTGATCCCGTTACCAAATGACATCTCGTGTCCATGACTAAGAAACCATAGTCATCTTTGATCAACGAGCTAGTCTATTAGAGGCATACTAGGGACATGGTGTTGTTTATGTATCTACACATGTATCTGAGTTTCCGATCCACACAATTATAGCATGGATAATACATGATTATTATGAACAAGGAAATATGATAATGACCAATTTATTATTGCCTCTAGGGCATATTTCCAATAGTCTCCCACTTGCACTAGAGTCAATAATCTAGTTCAGATCACCATGTGATTCGCATTGTTATGAATCTAACACCCAATGAGTTCTGGGGCTCGATCATGCTTTGCATGTGAGAGAGGTATTTTAGTCAACGGGTCTGCAACATTCAGATCCATGTGTACTTTGCAAATCTCTATGTTAAACTGTAAATACTGCTACCACACTCCACTTGGAGCTTTTCCAAATGGCTTATCCACTATACGTATCCGGATTGCTACTAAGAGTCATCCGGATTGGTGTTAAAGCTTGCATCGACGTAACTCTTCACGACGAACTCTTTATCACCTCCATAATCGAGAAACATTTCCTTAGTCTTTTAGTTACTAAGGATGATCTTGAAAGCTGTCTAGTGATCCACTCCTGGATCACTCTTTTACCCCTTGACGGACTCATGGCAAGGCACACACACGTGTGGTACACAGCATGGCATACTATACAGAGCCTATGGCTAAGGCATAGGGGACGACATTCGTCCTTTCTCTTTCTTCTACCGTGGTCGAGCTTTGAGTCTCACTCAACTTCACACCTTACAAAGCAGGTAAGAACACTTCTCTCTGACTGATCCATTTTGAACTCTTTCAAAATCTTGTCAAGGTATGTACTCATTCAAAGTCTCGTCAAGCATTCTCGTCAAGCATCTTGATCTATCTCTATAGATCTGGATGCTCAACAATTAGGTAGCTTTATCCAGGTCTTCCTTTGAAAAACTCCTTTCAAACAACCATTTATGCTTTCCAGAAATTCTACATCATTTCTGATCAACAATATGTCAACCACATCTGCTTATCAGAAACTCTATAGTGCTCCCACTCACTTTATTGTAAATATAAGTTTCTCATAAACTTTGTATAGACTCAAAAACTTTGATCGCCTCATCAAAGTGTATATTCCAACTCCGAGATGCTTGCTTCATTCCACAGAAGGATCACTGAAGGTTGCTTAACTTTTAGCATCCTTAGGACTAACAAAACCTTCTGGTTGTATCTCATACAACCTTTCCTTAAGGAAAGAAACGATGTTTTGACATCCATCTGCCAAATTTCATAATTGAAAAATGCAGCAACTGCTAACATAATTCCAACAGACTTTAGCATCACTACGAGTGAGAAAGTCTCATCGGAGTCAACTCCTTGAACTTGTCGGAAACTTCTTTGCGACAAGTCGATCTCTATAAATGGTGACATTTACCATCAGCGTCTGTCATCATCACAAAGGTCCATTTGTACTCGAGAACTTGCCGTCCAACGAGCAAGTCTACCAAAGTCTATACTTGGTTTTCATACATGGATCCTTTCTCGGATTTCATGGGCTCTAACCATTTGTCGGAATCCGGGCCCATCATCACTTCTCCACAGCTCGTAGGTTCATCGTTGTCCAACACCATGACCTCCAAGACAGGGTTGTCGTACCGCTCAGGAGCAGTACACATCCTTGTCGACCTACGAGGTTCCATAGTAACTTGATCCGAAGCTTCATGATCATCATCATTTACTTCCTCTTCAACTGACGTAGGTTCCACAGAAACATGTTTCTGCGCTGCACTACTCTCTGGTTGAAACAAAGGTTCAACAACCTCATCAAGTTCTATCTTCCTCCCACTCAATTCTTTCGAGGGAAACTTTTTCTCGAGAAAGGACCCAGTTTTAGCAACAAATACTTTATGCTTGGATCTGAGATACAAGGTTTACCCAACTGTTCTTAGGGTATTCTATGCAGATGCATTTGTCCGCTTTGGGTTCGAGCTCATTAGGTGAAAACATTTTCCACACAAGCGTCGCATCCCCAAACATTAAGAAATGACAGCTTAGGTTTCTATCAAACCATAATTCACACGGTGTCATCTCAAAGGATTTAGATGGTGCCCTATCTAAAGTGAATGTAGTTGTCTCTAATGCATAACCCCAAAATTATAGTAGCAAAACGATAAGACACATCATAGCAAGCATCATTTCCAATAGAGCACGACTATGATGTTCGAACACACCATCACATTATGGTGTTCCAGGTGGCGTGAGTTGTGAAACAACTTTCACATTTGTCTAAAGTTGTATGCCAAACTCGTAACTCAGATATTCACCTCCACGATCATATCGCAGACATTTTTATCTTCTTGTCACGATGATCTTTAAACTTCACTCTAAATTTGCTTGAACCTTTCAAACGATTTAGACTTGTGTTTCATTAAGTAAATATACACTATATCTACTCAAATCATCAGTGAAGGTAAGAAAATAGCGATATCCACCGCATGCTAAAAGACTCATTGGATTGCATACATCAACATGTATCATCTCCAATAAATCACTTGCCCGCTCCATCAATTCGGAAAACGGGGTCCTTAGTCATCTTGCCTAAGAGGCATGGTTCGCATGTCTCAACCGATTTGAAATCGAATGAGTCCAAAGATTCATCAGCATGGAGTTTCTTCATGCACTTTATACCAATATGACATTTAGCAGCAGTGCCACAAGTATGTGGTACTATCATTATTAACTTTGTATCTTTTGGCATCAATGTTATGAACATGTGTGTTACTATGATCAAGATTCAACAAACCATTCTCACTGGGTGCATGACCATTGAAGGTATTATTCATGTAAACAGAATAACCATTATTCTCTAACTTAAATGAATAACCGTGTTGCAATAAACATGATCTAATCATGTTCATGCTTAACGCAAACACCAAATTACATTTATTTAGGTTTGCCACTAATCCCGAAGGTAGAGAGAGCGTGCGATGTTGATCACATCAACTTTGGAAACATTTCCAACACAGACCGTCACCTCACACTTATCTAGTTCTCCGTTTATTCCGTAGCTTTTATTTCGAGTTACTAACATTTAGCAACCGAACCGGTATCCAATACACAGGTGCTACTAGGAGTACTAGCAAGGTACACATCAATAACACGTATATCAAATATACATCCATCGACGTTGCCAGCCTTCTTATCTACCAAGTATCTAGGGTTTGTTCCGCTTCAGCATCCGCTCTCCTCATAATCGAAGCACTTAGTCTCAGGTTTGGGTTCAACTTTGGGTTGCTTCACTGGAGCAGCAACTGACTTGCTATCCATGAAGTTTTCCTCCTTGATCTTGCCCTTCTCGAAACTAGTGGTTTGACTAACCATCAACACTTGACGCTCCTTCTTGATTTCTACCTTCGTGGTGTCAAACATCACGAACAGCTCAAGGATCATTATTTCTATCCCTGGCCTTTTATAGTTCATCACCAAGTTCTTGTAGCTTAGTGACAGTGACTTGGAGAACTATATCAATCACTATCTTATCTGGAAGATTAACTCCCACTCGATTCAAGCGATTGTAGTACCCAGACAATCTGAGCACATGCTCAACGATTGAGCTATTCTCTTTCATCTTGTAGGCAAAGAATCTTGTTGGAGATCTCATATCTCGCAACATGGGCACGAGCCTAAGATCCTAATTTCAACTCTTAGAACATCTCATATGTTTCGTGATATTCAAAATGTTTTGGAGCCTCAATTCTAAGCCGTAATGCATGACGCACTAAACTATCAAGTAGTCATCAGAACATGCCTGTCAGATGTTCACAACATCTACAGACTACGCTAGAGGGGTTGGCGCACCGAGCAGTGCATTAAGGACATAAGCCTTCTATGCAGCAATGAGGACAATCCTCAGATCACGGGGTTCATCGTTGTCCAACACCATTACCTCCAAGACAGGGTTGTCGTACCACTCAGGAGCAGTACACGTCCTTGTCGACCTACGAGGTTCGATAGTAACTTGATCCGAAGCTTCATGATCATCGTCATTAACTTCCTCTTCAACTAACGTAGGCTTCAAAGAAACATCTTCCTGTGCTGCGCTACTCTCTGGTTGAACAAAGGTTCAACAACCTCATGAAGTTCTATCTTCCTCTCACTCAATTCTTTCGAGAGAAACTCTTTCTCGAGAAAGGATCCGTTTTAGCAACAAACACTTTATGCTCGGATCTGAGATAGAAGGTTCACCCAACTGTTCTTAGGGTATTCTATGAAGATGCATTTGTTCGCTTTGGGTTCGGGCTCATTAGGTGAAAACCTTTTTCACATAAGCATCGCAGCCCCAAACATTAAGAAATGATAGCTTAGGTTTCTATCAAACCATAATTCATATGGTGTCATCTCAACGGATTTAGATGGTGCCCAATTTGAAGTGAATGTAGTTGTCTGTAATGCATAACCCCAAAACGATAGTGGCAAAACGATAAGAGACATCATAGTATGCACCATATCCAATAGAGCACGACAATCACATTCAAACACACCATCACACCATGGTGTTCCAGGTGGCATGAGTTGTGAAACAACTTTCACATTGTCTAAAGTTGTATGCCAAACTCGTAACTCAGATATTCACCTCGACGGTCATATCGTGGACATTTTATCTTCTTGTCACGATGATCTTAAACTTCACTCTAAATTTGCTTGAACTTTTTCAAATGATTCATACTTGCGTTTCATTAAGTAAATATACACTATTATCGACTCAAATCATCAGTGAAGGTAAGAAAATAACGATATCCACCGCATGCTACAAGACTCATTGGATTGCATACATCAACATGTATCATTTCCAATAAATCACTTGCCTGCTCCATCAAACCGGAAAATGGGGTCCTTTGTCATCTTGCCCAAGAGGCATGGCTCGCATGTCTCAACCAATTCGAAATCGAATGAGTCCAAAGGTCCATCAACATGGAGTTTCTTCGTGCGATTTATGCTAATATGACATTTAGCGTCAGTGCCACAAGTATGTGTTACTATCATTATTAACTTTGTATCCTTTGGCATCAATGTTATGAACATGTGTATTACTACGATCAAGATTCAACAAACCATTCTCACTGGGTGCATGACCATTGAAGGTATTATTCATGTAAACAGAATAACCATTATTCTCTAACTTAAATGAATAACCGTGTTGCAATAAACATGACCTAATCATGTTCATGCTTAACGCAAACACCAACAACTTTTAGGTTTGTCACTAATCCTAAAGGTAGAGAAAGCGTGCGATGTTGATCACATCAACCTTGGAAACATTTCCAACACACATTGTCACCTCACACTTAGCTAGTCTCCGTTTATTCCATAGCTTTTACTTCGAGTTACTAACATTTAGCAACCGAACCAGTATCCAATACCCAGGTGCTACTAGGAGTACTAGCAAGGTACACATCAATAACACGTATATCAATTATACTTCCGTCGACGTTGCCAGCCTTCTTATCTACCAAGTATCTAGGGTTGTTTCGCTTCAGCGACCGCTCTCCTCATAATAGAAGCACCTAGTCTCGGGTTTGGGTTCAACTTTGGGCTTCACTACAGCAGCAACTGACTTGCCGTCCACGAAGTTTTCCTCCTTGCACTTGCCCTTCTCAAAACTACTGGTTTTACTAACCATCAACACTTGATGCTCCTTCTTGATTTCTACCTTTGCGGTGTCAAACATCGCGAATAGCTCAGGGATCATTATTTCTATCCCTGGCATTTTATAGTTCATCACCAAGTTCTAGTAGCTTAGTGACAGTGACTTGGAGAACTATATCAATCACTATCTTATCTGGAAGATCAACTCCCACTCGATTCAAGCGATTGTAGCACCCAGACAATCTGAGCACATGCTCAACGATTGAGCTATTCTCTTTAATTTTGCAGGCAAAGAATCTTGTTGGATATCTCATATCTCGCACGGGAACGAGCCTGAGATACTAATTTCAGCTCTTCAAACATCTCATATGTTTCGTGACGTTCAAAACATTTCGGAGCCTCAATTCTAAGCCGTAATGCATGATGCACTAAACTATCAAGTAGTCATCAGAACGCGCGTGTCATATGTTCACAAGATCTACACACGACGCTAGAGGGGTTGGCACACCGAGCGGTGCATTAAGGACATAAGCCTTCTGTGCAGCAATGAGGACAATCCTCAGATCATGGACCAAGTCTGCAACATCGCTACCATCATCTTTCAACTCTATTTCTCTAGGAACATATAAAATTCAAGGGAGCTGCAGCGTGAGCTAGTAATCTACAACACAGTTTGCAAAGACACTACTGACTATGTTCATGATAATGAGTTCCATTAATCATATTACTTAAGAACTCCCACTCAAATTGACATCCCTCTAGTCATTCGAGTGATACATGATCCAAATTCACCAACTCAAGTCCGATCATCACGTGAGTTGAGCTGGTTTCAATGGTGAACATCATCATGTTGATCATATCTGCTATATGACTCATGTTTGACCTTTCGGTCTCTTGTGTTCCAAGGCCATGTCTGTACATGCTAGGCTCGTCAAGTTTAACCCAAGTGTTCTGAATGTGCAACACTGGCTTGCACCCGTTGTATGTAAACGTAGAGTCTATCACACACGATCATCCCGTGGTGTCTCGACACGATGAACTTCCGCAATGGTGCACACTCGGGGAGAACACAATTCATCTTGAAATTTTAGTGAGGGATCACCTTATAATGCTACCGTCGTCCTAAGCAAAACAAGGTGCATAAAAGGATTAACATCACATGCAAATCATAAGTGACATGATATGGCCATGAACTTGTTCTTTTAATCTCCATCTTGAAAGCACCGGCATGATCTCCATCGTCACCGGCATGACACCATGATCTCCATCATCTTGATCTCTATCAACGTGTCGCCATCGGGGTTGTCGCGCCCACCATGCTTCTACTACTATTGCTACCATTTAGCGATATAGTAAAGCATTACATCGCGCTTAATGATTGACACGCATGTCATACAATAATTAAAGACAACCCTATGGCTCCTGCCAGTTGCCGTACTCATCAACATGCAAGTCATGATATTCTATACAAAACATGATCATCTCATACATCACATATATCTCATCATGTAATTGGCCATATCACATCATAGCATACCCTACAAAAACAAGTTAGACGTCCTCTAATTGTTGTTGCATGCTTTACGTGGCTGCTACGGGTATCTAGCAAGAACAATTCTCACCTACGCAAAAACCACAACGGTGATACATAAGTTGCTTATCAATCTTCTCAAGGACCGCCTTTGTCGAATCTGATACAACTAAAGTAGGAGAAACAGACACCTGCCGGCCATCTTTGTGCAACGAGGTTACACGTCAGTCGATGGAACCGGTCTCTCGTAAGCGTACGAGTAAGGTTGGTCCGGGCCACTTCATCCCACAATACCCATGAACCAAAACACGATCAAGGGAGGAAGCAATCTAAGCATCAACGCCCACAAACCCTTTGTGTTCTACTCGAGATCTCATATACAGATAGACCTAGCTCATGATGCCACTGTTGGGGAACATTGCATGGGAAACAAAAAAATTCCTACGCACACGCAAGATCTATCCATGGTGATGAGCATCTACGAGAGGGAGAGTGGATCTACATACCCTTGTAGATCGCTAAGCGGGAAGCGTTAAGAAACGCGGTTGGTGTAGTCGAACGTCTTCGCGATCCAAATCGCCGAGCATCCAGCGATCTCATCACGATCCGTCCTGCGATCCAATCACGATCCGTCCCGCGAACTCATCACGATCTGTCTTGCGATCTCATCACTATCCATCTCGCGAGCTTGATCACGGTCCTTCCGATCTAGCGCCGAATGAACGGCACCTCCACGTTCAGCACACGTACAGCTTGATGATGATCTCATCCTTCTTGATCCATCAAGAGGGAGCGGAGAGGTAGATGAGTTCTCCGTCAGCGCGACGGCATTGTGGCGATTGTGGTGGAGGAATTCCAGCAGGGCTTCGCCTAAGCACCGCTGAAAACTGATCTAGAGGAGAAAACGATCTAGAGGAAGAAGAGGGCAGCACTTGGCAATTAGGGTTAGCTCTTCCCTCTAAATCCTCTAGTATACATAGGAGGGAGGGAGGGAAGGAGGCAGCCTCAAACCCTCAATATCTGGCCGAAACTGGAGGTGGAGGAGTCCTACTCCAATCCTATTAGGAGTAGGATTCCTCCTTTCCACTTGGAAACTCTTTCCACCTCTCCACCTTTGGATTTTTTCCTTCTGAAACCTCATGGGCTTTAGTGGAGGCTTCGGCCAGCCCACCAGGGGCTGGTTTGTCTCCTCCCACAGCCCATGAGGCCCCTCGGGACGTGACACCCCTCCCGATGGTCCCCCGGTACACTATCGGCACTCCCCGTACACTACCGATGAGCCCGAAACTTTTCCGGCAACCAAAACAGGACTTCTTATATATCAGTCTTTACCTTTGGACCATTCCAGAGCTCCTCGTGACATCCGGGATCTCATCCAGGACTCCGAACAACCTTCGATCACCACCATACATAACTCTATACTACCGAAACGTTACCGAACCTTAAGTGTGCAGACCCTGCGGGTTCGAGGACTATGTAGACATGACCAAGACACCTCTATGGTCAATAACCAATAGTGGGACCTGGATGCCCATATTGGTTCCTACATATTCTACAAATATCTTTATCGATCGAACCTCTGTGTCAAGGATTCAATTAATCCCGTATGATGTTCCCTTTGTTCTTCGGTATGTTACTTGCCTGAGATTCGATCGTCGGTATCTCCATACCTAGTTCAACCTCGTTACTGGCAAGTTTCTTTACTCGTTCCGTAATACAAGATCCCGTGACTAACACTTAGTCACATTGCTTGCAAGGCTTGTTGTGATGTTGTATTACCGAGTGGGCCCTGAGATACCTCTCCGTCACACGGAGTAACAAACCCCGGTCTTGATCCATGCCAACCCAACAGACACCCTCGGAGATACTTGTAGAGCACCTTTATAGTCACCTAGTTACATTGCGACATTTGATACACACAAGGTACTCTTCCGGTGTCAGTGAGTTGCATGATCTCATGGTCATAGGAACATATACCTGACATGTAGAAAACAGTAGCAATAAACTGACATGATCATATGCTACGTTTGTAGTTTGGGTCTTGTCCATCACATCATTCTCCTAATGATGTGATCCCGTTACTGAATGACATCTCATGTCCATGACTAAGAAACCATAGCCATCTTTGATCAACGAGCTAGTCTATTAGAGGCATACTAGGGACATGGTGTTGTCTATGTATCTACACATGTATGTGAGTTTCCGATCAACACAATTATAGCATGGATAATAAATGATTATTATGAACAAGGAAATATGATAATAACCAATTTATTATTGCCTCTAGGGCATATTTCCAATAGAGACCACTAGGGTCGTGGGAGTACCATGCTTAGCACCGGCTCTGCGGAACGAGCGGCTGCCGAAGGATTTCAAAGGGCCTTGCAAAGTCCCAAATTACACTGCCGACTTACCTCCGGAGGCCTGGATCGAAAGCTATGAGCTAGCTATGGAAATGTTGGATGTCAATGAGGCGGTGTGTGCTAAATATTTCATCATGATGCTTGAAGGTCCGGCGCACGTGGTTAAAGGGTTTGCCACCCAATAGCATCAACTCATGGGCTGACTTGAGGGCAAGGTTCATCAAAAACTTTCAAGGGACTTGCAAACAACCTATGACAATTGTGGATCTTGATCATTGTGTTTAGCAGGAGAATGAGTCGGCTCATCATTGGGTCCGACAGGGGTCGACCATCATCCACTCATCTGAACAGATCACGGCGACTCAAGCGGTGCTGATCCTAGAAAAGAACTATCACTTCGTCCCTTTGAAGCAGAAGCTCGGCCGGCTCAAGCGTACGTGTTAGGACATGGGAGAACTCATGGTGGCTCTCAAAAAGTATGCTGACTCTAATAACACGAAAGATCTAGGCTCTGATGAGGAGAAGGCCAGCCAAGGTAAAAAGAACAACCAAGGCAAGGGTGTGGCAAGTAATGGTAACTAGAGCAAGCGGAAGAACCCGGATGGCGGGTCAGAACTGGTGGCCAATGCCAGAATCGGCCAGAATCATCCTAAGGGCAATGGGAAGTTTAGACTGCCTTTTAACAGAAATATGACTCCTTTCAATTTGGAGGAAATGCTCAATAAACCCTGTCCAGAGCACAGCCGGCCCGATAGAGCTGCGGGACACACATGGGGTTAGTGCCACATCATGCAGAAGTTCAAAGACTACAACATGTAGCAGCACAACAACAATGGTGGTGGCCCACCGGACGGCTCAGGCTCCGGCGGGTTAGGAGCCGGGTTTGGATCCGACGGTTCAGGGTCCGGTCATCATGGCCAGGGCAGCCAAGGGGGACATCCTCAGCTCTCTGGTAGCAACAATCCGCAGCAGCATAAACAGTTCGGGTATCAAAGCAATCCAAAGTAGCTCAGTTCGGGCCAGTATCATGTTTTGATGACTAGCCTTAACAAGCGGGGTCAGAAGTTGTGCAAGCGGGCGGTTAACACAATTGCACCGGCTCTGCCGCAATACTTGAAGTGGTCCGAGTATGACATAACGTGGAGCCAGGAGGATCACCCGCCACATGTTGATGATCCAGGGCAGCTAGCCTTGGTAGTTGCCCCCCCAAGTGGGAGGATATATGGTAAATAAGGTACTCATGGATGGTGGCGGTAGCATCAACATCATGTATTATGATACCTTCCGACGGATGAAGCTGCTTGATAAAGACCTTAAGCCCTCATCAACAGTTTTTCATGGTGTAGTATCGGGCAAGTCAGCTTACCCGGTGGGCAGGATTTCTTTGGAGGTCGCCTTTGGTGACGAGTACAACTACAGGGTGGAGTCCTTGTGGTTTGAAGTGGTCAAGATCAAGAACCCTTATCATGCATTGTTTGGGCGGCCGGCTTACGCTAAGTTCATGGCTAGGCCCTGTTATGTCTACTTACAGCTCAAGATGCCCGGGTTAAAAGGCACAATTACTGTTCATGGTTATAGAAATATGGCTATTGAGTGCGAAGAAGGGGACGCGGCTTACGCGGAGTCTAGTTGTGCTGAGGCAGAACTCAAGTTCTATAAGGAAAATGTTGACCCAGAGGATATGACCCCGCTGAAGAAGCCTACCACAGAGGTTGAGCCGCCCCTAAAAATTTTGGCGGATGATACCAAGGCGGTGGATTTTACTCCGGGTGACTCATCCAAACAATTCATTATTGGGGCCAACATGGATCCCAAATCGGAAAGCGCGCTCATTGAATTCATCCGTGAGAATCAGGACATTTTTGCATGGAAACCTTCTGACATGTCCGGTGTACCGAGAGAGTTTGCTGAGCATAACCTTAATGTGGATCCTAAGTTTAAACCTGTCAAGCAATTTCTACGGCGGTTCAACGAGGAGAGACGCAAGGCCATTGGGGAAGAGGTCGCCCGGCTCTTAGCGGCGGGCTTCATCGTCGAGGTCTTTCACTCGGAGTGGCTTGCTAACCCAGTGCTAGTGCTCAAGAAAAACGGTGCGTGGCGTATGTGTGTGGACTATACGGATCTTAACAAGGCCTGTCCAGCTGATCCTTTTGCTCTCCCTCGTATTGATCAAATCATTGATGCTACGGCGGGTTGCGAAAGTTTATGCTTCCTGGATGCTTATTCAGGATATCATCAGATCAAGATGGCGGTTAAGGACCAAGAGAAGACGGCTTTCATTACGCCTTTTGGGGCCTTCTGCTATATATCTATGCCTTTTGGGCTCAAGAGTGCCCAGGCGACTTATCAGCGTTGTGTGCAGAACTGTCTTCACAATCAGATTGGATGCAATGTTCATGCTTATGTGGATGATATTGTGATCAAGTCAAGGAAGAAGGAGACCCTGCTTGATGACTTAAAGGAAACCTTTGACAATCCGTAGATCTATAAGATGATGCTCAACCCGCCCAAGTGTGTCTTTGGTGTTCCGGCTGGAAAGCTCTTGGGATTTCTGGTTTCTGAGCGTGATATTGAAGCTAACCCGGATAAAATCAAGGCTATCACCTCCCTGGCTGAGCCGGCTTGTATCAATGATGTCCAACGCCTGGCAAGACGGATCGCCACGTTGAGCCAGTTTATAAGCCACCTGGGTGAGAAAGCCATCCCTCTATATCAAATGATGAAAAAGATAGACAATTTTGTCTGTAGTACGGCGGCGGGTGAAGCGTTTGAGGCACTCAAGAAGCAGCTCACTAAGCCGCCGGTTTTAGCTGCTCCGGCTGAGAAAGAGCCCTTGCTCCTATACATGGCGGCTAACAACCGGGTTGTCAGCGCTGCAATTGTGGTCAAGCGCAAGGAAGCAGGGAAAGAATATCCGGTTCAGAGGCCGGTTTATTTTATCAGTGAGGTCCTGACAGAGTCCAAGCAGAGATATCCACATTGGCAGAAGCTAGTGTATGGGGTGTTCATGGACAACCGCAAATTAAAGCATTACTTCTTAGGACACCATATCACCGTGGTCTGCTCTGCTCCGTTGGAAGACATAATTCAAAACAGAGAAGCCATGGGTAGGATTGCTAAGTGGGCATTGGAGCTGGGACCTCTCAATCTGAAGTACGTACCTCGTACGGCTGTCAAATCTCAAGCCCTTGTGGATTTCATAAACAACTGGACAGAGTGTCAGGCACCCGAGGAAAAGCCGGATAACACGTACTGGACAATACACTTTGATGGATCCAAGCAGCTGGAAGGATCAAGAGCAGGGGTTGTCTTAATGTCTTCCAAAGGTGATAAGTTTTGTTATGTGCTCTGGTTGATGTTCCCTTGCACTAATAATGTAGCTGAATATGAAGCCCTGCTTCATGGCCTCAGGGTGGCTAAGGAGATGAACTTAAGCCGGGTAAGGTGCTTCGGCGACTCAAACCTTGTGGCTCAGCAAGTTTCAGGCACTTGGGATTCCAAAGATCCGCGGATGGCGGCTTATCGTCAGGCGGTGGATGTTATTGCTGGTCACTTCAAGGGTTATCAGGTGGATCATATTGATCGTCGCAGGAACGAAGCGGCTGATGCCCTGTCAAGGTTAGGCTCTCAGCGAAAGCCGATGCCACCCAATATCTTTCTGGATGTCTTATATCACCCAACTGTCAAGTTACCCTCAGAAGAAGATTTGGTTGTTCCTGACCCAGAGGGACATTGGTGGCGGCTCTACACGCTACTCCGGATTGGACTGTGCCTTACTTGGCATATTTGACTCGGGGCGAGTTACCTGATGATGAAAATCTGGCCACACAGATCACCCGACGGTCTAAATCCATGACGATAGTTAATGGCGAGTTATACAAGTGCAGCGTCACCAGAGTGTTTCAACGTTGTGTTTCGCCGGAAGAGGGTAAGGAAATCTTGAATGAAATTCATGCTGGTGATTGCGGACATCACGCCGGCTCAAAATCTCTGGTATCCAAGGCTTTCTCGCAATATGCCCTAGAGGCAATAATAAATTAGTTATTATCATATTTCCTTGTTCATGATAATCGTTTATTATCCATGCTATAATTGTATTGATTGGAAACACATTACATGTGTGGGTAAATAGACAACACTTTGTCCCTAGTATGCATCTAGTGAACTAGCTCGTTAATCAAAGCTGGTCAAGGTTTCCTAGCCATTAACATGTGATGTCATTTGATAACGGGATCACATCATTAGGAGAATGATGTGATGGACAAGACCCAAACTACAAATGTAGCATATGGTTGTGTCAGTTTATTGCTACTATTTTTTGCATGTCAAGTATATGTTCCTATGACCATGAGATCATGTAACTCACGAACACCGAAGGAGTGCCTTGTGTGTATCAAACGTCACAACGTAACTGGGTGACTATAAAGGTGCTCTACAGGTATCTCCAAGGGTGTCTGTTGGGTTGGCATGCATCAAGACTGGGATTTCTTACTTCGTGTGACGGAGAGGTATCTCAGGGCCCACTCGGTAATACAACATCACAACAAGCCTTGCAAGCAATGTGACTAGGTGTTAGTCACGGGATCTTGTATTACGGAACAAGTAAAGAGACTTGCCGGTAACGAGGTTGAACTATATATGGAGATACTGACGATCAAATCTCGGGCAAGTAACATACCGAAGAACAAAGGGAACATCATACGGGATTAACTGAATTCTTGACATAGAGGTTCGACCGATAAAGATCTTCGTAGAATATGTAGGAACCAATATGGGCATCCAGGTCCCGCTATTGTTTATTGACCATAGAGGTGTCTCGGTCATGTCTACATAGTTCTCGAACCCGCAGGGTCTGCACACTTAAGGCTCGGTGATGTTTCGGTAGTATAGAGTTATGTATGGTGGTGACCGAAGGTTGTTCGGAGTGCCGGATGAGATCCTGGACATCACGAGGAGCTCCGGAATGGTACGGAGGTAAAGATTGATATATAGTAAGTCCTATTTTGGTCACCGGAAAAGTTTCGGGCTCATCGGTAGTGTACCGGGAGTGCCGGTAGTGTACCGGGAGACCATCGGGAGGGGTATTTCGACCCAAGAGGCTACATGGGCTGTGGGAGGATGAATACCAGACCTTAGTGGGCTGGAGGAAGTCCCACAAAGGGCCCATGTGGCTGGGAAGAAAAATCCTAAAAGGAAAAAGGTGGAAAAAGGCAAAAAGGGCTAAATTAGGAAGGAGTCCTAATCCTACTAGGAGTGGAGGAGGAGGACTCCTCCCTCCTGGTTCGGCCAACCCAAGGGCTGGCTCCTTGGGAGCCAAGCCTCCTCCTCCTCTACTCCTATATATACTAGAGGATTTTAGGGTTTTGGTATAGAATTTTAAGCCACGTGCTACCCGTTCCTCCAGTGCATAGTTTCTCCTCTAGATCGGACTTCTGTAGTGCTTAGGCGAAGCCCTGTCGGAATAGATCCACCACCATCGCCGGAGCGCCGTCACGCTGCCGGAGAATTCCTCTACCTCTCCGCTCCCTCTTGCTGAATCAAGAAGGCGGAGATCGTCATCGAGCTGTACGTGTGCTGAACGCGGAGGTGCCGTCCGTTCGGCGCTAGATCGGAAGGACCGTGATCAAGATCGCGGGACGGATCGTGATGAGATCGTGGGATGGATCGTGATGAGTTCGCGGGGCGGATCATGATTGGATCGAGGGACGGATTGTGATGATATCGCGGGACGCTCGGCGATTTGGATCGCGAAGACGTTCGACTACACCAACCGCGTTTCTTAACGCTTCCCGCTTAGCGATCTACAAGGGTACGTAGATCCACTCTCCCTCTCGTAGATGCTCTCACCATGGATAGATCTTGCGTGTGCGTAGGAAAAAATTTGTTCCCCATGCAACGTTTCCCAACAGTGGTATCAAAGCTAGATCTATGTGTAGATGAGATCTCGAGTAGAACACAAAGAGTTTGTGGGCGTTGATGCTTAGATTGCTTCCTCCATTGGCCTTGTTTTGGTTCAGCGGTGTTGTGGGATGAAGCGGCCCGGACCAACCTTACTCATGCGCTTACGAGAGACCGATTCCATCGACTGACGTGTAACTTCGTTGCACAAAGATGGCTGGCGGGTGTCTGTTTCTCCTACTTTAGTTGGATCGGATTCGACAAAGGCGGTCCTTGAGAAGGTTGAAAAGCAACTAATGTATCACCGTTGTGGTTTATGCGTAGGTGAGAATTGTTCTTGCTAGATACCCAAAGCAGCCACAGAAAACATGCAACAACAATTAGAGGACGTCTAACTTGTTTTTGTAGGGTATGTTGTGATGTGATATGGCCAATTACATGATCTGATATATGTGATGTATGAGATGATTATGTGTTGTATAGAATATCACGACTTGCATGTCAATGAGCACGGCAACCGGCAAGAGCCATAGGGTTGTCTTTAATTATTGTATGAGATGTGTGTCAATCATTAAGCGCTATGTAATGCTTTACTTTATCACTAAACGGTAGCAATAGTAGTAGAATCATGGTGGGCGCGACAACCCTGATGGCGGCACGTTGATGGAGATCAAGATGATGGAGATCATGGTGTCATGCCGGTGACGATGGAGATCATGCCGTGCTTTCAAGATGGAGATCAAAAGCACAAGTTCATGGCCATATCATGTCACTTATGATTTGCATGTGATGTTAATCCTTTTATGCACCTTGTTTTGCTTAGGACGACGGTAGCATTATAAGGTGATCCCTCACTTAATTTCAAGATAAATTGTGTTCTCCCCGAGTGTGCACCGTTGCGAAAGTTCATCGTGTCGAGACACCACGTGATGATCGGGTGTGATAGACTCTACGTTCACATACAACGGGTCCAAGCCAGTGTTGCACATGCGGAACACTCGGGTTAAACTTGACGAGCCTAGCATGTACAGGCATGGCCTCGGAACACAAGAGACCGAAAGGTCGAACATCAGTCATATAGTAGACATGATCAACATGATGATGTTCACCATTGAAACCACCTCAAATCACGTGATGATCGGACTTGAGTTGGTGAATTTGGATCATGTTTCACTCGAATGACCAGAGGGATGTGAATTTGAGTGGGAGTTCTTAAGTAATATGATTAATTGAACTCATTATCATGAACATAGTCAGTAGTGTCTTTGCAAAATTATGTTGTAGATTACTAGCTCACGCTATTGCTCCCTTGGATTTGTATATGTTCCTAGAGAAATAGAGTTGAAAGATGATGGTAGCAATATTGCGGACTGGCTCCGTGATCTGAGGATTGTCCTCATTGCTGCACAGAAGGCTTATGTCCTTAATGCACTGCTCGGTGCGCCAACCCCTCTAGCGTAGTATGTAGATGTTGTGAACATCTGACAGGCATGTTCTGATGACTACTTGATAGTTTAGTGCGTCATGCATTACGGCTTAGAATTGAGGCTCCAAAATGTTTTGAATATCACGAAACATATGAGATGTTCTAAGAGCTGAAATTAGGATCTCAGGCTCGTGCCCGTGTTGCGAGATATGAGATCTCCAACAAGATTCTTTGCCTGCAAGATGAAAGAGAATAGCTCAATCATTGAGCATGTGCTCAGATTGTCTGGGTACTAGAATCGCTTGAATCGAGTGGGAGTTAAACTTCCAGATAAGATAGTGATTGATATAGTTCTCCAAGTCACTTCACTAAGCTACAAGAACTTGGTGATGAACTATAAAAGGCCAGGGATAGAAATAATGATCCTTGAGCTGTTCGCGATGTTTGACACCGCGAAGGTAGAAATCAAGAAGGAGAGTCAAGTGTTGATGGTAAGTCAAACCACTAGTTTTGAGAAGGGCAAGAGCAAGGAGGGAAACTTCATGGATAGCAAGTCAGTTGCTGCTCGAGTGAAGCAACCCAAAGTTGAACCCAAACCTGAGACTAAGTGCTTCGATTATGAGGAGAGCGGACGCTGAAGCGGAACAAACCCTAGATACTTGGTAGATCAGAAGGCTGGCAACGTCGACGGACGTATATTTGATATACGTGTTATTGATGTGTACCTTCCTAGTACTCCTAGTAGCACCTGGGTATTGGATACCGGTTCGGTTGCTAAATGTTAGTAACTCGAAATAAAAGCTACGGAATAAACGGAGAACTAGATAAGTGTGAGGTGACGATGTGTGTTGGAAATGTTTCCAAAGTTGATGTGATCAACATCGCATGCTCTCTCTACCGTCGGGATTAGTGGCAAACCTAAATAAATGTAATTTGGTGTTTGCGTTAAGCATGAACATGATTAGATCATGTTTATTGCAACACGGTTATTCATTTAAGTTAGAGAATAATGCTTATTCTGTTTACATGAATAATACCTTCAATGGTCATGCACCCAGTGAGAATGGTTTGTTGAATCTTGATCGTAGTAATACACATGTTCATAACATTGATGCCAAAAGATACAAAGTTAATAATGATAGTTCCACATACTTGTGGCACTGCTGCTAAATGTCATATTGGTATAAAGCGCATGAAGAAACTCCATGCTGATGAATCTTTGGACTCATTCGATTTCGAATCGGTTGAGACATGCAAACCATGCCTCTTAGGCAAGATGACTAAGGACCCCGTTTTCCGGATTGATGGAGCGGGCAAGTGATTTATTGGAGAACATACATGTTGACGTATGCAATCCAATGAGTCTTGTAGCGTGCGGTGGATATCGTTATTTTCTTACCTTCACTGATGATTTGAGTAGATATAGTGTATATTTACTTAATGAAACACAAGTCTGAATCATTTGAAAGGTTCAAGCAAATTTAGAGTGAAGTTTAAAGATCATCGTGACAAGAAGATAAAAATGTCTGCGATATGATCGTGGAGGTGAATATCTGAGTTACGAGTTTGGCATACAACTTTAGACAGATGTGAAAATTGTTTCACAACTCACGCCACCTGGAACACCATAATGTGATGGTGTGTTCGAACATCATAGTCGTGCTCTATTGGAAATGGTGCTTGCTATGATGTCTCTTATCATTTTGCTACTATAATTTTGGGGTTATGCATTAGAGACAACTACATTCACTTTAGATAGGGCACCATCTAAATCTTTGAGATGACACCGTGTGAATTATGGTTTGATAGAAACCTAAGCTATCATTTCTTAATGTTTGGGGCTGCGACGCTTGTGTGGAAAATGTTTTCACCTAATGAGCTCAAACCCAAAGCGGACAAATGCATCTTCATAGATTACCCTAAGAACAGTTGGGTAAACCTTCTATCTCAGATCCAAGCATAAAGTGTTTGTTGCTAAAACTGGGTCCTTTCTCGAGAAAAAGTTTCTCTCGAAAGAATTGAGTGGGAGGAAGATAGAACTTGATGAGGTTGTTGAACCTTTGTTTCAACCAGAGAGTAGCGTAGCGTAGAAAGATGTTTCTGTGGAACCTACGTCAGTTGAAGAGGAAGTAAATGATGATGATCATGAAGCTTCGGATCAAGTTACTATCAAACCTCGTAGGTCGACAAGGATGTGTACTGCTCCTGAGTGGTACGACAACCCTGTCTTGGAGGTCATGGTGTTGGACAACAATGAACCTACGAGCTGTGGAGAAGTGATGATGGGCCCGGATTCTGACAAATTGTTAGAGGCTATAAAATATGAGAAAGGATCCATGTATGAAAACCAAGTATAGACTTTTGTAGACTTCCTAGTTGGGCGGCAGGTCGTCGAGTACAAATGGACCTTTAAAGATGAAGACAGACACTGATGGTGAATGTGACCATTTATAAAGCTCGACTTGCCACAAAGAAGTTTTCGCCAAGTTCAAGGAGTTGACTACGATCAGACTTTCTCACTCGTAGCGATGCTAAAGACTGTTGGAATTATGTTAGCAGTTGCTGCATATTTCAATTATGAAATCTGGCAGATGGATACCAAAACATCATTTCCTTCCTTAAGGAAAGGTTGTATGAGATACAACCAGAAGGTTTTGTCCGTCCTAAGGATGCTAAAAGGTGTGCAAGCTTCAGTGCACCTTCTATGAACTGAAGCAAGCATCTCGGAGTTGGAATATACACTTTGATGAGGTGATCAAAGTTTTTGAGTCTATACAAAGTTTATGAGAAACTTGTATTTACCATAAAGTGAGTGGGAGCACTATTGAGTTTCTGGTAAGCATATGTGGTTGACATATTGTTGATCGGAAATGATGTAGAATTTCTGGAAAGCATAAATGGTTGTTTGAAAGGAATTTTTCAAAGGAAGACCTGGATAAAGCTACCTAATTGTTGAGCATCAAGATCTATAGAGATAAATCAAGATGCTTGATGAGACTTTCAATGAGTACATACCTTGACAAGATTTTGAAAGAGTTCAAAATGGATCAGTCAGAGAAAGAGTTCTCACCTGATTTGTAAGGTGTGAAGTTGAGTAAGACTCAATGCCCAGTGACTGCAGAAGATAGAGAAAAGATGAGTGTCATCCCCTATGCTTCAGCCATAGGCTCTATCATGTATACAATGTTGTGCACAAGACCTGATGTCAGCCTTGCCATAAGTATGGCCGGAAGGTTTCAAAGTGATCCTGGAATGGAGCACTGGACAGCGGTCAAGATTATCCTTAGTAACTAAAAGACTAAGGAGATGTTTCTCGATTATGGAGGTGATAAAGAGTTCGTCATAAAGAGTTACGTCGATGCAAGCTTTAAACACCAATCCGGATGACTCGTAGTAGCAATCTGGATACGTATAGTGGAGCAGCCATTTGGAATAGTACCAAGTGGAGTGTGGTAGCAGTGTTTACGGTTTGACATAGAAATTTGCAAAGTACACACGGATCTGAATGTCGTAGACCCGTTGACTATAAGACCTCTCTCACATGCACAACATGATCGAGCCCCAGAACTCATTGGGTGTTAGATTCATAACAACACGAATCACATGGTGATGTGAACTAGATTATTGACTCTAGTGCAAGTGGGAGACTGTTGGAAATATGCCCTAGAGGCAATAATAAATTAGTTATTATCATATTTCCTTGCTCATGATAATCGTTTATTATCCATGCTATAATTGTATTGATTGGAAACACATTACATGTGTGGGTAAATAGACAACACTTTGTCCCTAGTATGCCTCTAGTGAACTAGCTCGTTAATCAAAGATGGTCAAGGTTTCCTAGCCATTAACATGTGATGTCATTTGATAACGGGACCACATCATTAGGAGAATGATGTAATGGACAAGACCCAAACTACAAACGTAGCATATGATCGTGTCAGTTTATTGCTACTGTTTTCTGAATGTCAAGTATATGTTCCTATGACCATGAGATCATGTAACTCACGAACACCGGAGGAGTGCCTTGTGTGTATCAAACGTCGCAACGTAACTGGCTGACTATAAAGGTTCTCTACAGGTATCTCCGAGGGTGTCTGTTGGGTTGGCATGGATCAAGACTGGGATTTGTTACTCCGTGTGATGGAGAGGTATCTCAGGACCCACTCGGTAATACAACATCACAACAAGTCTTGCAAACAATGTGACTAAGTGTTAGTCATGGGATCATGTATTACAGAACGAGTAAAGAGACTTGCCGGTAACAAGGTTGAACTAGGTATGGAGATACTGACGATCAAATCTCGGGCAAGTAACATATCGAAGAATAAAGGGAACATCATACGGGATTAACTGAATCCTTGACATAGAGGTTCGACCGATAAAGATCTTCATAGAATATGTAGGAACCAATATGGGCATCCAGGTCCCGCTATTGGTTATTGACCATAGAGGTGTCTCGGTCATGTCTACATAGTTCTCGAACCCGCGGGGTCTGCGCACTTAAGGCTCGATGACGTTTCGGTAGTATAGAGTTATGTATGGTGGTGACCGAAGGTTGTTCGGAGTCCCGGATGAGATCTCGGACATCATGAAGAGCTCCGGAATGGTCCGGAGGTAAAGATTGATATATAGGAAGTCCTATTTTGGTCGCCGAAAAACTTTCAGCCTCATCGGTAGTGTACCGGGAGTGCCCGTAGTGTACCGGGAGACCATCGGGAGGGGTATTTCGACCCAAGAGGCTACATGGGCTGTGGGAGGATGAATACCAGACCTTAGTGGGCTGGAGGAAGTCCCACAAAGGGCCCATGCGTCTGGGAAGAAAAAGCCTAAAAGGAAAAAAGGTGGGAAAAGGCAAAAAGGGCTAAATTAGGAAGGAGTCCTAATCCTACTAGGAGTGGAGGAGGAGGACTCCTCCCTCCTGGTTAGGCCGACCCAAGGGCTGGCTCCTTGGGATCCAAGCCTCCTCCTCCTCTCCTCCTATATATACTATAGGATTTTAGGGTTTTTGTACAGAATTTTCAGCCACGTGCTACCCGTTCCTGAAGTGCATAGTTTCTCCTCTAGATCGGATTTCTGCAGTGCTTAGGTAAAGCCCTGCTGGAATAGCTCCACCACCATCGCCGGAGCGCTGTCACTCTGCCGGAGAATTCCTCTACCTCTCCGCTCCCTCTTTCTGGATCAAGAAGGCGGAGATCGTCATCGAGCTGTACGTGTGCTGAACGCGGAGGTGTCGTCCGTTCGGCGCTAGATCAGAAGGACCGTGATCAAGATCGCGGGACGGATCGTGATGAGATCGCCGGACGGATCGTGATGAGTTCGCAGGACGGACCGTGATTGGATTGCGGGACGGATCATGATGAGATCGCGGGACGCTCGGCGATTTGGATCGCGAAGACGTTCGACTACACCAACCGCGTTTCTTGACGCTTCCTGCTTAGCGATCTACAAGGGTACGTAGATCCACTCTCCCTCTCGTAGATGCTCATCACCATGGATAGATCTTGCGTGTGCGTAGGAAAAAATTTGTTTCCCATGCAACGTTCCCCAACACTTCCCACCCTCCGGATGTAGCTTATCAGACCCTATCGGCCGGCTCTTAAGCCAAAAAAGTTCATACGTCAACTTGGTTGTCCAGGGGGCTTCCCACCCTCTGGGTATAGCTTATCAAACCCTATCAACCGGCTCTTGAGCCAAAAATGTTGACAAGTCAACGTAGCCGTCCAGGGGGCTTCCCACCCTTCAGGTGTAGCTTATCAGACCCTATCGGCCGGCTCTTAAGCCAAAAAAGTTGACAAGTCAACTTGGTTGTCCAGGGGGCTTCCCACCCTTCGGGTGTAGCTTATCAAACCCTATCAACTGGCTCTTAAGCCAAAAATGTTGACAAGTCAACATAGCCGTCTAGGGGGCTTCCCACCCTCCGGGTGTAGCTTATCAGACCCTATCAGCCGGCTCTTAAGCCAAAAAGTTGACAAGTCAACTTGGTTGTCTAGGGGGCTTCCCACCCTTCGGGTGTAGCTTATCAAACCCTATCAGCCGGCTCTTAAGCCAAAAATGTTGAAAAGTCAACATAGCCGTCCAGGGGGCTTCCCACCCTCTGGGTGTAGCTTATCAGACCCTATCGGCCCGCTCCAAAGCCAAAAAATTGACAAGTCAACTTGATCGTCCAGGTGGCTTCTCACCCGCCAGGTGTAGCTTACACACCATCTTGATTGGTTTTTATGTGGCGAGTCAGCCTAGTAGAACCAGCACATGAGCCATTTTTGAAAAACATGTTAGGAAGATACAGAATCTTTGGGGTTATGCTTTTAAGCCGCCCTCCTAATAATGTCAAGATACATCTATTCTTGTAGGTCAATTAAGCTGCCAGGAGTCGGTAAGCATCCAATATGAAGTGCAAGGAAGATGATATATTTAATATGTGCACGATGGCACAGTTCAAGCAAAGACAAAGTTACTACCAGTCTATTACATATGCTCTCTATGGAGCCCAAAAATATCTTAAAGTTTTTACACCGCTCATGGCGGGTCACAAAGAGCCGGCTATCAATGGCGTTCACAACTCATTTAGCTAGCCGATGGGTCACCCTGCTCCGGGTCTTCAACCTTCTTGATCTGAAGATGGTCCAAGTCCCACTTGTAGTGGGTTAAAGCTGCATAGTTTCCTTCTTCAAAGAAGGGGGACGGGTCAAGCTCAGAAGCAAAAAGGTGCTTACTGTGGGTGAGTGTCAGATTCTTGGACTCAAAGAGGGGGCCACGAATTCTCTTCTGATCTGTGTTGTAGGCCGCCTGGTAAGTCGCCAAGTTGACCTCTTCTGCTAACATGGAGGCAAGGACTTTGGAATCCTTCACACACCGTGCATAGTCAGCATCCGTAAACTCAGAGCCATCGTCTTTTTTGGAGGGAAACCCGTCCATCATGTCAATCGGAGTCAATTCTAGAGCAAAGGCCAATGCCCGGCTTATGGCTGCGATAGCCCCCTGTCGGGCGGCTGATCTCTTCAACTCTCCAATTTGCTTCGGCAGCATGGAAAGAAGCTCTAAGACCCCTTTGATAGTTGAAGGGGTGGTATCCTTGTAGAGCACAGCCTTGATCATGCACACACCCCACAGTAAAGCTATTCCGTCAGAGTATAAATCGCCTTCAGGGGCAGCAAGTTGTCAGAAGCAAGTTGGCGGCTCCTTGGACCTACATAAGACGGATTATTCGTCATAAGTCGCCAGTACAAGAAGACATACACAATTTAAGTTAAGCTATCAAAAACTTACCAAAGATGGCAGTTGTCATCTTCTTAATATGGCGCTTCAAAGACAGTAGCTCATCAAACACGACCATCAGCCGCTGGTCAGCATCGTTCGCTCGTTGAGTTAGAGCGGCTTGTTCAGCTTCAGCAGACTCTTTGAAGCTTGCAAAGTCGGCCTTGATCTTGGTCAGTTCTTCGGAGAGGAGCTGGAATTTTTCATCAGCTTCACTTCGGGCGGCTTGCTGCATGGCTAGATTATTTTTTAAGCCGGCAACTTCTGACCCAGCTTCGTTTAAAGATTCTTGTGACATATCAAAGTAAGGAATGAGCCATCAGGAGAAGAAGTTTAAAAGACTCAGCAAGTCCCAAACAGATTGCAAGCAATATGTATGACACTTGGGGGCTAATGTCCATCGATCTCCTAGATTAAAAGGCGGTTTCTGATCATCTTTATCAAGTTAACACGGAACTTGGGGGTTACACTTTGGCTTTTCAACTAGTTTCCAAGGAAAAGATCTGACTCAAATTTAAATTGAGCCGGCCCTTGGGGGCTACACTTGGCTCTAATAGCTATCTTCAATAAAGCTCCGGTTAAATGTTATCAAATTTGAGCCGGCCCTTCGGGGCTATGAATGACGATATGCGATTACTTCTAAATAAGTTGAGGCCTACAGGCTAAGCATTTCTACTTCTAACGGGTTTTAAAGACCCGGATTATCATCAGCCAATATTAACCCGGCTCTTGGGAGCTACGTAAGGGTATAAGGAGAGTAAAAAATACCTCATATTTCTTCTTCATTAAATTAACAAGCTTGAGCTCCAGGTCCCGGCTGGTGGACAGGCGGCTCATATAACCAACATGAAGTTCGTCAGTTGTCATCTTCTCAAGGGCAGGGAGCTCAAGCTCCAGCTTCTTGGAGGCCTCATCCGTCTCACTATGCTTTGTTAGCACATGAGGTTGAGGAGAGTGGAAGCCGGTGTCAGTAATCAAGACGTCTGGAGTAGTTGCTTTATCAACAACCTTTGCAGGGCTTGGAGGCTTGGAATGGTCCTTCGGAGGACTCTCAGGAGTCATATCGTCAGCCGCCGGGTCTGCGGAAGGGCAAGTCTCCTCAGGTGCCTCTCTGGAAGCCGCCAAGGGATCAACATCCGGCATAGGAGCATCCGGCTTTGCAGGCTCTGGGTCTTGAGCATTAGGGCCAGGGGAGGACTTGTTGGTTTTCCTTCGCTTGGCTTGAGCCCTAGAAAAGCATAAAGGTTAGAGCCCAAGGTTTACAACCGCCAAAGACTCAGATGTAAGGCTTGAAAAACACATATAGCGGATTAATCTTTGGAGGCGGCAGAGCAGTGGCCGTAGAGTCGCCAGACGAAGGAGATGATCCCTGAAAAGCAGTTCAGATAATATAAGGCAATGTTGGAGTTACAAAGGAAGGACTAGTGAAATCAAGCAGAGAAGAAATATATACCTCCACGGGACGCTTTTTCTGAGCCGGGGAGTTATGTAACCCGGACATGAGCACGGTAGAGCCGGCGCTCCGGGTCTGGCGTCGGTCGGCTTCCTGTTGCTTTTTCAAAAGAAATTGGGGGTCTAAGTAAGCAAGAGGATGAGAAAGGGGGACTTTTCGAACGACCCGTCATATCTTCTGGGGTACAAAGTAGTCTGAGTCGGACGAAACGTAAGTTACCTCAGGGGCATTGGCATGGCTGGTCTCTGTCTCGTCCTGTGAATGGCTGTTGTCAATAAGGTGAATAAAGAGGCGGCAAAAAATAGTCAAGTTATACCTCTGAGCCGTCTGATGCCGGCTGTTCAAACCACTCTTCCTAAGGAGTGGCCTTCTTTTTCCGAGCTGCGGTTTTCTTCTTGGATTTCTCAGAGGAGGGATATATTTCTTCTTCCAGAAGTCGGAATTAGCCTGAAAATATACGCCGGCAAAAGGTAAAAAGATTGCCAAGACATAACTAATACAGAAAAGAGAGTATAAAGAGTCGCCCTACATCTGGGGCCGGGTTTGCGGCACAGAAAGGTGCCGGCCCGATGGCGCTGCAAGCTCCTAAAGATTCGTGGATAAGGCTCCAGATGACAGTGGTGATATCATCCTTTAATAATGTTGTCCGGATAAAACAGAGGGAGTCGTCATACTGGCCCAAATATTCGCACATAAGGCGACTGCGCCGGCTCAAAGGCATAATCCTCCAAGAAATCCAGCAACGGAGCAAATCCAGTCTCGTCAGTCCATTGGCCACAAGGTCCTTGATTTTGGCGTGAGCCGGACCGTGCTTTGCCCGTTCAGCAGTTGACAGCCGGCCAGGAAGCTCAGAGGTCGTCTTGAGCCAGGATGGGCGGTAGCCCGACAGGGGATGCTCTCCTTCTAGGGAGGTATCTTTACAATAGAACCAAGTCTTGTTCTAGTCTTTTGCATGGCTTGGCATATGAACAGCCGGAAAGGTTATATCCCGGCGCCTCTGAATAGAAATCCTGCCAAGTTCCAAGCTTGGGTCGGCTTTCACTTCCGTTTGACGGTTTGCATAAAAAACTCATGGAAGAGACCGACGGATGGCTCTGTTTGCAAGTAGACTTCGTTGAGTACTTGGAAGTTGCATATATTAGAAACGGAATTGGGAGCAAGGTCTTGAGGGCGCAGTTTGTAGAAGTGAAGAACATCCCGAAAGAACCTTGAGCCGGGGGGTATGAACCCGCATTCAACATGATCTGAAAACACAACTACTTTGCCCTCCTGAGGAACGGGCTTTAGTTCATTACCCGGAACCCGCCAATAGATGACAGCTTTGGTGGGAATGGTGCCCGCGTGTACAAAATCCATCAAGAATTCTTCAGTGATGCAAGAGCCGACCCAATTGCATGAGTTTGATGCATGAGACATGGCGGCGGTTCAAAATTATGCAAGGTAACAATGTACGGCGAGTCAGGGAATAGCAGACGTCTACGGGTGGTTAAAATCCTAAGATTTTATAAGATTAAGCCGCCAGGATCCGGTTGGTGAGAGCCGGAATTACATGGCGGGTCAAGTTTGTGAGAAGACAAGGCAAATTTTGGCTAAGTGTGGAAAACAGATTTCACAATGTATCTCTAAGATTACGGATCTACAAAACAGAGAAATGGTTTTATTTCAAACCTAGCGACAAACTGTCGAAACGGCAAAAGTTTGGAAACGGCAGGCGGAGCGGTTGCAGATCTGCGCGGTGCGGCTATCGGTTTTTTACAAAGCGTCGTAATGGGGAAAGCATATCATCGAGTTTTATGAAAAAAGCACGGCTGGCATTGGAGAGAGGCTCGTGTTCTAAGCGGCGGAAGAACTCCGTGAAACCCTACCGAAATGGCTACGGATCTAGGGGAAGAAGGACTTACCGGAGATGGGGCGGCGGACGCGGGCAGAGCTCTGGAACAAACAGGTTGATGCAACGGCCTCGATGACGACGGTGCGAAGATGGCACCGGAGCGAGGTGCACTAGAGCGGCGGCGGTGGAAGGAAGAAGAAGAAGAGCGAAGCTGGGAGGGAACGAATGCCACCCTTGGCGGTCCTATTTAATAGGCAAACGCGGGAACGAGCGCAAAAATCCAGGCGACGGATATTATTTGACCGAGACAGACGCCTCGATTCTCGGACCGTCCATTTAATAAGGGAAGATTCGCTGCGGACGTCAGAGGATCTTTCTGACAGATTTGAACGTGACGTCACGGCGGGTCATTTTTTACTTTCAGGTGACATGAGTGAGACTCGCCGATGATTAAGAAGAAGGCTGAAGTGAGCGGGCTCAAATCAACCTGGAGCCTAATGTTGGGGATATAACCTGTGACAGCCCGGGACGGACGTTCCAGAAGATTCCAGAAGATTCCCCTTAGTTTCCGTTCTCGTCATGTGCTCGTCTCGTTGTCGCATTCATCATCGCATCATTCGCATCATATGCATTGCATCATCTCCCGTTTTCGAAAACTTGCATCCGTTCGTAGTCGCCGGTTCTCCCTATTTCGCCGTTGCCCGTCTCGAGACCAACCACACACGCACGCGCCCGCGGCACCGTTTAAATAAAACCATTTTTAAGCGCGCGGCAAAATATTCTCGGTTCGAGTTGAACCTTGTCGTGCGGTCTTGTTATAGTCTAGGTAGACCGCCCGTCAATTTTCGTCGCGTTCTGAGTCCGTTAGATACCCCGTCGGTCAGTCGTAGCAGTGCGGTTATCGGTTATCGTCGGACGTTTCTCGGTGTTTTCGAACGCAGTGCCATGGGTCACCGCTTCCCTCTCATCTCCTCCTAGTCCCTCTGCACAGCCTATCTGTAACCCTTCTCCGCTTCCGGACCGTCGGGTCGACACCCGTCAGTCCGAAAACGGACAGAGCTCACCCTAGCCCCCATTTCCTATATATAGCTCCTAACCACCTCGTTCCGCGTGCCAAACCCTAACCAGCCCCACCTTCTCCCTCCTCCAGCTACCAAGCCCGCCCGAGCCAATATGAGCCCGTTCGAGCCCATCCGGGCCCGAATCGGCCGTCCCGGAGCTCTCCCGGAGCTCCCCGAGCTCCCATGGTGGCTCTCCTCCCGCTGCCCGCCGGACCTCCAGCTCTTCTCCTCCTCTCCCTTCCATCATTTCTCCTCCTCTCCCTCTCACCGCACCACGTTGCCCCGCAGGTCGCCGCTGCCGCCATGGAGAGCTCACTCCGCCGCCGCCACAGCTCACCGCCGGGCCACCTCCGGCCAGATCCCGCCGGTCCCTGCCGGATCCGGGCCACCCCAAACTCCTCTGGCCGCCCCCGAGCCGCCGTTGCCCCGCCGCCGGCCAGCCATCGCCGCCGCCGCCTCCCTGCATCGAGCGGGAGCACGCGAGCGCTCCCTGCCCGATCCGCTCGTCCGCTCGGTCGCCCTGCGCTCGCCAGCGTGGGCCGGCCAGCTGTGCCTCGGCCCAACCGGCTCCTCCCCCAGCCAGCCATCGATTGGGCCCAAGTGGCCTGGTGAGCCCAGCCCCCTCCTTTTGTTTTGTTTTTGTTTTAATTATTTATTTCGCGTATTGAAACGTTGGTAATTATTTATCCGTGCATCGTAACAAAATAAGTTTAATATGAAAGATGCTTAGAATTAAACATAGAATATTAATATGCCATTTGCACCCATGCATGAAATTATTTAACATGTCATTTTGCATTTTTGCATTAATTGCATTTTCACAATTAATTAACCGGGCATCGAAATTAATAAAATCCCATATTAAAAATGTTCATCTCATTTGCACCGCATTTTCATGCATGGGATAATTCTAGGAATCATGGTTGCATATTATTTGCCTTATCGAATTGCTTTACCGTGAATAGGCCTAATACCCGCATATTTAATTGTGATTAATTTTCCACAAGAACCTAAGCTTATTATATATGTTTCCGGGGTAGAAAAATCCATGTGATTTATCTGTGCATTTAGTTTTGCCATTTGAGCATGTCCGCGTGCATGTCATTTATGTCGTGATGCCCTTTTGTCCTTTTCGTAGGAATTAATCCGGGCATGATATGAATTAATTTCCAACATGAAAGTTGCTCTTTGATATGTCTCCTAGCCCATGGACATTTTGCTTGTCATAGAAATGCATGTTTAGGTGTTATTTTGTTGTTGTCAACTTGCTATGAAAATCTGTTATTTTGAGGGTCCAAAATATTTCTAAGTCTGGAATCTGTTATATTTTGTTGCTGTCTTGCCATGTGATTTGCTAGTGATCAAGAACTCTTTCATGGTAGGCTTAATGGAGTTAATTGTTGTTGATATTGCCCTCTAGCATGTTGTTAAGTTTCATGCCATTATATGACTTGTAGCATATAGTTTTACTGCTGTCAATATGCCTTCGTGATAAAAACTGCACTGTCTAAAACTGCTATTTTCACTAAGTCTGAAACTGTTATTGAGTAGCCCTCTTGTGAGCTTACTACCAAGTGATCCATGCATGTTTTGAATATGATTTGTGAATATGAAATGAAGTGGATGTTGTAAGCTACTGCCCCATGCTTAGTTTGTGCATTTTAGAATATTGTATCCTGTTGTTTTCATATGTTAAAAATGTCATGTTGCTGTTTTGGCAGATTTCAACTAAAACTTGTTTTGATGATTGTGGTTGAACCGTAGCTCCGTTTTGAGCATTCAATATAGGAAACTTGCTTAGAATATCATTTAGTTTCATAATAACTTTTTGCATTCATGATTTGAAATGTTTGTGGTGGTTTTTCCATGCATTTGCATTCATGGCATGTGCATCTTGTGTTGCTCATATCTTTTAGACCGTAGCTCCGTTTGAGATGTTCCATATATGTAAATCGACTAGAATGACGTGTAGAATAACATGGTATGCTTTATTCTGCTGTTTAACCAATATAAGATATTTTTAGATCAGATCTGGACCAAATTCATAATTAACACATGCGGTCATTTCGGAAATGCTATAAGTTGTTTCCGACCTCATTTAAAATGCCTAGATAGTATAGTTTACTTATGCTTAACCTCTTGCCATGCTTAAAAACATTTAATATTGTCGTGTGCCTAACGAGAGTGAACTAAATAATTCGAATGTGGAGTTTCGTCAATATGCAACTCGTTGCATATTGAGCTTCACTTAATGTATAGTATTTGATTGTAGTGAATTGTCTTGCATTGCATATTTAACTGGACATGCATCATATCATTTGTGTAATGTGTTTTGCATATGTGTGGTGAATCGTGTGTTGATTTTTGTTTCTTCGGCTTGTTTCTTCTCGATAGAGTTTCCGAACCGTTCGGAGTGTGAGGATTCGTTCGACTACGTTGGTTCTTCTTCTTCATGGATTCGGTCTTCTTCCGAGCGGGATCTCAGGCAAGATGACACATTTCCCTGGATACCATTACTATCATTGCCATCCTAGTTGTCTCGTCTTTTACCGTTATGTCTCGCTACCTACCACTTGTGTGATAAGCCTCCCAACACTGCCATGATAAGCCTCTAACCCCTTCACATCCCAGCAGAACATTTTTTGGCTATGTTACCGCTTGCTCAGGCCTTCTTATAGCGTTGCTAGTTGCAGGTGCAATTGCTTCCATGTGTCAACATGGATCTTCTTTTGCTATATCACAATATTGCTGCTATTTAATTTAATGCACATATACACTTGGTAAAGGGTGGAAGGCTTGGCCTTTTGCTTGGTGATTTGTTCCACTCTTGCCGCCCCTAGTTATTTGTGAACCGGTGTTATGTTCCATAAAAGAGCGCTCTTAACATGCTCGGGGTTGTTATGGGGACCCCCTTGATTTTCGGGTTAGATTAAAACTTGTCTGGCAAGGCCCAACTTTGGTACTACATTTGCCCATCATAATAAAACTAATCACCTTTTAATGCATAGAGGGTCGCCCCCTCGTGGATTAATTTAACATAATACAGGGGGGCCAGTGCTGTTGGTGCTGGTCCAAACTAGAGCACCGTGCGGGCTACCTGGGGCAACCCGGGACTTCAGTTACTGTACGCTTAGCTCATCTGCCATGTCCTGAGAACGAGATACGCAGCTCCTATCGGGATTGTCGACACGTCGGGAGGCCTTGCTGGACTTGTTTTACCTTTCTTGAACGTCTTGAGTGAGGAACTCTGATTTTCTTCGGAGTAACTCGAGGTGTTGGATTTCCTTTGAAATTGCCTAGGAAGATCACGAGATCCATGGTTGAGGTTATTCTCGCTGAGTGTGATTAATTTGTGATGGACGAGTTGGAGCACCCCTGCAGGGTTAAATCTTTTCGAAAAGTCGTGCCCGCGGTTATGTGGCAAACTTGGATACTTTGTTTAACACCCGGTCATAGCAAACTTGAAGTAAACTCTAATAAAATGCACCAACTGTGTGCGTAACCGTGACTGTCTCTTCTTGTGAGTCTTTATCCGGAAGAGAACACGGTGGGGTTATGATTGACGTAAGTAGGTGTTCAGGATCAGTTAGTGATCATTAGTAGTTCACGTCCGTTGTGTGTAGACTACCATACTTTAATTTCTGTACTCGTAAGTTAGCCACTCAAATATATGCTTAGTCGCTTGTTGCAGCCTCACCACTTAACCATACCTTACCTATTAAGCTTTAATAGTCTTGATACCCTTGAAAATGAGATTGCTGAGTCCCTGTGGCTCACAGATTACTACAACACCAGTTGCAGGTATAGGTAATGTGATGATGTGACGTGAGCGCGTTGCTTGATTTGACTTGGAGTTCTTCTTCTTCTTATTCTTCAATCTTGGATGGGTTCCAGGCGGCAGACTGGGATAGCAAGGGTGGATGTCATTTTATTGTTTGATTTCATCTGTAGCCGGACCCTGCTCTTATGTATGATGGTTGAGATGTTATTGTATTGCTGTGACTCTGATGTAGCTTGTGGTGAGTGTAAGCCAATTCCATATACTCATCTCTTCTGTACATGTACTTGTAATGATATCCATTCTTGCGAACGCATGAGATGCGTTTCTATCCCTGTTGAGGCCCTCGTGCCAAATAAGGATAGGATCGCATCTTGGGCGTGACATAACCCCACGGTGAGACCCGCCCCTGAGGCTCCGGGTCACACCAGGCGACTCATACACCAGCCCAAGAACGGGCCGTGAAGACTTAAGCCCAAGACGTTTGGCAGCTTAGCAAGATGGGCCGGGACGTGGCCCGGACGGAGAAGATGAGAAGACCTGGGCGAGTGAACCGCCCGGAGACAACTTGCTCAGGAAGGCAAGACCATGTAGAGATAGACTCGGACACATTATGAGAGTCGGTTACGACTTGTATGACCCGTGGTCTTGACCTCCTATATAAGGGCGAGACCCGAGGCGACTTAGACAGGAACCAAGATATCGAGAAATAGGTCAAGCAATTAGCTCCCTTGTAATCGATACACCAAGCAATATAAACACAAGTAGGACGTAGGCTGTTACCTCGACTTGAGGGGCCAAACCTCGGTAAACCCGTGTCCTTCGTCCCAATCAACCCCTTTGAGTCCATCACCTTAGCGATGGCCTTGAATCCAAGTCCGTTCACCCAGACATCTGCCATGAGAAAACCACGACAGCCGGGGTCTTCGGGCGGCAGCTAGGGTTGTAGAGGCGCGACGTTGGCGAATGAAATTCAAAGTGTCAGGGTCCACATATTATATACCCATCGCTGTCGGTGACACCGATTTGATATTTTCGGTGTCACCGAGTTTCACAACTGTGAGTTGACAGGGAAACTCGGTGTAACCAAGAATATGAAATCAGTCTTACCGAGGCAAGAAATCCAGATCAACCCTAGGCATTCGGTGAGACCGAGAATTGTGGGTTGGTTCCACCGAGATGCACTTGGGAGGTTTTAATGGTCAGTCCTTGACGATACGGAACTCCGAGTGCTGCTCACACAGAGTGATCGAGAAGTACTTGTTCAAATTTTGTAATGCAACATGAATAGAGTATGAGGTGAGAAAGCATAGATAGCTAAAGAAGTGGTCCTAGGCATTCTTGTATATCCAATTGGCAAATAAATATGAAAAGCCAAATAGCAACAATTGGATATCCTCAAATAAGTAAATAAATGCAGACCCACATGCTCACACAATAAGATGTCAAATGAAATCATGGCAAACATACACAAACACAATAGCATCTAACAAGCACTTTGGCGATGACGAAGTCATCGATATATGAGTATATTGACTTAGGAGTCAAGTAAGAATACTTGATCATAGGTCATACTCATCGTTTAAGCACAAGTGGGATTACCCCTTTCACATAAAGCATTTAATGTTGTCACATTCTTATGAGATGCTTTAACTCAAGTCTTAGAGTAAATATCCCCCTTGATGTGACATCCCCCCATAAGAGGGATAAAATAACCTTGGGTTTTGTAGAATGAGACTTCAAGTTGGTGAGGTAGTGGTGGATGCTCAAAGTTGATGAAGATCACCAAGAGTTGGGAGCATCCTTGTTGTTTCATTACTCTTATCGCCTACATGGGTTAGTCCCAACACACAAGCGACAAATACAAGGATATCTATGGACATGGAGTGCAAAGCATATGTGATGATGTCCATTTATTTGTTGATTACCTTGTCCCTTACTTACCTTTGAGGGAATGTGTGACTCCTTGAACTATTGCATAATGTTGATGTTGTTTACAACTAGTTCTTGCCAATAGTGAATATGAGTGAATTTCATTGGCAGAGTCACCCCTCAAGAACTCTCTAGTTCTTCTTCTTGGGAACCCACATCAATTTGATGGGGATCCTTTGTGTTGAATAAGCACTTGTAGAAGTTGAGCTTGTAGTAGCCTTGGGAACCCACTTCACCAAAGCTTGGGATTCATATTCATATGAGTCAATGTCCTCTTGAAGCTTGTTCTTGTCCTTGAGATTGGTATCTTGTGGTGGAAGGTCATCTTGAGCTTTTATTCCCTTGGGAAGAGTATTTTCATACTTCTACTTTTGATGAACAAACTTGGGATCGGGGTATTGACCTTCTTCCCATTCAACTCCACTACCGTTGAAGTAGCCAACACCACGATTCTTCCGGTATCCTCCATGCTTGTGTACAATCTCCTAAAATTGTTTGCACCCTTCAAGACGCTTGTAGATACCTTTCTCTATAATCCCTTTCAAGAATTAATTTTCTTGCTCAAGTGTAACTTGGCTAAGAGAAGAGTTAGTGGGATCAAGAGAACTACTAGAAGCAATATCATTGGATTTATCATTTTTATTGCTACTAGTTGAAGAACCTTTCTTTCCTTTGTTACTAGCTTGCTTAAACTTCTTGAGGCATGAATGTAGAGAAGAGAAGTCGTTTGGCTAGATAAGAGGAAGTCTTCTTTCGAAGATCGTCATTGATAGCTTGAAAGAACTCATGCTCTTGCTCTAAATTGAGCTTCTCGAAGCATAGCTTCTCATGTGTCCTTACAAGCTCTCTATGATCTGCTATAGTTGACTCGTGAGCTAACTTAAGAGTTTTTAGTTCTTGAATTAGTCGTTCTATTACCAACTTATCATCATCACGTGACTTATCTACACTAGAGTGAGTACTAATAAGTTCATTTTGACTAACATTACTAGTTTTGTCAAATAGCAAGTCATCTCCAATTATCAAGTCATATTCATCACTATTGAAATCAAGATACTCGGGGTGTGATACCTTGGGGACTTTAGCCATGAAGAAACTTCTACTCCCTTTGTTTGGTGAATTGAATAGATCATAGGAGTTGGTAGTCACTAATGCAATTCCGGCAACACCTTCATCTTGACTATAGTCGGAGTTGGAGTGATAGCTTCTCTCGGAGTGGTTGTCGGAGTCGGATCAGAAACCCATTCACCAACATGAGCTTGATGTTTCCTTCTTGAGTAGCTATTGGTGTACTTGTCCTTCTTCTCCGAGTCCCTAATTCTCCTTTAGGGCCTTCGTTCATAACGATCGTCTCTACTCCTTCTGTCTTTTCGAGGTGACTCGTCTCTTGAGATTCGTCTTCTTGGTGACTCTGCTCTTCGTTTGTAGGGAGCCGTGCACTCATTGGAGTAGTGTCCGGTCTTCCCACGATGGTAGCAGTTTCGGTCACGACTTGACAAAATCTTCTCTTCATATCTTGAGTTGGAGCTTCGATCTTTGCTTCTATTCTTGTAGAACTTGTTGAATTTCTTGACCATGAGGCTTATCTCTTCATTTGTGAAAAGGTTGTCACTTGAGATAGCGGGAGCATCACTTGTGGCTTTGTAAGCACCGCTAGACTTTGGTGAAGCTCTTCCTTGTCTTTGAGTGTCATCTCAAGAGAAACAATTCTACCAATCACTTTCGTTGGCTTGAGATCTTTGTAGTTGGGCATCATTTGGATCAATGTGCAAACGGTGTCATATCGATCGTCCAAAGCTCGAAGTATCTTCTTGATGATGAATTTATCAGTCATTTTTTCGCTTCCTAAGCCAGCAATCTCAATGGTGATGAGAGCTAGCCTAGAGTACATCTCAACGACTCCTTCACCATCCTTTATCTTGAAATTGTCAAGTTGACTTTCAAGAACATCCAACTTGGATTCTCTCGTAGATTTTGTACCTTCATGCATATCAATCAAAGTAGGGACAATTTATTTTATGCCCCTAGTTGGGTCACACTCGGCAGGTTTACCACTAGTTTCCGAAAACACTCGTTCTCGCCCAAACCACTTCGCTTCTCTTATACTTTTTCCCTTTGATCATTTGACCATTGCTTTCAAAACTTCATAAAAAATTCATACTAAATCAGAAAAATTCAAATAAGATATCAGAATTTTCATAAGAACATCACCTATATGTGCACGCAGTTTGCATTCTTGATAAAAATGTTGGAAACTCCCCACCACGGATGATAGCTGAAACTTAGATGGGGACTTTCCAACATTTTTGTCATGAATGAGAATGTCATGCATAGATAGGTGATGTTTCTCAGAACATTTTGATATCTTATTTGAATTTTTCCGAGTTGGTACGATTTTTTTATGAAGTTTTGAAAATGATGGTCAGACGGTCAAAGGGCAAAAGCATCAGAGGAGCTAAGTGACTTGGGCAGAACCAAGGGTTTTTGGAAATTAGGGGTAAAACGGTCGAGCAAGACACAAATAAGGGCACCAAAATAATTATCCCATCAAAGTATCCCAAATCTCTTTTGCATTCTCAAGACGACTGATCTTGTTGAATTCTTCGGGGCATAGGCAGTTGAAGAGAATGTCACATGCTTGAGCATTGAGTTGCAACATCTTCAACTCATCCACGGTCGCTTCACGGTCGGGTTCCTTTCCTTCTGCAAAGAATTTACCTTGCATGCCAACACGAACAACATCCCAAACGGAGGGGTTATGACCAAGCGAAAGCATTTTCATTTTGTGCTTCCAACTAGCAAAATTTGTGCCATGAAAGTACGGACCTCTACGGTGATAATTTCCTCACTAGACGCCATACTTCTCCTAGGTTGTGAGACCAATGCAATGAAGACCAAAGCTCTAATACCACTTGTAGGATAGAAAGTAGTGCTAGAGTGGGGTGATTAGACTACTTGACCAAATAAAATCTACTTTTTCCCAATTTTAATTCTTGGCAGATTTTAGCATTCATAGTATGTCAAGTACACCCTACACATGCATGTCTAAGAGTATAGCAGCGGAAAGTAAAGACATTGCACATGTAAGTAAAGAGAGGGTAGGAAAGGCAAACACAATTGGTGACACGATGATTTTTCCCGTGGGTCCGATAGGTGGCGCTATCATACATCCACGTTCATGGAGTCTTCAACCCACGGAGGGTAATGGTCCCGAGAGTCCACGGAGGGCTCTACCCATGGAGGGTTCCACGAAGAAGCAACCTTGACTATACCATGACGGCCTACGTCCATGGTTACTCGGGGTAGATCTTCACGAAGTAGGTGATCTCCTTGCCCTTACAAACTTCTTGGTTCACTCCACAACACGAAGTAGGAGGCTCCCAAGTGACACCTAACCAATCTAGGAGGCACCACCCTCCAAAAGGTAATAGGCTCGGTAATGTTGATGAACTCCTTGCTCTTGTTCTTCAAGATGATAGACTCCTCAACACATGACCACTCTCTCACAGATATGGCTTGGTAGAAGAGATGGGATTGGTGGAAAGCAACTTGTTGAGGCTAGAAATTAAGATCCATACGGTTGAAGTGGAAGATCTTGACCTCAACACAAGGGTAGGTGGTTCTCTCAGAAAACTGATAGGATAGGTATGGAATGGTTCTGAGTGCTTCTTTTTTGAGTAGGTGGTGGTGAAGGGGTATATATAGGCATCCCCAAAAATCCAACCGTTACACACAATAAGTCAGACTCGGTGACACCGATGTGTTAATCTCGGTGGTACCGAAGCGACGAAAAGGTGGCAACTTTTGAATCTCGGTGAGACCGATATAGGAATCTCGATTGCACCGATAAGGTGACCACTGGTCAGAATGCCCAATCCCGATGACGCCAATTCAACAATCTCGGAGGGACCAAAACTGTGAAATTGCGTAACAGAAAGTTGGCAGCCCAACTCGGTAGCACCGAATGCAGTATTTGCTGCACCGAAAGGCTAGGGTTTGGTTGAGTCTGTCTAGGGTTTGGAATCGGTGGCACCGAATGTAGAATGTTGGTTGCACCGATTTTGAGTATTTGGCTTTGGACAGACTTTGGTGGGAGAGTTTGTGGGTGTCTTTGGTGACTATCACTTGTGCACGTATGAGCATTTTGTTCACCAACAAAACCTTGCCCCCTTTTAATAGTATTGGCTTTCCTATAAACTCAAAGTGATTTCTCACAAATATAAAATGTAGAGTCCTCTTGCTTGATGTTTTGCCCACCTATTTCCTTGCATCCTGAGGTATTCCACAATCTCTTTGCCAACCCATCATTGAACTTTTCCTGGAACATACTTGATGGAAACATTAGTTCGAGGACTTATATGTTGTTATGAATTACCAAAACACTAAGGGAGCAAATGTGCTTTCATCCTCGGCCTGACCCACTGGTCGGGAGACGACGTCGTGAGTACCCCTAGTCCAAGACACCGTCAGTAGCCCCCTGAATTGGTCTTCAAGTTGATGACGCTCCTCGGTTCTTACAAATAATTGTTTGTCTTCGATCGTCGGTCTTGAAAACTGGTTCAACAATCTTCCCATGTCCGATCTTGAGGATTGCCGAGCTGAATCTAAAGAGTTTACATATCGGGCATCCGAGGAGCCCCTTTAAGTTATCAGACTTTATCAATGCCTTGTAATTTTTTACGCCACACCTTGGGTTTGAAGTGTTTCCCGTGCGGCGGCGTCCTCTTGTGTTCGAGCTCCAACGCCGAACTACGTCTGAGGTGTCTTTCACAGCCAAGCTTGAACGCTATTCGGCATTCAAGGTATCATAGATTACCTTGGCTTATGAAAATTTAAATGAGTCCATCCGAGCTTAAATGCCAGAATAGTCTTCTATGGAACGAGCCATTCGAATCCGAGCTTTATGCCGAACTGCATCCGAGCTCTAACCATGGTCAGCGTCCGGGTATCATAAACTAACTTGGCCCTTAAAAAATTGAAGGAATTCATCCGAGTTTAATGTCGGAAATGCTCTCTATGGAGATAGCCACTTGTGCCCGAGCTTTATGCCGGACTACTTTCGAGGTGGAGCACCACCCCGATCATGGGCTGATTTTTTGTGGATATTCTCGATTGGTGCAATTTATTCTCTGCCGAGATATATAGGCAATAGCCCTCAAGGTGTGTGTCGGTCTATAACCCGAGATGCACCTGAAGGAAAAAAATAATAATCAAAATAAAACCACTAATCCCAGTAGCCCCTAAGACTTAGGTCGATTTGCAAAATCGGCCTGAGGATCAAGTTCTTTCTCGGTGGCATACATTAGGGATGTAAATGCGATACGTAGTAGTTTCCGAGAGTCGGGTTGGGTGCGGCCGACCAACCTAAGGATCGAATCTCCTCGGAAACCATATTGCATTTTGTATTTGTTGCATTGAATAGGTAATGCAGTAGCCCCGGAGACTTAATTTAGGCGCGGGTGATCGAATTAAGGATCGACATTTGTTTGACACAAACTTTGTTACAGTCGACACAATTTATGTGTAATGATTCTATGTATCCAAGTACTTTACATCATTAATGCTCGGATACGCATTGTACAAGACTTTGTTGACCGACCATCGGCTTCAACCCTCAGTAGCCGAAGAGTGTTTGTCCTACTTTATAAAGCCTTTATGAGGGCAAAGATTTACGGCAAACAAGGCAATCCGGCCATATGGTTTTATAAACAAAGGTACGCAAAGAGATATGTTATATTACTATTTAACGTAAGAAACATCTTCTGGGAAAATAGTTCCTTTATAAGTTCCTTTTCCCAGGCTATCATGTTGACCATGATCGTGAAACCTCAACTCTGATCAATGTGGGAGAAAAATATTGAAGATTTAGTTCGGGGAAAGTTTCCGAACTCTCTGGTTCTTAGTGAACCTAATTTTCACTTCCGTTGTTGCCGACCAATTATATTCTTAAGATGGCTAGCTTTCGGCTTCACCCAGTCTGAGGTACTAACACGGATGACCCGGAAGTAACAATCGCAGAGGTGCTCCCTTTACCCCTAGCCGAACAATCGGGAACGTAGGGGATAAGCACGGGAGCCAGGCAACCCAGCTTGGCCAAACTCTTAAGTGAAATTGATGCATAGTTATGGCTTTATAACGATGATTATGGAAGGCAACACTCGTATATTGAATACAAATGTTTTTATCATATATGCTATTTTGACTCCTTTGTCACCGTTTATCATATGAGAGCGGCCAATCGTCGGCTTATACCCCTTTGTAGATGCTACGCGGGGGTTTCCGCAGTAATAAGACAACCCTTGGCTAACGTCTTGGTGCCCGGAGGCAGTTGTGTTAGCGGAAGCGAAGCAATTAGATATCTAGGCTTTATAACTTTCACTTAGTCATGTGAGCTTAAAGTTTGGGAGGCCGGTTACTAGCCCCGAGTTAGTGTTCAGCGTCAGCCGAGGACAAGCCGTTAACACTCCGGCCAATTTTATGAAAGGCCCGTTGTTTAATACGGTCATCAGATCGCCGACCAGTTTACGCCCATTGTGACAGTCAGTTTTCGGCTTTCTCCACTGAGGTACTTGACCAGTTAAACCGGAAGTACAATCGCAGTGGTTCTCCCTTTGCACTCCTAGACGAACAAAGAGGAACGTAGGAGGCAAACACAGGATCCGGGCAACCCAAGTATTGACCGAAGACACAATTCGAAACTGGTGCATATAAAGCAATATCCGAGAATGTTTTGCCGAGGACTCCTCGGAGTGCCTTGGCTTTTGGTGGGTTCGGCTCTAGTCGCAGCCCCCCATCGATATTGTCGATGCTTTCAAACTGTACTGTGAGAGTTATGCTCGGGAAAAACAAAAATTTATGCAAAAAAAATTGTTTAGATAAAAGAAAATTGTGCCAATCCGAAACTGGTCTTAAAATTAATATGTGCTTCGGTCGTGCTTTAACATGACACATCCGATCTCCGGACTCCAAGCGGGCTAGCCTTTGGCTTCAACCTCCATATCCCGAAGGTGGAGTGTTTCTCCAAGACCTGTTTAGTGAACTAAACTCGAGCAGCTTTAGAAAGAAACCAGGCTACCCGGCTATTGACCACACACCAGTGTCGGGAAAAGGAGTAGTAGAAAAAGACTTTGCAACGACCAAGAAGAAAACACATTTATTATAAAACAGCTCATACAAATTTAAGAGCCCCCAAGTGACTTGGGTAAAAGAATTTTATGTATAATGGTTGTATATACCGAAGTACTTATATCATATATGTGTTCGCCCGAACTTGAAACGCGTCTTAACCGACCGTCGGCTTCTCCCTCTTCGGCCAAGGGCCGAAAAGTGCTATCTACTACGCCATCCGAGGATATCAGAGGTGTTTCGAATAACCAGGCAATCAGGCCATTAGGCTATAACATACAAAGCGCGCCTAGGGAACTTATGTTGTATTACTATTTAATGTAAGAAGCATCTTCAAAGAAAATAGTTTCGCCAACGGTTCCTTTCTTTGGGTTCTCACGATTACCATGAGGGGTGTGCAATAGATTTATGTATGCTTGTCTTCCGTCGTGGCCGACCATAGTTGAAAACAATAAGAGCGCCAGCTTTCGGCTTCACTCGTCCGAGGTACGAGTTCAGATGACCCGGTCGTAACAATCGCAGAGGTGCTCCCTTTACTCCCTAGCCGAACAATCGGGAATGTAGGGGTAAGCACAGGAGCAAGACAACCCAGCTTTGTGAAACACTTAAGTCAACATGATGCATATATTGGCGTAAACACGAACAAGGAAGAGTGCGATACATTAATCATATGCAAGAGGAATGGCTTCATAAAGGAAGCCCCCCAAGTAAATGAGGTATTTGAATTTGTTTGTAACAAAGAAAGTTTTGACAAAGAAAGTTTTTCGCAAAGAATTTTTTGTCAAAAAATTATAATGCTTGGTCGAACCGAACAAAATTTAAAACTGAAAGTTTTTTAGCATGAAAGTGACTTAGCCGGTTAATGTGCTCGGTGTCGATGACGCGATCCGGGCTTGTGGCGGGACGAGGATGCCCACCGAACTTTGACAGGTCCGGTGTGTGGTCTTCGGCATGACCGAGGTCCCAACCCCCAAGTCCGTCCCGAGGTGACCGAATAAGGAGTTTGGCACTCCGAAGTAGTGTCACGGCTCGGCCGATGTGGCGAGGCGAAGCCCCTGTGAAAGAACATTTACTCCCTTGGTGGTTTTGGTAATTCATAACAACATATAAGTCATTGAACTAATGTTTCCATCAAGTATATTTCAGGAAAAGTTGAATGATGGGTTGGCAAAGAGATTGTGGAATACCCCAAGATGCCTGGAAATAGGTGGGCAAAACTTCAAGCAAGAGGACTCTACAATTTATATTTGTGAGAAATCACTTTGAGTCCATAGGAAAGCCAATACTATTAAAGGTGGTAAGGTTTTTGGTGAACAAAATGCTCATACGTGTACAAGTGATAGTTACCAAAGACACCCACAAACTCTCCCACCAAAGTCTATACAAAGACAAATACTCAAAATCGATGCAACCAACATTCTACATTCGGTGCCACCAATTCCAAACCATAGACAGACTCAGCCAAACCTTGGCTTTTCGGTGCAGCCGATACTGCATTCGGTGCCAGCGAGTTGGGCTGCCAACTTTCCGTTAGGCAAGTTCATAGTTTCGGTCCCTCCGAATTGTCGAATCGGCAACATCGATATTGGGCATTCTGACCGTTGGTCACCTTATCGTTGCAACCAAAATTCGTATATTGGTCCCTCCGAGATTCAAAAGGTGCCACCTTTTGGTCACTTTGGTACCACCGAGATTAACACATCGGTGTCACCGAGTTGGTCATTTTGTGCATAACGGTTGGATTTTTGGGGATGCCTATATATACCCCTTCACCACCACCTACTCGAAAGAGAAGCACTCAGAACCATTCCATACCTATCCTATCAGTTTTCTGAGAGATACCCACCTACCCTTGTGTTGAGGTCAAGATCTTCCACTCCAAACATATGGATCTTGATTTCTAGCCTCCCCAAGTTGCTTTCCACCAATCCCATCTCTTCTACCAAGCCATATCTGTGAGAGAGTGATTGTGTGTTGAGGAGTCTATCATCTTGAAGCACAAGAGCAAGGAGTTCATCGACATTACCGAGCCTATTACTTTTGGAGGGTGGTGCCTCCTAGATTGGTTAGGTGTCGCTTGGGAGCCTCCTACTTCGTGTTGTGGAGTTGAACCGAGAAGTTTGTAAGGGCAAGGATATCGCCTACTTCGTGAAGATCTACCCCGAGTAAGGCTAGTCCTCCGTGGATGTAGGCCGTCATGGTATAGTCAAGGTTGCTTCTTTGTGGAACCCTCTGTGGGTAGAGCCCTCCGTGGACTCTCGCGACCGTTACCCTCTGTGGGTTGAAGACTCCATTAACGTGGACGTACGATAGCACCACCTATCGGAACCACGTGAAAAATCATCGTGTCACCAATTTGTTTGCTTTCCTTACCCTCTCTTTACTTACATGTGCACTGTCTTTACGTTCTGCTGCTGTACTCTTAGACATGCATGTGTAGGGTGTACTTGTCATACTATGAATGCTGAAACTTTCCAAGAATTAAAATTGGGAAAAGGCATATTTTTATTTGGTCAAGTAGTCTAATCACCCCCCCTCTAGACCTACTTTCGATCCTACAAGTGGTATCAGAGCATTGGTCTCATTGCATTTGTTTCACAACCTAGGAGAAGTATGGCATCTAGTGAGGGAAACTATCACCGTAGAGGTCCGTACTTTGATGGCACAAATTTTGCTAGTTGGAAGCACAAAATGAAAATGCATTTGCTTGGTCATAATCTTGTCGTTTGGGCTGTTGTTCGTATTGGCTTGCAAGGTGAATTATTTGCGGAAGAAAAGGAACCCGATCGTGAAGCGACTGCGGATGAATTGAAGATGCTGCAACTCAATTCTCAAGCATGTGACATTCTCTTCAACTACCTATGCCCCAAAGAATTCAACAAGATCAGCCGTCTCGAGCACGCAAAAGAGATTTGGGATAATTTGGTTGATATGCACGAAGGTACTGAGTCCGTGAGAAAATCCAAGTTAGATATTCTTCAAGGTCAGCTTGACAAGTTCAAGATGAAGGATGGTGAAGGAGTCGCTGAGATGTACTCTAGGCTAGCTCTCATCACCAATGAGATTGCTGTCTTAGGAAGCGAAGAAATGACTGACAAATTCATCATCAAGAAGATACTTCGAGCTTTGGATGATCGATATGACACCATTTGTACATTGATCCAAATGATGCCCAACTACAAAGATGTCAAACCAACAGAAGTGATTGGTAGAATTGTTGATCATGAGATGACACTCAAAGAAAAGGAAGAGCTTCATCACAAGTCTAGCGGTGCTTACAAAGCCACAAGCAATGCTCCCTCTACCTCAAGCGACAACCTTGTCAAAAATGATGAGATAAGCCTCATGGTCAAGAAATTCAACAAATTCTACAAGAATAGAAGCAAAGATCGAAGCTCCAACTCAAGACATGAAGAGAAGCGTTTGTCAAGTCGTGATTGAAACTGCTACAATTGTGGGAAGCCCGAACACGACTCCAATGAGTGCACTGCTCCATACAAACGAAGAGAAGAGTCACCGACAAGACGAAGCTAAAGAGACGAGTCACCTCGAAGAGAGAGAAGGAGTAGAGATGATCGTTATGAACGAAGACCCTCAAGGAGAAGTAGGGACTCGGAGAAGAATGACAAATACACCAATAGATACTCAAGAAGGAAACATCAAGCTCATGTTGGTGAATGGGTTTCCGGCTCCGACTCCGACAACCACTTCGAGAGAAGTTATCACTCCCACTCCGACTATAGTCAAGATAAATGTGTTGCCGGAATTGGTCTAGTGATAACCAACTCCTATGATCTATTTGATTCACAAAATGAAGGGAGTGGAAGTTGATTCATGGCTAAAGGCCCCAAGGTAACACACGCCGAGTATCTATATTTCAATAGTGATGAAAATGACTTGTTAATTGAAGATGACTTGCTATTTGACAAAACTAGTAATGATAGTCAAAATGAACTTGCTAGCACTCACTCAAGTAAAGATAAGTCGTGTGATGATGATAAGTTAGAAATAGAACAACTAACTCAAGAACTAAAAACTCTTAAGTTAGCCCACGAGTCAACTCTAGAAGATCATACAGAGCTTGTAAGGACACATGAGAAGCTACGCTTCGAGAAGCTCAATTTAGAACAAGAGCATGAGTTCCTTAAATCTAGAAATGACGATCTTCGAAAGAAGACTTCCTCTTATCTAGCCAAACGACTTCTCTTATCTACATTCATGCCTCAAGTTAAGTCTAAGCAAGCTAGTAACAAAGGAAAGAAAGGTTCTTCAACTAGTAGCAATAAAATTGATAAACCCAATGATATTGCTTCTAGTAGTTCTCTTGATCCCACTAACTCTTCTCTTAACCAAGTTACACTTGAGCAAGAAAATTAACTCTTGAAAGGGATTATAGAGAAAGGTATCTACAAAAGTCTTGAAGGGTGCAAACAATTTGAGAAGATTGTACGCAAGCATGGAGGATACCGGAAGAATCGTGGTGTTGGCTACTTCAACGCAAATGGAGTTGAATGGGAAGAAGGTCAATACCCCAATCCCAAGTTTGTTCCTTAAAAGGAGAAGTATGAAAATACTCTCCCCAAGGGAACAAAGTTGCAATATGACCTTCCACCACAAGTCACCAAGCTCAAGGGCAAGAACAAGCTTCAAGAGGACGTTGACTCATATGAAGATGAATCCCAAGCTTTGGTGAAGTGGGTTCCCAAGGCTATTACAAGCTCAACTTCTACAAGTGCTACTTCAACACCAAGGATCCCTATCAACTTGATGTGGGTCCCCAAGAAGAAGAACTAGAGAGTTCTTGAGGGGTGACTCTGCCAATGAAATTCACTCATATTCATTATTGGCAAGGACTATTTGCAATTAACATAAACTCTATGCAATAGTTCAAGGAGTCACACATTCCCTCAAAGGTAAGCAAGGGACAAGGTAATCAACAAATCAATGGACATCATCTCATATGCATTGCACTCCATGTCCATAGATATCCTTGTATTTGTCTCTTGTGTGTTGGGACTAACCCATGTAGGTGAAAAGAGTAATGAAACAACAAGGATGCTCCTAACTCTTGGTGATCTTCATAAACTTTGAGCATCCACCACTACCTCACCAACATGAAGTCTTCATCGACAAAACCCAAGGTTAGTTTATCCCTCTTTTGGAGGGGATGTCACATCTAGGGGGAGCTTTACTCTAAGATTTGAGTTAAAGCATCTCAAAAGAATATGACAACATTAAATGCTTTATGTGAAAGTGGTAACCCCACTTGTGCTTAAACGATGAGTATGACCTATGATCAAGTAATCTTACTTGGCTCCTAAGTCAATATACTCATATATAGATGACTCCGTCATCGCCAAAGTGCTTGTTAGATGTTATAGTGTTTGTGCATGTTTGTCATGATTTCATTTGACATCTTATTGTGCGAGCATGTTGGTCTGCATTTATTTACTCATTCGAGGATATCCAATTGTTGCTATTTGGATTTTGATTTATCTTTTGCCGATTGGATATACAAGAATGCCTAGGACCACTTCTTTAGCTATCTATGCTTTCTCACCTCATTCTCTATTCATGCTGCATCACAAAATTTGAATAGGTGCTTTTCGATCCCTCTGTGTGGAGCACTCGAAGTTCCGTATCGACAAGGACTGACCATTAAAACCTCCCAAGTGCATCTTGGTGGAACCAACACCAAAATCTCGGTCACACTGAATGCCTAGGGTTTATCTGGATTTCTTGCCTCGGTGCTACCGATTCCATATTCTCGGTTACACCGAGTTCCCCTGCCAGCTGACAGTTGAGGAACTCGGTGACACTGAAAATTTAGAATCGGCGTCACCGACAGTGAAGGATATATAATCTCTGGACCCGACGGTTCAAAATTTCATTCATCAAATCCTCACGCCCTAAGCCCTAAGCTGCCACAGAAGGACCCTCTGGTTGTCGCCCTTGTCTTCCCACGCTCCTCCGTCGCTGGGAATTGCCGTCGTCGACAGAATCTCGCCCCCGTTGCCACCGTAGCGGATTTGTCACCGAGCTAGCATACGGATTAGGCCCCCTCTTGCGCTCAACCTCCGAATCTTGCGCTTTAGGGTTTCACCATTATCTTACCACAGTCTGAGATCATTCTATCAACAGATTAATTCCATAGTCTAGCGAATCAAAAAAATTAGGTTTATTTGCCTGTAAAATTGCATCTCGGTGAGACCAAGTCGTAAAAATCGGTTCCACCGATTTCCTTTTTGTGCTACTCAGGACAGAACTCGGTGAGACCGAGTGACAGTTTTCGGTTTGACCAAAACTGTTGTCAAGTTTCTATTAAGGGTTTTGTGAGTCTCAGCAGCACCAAAATGGTTGACTCGGTGACACCGAAATCCAATTTTGCAGTGAACTACATCTATAATTTTTTTGTTCAAACTTTCAAAAACTAGCTGAATATTTTGTGATAAATCAACCTATTCCACTCTTCTATACTATATTCATAGGGTCAGCATGTCTGAGTCAGACAGTCAAAATTTGCCAGAGCAGGGAGTTTACATGAGTTCACGCACTAGTCCAGAGCCTAGTTCACCTTCAGATCCAGGCACCCCCAGCTCTCATGGGTTGCCCAAGGCTGCCACTAGGGCCAGGAAGAAGCTGAATTCAGAGGAGGAAGATTCAGACTTCGTGCCAGAAGAGGTTCTTGCCAAGAAGCAAGAGAAAGCTACCAAGAAGTCAGCAAATGAGGCCACCTCATCCAGGAGGGTGGTCAGCAAAATTTATGCACCTACCGAAACTATCAAAGCACATGAGAGTGCTAGGTCTACAGTGACCATTGATCCCACAAGGAATCCTATGCCTAAGAAGGCAGGGGAGAAGAAAGCCAGAAAGAGGATTATCCATGTGACTGGCACGCCTACATCTATGTATGAAGATCCAAAGGAGGCAGCTGCTGCTGAAGAGGAGGATGAGCCAGCTGCAAAGGCCCTCCCAAGAAGAAGGCCAAGAAACTTCTAGCTGATGCTATGCCTAAGACAGGCACATCCAAGAGCATCAAATATGCATACAAGAAGGTTGTTGCTGAAAAGCCTAAGAGGACATCCAGGCACATTGCAGCTTTTGAAAAGAACAAAGGAACTACCTCCAGAGTTGAGGATGATGATGACTTTACAACCTTGATGAAGCTTAGACCACATCTTCTAGTACATGATGCCAGCCACCTAGTTGCTGAAGATATGAAGAAGAGGAGAGACTCGGGTTTGAGGGCATGGAGAGTTATTGATCCATATGCCCAGAGGAGGAAGACTGCTGTTGATTACAGATTCTACACCAAGGAGCAGCAAGACTTCTATGAGACAGTCCTTCTAGACAAGAGCACATCAGTCAGTGACACGAGATATGTAGACTGGAATTTCATTAAGGAGAATGAGGACTACTTTCCAAGTGTCCAAGACAATTTCCACTGCATTGGTCTGGATGAATTTGTTGGCAGAGAATTTACTGCATGGAATGACACTACAAGAAATATGCTAACTTGCGACCATCAATATTGGTCACCGAATGGTCATTGTTTTTCATTTACGACCTTTTTACGACCAAAAACAGTTGGTCAAAAGCTAAGGGTCAAGAATGGAAATTAAGGACCTTTTTTCTGGATTGGTCGTACAAGGTTACGACCAAAAAAAAGGTCATAGATTCTACGACCAATTGTTTTGGTCACTGGCAGTCTGCCCAGGCCACGTCAGGTCGACGTGGCAAGCTAACGTGGCAAAATTGCGACCAATTGTATTAATCATTGGTAAGATTCAGCCCGGTCCAATTCGATGTCTATATGGGCCAAGCCCAACAAATTCAGCCTTTTTAATATATATTTTTCTTGATAATTTTCGCTAGCTACATGGCCCTAGCCCAGCAATTCAGCCTTTTATTTTCTATGATGCAGCCTTTACAACCTACTGATTTTCTATTTTCAACCATTTTATTTTGCAGCTGGTATCACCAGTCAGATTGGTCCCACTTATCATGCTTATCTCAAAATTGGTCCCACGCATGAGAAATTTCAAAAATTGTCAAACAACCATTATAACTTGCACCCCTTGTCAGGTTTCCATTTCACAGGTATACAAATCACATACACAATCATTATTTCGAACAATCCAGAGAGCAAATGAAATTCGTCCAAAACAACACTACATTAGTCTATTATACAATCGTTACAGTATACTGCAGCCAAGATAAGCCTACTACTGCCTACAATTACAACACATGATATGCTACTCTTTGCTGATATGCTTCACAACTTCGGACTTCGCTTCACACTTCACCTGTGCAAAAAATAGAATGAACATATAAGAATAAGAATGTGTACAGAACATCAAACAGTGGACAATGAGGGATCCAATAACTTATAAGTAAGCATTCACAGCAAATGAAATGTACATAAATAGTATGACTAACACTAACCAGTATGTGTTTATGGAGTGACTAAAATGTTCTCACTAGCAAGTATTTTTTTGGTGTATAGTATGCTGACATGTGCAACTCTAATTAAATTGATCATAGAAATGAAAAGAATTATAAGAATGAGTACATTTAGAATCCAGACATGTCAAATTTTAAGCACCAGTAGAACAGATCTAACAAACCAGAACATGATCATCATGCATCAGGATTTGTGGTTCTAGCAAAACAGTAAAGAGACGGAGATACACGCATCAAGCATACCAGCTACTACAATAAGAGGTCCAGATGCATGCATGAGCACTCCTTAATATTTATATTCATCATCATAGCTGCATGCAAAACAAAATTAACAAGACGAAATGTAATCTGATTGCATAAGACATATGGCATTATCAACAAGGCAAAGAATAATTTAAAGTGCCAGCTCGTGAATAAGGCAAAGCAAAATTTATAGTGTAAGCTCAGGATGCCACCATGCACACTCCAACAAAAACTAATCGGTATCAAGACAAATACAATTAGTATCAGCATCAGATCTTCAGAGCAAGAATAGTGAAGGCGTTTATGCTATAAACAACAAGTAGATGATGCAAACTCTAACGAAGCAGACATAGTGTACCAACAGCTCTAATACTAAAAATATACAATTGAGTACACATTTACTACATCAAATTTTGCTAGGTTACAAAGCTTTGTTATAAATTTTCAAATTAAACATCAGAGAGCTCCATTTCCAACTAAAGAATACATATTATTATCAATTAAAAGAGTTCTTCTATGCATTTTAACTTACCAGCAGCAACAACAATCGTATGTAAAACTGAATAAATATTGATCATTTGCATATTGATTTGATCTTTTTATAGAGCATGATATCATACTAGTAGAGCAGCACCAGATTTGCTTTATTTTTCAAGTCTAGGAGACCAAGAAACAGTACAGAGTAAGCAGTTACAAATGCAACCAAATTTCAAGAAGAAACAGTACAGGTGAACACAGGTGCTGAGATCAGGTATACAAGAACCAAATTTCAGGCGCATCATCAGCGAAGCCGCCTCGCCATTCAACGGGTCCGAGGGGTTCGCGTAGAGGAGAAACTGGGGCAGGAACACCTCAAAGATATACACAAGGTCTGCAGCAATAGCAGGACAAGAGCAAAAATGTGGTGCTTCAGTGACTAGTATAAAACTCTAGTCAATGGGTTCGCGTAAAAATATTGACGACTAGTAAAAAGTTTCGATATATGGATCGATTTTAGTACCAAACATGGGGCTCCAGGTCTGGTTGATCACATCCAAGCAGACGGAACCAGACCCGAAGAAATCCACGGACAAATAGACGATGAAACTTTACAGTATGTATGTGCAGAGAATGGTTGGTTTGTGAAATGAAGAAGAAGGAAAGGCTTACATCTCGTCGACATTGGGGTGATAGATCTTGTTGGTGAAGCCAATGGAAGGGGATTTGTAAGGGTAAGCTTCTGTGAGCTCAACCCTCACCTTCCACGCACCACCCTGGTAAATACCTGCAGCAAGGAACCCTGCTAATCAGTCACCAGATGAGGATAAGTACTAGTGTAGAAAGGAGCTTCAAGGATGAAATGTGTTCATATTATCACATCTGTGTGTACAGAGTTTAGGTGATACCTTGTCACATGATTAGAATTATTAATTTTGTTAAGAAATATTGTTGAATCTGGCACTTGTGGTAGAATGTAGTGCGAATGCAGCATGATTCAAAAAAGGGGGGACAGAATGGCTACCGGCCTCTGCTACTGCTAGCACAAGACTCTGCTTCTATGTAATGGTACTTGCAAATATTCATTAATAAACATGATTATTTGTGTCATAAAAAAATGCAAAAGTACTCTTTATCTATTGTATTTTCCTGAATACAGAAAAGTCATATTGTCCGTGGGTTATAGTTTCAGAGCATTCCCTATATCTATGATTTTTTTTCACTTTTGGGAAACCACAAAATGCATAACCATTAACCAAAAGTGGGCTAGAGTTGAGGTTAAACGGTTGTGGAACATTCAGAATTAAATGTAGATACAAACTTTAGAATTTAGTCTAACCAAGCACCACAATTCAGGATTCAGAATGGACCATTGTCTATTATTAACAAGGCCATTTTCTATTAAAAAAACGGTAACAAACTAATACGGCGTACATTTTGACAAGGAGGTTACGAAGGCTATTCTACAACAAAGCGCTATCTAGCCAATCACCTAACAAGAACCTAGAACTGAAAAATTTTAAATGAAACAACAATCAAACTTCGAATGTGGTGTAAACGTAGAAGTGCCGTCTGCCCGCCTGTCCACACATGACAATCTGATTCTGCGCTGAGGACACCAGCCATCACCAGAGCAGCTCTCGTTTGGTGGAGATCACCATGGAGGTCCCCAACTGCAACGCAAAGTTCAGACTTCAGACACCATCAAGAAACTATTGTCAATGTTCAAGGCACAAAGTCCAATTTCATTTTCCTCTTCTTCTCTTCTGTTGGCACCAAATTAATTAACCAAATAGATGGTCGTTGATGGAGCACATGTGTGGCAATGAAGAATTAGGATCGGGCAGGAAGCTGGCAAGTGCAAGAACCATGTATTACAAAATACTTTCTTCAGAACGAGAAAAGGAATCAGAAAGACACGATGATGAGGCGAGCATCCCACGTACCGGCGACAATGCGGCGGCCGGGCGCGGAGACGAACGTGGGCGGGTCCCCGGAGACGATGATCGGTCCCCCGGCTGCCGCCGCGGCACGGCAGGAACAGGAGCCGCCGTCTCTCTGCTGCCTGCTAGGACAGACGACAGAAGTCGAGGAGCCCAGGCCGGAGATGGCCGCCGTGCGCAGCCGCAGCCTGAAAGGAAGGACGGCCATGTCGCGGCAGGTGGCAGATCGTGGCCTGCTGCACACAGCGCCGATCGTGGCCTGCTGCGTGTTGGCAAGTCCCGCCAGCCCGCGCCCGCGCCGTGCCTGGCCGTGGCCACGCCAGACCTTGGTCGCGCACGACCGTGCCACGCCCGGCCGTGCCCGTGGCCGCCCGGCCTCTCGGTGGTTCCTCCTAAGAGGAAGACAAGGGAGCGCCTAGTGCTGGATTCGATCCGGCGCGTAGGGAGAGAATGAGAGGAGAGGAGAGGGTGGGGGGGGGGGGGGCGGTGCGGTAGAGCGCGGAGGACGGCGGTGAGGAGGTGGCCGGCGGTGGGATCGGGGTCGGGGGAGATTGGATCGAGGGGAGACGAAGGAGGGGGAGAGGGAGAGACAGGCGGCGGCAGGGGAGAGATCCGGATCTGGATGGAGCGAGGAGAGGGGCTGCTAGGGTTTGGGTTGGATGGCTGGGACCCGAGAGGTGAATGAGAGACGTTGGATCCTTCAGGTGTGGACGGTTCAGATCGGCTATAGTGGGCTGATCCGTGGGAAGAGCCCTGATTGGTTCAGAAAAAATATGATTTAAAATAGTTTCTAAGTATTAGAACTAGGAGAATTTTGTGAAGCAGTTGTCAAAAACATTTTGCAGTACAGCAAAACTAAATCATTTCTAAGTACATAAGTATAAATTTAATCAGAGAAACACCACAAAATTTTGATATATTGCACGAAGAATCAATTTCCCATTTTTCGAATGCCCGAAATGGTTTTTTTGTGAAGGACCTACCAAATATTTGTTGCAAAATTGTACCAAATCATTTTTCTAAAATGTTAGTCCATATTAAATGCACAGTTGACCAAATGGTTAGGTGCCAAAATGTTTCGATCCACCTCTAGTGAAAAAAATAAAACTCTGTCGATTTAGAAGGAAGCGGGTCAAATTTGAACTAGAGGTGCCTCATAGTTTGCTCATGATTTTTTCCAAAAATAAGTTTTAGGTAAAGAAGTATCTATTTAATTACAGATCCAACAAAATTTTGTCAAGATTCGACCCCTAGCTATGAACGGTCATGCCCGTCGTTTTTACCGCATTTTGAAACGGGCATAACAAATTCAAAAAAAAAATCAAAACCATCGCATTGTGTCATCATATGTGACCAAGTTACCAGGAAAAATAATAAACTTGTAATACGACAATTATTTTTTAAAAATGTTCTCAGAAGTGGCCTATCATGTGTGAAGATTCATAGTTTTCAAACCAAATGATCAATCTTATGGCCACATTCATGGCATAGTTTTTTCAAATGATCTCATATTGTGCGTAAGGGTGCATCTTGAAATGACAAACAATGTTGCCAAAGGGAGATTTCATTTTCTTTGCAAAAAAATCCATTTTCCATTTTTTGAGTGTCCAAACTGGATTTTTTTGTGAAGCACCTACCAAATATCTGTTGCAAACTTGGATAAAATAATTTTTATAAAATATTAGGCCATATCTAATGCGCAGTTGACAAAATTTTTGGGTGCCAAAAGCTTTCGATCCACCTCTAGTGAAAAAGATAAAACTCTGTCGATTTAGTTGGAAGCGGGTCAAATTTGAACTAGAGGTGCCTCATAGTTTGCTCTTTATTTTTTCTAAAAATCATTTCTAGGTACATAAGTATCTATGTAATCAGAGATACAACAAAATTATGGCAAGATTCAACCCCTAGCTATGAACGGTCATGCCCGCCGTTTTGACCGCATTTTGAAACGGGCATAAATAATTCATAGAAAAATCAAAAAAATGCAAAACCTTCGCGTTGTGTCATCATATGTGAACAAGTTACCAGGAAAAATAATAAACTTGTAATACGGTAATTATTTTTAAAAAGTGTTCTCAGAAATGAGTAATCATGTGTGAAAATTCGTGGCTTTCAAGCCAAATGATCAATTTCATGACCACATTCATGGAATAGTTTATTCAAATGATTTCATATTGTGCGAAAGGGTGCATGTTGAAATGGCAAACAATGTTGCTAAAGGGAGTTTTCATTTTCTTTGCACAAAAAATTCATTTTTCTTTTTCCGAGTGCCCAAAATGAGTTTTTTTGTGAAGGACCTACCAAATATTTGTTACAAAATTGGACAAAATTATTTTTATAAAATATTAGGCCATATTTAATGCACAATTGACAAAATATTTGGGTGCCAAAAGCTTTTGATCCACCTCTAGTGAAAAAGACAAAACTCTGTCGATTCAATAGGAACCGAGACAAATTTGAACTGCAGTTGCCTTATAATTTGCTCTTTATTTTTTCAAAAAATCATTTCTAGTTACGTAAGTATCTATTTAATCAAAAATACATGGTTTGCTGGCAATACGTTGAGGTTTGGACGGTGGCCGATGGTCCCAACTCCAGAGCGCGTAAACTCGCATGCCCGCCGCATGGTCACCGCATGACCGTGGCATTGCCATGCGTTCTAGATGGCATAGGCATGTCTAATGGGATGGACACTCACCAGGTAGGTGTTAGGAAGAAAATTACAGTAGAAGAATCTCACGAGGAGACCTAACTATGCTCAAACATGAATTAGCAGTCAAGTGTTTGATTAGCGGTATGGAAAATGTACACGGCCAATGGGCGTGAGTTTTGGCTAAGGATGATAATTTACTAAGAAGACTGTCTTCACAAATTTTCAGCTCAAATGGATGAGCTTAGGTGGTACTTCCTTTGCAAAGTACCACACTGAACAGAAATATGAATGTTGAAGCTGGGCTCAAAATAATGAATGGATTGAGCTGAATATTGGCATGTGGCAATTATTTGGATATGGAAGATCGCCCAAAAAGTTTGAGGGCAATACGAGGGGTTTATATAGCACTTGCTTTGCAATGTGCCAATCTTGACAAAAAGTAGAAATAGAAGCTGGGCTCACATAAATGATTGGATTAAGCTGCAATTTGTAGGAGGATGATAATTTGGGTATACGAAGGCACTTTAAAATGTCATACTATTTGGGTAAATAAAAATGATACTTGCTTCACAATGCTCTCCATTGAAAAGAATATTAGGAAAAATGTTGAGGGAAATTGGCTAAATTAAATGAGCTAAAATTTGGTGGAGGGAGGTTTTGTGATCATGGTCATGTACTGGTAAAGTTTCAGAAATTATAAAGAAATATAAAATGTAGTTGCTTCACAAACTGAAAATATTACTAGAAACAAAGATTAGATGGTGAGCTCACATGGATTATTAGACGGGGCTAAAATTTTGTGGATAGCTATTATTTGGGCATATAGAAGATCTAGGAAAAATTCAACTCGTTATGATATGCATAGCCAGTACTTCCTTCGCAAAGCTTCTAGGTGAATGAATATTTTAGAAATTTGCCGAGGACGATTTACTGGGCAAATGGAGCTGAATTTTGCCACGAGGCAATGATTTGGATAGGAAAGAGTTCTCAAAATTTTTGAGGGCAATCAAGAATATATAAGTAGCACTTACTTCACAACGTGTTGTTTTGAACAGAATAGGAAAATGAATATTTTTGAACTAGGCAAGGAAGGTTTTTGACATATTTGATAAAAATATGATACAAAGAATTTATGAGAACTGTTTGGGAATTTTGGGAATAACAGAGATATAGGTTGTGAAGCAACCTAGGGCAAAAATTGACACATGGACATGACACATAGGCAAAACTGATGAGGTGGTGCCAAGTCATAGCTTACGACCATTTATATTGGTCATTATCAGCTAGAAATAAGGCAATGGACCGGTGTTGTTCGCTTTATGACCATTTCAATTAAGGAAATTACGACCTTTCTAACCAAAATGGTCATTGGTGTTTAGGGTTAGGACCCCTCCGGACAACTTACGACCAATTTGCCTCAAAAGGTCATAGATTTATGACCATTTTTTCCAAGGTCACTGACAGAAGGTCACAAGATAGCATATTTCTTGTAGTGTGATGAAATGATCATGCAATTCTACTCCACTTCACACTTCTATGGAGATGGTAGGATTGTATGGATGATAGAAGGAGCAAGATATGAGTCCACTATTGATGAATGGGCTGCTATTCTAGGAATTCCAGAGGCACAGGATGGTGAATTGGATGTCTACCCAGAGTCCAAGGAGAGCCACAATGCTATGGCCAAAATGTACAAGGAGATCCCTGCTGCTAATGTGAAGTCTCACAAGCTAGGATCCATCTACTATCTTCAGGCTGGTCTCCGTACCGTGAACACCATTCTGAGGCATACTTTAATACCCAAGTCAGGAGATGAAAAGATGGTCCGAGGATATGCCATCAACATGTTGATCCACCTTGACAGACACACCGGGATCAGAGTCATGGACTTGATTGTTGAGACAGTTAAGAGGGTTGCTGCTGATCAGAAGCGCTCTTGCTGCTATGCACCCTACATCCAGATGCTCATCAACTCCAAGTTGGAAAATCACATATTTGCTCTAGATCGTCCCCATTTGCCCCTACAGCCAGATCTCGAGGACAATGTTGTGGTGATGGACCCAGATCATCCCACATCAGCTGCAGCTCAGGCAGAGGCAGAGACAGTTAGAGCCACTAGTGCTCAAGTTCCTAGATCCAGAAGTGATCAAATGGATCAGTTGATTTCATCAGTTCAGAACATGCAGAAGGATATTAAGGGGATTCTGGACAACCAGAACAGTCTTATGAGGATCTTTGAAACAAGGATCAAGACTCTTAATGATAAGGTGGACAGGGTGACTAAGACAGTCATAGAGCTTTAGAAGGAAGTTAACTCAGTGCACATACCTCATGCTTCTTTTGATGATGATGATGATGATGAGGAGGAGGAGGAGGAGGATGCATCACCTCTCAGGACAGGCACACAGATTCCTACTCAGGCCTGATCAGCCACAGTGCCAGCTCCAGATTTGAGGCCCTCTTCATCAGATCCTGCTGGTGTCACCTCAGCTCCTGCTCCATCATCTCCAGTTCCTCCAGTATCCACCCGAGCTACATCTACGACATCTGCATAGATTTTCGCCGTCGTTGTTCTCTCGACTCCTTTATCAACAATCAGAGAAGATCAGCCCAAGAATGCTTAGATATATGGCTTTGAACTTTTTGGTAACTTGTTGCCAAAGGGGAGAAGTGTATATAGATCTTTAGGCTTCAAGTGAGAGAGATTTTTGGTTTTTATTGATTTTCAAAACAAACTATTGTCTTTTGGTTGCTTGTGATACACTTTTGTGTGATGCTACTACTTCCTATCACCTTATTACAAAGGGGGAGAAGTATGCTTCATGAAATGATCTTTCTACATTGCTTAATTGTGTTGAGCTATGATGTTCACTTTAATTATTATTGCACACCACCAAGATGTTGTTGGGGAACGTTGCATGGGAAACAAAAAAATTCCTACGCACACGCAAATCTATCCATGGTGATGAGCATCTACGAGAGGGAGAGTGGATCTACGTACCCTTGTACATCGCTAAGCGGGAAGCATTAAGAAACACGGTTGGTGTAGTCGAACGTCTTCGCGATCCAAATCGTTGAGCGTCCCGCGATCCAATCACGATCCATCCCGCGATCCAATCACGATCCATCCCGCGAACTTGATCACGATCTGTCCCACGAACTTGATCACGATCCGTCTCATGAACTTGATCACGATCCTTCTGATCTAGCGCCGAACGGACGGCACCTCCGCGTTCAGCACACGTACGGCTTGATGACGATCTCCGCCGTCTTGACCCAGCAAGAGGGAGTGGAGAGGAGGAAGAGTTCTCCGGCAGCATGACGGTGCTCCGGCGATGGTGGTGGAGCTATTTCGACAAGGCTTCGCCTAAGCGCTGTAGAAAATCGATCTAGAGGAGAAACTATGCACCGGAGGAACGGGTAGCACGTGGCTGAAAAACTAGTGCAAAAACCCTAAAACCACCAGTATATATAGGAGGAAGAGAGGAGAGGAGGCAGCCTTGGCTTCCAAGCCAAGGTGGTTTGGCCGAACCTAGTGGGATTGGAGGATTCCTCCTCCAATCCTAGTAGGACTAGGATTCACCCTATTTTGCCTTTTTTCCACTTTTTCCTATTGGGTTTTCTTCTCCAGCCACATGGGCCTTGTGTGGGAGTTTCCATCAGCCCACTAAGGGCTGATATTAACTCTCCCACAGCCCATGAAGCCTCTTGGGTCGAAATACCCCTTCCGGAGGCCTCCCGGTACACTACCGACACTCCCGGTACACTACCGATGAGCCCGAAACTTTTCCGGTGACCAAAACAGGACTTCCTATATATGAATCTTTACCTCCGGACCATTCCGGAGCTCCTCGTGACATCCGAGATCTCATCCAGGACTCCGAACAACCTTCGGTCACCACCATACATAACTCTATACTACCGAAACGTCACCAAACCTTAAGTGTGCAGACCCTGCGGGTTCGAGAACTATGTAGACATGACCGAGACACCTCTACGGTCAATAACCAATAACGGGACCTGGATGTCCATATTGGTTCCTACATATTCTACAAAGATCTTTATCGGTCGAACCTCTATGTCAAGGATTCAGTTAATCCTGTATGATGTTCCCTTTGTTCTTCGGTATGTTACTTGCCCGAGATTCGATCATCGATATCTCCATACCTAGTTCAACCTCATTACTGGCAAGTCTCTTTACTCGTTCCGTAATACAAGATCCCGTGGCTAACACTTAGTCACATTGCTTGCAAGGCTTATTATGATGTTGTATTACCGAGTGGGCCCTCAGATACCTCTCCGTCACACGGAGTAACAAATCCCAGTCTTGATCCATGCCAACCCAACAGACACCCTCGAAGATACCTGTAATGCACCTTTATAGTCACCCAGTTACATTGTGACGTTTGATACACACAAGGCACTCCTCTAGTGTCCATGAGTTCCATGATCTCATGGTCATAGGAACATATACTTAACATGCAGAAAACAGTAGCAACAAACTGACACGATCATATGCTACGTTGGTAGTTTGGGTCTTGTCCATCACATCATTCTTCTAATGATGTGATCCCGTTATCAAATGACATCACATGTCAATGGCTAGGAAACCTTGACCATCTTTGATTAACGAGCTAGTTCACTAGAGGCATGCTAGGGACAATGTGTTGTCTATTTACCCACACATGTAATGTGTTTCCAATCAATACAATTATAGCATGGATAATAAACGATTATCATGAACAAGGAAATATAATAATAATAACTTTATTTATTGCCTCTAGGGCATATTTCCAACAGTCTCCCACTTGCACTAGAGTCAATAATCTAGTTCACATCACTATGTGATTTACATTGTAATGAATCGAACACCCATGCAGTTCTGGTGTTGATCATGTTTAGCCCTTGGAAGAGGTTTAGTCAACGGGTCTGCAACATTCAGATCCGTGTGTACTTTACAAATATTTATGTCCTTCTCCTCGATGTAATCGCAGATGGAGTTGAAGCATCGCTTTATGTGTCTGGTCCTCTTGTGAAACCTTGGTTCCTTGGCCAGAGCAATGGCGCCAGTGTTATCATAGAACAGGTTCATTGGATTCAGTGCACTAGGCACTACTCCAAGATCTGTCATGAACTGCTTCATCCAGACACCTTCCTTCACCGCCTCCGAGGCTGTGATGTACTCCGCTTCGCATGTAGAATCAGCTACCACGCTTTGCTTGGAACTGCACCAGCTTACTGCTCCCCCGTTGAGAATAAATATGTATCCGGTTTGTGACTTTGAGTCATCCGGATCAGTGTCAAAGCTTGCATCGACGTAACCCTTTCCGACGAGCTCTTCATCACCTCCATAAACGAGAAGCATTTCCTTAGTCATGTTCAGGTACTTAAGGATATTCTTGACCGCTGTCCAGTGCTCCATTCTAGGATCACTTTGAAACCTTCCGGCCATACTTATGGCAAGGCTGACATCCAGTCTTGTGCACAACATTGCATACATGATAGAGCCTATGGCTGAAGCATAGGGGATGACAATCATCTTTTCTCTATCCTCTGCAGTTACTGGGCATTGAGTCTTACTCAACTTCACACCTTGTAGCACAGGCAAGAACCCCTTCTTGGACTGAACCATTTTGAACTTCTTCAAAACTTTATCAAGGTATGTGCTCTGTGAAAGTGCTATTAAGCGTCTCGATCTATCTCTATAGATCTTAATGCCTAATATGAAAGCAGCTTCTCCTAGGTCCTTCATTGAAAAACTCTTGTTCAAATATTCCTTCACGCTTTCCAGCATTTCTATATTGTTTCCAATTAGTAATATGTCATCCACATATAATACTAGAAACGCTATTGAGCTCCCACTCTCTTTCTTGTAAATACAAGCTTCTCCATAAACTTGTATAAACTCAAACGCTTTGATCACCTCATCAAAACGCTTATTCCAACTCCGAGATGCTTGCACCAGCCCATAAATGGATCGCTGGAGTTTGCAAACTTTGTCAGCATTCTCTGGATCGACAAAACCTTCTGGTTGCATCATATACAACTCTTCCTCAAGGAAACCGTTAAGGAACACTGTTTTGACATCCATCTGCCAAATTTCATAGTCGAAATAAGCAGCTATTGCCAACATGATTCTGACAGACTTAAGCATCGCTACGGGTGAGAAGGTCTCATCATTGTCAACTCGTTGAACTTGTGAAAAATCCTTTGCCACAAGTCGAGCTTTATAGACGGTGACATTACTGTTCGCGTCTGTCTTCTTCTTAAAGATCCATTTGTTCTGAATGGCTTTTCGCCCTTCAGGTAATACTTCCAAAGTCCATACTTTGTTTTCATACATGGATCCCATCTCGGATTTCATGGCCTCTAACCATTTCTCGGAATCCGGGCCCATCACTGCTCCTCCATAACTCGTAGGTTCATTGTTGTCCAACAACATGACCTCCAAGACAGGGTTGCCGTACCACTCAGGAGTAGTACGTGCCCTTGTCGACCTACGAGGTTCAATAGTAGCTTGATCCGAAGCTTCATGATCATCATCATTAACTTCCTCTTCTACCGTCGCAGGTTCAACAGAAACATCTTTCCGCGCTGCGCTACTTACTGGTTGAAGTAAAGCTTCAGTAACCTCATCAAGCTCTATTTTCCTCCCACTCAATTCTTTCGAGAGGAACTCTTTCTCAAGAAATGTTCCGTTCTTAGTGACAAACACTTTGCCTTCAGATCTGAGATAGAAGGTATACCCGACTGTCTCTTTCGGGTATCCTATGAAGATGCATTTTTCCGCTTTGGGTTCCAGCTTTTCAGGTTGAAGCTTTTTGACATAAGCATCACATCCCCAAACTTTAGGAAACGACAACTTTGGCTTCTTGCCAAACCACAGTTCATATGACGTCGTCTCAATAGATTTCAATGGTGCCCAATTTAAAGTGAATGCGGCTGTCTCTAATGCATAACCGCAAAACGATAGTGGCAAATCAGCAAGAGACATCATAGATCGCACCATATCTAATAAGGTCTGATTACGACGTTCGGACAAACCATTACGCTGTGGTGTTCCGGGCGGTGTCAACCATGAAACATTTCCACATTGTCTTAAGTGACTGCCAAACTCATAACTCAGATATTCACCTCCTCGATCAGATCGCAGGAATTTAATCTTCTTGTTACGATGATTCTCAACTTCACTCTGAAATTGCTTGAACTTTTCAAACACTTCAGACTTGTGTTTCATTAAGTAAATATACCCATATCTACTTAAGTCATCAGTGAAGGTGAGAAAATAATGATATCCACCACGCGTTGTAACATTCATTGGACCGCACACATCAGTATGTATGATTTCCAATAAGTCACTTGCCCGTTCCATTGTTCCAGAGAACGGCGTTTTAGTCATCTTGCCCATGAGGCATGGTTCACATGAGTCAAGTGATTCAAAATCAAGTGACTCTAGAAGTCCATCAGCATGGAGCTTCCTCATGCGTTTTACACCAATATGACCTAAACAACAGTGCCACAAGAAAGTGGTACTATCATTATCAACTCTACATCTTTTGGCATCAATGTTATGAACATGTGTGTCATCACTATCAAGATTCAATATGAATAAACCCCTCACATTGGGTGCATGACCATAAAAGATATTACTCATATAAATAGAACAACCTTTATTCTCAGATTTAAATGAGTAACCTTCTCGCAATAAACAAGATCCAGATATAATGTTCATGCTTAACACAGGCACTAAATAACAATTATTCAGGTTCATCACTAATCTCGATGGTAATTGAAGAGAGAGCGTGCCGACGGCAATCACATCAACCTTGAAACCATTTCCGACGCGCATCGTCACTTCATCCTTTGCTAGCCTTCGTCTATTCCGTAGGTCCTGTTTTGAGTTACAAATATGAGCAACCGAACTGGTATCAAATACACAGGCACTACAACGAGAGCTAGTAAGGTACACATCAATAACATGTATATCATATATACCTTGTTTGTCGTTGTCCACCTTCTTGTCAGTCAGGTACTTGGGGCAGTTCCGCTTCCAGTGACCAGTTCCCTTGCAATGAAAGCACTCAGTTTCTGGCTTAGGTCCATGCTTGGGCTTCTTTACAGGAGTAGCAACTGCTTTGCCATCCTTCTTGATTTTACCCTTCTTGCCCTTGCCCTTGCCATTCTTCTTGAAACTAGTGGTTTTATTGACCATCAACACTTGATGTTCTTTCTGGATTTCAGACTCAGCGACTTTCAGCATCGCAAACAGTTCGGCGACTGACTTGTTCATCCCGTGCATGTTATAGTTCATCACAAAGCTCTTGTAACTAGGTGGCAGTGATTGAAGAACTCTGTCAGTGATCGCTTCTGGCGGAAGGGCAATTCCCAACTCCGCTAAATGAGTCGTATACCCAGACATTCTGAGTATATGTTCACTGATAGACCCGTTCTCCTCTATCTTGCAAGCATAGAACTTGTCAGAGGTCTCACACCTCTCGATCCGGACATTCTTCTGAAAGATAAACTTCAACTCCTGGAACATCTCATATGCTCCATGATGTTCAAAACATTTTTGAAGTCCCGGTTCTAAGCCATACAGTATTGCACACTGAACTATTGAGTAATCTCCGAAACGTGCCTCCCAAGCGTTCTTAACGTCTTCGGAGGTCATATCTTCTGGTTGGTCACCAAGCGGTGCATCAAGGACATATGATTTCTGGGAAGCCGTGAGGATAATCCTCAAATTACGGGCCCAGTCAACAAAGTTACTTCCATCATCTTTCAACTTAGCTTTCTCTGGGAACGCATTAAAATTCAGGGGTGCTACTGCGTGAGCCATTGATCTACAACATAAATATGCAAATTTCACTTAGACTATTGTTCAAGATAATGAGTTTAGCTAATCAAATTTACTAAAGCTCCCACTCAAATTGACATCCCTCAGGTCATCTGAGTGTCACATGATCCAAATTCACCAACTCAAGTCCGATCATCACGTGAGTTGAGGTGGCTTCAATGGTGAACATCATCATGTTGATCATATCTACTATATGACTCATGTTCGACCTTTCGGTCTCTTGTGTTCCGAGGCCATGTCTGTACATGCTAGGCTTGTCAAGTTTAACCCGAGTGTTCTACGTGTGCAACACTGGCTTGCACTCGTTGTATGTGAACGTAGAGTCTATCACACCCGATCATCACGTGGTGTCTCGACACGACGAACTTTCGCAACGGTGCACACTCAGGGAGAACATAATTTATCTTGAAATTAAGTGAGGGGTCACCTTATAATGCTACCATCGTCCTAAGCAAAACAAGGTGCATAAAAGGATTAACATCACATGCAAATCATAAGTGACATGATATGGCCATGAACTTGTGCTTTTGATCTCCATCATGAAAGCACCGGCATGATCTCCATCGTCACCGGCACGACACCATGATCTTCATCATCTTGATCTCCACCAACGTGTCGCCATCGGGGTTGTCGCACCCAACATGCTTCTACTACTATTGCTACTGTAGCGATAAAGTAAAGCATTACATAGCGCTTAATGATTGACACGTAGGTCATACAATAATTAAAGACAACCCTATGGCTCCTGCCGGTTGCCGTACTCACCGACATGCAAGTCGTGATAATCTATACATCACATGATCATCTCATACATCACATATATCACATCATGTAATTGGCCATATCATATCACAACATACCCTGCAAAAACAAGTTAGACGTCCTCTAATTGTTGTTGCATGTTTTACGTGGCTGCTATGGGTATCTAGCAAGAACAATTCTCATCTATGCAAAAACCACAACGGTGATACACTAGTTGCTTTTCAACCTTCTCAAGGACCGCCTTTGTCAAATCCGATCCAACTAAAGTGAGAGAAACTGGCACCCGCAAGCCATCTATGCAACAAGTTGCGGTCGAGGGAACCGGCCTCTCGTAAGCGTACGAGTAATGTTGGTCCGGGCCGCTTCATCTCACAATACCGCTGAACCAAAATCCGACCAAAGGAGGAAGCAATCTAAGCATCAACGCCCACAAACCTTTTGTGTTCTACTCGAGATCTCATCTACACAAAGACCTAGCTCATGATACCACTGTTGGGGAACGTTGCATGGGAAACAAAAAATTTCCTACGCACACGCAGATCTATCCATGGTGATGAGCATCTACAAGAGGGAGAGTGGATCTACGTAGCCTTGTAGATCGCTAAGTGGGAAGCGTTAAGAAACGCGGTTGGTGTAGTCGAACGTCTTCGCGATCCAAATCGCCGAGCGTCCCACGATCCAATCACGATCCATCCCGAGATCCAATCATGATCTGTCCTGCGAACTTGATCACGATCCGTCCCACGAACTTGATCATGATCCGTCTCACGAACTTGATCACGATCCTTCCGATCTAGCGCCGAACGGACGACACCTCCGTGTTCAACACACGTACGGCTTGATGACGATCTCCGCCGTCTTGATCTAGCAAGAGGGAGCAGAGAGGAGGAAGAGTTCTCTGGCAGCGTGACGGTGCTCCGGCGATGGAGGTGGAGCTATTCCGACAGGGCTTCACCTAAGCGCTGTAGAAAACCGATCTAGAGGAGAAACTATGCATCGGAGGAACGGGTAGCACGTGGCTGAAAAACTAGTGCAAAAACCCTAAAACCACCAGTATATATAGGAGGAAGAGAGGAGAGGAGGCAGCCTTCGCTTCCAAGCCAAGGTGGTTTGGCCGAACCTAGTGGGATTGGAGGATTCCTCCTCCAATCCTAGTAGGACTAGGATTCACCCTATTTTGCCTTTTTCCACTTTTTCCTATTTGGTTTTCTTCTCCAGCCACATGGGCCTTGTGTGGGAGTTTACATTAGCCCACTAAGGGCTGATATTCACTCTCCCACAGCCCATGAAGCCTCTTGTGTCAAAATACCCCTCCCGGAGGCCTCCCGGTACACTACCGGCACTCCCGGTACACTACCGATGAGCCCGAAACTTTTCCGGTGACCAAAACAGGACTTCCTATATATGAATCTTTACCTCCGGACCATTCTGGAGCTCCTCGTGACGTCTGGGATCTCATCTGGGACTCTGAACAACCTTCGGTCACCACCATACATAACTTCATACTACCGAAACGTCACCAAACCTTAAGTGTGCAGACCCTGCGGGTTCGAGAACTATGTAGACATGACCGAGACACCTCTACGGTCAATAACCAATAGAGGGACCTGGATGTCCATATTGGTTCCTACATATTCTATGAAGATCTTTATCGGTCGAACCTCTATGTCAAGGATTCAGTTAATCCCGTATGATGTTCCCTTTGTTCTTCGGTATGTTACTTGCCCGAGATTCAATCGTCGGTATCTCCATACCTAGTTCAACCTCGTTATCGGCAAGTCTCTTTACTCATTCCGTAATACAAGATCCTGTGGCTAACACGTAGTCACATTGCTTGCAAGGCTTATTATGATGTTGTATTACCGAATGGGCCCTGAGATACCTCTCCGTCACACGGAGTAACAAATCCCAGTCTTGATCCATGCCAACCCAACAGACACCCCCGGAGATACCTGTAATGCACCTTTATAGTCACCCACTTATGTTGTGAAGTTTGATACACACAAGGCACTCCTCCGGTATCCGTGAGTTGCATGATCTCATGGTCATAGGAACATATACTTGACATGCAGAAAACAATAGCAACAAACTTACACGATCATATGCTATGTTTGTAGTTTGGGTCTTGTCCATCACATCATTCTTCTAATGATGTGATCCCGTTATCAAATGACATCACATGTCAATGGCTTGGAAACCTTGACTATCTTTGATTAACGAGCTAGTTCACTAGAGGCATGCTAGGGACAATGTGTTGTCTATTTACCCACACATGTAATGTGTTTCCAATCAATACAATTATAGCATGGATAATAAACGATTATCATGAACAAGGAAATATAATAATAAACACTTTATTTATTGCCTCTAGGGCATATTTCCAACAGACGTATGTGATATGGAAGAAGTGCCCCATGTACCTAATCGATTGTGCATTTGCATTCAAACGCAAATTCAAAACAATGCAAAATTTAGGGGGAGCTCTTGCTTATCACATATTTCTCAAAGCGACGATTATATTCATTGATTATATCATATGTCGAAGCTTTGATCTATATGTTGTCATCAATTACCAAAAAGGGGGAGATTTAAAGCACATTTGCTCCCTTGGTGGTTTTTGTAATTCATAACAACATATAAGTCACTGAACTAATGTTTCCATCAAGTATATTTCAGGAAAAGTTCAATGATGGGTTGGCAAAGAGATTGTGGAAACACCCCAAGATGCAAGGAAATGGATTGGCAAAGCTTCAAGAAAGAGGAATCTACATTTTATATTTGTGAGAAATCACCCTGAGTCCATAGGAAAGCCAATACTATTAAAAGGGGGCAAAGTTTTGTTGGTGAATAAAATGCTCATACGTGCACAAGTGATATTCACCAAAGACACCCACAAACTCTCCCACCAAAGTCTGTCCCAAGCCAAACACTCAAATCGGTGCAACCAACATTTCCATCCCGATGCCACCGAGTCCAAACCCTAGACAGACTCAGCCAAATCCTAACCCTTCGGTACAGCCGATACTGCTTTCGGTGCCACCGAGTTGGGCTGCCAACTTTCTGTTACGCAAGTTCACATTTTCGGTCCGTTCGAGAATGTTGAATCGGCGTCACTGAGAATGGGTATTCTGACCGTTGGTCACCTTATCGGTGCAACTGAGATTCGTATATCGGTCCCTCCGAGATTCAAAAGTTGCCACCTTTTGGTCACTTCGGTACCACCGAGATTAACACATCGGTGTCACCGAGTTGGTCATTTTGTGTGTAACGATTGGATTTTTGGGGATGCTTATATATACCCCGTCACCACCACCTACTTGAAAGAGAAGCACTCAGAACCATTCCATACCTATCTTATCAGTTTTCTGAGAGAAAACAACCTACCCTTGTGTTGAGGTCAAGATCTTCCACTCCAACCATATGGATCTTGATTTCTAGCCTCCCCAAGTTGCTTTCCACCAATCCCATCTCTTCTACCAAGCCATATCTGTGAGAGAGTGATTGTGTGTTGAGGAGTCTACCATCTTGAAGCACAAGAGCAAGGAGTTCATCGACATTATCGAGCCTATTACCTTTTGGAGGGTGGTGCCTCCTAGATTGGTTAGGTGTCGCTTGGGAGCCTCCTACTTCGTGTTGTAGAGTTGAACCAAGAAGTTTGTAAGGGCAAGGAGATCACCTACTTTGTGAAGATCTACCCCGAGTAAGGCTAGTCCTCCATGGACGTAGACCGTCATGGTATAGTCAAGGTTGCTTCTTCGTGGAACCCTCCGTGGGTAGAGCCCTTCGTGGACTCTCGTGAACGTTACCCTCCGTGGGTTGAAGACTCCATGAACGTGGACGTACGATAGCACCACCTATCAGAACCACGGGAAAAATCATCGTGTCACCAATTGTGTTTGCTTACCTTACCCTCTCTTTACGTACATGTGCATTGTCTTTACATTCCGCTGCTATACTCTTAGACATGCATGTGTAGGGTGTACTTGACATACTATGAATGCTAAAACTTGCCAAGAATTAAAATCGGGAAAAAACATATTTTTATTTGGTCAAGTAGTCTAATCACCCCCCTCTAGACCTACTTTCGATCCTACACCTTGGTCCAACCAAGGTGGTGGAGTAGGTCAGCAAGGTGACGCTGGGGTGACCGCGTGACATCACTCGAAGTCGATTTCCTGTGCTCATAAAATAGTGCAAGCCAAAAGTAATAACAAAGAAAGATAATAATGTATTTAAAAAAATTCTTCTACTTAGTTAATTTAAGTGAAGCAAATAAGTAAAGGAATATGGCCTGGGTGTCGAGGTGCCTGAATGAAGAGTTCGGCTTGACGAAGTGGCGATGCTGCACGGTCGATGTGGCGAGATGAAGTCCTCGGTCCAGTTAACATGGCGAAGCTGTGATCGGCGGACGCCGAAGTCTCATGCAGGTCGGCTGGTGACGCCGAAGTCTCATGCCAGCCGATGTGTTGAAGCAGGTCGGCTGGTGACGCCGAAGTCCCCAGAGTAGGTTGGTGAAGGGATGTCAAAGCCCCGGTCTAGCCGAGGTGACCGAGCAGGTCGGCTGGTGACACCGAAGTCTCAGGCTAGCCGAGGTGTCGGAGCAGGTTGACTGGTGATGACGAAGTCTCACGCTAGTCGAGGTGTCAAAGCTGGTCGGCTGGTGACGCCGAAGTCTCACTCCAGTCGAGGTGTCGAAGCTGATCGGTTGGTGACGCCGAAGTCTCCGGAGCGGGTTGATGAAGGGATGGCGAAGCCCCCCGTCTGGCCAAGGTGACGGAGCAGATCTGTAAGGTGACGCTAGAGCCTCGTGGTAGCCGACGTGTCAAAGCAGGTCGGTGTGGTGGACGTCAGCTTGAAAAAGTAACGGCGCGGCGATGCCGACGCAGGTCGAAATTTGTGACGAGGTCGATGCTGGCTTGATGAAGCAACGGAGCGCCCGACCCGTACAACCCATGGATGACGAGGTTCGCTTGATGCTTATTCGGCCCTCGCGATGCCAAACTCTTAGTCGGATGACCGATATGATGAGAAAATTTCCTTCAAAAAGGACGTCCGACAACCCGTTCATGAAAAGGATGAACTCGGGTCGGATTCGTTTTCGCGTAGAAAATAGATCCAAAATTCGTTGTACTAATCGGATGTTTCTCACAGACTGGACGGTCGGATCGAGCTGAAATTTTGAGGGGTGATCGGTATAGGAATTCCGCAGCCGATGAAAGGTGGGATTTCCCAACGGATATCCGAGCTAGACGCTGGACTCCTCGCCCTAAACTCATCTGGATTCTCGTCCAGATTCGACAGGGCTTCGGTAGATTGTAGATCGCTAGAGATTCCTCCATCGGAACGCGACTAAATTTTGCAGGGTTGTTCTACACTCAATTCCGCACAATTCCATCGAAGCAATTGTAAAAATGACACTCGAGGAGGCGGGAACGACGAACACGAATCCGTTGTCCAGAAAAACTGCATGATCACGCGAGGGCAATGTTGACGTTGAGCCCCCGAGCACCATGGGGAATTCTTCCATGATCTTGGTTGAGATTGGAATTGATGTTGGTGAAGACACCCATCCGATCTATATGATTCGACGTGGAGCGCAGATCTCGGCATAGCCGAGGTGACCAGTCAACCCAAAGATGAAGATGCTGACGTTGACGATGTAGCTCAGTTCCGACGCGCAGATCGCGATGGAGCCGATCTGAATTCTCATCGCACCGCCGTGACTACCCAGCAAGCTCTCAATGAAAGCACCAATGTCGGTGTCAAATCCGACATATCTCGTAGTAGGGGTCCTAAGCTAGGCATCTTGGAGCGATAGTAACATGGACACAAGATTTTACCCAGGTTCTGGCTCTCTCAAGGAGATAATATCCTATGTCCTGCTTTTGATTGTATTGATATGGGGGATAGTACAAAGTAGATGTATATACCACAAGATTATGAGATGAAATATATAATGATCTATTGACTAGCCTGACCTCGGTTTATATATGCACCATAGGCCTAGGGTTTAGAGGAGTCCTTGTCTTGTGCGCCAAGTGTTGTGGAATCTTGTATGCATCATGGGCTACCCGAAGTGGCCCATTAGCGAATCATCATGGGGGTCCTCGGCCCGTCCCACTGGTCGGAAGACGACGTGCTGAGTACCCCCTAGTCCAGAACACCGTCACCCACAAGCTCGGGGGGGGGGGGCTCCAGGCTCGTGGGGTCCTCATCTTCTGGCCTCCCTCCGAAGCTTCTAGGACCTTTTTATGTCTAAAAATAACCCCCGTAAATTTTCATCAAATTTGGACTCCGTTTGATGTTGATTTTTTGAAAAGTCCAAAAACAGACAAAAAATAGGAACTGACATTGGGCACTGATTTAATAGGTTACTTTCAAAAATGATATAAAATAGCATATGATCGTATATAAAATATCCAAGATGGATACTATAATAGCATGAAACAATAAAAAAATACAGATACCTGGGAGACATATCACGTGTGAGTGTGTTATCGCGTCCGGCTGTGCCATCTCTTCGTTACAAGCGTCGCGTTGAGCACGCGCGACCGCGTTACGTGCCCACTACCCCGCAACAAAATTTGGGTTTGCCGCGACCATGGCGACCACGACCTCCTCGCTTGCGCGCTCGCTGTAGATTTGGCCCTCCCTAATCGGTGCTGCTCGAGAAGGAACGTGTTGTAACGTTGCTCCTCCTACACCTGCCGAAACACCTACATAGGAGCCGACGTAGGCTGCTCCTCCACCGCCATGATGGCGTCGAAGTACGCCCGCGCGTGCTCCATGGTCAAGCCGACATGCACATGCGCGAGGCCCGACACAGTGTCTTCGTCCAAACCCGTCTCCATCATGGAATCTCGTCGGAGACCTCCGGTGAGCTAGCCGGCATGCAGTGCTCGATTCGCCAGGCATGACGGATCTGCCAGGCGGCAGCAAGAGCAGCTATCTTGTGCTTCTGCTTCGATGACATGCTTTCCTATAAAGCGGTAGCTTGCGGTCACGACGGATGTGGTACAAGGAAAAAGGACGTGATGTGGTGTAGAGTTGGCTGGGTGTGGCTACCTTTAAATGTCGGATTATGATGAGGCCAATCGTCCGGGTGCGGCAGTGCGTGGCGTCGGAGTTAGTTCCTCGACAGAATAGTTTGCTTAATGGCATCATACACACGGATGGGCTTTGAACGGGCGATATCCGTCTCGTCCCATCCAATAAACTTCTCCTCGACATTGAACACACGCGGACACCAAAGACGCAAAGCAATCGCGAGTGAGAGGTCACATACGCTTTGAACCGGCATCAATATGGAGCGACCGCTCTACATCAACATAAACGCGGGCAACTGTCGATGGACGGGAACACATAAGAGCACGGGTGAAGGTTTTAGAAGGATTAGGTTAGTCAGAACCGAACGTAACGACGGTCTGAACGCATGCAAAGTCTTCGGTTTGCGAAAAAGAGGAGTCCGGACCAGACCATCTCGGACCATGTTTTAGATGATAAAAACATGCACAAACCACATGGTTCGAAGCGGTTGCGAGAGTTTGAAGGTGAGCATATGCCCTAACGCCAGAATTAATATCCGAGCCAGACTGGTGCTAGAAGAGCGCGCTCGATCGCTCTCCTCCTACTCTGGTCGATTTTGCTCGAGAGGAATGGTCGCATCTTCAGGGAAGCCGAGCGCCCCGTAGTGACGCTGCTGGAGCTGATCGCGGATGAGTTAGCTACATGGGTTCTCGCAGGGGGTAGACACCTGATGCTGCGAGAGTAGATCATGCCGTAGCTGCATTTTTCTTTCCTTTCGCAACCGTTGGTTGCTTTTGTACAGACTAGCGCTCTGTCGCTGCTTCTTCTCATGATGCAAACGCAGTTCACCTGCGCTTCCTCAAAAAGAAAAAGAAAAATCCGAGCCAGACCGCGAGGGCCGGTACACGACGGACGACATCGGTGATCACGCCGGCGACGCCGTCGCAGGGTGGGCTGCCGGTGGCGTGAAGGCGCCCACCCCCGGATGTCATCCTCCGGTTCAGCGCGTGGAGCTGACGGGGATGGATAAGTAGCAGCGACGCACCGCGGCACGCAACGCGTGTGTCCACGTCAGGGGCACGTGCTTGCGTGCTTATCACGCTCCAGACTGCACACTCCGCCAGGTTCAGTGCTCCTCCTCCCGCGAAAAACAGATGAACCGAACCTGATCAAGAGATGTTCGGCCAACCAGTAGTAGTACGCCTACATATAATGAATTGAACCGGCACCCTTTCACCCGTCCACCAGAAAATTGCAGTGCAGCTACTTTAATCAATCATGGCTGCTGGATCTCCCTGCCGGTGGGCAGGCAGGGCGTCGTGCATGCATGGCATTGGCACGGTATAATAATAGCCATAACCAATTTCTTAATACGCGTTGTGCATTAGGTCCACCAAACGCCGGCGTCGCCTTCGGACATTCCACAGGCACCTGACAAATCTGCTTATAAGTACTTGGGACGCCACTAATTAACTAGTCGTACCAAGTGCTTGGACTGAGACCTTTGCTTCGGCACAAAATAACCGATGGTTGTCGCTGCAGCCGGCCGGGGCGGGTCAGGCAGCAGAAGGTCGTGGATCTAGGGACCCGGCAGGCATCCGGGTCAGGGTTAGTGATCGCCACGCCTTGGCACGAGATGGGAATGAGATCTGCTTTTTTGCCTCATGTGGGTGTGTGGATCTCGGACCGATCCGCGCACTTCCGCCCGTACGTATAGTACTTCTACGTGGTTCCTTGAGATTGTTTTGCCCTCCGGCTTTGGCCGGCAGCGCACCGCCAAATTTGGAACCATGCCTGCATATGCACGTTCGTTTTGTCGTCCTCTCGTGGGGTCTTTCTTCCTCGGCCCATGCTATTTTCGCCGGACCGAAACTCGTACCAGGCCCCCACGCTGAGTCGTTTCCTACTTGGCTGCACTACTGCTCTCGTGACTTGGTATCTTTGAGTTTTTAAACAAAAGTATATGGCTATTATTGGATGTTGTCCTTTCGGAATCCGTGTTCACCAACTGATCCACCTACGCGGGCGAGTTGTCATTGATTGAAGATGAAGATACCTAAAAGCATCTCTAGCAGACCCTTTAAAACGCACTAAACTGTAAAATAACCGTTGGTTTTTAGTTTTAGTCAAAAAAATCCAAATAGAACCCGTAAACGACTACGACCTGTAATTTTTTTAAGGTGCACGGTAAATATCCTCACCAAACCTGTGAAAATAAGAATTTCGGAACCAACCCGAGGGTGCCTTGTATATGTGAAATACTGTTGGCGGGAGTCCAACTGCCATTGGAACCTCCATGGCTCACTCCCGACCGCCGCCCCGTCCGTCCCCGGCTGCCGCCCCACCCGTCAGGGCCCGCCGCCCGTCTGTCCCCGGTCGCTACCCTGCTCATCCGAGAAGTCGCCCCACCCATCCGTCCCCGGCCACCGCCCATCCATCCTGCCCACCGCCCGTCTGTCCTGGCCGCCGTCACCGCCCCGCACGTCTTGGACGCCGTTGCCGCCACCACGCCTACCCATCTTGGCCGTCTGGGGTCCACAACAACCCGCGTATCCCCGCGCTGGCTGCGGTCACGCTTCTCGTCCCGCTCGCCGCCGAGCGGCTAGGCCTCTTTGACCTGGCATAGGGCAACCACGGACGGGTGGGGTGAGATGGTGGTGCAACTGTTGGACAGCGGGAAGCAGCACGACGGACAGGGTTTAGAGCATCTCTAGCTGATCGTGGACACGGGCGAGAGGAAGAAGAAGGCATGGGAAAAAAATATAAGCGAATATTCGGTTTCACAATTTAAGTTTGAAGGGTTTTCCTCCGCAGTTCAAATCGAACCTTAAATGTGTTTTCCGTGAAGCAAAATTAAGCATGTCTTCAGTTCCGCGGTATAGGGGTCTACCAGTGTTGTTCGAAGCTTCCAAGGAATGCTAGTTCCAGGTGCGGGCTTTGAGGCCATCTGGAAGTTTAAATGTGTAATTAATATAATTCTGGTGTTGATGACACACATTTTGTTTAGACTAATACGGTTTGCAAGTGTATCTAAAGTATTAGTGTCATGCATGGTGTTTGATGGATGATCGCAGACCCCTAAAAACATAAGGATGAAGACAAGGATCCCCGAAGTCTTACAGTAGTCTTTGTGGCTATTGATTTGAGTTGAATCGATGATCCCACACTATTAATACGGGACAATACAAAGGTGAAGAGTCGGGCTCATTTCACACATCATTTATCACGCACATGATCACATAAGACATAGCCACCAAAAAGTCTAAAACCCTTGTGATTTACCTCAGCCCTGGGAAAATCAACACCATAGGGTTGTATGGTCCCCTGGACCAAACTGTCCGATCGGCCTGATCTCACCAAGCACTTTGGAGTGACTAGACAAGCCGGTCCAGACTCAGTTGTCGGGTAATTCTTCCCAACGGACCAGACTATCTAGTCCCTCTGGACCAGACTATACAATACTACAAAATCACATCCTTGTTTGAAACCCTAATCTAGGTTACACTAGTAGCTTGTTTGGACCTGAGTTAGGATTTGTGCTTGGTTGTAAACACTTTAAAAGACATCATATTCCCAAATTTTACGAAAAGACGAATTGGTTTGGCTTCAAGTCATATCTTATATGTCATTTCAACAAATATGATGGCGCTCTTTTCAGCGTGAAATTTGCGGTCACTAAAACATAAACACAAAATGATAATGGCAAACAAGTTAATAACATATATAACCAAGGAACATGTCAACATCAATACCAATGCTCTTAAGGAAAACTACACAATAGAAACACTCCTGACTCTGAGCTTGGGCATGTTGTCGGCCATCTTGATCATGTCCCACTTCCGTTTGTTGGGTTCAAGGAATACACTGAGCCCCTCCAGCCCGCTGACAACTATGGTGTGCGATAATTCTTTGGTTTGGGCGTGTGGTTCCTTCTCTCCTTTTGGCACCTTGGTGCCAAAGGGGGGGCAGTATATTAGGTGTTCCGTCCTCCACTATGGGTACCTTTTCCTTGCATTGGTTGTTCTTTGATTCTTATATGGCAAACAAAAGGTTAGACCTTCTATTAGTTGTAATATGACTATTGTTTATTTGTGGCATGTTGAACCCATCTTATGTAATGATTGTGGGTCATATGGTATTAAGATCCATGGTATGAGAAAATGTTAGTATGGAGATCTTGTTATTGTCGTATTTATCCTATACCCTTTGACATGTCTCACAAATTATCATCACATTATAATTGTTGTCTCCTTATTCATGATTAATACTTGCTTGGCATTGCTTAATGTATATGTTTTAGGGGGGGCGCTTTCATCTATTCAATATATACATTTGCATTTTTTCCAATCAAAAGTACCATATGCACACAATTGGGGGTATAGCTTCTCTTAGATCATGTGAATTTTCTCTCATCTATCTAACTGCATATTTATTTGAGAGTTATATGTATGTTCTCATTGTATACCAAAAATGGGAGATTGAAAGTGCAATTGTTCACTTAATATAATCTTGGTGTTGATAACACACACTTTTTTGGGCTAATACGGTTTACAAGTGTATCTCGTGTAATAGCGCCATGCATAGTGGTTGATGGATGATTGCCGACGACTAGAAACATAAGGATGAAGATGCAGGGTTCTTGAAGAGGTAGTATTTGTGGTTATTGATTTGTGTTGAATAGGGACCCAGCTTGAGCGCATCATTTCACACATGGTGAAGAGTCACGCCCATTTCACACATCATTTATCACACACACAATCAACTAAGACATATAGCCACCAAAAACCTAAATCCTTATGATCTCCTCTGTCCTGTGAAAATTAACACTAACAGATTGTGTGGCCCCCTCGACCATACTGTCTGGTTGGTCTGATTTCATTAGCCGGGAGTGTCTCGAGTGACCAAACAATCCAGTGCTTCTGGAACGGACTATCTAGTCGGCTACTCAGTTGTTGGCAATTCTCGTTGGCAAACCAGTCTGTCTACCCCCCGGACCAGAATGTCCAATAGTACAAAACCTCATCCCCATTGGAACTAAACCCTAGTCTAGGTTACACTACCAGGTTGTCTGGCCCATATCAACCAGATTGTCGGGTACTGCCTTTTTTGCACTGTAACGATTGGATTTCGCCTACACTATATATACCCACTTTCACTTATTTTTTTGCAAGGTCACTTCTCTTATTTCTTGGGTCACCCTTTGAGAAAAACACATCCTCAGCCGCACACTTCCTCTCCTACTCTGCCAAACCATAAACCTTTGATTCTTGGAGAGATTCAAAAGGAAATCATTCCATAGCAAGATCCACTCATTCCCCGAACATTGACCAGACACTTTTGTGTTTGAGCTTCATTTGGATGCTTGCATCTTGTCTTGTTAGTCTTGGAGGTTGAAGACTCATAGGCGGTAGTACTTATTCGGTGATGAATCAAGGCCTCCTTAAGGTCTATTACTAGTGGCTGGGAATCACATTCGTTGTGATATCCCAGGGAGGATACGGTGAGCCCTCGTGGAATTGATGTGTCTTTGTGGTAAAACATTCCCCTTCAACGGCGCCCTTCCAAGGAAGTGAATATCGAGATACATTCTCGTCTCCAGAGTTTCGGTTATCTCTAACCCTAGATCTTTACTTGTGGTTTACTTTGATCATTTGACCTGACACTTGTTATATCATATTGTGTTGATTGTCTCACTATATTATTACTATCACCTTTGCTAGAACTTGACTTGACTTAGCAATTCTTTAGGCTCACATTTATGCATTTTCCTAAACTTGGTAATAAGTAATTATTTTCCTTAATTGTACCTATTCATCCCGCTCTAGGCCCATCTCGATCTTTGATCATCCATATAGGACAAGCCTTGCGATAGTGTATTCAGATCATATCTACCACCATACCGATCGATGATATATCAACAAAGAAATGACGTAATATTCCATGACAATGCTTTTAGAAAAGGAATCGCCGCTCACACATGAACGTTGGCTAACAACGAGATCTCTATATCACAAAAATAAAAGCTAACTATCGTCTTTGTTTTTTTAACATTGTAATGGATTGCATCGTCAACCCACATGAGCATATACCCGTCAACGTTTGGGCTTGTAGAGGAAATCAGAGCAAAGTATAACAATTAGGTCAATAAACACAATGCTTTGGGCAGATGAATATCGACCATTGCACTCTTGCATCTAGAAGCTACTAGTTATTATCACTTTGGAGATAAAGCGTATGAGTCATGCGATTTGGATGGAATCTAGTTGCCATCGTTGACCAAACAATCTTTGTGAACACGAAAAGAGCATTTGCTAGGAAGCATAACCACCATAAAGGATGTAGTACACACATGTCCTTATGCATGGACGAGCAAATGATTATGCTACAACTAATTAATAGAAAAAAAACTTAATATAGTTCTAGAATGTCTCTGGATAACATTTTAAACATATATAACATACATATTGTCAATTATCAAATATATTTGTCATCCTATCTAACATGTGGATTCTTCCTACATTTCGGAAGGATCTTCAACCGTCAATCACGCAAGACCACCCCGCCCAACTAATATTTGTTTGTCTGCATTTGCACTGCCACCCACTGACGAAGCTACCTATTAGCAAAATAGGTTGTGGCCCGCCCAGCCTATAGCAAATACAATGAAGATTTAGGATAAATTGGGTCGTAGTGGTGAAAAATAGTTGTCCTTTCTTTGTTTCGCCCTTGCCCAGGTTACTGTTGTAGCCCCACCATTGCTTCCGCCTATCTGTTCTTCTACTCGAGCGCAATGATCACCCCGTGACAAGCTCTTACGATGACCCACTTTTCCTGTACGACCGTTCCCCCACCCCCTCCCCCCTACTCATCGTCCTTCGTGGATGGAGTTAGTGAAACACATCGCCATGGCATCACGGTGGCGTTCGAGCTAGCGAGGCTCGGTCACTAGGTTTTGTGTCTGCCGGACCGGTGTCGATCGGGTGAAAAAAATCGTCGGACATGTTGAAGGCGACCGGTCGATCTGGTGGAAAAACAATCGTCGGACATGTTGAAGGCGACCGATCGGGGTGAAAATGTCGTTAGAAATGTTGTGGTTGCCCATTCGACGCCGACAGCAGGAGGCAGGAAGGCATGAGCGAGGGGATATGACCTGCCGGTGCACGCCTGCTAGTGGAAAAGCAATGTCGTTGGAAAACAAAACAAAGCGCGCGCCCACCGCTGGATCGATAACGGAAACCCCTTGCTCCCTTCCATTTCACGTCACGGAAAACCCAACCCAACCGGGCGCGCGCGCGAGCGAGCTCCACTGGCCCGACCCGACCCGAGCCGCCCGCCCGCGTCGCGTCGCGCCACCCGCCAAATCCACCGTCGCTCCGGCAGGCAGGCAGGCAGGCAGCAGGTCAGGTCAGGTCAGGTGAGGTGAGCAGGCCAGCCGCAGCCACCACCACCACCACCGAGCCACCCCTCTCCCCTCCCCTCCCCTCCCATCGCACCGTCACCCCACTCCTCCCCTGCCCGCCTGCCACCGCGCGCGCCGTCCCCTCCCAGATCCCCGCCGCGGCATTGGCATTCGGCGCCCGGCCCCGCCCGGTCCGTGCGCCCCGCGGGCGATGCCGGCGGCCTCCTCCGTGCTGCTGTTGTTGTTGTAGGAGGAGGAGGAGGAGGAGGAGGGGATCTCTCCGTCTCTGTATCCCTCTCTTCGCGCTCGAGGAGGGGGTGCGGGAGGAGGCATGCCGGACGCGGACGCGCTGGCCGCGGCGGAGGTGGTGTCCCCGCGATCCGGCTACTTCCGGCAGCGGAGCATGCACGCCCCGGATCCGGACCGCAAGGCGTTCGACGTCGAGAACCCGCCGGGCGCCTCCGTGTGCGCCGCCGGCGCGGCAGCCGGAGTCGGAGCAGCCGGCCTGGGGCTCCGGCCCAGCGAGTCCGTCGCCAAGCTGGAGTCGCTGGAGCGGGCGGAGCGCGCCGCCCTGGCGCCCGCGGTCGTGCTCAAGACGGGGTTCTACATCCTCGTCTGGTACACCTTCAGCACCTGCCTCACCCTGTGAGTCCTCTCCTCTGCTCTGCTCCTTCTCCTTCTCCCGCCTCACCAGCTCATCCCGTGGGAAAATTCGGTGGAGGTTTTGATCTGGTTGCCTCCTTCTTGTTGTTGGGTAGATACAATAAGTCGCTGCTGGGGGACAAGCTGGGCAAGTTCCCGGCGCCGCTGCTGATGAACACTGTGCACTTCGCGCTGCAGGCCGCGCTCTCCAAGATCATCCTGCTCTTCCAGGCCAAGGGGATTGACAGCAACGTCGAGATGAGCTGGAAGGATTACTTCATGAGAGGTGTCCATCCTCCTGCTCCACCCCTCATCTCTCGGTTTAGTTCCAACTGCCTTATCTCTCTGTGGCTGCTCATGCTTCTGGCCTTACCTCTCTGCAGTCGTCCCAACCGCTCTGGGAACCGCGCTCGACATAAACCTGAGCAACGCGTCTCTCGTGTTCATCACGGTCACGTTCGCTACGATGGTCTGTCATCCGCAAAAGTGATTCAGTCCACTTACAGTTTCGATTGCGTTTCGCATTCTGAATCGACTTCAGCTAACTTGATTCTTGAATTTTGACCTTTTTTGCAGTGTAAATCAGCGTCGCCAATATTCCTTTTGCTATTCGCTTTTGCATTCCGGTGAGCGTTGTAAACTTGTAATTGTATAACTGCTGCACCATGGCTTCCTCATGCTGCGGTTTTAGCTGGGATGCTCATTCTCGTTCCATTGGTTATTGTTTGTTCAGCTTGATAGTTAGTTGTGGAGTTGATTTATCCATATTAGCAGAGCCAGGGCATGCATTTCTACTAATTCACATTAACTAGCAACATGACTTCACTCTATGTTATCCCTACTTTTGGAGATGATAATTTGAAGAACCCAGTGCTGCAACTGATCTATTTTATGCGTGGGTTAAGCCAGTACAAAACTATTGCTAGTTTGTTCATCCACGATCAGAACTGTGTCGATCATGTAAATCATTAAAAAAGCCACTGCCTTTAGAAAAGAAAAACGGATTACTAGTTTGGACGGTGAATAATCACGCCCGCACCAGTTGATTCTATAACATCCATTTATTTTTCTTATGCAACTGCAACCTAGAGCCTAGAGGGCTAACATCTACAAACTGCGTTCGATTTTATATGGCTCTAAAAGTTGCTTCCTGCTTTACCAGGTTGGAGAGCCCCAGCATCAAGCTTCTAGGAATAATAGTTGTCATTTCCATTGGGGTTCTGTTGACAGGTAGGTAGCCTCAGCGTGTTTAAATGCATAGAGGTTTATTATGGTAGCTGCTGAGCAAATAGTTTCTTCAGTATCAGCCAGCTTATTACTTAGATTGCATTATTTATATTTTTTGTGGTTTTCCATCTCTGTAATTACTCCACTTTGGTTTATAGCCACATCATGTATAGTAGGGTTTCCATTATTTTCCAGTTGCCAAGTACACTACTTTCAAGTCTTTCGAAATTCAACTAACTGTGTAGTATCCCAACAAATAAAAAACAACACACTACTCATAAAAATAGTTGATAAGCCAATACATGTTTCCAATACTAGCAATTGAATGGAGAACTGGGATGTTCTGGAAATTAGTCTCACCACTGGCGATATCTTAACATTTGAACAACCAAATTGTTTTGGGATAGTATACATATCAGAGCGCTTAGCACAGTTATTTTAGCGAGTTGACTGTCTCATCATGTGTAAATTTTTGTTCTTCTAGGCAGTTTTAATCCAGTACTGAGCTGAAGCTGCTCCACAAAGGATTTGGGGTTGTATTTGTTTTCGAGCAACCATCTGTGGTTGTATATTTTTATCCCAGTTTGTAGTTGAATGCTTTTCTTTTCTAAGTCACCTCAATTGTTGTCCTCCAGTTTGTAGTCTACTTTGAATGCTTCAAGAATGCATCTTGGACTTGCCTTTTGTGATTTAACAATACGATTTTCATCAGTTGCCAGGGAAACTGCGTTCGACTTCTGGGGCTTCATTTTCGTGACGCTTGCTGCTGTTATGTCAGGATTCCGCTGGTCCATGACTCAGATTCTATTGCAAGTACGTGCAATGACTAATGTTATTCAAATGCCTTGAGAATTATCACCAACCTCGCATTTTTCCTTTTTAGCTTTTTCTTAAACACTTCCTGTGGCTAACGGTTTGTTTTATTTATGTGCATGTGGATATTGATATTTCAAGAAAGATAGTTACGGTATGTTGCTTCACATGCACACTTCACTGCGTCTTTTTTTATCGCACTTCAGTACTTCTAATGCCTAATAGTTTGAATGCATCTTTTATGCATATCAATGAAACTATCTATTTAATTGAATTAAGGCATTTGCTCTGGGTTTAGCTCCCTTTCTTCAGCTAATAGGCTTGGTTCTTGCAATTTTATTTTATCTCCTGAATGAGAAGATAGACTTGAAAAGTTGGGGCCTTCAAGGCGTTGCATGAGAGCTCAATCCTCTGTTTTCTAGAGCCGTTGTACATTTCTGACTATGGAGATAATAAAATGGTCTAGCAGTTAAAAAACTTGATATAATTGAAACTTAAGCTCCTGATTTGGCTACTAGGAGTTCATGTCATGAGCTCAATAACCCATCTTCCTTTGGCAGGCCTGAAAGATCCAATAACCCTGATGAGTCATGTTACTCCAGTGATGGCCATAGCCACCATGGTACTATCTCTCCTGTTGGATCCTTGGCGTGATTTTCAAAAGAACACATATTTCGATAACCCATGGCACGTCATGCGCAGTTTCTTGCTTATGCTAATCGGAGGGAGCTTGGCTTTTTTCATGGTAACGATTGTTTATTTTATTACAAAACGAACTTGTCAGAAATATCATAGATGATTGATTGTCATGATATACTATATCAACTGCAGGTGTTAACGGAGTATATACTTGTTTCAGCAACAAGTGCTATAACTGTGACGATAGCTGGGGTAGTAAAGGAAGCTGTAACCATCTTGGTAATATTTGAAATATATTCTTTCCTAAAAGAGCAATTGCTTTATATTTACTTGCATCTGTCATCTGTGTCGGAATGTGAATTCGCAAACACATACCAAAGTAGTATCTTTCTATATTAGCTGATATTTATCAGAACACTGTTATTAACATGAATGCCACCTTGTTTAAAATAAAATCAGGATGAGGTAAGTGATTAGGCAATTGATAACTCATGAACAGGAAGAATTAAATTCTGAACCACAAAATGGAACTGACCTGTTGTTTGTTAAGAAGTTGGGATTAAGAAGTATCAAAGGAACAAGTTCCCATCAGTAGCTTCTTCATTTTTGGCATACACCAGTAGAGGCGAGCTATCAGTAGTCATATGCAAAAGTACGACAACGTTTCCTGTTTATGCTTCTCTGCTAGAGTGTTGGTTCTAGCTTGAAGATGTGTACTGCACTTGATATCGTAGCCCAAATTGGAATATATTTCTTAGATTCCATATGATTCAGAACCAGAATCTTCTAGTAATCGATGTCTCTTATGAAGGAATTTTTACCTTGTCCTTTCAGGTCGCAGTATTTTATTTCCATGATGAATTTACTTGGTTGAAAGGGGTTGGTCTTACCACTATTATGGTTGGTGTTAGCTTATTCAACTGGTACAAGTAAGTGACTCTTTTCCAGGTTTTTTATGTTCTTTGCAATATTAGTTCATGTACATCACAATCAAATACTCTGTTACAAGCTTACGTATTCTTCTTGGGAATGCAACTGAGCCGAGCCAAGCTGAACCATTGCCATTTGGTTAAAGTTACAATATGTATTTTTTATCTCAGAAGTAAATAAGTATTGTTCTTATGATGTTAGTCATTTGGTCAAAGTTACAATATGTATTTTTTTTATCTCAGAAGTAAATAAGTATTGTTCTTATGATGTTAGTTTAGGATTAATCATGTTATCATTCAGAATGGCTTAGCTCGGAGACATGAATACTGAAATAATTCAGACCCAAAGTTCATTTGTTTTGACTTGTTGAATAGTGTTGGTCCCACATTTTTGTTCTGCCTAGACCATCATCTGCTACAGTGCTGTCTAATAGTTTATTTAATGAATCATACAGTGTCCACAAATTGTTAGTCTTTGACACAACATAAATACTCCCTCCATTCAAATTCACATCCATCTGCAAAATGATTACTTTCTTGATATTGCGGTGAATGGACTAAAGGATATGTGGCATACTACATTGTTCATCTTTTCTTTGTTTCATAATATTTATGGATAATGACAGGTATGAGAAATTCAAGAAGGGTCAGATAAATGAGGATGGACTCGATTCACCTTCATTTAGTGGGGATGCCAAATACATTATTCTAGATAACCTGGAAGATGAGGATGGGTTTCTGGATGAAGATACATAATTTTCGAATATGGCAACATTTTAACTGCCACTTGGTAAGGTTCCCTTGCATATCTTATAAAACAAGAACTAATTGCATTGTTGAGCAGACTTAGGCACACAGATATCATCCGTGTTTATGAGCCACTAAAGTGACTAGTCCATTTTGTCTCAGTGTCCAAGTAACAGTAATTATGTAAACATAATGACTATGGTTCCATAGATTGTTTTTTGTACTAGTCATCAATGCATAAACTGTTCAACCTCGTACTTTTGCAAGTCTGGAAAGGGTGAAACTGAAAGGTGGAAGAGGGGAAGGGGGATTTTTTTGGTATTTAAAATGCCCATATTATGTAGTCTGTGCTAGTATCCAAATGATGAATATCAACAACGAGAAGATGAATGTCAGAGCATGAAAGATAGGCCCGCTTCTGTGTTGTATGACAAAGTTTGATGAAGAATTATTTTTATCAAATACTTGTAGAAGAATGTGACAGTCATTTCCGTGGCAAGAATTGCTGCAGCTAGGCTTTTAATGTGACTTCGGTATCATTCCTGACATATCGCAATACTGTTTGTTAAGATTATTCAGCTCTTGCTCTTGCACTTAGTATTTTTGTTCCGTTCCCGTAACAAATGCACTGACGACTTAATCAATCCTTGGCAGGATTGTTGATGCCTTTAGACCATTGATGGCTGCCTGTTGAAATAATTCTCCTGGAGGTTTTCCACAGAGACAGAGACATACAGACAAACACAAGGAATCTGCGTGAGCTTAATCCATCTCACGTTGACGTTGAATGCTCGATTCTCATTGTTGACTGAATAGCCACCTGAACTACAGTATCATACTACGAGCTAACTTCACCTGAACTACAGTACAAATCGGCCTTCTTGTTCATAATGGAAGTTGCTGAAAACCTACTGACATTTGTGTGTTTTTTCTTTCTCTTTGTGTAAGCGCAAACATGCACATATTCATTATAAAACCTCCACATTTTTGGTGCCTAGGCATATTCATCCGCTGTGTAGATCAAACTGTAAGAGTGACCACACATACCCCACATGTGCTGCTCCCTTGAAAATCTAGGGACAGCCTCTGATTATTTGTAATCTGTAAAACTGTGAGTGAAAAAGGATTGTTCTTCTCTACTGTATCTTGTACCCCTGCAGTTTGTGCTTTGGTTTTCCATAGCTTTTGTTAAAGGAAATTAACGATGAACTGTTTCAGTCATTCGGTTTCTACCGTAAAGATAGACCGTTGCTGTCAAAATTGTATGCTCAAAACCACACCAAAACTTGTAAGCCTACCAGATCACTTGACCATTCATTTAAGGAAAATTTGATGGTATGTTAGAGATGAGATGAGTTGTTGTAGTTAATCACCTTCCTATACGGTATGAATTAACAATTGAATTAGTTAGTTGGTAACAAAGGAGGACAGAGTATTCGTATATTATTGAAAGAATTGGTCAGTATATATATCCACGAACGTATATTATTGAAAGAATTGGTCAGTATATATCCACGAACCAATGTGTTGACGTGGGGGCGACGACGGAGGGAGGGTTTTCTCTCTTCTCTCTCTCTGTCGCCCGTGCACGGGTTGCGCCGCCGCCACCGCCGCCGTTCACTTGGGCTCATAGCCCATCGGGACGCAGTGCTCGACTGGACCCATCCTTCATGGTGGAGCCCCTCGGGACGCAGTGCTCGACTGGACCCATCCTTCATGGTGGAGCCCCTCGGGACGCAGTGCTCGACTGGACCCATCCTTCATGGTGGAGCCCCTCGGGACGCAGTGCTCGACTGGACCCATCCTTCATGGTGGAGCCCCTCGGGATGCAGTGCTCGACTGGACCCATCCTTCATGGTGGAGCCCCTCGGGACGCAGTGCTCGACTGGACCCATCCTTCATGGTGGAGCCCCTCGGGACGCAGTGCTCGACTGGACCCATCCTTCATGGTGGAGCCCCTCGGGACGCAGTGCTCGACTGGACCCATCCTTCATGGTGGAGCCCCTCGGGACGCAGTGCTCGACTGGACCCATCCTTCATGGTGGAGCCCCTCGGGACGCAGTGCTCGACTGGACCCATCCTTCATGGTGGAGCCCCTCGGGACGCAGTGCTCGACTGGACCCATCCTTCATGGTGGAGCCCCTCGGGACGCAGTGCTCGACTGGACCCATCCTTCATGGTGGAGCCCCTCGGGACGCAATGCTCGACTGGACCCATCCTTCATGGTGGAACGACGCCTCCATCCTCGCCCAGCCGCCGCTCTCCACTTCGTGTCAGCGAGGGGTGCTCGCCTTTCGATCCGTGGCGCGGTGGCGGCGACCTGGGTTTTTCCCTACAAGAACAACTCGGCAAGGGCAACGACGTCCCTGAATACTTCCCCATGGCTTCCCCTGGTACAGATCACGTGTCTTTCCGTTATGATGATGGATCCTCTGATCGTCAGTATTCTCTGCTGGTTTCGATTTGCGCTTTCCACATGCGTAGGAGCAGTATTAGGAAGCCATTAAAATCCTTATCCATGTCAATCCATGATCCATCCTTGGGTTTTAAGCAGTAATTCAGATCAAATCTCTCTTTTTGCTTTAGCTAATCTTGCGTTGGTTAAAATACCAGTAAATGCAGCGTATCGATCTCCCATATCCATCTTAGTGGTAGAGAGGTTCATGAAATCCGTGGTGTGAATATTCAAGAGTTGGAACATGATTGGTTTCCTGCATGTTACATTTTCACGTATTTTAGTATTCAGAGCATAAATTTATCGTAATTTACATATATTGATATCCAAGGCAAATACTTTGAACTCTTCTTGGTTGAAAGCAAGCAAATTCGGCTGAGTCCTATAGTATGTAATAGTACGTGTACTATTAGATTAATGCGGCCCACCGACGCCGCAGAAGAAAAGTACACCGCACCAGACATCTCGACCGATTACTCCCCGGCCAGTCATCCACGATCCATGGCATCATGGGGTATGTATCATGATGGATCCACTATTCTCTTTTTTTATCCTAACTAATCACTATTAGTAGATGTGATCGACATGCGCAGATATATGCATGTTGCTTCCTGTAGGAAATTAACTAAGCCAAGATGTGGATGCATGCACAACAGGAGCAGAGGTGAAGGCCTGCAAGGACTACATCCACCAATTTTCCAAATCCAACGGCCGCCTCAACATTATCCAGGTATATATGACTAATAAGTTTAATTAATATAGAAAGTCACTTCTGTCAGTCATCCTTGCACTAGTTTTTTATTCTGTAAACTCATTCTGTTATGGTATGTCCTTTACATCACTTATATTGATCTGCGCACACGGAAAAAAGTTTATATTTGATATTATATTGTCATGTTAGCCAAAAAACAGATCAATATCATGAATTAGTCTTGCAAATTTTAGTTTAGCCTCATGGACTCGACTGCAGGTATGTATTAAATGAGAAACCCACAACGGATGACGAAGTGGTTCTAGTTCTAATTAATAAAGCCTTCGAGGCTTGAACCATCAGACTTTTCTGAAAACATAAAAATCACCAGTCTAGAATATAAGACATTTAAATAACCATAGATATGTACAGTCTGCACGTTGGTAATACTAGCAAATATGCCCGTGCGTTGCAACGGATTTTTTTTTGCATGTATGCGATACAATTAGCACAACTTAAGAGGCATCACAAGGCCACATTATCTATTTCAACATAGCGTCTTATTTATGTTGTCCGTTGTCCTCAATCTCACCTTCATCGACATTAGTCACGGTGTCCACTTGATTGCAATGTGTCGGAACGTGGACAATCTCAATGTTGTGATCTTATCGACCACATGCACACATGTCATTTAACAATGCCAATGCAAGTGAATGTCTAATAGTTTGAAAACTGCGTTGCTCCAAGTGTGGCCTACACCGACTCTATACTCCCTCTGTTTGTAAATATAAGAACTTGTAGAGATTGTACTATAGATTATACATAGAGCAAAATGAGTAAATCTAGACTCTAAAATACGACTACATACATCCGTATGTAGTCCATAGTAGAATGTCTAAAAGGTTTTATATTTAGGAACGGAGGGAGTACATTATTCCATATGCCCACTCACTTTTAACTTTTAAATTATATATTTACTTTTTAAAATGCACCAACATTCTTTTTTGAAACACATATTTTATATCACTTCTATTTTCTAAAGGGCATATTGGTTTCAAATTACAGATATATTTTTTAAGCATGCGGACATGAAAATATTTTAATAGGTGAACATTTTCTTACAACTTAAGAGACATTTCAAAATGCATGATCAATTTTTAAAATGTATGAGCTAAAGAAAATTAAAACGCGTGAATGCCACGATTGGATTTGGAGAAAGTGATGTGTACATGCATGCCAAGTTCTTTTTCTTAACTAGCAAGATGCGCGTGCGTTGCCACGGAGCCACATATGACGTGGTCAGATAATGTTACTGTTTTTGTGGCTATTGCGTGATTTACAATTATACTAAAAGATGGCAAAAATACGGCGAGAGGCATGATGCATCAAAGAATTTCAAATGACCATAGTAGGTTGGAAAGAAAAACTAAAACCAATATTGATTTTGAGTTGAAGTCACTTTTGTGTTTGTTATTTGTGCTTTTTACAAAAAAAGTTGATCTCACATGAAAGTAGTGTATTTGTTTATTATGATAGACCCATATATAAGTAAAGTACATTTGTTTATATATCTCTTGGAAGGTTGGTAGTTTTACATATGTGGATGCGTGTATTTGTTTATTTCGAATGGATGTTGGACCCACACATGAACTCACCACCAACTCCAATCTTTATAAGTAGGAAAGATAACACCTCATCAGCATATGAGAAGGTACAGGAGTTTATTCATTCTTATAATTTCTTTCCTTTCTAAAGTTCTTATAATTTCCCACAACGGATGACGAAGTGGTTCTAGTTCTAATTAATAAAGCCTTCGAGGCTTGAACCATCAGACTTTTCTGAAAACATAAAAATCATCAGTCTAGAATATAAGACATTTAAATAACCATAGATATGTACAGTCTGCACGTTGGTAATATATGTGTTAGTAGTACGGCCTTTCATGCAGGTGCTTACTTTTTAACTACCATGTCATAAAAAATACTTCTGAAGTAAAATCCAGGCTAATAATTAACATCGCCATCCAACCTGTACAGTTCAGACTACTAAAGTCCAGACTAATCAGGCATATTTAATGTAGTTGAAAGGGTAGTACATATGTATAGGGCCACATCTGTTATAGATTTCAGTATATGTGCCTTACACATTGGTCTCACTATGAATAACACGTTGTAGTATGTGACACTTGCTACGGATTATGGTTACCTTCTTACATGTCATATTATAAACCGATTCCTTGTGGAGTGCAGGCAGACAATTCTAGGTTTGACCTATGCATTAAGGAATTGTTAGTGTTAACCATGCCGAATTGGTGTCACGTGTTCATGATACACTTTCACAATACAAAATTATTTTAATGTGATGATAGACATCCCGAAAGTCAAATAAATGGCAAGGTCTTACCTACAATTTGTTTCATTCTGATGGTTCACTCAATTCATTCAGGAGACGCTAGGTGGCTTTAATACTTCTGATTGGAGTTCCTCGAAAGTAGACCTGGCCAGGAGAGGCAGGTGATGACTTGTGGATTGAATCCTTTTAAAGCAACCAAGGTTTCGACTTGAGATTAAGTTAGATGAGGATGTGAGTATCACCTTCTCTGTTAAAAGCCAAAGTCTGATCTATCTGTTAGGATACTGCATCCATACGAAGCCAAACACTAGTAACGCTGAAAGACATTCACTCGGAAAAGGGAAGAATGATGAAGAGATCTCAGACAAGTATGCCGTCTCTTTAATCCTATATATGTACAGACTTAATTATCATTCTAGTTGTTCATTGAACATTTTTATCTTTGTTTCTACATCTAGAAGAAAAGGCCAATGGAAAGCAACTATAGTAGTTGTGACACGGGAGTCGGAGAGTGGTGGAATTGCGCACAGAAAAATGTCCATGAGGGCAAAGTTGGAAAGACTTGTGAAGATACTAAGCAAGACACGGCGGTCCGTCTCTCGCTTAGTGTCTTCACAAGTTTTTCCTACTTTACCCTCATTATCTTTTCCCTACGCAATTAGACCACTCCCCCTCTTCGATGCCACAACTGCTAAAACTTGTTTTACGGTGGCTCCTTTTACATCTACAAACAAAAATAAACTATTCAATGCAAAACGACAATCATAATACAATTAAAAAGATGATATACTTGTCTAAGATCTCTTCATCATTCTTTATTTTTCCGAGTGTATGTGTTTCAGTAGTACCAGTGGTTGGCTTCGTATGGATGTAGTGTCTTAACAGATAGATCAAAATTTGGCCTTTCACATAGAAGCTGATACTCACATCCTCCTCTAACTCAATCTCTAGGCAAAACATGGGTTGCTTTAAAGGATTCAATATGCACAAAGTGTCGCCAGCCTCTTTTGGCCAGCTCTGCTTTCAAGGAAGATCCAACCCGAAGAATTCACTAAACCATCACAACGAAATAAATTCTAGGTAAGACCTTTCCATTTACTCGTTTCTCGTAATGTGTAGCATCACAAAGATAATTACGTATTGTGAAAGTGTATCATGAACACGATGTCACCAATTTAGTGTGGATAACGCTAATATTCCATAATTCAGTGTGACTATAAATAGAAGAATCGAATGGGCATGTTTTGCGGTCACGATCTAAACCAATTAGATTTTTAACTGATAGACTTGACAACCAAAAAGCCAAAAACAAAATGGAAAAAAGAAGCCGCGCTCCAGGCAAGCCAGAAGCTGGATTTTGACGGACCATTCACGCACATGTGACACGCCTACGCCCTTCGCCTAGGCCAGACCAGACCAGGCGAGCATGCGTGTTGTGTGTTCTCTTTCTTTCTTTCATACCAAACACTTAGTTTGGTGGAGTGACCTTCCTATATAAGGAGGCAAAACTCTACCTCCACTAGAGGGTGGGACTAAACATAGCACATCCATCTCTTGTCATACATTGGCTTTTGAGCTTTATTAGGAATTGGTAAATGGGTCAAGACCAAAATTCTAACAATCCCCACCGGATCACATATACCCTATTTTGTTTAGAGATTTGCATGTTGTCACTATTGTTTAATGTCCCTCACTATTATTTAACATCCTAGTGTTTCATGAAACAATGTCAAGCCAAACTTTCATCTAGATCTTCAAGCTACACGCGTTCATAATTGGAACAATGGATACTCCTAGAATTGTATGTTCGTGCCAACAAGTTTCACCAAAAGTCAAAACTAGTACCTATGCCAGTAGCCGTACGTGACGAGTGGTGTATATTCGGCTTATTATAACTCATCCAAGTCTTATGGACTGCGACATTTAACGGTTGCGCTCATATATATGTGTTCTTTTAAGAATTCTCTCTAAGACAACATCTTTGCTAAACATAGCTAATAAGAAACACATTAATTATGGCATGTTGCCAATCTGTCTTGCAACTTTGAGAGTTTCACATCTTCACTCATAGATATTCTAGATTTCTATCTCTATTTTGCATCCTTGAAATAGGCGTCTTGATGTTCGCTGGCCTTTCAAGAGATGGTGACATTGATTACGACTACAAATAGTCACCCAACTAATGTGTACCTCACTGTATCCGTTCACTTAGTGACATGACGAACAGGCCCATCTCCAGGAATTTGAGGCCCCGGTGCGAAATGCAAAATAATGCCCTAAAATTTCCATAGTAGATTACTTCTTTTTAAAAGAAATATGAATGAATTGAAACACTCTATGAATTATATGCTAATCAAGATTAAAAAGAAGACCGAACCCTGGATTTCAACGAGCAACTACTCTTGGAAATCTTTGTCAACTCGCCTACTGTATATCTTCCCTAAAAAATGGATTTAGGAGTTGGTGTATATGCACACAATATAATCACAAATATAATCATTCAGACCGTGATTCAGTTTGAGTACCTCCGTTAGTTCATCTCCGTGAGGACAAATTAAATAGGGGTTCAGTTTGAGTGCACACTGTGGATAGATCGTTGATGCCTTCACCTGGGTCTAGGCCACCGGCAGCTAACAGAATGGTGGATTTAAAACTCCATGCCGGCTGGACTGTGGGTCGTGTCTTCGGGCAGGAAATGAAACAATCCAACGAGAGAACACCGCTAGCCTACGTCTTCGTGCGGCGGCGCAACACTTCCGCCAGTTCATCTCCATGAGGGATCGAGAATAAGAAAAGCCTCATTTCAAGAGATTGAGGAGCAGGCCCAGGTCAGGAGAGCCGATGACTAGCTAAGCAGGCCTAATTCTATACTTGCTGTGAAAAAAAGGCCCAAATCGGAAAATATACTTTGATATTGGCTTAAAATTGGCCCCCCTAGAAATATGGGGGTCCTGTGCGATCACACTGTCCGCATAGGCCCTTGAACGGCCCTGATGACGAAATGAAGGGGTTGAACATACATAAGCTGCGACAAGCATGAGGACTACGGGGGGAGAGGAAGCGGGTCGCCGTCGCGGAGTAGGCAACGGAGCATCGAACATCAGTTATTATCGGGGTACCTGGAACGAACGTTATTTTGTTTTTAGAAGCAGGTTGTTCTGTGGCCATAGATCGCAACCAGGAAAGATAAATAGTGTGAGCCGGTGGGACCACTAGGATACAAAGGTGCTGAAGCACTGGCTGCTGTACGCTTGGTGTGCAAAGTTTATAAGAATGTAATATGAAATCCTATATAACATAACAAATTCTGAAAAATAGATCAACATTGTAGTATAGAATTTTGAACCCAACAGACGTCGTGGCCGTACTCTCGCCGCCGGTGCCTGCAGACCCACTAGGGACACGAAGGACCAGAACTGCCTTCCTAGATGCAAGAGCTCAGTTTGACAAAACGTCGCTACCATTGCGGCAATATAAGCTCTTACCTGAATCAGTCGGGGATGCATCCACCAAAGGAGCTATATCTGGCGCGATGTGAAAAGAGGCCATGTCTGGTGTCAGGCAGTAGACCAGCCCTTACAGGACGGAAAGGATTCCCACTCGGCATCGCATCCATGTGTGATGGCCATGGTTAGGTTGGATTGAGCAGGTGAGGAGAAGGAAGGGTGAGAAGCCTCGGGGAAGAGGAAGAAAGAAGGGGATAGGGAAATGAGATTTCAATTCCTTTCTTCGATACCAAGATACATGTGATGTCTGCGGTTTATAACCCACCGCTCACACACACCCCGCACACACTAGCTACTTTCCAGCTGTCGCTCGGGCCCACTGGTCAGCTACACTCCGCCTACCTTCAATCACTGTTGATGCTGGTCTCTGAATCCTTGCCTAGCAGTCGATCTCTCCTGCCATGGCACCCTTCTCTGAACCGCTGCCATGGCAGTTGTTTGCCCTGTCACTTGTATCCGTCAGCGCTTGCACAGTAGTGTTGACACCTCACCATGGCCAAGGCTGCGTGGCTACTAGAGCGTAAACCCAACTTCATACCTTGACCAAAGGCAACCTCCCCAGCGACACCAGAGCTACCTTCGTGGAACGAGCCTCGACAACAGAGACGATCCCAAAGAGGCATTGATAGCAAGGGGAATAGGCGAAGAGAATCCCAAAGAGGCGCGGTGGCGAGCCGGACTGATGGTCGCGCGGGAGGACTACCATCACGCAGACATCGGATCCCAATCGACAAGTCGTAGTGTAGACAGGGGGAAATATTCCTGTAGGGAAGGAGGGCTCGATGGGTTGCGACTTGCGAGAGGGCTCAAATGTCTTTCTGTTTTCACGAGAGAGAGGTCGTTTAGTATGCTGGTCACCCTCCTTTATGTAAGCTTGGAATGGAAACGCATGCGGGGCTATAGGATTGTTGTACGAACTGGATCATTTCGATTATAAAAGTTCACTGGGAGTAAAAAGCATCTCAAACGTAATAAAAATTACATCGAGATTCCGAGACCCAACGACCACTACTTCACTAGAACGAGGCACCGGTGCGCTGATGTCGCCGCTTCCCTAACAGAGCTAGCTTGACCTGTCGATGACTGTTGGGAAGTCTTCATGCACATGCCTCTAAGAACTAGTCACACAGTGAACCCTTGTATAAATCTGAACCACATGACACACAATCTCGCCACATAATGCTAAACGCTAACCACACCGTCCCAAGAAAACGACGAGAATGTATGCTGGAAGACAAACTCGAAAAAGAAGCGTTGTGATCCGCCTGAACACCGCACCTGTTAGGACTTAAAAACCCTAACCTAAACTACTAATTGGAGCGAAGGCATCGAGATTTCCCACCCACCACCCACGGTTGGAGCGGCAGGCATTGAGGAGGCAAAACCACAACCTCCTAGGGTTAGGGATTATATGATTACATGTCCACATGGAGGGACTGCTGAAGTAGATTGGCTGCATGTTAATTAAGATAAATAGGATAATGGAGATTACTCTATTAGGTATAGGATTGCATGAACATTCAAAATAACTAGTACACAATCTTAATAAATTTCATGAGCATTTTCCATTCTGTTGTTTTTTCCGTTCTTGGGTATATAGGACTATTTTATTTGTTCCATTTTCACCTGCTTTTTTGTTTGTTTTTCTTAATTCTCTCGGGCAAAATACACGAAAATTACATGCGAACAATCTATTTCAAATATGTCAATCTATTCGAGATGTATATGTATTATTTAATTATTTTGAAATGTGCGAATATTTTTGTTGTAGCAAGTGAACACTTTTTTAGGAAACAACACACGAACAATTTCTTTCACATGTGCAGAATAGTTTATATGGATTTTGGAAAAAAAGGAATAATTTATATAGATACTAGAACAAATGCTCGTGCGTTGCAATAGGGGATAAAAAACCTCACTTCAATAACCCAATGGCTCAAGACCCCCTCTCCTCCTGTGCCATGACCCATCACCAGACATGACGACAACAACAACTACTTGAAATCCTTCACACTGCCACATGAGAAACAACATAAATATTGGGAGAACTGTACAAAGATCCTCCATCTTTGTCTAATATAACAGAAAAATGTGCGGAGTTTATTTTGCACCTAGCAGCGACTCCGAGTCCGACTCACACTTTAGCAAAAGAGTAAGTGCAAATGTTTGTTTTGTACCTAAAAAATATAGCATATGACCAACAAAAAATGAACTATTTATTGTGATTTAGACATAGTTTCTTTTGTGTGTGTCATACGTAATATTTTGCTCTTGAGTTAAACAATTCTGATACGTTAAATATTAGTATCATAGTATCGTATTTTAGTCATCTGCATATGCACCTAACCACAACACCAAGCAATTTAGCTTCGAAAGAAGCGGTTCAACAAATTTAGACACAAAGAAGAAATTGGCGAGTTCACTGATTGAATAAGACTCGGACCATGTAGAATAACTATTTGTGTATATTTATTTAAAAATGGCATTAACAATTTCTTGTCGGATATCTTATTGTTCTTCAACAAACTTATATTCTACTTAGATTGGAATCGGATCATCATATATTTTAACTATAATCTTATGTTCTGTTTTACATGCTAGATTTTATGAATAAGCCCTATAACTTAATTTTAATAAAAGGAATGTATTTAATACTTTATTTCTTCTTTACTATTTTGCAATTCACATATAAATCAAGTTGTATTCTTTATCCTTCTAATTAATAAAATCTCTCTAATATTATTATCAGGAACTCTAGTGCACGGACATGTCTTCTCATGCCTTCCAGCGCGATGAGTGCAATACCGTATGATCTGCGAGACCGGCCGCACAGGTAATCATGATCTGTTTGCATGCCATTGTCATGTTTGCCGTGGGGGATGTTGTGTAAGTCGTGTGTTAGCGCATCCCATTAAATTTTTGAACACCTCAAAATCTTGATTGACCATGATCTAAATTTTGTTTTTCTAATGCAAAGGCATGTAATTTCTATGTGCTCAAGTTAAACTCAACTTGTACGCATGTTCCATTGAAAAAGAAACTTGAATGCATGTTTTTAGATATTCCTGATAGATCAGACCGGCCACGCATGTGATGATCCTCCGATCGCATGCAGCATTGCAGCGTCATGTCCGCTATGGGTGATGTTGTGTAAGTGACGCGTTAATGCATCCCATACATATTTTAACAACTCAAAATCTTGATGGACCATGATCTATGTTTCCTTTTCTAGTGCAAAGGCATCTAATTTTGTCTGTGCTAAGTTAAACTCAACTTGTACTCATGTTCCATCAAAATAAACTTGTACACATGTTTTTATATATGAGATTTCTAATTTCGGAACCATTGAAACTTCGCAACAAATCCCGCTCGATCACCGTCCAATCTTGATCGCGTGGTGCACCTTACCCGTATATGCGCTCAGTTTTCTCTCCCTTCCTGTTTGCAATAGTACACATTAATTACGAAATTTATTTCTCTGCATGTATCTATTAACCGGCGGTTACATGTGGAACACTAGCTACAACATTAAGGGGTTGTTTGGTTCTATGCCTTCGATTGCCAAATTTTGCCACATATTCTTTTATCAAGCTTGCCTAAGGTTAGATTGACAAAATAGGAGCCACAAGTTGACAAGGCTAAGGAAATCTTATCATACTTTTTGTGTGTATGTAGTGTGAGTCCCTTGTGTGGCTTGCCTAAGGTGTGACTTGAACTAAACACACATCTAAGTTGATTAAACTTGCATAAGCTTAGATGTGGCAACCTTTTACAAACTTAGGGGGTGTTTGGTTGGTTTTTTTTCAGCTGCATCTACGGCTTTCGGCTTTCGGCTTCGAAGGCAAAAGCTCCTATTTAGGGGCTTCCGGTTGCAGCTGTGACTTCTGGCTACGGTTGTGACAAGGTCAAAAGCGACAGCTGCAGCCAGAAGCCCCTAAATAGGAGCTTTTGGCTTCGAAACCGAAAGCCGGAAGCCGCAATTACAGCTGTAAAAGCCCAACCAAACACCCCCTTAGTCTTAAACCAAACATCCCCTAACTACGAAAATTCTTTCCTGATTATTCTCGTGCATGTAAATTGGTTGGTTCCGGAAGGAAGAAATTTCTTTCCTAATTATTTGCTACATGCATGGTTGGTTCCATAGATTGGAAAAAAAATAAAGTGCACGACAAGGATTTGAACCCAGGTCTGGGTTATTATCCAACCCAGTAACCAACAGAACCAAGTTTAGTTGTTGTTTACAATTTGAAAACTTGATTCCTTGACGCTTCTTTTACTACCATATCAGTCACAGAACGTATCTCATAGAAAGTTATTGAAAATATACATCATTTTTTTCGGTGTAAATAAGATGTTAATTGTGACACCCTCGTTTTTTGCAACCTTTTATTTTCTAGAAAAAGTTCAAAATTGTCTATTTGCAATTGGATTATGATGTCAACTCTTTTGGACTTGACACTTGGAAATATTTTGATTTTCTTTCCATGTGAGATCAACCCCCCAAGATCATTTTAGAACCATATATTTCGTCTTCCCTCTCAAGCCATATTTTTTCTTCATTATAAATATTTTGTGTCTCTTAGAAATATTCATTTCTCTCTCTCTGTTATGAAGCAGCTTCACCAAATAACCCCCCATGATCCTTGGCACCAAGCCTCATCCCAATATCCAAAAATATGCCCGGATACAATACAGTCTTTCTGCTGGAAAAACCATTTTTGCTTCTAGACAGAAATGTCATTTTGTGAAGCAACTATATTTTTTCCAGTATCCAATGTAGTTGAATTTTTTCCCACTTAAGCACCCTCCTAAGTGATGCTTATCCACAAAATTTCAGTCAAAAATACCTAGTCAAACTACCACATTAATTACTCAGAAACTTTGCAGCAAGCTCTTGTCACCCTCGTTTCAGCTTTAATCGAACCAAGCCCACTGAGTAACCCCAGGTTGAAGGGACTACACCCTAGACATGGTCTGGGGAGCCAGAACGCACCATGTATGCGAGTGCATGCGGTGACCGCGTCATGGGCTGGTCTCTGGCAGGTCACATACGTGCTTTTGGCGCCGCACCCCCCCTCCCCTGCCGTCCAAACGCCGCGCTCGGGCCACCATAACTCGTCATTGCCACACCCTCGCTCCCCTGACATCCACGTAGCCCCGACCAGGGTCTTCCCAACGCCGACAAAACGGTCTGCCAGAAGCGGCCACGACGCGGCCACGCAGGAACAGTGGGCCAAAGTGGCCTGCCTGTCCCCACTTAGTGCACCGACAGCCTTGCCGGTGCGCTGTCACTCCACTATCTCTCCCTCTCGGCACCTCACCGCTCTTGCCCGAGCCATAGGTATCGTCATAGCTCCGGCAGCTTCTCCACGTTGACATTTTTATTTCTGAATGAAGTCTTATTGTTTTGTTCGAATCGGGGGTGTGCGATGGTTAACTTTACTCATCCTCCTTCCTAGGGAAATGCGATAGTACTTTGTTTCGAGAGAGCTAATAGGCTTTACAATAAATATATGCGTTTTTTATGACTAATGTGGATTCATGTATATACGCACTCTCACCTTTTCGTAATTCACTAGCCTCTTCCGCATCGTGCATTGCCCTTTCTCACCTCGAGAGTCGGTCCTATCTATTATGACATTTACAGAGTCATTCCGAGATATATTGCCATGCAACTTTCATCGTCCTGTCATATGACTTGTGTATTCATCATCATATTGCTTTGCATGATCATATAGAGTTGACATAGTATTTGTGGTACAACCATAGTTCATCATTGTTTACATGTTATGCTAAATCATTGCACTTCCTGGTACACTGCCAGAGACAGTCATATAGAGTCATCTTGTATAGCTTTATCAAGTTGTAATATCTAGTTGTAAGTAAATAAAAGTGTGATGATCATTATTATTAGAGCATTGTCCCAGTGATGAAAGGATGAGGGAGACTATGATTGCTCCACAAGTCAGGATGAGACTCCAGACAAAAAACAAGAAAGAAAAGGGGTGAGGCAAAAAAGAGACCACAAAAAAATGAGAGATAAAGAAAGAAGGAACTATGTTACTATTCTTTTATCACACTTGTGCTTCAAAGTAGCATCATGTTTTTCATACAGATAGTCTCCTAAGTAATCATTTTCGTATACTAGTGGGAATTTTCATTATAGAACTTGGCTTGTATATTTCGATGACAGGCTTTCTCAAATTCTAGAGGTCTTCATGACAAAGCAAGTTTGATGCGCACCCACTTAGTTTTATTCGAGCTTTCATATACTTATAGCTCTAGTGCATCTATTGCATGTCAATCCCTACTCCTCGCATTGATGTCGATTGATGGGCATCTCCATAGCCCCTTGGTCCGCTTAGTTGATGCGAGACTTTTTTACCTTTTGACTCCATTGATCTTTACCATCATACTCTATTCCACCTATATGTTATATCCATGGTTCACGCTCATGTATTACGTGAAGTTGAAAATGTTGAAGCACGTTAGAAGTACGATCCAATTGCTTGGTTTGACATCGTGGTGCTTGATACATCTCTAACGTATCGATAATTTATGAAGTATTCATGCCATATTTACCTATGTTCATAATACTTTTATATGGTTATGATGCACTTTATATGATTTAATTAGAACTAACCTGAACTAATGTTGTTTTCAGCATAATTACATGGTGTTGTTTTTTGTGTAGAAAATAAAAGTTCTCGGAATTGCCCGAAACTTTTTGACGTTTTGCTCTGGAGAAAATAAGAAATACCATAGCAAAGAACCATCAGAGGGGGACCATCAGTTAGTGCCAAGACAAGAGGGTGTGCCCACCCCCTAGGCATGCCCTGATGGCTTGGGACCAACTCGTGGCTCTGTTTGACATGATTCCAACACTGAAAAACATATATATTGGGAAACCTCCAAAAGTTAACCTAGAACGTCCACTTTGCCGCTGCAAGCCTCCGTGCCGAAGAAAAATCTTCCCGGGCCCTGTTCCAGGACCCTGTCGGAGGGGGAAATCATCACCGGTGATCATCGTCATCATCCCGACGATCACCATGACGAGGAGGGAGTAGTTCACACCTGGGGCTGAGGGTATGTACCAGTAGGTATGTGACAGATTTCTCTCTCGTGTTCTTGAGATGTCATGATCTTGATGTATGATGGGCTTTGTTAATATAGTTGGATCATATGGTGATGCCCCCTTGCTATCTTGATGTGATGAATTGATCTTTCCCTTTGAGGTTTTGTTATGTTGGATTGAATATTGGATTTGAGATCATGGATATCTATGGTGACAATGGGGTAACCTATGCATATGAGTTGATACATGTTGTTGTCCTACTTTCTCCGATAGAAATCTTGGGGAACTCTTTAAAGTTCTTTGTGTTGGATTGAATATGTCCGAAATTGTTTGATGCATATCGAATAATTAACCCACAGATACTTGAGGTGACATTCGAGTATCTAGGTGACATTAGGGTTGATTGATGTGTATCATAGGTGTTATTCTAGTATGAACTCTAGGGCTGTTTGTGAAACTTATAAGTATAGCTCAATAGATTGACCGGAAAGAATCTCTTTGAGGTGGTTCTGCTACCTATAACAATTAATCTTATGTTCTCCGCTACTTATGAACTTTGGAGTGATTCTTTACTGCATGTTGAGGGATGATCATAAGATTCTATTATGATAGCATTGTTAAGAGATTTCACTAGTGAAACTATGAACCCTAGGCCTAATTTCCAAGATTGCAATACCATTTATGCTCACTTTTACAAATTGCTACCTTTCTATTTTTATATTTCAGATTACAAAAACATATATCTACTATCCATATTTCACTTGTATCACCATCTGTTCACCGACCTAGTGCACCTATACAATTTACCATTGTATTGGGTGTGTTGGGGTATTTGATTGCAGGGTTGTTTGAGAGAGATCATCTTCATCCTACACCTCCAATGGATTGATAAACCTTAGGTCATCCACTTGAGGGAAAATTACTACTGTCCTACAAAACTCTGCACTTGGAGGCCCAACAGAGTCTACAAGAATAAAGTTGTGTAGTAGACATCAAGCTCTTTTATAGCACCATTGCAGGGGAGGTGAGTGCTTGAAGGTGTATCTTTAGATTTTGGGGCTGTGGAGAATCATCACATAAATAGTTTAGTTTCTTGTTTTCACAAGTTTGGTTTTATAAAAGAAAACAAAAAAAATGGAATTTAGGTTGCCTCAATTGCTTCGCCTTTATAATGTCTTTCGCGAAAATGATGGTTCTGAAAATTATGCTCAATTGTTAGAGGAAGTATTTATAAAAATTCTTCACGTGAAATCCTTGAATGATGAGCATGATATCAATATTGTTAGTATGAACTCTCTGAATATCCATGATGCTAATGATGATTGCACTAGTAATGATAAAATGTTTCCTATAAGCATGTCAAATGTTTTAGAGTTAATAAAATTTGTGAAGACATGCCATATAGGGATGATAGATTTTGTAAGAACCATAAACATGATAAAACCAATTGGTGGCTTAAAGTGATAGATGAATTTGCCACAAGATTATGCTCTCTTCATCCCATTACTTGTGAACTTTGTAATAGGGTTGGTCATCTTAATTTCCAAAGCATGTATTTTTCATGATCAAAACGTTTCCAAATATTGTGATAATTTGATCTCCGATGAACTCTATAATGAACTTTTTTTTATTTTGGGGTTGTGAACAATCATCACATAAAACTGATTGGTTTGATATATTCCTTATCACTAATGATAATGAAACTAACTTATAGGAAATTTGTATGTTTTGCATAGTAAATAGCAATGAGAATGCTTATATTGCCAGCTATAGAAAGGAGGGAAAACCAATATAATATAAAAGGAATACTAATGAAAGGGAAAAGGTCCCCCAATACCCTCCTATTGTTTCTCATAATGAATCAGGTTGAAAGGAGAAGCTTCCCATCAAACCAATCTCTTCAATAAGAAGCTCGAAAAAATTAGTTAAACCCACAAAAATGTGGTAAAAAAGAAGAGAAGAAATGGTAAAGTTAAAAAGGTCTCTCTCTCGAATAATGTTGCTCCTATCATTGTTGAGAATGAATCCGAAAGTAGTGTGGATGACGATATACTTGACGATTATTTTATTATGCCCACTACTTGTTTTGATGATTATGATTAGGAAGATGATGAAAACACATCTGCTCCCTTGGTGGTTTTGGTAATTAATAACAACATATATATCATTGGACTAATGTTTCCGCTAAGTATATTTTAGGAAATGTTCAATGATGGGATGGCTATAGGATTGTGAGGAGACCCTAAGATGCAAGGAATAGAATTGGCAAAGCTTCAAGCAAGGAGACTCTACATTTTACTTTGTGAGAAATCACTTTGAGTCCATAGGAAAGACAATACTATTAAAAGGGGTGAGGTAATGTTGGTGAACAAAATGCTCCACGTGCACAAGTGCTAGCCACCAAAACACCCACAAGCTCTCCCACAAAAATAATTTGTCTAAACCCTATCATGCAAAATCGGTGCCACCAAGTTTTCCACTCGGCCCTACCCATTTTAACCTCAGACAGAACCCTAGCCAAACCCTAGCTTCTCAGTACGACCAAGTGCAACATCGGTGCAACCAAGTTTCGGTGACCAACATTCGGATGACCCAGTTTATAAAATCAGAATTTCCGAGTTTTATGGATTGGTCTCACCGAGTTTGGAAACTGCCCTCGGCCACTCATATCGGTACCACTAAGAATCATATATCGGTCTCATCGAGATTCCTAAAGTTCCACATTTTGAACAAATTGGTACGACCGAGTTTTACTTCGGTTTCACCGAGTTGGTCAATAATGCTGTAACGGTTGGATTTTTGGAGATGCCTATTTATACCCCTCCACCACATCCCACTCGCAAGAGAAGCACTCAGAACAGTTCCACACTTCCCATATCCAAATTTCTGAGAGAGAACCACCTACCCTTGTGTTGAGATCAAGATCATCCACTCCAACCATATGGATCTTGATTTCTAGCCTCCCAAGTTTCTTTCCACCCAATCAACCTCTTCTACCAAGCCAAATCCGTGAGAGAGTGATTGAGTGTTGAGGAGTCTATCATCTTGAAGCACAAGAGCAAGGAGTTCATCGTCACTATCAAGCCTATTACCTTTTGGAGGGTGGTGCCTCCTAGATTGGTTAGGTGTCACTTGGGAGCCTCCTACTTCGTGTTGTGGAGTTGAACCAAGAAGTTTGTAAGGGCAAGGAGATTGCCTACTTCGTGAAGATCTACCCATAGTGAGGCTAGTCTTCATGGACGGAAGCCGTTATGGAATAGTCAAGGTTGCTACTTCATGGACCCTTATGGGTGGAGCCCTCCATGGACTCTCACGACCGCTACCCTCCATGGGTTGAAGACTCCCTAAACGTGGATGTACGATAGCGCCACCTACCGGAACCACGGGAAAACTCTTCGTGTCTACAATTGCATTTGATCTTCTAACCATACCCTCTACTACATGCGCTTGTCTTTACTTTTCGTTGCTATAGTCCTAGACATCCATATTGTAGGGTGTGCTTGACTTGCTATCATTGCTAAAATCCGCCCACAACTAAAATTGGGGAAAAGGTAGAATTTTGTTTGGTCAAGTAGTCTAATCAGCCCCTCTAGACTTACTTTCGATCCTACAAGTGGTATGAGAGCGTTGGTCTCCACTGCATTGATTTCACAACCTATGAGAGTATGGCGTCTAGTGAGGGAAATTATCACCGTAGAGGTCCACACTTTAATGGTACAAATTTTACTCATTGGAAGCATAGGATGAAAATGCATATTCTTGATCATAACCCCGCCGTTTGGGTTGTTGTTCGTGTTGGCTTGCAAGGTGATTTCTTTGGTGATGGAAAGGAACCGGATCATGAAAGCGACCACAGAAGAATTAAAGATGTTGCAATACAATGCTCAAGCATGTGACATTCTATTCAACTGCCTATGCCCCGAAGAATTCAACAAAATCAGTCATCTTGAGAATGCAAAGGAAATTTGGGACACTATGGTTGTGTCACGCCCAAGATGCGACCCTATCCTTATTTTGGCTCAAGGGCCTCGACAGGGATAGGAGCGCATCTCGTTGTGTTGCAAGAATGGATATCATTACAAGTACATGTACAGAAGGGATGAGTATATGGAATTGGCTTACACTCGCCACAAGCTACATCAACATCACATCAATACAACAATTGAATCAAACATCATACATAAGAGTAGGGTCCGACTACGGACGAAACCAAACGATAAAAATGACATCCATCCTTGCTATCCTAGGCTGCTGCCTGGAACCCATCCTAGATTGATGATGATGATGATGAAGAAGAAGAAGAATAACTCCAAATCAAACAAGCATCGCGCTCACGTAAAATCATCGCATTACCTGTACCTGCAACTGTTGTTGTAGTAATATGTGAGCCACAGGGACTCAACAATCTCATTTCCAATGGTATCAAGACTATTAAAGCTTAATGGGTGAGGTATGGTTAAGTGGTGAGGCTGCAGCAAGCGACTAAGCATTTATTTGAGTGACTAACTTATGAATACAGAAAATAAAGTATGGTGGTCTACGCATAACGTACGTGAACTAGTAATGATCACTAAGTGATCCTGAACACCTACTTACGTCAATCATAACCCCACCGTGTTCTCCCTCGGATAAGGACTCGCGAGAAGAGACAGTCATGGTTACGCACACAGTTGGTGTATTTTATTAGAGTTTACTTCAAGTTTGCTATGACCGGGTGTTAAACAAAGTATCCAAGTTTGCCACATAACTGCGGGCACGACTTTTCGAAAGATTTAACCCTGCAAGGGTGCTCCAATTCATCCATCAGAAATTAACCACATGCCACGGGAATAACCTCAACCACGGATCTCGTGATCATCCTAGGCAATTCCAAAGGAAATCCGACACCTCGAGATAGCCCGAAGAAGACCAGAGTTCCTCACGCAAGACGTTCGAGAAAGGTAAAACAAATCCAGCAAGGCCTCCCGACATGTCGACGATCCTGATAGGAGCCGCATATCTCTTTCTCAGGACACGATGGATAAGCTAGCTAGTGTACGGTGTCCTGATAGAAATCTCCCGAGTTTCCCCGGGTTGGCCCCGCATAGTGCTCTATTTTGGACTAGCACTCATGAGGAGCACTGGCCTGGGTTGTTGATTAATTATCCACGGGTGCCAGCGGGCCCCTATGCAATTTTATTAGTTATTAGGCAAATGTAGTACCAATGTTGGGCCTTGCCAGACAAACTTTATCCTAACATGAAAATCAAGGGGGTCCCCATAACAACCCCAAGCATGTTAGGAGCACTCAATTATGGAACATAACACCGGTTCACAAGTAACTAGGGCGACAAGAGTGGAACAAAACACCGAGCAAAAGGCCAGGCCTTCCACCCTTTACCAAGTGTATAAGTGCATTAACTTAAATAGCAATAATATTGTGATAACAAAAAGAATGTCCATGTTGTCACATGGAAGCAATTGCACATGCAGCTAGAAACGCTATAAGAAGGGTTGAGCAAGCGGTAACATAGCCAAACAAAGGTTTGCTAGGATGTGAAGGGGTTAGAGGCTTATCATGGCAATGTTGAAAGGCTTGTCAAACAAGTGGTAGGTAGCGTGACATAACGATAAAAATGGTACAACTAGCATAGGAATGATAGTACTGGTATCCAGGGAAATGTGTCATCTTGCCACAGATCCCGCTCGGAAGAAGAACAAGTCCATGAAGAAGACGAGCCAACGTGGTCGAACGAATCCTCACACTCCGAACGCTTTCAGAACTGTATCGGAAAGAAGCAAACTAGAAACAAACAATCAACACACGAGAAACACCAAAACATATGAATGACATGATGCACAACCAAATATGATGCATGTCCGGTTTAATATGCAACGCATGGCATGGCACAACAATCAAATTCTACACATTAAAGTGAAGCTATATATGCAACAAGTTGCATATTGACGAAACTCCACGATTGATTATTTAGTTCACTCTCGTTTAGGTAGTCATCAATTTTAAATGTTTTTAAATACGGCAAGAGGTGAAGCACAACAAATATATCACCTAGGCACTTTAAATGAGGCCGGAAGCAATGAATAACAATTCTGGAACGACCTCATAAGCAATTTATGAAGTTGGACCAGATCTGTTATAAACATGTTTTAGAGTTGATTAACATCAATATAAAGTGTTGCATGAGATCCTACATGATTTTCTAGTCAAGTTACATATGTGGAACATTTTAAACGGAGCTATGATTATTTAGATATGAAATAAATCATTTTACATGGCATTTACACAAATTACATGAAAACAACAGGTTAAACATTTTTATCACATGTGAAAGTTGGATATTCTAAAACTACATAAAATTCTAGTCAAGTTTCATATATAAAGTTTTTACATATGATGCCCGGTTGGTGAGTTATTAAATGCATGAAGTGTAGGGGTTTTTCTGCAATTTGTTTTTCTGTGGATAATTGGCAAATTCGCATGCAGGGAAAAAACACTATGGGCCGAAATCCGAATAGTGCACTGGGCGCCGCATACATGCAGAGCGCATCGAGCACTGGATAGGGGGGCTCACCATGGGTCGAAGGGGAGGCGCCTGGCTAGGCCGAAGGCGAGCTGCGCCTTGGGCACTGCATGGCCCACGCGTCGGACTGAGCGGTCAACGGGCGCTGGGCGTCGCTCTCGTCCGCTCGATCCCGAGCAGGAGGCCGGCGGCTGCGGACGGCGAGACAGCGGGGCGAGGCCGGATGCAGGGATGGCCAGGGATGGCGCTCTGACGACGGGGACCGCCGGATCTGGCGGCTTCGAGGCGGGAGGCTACCTGCGACGACGACTGGCAGGAGCTCCTGCGGGCATGGGAGAGGGAGAGAGATGGTGAGAGGAGAGAAGGAAGGGAGGGCACGAGGGGAGCTCGCCGGCATCGGGGCTCGTCGGAGCTCCAGTGGTCGACCTTCGGGGCGGGGTCCCGCGGCCCTCCGGTGGCCGGCCGACGCGAGCAGTGGGCGGCACGGGGCTACGGGAGATCGGGTGCGAGCGGGCGAGCGGGAGGCGCTCGGGCACGGGGCGATGGCGGTTCGGGCCCGGTGGCGGGCGTGGATGGGCTTGGGAGGCCCACGGAAGGTGGGAGGCGACTGGTGGCGGCACAATTTTCCAGGAGGGCTAGGGTTTTGTCCAAAAATGGCTAGGGAAGGTGCTTAAATAGGAAAGGGGGCTAGGATAGGGGATTTTAGTCCTTTTTCGGACCCTCCGATCGCGATCGGACGACACCGATCGCGGGGTAGGCCAGGTGGGTTGGTGTTGGGCTGTGTATATGGGCTAGGTGGAGATGAGAGGGAGGTTTGCGACCCGTGACACGAGGTTTTAAAACACCGAAACGACTGATAAATAAACCGATGACCGCACTACTACGGTTGACCGTTCGAGTATCAAACAAACTCGGAATGCGACGAAATTTGGTAGGCGGTCCATCTGCAATATAATAAGACCGCACGCCAACTTTCGACCCAATCCGGGAATATTTTTTGCGCGCTTTAAAAATGGTTTTTTTAAAACGATGCCGCGGGCGCGTGCATGTGTGGTTGGTCTCGAAACGATCGACGACACGAGCGGAGAGAACCGGCAACTACCAACGCATACAAGTTTTCAAAAACAAGTGAAGATGCTATGCAGATAATGTGAATGATGCTATGATGAATGCGACAACTAGACGAAACACAAGATGACAATGGAAATAAAAGGGGAATCTTCTGGAGTGTCAGTCCGGGCTTTTACAACTCTCCTCCACTATACGAGGATCTCGTCCCGAGATCTAGAAAGAGAAGGAGAAGAGAAAGAGCAAGAGGTAAAACTTAGTTGCTTCTTTGACAAACGGGTGAACCACATGAGCTTGAAGGATTGGAAGAGATGAAGAATGATATGAGGAACAAGCAAGACTTCAAAAGAAATTCCGGCAACACTTCGATAGGATAGAGAGGAAAAATTTGATATGATGGAAAGAATTTGAAAGAGAGACCCCAAACTTTGGTTGGATTGCAATCAAAACTTCATAATATGGAAGGATCATGAAAAGGTTTCACAACACTCCGGTAAATGGACAAGCAAAGGAAGAACATGATCTTAACAAGGCAAGATGATACACTGGAGAGAGCAACATCACAAGGCCTCCGTAACAAGAGAATAGAAAGTGGATTGATGGAAGGAAAAGAACGGACAAGAAAATGAAAATTTCCAGCACAAATGAATTTGAAAAGCATAGGTTCAATGGAGTTGATGAAGAATCAACAATGAAAGAATAGCTTGTTATGGGCTTATAGAAAAAATCTCAAAATTATGACGTGACAACCTGCCACAACAGAAACAATTGATTGCTTGAGAGCAACAAGATATGCAAAACTTCTTTCACCAAGAGGTGGAGGAGACACTTGAATCATTTATGACACCATGATAGCAACAATCCTTAGGAAATGCTTTAGGTGAAATCCAACCCAAGATAACTCCGAGAGAGACATGATGGGTTTGCTTATCTTATTCTTGTCAATTTTCCTTCGATAGTCCTCATAATCAAGAATTTAATAACACCATCCTAAAAGACAATGGAGAAGGAATTGAACTTAGATATCCAAGATAAATAACACTTGAGCACCTCCATCAAGAATCTTCATGAATACTTCGAGAAAGAATTAACTCCTTGATGAACCACCATGAGGAACCTCCGAAAATGAGAGGATGATAGAAAATAATTGAAGGATTGCAAATGAACAAGATTGAGGCCTTCCAATGATTTAGATGATGCTTCAGGACAAGATACTTGAGCAAAACTAGGAACTCCGGAAAAGAAAGATGACCACTTGGGATAAGGAATTTGATATCATGAACAACTCCGGAAGAAGGATTGAAATCACTTGGATGAAACATAATAAGAATTATGATATGCCTATCCTTCATCAAGTTAAATTGATGACAAGCAATGGATTTCGCACACCACTTATTCTTGTTGCAAAGAATTGAGGAGAAAGATAGAGATCACAAACATGAAGAAGTCTTGCACGAGAACACCAGTAAGAATTATAAACAAAAGAGGATAATAAAAATGAATGAGGATACTACAATTTAACGAAGATACATGGGACCAAAGAGATCACGATCCACCTAATGGAAAACTTCAACAAGGCACTAGAATAATTGAGATACGAACGAAGGGACAACAATTGAGAAGACTTTGAGAACGAAAGCTGAAAGCTGAGAACGAAGAAATCTTCTGAAATGATGGCCTTCGAAGGATCGAGAAATGAGAACAACTCCGGAGTGCACCGGATAGATAAGGATGGAATTACTCATGATCAAAAACAATTTGAGATGATAGCAACAAGCTGAAACCATGAATCTCTAGGAGAATGGATTAAGATTTAAGAGAACTCTCCTTCGGTTTTCAATGCAGAGAATGATGACGAGAAACACCACCACGAATTGCTAAGACACTCTAGAATAAGGAATAAAGAAGGTTGAGCCAACAATGAAAATAAATATGAAGCGATCATGGAGAAGGAATATGACTGATGAAAATCATTCTTACATCATATGAAAGGAACTTTAGGACAACTCCGGAAAGAATAGAAGAGCCAGGTAAGATCCTGGGGAGAACCTGTGGGTTATGGGCCCACAAAAGAAAACTCCATTAAAACGATTGATTAAAAGAGAGATTGCACCGGTACAAATTAAGAACTTGATGAGGTGACAACCTCGAAATAACTTAAGAGGATATGAATGGAAATGAAAGTCTTCTGAGATATCTTTAGCACTCCGGATAGAATAGAGAGAGACGAAAAACAAGAGATACTTGGACAGAATTTCCGACATGGGGAAGCATTTAGCGATTGGAAAGGATATGAAGAACACCGAGATCTTGAATTGAATGCGCCGGGAAGGAAACCAACAATAAGGAAAAGATGAATTCGAATATCTAGAGGATCTTCACAATGAATCACCGGATATGATACAAAGAAAAGATAGTAGAAGCATCAATGAAAAGAAAGGCATTTGGATTAGAATTTAGACATTGAAGAAAAAAGGCGGGAGGGTGGGGAAAAACAAGAAAACTTAGGACGGATGAAATGAACTCCGGGAAAGAATAAGAGGATTGATCTTGCAAATATTGAAAGGATTGAATTCACTTGAAGAGAGCACATTGGATGGAAAAGAATTGATATGATAACTTGATTGAGCAAAAGAATTAGCATTCCCACAAAAATAAGAGAACACTTCTTCGGAAAGATATGAAATCACCACTTTATATCAAAGCACCGCGAATTACCATATACAAAACAAAACAAAGGATCAGGCTTATGAAACAAGCCAGAACAAATGCATAACAGAGATTTCGTCCGATATTTTCATGGTAAGGTTCACACGGGCTCAATCTTATAGTAGCCATCATGTGCAAGGCAGTGCACATGACATACGATGCATCCCCGATTCGTAGCAAGCTACATGGACTCTTTAAGACACTAAGAAAGACCGTGAACAAATGAATCCACTAGATCTCGAACCCAACCTCACATCATGATCTGTTGGAAGATAGCCTAGGTAACTACTTGAATTCCCACCTAAGAACTTCCGAAACTTTCTTGGTTATGCAATCGGGTGTTGGGGATACAAGGAGGAAATTATCTCACACAACTAACAAGCCCTACACCCCAACTGTATCCATCCTTCAACACATAACCAGAGGCTCCAGAACTTCATCTATCTCGGACCCTAAAAAAATGATACTAAGAATGGCAGTACATCTTAACTCTCTCCACCAGTACGGGGGATGCTGGACTCCTCTCGCCACAACTAGTATTGAAGAACTTTCGAACATCCTCCGCCCTGAGATACTAAGGAAACTGAACGATAATGATATGCCAAGAATCCCTTGGAGCTCTACCCCTCGATAACAGGAGGCACCAAGCATAGAACTCCGTCACATTGGCATCATATAGATTCCAAAATATCCGCGTGATCCTAATTTTTTTTGAGTGAGAAGAGGGTAGAATCAAAATTCCCAAGTCATAATTCCTCACCAGAGCATACAAGAGGAGTAAAAGAATCCCACTCTCTGATATAACTAGACTCAAAATAGTTTTTCACTAGACTCGACTCGACCAAGTTCGATCAATCAAGGGGGCTCCTAGGTCGGTACAGGCTCTGATACCAACTTGTCATGCCCAAGATGCGACCCTATCCTTATTTTGGCTCGAGGGCCTCGACAGGGATAGGAGCGCATCTCGTCGTGTTGGAAGAATTGATATCATTACAAGTACATGTACAGAAGAGATAAGTATATGGAATTGGCTTACACTCGCCACAAGCTACATCAATATCACATCAATACAACAATGGAATCAAACATCATACATAAGAGCAAGGTCCGACTACGGACGAAACCAAACGATAAAAATGACATCCATCCTTGCTATCCCAGGCTGCCGCCTGGAACCCATCCTTGATTGATGAAGAAGAAGAAGAAGAAGAAGAAGAATAACTCCAAATCAAACAAGCATTGCGCTCACGTCGAATCATCGCATTACCTGTACTTGCAACTGTTGTTGTAGTAATCTATGAGCCACAGGGACTCAACAATCTCATTTCCAAGGGTATCAAGACTATTAAAGCTTAATGGGTGAGGTATGATTAAGTGGTGAGGCTGGAGCAAGTGACTAAGCATTTATTTGAGTGGCTAACTTACGAATACAGAAAATAAAGTATGGTGGTCCACGCATAACGGACGTGAACTAGTAATGATCACTAAGTGATTCTGAACACCTACTTACGTCAATAATAACCCCACCATGTTCTCTCTCGGATAAGGACTCACGAGAAGAGACAGTCATGGTTACGCACACAGTTGGTGTATTTTATTAGAGTTTACTTCAAGTTTGCTATGACCGAGTGTTAAACAAAGTATCCAAGTTTGCCACATAACCGCGGGCATGACTTTCTGAAAGATTTAACCCTGCAGGGGTGCTCCAACTCATCCATCACAAATTAACCACACGCCGCGGGAATAACCTCGACCACGGATCTCGTGATCATCCTAGGCAATTCCAAAGGAAATCGACACCTCGAGATAGCCCGAAGAAGACCAGAGTTCGTCACGCAAGACGGTCGAGAAAGGTAACACAAATCCAGCAAGGCCTCTCAACGTGTCGACGATCCCGATAGGAGCCGCGTATCTCGTTCTTAGGACACGACGATAAGCTATTGTATGGTGTCCTGATAGAAATCTTCCGAGTTGCCCCGGGTTGGCCTCGGACAGTGCTCTATTTTGGACCAACACTCATGAGGAGCACTGGCCCGGGTTGTTGATTAATTATCTGCGGGTGCCGGTGGGTCCCTATGCAATTTTATTAGTTATTAGGCAAATGTAGTACCAATGTTGGGCCTTACCAGACAAGCTTTATCCTAACACGAAAATCAAGGGGGTCCCCATAACAACCCCGAGCATGTTAGGAGCGCTCAATTATGGAACATAACACCGGTTCACAAGTAACTAGGGTGGCAAGAGTGGAACAAAACACCGAGCAAAAGGCCAAGCCTTCCACCCTTTACAAAGTGTATAAGCGCATTAAATTAAATAGCAATAATATTGTGATAAAAAAAAGAATGTCCATGTTGTCACATGGAAGCAATTGCACCTGCAGCTAGAAACGCTATAAGAAGGGTTGAGCAAGCGGTAACATAGCCAAACAAAGGTTTGCTAGGATGTGGAGGGGTTAGAGGCTTATCATGGCAATGTTGGGAGGCTTGTCAAACAAGTGGTAGGTAGCGTGACATAACGATAAAAACGGGACAACTAGCATAACAATGATAGTAGTGGTTGATATGTCTCCAACGTATCTATAATTTATGAAGTATTCATGCTGTAATTTTATCATTCTCGGATGTTTTACAATCATTTTATAGCAACTTTATATCATTTTTTGAGACTAACCTATTGACCTAGTGCCTAGTCCCAGTTGCTGTTTTTTTGCTTGTTTTTTACATTGCAGGAAATCAATATCAAACGGAGTCCAAACACCACGAAACTTTTTGGAGATTTTTTTGGACCAGAAGGAACCCAATGGGCTAGAGCTGTACCTGGGGGGGGGGTGCCCCGAGGCGACACAACCCACCAGGGCACGCCAGGGCCCCTTGGTGCGCCTAGGTGGGTTGTGCCCACCTTGATGGCCTCCCGCACCCCCTCTTTTCACTATAAATTCCCAAATATGCCGAAACCCTTCGGGGTAGCCCTAGATCGGAAGTTTCGCCGCCGCAAGCCTTTGTAGCCACCGAAAACTAATCGAGAGCCCGTTACGGCACCCTATTGGAGAGGGAGATCATCACTGATGGCCATCTTCATCATCCCGGTGGCCACCACGATGAGGAGGGAGTAGTCCACCCTTGGGGCTAAGGGTTTGTACCAGTAGCTATGTGTTTAATCTCTCTCTCTCTCTCGTGACCCTGAGATGCCACGATCTTGATATAGCATGGGCTTTGTTAACATAGATGGATCATATGATGTTTATCCCCTCTATACTCTTCTTGTGATGAACTGAGTTTTCCCTTTGAGATTTCGTTGTTATCGGATTGAATGCTTTAATGGATTTGAGAACACTTGATATATGTCTTGCAATTGAATACTCGTGGTGACAATGGGGTATCATATTGATTCACTTGATATGTATTTTGGCATTCAACTTGCGGATTCCCACGGTGACATTGGGGTAATCTATGCATAGGGGTTGATGCACATTCTTGTCTTTGTTTCTCCGGTATAAATCTTGGGGCACTCCTTGAAGTTCTTTGTGTTGGATTGAGTATTATGAATATGAAATTATTTGGTGTTGTTTTAGTACGAACTCTTGATTAGATCGATCGGAAAGAATAGCTTCTGTTATTTTAGTACGAACTCCAGGATAAGATCGAACAGAAAGAATAGCTTTGAGGTGGTTTCGTACCCTATAAACAATTTCTTCTTATGTTCTCTGCTAGATGGGAACTTTGGAGTGATTCTTCGTTGCACGTTGAGGAATGGTTATATGATCCAACTATGTTAGCATTGTTAGAGATTGTACTAGTGAAAGTACGGACCCTAGGCCTCATTTTAAATCATTGCAATATCGTTTGTGCTCACTTTTGTTATTTGCTACCTTGCTGTTTTTATTTATTCAGATTATAAAAATATATTTCTACCATCGATATTACACTTTGCCGAACTAGTGCACCTATACAATTTGCCATTGTATTGGGTGTGTTGGGGACACAAGAGATTTCTTGTATTTGGTTGCACGATCATTTGAGAGAGACCATCTTCATCCTACACTTCTCACGGATTGATAAACCTTAGGTTATCCACTTGAGGGAAAATTGCTACTGTCTACAAAACTCTACTCTTGGAGGCCCAACACGTGTCTACAAGAATAAAGTTGCGTAGTAGACATCGGTGGTATCTAGGGAAATGTGCCATCTTGCCTGAGATCCCGCTCGGAAGAAGAACGAGTCCATGAAGAAGACGAGCCAACGTGGTCGAACGAATCCTCACAATCCGAATGATTTCGGAACTCCATCAGGAAGAAGCAAACCGGAAACAAATAATCAACACACGAGAAACACCAAAACATATGAATGATGTGATGCGCAACCAAATATGATGCATGTCTGGTTTAATATGCAACGCATGGCATGGCACAACAATCAACTTCTACACATTAAAGTGAAGCTCAATATGCAACGAGTTGCATATTGACGAAACTCCACGATTGATTATTTAGTTCACTCTTGTTTAGGTACTCATCAATTTTAAATGTTGTTCAACATGGCAAGAGGTGAAGCACAACAACTATATCACCTAGGCACTTTAAATGAGGCCGGAAACAACGAATAACAATTCCGAACGACCTCATAAGGAATTTATGAAGTTGGACAAGATCTGTTATAAACATGTTTTAGAGTTTATTAACAACAATATAAAGTGTTCCATGTGATCCTACACGATTTTCTAGTCAAGTTACATATGTGGAACATTTTAAATGGAGCTACAGTTATTTAGATATGAAATAAATCAGTTTACATGGCATTTACGCAAATTACACGAAAACAGCAGGTTAAACATTTTTATCACATGTGAAAGTTGGATATTCTGAAACTACATAGAATTCTAGTCAAGTTTCATATATAAAGTTTTTACATATGATGCCCGGTTGGTGAGTTATTAAATGCATGTAGTGTAGGGGTTTTCTGCAATTTGTTTTTCTGTTGATAATTGGCAAATTCGCATGCAGGGAAAAAACACTATGGTCCAAATTCTGAATAGTGCGCTGGGTGCCGAATACTGGCGGAGCATATCGAGCGCTAGATAGGGGACCTCACCATGGGCCGAAGGGGAGGCGCCTAGCTGGGCCGAAGGCGAGCTGGGCCTTGGGCGCTGCGCGGCCCACGCGGCGGACCGAGCGGTCAACGGGCGTTGGGTGTCGCTCTCGTCCGCTTGATCCCGAGCAAGAGGCCGGTGGCTGCAGACAGCGAGACAGCAGGGCGAGGCCGGAGGCGGGGACAGCGCTCTGACGACGGGGATCGCCAGATCTGGCGGCTCCGAGGTGGGAGTCCACCTGCGATGATGACGGGCAGGAGCTCCTGCGGGCATGGGAGAGAGAGATGGTGAGAGGAGAGAAGGAGGAAAGAAGGAAGGGAGGGCACGAGGGGAGCTCGCTAGCGTTAGGGCTCATCGGAGCTCCAGTGGTCGACCGATGGGGCGGGGTCCGGCGGCCCTTCGGTGGCCGGCCGGCACGAGCAGCAGGCGGCGCGGGGATACGGGAGATCGGGCACGAGTGGGCAAGCGGGAGGCGCTCGGGCGTGGGGCAACAACGGTCGGGCCCGACGGGGGCTGGATGGGCTTGGCTGGCCCGCGCAAGGTGGGAGGCGGCTGGCGGTAGCGTGGTTTTCGAGGAGGGCTAGGGTTTTGTCCAAAAATGGCTAGGGGAGGTGCTTAAATATGAAAGGGGGCTAGGATAGGGGATTTTAGCCCGTTTTCGGACCCTCCAATCGTGATCGTACGGCTCCGGTCGCGAGGTAGGCTAGGTGGGTTGGTGTTGGGCTGTGTAGATGGTCTAGGTGGAGATGAGAGGGAGGTTTGCGACCCATGACACGAGGTTTTAAAACACCGAAATGACTGATAAATAAATCGATGACCGCACTACTACAGTTGACCGTTCTAGTATCAAATGAACTCGGAATGCGACAAAATTTGGCAGGCGGTCCACCTGCACTATAATAAGACTGCACGCCAACTTTCGACCCAGTCCAGGAATATTTTTCACACGCTTTAAAAACAGTTTTTTTAAAACGATGCCGCGGGCGCATGCATGTGTGGTTGGTCTCGAAATGGTCGACGACACAAACGGAGAGAACCGACAACTACCAACGGATGCAAGTTTTTGGAAATGAGTGACGATGCTATGCAGATGATGTGAATAATGCTAGGATGAATGCGACAACGAGACGAAACACAAGACGTCAATGGAAATAAAAGGGGAATCTTCTGGAGCGTCGGCCCGGGCTGTTACAGGTTGATATGCATGAAGGTACCCATTCCATCAGAGAATCTAAGTTGGATGTGCTTCAAAGTCAACTTTACAAAAGTTCAAGATGAAGGATGGTGAAGGATTCGCGGAGATGTACTCCAGGCTAGCTCTCATCACCAATGACATTGCTGGCTTAGGAAGCGATGAAATGACCCACAAATTCATCATCAAGAATATACTTAGAGATTTGGATGGAAAGTATGATACAGTGTGAAGGTTAATCAAAATGATGCCAAACTACAAAGATCTCAAGCCTACGGAAGTAATTGGAAGGATTGTTGCTCATGAGATGTCACTCAAGGACAAGGAAGAACTTCACAACAAGTCAAGTGGTGATTATGAAGCCTCTAGTGATGCTCCCGCTACTTCAAGCGACAACCTTGTTACCAATGAAGAGATAAGCCTCATCATAGTCAAGAAATTCAACACGTTCTACAAGAGTAGAGGCAAAGAGAGGAACTCCAACTCAAGATATGATGAGAAGCGTTCATCTAGTAGTGATTGGAATTGTTACAATTGTGGAAGGCCCGGACACTACTCCAATGAGTGAACGCCCCCCACAAAAGAAGGGAAGAGTCACCTAGAAGAAAGATCTCAAGAGATGAGTCACCTCGAAGAGAGAGAAGGAGTAGAGATGATCGTTACGAATGAAGACCCTCAAGGAGAAGTAGGGACACAGAGAAGAAGGACAAGTGCACCAAGAGGTTCTCAAGAAGAAGACATCAAGCTCACATTGGTGAATGGGTTTTCGGCTCCGAATCCGACAACCAGTCTGAGAGAATCTATCACTCTGACTCCGACTATAGTCAAGATGAAGGTGTTGCCGGACATGCACTTGTTTCCTCCAACTCCTACGACATATTTGATTCACCAAATTAAGGGAGCGGAAGTTTCTTCATTGCTAATGGCCCCAAGGTATCACACCCCGAATATCTTGATTTCAATAGTGATGAGGATGACCTTCTAGGAGATGATGACTTGCTATTTGACAAATCTAATGATACTAGTCAAAATGAACTTGTTAGTAATCACTCTAGTCAAGATAAGTCATGTTATGATGATAAGTTGAAATAGAGTGACTAACTAAAGAACTAAACACTCTTAAGTTAGCCCACGAGTCTACTCTAGAAGATCATAGAGAACTTGTAAGGACTCATGAGAAGCTCCTCTTCAAGAAGCTCAATTTGGAGCAAGAGCATGAATTGCTTAAAGCTACCAATGACGATCTTCGAAAGAAGACTTCCTCTTATCTAGCCAAATGCCTTCTCTTGTCTACATTCATTCCACAAGTTAAGGCTAAACAAACTAGTAGCAAAGGCAAGAAAGGTTCTTCAACTAATAGCAATAAAAATGATAAATCTAATGATATTGCTTCTAGTAGTTCTATTGATTCCACTAACGTTTCTCTTAGCCAAGTTACACTGGAGCAAGAAAATGATCTGTTGAAAGGGATTATAGAAAAAGGTATCTACAAAAGTCTTGCCGGATATAAGCAATTTGAGGAAATTGTACGCAAGCATGGAGGATACTGGAAGAACCATGGCATTGGCTACTTCGACGCCAATGGAGTTGAATGGGAGGAAGGACAATACCCCAAGCACAATTTTGTTCCTCAAATGGAGAAGTATGAACATAATCTTCCCAAGGGAACAAAAGCTCAATATGACCATGTAATCGTCCCAAGCGTGAGCATCATGGGGTGTTGATGGAGAAGGGTTGGTGATGATGATGGTGAAAAATCCCCCTCTCCGAAGCCCCAATCGGACTCCAGATTAGCCCTCCTAAGGAAGAATAGGAGGTGGCAGCGGCTCCGTGTTGTAAAACGCAATGAAATCTTCTCTATTTTTTATTGGGAAATAGGAATTTATAGGCTTGGAATTGGGGTCGGCGACGCCACATGGGCTTCCCAAGGTAACATGGCGGCCCCTAGGGGGGTGGATGCGCCATGTTTCCTTGGTAGCAGCCGGCGAACCCCCTACGGTGGATATTCACTCCAATATTTTTTTATATATTTCATTAAAAATCTCCAAAAAGTTCCATTCAATTTCAAGAAATTTATTTTTGAACAAAAACAACACCATGGTAATTCTATTGAAAACAATGTTAGTCCAGATTAGTTTCATTCAAATCATGCAAATTAGAGTCCAAAAGAGTGCAAAAGTGTTTGGAAAAGTAGATACGTTAGAGACATATAAACTCCCCCAAGATTAACTCATTGCTTGTCCTCGAGGAATTTAGTTAACAAACTGAAAGTGATAAAGAAAACTTTTACAAACTCTTTAGTTCCCGTTGCTATATATATGCTTAGCTAGTGTTCAGTTGTTTAGCATAGTTCATAAATAACCATATCAATGATAACACTTAAACATTACATTCACTCATGGTAATAGCATAATCAACTAGCGAGCAATAATAAAATATCTCATTTGCCAACAATTTGTCAAAACAATTATGATATAATATGATGATATGGTATCTTGCTAGCCCTTTCTGAGATCGCAAAACACAAATGCGGAGCACTTCTGTGATCCAAGCAACAACCAAACATTCAAATTCAAAGTAGAGGAGATCCAGTCATGCTCACATCAACCATTAACTAGACTCAATGCATAAGAATCATAATAGTGCTCTCAGGTTTGGTGTTTTGGTGAGAAGATGATGAGTTAATAATAAAAGAAAATAACATAAAAGAAAATAGAAAGGCCCTTCGTAGAGGGAAGCATTGATTTGCAGAGGTGCCAAAGCTCAAGAATTAAAATTGAGGTGAAATTGTAATTTGGGTCGTGTGCTTTTCCTATCAACGTCACTACAAAGTTTTCAGTATCTTCCATGCTAAACACAATATTGGTGGTTCGCAAGCAGAATTGTAAAGTGTACTCCCATCCACCATATGTATACATATACAAGCCATGGCTAATCGAATCCTCACGTGCCCTACAACATTTCAACTATCCCGGGAGTTTTGTTAATTTATTTCTGAATATGCGGGACTGGGCATCCTTTTTACCATCCTCTCTCATGCAATGACAGACAAATACCACCCATATTTAGAATAATCCTCTTAGGATGGAAGATACTGACGGCCCTGTCACTCCATGAGCGGTACGAGCACATAAACATATGTTTATTTGAATGTTTAGAGGTGTCACGTGCAAATTTACTTGGAACGGCGGGTAATACCACATATAGGTAAGCATGGTGGGTTCATTTGGAACAACTTGGATTTAAGAATTTTGGGTGCACACGCAAGATTCCCACTTAGTACAGGTGAAGGCTAGCGATAGATTGAGAAGAGACCACCTTGAGAGCGCAAACGGTCATAATCATGCATTGAGAATAATTAACATTAAACACTAACATGAGTAGGATATGAACATTCTGAATTTAAATATCATGAAGGTTGCATTGGTTTTGAATCAACTACATGTTTGCACATGGGCCAAGTCAAGCCGCTCAAATTAATCAGAGGAGGATACCATACCGCCACTTGAATTACTCAAAGGAGGATACCATACTTATATACTACATCGCAACCTTTTTAATGCATGTTAACATACAAGGTAAATCCTTATCCACTCCTAGCTATTTAAGCATGTCATGAGAAACCATAATCTCTAATTATCATAACAAACATGCTTAATGATAATATGCTAAGTCAAGATCGAACGAGCTAAATATATTTATAAAATCGGAAAACAAGAAGATTTCATACCATCTTCCTTTACCATGAACACTTCATAAAATATTGTGGTTATTACCTTTCACTTGCACGACTGAATGATGTGAAAATGATAATGGTGCAAGTGTGTCGCATACTAAGCTGGAATCCGCAAAATAGTTTATACAAATGAGACGACAAGGTACTATTGGCTCTTTGCTAGATCAACAATAATGCATATTAGATCCACTCAACATTTTCATCGTGGTATTATCCTTCCAATGACTGAATCAAAAGGGAAAGAAATTCAAAGAAACACACTGAAATATTTTTGGAGTGTTTAGTTTTTCTGAAGAAAGCAAACAAACAAAAGGAAAACAAAAAGCGAGAAAAACTATTTACACGGGAAAGCTCCCTACAAGCAAAAGAAGAAATGAGAAATATTTTTTGGTTTTTATCGTGTATGCCACTTGCCGTGTCCAACTACTCAGTTTTGCCACTAGAAATTATAACTGCTAAAAATGCCATTGTTTCATGGGACACTTCCTCAAAAATGCCATTAGAAACCTAAAAAATGCCATCGATCCATTGATGTTTGCTCAAAGATGCCATTAAATATTGTTATTATTAGGTCAAACTTGTTGACCATGTTATATGACCAAAATATCCTAAACCCACATGTCAGCTATCTCTATCTCACAATTATAGGCATGGGCCCCACTTGTCAGTAGTAAGCAATGAGATAATTTTAGAGTAACATATGAATGCTATTGTGGATCTAGTGGGACCCACACTTTATTGTAATGAGATAGAGGGATAGATAGCATGTTGTTGCATGTGGTCATATAACATGGTAAATAGGTTTTGACTTGACACTTGTGGTGTCTAGTGGCATTTTTGAGCATGCGCCTAATGGAGCGATGTCATTTTTGAGCAGCTGAAACTTCTAGTGGAAGAAGTGAGTAGTGGGACACAACTAGTGGCATAAATGATAAATAATACTAAAAATTAATTAAAAAAGAAAGAAAAACCAAAAAGAAGTGAGAAATATTTTTGGATTTTCAAAGTTTTCTAACCACACAAGAAGAAGGCAAAAATAAAACTAACCATGGATATACAATGAAAGAGGATGAACACCGACAGTTGGAATGAAATGTGTGAACATGACATAATGTTGTTGAGAAATACGTACTCTCCCAAGCTTAGGCTTTTGGCCTAGCTTGGTAATCACTATCGATGGTCTAGATAATAATCAAAGTGATAGCTCATGGAGGCATTCTGCACCGCCTACTCATTCACTCGAGCAGACTCTACCGCCTCATTGTACTCGCACGCTTCCTCATCATAGATATAATATATTTGCTTATTATGTAAATAAAATATAATAAATGCACACGAAATAACAGAGACACCACAATATTTATCAAATGTCAGATTATAATTGTATCCATGAGCTCTATTTTTGATAAAATCATGGCGCTGCATTGCCCTAAAGTTCAGGTATTTATCAGGAAGTATAGGGTCACTTGGGAGAGGTAGGACCCCTAGCCTTGTAGATATGCGGGAGGCATAAATTCCTCCATATAAATCGCCATTACCCGCATTACGGTACAACCTACGTGCAACAATTGCCTCAAGATTATATCGCTTCTCTTTAGTTAAGGCGGTATGAATAATGCTCAGATCGGGGGCACAAAGCGCAGTGTAATCTTGCTTACCAACAATATATTTCCCATTAAACAGTACAAAGTCACGAATAGAGAGGAACTAAATACTTTTTATACTAGCCCGTGTGACTCCCCTATCCTCAACACTTCAAACACTATTAAGGAACATATCATAATCAAATTTTGTGGTTCGTTAAGTGAGACCCAATATGGAATTTTTCATGCACCATAGAATTCTTCAAGAGACATACCATAATATTTATTATAAAGATGAAACAGAACTTTAGAGGTACGAGAATGATACTCAAACCTTTGTGTGAACGAATGGGTAAGATTATAATGTTGAGCGCACTTATCTGCGACGAAAGCGGCGAGCTCGGTGTTTGAAATATATTGATTGAATTCTTCCTTAATACTAGCACCCAGCATGAACTCATTACATGGCCAGCGACACGATTTAGTGTTGTCCATTCTCACTAAACTTCTCCTTGGTTCAACAAATGCTTGCCGTACCAAACTTCCACTTGATGATTCTCTAGAGGAGGTTCTCCTTGAATAACTCCTACATTTTTTCATTTTCCTAAGAACAAATTTCTGAAATTTTTGGACCACAAAATTATGTTAAGAAAACTTTGTAATATTGATAGCAACTACTCATAAAGATGCCTAGAGGCCATATGAAGCATTCGACCTACTTGGAACTCAAAGAATTTAACATGCATGCTTATTTTCAGTAGCTCCAAGAGCAACAAAATGGGCAAAATATAATCCACTAAAGGGAAAACTAGTTGGAGCAATAGAGAAGTCACATACCAAGGAGCAATCCCTCAAAACAGTTTTGGCAATGGAGCTCCAAACAAAGAGATCAAAAATCCTAGGTTCGGCTGCAAGAACACGAGGGAGAGAGCAACCCGAATTTTTTCTAGAGGTAGCAGGTGAAGTGGGCTGAATGGATAAGTGAGGGGGTCCCTATGGGACCCCAAGGCATCTTGGCATGCCCTAGGGGGGTGGTCGTGCCTGGTTGCCTTGGGAGCAACAGGTGCACCCCCTGGAATGTTTTTGGCTCCAGAAGTTCTTAAATATGCCATAAAAACTCATGTATAAATTTTGCAACATTATGAGCACTTTTTGGGCCATTTTTATTGCATGGATAATTCAGAAATCAAGATAATCATGGTATTTTATTTTATTAAACTAAAAATAAAAGAGAGTAAACTATGAGTACAGAATGTTGTGCTTACTAAATTCATTAACCGCATGTATTTCAAAAAGAATCCATTAATTAGGTTGATCAGGTCTTATTAACAAGCCGTTTCTGATTGACAAATACCTAAAGATTTTTTTATAACACTATGTTATCTTAATGAGGATTTGCATCTCCCCAATAGTAAGAATACCATATTTCTTCTTGCCAGTAGGAAGAGAAAAGTTAAACCCTCCAATAGTAATTGTGGCAACTTGTTCAACGGCGTTAATATTATTCACCGGAGCTTCTTTCTTTAGAAAGTGCACTGTATGTTGTTTACCATTATCATGAAAAGTAACTTTGCTTTTATGGCAATCAATAACAGCCCCCTCCAGTATTTAGAAATTGTCTACCAAGGATAATCGAAATGTTGGCATTCTTGGCCATATCAAGAATAACAAAGTCCATTAAGATAGTAACATTTGCGACCACAACAGGAACATCCTCACAAATTCCAATAGGCATAGCAGTAGATTTATCAGCCATTTGCAAAGATATTTTGGTAGGTGTAAGCTTATTCAGATCAAGTCTGTTATATAAAGAGAAAGGCATAACACTAACACCGGCTCCTAGATCACATAAAGTAGTTTTAACATAACTTTGTTTAATGGAGCAAGGTAATGTGGGTATACCAGGATCTTCCAACTTATTAGGCACTCCACCGTCAAACGAATAATTAGCAAGCATGGTAGAAATCTTATTTGCACTCCAACTTATTAGACGTATCTTTCTTTTGTTGGTGATAATATCTTTCATATACTTAGCATATGGAGGCATTTTCAAATATCAGTCAAGCGAGTGCGCAAAAAGATAGGTTTAATCATTTTAGCAAAGCGCTCAAAATCCTCCTCGTCCTTATTCTTAGATGGCTTTTGTCGGTGCACTAGAGTTCTGGGCTCTCCAGTGCTCCTTACTCGTGCACGGGCAGTAGTAGCCACCCTGGCGATGAGGCCCAGCAGGGACTTGCCAGGCACAAGCACAGAAGAATCAAGACCCCCGGCAAGACCTTGCCGGAAGGGCTATCAGACCCTCAGGGAGGACAAAGCCCTGGCAAGCCCCGGCAAGGCGAAGCCCCAGCAAGGCCCCGCCAGCGCACAGGATAGGTGTCGCCTCACCTGGGCACATGTTAGGACCCCGATCCTAAGTCATAAGAATCCAGACTGTAACATATCACATCACTTTGCGGCCTCACGCATGGTAAGTTCCACGGCTGCAGCCTTACCTTAGCCGGGACCGTTTGCGTCTTTTGGCTCACGTATGTGAACATGTCGCTAGCAATCAAATGACAGAGAACTCGGGCCAACATAACTAGTCATAGAACCCAAGCGGCACACCCGTACGGAAACAGGCATACATAACCCAGCAATGCAGGTGTCGGCCTCAAGCTTGTGTAGACGAGTCATAGCAAGCTACAGGGACTCCATTACGTCGTGAGACACGAATGCCATCACTGCACGTAGACGAGTCGTAGTAGGCTATAGGGACTCCATTACACCGCGAGACATTTCTCCTAAGGGACAGACACAGTAGCAAAGAAGGATACATGCCGGTCAATCAATGTGTCCGGAGCAGTAGCAAGCTATCATGGCTTGGTGGAAGCACAAAGAGGCAGTTTCCCGTAAAGAGTACTACTAAAGGCATACGACTAGGTGTCGGATCCCATACATACCGTTGCACGTCACACGTACGCACGACATGCCCGATATGCATAGATACAACCATGGCATCACAACATAACTATACAACAACATGACTTTATTTAAGAGGCTCAGATGAGCCTTGCATAATATGTTCTTACAGATAGGGGTCACATGACCCGACACTCAAGTCATACAAACATGTTCATACAAACCAAGCGGAAGCATAAGCTGTCTGAGTACAGACAGATGAAAGGGTAAAAAGGCACATGGCCTGACTATCTACAGCCCGCCACAGGGCATAGGTCGTAGCTGGGACACCAGCTATTCGGCATCGTCAATGTCTAGATAGAACCCACCTAAAGGGTCCTGGGTCTCATCTGCAACATTTATTAAGCAAACGTGAGTACAAACGTACTCAGCAAGTCTTTACAACAAACCTAGTCTATTCATGCTCATGTATCAACAAAGGGAGTGGTGGAGTTTATGCAGCAATGCCAGCTTTGACTCTTGGCTAACCTACACTACTCAATTTTAACTCTTTGTTTACATTTTAGATATCGCACACGAGTCCACTAACTCCATAGCAATACACCACCATGGATTCACTTCCCCCTCCTGGGAGAGTGCCATCCACGGTACTCACACTTGTGTTGATATTTTTATGAGTATCCATTTGATTATCTATGAACATCATAAGTTCTCCAAGTAGTCCATATCCGAGGACGCGGCTATTCGAATAGTTTCATACCTTGCAGGGGTGTACTTCTTCACACACGCTCTCGCCACTTATTGCTGTGTGCTCATAAACCATGCACCTCGGCAACCTTCAAGCGGCTGCCCAGCGAGGGAGTCGGCCACGACCGTCAAACACATAAGACCTCTAGTCCAGGCTGTCGCCTATTTGAGACTGAACCCGCACGAAAGTCCGGCCGAAGTTTCCGCTACGGCCCCAAACGATGTGCGCAGGGTTCCCAAGCCCACCATCCGGGTGAACCTTGGTACATCGTGCCACTGCCTACCGTGTCGTAACCCACCCCTAGGGTCAGCACTATGCACGGCCTCCAGTATGCTATAAACACCAGAAACTACTTGCAACTCCTGGACTAAGGACTAAGCGAATGATAAGTCAAGAGGGTCAATTAAGTATCCCAACGTGTGGTAGTAACTAGACTTGGATCACAAACACGGAACTCAGTTCCTAAGAACGGTCCCAATGAGACAACCCTCTATGTACTCCTACATATCCTCTCATCGCTACCTTTACCAAATCGAGTTCATCATAACATCATCACATTAGGCAACGTTGTTTCACTCAGTTCATCACCCAGATGAATCCGACCTGACACAACTCTAAGCATAGCAAGCATGTCAAGCAAAGTAAGCTAAGCACATCATGGCACAAGCATCTACTAGGTATGCTAGGTTGCAAGGTTTAGCTATTTACTTTGACAATGTCAGGATGTGCAGCAGAATAGGATCATCTACCGTGTTTGACTGACATGTGATCGATTGTCCTAATGCAATAAACAAGAGCAGGAGCGAGAGGGTGGGATATTATCGGAATGATCAAAGGGGTTGCTTGCCTTGCTGGGAAACAGAAAGGTTCTCTCCTTCATTGGGATAGTCGGGGGTATCCTCAGGAGCAAGGCCTACCGCAATGCAGACAAGAAACAATCAACACACGCAAGTGCAACAATATGATGCATGATCATGGCATGATAGCATGTATGGATGAGCTAATGCAATTAGTATTCAAGTTAATTTGAGATGAGTTTGAATATAGGTTCAAAATCGTTCGTTATTTTAAATTCGATATACTAACCTATTAGTAATTGTCAATGTTCACCTATTTAGATTTCTCTAACATGCATGACAATAGCACCATTGGATTCATTGGATTTTTCTGATAAATTTTCATATATAAATTATTTTCATCTGATTTATAGATTAATTTATATGAATTTTTGAAGTTTTAAACAATTTCTGGAATTATTTTTAAACTAGAAAATGAAATAATGACATCAACCTGACATCACTGTGACGTCAGCTGGTCAGCTGACCGGGCCAGAGTCAAACCTGACATGCGGGGCCACATGTGAGTGACTCAGACACTTAACTAACTAATTAAAACTAAATCCTAATTAATTAACAGAAACTGGGCCCACTGTTAGTGACTAATTAGGTTAATTACAATAATTAATTAAATTCTTAATTAACTTTGACTTGACAGTGACTCAGGGGGTCAAACCCTGTGGTCAACTCCTGCAAGACCCACCGGCGTTGAGCCGCCAGTGGCTCCAGAGATGGCAGAGGGCTTCGGGATCCCTCCTCCGGCGACCAAAAGGACGGCGGAGGGCACCAAATGACTCAGCACACACGCGCGCGTCCATTCTGACCCCTCCCAAGAGCTAAGATGGTCGGAATCGACGCCGGCGGTGAGCTGGGCGACGGCCGGAGCTCGGGCGAGCACGGGCTCGTCGAACCAAGGCGCAACATGAGCTCTACTTGGCACCTACCGACTCTACACAGCCTCACGAACACGACAGAGGCCTCAGACGGACCAGCTGGTCACCGGAACATGGCCGGCGTTGAGCTCGAGCGGTGGGGGCATTCAGACCTCGATGGAATACGACGCTAGAGCACGCAATCAAAGGGGGAAAGAGGGGGAAAAGACTCAGGGGCTCACGACGGTCGCAGAGACGTCGAGAGTGGGTTCGGGCAGGGCCTGGAGCAGCGGCGAGCTCCACTTGATTTCCGGCGGCCGGAGATTGAAGACGACGCGAAGATGGCGATGGGGAGCTTCTAGCGGGGCACGGCTCGGCGAGGAGGAAGAGGAAAGCTAGGCGGATCGATTGGGGGGCTCAGGGGCGAGGGGGAGCGGCTAACGCGACGACGGCCAGCTCTAGCAGGGCTTGGCCATGGCGACGTAGAGAGGGGAGAGGAAGAGAGGCGAGCGAGAGAGAGAGGGAGCGATGGGGACGGCTTTGGGGAGCTTATCCCTGTCGCGCTGGCGAGGAGGACACAGGCAGGCAGCTGCCGGCGTGGAGGCACGGCAGCGCGCGCGCTCCGACCACGCGCTTGTCCTCCTGGCCACCAGGAGGACGATGACCTCCCTGGGCCAGGTGGGCTGGCCTGGCCTGGGCCTTTCTCACTTTTTTTTCCTTTTTATTTCTTCTCTGTTTTCTTTTACTGACATTTGTTTATTTTCTTTTCAGGTACAAATGACTTTATAAAATATCCCATATATTTTCTATAATGAAGTTTGAATATTTCAAACTTGTCTAAAAAGTTTTAGGATATTTTGAAAACAAGAATAATGATAGTGCTTTATTTAATGATTTCAGGAGCCTTATCAATTATTTTTGAATTACTTTGATTGTTCAAATAATTAGAATGGTCCCTGTTATAATCATGCCCAAATTTATCAGACATAGGGAACATTTTTAGTGGGCATTTTGGATTTGTTGAATTTTCACCAAGTTTGATTTGTTTGTATTCAAAGTGAGCTTGGGGTTTCTTTTTGTTCCCCATTTCATGTGAATGCAAAATGAGACATGATGCAAGCACAATACTATTCCTAGGACATCTAGCTAGGGATGTGACAGCACATGTCGTGGCATCGGAGATGGAAAGGTTAAGCGGTGCCGATGGGACGGGTTCCTGTCCCGTCCCATAGACAGACAGAGATACCTGATGGTGCATTAAATGCGCCTGTCCTACTCCGTCAGTGTTAGGTATGATAGCACTATAGCTCTGTACACCCCGTGTATGCACTGTGTGCCACTGTTGGGATCCCCTTTAGAGTATAAAAGGAGGCCCAGGGCGATACGGTAGGGGACTTTTGGACTTTTAGTCTTTAGACCTTCTAGCTCACATGCATGGCAGCTGCTCACAGCGCTCCTGTAGCTAGAACCCTAATAACACCCATAATACAACCAAGCAGGAGTAGGGTTTTACGCATCTTTGCGGACCGAACCTGGGTAAAATCCCCGCATGTTGTTCATCACACCTGCTCTTTGTGCAAGCCCTCACCCCTGCCAAACTGAAAGGGGTCCCTCCAATCCCATAGGTACTCGTTCCCCATGACATCTTTGGCGCACCAGGTAGGGGGAGTTAGGTCATGCGAGCCATTTCTGGTGATCAGCGCGCCAGTTCCTTCATACTCATCATTGCCATGGTCCCCAAGAAGAAGGGCCCGACGGCGGTTGGCCCATCCGCATTAACTAGCCCTATATCTGCGGACAGGCGACGACATAGACACGAGTGGAGGAGGAGGAGGCAGAGGTTCAGAACTTCCGCGACGCTCCGGTGATCACAACCAAGAAAGCGGCGACACTCGCCGCGGAGACGCCCATGGCGGTGGCGGGAACCCCCGCTCTGCTAGGTCTCAAGACGGAGCGGTACCGCTTGCGGGTGGTACGGCGAACTCCAGAGGCGGAAGGGTATCTTCCAGGCGCCCACGCCGGTGCCTATGCCGCGACCTTCCCAGGACGCACACGAAGAGCCGCGCCATGGCGTCCGCAGTTCTCAATGGTCCCACGGAAAAGTTCCTGCGCATTACTCCGAAGGTGCGCAAGACCAACATGCTCACCAGCATGCTAGCGGGAGTGACATGCCATCGCGAGATCGCGACGGTGCTCCTTCTAACACAGTTAGAAGTCAGAGCACCTCGAGTTCCTTGCGCCATTCGCTGCCGACCACATCGAAAGAAGCGATGGCGCGGGCACAACTCATCCTAAACTTCCCTCCTGTTGCAGAGAAGCTCGACGAATGGAGAGCCACCATTTAGAGCCTCCTCAGCCTCGTAGATAAGTTTCGGACCACCGAGCTGGCTCACACCAGTGGTGGGAAGGCCGGAGGCGGTGCGACTTCGGTGCACTCTCCCCCACGACAACAATGCTGGTCACCGACTCGACGGACCCACGCTTACGATGGTTACTCGACGTCTTTGTCTGACCCACGGACACGCCGCGACCAGCGTCAAGTTCTTTGGGAACGGGGCAAGGAAGACGCTCGAACTACAATTGAGCGGTGGCGAGAAGCGCGCCTTCAATGTGATAGACACGTGGGGACCATTGTAGACAAGTTTGCACTAGGGTATCCTGTCACCCTACCTTACGAGGTCGGTCCTCCAGCGTTTACCCGTGAGCTGCGGCAAGTCCAGCGGCCCAACTCCGCACTTTCAAGCCAGAGGTCCCGGAGAAGTATGACGGCAAGACTCACCCGTCGGAGTTCCCGAGCATCTACACCATTGCGGTGCAAGCTGCCGAGGTTCGCGACGATAAGATACTCGCCAACTACTTCCCGTTGGTGCTTAAGCCTAATGTCAGGTCATGGTTGATGCACTTGCCAGAAGGATCCATCGCTTCCTGGGCAGACCTGTGCCACGAGTTTGTTGGCGCCTTCACGGGAGGTCATCAAGCTCCTGGCCAGGAAAGTGATTTGCATATCATCCCTCAGAAGGAGGGCGAACTTTGCACAAGCACATCCAAAGGTTCAGCCCTATGAACCACAACATACCAGACATTCATCCTGCCGCTTTTATCAGCGCGTTCCATCAGAATGTGTGCAATCGCAGGATGTGGGAAGAGCTGGCGATGAACAAGGTCAGGGATGATGCCGAGCTTTATGCTCTGGCAGACAAATGTGCTCGGGCTGAAGAAGGGAGGAGACTCCCAGGTAAAGACGCTGGTGCAGGGGTCGACTCTGAAGATGAAGACACCGCCACCCCAACAAAGAAGGGCCGGCAGTGAAAGAAGAAATGCAAGGGCAAGGCCGTGCTTGCCGTCGAGGGATCCGGCAACCCCAGCACCGTCAAGAAGGGAAAGTTTGATGACCCTGACAACGATGTTGCCCGGTGCGCCTCCTGCCATGCCATGGCGGCTGCCGACAAGCCAGAAGGCTCCGGCAAGCAGTATTGCAAGATCTATCACACCAAAGGCCACAATCTCCAATACTTCCGGCAAGTTGAACAGCTTGCCGAGAAGCAAAAAGCCGAGTACGAGAGGCGAGACAAGGAGAAAGGCTAGGATGGTGTTGAGGGGTCCGACAAGAAGCGCGTTGGCCGAGGAGGTCATCGCGGGAAGCCCAAGCTACCCAAAGACCGGCCAGCGCGTGGCCGCAACAAGCAAGAGGGTGATGATGATGATGATGAGTCCAGTGAGCATGAGTTCTAGAAGGTTATAGACATGATGTGCATCGAGGGAGGTGCCCCATCGCATTCCTCTCACCGCCAACTTAAACAGTGGGCACGCAAGGTTAATGCGGCAGTGCCCTCTATCAGTGCCCAAAGACCTATGAAGTGGTCCAACACTCCTATCATCTTCGATGCCGAGGATCATCCTGATCGCATAACTGCGGTCGGGTGCCTGCCGTTGTTGGTTTCGCTAACAAGTCGCAACCTCAGGGTGACGAAGATGCTAGTCGACAGTGGGGCCAGCCTGAACCTGATCTCACCTGATGTCATCCAGAGGCTGCAAATTATTGATGAAGATCTCGAGCTCACATGCGCTTTCCAAGTGGTCAATTTAGGGAGAACTCAACCAAAGGGCAAGATCACGTTGCCGGTGACATTTGGTAGTGATATCAATTTCTGAACAGAGAAGATCGTTTTTGACGTCGCCAAGATCTCGTTGCTGTACAACAGCATCCTTGGTTTCCCAACACTGGCCAAGTTCAGGGCGGCCACCCACTTCGCTTACAATGTGCTGAAGATGCCCAGGCCGATGAGCGTCATCATGATCAACTCCGAGAAGAAAAGCACCCTTATCTGCGTTGACCAACTCTACCGGGGCAGTTGCAGCACCTGCCGCCAAGGCACTTGCTCCTTCCGCTGAAGCTCCCGAGGGGAAGAAGACCGACAAGGCCTCTGGCGCACATTCCGGCAAGCGCACCTCCTCGGGGTGCTGCGCTCCCGTTGATGATGTGCCAGAGAGCTCCACCGGAAAGAGCAAGAAGTCCAAGGCAGCTTCTTCAGAGGCCAATAAGGTGCCCGCCAAGGAGGATGGTACGGGAGGAACTTTCACCATAAGTTCCACATTTGATGACAAATAGGAAAGCGTGCTTGTTGCCTTCCTGCGGGCGAATGTCGATGTGTTTGCATGGCAACCATTTGATATCCCCGGTGTTCCCAGGAAGGTGATTGAGCACCACCTTGTCGTCTGCTCACACGCGCGGCCCGTCAAGCAGAGGGTCCGAAAGCAAGCTTTGGAGCGGCAACAATTTATTGCCAAAGAGATCAAGAAACTAGAAGCGGCTGGCTTGATCAGAGGAGTACTTCATCCAACATGGTTGGGCAATCCAGTCCTAGTGCACAAGGCGAATGGGAAATGGAGGTTGTGCATTGACTTCACAGACATCAACAAAGCCTGCTCCAAAGATCCTTTTCCCATGCTGCGCATCGACCAGATTGTGGACTCCACCGCCGGCTGCGACTTGTTGTCTTTCCTTGACGCCTATTCCGGCTATCATCAGATTTTCATGGCCAAGGAAGACGAGGAAAAGACCACATTCATCACCCCATGTGGTACGTATTTGTTTTTGCGTATGCCTTTCGGGTTGAAAAGTGTTGGTTCTACTTTTGCAAGAGCGGTCCAGATTGGTTTTGAGCCCCAACTACATAGAAATATGGAGGATTATATGGATGACATAGTGGTAAATACCAAGGACAAGGCTACGCTCATATCAGACCTAGAAGAGACATTTGCAAACCTGGGCAAGATCAACATGAAGCTCAACCCTGAGAATTGTGTGTTCGGCATCCCATCCGGCAAGCTTCTCGGGTTCTTTGTATCTTAATGAGGAATTGAAGAAAATCCCAAAAATATCAAAGCAATGGAGCAAATTGAGGCACCAAGGCATGTCAAGGATGTGCATCGTCTTGCCGGCTGTGTTACCGCTCTGAGTAGGTTTATCTCAAAATCTGCTAAGCGCGCCCTGCCCTTTTTCAAAATTTTGAAGAAGACAGGTCCGATGAAATGGACTCCGGAAGTGGAGGCAGCGCTGCAGGATTTGAAGAAGTACCTCTCCTCTCCGCCAGTCCTAGTTGCGCCAAAACCACAAGAGTTGTTGCTGCTATATCTAGCGGCAACAAATCAAGTGGTGAGTACTGCACTAGTGGCCGAAAGAGAAGTTGATGAAGAAGCGGCGGTAGCGGCGGGACCGCCGAGCGACGAGCCAAGACATTCCCCGGCAAGATTCTAGTGCCGGCAAGGAATGATCTTCACAGTTGAATGAGGCAATCCAGAAGAAGAAGGTGGTTGAGCGCCCAGTCTATTTTGTCAGGTCCCTATTGCAGGGGGGTAGGTCAAGATATTCTGGCATGCAAAAGTTGCTCTTCGGCCTTCTTATGGCCTCGAGGAAGCCGTGCCATTACTTACAAGCACATGAGATCACCGTTGTCACTCGCTTCCCGCTTCAGCGGATCTTGCGGAACCCAGAGGCTACCGGCAGGATTGTAGAGTGGGCTTTGGAACTGTCAAGCTTTGGTCTCAAGTTTGAAAGCACTTCGACCATCCAGAGCAGAGCCCTGGCGGAGTTCATTGCTGAATGGACTCCAACGCCAGATGAAGAAGTTCCAGAGTCAAACCTCCCTGGTAAGGAAACTGATCAAGAATGGGTCATGTATTTTGATGTGGCTTTCTCGATGCAAGGCGCCGATTCCGGAGTGCTGCTTGTCGCACCCACTGAAGAGCACCTCAAGTACGTGATTCAGATGCACTTTCCCCAGGAGAGATCAACGAACAACACTACCGAGTACGAAGGGCTGCTTGTCAGGCTCAAGATCGCGGCAGACCTTGGGATCAAGAAACTTATTGTGAGGATTGATTCTCATCTTGTCGTCAGGCAAGTGAACAAGGACTATCAGAGTCCATTGATGGAAGCTTATGTAGATGAAGTGAGGAAGTTGGAAGAATGTTTTGACGGCCTGCAAATGGAGCATGTTCCACGTGCAGAGAATAGCATTGCTAACAGCCTGTCAAAGTGTGCTGCCCTTAAGTTGCCTGTGGAACCAGGAACTTTCGTGCTCCGAATGATTCAACCCTCCGTGATGCCATCAACTGGACAAGAGAAAAGATGGAATTTGAGTTCTGGCAAGTATTTCCCAGCAGAGCTCCCAGGAGCCGCCGGCGAGGAAGTTGCCGGGGACAACGTCAGGCTTGCCAGTGAGCGCCATGCTCCGGTGGAGCCTCAGGCTCTTGCCGTGGAAGCACACGCTCTCGCCAGGATTGCGGGGAGGAAGCAGGCTTTGGCGTGGCCTCAGTCCCTTGTCATTGAGACAAATGCTTCCCCGACAGAGGATATGCCTTTAGTCCTTGTTGTCGAGCCCCAGGCTCCAGCATGGGCACAACACATCGTCCGTTTCCTTCAAACAGAAGAATTCCCTGAGGAACAAGAGGAAGCAGAGAAAGTAGCCCGCCGGTCTAGTATGTACTAGTTCGTAGATAACATCCTGTACAGAAAGATATCAAATGGTGTGAAGCTCAAGTGCATTTCTCTAGAGGATGGACTAGGGCTATTGGCAGAGATACATGGAGGCATATGTGGCTCCCACATAGGATCAAGAGCACTTGCTGGAAAGGCATTCCGGCAAGGTTTCTTTTGGCCCATTGCCCTCCAGGATGCAACTGCATTAGTAACCAAGTGTGAAGCATGTCAGTTTCATTCGAAGACATTACATCAATCGGCTCAAGCCCTTCAAACAATCCATCTCTCCTGGCCGTTTTCGTTCTGGGGGCTCGACATCTTGGGTCCCTTCCCCCACGCTGCCGAGGGCTTTGAGTACTTGTATGTTGCAATCGACAAGTTCGCAAAGTGGCCGGAAGTGCAAGCAGTGAGAAAGGTGACATCACAGTTAGCACAGTTAGTGGTGTTCCCAAGAGGATCATCACTGACAATGGCACGCAATTCACGAGCCGCACCTTCATGCAGTATGTCCAAGACCTAGGCAGAAGAATCAATTTTGGTTCCGTTGCCCACCCAAGGAGCGATGACCAAGCGGAAAGGGCTAATGCTGAAGTGCTGCGAGGCCTCAAGATGAGAACTTTCAAAAAGATGCACAAGTACGGAAGGCACTGGATTGATGAGTTGCCGGTGGTTCTTTGGTCAATCAGAACGACACCAAATCAAGCTACTAGCCAGACACCCTTCTCCCTCGTCTATGGGGCGGAGGCAGTTCTCCCCACTCCCCATGGAACTCATATACGGGTCACCTCGAGTGCTCGCTTATGATGAGCTCGAGTAAGAGAAGTTGTGGCAAGATGACGCGACGCTCCATGAGGAAGACCGTCTTCAGGCTGCTGTGAGAGCTGCATGCTACCAGCAAGCTTTGCGCCTCTACCATAGCCACAAAGTTAATGCCAAAAGTCTTCAGTAAGGCGACCTTGTTCTTCGGCGAGTTCAGTCCGCCAAGAATTCGAACAAGTTGACGCCAAAGTGGGAAGGCCCTTATCGGGTAGTACGAGTCACCAGGCCTGGCGTAGTCTGCCTGGAGACCGAAGATGGCATCCGAGTGAGCAAATCATGGAATATCGAACATCTTCACAAGTTCTACCCATGAGGCGTGGTTGTCGGGCCTCCCGGCAACCACCTTTTGTACAAGTCTTGCCACTGAAGCATGTAATCCTTGGTACAAAGCCAGGCTCAGACCCTGTGCATAGTTGAATAAAGATAAGTGTTCTGCAAATCCCGATTGATTCTCATGTTTGTTTATGTGCATGTTAGTCTGAGATATTGTGCTACGCTTAGTCCCGGCAAGAGCTAATGGACCGCCAAGGTTCCATATCCATATTTTCTCTTCTTTCTTTTTGTGAAAGGACAGAGGGTTATCTCGTGTGCAGCTTTGCTGGGGGGGGGGGAATGGTGGTACGGATACCTATGAGCGACACCAAAAAAATCTTGCAGGAAGGAGTAAAGATAAGTTGCAAAAACCCCAAGTGAATTCTTGCTGTGGAGCTATCCCCCTTGGGCGATTTCGACTTTTGTATGGAAAACCTACACGCGGAGGAACCTTTTTGCGATTGGTTGCGTCCCTATTCTGTTTCGAGCCTGCTCAATAGTCTAGGTGGCTACACTGAAAGCACTAGGGTCTCTTGCGGGTGGCAACCTCGCCAGCAGGTTGCTAACGTCCCGCAAGTAGCACTCACGGTAGAGGTGTGTGCACCGGCAAGTTTCCAATCAAGTGTAGGGTGAATGCATAAAGAGAGAAATCGAACAAGAAGGATAACATAACAGTTGTTCAAAGCATAAGAAGCAGTATTACATCGGTCTTGCCAAGATTCTAACATAAAATAAACTGTTCTTGGCATAGATGGCTGCGAGGAGTAAGGCAGCTAATGCCGACAATCGCCTTCGACCTGCTTGACTTGGCTTACCCTATCAACGATGGGCGTGACAAGTTCCTCAAGCGCTTTGACGTCTACGCCCTTCGGCAAGTGGTCGAGGACGTTGGAGAAGTTGATGCCGGGGTTCTTGTGCACCACCTTGACGAGCACCTTGCGGAGAACGGCCTGGCAGAGCTTGCATGATTCGCTGGCCAAGTAGGATGCCCGGTCGGAGTGAAGCTGCCCCAAGGCTCCAAGTAGGCAGTTGAAGAACATTGTCACCTTGGCGCTCATGGACACCTGTCATCGGGAGAATACATGGGGCCTTCTAGGCCCATGGCGGATAGTTGTGCGGCAAGCTTCTCTGCCACATTGACGAGCTTCTTGGTCCAGATTTCCACTCCATGTACATAGTCGTTGTGGGCAGTAGTAATGCTCTTGACTAGATCCTTATCATCATGGAGATCCTTGACCAGAGCCTTCTCGCGGGTCCTAGCGGTCTCGAGGTTCTTGGTCAGCGTAGCCAGCTTCGGGTTCAGGTCATTGATGGACTCGCTAGCTGAAAAGAGCTGCCTGGTCTTGCCAGAAATGGCGACCTGCACCTCCATCAGGCTGGCGAGGGCTTTGTCTCTTTTAGTCTTAAGCAACAAGACCTCCTTGCCGAGATCCTCAAGGTCGGCCTCTAGCTTCTTCACCCTCTCCTCCTGCAAGTTCTTGGCGGCCTCTGCAGCTTCGGCAACATCGGGGACCTCCTTCAGCTTGCCGACGAGGTCTACAGTTAGAGCCTCGAGCGTCTCCTTGTGCTTCCGCTCTAGCTCTTGGGTCCGCCGCACAACGAGCTCCTCGAGATCCACTCCCTTCCGTGAAGTTTGTCGGCAAGCGCCTTCTCGTGAGCGACAAGGTATTCCTCTTGGGCATCAAGCAAGATATGGCGCTCCATCAAGCGAGCTTCCTCTGCAGCAACCTGTTGTTTGGCCTCCTGCTACGCCTGCTCGGCATCAGACTGCTGCATGAAGAGTTGGCTCCAGCCCTAGCTCAGTTGTGTCTGGCCAGACTTCAGATCCTGGGAAGCTTGGGCGAACCAGGCATGAGTCTCTTCGACGTGCTCCTGGAAGTTGGCCTCAACCGCTTCCATAACTGCTTCCCTGGAGTCCAGTTTCTCCTTCCGGGTATGGTGAAGTGGTTGAAGCTTTCAGAAGATATCGCCGATGGTTGGGAGGAGCTGCTCTTCTTGGGATTTGCTACTGGCGCTTGGCTCATCAACGATATCGAGCCCGGCAGTAGTGATGGCCTCCTCAACAAAAACTTCCCCTTCAGGCAGTACCCGAGTGCCTGCCATGCCGGGGATACTGATGAACAAGTTGTCACCGACCTTGAAGTACCTGCTTGATGAAGGGGCTTCGAACGTAGGCGGCTGGTCCTCGATGGCCGCCTCCCCAACAGCTAAAGGCTCAGTGGTCGGCATAGCGCCTGGCACTCCTATGGTAGGAATGCCGTTAGTGCGACCACTGGCCTCCTCACCAGCCCTCTCGGCAGACTTCTTGGCGGCCTCCTCCTTCTGCGCAGCCTTGGCGGCCTTAGCACTAGCGGCCTCGGTGGCAGCGTTCTTGGCGGCTTCAACGGCCTCAGCGGCATCGCTCTTGATGGCCTCCTTAGCAGTGATCCTGTCGGCCTCAGTGGCAACATCCCTAGCAGTCTCCTCGATGACGGTGTCGACGTCCATGCCCTCCATCAAGGGAATGTATGAAGGACAAGAAAGCAAACCAAACGAAGCTGAGCTGGAAGTTCAAGAAGACAAAAAAGACAAACATAATAAAGAGTACCGACACCAACGACAGTTGCCGATGAAGACCTGCCGGTGCACGTGCTTGCTGGCTCTCCCTCGTCGCGATAAAGCACGCTGGAGGAAGTCCTCACCAGGTATCCATCTCTGGGCGGCGTAGATGATGGAGGCGGCATATCAGGGACGGCCTCTGATGGTTCTCCTTGTCGCCGCCCACCTCCTGCATATCCGGTGATATCAGCAGTAAAGATGCACACCCCAACAATTGCCAGCGGGAAGTGAGTAATGGGCTCACGCTCGGGGCTCCACCAGGGGCTGAGTCGAGGGCTGTGCCGCGGGCTAGCCTCCAAGTTTATGATGGTCGTCCTTGGCGCGCCTGAGGCGCTTGCCGCTGACTCCTCAACCGTTGAGGTCCTCGCCCTCTTTGCTATGCGTTGCGCCAGTGATTCCGCATCCCTATGGAGCCAAGTCAAGGCAAAGCAAATGAGTAAAGTAAAACCAAAAATTGAAAAATCAGAAGATACGAGAAGATCTTTACTCCTCTTGATCTTCTCCCGAGATAAGGGCAGAAAGGTTGAAGGCAACCTTTGCCATGGTACCCATGGGAGGAGGTCGGGGAGTGCTCCTAGATCACTTGGCCACGGCGGGCGTGGGTTGCTGATGAGCTTCTTGCCGCCGCGCGGCCTTGCCAGTCGCCCCCTTGCCGGAGACTGTGGTGCTCGAAGGAACTTGACGGACCGGGATCCTAGAGGTGGTGCTCCAAAGGATGCGCCTCTTCCTTGGCACAAGGGATAGGGCCTCCTCGAGCAGCTCCTCCTCAGCTATGTCTTCGGCAGGGCAGCCCCGGGCGGATGTGCCGCTTTCTTCCTCAGCGGTCCCGCCTTGCCCGGCAAGATCTTTGTTCGACAGCGTTTCCCATCCGCCGGCTTCATATTCCAGGAAGCCGACGCTGCCGGCCTCCGCGGCAAGATCTGCTTCCTCAGCCCTGCTGGGGAAATACGCCATTTCTTCCTCTGTGGTGTCATGGACGAGGCCCTCTTCCTTGCGGATGGCCATCTCCACCAAGTTATCAAAGAATTCTTGCGCCTGCTCTGCAGACGGCTCAATCCAGGACGCATCAAGACTGTGGGCATCGAACGCCGGCATTATGGTGATGATTCTACCTAAAGCAGAGTTGTTGCGCAAGGTGACTATGCCTGCCGACAGCTCATGTACCACAGAACTCCTGAATAGCTTCTGGCAGAGAGCTCCGTGCTACATAACGGTCAGGTTGTGGTTAAGCCCGGGGCCCAGCCTCATGATTTTTGCCGCATTCCGGAATTCCCAAGCTGGCCTCCCCTTATTCTGGAGGGGAGAAATACACTGGGAAAGGAAATCAGCACCTATCATCTCTACGGTAAGGCCGGCGTTCCTGAGGCGGTGAATCCTGGTGGTCGTGACTGTAAGCTTCCCATCCTCAGGGTCGAAGGCACTCCAGTCCTCGCCACACACTATCTTGGTTTTCCAGGGCAAGCAGAAGGGCTGGAGTTTCTCCTCCAGAATCCAGCACCATTTGCCCCGCCACTCGTTACACCTCTCGTAGTAGGCCCCGTCTGGGTAGACCTCCTTGGTTCCTGGCCGTGGGATCCAGGTGACGGCACCATAAAGGGATCCACCCGGTTGGATGCGGGGAGTAAAGTAATGGCGAAAGAGAGTGGTGCTAGGAACTATTCTGGCAAAGTTTTCGCAAAGGTGAGCGAAAACTGACATACATGTCACAACATTCGGCGTAAAATCCAAGAGTTGGAAGCCGTAGGTGAACATGATGTCATTGAAGAAGTTTGAGAAAGGGGGACAGAGCCCGCAGTAAAAATAATTGGTGAAGAAGGGATATTTATCTAGGCTGCCCTCGGGAGGACCTGGACTCACGTGGGTGGCGGGATGCGCCATCATCGCCGTCGCCGACATACTCCGGTATCGCTTCTTCAGGGCGTCCACATCAAGCCCCGGTAGAAAGACGACGTGCTCCTTCTGCATCTTCACCGCTTTGACCTCCAAGACGGTCTGTGCATTCTTGCCCTTGCTGGCCTAGGGCGACATGGCGGCTATGGCGGCGGAGGCTGAGGACAGGGAAGGCTTGGAGGCGCAGATGAATAAGAGGAGCTCTATTTCAGGCTTGAGGAGGAAGACGGTAGGGTTCTTAGATTGGGGAAGATAAGAGGTGAATGAGCAGCGCCTCTGCAATTTCCTCTTTATGAGGAAGGCGTGGGGTAGCCTCTTCACTAAAATAATATAGAAATGTTTTGCGGGTGCGCTGCTATAACGTCTGCGCCCGCATGTATCCCACGTCCCGCATTCAATGGGCATCATGGGGAAGCGCAGCAAGCGCAATGATCACGACTGCAAGGCCCTGCCACTCATGCCCGTACACTATTTGGGCCTAGGCCAACAACGCCTCGCACCGTGTGTGGCCTAGGCCTGGGGGCTCCTATCGGTGCACTAGAGTTTTGGGCTCTCCAGTGCCCCTTACTCGTGCACGGGCAGTCATAGCCACCCCGGCGACGAGGCCTAGCAGGGACTTGCTAGGCACAAGCACAGAAGAATCAAGACCCTCGGCAAGACCTTGCTAGAAGGGCTATCAGACCCTCAGGTAGGACAAAGCCCCGACAAGGCCTTGCCGGCGCACAGGACATGTGTCGCCTCGCCTGGGCACGTGTCGTGGTGTCGGAGATGGATAGGCTAAGCGATGCCGATGGGACGGGCTCCTGTCCCGTCCCGCAGACGGATAGAGATACATGACAGTGCATTAAATTCGCCTGTCCTACTCCGTCAGTGTTAGGTATGATAGCATTGTCTCTTTGTACACCCCATGTACGCACTGTACGCCACTGTTGGAATCCCCTTCAGAGTATAAAAGGAGGCCCATGGCGATACGGTAGAGGACTTTTGGAATTTTAGTCTTTAGACCTTCTGGCTCACACACATGGTACCTACCAAGAAAGAGTAGGGTTTTACGCATCTTTGCGGCCCGAACCTAGGTAAAATCCCGCATGTTGTTCATCAGACCTGCTCTTTGTGCGAGCCCTCACCCCCACCGAACCGAAAGGGGTCCCTCTGATCCCATAGGTGCTCATTTCCCACAACAGCTTCCGAGGGAATGCATGGATTTCTGAACCCATTGTTCTCTTTCTCTACCATGTTTTCTAGCAACAAAGTCCCTCTTATCATAATGTTCATTTTGAGGATGTGGGTTATCAAGATCATTGGCAGGTTCTATTAACACACCATTATCATGTTCTTTACTATTATCTAGCTAAGCATCTATGTGAACATAATATCGTTGTCACTAGGTGAATGTTCACTACCAGGTTGTGTATCAACATCGAAAATAGAAACATCATTATGACTCTTAGTCATAAGTTTTTCTATAACAGTTTGACTAGAAGCATGCAAAGTCCTATCATATTTTGTTTTTTAGATGGACTAGGTGTATCATCATTAATTCTCTAAGAATCTTGTTCAACTCTTTTAGGGTGACCTTCAGGATATAGAGCTTCCTGAGTCATTTTACCCCCTCTAGTCATTACTCTAACAACATGATAATTCAGGTTATCATTCATCTCAGTAGGCAAATCATTTTGTGACTTAGCAACTTGGTCTAGTTGAGTATGAACCATGGATGCATGTTTATCTAGACCTTTAACATCATTATTAATTCTAAACATTAAGTCACTCAAGCGACCAATCACCAAGGCATTTCATTGTATTTGATCCTTAACATACATATTAAAATGTTCTTGCTTAACAATGTAATTATCAAATTCATCCATGCATTGAGTAGGTGTATTATTATAAGGTATATCACTTTCATCAAATCTGTGGGGAGAATTTTCCTCTACTACCTGTGTAGGAATAGCAAGTCCATGTACTTCTTCAGTAGGTGGTAAATTCTTGGCATCTTCAGATGTAATACCTTTTTCTTTCATAGATCTCTTTGCTTCTTGCATATCTTCTGGACAGAGGAATATAATATCTCTCTTCCTTTGGATAGGTTCTGGTGATAGTTCAAGAAGTGTCCAATCATCATCATTCTTCAATAATTCTTCAACTTGTCCAATAGTTCGATCTCTAAAAACACAACCAACACAACTATCTATCTAGTCCCTAGAAGTATCAGTTAGTTTATTACAAAAGATATCAAGTATTTCATTTTTCTAAAGAGGATGATCAGGCAAAACTTTAAGGAGCTGGAGAAGCCTCCCCCAAGCTTGAGGGGGATTCTCTTTAATTTGCACAAAATTATATATTTCCTATAAAGCACCTTGTTTCTTGTGAGCAGGAAAATATTTTTCGGAGAAGTAATGAATCATATCATGGGGGCTACGTACACAACTAGGAGCAAGAGTATGAAACCATTTCTTAGCATCACCCTTTAGTGAGAAATAAAAAAAGTTGAAGTATATAGTAATAGCATAGCTTTTCCACATGAGCAAGTAGGGTGGCAATATCATGCAACTTGGTAAGGTGTGACAGAACAGTTTTAGCTTCTTAACCATGGAAAGGATCAGATTCTACCAAGGTAATTAACTTAGGATCAACAGAGAATTCATAATACTTATCAGTAACACATATCGGAGAAGTAGCAAATTTAAGATCATGTTTCATTTTCTCCATCATAGTTATTTATTCCAGTTTACAAAGCAATTTTCTTAGATCATCGTTATCATTACAAGCAAGAAAGTCACTAGCTATCTCCTCATACATAACATAACCCTCAAGTACTTCATGTGTATCATATCTATTAGGAGAACTAGGGATAATAGATGAATCATAGTTCTCATCAGTTTTAGCATTTTCAATTTCTCTAGATCTAGCAATATGAGAATCAAGCAATTAACTAAGTGGCACAATTTTAGTTTTATCACGCATAGTAGTATTGTCATCATAAAAATCCTCCATAGTAGAAGCATTATCAAATTGAATAATAGGTGGAGGTGTCATAGGTTGGTTCAGAACAACAGGTGAATCAAATACCGAGCTAGATGGCAGTTGCTTACCTCCCCTCGTCTTAGAGGGTATGATCTTGGTTCTGGTATCTTTCAGATTCTTCACAATAATAATTGGATATCCTCAAGTGAACATAATAAATATAGCTATGCTCCCCGAAAACGGTGCAAGAAAATAGTCTTGATAACCCACATGTGTAGGGGATTGATGTCTACTACACAACCTTCTTGTTGTAGACTCGTGTTGGGCCTCCAAGCACAGAGTTTTGTAGGACAACGACAATTTTCCCTCAAGTGGATGTCCTAAGGTTTTTCAATCCGTAGGAGGTGTAGTATGAAGATGGTCTCTCTCAAACAACCCTGCAACCAAATAACAAAGAGTCTCTTGTGTCCCCAACACACCCAATACAATGGTAAATTGTATAGGTGCACTAGTTCGGCAAAGTGATGGTCATAAAAGTGCAATATTGATGGCAGATATAGGTTTTTGTAATCTGAAAATGTAAAAATAGCAAGGTAGAAAATAGTGAACATCGAGCAAAACGTTGTATAAATGCTTGGAAACAAGGCCTAGGGTCCATACTTTCACTAGTGCAATTTCTCTCAACAATATTGACATAGTTGAATCATATGTAAGTCCCTCTTGTGCAACAAAGAGTTCACTCCAAAGTCACAAATAACTAAGAACTAACAAAGAAATTATTGTAGGGTACGAAACCACCTCAAAGTTAACTTTTCTGATCAATCTTATGAGCTATCCCTATAAGTGTCACAGAAATCCCTAGAGTTCGTAGTAAAATAACACCTTAAGATACACATCAACCAAAACCCTAATGTCACCTAGATACTCAATTGTCACCACAAGTACCCATGGGCTTGATTATATGATATGCATCAGGCAATTTCAGATTTGTCATGTTCAATCCAACACAAAGAACTTCAAATAGTGCCCCAAAGTTTCTACCAGAGTGTCAAGACAAAAACATGTGCCAACCCCTATGCATAGATTCCCAAGGTCACGGAACCCGCAAGTTGATCACTAAAACATACATCAAGTGGATCAATAGAACATCCCATTGTCACCACGGATATCCCATCACAAGACATACATCAAGTGTTCTCAAATCCTTAAAGACACAATTCGATAAGAAAACTTCAAAGGGAAAACTCAATTCAACACAAGAAGATGGAGAGGGGAAAACTACATATGATTCAATCTATATCAATAAAGCTCATGGTACATCAAGATCGTGCCATCTCAAGAACACGAGAGAGAAAGAGATCAAACCCATAGCTACTGGTACATACCCTCAGCCCCGAGGGTGAACAACTCCCTCCTCATCATGGAGAGTGCCGAGAGGATGAAGATGGCATCCGGTGATGGTTTCCCCCTCCAGCAGGGTGCCGAAATGGGCTGCCGATTGGTATTTCGTGGCTCTGGAGGCTTGCAGCGGCGGAACTCCCGATCTAGGTTTCTTTTCGGAGGTTTCTATATTTATAGGACTTTTTGGCGTCGATCTCACGTCAAGGGGGGCCATGAGGTGGTGACAAGCTTGCTAGGCACGACCAGGGGTGGCCTCGCCTGGAAGGCTTGTGACCTTCGCGTGGCTCTTCTGGCCCAATTGCAATGCTTCAGGGGTCTCTTTTGGTCCAAAAAATCATACTAAAGTTTTTGCCCATTCCAAGAACTTTTGTTTCTGCACAAAAAACGACACCATGGTAGTTCTGTTGAAAACAGTGTCAGTTCGGGTTAGTTCTAATAAAATCATACCAAAATCATATAGAATTATTGTAAACATGACATGAATACTTCATAAATTATAGATACGTTGGAGATGTATCAGGGATCGCAACGCTCTTCTCGGGAAGTATTACACCCTAATTTATTGATTAGACACAAGGGGAGCCAAAGAATATTTATTGGTCTTAGTTTTTGAGTTTTTAATTCAACCATACCTGGAATTTCCTCTATAACAAAAGTTTAGTACCACAACAAAATAGTAGTAGGAATGGTAACACTAACAGTAGCAGTTTTGTAGTGTAACAACAATATCATCAATAGTAACTTAGCAAGAATCAATATATGAAAAGCGTTGGCCTTGAATCGGTGATGGATAAGTATATTGGATAACATTCATCATGTAACAATTACATACTAGCGCGACACAAAACTAGCTCCAATTCATCAATGTAATGTAGGCATGCATTATGTATATAGTCATACATGCTTATAATAAGAAATTGCATGACATCTTTTGTCCTACCCTCCCATGATAGTGGGGTCCATAAGTAAACTAAGGGATAGTAAAGCGTCCTTTTAATAGAGAATTAGAACAAAGCATTAACACATAGTGAATACATGAACTCCTCAAACTACGACAATCACCAAAAAGAATCCCAATTATTGTCACCTTGGGGTATGCAGATCATGACACACAATAGGTGCATACAACTTGCAAGATAGGATCCAAAACACTCTCATATTCGTGGAAACATAGTAGGTTCAGATCTTAAATCTTGGCACTCAGGCCCTAGTGACAAGCATTAAGCATAGCAAAGTCATAGTAACATCAATCTCAGAACATAGTGGATACTAGGGATCAAGCCTATCAAAATAACTCGATTACATGATAAATCTCATCCAATTCCGTCATTGTCCAGCAAGCCTACAAAGGAATAAATCATTCCCGGTGGTGAGCATCATGGGGTGTTGATGTAGAAGGGTTGGTGATGACGACGGCGACGAACACCCCTGTCCGGAGCCCCAAATGGACTCCCGATTAGGCCTCCGAAGAAGAACAGGAGGCGGCAGCGGCTCCGTGTCGTTAAACACAATGAAATCTTCTCTCTTCTTTCTTTCTTGGGAAATAGGAATTTATAGGTTTGGAATTAGGGTCGGCGGAGCCATGTGGGCTTCCCAAGGTAACAGGCCGCGCCCTAGGGGGTGGGCGTGCCCCGTTGCCTTGGCAGCAACTAGTACCCCTCTCTGGTCTATCTTCACTACAGTATTTTTTATACATTCCAGAAAAAATCTCCAAAAAGATTCATTCAATTTCGAGAACTTTGTTCTGCACAAAAACAACACCATGGTAGTTCTGCTGAAAACAACGTAAATCTTGTTTAGTTTCTTTCAAATCATTGCAAATTAGAGTCCAAAACAAGAGAAAAAGTGTTTGGAAATGTAGATACATTGGAGATGTATCAGTCCATCACAGACCTATAGGTCCATAGCTTGCAGCTAGATGGCTTATTCTCTCTATTTGATCTTCAATACCATGTTCTTCGTGATTCCCACAATGATCTATCTGATGTAACCTTCTTTTGCGGTGTGTTTGTTGGGATTCGATGAGTTATGGGTTTATGATAAGATTATTCATTGAAAGTAATTGAGTTTATTACATTATTATGCACGATCGTTATAGCTTTGTATTTGTCTCCGATCTATTCATTTGGTTTGGCCACCTAGATTGATTTACCTTCACTGGGGGTGGTGCATTGTAATGGGTTGAATCTTGTGGTGCTCTATATCTTAGCGATAGAAGGGGACAAGACATGTCTTGTATTTTTGCCATTAAGTATAAAATGATGGGGTTGATTCATCTCCAACGTATCTATAATTTTTTATTGTTCCATGCTGTTATATTATCATTCTTGGATGTTTTACAATAATTTTATAGCAACTTTATATTATTTATTGGGACTAACCTATTGACATAGTGCCAAGTGTTAGTTGCTATTTTTTTGCTTGTTTTTTTACTTCATAGAATATCAGTACCAAACGGAGTCCAATTGTCATGAAACTTTTTGGAGATTTTTTTGGACCCGAAGACAACTTGGGAGCCAAGGAAGCGCCTGAGAGGAGCCAGTGGGGCCCACAAGACACTAGGGCGTGCCAGAGGCACCTGGTGTGGCCTACTGGGTTGTGGGGCCCACAGGATCCTGTTCCACCGCCTCTCATCTCTATAAATACCCAAATTTTCCAGAAACACTAGGGGAGTCGATGAAAAACAATTCTAGCCGCCGCAAGTTCTAGAACCACGAGATCCAATCTAACACCATCACGGAGGGGTGCATTGTCTTCATGCGTGCCTCTCCGATGATGCGTGAGTAGTCCACCATTGACCTACGGGTCCGTAGGAAGTATCTAAATGGCTTTCTCTCTCTTTCTTTTGGTTCTCAATACAATGGTACCTTGGAGATCTCTTTCATGTAATGACTTTTTGCAGTGTGTTTACTAGGATCCGATGAATTTTGAATTCATGATCAGTTTCTATCCATGAATATTATTTGAGTCTTCTTTGATCTCTTATATGCATGATTATTTATAGCCTCGTATTTCTTCTTCGAATATTTGGTTTAGCTTGGCCAACTAGATCGATTTTTCTTTCCATGGGAAGAGGTGCTCTGTGATGCGTTCGATCTTGGGGTGTCCTCTCCCAGTGACAGAAGGGGCAGCGAGGCACAGACGTATCGTTGCTATTAAGGATAACAAGATGAGGTCTATTCCTACATGAATAGATCTTGTCTACATCATGTCATTGTTCTAATTGCATTACTCTGTTTCTCCATGAACTTATACACTAGATGCATGTTGGATAGGGGTCAATGTGTGGAGTAATAGTAGTAGATGCAGAATCATTTCAGTCTACTTATCTTGGACGTGATGCCTATATAATGATCATTGCCTTGGATATCGTCATGATTATTTGATCTTCTATCATTTGCCCAACATTAATTTGTTTACCCACCGTGTGCTATACTCATGAGAGAAGCCACTTGTTAAATCTACGCCACCTCGGGTCTATCTTTTAACATATTGCTTTCCGATCTATGTTTTTCGGCATTTCCTTTCAGATCTACTATTCCAAAAACCCAAAATATCTTGATGCACTTTTTATTTGCATCTTTAATTTTGTGTTCTTGTGCGATCGATTTATCCAATCTCATGCAAATCAATCTATCTTTTACCATGGAGAGATTGACAACCTTTCTTACGCATCGGGTTGCAAGTATTTGTTCTTTGTGTGCAGGTACCGTTTACATAGTGTTGCTTGGTTTTCCTACTAGTTAGATAACCTTGGTTTCATAACTGGAGGAAATACTTACCGTAGCTATGATGCATCATCCCGTCCTCTTTGGGGAAATACCGACGCAGTCACAAGCCACGTCAAAGGAATTTCTGGCGCCTTTGCCAGGGAGACATCATCAACATCTATCAGATTCCTAATCACAAATCTTATCTCCTTGAAATTTACATTATTTCCCATTTTCCTCTCTTTTCCTTCTCCTCCACTTCACAAAATTTTCCGTTTTATTCGCCTTCTTTTTCGTTTGCCTTTTTCTCGTTAGATCTCTTGTTCATCTACCTTTTTTCTATAACTAGCATCACTGCCCCCTTGTCACCAGATTTTGAAGTTCTATACTTCAAACAAAAACAAGGGGAACATCTAAAATATGCTTGGTATAGTTTAATGCAATCTAAAGGGGGATGCAAAGATTTTGCTTCAAAATTTTTACATAGGATTAGCTTTGCATCATAGACAACTCTTGGATTTTATCGCTAAAGGTAACGTTACTGAGCTTGATGCCAATACTGCTTACAAAAGTTTGGAGGGGATATTGGGGGTTCCTCCACCAAAAAAGGCGTTTTCTCTTACACAAGAAGGGGTTCAAATTTTACACAAATTGGGTGATTTACATAAACATTTGGTCGAGTTGCAAAAATATAATGAACCTCTTAAACATATTAGTGGAAACCTCAATCTCATGAATTCTTTGATTACTCTTTGCAATAAGCGTTTGTATATTTTAGATCTCAAGATGGTCTATTCTCCTGAAATTTTGGCGCAGCATAAAGAGCCTCCCGGGTTTGAAAATTTCCTCACAAAGGTGGCAAAACCTAAAGATGGCAGTACTTGAATTTATGCATTATGCCTAGCATGGGGCGTAAAATGATAGCGCTTGTTGGGAGGCAACCCAATGAATAAAATTTAGTTACACATTTTTCTTTATGTTCTTGAGTCTTTACACAAGTTTGCTACTGTTATGATTGTTTTTTATGTTTTAATTACTGTTTGTGCCAAGAAAAGCCTTTAGGATGATGTTCGGTGATAGTTGATTTGATCTTATTGAAAAATAGAAACTTTTGCGTCCAGTAAAATTTTTTTTGGAAATCACAGATTTGACGAAAAATTCTGAATTTTTTACACAAGATTGATATAAAAGATGCTGACATTTTTCTAACTTTCCAGAAGTGTTTGAGTTACAGAAATATGGTTAGAGTACAAATTACTACAAACATTTTTGTTTTTGACAAATTCTGTTTTTGTTGCATTGTGTTCTTATTTTGATGAATCTATGGTTTGTATTGGAGGGTATAAGCCATGGTAAAGTTTGAATACGATATATATAATGCGATAATAAAATATGAGTGGATTTGCAATAGTACTTAGATTGGTGATTTGCTTTATTATACTAGCGGATCTCACGAAGATATTGTTGAGTTTTGTGTAATTGAAGTTTTCAAGTTTTGGGTGAGATCATGATGGATGAAGGAATAAGGAGTGAAAAGAGCCTAAGCTTGGGGATTCCCATGGCACCCCAAGATAATATCCAAGGAGAAACAAGAAACTAAGCTTGGGGATGTCCCGAGTGGCATCCCCTCTTTCTTCTAACGACCATTGCTATTTTACTTGGAGCTCTATTTTTATTCATCACATATCATGAGTTTTGCATGGAGCGTCTTGTATTATATGAGTCTTTGCTTGATTTGCTTTTTAGTTTTTCACTAGCATCCTTGCTGGACACACCTATTTTAGAGAGCCAAAATTATGCTATGTTTTTTTAGAATTGCACTATATGCTTCACGTAAATTTTTTGAGGTATGGAATTGCTCTAGTGCTTCACTTATATCTTTTTGAGCATGAGATGCTTTAAATTTTTGAAGAAATACTCTCATGATTCACTTAGATTAATTTGAGAGTTAGCAATTTTTTAAGAAATTCTCTCATGCTTCACTTATATTATTTTGAGAGATGAAATTTTTATGTTCATGTTCTTCACTTAAATTTATTTGGGCTTGTCAAAATCAATGTCAATATATGAAACTAGTCCCAAAGTGGTAGATATCCAAGAGGAATATAATAAAAACTTTTATGAAGATCATTGGACACATTAAACTTGATTCCTTGTAATAGTTTTGAGACACGATGATAGTAATATGTGAGTTATGTTGGTGAGTAATTATGCTTTAGTAAGAATATTGGTGTGAAGGTTTGTGATTCCCTATGCAAGAATGAAAGTCAACATTTATGCAATGAAATTACATCCTACTTATGGTGCATTATTTAGTGTTAGTTATGCTTAATGCCCGTTTATGTGAATTTTTGTTTCTTGGTTGGTTGCTTCTCGGTCTATTTGCTAGCCTTCACCTGTACAAAGTAGAAATACTAATTGTGCATCCAAAATCCTTAAACCTAGTTTTGCCATATGAGTCCACCATACCTACCTATATGCGGTATTTCCATGCCGTTCCTAGCAAATTTGTATGTGCCATCTCTAATTTTCAAAATGAATTTCATTTTTGTGTGCTCGTACCGCTCATGAAGTCAAAGGGGGTGAACGATATTTTTCCATGCTAGATGTGTTATTCTCAAGAATGAGTGTTTATTCACTTTTCATTGCGCAAGAGTACGATGGAAATAGGGATGCCCAGTCCCGAAATGAAAAAGAAATTTACTTTATGTTGCAAAATAATAAATTCCTTGTAAAGTGTTGGTATGGAAGGCAACCATGGATTTGGCTAGCCACGGATTGGGAAAGAATGGTGGAAAAATGAATAAATTTTATATTCTGTTTGGGAACCGCTTATGATATATCTAGCATCGAAAGGTATTGAAAATTCCTGGTCGTTTTCGTTGACAGAAAAGGCATGCCACCCAAAATAGTTTTCTCTCTCAATTTAAAATTTGAGCTCTGGCACCTCTACAAATCCCTACTTCCCTCTGTGAAGGGCCTATCTATTTACTTTATGCAATTTTTACTTTTATTTCAGTCTCCATCTTCTCTTATAAAGCACCAACTAGGGGCACTATGATCGTACTTGTGCATTGGGTGTAGCTAGTATTTGAGTATTTTTCATGAATGGATCAATGATTTAGCATGATGGGCTAGGGATAACTTTCTTTAGTGTTGATATTTTTGAAAGACATGGTTGCTTGTTGGTGTGATTGAGTATTAAAGTCTTGATGTGAAAACAAGACTATTGCTTTGAACCATCTAACATTCCAAATGTCCATGCTGCAAAAGAAAAGAATGTGTGGCGAACATTTTAGGCATCATTCCACATCAAAAGTTCTATTTTTATCACTTACCTACTCGAGGACGAGCAGGCATTAAGCTTGGGCATGCTGGTACGTCTCCAACGTATCTATAATTTTTGATTGTTCCATGCTGGTATATTATCATTCTTGGATGTTTTACAATCATTTAAAGCAACTTTATGTCATTTTTTGGGACTAACCTATTGACACAGTGCCAAGTGCCAGTTGTTTTTTCACTTATTTTTTTACTTCGCACAGAGTACAAAACGAAGACTAAATGTCACGAAACTTTTTGGACATTTGTCTTGCACCAGAAGATAACTTGGAAGCCAAGGAAGAACCTGGGGGGAGGCCCGTGGGGCACACAAGACACCAGGGCGCGCTAGAGGCCCTTGGAGCGCCTTGATGGGTTGTGGGGCTCACGAAGGTCTCCTCCATTGCCTCACAGCTCTATAAATCATCAGAAATTCCAGAAACACTAGGGAGTCGAGGAAACACAATTTCGGCCGCCATAAGTTCTAGAACCACGAGATCCAATCTAACACCATCACGGTGGGGTTCATCATCCTCATGGGGGCCTCTCCAATGATGCGTGAGTAGTCCACCATAGACCTATGGGTGCGTAGGCAGTAGCTAGATAGCTTCCTCTCTCTGTTTTGATTCTTAATACAATGGTCTCTTGGAGATCTATTTGTTGTACTGACTTTTTGCGGTGTGTTCATGATCCGATCAATTTTAAGTTCATGATCAGTTTCTATCCATGAATATTATTTGAGTCTTCTTTGATCTCTTATATGCATGATTATTTATAGCATCATATTTCTTCTTCGAATCTTTATTTTATATAGGCCAACTAGATCGATTTTTCTTGCCATGGGAATAGGTGCTTTGTGATGGGTTTGGTCTTGCGTTGTCCTCTTCCAGTGACAGATGGGGCAGTGAGGCACGCATGTATCGTTGCTATTAAGGATAACAAGATGGGGTCTATTCCTATATGAATAGATCTTGTCTACATCATGTCATCGTTCTTATTACACTACTCCGTTTCTCCATGAACTTAATGTTGGAAATATGCCCTAGAGGCAATAATAAATTGGTTATTCTCATATTTCCTTGTTCATGATAATTTTTTATTATCCATGCTAGAATTTTATTGACTGGAAACTCAAATACAGGGGTGGGTACATAGATAATACTGTGTCCCTAGTGAACCTCTAATAGACTAGCTCGTTGATCAAAGATGGTCAAGGTTTCCTGGCCATAGGCATGAGTTATCAGTTGATAACGAGATCACAACTTTAGGAGAATGATGTGATGGAAAATACCCAAACTATGAATGTAGGATATGATCGTGTGAGTATATTGCTATTGTTTTCTGCATGTCAAGAATCTGTACCTATGACCATGAGATCATGCAACTCACTAACGCCGGATGTCTGTTGGGTTGGCATGGATCAAGACTGGGATTTGTCACTCCGTATAAAGGTGCTCTACAGGTATCTCCGAGGGTGTCTATTGGGTTGGCATGCATCGAGACTGGGATTTGTTACTCCGTATGATAGAGAGGTATCTTTGGGCCCACTTGGTAATACAACATCACAAGAAGCTTGCAAGCCAAGTGACCAAGGAGTTAGTCACAAGATCTTGTATTATGGAACGAGTAAAGAGACTTGCTGGTAACGATATTGAACTAGGTATGGATATACCAACGATCGTAGCTCGAGCAAGTAACATACAGATGGACAAAGGGAATTGCATACGGGATTGTTTGAATCCTCGACATTGTGGTTCGACCAATAAAGTTCTTCGTAGAATATGTAGGAAACAATATGGGCATCCAGGTCCCGCTATTTGTTATTAACCATGGAGTTGTCTCGCTTATGTCTACATTGTTCTCGAACCCGCAGGTCTGCACACTTAAAATTTGGTGACGATTTGGTATTGTTGAGTCATGTATGCTGGTGACCGAAGGTTGCTCGGAGTCCCGGATGAGATCCCGGACGTCATGAGGAGCTCTGGAATGGTCCAGAGGTAAAGATTTATATATGGGAAGTCATATTTTGGCTACCGAAAAAGTTTCGGTTTTTTTGGTATTGTACCGGGAAGCTTCCGGAAGGTTCCAAAGGGTTCCGAAGGAGTACGGAAGGTTCCCTCCAGCCCCTAAGATGGGCATGGTTTGTAAGGGGGCGTCAAATCCTTTTTGGTACAGCCCCCAAGGGCCCATGCGGGTAAAGGGTAGGAAACCCTAAAGGGGAAGGAACCTAGGAGGTGCCTTGGGGTGGGAGGACTCCTCCCTCCTGGCCACCGCACCGTTCCTTGCAGGAAGGGCTAGGGCTGTGCCCCATCTACCCCCTCCTCCTATATATAGAGAGGGAGAGAGAGGGTAGCAACATCCTAAGGCATAGGTGCAGCCCTCCCTCTCTCCCTAGATCTGTTTCCCAACGAAAACACATATGCCGTAGCGCTTGGCGAAGCCCTGCTGAGATTACTCCTCCACCACCGCTACCATGCCATCATGCTGTCGGAGAATTCATCTACTACTCAGCCCTTGCTCGCTAGATTGAGGAGGCAGAGACGTCGTCGAGTTGTAAGTTCTGAACATGGAGGTGCCATCCGTTCGGCGCTAGATCGGGACAGATCGTGATTGGATCTCGAGACGGTTTGCAATTTGGATCGTGAAGACGTTCCACTACATCAATCACGTTTCTTAAGGCTTCGCGCTTAGCGATCTACAAGGGTATGTAGATACACTCTCCCTCTAGTAGCTGTTGGTCTCCATAGATAGATCTTGGGTGTTCGTAAGAATTTTTTTGTTTCCCATGCAATGTTCCCCAACAGTCGCATCATGAACTAGGTCTATGCATAGATAACATGCACGAGTAGAACACAAAAGAGTTTGTGGGCGTTGATGTTCAAATTTCTTACCTCCTTAGTCTTATCTTGATTCGGAGGTATTGTGGGGTCAAGCGGCTCGGACCAACCTTATTCGTCCACATACGAGAGACTAGTTCCATCGACTGACATGCAACTTGTTGCATAAAGATGGCTGGCGGGTGTCTGTCTCTCCCACTTTAGTTGAATCGGTTTTGACAGAGGCGGTCCTTCTATAAGGTTAAAATTCAACTTGCATGTCACCATTGTGGTTTTGCGTAGGTAAGGATCGTTCTTCTAGATACCCATAGCAGCCACGTAAAACATGCAACAACAAATTAGAGGACGTCTAACTTGTTTTTGCAGGGTATGTTGTGATATGATATGGCAAAGACATGATGAAATATATTTGATGTATGAGATGATCATATTTTGTAATATTTTATATCGACTTGCATGTTGATGCATACGGCAACCGGCAGGAGCCATAGGGTTGTCTTTAATTATTGTATGACGTGCGTGTCAATCATTAAGCGCTATGTAATGCTTTACTTTATCGCTAAGCAGTAGCAATAGTAGTAGAAGCATGGTTCGCGTGACAACCCCGATGGCAACACAATGATGGAGATCATGGTGTTGTGCCAGTGATGATGGAGATCATGCCCGTGCTTTGGAGATGGAAATCAAAAGCACAAGTTCATGGCCATATCTTGTCACTTATGATTTGCATGTGATGTTAATCCTTTTATGCATCTTATTTTGCTTAAGACGACGGTAGAATTATAAGGTGATCCCTCACTAAAATTTCAAGATAAAATTGTGTTCTCCCCGAGTGTGCACCATTACGAAAGTTCATTGTTTCGAAGCACCACGTGATGATCAGGTGGGATAAACTGTACGTTCGCATACAACGGGTACAAGCCAGTTTTGCACATGCGGAACACTCGGGTTAAACTTGATGAGCCTAGCATGTACACACATGGCCTCGGAACACAAGAGACCGAAAGGTCGAACGTGAGTCATATAGTAGATAGGATCAACATGGAGTTGTTCACCATTGAAACCACCTCATCTCACGTGATGATCGGACTTGGGTTGGTGAATTTGGATCATGTAGCACTCAGATGACCGGAGGGATGTAAATTTGAGTGGGAGTTCATAAGTAATATGATTAATTGAACTCATTATCATGAACATAGTCAAAAATTATTTGCAAATTATGTTATAGATCAATAGCTCGCGTTGTAGCTCCTATGTGTTTTGATATGTTCCTAGAGAAAACTAAGTTGAAAGATGGTAGTAGGAATTATGCGGACTGGGTTCGTGATGTGAGGATCATCCTCATTGCTATAGAGAAGGCTTATGTCCTTAATGCACCGCTCGATGCGCCACCCCCTCTAGCATCATCTGTGGATGTTGTGAACATCTGACAGGCACGTTCTGATGACTTCTTGATAGTTCGGTGTGTTATGCATTATGACTTAGAATTGAGGCTTCAAAGACGGTTTGAACGTCACAGAGCATATGAGATGTCCCAAGAGCTGAAATTGAGATTTCAGGATCGTGCCCGTGTTGAGAGGTATGAGACCTCCAACAAGATTCTTTGCCTGCAAGATAAAGGAGAATAGCTCAATCGGTGAGCATGTGCTTAGATTATCTGGGTGCTACAATCGCTTGAATCAAGTGGGAGTTGATCTTCCAGATAATATAGTGATTAACATAGTTCTCTAAGTCACTGCCACGAAGCTACGGGAGCTTCGTCATGAACTATGACATGCCATGGATGGAGAAGATGATACTTGAGCCGTGATGTTTGACACCACGAAGGTAGAAATCAAGAATGAGCATCAAGTGTTGATGGTTAGTAAAACCACTAGTTTCAAGAAGGGCAAGGGCAAGAAAGGAAACTTCTAGAATGGCAAGCCAGTTGCTGGTCCAGTGAAGAAACCCAAGGTTGAATCCAAACCCGAGACTAAGTGTTTCTATTATGAGGAGAACGGTTAGTGAAGTGGCACTGTCCTACATGCTTGGTAGATAAGTAGTCTGGCAACATCAACAAAAGTATATTTGATATACATGTTATTGATGTGTACCTTACTAGTACTCCTAGTAGCACCTGGGTATTAGATACCGGTTCAATTGCTAATGTTAGTAACTCAAAATAAAAGCTACGGAATAAAGGGAGACTAGCTAAGGGCGAGGTGACGATGTGTGTTGGAAGTGTTTCCAAGGTTGATGTGATCACCAGCGCACGCTCCCTCTACCTTCGGGATTAGTGTTGAACCTAAATGTTATTTGGTGTTTGCGTTGATCATGAACATTATTAGATCGTGTTTGTTGCAATACGGTTACTCATTTAAGTCAGAGAATAATGGTTATTCTATTTACATGAATAATACCTTCAGTGGTCATGCACCCAATGTGAATGGTTTATTGAATCTCAATCATAGTGATATGCATGTTCATAATATTGATGCCAAAAAGATGCAAATTTAATAATGATAGTAGCACATCCTTGTGGCACTGCTGCTAAGGTCATATTGGTATAAAGCGCATGAGACAACTCCATTCTGATGGATCTTTGGACTCACTTAATTCTGAATCAGTTGAGACATGCGTACCATGCCTCTTGGGAAATATGACTTAGACCCCATTTTCGATATGATGGAGCTGGCAAGTGGCTTATTGGAAATAATACATGTTGATGTATGCGGTCCAATGAGTATTGAAGCGTGCGGTGGATATCGTTATTTCCTTGTGTTCACTTATGATTTTAGTAGATACGTGTATATTTACTTAATGAAACACAAGTTTCAAATGTTTGAAAAGTTCAAGCAATTTCAGAGTGAAGTTTAAGATCAACGTGACAAGAAGATAAAATGTCTATGATATGATCGTGGAGGTTAATATCTGAATTACGAGTTTGGTATGCAACTTAAGACAATGTGGAAATTGCTTCACAACTTTGGCCACCTGGAACACCATAGTGTGATGGTGTGTCCGAATGTCATAGTCATGCTCTATTGGATATGGTGCGTACTATGATGTTTCTTATCGTTTTGCCGCTATCGTTTTGGAGTTATGTATTAGAGACAACTACGTTCACTTTAAATAGGGTACCATCTAAGTTCGTTGGGATGACACCATATGAATTATGGTTTGGCACAAACCTAAGTTGTCATTTCTTGGAGTTTGGGAATGCGACACTTATGTCTGATAAGCTCGAACCCAAAGTGGAATGGTGCATCTTCATAGGATACCCTAAGGAAATAGTCGGGTATACCTTCTATCTCACATCAGAGAGCAAAGTGTTTGTTGCTAAAAACGGGCCCTTTCTCGAGAATGAGTTTCTCTCGAAAGAATTGAGTGGGAGGAAAGAGAACTTGATGAGGTTGTTGAACCGTCACTTCAGTTAGAACACAGTAGAAAGATGTTTCTTCGGCGCGTACACCAAGTGAACAGGAAGCAAATGATGATGATCATGAAGCTTCGGATGAAGTCACTACCTAACCTCATAGCTCGACAAGAACTTGTTCCACCCCTGAGTGGTACGACAATCCTGTCTTAGAGGTCATGTTGTTGGACAACAGTGAACCTACGAGCTATGAAGAAGCGATGGTGGGCCCTGATTCCAACAAATGGCTAGGAACCATGAAATCTGTGAACGGATCCAAGTATGAAAACGAAATATGGACCTTGGTAGACTTGCCCGATGAACAGCAAGCTATTGTGTACAAATGGACCTTTAAGAAGAATATATATGCTGATGATAAATGTCACCATTTATGAAGCTTGACTTGTCGTAAAGAAGTTTTCGATAAGTTCAAGGAGTTGACTATGATGAGACTTTCTCACCCATAGCGATGCTAAAGTCTGTTGGAATTATGTTAGCAGTTACTGCATTTTTCGATTATGAAATCTAGCAGATGGATGTCAAAACAAAGTTTCCTTAACGATTTCCGTGAGGAAAGGTTGTATGTGATACAACTAGAAGGTTTTGTCGGTCCTAAGGATGCTAAAAGGTATGCAATCTCCAGCAATCCTTCTATGGACTGGAGCAAGCATCTCAGAGTTGGAATATACGCTTTGTTGAGGTAATCAAAGCTTTTGGTTTTATGCAAAGTTTATAAGAAACTTGTATTTACAAGAAAGTGAGTGTGAGCACTATAGAATTTCTTATAAGTATATGTGGTTGACATATTGTTGATCATAATGTAGCATATGATCTTGTGAGTTTATTGCTATTCCTTTATGGATGTCAAGAATCTGTTCTTATGACCATGAGATCATGCAACTCACTAACGCCGGAGGAGTTCCTTGTGTGTATCAAACGTCACAACGTAACTGGGTGACTATAAAGGTTCTCTATAGGTATCGTCGAGGGTGTCTGTTGGGTTGGCATGGATCGAGACTGGGATTTGTCGCTATGATGACGGAGAGGTATCTTTGGCCCACTTGGTAATACAACTGTTGGAAATATGCCCTAGTGGAAATAATAATTTAGTTATTATCATATTTCCTTGTTCATGATAATCGTTTATTATCCATGCTATAATTGTATTGATTGGAAACTCAAATACATGTGTGGATACATAGACAACAAAGTGTCCCTAGTAAGCCTCTACTAGACTATTTCGTTGATCAAAGATGGTCAAGGTTTCCTAACCATAGACATGAGTTTTCATTTAATAATGGGATCACATCATTAGGAGAATGATGTGATGGACAAGACCCAACTGTAAGCATAGCATATGATCGTGTTAGTTTATTGCTACTACTTTATCCATGTCAAGTATCCATTCCTACGACCATGAGATCGTGCAACTCCCTAACACCGGAGGAATGCCTTGTGTGTATCAAACAACACAACGTAATTGGGTGACAATAAAGGTGCTCTACAGGTATCTACGAGGGTGTTTGTTGGGTTGGCGTGGATCAAGACTGGGATTTGTCACTCCATATGACGGAGAAGTATCTCTGGGCCCACTCGATAATGCAACATCACAAGAAGCTTGCAAGCAATGTGACTAAGGAGTTAGTCACGCGATCTTGTATTACAGAACGAGTAAAGATACTTGCCAGTAACGAGATTGAACTAGGTAGGGACATACCGATGATTGAATCTCGGGCAAGTAACATAGTGATGGACAAAGGGAACTGCATACAGGATTGATGGAATCCTTGACATCATGGTTCGACCAATAATGTTCTTTGTAGAATATGTAGGAGCCAATATGGGAATCCAAGTCCTGCTATTGGTTATTGACCGTAGAGGTGTCTCGGTCATGTCTGCATAGTTCTCGAACCCGTAGGGTCTGCACACTTAACGTTCAGTGACGATATAGTATTGATGAGTTATATTGGTGATCGGAAATTGTTCGGAGTCCCAGATGAGATCCCAGACGTCATGAGGAGCTCTGGAATGGTCTGGAGGTAAATATGTATATATGGGAAGTCATATTTTGGCTACCATTTTTTTTGTTTTCCCGATATTGTACCGGGAAGCTTCTAGAAGGTTCCGGAAACTTTTGGACGAGTCCAAAAGTCCTCCAAGGGTTCCACCACGTCTCAAGGGTTTGCATGGGCTGAGGTGAGATATCGTGGCCTTATTGGGCCAAGCGCAAAAGTCCCTCAAGGCCCATGCAGTTGGGAAAGGTGGAAAGTCCACCTTTGTATGGAAGGGAAGGAGGGGGACTAGGATTCCACCTCCTCCCCCTGGATGCGCCCTAGGGCTTGGAGGGGCTGTTACCCACACCCCTTCACCTATATATAGAGGGGAGGGGGCGCCCCAAGAGGATACAGGAAGCCCTTGGCGCCCCTCTCTCTCCCTAGATCATTTTCTCCTCCGTTCGCGGTTTCGGTAGTGCTAGGCGTAGCCCTACCGGGATAGCACCCCCACCATCGCCACCATGCCATCGTGTTTCCGGAGAACTCATCTACTACCCCACCTTGCTTGCTGGATCGAGGAGTGACGGGGGGATGACCCGGGGTAGCCTAAAGCGCCCCCTTTCCCCAACCTCCTAACGCAATCAAAGGGCGGGCCGCCTCCCCCCGCGGTCCGGCTACACCCTGCCAGAAGCGGCCTGCCGGCTATACCCCGTCGATTACGACGTACCGACCGGCTGGGGGCGTTGTCGCCTGCCCCCCCAGCCAGCCGAGCATTGGATACCGTCGTCAGGGCATGCGTGGCAACAGTGGCCCTCATCCCATCGGGGGTCAGCGCCGATATGGCCATAGCGAAGGCGTCAGGGCCTCTGACCCTGGCGGATGGTGACCGGGCTTCCAACATTGCCGGCACACCCCAACCACTCCGTTACCTGCCCCGGCATGGCTAAAGGGTGGCCGGCCGTACCGCTGACCCCGGCCGGCCGCCGCAAGACGACGCCACGAGGGGCGGCCCGTGCCGTGATGTGACCGGCGTCGGGGCCCGCTGCGTGGGCCCTGCCGGTTCCTGACGGGACCCTTCAGCCGGCGAGATCTACTGATGACAAGACCCCACGGCCGGCGGCCCCTGCAGCCGGCCAGAGAGGCTGCCGGCTGGGGCCCCTTTGATCTTCTATTTGTATTGTAATCCGGGGGGTTGGCCTATAAAACCCCCCGGGCCACCCCCATGCAGGGAGAGGATCGATCGGCTGCTCTCTGAGTTCCCTCCACATCCACTCCACACACACACTTGTAGAGAGGCAGAAGAGCAGGCTAGCTCCTTCTTCCTCCACGATCCATACAGCTCAAGGAGCTCCATTGTAACCCGACCATTGTCTCAACTAAACCGAGCAGGACTAGGGGTATTACCTCCCACGGAGGGCCCCGAACCTAGGTACATCGTGTGTCCGCCACTGCTTGTGCCTAATCCCGCTCCCGGAGCCCGCCGGCATCCTTCGACCCCTCTCGATAAGCCTACCTATGGCATCTGCCGTGACGAAACCATGACAGTTGGCGCCCACCGTGGGGCCGTCCGCGGTGCCGGCCGGAGTCACGCTCCGGGCGGGACCCTTCACCACCTCCCCCGACCACCTCGCGTCCGGGCAGAACCGCGTGCTCGTGGGGCTTGCTCCGGCGGGCCTTGCGGGCAGCACGGCCGGCATCTCTGACGAGTGCCCCGACCGCGACCTCGCGCTCGACGTCACCGCGCTCGCCGGGTGGTTCAGCAAGCTGAGCCTCGCCAAAGAACCGGAGGCCGACGAGTACCCTAGTTGGTTGTTCGACTGCACCGACCCTCCCTCGTCCGTCGGCACGCTCGCCACGGGTGAGGCCATCGGCCCCCACACCCGTGTGGGAGTGATGGTCACCGTCTCCTCCACCACTTCGGGCCATGTGCGGGCGGTCGAGGCCGATGCAGCCGCCGCTCGCACCGACACCTCCGACCCACTAGCCGCCACCCTCTGGGGTCTGGGCACTCCTATCGCTACGATAGCGGACCCGGCCACCGCCAGAGCCGAGCTGGAGGCGGCCCGTCGCCAGCTGTTCGAAGACGCCAGCGCCCTCGTTATCATGCGGCGCCGGATGGAGGCCGCACAGCGGGAATACAACTCCCTGTACGGTCTCACCCCGGCTGGTCCCGAGCCCAGCCGACATGGTGCTATGCGAGAACGCGGCCGCGTGGTTGCAGAAATCCTCGGCGGCCGCTTCCCGTCTACGACACCCCCGCGGCCAACCTGCGCGCCGCCAAGGTTGCCTACGAGGATTTGGCAACCTTGGAGGGCGAGGAGCGGGCTGCACGCAAGTGGCACATCAAGGACCTCATCGACACCGCCAACACGCAACAGGTCGTCCTCACCCCCGGTGGGGCCATCTCTAAGTTTCCCCGTACCGAGGGCGAGGACACTAGGGCTGCTGACCGCTGGCCGGCTTAGCACTCCAGCACCCCACATCCCTCCGGCCAGAATGCCCGGGGGAGGAACGCTCAGCGCCCCCCGTCACGCGGAAATGAGCAGCCGGCTGTGAACAGCCGGCGCAACAACAATCCGACTGGCAGCCACCGCCGCGACGAGGCGCTGGCTGGAGGCAGCCGGCGCGCTCGCGGGCATACTCCACCTACGCGGCAGGAACCCGCGTGGTCCATCCCGCCGGCCGTCTGCCCCGAGCTTGCCGCCTGACTCGGGCCCCGTGTCCCCACAGCGACAATGACGCTTGGATCCGTCTTGACCGGCTGGCGCAGTCGGCTCTCCTCGAGGAGGAGGGCTCGATTGGCCCAGCCTGTTTTGGTCCATGGATCCGCAACGAGCCTTTTCCGCCTGGCTTCACGCTCCCTCGCGACACCCCGAAGTATACCGGGGCCGCCAAGCCGGAGGACTGGCTGATCGACTACACCACCACCGTCGGCATCGCCAGGGGGAACAAGCGCGTAGCCGTCCGCTACGCCCCCCTCATGCTGATCGGCTCGGCCCGCACCTGGCTGAATAGCTTGGTTGCCGGCAACATCAACACCTGGACAGGCTTCGAGGAGGCCTTCGTCCGCAATTTCACCGGCACCTACAAACGGCCTGGCCGGCCCCGCGAACTGGCCATGTGCGTCCAGGGGACGGAAGAGCCCCTCCGTGACTACCTCATGCGTTGGACCGAGCTCCGCAACTCCTGCGAAGGAGTACACAAGGTATAGGCCATCCAGTACTTCATCGAAGGCTGCTGCGACGGCACCCCCCTCCAGCACAAGCTTTTGTGCTTCGAGCCAACCTCCCTGGTGGACCTGATGTCCAAAGCGGACAAATACACCACGGCCGATTCCTCGATGAGGATGACGACTAAGGCACCGGCCAAGCCGGTTACATCCCCCGCCGCGCCGCGGGTGGCGGCCGACAACCGGCAGCAGCAAAACGGCAAGTGGAAGAACGACCAGCCCGACTCCCGCTATGGGAGCCGGCAGGTCGCCTCCATCGAGGAGGAGCAGCCGGCTGGCCAGGCGTCCGGTCAGCGCCAGCGGACCGGCAAGGCCGCCAGACAGCCAAGCTGACTTTCGAGCAAATGCTTGACCTCCCCTGCAAAAACCACTCCGGTGCCAAGCTGGCCACGCACACGCTTCGGCAGTGCAACTTCTCATAGTGATTGGCCTGGTGGGACAGCCTCCCGGCTCCTCTAGCGCAGCCAGCCCGCGCTCCGGCACCAGCCCCGGCTCGGGCTCCGGCTCCCGGTCCGGGTCAGGCGGACCCGGCCCCGGCCCGAGGCGACAACCGGCTGCACGACTGGTTCCCCGAACATGACGACTGCTACGTCGTCTTCACCAGCAAAGAGACGGATAAGCATGCCCAGCGCCGGCTCCACCGTGAGGTGAACGCCAACATGCCCGCGACTCCACCGTTCATGCATTGGTCCGAGAAGCCGATCACCTGGATCCGGGCGGACCACCCGACCATGATGCCGAACCCCGACAGCTACGCCCACGTCCTCGATCCTACCATCGCCTCCGAGAAATGCTCGTGCCGCTTCTCGCAGGTGTTGATCGATGGAGGCAGCAGCATCAACATCCTTTGCCTCGACACCCTGCTCAAGCTGGGGCTCAAGGCGGAGGACCTGAAAACGAGTCGGACCATCTTCCACGGCATCGTGCCGGGAAAGTCCTGTACCCCTGTCGGCAAGATCAAGCTCGACGTCCTCTTCGGCGATGCCATTTATTTCCGCCGCGAGCCGGTTTTGTTCGAGGTAGTGGACCCTGACAGTCCCTACCACGCATTGCTGTGCCGGCCCACTCTCGTCAAGTTCATGGCGACCCCCCACTACGCCTACCTCAAGCTCAAGATGCCGGGTCCCAAGGGCATCATCACCGTCGCCGGCAAATACCAGATGTCAATGGCGTGCGTGCGAGATGGCAGTCGGCTGGCCGAGGCCCTGGAAATAGCGGAGGAGAAGCGGTAGCTCGACCGGCTGGTGGCCCTCGCCTCCGCCCAGCCGGCCGTGCCGGCACCTCCGTCCTAGTCGGTCAGCGAAGGCTCGTTCCAGCCGTCCAAGGACACCAGGCAGGTGCCACTCGATCCGGCCAACCCCACCCAGTGCGTGACCATCGGCTCCCACCTCGACAGCAAATAGGAAAGCGAGCTTGTCGACTTCCTCCGTGAGAAACAGGACATCTTTGCATGGTCCCCCAAGGACATGCCAGGTGTTCCGAGGAAGTTCGCCGAGCACAAGCTACATGTATGGCCGGATGCGAAGCCGGTCAAGCAACCTCTACGCCGTTTATCCGAGGAAAAGCGGCGTACTATAGGAGAAGAGATCGCCCGGCTGCTCGCGGCCGGCTTCATCGTGGAGGTATTCCACCCGGACTGGCTGGCCAACCCAGTCCTGATGCTGAAGAAAAACAGGACCTGGCGCATGTGTATCGACTACACAAGCCTGAACAAGGCGTGCCCCAAGGACCCGTTCGCCCTGCCGCGGATCGATCAAGTCATCGACTCCACGGCCGGCAGCGATCTGTTGTCTTTCCTGGACGCCTACTCTAGCTACCACCAGATAAAGCTGGACCCGGCCGACCGGCTCAAGACCTCCTTCATCACCCCTTTTGGGACCTACTGCTACATCACCATGTCCTTCGGCCTGAAGAATGCAGGCGCTACCTTCCAGCGTTGCATGCAGAAGTGCCTCCTGTGTTAGATAGGCAGGAATGTCCACGTCTACGTGGACTACATCGTCGTCAAATCCAGGAAGCACTTCAGCCTCCTCAATGACCTCCGGGAGACGTTCGCCAACTTGCACGAATACAAGACCAAGCTCAACCTGGAGAAGTGTGCCTTCGGCGTCCCAGCCGGCTAGCTCCTGGGTTTCCTCATCTCTGCCCGCGGCATCGAAGCTAACCCCGAGAAGATCCGGGCGATTGAGCGCATGCCCAAGCCGGTCCGGCTCCGCGACGTCCAGAAGTTCACCGGCTGCCTCGCCTCCCTCAGCCGGTTCATCAGCCAGCTGGGCGAGAAGGCTTTGCCCCTCTACGGGCTCCTATGCAAGTTGGCCCTGGTCGAGCCAGGCCGAGACCTCTCGAAGAAGCCGGCCCTTATCGACTTGTCCGACGAGGCGGACGCGGCATTCCGCAGCCTCAAGCGGGCTCTCACCAGCGCGCCCATCTTGGCTACGCTGGCCGACAAGGAGCCTTTGCTCACCTACATTGCGGCGACCACACGTGTCGTCAGCATATTCCTGGTGGTGGAGCGGCTGGAGGAAGGCAAGGCGCTGCCAACGCAGTGTCCCGTCTACTACCTCAGTGAGGTCCTCTCCGCCTCCAAGAAAAACTACCGCCACTACCAGAAGATGTGCTACGACGTATACTTTGCCGCCCAAAAGCTCAAGCAGTATTTCCAGGAGCACTTCATTACCGTCGTGAGCACAACGCCGCTGGGCGAAATCATGGCCGGCCGGATTGCCAAATGGGCCATCGCCCTGGCCGACTACGAAATATGGTACGAGCCACACACTGCCATCAAGTCCCAGGCAATGGCCGACTTCCTCATCGCCTGGGCCGAAACGCAGTTCGTGCCGCCTCCGCCAGACTCCATGCACTGGCGCATGCACTTCAATGTCTCAAAGATGTGAGCCGGCCTGGGAGCCGACATCGTCTTGTCGTCCCCCAGAGGAGACCAGCTCCGCTACGCCCTCCAGATCCAGTTCGCCGCCTCCAACAACATGGCCGAATACGAGGCCCTCGTCCATGGCCTCCGACTCACCAAGGAGATCGGCATCCAGCGCATCATTTGCTTCGGCGACTCCGACCTCGTGGTGCAATAGATCTCTGGCGAATGGGACGCCAGGGACGCCAACATGGCCAGCTATCGCTTCCTGGTCCAGCAGCTCACCGGCTCCTTCGAGGGCTACAAGTTCCACCACATCCCCCGTGCGGACAACAAGGTGGCCGACACACTGGCCAAGATCGGCTCCACCCGGCAGGCCATCCCAGCCGGTGTCTCCCTCGAGCGGCTGCTGAAGCCTTCGATCAAGCCTTCTCCTGAGTCGGAGTCCATCTTCGTACCGGCAAACGTGGCCGGCACCTCGGCGGAACCGGCTGCCCAACCGACCCCGCCGGCTGCGGCAGCTCTGCCGGCACCATCACCACCAGCTGCCGGTCCGGCGCCCTCCACCATGGAGATTGAGCCGACCACGTCTACGCACGCTGGCACCGGTCTTGTCGCCATCATGATGATAGCCAACGCTCCCACCACCGTCTCGCTCCCGGGGACTGGCGAGCCGGTCCCAGGGATTGGCAAGCCGGTCCCGGGGGCTGGGCCGACCCCTATCTCAGCTTCTTCGCGGGCCCAGCCCATCCTGGCGTTCCTCCAGCGCGGCGAGTTACCCTCCGACGAGACCACTACAAGGCAAATTCAGCACCGGGCGCCGGCCTACAGCATCATCAACCACGAGTTGGTTCATCGCAGCACCACCGGCGTTTTCCAACGCTGCGTTGAGTCGGCGAAAGGGCAAGAAATCCTCCTCGACATCCACCAGGGCGAGTGCGGGCATCATGCCGCCTCTAGGTCCCTGGTGGCCAAAGCATTCCGTCACGGTTTCTACTGGCCGACTCCTCTAGAGGCAGCCAAGGAATTGGTTGACAAGTGCGAGGGCTGCCAGCGCTTCAGCATGCAGAGACATCTCCCGACTAGCGCCCTCCAGACCATCCCCCTTTCGTGGACATTTGCCGTCTGGGGTCTGGACATGGTGGTACCCTTCTAGACCACACGAGGCGGCATGACACATTTGCTGGTAGCCATCGACAAGTTCACCAAGTGGATCAAGGCCCGACCAATCAAGAAACTGGACGGCCCCATGGTCGTACGGTTCATCGAAGAGATCACGGTATGCTATGGTGTCCCCCACAGCATCATCACTGACAATGGCACGAACTTCACCAAGGGCGCGCTAGCGCGTTTCTGCTCGAGGCGGGGCATCTGGCTCGACCTGGCGTCCGTCGCCCACCCGCAGTCAAACGGCCAGGTTGAGAGGGCGAACGACCTGCTCCTGTCCGGCATCAAACCCTGGCTCGTGACACCATTGGTCCGGACGGCCAGCTGTTGGGTCGAGGAGCTGCCGGCTGTCCTTTGGAGCCTCCAAACCACGCCCAACCGGTCGACCGGCTACACTCCGTTCTTTCTCGTTTACGGGTCCGAGGCGATCATCCCCACCGACATTGAGTTCGATTCGCCTCGGGTCACCTTGTACATCAAGAAGGATGCGAGGGAGGCAAGGGAAGACGGCGTCGACCTCCTCGAGGAGGCCCGCGAGCTAGCCTTGAGCCGGACGGCCATCTACGAGCAGAAGCTCTGGCATTACCACATCAAGCGGATCCGGCTGCTCTCCTTCCGTGAAGGAGACTTGGTGCTCAGGCGGATCCAGCGAACCACCGGCTAGCACAAGCTGTCCTCCCCATGGGAGGGCCCGTTCATCATCAGACGGGCGCTGCACAACAACGCGTACTATCTAATAGACGCCCAGAAGCCACAAAAGGGCAAGAGAGACGCCTCCGGCGAGGAGACGGAGCGCCCGTGGAACGCAGCGCTCCTCCGTCCATTTCATTGCTTAAAACCATTGTATGTATCCTTCCCCTTTTGGGCTTATGAATGCAAAGGGGGCCCCAAGCCAGCATTGGGGGCATGCCCCTTTTTTGATTCTTTCAAAGTTCTCCTGTTATTTAAGGCACGTCAAGCGGGTCCGGCTCCTAGGCCCGGGGGCTCGCCTGACTCCCCGCCGAGGCGGACAAATAATGTGAGCAAGCAACCCTTCGCCTCCCCTCCCCTAACCAGCTACAGACCGCCTCCCGGCTGTCCGGCTAAAGGGACCACGGGGTACGAAGGAACTTCTCACACGAAGGTCAGCCGACGCGCGCGGCAGCCGGCCCGGCCCAGCCGAGCTATGTTAATCCTAGTAATCGGCCTCTGCCGGCTCAACCTAGCCCTAGCCGGTTGACTCTAGGAGCCTACTATTTTTCCCCAAGGATGAAGCCCCGTCCCTATCCCAGACCGGCCCCCGGCTGGCCGGCAGGCGGGGTGGAAGCCGAAAGGAATCCCGGCGCGCGAACACAAGTCAAAAGGCAAAAGGCGAAAGAAGAGCCGGCACACACATCCTTTTTAAGATAAATGGCATAAGTGATAACAATAAAAGTCCCATGGCCACGAGTTCATTACATATACACCCCCAGTGGGTGGAATTCTAGTCTAAAACAAAAATATAGCAAAGAAAGTCCTAAGTGATGGCAGCTTCGGGCCGGCCCTCCTCTAGTGTTGATGCCTCTGGAGCCGGCGGTGCTCACGCCTCGGGAGCCGGCGGTGCTGGCGCCTCCGAGGCCGGCACCTCCGGGGCGGCCGAGGTAGAAGCCCCCATAGCCTGAGCCGGCTCGGACTCGGCATATTCATCGGTGTCGGACTCTTCATCGGCCGTCTCGGTGGCGCTCCCCTCCAGGTCGTCCAGGGCGAGCCCGTACCGGTCCTCCGGGACCACCATGCCGTCCGCCCCGCGCTCCGGGACGTACTCTTCCCATGCGGCGAAGGACGCAAGGTCACTCACCCTCGCTAGCATCTCGTCAGCTACCGCCTCTAACTCCGCGTCGGCGCCGGCACGCTAGGCCGTGAGCAAACCCAAGTCCAGCTCGGGGTACCACGACCTGGCAATGCGGAGTGCCATGCCCGCGTCGGCTCGTGCCGCGGAGGCCCTCCAGGCGTTCACCCGCGCGGTCCCGAACTCCAGCCACCTCGACAGCGGGTTCATGGAGCCCGGCTCCGCCGCGCCAGGCCAAAGTGTGCAGACCAGCGCCATGCCGGCCGCTTGGAGCCGCCTCAGGGCGCGGACCACCTCCGACAGGCACGCCTCGGCGGCGATCCCCACCTCGTCCAGGGTCCAGGGGGCCAGCGGCCCGACAGCCTATCCTCGCGCCCACCGGGCCTCACGGTCAGCCTCCACGGCCGCCTTCACGACCTCCCGCATGCCGAGGAAAATCCCTAAGAAGAAGATGAGGGTTGAGCGGGGAGGCAAGCCAGAAAACCCAGAAGGAAGGCGCGAGAAGAACAAGGCAACAGAAAATTACTATGCAGCATCTCATCCACCTCGTGCCCTTGCTCCTGCAACCGCACCTCCCTGGCTGACCACTCCTGGCGCCGGCGCTCGTGCTCATCCCGGGCTGCCTGCTCGTCCTCGGTCGCCTTGGCTAGGGCCGCGTCCTTGGCCTCCAGCTTCTCGCGGAGCGCCTTCTCCCGCTCCTCCGCCTCCCGTCGATGGGCCGCCCCTTGGTCCGCCAACGCTTGGCGGTGGGCCGACTCGCGGCCCTCCCGCTCCGCCTTCACTTGGTCTGCCTCCCCACGAAGCCGGTCACGCTCTGTCGTCAGGAGTTCACGGTCCTCGTAAAGGCGCACCACCTGGCGCCGGAGGCAGACCGTCTCGGCATGGGTAGCTGCATTAGAGGCCACTGTTGTTAGAAAGGATTCAGCCCGCCTCCGGGGCAGCCGACCTGATTCCCGGGGGCTACACCCAGTGGGTGCGCTTGCGCGCTCCCACTGGAAGATCGCAAGACGCTAAGGTCGCAAGAGCACATACCTCGCAAGTCCGCGGACACGACGGCGAGCCGGTTCTCAGCTCCTCGGTACAACCCCAGCAAGGTGTTGTACGCGGCCACCCGATGGTCATGCGCTGCCTGCAAAACAATAAGAGCTTTAGGCTCGACCCGCCTGCGCCCCAGCCGGCTCGAGCCACGGGGGCAACACCCAGTGGGTGCGCTAGCGCGTCCCCACTGGGAAAGATGGAAAAAGGCAAATCAAGAGAAGAAGGAAAGAAGAAACTCATCGCGACCGCCTGCTTCAAGCTCACCAGCCGGTCGTTGGCAGCCTGAGTGCCTTGCATCGCCCGGGCGCAGCAAGCGGCAAATGCTTCGACAACGGCGGCCACCGCCAACTCGAGGGCACTTGACGGTCCGCCAGGGGCCGGGCTCCCGGCCGCCGCCCAGGTCTGTTGTGGCCGTCCTCCGTTTGTGGGTCCTCCCTTGTTGGAGACCTCGATGGGACCGGCCCCTCCTGTCGTAGCCACGACGGGGGCCGCCGTCGGCGCGCTTGCGGCGGCCGTTTCCCTGGCCATCGCAGCTCCCACCTCCGGCACTCCGCCTTCGGTAGCTCCGGGCTGACTCGCCTTCGGTGCCGGCGCCTCCGGAACCGGCGCCTTCGAAGCCAGCACGTCCGGTGCCGGTACATCTAGGGCCGGTACCTCTGCCCCCGGCGGCACGTCGCCCGCCATCGGCTAGGCGGCGTCGCGGCCCATTTCCACCTCGTCCTCCGCGGCCTTCACGCTCGCCTCCGCCCTTCGCCCGGAGCCGTGGTGGCCCTTCGACCTCTTCTCCCGGCCGCGGGGAAAAGGCTCCCATGCTCCGCCCGCCGCCTCCCTGCCGGTTCCTCGGTGGAGGGGGAACGGCTCCCACGCTCCGCTAGAGGCCTGCCCGCTAGCTCCCCCTCGCCTCTTCGCCGCTTCCTCCCAGGGGCGGAGCTCCTGGACACGCTGCTCCCACTCGGCCGCCTCGAAGTCGAGCCACGCCTGGCGCTCCCTCTCCTCGGCAGCCGTCGGCAGTGCCGCCCCCTCCGTCCTGCCACCCGGATTCCTCCCCAGGGCACGCGCTTCTCTGGTCACGATGAAGTAAGAGACTGGGGGGAAGGCAGGACGGACCAAGGTGGAGGAGAAGACGGACTTACCCGACGATGACGGGGACCGCCCTCCTCATGGGTCCCGCCTGGACGACCTTCTGCTTCTTGCCCCCGCCTCCGTGGCTGCCACCCGGCTGCGTGGTCGCCGCATGCTTGGGCACCGGCTTGGTGGTAGACGGCCTTTTCCCCTTGTCATCTGCGACCGGGCCTCCCCGACTGGAGCCGCCGCCGGCTCGAGGTTGGCGCCTCTGCGGTGCCGTGACCTTGTCCTCCGAAGCCTCGGGCTTCTCCGAAGCCTCGGCAACACGCGTCTGGGGACTCCCGTCGATTCGGCCTCTTCGGCCCCCTCCGTCTTCGTCTCCGTGTTGCCAGCTCCAGACGCTCTGGCTACCTCGGAGTCAGCCGGCTCCACGTCGTCGGCATCCTCGACCTCCTCGGGGTCCGACTCCGCCATGTCGAGGGCCGGCTCCCCGTAGTTCTGCAGCAACGGTAAAAGCTACGAGCGGGCCGGGTGGCGTGCTGTCAGGCTAAAGGGGGGAGGGGTACTGCCTCTAAAAGAAGATGGAGGGGAGGAGCCTGCTTGACACTTACCCGTGGTGCCGGGCGGCTCCGGCTGTACGGGGTTTTCCCCCATTGCCATTCGCCCTCCGCCATCTTTGCCATCGATATTGCGTTCACCCTCCTCGCCACATAGGCCGGCTTCATCTCCTTGGTGGAGAGCCGGCAGGGGTCATGGCGTCCCCCCATTTGGCAGATGAGGTGCGGCCTGCGCTACAGCGGCTGCACTCGGCGCGCCACCATCGTGGCCAGCAGATCTATGGCCTTCAGCCCCTCCGACCCAGTCATCGCGAGCAGGTGCTCGCAGAGCCTGTCCACCGTCTCGGGCGCTGGAGACGCGGCCGCTCGCCAGTTCAGCATCGCGGTCGGCGGATGGTTGGTGAAGTCGGGGAGGTTGATGTAGTCCTCCTCCGGCTTCACGTTCTTCACGTAGAAGAACCCCCGCTGCCAGCGCTTCACCGACTCGCACAGCGGGAGTTTTGGGAAGCCAGTTCCCTTGCGGATATGGATCAGGGCGCCTCCGCAGGCGGTCATCACCATCTGCTTCATCGCCGGATCCTTCGCCGTCTGCCGCTTGAGGAAGAAGAGCCGGCACCAGAAGTCAAGCCTCGGCGCAACCCCCAAGTACCCCTTGCAAAGGGTGACGAACGCCACCAGCTACAGGACGGTGTTGGGGGCGAGGTGGTGCAGTTGCAGGGCGAACCGCGTCAGGAAGCGGCAGAAGAAGGCGCTCGCTGGCAACCCGAGCCCGCGGAGGAAGTGGTCGGTGAAGACAACCATCTCGCCCTCCCGCGGGGCCGGGGAGTTCTCCGGCCCGGCTGGGCGTGCCACCAAGTGCTCCTCCACCGGGAGCTTGCGGCGGTGGTGGAGGTGCTCGATGAAGGTCTCGTCCATGTCGCTGCTGTCCCAGGCACCCTTGCCTGCCATGGTTGCCGAGGGGGCGTGCGGTCGCAACGACGGGCGCGGGTGCTTGGCAGCGGCCCGGGCTCTCTTCGGTGGCGGACGGCGGTGCGGCCTGCCCTCGTGCTCCGGTCTCTCTCTCTCTCATGACGAGGGGAGTGAGGCGACGAAGGCGATGCGACGGCAGGGGGAGCGAACGGGCCATTCTGCCTCCCCCTCTCGACATTTAAACCCTGCACGGGTGATAGAGAGGGACGGATTCATTGCGCGCGACCCCCGCGATTCCCGTGGCGTGGCGGGCGGATATCGTGGCGCTCGGGAACGCCAACCGTCCGCCCCGCACCGTAAAGGATCCTCGCGCGCGGGCCGAGGCTGCGGTCGCGGAGAGCCCCGCCCCGCTGCCCGGTCTTTTCCACCGCGTGGCGCTTCTCCTCTACCTGGTCGGGAACCCGAGGCGGCGCGCGAAGCGTCGGCTAGCTGTGGGTCCGGCCGTCGCTTGCCGTCTTCGCTTGACTCTCAAGGCAGCCCATGGCACAAGAATGATCTTCAAGCCGGCGAGGACCGCCACGGCCCGTCGACGGTTCCTCCCCAGCTTTGGGGATTACTGACGGGGGGATGACCCCGAGGTAGCCTCAAGCACCCCCTTTCCCCAGCCTCCTAACGCAATCAAAGGGCGGGCCGCCTCCCCCCGCTGTCCGGCTACGCCCTGCCAGAAGCGGCCTGCCGGCTACGCCGTGTCGGTTACGACGTACCGACCGGCTGGGGGCATTGCCGCCTGGCCCCCCCAGCCGGCCGCGCATTGGATACCGTCGTCAGGGCGTGTGTGGCAACAGTGGCCCCCATCCCATCGGGGGTCAGCACCGATATGGCCACAGGGAATGCGTTAGGGCCTCTGACCCTGCCGGATGGTGACCGGGCTTCCAACAGTGCCGGCACACCTCAACCACTCCATTACCTGCCCGGCATGGCTATAGGGTGGCCGGCCATACCGCTGACCCTGGCCGGCCGCCGCAAGACGACGCCACGAGGGGCGGCCTGTGCCGTGATGTGACCGGCGTCAGGGCCCGCCGCGCGAGCCCTTCCGGTTCCTGACGGGACCCTTCAACCGGCGGGACCTACCGACGACAAGACCCCACGGCCGGCGGCCCCCGCAGCCGTCCAGAGAGGCTGCCGGCTGGGGCCCCCTTTGACCTTCTATTTGTATTGTAATCCGGGGGGTTGGCCTATAAAAAACCCCTGGCCACCCCCATGCAGGGAGAGGATCGATCGGCTGCTCTCTGAGTTCCCTCCACATCCACTCCACACACACACACACGTAGAGAGGCAGAAGAGAGGGCTAGCTCCTTCTTCCTCCATGATCCATATAGCTCAAGGTGTGCCATTGTAACCCGACCATTGTCTCAACTAGACCGAGCAGGACAAGGGCTATTACCTCCCACGGAGGGCCCCGAACCTGGGTACATCATGTGTCCGCCACCGCTTGTGCCTAATCCTGCTCCCGGAGCCCATCGACGTCCTTCGACCCCTCTCGATAAGCCTACTTATGGCGTCTGCCGTGACGAAACCACGACAAGGAGGCAGAGACGTCATCGAGTTCACGTGTGCTGAACGCGAAGGTGACGTCCGTTCGGCACTAGATCGGGACGGATCATGATTGGACTGCGGGACGTATCATGATTGGATCGCAAAGACATTCGACTATGTCAACCGCTTTTATTATTGCTTCCGCTTAGCGGTTTACAAGGGTATGTAGACACATTGCCCCTCTCGTAGCAATGCACCTCCATGGATAGATCTTGCGTGTGCGTAGGAAATTTTTGGTTTCCCATGCAACGTTCCCCAACAACATCACAAGAAGCTTGCAAGCAATGTTACCAAGTAGTTAGTCATGGGATCTCTTATTACGGAACGAGTAAAGAGACTTGCCGGTAATGATATTGAACTAGGTATGGAGATACCGACGATCGAATCTTGAGCAAGTAACATACCGATGGACAAAGGGAACTACATACGGGGTTGTCTGAATCCTTGACATCGTGATTCGACCGATAAAGAGCTTCGTAGGATAGGTAGGAACCGATATGGGCATCCAAGTCCTGCTATTGGTTATTGACCGTGGATTTGTCTTGGTCATGTCTACATAGTTCTCGAACTCGCAGGGTCTGCACACTTAACGTTCGGTGACGATTTGGTATTGTTGAGTTATGTATGTCGGTGACCGAAGATAGTTCGGAGTCCCGGATGAGATCCCGAACGTCACGAGGAGCTTCAGAATGGTCCGGAGGTAAATATTGAAATATGGGAAGTCATATTTTGGCTACTGGAAAAGTTTTAGGTTTTTTCGGTATTGTACTAGGAAGCTTCGGGAAGGTTTGAGAGGGTTCCGGAGGAGCCCGGAAGGTTCCCTCCAGCCTGTAGGACATGCATGGGCTGTAAGGGGGCGTCCAAGACTTGTCGGGCCAGTCCCCAAGGGCCCATGCAGCTAGAGGGTAGGAAACCCTAAAGGGGAAGGCACCTAGGAGGTGCCTTGGGAGGGAGGACTCCTCCCTCCTGGCCGCCGCACCCTTCCTTGGAGGAAGGTCTAGGGCTGCACCCCGTCTACCCCCTCCTCCTATGTATAGAGAGGGAGAGAGAGGGTAGAAACTCCCTAAGGCATACATGCAGCCCTCCCGATCTCCCTAGATATGTTTCTCCACCGAAAACGCATCTGCGGTAGCGCTTGGCAAAGCCCTGCTGAGATTTCTCCACCACCACTGCCACCATGCCGTCGTGCTGTTGGAGAACTCATTTACTACTCCGCCCTCGCTCGCTGGATTGAGGAGTCGGTGACGTCATCGAGTTGTACGTGCGCTAAATGCAGAGGTCGTTCGTTTGGCGCTAGATTGGGACGGATCGTGATTGGATCGCGGGACGATTTGAGATTTGGATCGCGAAGTCGTTCGACTACATCAACTGTGTTTCTTAACGCTTCCCGCTTAGTGATCTACAAGGGTATGTATTTCCACTCTCCCTCTCGTAGCTGTTGATCTCCATAGATAGATCTTGGGTTTTCGTAGGAATTTTTTTGTTTCCCATGCAACGTTCCCCAACATTTAATACACCAGATGCATGCTGGATAGTGGTCGATGTGTGGACTAATAGTAGTAGATGTAGAATCATTTCGGTCTACTAGTCTTGGACGTGATGCCTATATAATGATCATTTCCTTGGATATCGTCATGATTATTTGATCTTCTATATATTGCCCAACAATAATTTGTTTACCCACCGTGTGCTATACTCATGAGAGAAGCCACTAGTGAAATCTACGGCCGCCATGTCTATCTTTTAACATATTGCTTTCCGATCTATCTTTTTCACATCTACTATTGCAAAAAAACCAAAAATATCTTGCTGCACTTTTTATTTGCATCTTTCATTTTTTGTTCTTGCGCGATCTATTTATCCAATCTCATACAAATCTATCTATCTTTTACCATGGAGAGATTGACAACCTCTCTTACGTGTCGGGTTGCTAGTATTTGTTCTTTGTGTGCAGGTACCGCTTACATAGTGTTTCTTGGTTCTCCTACTAGTTCGATAACCTTGGTTTCATAACTGACTGAAATACTTACCGTAGTTGTGTTGCATCATCCCTTCCTCTTTGGGGAAATATCGACGCGGTCTCAAGCCACGTCACGGGTTTATTCGTATTTCTTTAGTTTAATTTGTCTACATCATAACACCTTGCTCCAAGCATTACTCTATTTGTCATGAACTTAATACCTAGAGAGGCAAGCATCTCTCTCGAAGTGGAGTAATAGTAGTAGATGTAGAATCAGTTTGGTCTACTTGTTTAAGGACGTGATGCCTATATACATGACCATTGCCATGAATAACATCATTACTGTGTGATATTCTATCAATTTCCCAATAGTTATTTCTTTACCCACCGTATGCTATGTGTTCGGGAGAGAATCCTCTTGTGAAAACCATGGACCTCGGGTCTACGAAATCATATTGCTAAAAACCTAAAAACCTGATTGCAATTCTTTGTATTTTAGTTACTTTTACTTCTTATATATCTATCTCTATCAGAATTAATCCTTGCGAGTAACGAGTTCAAGGGGCTTGAATACCCTGTGTTGGGTGCAAGTGTTTGGCTTTGTGTGTGTAAGTGCCAACGACAAGAGTTTGCCTTGATTCTCCTAGTTGTTCGATAACCTTGGTTATCACTAAGGGATATACTTATCGCTACTATATTTGTTCACCCTTCCTCTTTAGGGAAAAACCCAACATAGCTCACAAGTAGTATCTAACATGCCACGGACGTGCTCTATGCATAGGGGCCTCCTCTGCCGCCGTCACCGTCATTTCATTAAGTTATTTTGCGATGACTCACATCTTCATCATTCAAGCTAAACTTGTTAGTAATTGAACTTGAACAAATCTGTTGATTGAGTCATAGTGCCACCGAACCGAGCTCACAAGTGCAGCCACATTTGCCTGGATGATGAGGCCCTAGATTAATCTAATGTGATGCCTCTTACTTGTACCTCCAACGAGGGAAGGTTATATGTGCATGCTACCCTAGCCCGGTAGGAGGCTATAATCTAGTGAGCCCAAGTTTTATGGTATCGAGGTCCCCGTTTGGGATAGTTTAGTTTCGCCATGACGGTGGCAGGTTGTCCCATGGTGACATCGGGGATGCCCATGACATGACCCAAAAGGGTGTATGTCAGAGCAGTCGTAAGTGTGTCATGGAATAGATCAATTTTGTTGGGACATCACTGGTCCACCCGAATGGTAATACGTACTAAAGTATGAGGTTAAGAGTTCCATGGTGTGGGTAAAGTGTGCGACGTCTCCATTGTGTATAATGTATCTGAATAGTCTTGTCCTCATTTATGGACACAGATTGTACTAGGTCTCACTATGGGTCAAAAGTAATAATTAATTGTGCACACTAAAGAACTCCAAGCTCATACTATCAGAAGTTGGTTGATCTCCGCCTGTGAGAAGGATCGATCCTCCGTGGTGGTTATTGGTGGTTATGCAATAACCACCGACATGAGTAAGTTGGTCCATGAGACCTTAAACTCGACCCACTCTCATAATAGTTCTACTAGCATCATGTTCATTACTATGTTGTTTAACCTATAATTTTCCATGCTATTGTCTGTCATGATTTCTGTGGTTGCTTTGAGCTTGCGAGTACATTTAAAGTACTCACATGGCTTGTCATGACAGATGCAGGAGAAGTTGTGCATGGAGTTGATGTTGAACTGTACTTCGTGAACTAGGATGTTTCTTAGCAGTATCCCTTTGGAATGGGGTTCAACTACCCCGTTTTCTGCTGCCGCATAATTTCCTTAGCCTGTATCGAGGCCCTTGTGATGTCACAAATAATGTATATAGTGTAGCCGGACTGAACCTGCCACTTGGACTCATTCCCTTATGTAATAATGGAACCATTGTACATGTATGATATTAATAAAGCGGTTGTTTATGTTCCAAGTTTTTGTGTGTTGCGATAAGACTTGATCTCTAGTCTGGCAGCACAAGGTAAACCGGTTTCTCGGAGATGGGGTGCCACAATATTATACGCACCATGGATCTTATAAAGTATGTACAAAAACCATGGCAACTTAAATCAGATAAAAAAGTTATTACAAAAACTCCAATAACTTCTAGTTATCACCTGGCCAACCATCCAAAGAGGTTAGCTTCTGTGTAAATGCATGCGGTGACCAACTGTCGGTGTCAAAACAGGCGGATCTCGGGTAGGGGGTCCCGAGCTGTGAGACTAGGTTCGATGGTAACAAGGGACAAAGGAGACAATGTTTACCCAGGTTCGGGCCCTCCTATGGACATAAAACCCTTCCTGCTCGATTATATTGATGGTATGAAGGTTACATAGTTCATCTACCTAGATATCGAATAGCTAAACCCTAGATGGGTTTCTCTGCCCTACAATCTAAAACCCTCCGGCTGATATGGACGCCGAGGGTACCTAGGGATTACACATGGTCGGTTGCACATTGAAGGGGAAAACATGCCTATCTACTATTTCAAACTTGGAGGACACGCCACGACTCCTGAAACTTCCTCCCTGGCGACGGGGCCTTTGATCAATCCTATGCTCACTAAGTGGCCCATATAGTCTCGCCCATGAGAAATAGGTCGGCCATCCGAGGACCCCTTAAACCAGGACTCCCTCATCAACTAGACCAAGCCAGGCTTTGGTCAATTAGGAGAAGTCATGTTTAATCTTCTTTAACTTATATATTGATATAGAACGTAGAAACTAGTTGAAAGTACATTTGCTCCCTTGGTGGTTTTGGTAATTAATAACAACATATATGTCATTGAACTAATGTTTCCACTAAGCATATTTCAGGAAAAGTTCAATGATGGGTTGGCAAAAGGACTATGGAATTCCCCAAGATGCAAGGAACTAGATTGGCAAAGCTTCAAGCAAGAGGACTCTACATTTTACTTTGTGAGAAATCACTTTGATTCCATAGGAAAGCCAATACTATCAAAAGGGGTTAAGGTACTATTGGTGAACAAAATGCTCATACGTGCACAAGTGATAGTCACCACATTCACCCACAAGTTCTTCCACAAAAGTCTGTCCAAAGCCAAATATCCAAAATCGGTGCAACCAACACTCCCCACTCGGTGCAACCAATTCTCAGCCTGAGACAGACTCATCCAAACCCTAACCCTTCGATGCAACCGATTATGATTCGGTGCCACCAAGTTTGGGTTGCCAACTTTCTGTTATGCAAATTCACAAAATCGGTCTGACTGAGTTTGTTTAATCGGCTTCACCGAGTCAGGAAATCTGACCGTTGGTCACCTTATCGGTGCAACCGAGTTTTATGTATCGGTCTCACCGAGATTCAAAAGTTGCTACCTTTTAGGCAACTCAGCACCACCGAGATTAACACATCGGTGTCACTGAGTTGGACTTATTAGGTGTAATGGTTGGATTTTTGGAGATGCCTATATATACCCCTCCACCACCACTCACTCGAAAGAGAAACACTCAGATCAGATCCCCACTCATACCAACTGATTTTCTAAGAGAGAGCCACCTACTCATGTGTTGAGATCATGCCATTCCATTCCAACCATATCAATCATGATCTCGGGAATCCCCAAGTTGCTTTCCGCCCAATCAATCTCTTCCACCAAAGCCAAATCTGTGAGAGAGTGATTGTGTGTTGAGGAGTCTATCATCTTGAAGCACAAGAGCAAGGATTTCATCGACATTATTGAGCCTATTACCTTTTGGAGGGTGGTGCCTCCTAGATTGGTTAGGTGTCGCTTGGGAGCCTCCTACTTCGTGTTGTGGAGTGAACCAGGAAGTTTGTAAGTGCAAGGATATCGCCTACTTCGTGAAGATCTACCCCGAGTTAGGCTAGTCCTCCGTGGACGTAGGCCATCATGGTATAGTCGAGGTTGCTTCTTCATGTAACCCTCCGTGGGTAGAGCCCTTCATGGACTCTCACGACCATTACCGTCCATGGGTTGAAGACTCCATAAACATGGACGTACGATAGCACCACCTATCAGAACCACAAGAAAAATCATCGTGTCTCCAAGTTGCATTTGATCTTACTACCCTTCCTTTACTACTCATGATTGTCTTTATTTTCCGCTGCTATACTCATAGACATGCATGTGTAGGTTGTGCTTGACTTGCTATGAATGCTAAACTCTGCAACACTTAAAATTGGGGAAAATAGATTTTTATTTGGTCAAGTAGTCTAATCACCCTCCCCCTCTAGACCCACTTTTGATCCTACAAGTGGTATCAGATCTTTGGTCTCCGTTGCATTGGTTTCACAACCTAGGAGAGTATGGCATCTAGTGAGGCAAATTATCACCGTAGAGGTCCATACTTTGATGGTACTAATTTTGCTAGTTGGAAGCACAAAATGAAAATGCATCTTCTTGGTCATAACCCTGCCATTTGGGTTGTTGTTCGTGTTGGATTGCAAGGTGAATTCTTTGCGGATGGAAGGGGACCGGATCGGAACGCGACTATGAATGAATTGAAGATGTTGCAATTAAATTCTCAAGCATGTGACAGTCTCTTTAACTGTCTATGCCCCAAAGAATTCCACCAAATCAGCCGTCTTGAGAATGCAAAAGATATTTGGGATACTTTGGTTGATATGCATGAAGGTACCGAATCTGTAAGAGAGTCCAAGTTGGATGTTCTTCAAAGTCACCTTGAGAAGTTCAAGATGAAGGAGTCGCTGAGATGTACTCTAGGCTAGCTCTCATCACCAATGAGATTGTCGTTTAGGAAGCGAAGAAGGTACTTTGAGCTTTGGATGATCGATATGAGACTGTATGCACATTGGTCCAAATGATGCCCAACTACAAATATCTCAAGCCAACGGGAGTGATTGGAAGGATTGGTGCTCATGAGATGACACTCAAGGACAAGGAAGAGCTTCACCACAAGTCTAGCTGTGCTTACAAGGCCACAAGTGATGCTCCCGCAATCTCAAGTGACAGCCTTGTCACAAATGAACAGATAAGCCGCATGGTCAAGAAATCCAACAAGTTCTACAAGAATAGAGGCAAAGATCGAAGCTCCAACTCAAGATATGAAGAGAAGCGTTTGTCAAGTCGTGACTGAAACTGCTACAATTGTGGGAAGCCCGAACACTACTCCAATGAGTGCACGGCTCCTTATAGAAGGAAAGAAAAGTCACCAAGGAGACAAAGCTGAAGAGATGAGTCACCTCGAAGAGAGAGAAGGAGTAGGGATGATCGTTATGAATGAAGAACCTCAAGGAGAAGTAGGGACTCGAAGAAGAAGGACAAGCACACCAAGAGCTACTCAAGAAGAAGACATCAAGCTCGGAGAATAAGGACTATAGTCAAGATGAAGGTGTTGCCGGACTTGCACTAGTGACAACTTACTTCTATGACCTATTTGATTCACCAAATGAAGCGAGTGGATGTTTATGCATGGGTAAAGGACCCAAGGTATCACACCCCGAGTATCTTGATTTCCATTGTGATGAGGATGACTTGTTAATTGAAGATGACTTGCTATTTGAAAAATCTAGTAATGTTAGTCAAGATGAACTTGCTGGTAATCACTCTATTCAAGATAAGTCGTGTGATGATGATAAGTTGGAAATAGAATGACTAGCTCAAGAACTAAACACTCTTAAGTTAGCTCATGAGTCTACTCTACAAGATCATAGAGAGCTTGAAATGACACATGAGAAGCTCTGCTTCGAGAAGCTCCACTTCGAGAAGTTCAATTTAGAGAAAGAGTATGAGTTCCTTAAAGCTATCAATGACGATCTTCGAAAGAAGACTTCCTCTTATCTAGCCAAATGACTTCTCTTGTCTACGTTCATGCCACAAGTTAAGACTAAACAAACTAGTAACAAAGGAAAGAAGGTTCTTCAACTAGTAGCACTAAAAATGATAAATCCAATGATATTGCTTCTAGTAGTTCTATTGATCCCACTAACTCTTCTCTTAGCCAAGTTACACTTGAGCAAGAAAATGAACTTTTGAAAGGGATTATAGGGAAAGGTATTTACAAGAGTCTTGTCGGGTGCAAACAATTTGAGGAGATTGTATGCAAGCACGGAGTATACCATAAAAACCATGGCATTGTCTACTTCAACGCTAATGGAGTTGAATGGGAAGAAGGTCAATACGCCAATAACAAGTTTGTTCCTCAAAAGGAGGAGTATGAAAATACTCTCCCCAAGGGAACAAAAGTTCAAGATGACCTTCCACCACAAGACCCCAAACTCAAGGGCAAGAACAAGCTTCAAGAGGACATTGACTCATATGAAGATGAAACCCGAGCTTTGGTGAAGTGGGTTCCCAAGTCTACTACAAGCTCAACTTCTACAAGTATTACTTCAACACCAAGGATCCCCATCAACTTGATGTGGGTCCCCAAGAAGAAGAACTAGAGAATTTCTTGAGGGGTGACTCCACCAATGAAATTCACCCATATTCATTATTGGTAAGAACTAGTTGCAATCAACATCAACCTCATGCAATATTTTAAGGATTCACACATTCCCTCAAAGGTAAGCAAGGGGCAAGGTAACCAACAAATCAATGGACATCATCATGTATGCTTTGCACTCCATGTCCATAGATATCCTTGTATTTGTCTCTTGTGTGTTGGGATTAACCCATGTAGGTGAGAAGAGTAATGAAACAACAAGGATGCTCCCAACTCATGGTGATGTTCATCAACTTTGAGCATCCTGCACTACTTCACATACATGAAGTCTTATTCTACAAAACCCAAGGTTAGTTTATCCCTCCTGTGAGGGGGATGTCACATCAAGGGGGATCTTTACTCTAAGACTTGAGTCAAAGACTCTCATAGTATGTGACAACATTAAAAGCTTTACGTAAAAGTGGTAACCCCACCTGTGCTTAAACGATGAGTATGACCTATGGTCAAGTATTATTACTTGGCTCCTAAGTAAATATACTCATAAATAGATGACTCTGTCATCGCCAAAGTGCTTGTTAGATGCTAGTGAGTTTGTGCATGTTTGCCATGTTTTCATTTGACATCTTATGGTGTGAGCATGTTGGTATGCATTTATTTACTCATACGAGGACATCCAATTGTTGCTATTTGCTTTTCATTTTCATTTGCCAATTGGATGTACAAGAATGCCTAGGACCACTCCTCTAGCCATCTATGCTTTCTCACCTCATGTTCTATTCATGCTGCATCACAAAATTTGGACAAGTACTTTTTGATCTCTCTGTGTGAGGAGCACTCGGAGTTTCGTATCGACAAAGGACTAACCATTAAATCCTCCCAAGTGCATCTGGGTGGAACCAAATCAAAAATCTCGGTCTCACCGAATGCCTAGGGTTGATCTAGTTTTCTATCTTGGTCTCACCGATTTGCCCTCTGTGCTGCTGAGAACGATCTCGGTGAAACCGAGTACTCTTTTTTAGTGTCACCGAAAAGAGTGCCAAGTTTCTGTTAAAGAGATAGTTAGTCTCAGTAGCACCAAATTTTTTGCTTCGGCTGTACCGATCTTCATGTGAGAGAATGCAAACCTTTAGAAACTTTTGTTCAAATTTTCAAAAGACTTTGTGTTTTGTGATGCTCAACCTATCCACTCTTCTATGCTCTATTCACAGGGTCAGAGATGTCAGGTGTTGAAGACAGTTAGAATGATTTCAGAGAGCCCAGTGTTGAAGCAAATCTAGGCACTAGTCCTGATCCTAGCCCCTCTTCAGATCCAGGCACCCCAAGTTCTCATGGGTTGCCCAAGGCTGCTACAAGATCCAGGAAGAAGTTGAATTCAAATCAGGAGGACTCAGATTTTGTGCCAGAGGAAGTTCTTGCCAAAAAGCGAGACAAGGCTGCTAGGAAGTCAGCAAATGAAGCCACCTCTTCCAAGAGGGTGGTGAGCAAGTTGTATGTCCCTCCAGAGTCTATGAGAGCACCTGAGAGTGTTAGGGCTACCATGACCATTGAGCCCCCAAGGAGGTCATTACCTAAGAAGGCGGGTGAGAAGAAAGCTAGGAAGAGGATTATCCGTGTTGTTGGCAGGCCTACTGATAATCCCCAAGTGCAAGGAATCATCATAGTAATTTCCAAAGGTGGAAGTGATAAGTATGGAGTGTCGAACCCACAAGGAGCTAAAGGTAAGATCAATATTCTCTCAAATCATATCTGCCACCGATACGACTCTATGTACATCGAACATTTGCTTCCAACTAGAAACGAGAAATAAAACTACATTGTGGGTATGAAGAGGATAGCTTTGCATGATATTGGAGAACTAAAATATAAAAATAGGTGTTGTTATCATAATATAATAATATATTACAAATAGCGAGTGTGGAGTAATGATGGATCGGTGTGCGGAATTATCCTAGGCAATTGTTAAAAAGATCGGAAATCATTATTGCAATTTTTATATGAGGGAGAGGCATAAGCTAACATACTTTCTCTACATGGATCATATGCACTTATGATTGGAACTCTAGAAAGCATCCGCAACTACTAAAGATCATTAAGGTAAATCCCAACCATAGCATTATAAGGTATCAATTTCTCTTTATTCCCATATGCAAACAACCTACTTACTCGAGTCTCTATTTCTATCACTCACGCCACCCACCATAAGTGAGTCATAAGCATATTGCAACACCCTACAGCGATGATCCCTCACGCTTGCGCAACACGGAGGGCACCATAGGACAGCACCAATAATAAAACATGCACTCAAACCAATCTATATCATCAATCAACCCAAAGGACAAAAGTAATATACTCAGAACATCATAGGATGGCAACAAATCATTGGATCATAATATGTAACATAAAGCACCATGTTCAAGTAGGTTGTTACAGCTGGGTGCGGGAGAGTGGACCGCTAAAAGGAGATGATGATGGTGATGAAGAAGGTGATGTTGATGAAGACGATCACCGTGGTGATGGTTCCCCCGATGGCACTCCGACACCACCGGGAGAGAGGGGGAGATGTTTCCCCTCGTGCTTCCTCCTCCATGGCCTCCCCCTCTGTGGGGAAAGGTTCTCCCTCTGGTCCTTGGCCTCCATGGTGTTCACGGCCCCTCCGGGACAATGAAGATGGCCTCCGGTGATGGTGACCCCCTCCGGCAGGGTGCCGGAGAGGGCCAAGATTGGATTTTTGTGGCTCTGGAGGTGTGCGGCGGCAGAACTCCTGATCTAGTTTATTCCTTGGAGGTTTTGGAATATTTGAGGATTTATAGAGCTGAGAGGGAGGTCGGTGGACTCTCGAGGGGCCCACAAGCCTGGTGGCCACGGCCAGGGGGGTGGCCGTGCCCCTGGGGCTTGTGGCCTCCTCGGTCTTTGTCTCGAGTGACTCTTCGCTCCAGTATTTTTTATATTTTCCACAAATATTCTCCGTTAATTTTTAGCTCGTTCCGAGAACTTTTATTTCTGCGCAAAAATAACACCACGGTAGTTCTGCTGAAAACAGCGTCAGTCCGGGTTAGTTCTAGTAAAATCATATCAAAATCATATAAAATTATTGCAAACACGGCATGAATACTTCATAAATTATAGATACATTGGAGACGTATCAGCATCCCCAAGCTTAATTCTTGTTCGTCCTTGAGTAGGTAAATGATAAAGGAAGTAATTTATGAAGTGTGAATGCTAGCAAGTGCACAAGTTTGATCAATGACAATTCCAATCACTTTTTCTAGCATCAATATGTATCATAAACAGTAGCTCATCTCATAAAACTTCTCATGATCGAGTAACAAGCTATTCACATGTTAAAGTATAGGCCAGAAAACTTCTTGAAAACTAACAAACCATATTCCTAGTCATCGAACAATTGCAATTCATCTTATTTTTAGGAAGGGTCTATGTAAAATCTTTGATTTAGCAAATTCCACATACTCAACTATCATATAGTCTTCCATGATTTCTAGCACTCAAAGCATATTTTTAGAACAAACAGCATCCATTGGACACAAAGAAAGATAGGGGCTTAATGTTTCGCCTCCCAACTTATTTATCATATAGATAATTGTCAACAATAATAATTCATGATCAAATATATTTGGATGGCCATATATGCTCGGATCTTTCCCCACCACATGATGATTGCCAAGAGAAAAAAGGCAAAATATAGGAAGTGGTGAAGATCACCATGACTCTTATATAAAAGTAAGTACTAGAAAATAAAAGATAGGCCCTTCGCAGAGGGAAGCAGAGGTTGTCATGCGCCTTTTGCTTTTGGATGCGCAAACTCTTAATGTAAAGGAACGTCATGTTGTATTGCCCTTTGTGATAGCAACCTTTATTATGTAGTCTATCGCTTTTATTTCTTTGTCATCACAAATTTGTACAACGCTTATTTTCCCTTACAATAATAAAATATCTTACATATTTTGGAGCATTTATTGCTTTTTGCAGCGATGATAACTTACTTGAAGGATTTTATTCAATCCATAGGTAGGTATAGTGGACTCTCATGGCAAAAATGGTTTAAGGGTGTTTGGGTGCACAAGTAGTATTTCTACTTGGTGCAGAAGTTTTGGCTAGTATGAGGTGGAAGCAAGCACCACATGTTGGAGGATCCATAACAATATAACTTCTATGCAAATATACTCAACCATAACTCATCACGTTGTATTCCTTGTCCAACTTCAAATAATTTGCTCAAGTTTGAAAATAATTAATGGGTAATCACAATCATAGAAGATATCGAAAATAGTATATTTATATGTGAAATCTCTCGTCCTTCAATATTCTTTCATGAATTGTTCAAGTGACCAATGCGGTGTTTGCTAACTCTCAATAAATTTCACCACCTATACCTATTATTTGTGAAGTCACTACTCCCCATGTGATAAGTATATGAAGCATTTTTAATTTCAGATTTATGATATTTAATTCATTCAACTATTTCCTCATAGGATATAAGTGAAGCACGAGAGTGACTGACAAACTACTTCAAAAGATGAAAGTGAAGATCAATACATAGTCAATTAGTTAAATAGCCACATGAGGACTCTCTCTTATTAAAAATTTTATATCCCTTGATTTTATTGAAACAGCAAACAAAATAAAGACTTCACTCCAAGAATAGCATGCATCATGTGAACGAATAAAAATTTAGGCTCAACATAGGCTAACCGATAATTGTTGATGAAGAGAGGTGGGATGCGTAGCATCCCCAAGCTTAGATACTTGGGAGTTCTTGAAATATTTTCTTGGGGTGCCTTGGGAATCCCCAAGCTTGAGCTTTTGTATCTTTTTCAATCCTCTCATATCCCGGTTTCACCTATTCTCAAAAACTTCTTCCACACAAAACTCAAAAAGAACTCGTGAGATAGGTTAGTACACATAAAAACAAATCAACACTTCATGTACTGCCAAGAAAAGTTGCACAATAATTTTAAAACATTAGGTTCTGTATACTATCATTTCCACCATTCATATCTACCAATATAGGCTATGGAAACTCTAGGATAAGTAGACAGCAAAACTATGACAGCAATCTGTCCAAACAGAACAGTTTGTAGTAATTCATTAAACCAGTGTACCTATGGAACTCTGAAAATTACAACAATTGTGTAAAACCTAAGTAATTTATATTAGAATACTGTGTAAAAATTTCAGAAACTTTCTACGTTCCAGTAAAATATGAAAATTCAAACACTACAACAAAAGTTTATGTTTTTTACACAGAACACATAAAACATGCAATGCAAGCATCCTAATGCAATTCTTGGAACTTTTTATTGAAAAACAAGATTATAAATAAAACCTAACAGAGAACAAAAAATAAAATGAATCTCCAAGAAAAACTCATATTATGCGACGAATAAAAATATAGCTCGAAGTAAGATATACCGATAGTGTTGAAGACGAAAGAGGGGATGCCTTCCGGGGCATCCCCAAGCTTAGACGCTTGAGTGTTCCTTTATTGTCACCTTGGGGATGCCTTGGTCATACCCAATCTTGTGTTCTTTTCACTCTTTATTCCCCTCATATCAGTATCTCACCCAAAACTTGAAAACTTCAATCACACAAAACTTAACGGAACTTCGTGAGAAGGGTTAGTGTAATAAAGATAAATCATGCACTTAGGTACTTTCAAGACAAGATTCATAATTTTTACCCAATTATACCAACTGAATTATATCATTTACATAATTTATATTACTCAATATAAGTTATAGGAACACTTGAAACAAGCAAACTATGCATGCAAAACAGAATCTGTCAAAAACAGAACAGTCTGTAAAGATCAATATGATCACCATACTTCCCTGACACTAAAAATTCTTAAAAATTAGCAAATATCACATAATTTGCATATAAATCTTGTGTAAAATTTTCCGAATTTTTTGCCTCTCCAGTAAAATCAGATAATTCAAATACTGGACGCAAAACTTTTTGTTTTTGCATAGAATCAAACAAGCAAGTATCCGCACTATCCCAAAGGCTTTACTTGACACTTTATTGAAATGAAAGGCACAAAACATGATTACTACAGTATCTTAATCATGTTAACACATCAAAACAGAAAGTAAAAGTATTGGGTTGTGTCCCAACAAGCGCTTTTCTTTAATGCCTTTTTAACTAGGCATGATATTACAATGATACTCTTCCAAGCCAAATTCTGATGATCATTATATTCATACTCTAAAAGTTATAAGTGAAGTTAATAGATCATTATTAATTAATATAGATTAACAAACATCGAAGCTGAAAATATATAAGTGAAGCATACGAAGCATTCTATAAAGCCATACTCAAAAGTTTTAAGTGAAGAACAAAGAGCATTCTACAAATCCATACTCAAAAAATTTAAGTGAAGAAAAAAGAGAATTCTACAAACCCATCAAGGACTATCTAATACTAGAAGGGATCATAAAGGAAAAGACAAACATTAAAGAAACATGTCAATTGAATAAAACAAAAAGCTAGGTATACCAATAATTGTTGAAGAATAGAGATGGGATGCCTTCGGGGCATCCCCAAGCTTAGGTGCTTGAGTCTCCTTGAAATATTTACTTGGGGTGCCTTGGGCATCCCCAATCTTGAACTCATGTCTCTCCGTATTCTTCCTATATCGATACCTCCGCGATATTCGAACACTTCATTCACACAAAACTTAACGAAACCCTCATGAGATCCGTTAGTATAATAAAGCAAATTACTACTTTAAGTACTGTTGTTAACTCATTCCAAATTCATATTAGCATTATATCTACTGTATTCCCACTTCAGCATGGTTCATGCCCCCCGATACAAGCCATAGATTCATCAAAATAAGAGAACAATGCATAGAAAACAGAATCTGTTAAAAACAGGACAGTCTGTAGTAATCTGGAAACTTCGTATACTTATGTAATTCAAACAATTCTGAAAATTTAGGAACAATTAAAAAAAGTCATAGAAGTATTGTGTAAAAATTTCAGAAACTTTTGACCTTCCAGTAAAAAAAATGTAAATTCAGGCACTAGAGTCAAAGTTTCTGTTTTTTCACTACACACACCAAACAAGCAATCTAATCAAAGTTTTCAAAATCGCAAATCAAGTCTTAGAATGTTATGATCTTACGATCCAAATTAGCCCCTACAATTCTACAATTTTTCTCATAGAATCTAAGTTTCTACGATCTTGATAGTTACGATTCTACGATTCACGATCCTAGCAACGAAGTTAAGATCCGATTCAGAATCGCGATTCTGACAACTTTGAATCTAATCATCCTAAAATTAAATTTTGGCGCATTATTTTTATAATACAATGGATATATACAAGGTGATAATTATTTTATAGAAGCTTCCATGAAAAATTGTACATTGTTTCCATGAGCATGAACACAAGTGTTCAAGGTCGACCCTCACTTCTCCAATGCACAACCTTCGAATCACTTCTATTTTTGAAAAACTTATTAGGCAAAAGGGGCAAGTAACTCTTTTTGTATTTATTTTTATTATTTTTGTTTGTTTCACCCACAAATATAGAAAGTAAAAAGGGAAAACAAAATCTATTTAGTGAATAAAGTAAACAAGCATACACGAGAATATCAACCCCACGCTATTGCTCTCCAGCAACGGCACGAGAAAAGATCTTGATAATCCCCAAGTGCAAGGAATCATCATAGAAATTTACAAAGGTGGAATTGATAAGTATGGAATGTCGCACCCACAAGGAGCTAAAGGTAAGATCAATATGCTCTCAAGTCCTATCTGTCACCGATACGACTCTACGTACACCGAACGTTTGCTTCCAACTAGAAACGAGAAATAAAACTACGTTGTGGGTATGAAGAGGATAGCTTTGCATGATATCGGAGAACTAAAATATAAAAATAGGTGCTGTTATCATAATATTACAATATATTACAAATAGCGAGTGTGGAGTAATGATGGATCGGTGTGCGGAATTATCCTAGGCAATTGTTAACAAGATCGAAAATCATTATTGCAATTTTTATATGAGGGAGAGGCATAAGCTAACATACTTTCTGTACTTGGATCATATGCACTTATGATTGGAACTCTAGCAAGCATCCGCAACTACTAAATATCATTAAAGTAAAACCCAACCATAGCATTATAAGGTATCAAGTCCCCTTTATTCCCATATGGAAACAACCTACTTACTCGAGTCTGTGTTTCTATCACTCACGCCACCCATCATAAGCAAGCCATAAGCATATTGCAACACCCTACAGCGAGGATCCCTCACGCTTGCGCGACACAGATGGCACCACAGGACAGCACCAATAATAAAACATGCACTCAAACCAATCTATATCATCAATCAACCCAAAGAACAAAAGTAATCTACTCAAAACATCATAGGATGGCAACACATCATTGGATCATAATATGTAGTATAAAGCACCATGTTGAAGTAGGTGATTACAGCAGGGTGCGGCAGAGCGGACCGCTAAAAGGAGATGATGATGGTCATGAAGAAGGTGATGTTGATGAAGACGATCACCATGGCGATGGTTCCCCCGATGGCACTCCGGCACCATCGGGAGAGAGGGAGAGAGGTTTTCCCCCTCATGCTTCCTCCTTGATGGCCTCCCCCTCTATGGGGAGAGGTTCTCCCTCTAGTCCGGCCTCCATGGTGTTGATGTCCCCTCCAGGACAATGAAGATGGCCTCCGGTGATGGTGACCCCCTCCGGCAGGGTGCCGGAGAGGGCCAAGATTGGTTTTTCGTGGCTCTGGAGGTGTGCGGTGGCGGAAATCCCAATCTAGGTTATTCCTCGGAGATTTTGGAATATTTGAGGATTTATAGAGCTGAAAGGGAGGTTGGTGGACTCCCGAGGGACCCACAAGCCTGGTGGCCGCGACCATAGGGGTGGCCATGCCCCTGGGGCTTGTGGCTCCTCGGCCTTCCTCTCGGGTGACTCTTCGCTCTAGTATGTTTTTTATTTTCCAAAAATGTTCTTCGTAAATTTTAAGCTTGTTCCGAGAACTTTTATTTCTGCACAAAAACAACACCACGATAGTTCTGCTGAAAACAACATTAGTCCGGGTTAGTTCTAGTAAAATCATATAGAATTATTGCAAAAATGGCATCAATACTTCATAAAGTATAGATACGTTGGAGATGTATCACCTACCTCAATGTATGATGACCCTGAGGAGGCTGCGGGTGCTGCTGCTGAGGAGGAGGAGGAGGAGGAGGAAGAGCAAGTTGTCAAGGCCCCTCCCAAGAAGAAGCAGAAGAAGCTTTTGGCAGATGCTATGCCAAAGCAAGGTCCCTCCAAGAGCACCAAGTCTGGCCCCAAGAAGCCTGCTGCTGAAAAGTCCAAGGGGACATCCAGACATATTCCATCTTTTGAGAAAAACAAGGAATCTACATTCAAAGAAGCTGGTGAGGATGCTATGTCTGCATTGATGAAGCTCAAACCCCATCTTCCAGTGCACAATGCCAGCCATCCTTTAGCTGCAGATATGAAGAAGAAAAAGGATGCAGGTTTGAGAGAGTTGAGAGACATTGATCCTTACTCTCAGAGGAAGAAGACAACTATGGACTATAGGTTCTACACCAAGGAGCAACATGATTTCTATTAGACTGTGTTGCTTGACAAGAGTTGAGCTGTGAGTGACATGAGATATGTCGACTAGAAGTATATCAAGGCAATTTAAGACTATTTCCCCAATGTTCAATATAACTTCCACTATGTTGGCATAGATCAGTTTGTTGGTAGAGAGTTCACTGCATGGAATGATGAGATCATCATGCAATTCTACTCCACTACTCAATTCTATGGAGATGGTAGGATTGTGTGAATGACAGAAGGAGCAAGATATGAGTCAATTGTTGATGAATGGGCTGACATCTTAGGAGTCCCAGTGGCACAGGATGGAGATATCAACATGTACTCAGAGTCCAAGGCCAACCACAATGCCATGAAGGACATGTACAATGACATTCCTGTTGCACAACTTCAGTCCCACAAGCTAGGATCTATATATCAGCTCCAGGAAGGTCTACACACCATCAACACTATTTTGAGGCATACTTTGATGCCCAAGTCAGGTGACGAGAAGTTGATCCAAGGCTACTCCATCAACCCGCTGATTCATATTGACCAGCACCACAGATTCAGAGTGATGGATCTGATAGTGGAGACTGTGAAGAGGGTTGCTACTGGTTAGAAGCGCTCATGTTGCTATGCACCCTACATTCAGATGCCCATCAACTCCAAGCTAGAGAAGCACATCTTTGCTCTGGAAAGACCCCACTTGCCCTTAAAGCGAGACTTCGAGGACAATGTTGTGGTGATGGACCCAGACCATCCCACATCAGCCGCAACTCAGGCACAGGCACATGAAGAGGTAGAGGAAGCTAGAGCCACTAGTGCTCCCGACCCTAGGTCCATGAACGAGCAGATGGATCTCTTGATCTCAATAGTTCAGGTCATGCAGAAGGACATCAAGGACATACTGGATAACCAGAGTCGTCTTTTGAGGATTTTTGAGACCAGGATCAAGACCCTCAATGACAAAGTGGATGGGCTGACCAAGACCCTGAACGAGCTCAAGAAGGAAGTAGATGAAGCTCCTATCCGTCACACCTCTTCAGAGTTTGATACTGATGATGATGACGAGGATTGTGCACCTATCGGATGACTGCTGATACGTCTCCAACATATCTATAATTTATGAAGTATTCATGCAGTTATTTTATCATTCTTGGATGTTTTACAATCATTTTATAGCAACTTTATATCATTTTTTGGGACTAACCTATTGACCCAGTGCCCAGTGCCAGTTGCTGTTTTTTGCTTGTTTTTTACATCGCAGGAAATCAATATGAAACGGAGTCCAAACACCACAAAACATTTTGGAGATTTTTTTTGGACCAGAAGGAACCCAATGGGCTAAAGCTGCACCTGAGGGGTGCCCCGAGGGGGGCACAACCCACCAGGGCGCGCTAGGGACCCTAGCACGCCTAGGTGGGTTGTGCCCACCTCGGTGACCTCCCGCACCCCCTCTTTGCACTACAAATTACCAAATATTCCAAAACCCTTCGGGTAGCCCTAGATCGGAAGTTCCACCGCCGCTAGCCTTTGTAGCCAACGAAAACCAATCGGGATCCCGTTTCGGCACCCTGCCGGAGGGGGAGATCATCATTGGCGGCCATCTTCATCATCCCGGCGGCCACCACGATGAGGAGGGAGTAGTTCACCCTCGGCCTAAGGTTTTGTACCACTAGTTATGTGTTTAATCTCTCTCTCTCTCGTGATCTTGAGATGTCACGATCTTGATATATCGTGGGCTTTGTTAACATAGATGGATCACATGATGTTTCTCCCCTCTATACCCTTCTTGTGATGAATTGAGTTTTCCCTTTGAGATTTCGTTGTTATCGGATTGAATACATTAATGGATTTGAGAACACTTGATATATGTCTTGCAATTGAATACTCGTGGTGACAATGGGGTATCGTATTGATTCACTTGATATGTATTTTGGCATTCAACTTGCGGATTCCCGCGGTGACATTGGGGTAATCTATGCATAGGGGTTGATGCACGTTCTTGTCTTTGTTTCTCTGATAGATATCTTGGGGCACTCCTTGAAGTTCTTTGTGTTGGATTGAGTATTATGAATATGAAATTATTTGGTGTTGTTTTAGTACGAACTCTTGATTAGATCGATCGAAAAGAATAGCTTCTATTATTTTAGTACGAACTCTAGGATAGATCGAACGAAAAGAATAGCTTTGAGGTGGTTTCGTACCATACAAACAATTTCTTCTTATGTTCTCCGCTAGATAGGAACTTTGGAGTGATTCTTCATTGCATGTTGAGGGATGGTTATATGATCCAACTATGTTAGCATTGTTGAGAGTTGCACTAGCGAAAGTACGGATCCTAGGCCTCATCTTCAATCATTGCAATATCGTTTGTGCTCACTTTTGTTATTTGCTACCTTGCTGTTTTTATTTATTCAGATTATAAAAATATATTTCTTACCATCCATATTACACTTTGCCAAACTAGTGCACCTAACAATTTTCCATTGTATTGGGTGTGTTGGGGACACAAGAGATTTCTTGTATTTGGTTGCAGGGTCATTTGAGAGAGACCATCTTCATCCTACACCTCTCACAGATTGATAAACCTTAGGACATCCACTTGAGGGAAAATCGCTACTGTCCTACAAAACTCTACGCTTGGAGGCACAACACGTGTCTAGAAGAATAAAGTTGCGTAGTAGACATCAAGCTCTTTTGTGGCGCCGTTGCCATTGAGGTGAGTGCATGAAGGTATATCTTTAGATCTTGCAATCGAATATTTTAGTTTCTTGTTTTATCACTAGTTTGGTTCATTGAAGAAAACTACAAAAAATGGATTTGAGGTTGCATCATATTATTGATCATATTTTTAATGTCTTTCGTGAAAATGATGGAAAGGAAAATTGTGCTCAAGTGTTAGAAGAAGAAGTTATTAAAATGTTTGGCACTAAATATTTGAATGATGAGCATGATAGTAATTAGTATGAATTCTTTGAATATCCATGATACTAATGATATGCAAATCCACAAGCTTGGGGATGCTATGTTTGATGAAGATGATATTTTTTGTCCCCCAAGTTTTAATGAGCAAAACTATTATGATGATAGCATGCCTCCTATATACGATGATTATGATGATGACATGTATTTTATAAAGAGTAATGAAAACCATGAAACCTTTTATCATGATTTTAATATTCAATGTGGTTATGTCAATCAAGTGTCACATGATAGTTATTTTGTTGAGTTTGCTCCCACTATTATGAATGAGAAGGAAATTGCTTATGTGGAGAGTGACATATTTTCTATGCTTGTGCATCATCAAAATAATTATTTATGTTCTGGTTATATTGTGGAATTTCTTCATGATGCTACTAAAAATTATTATGAGGTAGGAACATACGCTTGTAGGAATTGCAATAATATCAAGTTTCCTCTCTATGTGTTCAAAGTTTTGAAGTTGTGCTTGTTTTGCCTTCCTATGCTAGATGATTCTTGTTCCCATAAATTTTTTTCTCACAAAATCCCTATGAATATGAAGTGGGTTAGACTTAAATATGCTTGTCATGAGATTCATGATGCTCTTTTGCATGTTTCAATTACTATTCCTATGCGAGCATCATTGAAATCATCATGCCAAGCTAAAAGGCATTAAAGAAAAACGCTTGTTGGGAGACAACCCAACACTTTTACCTTCTGTTTTTATGTGTTCACATGATTAAGCAACTGTAGTAATCATGTTTTGTGTCTTTTATTTCAATAAAGTTCCAAGTAAATCCTTTGGGACAGTGTGGATGCTTGCTTGTTTGATTCTGTGCAAAAACATAAAGTTTTGCGTCCAGTATATGAATTATCTGATTTTAATGGAGCGTCATTTTTTTTTGAAATTTTACATAAAATTTATATGCAAACTCCTTGAGTTTTACTAATTTTTCATAATTTTTAGAGTCAGGAAAGTTTGGTTATAATTCAGATCATCACAGACTGTTCTGTTTTTGACAGATTCTGTTTTGCATGCATAGTTTGCTTGTTTTAGTGTTCCAATGGCTTATATTCAGTGGTATAAATTATTTGAATAGTATAATACAGTAGGTATCATGTGGTAACAATTATGAATCTTGTCTTGACAGTACCTAAGTGAATGATCTATATTTACTACACTAACCCATCTCATGAAGTTCCGTTGAGTTTTGTGTGATTGAAGTTTTCAAGTTTTGGGTGAGACACCGATATGAGGAGAATAAGGATCTGAAAATAACCTAATATTGGGTATTCCCAAGGCACCCCCAAGGTAATATTAAATGAACACTCAAGCGTGTAAGCTTGGGGATGCCCTGGAAGGCATCCCCTATTTCGTCTTCAACTATCAATATATCTTACATGGAGCTATATTTTTATTCGTCACATAATATGTGTTTTGCTTGGATCATCATTATATTTTGTTAATTTATGTTAGGTGTTATTTATAATCTTGTTTTTCAATAAAAATTTCCAAGAATTGCCGTTAGAATGCTTGCATTGCATGTTTTGATGAGTGCTGTGTAAAAACAGAAACTTTGGCTGTAGTGTTTGAATTTTCATATTTTACTGGAACGTGGAAAGTTTCTCAAATTTTTAAAAAGTATGTTCATAAATTTTTTATAGCATTTACTAAATTTTAATTATTGTTTGAGTTACATAAGTACACTCTTTTCATAAATTGCTACAGACTATTTTGTTTAGACAGATTGCTGTCATAGTTTTGTTATCCACTTATCCTATAGTTTCCATAGCCTATATTGATAGATATAAATTGTGGAAATGATAGTATACAGTACCTAATGATTGGAAATTATTATGCAACTTGTCTTGGTAGTACATAAAGAGCTGATTTATTATTATGTGTACTAACCTATCTCACGAGTTCTTTTTGAGTTTTGTGCGGATGAAGTATTTGAGAATAGGTGAAACTGTGGTATGAGAGGATTGAACGAGACACAAAATATCAATCTTGGGGATGCCCAAGGCATCCAAAGATAATATTTCAAGAAGTTTCAAGCATCTAAGATTGGGGATGCCCTAGTAGGCATCCCACCTTTCTTCATCAACAATTATCGGTTAGTATCGGTTGATCCTAAGTTTTTGCTTCTTCACATGATGTGTGCTATTCTTGAAATGTTATTTTATTTTGTTTTACTTGATGTTTTAATAAAATAATTATATCTTAAAGTTTTTATATAAATTGGCGTCCTCAAGTAATTGCCGGGGAGGCTAAGTAAGCGGCATTCACACCCCGTCAATGAAGGTCTTCTCTATGTCATTTACTTTTGTGCTTCACTTATATCCTATGAGAATTTTTTTGAATAAATTGAATGTTATGAAGTTTAAACCATATCATGCCTAGTGGTAGCTTCACATTGGGTTTAGAAAGTTAAATATTTTGAGGCTTGAGAATCACAATATTGGTCATACAAGCCATTCACGAATAAATAGTATAAGTAAGAGAACTTTCACATGCAGATACACTATCCTGAAAATCTTTTGTGATTGTGAGCCCCCATCAAAATATTATATGCCAAAATTGTTGACATTGGACAAGGAATACATTGTAATGATTTATGTTTGTTCATATTCACATAGAAGTTATATTGTCATAGATCCTTCAACATGTGGTGCTTGCCCCCCCATCTTTGCTAGCCAAACATTCTGCACCAAGTAGAGATACTACTTGTGCATCCAAAAACCCTTAAACCCAAATCTTATTTTCAAGAGTCCACCATACCTACCTAAGGATTGAGCAAGATCCTTCAAGTAAGTTGTCATCGGTGCAATAAGGCGATAAAAATTGCTTCTAAAAGTGTTAGATCATTTAGTGTAAGAGAAAATTGAGCGTTGTACGAACTTGTGATGGAAAGTAATAAAAGCGACAGACTGCATAATAAAGGTTGCTATCATAAGGGGCAATATAACGTGATGTTCTTTTGCACTAAGGGGTTGAGCATACAAACAAATAAGCGCATGACAACCTCTGCTTCCCTCTGCGAAGGGCCTATCATTTACTTTTCAGTATTTAGTTTTATGTAGGGAGTCAAAGTTTTCTCTCTATTCCTTTTTATTTTTATCCTTTGGCAAGCATCATGTGTTTAGGAAAGATCTAGGCACATATGTCCATTTGAATATGGGTAGCATGATTTATTATTGTTGACATCACCCTTGAGGTCAATACGTTGGGAGGCAAAACAATAAGCCCCTATCTTTCTATGTGTCCGGTTGAAACATTTTGCTCATGTGTACGCGGTGAGTGTTAGCAATCATAAAAGACTATATGATAGTTGAGTATGTGGAGCTCTTACTTAAACTCTATTGAATAAGTTGAATTGCAATTGCTTGGTGACTAAGAACATAGGTTGTTGAGTTTCAAGAGAATTCATGGTTTGAACCTTAACATGTGAATTGGTTGCTACTTTAACATGAGAAGTTTTATAAGAAAGAATTGATATTATGGTGCTAGTAAAAGTGATTGAAATTATCATTGATCAAACTTATGCACTTTGCTAGCATTCACACTTCATAAATTATTTCTTTTATCATTTACCTACTCGAGGACGAGTAGGAATTAAGCTTGCGGATGCTGATACGTCTCCAACGTATCTATAATTTATGAAGTATTCATGTTGTTATTTTATCATTCTTGGATGTTTTACAATCATTTTATAGAAACTTTATATCATTTTTTGGCACTAACCTATTGACCTAGTGCCAGTGCCATTTGCTGTCTTTTGCTGGTTTTTTACATCGCAGGAAATCAATATCAATGGAGTCCAAACACCACAAAACTTTTTGGAGATTTTTTTGGACCAAAAGGAACCCAATGGGCCAGAACTGCACCTGGGGGGTGCCCCGAGGGGGGCAAAACCCACCAGGGCGCGCTAGGCCCCCTCGCACGCCCAGGTGGGTTGTGCCCACCTCGGTGACCTCCCGCACCCCCTCTGTGCACTATAAATTCCCAAATATTTTGAAACCCTTCGGGGTAGCCCTAGATCGGAAGTTCCGCCGCCGCAAGCCTCTATAGCCACCGAAAACTAATCGGGATCCCATTCTAGCACCCTGTTGGAGGGGGAGATCATCACTGGTGGCCATCTTCATCATCTCGGCAGCCACCACAATGAGGAGGGAGTAGTTCACCCTCGGGGCTGAGGGTTTGTACGAGTAGCTATGTTTTTAATCTCTCTCTCTCGTGATCTTGAGATGTCACGATCTTGATATATCATGGGCTTTGTTAACATAGATGGATCATATGATGTTTCTCCCCTCTATACTCTTCTTGTGATGAATTGAGTTTTCCCTTTGAGATTTCGTTGTTATCGGATTGAATACTTTAATGGATTTGAGAACACTTGATATATGTCTTGCAATTGAATACTCGTGGTGACAATGGGGTATCGTATTGATTCACTTGATATGTATTTTGGCATTGAACTTGCGGATTCCCGCGGTGACATTGGGGTAATCTATGCATAGGGGTTGATGCACGTTCTTGTCTTTGTTTCTCCGGTAGAAATCTTAGGGCACTCCTTGAAGTTCTTTGTGTTGGATTGAGTATTATGAATCTGAAATTATTTGGTGTTGTTTTAGTATGAACTCTTGATTATATCGATCGGAAAGAATAGCTTCTATTATTTTAGTACGAACTCTAGGATAGATCGAACGGAAAGAATATCTTTGAGCTGGTTTCGTACCCTACAAACAATTTCTTCTTATGTTCTCTGCTAGATAGGAACTTTATAGTGATTCTTCGTTGCACGTTGAGGGATGGTTATATGATCCAACTATGTTAGCATTGTTGAGAGATTATACTAGCGAAAGTACGGACCCTAGGCCTCATTTTCAATCATTGCAATATCGTCTGTGCTCACTTTTGTTATTTGCTACCTTGCTGTTTTTATTTATTCAGATTATAAAAATATCGTTCTACCATCCATATTACGCTTTGCCGAACTAGTGCATCTATACAATTTGCCATTGTATTAGGTGTGTTGGGGACACAAGAGATTTCTTCTATTTGGTTGCAGGGTCATTTGAGAGAGACCATCTTCATCCTACACCTCTCATGGATTGATAAACCTTAGGTCATCCACTTGAGGGAAAATTGCTACTATCCTACAAAACTCTGCGCTTGGAGGCCCAACACGTATCTACAAGAATAAAGTTATGTAGTAGACATCAACTGCCCAGTTCAGGACTCAGGCAAGAACACCTATAGTGCCAGCTCCGGAGATGAGACCTTCATCGTTTGCACTAGCCACTATCACCTCATCTCCATGAGCTCCTCCAGTGCCACCAGTCGCTACTTCAACTCCGTCCAGGACACCTGCAGAGGTCTTCGCCGATGCACTTCTCTTGACTCCAACATCGACCACCGGAGGAGATCAGCCCCATAAGGACGATTAGCTATATCTTCTTGAAATTTTTGGTAACTTGTTGCTGAAGGGGGGAGAAGTTGTATGTAGATCTTTGGGCTTCGATTGAGAGAGCGTTTGGTTTTATTGTTGTTTCAAAAACATTTGGTCTTTTGGTTGCTTGTGTTATACTTTTCTTCGTGTTTGATCATAGGCTTTAATGTGTGTTGCTACTATTTCCTATCCTTTTGATGGTTATGAAATGATCATTCACTTTGCTTGATGTGTTCTGCGATGATATTAACTCTTGTTTACTCTCGCACACCACCAAGTTGTATGTGACATGGAAGAAGTGCCCCATGTACCTAATCGATTGTGAATTTGCATTCAAACGCGAATTTAAAATAATGCACAAATTTAGGGGAAGCTCTTGCTTATCCCATACTTCTCAAAGAGACGATTATACTCATTGATTATATCATATGTCGAAGCTTTGATCTATATCTTGTCATCAATTACCAAAAAGGGGTAGATTGAAAGTACATTTGCTCCCTTGGTGGTTTTGGTAATTAATAACAACATATATGGCATTGAACTAATGTTTACACTAAGCATATTTCAGGAAAAGTTCAATGATGGGTTGGCAAAAGGATTGTGGAATTCCCCAAGATGCAAGGAAATAGATTGGCAAAGCTTCAAGCAAGAGGACTCTACATTTTACTTTGTGAGAAATCACTTTGAGTCCATAGGAAAGCCAGTACTATCAAAAGGGGGTAAGGTACTGTTGGTGAACAAAATTCGCATACATGCACAAGTGATAGTCACCACATTCACCCTCAAGCTCTTCCACAAAAGTCTGTCCAAAGCCAAATATCCAAAATCGGTGCAACCAACACTCCCCACTCGGTGCCACCGATTCTCAGCCTTAGACAGACTCAGCCAAACCCCAACCCTTTGGTGCAACCTATTATGATTCGGTGCCACCGAGTTTGGGTTGCCAACTTTTTGTTACGCAAAGTCACAAAATCGGTCCGACCGAGTTTGTTGAATCGGCGTCACCGAGTCTGTCAATCTGACCGTTGGTCACCTTATCAGTGCAATCGAGTTTTATGTATTAGTCTCACCGAGATTCAAAAGTTGTTACCTTTTAGGTAACTCGGTACCACCAAGATTAACAGATCAGTATCACCAAGTTGGACTTATTAGGTGTAATGGTTGGATTTTTGGAGATGCCTATATGTATACCCCTCCGCCACCACTCACTTGAAAGAGAAGCACTCAGAACAGATCCCCACTCATACCAACTGATTTTATGAGAGAGAGCCACCTACTCATGTGTTGACATCATGCCATTCCATTCCAACCATATGATTCATGATCTCTAGCCTCCCCAAGTTGCTTTCCACCCAATTAATCTCTTCCACCTAAGCCAAATCTGTGAGAGAGTGATTGTGTGTTGAGGAGTCTATCATCTTCAAAGACCAAGAGCAAGGTGTTCATCGACATTATCGAGCCTATTACCTTTTGGAGGGTGGTGCCTCCTAGATTTGTTAGGTGTCGCTTGGGAGCCTCCTACTTCGTGTTGTGGAGTGAACCAAGAAGTTTGTAAGGTCAAGGAGATCACCTACTTCATGAAGATCTACCTTGAGTTGGGCTAGTCCTCCGTGAACATAGGTCGTCATGGTATAGTCGAGGTTGCTTCTTCGTGGAACCCTCCGTGGGTAGAGCCCTTCGTGGACTCTCGCGACCGTTACCCTCCGTGCGTTAAAGACTCCATAAACGTGGACGGACGATAGCAGCACTTATCGGAACCATAGGAAAAATTATCGTGTCTCCAAATTGTGTTTGATCTTCCTACCCTTCCTTTACTACTCATGCTTGTCTTTACTTTCCGCTGCTATACTCGTAGACATGCATGTGTAGGGTGTGCTTGTCTTGCTATGAATGCTAAAATCTACCAACACTTAAAATTGGGAAAAATTAGATTTTTATCTGGTCAAGTAGTCTAATCACCTCCCCCCCCCCCCCCTTCTAGACCTACTTTCGATACTACACTAGCAAGCCCACGCTTCTAACGATTTTTTTCTTTGTACAAGCCCGTGTCACAAGCATGGTTTTCACAACCGACAAGATTCAAAAAATCACTTTAATTAGGCAAACTCTAATGCACCAATCAATTTTGGTTGCCTGCATATGTCTGGGTCCAACCAAACAAAAATAGTTCAACACGCTGACATAAACGGACGGATGTTTGTTTTCCTGTCGGTTTGGACCCATTTCTAGCCGAATTTGTGTCAGCGGGGATATGCACCGGACGCCCACGACATCCCCCCATGTTGCCCCTGGCCTTCTCATCTGTGACACATCAAGGAGCCACTCTTTCTCAAAACCTCCCTCCCTCCCACCCATGCCTCCCACCTTCCCATCCACGATCGTCCCCGTGTCTTCCAAACGCACTGTGCTCTTGAAGAAGCCAAAGAAGCAGCACACCAATGCGGGAGGGTCGTGGAGAGGGCGAAGAGGGGTGCCCAGAGGAAGAAGGAGATAGAGAAAAACGAAGTCCCCTCTGCCACCTCCCTAGCATGATAATTCACACACAACAGAGCTGATAACTTCCGTACAAACACAGTGCTAACTTCTATCCGGAGGGCAAAAAGATGCTAAAAACATCTCCACATAATTTTGGTGCAAATAGCATGGTAATATAAACAGCGTATACCTAATAACTTTAAAAACACCGCAGTAACCTTGACCAGAGGGGGGAGAGTTGTTGAACATATACCCCCGGTAACTTCGATCTAAATAGCATGGTAATATATGCATAAGAGGGCTGATAGCTCATCCACAAACAACGTGGTAATATTTTTGACACAATAAGAAGTTGTTGAAAAACATCCCCTTTATATTTTTTGTGGAAATAGCATGGTAATATACGAACCACGGGTATGTACAAACCGTGTAGTAACTTATTTAGCTGGGGAAAGGTGTTCAAAACATCCCCGATAATTTCTACCTAAATAGCGTGATAAATTCCGCTCAATGAAGCTGATAAATTTTGGAGAAACACCATAGTAACTTTTTATTCTGAGGGAAAATAAATGTTGAAAACACCCCCCCCCCCCCCGATAAGTTTGGTGTAAATTGCATGGTAATATAGACACCATGAACCTGATAACTTACATAGGAACAACACGGTGACCCTGACCGGGAGGGAGTAGTTGTTGAAAATATCCCCCGGCAACTCTGTGTAAAGAGAATGATAATAATGCACACAAGGGCTGATAACTCGTGCACAAACACCGTGCTAAGTTTTTGACCTGAGAAAAAGTTGTTGAAAAATATACCATCAATAACTTCTGTCTAAATAGCATGGTAATATATGCACCGTGGACAAGATACTTTATGTACAAACAGCGCGTAACTTTTTGGCCCTTAGAAAAGTTGTTGAAAACACCCCCGGTAATTTCTATGTAAATAGCATGGTATTTTGTGCATAACGGAGCTGATAACATTTTTACATTTTTGATTCATGGGGAAATAAGTTATTGAAACCATCCCCAATAACTTTGGTGTAAATAGTATGATAATATACACAATGTAGACGTGATAATTTACATAAAAACACAGATGTAACCTTGACCCGGGGGAGTTTTTGAAAATATACATCCGCTAACTTCCATGTAAATAGAATTGTAACATGCGTACAACGGGGCTGATGAGAACTCATGCACAAACAGTGTGATAAATTTTTGACATGAGAAAAAAGTTGTCCACAAACGTACCCTTGGTAACTTCTATGCAAATAGTATGATAATATATGCATCGTGTATAAATATCTGCGATAATTTTGTGTAAATAACATGATAATTTATGTACAACAGACATGATAACTTACTTAATTAGCCGAGGATGAAGTAAATATTTCTGACCCGGAAAAAAGTTGTTAACAAATAATCCTTCTGGTTCACCACGCGTAACTACCATGATAATATATGCACAATTACACAATAGAGTTGATAACTTCCTTAGTATAAGCCTGATAAATTTTGACAAAAAAATCATCAGAACATATTAACATGTTTCTAGTTTCAAAGGTCTCATCGCAAAGTATGTTTTATCTTGAAAAAGATTTTGAATGGGACACATGGTTTGAACTACAAACATTTTTAGAATTTTGTAATAAGGAAGAATGTAGGATGGCATCAACTTTTTTGTTTTCTAGTGCCTGCATGTGTGGGGAAAACCATTTATATGCCTCAATAATCTTAGTGTAAACAACGTAATAACTTCCGTACAAAATGTGTCCTAACTTATGTTTCACATGCATAGTAACATTTTGTCAGACAATATTCTCGAAACATATCAACATGAAATTTAGTTTCGAAGTTCGAAGATCTCGTCGTGATAATTTTCCTATATCGAAACAGGTTTTGAATTGAGACGACGATTTAAGCTACAAAATATTTTTAACTATAAGAAAAGAATCTTTGATGACATTATCAAATCTGTCTTTTTCTACATGCTTGCAAATCTTCGCCGGAGACGTGGAAGGGACTACGGACTACCACCTCTTGCTCCAGCATTCTTTTCTTTTCTTTTGATGATATGACCGGGAGGGTGCACTCCGAGGTAATGATTTTTCTTCGATCATGAGACATATTCTGACCTGTAGCTAGAAAAACGATCGATATTTAGTCCTATCCTTTTATATATTTCGGATAGATCAGACTGGCTGTGCATGTGACGATGACCTGATTGCATGCTACCGTCATGTCCGTGGTGGGTGATGCTGTATAAGTCGCGCGTTAGTGCATCCCGTTAATATTTTGAACAACTTAAAATTTGATCGACCACAATCTAAGTTTCTCTTTCTAGTGCAAATGCATCTAATTTTGTATTAGCTCAAGTTAAACTCAATTTGTACGCATGTTCCATCAAAATAATTTTTTGTCTACATGCATTTTAAGAGCTGTTTTATGGTGATTGGGTTAGTACTCGGAGTACTAACCAATACTTACACGGCTGATTTTTATCAGCCGTTCAATCTTATGAGGAATTAAAATTGATTAAATTTATTATGTTAATTACGAAAAGGGCATAATGGTCCGGCGGAAATATCTTTTCTTCAACCGATCACGTGAGGACCAGATCCACGTCTACTCGATCCAGTTGTCAATCCTCGTCCGATCTATTCGTCACCATCGTGCTCCTGACCTTCTCCGTCCTCGACGTGGTCGGTGAGAGGAAAAAATTCATCGTCCTCGTCCTCCACCCAACCAACCCAGCCCCCCACCCCACGCCGTCACCGAAGAAGAAGAAGGCCAGATCTGCGGCGGCAAAATCGGCGGCGACAGCAGCGGGCGATCCCATCTCTTCCCGCGTACCATCCTTAAGGTATGAATCTGGCTTGGCGTTATGCTCGAGGTTTCCATAGTGCCTGCAATATAGTTTTTTCGTGTCATCATTCATGCTAGGATAGTACTTCTTAGACGTTGATGATTGGTTTCCCTCACATGTGAAACGAGCAAAAATCTTATCCATGCACTTGTCTTTGCCTATGAGCTATTTTACACCTGCAACATTGATAAATACCAACTGTGTATTTCATATGTCATATGCAGGAAGACATGGCGGATGTAAGTGATGAGTGTATGTTCGAGTATCAAAATGTTGTCAGCAAGATGTTTGATAGTGAGGCTCAAGGCTATGAATTCTACAACAACTATGCTCTTGAAAAAGGTTTTAGTGTGAGGAGAAGCTACGTTGAGTGGGATGGATCCAACAAATACGTAATTTTAAGGAAAATTGTGTGTAGTCGTCAAGGGTTTCGCGAAGAGAAGCACATGAAAAGAAAGATGGAAGATAGAAAAAGGAGGCCACGAAGTTTAACTCGTGTTGGGTGTAACGCTAAACTGTTCATTGCGAGACAGGAAGAAATAGGTCTGTGGTTTGTCAAGGATTTCATCGATGAGCACAGCCATTCTCTAGCCCCACAGGATCTTTCTTATCTGTTGCGTTCGCACAGACGAATTAGCGATGAGCAGAAAGCGAACATTGCGGACATGGAAAAACCTAGGATCTGCAAATACTGTATTATGGATATTTTGTGCATTCAACACGGTGGATTTGATAAGGTTGGATGCATAAAGAGGGACATTTGTAATTTTTCTGCCATGCTAATAAGCAGGAGACAATCAGTGCCGGTGATGCTAAAACGGTGATCATGCACATGATGGCGAGGCGTGAGCGAGATGCGAATTTTTTCTTCAGATACTTGGTAGATGAGCTTGGCCATCTGAAGGGACTGTTCTGGGCTGATAGTCAATCGCGACTTGACTATGAGACTTTTGGAGACGTCATTGTTTTTGATAGCACATACAAAACCAATAAGTACAATCTGCCATTCGTGTCGTCTGTCGGGTTGAATCACCACCGCAGCACTGTTATTTTTGGTTGCGATGTAATTTCTTATGAAACAAGCCAGGCATACAAATGGATGTTGCGGACCTTTTCTGAATGCATGACACAGAAGCATCCGATATCTGTGATCGCAGACGGGGACCTTGCAATGCAGCGAGCAATCAGGGTGGTCTGGCCTGGCTCAAACCATAGACTATGTATATGGCACATTCAGCAGAACATTGTACACCAGCTGCATGATGACGACGTAAAGGAGGAATTCAGATCTTTCATATATGATACTTCTTCCATTGAAGAGCATGAGATAAAATGGATACAATTCTTACAACGGAATAAAGTAACCAGTGAGGAGTCTTGGCCGCATCAGATGTATCAGATGAGAAAGTTGTGGTGTGCTCCATATCTTGTGGGGCGTTGTTTCCTAGAATTGAGCAGCAATCAGAGGAGTGAGAGCTTGAACTCTATGCTACATACGCATCTTGAGGGTAAGATGTCGTTGTTTGAAATGCTAGAGCACTATGAGCGTTGCCTTGCATCGCAACGGATTAACGAAGCTCTCCATGACGTCGAAGCTTTGCACTCCCTTCCATTTACAGAGGAAAATGCTTCGCCGCTTGAGAAACACGTCGCAACAGTTTTCACTCCTAGTGTCTTTAAGGTGGTCTTATGGAGCATAGATGCTGTCAACAAATGTCAGGTCAGAGAGATACTAGATGGATCAGAAGTTTCCACCTATGTTGTGTCCAAGCAGCAAAGAATGGATAAAAAGTTTGGAGTGCGCATTGAGGAGCAAGGAGGTATTTTGGACAGGGTCAGTTGTTCTTGCCGTAAGCTGGAATGCGCAGGCACACCATGTTCCCATATTTTTAACATATTCGGGATTTTAAACCAAACAATTCTGCCCAATTGTTGCATTCCCACTAGGTGGACTATGAATGCAAAATGTGCATACACACCGACCAGAAAACCCCAGATGTATGACTATTTGACTAGCTTGCAGAGGTATCGCGAGTGGCGGAATTGTAGTCACGCCGCAAGCTTGAAGGCATGCCACTCTGATGAGGACTATCAGCGTCTAAAGATGCTTTTGGAAGCAGCACATCATGGCAAGCAATCAAGTATTGAACAAGCTGACAACAAGGAGTCAACTAATGCTTAGCATAACAGCATTAGGTTTGGCCCTTTGATGCCGCACTCGGAGAAAGTTGATAAGGTTTTAGATCCCGTGCATGTGCCAGGACGAGGTGCACCGAAGAAAAGGTTGCAGGCAAAGACAAAGAAGTCAAGATCACAGAATAACTCTGACTATTGCAAGAATCCAGGTCACAATCGACGTAATTGCGCTAAATTGTTAGAGGTAAGAAAAGAAAAGCCAGGTCACAATTGATTTATTTTTTGCATGGGTTTTACTCATTATTGATGTCCATGTGATTTATTCTATTCTTATTTGTAGGATCTCGAAGCTGAACTCTGATGGCTACATAGAGTATGAATCGACGATGAGCCAGACAAAGTCGTGTGCCATTCAGCTTTGTGTGACGTGGTATTTACATTCTATTTCATCGTGACAGTTATTTAGTGAAGTGTGGTTGTACTGCCATGTCACCGTATTAGTTTGACATCTTTCGTTTCCATTTTCTATGTGATCATTTCATGTCCAACTTTAATAATGACGATGTATTTCGAATAGGAATAAGGAGTTAAAAGCACCCCAAGTCCTACAACTTGCACAGAATGTGATGATTTAGTCCAAAACTTGTAAAAGTGCACCCCACAGTCCTACTCCCTCTGTCCAGGTGTATTAGGCACCTAAGAGTGAAAGAGCTCTTTGTTGTAGGTGGTAGTAGATTGGACGAGGGAAATAATCAATCCTAGAAACAAGCCTATCATCACGTCCTTTCTCCTTTAAAACTGGGCCCAAGAGTGCAATAAATCCCTAATAATTAGGTGGGAGAGTTTGGCTAACCAGTCCATTGCTTTGCATGCATAATTAGCACCCAAACCCCCCGCACTAGCTCCACCCCGTCTACACTTTTCCACATAGCCGCCGCCACCGTCAAGCTTGGTGCCGCCACCACCATTCCGCAACCATGGTTTCCTGGAACGATTCGGCAACCTCATCCTCGGACGGCGAATCAGTCAACAGTCCGGTAAGTCCTCTAAATCAGATGGCTAGGTTTAGGGTTCAGACGGGGGGAAATTTTCATAAACTACACTGCCACCATTTGTTTTAGGCACCTGCCACCATTAGCTGCTCTGAATGGAGTGGTCTTGCTACAGAATTTGGTGCTAGATGTGAGCACTAAGCAGTGTGTGAGAAGTTAGTGGCTTTTGAATCTGTGGATAGTGGCAGGAGGTTCCTAGGCTGTGGACAGAAGGTTAGTATCCAATATCAATGCCAGTGCTAGTGATGCAATGTTAATTTTATAGCCAATGGTAATGATGCCATGTTAATTTTATCATAAACTATGAACTGTTATTTGTTTAAATAAGCAGGAAGGATCAAAATGCAACTATGTGCAGGGGTTTGATCCAGAGTGGCCTCCTCAACTAAGGATGGCCTTAGGAAACATTTGGGACTTGTATGAAGATGAGAACAAGCTGAGGCTCAGGCAAAATGTTGTGAATGTTGAAGAAAACTTTAAGATCCTGAAAGAGAAGGAAAAAATGGAAAAAGATCTGAGGTTTTTCAAGGTGGATTTTGCTAAGATGGTTGCTGACAAGGAGCAAGCACTTGAACAGCTAGGGAGCACTCAGATTGCATTAACTGACCTAAAGGCAGAGGTGATGAAGAAGAAGATTAGTGACAAGTCTGCCACTAATATTCACCAGGTTGTTAGAGCCAAGGCAGAGAAAGAGAGGGACTTGATGAAGCAAGAGAGGGACCAATTCATGGATTGTAATGGTAAATTGGTGTAAGAGAGGGATAATCTGGTGTTGGAGAGGGATCAGTCAAAGCAAGAGAAGAAGAAACTGGAGTACATGATTGGTGACCTCTTCAAACTTAAAGAGGACACCAAGTGCAAGATAATGAAGATGAAGGAGATCCTTGATGAATTTCAGTGATGCATTGCTGTTGTATTGCTCACATAATTTGTACTAGCTTTAATTTCATGAACTTGAGGTGATAATATGTGTACTAGAGTATGTGTGAACTTGAAGGTCTCTGATCTTCTTTGTGTAGTGAACTATTTCTGAAGTTTAAATGCTATATATGTTCCAGGCAACACACAAGAGCAGACATCAGCAGCACATATATGCTATATATGGTCCAGGCAACACACAAGAGCAGTCATCAGCATCACATATATGGTATATATGGTCTAGGCAACACGCAAGACCAGACATCAGCAGCACATAGCAACAAGGCACATCAACACAGCAACAAGGCACAACACCACAACAGCAAGTCAAGCAAGACAGCATGAGCAACACACTTAGCTGATTAAACCAACACTTCAGTATAGATAACTTAGGTGCTTCAACCAACACACTTAACACAAAATACTTAAGCCCTGATAACTTGTAGATAACTTATATGCTGAAATCTATAACTAATCAGCATACCTAACTGCTAACTTCTTCATTTCTTCAGTCTTGCTAACTGCATCTTCAGATTTGTTGAATCTTCAGTTCTTCAGGCACTTGAGACGCTCTGAGCGGTGCACCCACCCTGCAACATGCTTCTCCACTGCTTTCTTCCTCTTCTACTTGTCATCCACCACATGCTGCTCCTACTGAACCTTCATCTTGATGATGTCAGGCACGTCTAGCAGTTCCTCCACATCAATTGGGAGCTCTGGGCCTCCCTCCTTCTCGACGACGGGCGCAAACATCATCACCTCCTGCTTGTCGTCCACCACAGGCTTCTCCTCTTGAACCTCCATCTTGATGATGTCAGGCATGTCTCGCAGTGCCTCCACATCAATTGGGAGCTCTAGGACTCCCTCCTGCTCGACGACGGGTACAAACATCATCACCTCCTGCTCGTCGTCGGAGACGGCAACAACCTCATGCTCCTCCTGCTCCTCTTGGTCAAAGGACTCACCCTCGTCAGAAGAGGATGAGTGAACATCGGAGTTGTCCTTGTGGTAGAGCATCTCCGTCTAGAATCTATCCCAGTAGGCAGCGTTGACGGGCGTAGGGACGGCGAGGTCAACTTCCTGGACGCGCTCCACCCTGGATTGAACGCGGTTCGTGTCCGTCTATGGCAGAGCGGCCGAACGATACATCCACCAACGGGCCCGCTGGTTGGGATCGTCGGACTGCGTCTCCCGCATTGTCAACCGCATTATGAGCGCAGGAGGCAAGTCGCGGCCATCGGGGAATGCGCGCGCCTTCTTGTCGTCGGTCATCACCTTCACCAGACCGCGCGCATGGTTCCGCATCATCTAGATGTTTGGGAACCATCGCGCGATCTCCTTCAGCTCGGCGCGGGCGACGTGGTCGTTTCTGGCCAGATCTTCAACAGCCCTCTGCCATCCGAGGCTGTTAACCATGGCGTCAGCGACGACGTTGAGCTCGACGTGGGTTTTCCGCAAAGTAGTGGGTGGTGAGAGAGAGGAGTGGGAAGCGGGAAGGCCAAGGCGTCGTGGCTGCGGTTGTAATGATGACAGTGCTGATGGAGCGTTTGGTGCTGTTTTAAAGCGGTCAGGAATATAATGGCAGCTTTATGTTCTAACAATCAATGAGTACTATATTTTAGCTTTTTTCTAAGCAGAAGCAGTAGAACTATCACACTGGCATTGCACTCACTGTTGTTCCCAACTTTTTTAGATGCAAGGCCATCTCACAAACAACTCAGAAACATTTCTATGGTTGATCATAAAACAAATGCATAATTCTTGCTACATTATTGTTGAAAGAAATGTCTCATTGATAAATTGAGCCATAATTGCGAACATAGTGTGAAACATAAAATATCTTTGTTTGAAACAAAATAATCCTGGTTTGAAGCTTAAACTGGTTGAAAAACCAATGAGCCTACTATATATGGTCTTCTCCGCTGCCAAAATCCAGTGACCTCTTGTGTTTGGACGTTGGAGATTGCGTTGGGCTTGGCGACGACCCATGTTCTTCAATCTTTTTCTACTTAACATCAATGTAACCATACAACTGAAGTTGTTCTTGTTATTTCTCCGCCAACTCTCTAGCAAGGCCCTCCAATTCGTAGATCCTCACTTCCTGTATAAAACCATAGGAATGGTATTAGTAACAACTCAAAAATGATGTATCCATAAACTACATGCATGTAACATGTACAATTTCAACCTCTAGATCAATGTCATCCTCTGTATAAGGACCCGTAGTTCTATTGTACACAATGTACAAGTGACATGTCTTGCTGCCATTAAGATCAGAACGCATTTTTGCTACATCATCTGGTCCTGCAATCAAGATCATTCCTTCTGGCAGCTTCCATGCAAACCCGGGTAAGAAGTAGTATAGTTCTGCTCCCATTTTGCAACCAAAAGAAGTTCTCATTTCTCTCCTAATGAGATCGTAGGTCACTTTGTTGGGTTCATTAAGTCCGACTTCTACTGGTCTGCCCTCAAAGTATGATCTCGGGACATGTGGCTGTTGGAAATATGCCATAGAGGCAATAATAAATTAGTTATTATCATATTTCCTTATTCATGATAATCGTTTATTATCCATGCTATAATTGTATTGATCGGAGACTTAAATGCATGTGTGGATACATAGACAAAACCATGTCCCTAGTATGCCTCTAATGGACTAGCTCATTGATCAAAGGATGGTTAAGGTTTCCTAGCCATGGACATGAGATGTCATTTGATAACGGGATCACATCATTAGGAGAATGATGTGATGGATAAGACCCAAACTACAAACATAGCATATGATCGTGTCAGTTTATTGCTACTGTTTTCTGCATGTCAAGTATATGTTCCTATGACCATGAGATCATGCAACTCACGGATATCGGAGGAGTGCCTTGTGTGTATCAAACGTCGCAACGTAACTGGGTGACTATAAAGGTGCTCTACAGGTATCTCCGATGGTGTCTGTTGAGTTGGCATGGATCGAGACTGGGATTTGTTACTCCGTGTAACGGAGAGGTATCTCGGGGCCCACTCGGTAATGCAACATCACAATAAGCCTTGCAAGCGATGTGACTAATTTTTAGTTGCGGGATCTTGTATTACGGAACGAGTAAAGAGACTTTCCGGTAACGAGGTTGAACTAGGTATGGAGATACCGACGATCGAATCTCGGGCAAGTAACATACCGAAGAACAAAGGGAACGTTATACGGGATTAACTGAATCCTTGACATAGAGGTTCGACCGATAAAGATCTTCGTAGAATATGTAGGAACCAATGTGGACGTCCAGGTCCCGCCATTGGTTATTGACCGTAGAGGTGTCTCGGTCATGTCTACATAGTTCTCGAACCCGCAGGGTCTGCACACTTAAGGTTCGGTGACGTTTCGGTAGTGTAGAGTTATGTATGGTGGTGACCGAAGTTTGTTCGGAGTCCCGGATGAGATCCCGGATGTCACTAGGAGCTCCGGAATGGTCCGGAGGTAAATATTCATATATAGGAAGTCCGAGTTTGGTTTCCGGAAAAGTTTCGGGCTCATCGGTAGTGTACCGGGAGTGCCGGTAGTGTACCGGGAGTGCCGATAGTGTACCGGGAGTCCTCCGGGAGGGGTACTTCGACCCCAAGAGGTCCATGGGCTGTGCGAGAGTATTAATCAGCCCTTAGTGGGCTGGGAAAACAGCCACAAAGGCCCATGGCGCAGGAGAGAAAGTCCTAAAGCAAAAAGTGGAAAATCAGCCAATAGGAGGCAATCCTACTCCAACTAGGATTGGAGGTGAAGTAGGATTGCTTCCCACCTCCTATTTCAGCTGACCCAAAGGCCTTGGATGCCTCTCCTCTCCTCTCCTCCTATATATACTAGTGGATTGGGTGGTTTTTGGACAGAATTTCCGGCCACGTGCTACCCGTTTCACCGGTGCACAGTTTCTCCTCTAGATCGGTTTTCCGCAGCGCTTAGGCAAAGCCCTGCCGGAATCACTCCACCACCATCACCAGAGCGCAGTCATGCTGCCGGTGAACTCTCTCTCCTCTCCGCCTCCTCTTGCTGGATCAAGACGGTGGAGATCGTCATCAAGTTGCACGTGTGCTGAACGCGGAGGTGCCGTCCGTTCGGCGCTAGATCGGAAGGACCATGATCGAGATCGTGAGACGGTTCGTGATGAGATCGCGGAACGGATCGTGATGAGTTCGCGGGACAGATCGTGATCAAGATCGCGGGACGGATCGTGATTGGATCGCGGGACGGATCGTGATGAGATTGCGGGACGCTCGGCGATTCGGATCGCGAAGATGTTCGACTACACCAACCTCGTTTCTTAAATGCTTCCCGCTTAGCGATCTACAAGGGTATGTAGATCCACTCTCCCTCTCGTAGATGCTCATCACCATGGATAGGTTTGCGTGTGCGTAGAATTTTTTTTGTTTCCCATGCGACATTCCCCAACAGTGGCATCTCATCATCCCTATGAACTAAAAATTCCATGACCAACACCTATTATCTCACATCAAAGTTAATACATTCAATGAGTAAAGTGGCAAACAAATTTTTTTATGTGCATTGCAACATTGCGGCATTGTTACCTCCTTTTGTGGAATGTATCCTTCATGTGGAGTGACTGGGGATTGTGCCATCCTAGACCTTGTCACCTTGTTATGTGGAATGTATCCTTCATATGGAGTGACTAGGTACTGTGCCATCTCAAGTTTCTTATCCTGCGTATGAAATGTTGATAGTGGGTTTACACACAAGTTTTAAAAGGTCAAACCATATCTTGGGTATGTCATCGTTGCGAGGTACTTACAAGGGGAGAATTGAAGATATGTTGTTCAGGTGGAGTGATGTGGCATTGAACGGGTGACTAGCGCATGGTCTCGAGTGAATGGGGATTTTGCCATCTCATGAAGCTTAGCCTACATATAATCACTGACATAAGGTTAGCCACAAATTGAAGATGTTTGTATTATAAAATATCTAGGTCCATAATATGTACAATCGGTGCGACATACTTACAGGGGGAGAATAATTGAAGACATGTTGTAGGGGTGGATTACTGTGGCATTGAAGTTGTGGCCATAAGATCGCATGGTCTTCTAACATCTGTCCTTCCAAGCGGACCTTCTCCAGCATGGCCTTATAATCCATGTCTAACCGCTCCTGTAGCATCTTACTGTCCATATCCGCACGTGCCTACAATAAATTGGCATCCATCCTGACTCGCTCTGTCTATATAATACTGTCCACAAGCTTTCGGTCTTTTTTGCAACGCTTGATGCATTTCCTTGTTGCCAAGAAAAACTTCTTTTCCATGTCCTCACGGTCCCGCTTACACTTTTCATCAATCTCATCACGCATCTTTGCCATCTTACGGGATAACTCCTCACGCTCCTCCTTTATCATCCTGTCCGCGTATGAACGTTCTTGTTTCAGTTTCTTATCTACCTCAGCACGATCCTTTTGCACCTTCAAGTCGATATCCCGACGCGCTTCATGCAAAGACTTGTCGTACTCCGCACGGTTGTTATGCGCCTCTGAGACCATGGTCCCTACAGCAACAAATATACCCATAGTATGAAATGTGAGACAAACTCACTGCTGATTTTTCATGCAAACCTCATCCAATTAATTCCTACGATCAACTACTACAAACTATCAATGAAAAAAGCTCTTGCATGACACCTGAACTACTCAACTATGGAGAAGGCTAGATTTTCTAATCTCTTCGTAAATGACTTATTGGTCGAATCAATGGAAACAATAATCAAAACTGCAAGGGAAGATGGGAGGAGCCGAGGAGGAGACCTTTTTAATACGGCATCGGCGTGGTCGACTGAGAAGCGATGCCCCGATCCCGGCGATGGCTACGTGAGGAGAAACAAAGTAGATGGGGACGGTTAAGATAGGGTAGATATGCGGTAGAATGGGAAGGTATATATCCGTGATTGTAGGTATAATTAGTTATTTTGAAGTAATGCTCTTCAATGCACGATCTTTTGCGGGCTTCCAAAACATGTCCACTGACCGCGGGACCAACCACATATCACAGCAGCCGGAGCCAACTTAACGTGCGCTTGTTGCCCCGTTTATCACGGAAAAGATAATTACGAGATTTGTTCAACGCAATTACTCGCTATTTGTTTTTTAGGAATAGTAGCTAATTGGTTTGATGCATGCCAAACATTACATTTAGATTGCTTGCATACCATTGTTAGTTGTTACACGCCAAGTTTGAACCATGTTCAACAATTGTTAGTTGTTACATGCATGCCTAACCCTAAACCCTAAACCCCTAAACCCCTAAACCCTAAACCCCTAAAGCCTAATAACCCTAAACCCCTAAACCCTAAACCCTAAACCATCTTCAGGGTGACAAGTCTAGGCCATGTTAGGGCTATTTGCCAAGTTTGAACCATCTTCAACAAATGTTGGAAGTTTCGTCACATGCAGCATTTGTATGGTCATCAGTACATGCATACTCCAACTTTGAACCATTTTCAACAATTTTTGAAAGTTTTATCACGTATGGCCTTTTTCTGTCATATGTGAGGATCTCAGACGCGCGCATTTCTTGGCTAGTTTGCCAACACTCCGAAAGCACATAGCTGGGTTGCTCACCTGTATGAAACCAACCCAACATCGATCCGGTCAAGTGGATGGATGCATGCTCTATGTCGCACGAGGTTTGTCTGTCGAGCCAGTGGGCGGACCGGATCAATGCTACCGGAGGGAATCAATTGTAAACCAACGCTCCACCGATGTCCGGTGTGTGTGCTAGGTTCACTCTAAGACAAACATAGTTCCGTAAACTCTAAACCCTAAACACCTAAACAATAAACCCTAAACCCATAACCCCTAAACCCTAAACCCCTCAACCCCTATACCCTAAACCCTAAACCCCTAAACCCTAATAACCCTGAACCCCTGAACCCTAAACTCCTAAACCCTAAACCCTTAACCATCTTCAGGGTGACAAGTCTAGGCCATGTTAGGGCTATTTGCCAAGTTTGAACCATCTTCATCAAATTTTGTAAGTTTCATCACATGCAGCATTTGTATGGTCATTAGTACATGTATACGCCAACTTTGAACCATTTTCAACATTTTTTGCAACTTTTGTCACGTATGGCCTTTTTCTGTCATATGTGAGGATCTCTAACACGTGCATTTCTGGGCTAGTCTGTCAACACCTCGAAAGCACATAGTTGGGTTGCTCACCTTTATGAAACCAACCCAACATCGATCCGGTCAAGTGGATGGATGCATGCTCTATGTGGCACGAGGTTTGTCTGCCGAGCTAGCGGATGGACCGGATCGATGCTACCGGAGGGAATCCATTGTAGACCAACGCTCCACCGATATCTGGTGTGTGGGCTAGGTTCACTGTAAGACAAACATAGTTCTGTAAACTCTAAACCCTAAACCCCTAAAGCCTAATAACCTATAACCCATAACCCCTAAACCCTAAACCCCTAAACCCGAAAGCCTAAACACCTAAACCCTAAACCCTAATAACCCTAAACCCCATGTCTGAACCATCTTCAACAAATTTGGTTAGTTTCATCACATGCAGGATTTGTATGGTCATTAGTACATGTATCCGCCAACTTTGAACCATTTTCAACATTTTTTGCAAGTTTTATCACGTATGGCCTTTTATTGCCATATGTGACATGAAGAACCATTTTTAATACCTAAAAAATGACGACAAGATTTTCTTATTTTCTTATATCATTGTAATATTATCCAAATCTCACATAACTCATGCGGCCCACCCCTCCCTAAGTCCCGCGATTACAGCTCCTCATTCTAACCACCCGGGCCGTCCGCACCTCCCACGACCGCTGCAAGATCAGATCGGAGCCGCCGGGCGCACACGAAATACAGGAGTCGGCAGCCACCAATCACCGCCCACCGCCAACGTGATCTGAGGGGTCGGACATCAGTGTTCTTCTCACACCTCCTCCTCGCGTGAACGGGCCATTTTTCCTTGCCGTCGTCGACCGTGCTATACCAACACTTATAGTTTGCGACGCACTATCCGCCACCATCAACTCGGCGCCACCGTCTGCGAGAGAAGGTATTACATGTTTGAACCTCTTTTTAATCATTGTCGGTCGCTCCTTTAGTAGTTGAACCCTCATAGATTTTGCACAACTTCACGTGGTTAAGCAATTGGATAGCCTTGTTAAACTGTGCTTATTTTATGCACGACCAAATAGGTTATGTGCTTAAACTCATAAGTGGATCATATGTTAAATGACCCAGTTAATTTTGTTAAAATTAATTCAATGCTAATGTTGTTATACATTTTACAATATTTTGTTCAGATTAATTCAACCAGTTTATATCATTGCATACGAGCCGCAATGTCAGTTTCAGATACAAGTCTTCATAATGGAGAAAAGCCCATCTTTGAAATTACCGATGCGGTAAGTAATTGACTGTTTGTGTACAATTTTTTCATACACATACTTCATGTATACCCACTAAAATTTAAAGCCATATAACAGGAACTCGCCGAAAAGCATGGTCATATGAAGTTAGCATGCTCACAAACAAGGTTCGGAAAAACCATGAAACTGTTGTCATCAGACCACAAAAAGTACATCATATCAGAAACCAGTCTTGGTGGTCTAACCCAGATGCATGAAGTGAACCTACGGCGCATAATGTTGGTAAGACTAGCCAAGAGCATCAGTATGGACATGCAATTCATTACCGTCGGTATAACGCCAATTCCTATAACAAAAGAGGACGTGCAGTGTATATTTGGCATTCTGATAGAAGGGGAGGATATAGAGCCACATCTGCAAATGGAAACCGACCCACAAATATTTGCCGCCTACGCAAACAACGGGCAAATTTTGATTTCTGACCTTGAAATGGCGATCCGAGCTTCCAAAGCCCCAGACGGCGATTTCCTCAGACGGTTCATTCTGTATGCAATTGGTACTGTTCTAGCACCAACAGCACAACATTATGTGGACTCAAAATTTCTCAACCTTGTTAAATACCTTGAAAACCTTCGGAATTTTAACTGGGGATGTTTCACACTTGATCACTTCTTCAAGTCCATTCACAAGTTTAGAAATCTAGATCACGTGAATCTACAAGGAAATCTAATTCTACTCCAGGTTAGTCGTAGATCACTACTTAATGTCCTATAATTATTGTTCTGTTGCATATCTATATGGTGATGAAGTAATTTACTGTGTAGTCTTGGTACTAGGAGCACGTGTGTAGTGGCCGATTGATGTATCCTTGTAGACCCCCTCCATTGATCGCACGATGGGACAAAAGCAAGGCTACTTTAAGAAGCGATGCTTACGAGAAATGAGGTCTTCATAACGGGCTGGTACCTATCTACAATTGAACTTTCTATATCCGGATTTTTAGTTGGTACTAATGATTCTTTCTATATTATAAAAAAAGGACGTCATGGAAATTTGTGCTCCTCAACGACCGTCGGAGAATTCAAATAATCCTGCAAGAAAAAATGATGAACATGTGCATGAACATGATTCGTATAGAGCACCATCACAAGGACAACAATTTAGTAGCCAGCAAGTATGTATTCCAAAGACGATTTGTTTTTGCAATATCACAAATAGGTGTCATCGAAGCTCATTCATTTAGCTAATGTTATCAATGGGCCTTTATTTTGTTTACACAAATTGACATGATAGTTGAAGCCATGAATGCACGCTTTGTTGATCATGAAAAGAAGGTAGGCAGGAAGTTAATGGAAATTGAGCACAAATTTGATGCCAAATACCAGACGTTGAGCAAAGACTTGATCGACATGAAGACTAAAACTGGCAGTAATCCTAGGTTGTCGAAGGCCGAGGACGAAATTAAATACTTAAGGAGGAAAGTCTATGTATGTCATACTGTGCATTTTATATTTTGTATGAATATGTTACTTCATGTTCATTATTGTTTGCATTCTTACAGGAATTAAAATACCAATTTACAAGCAGCCGACAATCAGTGTCACAGAAAGCAGGCGTGCAGGGGATCATTATGGCCCAACACGTTAATATCTAAAAGTAACAAACTAATGATGAACGACCTGTTTTCAATGTAGGATCAAGTAAATGTGTGTAATTCATCCTTCACAGCAACTCCTAGGTCTACCGAATTCAAGGCAGGGACTTCGAGTACACCAAGCGCAAGACATGTGACGCAAAACGATGAGGAACCACGATTAACTCCGATGAAGCCTCTTTTTGGTAATGATTACAAGTTCATGAAAGAGGACATAGAGACAGCTGTTTACATCTGCGGAACATACGATCCTGTTGAAATAGCTATAATCGGAGACATTACCCTCACAACAGAAAAACTGAAGAGAAATTTGAACAAAGAATACATTTATGATGATGTAAGCCTCTTATACTCCAGTCTACATCATTACTGCAACTACTTTCTTATTATTGTATGATTGAAAATTTGGCAGGTTATTATGGCATATGCTAGCATTAGCCAAATTGAGAATGATACTACCTCAATTATATCCCCTCAAGAAACCGAAAAGCTGTTAAGAATGAAGGGGTGGTTCCTGTTAGAGGTGCAGCCTCATGGATTGCTCGTGTGGCAGAAAAATTTGTAGGGCGCCGAAAGGTACACGTTTTCCTCACTTTCATAGTTTCTGTACGCACTGTACACGAAAAATTTCGGTTCTCACACCAACCCAAATTTTACTGCAGGTGTATGTCCCACTGAATGTACACTCAAACCACTGGATGCTAATGATGTTTAATTTTGACAAAGAAGAGATCCGGACTCTAAACTCCTTGAATTATCATTGTGACAAGACCAAGGAAGATTCTCTTGTAAGTGTTGTCTTGTTGCCTCTTTTGATCCGCATGGCACATGAGCTCCCAAAATACTGTAACCCTATGTATAACTCGTCGTACACTAGGTGGAGTCGATTCAATCGTGCATCGACGAAGCTGTGAAGAATGGGTTGATATCACCAGCTAAGAACATCAATTTTGCCGAATGGACCAAACAACGCTATGAGAACATACCACAAGAGACCGATGAGTACTTACGGCGTCCTAAATTATTATTTGCATACACGAATAAGATTACTGATCTTTAACTAAACATCCCAGGACTTCCTGTGCGGTTTGGACAATGCAGTACATGTTGTCATGGAACGAGGATGAAATGAACGATATTTTGAACCAAGTAATTGAATGCCTAAATTAAATTTGTACTTTGTTTTGCTTGAAAGCTATGCTGACGTAAGTGTCGGTTATCGAATATAGGCAAGGATAGATATTTTTAGGTGGAAAATATGTACAACCTTACTGCATTCAAATTGCAACGTGCTTCGCCTCGAATCATATAACTTCCCCATAACGGTTAGCGGTACATCAAGAATATTACATTTTTTCTTAAGTCTCATGATTTGAACTCACCACTGTTTCTTCTACAGAAGGACGTGTACAATGCCCAGCAAGCAGCAGTTCAACCTAATGGTTTAGAAGACGGTGTACAAATAGTCAACAATCCTGATGGTTCCAACGAACCCGACACATCCAACTCCTAGAAGGATACCGCTAAACCCAACTCCCCCAAAAGCAAGAGATCACATGGACGCTCGAGAAAGAATGGCAATACCAAGCAAGCATCAAAAACAATTAGTCTTAAAAAACTGAAACTTAAATTTGACAGCGAGACCGTAGCCAAGCAAGTGTCTTCGTTATCATCACGGTCACGCAGAGAACCTAAACCAGCACCAGTCATGTTGAACCCATTCAAACACAATTAGGTACCATAAATTCATACATGTTCATGCTCATGCTCTACTTTTTGCATCATTTGATACATGTTCAGTTCTTATCAGAAAGTGGAAACAGGTACTTTTGGCAATCATGAGCATCATCTACTTACTGCAATAACTAATGCGTCCTCATTACAAAGCTTCAATTGACAATCATCTGTATACTTTAATTTTGGCAAAAACTAATGCATAGTTAAGTCGTAACTGGTCATAGATATGGAGATTCATGCCAAGCTATAACTAGCTAGTCATAGTAGTACAGTTCCTAGCATGCATCACCGTACGATAGTAAAAATAGGCACCGTTACCATCCTAAGCATCTAGCATTCTACAAGGCTTAACATGCATCAGCAAAATAGTAGTAACAACTTAGAACACTAAACCAGAGTAGCAGCAAACACTTAAGATAAACGACAGATTAACCACTACACAACATAAGTTCACACACACCATAGGACATAAGTTTTAGAGTCAAACAACTTATAAACATACATAACATAAAAGGACACAGCGGTCCTAGGGTAGCAGCAGCACTCTAGCAGCACATCAGTTCTTTCCCTTCTTCACCGGCGGGATGTAGTAGGGCTCATTGACTTTGATAATCTGGAGGAAGCGTCCGTAGGCCGCATGTTTAGCCACAGTACTAGCCTGACGCTTCCTACCATTTTCATTGTCAGTGTTGATGGCATGCTGGATCATGTCATCTATGCCGCCACGGATCACCTTGGAACAGAAAGGGCACCCAATCTTGCCAAAGAAACAGTACTTGATCTTGCCAACAATCAGATGCCTCAGGGTGTAGCGGCTCTTGCTGTGCCTGCTGTCCATGTCGTCGCCCACGTCGTCGTCATCCTCTTGTGAATTAGTACACACAGAAGAACTCAACTAATCTATTCTGCTACATTGCTCTTAATTGCAATGTTTAGAAAGTACACATGTGTAACATGACAACTATCTATTTGCTGGAAATAAGGCGTATATGCGTATACATATTTGAGCCAAAGAAATTGACATGCATAAATATGGACGGTGGAATAGTTGCATTGATATATTAGTACACAAGTAGTACATAATTAACAGATGATATAATTCATGATGTGGCTTGGTTTCATGATACTTGATACTTGTTACAGGTGTAATTCCCTTGGAGTGCCAAACCTGGAGGCATTTGGACAGTTTTTGCATGCACTTCCCTTGGAATGCCAAATCTGGTCCAGAAACTGAATCTTGATATTGTGCTCAAATGAATCAATGAAACTTAGATAATATACTGCGGAAATTTGGCTAGATGAAATGTTTTGATTTTTTTGGTATCCAGTGGTTATGTATCCCTTGTTTACCTCACTTCTTTCATTAATGTATCCCAGCCTTGAACATTTTCTTGTGTTTGGTTTGATTACCGATGTAAGTTTGCTTAGTGAATCAAAAAAGCATGCCGTGATGGAATCAGATAATGAATCTCTGATTTAGCAATGCTAGGTGGTTTTTCTTCTACATCCAACAAGAAAATCTATGATACATCCCTACAATCCTAGGTACGTAGAACTAGCACGGCCATATGAAATTGATGCTCATCTACTTAACAAGAAAAACCTCAATGCCATGAAAAAAACACAGCAAAAACAAAGTACTACCTCAGCTAGCTCATCGATGGCATCCTCGTCAAAGTCGTTTCCCTTCCTGATATCTTCGTTGACATCCTTGATTGCATTCGCCTGAAAGTCCGCATCGATTTGGTCATAAATCTTCCGCTTAAGCCTTGTCGTCTCCATCTCCAGATCTTCCCCATTGTTGCCCTGCACAGGCTCACCGACGGGTAGCTCCATGCCTGCGATGGCAGTAGGAGCACGCACAATAGTTTCTGCACCGCCAGCCGTCGTCGCTACGGTGGACTCAACCGCTCCAACCGCGGCGGCAACCACAGCAGCAGACTGCTCTGCTCCTATGGTTGCCTCCGGCTCATCCGCCGCATCTTCACGCCTGCGCTTCATCGTCCGGCGACGACAGGAGGAGGGAGGTGTAGGAAGGGAGGAGGGTGGTGAGGAAACGAGGAGGGTTCGGGAGAGGAAGGGAGGAGGGTTCAGGAGAGGACGAGGTGTTGTGGACAGAGTGGGAGAGGACGAGGGTTTTCTACCGATTTGGGGAAGAAATGCACTGCTCCTGCCGGTTGGAGTTACTAAGGGCCCGCAGTGGCCGATTTGTCCTCCCCAGGCGTCGCGGTTGCCGATTTGTATTGTCTCACCAACCCAGCCGTTCCATTCAATACCGGTCGTGCACCTGCGGTCTGCCGCGCGCTGCCCTTCCTGACTGCTGACACATGGACAGTAATGATAGTTGGGTCCCACCACTTAGAGAGGTAAATAAATTTTCTGAAACTAGTTGGCATAATTTATGTATACTATGCAGCATCAGCCCAGCGGTTACACCCTCCCGATCACATATTGATGCCCCTGGTTGATTAATCACAATTTTTTTGCCTAGTGGGTTTTAACATGACTAGTTTGCTAAGGTTGTCAGCATTTGTATGGATTTTCTAAGGTTTTCGCAACGACAAAATGCTAAAAATACTTCTCAAAGGTTACACAGCATACTTTTATAAGGTTTTATTCATTTTCTAGGGTTTCCACGATGATAAAACCCTAAAATATTTCCCACCAGCGCCACCCTTCCCTCTGATCAGTGTGACCAGCATCTACTTAACTTAGCATCAAGGCCATGAAAATAGGAATCAGAACTTTATTTGATTTTGATTCCACACACACATGCACACACAACAGATAACACAAATCAGAGACTGCAGGACGTACAATTATCTGATCCAACTTCTAATGCATAACAACTTCTAGTTTTCAAATACATCACATGAAATATGGACACAACTAGAAATGCAAAACAACTTCTGATGTTAAGGTTGAGCAAGGGACTTATATTATGAGGCCCAGCATCTTCAGCAACCTATCCATGCTTCCAACTGTAGCATATAAGTAATTGAAAATTTCAGAGTGAATACATTTGGTATTAGAAAAATGACAGTATGGTAATTTTAACATGACAAGAAAATCTGTCACAAAAACTGTAGGATACCTATTTGAATACAAAGTTCATACAAGTCAATGTTGAATTAATAAGAGCTTTGCAAGATGCAAAATCACTACTGTGATTAGAGTAAACAGAATGTACGTCATAGCACATGCAAGAAGCACTTACAGGAAGTTAAGCAACAGGTTGTACTGAAATATTTCAGTGTCTACATGTCTCTACTGAAAGTGTACTGCTGAAATATTTCAGTGGCTACGTGTGTACTGAAACTGCACTACTGAAATATTTCGGTGCCTACGTGGGTGTACTGAAACTGCACTACAGAAATATTTCAGTGCCTACATGCGTATACTGAAACTGCACTACAGAAATATTTCAGAATCTACAATTGTGTGCTGAACTTGCAATACTGAAATATTTCAGTTTCAAATTTTTCAGTGTGTACGCAGAGTGTACCATTTACTAGTAAACTCGCAATACTCAAACATAATTTATCCTTTCCAACTAATTATGCTGCCATCTAGAGGCTATGGATTGGAGTACAAGTGTAGGTCAACATCAAATTCTACCACTATAACCATACAAATTTAGCCTAGGGTTCATATACATCACTATCCAGCCCCCAAAAGCATGTACTCAAATCTTCATACAATTTATTGAGAATAAAGTGACATCTAGCATTCCCTCACCGAACTATTATCATCACTACCAGCAGACTGTAAGCACGAGCAGTAGGAAGATTAGGAGTGGGGAAGCTTACTCTAAACAACTGCACCGCCGTCGTTCAGACAACGAGAGCGGCGAGGGAAGCGTGGAGAACGGTGGGGAAGCAAGGTCGTGCCCACTATCCTCCTCTTCTTGCGCTTCGGAGTCTCCGGTGACTCGGTTGGAGGCTCCACAATCTGCAACGGCACCTCGTGCACGGTGGCTTCCTGATCCAGTGGATGCTCTACCCTGGATCTGAACGCCCACCACCTCCGCCTAACCCACTCGTTGGGCGAATCCGCCTGCTCCATCGCCCACGGGAGGATCTGGATCTTGTGCTTCGGTTGTGCGGGCGGGGGGGAAAGCTTTATCCTCTCCTTCTTCGTCATTTCCTTGAGAGTGGCCATTGCCGTCCAGTTAATTTACCTTGTGTTGTCAAACCAAGAACGGATCTCCATCAACCTGGCCATCTTGACATGGTCGTCGCCGGTGATCTTGACGAACTCGACGTTCTCACCGTCAGCGATCTGCTCAATCTGCTGCTCCATCGAGGTTCTTGCTTCCATGGAAGAGGGGGTGAATGTGGAAGAGGAGAAGAGCAAAGTTGCGGCAAACGAGAAGGAGAAGATGGCTGCAGTGGACTTGGAATGCAGGAGGGGGGAGATGGACGTGGTTGTGTAATGGTAATGAAAGAGGGGAGGACAATGGCGGCGGTTTTGCATTGGCTGAGAGGGGTGGCGGATGGAAAACATTCCTAGGACTAAAATGCCCCTAGATTAAAATGCGACCCCACATTGTCATTAGTACTGACCCCACATGTTTTAGTACTTTCGAATACTTTCATCCGAGTACTATCCAGTACTAGGTATTTGTCTGCTGTTAGATTGAAATCAACGAACGGTTTAAAAAAAGCCCAACCATTGTAAAACTTGTAGCATTTTATATTAGATTTGCTATTTTACGTCTAGATGTAAATAACTATCTCAGATCTTAAGTCTTTCACCGTTGGATTGGTGTCTTTAGAATTCGTGCGCGGGTTGATGTTGCGGTTGTCCCGCGTCGCGTTTGTCTGGCCAGCCCGACCTCGTCTACTACGCGCAATTCTTTTTCAGTGTGTTGACTTGTCCTGCGTCGGGCCTGCTTTTTACGTGGGCTGCAGCAGAGGGTGGGATAGATCGTTGTCCATGAACTAGAAATATTGTACGAGTGTATGCAGTGAGTGGTCTTGTTCATGTGATTTCTTTTTTCTTTTTTGCCGCATCTAGTATTTAGTTGAGACAAAATCCTATATATTCAAATCAGTCAGAACAGTCACACAGTCTAGTCGTGGTTCTGGTTGTGTTTTATGCAGACTATTTTGTGTGTCTGTCAGTTATGAAACAGTAAAGTTTTGATCATACAAATGAATTTGTGTGGTTCACTTTTGACCCCATTTTTTCATTTTTCATTTTTTATTTTTTGAGTGTTTTTTCCTTTCTATATACTTTAATGTCTTTTTGTTTAATACTATTAGCAACATTTTTGTTATTTTTAGAGTTCTTTCTTTTCTCTATTATTTTTATCCTTTTTTCTCTATTATTTTTATTTATTTCTCTCTTTCGCGTTCATTTTAGCATGATTAATTTGCATTTTGTAAAATTTGTAAATAATATTTTTCTAAAAATAGTTTTATAAAATTTGAATATATTTTTAAAAGTTTGTGAACACCTTTTAAATTCATGAATATTTTTTAATGAAACAATGTCTCATATATGTTTGTAGCCGTTTGTTTAAATTTTTGTAATTTTAATGCAAACACTCGATCCCCACTTTGGTATTTATGTTTTTTCACGCATCTCTTTGTTTTGTATGGTTCGCTTCATTTTTTGTCGACCCCTTATCTTGGTGTGCTGACACCCCATTTTGCTGCTTTTTCAGCTCATTTCGACACTATTTCCCCTTCTTTCTAAGATTCATCAGGATGAAATTTAGCAATGCCTCATCTAAGTTGTCAGTTATTGGATGTCGCTACTTTTTTCGCGGAAGATCTAAAGCTAATATCGTCAGCCAATGTATTTTCATGTCGTCTTTTTCTGTTTTGTCCACTTATCAGCCCAAAGTTGGACGTCTGTTACTTTGTCTGGTGTTTAACGGCTCATGCTCTTGCGGCCCATTTCCATTAAGCATGTGTTGCAAAAAGGAAGAGATAGACTGTGTCGCTCGTCGCCGTTTATTTCTATTTCCTTTTCAAGTTCGGTGACAAAGACAAGTGCTTTGCGGTAGAGACATGCTTTGACATCTGCTCAACACGCACTAGTCGACTCGTATTTCTTCCGGTTACAGGTCCATCCTTGACACGGAATTAGACACCGTCTCTTTTTTTGTCCTAGTTATTACTTTACAACTAACATGTATTTTTTTCGAGTTAAATACACCATGGGTATCTTAACTTGTCCGAAGTGATCACTTTGGTACCTGAACTTGTAAAATACATGAGACTAGTATCACAACTTATCCCGGCATTCAAATACGATGCTTCCATCTATATTCAGCGTACGCACTGCCCACGTGGTGTGCCAGTGTCGCGTTACCCCACATGCCTGGTTGTTTTATAAAAACTCTCTACACTTTAAATAAATTAGAAAAAAACCCTCACATTTTATCTAAATATGCCGAACTATATCGATCCCACATGTCATGTATGGGCCCCGCATATCAGCACATGGTATAAAACAATACTAAGAAAAAAGGATGTGTTGGCAGGATTCAAACATAGTAAATGGGCGCACAACCTCCAACACGTGTTGTAACCACTACGGAAAGAATAGTTGTTCGGAATAGCCATTTAGAAAATATCAAGAAATTCTCACGTTTGAGAAAGAGAGAGCTATTCAACATATTACATGCCATGAACTTTTAAAGTATTAATGCATTTAAAAAACTCCATATTTTGGAAAATTCTCACTATATTAAGAAATTGTAAACGTGTTTTTGAAAAATATTCGTCATGCACCCCAAAAAAATTACAACATATATTTCATACAATGTTCAACATGTATTAAAAAATCATTATGTAAAATTATTATTATATTACTACAAATATCTTTTAACGCATTTATAGAATATATTGTTTGTACACATAACTTTTGAACACTTTTCAAAATACAATGTTGTTGGTTTTAAAAATTATGTATTCTAAAAATATAATTAATAGACAAAATAATTGTGTGTGTTTGTGATCCTGAATGAGGATTAAAAAAATACTAAACAATATTTTAAGAAATACATTGAACTATTTAAATCCAGATAACTCCTCAAACTACACAATAATAAACATAGAGAAATAATGAAATGGACAATAATCACATATTGATAATTATTATGTTTAACGGTTGTACATAAAGTACTTATGTTAATCCGCATGGCCTGAAGATAGCACGTGGGATACCCATTCATTGACACATCCTATTCACCTAAAAACCGATGCACTTTATTTTTTCACAGTTATTAGCATACAGAGCGAATGCTTATTATAACACTTAACTAAACCTCAGACGGTTTTCTGCAAAAAAGAACTCCGTGTGTTTCACTGGACGCTTACACCCCTGACATGTGGGCCATCCAACACCGGTCATGCCAAGCGGACAACACATACAGTGGTATACATGTGGAGGCACCATATATGCACCATGCAGACAAGTTATATCATCATTTTTATGTATTTTGCAAGTTTAGACACTAAACTGATCGCGACGGACAAGTTAAGGCACACGTGGTATATTTAACTCTATTTTTTCCTTGCTTGTTTTTCTTGTTTGTTTTTTCATTTAATTCTTTCGGTTTTAAATTTTTGTTTTTTCCTATTCTTTTGTTCTTTTTAAATCCATGACTTTTAAAATTTCATAAGTATTACTTAAATTCACCGTTTGATTTAGTTTCCGTAATTTTCGTGCAAACTCCCAACCTTTCGCCTCGCTTGTTATTGTTTGTTTATTCCATATCATGTTGTTGGTCTAGGCCTGTTCGGCTCCGCTTTTATTGGCCCTTGATTCACAACTGGGCCTTATTTTTTTATCCTAGTTGCAAGTTCACCCTTGACTCGTAACTGGGGCTGACCTGTTTTGTCTTAGTTACAAGTCTATCATAGACTCGCAATTGGGACCCGATCTTTTTTTGTCCTAATTGCATGTTTGTGCTCGACTCGCAACTCAGGCCTGATGCTTTTTTGTCCCACTTGCAAGTTCGCTCTCGACTCGTAACTGGGATTCGATCTTTTTTTGTCCTAGTTGCAAGATCGTCGATTTGCAACTAGGCCTCACTTTTTTTCTAGTTGCAAGGACTCGCAATCAGGGATCTGACTTTTTTTCCTTCCAGTTGCAATACCCCCTCGATTTGTAGTTGGGACCTGATCTTTTTTGTCTCATTTGCAAGTCCACCATCAACTCACAACTAGGGTCCAATATTTTTTTTGAGTTGCAAGTCCAACCTTGAGTCGTAGCTAGGCCCGACCTTTTTTTCCCGGTTGTAATTGCACTCTTCACTCGCAACACAGTCTCGACAATTGTGTTTTAATTGCAAGTCCACCCTCGATCGCAACTGGGGTCCAACATTTTTTGTTCAAATTGAAAGTCCACCCTCAAGTCGTAATTAGGGCCCAACCATTTTTATCGAACTTGCAAGTCCACACTCGATACAAATGGGGCTAGGCTTTTTTTTTGAGTTGCATGTCCACCTTCCACTCGTAACTGGGGCCTGAACTTTTTTGTCCGAGTTGCAAGTCCACCCTTGACTCGCAACTAGTTCTCAATTTTTTTTGTTTGAGTTACAAGTGCACCCTCGACTTGCAATTGGAGCCCAACCTTTTTTGTTTGAGTTGCAAGTCCATCCTCGACTCGCAACTAGGGCTCAACCTTTTTATCCGAGTTGCAAGTCCACCATCGACTCACAACTGGGGCCGACCATTTTTAGTCCCAATTGCGAGTCCACACTCGATTCGCAACTAGGACCTGGCATTTTTCGCAGATGCAAGTCCATCGTCAACTCAAAATTGGGGCTTGACCTTTCCTTGTCCAAGTTGCAAGTCCACCCTCGACTCGCAACTAGGGGACAACCTTTTTTGTCCCAGTTGCAAGTCCAAACTTGACTTGCAACTCGGGCCCGACTTTTTTAAGTCCAAATTGAGAGTCCACCCTCGACTTGCCACTAGGGGTCCGACCTGTTTTTTGTCTTACTTTCAAATCTACCCTTGTCAGCGAAAAAACTACAAATGAGCCGACCCAGGTTGCTAGGATACATTTTTTGTTTTGTTTCATTTTTCTTCATGTTTCCCTGCCATTTTATGATTTTCTTCATTGTTTTTCATGTCCTTTTATTTTTTCTATTCTACAAAAGTTCATCTTTTTTTTTCATTTTCTAATTCTTTTTAAAAAAACATCAATTCACAAGCTTCAATAAATGTTTCCAAAATTGTAAATTTGTTAATTTTTCTATAAATTGTTCTTGTTTATCAATTTTTAAAACAAATCAAAATGTGTTCTTTTTTTGTTCTCTTCTTATTTATCTATTTGGTTTTCTCTATTTTTGTTTTTCCTTTGCTCTTTTAGTTCAACTATATAAAAAATATCGCTTTTAGTTCATCATATATAAAAAGCTCATGTATATCAGAAAAAAAACTGTTCAATGTGTATTGCAAAAGTCTTAGTGTCTATTCGGAAAATGATCATCATATATTAAAGCATTGTTCGCCATATATTAGAACATTTTGGTATTTGCTAACACTTTTATTATTCAGAAAAAAATATGTAAATTCGTGAACATGTTTTTTCAAAATTTGTGTTGCTGAAACGTTGCTCCTTACTGAAAATTAATTATAAAAGGTAAGAGTGAAAAGCACAAAAACCAAAATGCAAAAAATAAATGGTAGCATAGAAGCTGGGCATGGGAGATGTTCTTGTAAATGTATAACGATCATACACAAAAGCTAACAAATCAATTTCGCACTAGCGATAAATTTTCTTTCCGGCAAAACCTCTCAGGCTTTCGCACCTTTTATAAATAAAGCAACAACAGCAAACAATACACGGCCGAACAATACAAAATGAAGAGCAGACTCAAACAGTGGATCAAAAGATACAACAAGAAGCCTATAGCTAGCTTACCACCTCGCAAAGGACCCACCGGCCACGACACAACTCCACAACAACGCCCCTAGGAGGGTGACGACGCAACGCGTCGCCGCTACCGAGCCTGAGAACAAACAATGGTTTTCACCCGGAGCCCTGGAACATGAACAGAATCCACGGCTATGCCTTCATGAAGGAAACGGCATCCATGGGCCCCGCCGTCGCTGGCACCAAGCGCTGAGGTTTTGCTCGTGAACCTGCCATTACCACCGGGAGACGTCGCCAGTCAACATCACAGCAAGAGGCAGGCCAACCAACCGAGATCCGGGCACCACTATAGCATGCCAGAGCCTTCCATCCCTACATCCTTGCTGTCCACACATCCAAGAGGTGTAGGCACCACCGCGACCACGACGCCTGCCGAAAGGCCCATCGTGAAACCCACCATCCAGGGCCGCCGCCCCGGCTTCCTCTGACAACTCAACATCGACGCCATAAAACATGGCCGCCTCCCCAAACAGCCACAAGTCCCCACCTCGACCTGGAAAAGGAGGGCCCGAGGCCATCGCAGAAGAGTAACCAGCCGTCGGCAGGGGGAACAAGTCCACCCCTGCTCAGACGGCCAGCCCGCACCATCGACCAACTATCAACAAGCGCTACCCGAAGGGGAGGGAGTCGCGTCGTCAGATCCGGCAACTCCAGATCTAGACACAGGGACCCCCATGACAGCCGGCACCTCCAGCCACCCGGTGGTAGTTGGTACCTCCGGCAGTCAAGCAAATGCAACTCCGTCGGCTCTCCGCAACTCGTTCCGCCCCCACAGCACCACCACCGAGGGCCTCCGCCCCAACCTCCAGCAACACGTCGCCATGCGCCCTGGTCGAAGATCGTCGCCGCCACCTGACCACGCCGGGCATGCGCCACCGCCACCACGCCGCAGCCACCCCCACAGTAGCACAAAGGCGGCCGCCGACCGTGGCCCAAGCCGTGCACAACCCGCGCCACCGGACGGTCACCTCAGAAGCCGCCACTACTAGCCTCCCGAAGCATCCCCGACCCGCACAGCCTCCACGCCGCTCCTACATCCGACGGTGGAGGCAGCGGACTGCAGCCCAGGCCAACCGTGGCCCTCGCCCCCCACGGAGCCGCATAGTCAACGCCCCCGGTCCGAACCACCACCCGCGCCGCCAGCACGGGCCTAGACACCGTGGCCACCACCGGAGCACCTGCCGGTGGCCACCGCCCTGCAGAGAGCCCAGCCGAGTCTGCATCCGCCTCCCACGCCGCAGGCCGGCCACCTGGCCACAGATCCGGCCAGATCTGGCCAGAGGCGGTGCCTCATGCTGTCGCCAGCCGGCCGGCGACGCCCTTGTCGTCCGCATCCGGGCGCACCTGAGCCGCCAGCGCCAGGAGAGAGCCCGCCACGCAGCACCCCGCGCCGGAGCTCGACGTCCACGACCCCGCCGTCGACGCCCGCTGCATCCCGCGCCAGCGCGTTGCCGCCGCCCCACTCCAGATCCCGCACGCACCAGCGTCGAAGGAGGGTGAGAAGCCCCGCCGCCGCCCACGCCGGCCGTGCTTTGCCCGGTGGCGCGCCCAGGCGGAGATGAGGGGAGAAGGAGGAAAGGGGAAGCCTAGGCCGGCAACGCTAGGGTTTGCCCTCCCGGTCGACCGTGGGAGCGACGCGAGAGGATTCTGGGGGAGCTAGTGACCAGATTTGCCTATAGGCCAGCCATCAAGGCGAACGCAGGGTGAGGTGGTTTCTAGTTGGCGAACGATAGGCGCCGGACGACCCGCGGCTGTACAATCGCGCATGAACTGTACAGTACGGTCGAGAAAACAGCTAGCTGGCTCATGGAAGGAAAAAACGGTTCGCTGGGTGCGCACTCACATCGCTCTTCGTCTTCTTCCCCTTGCCTTTTAACACATCCAACGACGCATCGGCGGCCTTGTCCCTCATCGCCGGTTGCCGCCCTTGCCGGCCGTCCTCGTCGCCGGTTTCCGCATTTGCCGCCGGTCGCTGCCTGCCTTTGTCGCCGAGTTCATGCATGCAATAGCTGTAGACCGTAGTTGCAGTTCCGATGGTCACGGCGTAGCTCACCGTCGTGCTCGCCATCGCTCACGTCCAACGTCGCAGCTAGTCGGGCGTGCCTCACCATTTCAACATCTCCCTTGCCGGTTTCTTGCAAATTCAAGCACCAATTCCAACAAAAAAAAACACCTCGCCTCTACGCCATCAGAACTCGCCGCACTTCCGGTTGCATCTTGCTGTGATGCCGGTTATAGCAAAACAGAGCAATGTAGCAAAATGCAATGCCGTTTGTAGCAAAACAGAGCAATGTAGTAAAACGCAATGCCGTTTACAGCTGTATGGAACGCCGGTTGTAGCAATTTATGAAGCGGTTGTAGCATCCAGTGAAAAACCACTACGTCGGGTGTTGCTCGGAGCAGCGCCGCCTTCCTCACAGCCCATGGTCACTACGATCGCCGTACATGATCGCAGCTCTCTTGGGGCACGGGTTACAGCTTGCTGTGATGCCGGTTGTAGCATTTGGCTATGTCAATTGCAGCAAAACAGAGGACACGTCTATGCGATGTAGCAAAAGGCAATGCCGTTTGCAGCCCTATGGAACACCGATTGTAGCAATTTATGAAGAGGGTTGTAGCATACAGCAAAAATCCGCGACGTCGGGTTTTGCTCAGAGCAGTGCCGCCGTCCTCACAACTCGTGATCACCACGCTCGCCGGCCATGACCGCAGCTCTGTTGGGCACGGGTTGCAGCTCCCTCCATCCAGGTTTCAGCTCCTGATGCCGCCGGTTGTAGCATGCTCCATTGCCGACACCGCAGCTCGCCATGGCCAATGACCAGCGAGGATGCAACACGTGGTCCTCACACCCCGACTCCGACTACCTCCCCTACCGCATCAGGCACAAGATGGTGTGGCGTCGTTAGGTGAGCTCGGCCTCATAGATACTCTATATCAATTAGCCTAGATTAGATCGGATGCCCTACTGTATTATACACTAATCCATGCATCGAGAGAGTGAGATCAGAGAGAATGGATGGAGAGGAGTACTACCTTCACCCTGACCTGAGGAGCTCCCGCCATTGGCCATGATGGGACGGCGACGACGCGGTGACAGAGAGGTCTAGTGGTGGCCGCGGTGTGCATGAGAGCGTGTTGGTGGTGCTTCCCGTCGGCACGCGCTAGAACCCTAGATCAGAAGGGGATGTTGGCTGTGGCGGCGTCGCACGATCAACCTCGTGAGTTGTGCGGCCGGCTCCATACCCATTTATATCTGGCGCGGCGACAGGGGCCCACCAACCATTGTTTGGTTGGGCGCCCCCGATCAGGGCGGGATGCAAGGGGTTGGCAGGCCGTTGGGCCTGCACAGAGGAGATCATCCTAACATTTCCCCCCTTGATATCAACTTTTATTTTTACTTTTATACTTTCTAGTTTATTTGTTTCATCACATACTAGTACATAGAGCATGTTTCATCGTCACAGCTTAATTGCCGATAGAATCATACAGCTACAACATACGTTCTGTTTAAAAATAATTTTTGTTCCTTTTGGGCCTCTCATGATCCAGGAATCATAGGATTTCCCTTAAACCTATGCTGGCTAAGTGCTCCTTGAACACATTGGGTGGTAAGCCTTTCGTAAGCGGATCCGCAAGCATATCCTTTGTCTTTATATGCTCGAGACTTATAGTGTGATCCTGGATTTTATCTTTCACAACATAATACTTTATCTCTATTGTTTTGGCAGCATTACTCGACTTGTTGTTGTGAGCATAAAATACTGCGGGCTGGTTGTCATAGTATATCTTTAGTGGTTTGTGAATACAATCTATCACTTTTAAGTCGGGTACAAATTTCTTTAGCCATATCGTCTGCCCCGTAGCCTCGAAGCATGCTATGAATTCTACAATCATCGTGGATGATGCAACTATTGACTGTTTGGAGCTTTTCCACGAAATAGCCCCTCCAGCGAGAATGAAGAAGTATCCTGGCGTGAATTTTCTATCATCTCTGTCCCATGCAAAAACTGCGTCTGAATACCCTTTTATCTCTAGGGAATCAGATCTCCTATATGTTAGCATGTAATGCTTTGTGCCTTGCACATAACGCAATGCCTTCTTTGCCATCTTCCAATGCTCCATGCCTGAATTCTCTTGATATCTACCGAGTACCCCGGTAACAAAAAGTCAAGGCGAGTGCACACTTGTGCATACTGTAAGCTTCCAACAGCCGAAGCATATGGTACTGGTTTCATGAGATCGATCTCGTACTGTTTCTTGGGACATTGGAATTTCCCAAAACTATTGCCCTTGACTATAGGAGCAGGTGTGGCTTTACTCGCATGCATATTATACTTCTGAAGAACCTTCTCCAAATATGCTTTCTGCGGTAGTCCTAAGACTCCATTGTTCCTATCTCGGTGAATTTCTATGCCCAAAACATAGGATGCTTCACCAAAGTCTGTGATATCAAAATTTGAGGATAAGAACTTCTTTGTCTCTAGTAGTAGACTAACATCACTCCTAGCAAGCAGGATATCATCCACATAAAAGATTAGAAAAATATATTTCTCATTTTTAAACCTTGCATAAATGCAGTTATCCTCAATATTTTCTTTGAACCCAAAACTTTTAATCGTTTGATTAAACTTTGGATACCACTGTCTTGAGGCTTGCCTTAATCGATAAATGGATTTCTTGAGGCGACATCCCATATTTTCCTTTCCTTCCATGATAAAACCCTTGGGTTGTTTCATGTAGACCTTTTCTTTTAAATCACCGTTCAGAAATGCCGTCTTGACATCAATTTGATGTGTAACTCTATCAAAATGAGCAACTAATGTGATTATGATTCTGAAGGAATCCTTACATGAGACTGGAGAAAAAAGTCTCATTGTAATCTATCCCTTCTCTTTGTATAAATCCTTCAGCCACAAGTCGGGCTTTATACTTTTCTACATTCCCATTAGGGTCATGCTTAGTTTTGTAGACCCATTTGTAGCCTACTGTTTTGGCTCCTTTATGAATTTCCACTAAGTCCCAAACATCTTTGGAACTTATAGAATTCATCTCATCTGCCATTGCTTGTAGCCATTTCGATGAGTTAGAGATTTTAATGGCTTGTTCATATGTAGCGGGATCACCTTCCATATGAACCATTTCTGTGTTATAAACTTTATAATCAGTAGAAATAGGTGATCTTCCTGTTCTATTAGATCTTCTAAGTGCCTCAATTTCTGGCACATTTTGTGCATCAACTTGCGGCACATCTTCTATTGTTGACTGTTATACCTCCCTTTCATGGTCAACAACGGGTTCAGTCGGCTCCTGACGGACAGGTTCCGAGTCTTCTCCCATAGTTGTCATGGGTGGAGTTACAACTGGTAGTGAGAAAAATGGCTCATGAATCATCGGATTAGGTGCATACACCCTATTCTCCTCAAGATCAATTTTCCGAGCTACCAAGCCCCCCCTCATCATTTCATCCTCTAAGAAGACTGCATGTCTCGTTTCTACAAACTTTATATATCTGTTTGGGCAGTAGAAATGAAAACCATTTGATCTGTCTGGATAGCCAATGAAGTGCCAACTCACTATTTTGGAATCTAACTTTGCAATGTTTGGATTAAACATTTTGGCCTCAGCGGGGCACCCCCACACTCTGAAGTGTTGTAAAGAGGGCACTCTTCCTGTCCACAGCTCGTACGGTGTTTTGGGCACAGACTTTCTTGGCACTCTATTGAGAATGTGAATGGCGGTTTTAAGCGCCTCCATCCATAATCCCAATGGCAAGGTGGAGTAACTCATCATGTTGCACACCATATCCATCAAAATACGGTTACGCCTTTCAGCTACTCCATTTTGCCAAGGCTCGCCCGACAGGGCATTGAATACTGGACTACTATGCCAGTCTCTTGTAAGAACTTTGCAAAAGGTCTAGGGACTTGGCCATATGGGGTGTGCCGACCGTAGTACTCTCCCCCACGGTCCGACCTTACTATCTTTATTCTTTTATCATGCTGATTTTCAACTTCAGCTTTTAATATTTTAAATTTATCCAATGCTTCGTATCTTTCTTTGATTGGATAAATATACCCGTAGCGAGAGTAGTCATCTGTGAATGTTATGAATGAGTCATAACCATCCACACTTTTCACCGGAAATGGTCCACAAATGTCAGTGTGGATGATTTCTAGTGTGCCTGTGCTATGAATTGCACCCTTTTTGATTTGTTTTACATACTTCCCTTTAATGCAATCGACGCATTGTTCTAAGTCTGAGAACTCTAATGGAGGAAGAATTTCACTTTTGACTAATCTTTCTATTCTCCCCCTAGAAATATGGCCCAAGCGACAGTGCCATAATTTCGATGAGTCGGTAGTTCTTTTTCTTTTCTTTTGTTCTTTGTTCGACGAGGAAGCATGCTCATTCACATTGGACATATAATGCACTTTTTCACGGAGTGATAGTAAATAAAGCTCATTGTGAAGTAAAGAAACACCAAGATAAGCATTATTACACTATATGACACACTTGCCATGTCCAAAATAACACTCATAATTGTCTTTGTCCAAACGAGAACACTAATTAAGTATCTATGACATGAAGGAACAAATAAGACATCTCTAAGTACAAGTTTGAACCCATCAGCTAACTCCAAGGAGATGTCGCTGATAGCTTCAACTTCTGCTTGGACTCCATTAGCGACTTCAATGCATCTTTCACTTTTTTGAGTAGTTCTCGTCGAATGGAATCCCTGTAAAGAGTTTGCAACATGAACAGTTGCTCCTGAGCCAATCCATCAAGTAGATTTCGAAAACTGTCTATACAAGGATTCATTTACAATGGAAAAGATGTCGTTACCTCTCTTTGCCATAACAGACTTTAGCTAAGCAGGACAATCCTTCTTGTAGTGCCCTGTCTGCTTAGAGTGGAGGCAAGTGTCTTTGTCTACTGAAAAGAACTTCTATTGATTCTGATGCTGATAGGGTGCTTTTCCATGTGACTTTGAAGGAGAACCTTTGCTATTTGGATTGTAATTCTTTTTCTTATGGTCCTTCACATAGTTGAGAGAACCACCATGTGAGGCTTTCAGTCTGTCCTCTTCTTGGACGCACATGGCTATAGTTTTTTTTTATGTCTCATTTTTTACGTGATATGTTATAGTTGACAACAAATGTGTCAAACACATTAGGCAGCGAAGCCATAATCAGGTGGACGAGGAGCGCAGGTTTGAGCTCCAAGTCCGCATCCATGGGCTTGAGTTTGGCTGCCATGTTGCTCATCCTGAGAATGTGCTCTCGAATGCTGTGATGACCGTCAGTGTAGTTCTCTGTTACCAGTTGCTTTATCAACTGGGTGGCATATGTCTTTGAAGAACTAGTGAACTAGTTCTGTCTCTTTGTAAACAACTCCCCTACGGAAGTGCACTCTGCAATTGAGCCCACAATGGCGTTCTCAATTGTATTCTTTATGAATGTCATACATTTTTTGTTGGCGGTGACCCATCTTTTGTTGTCGAGGGTAAATGGCATCTCCACTAGAGCATGATCCTTTAACTTTTTTGTCCATGCATCAACATCATCATTGGCATCTCTGACCGGCTCTGCAGGTCTGACTGGCTATGGGGTGTCCACAACCCAGTCCACCTCAGCACAGATACAGACCAAATAAACTTTCTTCCTCCACTCGGTGTAATTATCACCCCTTAGTGTTGGAACTTCTTTTAGGCAACTCATTAGGTTGAAACCTCCTGAAATTATAACAATCATATGCATTAATCTAACGTTGGTCAAATTAACATACAATTGTCTATGCAATTAAATCTATATTACCATTGGGCAAAACAATAGAAATAAATGCATCTTTAATAAAACATAATGATGCTATTAACAACGTTGGTCATAAAAATAACATAATGATATTAATTTCAATAATCACTTTAATGTGCTCTTTAAAAAATAATTCTCTCTAAAATTTTATTATCTTTGTAAAAGAACACTATAAATATTTACGCAGCGAAAAAACATGAAAATAAATTCATGAACTTTTTATACTTGACAGAAACTTTTCTTTTATTAAATAAAAAATTCATGAACTTTATTATATTTTTCTTTATAAAATTCATGAACTTTTCTTTTCTGAAAATTTTCAATTTTATTTTCAGACATTTCTATTTTTCTTTTTCAGAAACTTTTCAACTTTTTCTTTTTTATTTTCTAAACAAATTTTTTCGTTGGAAAAATACTGCATAGAAAAACTATTTATAATCTATCCAAAACTGGACAGAAAATAGATAATCAAAATTTGAACAAAAAAGAAAAACACGGCCAGTGGTCGACTTTCGGCGGCCCGCGGCCTGCGCGCTCCATGCACGCCTCTATGGGCCGAGGCCGGCCCAACTGCTCTCCCGCCGGCCTGAGGCTAGCGAACAGTGCGCACTTTGCCCCTCCAAATGGGTTTGTTCTTCTTCTAGACGGCTCGGCTTGCCGATGCCCGTCCGGATCGAGAGTAACGACGCGGCCAGGATGGCGGCGCCACTTTGCCGGTGAGTCCGAGGGCTTGCTCCGGTGACTTTCTCTCCCTTCTAGGGTTCTTCAGGGGAGGGGGATACTCTGCTGATTACTGTTGTAATTTCTAGGCTACCGAAATTCTAAGCCTAGCAGCTCTGACACCATTGATAGATACTCTATATCAATTAGGCTAGATTAGATCGGATGCCCTACTGTATTCTGCACTAATCCTTGCGTCGAGAGAGTGAGATCAGAGAGAAGGGATGGAGAGGAGTAGTACCTTCTGTTGGAAATATGCCCTAGAGGCAATAATAAAATGGTTATTATTGTATTTCCTTGTTCATGATAATTGTCTATTGTTCATGCTATAATTGTGTTAACCGGAAACCATAATACATGTGTGAACACATAGACCACAACATGTCCCTAGTGAGCCTCTAGTTGACTAGCTCGTTGATCAATAGATGGTCACGGTTTCATGGCCATGGACATTGGATGTCATTGATAACGGGATCACATCATTAGGAGAATGATGTGATGGACAAGACCCAATCCTAAGCATAGCACAAGATCGTGTAGTTCGTTTGCTAAAGCTTTTCAATGTCAAGTATCATTTCCTTAGACCATGAGATTGTGTAACTCCCGGATACCGTAGGAATGCTTTGGGTGTGCCAAACGTCACAACGTAACTGGGTGGCTATAAAGGTACGCTACGGGTATCTCCGAAAGTGTCTGTTGGGTTGACACGAATCGAGACTGGGATTTGTCACTCCGTGTGACGGAGAGGTATCTCTGGGCCCACTCGGTAAGACATCATCATAATGAGCTCAATGTGACTAAGGAGTTAGCCACGGGATGATGTATTACGGAACGAGTAAAGAGACTTGCCAGTAACGAGATTGAACAAGGTATAGGGATACCGACGATCGAATCTCGGGCAAGTATCATACCGATAGACAAAGGGAATTGTATACGGCATTGATTGAATCCTTGACATCGTGGTTCATCCGATGAGATCATCGTGGAGTACGTGGGAGCCAACATGGGTATCCAGATCCCGCTGTTGGTTATTAACCGGAGAGGTGTCTCGGTCATGTCTACGTGTCTCCCGAACCCGTAGGGTCTACACACTTAAGGTTCGATGACGCTAGGGTTATAGGGAAATGGTATACGTGATTACCGAAGGTTGTTCGGAGTCCCGGATGAGATCCCGGATGTCACGAGGAGCTCCGGAATGGTCCGGAGGTAAAGATTGATATATAGGAAGTCCAGTTTTGGTCACCGGAAAGTTTTCGGGCTCATCGGTAGTGTACCGGGAGTGCCGGGAGGGTGCCGGAGGACCCCCGGGAGGGGTGTGACGACCAAAGGACCACATGGGCTGTTAGATAAAGTGTGCCAGCCCTTATTGGGCTGGGCAAGACTTTTGCTAAAGGCCCATGTGGCTGGAGATAAGGAGATAAGGCAAAAAGGATTTAAAAGGAGGAGATCCACCTCCCTTGTGGGAGGTGGACTCTCCCTTTAATTCGGCCGGCCATCTCCTCTTTGGAGTAGAGGCCAAGCCAGCCCTCCACATCCCTCCTCCTATATATACTTGAGGTTTTGGATGTTTTGAGAGAAGATTTGATCTCTCTCTCTCACGGCGAAGCCCTACCTATCTTCTTCCTCCTCCGCAGCGCTTAGGCGAAGCCCTGTCGGAATACCTTGCTACTCCACCACCACCACGCCGTCGTGCTGCTGTTGGAGCCGTTCCCCAACCTCTCCTTCCTCCTTGCTGGATCAAGGTGTTGGAGACGTCACCGGGCTGCACGTGTGTTGAACGCGGAGGTGCCGTCCGTTCGGCACTTGATCGGATCTACCGCGATCTGAATCGCTGCGAGTACGACTCCATCAACCGCGTTCTTGTAACGCTTACGCTTAGCGATCTTCAAAGGTATGAAGATCCACTCTCCCCTTGCTCGTTGCTGGTTTCTCCATAGATGGATCTTGGTGAACGCGTAGGAAAATTTTTGATTTACTACTACGTCTCCCAACAGTGGCATCATGAGCTAGGTCTATGCGTAGAATCTATGCACGAGTAGAACACAAAGCAGTTGTGGGCGTCGAGTTTGTTAATTTGCTTGCCGCTACTAGTCTTATCTTGATTCGGCGGTATTGTGGGATGAAGCGGCCCGGACCAACTTTACACGTACGCTTACGTGAGACCGGTTCCACCGCCTGACATGCACTAGATGCATAAGGTGGCTAGCGGGTGTCTGTCTCTCCTACCTTAGTCGGATCGGATTCGATGAAAAGGGTCCTTATGAAGGGTAAATAGCAATTGGCAAATCACGTTGTGGTGTTGACGTAGGTAAGAAACGTTCTTGCTAGTAACCTATAGCAGCCACGTAAAAACTTGCAACTACAAATTAGAGGACGTCTAACTTGTTTTTGCAGCATGTGCCTTGTGATGTGATATGGCCAAAGGATGTGATGTGATGCATTGTGATGTATGAATTGATCATGTTCTTGTAATAGGATTCACGACTTGCATGTCGATGATTATGACAACCGGCAGGAGCCATAGGAGTTGTCTTATTTATTGTATGACCTGCGTGTCAATCATAAACGCCATGTAATTACTTTACTTTATTGCTAAGCGTTAGCCATAGTAGTAGAAGTAATAGTTGGCGAGACAACTTCATGAAGACACAATGATGGAGATCATGATGATGGAGATCATGGTGTCGTGCCGGTGACAGTGATGATCATGGTGCCCCGAAGATGGAGATCATAGGAGCAAAATGATATTGGCCATATCATGTCACTATATTGATTGCATGTGATGTTTATCATGTTTACATCTTATTTGCATAGAACGACGGTAGTAAATAAGATGATCTCTCAATAAAATTTCAAGGAAGGTGTTCACCCTAACTGTGCACCGTTGCTAAGGATCGTCATTCCGAAGCACCACGTGATGATCGGGTGTGATAGGTTCTAACGTTCGCATACAACGGGTGTAAGCCAGATTTACACATGCGAAACACTTAGGTTGACTTGACGAGCCTAGCATGTACAGACATGGCCTCGGAACACGGAAGACCGAAAGGTCGAACATGAGTCGTATAGAAGATACGATCAACATAGAGATGTTCACCATGGATGACTAGTCCGTCTCACGTGATGATCGGACACGGGCTAGTTGACATGGATCATGTATCACTTGGAAGACTAGAGAGATGTCTATCTAAGTGGGAGTTCATTAATAATTTGATTAAATGAACTTAATTATCATGAACTTAGTCTAAAAATGTCCTTGCAAATTATGTCGTAGATAGCTCGCGCTGTAGCTCCCCAGTTTTATTGATACAATCCTAGAGAAAAGTAAGTTGAAAGTTGATGGTAGCAATAATGCGGACTGGGTCCGTGATCTGAGGATTGTCCTCATTGCTGCACAGAAAGCTTATGTTTTTGATGTACCGCTAACTGCATCACTCCCTCAAGCGTTGTCTGTAGATGTTGTGAACATATGACAGGCACTTTTTGATGACTACGTGATAGTTCAGTGCGTCATGCATTACGGCTTAGAATTGAGGCTTCAAAATGTTTTGAACGTCACAGAACATATGAGATGTTCTAGGAGCTGAGATTGTGATCTCAAGCTCGTGCCTATGTTGAGAGGTATGAGACCTCCAACAAGATTCTTTGCCTGCAAGATAAAGGAGAATAGCTTAATCGGTGAGCGTGTTCTCAGATTGTCTGGGTGCTACAATCACTTGAATCAAGTGGGAGTTAATCTTCCAGATGAGATAGTGATTAATGCAGTTCTCCAAGTCACTGCCACCAAGCTACTAGAGCTTCGTGATGAACTATAACATGCCAGGGATGGATAAGATGATCCCTGAGTTGTTCGTGATGTTTGACACCACGAAGGTAGAAATCAATAAGGAGCATCAAGTGTTGATGGTTAAGTGAAAACCACTAGTTTCAAAAGGGGCAAGGGCAAGAAGGGAAAAACTTCAGGAATGGCAAGCCAGTTGTTGCTCTAGTGAAGAAACCCAAGGTTGAGCCCGAACCCGAGACTAAGTGCTTCTGTTATGAGGAGAATGTTCGCTGAAGCGGAAAAACCCTAGATGATTGGTAGATAAGAAGGCTGGTAATGTCAATGGAAGTATATTTGATATACGTGTTAGTGATGTGTACCTTGCTGGTACTCCTAGTAGCACCTGGGTATTAGATACCGGTTCGGTTGCTAAGTGTTAGCAACTCGAAATAAAAGCTACGGAGTAAATGGAGACTAGCTAGGTGAAAGGTGACGATGTGTGTTGGAAGTATTTCCAAGATTGATGTGATCACCATCGCACGCTCTCTCTACCTTCAGGATTTGTGATAAACCTAAATAAATGTTATTTGGTGTTTGCGTTGAGCATAAACGTGATTAGATCATGATTAGTGCGATACGGTTATTCATATAAGTTAGAGAATAATGGTTATTCTGTTTACATGGATAATGCCTTCAATGGTCATGCACCCACTCGAAATGGTTTATCGAATCATGATCGTAGTAGTACACATATTCATAACATTGGTACCAAAAGATACAAAGTTAATAATGATAGTACCACATGCTTGTGGCACTGCCACGTAATGTCATATTGGTATAAATCGCATGAAGAAACTCCATGATGATGGATGTTTTTTGACTCACTCGATTTCGAATCGGTTGAGACATGCGAGCCATGCCTCTTGGGCAAGATGACTGAGACCCCGTCATCCAATATGATGGAGCGGGCAAGTGGCTTATTGGAATTAATACATGTTGATGTATGTGGTCCAATGAGTGTTGAAACACACAGTGGATATCGTTGTTTTTCTTTACCTTCACTGATGATTTGAGTAAATATGGGGATATTTACTTAATGAAACACGAATCTGAAATGTTTGAAAGGTTCAAGGAGTTTCAGAGTGAAGTTAAAGATCATCGTGACAAGAAGATAAATGTCTATGATATGATCATGGAGGTGAATATCTAAGTTACGAGTTTGCTATGCAATTTTAGACAATGTGGAAATTGTTTCACAGCTCACGCCTCCTGGAACACCATAGTGTGATGGTGTGTTCGAACGTCGTAGTCGTGCTCTATTGGATATAGTGAGTACTATGATGTCTCTTATCGTTTTACCACTATCGTTATGGGGTTATGCATTAAAGACAAATCCATTCACTTTAACAGGGCACCATCTAAGTCTGTTGAGATGACACCATGAGAATTATGGTTTGACAGAAGCCTAAGCTGTCATTTCTTAATGTTTGGGGCTGCGACGCTTATGTGAAAATGGGTTTTTCACCTAGCGAGCTCGAACTCAAAGCAGACAAATGCATCTTCATAGAATACCCTAATGAGACATTGGGTATACCTTCTATCTCAGATCCAAGCGCAAAAGGTGTTTGTTGCTAAGAACGGGTCCTTTTTGAGAAAGAGTTTCTCTCGAAAGAATTGAGTGGGAGGAAGATAGAACTTGATAAGGTTGTTGAACCTTTGTTTCAACCAGAGAATAGCGCAACACAGAAAGATGTTTCTGTAGAGCCTACTTAGTTGAAAAGGAAGTTAATGATGATGATCATGAAGCTTCGGATCAAGTCACTATCGAACCTCGTAGGTCGACAAGGACGCGTACTGCTCCTGAGTAGTACGACAACCCTGTCTTGGAAATCATGTTGTTGGACAACGATGAACCTACGAACTATGGAGAAGCGATGGTGGGCCCGGATTCCAACAAATGGCTAGGAGCCATGAAATCCGAGAAAGGATCCATGTATGAAAACCAAGTATGGACTTTGGTAGACTTGCCTGTTGAATGGCGGGTCATTGAGTACAAATGGACCTTTGAGATAAACATAGACGCTAATGGTGAAATGTCACCGTTTATAAAGCTCGACTTGTCGCAAAGAAGTTTCCGCCAAGTTCAAGGAGTTGACTGCAATGAGATTGTCTCATCTGTAGCGATGCTAAAAGTCTATTAAAATTTTGTTAGCAGTTGCTGCATTTTTCGATTATGAAATCTGGCAGATGGATGACAAAACAAGGTTTCCGTAATGGTTTCTGTGAGGAAGAGTTGTATGTGATACAACCAGAAGGTTTTGTCAATCCTAAGGATGCTAATAATATGCAAACTCCAGCGATCCTTCTATGGACTGGAGCAAGCATCTCGGAGTTGGAATATATGCTTTGATGAGGTGATCAAAGTGTTTAAGTTTATACAAAGTTTATGAGAAACTTGTATTTGCAAGAAAGTGAGTGGGAGCACTATGGAATTTCTTATAAGAATATGTAGTTGACATATTATTGATCGGAAATGATGTAGAATTTCTGGAAGAGCATGAAGGGTTGTTTGAAAAGTTTTGTTTTTCAAAGGAAGACCCAGATAAAGCTACTATTTTATTGAGCATCAAGATCTATAGGGATAGATCTATTCGCTTGATAAGTTTTTTCGACGAAGACATACCTTGACAAGTTTTTGAAGGAGTTCAAAATAGATGGGTCAAAGAAGGAGTTCTTGACTGTATTGTAAGGTGTGAAATTGAGTAAGACTCAATACCCGACCACTGCAGAAGATAAAGAAGAGATGAGTGTCATCTCCTATGCTTTAGCCATAGGCTCTATATAGTATGCCATGCTGTGTACCGCACCTGTGTGTGCCTTGCCATGAGTCTGTCAAGGGGTACAAGAGTAATCCAAGAGTGGATCACTAGACAGCGGTCAAAGTTAGCCTTAGTAACTTGAGAACTAAGGAAATATTTCTCGATTATGGAGGTGATAAAGAGTTCATCGTAAAGTGTTACGATGATGCAAGCTTTAAAACCAATCCGGATGACTCTTAGTAGAAATCCAGCTACGTATAGTGGAGCAGCCATTTGGAATAGCTCCAAGTGGAGCATGGGAGCAGTATCTACAAATATGACATGGAAAGTTTGTAAGGTACACACGGATCTGAAAGTCGCAGACCCGTTAACTAAAACCTCTTTCACGAGCAGGACATGAACAAACCCCAGAACTTATTGGGTGTTAATCACATGATGATATGATCACATGGTGATGTAAGTGTTAATCACATGGTGATGTGAACTAGATTATTGACTCTAGTGCAAGTGGGAGACTGTTGGAAATATGCCCTAGAGGCAATAATAAAATGGTTATTATTGTATTTCCTTGTTCATGATAATTGTCTATTGTTCATGCTATAATTGTGTTAACCGGAAACCATAATACATGTGTGAACACATAGACCACAACATGTCCCTAGTGAGCCTCTAGTTGACTAGCTCGTTGATCAATAGATGGTCACGGTTTCATGGCCATGGACATTGGATGTCATTGATAACGGGATCACATCATTAGGAGAATGATGTGATGGACAAGACCCAATCCTAAGCATAGCACAAGATCGTGTAGTTCGTTTGCTAAAGCTTTTCAATGTCAAGTATCATTTCCTTAGACCATGAGATTGTGTAACTCCCGGATACCGTAGGAATGCTTTGGGTGTGCCAAACGTCACAACGTAACTGGGTGGCTATAAAGGTACGCTACGGGTATCTCCGAAAGTGTCTGTTGGGTTGACACGAATCGAGACTGGGATTTGTCACTCCGTGTGACGGAGAGGTATCTCTGGGCCCACTCGGTAAGACATCATCATAATGAGCTCAATGTGACTAAGGAGTTAGCCACGGGATGATGTATTACGGAACGAGTAAAGAGACTTGCCAGTAACGAGATTGAACAAGGTATAGGGATACCGACGATCGAATCTCGGGCAAGTATCATACCGATAGACAAAGGGAATTGTATACGGGATTGATTGAATCCTTGACATCGTGGTTCATCCGATGAGATCATCGTGGAGTACGTGGGAGCCAACATGGGTATCCAGATCCCGCTGTTGGTTATTAACCGGAGAGGTGTCTCGGTCATGTCTACGTGTCTCCCGAACCCGTAGGGTCTACACACTTAAGGTTCGATGACGATAGGGTTATAGGGAAATGGTATACGTGATTACCGAAGGTTGTTCGGAGTCCCGGATGAGATCCCGGACGTCACGAGGAGCTCCGGAATGGTCCGGAGGTAAAGATTGATATATAGGAAGTCCAGTTTTGGTCACCGGAAAGTTTTCGGGCTCATCGGTAGTGTACCGGGAGTGCCGGGAGGGTGCCGGAGGACCCCCGGGAGGGGTGTGACGACCAAAGGACCACATGGGCTGTTAGATAAAGTGTGCCAGCCCTTATTGGGCTGGGCAAGACTTTTGCTAAAGGCCCATGTGGCTGGAGATAAGGAGATAAGGCAAAAAGGATTTAAAAGGAGGAGATCCACCTCCCTTGTGGGAGGTGGACTCTCCCTTTAATTCGGCCGGCCATCTCCTCTTTGGAGTAGAGGCCAAGCCAGCCCTCCACGTCCCTCCTCCTATATATACTTGAGGTTTTGGATGTTTTGAGAGAAGATTTGATCTCTCTCTCTCACGGCGAAGCCCTACCTCTCTTCTTCCTCCTCCGCAGCGCTTAGGCGAAGCCCTGTCGGAATACCTTGCTACTCCACCACCACCACGCCGTCGTGCTGCTGTTGGAGCCCTTCCCCAACCTCTCCTTCCTCCTTGCTGGATCAAGGTGTTGGAGACGTCACCGGGCTGCACGTGTGTTGAATGCGGAGGTGCCGTCCGTTCGGCACTTGATCGGATCTACCGCGATCTGAATCGCTGCGAGTACGACTCCATCAACCGCGTTCTTGTAACGCTTCCGCTTAGCGATCTTCAAAGGTATGAAGATCCACTCTCCCCTTGCTCGTTGCTGGTTTCTCCATAGATGGATCTTGGTGAACGCGTAGGAAAATTTTTGATTTACTACTACGTCTCCCAACAGTGGCATCATGAGCTAGGTCTATGCGTAGAATCTATGCACGAGTAGAACACAAAGCAGTTGTGGGCGTCGAGTTTGTTAATTTGCTTGCCGCTACTAGTCTTATCTTGATTCGGCGGTATTGTGGGATGAAGCGGCCCGGACCAACTTTACACGTACGCTTACGTGAGACCGGTTCCACCGCCTGACATGCACTAGATGCATAAGGTGGCTAGCGGGTGTCTGTCTCTCCTACCTTAGTCGGATCGGATTCGATGAAAAGGGTCCTTATGAAGGGTAAATAGCAATTGGCAAATCACGTTGTGGTGTTGACGTAGGTAAGAAACGTTCTTGCTAGTAACCTATAGCAGCCACGTAAAAACTTGCAACTACAAATTAGAGGACGTCTAACTTGTTTTTGCAGCATGTGCCTTGTGATGTGATATGGCCAAAGGATGTGATGTGATGCATTGTGATGTATGAATTGATCATGTTCTTGTAATAGGATTCACGACTTGCATGTCGATGATTATGACAACCGGCAGGAGCCATAGGAGTTGTCTTATTTATTGTATGACCTGCGTGTCAATCATAAACGCCATGTAATTACTTTACTTTATTGCTAAGCGTTAGCCATAGTAGTAGAAGTAATAGTTGGCGAGACAACTTCATGAAGACACAATGATGGAGATCATGATGATGGAGATCATGGTGTCGTGCCGGTGACAGTGATGATCATGGTGCCCCGAAGATGGAGATCATAGGAGCAAAATGATATTGGCCATATCATGTCACTATATTGATTGCATGTGATGTTTATCATGTTTACATCTTATTTGCATAGAACGACGGTAGTAAATAAGATGATCTCTCAATAAAATTTCAAGGAAGGTGTTCACCCTAACTGTGCACCGTTGCTAAGGATCGTCATTCCGAAGCACCACGTGATGATCGGGTGTGATAGGTTCTAACGTTCGCATACAACGGGTGTAAGCCAGATTTACACATGCGAAACACTTAGGTTGACTTGACGAGCCTAGCATGTACAGACATGGCCTCGGAACACGGAAGACCGAAAGGTCGAACATGAGTCGTATAGAAGATACGATCAACATAGAGATGTTCACCATGGATGACTAGTCCGTCTCACGTGATGATCGGACACGGGCTAGTTGACATGGATCATGTATCACTTGGAAGACTAGAGAGATGTCTATCTAAGTGGGAGTTCATTAATAATTTGATTAAATGAACTTAATTATCATGAACTTAGTCTAAAAATGTCCTTGCAAATTATGTCGTAGATAGCTCGCGCTGTAGCTCCCCAGTTTTATTGATACAATCCTAGAGAAAAGTAAGTTGAAAGTTGATGGTAGCAATAATGCGGACTGGGTCCGTGATCTGAGGATTGTCCTCATTGCTGCACAGAAAGCTTATGTTTTTGATGTACCGCTAACTGCATCACTCCCTCAAGCGTTGTCTGTAGATGTTGTGAACATATGACAGGCACTTTTTGATGACTACGTGATAGTTCAGTGCGTCATGCATTACGGCTTAGAATTGAGGCTTCAAAATGTTTTGAACGTCACAGAACATATGAGATGTTCTAGGAGCTGAGATTGTGATCTCAAGCTCGTGCCTATGTTGAGAGGTATGAGACCTCCAACAAGATTCTTTGCCTGCAAGATAAAGGAGAATAGCTTAATCGGTGAGCGTGTTCTCAGATTGTCTGGGTGCTACAATCACTTGAATCAAGTGGGAGTTAATCTTCCAGATGAGATAGTGATTAATGCAGTTCTCCAAGTCACTGCCACCAAGCTACTAGAGCTTCGTGATGAACTATAACATGCCAGGGATGGATAAGATGATCCCTGAGTTGTTCGTGATGTTTGACACCACGAAGGTAGAAATCAATAAGGAGCATCAAGTGTTGATGGTTAAGTGAAAACCACTAGTTTCAAAAGGGGCAAGGGCAAGAAGGGAAAAACTTCAGGAATGGCAAGCCAGTTGTTGCTCTAGTGAAGAAACCCAAGGTTGAGCCCGAACCCGAGACTAAGTGCTTCTGTTATGAGGAGAATGTTCGCTGAAGCGGAAAAACCCTAGATGATTGGTAGATAAGAAGGCTGGTAATGTCAATGGAAGTATATTTGATATACGTGTTAGTGATGTGTACCTTGCTGGTACTCCTAGTAGCACCTGGGTATTAGATACCGGTTCGGTTGCTAAGTGTTAGCAACTCGAAATAAAAGCTACGGAGTAAATGGAGACTAGCTAGGTGAAAGGTGACGATGTGTGTTGGAAGTATTTCCAAGATTGATGTGATCACCATCGCACGCTCTCTCTACCTTCAGGATTTGTGATAAACCTAAATAAATGTTATTTGGTGTTTGCGTTGAGCATAAACGTGATTAGATCATGATTAGTGCGATACGGTTATTCATATAAGTTAGAGAATAATGGTTATTCTGTTTACATGGATAATGCCTTCAATGGTCATGCACCCACTCGAAATGGTTTATCGAATCATGATCGTAGTAGTACACATATTCATAACATTGGTACCAAAAGATACAAAGTTAATAATGATAGTACCACATGCTTGTGGCACTGCCACGTAATGTCATATTGGTATAAATCGCATGAAGAAACTCCATGATGATGGATGTTTTTTGACTCACTCGATTTCGAATCGGTTGAGACATGCGAGCCATGCCTCTTGGGCAAGATGACTGAGACCCCGTCATCCAATATGATGGAGCGGGCAAGTGGCTTATTGGAATTAATACATGTTGATGTATGTGGTCCAATGAGTGTTGAAACACACAGTGGATATCGTTGTTTTTCTTTACCTTCACTGATGATTTGAGTAAATATGGGGATATTTACTTAATGAAACACGAATCTGAAATGTTTGAAAGGTTCAAGGAGTTTCAGAGTGAAGTTAAAGATCATCGTGACAAGAAGATAAATGTCTATGATATGATCATGGAGGTGAATATCTAAGTTACGAGTTTGCTATGCAATTTTAGACAATGTGGAAATTGTTTCACAGCTCACGCCTCCTGGAACACCATAGTGTGATGGTGTGTTCGAACGTCGTAGTCGTGCTCTATTGGATATAGTGAGTACTATGATGTCTCTTATCGTTTTACCACTATCGTTATGGGGTTATGCATTAAAGACAAATCCATTCACTTTAACAGGGCACCATCTAAGTCTGTTGAGATGACACCATGAGAATTATGGTTTGACAGAAGCCTAAGCTGTCATTTCTTAATGTTTGGGGCTGCGACGCTTATGTGAAAATGGGTTTTTCACCTAGCGAGCTCGAACTCAAAGCAGACAAATGCATCTTCATAGAATACCCTAATGAGACATTGGGTATACCTTCTATCTCAGATCCAAGCGCAAAAGGTGTTTGTTGCTAAGAACGGGTCCTTTTTGAGAAAGAGTTTCTCTCGAAAGAATTGAGTGGGAGGAAGATAGAACTTGATAAGGTTGTTGAACCTTTGTTTCAACCAGAGAATAGCGCAACACAGAAAGATGTTTCTGTAGAGCCTACTTAGTTGAAAAGGAAGTTAATGATGATGATCATGAAGCTTCGGATCAAGTCACTATCGAACCTCGTAGGTCGACAAGGACGCGTACTGCTCCTGAGTAGTACGACAACCCTGTCTTGGAAATCATGTTGTTGGACAACGATGAACCTACGAACTATGGAGAAGCGATGGTGGGCCCGGATTCCAACAAATGGCTAGGAGCCATGAAATCCGAGAAAGGATCCATGTATGAAAACCAAGTATGGACTTTGGTAGACTTGCCTGTTGAATGGCGGGTCATTGAGTACAAATGGACCTTTGAGATAAACATAGACGCTAATGGTGAAATGTCACCGTTTATAAAGCTCGACTTGTCGCAAAGAAGTTTCCGCCAAGTTCAAGGAGTTGACTGCAATGAGATTGTCTCATCTGTAGCGATGCTAAAAGTCTATTAAAATTTTGTTAGCAGTTGCTGCATTTTTCGATTATGAAATCTGGCAGATGGATGACAAAACAAGGTTTCCGTAATGGTTTCTGTGAGGAAGAGTTGTATGTGATACAACCAGAAGGTTTTGTCAATCCTAAGGATGCTAATAATATGCAAACTCCAGCGATCCTTCTATGGACTGGAGCAAGCATCTCGGAGTTGGAATATATGCTTTGATGAGGTGATCAAAGTGTTTAAGTTTATACAAAGTTTATGAGAAACTTGTATTTGCAAGAAAGTGAGTGGGAGCACTATGGAATTTCTTATAAGAATATGTAGTTGACATATTATTGATCGGAAATGATGTAGAATTTCTGGAAGAGCATGAAGGGTTGTTTGAAAAGTTTTGTTTTTCAAAGGAAGACCCAGATAAAGCTACTATTTTATTGAGCATCAAGATCTATAGGGATAGATCTATTCGCTTGATAAGTTTTTTCGACGAAGACATACCTTGACAAGTTTTTGAAGGAGTTCAAAATAGATGGGTCAAAGAAGGAGTTCTTGACTGTATTGTAAGGTGTGAAATTGAGTAAGACTCAATACCCGACCACTGCAGAAGATAAAGAAGAGATGAGTGTCATCTCCTATGCTTTAGCCATAGGCTCTATATAGTATGCCATGCTGTGTACCGCACCTGTGTGTGCCTTGCCATGAGTCTGTCAAGGGGTACAAGAGTAATCCAAGAGTGGATCACTAGACAGCGGTCAAAGTTAGCCTTAGTAACTTGAGAACTAAGGAAATATTTCTCGATTATGGAGGTGATAAAGAGTTCATCGTAAAGTGTTACGATGATGCAAGCTTTAAAACCAATCCGGATGACTCTTAGTAGAAATCCAGCTACGTATAGTGGAGCAGCCATTTGGAATAGCTCCAAGTGGAGCATGGGAGCAGTATCTACAAATATGACATGGAAAGTTTGTAAGGTACACACGGATCTGAAAGTCGCAGACCCGTTAACTAAAACCTCTTTCACGAGCAGGACATGAACAAACCCCAGAACTTATTGGGTGTTAATCACATGATGATATGATCACATGGTGATGTAAGTGTTAATCACATGGTGATGTGAACTAGATTATTGACTCTAGTGCAAGTGGGAGACTGTTGGAAATATGCCCTAGAGGCAATAATAAAATGGTTATTATTGTATTTCCTTGTTCATGATAATTGTCTATTGTTCATGCTATAATTGTGTTAACCGGAAACCATAATACATGTGTGAACACATAGACCACAACATGTCCCTAGTGAGCCTCTAGTTGACTAGCTCGTTGATCAATAGATGGTCACGGTTTCATGGCCATGGACATTGGATGTCATTGATAACGGGATCACATCATTAGGAGAATGATGTGATGGACAAGACCCAATCCTAAGCATAGCACAAGATCGTGTAGTTCGTTTGCTAAAGCTTTTCAATGTCAAGTATCATTTCCTTAGACCATGAGATTGTGTAACTCCCGGATACCGTAGGAATGCTTTGGGTGTGCCAAACGTCACAACGTAACTGGGTGGCTATAAAGGTACGCTACGGGTATCTCCGAAAGTGTCTGTTGGGTTGACACGAATCGAGACTGGGATTTGTCACTCCGTGTGACGGAGAGGTATCTCTGGGCCCACTCGGTAAGACATCATCATAATGAGCTCAATGTGACTAAGGAGTTAGCCACGGGATGATGTATTACGGAACGAGTAAAGAGACTTGCCAGTAATGAGATTGAACAAGGTATAGGGATACCGACGATCGAATCTCGGGCAAGTATCATACCGATAGACAAAGGGAATTGTATACGGGATTGATTGAATCCTTGACATCGTGGTTCATCCGATGAGATCATCGTGGAGTACGTGGGAGCCAACATGGGTATCCAGATCCCGCTGTTGGTTATTAACCGGAGAGGTGTCTCGGTCATGTCTACGTGTCTCCCGAACCCGTAGGGTCTACACACTTAAGGTTCGATGACGATAGGGTTATAGGGAAATGGTATACGTGATTACCGAAGGTTGTTCGGAGTCCCGGATGAGATCCCGGACGTCACGAGGAGCTCCGGAATGGTCCGGAGGTAAAGATTGATATATAGGAAGTCCAGTTTTGGTCACCGGAAAGTTTTCGGGCTCATCGGTAGTGTACCGGGAGTGCCGGGAGGGTGCCGGAGGACCCCCGGGAGGGGTGTGACGACCAAAGGAACACATGGGCTGTTAGATAAAGTGTGCCAGCCCTTATTGGGCTGGGCAAGACTTTTGCTAAAGGCCCATGTGGCTGGAGATAAGGAGATAAGGCAAAAAGGATTTAAAAGGAGGAGATCCACCTCCCTTGTGGGAGGTGGACTCTCCCTTTAATTCGGCCGGCCATCTCCTCTTTGGAGTAGAGGCCAAGCCAGCCCTCCACGTCCCTCCTCCTATATATACTTGAGGTTTTGGATGTTTTGAGAGAAGATTTGATCTCTCTCTCTCACGGCGAAGCCCTACCTCTCTTCTTCCTCCTCCGCAGCGCTTAGGCGAAGCCCTGTCGGAATACCTTGCTACTCCACCACCACCACGCCGTCGTGCTGCTGTTGGAGCCCTTCCCCAACCTCTCCTTCCTCCTTGCTGGATCAAGGTGTTGGAGACGTCACCGGGCTGCACGTGTGTTGAATGCGGAGGTGCCGTCCGTTCGGCACTTGATCGGATCTACCGCGATCTGAATCGCTGCGAGTACGACTCCATCAACCGCGTTCTTGTAACGCTTCCGCTTAGCGATCTTCAAAGGTATGAAGATCCACTCTCCCCTTGCTCGTTGCTGGTTTCTCCATAGATGGATCTTGGTGAACGCGTAGGAAATTTTTTGATTTACTACTACGTCTCCCAACACCTTCACCCTGACCTGAGGAGCTCCCGCCGTTGGCCATGATGGGACGGCGATGATGGTGGTGACAAAGAGGTGTAGATTTGGCGGCGGTGTGCATGAGAGCGTGTTGGTGGTGCTTCCCGTCGACACGTGTTAGAACCCTAGATCGGAAGGGGATGTTGGGTGTGGCGACGTCGCATGATCAACCTCATGAGTTGTGCGGCCAGCTCCACACCCCTTTATATCTGGCGTGGCGACACGGACCCACCAACCATTGTTTGGTTGGGCGCCCCCGATCAGGGCGCGATGCAAGGGGCTGGCAGGCTGTTGGGCCTACACAGAGGAGATCATCCTAACACAGCCATGTCCTCGCGGCGGACATAGCGACCATGGCAACCGCGGAGGATTTTGCATCATATCTGATGAGATAAGGAAGAGATGGGAGATATGGAAACGAGCGTGAGATGCGGTTTGGTCAGTTGGATCAAAACTAATCGCACGATCAGGGCACGGCCGGCGGAAGTTTCGGCCGGCCCGTCGTATTGAAATGTTTCCCTTTCTAGTTTTGGGTTTTGACAAATTAAAATCAAGCAAAAATGATAAATAATAAAAAATAGGAGGCGCTAACATCATACTTTCCCGTTCCTTTATATAAGTTGTATTTGTTTTTTGATAAAATTTCAGAATGTAAGGTGCATTTCTTCTAGTTCCTCATAATTCCCTTGTTAGCCCTCCTGAAAAAGGAAAGTGTCTCTTTTCTGATTGTTTGTATCTCTCCTTATAGCAAAAGAAGAAAAGAATCTCTTTGTCGATTGCATGTATTTCATAATTTCCTGGACTAATTGATTCACTTTCCACTAACCAACAAATTTGTCAAGGGTAATTTTATCTTAACATGTCTATAATTATGTGCGTTGGTCACCGTGCCGAAAATAATACACCTTACATAAAGACAGGGAGGGAGTACTTAAATGTGAGGTATTATGTCACATTTAGATATGACATAGACGGTCCCATATTATATAGTCCTGATCGTCCTTCACTTAGGGCCTCTTTGGTTAATAGGATTTTGAAAATGCAGGAATAGAAAAAGTATATGGTTGGAATGGCATGTCCATTTGAACCCTATAGGATTAGCAAGGAGTGTTTGATGGTACATAAAAAACAAAAGAATTGTAAAAAAAGCTTGAAGTGGATGTTAGATTTTTTATGAAAAGTAGTATAAAAGATTCCATATGAAAAAATACTATGAGATCTAATCCTATGAATAAAAGGACAAATGTAGGAAAAATTTCTACGGATCTCAATCCTTTAAAAATCGTATAGAATTCCTTTGAATCAAAGGAGCCCAGCCTTTTTATCTTCTAATCTGTATATGTCCAGGTGGACTCATAATGGATGGGTTGCATACGTAATTTCCTAATCTAATTTTTAGAACCGTAGTTTCCTAATCCCCTTTGTCATCTTCACCTTGAGAGTTTCCAAAACAAGGCATCGCCCCCTCCCCTAATCTTGTCATGTAACCGCAGTTTCCTAATCTCGTTTGCCATCTTTTCTTGAGAGCTTCCATAATGGCACCGCCATCCTCAACCTGGGTCACCACGACATAGATCAGGATAGAAAAGAAGGGAACACTCCGAGTCGAGTCGAGTCGATGTTTTAGTATAATATGAATATATGGAAACCCTACAATCCTGACTGGTGATTTCGCAACGAAAACGGACTGGCCCTCCTCTTCTATACCCTAGTTTCCCAGTCCCAGACAACCCTGCTCGTTCTCTGCGAAATCTCCCGAGCACGCACGATGGCTCGTCCTGCGGCTGCGGCCGTCGGCTTTCGTAAGTCGCCTCGACTATACCCTCCTCCTCCTCCCCTGGCTCTCTCCAGCGCTCATCCATGCATGCAGCATGCCGGAGAAAACCTGGAGTCGTTAGGACAAGCAATGAAACCTAGAGCGGAGCTTTTGCCTCTGGCCCTGGTTCGTGAGGAGGACCTGGAGGCGATTCCCACGCCGGATATGCATTAATCCGTCCCGCGTGCTAGGACAGATCTTTGTTTATTCTTCTATAACTTTTCTAAGTTGGATTTATCAAGTCCAAAGGCTCAGATCGATCCACCGCTTACTTACGTTTGCCTGATCTGTGTTTGCTTCATTTACCAGCAAGAAATGAAAACATGATTCCTGGCATAGGCAAGCTGCTATTCGAGACTCCATCCGGCTTCGCGGTTTTCTCTTTTCTTCTAGAATACCTCCACGAAGATATTGAGGTGACCACTGCGTAATTCCTTCCTTCTTCTTTTTGCCGTTGATGCATGCATGCCGCCAGCACCATCCCATCGATGGATTTAACCTTTTCAATTTGTCTGCACATGCAGCACATCTGGCACTACTTCGTGGGCGATTATTGGCATTATTATGTTAGTGATCACATCATTTTCCTCTTATTTTCTTGGCCTTTTGTCAATTGATTAGAGTAATTGATACCACTACTCTTGCAGATTCTCTTACTTTTTGTTTGCAATGTTGCGTGTGTGTACCTTTCGCTTCAATCAAACTAGAATGAAGGTATCTAGAAACTCTGCCTATAAGTGGAACGTTCCTAGGGTTGCAAATCAACTGATAAGACTAAATCTATATATTTATGAATCATCTAGGAGTGTGTAACGTTAGTTAGCAAGCCGACATGATTCGGCTGCACATGCACGTGTGCGCAACCGGAAACTAATTTCAAACACTGACATGATAATGTAATCTATTGCTAAGAAAGCCATCATGTTTTTCTTTCCTCTTCTCCCAATTTTTCTTTATATAAATATCAATAAATAATTCCCGCCAAAAAAATATATATCAAGAAATAAGGAGTGAAATGCACCACTAGTGCTTCAACTCAAATTGATTGCACACTTTAGGCCAACAACTCAAGAAGTCATCGGATTTGGTCCGCAAACTCGTTGATTTGATCAAATAAGGCCAAAACCGGCCCGGCTGGAAAAAAAAAGACCACGTGAATGTCAGTCATCATTCCTTTGACTGTTCATAAATTCACTATTCTTTATAGGGGGGCTATTTGCAAATTGCCGGGCTTTTTCTTTGAAACCATGCTAAGGCGTTTGGAGTGAAAAAAATATACAAATATTGCGGTGTCCAGGACTTGAACCTCACCCAGCAAGATTAGGCAATGGGTCACTGACCATTGTAACAACATCATGTTTACATATTAATATGCTACCCAGTATATATATTTCATGTAGAATCATGAGAGAAGAAAAATCAGGGGTTTCCATCCGATTGTTCTTCAATTAGGCGATCTCTTTCCTTCTATTCTGCTTGATTGTTGCCTTGTTTGTCACTAGATCATAGTGTTTCATATTTCGCTAGATCGTAGTGCTTCCTGCTACATGTTCTGAATAACGTATGCAGCGCGATAATTTTGAATAAATTACATAACAAAAACACATATGTTTAATATTTATGCTAATTATCTCGGCACTTTTTGGATTCTTCTCGATCATGCTTTGTATTTCATATTGACCCAGACCACATGTGTTCAAATCTTGTAGACCCCACGCCTTAATATTTTTTTCTTCTGATTCCATATACTCCCTCCATTCCCTTATACAAGGCCACAAACTCATATTACACGTATCAAGGCAAAATTTATTGACCGCTTGAAAAGTAAAGTTTTCTTCTCGTTAACAGGAATCATTAATACGCCACATGCATGCAACGAACGAATGAGAAGGAAGTAGCTAAGTGTCATTATGAATACATGCATGCAAGTATTAAACAAGTTGCTAGTACGAGGAAATATCATTAATGTTTACCTCGATTACTGTTTGTGGCCTTATATAGATGCAAAATGTATTTTTTATAGTGACCTTGTATAAGAAAACGGAGGGAGTATATAAATCTGGGCAAGATATTAGTGTGCAAACTTCGTATTGTTCTGCTGGTCGGTTAGGCATTACTTATTCTGAACGGCCAAGGTTCAAGTCTTGGACAATGCAATTTTTTAATACTTTTTCATTCCAAATGCCCTTAACATGGTTTGTTAGAAAAAACTTGGTCAGTTTGCAAATAGACCCCTGTAAAGAATAGTGAGTTCACGAGCAGTCAAGGAAATGACCCTTAACATGGTTTGTTAGAAAAAACTTGGTCAGTTTGCAAATAGACCCCTGTAAAGAATAGTGAGTTCACGAGCAGTCAAGGAAATGATGACATGGCATCCATGTGGTCGGTTTTTCCCAGTCATGCCGGTTTTGGACTTATTTGATCAAATTAACGAGTTTGTGGACTAAATCCGATCACTACTTGAGTTGATGGCCTAAAATGTGCAATCGATTTGAGTTTGTGGACCAGTGACGCATTTCACTCAGAAATAAGCACCACATTAACGCAGGATAAGAGTTATGCTGAATGGACTTGAATAAACAAAGATTTGAGCAGGGCTATATTATATTTGTGGCTGACACAATCCTACTAAACTACCCTGCCACCGAGTATTTGACAAGCTTTATGTTTTTGTCTCTAAACATGCTTTGCATGCCCATGTTCCTTAGTTCCTCTGGCTGCATGATTTCCGGAAGTTTGAGGATAAGCCCAATGCCATCAATATAACAACCAGGGAAATAGACGGCAACCTGACTTCACTACTCTGGGATTACTGCCTCCCTGAAGAAGTAATCGTTGTTGGAAGGCCCGAATATAAGTCGATAATCGAAGAGAAACTGGTTTGTGTAACTGCGTAAGCTCCCTAGTTGTTCATTCATATGCAGCAGTACATATAATGAACCAATTCCTTTTTCAGAGGCAAACCTGTGTGTACAATGAGAAAGTGATGGAGGTCATGTGGGGCATGCAGAATCTCTTGCCTATTTTAATCCCTCAAGAACAATCTGAGTTCACTAAGGTGGACCGGCTCCCCATATGCAAAGGACTGGATATGGTCTTATCTCGACACGGCATCAATAATGTCAAGCCAGAGATGGTGAGCTTACTAAGCTTTATCCTTCTGTTGTCTGATATGCAATGCTTTCTGCTTTATTGCTATCTAGTCATGTAAAGTTCCTTGCAATCGATTGTGCGCCCTAAACACTCTAGAGCCACTTTATCAGTGATGAAAGGCATTCATAGGAACTCAAATCGTTCAAGTCATCTTATAGAAATATTCGCCCTTTCATGTTCCCTTTAGTGATTAAGCAATGCTTATTTTTATCCATCTTAATAAATGTATTCTTGAGATGACCCTCAAGGTGTATAATGCTGATTTACGGGAAAAAGAACATTCAACGTTTCTGCACAGAAGTGTTGATAACGATCTGAAGGCTATTTCTGGAGTTGATGCCAAGGATTGGGATTTAGTCAAACTTGCGTGAAGTTGATGGTCGACCCTGATGGGGATTTTACACTTACTGAATATCATAAAGTGAGTCTTATTTTATTTTCTGCAAAATTTTAGCACACATATGCTGGAAAGTTTTCATTTTTGCTATGGACTAAGTATATGTTTGTTTCAGTTGTTTTCGCCTGAGGAGCTTGCGCCAATCATTCGTGATGCACCTAAATATGAAGATCTGATAGACATGGCCACAATGTTGAAAATCTACAATGACATTGTTGTTATCCGTGCCTATGTGGTGAAAGTGCTGATGAAATTGCGCCACTTGATTAAGAAGGCTGAAGCAGCACTGAAAACTGAAGATATGTTGGAAAAGGCCACAACAAATGGGGTCAACTCCATGCAGCAAGTTGACCATACATGTTTAGCAGTGGACCTGGTGGAATTAACCCAACCAAAGTAGCATTGATGAGGAGCAACAATGTCATATCACAGGTGAGAATTCTCAGCTCTTGGTTGTCTGATCTTGGTGAAGACAGTGTAATTGTTTTGATGTTCTCAGTTCATTGTTGAAGATCGATAAGGTCAAAACATGGTACTCTTTAGTGTAGATTTTTATGGGTTATGAAGAATATCAGTAAAGCGCTAAACCTCTGAAGGAAATTACTGTAAGTTGTGTGGCCTAGTTGGATGCTGTAACCACGTTATGTGGGCCAAGATGTTATTCCCCCTATTCACTTTTATAAGACGTTGTAGACACTTCAGACCGCGTGGAAAACATCTCAATTTTATTTGTCTGAAACAACATATAAATGTGAATGGAGGAAATATTAACCCTCAAAAGTTTACGAGTATAAGAATCTGCCCCTAAACTCTCAGACACATCGATGGCCTGAAGTGCTTGCTTAAATATGCAGTATGCTTTAATTGTTCAATAACATACTTTAGGATTGTAAAAAATATTATCAAAACAACTTTTAGTCACAACAAATATTGTAATCATTTTATTCCTCCTTCCACATGGCATTGGCCCAAGTTCCCACCTCAAGGTTTTGATGTCTTGACTGGGAAAGAGCATTCATATTTCGTACTTGAAAAAACACTTAAGTTGATTTTGTGTTGCCCCAGTAAATAATGTATGATTTATTGAAAACAACATTGATACAGGTGGTGTAGAAATTTTGCCACCCGGTAATAGTGCAGATGCATATGGTGTAGAAATCTTGACACCCGGTAAAAAGTGTAGAAGAAAATATGCAGCAAAATGAGGCAGAGGAATGCAATTCTGGATGGAGCCAGGAATGACCTGACTGCACAAGCTGAGAACATTAGTGTAGAGGACATTTCTTTGCTTGAAAATAGATCTGAAGAAGGGAAGCGGACTAACGGCATGATGGTGAAGAAAAGAGGCATGATGAAGTGCAGGAAACTGCTGCAGAGATGAATCCACCATTGAGGAAAAGAGGCATAAACACAATTGTTGTTGCACGAACTTGTGGTGCTTTAAAAGATCGTTGTGCAATTTTTTGTATGAAAGGAGGAATTCCTTATCCATAAAAAAACAATTCAAAATTGTTCGTTGCATTACTCGTAACTTCATAAGTAAAGTTAATCAACTTCTTTTAAACGGTTAATCAGCTTGATGAGTTATTCAAACTTGACAAGCATGGGGAAATATGACACAATGTTTGACCCTAGTCATCACTAACTTATAGTCATCGCTTGAAAGTTGTGAATTAATCATCAGCAATATGACAATCAACAATAGCAAGACAATTAATCTAGTTTTTAGATAGAGTCCATATCGAACTACCAATATAGTATGTCTGGTAACTGATTCTACTCGATGAATCCCTGGAGCATGTGGTTGTGAGCAACACGCCATAATAGAATGTTTATTACTCTAATAATGTAGATTAATATTAGGGTTGTAATCTAACTATACGATCTAACATCTCTCAATTATCAATGTGTGTGGATAGTCTTTCTAGTATACGTTCAAAGTATAGATTCTATTGATAAAGTACGTGATAATTTCATGCTAAACATGTGAAGCAATTCCATGCCTAGATATACATGTAATTAGTTAATTCAATATTGTTGTGGGACCCATAATTCCAAAATTATATGCTTGGAGCAATGAGATAATTTTATTTAATACTTCTTAAGAAGTAAAGAAACAATCTTTGGCAAAAGATACATTGGCTAGCAATCTCATACCAATGTGGGAAAGCCAACAAAGCCATGGCCACCCCACGCCAGCCTTGCTCATTAGACACATCACAACACGAGTAGTCTCTTTTAGAAAATCAATCATGTAAAGGTTGTTCTCAACATTTCCCACAAATACCACTATGAGATTTTCTCTCCTAAAGAACGACACATGAAATTCACCGAAATGAGAATTATAACCGGCACAACCCAATTGAATAATGGAAAGTAAATTATGATGAAGGGATTGGAGAAGCATGACATTCTTCAATGAAGCATCACTAGTGATTACCACTTCTCCCAAAGCCAATAATATTGTGCATGAGTTATTATCCCCATATGAAGCATTAACTAACAAGCACAAGCTAAAATGGGTCTAGTTATCAAGAGCTCATTAAACTCATGAGAAATGAGATTTTAATCTTACCCTAAGTGTTGTTGGGGAACGTTGCATCGGAAACAAAAAATTTCCTACGCTCACCAAGATCGATCTAGGAGTCTACGAGCGGAGAGATTGGATCCACATACCCTTGTAAATCGCTAAGCGGGAAACGTTGCGGTTGATGTAGTTGAACGTCTTCACGATCCTAATCACAATCCATCCCGCAATCCAATCACGATCTAGCACTTAACGGATGACACCTCCGCGTTCAGCACACGTACAACTCAATGACGTCATCCGCCTCCTTGATCCAGCAAGTGAGTGCGGAGAGGTAGGTGAGTTCTCCGGCAGCACGACGGCGTGGTGACAGTGGTGGTGGAATTGTTCCGGCAGGGCTTCGCTGAGTACTACCTGAATCAATCTAGGGGAGAAAACGATCTATGAGGGAGGGAGAGGTTGCGCCGTGGCTTAAGGTGTTCCAACCCTCCCTCCCCCCACATATATATAGGGGAAGGGGAGGGGCCAGCTGCCCTAGGGTTTCCCTAGGGTTGGGCACGGCGGCTTGGAGGGTTGCCTTGGCCCCCATGGCAAGGGTCGGCGGCCACCCCAGGGCTAGCCCTTGCCCTCGATCGCATGGGCCCTTGGGAGGCGGGGCTGGTGCGCCTCCTTCTCAGCCCATGGGGCCCTCCGGGGCATGTGGCCCTCCCGGGTGGACCCCCGAAATTCCTTCCGGCATTCCCGATGCAATTCGGTAAACCCCGAAACCATTCTGGTGCCCGAATACCAACTTCATATATGTGAATCTTTACCTCCGGACCATTCCAGAACTCATAATGACGTCCGGGACTTCGAACAACCTTCGGTCACCAACATACATGACTCAACAATACCGAATCGTCACCAAACGTCAAGTGTGTAGACCTTGCCGGTTCGAGAACTATGCAAACATGACCGAGACACCACCACGGTCAATAACCAATAAAGGGACATGGATGCCCATATTGGTTCCCACATATTCTACGAAGATCTTTATCGGTCGAACCACGATGTCAAGGATTCAATCAATCCCGTATGCAGTTCCCTTTGTCTGTCGGTATGTTACTCGCCCGAGATTCGATCGTCGGTATCACCATACCTAGTTCAATCTCGTTACCGGCAAGTCTCTTTACTCGTTCCGTAATACAAGATCCCATGGCTAACTCTTTACTCACTTTGCTTGCAAGCTTATTATGATGTTGTATTACCTAGTGGGCCTTGAGATACCTCTCTGTCACATGGAGTAACAAATCCTAGTCTTGATCTATGCCAACTCAACAGACACTCTCGGAGATACCTATAGAGCATCTTTATAGTCACCTAGTTTCATTGCGACGTTTGATACACACATGGTACTCCTCCGATGTTAGTGAGTTGAATGATCTCATGGTCATAGGAACAGATAGTTGACATGCAGAAAGCAATAGCAATTAACTGACATGATCATATGCTATGTTCATAATTTGGGCCTTGTCCATCACATCATTCTCCTAATGATGTGATCCCGTTATCAAATGACAATTCATGTCTATGGCCAGGAAACCTTAACCATCTTTGATCAACGAGCTAGTCTATTAGAGGCTTACTAGGGACACAATGTTGTCTATGTACCCACCCATGCATTTGAGTTTCCAATCAATACAATTCTAGCATGGATAATAAACAATTATCATGAACAAGGAAATATGATAATAACCAATTTATTATTGCCTCTAGGGCATATTTCCAACAGTCTCCCACTTGCACCAGAGTCAATAATCTAGCTCACATTACTATGTGATTTACATTGTAATGAATCTAACACCCATACAATTCTGGTGTTGATCATGTTTTGCTCGTGGAAGAGGCTTAGTCAAAGGGTCTGCGACATTCAGATCCATGTGTACTTTGCAAATATTTACATCCTCCTCCTTGATGTAATCATGGATGGAATTGAAGCGTTGCTTTATGTGATTGGTCCTCTTCTGAAATCTTGGTTCCTGGTCCGAAGGAATGGCACCAGCGTTGTCAGAGAACAAAGTCATTGGGTCCGATGCATTGGGCACAACTCCAAGATCCGTCATGAACTGCTTCATCCAGACACCTTCCTTAGCCGCCTCCGAGGCACCTATGTACTATGCTTCACATGTAGAATCGGCTACCATGCTTTGCTTGGAATTGCACCAGCTTACCGCTCCCCCATTGAGAATATATACGTATCTGGTTTGAGACTTAGAGTCATCTGGATGAGTGTCAAAGCATGCATCGATGTAACCCTTTATGAGGATCTCTTGATCACCGACATAAACAAGAAACATTTCCTTAGTCCTTTTTAGGTACTTAAGGATATTCTTGACCGCCGTCCAGTGTTCCACTCCTGGATCACTTTGAAACCTTCCAGTCGTACTTATGGCAAGGCAGACATCTGGTCTTGTGCACAACATTGCATACATGATAGAGCCTATGGCAGAAGCATACGGGATGACACTCATCTTTTCTCTATCCTCTGCGGTCACTAGGCATTGAGTCTTACTCAACTTCACACCTTGCAATATAGGAAAGAACCCTTTCTTAGACTGCTCCATTTTGAACTTCTTCAAAACTTTATCAAGGTATGCGCTCTGTGAAAGTCCTATTAAGTGTCTCGATCTATCTCTATAGATCTTAATGCGTATTATGAAAGCAACTCCTCCTAGGTCCTTCATTGAAAAACTCTTGTTCAAATATTCCTTCACACTTTCCAAAACTTCTATATTATTTCCAATCAGCAATATGTCATCCACATATAATATTAGAAACGCTATAGATCTCCCACTCACTTTCTTGTAAATACAAACTTCTCCGTAAACTTGTAAAAACCCTAACACTTTAATCACCTCATTAAAGCGAAGATTCCAACTCCGAGACGCTTGCACCATCCCATGAATGGATCATTGGAGTTTGCAAACTTTGTCAGTATTCTCTGGATTGACAAAACCTTCCGGTTGCATCATATACAGCTCTTCCTTAAGGAAACCGTTAAGGAACGCTGTTTTGACATCCATTTGCCAAATTTCATAATCGAAAAATGCAGCTATTGCTAACATGATTCTAACAAACTTAAGCATCACTACGGGTGAGAAAGTCTCATCATAGTCAACTTCTTGAACTTGTGAAAAACCTTTTGCCACAAGTCAAGCTTTATAGACGGTGAAATTACCGTTCACGTCCATCTTCTTCTTATAGATCCGTTTATTCTGAATGGCCTTTTGCTCTTCAGGTAATACTTCCAAAATCCACACTTTGTTTTCATACATGGATCCTATCTCGCTTATAGTCCCACCATCGCTTCTCCATAGCTCGCATGTTCATTGTTGTCCAACAACATGACCTCTAAGACAGGGTTACCATACCATTCAGGAGCAGTACGTGCCCTTGCCGACCTACGAGGTTTGATAGTAACTTGATCCGAAGCTTCATGATTTGCATCATCAGCTTCCTCTTCAACAGATGTAGGCTCCGCAGAAACATCTTTATGCGTTGTGCTACTCTCTGGTTGAAGTAAAGGTTCAACAATCTCATCAAGTTCTATCTTCCTCAAACTCAATTCTTTCGAGAGAAACTCTTTCTCGAGAAATGACCTGTTCTTAGTGACAAACAATTTGCCTTTGGATCTAAGATAGAAGGCATACCCAACCATCTCTTTGGGTATCCTATAAAGACGCATTTGTTCGCTTTTGGGTTCGAGCTTTTCTAGCTGAAGCCTTCTGACATAAGCATCGCATCCCCACACTATAAGAAACGACAACTTTGGTTTCTTGCCAAACCACGGTTCATACGGTGTCGTCTCAACGGATTTACATGGCGCCCTATTTAAGGTGAATGCAATTCTCTCTAACACATAACCCCCAAAAGATAGTAGAAATCCGACAAGAGACATCATAGAATGCACCATATCCAATAAGGTTCGATTACGACGTTTGGACACACCATTACACTATGGTGTTCCAGATGGTATCAATTGTGAGACAATTCCACGTTGTCTTAAGTGATTGCCAAACTCATAACTCAGATATTCTCCTCCTCGATCAGATCATAGGAATTTAATCTTCTTGTTACGATGATTCTCAACTTCTCTCTGAAATTGCTTGAACTTTTTAAACATTTAAGACTTGTGTTTCATTAAGTAAATATACCCATATCTCACTACTGGAATCAGACGATTTGCCGTCTGCCACCTCTTTGCCATCTACTAGCGGACGACAAAGAGTGGCTTTGCCATCAGCTAGCAGAAAGCAGACGGCAAAGAGGTGGCAGACAGCAAAGCGCCCTTTACCGTGGCTTATTCAGCTAGACGATTGGCCATCTACTGGCGGACGGCAAAGCCTTTGCCGTTCGGGATGCATGCCTTTGCGGTCCGGGATGGCTGATGGCAAAGTGCCTGATTCTTGTAGTGTCTACTCAAGTCACTGATGAAGGTGAGAAAATAACGATATCCATCGCGTGCCTCAATGCTCATCAGACCGCACACATCAGTGTGTATGATTTCCAACAAGTCACTTGCCTGTTCCATTGTTCCGGAGAATAGGGTCTTAGTCACCTTGCCCATGAGGCATGGTTCACATGTGTCAAGCGATTCAAAATCAAGTGACTCCGAAAGTTCATCAGCATGTATCTTCTTCATGCGTTTTACACCAATATGACCTGAGCGGTAGTGCCACAAGAAAGTGGCACTATCATTATCAACTCTACATCTTTTGGCATCAATGTTATGAACATGTTGTCGGGGGGATGACCCCGGGGTAGCCTTAAAAATCCTCTCCACCAAGCTTCTGAAACAATTGCAAGGTGAGCCGCCTCCCCATGCAGTCCGGCTGCATGCTGCCGGCTACGACGTGCCGGCCGACTAGGAGTAGAGACCTCCGGCTCCCTAGCCAGCCGCGCATTGGATGCCACGGTCAAGGTACGCGTGGCAACAGTGGCCCCCATCCCACCGGGGGTCAGCACCCGCATGGCCACAGTGGAGGCAACAATGCCTCTGGCTCTGGCCGACTAGGAGGGGGCGTTAGAACAGTTCCAGCACAACCTCAACCACTCCATTACCTGCCCCCGCGTGGCTACAGCACGGCCGGTTGTATCGTTGACCGTGGCCGGCTGCCACAAGACAACACCCCGAAGGGCGGCCCGTGCCGCGAAGTGACCGGCGTGAGGACCCGTCGGCGAGCCCATCCCACTACTAGGGAAAACCTTATACATAGAATCTTAGCAGGAGCGCGAGACAGAAAGAGGCGCTACTGCTAATTAGCAGTAGCACGGTCCGCGGACATGCGCTACTTCTACAAACTTAGCAGTAGTGCCGCTCAGTAGAACAACACTGCTACTAAAAGCGACCGACCGTTCCCGCCACGCTAGGTTTAGTAGTAGCATGCCCAGAATAACCGCACTACTGCTAATGTAATAACAGTAGCGCGCTTTTCTTTCATGTTGCTACTGCTAATTCTGAAACTGGCCACATGGAGGGCCCCGCTTAGCAGTAGCGCATGTGCCAAATGAGCACTACTGCTATCTTATTAGCAACAACGTGTTTTGAGCCCCGCGCTACTGCTAAGATTCTGTGTATTAGCCGCAACCATACCACCTTTTCCTCCCCCCTCCCCTCCTCTCTTCCTCACTTTCCCCTAGCTACCACCTCCTCTCTCCCTCACTTTGCTTCTTCCTCACTATTTCTCCCCCCATTACTCTCCCTCTTCTACCTATCTTTCTCTCTCTTTATTACTCCTAGCTAACTACACCAACCTCCATTAATGCATCTACTTTATCTTTTTCCTTCCCCCTCCACTTGTTGAACTTGTCTCCTCCCAAACTAGAAAGCTAGGTAGATCTAGCTAGCATTTAGTGAAGTGACCTATGTACCTCCCTAACTAGATCTATAGCCTTGTCAAGAAGAGCTTTGTCCACTTTTGATCATTCCATAGGTGTGTGTGGCGACACCTATCGACATCATCATCACCGTGCTCGATCTCGAGATAGGTGATTAAAAACTTATGATTTTGCAAGAATGGAAATATGTGTATGTGTGCGATATGACATAATCGGGCGATATGATGAAATTGTGTGTGTGGCATGAGTTGACACCGAATTGGGCTTGTGAGTTGCTTATGTTTTGCCGAAATGTCGATTTATTTCCGTTTCGGCGAATTCCGGGCAAACTCTATATGTCCTATTTTTAGGGAAGGTCATGCTGAATTTTTGTATGACTTTGATGCATGCATGCATTTTTATAATCAATTTGTTTATTATTATCGTTCAGGCGTTCATGATGGTCAGTGGAATGGTGGTGGACAGGTGGTTGCGGTCGGCGGTGCAGGACATGAGAGAAAATAACCTGACAGAGGTTTTATGTCCGTGTCGAAGATGCAAAGGACAAGCTTGGCTCGACCCCTATGACGATGGTCGTGTGACGGCGCACCTGCTCATGACTGGTTTCATGGATGGCTATACTCGGTGGATAATTGAATATGAGGATGATGATGTTGAGGACGCCGACGGGGCAGGCAATAAAGACACGGGGCAAGACAAAGAGATGGTCGATAATGGTGGCAGAGAAGGGGCCGGACATGGCGGCGGGGAAGAGGTCAGACATGGTGGCGGAGAAGGGGCCGGACATGGCGGCGGGGAAGAGGCCGGACATGGCAACGGATAAGGGGACGGACATGGCGGCGGAGAAAACGTGGACTCCACGCCACATAATTCGTCGGTACCAAGTTCAATCGTGCGGGACCCTCATGTTCAAGCACTGCTTCGTAAGGAGACGAGTACTGAGAGAGCTGCTTCTAGAGAGGAGGCCAAGCTGCAGCAATTGGTGGTAGACTCAAACACTCCATTGTATCATGGTTGCAATCGCGAGGTGACCCGCTTGAGTTTCATGCTCGAACTAGTGAAGAGGAAGGCTAAAAACAAATGGACCGACACTAGTCTCGATGAGCTTCTCAAGTACCTAAAGGACGTTCTTCCCGCAGAGAATCTATGTCCTACTAGTGTGGATGAGGCCAAGAAGATCGTGTGCCCTCTTGATCTGCCGCATGTTAGATACCATGCATGCATCAACGATTGCATAATTTACCGGAAGGAGCACGCGGAAAAAACAAGCTGTCCAGTGTGCAATGCTTCTCGATACAAGAAGGCTGGGAAGAAATCTCCCCAGAAAGTTGTATGGTACTTACCGATCACTCCCCGTCTCCAGCGGTATTTCATAGATCCCAATGAAGCAAAGCTCATGCGTTGGCATGCGGAGAGGAAGAAGGCCGACGATGGAGATGATCCGAACCTGAGACACATCGTGGACGGAAGCCAGTGGAGAGCGTTCAACGACGAATATTGTTATTTCACATGTGATGCAAGGAACATCATGCTCGGAGCGTGTACCAATGGCATGAATCCGTTTGGCAACTAGAACACTGACCATAGCACATGGCTCGTGTTTGTATGGATGTACAACCTCCCCCTGGTTGTGCATGAAGTCGAAGTACAAACACATGAGCATGCTAGTTCAAGGGCCGAAACAACCGGGAAATAATATTAATCTATATCTGGGGGGTACTTCAAGAGGAGTTAGACACGTTATGGAAAACACCTGCCAAGACATGTGACGCCAACAAAGGCAAGTATTTCTATATGAGAGCCGCGTTGATCACGATGTGCATGACTATCTCAGTCACAGATATGTCGCAGGATAGGTGTGCCATGGATATTGCGGATGCACGCGGTGCATGGATGATACGACGTCTCAGCAAGTAACGTCAAGGAAAGATGGCGTGTCTGGGAAAATCGTGTACATGGGGCATCGAAGATGGCTCGAGAAGGATGACCCGTGGAGAAACCATGGAGATCTATTCAGTGGCGAGGCTGAGTATCGAGGACCTCCACGTAAGCGGAGCGGCGCCAAAATCGATGAGCTATTGAAAAACTGGGAACAGTGCCCCGCACCGGGAAAGATGGTGAAAAAGGCGTCGGAGCCGCTGCTGAAGGTATGGAAGACGAGGTCTGTTTTTTGGGGCATGGTGTACTGGCACAAACTCGACACGCCTCATTTCCTTGATCAAATGCATATCTGTAAGAATGTCCTTGAGAGCTTGCTTGCGACAGTAATGAACATGTCAGATAAGACCAAGGATGGGCCGAAGGCAAGAAAAGACTTGTAAGATTTGGAGATCAGGACAGATCTGCACCTGCCGCCTCATAAAAAGTCGGAGGATACAGAGACGGAGACAGAGGCGCGGGAGAAGAAGGGAAAAAAGTAAAGGAAGAGGATTATTGCCCCCCTTCTTGCTTCACCTTAAGTCCGGATGAGATCAATCAATTCTTCAAGTGCCTTACTAGAATCAAAGTTAGTTCCGGTTACTGTGGCTACATAAGCAGATATCTAGACACGAAGAAGAAAAGGTTTAGCGGGATGAAGTCCCATGACAGTCATGTAATGATGATGCAGATACTACATGTTTCCCTTAGAGGGATAATGGACAAGCACGTCCGTGACACGCTTATTGGTCTCTGCAACGTTTTTGATGTGATCTCTCGAAAGTCGATCAATGTGAAGCAGCTCTGAAGGCTACAGAAAGAGATCATTGTCATACTAAATGAGCTTGAGATGTACTTCCTGCCCACGTTCTTTGACGTCATGGTGCATCTGTGTGTCCATATTGTGGACGACATAATAGATCAGGGCCCGTCATTCCTGCACAACATGATGCCATTTGAGAGGATGAATGGGATCATCAATGGATTCGTTCGTAACATGTCCCGTCTGGATGGAAGCATCGTCCAGGGCTATCTGACACAAGAGTGCATCTCTTTTTGCGAGAATTTTCTATATGGCGCAGACCGGCCGCCTGGTGTTGGTTTGCCCGTTAACAAGCACGATGGGAGGCTCGAAGGAGAAGGTCACTCCAACGGACACAGGGCACTGCATGTGGCCTACTCAGATCGACGCAACGACTTTGACAGAGCAAACTTGATAGTGCTACAACACCTACACCAGGTAGATCCTTTCGCGACACTGCACAAAGAAACTATTGCAAAGAAGTATCGTGACCGGGGGAGTATGCAGGACGGACGTCGAAGTTACTAGAGAGCACAACTCCACTTTCCTGATTGGTTCAAAGAGCATCTTATTGCTAATCCCCCGGAAGAGGGCTCTAAGGACGGATTGCTCATATACGCCTTAGCACATGGCCCCTCTCCCAACCTCATCACCCATCGGCCATACAATATCAACAGATACACGTTCTACACGGAGGCCAAAGATATGGACAGTGATGATCAGAACTGAGGGGTGACGACGGAATGCATGACCGACAACGACAATGGCGCAACTGAGAGATGTTACGGAAGGGTTGAGGAGATATGGGATCTTGACTACTCTGGACTAAACAATGCGACGACGTTCCATGTCAGATGGGCTAAGAATGTTGAAAGAGAAAACCGGCATTTCACTACCATGACTATGCCCGATGCCAAGAGCGGTACCGTTAACGCTATCGCAACAAACGAGCCATGGGTACACGCTAAGCACGTGACACAATGCTTCTTCATAACTGACCCATGCAATCCCAGCCGTGTTGTCATGAGGAGAGGTAAAAGGAAGATCATTGGAATGGATGGAGTCGCCAACAAGGAAGACTACGACCAGTACGGCAACCCAATGAGGGGAGATGACGATGACGATGAAGTATACGTCAAAAGAAGAATGAATACTACATTACCTATGAAAGATCGTACTCCATGGAAAAGGAAAATTCAAAATGAGGGGCTCAATTATTCTTCAATGAACAAGAAGGGAAAGAACCTCACTCAAAAACGAAAACGTCGATGCTAAGTAACCGTTATCGATCAAATGATGTAATATATATATTCCTATTTTGTGTACACAATTGACCGTTATGCATGGGTCAAATGATGTAATCTATATGTTCCTATTTTGCATACATACTTAACCGTCAAATGATGCAATATATATTGTATCACCCTCCCTATGTTCCTGCTCTTGGAAAAAAGGAAAAGAAAGGAAAAGAAAAAGAAGAAAAGAAAAGGAAGTGAAAATAAAGGAAAAGACAATAGAAGAAACAAACAGGAAAACTTCTATAGGTACTGGTTATAGCAGTAGCGCTTTTCCAAAAAAGAGCTATAGCTAGTCAAGATAGCAGTAGCGCTTCCTGGCGAAACACGCTATGCTAACTTAGCTATAGCGCGTTTTGAAGAGAGGCGCTACTGCTATATTGACTTAACCCCGAACGAGCTTCCCGCCTCTCCCTCTTTCCCCAAATCCCCACTCTCTCTTCTCCCACCCCAACCCCGGCGACCTCACCCTCGCCCTCGACCCCGGCCTCGACGCGCCACACCTCCCTCCTCAAGCGCCGGAGCCCTGCCCTTGCCCTCGACCTCGCTGGAGTCCTACCCTCGCCACCGACCTCGACACTCACCCCCGACCCCGACATTCGCCCCCGACCCCCCCGAAGACCTAGCCCTCGCCCCCGACCCCGGCCTCGGTGCACCACGCCTCCCTCCTCTGCTTCCTCCCCTCCCAACCTCAGCCGTCGTTGGGCCTGCCTCCTCACCCCTGCACCCTCTGTATGCCCCAGACCCCTCCTCGTCTCTCTACTAGCTAGGGTTCTTCTATTTATTTACTTATGTTTTAGTCAGGGCAATAGGTTAATTAGGTTATCTATTTAGTTATGAACCCTAGTTATCAAACTAGTAGGTTAATTTGGCTATATTATGAACCCTAGTTAGTATGAACCATAGTTAGTATGCACCCTAGTTAGTTAGGGCAGTAGGTTAATTAGGTTTTTCTTTAAATTAGGACATAAATTTAGGGTTAGGTGTTTTAGGTGTAGTTAAAAGAAAAAACAGAATTGATTATATAGGTTAATTATGTGTTTTAGCTGAATTTAGTTTCAAATATTGTGAAGAAAAATGACTTCTTGCATTTTTCTTCAAGTTCTATATTTTTCTTCCTTTATATGCAAATTTGAAGTGGACATGTGATATGCGGACATGTGATTTGGAAATGTCATATTTGGACTTGGACATCTGATGTTTTGGACATGTCATATTTGGACATGTGATGTTTTGGACATGTCATATTTGGAAAATGATGATTATGTGCAGGGTAAATGATCCGAGTGGCCTATGTTTGCTGGAATGTTGATTCATTTCCGTTCTGGTGAGTTTCAGGCGCTCGATATGTCCAGTTTTTAGCAAAGGTCATGCCGAAATTTTCCGTAATTTTGGCATGACTTGTGCTAGAAAGTAGGCATATCGAGTGCTGGGATTTGCTGGGAAACGACATTCTGGCAAACATAGATATTTTTATGTCGTTTCTCATTTTTTATAGTTTTAGAATAGAACGAGGAGACTTAATCATAGGAAACATGTCTAACAACAAAGAAACCGGGCCTTCTGACCAAGATGCAGACGAGATGGATTATGAGGGTGAACAACAGTACCTCGACTTTTTGTCTGCTAAGCACAGTCAAGGTTTGCAGGTCGGCCTTGATGATGGTACTGACGCCTACATTGACACTGATGGCGCCGACACTAATGGCCGCGCCGATACTGGCGGGGAAGGTACCGGCAGGGAAGATACCAGTGGGGAAGGTACCGGCGCCAATGCCGCTACCGAAAATAAGAAGAGGAAGAAGCAGAGGATACGAAAACCTAACAAACTCGGCATCGGACGACTAGTGATCACAAAGATGGCCCCTGGCTAGTTTGAGACATTAGAGTCGGAAGAACCTCGCAAGTGCTATGGGAACCAAATAGGATGCATCCTATGGGAATGCACGAGCATCAACGACGATGACTTAAGGAGTAAAGAACATTTGAGGGAGTTGCTCCTGATGAAGTTGCACAAGAGATTCAAGTTCCCTGACTGGGATGATAGCATAGAACAACCATGGGATGATCCGAAGATGAAAAAGATTAACAATCACGCAATGGGCATGTTCAACAATGATTTGGCCTTTTGGAATGGGAGGGTGAAACGAGCTATCGAGGCTGAGGAACCCCTGTCCAAGATTCTGGAGGAAAATTCGACACTTACGCAAGAGGAGTTCGAAAAGTTCAAGGACACTTGCAATACCGAGGCAGCCAAGGCTAAGGCTATGAAATTCAAGAGCCTTCAGCAAAGGAACACATGGAAGCATCGCCTCGGAAGCCATGGCTACCTTGGCAAAAGGCCCATATGGGATAAGGAGGACACGGAACGTGAAGCCGTGGGTCTTCCAGACCCCTTCGCGAAGTTCACCAACCCCTTGGAGCGTGACTTCATCAGGCTTCGCTACAAGTGGGACAAGGAAAAGAAGGTTTTTTACACGGACCAGATCACGAGGAAATTGATTAGAATACTGGTAATTATTCTTTTACCACCTTACATTTAGCTTTTGATGAAGTCGACTACACATTCATAAACGGTTCACATTCCTTCTACAGGAAAAGCAACACCAGCTTGTAGCTGAAAGCCCTACTTCGCCAATGAGGCCCAAGTGGGACACCCCTCTCAACCGTGCCTTGAACGAACTTAAGGGACTCCCTTTGGGCCAGCGGCCGCAATATGGACGTGTGCACGATGCCGGAGACGGCGCCACATGGAAGGTGTTTTACAACGAGGGCAAGCCAAGAAGCAGAAAAATAAGTTTAGTCAGACGAACATCGACGAGAAGGTGAAGCTTGCGTTTGAGAAAAAAGCAGTTAAGGACGCGGAAAAAGCAGCCAAAGAGAAAAATGAGTTGCTACAGCAGGCAGACGATGCAGCTGTACATGCCTGCAGAAATGATTTCACTACTAACTTGATCCTGGCTATCATCAACTGGACGAAGGAAAATCCAGACAAGACGGTACATGATTTCCCCATGCCCAGTTTCGTCGGGAGAAACTCGGTGAACAACACCACCGCACCATCACCTACTCATGCAACCGGGCCTTCTCCCGCACCCGCACCCGCTCATAGCAGCCGGTCCTTAGTCTCTGGTAGGCTAGGCGGGCCTTCGTCTTTGGATGAGCTCGACGACCTCATGGTAATTACATGTCGCACAAACATATATCTAGAATATTCCATTTTCGTTGCCTTTCAGATGTTTTACGCCGCAGACATGTGTTTGTAGGCCGATGAAACCCCGTGCACCGTACTCCACTTGATCAAAGGCTAGAAGGTGGACGTGGGAAAGGGGGTGATAATGAAGCCCTTGGAACTCACGTTCCACGGCAAGCCGATGCCCGGTGGGCACTTCAGGGTTACCTTGTCGAGTGTGAAATCGGGGCACGAGGATTTGCCTCCTCCAGTATGGCTAGGGGGAGAGGACAACGAGACCCCATCATGGATTGGAAGCTGCAAGGTTGGGTGCTGCCATGGATGAAGAATCTTCTTCGTCTGGAGCCGCCCGAGAGCACACCAATAGCCACACACCAACAAGCTGGTGTGGACACCACCACCCAGCCTATGCAATTACCAATGCCTGTAGTGCCGGGTGAGAGCAGCAGACGACGTGATGAAGGGGGTCCAATAGTGGTTGATGTAATCGCCCCCGTAGAACATAGAATGGATGATGAGATGGAGGAGGACCCTCTTCGGTTCCTCAATACAGGAGCCTGTGACGGTGACTTAGATATGACGAGTCAACCATATGATAACTCGGGCTATCAGCATGCTAATGAGGATATGGATGATCTGCCCGGGCAGGAACATCCTAGCAGGGATTGCAAGAAGTCTCTCTTCATGCAATACTCACAGGACAGCCTGAAGATGCCGCGCTCAACATAGGATAAACTAGCCGGGGGTATAGTGCTTAGCCCGATAACATTGGGGCAGGGTTTAAGGAAGGGTCTGGAAGGTCAGCCCAAGATAAAGGGGAAGAGACCGAGGAAGAAAGGCTCAGCTGCCTACAAACAAGCTAGAGCACATAGCAGCTAGACGGCGGATTTTGTGAGCGTGTACTCGTCAAAGGTGCGGCCATGTTCCATGTCATAGGCCAGCCGATGCTACCGCCGAAACCGCTGGAGGCAATATTAGGGGATCTCAGGAGACTGCACGACCATGTGCTGTCGATTGAGAAAAGCCTACTAGCCTTGAAGGATCTAGGATATCCGACATACGCGGCTTGTGTGCCTGAGGGGAAGTGCTACGTCGACACATGGCCCGCGGAGGTGTTCTTCCTGTGGTTTGATCATATCTTCAAGATGTTTCTGACAAGGTGGCTCGATTGTACAATCGTCCGCCTTTTTGCTCTACATATGAGCTCCGTCATGAAGAGAGAAGAAGTCTCGCAAATGTGTGTGGCGGATCCATACTACATGCATGATTCCTTCTTGAGTCTCGATGACTTTGAGCGTAAAACTGCTAGGGAGTACCTCGAAAACTTCATGGTACAGAATAAGGACCAGGAAATTGTCCTCCTGCCTTATCATCCAAAGTAAGTCAGTGCCGAACAACCCTTTTGTACATTTCAATCATTCCTTCTCGCTCATATGGAGAATAATTTGAGGTGTTTTCCCCCGCAGCAATGGTCGCCCTGTCCTTATTGTTCTTTACCCGCAAGTCTCCCACGCCATGTATTCGACCCTACCAGAAACAACGTGAAGAAGGACTACACCCACTAATGAATATTCTAGATGATGCTCTCCAAGGCTTCAACTTTAGGGGTGGCCACATGCAGATCATGAAACAAAGGAACTGCAAGACGGGTTTCTCGCATAAAACCAACTTTTGCTGCATCCATGTCCCGAAATCAAGTATGAACGATGGATTCTACCTCCTCCATCTGATGATGGAATTCAGAAGGGATCACTAATAGCTTCGCATGACAACCAGAAACGATGATCATATCCGCAAGTGGGTAGAATCTCAAGGAGAAGTGGATTATAAACTTAAAGAATACTTCTTTCACATCTAGAGGGACATTGCAACGATCATCATGAAAGAAGTCGTCTAAGTGAAGGGGATGTTCCACCACGACCCTATATCGCGAGCTGATGTCCAAACAGTTGGGGAACGTTGCATGGGAAACAAAAAATTTCGTACGCACACGCAGATCTATCCATGGTGATGAGCATCTATGAGAGGGAGACTGGATCTACGTACCCTTGTAGATCGCTAAGCGGGAAGCGTTAAGAAACACGGTTGGTGTAGTCGAACGTCTTCGCGATCCAAATCGCCGAGTGTCCCGCGATCTCATCACGATCCGTCCCGCGATCCAATCATGATCCATCCCGTGAACTCATCACGATCCGTCCCGCGATCTCATCATGATCCATGCCATGAACTCATCATGATCCGTCCCGCGAACTCATCACGATCCGTCTCGCGATCTTGATCACGGTCCTTCCGATCTAGCGCCGAACGGACGACACCTCCGCGTTCAGCACACGTACAGCTCGATGACAATCTCCACCTTCTTGATCCAGCAAGAGGGAGCGGAAAGGTAGAAGAGTTCTCCAGAAGCGTGATGGCGCTACGGCGATGGTGGAGCTATTCCGGCAGGGCTTCGCCTAAGCACTGCAGAAAACCGATCTAGACGAGAAGCTATGCACTAGAGGAACGGGTGGCACGTGGCTGAAAATCTTGTGCCAAAACCCTAAAATACTCTAGTATATATAGGAGGAGAGGAGGAGGAGTCTTGGCTGCCAAAGAGGCAGCCCTTGGGTCGGCCAAACCAAGGAGGGAGTCCTCCTCCTCCTCCACTCCTAGTAGGATTAGGACTCCTTCCTTATTTCGCCCTTTTTTTTTCCTTTTTCCTCCTTTTTCCTTTTGGGCTTTTCTTCCCAGCCACATGGGCCTTGTGTGGGACTTCCAGCAGCCCACAAAGGGCTGGTATTTACTCTCCCACAGCCCATATAGCCTCTTGGGTCGAAATACCCCTCCCGATGGTCCCCCGGTACACTACCGGCACTCTCGGTACACTACCGATGAGCTCGAAACTTTTCCGGCGACCAAAACAGGACTTCCTATATATCAATCTTTACCTCCAGACCATTCCGGAGCTCCTCGTGACATCCGGGATCTCATACGGGACTCCAAACAACCTTCGGTCACCACCATGCATAACTCTATACTACCGAAACGTCACCAAACCTTAAGTGTGCAGACCCTGCGGGTTCGAGAACTATGTAGACATGAGTGAGACACCTCTATGGTCAATAACCAATAGCGGGACCTGGATGCCCATATTGGTTCCTACATATTCTACGAAGATCTTTATCGGTCGAACCTCTATGTCAAGGATGCAGTTAATCCTGTATGATGTTCCCTCTGTTCTTCGGTATGTTTACTTGCCCGAGATTCGATCGTCGGTATCTCCATACCTAGTTCAACCTTGTTACCGGCAAGTATCTTTACTCGTTCCGTCAAACAAGATCTTGTGACTAACACTTAGTCACATTGCTTGCAAGGCTTGTTGTGATGTTGTATTACCGAGTGTGCCCTGAGATACCTCTCCATCACACGGAGTAACAAATCCCAGTCTTGATCCATGCCAACCCAACAGACACCCTCGGAGATACTTGTAGAGTACCTTTATAGTCACCCAGTTACGTTGCGATGTTTGATACACACAAGGCACTCCTATGGTGTCAGTGAGTTGCATGATCTCATGGTCATAGGAACAAATACTTGACATGCAGAAAACAGTAGCATTAAACTGACACAATCATATGCTATGTTTGTAGTTTGGGTGTTGTCCATCCCATCATTCTCCTAATGATGTGATCCCGTTATCAAATGACATCTCATGTCAATGGCTAGGAAACCTTAACCATCTTTGATCAACGAGCTAGTCTATTAGAGGCATACTAGGGACATGGTTTTGTCTATGTATCCACACATGCATCTAAGTCTCCGATCAATACAATTATAGCATGGATAATAAACGATTATCATGAACAAGGAAATATGATAATAACTATATTGCCTCTAGGGCATATTTCCAACAGTCTCCCACTTGCACTAGAGTCAATAATCTAGTTCACATCACCATGTGATTTGCATTGTTATGAATCTAACACCCAATGAGTTCTGGGGCTCGATCATGCTTTGCATGTGAGAGAGGTCTTATAGTCAACGGGTCTGCGACATTCAGATTCGTGTGTTCTTTGCAAATTTCTATGTCAAACCGTAAACATTGCTACCACACTCCACTTGGTACTATTCCAAATGGCTGCTCCACTATACGTATCCAGATTGCTACTACGAGTCATCCAGATTGGTGTTAAAGCTTGCATCGACGTGACTCTTTACGACGAACTCTTTATCACCTCCATAATCGAGAAACATGTCCTTAGTCTTTTAGTTACTAAGGATAATCTTGACCGCTGTCCAGTGCTCCATTCCAGGATCACTTTGAAACCTTTCGGCCATACTTATGGCAAGGCTGACATCGGGTCTTGTGCACAACATTGCATACATGATAGAGCCTATGGCTGAAGCATAGGGGATGACACTCATCTTTTCTCTATCTTCTGCAGTCATTGGGCATTGAGTCTTACTCAACTTTTTACCTTACAAATCAGGCGAGAACTCTTTCTCTAACTAATCTTTTGAACTCTTTCAAAATCTTGTCAAGGTATGTACTCATTGAAAGTCTCATCAAGTATCTTGATCTATCTCTATAGATCTTGATGCTCAACAATTAGGTAGCTTTATCCAAGCCTTCCTTTGAAAAACTCTTTTCAAACAACCCTTTATGCTTTCCAGAAATTCTATATCATTTCCGATCAAGAATATGTCAACCACATATGCTTATCAGAAACTCTACAGTGCTCCCACTCACTTTATTGTAAATACAAGTTTCTCGTAAACTTTGTATAGACTCAAAAACTTTAATCACCTCATCAAATTGTATATTCCAACTCCGAGATGCTTGCTTCAGTTCATAGAAGGATCACTAAAGCTTGCACACCTTGTAGCATCCTTAGGACTGACAAAACCTTCTGGTTGTATCACATACAACCTTCCTCAATAAAGGAAACGATGTTTTGGCATCCATCTGCCAGATTTCATAATTCAAAAATGCAGCAACTGCTAACATAATTCTAACAAACTTTAGCATCGCTACGAGAGAAAGTCTCATCGCAGTCAACTCCTTGAACTTGCCGGAAACTTCTTTGCAACAAGTCGAGCTTTATAAATGGTGACATTCACGATCAACGTCTGTCTTCATTTTAAAGATCCATTTGTACTCAACGACCTGCCGTCCAATGAGCAAGTCTACCAAAGTCTATACTTGGTTTTCATATATAGATCCTTTCTCGGATTTCATGGCCTCTAACCATTTGTCGGAATCCGGGCCCATCATCGCTTCTTCACAGCTCGTAGGTTCATTGTTGTCCAACAACATGACCTCCAAGACAGGGTTGTCGTACCGCTTAGGAGCAGTACACATCCTTGTTGACCTACAAGGTTTGATAGTAACTTGATCTGAAGCTTCATGATCATCATCATTTACTTCCTCTTCAACTTACGTAGGTTCCACAGAAACATCTTTCTACGCTACGCTACTCTCTGGTTGAAACAAAGGTTCAACAACCTCATCAAGTTCTATCTTCCTCCCACTCAATTCTTTCGAGAGAAACTTTTTCTCGGGAAAGGACCCGTTTTAGCAACAAACACTTTATGCTTGGATCTGAGATAGAAGGTTCACCCAACTGTTCTTAGGTTATTCTATGAAGATGCCTTTGTCCGCTTTGGGTTCGAGCTCATTAGGTGAAAACATTTTCCACACAAGCGTCGGAGCCCCAAACATCAAGAAATGACACCTTAGGTTTCTATCAAACCATAATTCACACGGTGTCATCTCAACGGATTTAGATGGTGCCCTATTTAAAGTGAATGTAGTTGTCTCTAATGCACAAACCCAAAATTATAGTAGCAAAATGATAAGAGACATCATATCATGCACCATATCCAATAGAGCACGACTATGACGTTCGGACATACCATCACACTATGGTGTTCCAGGTGGTGTGTGTTGTGAAACAACTTTCACATTGTCTAAAGATGTATGCCAAACACGTAACTCAGATATTCACCTCCATGATCATATCGCAGATATTTTTATCTTCTTGTCACGATGATCTTAAACTTCACTCTGAATTTGCTTGAACTTTTCAAACGATTCAGACTTGTGTTTCATTAAGTAAACATACACTATATCTACCCAAATCATCAGTGAACGTAAGAAAATAACAATATCCACCGCACGCTACAAGACTCATTGGATTGCATACATCAACATGTATCATTTCCAATAAATCACTTGCCCGCTCCGTCAAACCAGAAAACGGGGTCCTTAGTCATCTTTGACCAAGAGGCATGGTTCGCATGTCTCAACCGATTCGAAATTGAAAGAGTCCAAAGATCCATCAGCATGGAGTTTCTTCATGCGTTTTATACCAATATGACATTTAGCGGCAGTGCCACAAGTATGTGGTACTATCATTATTAACTTTGCATCTTTTGGCATCAAAGTTATGACCATGTGTATTACTACGATCAAGATTCAACAAACCATTCTCACTGGGTGCATGACCAATGAAGGTATTATTCATGTAAACAAAATAACGATTATTCTCTAACTTAAATGAATAACCGTGTTGCAATAAACACGATCTAATCACGTTCATGCTCAACGCAAAACACCAAACAACACTTATTTAGGTTTGTTACTAATCCCTAAGGTAGAGAGAGCGTGCGATGTCGATCACATCAACCTTGGAAACACTTCCAACACACATCGTCACCTCACCCTTAGCTAGTTCTCCGTTTATTCCGTAGTTTTTATTTCGAGTTACTAACATTTAGCAACCGAACTGGTATCCAATACCCAGGTGCTACTAGGAGTACTAGCAAGGTACACATCAATAACACGTATAACAAATATACTTCTGTTGATGTTGCCAGCCTTCTTATCTACCAAGTATCTAGGGTTGTTCCGCTTCAGCGACCGCTCTCCTCATAATCGAAGCACTTAGTCTTGGGTTTGAGTTCAACTTTGGGTTGCTTCACTAGAGCAGCAACTGACTTGCTATCCATGAAGTTTCCCTCCTTGCTCTTGCCCTTCTCGAAACTAGTGGTTTGACTAACCATCAACACTTGAGGCTCCTTCTTGATTTCTACCTTCACGGTGTCAAACATTGCGAACATCTCAGGGATCATTATTTCTATCCCTGGTGTTTTATAGTTCATCACCAAGTTCTAGTAGCTTAGTGACAGTGACTTGGAGAACTATATCAATCACTATCTTATCAGGAAGATCAACTCCCACTCGATTCAAGCGATTGTAGCACCCAGACAATCTGAGTACATGCTCAACGATTGAGCTATTCTCCTTCATCCTGCAGGCAAAGAATCTTGTTGGAGATCTCATATCTCGCAACATGGGCATGGGCTTGAGATCCTAATTTCAGCTCTTAGAACATCTCATATGTTCTGTGACGTTCAAAATGTTTCGGAGCCTCAACTCTAAGCCGTAATGTATGATGCACTAATCTATCAAGTAGTCATCGGAACGTGCCTGTCAGATGTTCACAACATCTACAAACCACACTAGAGGGGTTGTCGCACCGAGCGGTGCATTAAGGACATAAGCCTTCTATGCAGCAATGAGGACAATCCTCAGATCATGGACCCTGTCCGCAATATTGCTACCAACATCTTTCAACTCTATTTCTCTAGGAACATATAAAAATTCAAGGGAGCTACAGCACGAGCAAGTGATCTACAACATAATTTGCACATACACTATTGACTATGTTCATGATAATGAGTTCAATTAATCATATTACTTAAGAACTCCCACTCAAATTGACATCCCTCCAGTCATTCGAGTGATAGATGATCCAAATTCACCAACTCAAGTCCGATCATCACGTGAGTTGAGGTGGTTTCAATGGTGAACATCATCATGTTGATCATATCTACTATATGACTCATGTTCGACCTTTCGGTCTCTTGTGTTCCGAGGCCATGTCTGTACATGCTAGGCTCATCAAGTTTAACCCGAGTGTTCTGCATGTGCAACACTGGCTTGCACCCGTTGTATGTGAACGTAGAGTCTATCAAACCCAATCATCACGTGGTGTCTCAACACGAAGAACTTTCGCAACAGTGCACACTCGGGGAGAACACAATTTATCTTGAAATTAAGTGAGGGATCACCTTATAATGCTACCGTCATCCTAAGCAAAACAAGGTGCATAAAAGGATTAACATCACATGCAAATCATAAGTGACATGATATGGCCATGAACTTGTGCTTTTGATCCTCATCATGAAAGGACTAGCATGATCTCCATCGTCACCGGCATGACACCATGATCTCCATCATCTTGATCTCCATCAACGTGTCACCATCGGGGTTGTCATGCCCACCATGCTTCTACTACTATTGCTACCGTTTAGCGATATAGTAAAGCATTACATTGCGCTTAATGATTGACACGCAGGTCATACAATAATTAAAGACAACCCTATGGCTCCTGCCGGTTTCCGTACTCATCTACATGCAAGTCGTGATATTCTATACAACACATGATCATCTCATACATCACATATATCACATCAAGTAATTGGCCATATCACATCACAACATACCCTGCAAAAACAAGTTAGACGTCCTCTAATTGTTGTTGCATGTTTTACGTGGCTGCTACGGGTATCTAGCAAGAAAAATTCTCACCTACACATAAACCACAACGGTGATACACTAGTTTCTTTTCAACCTTCTCAAGGATCGCCTTTGTCGAATTCGATCCAACTAAAGTGAGAGAAACTGGCACCCGCAAGCCATCTATGCAACAAGTTGCATTTGAGGGAACCGGTCTCTCGTAAGCGTACAAGTAATGTTGGTCCAGGACGCTTCATCTCACAATACCACTGAACCAAAACACGACCAAGGGAGGAAGCAATCTAAGCATCAACGCCCACAAACTCTGTGTGTTCTACTCGAGATCTCATCTACACATAGACCTAGCTCTGATACCACTGTTGGGGAACATTGCATGGGAAACAAAAAATTTCCTACGCACACGCAGATCTATCCATGGTGATGAGCATATATGAGAGGGAGTGTGGATCTACGTATCCTTGTAGATCGCTAAGCGGGAAGCGTTAAGAAACGCGGTTGGTGTAGTCGAACGTCTTCGAGATCCAGATAGCCGAGTGTCCCGCGATCTCATCACGATCCGTCCCGCGATCCAATTATGATCCGTCCCGCGAACTCATCACGATCCGTCCCACGATCTCATGACGATACGTCCCACGAACTCTTCACGATCCGTCCCGCGAACTCATCACGATCCGTCCCGCGATCTCATGACGATACGTCCCATGAACTCTTCGCAATCCGTCCCGCGAACTCATCACGATCCGTCTCGCGATCTTGATCACAGTCCTTCCAATCTAGCGCCGAACGGATGACACCTCCGCATTCAGCACACGTACAGCTCGATGACGATCTCCGCCTTCTTGATCCACCAAGAGGGAGCGCAGAGGTAGAAGAGTTCTCCGGCAGCGTGATGGCGCTGCGGCGATGGTGGTGGAGCTATTCCGGCAGGGCTTCGCCTAAGCAGTGCAGAAAAACGATCTAGAGGAGAAGCTATGCACTAGAGGAACGGGTGGCACGTGGCTGAAAATCTTGTGCCAAAACCCTAAAATCCTCTAGTATATATAGGAGGAGAGGAGGAGGAGGCTTGGCTGCCAAAGAGGCAGCCCTTGGGTCGGCCAAACCAAGGAGGGAGGAGTCCTTCTCCTCCAATCCTAGTAGGATTAGGACTCCTTCCTTATTTGGCCCTTTTTTTTTGCCTTTTTCCACCTTTTCCTCTTGGGCTTTTCTTCCCAGCCAGATGGGCCTTGTGTGGGACTTCCACCAGCCCACAAAGGGCTGGTATTTACTCTACCACAGCCCATATAGCCTCTTGGGTCGAAATACCCCTCCCGATGGTCCCCCGGTACACTACCGGCACTCCCGGTACACTACCGATGAGCCCGAAACTTTTCCGGCGACCAAAATAGGACTTCCTATATATCAATCTTTACCTCCGGATCATTCCGGAGCTCCTCGTGACGTCTGGGATCTCATCCGGGTCTCCAAACAACCTTCAGTCACCACCATGCATAACTCTATACTACGGAAACGTCACCAAACCTTAAGTGTGCAGAGCCTGCGGGTTCGAGGACTATGTAGAGATGACCGAGACACCTCTACGGTCAATAACCAATAGTGGGACCTGGATGCCCATATTGGTTCCTACATATTCTACGAAGGTCTTTATCGGTCGAACCTCTATGTCAAGGATTCAGTTAATCCCGTATGATGTTCCCTTTGTTCTTCGGTATGTTTACTTTCCCAAGATTCGATCGTCGGTATCTCCATACCTAGTTCAACCTCGTTAACGGCAAGTCTCTTTACTCATTCTGTAATACAAGATCTTGTGACTAACACTTAGTCACGTTGCTTGCAAGGCTTGTTGTGATGTTGTATTACCGAGTGGGCCCTGAGATACCTCTCCGTCACACGGAGTAACAAATCCTAGTCTTGGTCCATGCCAACCCAACTGACACCCTCGGAGATACCTGTAGAGTACCTTTATAGTCACCCAGTTATGTTTCGACGTTTGATACACACAAGGCACTCCTCCAGTGTCAGTGAGTTGCATGATCTCATGGTCATAGGAAGAGATACTTGACATGCAGAAAACAGTAGCATTAAACTGACACGATCATATGCTACATTTGTAGTTTGTGTCTTGTCCATCCCATCATTCTCCTAATGATGTGATCCCGTTATCAAATGAAATCTCATGTCAATGGCTAGGAAACCTTAACCATCTTTGATCAACGAGCTAGTCTATTAGAGGCATACTAGGGACATGGTTTTGTCTATGTATCCACACATGCATCTAAGTCTCCGATCAATACAATTATAACATGGATAATAAACGATTATCATGAACAAGGAAATATGATAATAACTAATTTATTATTGCCTCTAGGGCATATTTCCAACACAAACTATCATAGGCATCCAACGTCAGGACCTCACGCCATTCAAGAAGCTAGGGTCCATCCTCGATGATCTAGAAGGATGGAAGCTCTAGTGATTTACGATGCCGATGATGATGATATGTGTCCAATGAACTTGTATATACTTTATGTAGCGATGAAACTTTGTGATGTCCACGGTCCCTACCGAACATGCGTAACACTACTTTGTTAGTTTGGGTACGATGACCTGCGTACCTCTAGGTAATTAGTTTGCGTACGATGAAACTACGTTGATTATTTATGTTTACTATATGTTGCATCTAGTTGCTCACCCTTTCTTTTTTGTGTTTCTCAAGTATATTTTGTTGCATATGATTGTACATTCTCTTAATGAAGATGCATCTGTAACAGGTACCTAGATTCTTGATGGCGAAGTACCGGTGCTATGTGGTGTACAAAGGAAAGGTTCCGGGAGTATACGATGAGCGGTCCAAGTGTCAGGCGCAAGTGGAGGGGGTCTCGGGCGCCAGCCATAAAGGCTTCAAAAGCAGACAAGAAGTAGAAGTTAGTTACGTGAGGAGGCTCATGCTAGCGCGAGAGAGGGCTCATAATTGCCGCCTCATGTACTACATAGTTTCGCTCTCACTCATAGTGATAGCTCTTCTCGCGTATATCATTGTTTAGATGGATGGCAATGTAGTTGCAAGTATTCGAGACTTGTATCGCTATTTTCGAGATGATGACAAGAGACCACTTTGTGTTTGATGATGATTATGACGATGACATGATTTGATGAGACTATTTGTATGTATATGCTATGATTACATTTGTATGTGTATGATATGCTAGATATTATTGTATAAAGCCTATACAAATACAACAGAAATATGCAGAAAAAACAGAAACTAATGAAACTAGCAGTAGTGCAGATTCGTATCCCGGTAAAGCTTGCTACTGCTACCCATGTTTAGCAATAGCGCGTCTTACTCTAGAGCGCTACAACTATTAGCAGCAACGCGTCCCTGTAAAGCACACTACTGCTACACATGTATAGCAGTGGCGCGGGTCAACTAGCGCTACTTCTACAAGTTAGTTGTAGTGCCATATCAGTAGCGTGGGTACCCGCCTACTGATACACCTAAAAACCGTGCTACTGCTAGGCTTTTCCCTAGTAGTGCGCGGCCCCCGATGGGACCCCGCAGCCGGCGGGTCCTACTAGCGACAAGACCCCATAGCTAGGGGCCCCCATGGCTGGCTAGAGAGGCTGCCAGTTGCCCCCCCCCCCCGCGTAGCCTTCTATTCGTATTGTAATCCGGAGAGTCGGCCTATAAACCCCCCGGAGCCCCCTATGCAACAGGAAAGCAAATAAGCACTCAGACTTCACTCATATAGGGAGGCAACGAAGGCGTCCTAGATCCTTCTTCCTCCTCTAGCCATATAGCTCCAGGAGCACCCTTGTAATCTCATCCATCCATCAACCTAGACAAAGCAGGACTAGGGGTCACTACTAGGGAAAACCCTAGTAGTAGCGCTCGAAATATGCATATTAGTAGCGCTGGGTCCAGCGCTACTGCTATCGCGCTACAGCTAAGTTTTAGCAGTAGCGCTGGCCTGGCAGGCGCTACTACTATGTGCTGTTAACAGTAGCACTTGCCTGGAAAGAGCTACTGCTAACTATCTGTAGCGCTTGGACCAACGAAGCGCTGCTACTAATCCAGCGCTGCTATTAGATGATTTCCAGCGCTACTGCTAGTATTCCTGCTTTCGCAGATTTACACCCTCTACGTATTTATATAGGATCTATACAGTAGTTTCATGAGATCATCATAATACATCATTGTCATATAAGAACTCCTCATCATCATCATGTTCGTCAATGAGACATCATATAACAAGTTGGTCGCTAGTCATAATTACAACTCCTCCTCCTCCTCCTCATCAACTCTAACACATTGTAGCATATAATAACACATTGTACCTAGGATCTAGTCCTGTCTCATAGGACCTAGTCCTCTCTCATAGGACCTACTCTACCCTCTCTTAGGTACAATATAATAAAACAAGATAGGCCCTTACTCTCCATTATGGAGAACGGAGATCATCCTGTCTCCCATTCTTGGCCTACGCATAATGTTGCTTCCAAGTAGCTCTCTACGATTGACCATACATTTTCCCAATCTTTGATTGTCATGACTCCATCGGTTTTAGAAATCCGGTATGGACAGGAGTGATGTGTAGGCTGACCTGGCCGTGGTGCCCCTAAGCTAGTAACAACAACGAGACCTCTCGGAAACATCAGATGAGGCACACAATCCTTCGGGATTTTCTGTTGAAAAACATAGTAATAACTTTGTAGTTAGCAATGTAGTTTAGTTTTAGAAGAATTTATGCAAAAGATGCACGGATGTCGTAATAGTAGAATTAAAATCTTACCATGCAATTTCCATGGATGTTACCGTAGTTCACCATGTGCACTAGTGGCACGTATTGACCATAATGTACAGGAGTTTGATAATAGCTATTGTAATTCTCAAGATGACTAAGAAATGCGGTAAGATGATCTTTCTCCTTATAAGTTAATTCTGCTTCATCATTGTAGTAGTAGGTTCTGTCTACCATCTTCCGTACATTTTTTGAAGAATGAAAGTAAGATGTCAATGCAAATAAGTTGTCAACTATTTTTAAATAAAAATATAAATCACTTAATAAATATGGTTAAGAAACTCACATATTGGTAGAACTGGAGGCGTCTGCACATCGACCCAGATGTCGATATTACCTTGAATTTCATCTTCCGGACAAATATCAAAGGTGATAAGCATATTAGGCTCAAATGCATAATCCTTGCATAGTGCTTGCCATGTTTTGCATTCAAAATAGAAATAGGTGTCTGCATGGTACAATTTTACCACAAAAGTACAACCATGCTCAGTCCTCAAGTGAACTATCTTTACCTCCATATCTTTTTAGTATTGAAACCAATCTTATCCAAGACAGCAATTCTTGCATGGCAGGGGATACGCTAGTAGAATAGTAAAAAATTAAAATCATAAGTTGAAGAAAAATAAGCAGAAGTCATGCTTAATTACGAAAAAAGACTTGTCATTGTGACTTACTGTATCCACTTCGAAGGTCTCATCCAGCATGATGCTGAAGCGTCTACCATCAACTAGGAAAGGCTTGTCACACATGCCGCGCTCGTCTTCGCAGTATTCACACATAGCGAATTCCCTTTCGTCGTCAGACATCTCCTATGTTCATAGTTGAAACATTTAAAATTGATCGAAGGAAACTGCGAGAAAACTGATCAACACACAGATCACTATTACTCAATATGCAACGGGTTGACTTTAGGTCTGTTGAGTCTTTCCTTCCTAACTCTCATCTCACGTATATGGTGGGCACTCCCTCTGATATTGCGACAGTCGGTGATGGTGTCTCCTCCATTCGTCCCAAAGTGCATTACACCAAAATGTCTAGCACACTGGAACGAAGGAGAAGCGACCCCCACGACAACAGTCGGGATTCTTCCTATATGGTGGACACTCTCCCTCACTGAAAGAAACACAAGGAGCCGAAACATACCTAAAGTCAACCCATTCCATATATCAAACATACGTGCATTCAATAAGAAAAACTAAATAATAAAACAAATTAGTATTCAAATTAGCATGCATTCAATAATCAAAACTAAATCAACTCTTGCGTCCGTACATCGTCGAATAGTATCACTAATACATCACTAATACAATTAGAACCATAGTGAATGACGGGTATCGGCACGGGCGGTGGATACCCAAAGAGAAGGAACCATCATAGGATCATAGCTCGGGTGAGATCCCTGAAGAACCTGCCAAGTATTGGAGAACCTGGCATCCAACGCAGCCATATAGAGTTGGATGTGCTCATCCTCCTCCCTAACACGGCGAGGTATCACCATCGCGGGTCCGGCTCCCTGTACACCGACAGTGGCCCACGTGACCGCCACCAAATAACCTCCGGGTCAATGACGGGTTGCGTCCTCACCAAGTTGCGTGCCCTGGAAGGTAGAACCTTGCAGTACCAGCCCGGCGGAGCCCAATCCCGGACATGACCCCTATAATCAAGCAGGCCTCCTCCACCGATTCGACGACGAGGATGCGGGCCAGGCATCGTCGACGTCGAGAAAAAATGCTTAATTATGAAAATAAAGTTAATAAACTTCTAAACTTAAATATATGTTCTACAAAAACTAAATAAATCATTATTATTCATCACGGGTTGATTATCGGCCTGTTGGGATTCTCCTTCCTCTCTCATATATGATGGACACTCCCTTACTGATTTTTCGACCGTCGATGATGGTCGTGACTCCTTCTTCCCCTAGTGCATAACAAAGGTCTAGCACAAGTAGAAGAAGGAGAAGCGCCCCCCCACGACAACAGTTGGCATTCTTCTTCTCTCATATATGGTGGAGACTCTCCCTCACTAATTTTTTGACTGTCATGTATGGAGCCCCGACAGACTTATTGTCGACTCAAAATGTCGTTAAATTCTCTTTCTAGAAAATCTGGGTCACTCGATATTTCCTACATATTCTAGCAGAAGTCATGCTAAAATTCATGAAAAAGATCTGCATGACCTTTGCTAAAATAGGACATATCGAGCGCCTGAAATTTACCAAAACAGAAATGAATCAACACTCCGGCAAAACATAGGCCACTGTGAGGTGTTCCCTGCAAACATAGGCCACTTGGGCAAGCACTAGTACTACAAAACACTACATATCACGTATTCCATGAAAATTGTCACAACTACTCATATAGGTACTACTCTACTACAACTATCAAAACATCTACATCGTCATCGACATGGGGAATTGGCTGGTCTCACCTCGAGGTCAGAGGTGGTCGGTGACGGGGACGATGGCGAGCATGATGTAGGGGCTCCTTGATTTCTGCAAAAACAAAATATAAACAAAAACATTATTATCCTCATCTTAGGACCAGTGAAACCCTATGTCTAAAATATCCTAGTTCTAGCCCTAACATTTACTAAAAATACCTTGTTCTAACCCTAAAAATTGAAAAGACCTATACATTTACTAAAAATACCATAGTTCTAGCCCTAACAATCTATATATCCTCATAAACCCTAGTTCTAATCATCAACATGTGCATTTTCATATTTTATTTGATACCGACATCGAACGAAATCTATTGTATTCAAAAACCTACATTTGCTAAAAAAATATCATATAGCATAATACATTTCTGTACCTAAAAATTTCTATTACTAATTTCTTTAACTAAATTTTTTATTACTAAATTCTATTACTAAAAAACTTTGTATTATAGAAAGGAGGAGGAGGGAGGAGGAGGAGAGAGCAGGAGGAGGAGAGAGCAGGAGGAGGGAGGAGGAGGGGGAGGGAGGAGGAGGGAGGAGGAGGGGGCCGCCGGAGGGAGGAGGAGGGGGTCGCCGAAGGGAGGAGGAGAAGAAGGGAGGAGGGAGGAGGAGGGGGAGGAGGGACGAGGAGGGAGGGAGGGACCTTGGGGGCGACGATGGGCAACGGCAGCGACGGCGGCGATGACGCGCGGCGGAGTGAGTGAGAGGGGGCGGTGGCCGGAGGGAGTGAGAGGGGGCAGAATGAGTGAGAGGTGGGAGAGTGAGCAATGCGGGTGAGGGGAAGAGGATAGGGTACATTAGCTATAACGCTTTTAGTTAAAGCGCGCTACCGATACGACTTTATCAGTAGCGCTTTTTTCCCGGGAGCGCTTCTACTACAAATAGTGGCGGTGGGCTCGTTGGGTCCCACTTAGCAGTAGCGCTCATTATGTTTCCAGTGCTACTACTAAGCATTTACTTGTAGCGCTTCCACAAGACAGCGCTACTGCTTATTACTAGCAGGGGTTGTTATTTTCCAGCGCTACTAATAGTGTCCTCCCTATAAGGTTTTTCCTAGTAGTGGGTGTTACCTCCCACGGAGGGCCCCGAACCTGGGTACATTGTGTGTCCGCCACCGCTTGTGCCTAATCCTGCTCCCGGAGCCCATCGGCGTCCTCCGGCCCCAACCACCTTCGATAAGCCTACCCATGGCATCTGTCATGAGAAAACGACGATAGTTGGCACCCACCGTGGGGCCATACGCGGCGCTGGACAGAGTCATGCTCCGGGCGGGACCCTTCACCACCTCCCTCGGCTGCCCCGTGTCCGGGCAGAACTACATGCTCGTGGGGGTTGCTCCAGCAGGCCCTACGGGCAACGCCGTCAGCTTCTCCATTGAGCATCATGGCGGCGACCCTGCACTTGACTTCGCCGCACTCACCGAGTGCTTTGGCAAGCTGAGTCTCGCCGACGAGCCAGCGGCTGACGAGTACCTTGGTCCGGTGCTCAACATTACTAACCCGCCCACGTCCATGGGTGCACTCACCACAAGCAAGGCCTACGTCTCCCGTGTCCGCATGGGAGTGATAGCCACCGTTTTCTCCACCTCTTCTGGCCGAGCATGGGCCAAGGCCGACGCAGCCGCTGCCCGCACCGGCACCTCTGACCCGCTCGGCGCAACCTCCGGGGCCTGAGCACCCCCATCGCCCCGATGCCGAACCCAAACGTCGTCACAGCCAAACTAGAGGAAGCCCGCTGCCTACTGTTCAAAGACGCCAGTGCCCTCGTACACAAGCGGCTCCGGATGGAGGCCACCTATCGGGAGTACATCTCCGCCTATGGTGTCACCCCGACAGGCACCGAGCCCAGCCAGCGTGAGGCTGTGCATGCCCGCGGCCGCGTGGTCCCGTTAATCCTTGGTGGCAACCAGCCCGTCTACGACACCCTTGCGGCCAACCTACGGGTCACCAAGGTAGCCTACCAAGATCTGGCTACCTTGGAGGGCGAAGAGCGCGCCGCCCACGAGCGTCACATTGAGGACCTCATCGATACCGCCAACGCCCAGCAGGTCCTGCTCACCCCTTGTGGGGCCGTCTCCGAGATTCCTCATCCCGAGGGCGAGGGCGTTGGAGCTGCTGGCCGTCAGCCGGCTTAGCAGCCGTCAGCTGGCTCAACACTCCTTCTCCCCTCATGTCTCCGGCCAACGGGTCGAGGGAAGCAGCGTTCGGCGTTCCCAGCTGCCCGGGAACGAGCAGCCGACTATGAACAATCGGCTCAGCAACAACCCGGCTGGCAGCAACCGCCGCAACGAGGTGCCGACTGGCGGTAGCCGGCGCAGCCGTGGGCATACTCCGCCTCCTCGTTAGGAGCCGACGTGGTCGGTCGCGCTGGTCGTCCGCACCGAACTCGTGGCCCGGCTTGGACTGTGGATCCCCCACAGCAAGAACGATGCACGTCTTCGCCTCAACCGGCTGGCACAGTCGGCTCTTCTCGAGGAGGAGAGATTGATTGGCCCGACGTGCTTCGGTCCCCGGATCTGTAACAAGCCGTTCCCGCCCCGCTTCACGCTTCCTTGCGACACCCCGAAGTACAACATGGCTACCAAGCTAGAGGACTGGTTGATCGACTACTCCACCGCGGTCGACATTGCCAGGGGGAACAAGCGTGTAGCCATCCGCTATGCCCCCTCATGCTGATCAGCTCGGCCCACACCTAGCTTAACAGCCTGGCGGCCGGCAGCATTAACATCTGGACGGACTTTGAGGAGGCGTTCGTTCGCAACTTCGTCAGCACCGACAAGCGGCCCGACCGCCCCCGCAAGCTTGCCATGTGCATGTAGGGCCCAGATGAGCCTCTCCGCGACTACCTCACTCGATGGACCGAGCTCCACAACTCCAACGAAGGAGTGCATGAGGCGTAGGCCATCCAGAACTTCATCGAGGGTTGCCGCGACGACACCTACCTCAAGCACAAGCTCCTATGCTCCGAGCGAGCTATGCTGGCAGACCTCATGGCCAAGGCAGACAAGTACGCCACAGCCGACTCCGCAATATGGGTCAAGGTAAGCACGCCCGGTAAGGCGGCTCTGCCGCCCACTGCGTCACGACCGGCAGCCGACAAAAAATAATCGTAGAACAACAAGTGCAAGGCTGACCAGTCTGACTCCCGCTATGGGAGGCGGCAGGTTGCCACCATCGAGGAAGAATAGCCGGCTATCGAGGCTCCCAGCTAGCATCAGGGCACCGGCAAGGCTGCCTGGCAGCCCAAGCTCATGTTCGAGCAGTTGCTCGACCTCTCCTGCAAGAACCATTCCGGGGCCAAGCCCTCCACGCACACGCTCCGGCAGTGCAGCTCCTCACAGCGATTGGCCCCTAAGGACGGCCTTCTGGTCCTCCTGCCCGCCGACACCAGCTCCGGCCCAGAACGACGGTCCCCTGCTCGACCAGTTCCCCAACCAAGACGGTTCCTACGTCATCTTCACTAGTGAAGAGACGGATAAGCATGCTTAGCGCCGACTCCACCGTGAGTTGAATGCCACTATGTCGGCTACTCCCCAGTTCATGTACTGGTCCTAGAAGCCGATTACCTGGAGCCGGGCAGATCACCCGACCCTGTTGCCAAGCCCTGGCAGCTACGCCCTCGTCCTCGATCCCACCATCGTCTCTGAGAGGCACACATGCCGCTTCTCGTGGGTCTTGATTGACGGGGGCAGCAACATCAACATCCTCTACCTCGACATCATGCTGAAGCTAGGGCTCAAGATAGATGATCTGCAGGCGAGCCGGACGGTCTTCCTTGACATGGTGCTGGGAAAAAACTGCTCCCGTGTCGGCAAGATCAAGCTCAACATTATCTTCGGCGGTCACAACCACTTCTGCCGCTAACCGATATGGTTCGAGGTGGTGGACCTCGATAGCCCCTACCACGCGATGCTGAGACGGCCGTCTCTCGTCAAGTTCATGGCAGTCCCCCACTACACCTAAATCAAGCTCAAGATGTCGGGTCCCAAGGGCATCATCACCATCGCTGGCGACTACAAGATGTCTATCGCGTGCGCGCGAGACAGCAGCCAACTGGCTGAGGTCCTGGAGATAGTAGAGGAGAAACGCCAGCTCGAACTTCTCACAGCTCATGCCGCTAGCCAGCCGGCCATACCGGCTCCTCGATCCCAGTCGGTCGTCGAGGCTCCCTTCCAGCCGTCCAAGGATACTAGACAAGTGCCACTCGACTAGGCCAACCACAAGCTATGCGTCAGAATCGGCTGCCGCCTCGATAGCAAATAGGAAGGTGAGCTCGTCGACTTCCTCCATGAGAATCGGGACATCTTTGCATGGTCTCCCAAGGACATGCCGAGTGTTCCGAGGAAGTTTGTCGAGCACAAGGTTCACATCCGGCCGGATGCAAAGCCTGTCAAGCAAGCCCTATGCCATTTCTCCAAGGAGAAGCGGCGTACTATAGGAGAAGAGATCGCCCGACTACTCGCAGCCGGCTTCATCATGGAAGTTTTCCACCCGGACTGGCTGGCCACCCAGTCCTGGTGCTAAAGAAGAACAAGACTTGGCGCATGTGTATCAACTACACAAACCTGATCAAGGCATGTCCCAAGGACCCGTTCGCCCGGCCGCGGATCAATCAAGTCATTGACTCCATGGCCGGCTGCGATCTGCTATCCTTCCTGGATGCTTATTCTGGCTACCACCAGATCAAGCTGGACCCCGACGACCGGCTGGAGACATCCTTCATCACCCCTTTCAAGGCCCACTGCTACATCACCATGTCCATTGGCCTGAAGAATGCAAGTGCTACCTTCCACTGCTGCATGCAGAAGCATCTCCTACCTCAGATAGGCAGGAACGTCCACGTCTACGTTGACGACATCGTCATCAAGACCAAGAAGCACTTCAGCCTCCTTGATGATATCCGGGAGACATTCGCGAACTTGCACGAGTACAAGATCAAGCTCATCCCAGAGACGTGCGTCTTTGGAGCCCCAACCGGCCAACTGCTGGGTTTCTTCGTGTCCGCTTGTGACATCGAAGCTAAACCGAAGAAGATCAGGGCGATCGAGCGCATGTCCAAGCTGACCCGACTCCGTGACGTCTAGAAGTTCACCGGCTACCTCGCCTCACTCGGCCAGTTCATCGGCTGGCTGGGAGAGATGGCCCTGCCCCTATATAGGCTCATGCGAAAGACGAGTCTGGTTGAGTCGGGCCGTGACCCCACGAAGAAGCCGACAATGTTCGACTGCCCCGACAAGGCGGATGAGGCCTTCCGAGGCCTCAAGGAGGCTCTCACCAGCGCGCCCATCCTGGCCGTGCTGGTTGGGAAGGAGCCCTTGCTGGCCTACATCCCGACGACTACGCGTGTCATCAACGTAGTCCTAGTGGTGGAGCGGCCAGAGGAGGTCAAGACGCTGCTGATCCAGAGCCCCGTCTACTAGCTTAGCAAGGTCCTCTCCGCCTCTAAGCAGAACTATCCCCCACTACCAGAAGATGTGCTACGACATATACTTCGCCGCCAAGAATGTCAAGCAGTACTTCCAGGAGCACACCATTACCGTGGTGAGCACGCCTCCGCTCAGCGAGATCATGAGCGGCCCAGACGCCACAGGGCCGGATCGCCAAATGGGTCATCGCCCTCGCCGACCACGAGATCCGGTATGAGCCATGCACCGCCATCAAGTCGTAGGCGAAGGCCGACTTGCTCGTCGACTGGGCAGAGACCGAGTTTGTGTCGCCACCCCCAGACTCCACACATTGGCGCTTGCACTTAGACGGCTCGAAGATGCGGACCGGACTGAGAGCCGGCATCGTCCTCTCCTCCCCGAAGGGAGGCCAGCTCAAGTACGCGCTTCAGATCAACTTTGCCGCCTGCAACAACGTGGCCGAGTAGGAAGCCCTCGTCCACGGCCTCCGGCTTGCCAAGGAGATCGGCATGAGGCGCATCGTATGCTTCGGCAACTCCAACTTCGTCGTGCAGTAGGTCTCTAGCGAATGGGATGCCAGAGACGTCAACATGGCCAGCTATCGCTTCCTTGTCCAACAGCTCACCGGCTCCTTCGAGGGATGCGAGTTCCACCATGTCCCCTAAGAGGACAATGAGCTGGCCGATACACTAGCAGAGAACAACTCCACCCGGCAGGCCATCCCAGCCGGCGTCTCCCTTGAACGGCTACTCAAGCCATCGGTCAAGCCCTCCCCCAAATTGGAGTCCATCTTCGTGTCGGCTAATGCAGCCGGCCCATGAACATATCCGGCTACACAAGTGACACCATCAGCGCCGGGTGCCCTACAGGCTCCATCAACCCTGGCTGCCTAGCTGGCACCACCAACTGTTGAGCTAGGTGCGTCCAAGGCAGCCAGCTCCGAGACCACGACATGTCATGATGGCAATCGACGCCCCTCTCGCTGTCTTAGATGCGGGGACTGGCGAGCCGGCCCCGGAGGCTGCCGAGACGGTCCTGGCGACTGGTTAGCTAGGCCTGCGCGCTCCGACCGCCTCCAATGTCCCGCTCGAGCCTGAGCTGGCTCCCGTCTCGACGCGTTCATGGGCCCAGCCAATCCCGGTGTTCCTCTTGCGCGGCGAGCTGCCCCCCGACAAAGATGAGGCCCGACGGATCCAACGTCATGCTCTCGCCTACAACATCATCAACCACTAGCTGGTTCATCATAGCACCACCGACGTGTACCAGCGCTGCGTCGAGCCAGAGAAAGGGCAAGAGATCCTTCTCGACATCCACCAGGGTGAGTGCGGGCACCACACCGCCTGCAGGACCCTAGTGACCAAGGCATTCCGCCATGGCTTCTATTACCCGACTGCTTTGGAGGAGGCCAAGCAACTGGTCGACAAGTGCGAAGGGTGCCAATGCTTGAACATGCATAGCCACCTGCAGGCTTCGGCCCTCCAGACCATCCCCCTCTCATGGCCCTTCGCCGTTTGGGGGCTGGATATGGTGGGTCCCTTCAAGACCGCATGAGGCGGATGACATATTTTCTAGTAGTCACCGACAAGTTCATGAAGTGGATTGAGGCCAGGCCAATCAAGAAGCTGGAAGGCCCCACGGCTGTCCGGTTCGTTGAAGACATAACCGTCCGCTACAGCATCCCCCACGGCATCATCATCAACAACGGCACGAACTTCGCCAAGGGTGCGCTAGCGTGTTTTTGCGCCAAGCAGGGCATCTGGCTCGACTTGGCGTCCGTCGCACACCCATAGTCAAACAGACAGGTTGAGAGGGCAAACGGCCTGATCCTGGCCGGCATCAAGCCCGACTCGTGGTGCTGCTGTTTAGGTCAGCCAGCTGCTAGATCGAAGAGCTGAGGGGTGTCATCTGGAGCCTCAGGACCATGCCCAACCGGTCGACCAGCTACACCCCCTTCTTTCTCGTATACGGGTCCAAGGCTGAGGAGCCTCTGAATGGCGGATCTCCATTTGCCGAGCTTCTCTGCAGCAGGAGGGAAGTTCAGGAGTAGCTGTGCCCACGCCATCTCTTCTTCCGACATGGTTGGCAGGGAACGGCGTGAGGAACGTGAGGTGCTCTGACTTCCAACTACGTTAGAAGGAGCACCGCCACGGTCCCGCGTTGGCACACCACTCCTGCTGGCATGCTGGCGAGCATGCTGGCCCTACACACCTTGGGAGTGATGTGCAGGGGCTTTTCTGTGGGGACGTTGAGAACTGCGGGCGCCGTGATGTGGCTCCTCACGTGCGCCTTGAGAAGGCCGAGGCGTAGGTGCCGGCGTTGGCGCTCTGGAAGGTACCCTTCCACCCCCGGAGTTCATCATGCCACCCGCGGGAGGCATAGCTCCGTCTTGAGACGTAGTGGTGCGGGGGTTCCCGCCACCGCCATGGGCGTCTCTGTGGCGGGCGTCGCCGCTTGCTTGTCCTTGATTGCCGGAGCATCGCAGAAGTTGTGGACCTCCGCCTCCTCCTCCACCCGCGTCTACACTGTCGCCTGTTTGTGCAGACACAGGGACAGCATGCATAGATGGGCCAACCACCGCCAGGCCCTTCATCTTGGAGGCCATGGTGATGACGAATATGAAGGAACTGGCACGCTGATCATGAGAACAGGTTCGCATGACCTTCTTCCCACTACCTGGCACGCCAAAGCTATCGTGGGATATGAACACCTATGGGATCGAGGGAGCCCTTTCAGTTCGGTGGGGGAGAGGGCTCGCACGAAGAGCAGGTCTGATGAATAGTACGCGGGGATCTTAGAAAGGTCCGGGCTGCAAAGATGCGTAAAGCCCTACTCCTGCATGGTTGTATTGAGAGTGTTCTTGAGATTCTAGCTACAGGAGCGCTACGAGCTGCTGCTGCACACGTGAGCTAGAGGATCCGTCAGGGGATCCCAACAGTGGCGTACAGTGAGTACACGGGGTGTACAGTGCTATCATACCTAACACTGACGGAGTAGGACAGGCGCATTTAATGTGCCGCCAGGTGTCTCTATCCGTCTATGGGACGGGACAAAAGCCCGTCCCATCGGCACCGCTTAGCCCCTCCATTTCCTGCGTCGCGACACGTGCCCAGGCGAAACAACACCTCGCGTGTGCGCTGGCGGGGCCTTGCCGGGACATCGCCTTGCCGGGGCTTCGCCCCACCTTCAGGCAAGTTCTTGCCGAGGATCTTGAGTCTTCTGTGCTCGTACTTGGTAAGTCCCTGCTGGGCCTCGTCACCAAGGTGGCTACCACTACCCGTGCACGAGTAAGGGGCACAAGAGAGCCTAAAATTCTAGTGCACCGCCAAATCTGAATATCAACACTGATAAACTCCTTGTGTTATACTCGTGATGTCATCTACGCAAAGACCTATCTCATGATGCCATTGTTGGGGAACGTTGCATGGAAAACAAAAAATCCTATGCTCACCAAGATTGATCTAGGAGATGAACATCTATGAGAGGAGAGACTGGATCCACATACCCTTGTAGATTGCTAAGCGGGAAGTGCTACCTCTTGAGCTTGCGTTGGTTTTCCCTTGAAGAGGAAAGGGTGATGCAGCAAAGTAGATAAGTATTTCCCTCAGTTGTTGAGAACCAAGGTATCAATCCAGGAGGAGGAACAAGCAAGTCACCATTGGCACTAGTGGAAAAAGGCCCGTTTGTCCCGGTTTGTTAGGCCCATTTGTCCTGGTTTTGGAACCGGGACTAAAGGGTCGGGACTAAAGCCACAACCTTTAGTCCCGGTTCGCTTACGAACTGGGACAGATGGGGCTACACGTGGCCGCTCCACCGATCCTAGGCAGGAGGGCCTTTGGTCCCGGTTGGTAAAACCAACCGGGACCAAAGAGTGTCCACGCATCAGCAGCTAAGGAGCTATTTTTTTGAAAGAGGGGGGGTGAGGGTTTTGGAGGGTTAATTTAGGGGTTTCATATATTTTGTTAGATAGCTAATAGAGAGAAGTGATCTCTCTTATCTCTGTGCTTGGTCACGACGCTAGATACTATACTTATAGATAGAACATATAACACAATTTAATCATCATTTTTGTCAATGAGACATCATATAACAAGTTGGTCACTAGTCATAATCACAACTCCTCCCCCTCATCATCAACTCTAACACATTGTAGCACATAATAACACATTGTACCTAGGACCTACGTACTCCTATCTCGTACGACCTACTCTACCCTCTCTTAGGTACAATATCATAAAACAAGATAGGCCCTGACTCTCCATTATGAAGAACGGAGATCATCCTGTCTCCCATTCTTGGCCTACGCACAGTGTTTCTTCCAAGTAGCTATCTATGACTGAGCATACATTTTTTCCAATCTTTGATTGTCATGACTCCATCAGTTTTAGAAATCCAGTATGGACAGGAGTGATGCGTAGGCTGACCTGGACGTGGTGGCCCTAAGCTCGTAACAACAATGCGACCTCTCGGAAACATCAGATGAGGCACACAATCCTCCGGCATTTTCTATTGAAAAAAATAGTAATAACTTTTTAGTTAGCAATGTAGTTTAGTTTTAGAAGAATTTTTGCAAAAGATGCACGACTGTCGTAATAGTAGAATTAAAATCTTACCATGCAATCTCCATGGATGTTACCGTAGTTCACCACTTCCACTAGTGGCATGTATTGACCATAATGTGCAGGAGTTTGATAATAGCTATTGTAATTCTCAAGATGACTAAGAAATGCGGTAAGATGATCTTTCTCCTTATAAGTTAATTCTACTTCATCACTGTTGAAGTAGGTTCTGTCTACCATCTTCCGTACATTTTTTGAAGAATGAAAATAAGTTGTCAATGCAAATAAGTTGTCAACTATTTTTAAATAAACAATATAAATTACTTAATTAATATGGTTGAGAAACTCACATAATGGTAGAACTGGAGGCGTCTGCACATCGACCCAGATGTCGATATTACCTTCAATTTCATCTCCAGACAAATATCAAAGGTGATAAGCATATTAGGCTAAAATGCATAAGCCTTGCATAGTGCTTGCCAATTTTTGCATTCAAAATAGCAATAGGTGTATGCATGGTACAATTTTACCGCAAAAGTAAAACGATGCTCGGTCCTCAAGTGAACTATCTTTATCTCCATATCTTTTTGAGTATTGAAACCAACCTTATCCAAGACAGAAATTCTTGCATGGCAGGGGATACGCTAGTAGAACAGTAAAAAAATTAAAATTAATTATAAGTTGATGCAAAAGATGCAGAAGTCATGCTTAATTACGAAAAAAGACTTGTCATTGTGACTTATCCACTTCGAAGGTCTCATCCAGCATGATGCTGAAGCGTCTACCATCAACTAGGAAAGGCTTGTCACACATGCCGCGCTCGTCTTCGCAGTATTCACACATAGCGAATTCCCTTTCGTCGTCAGACATCTCCTATGTTCATAGTTGAAACTTTTAAAATCGATCGATGGAAACTACGAGAAAACTGATCAACACACAGATCACTATTACTCAATATGCAACGGGTTGACTTTAGGTCTGTCGAGTCTTTCCTTCCTAAACTCTTGTCTCACGTATATGGTGGGCACTCCCTTTGATATTGCGATCGTCGGTGATGGAGGCTCCTCCATTCGTCCCAGAGTGCACTACACCAAAATGTCTAGGACACTGGAACGAAGGAGAAGCGACCCCCCTGACAACAGTCGGGATTCTTCCTCTCTCATATATATATATATATATGGTGGACACTCTTCCTCACTAAAAGACACACAAGGAGCCGAAACAGACCTAAATTCAACCCGTTTCATATATAGAGCAATGACATAGAAAAAATTCCCTATGTTTTACCGAAATGACTTGCAAATCACAAATACATTTATAATGAAATCGAATATAATATCACTAATAAATCATCGCGAATAAGCCAGTTCAAGAATTACGGCACCCTTTGGATCCTAATGTGTGTGTGACTTTTGGTCCATCAAGGATTTCCTTAAGTAACTCTCATATCTCATGGTGTGTTGGTGCGCTCTCTCTCACACTGATATGGTGGTGTATATTTGTTGGTAGGCACTCTCTCACAATAATAGTTCGACCGCCGGTGATGGATGCCTCTCCTCTTCTCTTCTTGCACAATATATCGATGAGTATATCGCAAAGAAGAGAAAGAGAAGAGGCGCCCCCCACGATAACAGTCGGGATACCTCCATCAAGAACACACATGAAAGTCACACAAGGAGCAACGACAGACCGAAAGTCACACACGCATTATACCGATAAAATATCACAAATACATTAATATTTATAATGACCTCGAATATAATATCACTAATACATCATCCTGAATAATCCAGTTAATGCATCATCAAATATTAAATAATACATCTCGAATATTATCATATAAGATCACTAATAGAGATCGAATATCCTAGAATCCAAAGTGGAGGACGGTGAACTCAGTTCACTAGCGGTCTCTGAGTCACCGGCGGTGGACACCCAAAGATAAGGAACCAGCACGGGATCATAACTCAAGTGAGATCCCTAAAGGATCTGCCATGTATTGTTGAACCAGGCGTCCAACGCTGCCATGTAGCGATGGACGTGCTCGTCCTCCTCCCTCACACGGCAACGTACCACCTTCGCGGGTGCCCGCTCCCTCCGCACCGACAATGGCTCGCGTGACCGCCACCATAGAAGGTCTGGGTCGACGACGATACTTGCATTCCTCACCAACCTCCGAGCCCGGGAAGGTAGCACCTCCCAGTGCCAGCCCGGCGGAGCCCAGTCCCGGACATGGTGCCTATCAAGCAGGCACTCGCGGACTACTCGACGACGAGGATGCAGGCCGGGCATCGTCGACAAATTCCTATGAGAATGTTTTCTTACCGTTTAATCACTAATTTTTCATAAAACCAAATTTTTTCATCATTAACATACTAATCTAACATAAACATACTAATCTAACATAAACATTCATCATAAACATACTAATCTAACATAAACATTCATCATTAACATTCATAATAAAAAAATCTGTAATCTAACATACACATACTAATCTAACATAAACATTCATCATATAAAAAATCAACATACATTTTAAAAAGAAATTGCAAGGAGTTGGCGGCGGTGGCTCACAGCGAGGGCGCAACGGGGCGACGACAAGGCGGCGACAGGAGCGAGGCGGCGATGGGGCGGCGATGGGGGCGGGACGGTGATGGGGACGAGGCGACGACGGGGGCAGCGGGGGAGGCGATGGGGAAAGGTCGTTGATGGGATAGCGACGGGGGTGGTGGGGGAGGGGCGGCGACAGGAATGGTGGGGGCGGCGACGAGGGCGGGGCGACGACAGGGCCACAGGGGAGGGGCGGCGACAGGGGCGGTGAGGGCGGCGACGGGGGCGACAGGGGAGGCGACGGGGACAGGGCGGCGAAGAGGAGGGGGATGACGATGGCAGGGGCGACGACGGGGGTGGCTACGGGGACGGGGACAGCGACAGCGGGCTCGAGGCGGCAAGCGACGACGGGGCCGAGGACGGTGGTCTCGGCGAAGTGGCAATGAAAACTGCGAAATTTCCTAAGTTTTTCTTATATAGAAGAAGCATTGGTCTCGGTTGGTGGCACCAACTGGGACCAATGCCTACCTTTAGTTCCGGTTGGTGCCACCAACCGGGACCAAAGCCCTGTTTTCAGCAGCCAAAAGGGCGGGAAACAGGGACCTTTGGTCCCGGTTGGAGGCACCTACCGGGACCAATGCCAACCTTTGGTCCCGGTTGGTGCCACCAACCGGTATCAAAGCCCTGTTTTCAGCAGCCGAAAGGGAGGGAAACAAGGACCTGTTGGTGGTACCAACTGGGACGAAAGGGGGGCATTGGTCCCGGTTGGTGGCACCAACCGGCACCAACCGGGACCACTGGTCCCTTTTCATCGGCCGGTGAGGAAGCATCTGATGTTTAGTCCCACCTCGCTAGTCGAGGGGAGACAACACCTGTTTATAAGCCCTGATGCGCTTGACCTGTCAAGCTCCTCCCATAGTGAAAATAGATGCCCTTATACACGAAATTTAACCTAAATTCAAAATGCTAGTTAGGTGCCTAACTAGCACCTTGAATTTAGGTTGAATTTCAGTGTAAGCACATCTATTTTCACTTTTGCTATTTTTATGTTATTTCTTTGCTATTTTCTTGCTATTTAATATTACTTTGTTTTAACATTATATTCAATTTGGTAATTTTTATGTTTCATATAATTTTAGTTTTCAAAATACTAGAGGTTTATAATTCTAGTTATTGATTTTTGTGAGCTAAATGACCCTGAAATTGAAAAGCACTACAAATGAACTCTGAAAAGGTTGAAAGTTGGCATTATATCATCATTTCACACACATAGCATGGGCTAAAAAGTTGAGAGGATTACGACAAAAGCTGGATGCACTTCGTCTACAAAATGGACAGTCTCTTTCGAAGTATGAGGGTTCCGGATGGAAACTCATCAGTTACAAAAGGCATTTCATTTTATTGAACTTATTTGAACTCCAGGATTTATGTGTGTTCAAAATGCACCATTCAAAGCCACATCATCAATTTTCAACCCTTCCCGATATCATTTGTTATTTTTCATGCAGTTATTGATTTTTTGAGCTAAATGACCCTGAAATTGAAAAGCACTACAAATGAACCCTGATAAGGTTGAAAATTGGCATGGCATCATTATTTCACCCACATAGCATGTGCTAAAAGGTTGAGAGGGTGACGACAAAAGCTGGATGCACTTCGTGTACAAAACGGACATTCTTTTTTGAAGTATTAGGGTTCCGGACGGAAACTCATCGGTTATAAAAGGAATTTCATTTTCTTGAACTTATTTCAACTCCAGGCTTTTTGTGTGTTCAAAATGCACCATTCAAAGCCGCATCATCAATTTTCAACCCTTCCCGACATCATTTGTTATTTTTCATGCAGTTAATTATTATTTTTGAGTTAACTGACCTTAAAATTGAAAAGCACCACAAAAGAACTCTGAAAAGGTTGAAAGTTGGCATGGTATCATCATGTCACCCACATAGCATGTGCTAATAAGTTGAGAGGGTTACGGCAAAAGCTGGATGCACTTCGTGTACAAAACGGACTGTCTCTTTCAAAGTATTAGGGTTTTGGCGGAAACTCATCGGTTACAAAAGGCATTTCATTTCTTGAACTTATTTGAACTCCAGGCTTTTTGTGTGTTCAAAATGCACCATTCAAAGCCACATCATCAATTTTCAACCCTTTCTAACTTCATTTGGTATTTTTCATGCAATTATTGATTTTTTGAGCTAAAAGACCCTGAAATTGAAAAGCACCACAAAAGAACTTTGAAAAGGTTGAAAGTTGGCATGGTATCATCATTTCACCCACATAGCATGTGCTAAAAAGTTGAGAGGGTTACGACAAAAGCTGGATGCACTTCGTGTACAAAATGGACAACCTCTTTCGAAGTATTAGGGTTTCGGACGGAAACTCATCGGTTACAAAGGGCATTTCATTTTCTTGAACTTATTTGAACTCCAGGCTTTTTGTGTGTTCAAAATGCACCATACAAAGCCACATCATCAATTTTCAACCCTTTCTGACTTCATTTGATATTTTTCATGCAGTTATTGATTTTTTTGAGCTAAATGACCCTGAAATTGAAAAGCGCTACAAATGAACTCTGAAAAGGTTGAAAGTTGGCATGGTATCATCATTTCACCCACATAGCATGTGCTAAAAAGTTGAGAGGGTTACGGAAAAATCTAGATGCTCTTCGTGTACAAAACGGACAGTCTCTTTCAGAGTATCAGGGTTTCGGACGAAAACTCATCGATTACAAAGGGCATTTCATTTTCTTGAACTTATTTGAACTTCAGGATTTTTGTGTGTTCAAAATGCACCATTCAAAGCCACATCATCCATTTTCAACCCTTCCCGACATCATTTGTTATTTTTCATGCAGTTATTGATCTTTTTGAGCTAAATGACCCTGAAATTGAAAAGCACTACAAATGAACGCTGAAAAGGTTGAAAGTTGGCATGGTATCATCATTTCACCCACATAGCATGTGCTAAAAAGTTGACAGGATTACGAGAAAAGTTGGATGCACTTCGTGTACAAAACGGAGAGTCTCTTTCGAAGTATCAGGGTTCCAGACGGAAACTCATCGGTTACAAATGGCATTTCATTTTCATGAAATTATTTGAACTCCAGATTTTTTGTGTGTTCAAAATTATGTAGGCCCTTAATATACGTGGAGGTGCGTCGGTCACCGTACATCCATTGCCGGTTCATCTGCGTGCGTTATATAATAAAGTGTATTAAAAACCATTACAACATATCATGAATAGAGAAGTGACCAAATTAATAGAAATTCATCATCACATTAAAGCCAAAGTACAATAATGACCAAAATACGTACGTACAGTTCATACATAGTTGTCATTATTGAACAACATACAACTCTCTAGAGCATCTAATTAAAACAGACAGCGAAACTACGTAAAAATTTAAATGCAACAACAAATGCAATCATAACCACTACTAAGGTACCAATTGATTCAACGGCATAATGATACCAAGCCTCAGTATGAATCGCATATTTTCTAATCTTTCTTAGCTTCAAGCGCATTGCATCCATCTTGGTCTTGTGATCATCGACGATATCGGCAACATGCAACTCCAATCCCATCTTGTCATCTTCAGTTCTTTTCAATTTTTCTTTCAAATGATCGATTTCTTTTTTAGCTTCTTTTAACTTCTCGAGCAGAATTGCATAGTCAGTTGGAATTTCTTGTTCAACTACTTCCTATAGATAAAAAAATGTACGTCAAGTTGGTGGCATAATTAATTGTCATAGACATTATATATGTGAAATAGTTATATAAAATATAATATACCACATCTGAATCATAGACTAGACGAGGGCCGACGTGGGCAGATACCATAACCATGGCACTATATAATAACAAACAATAATAAAAGTAAGAAAATCATACGAGTAAGTATATTTTGTTTTAGCAATAAGATAAGATCAAGAGGCTCACCACGCGCGGGCGATCGACGGCGGTTTTAGGACGGGGACGGGATAGGACGGACCGCCAAACCTAGACAAATCTTGACAAAAATGGAGTTTGGACACGGAGCTTCGAGAGGAGAAAGCTTAAGTTTGGCTTGGGCATTTCATCAAACACCTCATCTGCATAGGAGGTGAGCTAGAGCACCACAAAGCTCTCCTCTCGCAGGCCTGAAAAACAGAGCAAAGTGGAGTGCTCTGCTCGCTGGCGAGGGTGTATATATAGGCATTTCATTGGACCTGGTTCGTGGATGGAACCAGGACTAAAGGACCCCCTTTGGTCCCGGATCCAGCCACGAACCGAGACCAATGGTTGTGGGCCAGGAGCGAGGCACATTGGTCCTGGTTCGTGTCTAGAACTGGGACCATAGGTTCCAGACAAACCGAAACCAATGCCCCACGTGGCCCGCCCGCCCCCCTGGCCTCACGAACCGGGATTGTTGCCCCCATTGGTCCCGGTTCATGACTGAACCAGGACTAATGTGCTGGCCCGGCCTGAACCAATGCCCTGTTTTCTACTAGTGTGGATGCACCTACACAAACAATCAAACTCTTGCACCCAACACTATAAAGGGGTTGTCAATCCCTTCACGGTTATTTGCAAGGATTAGATCAGAAAGAGATAGATGTAAATGAGTGTGGAAAGTAAAAGATAAATAAATTGCAACAAGGTATTTTCAGGTTTTTTGGTTTATAGATCTGAAAGTATATAATGGAAAATAGACCCGAGGGCTATAGGTTTCACTAGAGGCTTCTCTCTTGAAGGCAAATATCATGTTTGGTAAACAAATTATTGTCAAGCAATTGATAGAAAAAACGAATAATCATGTAGTTATCCTTGGCAATGATCATGCATATAGGCATCACGTCTGTGACAAGTAGACCGAAACGATTCTGCATCTACTATTATTACTCCACACACCGACCGACTCCTTCCTACATCTAGAGTATTAAGTTCATGAAGAACAGAGTAACGCATTAAGAAAGATGACATGATGTAGAGGGATAAACTCAAGCAATATGATGAAAACCCCATCTTTTTACCCTTGATGGAAACAATACAATACGTGCCTCTCTACCCCTACTATGTCACTAGGTGAGGACACCGCAAGATTGAACCCAAAACCAAGAACTTCTCCCATTACAAGCATTACCAATCTAGTTGGCCAAACCAAACCAATAACTCGAAGAGACTTGCAAGGATATGAAATCATGCAAATAAGAAGTCGGAGGAGATTCAAATAAGATTCATGGATAATCTGAACATAAACTCACAATTGATCGGATCTTGACAAACACGCTACAAAAGAGGATTACATCGGATAGATCTCCATGAAGATCATGAAGAACATGGTATTGAAGATCAAAGAGAGAGAAGAAGCCATATAGCTACTAGCTATGGACCCGTAGGTCTATGGTGGACTACTCACGCATCATCGGAGGGGCAATGGAGTTGATGTAGACGCCCTCTATGATCGAAACCCCCTTTGGCAGATTACCGGAAAAGGCTCCAAGATTGGATCTCTCGGTAACGGAGGCTTCTGACGGCGGAAAAGTAATTGTGTGGCTCTTTTTAGTGTTGGGGGAATATTTGGGTATTTATAGGCCAAGAATTAGGGTTAGGAGACCTGCCAGGAGGCGACAAACCTGCTAGGCGCGGCTAGGGGCCCCGCGCCTAGCAGGCTTGTGGCGCCCTGGCACCTCCCCTGACGTGCACACCAAGCTTGATAGATTTGTTTCCTTCCAGAAAAATTCCTTCCAAAGGTTTTATTCTGTTTGGACACCGTTTAATATCCCTTATCTATAAAACTCAAAAACAAGGAAAAAAAGAAGCTGGCACTTGGCTCCACATTAATAGGTTAGTCCCAAAAATAATATAAAATATCATATTGATGCATATAAAACATCCAAAACAGATAATATAATAGCATGACATCATCAAAAATTATAGATACGGATACATATCAGGAAGCGTTAAGAAATGATGTTGATGTAGTCAAACATCTTCGCGATCCAAATCGCAATCCGTCTCACGATCCAATCACGATCTAGCGCCAAACGGACGTTACCTCCACGTTCAGGACATGTACACCTCGATGCCATCCTCCTCCTCCTTGATCCAGGAAGCGATGGTGTAGCGTTAGATGAGTTCTCCGGTAGAATGAAGGCATGGTGGCAGCGGTGGGGGGGTCTGTTCCATGAGGGCTTCGCCAAGCACTAACAGAATCAATCTGGAGGAGAAAACAATCTATGAGGGACAGAGAGGCTGCGACGTGGCTTAAGGTGGTGCAGCCCCCCTCCGCTCACATATATATAGGGGGAAGGGGATGGGCCAGTGATACGTCTCCAACGTATCTATAATTTTTGATTGTTCCATGCTATTATAGTATCTATTTTGGATGTTTTATATGTGTTAATATGCTATTTTATATTAGTTTTGGTACTAACCTATTAACCTATTGCCCAGTGCCAGTTTCTGTTTTCCTAGTTTTTGAGTATTGTAGAAAAGGAATATCAAACGGAGTCCAAACGAATAAAATCTACGGTGATTTTTCTTGGACCAGAAGAAACACAGGAGGCTTGGAGAAGAGGCTAGAATACCTATGGGTGGTCCACAAGCCACCAAGGAGCGGCCTGGCGTGACCTAGGGGGCACCCCTGGCTTGTGGCCCCCCCTAGCTCCTCCAACCCTAATTCTTCGCCTATAAATTCAAAAATATTCCCCCAATACCAAAGAGAGCCACGATAATACTTTTCCGCCACCACAAGCCTCTGTTCCCGTGAGATCCCATCTTGGAGCCTTTTTCGGTAATCTGCCAGAGGGGGATTCGATCATAGAGGGCATCTACATCAACTCCATTGCCCCTCCGATGATGCATGAGTAGTTCAGCTCACACCAATGGTTCCATAGCTAGTAGCTAGATGGCATGTTCTCTATCTATGTTCTTCAATAGCATGTTCTCCATGATCTTCATGGGGATCTATCCGTTGTAATACTCTTTTGCGGTGTGTTTGTCGAAATTCGATGAATTGCGGGTTTATGATCAGATTATCTATGAATATTATTTGAATCTTCTCTGAATTCTTATATGCATGATTTCATATCTTTGCAAGTCTCTTCGAGTTATTGGTTTGGTTTGGCCAAATAGATTGGTAATTCTTGCAATGGGAGAAGTGCTTAGTTTTCGGTTCAATCTTGCGGTGTCCTCACCTAGTGACAAAGTAGGGGTAGCGAGCCACATATTTGTATTGTTTCCATCAAGGATAAAAAGATTGGGTTTTCATCATATTGCTTGAGCTTAGCCCTCTACATCATGCCGTCTTACTTAATGCGTTACTCTATTCTATATGCAGGCAGGAGTCGGCCGATGTGTGGAGTAATAGTAGTAGATGTAGAATTGTTTCAGTCTACTTGCAACAGATGTGATGCCTATATGCATAATCACTGCCTTGGATATCTTCATAACTATGTGCTTTTCTATCAATTGCTCGACAGTAATTTGTTCACCCATCATATTATTTTCCTTCAAGAGAGAAGCCTCTAGTGAAACCTATGGCCCTCGGGTCTATTTTTCATATTATATTGTCAGATCTATAAACCAAAAATACGAAAAATACCTTGCTACAATTTTATTTACTTTTACTTCTAGCAATCTTTTATATCGATCTCTATTAGATCTCATCCTTCCAAGTAACCGTGAAGGGATTGACAACCCCTTTATAGCATTGGGTGGAAGTGTTTGATTGTTTGTGTAGGTACATAAATTGGGGACTTGGTTGTTTCTCATACTGGATTGATACCTTGGTTCTCAACAACTAAGGGAAATACTTATCTACTTTGTTTCATCACCCTTTACTCTTCAAGGGAAAACCAACGCCAACACAAGAAGTAGCAGCCATCCGCCCTAGGATTCCCTAGGGTTGGGCGTGGCGGCCTGGGGCTGCCTTGGCCCCCAAGGCAAGAAGGGTGGCGGTCACCCCAGGTCTAGTTCTTGCCATTGGCCGCATGGGCCCTTAGGAGGTGGGGCGCCCAGCTCACTAGGAGCTGGTGTGCCTCCCTCTCATCCCATGGGCCCTCCGGGGTAGGTGGCCCTCTATGAGGATCGGTTTTCCATGATATAAATTTCCCAGCAAATGGTCCTTGTGCTCACCAGACCTAGGATTACTTTTAGCTCGTGGACACTTTCTTGGTACAGAAATTCCAAGCAATTACAAAATTTATGCACAAGACCATGATGGTCTATGGAGTACAATAGGGTTTCTAGTGGTTGATGGCGGAAGCGGTTCATGGATCCCCAGCGTCTATGGGACTCCATTTCCCACAGGAACAACTGACCTCGATAACTCCTATCTCACGTGACTGCTATCCTCGATGCCTAGGTTCCTATGTTGTCGTCATAGTGCTCCTCTCCAAATACACAATATGGCCAATCAAAATAGGCAGGGACAAGCCAATGTGTATGTTTGAATATACTCACAAACATCATGAAAACAGACATAATATAGCAGGTGAGTTATATGCATTGAAATTTTTCACTGATGTTTCAACCAGTCATAAGATAAATTTATCATGCAAGCAAGTAGATAATTCATATTAAAAATAATTATGAGCACTCAGGGAATAAAATAAATCCGACCGGGTGTCTGAAGCGACGTCTCGAAAGGGTAAGAATATAAAACATGCCTCAGTCGGGCGTCTGAGCAATGCCACAAAAAGGGTTTATAAAGGAATTATATAAAAGGGATGCCACAGTCAGGCGTTTGGGCGACGCCACATAAAGGGCTTATTAAGAAAATATATTGCAGGCATGCCATAGTCGGGTGTCTGTGCGACGCCACATAAAAGGCTTATAAAGAAGGTAAATCACATGTGTGCCACAGTCGGGCGTCTGAGCGACGCCACATAAAGGGCTTATATGGCGAAAAAATCACATGCGCATCTGTATCCAGGAGGTAGAACCATCACAGGGATACTCAACAATTCACATAATAGAAATGGTTAGTCAACAATAATAATCATAAATATCACTCGTCGCACTTCATGATCAATATTCAGATTTAGAAGAATTCCTCTGAAGACCAAGCCTTGACACATCCTAGACAGTAGTCCTTAACTGCGAACCCGGCTATTCTAATAGATGTTTACTCTGGAGAGGTTGTACTCTTTACCCACAAGTAACAGATTTCCTTAGTCAATTCGAGACTAATTCCGCTTAAGGTCTTTGAGTTGAAAACACACCTAACCGTACACACCCGTTTAACTTCCCGATGCCTGGAATCACCCATGGCCCTCATTAAGTGAAACTCTGAGTGGGGAGACCACGATCATGATTAGCATGGGACCACAAAATTTATACCGTGCGCAAACAGGGGTGCTACCCCTCGATCCAACTGGAACACACATGCCCCTAGACCAAGTGGCATGCCTACCAGATGCCTCCGGTATCTTCCACTGTGGCCTCTCTATACATTGTGTGCCAAGAAAGAGGTTGATGACTTACATAATCGTACCCTACATGCGGTAGGGACAAGTGGTAGTACGAAACAAGTATGTGTGTTACTGGAACAAGACTTGGTCTATGACCGACTCAGGAGGTTTATGGTTTCCCTGCAAGGTTAGCTCACAAATTATAGTTCACAAATTTTCTGATAGAGTCACCCCTAGCATACCTCACATCCTGCCTCCACTGATCATCCTCGTCACAATGGGATACCAGCTCCGTGGTCATGTCTACCCAAAACATAACTCTCCTCTGGAGTTCCTCTCGCTAGCACATGCATGTGTGGCATGAAAAAGTGACTCTTGTCATCATGGACTTCCGGTTTAATGGAAATGCAACTTTCACCATATGCATAAAATATCACCATATGAAAGTAATTTCTTTCACATCACATCCATGCAAATTATGCAACGCAACAATCAATCACATACTAAGTCATATCAGTGTTCAAGATGCTTGCCTTCAATGTGTAGAGAGGTAGAGTGCGCTCCAAGCCTTTTGAAAGTTTCATTCTTCCTCCAATTCCTATTTTGAAAGTATTCTAATTAACACACAATTCAAAAATAGTACCAAAAAGTTGTTTGTAAATTTTTGAAATGAATCTGAAAATAAACTAGGTTGAATTTGAGAAATAACAGAAAAATAATCATGCCCATTCAACTTGTGGTTTAAAAGGTATATCCATTCAAACTTAGGTCAAATGTCTACCTTTTATAAAAAACTAAATAAAAAACGGTTAGACAGAATACGCTTTTATCAGGGAGAAACTTACTTATTAGAATACGCCTTCACTGCCGACGAATTGGTATGACCCCCGAGTCACTGAAAGTGGGTCCATGGGTCCACAAGTCAGGTTTGACTAGTCCCCCCGCCGTCCCCTTCCTATGGCCGAGAGGAGGCGAGGCCGCCGGCGATCCTCACCGGTGATCGGGTTCGTGGCGCGGTAATGTGGGAACACCATCGCGCTCGTGGGCTCGTGGCGACCAAGAGGAGGTGCGGTGAGGTCGTCGTAGTGGACGGAGTCACCGGCGGCGAGCTCACCCGAGAGCCTCCGGCGAAAGTGAAAAGGGGCATTCGCCCGTGATGATTCCCTAGTGAAATTTGGTGAAAGGGTTGAGGGTAATCGGTAAGGCCTCTTGGTAAGGTGGTTTAGGCAGAGGAGCTTTGCTTCGCTCGAATTCTTGGAGAATCCGGCATGTGGCAATGGCGGCTATTGGCAAAGAGGAGAGGCTCAGGAGCTCGGATTCCAACGGGAGGCGGCTACAGGGAGATAGTGGTTGGGCTGCGCAATCTTTCACGAGTTCGGGTGGGGGTTTAAATAAGCAGTGGATAGGTCCGGTGGCCTGTTGCTATGGGCGACGTGGCGGCGGCTCGCGCTAGCGGATGAGACCGAGCTGTTCCACGGGGCGGATAGCTGGCGGAGAGGGCATGGGCGGCAGTGCCATGGCAGAGGCAGGCTGTGGCCTGCGGCTAGCCTCCACGCGTGTTTGACGGTGGCTTGCGGGGCGAGAGGGAGCGGTCGGTTCGGCTCCAATGGTCTTGAGAGGATGGGGTCGTGGCCCTGCGCGAGGGGAAGGGTCACAGGCGCGGTAGGTGGGCACGACAGCTCCGACGCTGCTGCCTGCGATTATGGCGCTCTGCTCACGCTCTGGGAATGCGTGCTAGGAGCTCGGCGAAATGCCAACACAAGCTAGCGGTTTTGTATGAAGCTGGAAATCAACATGCTTATTTGTGTAAGTGCTATAGTTATGTTGGACATGCTTGTTTGGTCACTGGGTCTATTTCACAAGGCCAACTAATACCCATGCCAATCCTGGCCACGCACACAAGGTGCTCGACATAATGCTATGGTTATCTACGGAACTATTCCGGCCACCAAAATTTCCAGGTTGTGGTCTCCTTAGATGAACTTTGGCAAAAGCAAAAACTTCCTAGTGCACGTTTTTCCAAACTTTGTTCCTGGACAGAAACTATAGGGCATTATTGCATGGGCTTAAAATATTCCAATGGGTCTAAACTCTTGAACTTAAGAGTTATGTAGGTTGTACTACAAGTAGGAAAAATTCCAAGGTCACTGGAGAAAAATAAAATAGGGTAGTAGTACAAAATACCAAACTGAACAAGAATGAAAAATAGGATGATTTGCTCAAAAATTCCAAAACACAAAGTTGGGTTTTTACATAAAAGTGATCTAGGGACATCACATGTCATCTACAAATTTTTGTGGTATTTATAAGTGAATTTATAAAATGGTTAGAGTGTAACAAAGTCCTTTAAAAGAATGAAAATGTCATTAAAAGGAATTAAAACTTGGCAAGTTTTATTGTAAAAATAATTCCACTGGTTTTACTAATTGAAATGAAATGCTTTAATAGAACATTCAGGTCCCACAATATTATTCAAAAGTTTCAAATAGGACAGAAGAATTTTGTAATTCAGAGAAATTCCAGAAAATACATAATAAATATTCCTGGCAAGATTTTAACTAATTAAACATGGTTAAATTTTAGGGGTGTTACAACACTACCGCCCTTAAGAAAAATCACGTCCTCGAGATTTTCTAAGGACGTTTTTGCAAAAATATTACTCCTACCACACGACAATCTTAACATAAAATATATATTCCACACACATGATATGACGTGGTCACGGTAAAATTGCTGACAATTGGTGCACCAGCGCTGTACTAGCGAGGTGATCGCTTAGGTGTTAAATGTGAGCATGATTCTGCGCTCACTTTACGTGGTATGTGTGTGTGATTCGTATGACGCGAGGGCCTCTAAATCAGATTTATGAAAAAAAATCGTCGCAGCGGTCTGAGATTAGCTACGATGAAAACACTCAATTTTTTTTCACAACAAACAACTGCAAACAACACAATATATTCATATAGTAAATTATAAAACACAACAAAGATATCACATCAGACAAACAAACGCTATGCTAAAGAATACAATCACGGTGCCTATGGTACAGGTAAAAATCTATAGGTCATGAGGAAATATTCCCCGATGAAGGAGACTTCCGTGGAGTCTTTGTTTGGGTCTACTGGTGGGATGTGCACAATTGTCCAATATTTCGAGGCGGTGGGAATGATCCATGATTTGAACAGCTCGTACTTGGGTAGGTGGGGAGAACCCATGGTACTACGGGTAAAATCCCACAATATCTTAGCAAAAATCCCCGGGGTTGCATCCACGGTTCTCATATGGATCCCAAGGCGTGACATGGAAAATTGGTTGTGGAGGCAGTGCACAAGGTGAGGGATGCTTGGTAAGGTCACAGAGTGGCCTCTTATATAGCATCTTGGCTAGGGGTTATATTGTGGTGTGGGGACAATTTTGGTTGTCGGTTCTTCTCTAACATGGTCGGGTAAAAGCCACAGATATAATTCACAAAATGTGACATACTACTGTGGTTGTCGGTTGGGCTGGTTCTGGTAGTCTCATCCAAAAAAAATCTACAGTTAAAAGGTATATGCATAGCCATAGGTGATGCTATTAAAAATAATGGCACATGAACATCCTGAAATATTATTAATGGCGATACAAGGTCACACTATTATATGGTGTAGGAATACTAAGATTCGACACTACTCGAGTGGCTTAGTCTACCTCGACGATATCTACTCGAGCCTGCCTTGCTGATGTCGAGGCTTCTCCTTGGGCTTCACCACTGGGGTGGACTGGGTTAGGGTGCAGAGTTGCCGGGTTGTGGTAGCGATGATGACCATCGTGGGGGTTGGTGGTCACAATCCCGTTGGAGCGGGTCTCTATAAGACGACGAAGCTCTTCCAAGGATATGAAAATATTCCGATCAGCTGTCGGAGAAGACCATGAAGATTCTATCGGTTGGCCGAATAGCACGAATGGGTTGTCGGTGTCGGGTGCAGCTTCTCTTCTTGTCGGGGACATGCGAGCTAGCTCTCTACGAATGGCGATCAGATGAAGGGTGACCTGATCGAATAGTGCCTCTTGTGCCCTTAAGTAGCGCACAAGATGCAATAGGGCAGGGTCAGTCTCGTGGTCTCCTTTGGCGTTTTGTGGTGCTCTACTATATCCTTCACGGCCGGGGTAATAGTAGAATCAGCGGCAGTTAACTCTCAGAAACAAGTGTCGGAGCTGAACTATAGCCTTAAGAGCTCCTAGCTGGATGGCTTGTGGCTCGAAGGAAGTTGACCTTCCAATGAACTTGTAGGGGCGCTCCGGCGAGATACCTCTGCCGTAGATGTGCACCATGACCCAGAAGTGTCGATTCTCATCACTCGTGCGCTCTTGGTACACAACATATTCTGGGAGCTCTTCGAATGCAAACGCTCGGCGGGTGAGGTTGGCGACGACAGTTACAAAACCTCCAAGGTCGGTCGCGGTGGTCTCATTGTGAACAATGGTGCCAGGCATCTTGGCTTTGTTTTGGAGAGGTTTTGGTGGGGTGTTGGGTTGGGGCAAACGTTTCCTTTGTAGAAAGAAAAAAGAGTCTTCTCTCGCACGCTTGCGAATTGGACAACTCAGGTGTCGGTCATTGGTGTGTGACCTCCTAGGCTAGTCTGATAGGTCGGGCACTGACTGCTGAAAGGTGCCATGGTCACTGTGCAGGCTATCGGATATGATAGTCTTGGCTATGTGTAGGGTAAGGTCTGGGTGGGTGGTAACCTAGGTTTTATTGACACGGTTAAGATAGGATTGGCCAATGGTCAGTCTGGCTTTGATAACAAGTTTGTTAGGACCGGTTTTCCAGGATATAAATTTCCTAGCAAATGGTGCTTGTGCTTACCAGCACTAAGATTACTGTTGGCTGGTGGACACTTTCTTCATACAAACATTCCAAGAAATTACAAAATTTAAGCACAATACCATGATGTTCCATGGAGTACAACGTCTGGCGTCTGAGCGACGCCACATAAAGGGCTTATATGGGAAAAAATCACATGAGTATCCAAGAGATAGAACCATCCTAGGGATACTCAACAATTCACATAATAGAAATGGTTAGTCCCTAACAATAATAATCATAAATATCACTCGTCACACTTCATGATCATTATTCTGATTTAGAAGAATTCCTCCTAAGACCGACTCTTGACCCATCCCACACTGTAGTCCTTAACCGCGGACCCGGATATTTGAATAGATGTTTACTGTACAGAGGTTGTACTCTTTACCTATGAGTAAAGGATTTCCTTAGTCAATTCAAGACTAATTTCGCTTACGATCTTTGAGTTGAAAACACACCTAGCCCGCACACACCAGCTTAACTTCCTGATGCCTGGGATTACCCATGGCCCTCATTAAGTAAAAAATCTGAGTGCGGAGACCACGATCTCGATTAGCATGGGACCAACAAATATATACCGTGCACAAATAGGGGCGCTACCCCGTCGGTCCAACCGGAACACCCATGCCCCCGGACAAAGTGGCATGCCTACTAGATGCCTACGGTATCTTCGACGGTGGCCTCTCTGTACGGTGTGTGTGCCAAGAAAGGGGTTGATGACTTACTGAACCGTACCCTATGTGACAACCCAAGTTTTGTCCCTACCTTTTATGGCATGTAAACCTATGTGAACCTTGTGATGAGGTGTTCAATGAATGAGTTTGCTCCTTTTCATGCCTTGTCTCATGCATTCATGCATCATGCATCATATCATTCATCATCATGCCATGCACTTTGTTTTGTGATGTGCTTCTTGACCTTGTAGTAATGTGAGTGTTGTTCTGGATGTGTGGTTTGAGTGGGCTTCATCTCCTTCCCCCTCTTCTTATTCATTCAAACAGACACAATCTTTCCTCTTATTCCATTGGCATTTAATCAACAGAATTAACTTGCTTATAAAAATTGTTTAAAATGTTCAGGAGGTAGTCTATAATATTTTAGGAGTGTGTGTGTAGTTCTTTTGATGTTTTGAGCTTAATGAATTGGGGGCTGAAAATAACAAGGGGCTGTTGTTTTATAAAACTATTTAAATTAGTTGCTCTAAAAATGAACATGATAATTTTTTAAAAGGGTCTTATTGCTTTGTAAGTAAAAGTGCTTTTGTTTTATCAAAAACCCTTTTAATTATTTCTATGGAGTTCTTGTAAGTGAGCTGGTTTTTTAAAATAGAAAACCCTGCTGGTGATTCTGGGAGAGAGAGAGAGTGAAGTGGGCCGCCTCCCTATCCATCGTGGCCCAGCCGCACGCGAGACGGCTACGTGCCGCCGTCTTCCTCTGTCAGATTGCGCGCGAGAGAGAGCAGAGTTCAGAGAGGCGCTTGCGTCGAAGCCGTGAGAGGAGCTCGCGGATCTCGAGGCTGGCCCCTATTTAAAGCGCGGATCCCTAGGGTTCCTCTCCCCCTTCCTGCCGCCGCCGCTCCTCTCCTCTCCCTCCATTATTCCTTCTTGTTCCTCCTTCTCCTTAGGTAAGTTCAGAGAGAGGTGAGGTTCAGAGACCTCCGCCGGTCATCCTCGCCGGAATCAGCTCGTCTCTGTCGTCCCCCCTGTGTGTCAAGGATGTCGTGGCGGTCGGGGATCGTCCCCGCGTTCCATTCCCGTCGCTAGGAGGCGCCGGGCTCCCCCATCCTTGACGGCCTCGTTCCCATAGGAGCTCGGGCAGGGTGCTCCGGTGCCATTGTTGCGTCTGCTCCGGGCAAGCATATCAACGTCGCTTCTTCATCCTCTTCGCCGCGATCGAGCCATGGTCATCCTTCCCCTGGTGAGCCACCGCGTCCTGCCCCGTTGCTTGCTCGTCGTCGTCGTGCGTTCCCGTCGCTGTCGTTCCGTGCAAGGGCAACGCCTTGAGGGCAACGCCTCCGTCCTCCTTGTCGCGAGACGAGCAGGGGATTAGATCCCGTAGATTCCCGCTCGCCCCCCTGGTAGTTTGCATCAACGGAGAACACCACTGTCGCGTAGCTTTGCCGCCGCGTAATCCTCTGTTGCCGGCGTGGTTCGAGTTTTCAGTTTCGTCATGTGGTGCCCGGTCAATTAGTACAAGTGGGCTCGCTGCCCTACTCTGTTGAGATTCGGTGCAGTGGCGCAGTGGTGTTGCGCTCAGGGATCGACCGCCAGGTCAAGGGTTCGAACCCCGCTCCCCCTATGGTTTTCTTTTTTTCGATTGGCCGCATGTGGTGTTCGGTGTTGAGGATATGGTGTGGTGCTGGATCTGGTGTGCGTGTTGTGTGTGTGGACAGATCTAGTGTAGCTATGCCAGGATCTGGTGTGGCTGCAGTGTGTGTGTGTGTGTGCTTGTGTGTGTGAGCTGTGTGTGGATATGGTGTGGCAACCAGATCTATGTGTGTGTGTATGCTTGTGTAGTGTGTGTGTTAATGTGTGTATGACAAGTGGGCCCATGCCCCACTTGTCATAAACTAGATTGTTTTGTGTGTTTTGTTGTTTTAGTATAATAATTAGATCATTTCCAATTATAGCTATAATTCCAAATCTGGATATGTTCATTTATGCTCATGTACATTTTAGGGATGTTTTCACTTATAGGAGTGGATGATGATTTTACTATGTAGTTTTTGTCATGATGCTCCATGTGAATATATGAGTATTATACATGAATTTGGGGTAGAAAAATCTCAGGAATCCATTGGTGGTATTGTTTTGGTCTTTTGAGAAAGTTTGAAAAAAAATTCATTTTATCTCATAATGCCATTTTGTCATTTTTGCCATGTTTAATCCATGCATGCTATGATGTTTGTGCCAACATGTATGTGGTAGTATTTGATGTGTAGAATGCCATGATATTTATCTTTGTCATTATCAACTTGCAAATGAGTGGGAACCATGCTCTAAAGTAGCCACTAAAATGTTGTTGTTTTCAACCATGCTAAATATTTCTAAATCTAAGAATCTGCTGTTATTTTTATGCCATGAAGAGTGGTTGCTATCTTGTGATATGTTGTGAATTAGCTCAACCTCAGTGCTAGTGATTTGAAGTAGATGTTGTCTTCTATCATCCTGTTAATTTTCATGCCATCAGGTGATATCTAGTATCATTAGTTTCTGCTGTCAACTTGCCATCAGCTTAACTCAGATTCCAGAAAACTGTTATTTTCACTAAGTCCCAGAAATCTGTTTCATCATGCCAACTTGTGGTTTTCATGCTTATTGATGTCTGCCTCCTTTCCAGATTGTGTAGTTGGATAAGTTGATAAGCATGTTATGTAGTTTCTGTCAATGCCTTGTTTATGGTTGTAGGATGCATGTAGCTCAAGTTATTGGCTGTGTTAGTTGCTATGTTGCTGTTTGTGGCAGATTGTTTGTTTTAGTGTTTCGTGACTTGTGGGAGCTATACTCCATGGAATTGCTTGATCTTTGGCTCTATTGTGGTTGGTTTTTCATTGCCTATCCAGTGGCTACCTTGGAATGCCAAGGAATAGCCCAGGTCCTTCTTGTCTTGTGTTTTGCCTTCGTATCTTGTCGTGAGCATAGCGTGAGAACCGTAACTCTGTTTCTTACGTTCTACATACGTATGTGTATTGTTTTTGCATGATGCATACATATTTGCCATGTTCATGCATGTCTAAAAAACTTAACATAAGGTTATGTCCAGATTCATTAATAACCAATCATTTGCATGTGAAACATTACTAGTTAGGATTGTCGTGCTAAAACTCTTGACATAATCATGCATCATTCTTGCTTGTGCATTGCACCTTGGTTGCTTGTTTATTCTTTCTGTTTCATTTGGGCAGATGCGAACGTTGAACCTGAATATGAAGAGCTAGGCGAGTACAACTACGAGGATCCCGCTACTTGTTCCACTGAAGAACCAACAAGCAAGATGATCGTACGCAGATCCCGATACTATTTTTGCTTGCTAGTTGTCTCGATCTTATCGTTACTTTGCGCTACCTACCACATGAATGTTAGCCTCCTATTTTCCATGATAGCCTCTAACCCTCCACATCCAAGCAAACCTTGTTTGCCTTAACCGCTACTTAGCCCCTCTTATAGCGTTCTTAGTTGTAGGTGCAGGTTGTATCCATGTGATAACATGGATTTTGCATATCACAATATTATCTGTGATTTAATTTAATGCACATATATATCTTGGTATTGGTGGAAGGCTTGGCCTTTTGCTAGGTGTTTTGTTCCGTTGTTACCGCCATAGTTTTCTTGTTACCGGTGTTTTGCCTCCATACTTTGCGCTCCTAACATGCTCGGGGTTGTTATGGGAACCCCCTTGTTTATTCGGTTAAGATAAAACTTGTCTGGCAAGACCCAAATTTGGTACTACATTTGCTTAACAACTTAATAAAATTGGCATAGGGCATTGCAACCCCGTGGATTAATCAACAACCGCGCAAGTGCTCCTCACGAGTGTTGGTCCAAAAATGCCAACCGCCGGCGGCCACCAGGGTCAACTCTGTGATTGGCCTACCGGAAGTTTGGACAATCCGGTCGTGTACTGGGAATGAGATATGCGGCTCTTATCGGGTTCGTCGACACGTCGGGCGGTCTTGCTGGACTTGTTTTACCATTATCGAGTGACTTGCGTGTGGGACTCTGACTTTCTTCGGGCTATCTCGAGGTGTTGTAATTCCTTTGGAGTTTCCTAGGATGATCACGAGATCCGTGGTCGAGGTTATTCCCGCGGAGTGTGGTTAATTTATGATGGACTAGTTGGATCACCCCTGCAGGGTCAAATCTTTCGGAAAGCCGTGCCCGCGGTTATGTGGCAACTTGGATATTTGTTTAACACCCGGTTATAGTTAACTTGAAGTAAACTCTAATAAAATGCACCAACTGTGTGAGTAACAGTGATCGTCTCTGCTCGTGAACATGAATCGAGAGAGAACATGGTGGGGTTATGATTGACGTAAGTAACTGTTCAGGATCTCATAGAGGTCATTCTAGATTCGATCGTTTGTCGTAGACCACATATTTACTTTCATGTTATGTAAGATTAGCCACCATAAATGCTTAGTGCTGCTGCAAACTAAACACATACCCCATCCCAACCTATAAGCTTGAATAGCCTCGGTACCCAGGCACGAGATTGCTGAGTCCTTGTGGCTCACAGATTACTACAACAATCCAGGTGCAGGTACATATGAGCTCGTGCAGGATGATCTGACGCAGCTCCAGTGGGAGTATGACGAGGAGCGCGATAGTATGTATGTGACGTATCCAGATGAGTAGAGGCCGTGGTCGTGATCTTCGGGGCTAGCAAAAAAGTATCATTGCATATTTTTTTCTTGTTTTTTTTGTCCGTAGCCAGACCCTGTCTTCATATTGATGTTTGAACTCTTGTCTGGAATTGTAAGTTAGCATGTGGCGAGTGTAAGCCAACTCATATACTACTCTCTTCTTAAATGTATGATGTTATACTTGCGGACGACAAGATGCGCATCTATCCCTTGTCGAGGCCCCCGTGCCTTAATATGGATAGACGCGCATCTTGGGCGTGACACCCTACTAGTGGTAGGGACAAGTGGTAGTACAAAATAAGTATGGGGGTTACTAGAACAAGACTTGATCAACGGTCGACTCGGGAGGTTTATGTTTTCTCTGCAAGGTTAGCTCCCAAATTATACTTCACAAATTTTCTGATAGAGTCACCCCTATCGTACCTCACATCCTGCCTGCATCGATCATCCCCTTCACAATGGGAAACCAGCTCCATAGTCGTGTCTACCCCAAGACATAACCCTCCTCTGGAGTTCCTCTGGCGAGCACAGACATCTATGGCATGAAGAGGTGACTGCTATCGTCAGGCACTTCCGGTTTAATGTAAATGCAACTTTCACCATATGCATAAAATGTCATCATACGAAAGTAATTTCTTTCACATCACATCCATGCAAATTATGCAACACAACAATCAATCACATATTAAGTCATATCAGTGTTCAAGATGCTTGCCTTCAATGTGTAGAGAGGTAGGGTGCACTCCAAAACTTTTGAAAATAAATCTTAAAATAAACTAGGTGGAATTTTAGAAATAACAGAAAAAGAATCATGTATATTAGAGTTGTGTTTTAAAAGTTATAGCCAGTCAAACTTAGGTAAACTATCTGCTTTTTATAAAAAGCTGAAAAAGAAAACGGTTTAGACAGAATACACTTTTATCATGGGGAGACGTACTTATCAGAGTACGCCTTCACTCTGGACGAATCGGTATGACCCCTAGGTCACTGACCGAGGGTCCGTGGGTCCACCAGTCTGGTTTGACTAGTCCCCCCGTCGTCCCCTTCATATGGCCGAGAGGAGGCGAGGCCCCCGGTGATCCTCGCCAGTCATTGGGGCCATGGCGCGGGAATGTGGGAACACTATCGAGCTCATGGGCTCGCGGCGACCAAGAGAAGGTCAGTGAGGTCGTCGTAGTGCACGCAATCACCCGTGGTGAGCTCACTTGAGAGCCTCTGACCGAAGTGAAAAGGGTCATTCCCCACGGAGCTTCCCTAGTGAAATTGGGTGATGGAAAGGGTTAAGGGTAATTGGTAGGGCCTCCTGGCAAGGTGGTTTAGGCCGAGGAGCTTTACTTGGATCGAATTCTTGGAGAATCCGGCATGCGGCAATGGCGGCCATTGGCAAGCAGGAGAGGCTCAGGATCTCGGATTCCACTGGGAGGCGGTTGCATGGAGATAGTGGTTGAGCTGCACAATCTTGCATAAGTGGATAGGTCCGGTGGCCTGTTGCTAGGGGTGACATGGGGGCAGCTGGCGTTAGCGGATGAGACCGAGCTGTTCCATGGGGCAGATGGCTGGCGGAGAGGGTCTGGGCTGCGCTGCCATGGTAGAGGCAGGCTGTGGCCGGCGGCTAGCTGCCAAGCGTGTTCTGACGGCGACGCTGTGGGCGAGAGGGACCGGTCGGGGTGGCTCCAGTGGACCTGAGAGGATAGGGTCGTGGTCCTGCACGGGGGGAAGGGTCAGGGGCGCGGTAGGTTGGCGCATCGGCTCGGGCGCTGATGTCTGTTATTATGGCGCTCTGCTCCCACTCTGGGCACGTGTGTTAGGTGCTCGGCAAAATGCCGGCACAAGCTAGGGGTTTTGTATGAAGCTGTAAATCAACAGGCTTACTGGTGTGGGTGCTATAGTTACGTTGGACATGCTTTGTTTGGTCACTGGATCTATTTCACAAGGCAAACTAATACTCATGCCCATCCTGGCCGCGCACACAAGGTGCTCGATAGACTATTCTGGCCACCAAAATTTCCAGGTTGTGGTCTCGACAGATGAACTTTGGCAAAAGCAAAAACTTCCTAGTGCAAGTTTTTCCAAACTTTGTTTCTCGACAGAAACTATAAGCATTATTGCATGGGCCTAAAATATTCCAATGGGTCTAAACTCTTGGACATCAGAGTTTGGTAGGGTGTACTAAATGTAGGAAAAATCCCAAGGTAACTGGAGAAAACTAAAATAGGGTTGCAGTACAAAACACCAAACTGGACCAGAATGAAGAAGAGGATGATTTGCTCAAAATTTTCAAAACACAAAGCTCGATTTTTGCATATAAAAGTGATCCAAGGACATCACATGTCATATACAATTTTTTGTGGGATTTAAGTGAATTTTTAAAATGGTTAGAGTTTTGTGTGGATTTATAAGTGAATTTTTGTGGGATTTATAAGGGAATTTTACACTTTCCGAATAACATAATGTGATTCTAATTTTATTTTCTGCAAAATTTTAGCATGCATATGCTGCAAAGTTTTCATTTTTGCTATGGACTAAGTATATGTTTGTTTCAAATGTTTTCGCCTGAGGAGCTTGCACTGATCATTCGAGATGCACCTAAATATGAAGATCTGATAGACAGGGCCACAATCTTGAAAATCTACAATGACATTATTGTTATCCATGCCTATGTGGTGAAAGTGTTGGTGAAATTGTGCCACTTGATTAAGAAGGCTGACGCAGCACTGAAAACTGAAGATATGTTGGAAAAGGCCACAACAAATGGGGTCAACTCCATGCATAAAGTTGACCATACATGTCTGGCAGTGGATCTAGTGGAATTTCCCCAACCAAAGTAGCATTGATGAGGAGAAACAATGTCATATCACAAGTGAGAATTCTCAGCTCTAGGTTGTCTTATCTTAGTGAAGACAGTGTATCCTGTTGTATGAGCTAATTGTTTTGATGTTCTCAGATCATTGCTGAAGACCGACAAGGTCAAAACATGGTACTCTTTAGTGTGCATTTTTATGGGGATATGAAGAATATCAGTCAAGCACTAAAACTCTGAAGGAAATTAATGTAGTTGTGTGGTCTAGTTGGATGTTGTAACCACGTTATATGGGCCAAGATGTTGCTCCCCCTATTCACTTTTATAATACGTTGTAGAAACTTTAGACCGCATGCAAAACATCTCAATTTTATTTGTCTGAAACGACATATAAATGTGAATGGAGGGAGTATTAACCCTCAAAAGTTTACGAGTATAAGAATCTGCCCCTAAACTCTCACACACAATGATGGCCTGAAGTGTATGCTTTAGTTGTTCAATAACATACTTTAGGATTATAAAAAATATTATAAAAACAACTTTTAGTCACAACAAGTATTGTAATCATTTTATTCCTCCTTCCACATGGCATTGGCCCAACTTCCCACCTCAAGGTTTTGATGTCTTGACTGGGAAAGAGCATTCATATTTCGTACTTGAAAAAAGCACTTGAGTTGATTGTGTGTTGTCCCAGTAAATAATGTATGATTTATTGAAAAAACATTGATACAGGTGGTGTAAAAAATTTGCCACCCGGTAATAGTGCAGATGCATATGGTGTAGAAATCTTGCCACCCGATAAAAAGTGTAGACGAAAATATGCAGGAAAATGTGGTAGAGGAATGCAATTCTGGATAGAGCCAGGAATGACCTGACTGTACAAGCTGAGAACATTAGTGTAGAGGACATTTGTTTGCTTGAAAATAGAGCTAAAGAAGGGAAGCGGCCTAACGGCATGATGGTGAAGAAAAGAGGCATGATGAAGCTCAAGAAAAAGTTGTAGAGCGGCTGAATCCACCATTGAGGAAAAGAGGCATAAACGCAATTGTTGTTGCACGAACTTGTGGTGCTTTAAAATGTCGTTGTGCATTTTTTGTATGAAAGGAGGAATTCCTTATCCATAAAAAAATTCAAAATTGTTCGTTGCATTAGTCATAACTTCGTAAGTAAACTTAATCAACTTCTTTTAAACAGTTAATCAGCTTAATGATTTGTTCAAACTTGACGAGCATGGGGAAATATGACACAATGTTTGACCATAGTCATCACTAACTTATAGTCATCGCTTGAAAGTTGTGGATTTATCATCAGCAATATTGCAATCAACAATAGCTAGACAATTAAACTAGTTTTTAGATAGAGTCCAGATCAAACTACCAATATAGTATGTCTGGTAATGGCTTCTACTCGATGAATCCCTAGAGCACGTGGTTGTGAGCAACACGCCATAATAGAATGTACATTACTCTAATAATGTAGATTAATAGTAGGGTTGTAATCTAACTATACAATCTAGCACCTCTCAATTATCAATGTGTGTGGATAGTCTTTCTAGTATACATTTAAAGTATATATTCTGTTGATAAAGTACATTCCAACAACTAATAATTTCATGCTAAACATGTGAAGCAATTACGTCCCCAGATATACATGTAATTAGTTAATTCAATATTGTTGTGGGACAAATAATTCCAAAAGTATATGCTTGGAGCAATGAGATGATTTTATTTAATACTATTTAGAAGTATAGAAACAATCTTTGACAAAAGACACATTGGTTAGTCAAAGATTAGACCTTTAGGGAAAAAAATCTCATATCAATGTGAGCAAGCCAACAGAGCGATAGCCTCCCACGTGTCACGCCCAAGATGTGCGCCTATCCATATTAAGGCACGGGGGCCTCGACAAGGGATAGAGGTGCATCTCGACATTCGCAAGTATAGCATCATTACATCATACATTTAAGAAGAGAGGAGTATACGAGTTGGCTTACACTCGCAACATGCTAAATTACAATTGCACACAAGAGTTCAAACATCAATATGAAGACAGGGTCTGGCTACGGACGAAAAAATGATAAAAGCAGATGCAATGATACTATCTTGCTAGCCCCCGAAGATCACAACCACGGTCGTCTACTCATCTGGATATGTCACGTACATCCTGCCGCGTTCCTTGTCATACTCCCACTGGAGCTACGTCATGTTATCTGTCACGACCTCATCTGTACCTGTGCCTGAATTGTTGTAGTAATCTGTAAGCCACGAGGACTCAGCAATCTCGCGCCCGGGTACCGAGACTATTCAAGCTTATAGGTTAGGATGGGGTATGTATTTAGTTTGCAGCAGCACTAAGCATTTATGGTGGCTAATCTTACGTAACATTAAAGTAAATGTGTGGTCTACGATAAGCGATCAAATCTAGAATGACCTCTATGAGGTCCTGAACACCTACTTACGTTAATCATAACCCCACCGTGTTCTCTCTCGGTTCATGTTCACGAGCAGAGACGATCATGGTTACTCACACGGTTGGTGCATTTTCTTAGAGTTTACTTCAAGTTAACTATAACCGGGTGTTAAACAAATATCCAAGTTGCCACATAACCGCGGACATGGCTTTCCGAAAGTTTTAACCCCGCAGGGGTGCTCCAACTAGTCCATCATAAATTTTCCACACTCCGCGGGAATAGCCTCGACCACGGATCTCGTGATCATCCTAGGCAACTCCAAAGGAATTCCAACACCTCGAGATAGCCCGAAGAAAGTCAGAGCCCCACACGCAAGACACTCTATAAGGTAAAACAAGTCTAGCAAGACCACCCGACAGGCCAGATCCCAATAAGAGCCGCGCATATCTCTGTCTCAGGGCACTGCCAGATGGGACTAGCTACAGGGAAAACCAATCCTCAGGTTGCCTCAAGGCGGCCCCGCAGGCAGCCCGTTTTGGACCAACACTCATGAGGAGCACTGGTCCGAATTGTTGATCAATTATCCACGGGGTAGCTAAGCCCTATGCAATTTTATTAAGTTGTTAAGCAAATATAGTACCAATGTTGGGTCTTGCTAGACAAGTTTTAATCTTAATCGAATAAACAAGGGGGTCCCCATAACAACCCCGAGGATGTTAGGAGCGCAAAGTATGGAAACATAACACCGGTAACAAGAAACTATGGCGGTAACAGCGGAACAAAACACCTAGAAAAAGGCCAAGCCTTCCACAAATACCAGATGTATAAGTGCATTAAATTAAATAACAGGTAATATTGTGATATGCCAGACAACCATGTTATCACATGGAAACAACCTGTACCTGCAACTAGAACGCTATAAGAGGGGCTGAGCAGCGGTAACTTAGCCAAATAACGGTTGCTTGGATGTGGAGGGTTAGAGGCTATCATGTCAAATAGGAGGCCGACATTCGTTGGTAGGTAGCGCAAAAGTAGGGATAAGAGCGACACAACTAGCAAGCAAAAATAGTATCGGGATCCAGGTACGATCATCTTGCCTGTTGCTTCTTCAGTGGAACAAGTAGCGGGATCCTCGTAGTTGTACTTGCCTAGATCTTCATACTCGGGTTCAACGCTCGCGTTTACCCAAAATAAACAGCAAGAATAAACAAGCAACCATGATGCAATGCACAAGCAATAATGATGCATGCTTATGTGAAGAGTTTTAGCATGATAATCCTAACTAGTCATGTTTCACAAGCAAAAGATTAGTTATTAATGAATCTGGACAGAACCTCTAGTTAAGTTATTTAGACATGCATGAACATGGAAAATATGTATGCATCATGCAAAAACGATACAAATGCATATTTAGAACGCCATAAACGGAGTTATGGTTCTCACGCTATGCTCACGACAAGATACGAAGGAAAAACACAAGACAAGAAGGCCCTGGGCTATTCCTTGGCATTCCAAGGTAGCCACTGGTTAGGCAATGAAAAAACAACCACAATAGAGCCAAATATAAAGCAATTCCATGGAGTATAGCTCCCACAAGCCTCAAAACACTAAAGCACACAATCTGCCACAAAACAACAACATAGCAACTTCCACAGCCAACAACTTGAGCTACAGGAAGCCTACAACCACAACCAAGGCATTGGCAGAAACTACATAACAAGCTCATCAACTTATCCAACTACACAATCTGGAATGGAGGCACAGATCAATAAGCATGGAGCTCACAAGTTGGCATGATGAAACAGAAATCTGGGACTTAGTGAAATAACAGTTTTCTGGAATCTGAGTTACTCTGATAGCAAGTTGACAGCAGAATCTAATGGTGATAGAGACCACCTCATGGCATAAAAATTAACAGGATGCTAGAAGACAACATCTACTTCGAATCACTAGCACTGATCTTGAGCTAATTCACAACACATCCCAAGATAGCATCCACTCTACATGGCATAAAAATATTAGCAAATTCTCAGACTTAGAAATATTTAGCATGGTTGAAAACAACAACATTTTAGTGGCTACTTTAGAGCATGGTTCCCACTCATTTGCAAGTTTATCATGACAAACATAAATACCATGTCAATCTACACATCAAAGACTACCATATTCATGTTGGCACAAACATCATAGCATGCATGGATTAACTGTAACAAAAATGACAAAATGGCACTTTGGGACAATATGAAATTTTGTCAAACTTTCTCAAAAGACCAAACCAATTGCACCAATGGATTCCTAAGATTTTTCTACCCCCAAATTCATGTATCATACTCATATACTTGCATGTAACATCAATGCTCAAAGCTAGCTCGAAATCAGCCTAGAAATCACAGATGACTTATAAGCCATATTGTTCCTAATATAGAAGCTGCCCAAATGGCAAGTCCAGATTTGGACATATCCAGAAGGGAATATAAGCAGAAACACTATCTAACCATGGAACAAAACACACAAGCATCACATAAGCATGTAGGTGTGGGTGTTCATCACACACACACACACACATACACACACACGTGTGCCCACACATATGCCCAAGAACATATGTGCACACACACCACATTCAAATAAATACACACATACATCTATATAAAACCCAACAGAAAAAATAAATAAAACACATGCATCTAACCAGGGAAATACACACACATACATCTATCTAAACAGTGCCCAAGAGAAATAAATAGCAAAAAAAGGGGGTATTGCACTCGCGGCGATCGAACTAGGGTCTCCCTGGGAGAGACTCGTGGGCACAACCACTGGGCTAGGGGGGGGGGCAATCTGGGTACAGAGGTCATGCACCTTTCTTATCTTGACTATGCACGCGAAACTGATGAAACTGACGAATCTGCACTTGCTCTGCACTACGACGGGCTCGTCGCTGGCGCTCCCTCCAGCGACCACCGGAGCTGGAAACTGACTGCGGGGGTGAACGCGAACGGCTTACATGCGAGGGACAACGTTATGGCGCGTGAGGAGCAAGAACAAAATCACAACAAAATAGTACGCATACACTGCATCTAAGGACAGAGCATGGTGGCACGAAGTTGGCATGAACGTCTCTACGCGCACAAGCGTCTAACAATGATGAAGGAGAGGGGCATGGAAGGAGGGGTCGTACCTCCTTACCTAGGACACGGAGACACGGCCGGGAACGCGCTGAGATGGTGGAGACAAAGCAAAGAAAGTCGGCGACTTTGTGATCTGGGGCTGCAGGGGAAGAAGAGGAGAGGTCGACGATGGGGAGGAAGGGCCGTCGTCTCTGGGCATCGAGGAAGAAGAGGGGTCTCTGGGGCTTCGATCCCACGCCGTTGGGGAGGAAGGAGATGACGCGGAGGGGCTACCCTAGCACCAGCTCGAGCTCGGCCAGAGCATGAAGGCAATGGAGCAGACGCGGCATGGCTATGCTTACCTGACGGCGGAGGGGAAGAAGGACGATGAAATGGAGCGAGGAGAGGACCTAGGGCACCGGGGACGCGATATATAGGAAGCTAGGGCTCCCGTCGGTCATCAAATCGTCGCAGCTTTTGACATGGACAAGCTGGATGGTTGAAGTACAGGGGGAGTTAGAATGGAACGGAGGCTGGGCTCGCTGGGCTGCGCTATGCTCGCTGGGAAGAAGTGGGCCAAGCCACTTGTTGGGCTCTCTCTCTCTACTAAAAACAGAAATGCAAAAGGGTTCCCTCTTTTTATTTAAAGCAATTAGCAAAGCAAGACCCCCAAAGGCAAAACCAAAATACTTTTACATACAAAGAAATAATACCTATTCTATGAAATTAGCTAGTTGATTTTTAGAGCAACTAATTTAAATAGCTTTATAAAACAACAACACCTTTTTATATTAAAACCCAATAACATAAAGCTCAAAACATCAAAATACCAACACACATAGACTTAAACCATTATTGACCACCTCCTGAACATTTGTAACAATTTTTAAACAGCAATAATTCTGTTGATTAATGAAAATGGAATAAAAGAGATATAGGTTGGTTAGTTTGAAAAAGAATAAGAGAGGGGAAAAGAGATGATGCCCACTCCAACACAACCAAACGAAAACCACTCACAACACAGAAGAACAGGAGCACACCACATAAAAGAATATGCAAGACATGATGAAGAATGATATGATGCATGATGCATGAGATGACATGGCAAGGGCAAACTCAATTCATTCAACACATGACAACAAGGTTCACATAGGTTACATGCTAGAAAAGGTAGGGGCAGCACTTGGGCTATCACACCACGCCAGCCTTGCTCATTAGACACATCGCAAGACGAGTAGTCTCTTTTAGAAAATCAATCATGTAAAGGTTGTTCTCAACATTGCCCACAAAGACCACTTTGAGTTGCTCGCCTAAAGAACAACACATGAAATTCACCGAAATGAGAATTATAATCGGCACAACCCAATTGAATAATGGAAAGTAAATTATGATGAAGCGATTGGAGAAGCATGACGTTCTTCAATGAAGCATCACTAGTGATTACCACTTCTCCCAAAGCCAATAATATTGTGCATGAGTTATTATCCCCAAATGAAGCATTAACTAACATGCACAAGCTAAAATGAGTCTAGTTATCAAGAGCTCATTAAACTCATGAGAAATGAGCTTTTAACCTTACCCTAAGTGTTGTTGGGAACGTTGCATGGGAAACAAAAAAATTACTACGCTCAAGAAGATGGATCTAGGAGATGAACATCTACTAGAGGAGAGATTGGATCCACATGCCCTTGTAGATTGCTAAGCGGGGAGCATTAAGAAACGCGGTGTATGTAGTCGAACGTCTTTGCAATACAAATCGCAATTCGTTCCGTGATCCAATCATGATCTAGCGCCGAACGGATGGCACCTCCGCGTTCAGCACACGTACAACTCGTTGACGTTGAAAGGACGTGGATGTAGCCTAGAGGGGGGGGGTGAATATATGCGCTTTAAAATAATTACAGTTTAGGCTTGAACAAATGCAGAATAAAACTATCATTTAATTAGTCAACCAAAAAACATAAAACAACTAGGCTCACCTATGTGCACCAACAACTTATGCTAAGCAAGAGAGACAACTAAGTGAAAGCAATATATATTACAAGAAACAATATGGATATCACAAAGTAAAGTGCATAAGCAAAGGGGCTCGGGTAAGAGATAACCGAGGCATGTGGAGACGACGATGTATCCCGAAGTTCACACCCTTGCAGAAGGTAAACTCTGTTCGGAGCGGTGTGGAGGCACAATGCTCCCCAATAAGCCACTAGGGCCACCGTAATCTCCTCACGCCTTCGCACAATGCAAGATGCCATGATTCCACTAAGGTACCCTCGAGGGTAGTCACCGAACCCGTACAAACAAGGTTGGGACAATCTTCACAATTTAATTGGAGGCTCCCAACGACAACGAAGCTTCACTAGAATGGATTGTGGCTCGAATGCCCAAGAGGAAGAAGCTCTAGGGTGCTCAAACACCCAAGAGTAATAGGCTTCTCAAACTTCACTTCCATGTATCACCATGGAGAACTCAAACCTATGCACCGAATGCAATGGCAAGGGCACACGGAGTGCCCAAGTCCTTCTCTCCCAATTCCCTCCACAACAACTAATGCTATGGAAGAAAATGAGAGGAAGAATGAAGAAGAACACGTAGAACTCCTAGATATAGATCCAAGGGGATCCCCTCATTTATAGGAGAAAGTGATTGGTGGAAATATGGATCTAGATCTCCTCTCTCTTTTCCCTCAAGAACTAGCAAGAATCATTGGAGGGATTGATAATTAGTGTAACAGCTCGGGACCGACGCTCCAGAAGATTCCCCTTTTATTTCCATTCTCGTCATGTAAGTTGTTTAGTTATCACATTCATCATTGCACCATTCGCATCATCTGCATAGCATCATGACTCTTTTTCGACAAATTGCATTCGTTCGTTATTGCCGATTCTCTCCGTTTGTGTCGACGACCGTTTTGAGACCAACCACACATGCACGCACCCGCGGCATCGATAAAATATTGTTTTTAATGTGTGTATGAAATATCCTCGGATTGAGTCAAAACTTGACGCGCGGTCTTGTTATAGCCTAGGTAGACCGCTTGTCAATTTTCGTCGCAATCGGACGTCGTTTGTTAACCCAACGGTCGCCGCAGCGACATCGTCATCGAATGAATTGTCGAACATTTTCTCGGTGTTTTTTCCATGTCACGAGCCACAATTATTTCTCTCATCCCCACTTAGCCCAACTACACAGCCCACTAGCCCAACCGAGATTTCCCCTTCGTTCGTGGCCATCGGATCACGATCGGACAAATGAGGTGCAACCCACCCTAGTGCCATTCCCTATATATAAACCACCCCATGGAGAGAGCCCCTTCACTCTCTAGTGTTTCCCCATGTAAAATTGCAGCAACCCCCTACAAAACTCCACCTTCAAGTCCCACCTCATCCAATCCCGAAATCCACTCCCCCCTCAATTTCTAGCCCTCAGATCCGCAATTAGAGGCCTAGATTCGTCTCCTAACCCTGCTAGACAATGTCCATGGCCGCCAGACATTGTCCGGGCGACCACAGATCCTCCGAGATCCACCCCGAGCTCCCACGCACGCCCTACGCTCAAGGCCGTGTTGTCCCCTCGCCTCCCCGTGCATGGGCTGCCGCCAGTCGAAGCCGCCGCTGCCGCTCTGCTAGTTCCTAGCCGCCCCATCGCCAGAGCTCCGCCGCCGCTCCCTCCCCTGATGTGCCTCCTTCCGCCGTGGATCTGGACGAGATCGGTCGGGAGTGACCGGATCCAGCCATGCTCGACCTCCTCCCCTTGCCTGCATGTCACCTTGGACCGCCCTCGCCAGAGTTCCCCACCGTCCGCGCCACCATGGTCTCCCGTGCTTGGAGCTAGAGCGGGACGAAGAGCCTCCTCGCTCGCCTGCCAGCGCGAGCACCTGCATAGGCCCGCGGCCCTCCAGCATCTCCGGCCCAGCCGCCCACGGTCGGCCTGCCGCAGCCTCCCCACCGACCTAGGCCGAGCCAACTCTGGTGAGCACCCCCTCGGAGCAACCCCTCGCCCGTGCGTCATATAGCTATTGTGCGCCCTCTATGTTGGCCCAGTTTGTGTCCTGCTGCTATGTGGTGCCCTATGTGCAGTATAACAACGTGACGTCCATTGCCATGTTTAGCCGTTGTAGTTTTGGCCCGCGTGTTTTTTTAGGCTTTGCGATTTTATCCAATTATCCAGGACATTTAGTAATTTAAAAAAACATAGTTAAAATGACGATAAATAATTAACTCTGCATCATATTAAAAACAATTTATATATGTAAAGTGTGTAGGATTTTGTGTAGATTAGTTGTAACGCATTTTTATGCATGAAAAGAAATGTTGGGTGTGATGGTTGCATTTAATTGCATAAATAACTTGCTAATATGTTATGCCAGAAACTTGCATAATTAGTTGTGACATATTTTCCTACATGAACCTATACATATTATATATGATTTTGGTATAGAAAAACCATAGAATTTATCTGTGCATTTAGTTATATTATTTTAGTAAATTTGTGTGCATGTTTTTTTTCTATGATGCCCTTTTGTTATTTTCGTGTGATTTAATCTATGCATCATATGAATTAATTTTGAACATGAGATATGCCCTTTGACATGTGCACAAGCCCCTGGTCATTTTATTTGTGATGATAATCCATGTTTAGGTGTTGTTTTCTTGTTGCCAACATGTCATAAAAAATGGTGCTATTTTGAGGGTCCAAAATATTTCCAGGTTTGGAATCTATAATATTTTGTTTTTATCTTGCCATGTGTTTTCCTAGTGATTTAGGACCCCTTTGGGGTAGGTGTAGCGGAGTTATTTGTAGTTTAGAATGTTCTCTAGCATGCGGTTAAATTTCTTGCCATAATATGCCTTGTAGCATATAGTTTTATTGCTGCCAATATGCCTTCGTGAAAAAACTACACTGTAAAAAAACTGCTATTTTCACTATGTCTGAAACTGTTTTCAATTAGCCTTGTTGTGAAATTCCTACCATGTGATTCAAGCATCATTTGAGTATGATATGTGAAGATGAAATGAAGTGTGTGTTATATGCTACAGCCCCATGCTTCATTTGTGCATTCTAGAATCTTGTAGCTTGTTGTTTTCATGCGTGAAGAAAAGCTATGTTGTTGTTTTGGGCAGGTTTCAAAAAAAACTTGTGTTGGTTGTTGTGGTTGAACTGTAGCTCCGTTTTGAACATGCCATATATGAAACTTGCTTAGAATTTCATGTAGTATCATAATATCTTGCTGCATTCATGGTTTGAAACGTTTGTGGTTGTCATTTACATGCATTTCGCATTCATGTCATGTTCATCATGTGTTGGTCATATCTTTTAGACCGTAACTTCGTTTAAGATGTTCTATATATGTAAATCGACTAGACTGGCGCGTAGAATTGCGTGATACACTTTATTATAATGTTTAATAAATATAAAATATGGTTATTTCCGATCTGGACCAATTTCAAGATTAACATATGAGTCCATTTCAGAAATGCTATAAGTTGTTTCCAGCCTCATTTAAGATGCCTAGATAGATAGTTTAATTATGTTTCACCTCTTGCCATGTTTGTCAACATTTAATATTGTCGCGTACCTAAACGAGAGTGAACTAAGTATTCGAATGTGGAGTTTCGTCAATATGCAACCCGTTGCATATTGAGCTTCACTTAATGTGTAGAAGTTGATTGTTGTGTTTTGCCATGTCATGCATAACATGCATCATATTTGTTTGCACATCATGTCATGAATATGTTGTGGTGTACCGTGTGTTGATTTTTTTGTTCCGGATTGATTCTTCTCGATAAAGTTTCAAAAGCGTTCGGAGTGTGAGGATTCGTTCGTCTACTTCACGGATCGTCTTCTTCATGGACTCGTTCTTCTTCCAAGCGGGATCTCAAGCAAGATGATCATTTCCCTGGATACCACTAATATCATTGCCATGCCGGTTGTCTCGTTTTCTATCGCTATGTCACTCTACCTACCACTTGTTTGACAAGCCGCCCAACATTGCCATGATCAGCCTCTAAGCCCCTCCACATCCCAGCAACCTTTGTTTGGCTATGTTACCACTTGCTCAGCCCTTCTTTTAGCGTTGCTAGCTGCAGGTGCAATTGCATCCATGTGATAACATGGACCCCTTTTGATATCACAATATTATTGCTATTTAATTTAATGCAATTGCATCCATGTGCAATTCCACTTTTGTCGCCCCTAGTTACTTGTGTACCGGTGTTATGTTCCATATTGAGCGCTACTAACATTTTTTGGGTTGTTATGGGAACCCCCTTGATTTTTGTTTAAGGATAAAGCTTGTCTGGCAAGGCCCAACTTTGGTACTACATTTGGCTAATAACTAATAAAATTACATAGGGACCCGCCGGCACCACGGATCTTTAATCGATAACCCGAGCTAGTTCTCCTCATGAGTGTTGGTCCAAACTAGAGCACCGTGTGGGGCCAACCCGAGGCAACACGGGAGATGTCGTTCTGGCCACCGTATGCTTCGCTTACACGTCATGTCCTGAGAACGAGATACGCGGCTCCTATCGGGTTTGTCGACACGTCGGGCGGCCTTGCTGGATTTGTTTTACCTTTCTCAAACGTCTTGTGCGTGGAATTTCTAATAGACTTCGGGCTATCTCGAGGTTGATATTTTCCAATGGAATTGCCTAAGAAATCACGGGATTCGTGGTCGAGGTTATTCCCACGACGCATGGTCAATTTGTGATGGATGAGTTGGAGCACCCCTGGAGGGTTAAATCTTTCGGAAAGCCATGCCCACGGTTATGTGGCAACTTGGAAACTTTCTTTAACACCCGGTCATAGCAAACTTGAAGTAAACTCTAATAAAATACACCAACTATGTGCATAAGCGTGACTGTCTCTTTTTGTGAGTTCTTTTCCGAGAGAGAACACGGTGGGGTTATGTTTGAAGTAAGTAGGTGTTCAGGATCACTTAGTGATCATTACTAGTTCATGTCCGTTATGCGTAGTCCACCCACTTTACTTTCTGTATTCATAAGTTAGCCACTCAAATAAATGCTTAGTCGCTTGCTGCAGCCTCACCACTTAACCATACCTCACACATTAAGCTTTGCTCTTCTTGATACCCTTGGAAATGAGATTGCTGAGTCCCCATGGCTCATTAATTACTACAACAACAGTTGTATGTAAAGGTAATGCGATGATTTGACGTGAGCGCGATGCTTGTTTGATTTGGAGTTCTCCTTCTTCTTCGTCGTCGTCAACTAGGATGGGTTCCAGGCAGCAGCCTGGGATAGCAAGGATGGATGTCATTTTATCATTTGATTTCATCCGTAGTCGGACTCTGCTCTTATGTATGATGCCTGAATATGTTATTGTATTGATGTGATCTTGATGTAGCTTGTGGCGAGTGTAAGCCAATTCCATATACTCATCTCTTCTATACATGTAATGATATTCATTCTTGTGAAATGACGATATGCGCTTCTATCCCTGTCGAGGCCCTCGTGCCAAAATAAGGATAGGATTGCATCTTGGGTGTTACAATTTGGTATCAGAGCCTGTATCGACCTAGGATCCCCCTGGATTGATCGAAATTGGCCGAGTCGAGTCTAGTGAAAAACCATTTTGAGTCTAGTTATATATCAGAGAGTAGGTTTCTTTACTCCTCTTCTATACTCTGGTGAGGTATTCGACTTAGGAATTTTAATTCTACTCCTCTTCTCTTTTTCACTCATTTTTTAGGATCACGCAGGTATTGGTGAGATTATTTCAATATCTTTGTGACGAGGAAATTGTTCTTGGTGCCTCCTGACATTTAAAGGTTGTGGCAGTGTCCCGGGGAGTTGAGATCCGAGGTGTTGTCATCACATTTGTATCGTTGCAGTTCCCGAATACCAGAGGTCACCGGCACCGAAAACGCTTCTATACTATTTGTGATGAGAGTAGTTTGGCGCCACCCCGTATTGGGGAGAGCGATCAGACGTATTGCCACAACTAGTATATCGGATGTTTTTCGAAGGTCTGAGGTACACGATTTCCAATGTTTTCTTGGTTATGTGTTGACGGATGGATACAGTTGGAGTGTAGGTCTTGTTAGTTGTGTGAGATATTTTGCCTTCCTATATTCCCAACACCCGATTGCATAACAACAGATTTCGGAAATTCCCACGTAGGAATTCGAGTAGTTACCTAGGCTATCTTTCAACAGATGCATCATGTGAGGTTGGGGTTCGACATCTAGTGGATCCATTTGTTCACGGTCGTTCTTACAGAGGACAGTCTTGATATATGTCATCAGATATGCTTCGTCAAGCCTTGTAGTTCGCTACGCCTAGGGAGCATATTCGAGCGTCATTTTAATATGACAATCCAATGTACGATCGAACACGTGTGAACCTTACCACGAAAATATCCTGCGGAATCTCTGTCATGAATTTGTTCTGGCTTGTTTCGTAAGCCCCATTGTTTGTTTTGTTTGGTATATGGTAATTCGTGATGCTTCGATGTCAACTGGTGATGTCATATCTTTCCGAAGTTGTGTTCTCATATTTCTGTGGGTTTGCTAATTCTTGTGCTCAATCAAGTTATCATATCAATTCTTTTCCTACCGGTGTGCTTCTCTTCAAGATAATTCTATCCTCTTCAATATTTGCAAGATCAATCCTCATATCTCTTTCCGGAGTTCGTCTCATATGTTCCAAGTTGTCTTTGTTTTTCCCCACCATCCCGCCCTTTTCTTCAGTGATTAAATTCTCATTCAAGTGTATTTTATATTCATGTGATGCTTCCGATATCTTTTCTTCTGTTTTGTTTCCGATGATTCCTTGTGGAGATTCTTAGGAGTTTCAGTTTCAAGATCTATCCTCATATTCTTTATTCTTGTTGTTATTCTTCTCCGGTGGATTGGATTAAAGCTTTCGATATGCTCATCATATCCTTTTCATTCTCTAAATGCCTTCAATTGTTGGAATTCTTTATCAAGCCTCTCTTGGTTTTCATATCTCTCTATTCTATCTAGAGTGCTCAATATATCTCACAAGATTCTTATTTTCTTTCAATCCTTCCAAATTATTTTGAGGTTCTCACCTCATTGAGTTTTTTTTCTACCAGTGCAATATCTCTTCCTAAGCAATCATTTCCACAGTGGTTTCTTTTAGTGGGCCCATAACCCACAAGTTTTTCCCAAGGATCTTACCTGGCTCTTCTAATATTTCCGAAGATTTCCTCAAGTTCTTCCCAATGTGATGTAAGAATGAATTCCATCAGTCATATTCCTTCTCAAAGATCGCTTCTAAATCATTTTCATTGTTGGTTCGACCTTTGCTTATTCATTATTCCCGAGTATCTCAGTAATTCTTGGTGGTGTTTCTTGTCATCATTCTTAGCATCAAAGACCATAGGGCAATTCCTCCTAAATCTTGGTCCATTCTCCTTGAGGATTTGTGTTTCAATCTTGATGCTATTCTTCAAATTATTTTTGATCATGAGAATTCCTCTAATATCTATCCGGTGCATTCCAGAGTGGTTTTCCTTTCTCGAGCCTTCGAAGGCCATCATTTCAGAAGATTCTTCGTCCTCAGCTTTGAGCTTTCGTTCTCAAATTCTTCTCAATTGTTGTTCCTTCGTTCGTATCTTAGTTTTTCTAGTGCTTCATTCAAGTTTTCTATTAATGTATCATGCTCTCTTCGTTCTCTTGTTATCCCATTTATTTGTAGTATCCTCTGTAGTTTCTAATTCTTACGGTGTTCTCGTTCAAGATTTCTTCAAGTTTGTGTCCTATCTATCTCTTCAATATTTTCAAGAAGAATAAGTTGTGTGCTAAATCCATTGTTGTCATCAATTTAACTAGTTGAAGGATAGGCATAACATAATTCTTATTCTTTTCATCAAGGTGATTTGAATCCTTCGTTCAGATTATGTTCATGATATCAAGTTCTCTATTTCAAGCGTTCTCATCTTTTCTTTCCGGAGTTCCAAGTTATTCCGAAATATCTCTTCATGAAGCTTCATCTAAAGCATAGCAAGGCCTGAATCTTTTCGTTTTGCCACCTTCAATTCTTTTGTATCATCCTTTCATTCCGGAGTTCATCCCGGTGGTTCCTCATGGTGGTTTGTTAAGGATGTAATTCTTCTCGAAGTGTTCTTCAAGATTCTTGTTGGAGGTGCTCAAGTGTTCTTCATCTTCGATTTGTAAGTTCAATTCCTTATCCGTTGTCTTTTGAGATGGTGTTATTAATTCTTCATTTTGAGGTGATTGGTTAGGTGTTAAATGTGAGCATGATTCTACACTCACTGTACGTGGTATGTGGTTGTGATTCGTATGACGCAAGGGCCTGTAAATCAAATTTATGAAAAAAAAATCGCAGCAGTCTGAGATTAGCTACGATGAAAACACTCAAAAAAAATTCACAACAAACAACTGCAAACAACACAATATATTCATATAGTAAATTATAAAACACAACAAAGATATCACAACAGGAAAAAAAACGCTATGCTAAATAATACAATCACGGTGCCTACGGTATAGGTAAAAATCTATAGGTCATGAGGAAATATGCCTCGATGAAGGAGACTTCCATGGAGTCTTTGTTTGAGTCTACTGGTGGGATGTGCACAACTCTCCAATATTTCAAGGTGGTGGCAGTGATCCATGATTTGAACAACTCGTACTAGGGTAGGTGGGGAGAACCCATGGTACTACGGGTAAAATCCCACAATATCTTAGCAAAACTCCCCAGGGTTGCATCCGGGGTTCTCATATGGATCCCAAGGCACGACATAGAAAATTGGCTGTGAAGGCAGTGCACTGATGGGAGACATAGTAGTAAATCAAAAAATTTCCTACGATCACCAAGATCCATCTATGGAGAAACCAGCAACGAGTAAGGGAAGAGTGCATCTTCATACCTTTTAAGATCGCAAAGCGGAAGCGTTAGTAGAACGTGGTTGGTGGAGTCATACTCGCAGCGATTCAGATTGCGGTGGAATCCGATCTAAGCGCCGAACAACGACGCCTCCGCGTTCAACACACGTGCAGCCCGGTGATATCTCCTACGTCTTGATCTAGCAAGGAGGAAGGAGAGGTTGAGGGAGAGCTCTGGCTGCACGATGGCTTGGTGACGATGGAGCTGTGTGGTACTCCGGGAGGGCTTTGCGAAGCACTACGAAGGACGAGGAGAAGGAGGAGTAGGGCTGCTCTGAGGAAGAGAGAGATGCCTTACTTTGGCAGCCCCAAACCCTCCACTATATAAAGGAGGGGGAGGAGGGAGGGCACAGCCCTAGGGTTCCCACCATAAGGGCCGATGGCAGCCCCAGATGCCATCTGGTGTGGCGGCCAAAGGGAGAGAGGGGAGGGGCGGCGCCCTAGGTGGGACTTAGGCCCATCTGGGCTAGGGTTTGCCCCCCCTCTCCTCTTGTGTTGCACCTTGGGGCCTTGTGAGGGGCGCACCAGCCCACCTAGGGGTTGGTTCCCTCCCACTTACGGCCCATGCAGCCCTCTGGTGCTGGTGGCCCCACTTGGTGGACTCCGGAACCCTTCCGGTAGTCTCGGTACGTTACCGATGATGTCCGAAACACTTCCGGTGACCAAAACCTCACTTCCTATATATGAATCTTTACCTCCGGACCATTCTGGAACTCCTCGTGATGTCTGGGATCTCATCCGAGACTTTGAACAAGCTTGGGTAACCACGTATACTATTTCCCTATAACCCTAGCGTCATCGAACCTTAAGTGTGTAGACCCTACGGGTTCGGGAGGCACCTAGACATGACCGAGACACCTCTCCGGTCAATAACCAACAGCGGGATATGGATACCCATGTTAGCACCCACATGCTCCACGATGATCTGATCGGATGAACCACGATGTCGGGGATTCAATCAATCCTGTATACAATTCCCTTTGTCTACCGGTATGATACTCACCCGAGATTCGATCGTCGGTATCCCTATACCATTTTCAATCTTGTTACCGGCAAGTCACTTTACTCATTCCGTAACACATCATCCCATGGCTAACTCCTTTTCACATTGAGCTCATTATGATGATGTCTTACCGAGTGGGCCTAGAGATACCTCTCCGTCACACGGAGTGACAAATCCCAGTCTCGATTCGTGCCAACCCAACAGACACTTTTAGAGATACCCATAGTGTACATTTATAGCCCCCCAGTTACGTTGTGACATTTGGCACACCCAAACTATTCCTACGGTATTCGGAAGCTGCACAATCTCATGGTCTAAGGAAACGATACTTGACATTAGAAAAGCTTTAGCTGACGAACTACACGATTTTGTGCTATGCTTAGGATTGGGTCTTGTCCATCACATCATTCTCCTAATGATGTGATCCCGTTATCAAAGACATCCAATGTCCATGGTCATGAAACCGTGACCATCTATTGATCAATGAGCTAGCCAAGTAGAGGCTCACTAGGGACATGTTGTGGTCTATGTATTCACACATGCATTATGGTTTCCGGTTAATACAATTATAGCATGAACAATAGACAATTATCATGGAAAAGAAAATACAATAATAACCATTTTATTATTGCCTCTAGGGCATATTTCCAACAGCCTCTTATATAGCATCTTGGCTAGGGGTTATATTGTGGTGTGGGGACAATTTTGGTTGTCGGTTCTGCTCTAACATGGTCGGGTAAAAGCCACAGATATAATTCACAAAATGTGACATATTACTGTGGTTATCGGTTGGGCTGGTTCTGGTGTGCTCATCCAAAAAAAATCTATAGTTAAAAGGAATACACATAGCCATAGGTGATGCTATTAAAAATAATGGCACAAAAACATCCTGCAATTTTATTATTGGCGATACAAGGTCACACTATTATATGGTGTAGGAATACTAAGATTCGACACTACTCGAGTGGCTTAGTCTACCTCGTCGATATCTAGTCGAGTGTGCCTTGTTGATGTCGATGCTTCTACTTGGGCTTCACCGCTGGGGTAGACTGGTTTAGGGTGCGGAGTTGCGGGGTTGGGGTAGCGATGATGACCATCGCGGGGGTTGGTGGTCACAATCTCATTGGAGCGGGTCTCTATAAGACGACGAAGCTCTTCCGGGGATATGAAAATATTTCGATCAGCCGTCGGAGCAGACCTTGAAGATTCTATCGGTTGCCCGAATAGCACGACTGGGTTGTTGGCGTCGGGTGCAGCTTCTCTTCTTGTCGGGGTCAGGCGAGCTAGCTCTCTGCGAGCGGTGATCAGATCAAGGGTGACCTGATCGAGTAGTGCCTCTTGTGCCCTTAAGTAGCGCACAAGATGCAAGAGGGCGGGGTCCGTCTCATGGTCTCTGTTGGCGATCTGGGGTGGTCTACATCCTTCATGGCCGGGTTAATAGTAGAATCAGCGGCAGTTAACTCTTGGCAACAAGCGTCAGAGCTGAACTATAGCCTCTTGAGCTGCTAGCTAGATGGCTTGTGGCTCGAAGGAAGTTGACCTTCCAGTGAACCTGCAGGTGCGTTCTAGCGAGATACCTCTGTTGTAGATGTGCACCATGACCCAGAAGTGAGGATTCTCATCACTCGTGCGCTCTTGGTACACAACATATTCTAGGAGCTCTTCGAATGGAAAGGCTCGGCGGGTGAGGTTTGTGAGGACGGTTACAAAACCTCCAAGGTCGGTCGCGGTGGTCTCATTATGAACAATGGCGCCAGGCATTTTGGCTTTGTTTTGGAGAGGTTTTGGTGGGGTGCTGGGTTGGGGCAAACATTTCCTTTATAGAAAGAAAACAGAGACTTCTCTCGCACGCTTGCGAATGGGACAACTCAGGTGTCGGTCATTGGCGTGTGACCTACTGGGCTAGTCTGATAGGTTAGGCACTGATTGCCGAAAGGTGTCGGGGTCATTATGTAGGCTATCGGATAGGATAGTCTTGGCTATTTGTAGGGTAAGGTCTGGGTGGGTGGTAACCGAGGTTTTATTAACCCGGTTAAGATAGGATTTGCCAACGGTCAGTCTGACTCTGATACCAAGTTTCTTAGGACCGGTTTTCCAGGATATAAATTTCCTAGCAAATGGTCCTTGTGCTCACCATCCCTAAGATTACTGTTAGCTGGTAGAGACTTTCTTGATACAAAAATTCCAAGAAATTACAAAATTTAAGCACAATACCCTGATGTTGCATGGAGTACAACAAGGTTTCTAATGGTTGATGGCGGAAGCGGTTCGTGGATCTCCAGCGTCTATGGGACTCCATTTCTCACAGGAACAACTGACCTGGATAACTCCTATCTTGTGTGGCTACTATCCTCGATGCCTAGGTTCTGGTGTTGTCATCATAGTGCTCCTCTCCAAATATGCAATCTGGCCAATGAAAATTGCCAGGGACAAGACAGTGAGTACGTTTTAATGTACTTGCAAACATCACAAAAACAGAGATAATATAGCAGGTGAGTTATATGCACTGAAATTATTCACGGATGTTTCAACTAGTCATAAGATAAATGTATGACGCAAGCAAGTAGATAATTCATATTAAAAAATGTATGAGCAATTAGGGAAATAAATAATCCGATCGGGTGTCTGAAGCGACACCTCGAAAGGGTAAGAATATAAAACATGCCCGAGTCGGGCGTCTGAGCGACGCCACAAAAATGGCTTATAAAGGAATTATATAAAAGGCATGCCACAGTCGGGCATCTATGCGACGCCACATAAAGGGCTTATAAGGAAAATATATAACAGGCATGCTATAGTCGGGCGTCTATGCGACACCACATAAACGGCTTATGAAGAAAGTAAATAACATGCGTGCCACCGTCTGGCGTTTGAGCGATGCCGAATAAAGGGCTTATATGGAAAATAATCACATGAGTATCCAAGAGGTAGAACCATCCCAGGGATACTCAACAAGTCACATAATAGAAATGGTTAGACCATAACAATAATAATCATAAATATCACTTGTCACACTTCATGATCAATATTCGGATTTAGAAGAATTCCTTCGAAGACCGACACTTGACCCATCCCACATTGTAGTCCTTAACCACGGACCCGGCTATTCGAATAGATGTTTACTCTACAGAGGTTGTACTCTTTACCCACGAGTAACGGATTTCCTTAGTCAATTCGAGACTAATTCCGCTTACAGTCTTTGAGTTGAAAACAAACCTAGCTAGCGCACACCAGCTTAACTTCCCGATGCCTGGTATTACCCACGACCCTCACTAAGTAAAACTCTGAGTGGGGAGAGCACGATCTCCCCCTCGGTCTATCCGGAACACACATGCCCCCAGACCAAGTGGCATGCCTACTAGATGCCTACAGTATCTTCCATGGTGGCCTCTTTGTACGATGTGTGCCAAGAAAGGGGTTGACGACTTGCTGAATCGTACCCTACTAGTGGCAGGGACAAGTGGTAGTACAAAACAAGTATGGGGGTTACTGGAACAAGACTCGATCTACGGTCGACTCGGGAGGTTTATGTTTTTTCTACAAGGTTAGCTCACAAATTATACTTCACAAATTTTCTGATAGAGTCACCCTTATCATACCTCACAACCTGCCTCCACTGATCATCCAAGTCACAATGGGAAACCAGCTCCATAGTCGTCTCTAACCCAAGACATAACCCTCCTCCGGAGTTCCTCTGGCTAGCACAGGCATCTGTGGCATGAAGAGGTGACTGCTATCAGTAGGCACTTCCTATTTAATGGAAATGCAACTTTCACCATATGCATAAAATGTCACCATGCGAAACTAATTTCTTTCACATCACATCCATGCAAATTATGAAACACAACAATCAATCACATATTAAGTCATATCAGGGTTCAAGATGCTTGCCTTCAATGTGTAGAGAGGTAGGGTGCACTCCAAAACTTTTGAAAGTTTGATTCTTCATCCAATTCCTATTTTGATAGTATTCTAATTAACACACAATTCAAAAACAATACGAAAAAGTTGTTTGTAAATTTTTGAAAATAAACCTTAAATTAAACTAGGTGGAATTTTAGAAATAAGAGAAAAAGAATCATGTATATTAGAGTTGTGTTTTAAAAGTTATGGCGAGTCAAACTTAGGTCAACTATCTGCTTTTTATAAAAAGCTGAAAATGAAAACGATTTTGACAGAATACGCTTTTATCATGGAGAAACGTACTTATCAAAGTACGCCTTCACTCCGGACGAATCGATATGACCCAGGGTCACTGATCATGGGTCCACGGGTCCACCGGTCAGGTTTGACTGGTCCCCCCGTCGTCCCCTTCCTATGGCCGAGAGGAGGCGAGGCCCCCTATGATCCTCGGCGGTGATTGGGGCCGTGGCGCGGGAATGTGGGAACACCATCGAGCTCATGGGCTCGCGACGACCAAGAGGAGGTCGGTGAGGTCGTCGTAGTGGACGCAGTCACCGACGACGAGCTCACGTGAGAGCCTCCGGCCGAAGTGAAAAGGGTCATTCCCCAGGAGCTTCCCTAGTGAAATTTGGTGATGGAAAGGGTTAAGGGTAATCGGTAGGGCCTCCTGGCAAGGTGGTTTACGCCGAGGATCTTTACCTTGATCAAATTCTTCGAGAATCCAGCATGCGGCAATGGCGGCCATTGGCAAGGAGGAGAGGCTCAGGAGCTCGAATTCCACTCAGAGGCGGCTACAGGGAGATTGTGGTTGAGCTGTGCAATCTTGTATGAGTTCGGGTGGGGGTTTAAATAAGAGAAGCGGGTCTATTCTCGATGGCAGTGGGTAAGTCCGGTGGCCTGTTGCTAGGGGTGATGTGGCGACGACTGGCGCTAGCGGATGAGACCAAGCTGTTCTAGGGGGAGGCTCGCTGGCGGAAAGGGCATGGGCGGCGCTGCCATGGCACAGGTAGGCTGTGGCCTGCGGCTAGCCACCAAGCATGTTCTGAAGGCAGCGCTACAGGGCGAGAGGGGGCGACTCCAGCGGACCTAAGAGGATGGGGTCGTGGTCCTGCGCGGGGGGAAGGGTGAGGGGCGTGGTATGTGGGCGCGTCGGCTCAGGCGCTGATGTTTGTGATTATGGCGCTCTACTCGCGCTCTGGGCACGTGCACTAGGTGCTCCACGAAATGCCGGCAGTAGTTAGAGGTTTTGTATGAAGCTGGAAATCAATAGGCTTACTGGTGTGGGTGCTATAGTTATTTTGGAAATGCTTGTTTCTTCACTGGATCTATTTCACAAGGCAAACTAATACTCATGCCAATCCTGGCCACGCACACAAGGTGCTCGACAGAATGCTATGGTTATCGAGGGGACTATTCTGGCCACGAAAATGTCCAGGTTGTGGTCTCGTTAGATGAAGTTTGGCAAAAGCAAAAACTTCCTAGTGCAAGTTTTTCAAAACTTTGTTCCTCGATAGAAACTATAGGCCTTATTGCATGGGCCTAAAATATTCCAATGGTTCTAAACTCTTGGACTTAAGAGTTTGGTAGGGTGTACTACAAGTAGGAAGAATCCCAAGGTCACTGGAGAAATATAAAATAGGGTTGCAGTACAAAATACCAAACTCGGACAGAATGAAAAAGAGGATGATTTTCTCAAAATTTCCAAAACATAAAGGCTAATTTTTGGATATAAAAGGGATCCAGGGACATCACATGCATATAAAAAAATTGTGGGATTTAAGTGTATTATAAAATTCTTACAGTTTTGTGTGGATTTATAAGTGAATTTTTGTGGGATTTATGAGTGGTATTTATAAGTGAATTTTACAGTTGCCGAATATCATAATGTGAGTCTTATTTTATTTTCTGCAAAATTTTAGCATGCATATGCTGGAAAGTTTTCATTTTTTCTATGGACTAAGTATATGTTTGTTTCAATTGTTTTCGCCTCAGGATCTTGCACCGTGCACCGATTATTCGTGATGCACATAAATATGAAGATCTGATAGAGAGGGCCACAATCTTGAAAATCTACAATGACATTGTTGTTATCCGTGCCTATGTGGTGAAAGTGTTGGTTAAATTGTGCCACTTGATTAAGAAGGCTAATGCATCACTGAAAACTGAAGATATGTTGGAAAAGGCCAAACAAATGGGGTCAACTCCATGCATCAAGTTGACCATACATGTTTAGCAGAGGATCTGGTGGAATTACCCCAACCAAAGTAGCATTGATGAGGAGAAACAATGTCATATCACAGGTGAGAATTCTCAGCTCTAGGTTGTCTGATCTTAGTGAAGACAGTGTATCCTGTTGTATGAGCTAATTGTTTTGATGTTCTTAGATCATTGTTGAAGATCGACAAGGTCAAAACATGGTACTGTTTAGTGTACATTTTTATGGGGTTATGAAGAAAATTGGGAAAGCGCTAAAACTCTAAAGGAAATTAATGTAGTTGTGTGGTCTAGTTGGATGTTGTAACCACGTTATATGGGCCAAGATGTTACTCCCCCTATTCACTTTTATAAGACGTTGTAGACACTTTAGACCGCATGCAAAACATCTCAATTTTATTTTTCTGAAATGACATATAAATATGAATGGAGGGAGCATTAACCCTCAAAAGTTTACGAGTATAAGAATCTGCCCCTAAACTCTCAGACACATCGATGACCTGAAGTGCTTGCTTAAATATGCACTACTCTTTAGTTGTTCAATAACAAACTTTAGGATTGTAAAAAATATTATAAAAAAAACTTATAGTCACAACAAATATTGTAATCATTTTATTGCTCCTTCCACATGGCATTGGCCCAATTTCCCACCTCAAGGTTTTGATGTCTTGACTGGGAAAGAGCATTCATATTTCTTACTTGAGAAAAGAACTTGAGTTGATTTTGTGTTATCCCAGTAAATAATGTATGATTTATTGAAAAACATTGATACACGTGGTGTAAACAAATTGCCACCCGGTAATAGTGCAGATGCATATGGTGTAGAAATCTTGCCACCCGGTAAAAAGTGTAGAAGAAAATGTGCAAGAAAATGAGGCAGAGGAATGACCTAACTGCACAAGCTGAGAACATTAGTGTAGATGACATTTCTTTGCTTGAAAATAGAGTTGAAGGAAGGAAGCGGGCTAACGGCATGCTGTTGAAGAAAAGAGGCATGATGAAGCTCAAGAAAATGCTACACAGTGGATGAATCCACCGCTGAGGAAAAGAGGCGTAAACACAATTGTTGTTGCACGAACTTGTGGTGCTTTAAAAGATCATTGTGCATTTTTTTGTACGAAATGAGAAATTCTTTATACTTAAAAGAATAAAAATTGTTCATTGCATTACTCGTAACTTCATAAGTAAACTTAATCAACTTCTTCTAAACGGTTAATCAGCTTGATGAGTTGTTCAAACTTCACGAGCATGGGGAAATATGACACAATGTTTGACCATAGTCATCACTTGAAAGTTGTGGATTTATCATCAACAATATTGCAATCAACAATAGCAAGACAATTAAACTAGTTTTTAGATAGATTTCAGATCAAACTACCAATATAGTATGTCTAGTAACGGATTCTACTCGATGAATCCCTACAGCACGTGGTTGTGAGCAACACGCCATAATAGAATTTATATTACTCTAATGATGTAGATTAATATTAGGGTTGTAATCTAAGTATATGATCTAGCACCTCTCAATTATCAATGTGTGTGGGTAGTCTTTCTAGTATACATTCAAAGTATGTATTCTAATGATAAAGTACATTCCAACAATTAATAATTTCATGCTAAACATGTGAAGCAATTACATCCTGAGATATACATGTAATTAGTTAATTCAATATTGTTGTGGGACACATAATTCCAAAATTAAGTGCTTGGAGCAATGAGATAATTTTATTTAATACTATTTAAGAAGTATAGAAACAATCTTTGCCAAAAGACACGTTGGTTAGTCAAAGATTTGAGCTTTAGGGAAAAAAATCTCATATCAATGTGGGCAAGCCAACAGAGCGATAGCCACCCCATGCCAGCCTTGCTCATTAGACATATCGCGAGACGAGTAGTCTATTTTAGAAAATCAATCATGTAAATGTTGTTCTCAACATTGCCCACAAAGACCACTTTGAGTTTTCTTGCCTAAAGAATGACACATGAAATTCACAAAAATGAGAATTATAACCGGCACAGCCCAATTGAATAATGGAAAGTAAATTATGATGAAGGGATTGGAGAAGCATGATGTTCGAATGAAGCATCACTAGTGATTACCACTTCTCCCAAAGCCAATAATATTGTGCATGAGTTATTATCCCCAAATGAAGCATTAACTAACAAGCATAAGCTAAAATAAGTCTAGTAATCACGAGCTCATTAAACTCATGAGAAATGAGCTTTTAACCTTACCCTAAGTGTTGTTGGGGAACGTTGCATGGGAAACAAAAAAATTCCTACGCTCAACAAGATCGATCTAGGAGATGAACATCTATGAGAGGAGAGATTGGGTTCACATACGCTTTGTCGTGGATTTGTCACGGAAAGATGTCCAAGTTAACGGACTTAGGTGTGAGGCCATCGCAACTATGTCGCGGCTTGAGAGGGGTTGGTCGGAATCGAGAGACGCGAGTTTTACCCAGGTTCGGCCCCTCCAATGGAGGTAAAAGCCTACGTCATGCTTGTCTTGTATTGATAATGAGGGAGATCTCTCGGTTACAAGGGTGTTGTCTTGCTACCTCTATTCTCGAGAGCCTCTAATCGGTCTATCTCTAATCACTTCAACTTGTCTCTCTAGGGGCGCCTTACCCCTCATATAGGTGGAAGAGGTAAGTTTACATGTAGAGTCCTACTGGGAGTAGGATTAGGACTAGTCAGAATCCTAATCCGGGTCTTGTTTCCTTCCTGAGGGGGTCTTTCTCTCTTTGCGCCTTCTCTTGTGAGTCACCTGGCGCCGGCTTGCATGCCGGGTCTTGGGCCTAGCCATCCTGCGACCCGCCTGTCGGGTCACCAATAAAACGCCATGTCTTGACCAGGTCTCCTGTGAGTCGCCAGGCCGGGTCATACCGCGGGGGTATATCCCCGACATGAGACCCCAGGTTAGCTTGAATTTATTCATGGTAACCTCCTGAAATAGGAATAGTAAATATGTTAAGTGGTCGGCTTGCTGTTTTGGCTGGCTTATGAAGTGGCTCCTCAGAAATCTGGGTTTCTTCTTCATATTAACGAGCCATCTTCTCAATCATCTTGCTTGTCAATGTCGTTTGAAGTAAAAAAATATTGGGAATAAAACATCCATATACCATTGAATCGACCTCCAAAACTTTGACTTCACGAAATTATTGGAGATAACAAAACCATACGAAATCGAGTTGGATTCCATTGCTTCGACTTGATAAAAACATTGAGAATAGAACTTCATCCACTGCCATACCACTTAAACCTGTGAAGCCGGGTTGCTCATATAGAATCTGCCTACAATGCTTTTGGCGGGTCATCTCCACCAGGTCATAATCATTGATGATGCCGGGTCATTATTGTTGGTGACGCCGGGTCAAATAACTAGAATCTATATGATGTAGAGCCGGTCTATAGCCCCCAAGCTCCAAGTTTATCAACGATGACTTGGCGCTTTGCAATAATATATTGGACTGTGTAGCCCCCAATTGCTGGGTTGTCTTGCCTGCAGCAACCAGGGACTTGTAACTCTCTTATACCTTATGAAACTTCAGCAGGTGTAGCCCCAAAGGTCTTAATATGTGATGCGCTGGGTCTTCAATTTGAACCTCTTAATATGTCAAACAACTGAGTACTCTAGCCCGCAAGTGCCGGGTGGCATGCCTGCAGCGACTTGGGACTTTGAAAATTTTGACCTGAGCAGTGTAGCTCCCAAGGGCCGGGTCGCACGCCTGCGGCGACTTGGAACTATGTGATAATAACCCATCATAATGCACCTCAGAAGTTCTCTTGAAATGATATTGATCTGATTTGAAAGAGTCCTTCATCGTGGTTGTAATAGAACCCGGAATGAATATCCTGGAATAATTCCTTTGTCTTTGACATGAAATCGTTGCTCACGGTTGCGGTGCAACCCGGCAAATATATATTTGATAAATCCATGAGTGTTGTAGATTACTACAGCACAATTGAAGAAATCCGAGAACTGGTCAATTAGATGACACGGCATTATATCTGAGAGGGCGGCTCTTCAAGAATAATCAACTTTCCAACCTCGCTTGATAAAACCCCAATCACTTAATACTGGTTATGATAAACCATGATGAAGATCCAGCCACTTTGGCTATCAAAGTTCTATTTGTTCATGCAGAAGTTCTTTCATGGTAGCCTCGCTTCTTCTTTTAAGATCTTGCTCTAGCCCGGCTTGACAAGTCGGCATAACATGGGAATATGATGCAATGTATGATGCAATGCATGATGCTATGTATCATGCAATGTATGATGTTCTTGCTTTTCCTTCCCTTTTTTCGAAAACTCATTGCTGGCCCTTCTGGGGGACCCGTTGCTTTGAACTGCCTAACAGTGCAGGGTCTCTAACGAGAGTGACCGCCAATCTTGCACGGCTTAGGGTCTCTAGGCGAGATTAACTGTTACGGGTGCAACAGACCAGAATTTGCAGCGGGGTGAGTGCCCCAGGCTAATAAGCTACTTCTCACGTGACATAAATCCATCGTTTGAACCTTAAGGGTGTCCCTTGCTTAAGAGTACGATGGGCCACTTGGCGGAGAATACGTAGTAGATGAGAGAGTTTCCCTCGTCGCTGTATGACGCCCTCGCAGGGGGTGAGTTGGCAGCTTGCTGCACCCCTGGCCGAGTGGCAGCTGCATACAGGAAGGTATAACTCGGCCTTGCGAATCAAAAGGGGGTAAGTTCACAACTCGCTGCACCCCTTTTGACCTTGTTTGATGGAGTAACTTTGGGGTCCCTATCCCCGCCTTACGGTGGCTAAAGAGCCGATCAGAGGGGGGCGACCTTCAACCCCTCCTGACTCTGTTGACGGAGTCAACATTTTGGGTCCAAGACCCGCCTTGCAGTGGCTGAAGAGCCGATCGACAAGGTTTGAAGCTTAACCCGGAAGGTTGAAAGCCCCCAAACGACCTTGTCGGGTACCCATGTTTGAACGGTCGCAACGTGGCGGCTCGTCCTCTTGGGCCTCATGGCACCTATGTTTGAACGGTCGCATCATGGCGACTCATCCTCTTTGGCATCCATGGCACCCATGTTTGAACAGTTGCATCATGGCGGCTCGTCCTCTTGGGCAACTTTAAATCGCCCGCCAATGAGGCGGGGCACCCCTGTTTGAACGGTCCCATCATGACGGCTCATCCTCTTGAGTGGCTTTAAATCACCCACCAATGAGGCGGGGCACCCATGTTTGAACGGTCGCATCATGGCGGCTCGTCCTCTTGGGCGACTTTAACTCTTTCACTGATAAGGTAGTGCACCCATGTTTGAACGGTCTCACATGGCGGCTCGTACTCTTGGGCAACTTTTAATTCTTCCGCCAATAATGTAGTAGCCCCCAGGATCGGGTTTAACTTTTCTTACAATGTCCCGAGGTTCTTGTTGAAAACGGCCAAATGTGTTGAACCATGTCTGTAGCCCCCAAGTCTTAAGTTGACATGAAGACCAAATTGTATTGATGTCATCTTGATGTGATCTTGATGTAGCTTGCGGCGAGTGTAAGCCAATTCCATATACTCATCTCTTATGTACATGTAATGATATCCATTCTTGTGAAACGACGAGATGCGCTTATATCCCTATCGACACCCTCGTGCCAAAATAAGGATAGGATCACATCGTGAGTGTTACAGTTTGGTATCAGAGCATGTACCGACCTAGGATCCCCCTTGATTGATCGAAATTGTATTGATGTGATCTTGATGTAGCTTGTGGCGAGTGTAAGCCAATTCCATATACTCATCTCTTCTATACGTGTAATGATATGCATTCTTGCGAAACGACGATATGCGCTTCTATCCCTGTCGACGCCCTCGTGCCAAAATAAGGATAGGATCCCTATGTCTGATACCAAATTGTATTGATGTGATCTTGATGTAGCTTGTGGCGAGTGTAAGCCAGTTCCATATACTCATCTCTTCTGTACATGTAATGATATCCATTCTTGCGAAACGATGATATGCGCTTCTATCCCTGTCGACGTCCTCGTGCCAAAATAAGGATAGGATTGCATATTGGACGTTACAGTTAGCAAGCTCGAAGAAGGTCAACAATGGGGGGCAAACTCGAGCTCAGGAGATAATGTCCATTGGGGAAGAAGACCCCCTTCTATAGGTGGGGAAAATGCAACAGTTATCCTCACAGCCCGCACAAAGTGGTACTACCGCTCCAAGGAGGGCTACTACCTCCGCCATAAGAAACACTACTGCAACGAGGCAATAGGGCGGTAGTACTGCCGGAGCGGTACTACCGCCTGCCCTCGTGGTACTACCGCGGGGTAGTATTCAACGGCCACTTAGGTGCAGCACACGGTAGAAGACACCGTGAGGCAGTGGTACTACTGCTGGAGGTAGCAGTACTACCGCACGTCCATGGATGTAAAAAATTACTTCCGGGCTACATCCGCTAGAGGTAGCTTCGAGAAAATATCCAGCATGATAGTACCAGACGTAATTTGCGGTACTACCGCACAAGGGCGAAAGTAAAAAATTATTTCTGTGCAACTTGCGGTACTACCGCTCCGAGGAGCAGTACTACCGCTAGCAACTGCACTGCAGCACCTTGCTGCCTTCAACTACTCAGCCAGGAAAACGGAAGGATATAGTAAAACCAGAACTGCATAACTTCTACAAATGAGCTCTGAATTGAGCAAACTCAAGCTTGTTGGATTCAGGATGATTCAAGCTTGTTGGTTTTATTAAGAAGAGGTAGTACAAGAATGCCAATGGTATAGAGATGTGAAACCTCTTTCAATGAAGAATCGACAAAAACTCCAACATCGAAAACAACATAGAAGATGTCCATGGACTCCATTTTTGATGAACTTGGCTTGTCATGAAGATGACCAAGAACCAAGAAAGATGATGATGCCAAGAATGCAATGGTTTGATCTCTCAACGAACGATGTGATCAAGCTACTCACTTGAGAGCCCCCTTGATAGAATGGCTATCTATCCTATAACCCAGTCTCCCATCTACCACTATGAGACTGGTAAAATAGAAAACCCTTTCAGGGTCAAACCTTAGCCTTCCGCATAGTCCACTTGAGCTAGATGATGACTATCTTGACTTCCTCAAGATGGACCACCTTTCTTGATTGCGTTGGCTTGATGAAGACTAGATTATTGCTCCCCCATACTCCACTATGGGTGATCCACTCTTCGGCACATCTTCACAAGTCCATTGTCACCACAATGGACGGCAAGCTTCAAGCATGATCTCTCTGTTATGCTTCACTTGAAATTGCACACCGCAACTTTGATGACGATCACCACTTGATGTCATCCTCCATGGCTTGTACGGGATCTTCTTTTTGATGCTCGCACATGGAAACATACCTAACCCCACAAAGAACACTCACATAGAACATGGGTTAGTACACAAAGCGTAATGGACAATGCTTACCATATCATGGGATCACTTGATCCCTCTCGGTATATCTTCTATGCTTTGTGTGTTGATCAACTTGATTCACTTTTTGACTTAGTCTTGATCAACCTTGTATCTTATCTTCTCTCTTTATAAAGATGATGTCTTGAAGGTACACATGAATGCTTACACAATTTTCTTCTTCAAGACATGCTTGCAATAAGCTCAACTCCCACATGACCAATCTTTGGATAAACCTTGTATACCACCTTGGTCACAATATAAACTCCTTGAAACTAACACATGGAATTCAAGAAGTACTTATGGACAAATCCTTCGAATATAACTCAAGGCAACCATTAGTCCATAGGGATTGTCATCAATTACCCAAAACCACACATGGAGAAATGTGCTCTTACAGACGTCCTCTGCCTCCTTGATCTAGCAAATGAGGGCAGAGATGTATATGAGTCCTACGAAAGCTTGACGGCGTGGTGGTGGTAGTAGTGGAACTGTTCCGACAGGGCTTCGCTGAGCACTACCGGAATCAGTCTAGAGGAGAAAACGATCTATGACGGAGGGAGAGGCAGCGCCGTGGCTTAAGGTATTGCAACCCTCCCTCCCCTCACATATATATGGGGAAGGGGAGGGGCCGGCCGCCCTAGGGTTTCCCTAGGGTTGGGTGCGGCGGCCTGGGGGGCTGCCTTGGCCCCCAAAGCAAGGGGGCGACGGCCACCCCTAGGCTAGCCCTTGCCCTGAGGCGGGCCGCCTAGCCCACTAGGGACTAGTGCGCCTCCCTCTCAGCCCATGGGTCTCTCCGGGGTAGGTGGGCCTCCCCGGTGGACCCCCGGAACGCCTTCTGGCATTCCGGATGGAATCTGGTAAGCCCTGAAACCATTTCGGTGCCCGAATACCCACTTCCTATATATGAATCTTTACCTCCGAACCATTCCGGAACTCCTCATGATGTCCAGGATCTCATCCTGGACTCTGAACAACCTTCGTTCACCAACATATATGACTCAACAATATGGAATCATCACCGAACGTTGAGTGTGCAGACCCTGCCGTTTTGAGAACAATGCAGACGTGACCGAGACACCTCAATGGTCAATAACCAATAGAGGGACCTAGATGCCCATATTGGTTCCCAGATATTCTACTAAGATCTTTATCGGTCGAACCATGATGTCAAGGATTCAATCAATCACGTATGTAGTTCCCTTTGTCTGTCGGTATGTTACTTTCCCGAGATTCGATCATTGGCATCTTCATACCTTGTTCAATCTTGTTACCGGGAAGTCTCTTTACTCATTCCATAATACAAGATCGTGTGGCTAAATCTTTAGTCACTTTTCTTGCAAGCTCATTATGATGTTGTATTACCTAGTGGGCCTTGAGATACCTCTCCGTCACTTGATGTAACAAATCACAGTCTTGATCCGTGCCAACTCAATAGCTACCCTTAGAGATACCTGTAGAGCATCTTTATAGTCACCCAGTTACGTTGCAACATTTGATACACAAAAGGTACTCCCCCGGTGTAAGTGAGTTAGATGATCTCATGATCATAGGAACAGCAACTTGACATGCAGAAAACAATAGCAATAAACTGACATGATCTCATGATCTTTTATCAACGAGCTAGTCTATTAGAGGCTTATTAGGGACACAGTGTTGTCTATGTACCCACACATGCATTTGAGTTTCCAATCAATACAATTCTAGCATGGACAATAAACAATTGCCATGAACAAGGAAATATGATAATAACCAATTTGTTATTGCCTCTAGGGCATATTTCCAACAAATGTTGCTTCCCAAAGACTCTAGTAAAGTCAACTAACATTTGAGTCCTTCAACAAACGAACAATTGTGTTCCTTTTTAAAATTGGGTGCATGTGGGGGCGGGGGGGTGTCAAGCATCATAATACTTTTATGATAATGGACCACTTCAGATATACTCGATAGCAACATCAGTCCTATTATCCACACATCATCAAAATCAAAACATGTTAGTGGTCTTGATGCCCTTTCAACGCCCTCTTTGGACACCTTGGAGATCCATAGCAACCCCCTGGAGTTTCGGGATCCCGGGTATTAGGTACATGCCCGGAGGTCCATGCTGCTCAAAGATGCTCCAATTTTGTATGTCCACATGGAGAAAAAATAGCATTAAAGAAATACAAAATACTTGAGAGCCCGACGTGCGATGTGATCAAGGTACTTGCCCGATACTCCCTCTTGATAGTTTGAGGATCAAATATATAATCTGGTATCCCACCATGCACCATGAGACCAGTAAAAGTAGGAAAAGTATGGTAAGCTATACCTTTTCCTTGTGCAGCTTAACAATGACGTTGATGCTTGCCTCAAGTTGGAGTCATTTTCCTTACCATGGTTAATGATGACCAAGGAACTCAATTTGATTTGCATAGAGGGAAGCCCTCATTTAAGCATGTCTTCACATGTACATTATCACCATGTGGACGGAAAGTGTCAAACATATAATTCCTTGATATGCTCATCTTGAACTTGCACTTTTCAACATTCATGACCAACTCCACCAAATGTCGTCCTCAGATGGGCTACTTGAAAATTTTCCATTTATACAAGCCCATGAGTGTCTCTTAATTGGCATAGACATAAAGAATACATAGTACGGGTTAGCTCACAAAGCATAATTCATTTTTGTTTACTATACCACTATATCACTTGATCCCATGTGGAACATCATTTATGCGTATGAGTTGATAATTAGAATCCAACCCGTGTGCTTCATCTTTGTCAACCATTTATTTTCACTTCATGCTATACCGCGTGTGATATCTCGGCTTAATTAGAATTATATAGACTATGCATATCAATAAGGTGCACCTTCTTTCCTGGGGATTCTTTCAAAAGGAACCTCGATGTTCTTTGCTTGAGGCAATTCGAAGATGGGTGGCCGGTTGGGAAGTTGACCTCGGGTTAGCGGGAGTGAGGACGAAGTGCACATGACAGACTAATGTTGGCCTCTGGGGCCAGTCTATATCACAGGCGCAATGGCCAGGAACCGGTGGGTTTGGTCGGAGCGTTACATCTTAGTTTCTTGAAATCCACATTGAACTGTTGCATTTGATTGCATGGCCATATCAAGTTTATCCATGCACACCATATTGGTCATCAATTACTCTTCTAAAGGCCCCACCACAATCTCGTGGGAAGCATAATCAACTCTTAACTTAGATACTTGCATCAAGACTTGGTGCAAACTCATGAACACACTATGATCATATCATGAAGCCATGTCTTGGATTCTTCTCTTCAATTCATTCTAGCAAGGTGTTGATCGTTCATGTTCAATGCATAAGCCAAAGCACGATAACCTTTGAGTACCTACAAATAAATCATATTCATCCTGGTTGTGTCTAGTACTTTATCTGAGCTCCGTCATAGTGATTCTTAGTTCTCTTCACTTGCTACTTCTTGATCACAATATAGTCTATCTTTATACACTACCAGGATAAAGCTCTATGCCGACGACTTAGGCCGTCGACGTAGCCCTGATTCCCGTTGGCATAGGTCTATGGTTATCGTGCGGTATCTCTGTATGGCCCCCGTCGGCATAGGGCCATCGGCACCATATATGTCGGCGTACCCCAAGTCACCGTCGGCATAAAAAAGTCGTCGGCATATATGCTATGACGACGGTGTCCGTACAGAGATACCGACAGCTTAGGCTGTCGGCATAACTCCATGGAAAACAGCGTCCGACAACGCTGCCATCAAGAGTGCACCACCCAGGGACGGCCACGTGTCGGTCCTATGCCGGCGGCATGGCCGTCGGCATAGAGAGCCACGTGGCGGCCTGCGATGGTTCATGGGGCAAGCCTATGCCGACGGCCCAGGCTGTCGACTTAGGCTACAAAGGTATGCCAACGACATAGCCGTCGGCATAGCTTGCCATGTGGTAGGCACTGGTATCCCCTGGGGCGTGCATATGGCGTAGCCCCAATTCCCGTCGGCATAGGTCTATGCCGACGGCCCCCATCGGCATAGGGACGTCGGCACCATATATGTCGGCGTACCCCAAGTCACCGTCGGCATAAAAAACCGTCGGCATATATGCTATGTCGACTGTGTCCGTACAGAGATACCGACGGCGTAGGCCGTCAGCATAGCTCCATGGCAAACATCGTCTCGTAGCACTGCCGTCAAGAGTGCACGACCCAGGGACGGCCACGTGTCGGTCCTAGCCGACGACATGGCAGTCGGCATAGAGAGCCACATGGCGGCCTTCGATGGTTCCTGGGGCAAGCCTATGCCGATGGCCCAGGCCGTCGGCTTAGGCTACAAAGGTACGCCGACAGCATAGCTTACCATGTGTTAGGCACTGGTATCCCTGGGGCGTGCATACGCCGACGGCTTAGGCCGTCGGCTTAGGCTACAACAGTACGCCGACGGCATAGCCGTCGGCATAGCTTGCGACGTTGCAGCCACTGGTAATTTGGAGACCCTCTATGCTGACAGCTATGCCGTCGGCGTAGTTTTGTGCTGTTTTTTTGTTTTTCTTGTTTCATACAAATTCATTTCAGCTCCATAATAACAGGGTATATACAATGAAATTTAATGCACAGCCAACAACACCATCACATTGTCACAACCAACAACACCGCCATCACATCCTCACAACGAACAACATAAGCATATCAGAAATATAAGTAGCGTAAAAAGGCAGAAGTCATCTAAAGAGCACAAGTCATCTAAAGGCAGAAGTCATCGGAATTAGTGTAAAAAGACAAAAGTCATCTAAAGAGAACAAGTCATCTAAGGAGCGCCAGTATGTCCACCTCCAAGGTTATCAACGCCAAGTCCACCAAAGCCCAGGTCTTCACTGCTAGCAGCAGCGCTACCGCCTCGGTGGATTGGAGTGACCGGGCTCCGTGACTCGGGAGTGATGTGAACACCGCCACCACCACCAACGGATGATCTACCGGTTCCCTGGATGTTTGAAAAGACATGTTGAGTGAATGATATTGTGTTGAATAAATAGTAAGCGGTGGTTGAATAGTTTGGGGATGTACTAACCACCGTTGTCCCCGGTTGTTGTGCTATAAATTCCTCAAAAGTAAGCAGCACTGGTTGTGGTCCTGCAGCTGGTGGTGCTGGTTCCATTTCAGGAATCGTGCCATTCCTCATGCTCTCAAACACGAGCTGCATGTTAATTGACAAAGCAAACACCAATGTCAGAAGAAATGAAAGTTTCAATATGGAAATGAAATGAAAGGGGCTAAACTAACCGTCATCATGCGAGTGTTGTGGTCCTGGATGGCTGTAACTCTCGTGCTCCACGCCATGGTCTCTTGTCGTGTGTACTCCATGTAGGCCTACAATATGACATGATGGAACTCATTAAACATCTCAATGTGGAAAATAAAGTGAGAAATGAAGATAAGAGGGGAAAATACTTACAGAGTGTCGCTCGTCTAGGAGGGACTATGATTGCATAGTGGTCGTGGGCGTGCGTTGTCTCAGGCTTGGGTCAGTAGCTCGGAGCTATGTGTAGGAGATAGAAGGAGTGACCACAGCATCCAGAACCGGCTATCGACCATGAGCCTTCGGCCCCATGCCAACCACCGCCTTGTCGTCCAAAGGCACCTTGATGGGGTTAGGTGTGTCAAGATGTAGATTCAGATACGCCACAGAGTAGTTCTTCTTCTTCTCCGCGGTGTTGCCGTAGTACTTGTCTTCCCCAGGCTTGGGCCTCCTCCGAGTATGGGCGATCTCCCATGCCTCCATGTGTGAGAGAGGCCGCTTGAGTTTCTCCTCCTGCACCAACAAACAGATGTTAGTCATACATAAAAAAGTGATGGTAAATAGAAGAAGATTGTTTAATGAGGTTAGTCATACCTGAAGTGCCTTGTGGATAAAGTGGTTCCGGTTTCCCTGAGCATGTACTCCCTCCTTCCCTCGGTTAGCAATGTTTTTGCTGCTAGTAGCCGCCCAGGCTTCATCTTGACCACACCACGGGTCCACCAATGCCACCCAAGACTCGTCTTTTCCATAACACCAATTTGGACACACCTACATAATAGGAAGCATAATGGCATGTCTAACACGAAGCGATGAAATTTACCACAAACTTTGGAATGAAAAATTATTAATACTTACCGACAAGTACTCGTCCCTCTCCAAGGTACTGTGTCGCGCCTTCACTTCTTCCTTGGTCATCTTCATACCAAGATAGTCGTGATATTATTGCGTGATGGCCACCAACCGCACCTCGCACTGCATCTGGCGGGCCTTCTTCTTCGCTTGGCGCAGCACGATCTCGTTGGCAGTGGCCTTGTGCTCCAGAACAACTCGATAGTATTTCTACAATCATTCATGAAACCAGAATGGAAGAAGACATGAGTTAAATCATTCATGAAACTAGAATGGACGTATGCTTGTGAAGAGAACTCACCCAAAAATTAGTGATCACGGCCTTAGCATGGGTCACATACTCCGCATAGGGGCCGCTTCCCAGTGCTCCCAGGACTTAGCCAAAACCCAAAGATCTGGGTGCCTGAATGGATCTGGACAGTATAGCCCCGGCCAGTATTCCTTCAGCAAGACGGTGATGATGTCGTTGGGAACACGGGCCCCTTCAGTAAGTACCCAGTTACTGCAAAAGATATGAAGAATGAAAATATTAGCATGTGACAAGCAAAATATTTAAAGAATGAAAATATTAGGATGTGACAAGCAAAAGAATTAAATTATTATTGAAATTATTTACTGGAACTTACTCTATCCCCTTGGGCTCAATGAGCCACTTCTACTCCTCGGTAGTAGGAATATGCTTTGGGACCTTTGTGTTACCACGCAGCCATCACTACAGGCATTAGGCACTTTGTCGTCAGCCATCCCTGACGGCAAAGGCATGCATGCCGGACGGCAAAGGCTTTGTCGTCCGCCAGCAAATGCCCAACTGTCTGGCTGAATAAGCCACAGTAAAGGGCGCTTTGCCGTCTGCTGGAAGACGGCAAAGACCTTTGCATCTTTGTTGTCTGCCAGCGGACGGCAAAGGGCATGGACGACACACGTGGCAACTTAGGTACGTTAAGGGATTATCAGCGTGCTTTGCCATCCGCTGCCAGACGGCAAAGACCTTAGTTCTTTGTCGTCTGCCAGCTGACGGCAAAGCACCTGTTTCTTTGTCGGCCTAGGTGGGTTCTTTGTCGTCCGCTGGAAGATGGCAAAGAACATTAGGTCTTTGTCGTCTGTCAGCGGACGGCAAAGAACCCACCTAGGCCAGCCTAGTGCTACCCCAGGTTGCACAGGTTGCTACCATGTGGTAGCTTTGTCGTCTGCTAGCTGACGGCAAAGACCTTTGCCATCTGCCAGCAGACGGCAAAGTGGCTATATAGCCCCTGTTTTTTCTGTTTTTTCTTAAAATCATTCAATTTGACAGAATTTCACATATATATCCAACATATCAACAATACAAGTTTCCAACAAGCATACCAACAATAAGTTTCAACAAGCATACCAACAATAAGTTCCAATAACATATCCAGCATACAAGTTTCCAACAACATATCCAACATACAATGGTTTCTAACAACATATCCATACATACACATCCAAAACAAGTTTCCAACAAGTTTCCATAAACAAAAAGGAAGAACAAGTAGAAGAGTACACTCCATCAATGCAAGCTTCCTCATCTATAGCAAATCTGCAAATTAGGAAAGATGAAAGTTAGAAGAAGAAGAAGACTAGCTAGAAGAAAAAGAAGAAAAAGAAGAAGAAAAAGAAGAAGAAGAATTTATCTTCTCTTTCTTTTTCTCTTCTCCTCTCCTCTTCTCCAAGGTAATAATGCCATTTTCTAGCTAACTAAGCATATCAGGTCATTTTGGAGGAAAATGTTAAGTATAGGTCATTTTATAGCTATCCTAGGGAGAATATATCATTTTGGAGCTAAGTAAGGTTATTATGTCATTTTGAGGAAAATAAGCCAAGTATAGGTCATTTTGGAGCTAAACCAAGGTTATTATGCCATTTGTTACCTAAGTGAGCTAATTATGTCATAAATAAACTAGCTAAGCTAATTATATATCATTATTGAGCTATCCTAGGTAGTTATGCCATTTTGTACCTAAGTGAGCTAATTATGTCATAAATGAACTAGCTAAGCTAGCTATAGATCACTATTGAGATAACCTAGGTAGTTATGCCATTTTCTAGCTAACTAGGTATATCAAGTCAGTTTGGAGGAAAAATGCAAAGTATAGGTCATTTTATAGCTATCCTAGGTAGAATATATCATTTTGGAGCTAAGTAAGCTTATTATATCATTTTTGAGGAAAATAAGGTAAGTATAGGTCATTTTGGAGCTAAACCAAAGTTATTATGCCATTTTTTACCTAAGTGAGCTAATTATGTCATAAATGAACTAGCTAAGCTAATTATAGATCATTATTGAGATATCCTAGGTAGTTATGCCATTTTGTACCTAAGTGAGATAATTATGTCATAAATGAACTAGCTAAGCTAGCTATTGATCGTTATTGAGCTATGCTAGGTAGTTATGCCATTTTCTAGCGAACTAAGCATATCAAGTCATTTTGGAGGAAAAATGCCAAATATAGGTCATTTTATAGCTATCCTAGGTAGAATATATCATTTTGGAGCTAAGTAAGGTTATTATGTCATTTTTGAGGAAAATAAGCTAAGTATAGGTAATTTTGGAGCTAATTAGGTCATTTCTTCAGCTAAGTTTGCATTTGTTGAGAAAAACACTTGGGAAAACTTACCATCATCACGGAGGTGAAGGACCGGTCGGGTTTGCGCCAGGGTGAGACGTAGAAGGACCGGTCGGTGTTGCGGCAGACGCAGAAGGATCGGTCGATGCTTGTCGGGAGGCACGCTGCACCAAAGATCATTTGCAAGAAATCTCTCCTTAGCATGATGCAACTCAAATGTGAATACTAGTAACTAATGACCATTCAAATGAAACTCATCGTGGGTGCTATAGCAATATGGGGCATTGACGGAGGGGTCTGACCATTCTTCTGGCACATGGTCTGCACATTTTGTTTTCACGAGTCATTCATATTAGTTAGTGATGAAACAAACATTACGTGCATGATTTGGCTAATATGCAGGAGAAACTTACCAAGAGGAGATCGTATAGGGCCCGGTGAGACGCGTCATTCCGGTTCCTCTCCTCCTCCAAGAGCCTAGCCGTCCTCTCCTCCATGTCCCTCTCCATCTGTGTCGCCTGCCTGTTTGCCTCCGCCAGAAGCTCCTGGGCCCTAGCCTCAATGGCGAGCTCCATTGGTCGTGGACGAGGCCTTATCTCAGGATCAGAGCTCGCCTGGCGCTTCTTGATCTCCGGGAGAGTTCTAGGACAACGTATCGGTCCATCCTGAATGTCCATCAAGCCATGGGGCCTCCCGCCACCAGATATCATCACGAGCTCTAGATCAAAAGGACTCTGGCTCGCGTTGAGGTCGTCCCCTTTCCTCGCATTCCCCTCATCTCTGTACCTCACGAGCTTGTTGTGGGAGGAGATGTTGTTGAAGCTCTCTAGATGATCGAGGTCATCCTCAGAGAATGCCTTGGCCTTCTTGTACGAGGCAGTATGGGCCATGGCATAGAGGTCGAACAGAGGCGACACCTCCTTCTTGTTTTCTCGTGCCTAAAAGAGAGGAACAAAATATTAGTTAAGGGCTCAAGCTAGCATGAAGAATGAAATTGCATGAATCATGAAGCAAACCACAAACCCAGTGATCCCCGTACTCAAACATGTTGGATCTCACTTGATGGTGTGGCACACCTCTCATTTGGGCATGCTTATCCTTTGCCTTGTTGTGTTCGGCTAGCCATTCGGCAGAGCACCACACATCCACCAATGCCTCCCAACAGTCCATCCTATCCGCACACCATCTTGGGGGCACCTAAGTTAGACAAGAGAAATTTCTGCGCTATGCCTACGAATCAAATCAAAGAAACTAAGTACAAGGCCTTAACAATAGATAATTACCTTCATTAACTTCTCCTTAGTCAGATAATTTTTGTGGCACTTCTTCTTGGCCCTCTTAATGTTAGTCGAGGCGTAGTAGTCTTGAATAGCCTGCACCCGAGCCTCGTGCCATAAGTTCTGAAGTAGGCGCTTGCACTCGGCTTCGAGAACAACAGCCGCTTTCGCCTCGTGTTCTTCAAGACACTTGTAGAAGGTCTGCAATCAAACAAGACAACACTGATTAGTACAATCACTAGGTGCTGTTCATTTTTAATTCTGTAAAGGAGAAATTACCCAAAAGCGACGGATCACAATGTGAGCCACCGTCTCGCACAAGACACCGTCGACCACCTCCTCTGGCGGGGCCGGGGCAGCCATGTACAGCTCCCAGGTTAGTGCTACCTGTGGAGCCTCACCCTCACTGGGGAACTGGACCTTCCCCGGGAAGTGGTGCCGGAGAAGCACACCAAGGACCTGGTTAGGCCTGTGGACACCATGCTCGTGTTTCCAACCCCTGCAGTATGATAAGGCCAACACATTAGATATTAATTTGAAGAAAAATGAAGGCAAAAGGTTAAAAAAGAGTAAATGCACTTACTTCTCCGCATTAGGCACAATCAACCACCTTTGCTCGCGGGTCATCGGCACAGGCGGGAGCTTTGTACAACCACGGTGGTAGACCTTCTTTCCCTCCTCAACCAGCTCGCCCTCGCTATAGGTGTCCTCAGACAAGTTGTCCTCGCCACCATTAACATGGCCACTAGCCTCCGGAGTCACGTGGGATGAAGTCTTTGGGACTCGAGTCTCCTGGAACAAAGACTCTGGGACCGGAGTCTCCTGGGACGAAGGCTTGGTGACCCGAGGCTCGTGGACCAGAGTCCGAGATGGGTCCAAGTTAGATGGGTCCACCTGAGACGGAGCACTCCTATGGTCGAGAGAATCAGCTGGGGGTGGCGGCGAGGAAGGCGGAACAGCCTTCCTACCTCTAGCACCTCTCTTCGTCTTCCCCCGACCTCTCCCGGTCAAAGAACAAGCGCCCGCCGGTATCTGCATGCAGTGTACCAGCGCTCTCCAGAGTTGCTAGGGTGGAATAATAGCAACCCTCCCAGCACGCGCCGAGGAAGTAGGCTCAGAGCGCTCTCGACCCGAGCCCACGATCTGTCAACACCTGCAATGACAACGAGTGAACGAAATTAGTTCAACATAAAAAAAATGAATACCTAATAACATGAACTAATTAATAATATATATGTACATAATAATAATTGAATACCTCACATTACTAATATTAATCTTCATCGTCTATATATTCTCCGGGATCAATAAATGTATAATCATCATCACTATCAGTAATGACGTGCTCATCAGCATCATCAATAAATGCATCAACATGTGGAAGGCCTCTATGTAATCGGTCAAGCATTGTCAGGTCATCCGCAGCAGTAACCTCTTCTTCTTCCGTGTCTTCTTGTTCTAGCTCAGGGGTGAAGTTGGGTTCACTGTCGCTGTTGACCTCAATGTTCAGGGGTGAAGTAGAGCGGTTCTTGAAACGTTTCTTGGAAACACATGTTTCTTGGAAGAATTCTCTTTCATATGTGTCTGGGTTAATGTGAGGTTCATAATCATCTTCATTGAGGGGAGGTGGTCTAAAATGTGGTGGCACATCATAAACGACATCCCAACCTTTCAAATTTGGATCCGTTTAGCAGGCCCACGGTAGATATAAAACTTGGGTTGCCTATTGAGCCATAATATAGACATCAGGAACACTTAAATGGGTGCTTTGTTTGATTTTGACTAGCCCTATATGTTCATGAGTCCTTCTAGTGTCCTTCGGCTGGAACCAATAACATTTGAAGGCTAGGACGTTTGGTGGGTTTTCACCAAAGAATGTAAGTTCATAAATTGCTTCAAGTCTTCCATAATACTCGACCCCTCCTTCGCCGACAGCGGAGACACAACAATTTGTAGACTTTCGTTCGGCCATAGATAGCTCTTTGCCAAAAGTACGAAAGCGATACCTGTTGATGTCATATTTTTTAAATGATGGGACCTTATAGTCAAAACCATTAGCGACTTGTCTCAATTTGGAGTCCATAGACTCTACATTAGCCTACAAGTTTAATACGAAAGGATTGTTGCATTAGCAGCAAACTAGGAGAAGAAATGAAATCGTCTAATTAATGGAAATTATCGTTTGCTTGAACCAAGAGATGAAACCGGGATAGCCGCCTCCATGCTTTCCTAGAAGCTCATACTCTTCGATGGAATCCTTTTGGATCACCGCTCCATCCGAGAATTTGGCGACGTATCGACTGTATCACATATCCGGGAATAAGAGCATTTCAAAGGAATTAGAAGTTGCAAAACAATGTACCGAGTACTTACTCGATGTACGGCCGCACTTTTGTTAGGTTGTTGAAGATATACAACGAAATGGTCCGCCATTCTTCGACATCCAACGATCTTGATTTCGAAGCACCGGCTGGTGCGAGCTTCCCTTTGAATAGGCTGAGGTTGGATCGACCTTTTGCAAGGTCACAATCGTTGTACCGAGGCTTCGGATTATGCAAATGACGATTCCTTGCTTTGTAGTGTGTTGTCAAGAAGTTTGCCGCCTCCTTTGTATTGAATGCCTCGGCCATTGATGCTTCAACTCTACGTTTATTTTGATATTTTGCTCGAAGCGTCTTCTGCATCCTCTCAGTTGCAAAGCACCAACGATTTTGCATGGGCCCCCCCAATCTTGCCTTGGTCGGGAGATGCAAAATCAAGTGCTGCATTGGATTAAAGAAGTCCGGTGGAAAGATCTTTTCTAACTTGCAGATCAACTCCGGCGCCAACTCTTCCAGTTCGTCTAGCACGTCAGCCGATAGTTCTTTCGCACAAAGAGCATGGAAGAAATAGCTCAGCTCAGCCAGTACTAGCCATTCATCCTCAGGGATAAAGTGACGCAACATCACCGGCATTACCCGCTCAAGCCATATGTGCCAATCATGACTCTTGAGACCAAATATTTTCAATTTGTCAAGAGTCGCTCCCCTCTTTAGATTCGCTGCATACCCATCGGGGAACATCAACTGCGTTTTCACCCACAAGATCATTTCCCTCATAGCTGGCCTTCCAAGATTGAAACATGCCTTTGGCTTCCTCCAGTTCTTCTTTCCTTTCGGTTGTCGAATGTTTTGTAACGGTCTATCACATAGAGCCTCCTGGTCGACTCTAGCCTTAGGATTATCCTTTGACTTCCCCTCTATGCTGAACAATGAACCAAAAAGGGCCTCCGCGATATTCTTTTCAGTGTGCATCACGTCGATGTTTTGTGGGCAAAGGAGGTCTTTAAAGTAAGGCATATCCCACAAACATATCTTGTGAGTGCAGGCGTGTTCCGTATTATACCCTTTGAAATACCCTGGACGATCTGGATCCAGCTTGAGAGCATTTATCTGATCCAGGATTTGTTGGCCTGTCAACGCAGGTGGTGCAGTGTTTTTGACATCTCTACCTTTGATGAAATTCTTCTTGTCTTTTCTGAACTTATGGTGAGGATCCAGGAACTGTCTATGCATGTCGAAGCAAGCAAACTTGCGACCCGCCTCCAGCCAACGGAACTTAAGAGCAGCCCTGCATGGGGGGTAGGGAAACCTTCCATGCACACACCAGCCAACAAATAGCGCATACTCTGGCAAGTCATGCATCGAGTACATTTACCACACATGCATTTTGAAGTTCTTTTTTGGAGCGGCGTCGTATGTCTTGATCCCATTATCCCGGGCTTCTTGCAATTCATCCTTAAGCGGTTGCATGTACACATTCATATTCTTCCCCGGATATTTTGGCCCTGGAATTATCAACGTCAGGAAAATGTTCTTTCTTTTCATAATCTCTTCGGGGGGAGATTGAGCGGAATGACAAATACAGGCCAACAATTGTATTGTGCTGCTGTCATACCATACACATTGAACCCATCCGTGTTGATGGCAACTCGAGGATGTCTTGGATCTGCCGCTTTATCCTTATGTAATGCATCGAAGTGCTTCCACGCAAAAGCGACCAAAGTGTGTCCCAACATCGGATTCCCATCTGCATCTAGTTTTGTTCTTTCGCCCAATTTATGCCACGCCATCCGTCTAGCCGTCTCTTCAATCATGAAAAGATGTTGAAGTCATGGTATGATTGGCAGATACCGAAGAACATTAATGGGGATTTTGGTCTGACTCTTCTCACCCATACCGTTGTCTACCAGAACATACCTGGCAGCATTGCAAATGGGGCAATAGTTCAAGCCCGCATACTCAAGCCTAAATAAAGCACATCCATTCTCACAGGCATCTATCTTCTCATAGGGCATCTTAAGCGCACGTAGGATTTTGTCCGACTGGTATAGGTTTGGTGGCAATACATGGCCTTTGGGTAGAAAGCGTCCAAATATCGTCATCATCGCGTCATAGCATTCTCTGCCCAGGTTGAACTGAGCCTTCAGAGCCATTACTTGCGCGATGGCATCTAGCTGACAAAGCTCAGTGTGATCGTGGAGAGGACGTTTTGAAGACTCCAACATTTCATAAAAGTACTTTGCAGATTCCTCCATCTCATCGTCTGAATCACGAGCATCATCAAAGTCTTGCACCATGTCTTCAATCCCGGTACCATGCTCGTCGGTGCAACGACGAACCACCTCAGCTCTGGCACGTTGGGCAGACTCACAATGAAATGTCCAGACCGTATAATTAGGCGTAAAACCCCACTTCTGCAGGTGCTTGATCATTTCAAACTCTGACTTCTTTTTACAGTTGTCGCAATCGACAAAAGGGCACCAGGTTGTTTTCTATCCATTTGCAAATGCGACTCTCGCAAACTCCTTGGTTTTTGTTATCCATTCACGGGTCATGTCTTTCTGACTAGTGTGACCGGTGTACATCCATCCACGATCACTCATCTTGCCTAGCTACTGGATACACAAAAAATATATACATAATTCAACAAACCATATTCATCAGTTAATAGAGATTGTCAGTTTTATTACGTCAATGCAACCTAGATGCTAGTAGGTAAAGATAGGTCCTAATCCCACCCGAGTATGTGTTTCCCATGCTCTCCTCTGGCTTCGACACACAATTTCGGCAGCACCTCCCCGCTGTTCTCCTAATACATGCCTCGGCAATAAGCAGAGAGGATATGTACCCAGAGAACAATAGGGAGGCACTGATGAAATTCTGCATCAGATCCAGAGCAGAGCATATGGTAAAACGAACCCAATCTACACATACTCGGGCTGTCCATGGATAACGTTGGACAATTCAAAAGAATCACGGTTATAAATATGCTAATGAATGCATATTTATAGATGCAACCCTTTCGAATGGTATACGCATAGTGGTTACGCATACTGATGATTGAAGACACCTATAGCTAGCAAGTTTCCTCGGCACGAAGACCGGAACAGAGGAAGTGAAGGGGGCAAGAGGAGATGTCATTTGTGCTCACCCACGAACGCAAGGGCGGAGCTCGTCAAACGCACGGGGAGGTCGTCGAACACCAGACCCTCGCAGCGACGAAATGACTACACATTTAAATCCACCTGATCAACATAAATATGATGTTCTGTATAACAAAATCGAAAAATATATGACCTAACTCATAATTCACAAATATATGACCCATGTCATGTCGGGGTCGGGGTGCCGGGGGTGTCGTGTCGGGGTCGGGGTGTTGGGGGTGTCGTGTTGGGGTCGGGGTGTCGGGGGTGTCGTATCGGGGTCGGGGTGTCGGGGGTGTCGTGTCGGTGTAGGGGTGCTGTGTCGTGGTCGGGGGTGCCGTGTCAGGGTGTCGGGTAGGGTCGGGGTGTCGGGGTCGGGGTGTCGGGGCGTGTCGTGTCGGGGTCGGGGTGTCGGGGGTGCCCTGTCGGGGTGTCGGGGGTCGGTGTGTCAGTGGTGTCATGTCGGGGTATCGTGTCGGGCTCGGGGTGTCAGGGGTGCCCTGTCGGGGTGTCGTGTCGGGGGTCGGGGTGTCAGTGGTGTCATGTCGGGGTGCCCTGACTCCTTTTCCCCTCGATCCTTGACCCCTAACAATCTAAATAAACCTAAACTAAATCTAGGGGTGTCGGGGTCTCGGGGGTGTCGGCGGTCTCGGGGGTGTCATGTCGGGGTCGGGGTGTCAAGGGTGTCGTGTCGAGGTAGGGGTGTTGTGTCATGGTCGGGGGTGCCGTGTCGGGGTGTCGGCGTGTCGTGTCGGGGGTCGGGTGTCGTGTCAGGGTCGGCGTGTCGGGGGTGTCTTGTCGGGGTCGGGGTGTCGGGGGTGTCCTGTTGGGGTCGGGGGTCCCGTGTCGGGGTGTCGTGTCGGGGGTCGGGGTGTCGGTGCTGTCGTGTCGGGGTTGACCCTCGACTCCTTTTCCCCTCGATCCTCGACCTAGCTAAACTAAATCTAAATAAACAGGAAAAAAATCACCTTAGGGTTTGACACTGCGGCTCTAGCGGTAGGGCGGGGCTGGGCGGCGGGGCGCCGATGGCTGGCCAGGGCGACGCGGCGCGGCTCCGGCGGTGTGGCATGGCGCAGCTCCGGCGGTGGGGCAGGGCAGCACGGTGGTCGAGGCCTGCGTCCGCTGGGAGGGCGGCCGGGGCGGGGCATGCGGCCGACCGGCGACGAGGCAGGCATCGGTGGGCGGGGCTGGCCGGTGGGAGCGGGGGCTCTGCGGGGTGGCGCGGGGGGCAGCGGCTCGGGGTGGGCCGACGGGGCGGGCGGCGAGGGGCGGGGCTGGTGAGGGGAGGGGAGAGAGAGAGGGGTGGGGCAATGGGGTGGGCGGCGAGAGGCGGGGCTGGCCGGCGGCGGTGGATGCTCCGGAGGGTAGAGCGAGGCGGCGGCGGCTCGGGCAACGGGGGACGGCGCGGGTGAGGTGAGGGAGACAGGGGTGGGGCACGGGGGTTAGGTAGGTTAATCTCTTTGCCGTCTGCTAGCAGACAGCAAAGAGACTAGCTAGTGGGGTGGGGCCGGGGGGGCGGAAGTTACTTCTTTGCCGTTTGCTAGCAGGCGGCAAAGAAAATGTCCGTTAGCTGATACTCGTTAGTGGGCCACCCTTCCTCTTTGTTGTCTGCTAGCTGACCGCAAAGCTAGTTTGCCGTCCGCTGGCAGACGACAAAGAACTAGCTGATGGCAAAGAGCTTCTTTGTCGTCAGCTAGTTCTTTGCCATCTGTTTTCTAGAAACTGATGGCAAATAGCTGCTTTGTCGTCTGCCAGCTGACGGCAAAGAAATGGCAGACAGCAAAATTGTTGTTTCCAGTAGTGCATCCCTTATTGTTGCCATTCCCGCCACCACCTGCGTCCCCACCACCACCATCATCCCCGTCACCACCAGCGTCCCCGCCACCACCATCATCCCCGCCTGCCTCCTCCTCCTCCTCGTCTCCATCCCCAACCTCCTCCTCCTCCTCCTCCTCACCCCCTCCTCACGAACCACCTCCTCCTCCTTGTCCTCCTACTCCTCGGTAGAGGGTACCTCACTAGAGGAGGGCCTTGAAGACAACACCCCTAAGTCGGTGAGGGTGCGCTCTTTCGTGAAGTTCTTCTTGTCTTCCCTGTCTGGATGGTCTGGAGGGAGGAACTGTCGATGCAGGTCAAAGGCTGAATACTTGTCACCCTTCTGCAGCCAAATCAAACGCAGAGCCTTCATGCACACTGGGCATGGCATCTTCCCACTTGTACACCATCCGCAGAATAGAGCATAGCCAGGAAAGTCATGCATGCAATACATCAACCAAACTTTCATCAAGAAATTTTTCTGCAGATGTCGGTCGTATGTCAACCTTGGGAAGTACCAAGAATGGTGCAAATGATCCACCAGCGGCTGCATAAACACTGCCAAATTCTTCCCCGGGTATTCAGGCCCTGAAATAATCAGCGACAAGAACATGGTGTTGCATTAAATTAGGACACTTGGAGGGAGATTGAGTAGAATAACAAACACGGTCCAGCAGCTGTATGGATTGGTCGACATACCATATGGATTGACCCCATCACCTGTTATTGCAACTCTGACGTTCCCAGCCTCTGCTGCTTCCTCGGGGTATTTTTCATCGAACGACTTCCATGCTTCACCTTCTGATGGATGTACGACTTTATTTGGATGATACCTTTTACCTTCCTTGTGCCACTTCATCATTTTGGCAGACTCCTCCATGATGAAAAGGTGCTGCAGTCTTTGTACGAAATCGAGATACCGACGAACCTTACCGGGGATGGTTAGCTGCCTTTTCTCACCATCCTCACCGACCACCTCAAGGTACCGACACGAACCACACTCCCTACAGTACTTGTCATCCACATACTCGTGCCTAAACAAATGGCAATTCCTCGGACAAACATGTATTTTCTTATAATCCATAGAGTGCCTTCATGATTTTCTTTGTAGCGTACATGCTTTTCGGCAGTTGATGACCCTTGGGGAAGTTGTTCGCCCATACTCCCAGGAATGCTTCAACGCATTTCTGGCTATAGTCGTACTCAGCCTTGACTGCAATAAGTTGTGAGATGGCATCTAGCTGAGATATTTTGGCACCCTCATAAAGAGGTTTCTTCGACGAGGCCAAGACCTCCAAGAATGCCTTTGCGATTGCCTCCGTCTCCTCCAGTTCATTCTCTGAAGGTGCCGCATTTGTCGTTTCTATAGCAATGACATCATCTAGCATGTCCCTGACCCCGTCGTCTTCATAAGCAAAGACACGTTGTTGCATCACCTCCTCTCTGCCACGGTCATGCTCAGCTAAGTTTATCAGTGGCATCTCAAAATTTGCCATATATCCGTGCATGCGATGGTGGTCAGTCATGTCCTTCTGATTTTTATGGTGACGTCTGCCACATCTCACACATGGACATGGTGGGATAATTCTCATTGGACTACGGAATATATCCTTCAAATACACATCGGTTTTCGCGATCCACTCTGATGTTACTTGATTCCGACGGATAAAACCACTATACATCCACTGATTATCTGCCATCCTCTGTTTTATTGGGAGCCACACAACAAAATTAAGGATTCATTTGAATTAATCACATCAATTTTTTTTTTTGTTCTGCGGTGAATCCAACAACATCTCTAATAGGTAAAGATGGGTCCTAATCCCACCCGAGGATGTCTAGATTGAGTATGTTCTCCATGCTCTACCCCGTTCCGAAACAAAATTTTGGCAGCACCTCCCCACTGTTCTCCAGATACACGTCTCGGCAAATAGCCGAGTGAATGTGCTCCGGAGAACAACGGGGAGGCACCACCAAAATCTTGTCTCGAAACGGGGTAGGGAATGGAGAACGTACCCAATCTACACATCCTTGGGCTGTCTGTGGAAAACGCTAGACAATCCAAAAGAGTTGCGGTGATAAATATGCAATTGAATGCATATTTATCGATGCCCTTCCGGACGGGAGACGCCTAGGTTACGGGACTTGACGTGAAAAGAAAATCTAGTGACATAAAAAAGCAGATGAGGAGGTGGTGGATTTGTAGCTCATCCTCGGCTGTAGGGGAAGTAGTCGAACAGTGGAGGGACGATCAGGGACCAACAGCTACGATGTCGACGATCACTCCACGGAGATGCAACACGACAAAGCATGTAAATTTCATTGACTGAAATTTTTTAGTTCATCACATCACATACAACATTGACACTTCAGTTTTCAAACAAAACATACATCTAATTTATCTACATCCATCTATCTATTCATCCATCTATCTATCTACATCCATCCATCTATCTACATTCATCTATCTTTCTACATTCATCTATCTACATCTGTTGGGGATATAACCCCGCGGTATGACCCGCCCTAAGGGCTCCAAGTTATGATTGGCGTCTCGTACACTGGCCCAAGGTGAGCCGATGGTCCTAAAGCCCAGGAAGCTTTGCGGCTCATAAGGTGGGTCGGACAGTGGCCCAGAAGTCCCGGGTGTGTAAGCCGCCCGTGGACAATTTGGACAAGAAGATAGAGGAAGGCTCGTATAGACAATGAGGGTCGGTTATCAATTGTATGACTCGTGGTCTATACCTCCTATATAAAGGCAGACCCGGGGCAACTTAGAGATTAGGTTGTCGAATACTAGGTCAAGCTTCAGCTCCCTTGTAATCGATACATCAAGCAATACAAACACAAGCAGGACGTAGGCTATTACCTCGAGTTAAGGGGCCAAACCTGGGTAAATCCGTGTCTTTCGTCCCCATCAACCCCTTTGAGTCCATCATGTTAGCAATGGCCTCGAACCGAAGTCCGTTTACCCGGACATCTGCCGTGACAAAACCACGATAGTTGGCGCCCACCGTGGGGCTTGCGCTCGGTGGTGTTGAGTTCTCAAAGGGCTCTCTCCCAGGGCATGAGGGGTACGTGGTTGGTAGGATGAGCAAGAGTCGCCGCGGCCGGCTCTACATCGACGACGCCGGCTGGGGGCTTGCCGGCTCTGTGGAGTATGGTTTCCGGGTTCCATTCGGTGGGATCCACGTGTTCATCGGAAAAGTTGATGGAGCAACACCCGGGCCGGACGTCTGCACCAACCTCATCGAGCCGGCTCGGTGTCTGCAACCTACTCATAGTGTGCACCCCGCCCGCATTAGCCCGGGCCGGAAGCACGTCTTCGTGGGCTTTACTCAAGGTATGGATCTGGAAGCTTTCGGATCACAGGAAACTCTCGTTTACTCAGATGACGAATCTTCAAGAGGAGAAACAGAGTCGGTCTATAGGCTTCACAACGGCAGGCTCGGGGGCTATGATGAGCTCTGCCCTGAGTCGGATCGCTCTGAGGCGGACGATCTTGGGCCACCGGTTCATGCTGCCGTGTTCATGGCGGGGTCAGTCCCTGGCATGAATAGTATGCCCACACGGGCCGCCACCTCAGGCGATAACCCGCCGCCACCGGCTCAAGTTCTTTTGGAGCTGATGGATAAGCTCGCGGCCCTAATGGCTACTAACGTTACACCGGACAATCAAGCGGCTAGGAACTTGGAGATGGCAAGGATCAAGGATCGGATGGCGGAAGAGCAGCAGAGGATGGCTGAGTTAAAAGCCCAGATGGAGCAAGAGGCAGAACGCATCAAAATAGACGCTTTTCGTCTTGGACTGGAGCAACAATCGGTAGCCACGGTTCATCGGATGAGGCATCAATCCCGTCTATCGGAACGTTATGAGGCAAGAAACCTCTTCAACATGCCAGGGATAGGGCGAACAGCGGATGCACCTAGAAGCCGCACGGCGGCATGGCCAGTGACTCAACCGACCCGGCGAAATCAGGTCTCGCCTGCGGCCTTTCCAACACTGGCGGGTCAATATTCTAACCCAGCTGAGAATATGGTGGCAGCAGCCACCCGGCTCGAAACAATTCCTATTTCGGATGAGGCGCCCTTTGCGAAGGATGTGCGAAACACCATTGGATACGTGCAGACAGCGATGGCCCAGCAGGAAAAGTACACCTACAGCCGGAGTCATGTTCATTCAACCCCTTTCCCTAACCGGAGTTTTAGCCGGCGCTACGAGTCGCTGGCGGGTTCCAGCAGCAACCGGCACCGAGAGATTCCAACGGGTCATCGGCTGGCTGTGGATACACAAGCATTCGAAAATCGCGCAAGAGGCTAGCAAGAGGTGACAGCTTTAGCTGAGGCGGCTCGCCAGGAGCCCACGCCATCTGTGTCAGTAGGAGTTGGAGGAACCACCAGAGTGGGGGTGCCATGTTTATCACCGGCTCTACGGAGTGAGCGGCTGCTAAAGGATTTCAAAGGGCCTCGCAAAGTTCCAAATTACACCGCTGATTTACCCCCAGAGGCTTGGGTGGAAACTTATGAACTAGCCATGGAGATGCTGGAGGTCACTGAGGCGGTTTGTACCAAATACTTCATCATGATGCTTGAAGGCCCGGCCCGCACATGGTTAAAGGGATTGCCACCCAATACCATCAACTCATGGGCAGAGCTGAGAGCAAGATTCATTAAAAACTTTCAAGGAACGTGTAAACAGCCCATGACCATCGTGGATCTTGATCACTGTGTTCAACAGGAGAATGAGTCAGCTCATCATTGGGTACGGCGGGTCTCGATCATCATCCAATCTTCGGAGAAGATCACGGCGGCTCAGGAAGTATTGATCCTAGAGAAGAACTGCCACTTTGTCCTGCTAAAGCAGAAGCTTGGCCAGCTCAAGCGCACATGTCAAGATATGGGAGAGCTCATGACGGCTCTCACGAAATACACCGACTCTGACAACACGAAGTATCCGGGCTCCGACAAGGAGAAGGCCGACCAAGGCAAGAAGGGCAATCAGAGCAAGGGTATGGCAAACAATGGTAGCCAGAGCAAATGTAAGAATCCTGAGGCCGGGTCAGAACTGGTGGCCAATGCAAGTACCAATCAGAATCACCCCAAGGGCAACAGGAGGTTTTGGCCACCTTTTAATAAGGACATGCCTGCCTTTAATTTGGAGGAGGTGTTGAAGGGTCCTTGTCCGGATCACGGCCAGCCCGATAAGCCGGCGAACCACACATGGGGAGAGTGTCATTTCATGCAGAAACTTAAGAGTCATTTTACACACCCCAACAATCAGGACGGTGGCCTGTCGGGCGGCTCTAGACACGGTGGGTCAAGGGCCGGTTTTGGGTCCGGCGGCTCAGGGTCTGGTCACCTAGGTCAAGGTAATCAAGGAGGACACCAGTAGCATTCTGGTAACAACAATCAGCAATAGCGTAATCAGTCTAGTTATCAGAGTAACTCGAAGCAGCTCAGCTCTGTTCAGTATCATGTTTTCACGACGAGCCTCAACAAAAGGGATCAGAAGTTGCGCAAGCGGGCGGTCAATGCGGTTGCACCAGCCCTACCATAGTATTTACGATGGTCTCAGTATGATATAACATGGAGCCGGGAGGATCACCCGCCGCATGTCGATGACCCAGGGCGGCTGGCTTTGGTTGTGGCCCCCCAAGTGGGAGGGTATATGGTGAATAAAGTGTTAATGGATGGAGGCAGCAGTATTAATATCCTCTACTACGATACTTTTCGGTGGATGAAATTGCTAGACAAGGATTTAAAACCCTCATCCACCGTTTTTCATGGTGTGGTGCCAGGTAAGTCGGCGTATCCGGTGGGCAGGATTTCTTTGGAAGTGGCCTTTAGCGACAAGTATAACTACAGGGTGGAGTCCTTGTGGTTTGAGGTGGTAAAAATCAAGAGTCCTTACCACGCACTGTTTGGACGTCCGGCTTATGCAAAATTCATGGCTAGGCCTTGCTATGTATACCTATAGCTCAAGATGCCCGGCTTAAAAGGTATCATTACTATTCATGGTGACCGAAAGATGGCCATTGAGTGTGAGGAAGGAGATACGGCTTACGCAAAGTCCAGTTGCGCTCAGGAGGAGCTTAAATTTTACAAGGAGAATGTTGACCCGAAGGATATGACCCCGCTGAAAAAGCCTACCATGGAGGTTGAGCCACCCCTTAAGTTTTCAGCGGATGATACTAAGGCGGTAGATTTCACATCAGGCGACTCATCCAAACAGTTCATCATTGGAGCTCACATGGATCCAAAATAGGAAAGCACGCTCATCGAATTCATCCGTGAGAATCAAGTCATCTTCGCATGGAAACCTTCTGACATGTCAGGTGTACCGAGAGAGTTCGCTGAGCACAACCTTAATGTGGATCCGAAGTTTAAGCTAATTAAGCAGTTTCTACGGTGGTTTAATGAGGAGAGACGCAATGCCATTGGGGAAGAAGTTGCCCGGCTCTTGGCAGCGGGTTTCATTGCTGAGGTTTGTCACCCGGAGTGGTTGGCTAACCCGATGCTCGTGCTCAAGAAGAACGGCACGTGGCGTATGTGTGTGGACTACACGGACCTTAACAAGGCTTGCCCGGCTGATCCGTTTGCCCTCCCTCATATTGATCAAATCATTGATACTATGGCGGGTTGTGAAAGCTTGTGTTTCCTGGATGCTTACTCAGGCTATCATCAGATCAAGATGGCGGTTAAAGACCAGGAGAAGACGGCTTTTATTACATCTTTCGGGGCTTTCTATTATGTATCTATGCCTTTCGGGCTCAAGAGTGCCTAGGCAACCTATCAGCGGTCTGTGCAGAATTGTCTTCACAGTCAGATTGGCCGTAATGTCCATGCGTATGTGGATGACATCGTAATTAAGTCAAGGAAGAAGGAGACCCTTTTGGATGACTTAAGGGAGACCTTTGATAATCTCCGGGTCTATAAGATGATGCTTAACCCGGCCAAGTGTGTCTTTGGTGTTCCAGCTGGCAAGCTCTTGCGTTTTTTGGTTTCTGAGCGTGGCATTGAAGCTAACCCGGATAAAATCAAGGCTATCACTTCTCTGGCTGAGCCGGCCTGTATTAATGATGTTCAGCGCTTGGCAGGGCGGATGGCCGCATTGAGCCGGTTCATAACCCGCCTCGGAGAGAAAGCTATTCCTTTATATCAGATGATGAAGAAGCTGGACAATTTTGTCTGGAGCACAGCGGTGGGTGAAGCATTAGAGGCGCTCAAGAAGCAGCTTACTGAGCCACTGGTGCTGGCTGCTCCGGTTGAGAAAGAGCCGTTGCTTCTGTACGTGGCTAATAACTGGGGAGTAAGCGCCGCAATTGTAGTCGAGCGTAAGGAATCTTGGAAAGCATATCTGGTTCAAAGGCCAGTTTATTACATCAGTGAGGTCCTCATGGAGTCTACGCAAAGGTACCCGCATTGGCAGAAGCTAGTATATGGGGTCTTTATGGCCAACCACAAGGTAAAGCACTATTTTTTGGGGCACCAAATAAATCTGGTCAGTTCTGCTCCGTTGGGGGACATAATCTAGAACAGAGAAGCCACTGGAAGGATTGCTAAGTGGGCATTGGAGTTTGGATCTCTTAATCTAAAATATGTGCCTCGTACGGCCATCAAGTCCCAAGATCTTGTGGATTTTATAAATGATTGGACGGAATGTCAAGCCCCTAAGGAAAAGTCGGATGACACATACTGGACTATACAGTTTACTGGATCCAAGCAGCTAGAAGGGTCAGGCACAGGAGTTGTTTTGATGTCTCCTAAAGGTGATAAGTTTTTTTATGTGCTCCGGTTGATGCTCCCGTGCACTAACAATGCGGATGAGTATGGGGCTCTGCTTCATGGGCTTAGATTAACCAAGGAGATGAATTTAAGCCAGGTAAGGTGTTTGGGCGACTCAGATTTGGTGGCTCGGCAGGTTTCGGGCACTTGGGACTCCAAAGACCCACAGATTGCGGCTTATCGACACGCGGTTGATATTATTGCCGGCCACTTCAAAGCGTATCAGGTGGATCACATTGATCGTCGCAGGAATGAGGCGGCAGATGCGCTGTCATGGCTAGGCTCCCAACGAAAGCTGGTGTCGCCCAATGTATTCCTGGACATCTTACATCATCCGACTGTTAAGTTACCTTCGGAAGAGGATTTGGCTATTCCTGACACGAAGGGGGAGTTAGTGGTGGCTTTGCACGGTATCCCAGATTGGACACTCCCCTACCTGGCCTATCTGACCCGGGGCGAGTTACCTGATGATGAAGACCTGGCCAGACAGATCACCCGGCGCTCTAAATCAATGACGATAGTTAATGGTGAGTTGCACAAATGCAGCGTGACTGGCGTTTTTCAACGCTGTGTCTCACCTGAGGAGGGTCAGCAAGTCTTAAATGAAATTCATGCTGGAGATTGTGGACATCACGCCGGCTCGAGGTCGCTGGTAGCCAAGGCCTTCCGGCACGGGTTCTTCTGGTTGACGGCTAACAAGGATGCAGAAGACTTGGTTCGCAAATGTGACAGCTGTCAAAAGTTCGGCCGGCATGCTCATGTTCCGGCTCAAGAGTTAAGGATGATACCAATTACATGGCCGTTTGCAGTCTAGGGGCTAGACATGTTAGGACCTTTCAAAAGATCCAAAGATAAGAAAACGCACCTCTTGGTGGCGGTTGATAAATTCACCAAATGGGTGGAGGCAGAGCCGGTTAGCAAGTGTGATGCGGCTACGGCGGTTCAATTTGTTAAGAACCTGATCTGCCATTTTGGTTACCCTCACATCATTATCACCAACAATGGCACAAATCTATCTAAGGGGGCTATGAAAGAGTTCTGTGACAAGGAGCACATCCGGCTGGATGTTTCAGCAGTTGCGCATCCACAGTCTAATGGTCCGGCAGAGCGTGCTAATCAAGAGATTTTAAGGGGCATCAAGCCATGGCTTATGGTTCCTTTAGGACGAACGCCCGGGTGTTGGGTAGAAGAATCGCCTTCCGTCTTATGGAGTGTCAGGACTACCTCCAACAGATCTACAGGCTATACACCTTTCTTTATGGTGTACGGTGCCGAGGCAGTATTGCCGAGTGACATCTGGCATGATTCGCCATGTGTAGCGGCTTATTTTGAGACGGATAATGAGACGGCACGTCAAGACGCGTTGGATGCTTTGGAAGAAGCACGGGAGCTGGCGGCTGCCTGATCGGTGATCTATCAGCAAGACCTGCGCCGCTACCATAGCCGCGGGATCAAGACCCGAACGTTCCAGGAAGGCGACTTAGTGCTCCGGCTGATTCAAGACCAGACAGGCATGCATAAGTTATCTCCTCCTTGGGAAGGACCTTTTGTGATTAGTAGAAATCTCAACAATGGGTCATACTATCTCATCGATATCAGGGATGACTCAGAGACGGCGGGTCAGGAAACCCGCCAGCCATGGAACATAGCACATCTACGGTCGTATTACACATGAGGGCGTTGAGACTCGCCATTGTACACTATCATTGTACATACCATATATAAATAAAATAAAATCCCCGCAAGACGGGACCTCTTTTGTTACACACATCTTTGTTCATACAAGAAGAGTTCATAAAAATTCCAGTTGATATATCAACTGCGGCGGAGGGCGGCTTCTTACCTTCGGGTATCGCTTCTAATGGTTTATCGGCTAGGCTCTATGCCAAAATCTCCGGCTAACATGATTAGCCACGGCGGAGAGCGGCTTCTTACCTTTGGTATCGCTTCTAATGCTTTATCGGCCGGCGTTTGCGCCATATTGCTGAAGGGGGTTCTTACCGACGGGTATCGCTTCTAACACCCTATCCGTCAGCTTCATGCCAAATCTCTGGTTAACATGATTAGCCGCGGTTGTAGGAAGTTTTTTACCGATGGGTATCTAACCCTAACAACCGGTGGAGGGCGGCTTCTTAGCTCCGGGTATAGCTTCTAATGCCTTATCGGCCAGGCTTTATGCCATCTCTGACTAACCATATTAGCCATGGTTACCAAGGGGGCTTCCCACCTCCGGGTGTAGCTTATCTAACCCTAACAACTGGCGGAGGGCGGCTTCTTACCTCCGGGTATAGCTTCTAATGCCTTATCGGCCAGGCTTTATGCCATTTCCGGCTAACCAGATTAGCCATGGTTGCCAAGGGGGCTTCCCACCTCCGGGTGTAGCTTATCTAACCCTGAACAACCGATGGAGGGCGTCTTATTACCTCCGGGTATAGCTTCTAATGCCTTATCGTCTAGGCTTTATGCCATCCCCAACTAACCAAATTAGCCATGATTGCCAAGGGGGCTTACCACCTCCGGGTGTAGCTTACCTAATCTTGGCCACTGATGTCTTCTATGTTGACAAAGCAGCATAAGTGATCAAAGCAGCATACAAAGACAATGACAGTTGAAGAGCCGGATCATTTTATCCAGCGTAATAGAATAAGATTCAGCAGAAGCAAAAGTGACATCTAGTCTATTACATACACTCCCTGAGGATCCCAAAATTTTGAACAAGTCTTTTCAACGCCACATGGTGGGTCATGGAGAGTCGGCTTTACAAGTTTTTCAAAGTAAGGACTAGCTAGTTGTCGGGTCATCCTGCTCCGGCTCTTCGGTGGCCCTGATCTGGAGATTGTCCAAGTCCCAGTTGCAGTTCATTAGAGCCGCAAAAGAGCCTTCTTCAAAGTAAGGAGACGGGTCAAGGTCAGGAGCGAAGAGGTCCTTACTGCGGGCAGGCGTTAAGTCCTTGCACTCGTAAAGCGGGCCATGGATTCTCTTTTGGTCAGGGCCACAAGCCGCCTGGTAGATCATCAGATCAGCTTCCTCCTGCACTCTGGAATCCTTCACGCACCGGCTGTAGTCAGCATCGGTGAACTCAGAGCCGTCGTCTTTCTTTGAAGGGAATCCATCCATCATCTCGGCTGACATTAGCTACGGAGAGAAAGCCAAGGCCCGGATGATGCTCGCAATCGCCCCTTGGCGGGCGGATGATTTCTTTAACTCGGCAATCTGCTGGGCATGGTCAACAAGAGCTCCAGGTCGCCCTTGAGAGTCACAGGAATCTTGTCTTTGTATTGCACGGCTTTAATAGTGCACACCGCGCCGCAGTACAGCTGCTCCGTCAGGGTATAGATAGCCTTCAATGGCAACAGACTGTCAGAAGCCAGTTGCCAGCTCCTAGGGCCTGCATAAGTCGGAAATTTCATGGTGAGTCACCAGTACAAGTATTATATGACCATTGAAGCACAAGTTATCAAAAACTTACCAAAGAGGGTGGCTGTCATTCTGGTAATATGATGCTTCAAGGATTGGAGTTCATCTGATAATGCTATCAATCGTTGATCGGCGTCATCCGCTCGCTTGGTCAAGGAGGCCTTCTCAGACTCGGATGACTCTTTAAAGGCGGCGAAGTCGGCCTTGATTGTAGCCAACTCCTTAGAGAGGAGCTGGCACTTCTAGTCTGTGGCACTTCGAGCCGTTTGTTGAACTGCCAGATTGGTCTTCAGATCCGCCAACTACGACCCGGCTTCAGCTAAAGTTTCCTGTGGCATGTCAAAGCATAGCATCAGTAGGCAAGTCTCCAAACAGATCGCAAGCAATATGTATGACACTTGGGGGCTAATGTCTATTTTCAGACGGTTTGGCACTGAAAGACCCGACTCAACTTTGGACTAGATTGAGCCGGCCCTTGGGGGCTAAGGAAGGTTATAACAGGAAAAGGAGTACCTCATATTTTTTTCTTCATCAGACTGACCAGTCGAAACTCCAGATCCCGGCTGGTGGAAATCTGGTACGCATAACCGGCGTGAAGCTCTTCGGTTGTCATCTTCTCAAAGGCACAAGATTCAAACTCCAACTTCTTCGAGGCTTCAGCCGGCTCTTTATGCTTGGTCAGCACGTGAGCCAGGGGAGACTGAAAGCCAGAGCCGGTGATCACGACATCCAGAGTGGCAGCGTTCTTGGTCATCTGGGTAGGACTTGGTGGCTTTGAAGGATCCCTTGGAGGGCTCTCTGGATGATATCTTCAACAGCCGGCTCAGTAGATGCGGCTGGTGAATCCACATCCGGTCATGACTCATCCGGTTGTTCATGCTCCGGCTCTTGGGCTGCAGGGCTAGGGGAGGACTTGTTCGTCTTTCAACGCTTCGCTTGAGCCCGGGAGAGCACGAACGTTAGAACCCAAGGATTGCAACCGCCAAAGGGAACATAAATTCACGGTAAAGGAAATACTTAGAGCGGATTGATCTTAGGAGGCGGCAGGGCGGTCGCCGTAGAGTCGCCAGGGGAAGGTGACCACTGAGAGATAGTTGAGAAAAGATAAGACGGTGTTGAAATGGCAAAGCAAACCAGTCAAACAAGAGATACATACCTCCGCAGGGCGCTTCTTTGGAGCCAGGGAGTTTGGTAAACTAGACGCGAGACCCGTAGAGCCGGCGCTCCGGGTCTGACGAAGATCAGCCTGTTGTTGCTTTTTAAAAGAAATTAAGGGTCTAGATAAGCAAAAGGATGAGAGAGATCAACTTTTCCAGTAACCCGCCGCGGCTTCCGAGGGACAAAATATTCTGAGCCGGAAGAAACATAGATTACCTCAGGGGCATTGGCGCGGCTGGTCTCCACATCATCCTATGAGTAAAACAGGTGTTAGTGAAATGAGAAGACAAAGTCTCAGAAAACAGCTAAAATTTTACCTCTAAGCCGGATGATTGTGGCGGGTCAAACCATCCCTCTTACGGGGCGTCCTTCTTGGGCTTCTTAGCCGGGGCCTTCTTCTTGGTCTTCTTCAAGGGAGGGATGTACTCCTTCTTCCAGAAGTCAGAGTCGGCCTGAAAGAATAAGCTGGTTAAGGGCAGTAGATCAGCAAGGTACAAGTAAGGTCCAAGAGATGGATGGGAAGAAATCGCCTTACATGTGAGGCCGGATTAAGGGCACTAAAGGGATTCAACCCGATAGCGCTGCAGGCTTCGGATGTCTCATGAACGAGACTCCTGATAGCAGTGGTGATGTCGTCTTCTGTCAAGGTTGACCGGCTGAAGCAGAGTGAGCTATCGTATTTGCCCTTGTACTCGCACATAAGGCGGCTTCTGTGGCTTAACGGCATGATCAGGTCCAGTCTGGCTAAGCCGTTGGCCATGACGGCCCTAATCTTGGCATGAGCCGGCTCGTATTTTGCGCGCTCTGAAGCTGATAGCCGGCCAGGAAGCTCTGAAGTTGTCTTGAGCCGGGAAGGACGGTAACCCGGCAGTGGATGTTCACCCTCTGGAGAAGTATCTTTGCAATAGAACCACGTTTTATTCCAGTCCTTTGGGTGACTCGGCATCTACATAGCCGGAAAGGTGATATTCTGGCGCCTCTGGATAGAAATTCTGCCAGCTCGAGACTCGGACCAGCCTTCAATTCAGTTTGATGGTTAGCATAATAGAACCCCTGGAACAGGCCTACTGACGGCTTGGCTTGCATATAGACTTCACACAATACTTGAAAGTTGCAGATGTTTGAGATGGAATTGGGGGCGAGGTCTTGAGGATAGAGTTTGTAAAAATGAAGGACATCGCGAAAGAATTCTGAGCCGGGAGGAACGAAACCCTGCTCAATATGGTCCGAGAAAACGACCACCTCTGCTTCTTGGGGAACGAGCTTCAGTTCATCACTCGGGACCCGCCAGTGGATGGCATCTTTGGAAGGGACAGTGCCAGCATGAACAAAGTCCATCAAAAACTCTTCCGTAACGCACGACCTGACCCAGTTATAGGAGTTTGAGGCATGAGACATTCTGCCGATTGAAAGATTGTGAAAATTAAAACACGGCGAGTCAAGAGGAGACTAAAATCTATGGCGACTGACGAGCTTAAAGATTCTACGTATAAGATGCTATACTCCGGCTGATGAGAGCCGGCGCAGTGTAGCGGGTCAACCTAGCAAACGAGGGGGGGGAATTTGGCTAAGTCCTGGAAAACAGATTTCACAAACTACCGCTATATTTATGGATCTACAAAAGCAGGAAAAAATGTTCCTATTTTTAGGCCTAGCGAAGAACAGGCGAAGCAGAGGAAACTGAAATGGTAAGAAGGAGCTGCGATGGGCCCGTGCATTGTGCACGGCCGCCCCGTGCGCGGCGGCGTGGCCGGGATGAGCGTCAAGGGTGCGGCCAACGTCGTACGACCCCGAGAAACAACGTCGGAAGAACCCGTGCGACGGTGACAGGCTTTCTACAAACCCTACCGGTGCGGTAATGGATCTCAGGAGAAGCACGGGCTTACCGGCGACGGCGCATCGAAACGCGGATGAAACTCTGGTTCGCACAGGTTGATGCAGCGGCCTGTCATCGATGGAGCGGAGGCGGCACCAGAGATGGAAGTGATGGAAGCGGTTGCGTCAAGATGAGGAAGCGAGCGGGAGAAGTAATAAACCGCCTGGGGAGGTCCTATTTAAAAGGAGAAGGTAGAATGAGCACGAAAATCCAGGCGACGGAAACGTTTCGGCCGAGGCGGACGCCTTGATTTTTGGGATGGTCACTGTGAAGATTTCGTGAGTACGTCAGTGAATCTTTTCTGTAGGGTCAACGTGACGTCATGGCAGGTCATTCCGGGCGACTTGCCAAAAGAGAAAGACAAGAGGGTGAAGTGAGCAAACTCAAATCAACCTGGGGCCTAATGTTGGGGATATAACCCCGCGGTATGACCCGCCCTAAGGGCTCCGGGTTATGATTGGCGGCTCGTACACTGGCCCAAGGTGAGCCGATGGTCCTAAAGCCCAAGAAGCTTGGCGGCTCATAAGGTGGGCCGGACAGTGGCCCAGAAGACCCGGGTGTGTAAGCTGCCCGGGGACAATTTGGACAAGAAGATAGAGGAAGACTCGGATAGCCAATGAGAGTCGGTTATCAATTGTATGACCCGTGGTCTAGACCTCCTATATAAAGGCAGACCCAGGGCGACTTAGAGATCAGGTTGTCGAATACTAGGTCAAGCTTCAGCTCCCTTGTAATCGATACATCAAGCAATACAAACACAAGCAGGACGTAGGCTCTTACCTCGGGTTGAGGGGCCGAACCTGGGTAAATCTGTGTCTTTCGTCCACATCAACCCCTTTGAGTCCATTATGTTAGCAATGGCCTCGAACCGAAATCCGTTTACCCGGACATCTGCCGTGACAAAACCACGACAACATCCATCTATCTATCTACATTCATCTATCAAACATCCGTATATATATATATATATATATATATATATATTTATCAATATTTTCACCTATTTCTACTAAAAATTGCACACAAATAATTGTAAAAGAAACTGGAAATATTACCAGACGATGCAGGGGAGGCTACTGCAGGGAGGTAGTCGAGGGAGGCCGGCCGGAGCGGGGATGAGGAGGCCGGAAGGGGGAGGCCGGCCGGCGTGGGGGAGGACGGGCGGTGTCAGGGGAGGACAGGCAAGGTCGGGGATGCCGGCGGCATCGTAGAGGACGGGTGGCGTCGGGGGCAGGACGGGCGGCATTGGGGAGGCCCGCTGGCGTCGGGAGGACGGGCAGGGTTGGGGAGGCCCACCAGCGTCCGGAGGACGGCGGCATCGGGTGGACGAAGGGCGGGGTCGGGGACATCCGCTGGCGTCGGGGAGGAAGGGTGGCGTCGGGGGCGCGACGGGGGCGCTGGTCGGGGTCAGGGGAGGGGAGCGGGCGGAGACGGGGTCGGGGCTGGGGGCGACCGGGGATGGGGCTGGGCGAGGGCGGCGGCACTCGCCGAGGTCGCGGCGGCGGCGGCGCGGGCGAGGAGAGGGCAGCGGCAACGCAGGCAAAGAGAAGGTGGCGGCAGCACGGGCGAGGAGAGGGTGGCAGCGGCATGCGGGAGGATTAGGGCAAGAGAGAGAGAGCGAGAGAATGGGTGGATCGGAGGCCATGCGGGAAGATAAGGCATAGATATGCCAACGGCCTAGCCGTCGGCATATCTTACTGGAGCCACGTGGTACTATACGTCGACGGCCTAGCCATCAGCAGTATAATTTTTTATTCTTTTCATTTTTTTAACCATTTTTAGGGATTTCTTTACATTTTTAGGGGTGTTATTTCAGTACACCAGTGCCCTCTGTGTCTCCCCGACGTGGTCGTTTCTACCCTCCATGAGACGGTGACAGCGACGTTCGTGAGGGGGGTCACTCTACGACGCCACGTGCTGAGTGCGTGCACCTGTCACCACACTTGCAGACGTATAAGAGGTCCCGTCGCAAGACCTAGCGGCATTGCTACCCCCGCAAGTCCCCCGTCCCGTATAACCATAGGACCATTGACCGGACGGGTCTACCCCTTTGACTTTCACCGGACGAGGTATGACGGATGAACATTTTCACCTGGCTGTGATAGGCAGCCCATAGATAGACTTCGGATCAAGGTCCGGGCCCAACCCAGTGCAAGATTTGCTCTGTGTCTCCCCGACGTGGCCGTTTCCACCCTCCGTGCGATGGCGGCATCAACGTCCGTGAGGGGGCCCCACCCCGGAGCTGTGTGCCAGGTGCTTGCAACTACCACCACACTTCCAAAACGTATAAAAAGGCCCACTGCAAGACCTGGCGGCATTGCCTCCCCCCAAGTACACCACCCCGTCTAGCCCTAGCACTGTTGACCGCACGAGTCTACCCCTTTGACTTTCACAGGACGAGGTATGACCGATGGAAAGTTTCACCTAGGTGTGATAGGAGAGCCCATAGATACACTCCGGATCATGGTTCAGGACGATCCCAGTGCAAGATTGCCTATGTGTCTCCCCGATGTGGTCATTTCGACCCTCCGTGCGACGGTGACAGCGACGTTCGTGAGGGGGTCACACTACGGAGCCACGTGTCGAGTGCTTGCACCTGCCACCACACTTGCAGACATATAAGAGGTCCCAGCGCAAGACCTGGTGGCATTTCTACCCCCGCTAGTCACCCGTCCCATATAACCATAGCACCGTTGACTGGACGGGTCTACCCCTTTGACTTTCACGGGACGAGGTATGACCGATGAACATTTTCACCTCGCTGTGATAGGCAGCCCATAGATAGACTTCGGATCAAGGTCTGGGCCCAACCCAGTGCAAGATTGCCTTTGTGTCTCCCTGACGTGGCCATTTCAACCCTCCGTGCGACGGCGGCATCGACATCCGTGAGGGGGGCCACGCCCCAGAGCCGCGTGCCGGGTGCTTGCACCTACCACCATACTTCCAAAACATATAAAAAGGCTCAGTGTGAGACCTGGCGGCATTGCCTCCCCCAAGTACACCTTCTCGGCTAGCCCTAGCACTGTTGACCGCACGAGTCTACCCCTTTGACTTTCACCGGACGAGGTATGACCGACGGAAAGTTTCACCTGGGTGTGATAGGCGAGCCCATAGATACACTTCGGATCATGGTCCGGGCCCAACCCAGTGCAAGGTTGCCTATGTGTCTCCCCGACGTGGTCGTTTCCACCCTCCGTGCGACGGTGACAGCGGCGTTCATGAGGGGTCACACTACGGAGTCACGTGCCGAGTGCTTGCACCTGCCACCAGACTTGCAGACGTATAAGAGGTCCCGGCACAAGACCTGGTGGCATTTCTACCCACGCAAGTCCCCCGTCCCATATAACCATAGCACCGTTGACCGGACGGGTCTACCCCTTTGACTTTCACTGGACGAGGTATGACTGATAAACATTTTCACCTGGCTGTGATAGGCAGCCCATAGATGGACTACGGATGAAGGTCCGAGCCCAACCTAGTGCAAGATTGCGTGTGTGTCTCCCCGACGTAGCCGTTTCAACCTTCCGTGCGACGGCGGTATCGACGTCCGTGAGGGGGCCACACCCCGGAGCCATGTGTCGGGTGCTTGCACCTACCACCACACTTCTAAAACGTATAAAAAGGTCCAGTTCAAGACCTGGCGGCATTGCCTCCCCCCAAGTACACTGTCCCGTCTAGCCCTAGCACTGTTGACCGCACGAGTCTACCCCTTTGACTTTCATCGGACGAGGTGTGACCGATGGAAAGTTTCACCTGGGTGTGATAGGCGAGCCCATAGATACACACCGGATCATGGTCCGGGTAGAACCAGGTGCAAGATTGGCTATGTGTCTCCCCGACGTGGTCATTTTGACCCTCCGCGCGACGGTGACAGCGACGTTTGTGAGGGGGTCACACTACGGAGCCACGTGCCGGGTGCTTGCACCTGCCACCACACTTGCAGACATATAAGAGATCTCGGCGCAAGACCTGGTGACATTTCTACCCCCACAAGTCACCGGTCCCATATAACCATAGCACCGTTGACCGGACGGGTCTACCCCTTTGACTTTCACCGGACGAGGTATGACCGATGAACATTTTCACCTGGCTGTGATAGGCAGCCCATAGATAGACTTCGGATCAAGGTCTAGGCCCAACCCAGCGCAAGATTACCTCTGTGTCTCCCCGACGTGGCCATTTCAACCCTCCGTGCGACGGCGGCATCGACGTCCGTGAGTGGGGCCACACCCTGCAGCCGCGTGCTGGGTGCTTGCACCTACCATCACACTTCTAAAACGTATAAAAATGCCCAGTGCAAGACCTGGCGGCATTGCCTCCCCCCAAGTACCATGTCTTGTCTAGCCCTAGCACTGTTAACCGCACGAGTCTACCCCTTTGACTTTCACCGGACGTGGTATGACCGATGGAAAGTTTCACCTAGGTGTGTTAGGCGAGCCCATAGATACACTCTGGATCATGGTCCGGGCCCAACCCAGTGCAAGATTGCCTCTGTGTCTCCCCGACGAGGTCGTTTCCACCCTCCGTGCGACGGTGACAGCGACGTTCATGAGGGGTCACACTACGGAGTCACGTGCCGAGTGCTTGCACCTGCCACCAGACTTGCAGACGTATAAGAGGTCCCGGCACAAGACCTGGTGGCATTTCTACCCACGCAAGTCCCCCGTCCCATATAACCATAGCACCGTTGACCGGACGGGTCTACCCCTTTGACTTTCACTGGACGAGGTATGACTGATAAACATTTTCACCTGGCTGTGATAGGCAGCCCATAGATGGACTGCGGATGAAGGTCCGAGCCCAACCTAGTGCAAGATTGCGTGTGTGTCTCCCCGACGTAGCCGTTTCAACCTTCCGTGCGACGGCGGTATCGACGTCCGTGAGGGGGCCACACCTCGGAGCCATGTGTCGGGTGCTTGCACCTACCACCACACTTCTAAAACGTATAAAAAGGTCCAGTTCAAGACCTGGCGGCATTGCCTCCCCCCAAGTACACTGTCCCGTCTAGCCCTAGCACTGTTGACCGCACGAGTCTACCCCTTTGACTTTCACCGGACGAGGTGTGACCGATGGAAAGTTTCACCTGGGTGTGATAGGCGAGCCCATAGATACACACCGGATCATGGTCCGGGTAGAACCAGGTGCAAGATTGGCTATGTGTCTCCCCGACGTGGTCATTTTGACCCTCCGCGCGACGGTGACAGCGACGTTTGTGAGGGGGTCACACTACGGAGCCACGTGCCGGGTGCTTGCACCTGCCACCACACTTGCAGACATATAAGAGATCTCGGCGCAAGACCTGGTGACATTTCTACCCCCACAAGTCACCGGTCCCATATAACCATAGCACCGTTGACCGGACGGGTCTACCCCTTTGACTTTCACCGGACGAGGTATGACCGATGAACATTTTCACCTGGCTGTGATAGGCAGCCCATAGATAGACTTCGGATCAAGGTCTAGGCCCAACCCAGCGCAAGATTACCTCTGTGTCTCCCCGACGTGGCCATTTCAACCCTCCGTGCGACGGCGGCATCGACGTCCGTGAGTGGGGCCACACCCTGCAGCCGCGTGCTGGGTGCTTGCACCTACCATCACACTTCTAAAACGTATAAAAATGCCCAGTGCAAGACCTGGCGGCATTGCCTCCCCCCAAGTACCATGTCTTGTCTAGCCCTAGCACTGTTAACCGCACGAGTCTACCCCTTTGACTTTCACCGGACGTGGTATGACCGATGGAAAGTTTCACCTAGGTGTGTTAGGCGAGCCCATAGATACACTCTGGATCATGGTCCGGGCCCAACCCAGTGCAAGATTGCCTCTGTGTCTCCCCGACGAGGTCGTTTCCACCCTCCGTGCGACGGTGACAGCGACGTTCATGAGGGAGGTCACACTACGGAGCCACGTGTCGAGTGCTTGCACCTACGGAGCCATATAAGAGATCCCGGCGCAAGACCTGGTGACATTTCTACCCCCGCAAGTCACCCGTCCCATATAACCATAGCATCGTTGACCGGACGGGTCTACCCCTTTGACTTTCACCGGACGAGGTATGGTCGATGAACATTTTCAACTAGTTGTGATAGGCAGCCCATAGATAGACTTCGGATCAAGGTCTAGGCCCAACCCACTGCAAGATTGCCTCTTTGTCTTCCCGACGTGGCCGTTTCAAGCCTCCGTGCGACGGTGGCATCGACGTCCGTGAGGGGGCCACACCCCGGAGCCGCGTGCCGGGTGCTTGCACCTACCTTCACACTTCCAAACGTATAAAAAGGTCTAGTACAAGACTTGGCGGCATTGCCTCCCCCCAAGTACCATGTCCCGTCTAGCCCTAGCAGTGTTAACCGCACGAGTCTACCACTTTGACTTTCACCGGACGAGCTATGATTGATGGAAAGTTTCACCTAGGTGTGATAGGCGAGCCCATAGATACACTCCGGATAATGTTCCGCGCCCAACCTAGTCCAAGATTGCCTCTATGTCTCCCCGACGTGGTCCTTTCCACCCTCCGTGCGACGGTGACAGCGACGTTTGTCAGGGGTGTCACACTACGGAGCCACGTACCGAGTGTTGCACCTGCCTCCACACTTGCAGACGTATAAGAGGTCCCGGCGCAAGACTTGGTGGCATCTCTACCCCCGCAAGTCCCCCGTCCCATATAACCATAGCACCGTTGACCGAACGGGTCTACCCCTTTGACTTTCACCGGACGAGGTATGCCCGATGAACATTTTCACTTGGCTGTGATAGGCAGCCCATAGATAGACTTTGGATCAAGGTCCGGGCCCAACCCAGTGACAGATTGCCTCTGTGTCTCCCTGATGTGGCCGTTTCAACCCTCCGTGCGACGGCGGCATCGACGTCCGTGCGGGCGGCCACACCCCGAAGCCACGTGTCGGGTGCTTGCATCTACCACCACACTTCCAAAACGTATAAAAAGGCCCGGTGCAAGACCTGGCGGCATTGCCTCCCCCCAAGTACCCCATCTCGTCTAACCCTAGCACTGTTGACCGCATGGGTCTACCCCTTTGAGTTTCATCGGACGAGGTATGACCGATGGATAGTTTCACCTGGGTGTGATAGGCGAGCCCATAGATACTCTCCGGATCATGGTCCGGGCCCAACCCAGTGCAAGATTGCCTATGTCTCTCCCTGACGTGGTTGTTTCCACCCTCCGTGTGGCGGTGACAGCGACGTTCATGAGGGGGTCACACTACGGAGCCACGTGCCGAGTGTTTGCACCTGCCACCACGCTTACAGACGTATAAGAGGTCCCAGTGCAAGGCCTGATGGCATTGCTATCCCCACAAGTCCGTCGTCCCGTATAACCATAGCACTGTTGACCGGACGAATCTACCCCATTGACTTTCACCGGACGACGTATGACCGATGAACATTTTCACTTGGCTGTGATAGGCAGCCCATAGATAGACTTCGAATCAAGGTCCGGGCTCAGCCCAGTGCAAGATTACCTCTGTGTCTCCCCGACGTGGCCGTTTCAACCCTCCGTGCGACGGAGGCATCGACATCCGTGAGGGGGGCCACACCCCGGAGCCGCATGCCGGGTGCTTGCACCTACCACCACACTTCCAAAACGTATAAAAAGACCCAGTGCAAGACCTGGCGGCATTGCCTTCCCCCAAGTACACCGTCCCATCTAGCCCTAGCACTGTTGACCGCACGAGTCTACCCCTTTGACTTACACCGGACGAGTTATGAATGATGGAAAGTTTCACCTGGGTGTGAGAGGCGAGCCCATAGATACACTTCGGATCATGGTTCGCGCCCAACCCAGTGCAAGATTGCATATGCGTCTCCCCGACGTGGTCGTTTACACCCTCCGTGCAACGGTGACAGCGGCGTTCATGAGGGGTCACACTACGGAGCCACGTGCCGAGTGCTTGCACCTGCCACCACACTTGCAGACGTATAAGAGGTCCCGGCGCAAGACCTGGCGGCATTGCTACCGCCGCATGTCCCACGTCCCATATAACCGTAGCACCGTTGACCGGACGGGTCTACCCGTTTGAGTTTCACCGGACGAGGTATGACCGACGAACATTTTCACCTGGCTGTGATAGGCAGCCCATACATAGACTTCGGATCAAGGTTCAGGCCCAACCCAGTGCAAGATTGCCTCTATGTCTCCCTGACATGGTTGTTTCAACCCTCCGTGCGACGGCGGCATCGACGTCCGTAAGGGGGGCCACACCCCGGAGCTGCGTGTCGGGTGCTTGCACCTACCACCACACTTCCAAAACGTATAAAAAGGCCCAGTGCAAGACCTAGCGGCATTGCCTCCCCCCAAGTACCCCGTCACGTCTAACCCTAGCACTGTTGATCGCACGGGTCCACACCTTTGACTTTCACCGGACGAGGTATGACCGATGGAAAGTTTCACCTCGGTGTGATAGGCGAACCCATAGATACACTCTGGATCATGGTCCGGGCCCAACCCAGTGCAAGATTGCCTCTGTTTCTCCCCGATGTTGTCGTTTCCACCCTTCATGCGATGGTGACAGCGACGTTCATGAGGGGGGTCACACTAAGGAGCCACGTGCCGAGTGCTTGCACCTGCCACCACACTTGTAGACGTATAAGAGGTCCCAGCGCAAGACCTGGCGGCATTGCTACCCTTCAAGTCCGCGGTCCCGTATAACCATGGCACCGTTAACCGGACGGGTCTACCCCTTTGACTTTCACCGGACGAGGTATGACCGATGAACATTTTCACTTGACTGTGATAGGCAGCCCATAGATAGACTTCGGATCAAGGTCCGGGCCCAACCCAGTGCAAGATTGCATCAGTGTCTCCCTGATGTGACCGTTTCAACCCTCCGTGCGACGGCGGCATCGACGTCCAAGAGGGGGCCACACCCCGAAGCCGCGTGTCGGGTGCTTGCACCTACCACCACACTTCCAAAACGTATAAAAAGGCCCGGTGCAATACCTGGCGGCATTGCCTCCCCCCAAGTACCCCATATCGTCTAACCCTAGCATTGTTGACCGCATGGGTCTACCCCTTTGACTTTCACCGGACGAGGTATGACCGATGGAAAGTTTCACCTGGGTGTGATAGGTGAACCCATAGATACACTCCGGATCATGGTCCGGGCCCAACCTAGTGCAAGATTGCCTCTGTGTATCCCCGATGTGGTCGTTTCCACCCTCCGTGCGACGGTGACAGCGACGTTTGTGAGGGGGTTACACAATGGAGCCACGTGCCGAGTGCTTGCACCAGCCACAACACCTGCAGACGTATAAGAGGTCCCGACGCAAGACCTGGCGGCATTGCTACACCCACAAGTCCCCCGTCCCGTATAACCATAGCACCGTTGACCGGATGGGACTACCCCTTTGACTTTCACCAAACGAGGTATGACCGATGAACATTTTCACCTGGCTATGATAGGCAGCCCATAGATAGACTTCGGATCAAGGTCCGGGCCCAACGCAGTGCAAGATTGCCTCTGTGTCTCCCCGACGTGGTCGTTTCAACCCTCTGTGCGACGGTGGCATCGACGTCCGTGAGTGGGGCCACACCCCGGAGCCGCGTGCCGGGTGCTTGCACCTACCTCCACACTTCCAAAACGTATAAAAAGGTCCAGTGCAAGACTTGGCGGCATTGCCTCCCCCCAAGTACCATGTCCCGTCTAGCCCTAGCACTTTTAACCGCATGAGTCTACCACTTTGACTCTCACGGGACGAGGTATGATCGATGGAAAGTTTCACCTAGGTGTGATAGGCGAGACCATAGATTCACTCCGGATCATGGTCCGGGCCCAACCCGGTGCAAGATTGCCTCTGTGTCTCCCCGACGTGGTCGTTTCCACCCTTTGTGCGACGGTGATAGCGACGTTCGTGATGGGGGTCACACTACGGAGCCACGTGCCGAGTGCTTGCACCTGCCACCATACTTGCAGATATATCAGAGGTCCCGGCACAAGACCTGGCGGCATTGCTACCCCCACAAGTCCCCTGTCCCGTATAACCATAGCACCGTTGACCGGACGGTTCTAACCCCTTGACTTTCACCGGACGAGGTATGGCCGATGAACATTTTCAACTGGCTGTGATAGGCAGCCCACAGATAGACTTCGCATAAAGGTCCGGGCCCAACCCAACGCAAGATTGCCTCTTTGTCTCCCCGACGTGGCCGTTTCAACCCTCCGTGCAACGGCGGCATCGACGTCCATGAGGGGGGCCACACCCCGGAGCCATGTGTTGGGTGCTTGCACCTACCACCACACTTCCAAAACGTATAAAAAGGCCGAGTGCAAGACCGGGCCATTGCCTTCCCCCAAGTACCCCATCCCGTATAACCATAGCACCGTTGACCGGACAGGTCTACCCCTTTGACTTTCACCAAACGAGGTATGACCGATGAACATTTTCACCTGGCTGTGATAGGCAGCCCATAGATAGACTTCGGATCAAGGTCCGGGCCCAACCCAGTCCAAGGTTGCCTCTGTGTCTCCCCGACATGGCCGTTTCAACCCTCCGTGCGACGGCGGCATCGATGTCCGTGAGGGGGGGCACACCCCGGAGCCGCGTGTCGGGTGCTTGCACCTACCTCCACACTTCCAAAACGTATAAAAAGTTCTAGTGCAAGACTTGGCGGCATTGCCTCCCCCCAAGTACCATGTCCCGTCTAGCCCTAGCACTGTTAACTGCACGAGTCTACCACTTTGACTTTCACCGGACGAGGTATGATCGCTGGAAAGTTTCACCTACGTGTGATAGGCGAGCCCATAGATACACTCCGGATCATGGTCTGCGCCCAACCCAGTGCAAGATTGCCTCTATGTCTCCCCGACGTGGTCGTTTCCACCCTCCGTGCGACGGTGAGAGCGACGTTCGTCGGGGGTGTGACACTACGGAGCCACGTGCTGAGTGCTTGCACCTGCCACCATACTTGCAGATGTATAAGAGGTCCCAACGCAAGACCTGGCGGGATTGCTACCCTCGCAAGTCCCCCTTCCCGTATAACCATAGCACCGCTGACCGGACGGGTCTACCCCTTTGACTTTCACCGGACGAGGTATGGCCGATGAACATTTTCACCTGGCTGTGATAGGAAGCCCATAGATATACTTCAGATCAAGGTCCGGGCCCAACCCAATGCAAGATTGCCTCTGTGTCTCCTCGATGTGGCCGTTTCAACCCTCCGTGCGACAGCGGCATCGACGTCCGTGAGGGGGGCCACACCCCGGAGCCGCGTGACGGGTGCTTGCTATTGGAAATATACCCTAGAGGCAATAATAAATTAGTTATTATCATATTTCCTTGTTCATGATAATCTTTTATTATCCATGCTATAAATTGTATTGATCGGAGACTTAGATGTATGTGTGGATCCATAGACAAAACCATGTCCCTAGTATGCCTCTAATGGACTAGCTCGTTGATCAAAGATGGTTAAGGTTTCCTAGCCATGGACATGAGATGTCATTTGATAACGGGATCACATCATTAGGAGAATGATGTCATGGACAAGACCCAAACTACAAACGTAGCATATGATCGTGTCAGTTTATTGCTACTATTTTCTGCATGTCAAGTATATGTTCCTATGACCATGAGATCATGCAACTCACGGACATCGGAGGAGTGCCTTGTGTGTATCAAACGTCGCAACGTAACTGGGTGACTATAAAGGTGCTCTACAGGTATCTTCGAGGGTGTCTATTGAGTTGGCATGGATCAAGACTGGGATTTGTTACTCCGTGTGACGGAGAGGTATCTCAGGGGCCCACTCGGTAATGCAACATCACAATAAGCCTTGCAAGCAATGTGACTAAGTGTTAGTCACGGGATCTTGTATTACGGAACGAGTAAATAGACTTGCCGGTAACGAGGTTGAACTAGGTATGGAGATACCGACGATCGAATCTCGGGCAAGTAACATACCGAAGAACAAAGGGAACATCATACGGGATTAACTGAATCCTTGACATAGAGGTTCGACCGATAAAGATCTTCATAGAATATGTAGGAACCAATGTGGACATCCAGGTCCCGCCATTGGTTATTGGCCGTAGAGGTGTCTCGGTCATGTCTACATAGTTCTCGAACCCACAGGGTATGCACACTTAAGGTTTGGTGACGTTTCGGTAGTATAGAGTTATGAATGGTGGTGACCGAAGTATGTTCGGAGTCCCGGATGAGATCCTGGACGTCACGAGGAGCTCCAGAATGGTCCGTAGTTAAAGATTTATATATAGGAAGTCCTATTTTGGACTCCGGAAAGATTTCGGGCACTTTCGGTAGTGTACCGGGAGTGACGAATGGGTCCCGGGGGTCCACCAGTGGGGCCAACCCATCCCATGGGCCAAAGTGGCGACCCAGCGGCCCCTAGTGGGCTGGTGGGTTCGGCCAAGGTGGCCTAGGCGCAGGAAGAGAAGGCCCAAACCGAATTGGGGTGGAGTCCTCCCCAAGTTCCACCTCTCGTGTGAGAGGTGGACTCTCAGGTGGAGGAGGACTCTCCCTCCACCAGTTCTGCCGAACAAAAAGGAGAGCCCTCCTTTGGGTGCAGCTCCTCTCCCCTCCTCCTATATATATGAGTGGTTTTAGGGTTTTTTGTACAAGGATTTTCAACCACGTCTAAACCCTACTTCTAGATCAAGTTCCTCTAGACTAGATTAGTTTCGTAGTGCTTAGGCGAAGCCCTGCCGGAATTGTTCCACCACCATCACCGGAGCGCCGTCAGGCTGCCAAAGAACTCTTATTCCTCTCCACTCCCTCTTGCTGGATCAATACGGTGGAGATCGTCATCAAGCTGTACGTGTGCTGAACGCGGAGATGTTGTCCGTTCGGCGCTAGATCGGAAGGACCGTGATCAAGATCGCGAGACGGTTCGTGATGAGATCTTGGGACGGATCATGATGTGTTCGCGGGACGGATCGTGATCAAGATCATGAAACGGATCGTGATGAGTTCGCGGGACGGATCGTGATGTGTTCACGGGACGGATTGTGATGAGATCGCGGGACGCTCGGCGATTTGGATCATGAAGACGTTTGACTACACCAACCGCGTTTCTTAACGCTTCCCGCTTAGCGATCTACAAGGGTACATAGATCCACTCTCCCTCTCGTAGATGCTCATCACCATGGATAGATCTGCGTGTGCGTAGGAAAAATTTTGTTTCCCATGCGACGTTCCCCAACAGTGGCATCATGATCTAGGTCTATGTGTAGATCAGATCTCGAGTAGAAAACAAAAGGTTTATGGGCATTGATGCTTAGATTGCTTCCTCCCTTGGTCGGATTTTGATTCAGCGGTACTTGTTGCATAGATGGCTTGCGGGTGCCAGTTTCTCTCACTTTAGTTGGATCGGATTCGACAAAGGCGGTCCTTGAGAAGGTTGAAAAGCAACTAGTGTATCACCGTTGTGGTTTTTGCGTAGATGAGAATTGTTCTTGCTAGATACCCGTAGCAGCCACGTAAAACATGCAGCAACAATTAGAGGACGTCTAACTTGTATTTGCAGGGTATGTTGTGATGTGATATGGCTAATTACATGATGTGATATATGTGATGTATGAGATGATCATGTGATGTATAGAATTTCACGACTTGCATGTCGATGAGTACGGCAACCGGCAGGATCCATAGGGTTGTCTTTAATTATTGTATGACCTGCATGTCAATCATTAAGCGCTATGTAATGCTTTACTTTATCGCTAAACGGTAGCAATAGTAGTAGAAGCATGCAGGGCGTGACAACCCCGATGGCGACACGTTGATGGAGATCAAGATGATGGAGATCATGGTGTCGTGCCGGTGACGATGGAGATCATGCCGGTGCTTTCAAGATGGAGATCTAAAGCACAAGTTCATGGCCATATCATGTCACTTATGAATTGCATGTGATGTTAATCCTATCATGCACCTTGTTTTCCTTAGTACGATAGTAGCACTATAAGGTGATCCCTCACTTAAATTTCAAGATAAAATTGAGTTCTCCTCGAGTGTGCACCCTTGCGAAAGTTCGTCGTGTTGAGACACCACGTGATGATCGGGTGTGATAGACTCTACATTCACATACAACGGGTGCAAGCCAGTGTTGCACATGCAGAACACTCGGGTTAAACTTGACGAGCCTAGCATGTACAGACATGGCCTCGGATTACAAGAGACCGAAAGGTTGAACATGAGTCATATAGTAGATATGATCAACATGATGATGTTCACCATTGTAACCACCTCAACTCACGTGATGATCGGACTTGAGTTGGTGAATTTGGATCATGTATCACTCGAATGACCGGAGGGATGTCAATTTGAGTGGGAGTTCTTAAGTAATATGATTAATTGAACTCATTATCATGAACATAGTCAGTAGTGTCTTTGCAAAATTATGTTGTAGATTACTAGCTCACACTGTAGCTCCCTTGAATTTTATATGTTCCTAGAGAAATAGACTTGAAAGATGATGGTAGCAATATTGCGGACTGGCTCCGTGATCTGAGGATTGTCCTCATTGCTGCACAGAAGGCTTATGTCCTTGATGCACCGCTCGGTGCACCAACCCCTCTAGCGTTGTTTGTAGATGTCGTGAACATCTGACAGGCACATTTTGATAACTACTTGATAGTTTAGTGCGTCATGCATTACAGCTTAGAATTGAGGCTCCGAAACGTTTTGAACGTCATGGAACATATGAGATGTTCTAAGAGCTGAAATTAGGATCTCAGGCTCGTGCCCGTGTTGCGAGATATGAGATCTCCAACAAGATTCTTTACCTATAAGATGAAAGAGAATAGCTCAATCGTTGAGCATGTGCTCAGATTGTCTGGGTGCTACAATCGCTTGAATCGAGTGGGAGTTGATCTTCCAGATAAGATAGTGATTGATATAGTTCTCCAAGTCACCGTCACTAAAGCTACTAGAACTTGGTGATGAACTATAAAATGCAAGGGATAGAAATAATGATCCCTGAGCTATTCGCGATGTTTGACACCGCGAAGGTAGAAATCGAGAAGGAGCGTCAAAGTGTTGATGGTTAGTTAAAACCACTAGTTTCGAGAAGGGCAAGAGCAAGGAGGGAAACTTCATGGATAGCAAGTCAGTTGCTGCTCCAGTGAAGCAACCCAAAGTTGAACTCAAACCCGAGACTAAGTGCTTCGATTATGAGGAGAGCGGTCGCTGAAGCGGAACAACCCTAGATACTTGGTAGATAAGAAGGCTGGCAAACGTCAACAGAAGTATATTTGATATACGTGTTATTGATGTGTACCTTGCTAGTACTCCTAGTAGCACCTGGGTATTGGATACCGGCTCGGTTGCTAAATGTTAGTAACTCGAAATAAAAGCTACAAAATAAACGGAGAACTAGCTAAGTGTGAGGTGATGATGTGTGTTGGAAATGTTTCCAAGGTTGATGTGATCAACATCGCACGCTCTCTCTACCTTCGAGATTAGTGACGAACCTAAAATAAATGTTATTTGGTATTTTTTGCGTTGAGCATGAACGTGATTAGATCATGTTCATTGCAACACGGTTATTCATTTAAGTTAGAGAATAATGGTTATTCTATTTACATGAATAATACCTTCAATGGTCATGCACCCAGTAAGAATGGTTTGTTGAAACTTGATCGTAGTAATACACATGTTCATAACATTGATGCCAACATGATACAAAGTTAATAATAAAAGTACCACATACTTGTTGCACTGCCGCTAAATGTCATATTGGTATAAAACGCATGAAGAAACTCCATGCTGATGGATCTTTGGACTCATTCGATTTCAAATCGGTTGAGACATGCGAACCATGCCTCTTGGTCAAGATGACTAAGGACCCCGTTTTCTGTTTTGATGAAGCGGGCAAGTGATTTATTGGAAATGATACCTATTGATGTATGCAATCCAATGAGTCTTGTAGCATGCGGTGGATATCATTATTTTCTTACCTTCACTGATGATTTGAGTAGATATAGTGTATATTTACTTAATGAAACACAAGTCTGAATCGTTTGAAAGGTTCAAGCAAATTCAGAGTGAAGTTTAAGATCATCGTGACAAGCAGATAAAAATGTTTGCGATATGATCGTGAAGGTGAATATCTGAGTTACGAGTTTGGCATACAACTTTAGACAATGTGAAAGTTGTTTCACAACTCACGCCACCTGGAACACCATAGTGTGATGGTGTGTCCGAACGTCATAGTCGTGATCTATTGGATATGGTGCGTGCTATGATGTCTATTATCGTTTTGTTACTATAATTTTGGGGTTATGCATTAGAGACAACTACATTCACTTTTAATAGGGCACCATCTAAATCCGTTGAGATGACACCGTGTGAACTATGGTTTTATAGAAACCTAAGCTATCATTTCTTAATGTTTGGGGCTGCGACGCTTGTGTGGAAAATGTTTTCACCTAATGAGCTCGAACCCAAAGCGGACAAATGCATCTTCATAGAATACCCTAAGAACAGTTGGGTGAACCTTCTATCTCAGATCCAAGCATAAAATGTTTGTTTCTAAAACTGGGTCCTTTCTCGAGAAAGGGTTTCTCTTGAAAGAATTGAGTGGAAGGAGGATAGAACTTGATGAGGTTATTGAACCTCTGCTTCAACCAGAAAGTGGCACAGCGCAGAAAGATGTTTCTGTGAAGCCTACGTCAGTTGAAGAGGAAGTTAATGATGATGATCATGAAGCTTCGGATCAAGTTACTATCGACCTACAAGGAAAATAGAACTTGATGAGGTTATTGAACCTTTACTTCAACCAGAAAGTGGCGCAGCGCAGAAAGATGTTTTTGTGAAGCCTACGTCAGTTGAAGAGGAAGTTAATGATGATGATCATGAAGCTTCAGATCAAGTTACTATCGAACTTCGTAGGTCGACAAGGACGTGTACTGCTACTGAGCGGTACGACAACCCTGTCTTGAAGGTCATGTTGTTGGACAACGATGAACCTACGAACTATGGAGAAGCGATGATGGGCCCGGAAACCAACAAATGGTTAGAGGCCATGAAATTCGAGAAAGGATCCATGTATGAAAACCAAGTATAGACTTTGGTGGACTTGCTCGTTGGATGGCAGGTCGTTAAGTGCAAATGGATCTTTAAAATGAAGACAGACGTTGATGGTAAATGTTACCATTTGTAAAGCTCGACTTATTGCAAAGTAGTTTACGACAAGTTCAAGGAGTTGACTGCGATGAGACTTTCTCACTCGTAGAGATGCTAAAGTCTGTTGGAATTATGTTAGCAGTTGTTGCATTTTTCAATTATGAAATCTGGCAGATGGATGCCAAAACATCGTTTCCTTCCTTAAGGAAAGGTTGTATGAGATACAACCAGAAGGTTTTGTCAGTTCTAAGGATGCTAAAAGATGTGCGAGCTTCAGTGATTCTTCTATGAACTGAAGCAAGCATCTCGGAGTTGGAATATACACTTTGATGAGGTGATCAAAGTTTTTGAGTCTATACAAAGTTTACGAGAAACTTGTATTTGCAATAAAGTGAGTGGGAGCACTATAAGAGTTTCTGATAAGTATATGTGGATGACATATTGCTATTCGGAAATGATGTAGAATTTCTGGAGAGCATAAACGGGTGTTTGAAAAGAGTTTTTCAAAGGAAGACCTCGATAAAGCTACCTAATTGTTGAGCATCAAGATCTATAGAGATAGATCAAGATACTTGATGAGACTTTCAATGAGTACATACCTTGACAAGATTTTGAAAGAGTTCGAAATGGATCAGTCAGAGAAAGAGTTCTCGCCTGATTTGTAAGGTATAAAGTTGAGTAAGACTCAATGCCCAGTGACTGCAGAAGATAGAGAAAAGATGAGTGCCATCCCCTATGCTTCAGCCATAGGCTCTACCGTGTATGCAATGCTGTGCACAAGACCCGATGTCAGCCTTGCCATAAGTATGGCCAGAAGGTTTCAAATTGATCCTGGAATGGAGCACTGGACAGCGGTCAAGATTACCCTTAGTAACTAAAAGACTAAGGAGATGTTTCTCGATTATGGAGGTGATAAAGAGTTTGTCGTAAAGAGTTACTTCGATGCAAGCTTTAACACCAATCCGGATGACTCGTAGTAGCAATCTGGATACGTATAGCAGAGCAGCCATTTGGAATAGTACCAAGTGGAGTGCGGTAGCGGTGTTTACGGTTTGACACAGAAATTTGCAAAGTACACACGGATCTGAATGTCGCAGACCCGTTGACTATAAGACCTCTCTCACATGCAAAGCATGATCGAGCCCCAGAACTCATTGGGTGTTAGATTCATAACAATGCGAATCACATGGTGATGTGAACTAGATTATTGAGTCTAGTGCAAGTGGGAGACTTTGGAAATATGCCCTAGAGGCAATAATAAATTAGTTATTATCATATTTCCTTGTTCATGATAATCGTTTATTATCCATGTTGTAAATTGTATTGATCGGAGACTTAGATGCATGTGTGGATACATAGACAAAACCATGTCCCTAGTATGCCTCTAATGGACTAGCTCGTTGATAAAACATGGTTAAGGTTTCCTAACCATGGACATGAGATGTCATTTGATAACGGGATCACATCATTAGGAGAATGATGTGATGGACAAGACCCAAACTACAAACATAGCATATGATCATGTCAGTTTATTGCTACTGTTTTCTGCATGTCAAGTATATGTTCCTATGACCATGAGATCATGCAACTCACGGACATCTAAGGAGTGCCTTGTGTGTATCAAACGTCGCAACGTAACTGGGTGACTATAAAGGTGCCCTACAAGTATCTCCGAGGGTGTCTGTTGAGTTGGCATGGATCAAGACTGGGATTTGTTATTCCGTGTGACGGAGAGGTATCTCAGGGCCCACTCGGTAATGCAACATCACAATAAGCCTTGCAAGCAATGTGACTAAGTGTTAGTCATGGGATCTTGTATTACGGAACGAGTAAAGAGACTTGCTGGTAACGAGGTTGAACTAGGTATGGAGATACCGACGATCGAATCTCGGGAAAGTAACATACCGAAGAACAAAGGGAACATCATACGGGATTAACTGAATCCTTGACATAGAGGTTCGACCGATAAAGATCTTCATAGAATATGTAGGAACCAATGTGGACATCTAGGTCCCGCCATTGGTTATTGGCCGTAGATGTGTCTCGGTCATGTCTACATAGTTCTCGAACCCGCAGGGTCTGCACACTTAAGGTTTGGTGATGTTTCGGTAGTATAGAGTTATGAACGGTGGTGACTGAAGTATGTTCAGAGTCCCAGATGAGATCCTGGACGTCACGAGGAGCTCCGGAATGGTCCGGAGGTAAAGATTTATATATAGGAAGTCCTGTTTCGGACTCCGGAAACATTTCGGGCACTTTCGGTAGTGTACCGGGAGTGACGAATGGGTCCCGGGGGTCCACCAGTGGGGCCAACCCACCCCATGGGCCAAAGTGGCGACCCAGCAGCCCCTAGTGGGCTGGTGGGGTCGGCCAAGGTTGCCTAGGAGCAGGAAGAGAAGGCCCAAACCGAATTGGGGTGGAGTCCTCCCCAAGTTCCACCTCTTGTGTGAGAGGTGGACTCTCAGGTGGAGGAGGACTCTCCCTCCACCAGTTCGGCCGAACCAAAAGGAGAGCCCTCCTTTGGGAGCAGCCTCCTCTCCCCTCCTCCTATATATATGAGTGGTTTTAGGGTTTTTTGGACAAGGATTTTCAGCCACGTCTAAACCCTACTTCTAGATCAAGTTCCTCTAAACTAGATTAGTTCCGCGGTGCTTAGGCGAAGCCCTGCCGGAATTGTTCGACCAACATCGCTGGAGCGTCGTCAGGCTGCCGAAGAACTCTTCTTCCTCTCCACTCCCTCTTGCTGGATCAAGACGGTGGAGATCGTCATCAAGCTGTACGTGTGCTGAACACAGAGGTGTCGTCCGTTCGGCACTAGATCGGAAGGACCGTGATCACTATCGCGAGACGGTTCTTGATGAGATTGCGGGACGGATCGTGATGTGTTTGCGGGACGGATCGTGATCAAGATCGCAAAATGGATCGTGATGAGTTCGCGGGACGGATCGTGATGTATTCACGGGACGGATCGTGATGAGATCGCGGGACGCTCGACGATTTGGATCGCGAAGACGTTTGACTACACCAACCGCGTTTCTTAACGCTTCCCGCTTAGCAATCTACAAGGGTATGTAGATCCACTCTCCCTCTCGTAGATGCTCATCACCATGGATAGATCTGCGTCTGCGTAGGAAATTTTTTGTTTCCCATGCGATGTTCCCCAACACTTGCACCTACCACCACACTTCCAAAACGTATAAAAAGGCCAAGTGCAAGACCTGGCGGCATTGCCTTCCCCCAAGTGCCCTGTCCCGTCTAACCCTAGCACTGTTGACTGCACGGGTCTACCCCTTTGACTTCCATCGGACGAGGTACGACCGATGGAAAGTTTCACCTGGGTGTGATAGGTGAACCGATAGATACACTCTGGATCATGGTCCGAGCCCAACCCAATGCAAGATTACCTCTGTGTATCCTCGACATGGTCGTTTCCACCCTACGTGCAACGGTGACAGCGACATTCATGAGGGGGTCACACTATGGAGACACGTGTCGAGTGCTTGCACCTGCCACCACACTTGCGGACGTATAAGAGGTCCCGGCGCAAGACCTGGCGGCATTGCTACCCCCGCATGTCCCACGTCCCGTATGACCATAGCATCGTTGCCCGAACGGGTCTACCCCTTTGACTTTCACGGGACGAGGTATGACCGATGAACATTTTCACCTGGCTATGATAGGCAGCCCATAGATAGACTTCGGATCAAGGTCCGGGCCCAAACTAGTGCAAGATTGCCTCTGTGTCTCCTCGACGTGGCCGTTTCAACCCTCCGTGCGACGGTGGCATCGACGTCCGTGAAGGGGGGCACACCCCGGAGCCGTGTGTCGGGTGCTTGCACCTACCACCACACTTCCAAAACGTATAAAAAGGCCAAGTGCAATACCTGGCGGCATTGCCTCCCCCCAAGTACCCCGTCCCATCTAACCCTGGCACTATTGACCGCACGGGTCTACCCCTTTGACTTTCACCGGACAAGGTATGACCGGTGGAAGGTTTCACCTGGGTGTGATAGGCGAACCCATAGATACACTCCGGATCATGGTCCGGGCCCAACCCAGTGCAAGATTGCCTCTATGTCTCCCCGACGTGATCGTTTCCACCCTTCGTGCGATGGTGACAGCGACGTTCGTGAGGGGGGTCACACTACGGAGCCACGTACCAAGTGCTTGCACCTGCCACCACACTTGCAGACGTATAAGAGGTCCCGGCGCAAGACCTGGCGGCATTGCTACCCCCGCAAGTCCCCCGTCCCGTATAACCATAGCATCGTTTACCGGACGGGTCTACCCCTTTGACTTTCACCGGACGAGGTATGACCGATGAACATTCTAACCTCGCTGTGATAGGCAGCCCATAGATAGACTTCAGATCAAGGTCCGGGCCCAACCTAGTGCAAGATTGCCTCTGTGTCTCCCCGACGTGGCCGTTTCAACCCTCCGTGCGACGGCGGCATTGACGTCCGTGAGGGGGGCCACACCCCGGAACCGCGTGTCGGGTGCTTGCACCTACCACCACACTTCCAAAACGTATAAAAAGGCCTAGTGCAATACCTGGCGGCATTGCCTCCCCCCAAGTACCCCGTCCCGTCTAACCCTAGCACTGTTGACCGCATGGGTCTACCCCTTTGACTTTCACCGGACGAGGTATGACCGATGGAAAGTTTCACCTGGGTGTGATAGGCAAACCCAGAGATACACTCCGGATCATGGTCCGGGACCAACCCAGCGCAAGATTGCCTCTGTGTCTCTCCGACGTGGTCGTTTCCACCCTCCATGTGACGGTCACAGCGATGTTCGTGAGGGGGGTCACACTACGGAGCCACGTGCCGAGTGCTTGCACCTACCACCACACTTGCACACGTATAAGAGGTCCCGGCGCAAGACCTAGCGGCATTGCTACCCCCCAAAGTCCCCCGTCCCGTATAACCATAGCACCGTTGACCGGACGGGTCTACTCGAAATATAATAGAAATATATGGTTTGTATTTAGAGAATGAAAAAACAGGAAAAACAAATATGCCGACAACGAAGCCGTCGTCATACCTCTGCCTGGACCGACCAGCCACGCATCGCGGATCGATGACGTGGACAGAAGTCTATGCCGACGGTTTGGCCGTCGGCATATCTCTGTCGACGGCCTCCGTCCGAGCCATCGGCGTAGTAGTAATGTCGTGAGCCCATCGTCCACCCCTGGCCTACCTACGTCACGTCTACGCCGACGGCCTTCCTATGCCTATGGCCACCGTCGGCATAGAGGCCGATATGCCGACGGCATATATATACCTACGGCCACCGTCGGCATAGTCTGACGTATGCCGACGGCCTTTTACGCCTACGGTCTATCCATGGCCATCGGTATACCTCCATCTATGTAGACAGTGGCCGTAGGCATAGATTAGGCTGTCGGCAAATACCGTTATTCTGGTAGTCACCCAGTTACCTTGCAACGTTTGATAGAAAAATGGTACTTCGCCGGTGTAAGTGAATTGGATGATCTCATGATCATAGAAACAGGTACTTGACATGCAGAAAACAATAGCAATAAACTGACATGATCTCATAATCTTTGATCAACGAGCTAGACTATTAGAGGCTTACTAGGGACACAGTGTTGTCTATGTATCCACACATGCATTTGAGTTTCCAATCAATACAATTCTAGCATGGACAATAAACAATTACCATGAAGAAGGAAATATGATAATAACCAATTTATTATTGCCTCTAGGGCATATTTCCAACAAATGTGGCTTCCCAAAGACTCTAGTAAAGTCAACTAACATTTGAGTCCTTCAACAAACGAACAATTGTGTTCCTTTTTAAAACTGGGTTTGGGGGGGCGGGGGGTGTCAAGCATCATTAGTTTTATGATAATGGACCACTGCAGATATACTTGATAGCAACATGAGTCCTATTATTCATACATCATCAAAATCAAAAACATGTTAGTGGTCTTGATGCCCTTTCAACGCCCTCTTTGGACACCTTGGAGATCCATACCAACCCCGTGGAGTTTCGGGACCCCGGGGATTAGGTACATGCCCGGAGGTCCATGCTGCTCAAAGATGCTCCGATTTTGTACGTGCACATGGACAAAAAATAGCATTAAAGAAATACAAAATGTTTAAGAGCCCGACGTGCGATGTGATCAAGGTACTTGCCCGATACTCCCTCTTGATAGTTTGAGGATCAAATATATAATCTGGTATCCCACCATGCACCATGAGACCAGTAAAAGTAGGAAAAGTTTGGTAAGCTATACCTTTTCCTTGTGCAGCTTAACAATGACGTTGATGCTTGCCTCAAGTTGGAGTCATTTTCCTGACCATGGTTAACGATGACCAAGGAACTCAATTTGCTTTGCATAGAGGGAAGCCCTCACTTAAGCATGTCTTCACATGTACATTATCACCATGTGGACGGAAAGTGTCAAACACATAATTCCTTGATATGCTCATCTTGAACTTGCACTTTTAAACATTGATGACCATCTCCACCGGATGTCGTCCTCAGATAGGCTACTTGAAATTTTTCCATTTATACAAGCCCATGAGTGTCACTTAACTGGCATAGACATAAAGAATACATAGTACGAGTTAGTTCACAAAGTATAATTCATTTTTGTTTACTATACCACTATATCACTTGATCCCATGTGGAACATCATTTATGCGTATGAGTTGATAATTAGAATCCAACCCGTGTGCTTCATCTTTCTCAACCATTTCTTTTCACTTCATGCTCTACCGCGTGTGATATCTCGGCTTAATTAGAATTATATAGACTACGCATATCAATAAGGTGCACCTTCTTTCCCGGGGCTTCTTTCAAAAGGAACCTCGATATTCTTTGCTTGAGGCAATTCGAAGATGGGTGGCCGACTAGGAAGTTGACCTCGGGTGCGCGGGAGTGGGGACGAAGTGCGCATGAAAGAATAATGTTGGCCTCTGGGGCAGTCTATATCCCAAGCGCAACGGCTAGGAACCAGTGGGTTTGGTCGGAGCGTTACATCTTAGTTTCTTGAAATCCACATTGAACTGTTGCATTTGATTGCATGGCCATATCAAGTTTATCCATGCATGCCATATTGGTCATCAATTACTCTTCTAAAGGCCCCGCCACAATCTCGTGAGAGGCATAATCAATTCTTAACTTAGATACTTGCGTCAAGACTTGGTGCAAACTCATGAACACACTATGATCATATCATGAAGCCATGTCTTTGATTCTTCTCTTCAATTCAGCAAGGTGTTGATTGTTCGTGTTCAACGCATAAGCCAAAGCACGATAACCTTTGAGTACCTACAAATAAATCAAATTCATCCTGGTTGTGTCTAGTACTTTATCTGAACTCCGTCATAGTGATTCTTAGTTCTCTTCACTTGCTACTTCTTGATCACAATATAGTCTTCTCTTTATATCAGGGATCTTGATGGCTTATGTAGTTTGCCGCTAGGTTTCCAAACGTTGCCCTCACTTGAAGGAGGCCTTGAGATCATGTGCAAGTTCGTTATTCTGAGCACCCTGGAGATCCGGAGTAGGAGCCCGGAATTTCCGGCTATCCAGAGGAGAATCCACAAGAACGATGGAGATCCAAGCTAGGGTCCGGGACCCGAACTTTTAGGTTGTTCAGAGACACTACCAGTGGTACCCCGGAGTTTCGGTGTCCAGATCCCGAAGAGATTGCATGTCTAGAAAGTGTTCCAGAGAGAGAATTATGGGATTTATTAGTGTAGGATTATGATGGCATTTGTAGTGGCCCGGATTGTTAACCTTGTTAAATGTAGGATTTTGATGGCATTTCTTCTTTCTTTTCTCTCACCCTCACAATCATTATTTGTTTTCACATATCCTTTTATATGCATATCGTTCCATATTAATGTATATGTCCCGGATAAGTACCTCTAGCTAGCAAATGTAACAATAAAAACAACAAATCTAACCACTATATGTACTCCGGTGGACGACGAAAGGGTCAGCTCTTTGCCGTGTTTTTGTTACAGGACTCGGCAAAGCAGTGACCTCTGCAATTTCATATGAAATTTTTATTGCCGAGTTTCCGTTATATTATCCAAAACTCGGCAAATATAGACTGCTGTCACGGCTTTGGTGTCTCCTCGGCAGTGGGGCCCACCTGCCAGGCGTTGCCGAGTTTTTTCTGCCGGAACTCGGCGAGCTTGAGATTCTGTCGTTGCCACGTTTTGTTCGCCAAGTCATTTTCCTTTGGAAGTAGGCGGAATGTGAAGTCTGTCGAGTTGCTTATCACTGTGGAGTCTAACTTTAAATCAAACTCGGCAGACGCAAAACTTTGTTGAGTTTCCGACAAGATGAATTTGGCACAAAACCAGGTTCTAGCAGTGCTACTAGATGGTGGAGTATTACGCATTGGAATAGGCTTGGATATCGTGTGCTAGTAGTAGTTCGTGTCCATTGTCCTAGACTAGTCCAGGCGTTCAGAGTACTAGTTTGTTTAGTCAAGGAGTAAGCCGAGTCTGGTTTGGACTTAAAGAATCTATAGGTGATCCATGGGTCGGCAGCTTTAATTCCCACAGCCTCCGAGGAAGGTTAATGCTATCAGAATAGATTTCCGTCTCAAGACCCTAGATACGCCAGGAATTCGTACGTCTGCGCGGATCCATGGCCATGTATCGATCTGCAGGCGACGGCAACCACGGCGGTCGGGCTGCGGACATGTCATGGGTGATGCTAGATCGCTTCGTGTTCCGCAGGGAGGACGACCTCTTCCCGGACGTCGAGGGCACGCACATGAGAGCTCAGTCCCTCACCTCCGTGGGGGAAATCTTCAACGTCGCCTTGCTCCCCGCCGCCCCGCCCATGCTCTCCCGCCTCTACGTCCAGTGGCCGCTCAGTCCGCTGGAGGAGGAGGAGGATGGTAATGGCAGGGGAGCCGAACTCCTGACGGCGCACCGAGGCCTCCTCCTACTCAGGATCACCTCCCCCACAGGGCCCGACCAGGATGATTACCTGCAGGACTACTTCGTCTTCAAGGCCGTCCCCTCCGGCGGTGTCAACTCGCGGCTCAGACGCCTCCCGGCGTGCACCGAACCCATAGTGCTACCTTACTAGGACCAGGAGATCACCATGGAGCGCTGGTTTCATGAGAACACGATCGGTCTGGTTTCACTTTCTGGAGGTGGTAATGACGACGACGAAGGCGAGTTCGCGGTGGTGCAACTGGCCAAGTTCGTTCATACTCCGGGCAGCGCCCCTAAGATGGGAGCTGAGCTATGTGTGTTCCGCTCCCGTCTGCCCAGTTCTTCTTCCAAATCCAACACCAACACTCAAGATGACGATGATGATGATGCCGGCGTTGTTGTTGCTGAGGGCGAGCGGGAGGTTCTGGAGCTGCCGATTCAGCATGCCGAGGAGGAATTCTCTGACCTCATGGGTTGGTCAGCCCATGGCGCTGTCACGTTTGGCCAATCCATATGCTGGTTCGATTACCACCAAGGAGGCATCCTCCGGTACACACCACCACCTCTTGATCTTCCTCTTGCCGGAATAGCAGGAGAAAGCGGCAGCAGCATCTCGTACGTCCGATTGCCCATCGACAACCGTCCAATCACCATATCACCAAGCGAAGAATTGCTCGAGAAGTACCGCAGCCTGTGCGTCACCGGCACAAGGGGCAACGAGCAGCTTAAGTTCGTCGACGTGGTCCGTGATGTTGGTATCTCCGGTGGCCAGATCAGAGTCAGTCGTCTTTACACCATCGACTAAGATACTTTCTGCACAGCTACGGATCACAGGTGGCACAGGGATGCGCTCATTGATTCTAAAGATCTATGGTATCTTAACGCCTGTCAGCAGAGGTTTATGCCGGACTACGCCATGACCACGTTCCCTCTTGTCAGTATGGACGAGCCGCATCTTGTGCACTTCCTCGTCGCTGAGCCGACGAAGAAGGAGATTGACGATGTTTCGGTGGTTGTTATCGATATCATCACGCGTAAAATATTTTCAACCTTTCCGTATATCCGAGCAGGAGAAGATCACCGCGGCAAAGATGCAGACATGGCCATGCAATGGTGCCGTCTTCCACGGTCTTTCCTCCCTTGTCACTTGTACTAAAACTTGCTCTCATCTAATTCATTCACATGTACTATCAATTTGCATCTAATTTGTCCAATTTCTTCCCTATGTACATATATTAATTATTTCGTAATGGATGTTGCTAATGTTGGCATTGTTAATCAATGTTGAGTATATTTTGTGGCATGTATAGATTGTTTCTTGTACATCAAGCCCACCTCCTATTTCCTTGTATAGATTAAGGTAGAAGCTCATATTGTACATCATATATACGTACGTATTGCACTGGTCAATGCATCATGCATTACCAGAACTACTGTGGTTGGATAGTTAGAGAGACTGTGGTATCCCCAGCCCACCAGGATTTTCGGTGATGCGCATTTAGTGGGAGGAGACATTCCTGTCGATGACGAGGTGCTTACGGTGACTTCGTAAATTTTCAGATGATATATCGGCTCAGTCTCTCGAAGGTGCTCATAGGGGTAGGGTGTGCGTGTGTGCATTCATAGGGATGAGTGTATGCACGTGTATATGAGCGCTTGTGTGTGTATTGTGTTCAGAAAAAACTATTCACATGTTATCAGTTGTCGCTATCTAACTCTAGCTTCCACTCTCCCGTGCCGCCACCACATCTCCCTGCGCCACCGCGCCACTCGGCCGCCGCAGCCGCCGCACCTTCAAACCCTAGCCGCCGCCGCTCCACCTCCGAGCCGCCGCCACCCCACTACAACCTAACCCTACCCGCTCCATCTGTCGCGGCCTCCCGATGTTGTCGCCATGTCTTCAGGTTCCTCCTACTCCAGTGCTAGCAACCCCTTCGTCGGCCCTGATCCCACCGACATTCGCGATCTCAACATCTTCCAGCGGGTTCCATTTGTCTTGATCCCGTAAGTTGGATTTACTAATTAAATACAAAGTCGTCCCATATGCACCGCTTACTTGTTACGTTTTCTTGGTTTGCGTTTTTTGCTTCGTTTACCAGCAAAAAATGCAAAGATGACTCCTGGCACATGCAAGCTGCTATTCGAGACGCCATCCGGTTTCGCAATTTTCTCTTTCAATATGCACTACCTCCACAAAGATATTGAGGTGACCACCACGTGATTTCTTGCTTCTTCTCCGTCCCTGATTCATGCCGGCACCATCCCGATCCGATGGATTAACATTTTCTGTTTCCCTGCAGGACACATGGCACTACTTCGTGGGCGACTATTGGCACTAACACCGTCTTAATTTCCTCTTCTTCACATTTCTTCTTTCCTTTTTCACATACCAAGCAGTACGCACTGATTTAACGCATGAATAGGTCAGGAGTTCTGCTGAATGGACATGAATTAGAGAGTGGATTTTCAGCACGCATCCTATGCCGACGGCCCCCGTCGGCATAGGACCGTCGGTAACATATACGTCGACGTAGCCCGGGCGGCCGTCGGCATAGGATCTATGCCGACGGTGTCCGTACATCTATGTTGATGGCCCGGGCCGTCGGCAACGTTCCCGCCTAATGCCGTCCACCGTCAAGTGCTAACCAATGGGTGCTCGCCACGTGCCAGCACCTGGGCGCTCCTGGGGCAGAGCTCGGCCGTCGGCGTAGCTTTAAACTATGTCGACGGTTTAGCCGTCGGCATAGCTCTGCCCCAGGAGCGCCCAGATGTTGGCACATGGCAGCTATGCCGACGGCGTAGCCGTTGGCGTAGCTTCAAACTATGCCGACGGCTAAACCGTCGGCATAGATGCCACGTGTCAGCTGTTGGGTGCTCACGCCAGCTCTATGCCGACGGCTAGGCCGTTGGCATAGATTGTATTTGATTTTTTTTTCTTTTTTCTGTTTGTTTTCAGATCAATTCAATTCAAATATACAGCAGATATATATGATGGAAAGACATATAGAACACATCTAAGTATTATCCAGCACCGTCACAACAACATATGCATAAGCATCATCACAATCAACATAAACATAAGCATAAGCATATAAAGAAGTGCACAAGTCATTTAAAGGACCATCAAATACCACAAGTTTATCATCATCATCACCATACACAAGTCATCTAAAGAAACATAAGCATAAGCAGGCAAGTAACCGAAAGTCTTAAGCGCCAGGACGTCGAGCACCGCAGAGGTCATCACCGCCAAGACCTCTGAAGCCCAGGTCGTCATTGCTAGCGGCAGCGCTACCGCCAAGATCGCCTCCACCTCCGCCTCTGTGGATCGGAGTGGTCGGGCTCCGTGACTCAGGAGTGCTGCGACGACCACCGCCAACGGTTCATGTACCGATTCCCTGGATGTTGAAAAGACATATTAACGGGATATATGACTATGTTGAAAGGCATGATATTCTTTGGGTGAATAGTTGGGGGGTGTACATACCGGCGAGGGGCCATCGTGCTGCTGTGCCACAAACTCCTCAAAGGTAAGCAGCGTTGGTTGTGCTGGAGGAGGTGGTGGCGCTGCAAATTGAGGAACCCGTCCGGCCGCCATCTCCTCAAGAGCGCGCTGCATCCTGGCATTGTTTTGCTCATGGTATACATAAAGGCTCGTGTGCCATGTCATGGTCTCCTGGCATGTGTACTCCATGTAGGCCTACGGTATGACATGATGGAACTCATAAACATCTCAATGCTGGAAAATAAAGTGAGCAATGTAGATAAGAGGGAAAATACTTACAGATTGCCGCTCCTGAAAGAGGGACTGTAACTGCGCACTGGTCATGGGCATGCTCGTGCGTTGGCTCAGGCTCGGGTCGGTAGCTCAGAGCTGCGTGTAGGAGATAGTCGGAGTGATAACAGCATCGAGAACCACCTGCCGACCGTGCTTCTTGGGCCCCATGCCCACCACCACCCTCTTGACCAGATCCGCACTCATGGGGTCAGATGTGCCAGGATGTAACCTGAGATACTCCTGAGAGTAGGCCTGCTTCTTCTCCGCGGTGTTGCCGTAGTACTTGGGCTCGCCAGGCTTGGCGCTCCTCCGCGTATGGGCGATCTCCCACACCTCCATGTGTGAGAGCGGCCACTTCAGTTTCTCCTCCTGCACCACCAAACAGAGGTTACTCATACATAAGAAAGTGATGGTAAATAGAAGAAGAAGAATGTTTAATGTGGTTAGTCATACATTAAGTGCCTTGTGGAGAAAGTGATTCGGTTTCCTTGAGCATGTACTCCCTCCGTCCCTCGGTTAGCCTTGTTTTTGATGCTCGTAGCGGCCCAGGCTCCATCCTTATCACACCAAACATCAACCAATGCCGCCCAAGACTCGTCTTTTCCATAACACCAATTTGGACACACCTACATAATGAAAGCATAATGGCATATCAACACGAAACGGTAAAATATACCACAAACATCGGAATGAAAAATCTTTTATACTTACCGCCAAGTGTTGGTCCCTCTCCAAGGTAATGCCCGTCCTCCGCGCTTCTTCCTTGGTCATCTTCACACCAAGAGCATCGTGATAGTATGTCGTGATGGCCACATAGTGCGCCTCGTACTGCATCTGGCGGGCCTTCTTCTTGCATTGGCGCAGCACGATCTCGTCGGCTCTGGCCTTGTGCTCCGGAAGAACACGATAGAATTTCTACAATCATGCATGAAACAAGAATGGAAGAAGCCATGAGTTAAATCATTCATGAAACTAGAATGGACTTGTGCTTTTGAAGAGAACTCACCCAGAAAGTAGTGATCACGGCCTTGGCATGGGTCTCATGCTCCGCGTGGAGGGCCGCTTTCCAGTGGTCCCATCTCGTGGCCAAAACCCGACTGTCCGGGTCCCTGACTGGATCCGGACAGTACAACCCCGGCCAGTATAACTTCAGCAAGACGGTGATGACGTCGTTGGGAATACGGACCCCTTTAGAATATATCCAGTTGCTGCAAAAGAATGAACTATTAGCATGTGACAAGCAAAATAAATAACAACCGGAATGAGCATGTGACAAGCAAAATAATGAAATTATTATAAAGTGACACTTACTCTTTCCCCGTGGGCTCAATGAGCCACTTTTGATCCTCAGTAGCAGGAACCTGCTTTGGTAGCTTTGCGTTACCACGCAGCCATCCCTTGTTACCACCCCCCTCCCCGCCAGCACCATCATCCCCGCCACCACCATCCTCCTCGCCTGCCTCCTCCTCCTCATCCTCAGCCCCTCCTCCTCGCCCCCACCTCGAACCTCCGCCTCCTCCTCCTCCTCCTCCTGAACCTCCTCGTCCTCCTCCTCCTCCTCCTCCTCCTTCTCCCCATAAGAGGGTACCTCACTAGAGGAAGGTACCTCACTAGAGGAGGGCCTCGAAGACAACACCCCTAAGTCGGTGAGGTTGCGCTGTTTCTGGCCGCGACCCCCTCGCCCTCTAGGGGCTCTCCCACCGACCCCTCCTCCTCTAGGGGCACCTCTCCCTCGACCTCCCTGTGAGGAGTCATCCTCAAGTAGTCGGGGGGTAGGATTACGTGCTCGACCACTCCGACTAGTCATGCCGACGACCTTGCGTAAGAAACCCACGCCGTCGGCCTTCCCCTTGCCCATGTTCCACGAATCTGCATTGAAAAGAGTAATAAATAATCATAAAAAGGCATAATCCTAAACCATAGAAAAAACATCAACAATATCCAACATCCATGCATCCAACATCCAACATCCATCTATCAACCTAACAACATCCAACATCGAACATCCATCTATCAATCTAACAACATACAACATACAACATACAACATCCATCTATCAACCTAACAACATCCAACATCTAAAGTAGAAAAAAAATGCAAAAAATGTAAAAAAATAGGAATGGTAGCTCACTTCGAGGGGGTGGCAGGGGCCGGCGGTGGTGGACGGGCTGGTGAGGCAGAGGCCGGGGACAAGAGAGCCGGGGCGGGACCGGGCAGAGCCGCGGCCGGCCGTGCTCGGGGCGGCCGGTGCCCCTACCAGTAGGGCCGGTCGGGCAGGGGCGTGGCCGCCGGTGGGAGGAGGCGATGGCGGGGTCGGGAGGAGGCCGGGGCGGCTTGGCGGCCGACGGGGTGGGCGAGGCAGGTGGGGGAGGCGGCGGCGGGGCCGGGTGCGGGTGTGGGAAGGCGACCGACGTGGTGGGCGGGCAGGTGGGGGGAGGCAGTGGCGGGGTTGGGAGGAGGCCGGGGCGGCGGGGCGGTCGACGGGGAGGGCGGGGCAGGTGGGGGAGGCGGCGGGGGGGTCGGGTGCGGGTGTGGGTGTGGGAGGCTGCAGCGGCGCGGATGCACGAGAGGATAAGATGAAGCAAAAAAAGGAAAAAGAAGCTATGCCGACGGCCTGGCCGTTGGCATAGCTTAAAAGGAGCTATGCCGACGGCTTGGCCGTCGGCATAGTTCTTTTTTCTTTTTTTTTCTTTTTTTTATTTCTTATATTTATTATAATTTTTTCCTAAATAGAATTTTGATTAATTTAAATGTGTCTTATCTAAGTATAAACATACATAAACACACCACGCGTGTCTGTTGGGCCTAGTCTGCCATACATGGTTGTTCCCCCTTTTCCATGCGACGGCAGCGACGACGTCGGTGACGGGGTCACACCACGGAGCCCCGTGTCGGGTGCTTGCACCCGCCATCGCACTTCCGGACGTGTAGGAGGACCCAGCTAAAGACCTGGCGGCATAGCTACTACCCCCACCCCAAACTACACCCGTCCCATCTAACCCTGGCGTGGTTAAGCACGAGATCTAACCCTTTGACTTTCCCCGGACGGCCTTTGACCAGTCCATATCTCCACCCGGTTGTGGTAGGTCAGCCCATAGGAACACTTGGGAGCAACGTCCGGCATTGCCACCCCCAGGTCATTCGTCACGTCTAACCCTGACACTGTTCACCGAGAGGATCTACCCCTTTGACTTCCACCGGACGGTGTTTGACCGAGGGTCATTTTCACCTGTCCGTGATAGGCCAGCCCATAGAAACATCTTAGCACAAGCTCCGGGCCCAACCCACCACAAGATTCCCTCGGTGTCGACCCGATGTCACGTTTTCCGAATGTAATTAAGAGGGCCCAGGGCAAGATCTAACGCTTTGACTTTCTACGGACGGGCTTTGACCAGTGGACCTCTTCACCCGGTTGGGTCAGGTCAGCCCAGAGGGACACCTGGCAGCACCATCCGGGGAAAACCCACAGCTACATCCCCTCCGTGTAGACCCGATGCATCCGTTTCCCCCCTCCAGGTGCCGGCGGCGGTGCCGTCCGTGAGGGGGGCCACAACCCAGAGACGCGTGCCGCCTCTTCGGACATGCCACAACACCACCCCGCATGTATGAGGGTCCGGTGCGCCGCTCCGGTGGCATTGCTACCCCTCAGGGCCCCCGTCTCGCCTAACCCTGGAGCAGTTGACCACGAGATCTAACGCTTTGACTTTCCACGGACGGGCTTTGACCAGTGGACCTCTCCACCCAGTTTTGTCAGGTCAGCCCAGAGGGACACCTGGCAGCAACATCCGGGCAAAACCCACAGCTACATCCCCTCCGTGTAGACCCGACGCGTCCGTTTCCCCCTCCCCCCCTCCAGGTGCCGCCGGCGGCGCCGTCCGTGAGGGGGGCCACACCCCGGAGACGCGTGCCGCCTCTTCGGACATGCCATAACACCACCCCGTATGTATGAGGGGCCGGTGCGACGCTCCGGTGGCATTGCTACCCCCCCCCAGGGCCCCCGTCCCGCCTAACCCTGGAGCGATTGACCACGAGATCTAACGCTTTGACTTTCCACGAATGGGCTTTGACCAGTGGACCTCTCCACCCGGTTTTGTCAAGTCATCCCAGAGGGACACCTAGGAGCAAACATCCGGGCAAAACCCACAGCTACATCCCCTCCGTGTAGACCCGACGCATCCATTCCCCCCCCCCCCTCCAGGTGCCGGCGGCTATGCCGTACGTGAGGGGGGGCACACCCCGGAGACGCGTGCCGCCTCTTTGGACATGCCACAACACCACCCCGCATGTATGAGGGGCTGGTGCGACGCTCCGGTGGCATTGCTAGCCCCCAAGGGCCCCCTTCCCGCCTAACCCTCGAGCGGTTGACCACGAGATCTAACGCTTTAACATTCCACGGACGGGCTTTGACCAGTGGACCTCTCCACCCGGTTGGGTCAGGTCAGCCCAGAGGGACACCTGGTAGCAACATTTGGGCAAAACCCACAGCTACATCCCCTCCGTGTAGACCCGACCCGTCCGTTCCCCCCCCCCTCCAGGTGCCGGTGGCGATGCCGTCCGTGAGGGGGCCACACCCCGGAGACGCGTGTCGACTCTTCGGACATGCCACAACAACACCCCGCATGTATGAGGGGCCCGTGCGACGCTCCGGTGGCATTGCTATCCCCCAGGGCCCCCGTTCCGCCTAACCCTAGAGCGGTTGACCACGAGATCTAACGCTTTGACTTTCCACGGACGGGCTTTGACCAGTGGACCTCTCCACCCAGTTGGGTCAGGCCAGCCCAGAGGGACACCTAGCAGCAACATCCGGGCAAAACCCACAGCTACATCCCCTCCGTGTAGACCCGACGCATCCGTTCCCCCCCCCCTCCAGGTGCCGGCGGCGGTGCCGTCCGTGAGGGGGGCCACACCCCGGAGTCGCGTGTCGCCTCTTCGGACATGCCACAACACCACCTCGCATGTATGAGGGGCCGATGCGATGCTCCGATGGCATTGCTACCCCCAGGGCCCCCGTCCCGCCTAACCCTGAAGCGGTTGACCACGAGATCTAACGCTTTGACTTTCCACGAACGGGCTTTGACCAGTGGACCTCTCCACCCGGTTGGGTCAGGTCAGCCCAGAGGGACACCTGGCAGCAACATCCGGGCAAAACCCACAACTACATCCCCTCCGTGTAGACCCGACGCGTTCGTTCCCCCCCCCTCCAGGTGCCGGCGGCGGTGCCGTCCGTGAGGGGGGCCACACCCCGGAGACACGTGCCGCCTCTTCGGACATGCCACAACACCACCTCACATGTATGAGGGGCCGGTGCGATGCTCTGATGGCATTGCTACCCCCCAGGGCCCCCGTCCCGCCTAACCCTGGAGCGGTTGACCACGAGATCTAACGCTTTGACTTTCCACAGACGGGCTTTGACCAGTGGACCTCTCCACCCGGTTTTGTCAGGTCAGCCCAGAGGGACACCTGGCAGCAACATCCGGGCAAAACCACAGCTACATCCCCTCCGTGTAGACCCGACGCGTGCGTTTCCCCCCTCCAGGTGCCGGCGGCGGCACCGTCCGTGAGGGGGGCCACACCCCGGAGACGCGTGCCGCCTCTTCGGACATGCCATAACACCACCCCGTATGTATGAGGGGCCGGTACGACGCTCCGGTGGCATTGCTACCCCCAGGGCCCCCGTCCCGCCTAACCTTGGAGCGGTTGACCACGAGATCTAACGCTTTGACTTTCCACGGACGGGCTTTGACCAGTGGACCTCTCCACCCGGTTGGGTCAGGTCAGCCCAAAGGGATACCTGGGAGCAACATCCGGGCAAAACCCACAGCTACATCCCCTCTGTGTAGACCCGACGCGTCCATTTCCCCCCCTCCAAGTGCCGGTGGCGGCGCCGTCCGTGAGGGGGGCCACACCCCGGAGACGCGTGCCGCCTCTTCGGACATGCCACAACACCACCCCGCATGTATGAGGGGCCGGTGTGACGCTCCGGTGGCATTGCTACCCCCAAGGCCCCCGTCCCGCCTAACCCTGGAGCGGTTGACCACGAGATCTAACGCTTTGACTTTCCACGGACGGGCTTTGACCAGTGGACCTCTCCACCCGGTTGGGTCAGGTCAGCCCAGAGGGACACCTGGGAGCAACATCCGGGCAAAACCCACAGCTACATCCCCTCCGTGTAGACCCGACGCATCTCCGGGGTGTGACCCACCCCCTCACGGACGGCGCCACCGCCGGCACACGGCGGCAGCGACGCCCGTGAGGGGGGCACTCCTCGGAGCCACGTGTCGGGTGCCTGCGCCTGCCACCATGCTTCCACAACCCTAGGAGGGCCCACCGCAACACCTGGCGGTATTGCTACCCCCTAGGTACCCCGTCCCATCTAACCCTGACACAAACGACTGCTGGGTCTAGCCCTTTGACTTTCGTTGTACGTATTTTGACCAGTGGACCTTTTCACCTAGTTGTCATAGCCCAGCTAAAGCTACACCCCCCAACACAGTCGTAGCACAACCCACCCCAAGATTCCCTCCGCGTCGGCCCGATGTGGTCGTTTCCCCCTCCGGGCCACGGCGGCCACGACGCCTATGAGGGGGGCACACCCCGGAGCCGTGTGTCGGGTGCCTGCAACTGCCACCACGTTTCCACAACCGTAAGAGGGACCACCGCAACACCTGGCAACATTGCTACCCCCCGCCGCCACAGGTACCCCATCCCGTCTAACCTCTCCGTGACACGACGGAAGCAAGGCCCGTGTGCTTTCTGTACATTTAAGTTAATGAAATTAGTTTTGGAAAAAATAAAAAATAAAAAGATAAAATAAATAAAATATTAAAATATTATTAGAAATATATGCCTACGGCAAAGCCGTCGGCATAGCTACGGCCACGGCCCTGGATCGATGACGTGGCGTAGGGATCCGTGGACCAGGCTGCATAGATATGCCACCCCACGGGACCTATGAGCGACGCGGATCGATGACGTGGCGGCACCGCGGATCGATGACGTTGGCATAGCTATGCCGACGGCCACCGTTAGACCGTCGGCGTAGCCTGACGCCGTCAAACGGCCGTCGCCGCGGGTAGACGGGCCCACGAGATATGCCGACAGCCTTCCCTGTGCCGACGGCCGCCGTAGGCATATTTATTTGGACGCCGACGGGTGATCTATGCCGACGGCTGCCGTCGGCATAGATTGATATACGCCGACGGCCTTTATACGCCGACGGCTTTAGCTAGGTCGTCGGGGTATGCCCATCTATGCCGACGGGGGCCGTCGGCATAGATTTGGTCGTCGGCATCGCAAGTTTTTCTGGTAGTTGCTAATGTTGGCATTGTTAATCAATGTTGAGTATATTTTGTGGCATGTATAGATTGTTTCTTGTACATCAAGCCCACCTCCTATTTCCTTGTATAGATTAAGGTAGAAGCTCATATTGTACATCATATATACGTATTATTGCATTGGTCAATGCATCATGCATTACCACAACTACTGTGGTTGGATAGTTAGAGAGACTGTGGTATCCCCGGCCCACCAGGATTTCCGGTGATGCGCATTTAGTGGGAGGAGACATTCCTGTCAATGACGAGGTGCTTATGGTGACTTCGTAAATTTTCAGATGATATATCGACTCAGTCTCTCGAAGGTGCTCATAGGGATAGGGTGTGCATGTGTGCATTCATAGGGGTGAGTGTATGCACGTGTATATGAGCGCTTGCGTGTGTATTGTGTTCAGAAAAAACTATTCACATGTTATCAGTTGCCGCGATCTAACTCTAGCTTCCGCTCCCGGCACCACATCTCCCTGCACCACCACGCCACTCGGCCGCCGCAGCCGCCGCACCCTCAAACCCTAGCCGCCGCCGCTCCACCTCCGAGCCGCCGCCACCCCACTACAACCTAACCCTATCCGCTCCATCTGTCGCGGCCTCCCGACGTTGTCGCCATGTCTTCAGGTTCCTCCTACTCTAGTGCTAGCAACCCCTTCGTCGGTCCTGATCCCACCGACATTCGCGATCTCAATATCTTCGAGCGGGTTCCCGTTTGTCTTGATCCCGTAAGTTGGATTTACTAATTAAATACAAAGTCGTCCCATATGCACCGCTTACTTATTACGTTTTCTTGGTTTGCGTTTTTTGCTTCGTTTACCAGCAAAAAATGCAAAGATGACTCCTGGCACATGCAAGCTGCTATTCGAGACGCCATCCGGTTTCGCAATTTTCTCTTTCAATATGCACTACGTCGACAAAGATATTGAGGTGACCACCACGTGATTTCTTGCTTCTTCTCCGTTCCTGATTCATGCCGGCACCATCCCGATCCGATGGATTAACATTTTTTGTTTCCCTGCAGGACACATGGCACTACTTCGTGGGCGACTATTGGCACTACAGCGTTAGTCATCACACCGTCTTAATTTCCTCTTCTTCACATTTCTTCTTTCCTTTTTCACATACCAAGCAGTACGCACTGATTTAACGCATGAATAGGTCAAGAGTTCTGCTGAATGGACATGAATTAGAGAGTGGATTTTCAGCTCCCGGGTGCACTGATTTAACATACGAACAGTAAAATCAAAACAAATAGAAAAAAATCAAAAAAATTGCAACTTCAAAGGTAATCAAACTTTTCTTGTGCTTCAAGTTTTGAGCACTTCTAGCACTGAAATCTGAAGCTTGTTAGCATTTCAGTGCTTCAAGTTTTGAGCACTTTTAGCATTGAAAAATATGAAACATTTTAGTGCTTCAAGTTTTGAGCACTTTTAGCACTGAAATCTGAAATTTATTTCTTTACATGATATTTTGGCATGAAAACTTGCATACACTTATAAAATTTGATCATATTTGATGTTGCAAAGTTTCACTTTTTAAAAGTTCTTTCCTATTTTTAATTTTATTGTTCATAGAGGGTGCCTGGGAACCCGGGAGCTGTTATACCTTTCTCCTTGAATTAACCAAGATTTGAGCTGGGCTATATATGTGGCTGACACAATCCTATCTCACGGAGACGCATTGCATAATTACGAGTATTTTACAAGCTTTGTGTTTTTCCCTCATCACGTTGTGTCCTTGTTCCTCAGATCCTCTCGTTGCATGCTTTTCGAAAGTTGAGGATAAGTCCAATGCCATCAACATCACTACCAGGGAACTAGGAGGACGACTGGCCAGACTGCTCTGTGATTACTGCCTCGCTGATGAACTAATCGTTGTTGGAAGGCCTGAATATAAATCAATAATCGAAGAGAAGCTGGTTTGTGTAACTCTGTAAGCTCCCTAGCTAGTTGTTCATGCATGCGCAACAGTACAATATAACCGATTCCTTTTTCATTTCAGAGGCTACCATGTCTGTGCAATGAGATAGTGATGGAGGTCATGTGGGGTCTGCAGAACCTCATGCTTCTTTTAATCCCTCAAGAACAATCTGAGTTCACAAAGGCGGACCGGCTCCCCATATGCAAAGGATTGGATATGCTCTTATCTCGACATGGCATTAATAATGTCAAGCAAGAGTTGGTGAGCTTACTAAGCTTTGTCCTTCTGTTGACTGATAATATGCAATGGTTTCTGCTTTATTGCTATGCAATGGTTTCTGCTTATTGCTATCGCGTCATGCAATGTTCCTTTCTGATCGACTGTGCGCCCTTAACACTCTATAGATACTTTACCAGTGATGAAAGGCATTCATAGGAACTCAATTTGCTTAAGTCATCTTATAGAAAATTTTGCCCTTTCATGTTCCTTTCGGTGATTAAGCAAATGCTCATTTTTATCCAGATTAATGAAGATATTCTTTGGATGGCTCTCAAGGTGTATCATGCTGATGTACAAGAAAACGAACATTCATTGTTCTTGCGCAGACGTCTTTATAAGCATCTGAAGGCCTCTGGATTTGATGTCAAGAATTGGGATTTACTCAAACTTGCAACAGCGTTGAAGTCAATGGTCGATCCTGATGGGGCACGTCTTACACGTGCCGAGGATAAAGTAAATCTTAATTATTATTTTTGCAAAAGTTTAGTACGCATATGCTGGAAAGTTTTCATTTTTGCTATGGACTGAAGTATATGTTTGTTTCAGATGTTCTCGGCCGAGGAGCATGCACTGATGGATCGTGATGGACCTAAATATGAAGATCTGATAGACACGGCCACAATCTCAAAAAATTACGATGACATTGTTGCTGTCCGTGCCTATGTGGTGAAAGTGTTGTTGAAATTGCGCCACTTGCTTAAGAAGGCTGAAGCAGCACTGGAAACTGAAGATGTGCTGGAGAAGGCTGCAACAAATGGTGTAGACTCCTTGCAGCAAGTTGACCACACATGTTTAACAGTGGACCTGGAAGTACCCAACCAACAACGTCATATCACAGGTGAGAATTCAAAGCTCTTGGTGAAGACAGTGTATCCTGTAGTATTTTTTTAATGTTCTCAGTTCATCGTTGAACATCAACAAGGTGAAAACATTGTACCCTTTAGTATACTTCTTTTTATGGATTACGAAGAATATCAGTTAATTCCCCCTTCCGCATGGCATTGGCCCCAACTTGCCATCTCAAGGATTTGATGTCTTGACCATGGGAAAGAGCATTCCTGTTGCGTACTTGGAAAACAATTTGAGTTGGTGATGTGCTATCCCAGTAAATAGTGTATGATTTATTGAAAATTTCTAGTTGATGCAGGTGGTGCAGAAATCTTGCCACCCAGTAATAGTGCAGATGCAGATGGTGTAGAAGAAATCTTACCACCCGGTAAAAAGTGTATAATGAAAGATGCAGGAAAATGAAGCTAAGAATGCTAGTTTGGAGGAGCAGAGGAATGCAATTCTGGATGGAGTTAGAAATGACCTGATCGCTCAAGCTGAGAACATTTATTTAGGTTGAAGAAGGGAAGCGGACTGAAGGCATTACACAGGAGGCAGATCTTGGTGAAAATCAGAGGCATACACAAGCTCAAGAAACTGTTGCAGAACCGATGAGTCCACCATTGAAGAACAGAGGCATACACACAATTGTTGTTGCACAAACTTTTGGTGTTCTAAAAGCTCGTTTTGCAATTTGAAGTACGAAAGGAGTTCTATATAAATTTCAAGTCAAAATCGCTATGCTTGTTGCATCACTCGTAACTTCATAGCTAAGGTTAATCAATCTTTGTTTAGAAAGGGTTAATCAGCTTGATGAGTTGTTCAAACTTTATGAGCACAATGAAACGCCACAAAATGGTAACCATGGCGATCAACAAGTTATATACATCGCTTGACAGTTGTGAACTAATCATCAACAATAGCAAGATAATTAAGCTAGTTTTCACATGGAGTCCAGATCAAACTAACCACAATATAATATGTCTGGTAATGGATTCTACCTGATAAATCCTTGGACCACGATCTTGTGAGAAACATGCCATAATATAGTGTAAATTCCTAATTATCAACGTCCCTAATATGATCAACACAAGGCCCCAAAATAAACTATGTCTGAGGTTCCCAACCCTAGCCATGGCCACCAAAGCGTTTTTACATGCCGTTATCCCGGTCCCCCTCCTCTTCCACATCCAGTGGCCTCGACGGAGGCAATAGAAGTGGGGACACCCGTCTCATTTTCTTTTTCTTAGGTTTTTGTTTCTCTAACGACATCAACAAGGTGGTGGTGGCCATGACGTGTTGGAATAAGGTCTCCCAAGACCCGGGTTCTTCCTACCTCAACAACGCTTGATCATATGTCGACGAAGGGTGATCTATTGGATCTCTTCTTGACGGTTGGTGTCTCTTTCGAGGAAAGCTATTGGCTGACTATTTGATATTGTAGTCTTGTACTACCTCCGTTCCTAAATATAAGTCTTTTTAGAGGTTTCACTAGGAAACTATATACGAATGTATATAGACATACTTTAGAGTGTAGATTCACTCATTTTGCTCCGTATGTAGTCCTCTAGTGAAATATCTATCAAAGACTTATATTTATGAACAGAAGGACTAAATGTTAATATATTTCTTCTATATATACAAGGCCAAACTTATAAAAGTTTGACCAAGGGCAAACCTATGACTCCGAGTATTTTGAAATAGGTAGAGTAGGGCGTTTGAAATTCCTTGATTGAAAAATTGCTCAAGAGACTCAATGGTTGGAGAAGGGATTCTTTACCCCACCAATATTTTGTCGAAATTGCAAGCAAGACCACAACAAAGCCAAGAAACCTTTCGATTTGGGCGAACAAAGGGATAAAATCGCTTCATTCATTTCAAGAAATTGCAACTGAATCTAACTGGCCACAACAGAAACTTCTCTCTTAACATGAGAGTGCTCAAGTGGGAGAACGAGTGATGTTCAGTTAGGCAGGAAGAAGAACAGTTGATTAACTGCACGAATGCAAAATCGAGCAATGCCCAGGTAGAATTCGCGAAACAGAATAGGACATGGTCAGCCGGCCTTCTCCACATAGTCGGATTGGATAGATACCAGGATCAGCTTCTTCGGTTCGTGTCTACACAAGCACAATCTCAACTTTCAACAATGCATTCCGGAAAGAAAGAAAGAGTTACAATCAACAAGTAGCCAAATACTGATGTCATCGGGAAGTATGTGAGTGCCATTACGTCTGCCAGCTAGGAGAATGTTGGGATGATCTTGGTTCACATCTGCACACCATAAAAAAAAACTTCCCAGTTCTAAAAGAAGTCAAATAAATTACTACATGTACATTGTAGGATGATACTTGCTCTTTCAAATTTTGGAGCTTCGTACTTCCAGGGGTTCTCTTCTCTTCAGAACCTTTTAAGTCTACCTTTTTATCATTTTATATAATCTTCATCTGGGCAAGAAAATGCGCGCCATCATGATAGTTTATCATGACAGCGCGCATTTCAATTGATTATGGGCCCAATGCATGTAAAGGGAAGGCATACTCCCTCTGTCCCCTTTTACATGGTGTCCTTATTTTGCATGATTTAACTTTGACCAATAATTTGATTATTTATTTTTAGTTGCCCACTAATTTAATTAATAATATGTCTTACATGTCATCAAAATTATACCATTAGAAAATTCGTTCAAACACGAAACAGACAATATGATTTTTGTGAAACATAATCAACATCTAGTTGGTCAAATTAAAGGTCAAACTTGAGTTGTGAAATGTGGGTGTGCCACGTATTGACGGACGGAAGGAGCATATTGTTGTTCAATTATCATTTTCGATGTACTCCAGCACCAACGAGATCTGGACAGTTCGATAACAAATGAGAATCCAAATCAGGACTGGTGGACATCATGTCATTAGTATATCTTCATCAGCGGCGGAGCTATGTTGATTGCTGCAGGGACCATGCCCCCCCCCCCCCAAACACCCCTAGTTTATGTTTAGCCCCCCCCCCCCCCCAAGACTTCTTGCCTAGCTCCGCCAGTGGTCTTCATGTCACCCCTCCACAAATTTGGCTGGGACTCACTTCCTCACATCCAATTTTTAATTTTGAATGAATTAAATAATGTATGACAAATATGTTTGCCAACCACAAAAGTGCATTACAATGCAAAAAATATCAAGGGACAGCAAAGCATCCCACATATATTTTTCTATATACTAATTTTTCCTACAAAAAAATACTACTATTTCAAACCAGCACAAAAATGTAAAACACAAATATAATATAATGCCCCAAAAATGTGCATCTGTGGAAAGAGGCTAGAAGAGTATTCGATTTCATTACCTAAACAGTGTCTCAAAAAACGTAATAATATAATGTCTCAAAATGCATAAAAAAATACAGGAAGCCAGGAAATGCCAAAGTGAATGGTGCGATTGCGTGTAATCCTTGAAATTTCAGACGTAGGAGATCTCACAACATTGTGCAAGCGGTGGGAGTACCCAACTACCCATCATGATGGCCCCGTCGGTGGCACGAGTCAGGTAACCGGATCAGGCTGCGAGAGGGTCAGGGTGGCCTGATCCGGTGAGGGAGGCAGGAGACGATGGGAGCGGAGGTTGGGTGGCCAAACTGCCAGACAGTTGCGGGCAAGGCTTGGGTTGGCAGGCAGATATGGTCCGTAGTCATTGTTGTGGTGTTACAACCCGTTCATCATTGGCCCTGCCCAGTGACGGAATAAGGTTTTTGGTTGACTAAGAGGGTTGCAAACTAGCGAGGGTAGGGTAAATAGGTGGAGGATTACACGATCAGTGAGTGGCTTGTCAATCAAGAATGTCCTTTCGTGATGTTCAGATGTCATGAGCGCATGAGTACACTTAAGGTAGTGAGTGCACACATACATCAAGTTTAAAACAGATTGATTTCAAGCATGTTGATATGTGACGAGTTAAGAGAGAGAGGGAGAGAGAATGAATACCTTTGATGAGTCCGTTAAATTGTTTCCGAAGTTACCAATATCATCTCCGGAGTTAACAACGCCGTCAGTGTGCTCCTCCTTATTCTCTGTAGCAGCTTCTTCCTGGATGCCAAAATTACAATAAGAAGAAGAAGAAAACAATCACGATATGCAAATGTGAAGGTTAGAGACACACCTTTGATGAATTATTTTCTAGGCTGACATTACAAGTGTCCCCCAGATCATCTGTACTCTTAGCATGCTCCTGCTTTTTGCCAATAGCACCTTCCTGCAGCTCCTGCTTTTTGCCAATAGTACCTTCCTGCATGCCAAATAACAGCTATGTCAGATAGTGCAAGAAAAAGTATTAAATCGCATGTGATCAGTTTGTAAGAGGAATCGGCATTCAAATCTCTGCACCAGTTGGACTGTTTCATAAAGCAAATTTTGTGTGTATTTAGATGAGCAAAATAAGAAGATCTTAACTCTGAAACACTACTAGATCAAAAGAATAAGCTTCCAAGAAGGTTTCCCATTTTTTAGCTTAAAATTACTGTGGCTGCAGTCTCTAGCAAGCTTTGTAATCAAAAGTAACTACATGTGCAGATTAATAAGAGTCTTGTCGAAGGTGAGATTCTATGGGATGCCATTACATAAATTTTCAGGTTCTCATAGTCTTACTATAAGTATGAGAACCAATAGCAGTACTGACCTCCTGGACAGCTTTACATAGCTCCTTAGGTGTGTCTTTCGAGTTCAGTGGGTCCATATCGTTCGTGTCTTTGGAGCTCAGTGGGTGTATATCATTTGTACCTTCCTGCATAAGATAGTGAAGTTACTCCCTTTAATTCCACAGAAAAAATTACCCTAAATGGTCAAAGGAAATCAATGAGAAAATCAAAAGGCAGCAAAAACCAACCTTCACTGCATCCATGGCATCATTACCCACAATATTAACATTCCCCTGCAATCAACAATTAAATCGGATTAAGTACTATTCCGGCGGTCTCGTTGGTGGGCGACCTGCAGCAACGAATAGCCTGGCAACCTTTGCCTCCTGAGCGGTGGCAGCGGCGGTGCCCTCACCCTCCCTGGCGAGGAGGGCCTGCCCGAGCGTGCCGCGGGGGTCGATGACGATACTAGGCAGACACTTGATGCTCCAGCCGAGCACCCGGCAGACAACACCGGCAAGCGCGCGGTGCGCCTGCAGCCTCCCGCAGCGCGAGATGGCGCACGCATGCTGCACGAGGCTGGCGCAGTCCCGGAACCCCCTGGACCCGCCCTTCTTCACACTCATCCCCACGCACCCCATGCACAGGAACTCCCCCTCCTTGTGGCTCCGCTCGTAGTATCCCCTTAGCGTGGCGTCTCGCTCGAACAGCCCGAGGAAGAACCCTGCCGCCTCATTGACACCGTCGTCCTCCTCGCCCGACGTGCCGCACCCAGAGAAGAATGCCTCTGCAGCATGGAGGGCGTCCTGCTGTGCGAGCAAGGCGGGGGAAGGCTCTCGCCCCTGCTGCCTGGGCGCAGGGGAGGAGAGGGTGGCATCGGGCCGGGAGGAAGGGGATGCGGGGGCAGGCAGGGAGGGCACGAGGGGCCAGTTGGGGCCCTCTTCGGGCTCCGCGGGGCACTCGATCTTGCGGCGCTTCCGCCTGACGGTGCTGGCACAGGAGCCTCTGGGAGCGGCGGCGGCGGGGGCCTTCACTACATCATACTCCTGTCCATCATATTGATAAAAAATCAATGAGAAATTCATGAAAGGGAGCAAAAACTTTGATAAGAAAATACTGCTGACATGATACTGGAGTTTACTTTTTATATGACTAATTATCATTGATACAGACCTTTTCAGCGGTTCCTGTATCATTCCCTTGGTCATGGACCTCTCGATCATTGTTATTACTTGGAGCGCCGATCTTCCCTTTATCAACATCCTCCTTAAAGTCACAACCAAATTAGATCATAACCAAGCAACAATTTCATCATCAATCTGTAATCATTTAACATGTTCCAGACCTTTGCCGCATCCCCATCACTCAAGGGGCCATCACTCATTATACTATCAACATCCTCCTGAAAGTCACAACCAAATTAGATCATAACCAAGCAACAATTTCATCATCAATCTGTAATCATTTAACATGTTCAAGACCTTTGCTGCATCCCCATCACTCAAGGGGCCATCACTCATTATACTATCAACATCCTCCTGAAAGTCCCAACCAAATTAGATCATAACCAAGCAGCAATTTCATCATCAATCTGTAAGCATTTAACCAATTAGATCATAACCTTTGCCGCACCACCATCACTCAAGGGGCCCTCATTCATTGCACTATCAACATCCTCCTGCAATCAACAACCAAACCAGAATAACAAACAGTAGTCTCGTGATCTCGTCAGTGATCAATAAACACTCGGCAACGTTGCACGCCATCGTTACCTTCTTGTCATCACTCAAGGAGCCGTTCTTCTCCAAACCAACATCCTCCTGAAATCAATAACCAAACCAGGTTAATTGACCAGCAATCTCACCAACCATCAATAACCGCCATTTTATCGTAACAAGGTGCACACCTTGGCTGCATCCTTGTGGCCACTCTCCCCAGCATCAACATTGTCCTGCGAGCGATCAACAATTAAATCAGACCAAGTACTAGGACATAGTCTCGTCAGTCAGCGACCTGCAGCAACGAATGGGCTGACAAACCTTTGCTTCCTGAGCGGTGGCAGCGGCAGCGGTGGCGCTCGCACCCTCCCTGCCGAGGAGGGCCTGGCCGAGCATGCCACGGGGGTCGATGACGATGCTGGGCAGCCGCGTGACGTCCCAGCCGAGCACGCGGCAGACGGCGGCGGCGAGCGCGCGGTGCGCCAGCGGCCTCCCGCATCGCGTGGCGACGCGCGCGTGGTGCACGAGGCTGACGCAGTTCCGGAACCTCCTGACCCGGCTGCTGCCCTTCCCCTTCCTCCCCACGCACCCCATGCACCGGAACCCCCCCTCCTCGTGGCTCCGCTCGTAGTACCCCCGCAGCGCGGCGTCCCGCTCGAACAGCCCGAGGAAGAACCCCTCCGCCGCGTCCCCGCCGTCCTCCGTCTCGGAGCCCTCCGACTCGTCGCCGTCCTCGCCCGAGGAGCCGCGACCGGAGAAGAACTCCTCGGCGGCGCGGAGGGCGTCCCGCTGCGCGAGCGAGGCGGGGGAAGGCTGCTGCTGCGGCTGCGGTTTGGGCGCCGGGGAGGAGGGGGCGGCGTCGGGCCAGGAGGCGGGGGATGGGGAGGCGGGCGGGGAGGGCGCGAGGGGCCAGTCGGCGCCCGGTTCCTCGGGCTCCGCGGCGGGGCGCTCGACCCTGCGGCGCTTCCGCTGGTTGGGGCAGGCGCGGGTGGTTCGGGAGCCTCCGGCGGGTTGCGCGGGAGCCGGGGCGCAAGCGGGCGGGCCGCTGCGCCAGAGGGAGTGGAGGTAGAGCACCTCCTCGGCGAGGCGGCGCTCTTCGTAGGCGTCGTAATGCGGGGGGCCGGCGGCCGCCTGGCCTCCCTCGCCGGCGGCCGCGCGCCGTTCCCGGCTTCGGCGCGTCATCGGGGGCGGCGGTGGTTCCTCCTGCCCTCCTGGCGAGCGGGGAATTTGGGTGGGCGGTTGCGCTCAGGGAGGGAGAAGAAGAGAAAGGGGCGGCGGCGCCTGCGTTTCCAATTTAGTTGCGGGAGAGAGGGAGCCCAGCCGGTTGGGCTGCCGGCTGCATATACCGCACTACCACCGAAAAATGAAGGGAATATGTACAAAAGATATCGATGATACTCCAACACGTTTTGTTGCCGAAATATTTTATAACGTATTTTAATTTGATCCGTTGTATGAAACATTAATATTTATAATAATAATAATATGAAAACTATTCTTTCTGCCTTGTAATATAAGAAAAATGACCGGCGGCGGCTGAGTTTCTATTTGGTTGCGGGAGGGCCCGTCGGCCCAGTGCAAATGTAGTGTCACCGAAAAGCATCAAGGAAATATCTTAGGGAAAGATATTTTACTTTTTCTCTAAAAAAAGAAGGAAAAGATATTTTATTACTACTCTGATAAACGTCAGGGTAGTAAAATTCAAAGGACGAACGAAATGCTGAAAATCTGCAGTCCAGCTGGTTTTCATAGGAAACAAAATCTATTCATCTTTTTACCTCTGCTTGCGAATCAAGTTTGAACTCTTTTGTACCGCCCCAAGTAGTTGATTGTGTCTCGAAGGATTTGTGTAGGAACCCTGACGATAGGAACCCTGACGATCATCGAATGTACATTCATAATGATTCTAGAGATCAATACTCACTGAATACATAGGAACTAAATAACAAAAGTCTTATATTCATTATGTACCGTTTTACTCAATTATAGCCTTTATGGTCAAGTCTTCATAAACTCATAGCAAAAATCTTTAATGATAGCGTGAACCCATGTCATCTTCCTTAACCTTACAGACATTCTGCTTTGAAAGCGTCCTATCTCGCATGTACGTCACCAATGTATTCTTCATTGTATCATGTGCTCTCATGTCTGGACAATAAAATAACCAATGACAAGTCAGTGGGTACTTTGAATGTACTTACAAGCAACACATGTTTGGAACAAGCCGATAACAATGCATGGTATATCACTAAGTAGGTAACTTTGCAGAAAACTAATTTTGAATGCAGTGACATGATCAAATAACTTATGTAAGCATGCATCAACAGTTGGCAGATATCCATATGAACAAGTTACATATATCACCATAAGTAGGGGGTTGAACATCTCATGTTCAGTCATTTCATCAAGTCATCCGACTTAGCTCAGTTACCATCTTTTGTTCCACACACACACACCAATGTTTGGAAACCATGGACGTAGCCCAAGAGCGGTCATCCAACTGTCCTTGACCGTGGACACGGCTATTCGAATAGTTTCATACTATATGGAGGTTGTACACTTTACCCACAAGACTCGGAGAACTTTCGTGTCAAGCCACGACTCACGGTATATTACATACCCGAGGTAAGCACCCGAACAATGTCTTTCCCTTGATGACACTAAACAAAGAGACCACTCGTTGGCCCATGTCTTCATGATGTACAAACACGAGCCTTGCTCAACATAGTACCATCCATGAAGGGGCACAACGGTGTGCCCGGTGTTTGTAAAAACAGCCCAAGGTTGCCCTACCTGGCACGACTCCGTATCGAGAGTGACAATGTCACTCCCACCACTAGTAATGCGGTCTCTCTGCTAGCATCGACCAAAGTAATCAACAAAGCCTCTTCCCATATAGGGTAGAGTGGTTGTACATGTAAGGTTGGAGTAACGGTCGCAACTTAAACCAATCCCTTTTTGAAAACAACACACACACTTGCCTCGGTACACCACTTTCTTATCAAGTGGTTACCTGACTCAACAGCATCTCCCTCGGGCATTAGTGGCACCCAACAGGGGTTTCAAAAAGTATTTGAAATCATTTCCTTTCCGACACCATGCATTTACCCATCCCACTTGCGTAGCAACTACTTAGCATCATAACTACTTTCCACCCGCACAACCCTCATAAGAAGGTAGGGGCATGCTCAGTGCAAGTATCAACAAGGAAAGTAACGAAGGTAACCCACCACAATGGTTATCGATTCATCATGATTCAATGCAATTAAAGTAAGTGCTATATGCCATGCATAAAAATGGTTTCTTAGACATGGTCAAAGGGCTGCTTGCCTGGCTCAACAAAGTCTTTGAGGTCTTCACACGCTTCTCGTCCAACTCCGAGCACTTCGTCTACTTCGTCAACTACCGTCGGGAACAACCACAATAAGCAACACAACAAGCAGAAAATAAAAGTGATCAAAAAAATAAACTTTATTTTTCTAGGATGCCTATGGTCATAAGAAAAATACCTAAAGTTACTCTACTAGAGTTGGATCAATGAGGCTTTTTGAATGGTGGAAAGGGAGGAAATGATGATCCTATAATGAGTCTACAGAAAATGTTTTTATAAAAAATGAGGGGATGCACTCATCAAACATGGCATGACCTTAGAAGAATTTACAAAGTGGTTATCCTTGATTTGGAGTTGGGGTGAATTTCCTAGGTATTTGCAAAGTGGATTATGCATAAAGGAATGACTCACTAATTTATATAGCAAAGGAAGTGTAAGGAAAAATGTTCATCACCTAGTGCATGAATTTAGGACCACCTAGGAGTTAGAATCATTGCATTTGGAGTTAGGGTGAGTTCCCTAGGAGTTTCCAAAGTTGTAAGCAGAAATCAAAAATAGGCTTTAATCATATAGGTGTACAGGAAACTTTTCTGGAAAATGTGCAATGCACATATTTGGTTAGGCCAAGATTTTAGGAACCTGTAGGAATTTGAATCATCAAATTTGGAGTTGAATTGAATTTGCTATAAATTTTTGAACTACTCTTGAAAAAGAAAAGGAGAAATTTTATACCTAAATGGGTCGGATCCACTGAGCAGCACAGCCCACCCAGGGTGGAACTGTGACTGGGCCGACCCAGTGGTTCGGCCACGCGGAGGAGCAGCGACGCCGAAGGCGCATCTCTGAAGTATGCCTTCGCCAGTTGAACGCAGCTTCATCGGATTCCACCTCCACTTACCGGTTGGGCCCGGCCCTTGGGGCGTTTAGACATGTGGCCCGCCGGGCTCCTTCTCTTTCCCATGTCCTCTTCTTCTTCCTCCCGATAGGAGATAGTGGGGGCGTCGGCAGGGGCGGATGACGGCACCGCCGTCACTATGGAGCACGACATGACCATGGGGAGGGAGTCATGAGGGTGTCAGGAAAGATGGGGTAGGCGCAGGGGTCCTATGGAGGTGGAGGTGGAGGCGCGAGAGGTTTAGCTCGCTAGAATTCGAGCGCAGCCTACGACGACAATGGTGGTCGTTGGAGGAGGAGGAGGGCACGGGAGCTCCGATGGCTCAGTCCAGGACCTCTATGCACTACTGGAATCGGCATCTTTGCCGTCAGCCAGCTCTTTGTCGTGTGCTAGCTGACGGCAAAGAAGGTCTTTGCCATCAGCTTGTAAAAAGCTAATGACAAAGATGCTGTTGACGGCAAAGATCATGTTTATCGTCAGCCAGATCTTTGCCGTCCGCTAGCGAACGACATAGAAGCTTTGCCGTCTGCTAGCGGACGGCAAAGAGCCCAGCTACCAGAATGCTAACGGCCACTTTCTTTGCCGTCTGCTAGCAGACGGCAAAGCAGACGACAAAGAAAGTGGTCGTTAGCAGTCCGGTAGCTGGGAGCAGACGGTAAAGAGGTGACCTAAATATCTCTCTCCCCTCTCTCTTTCTCTCTCTCCCTCTCTCTTTCCCCTCTCTCACCCCCGTGCCCGAGCCGCCGCCGCCCCGCCTGCCCTGTCGCCGCCCGCCCCGCCCCGCCACGCCGCCGCCCAGCCGCCCTGCCCCACCCCGCCCCGCCTCGCCGCGCCGCCGGCCAGCCGCCCCGTCCCGCCCCGCCTCACCCCGCGTTGCCCCGCCCCACCACCCCGTTGCCCCCGCCGCCCCGGCAACGTTGCGCCGTCACCCCGCCGCACCGGCCACGACGCCCCTCCCCTCCGACGGCCGCCCGAGCACCGCCGTGAGGAAGGCCGCAACGCCACCCCCTCCCCTACGGCGGGCCTCCCCCTCCTCCACCGCCCCTCCTCCACCCGCAGCCCGGCCCCCTACCCCGCGATGAGCTCCTCCTCCTCCTCTTTTTTTTCTGTTTTTTTAGTTTTAGGTTTATGCTTAGTTTAGATTTAGTTTGTTTTAGTTTTAGGTGTACGTTTACTTTAGTTTAGTTTTAGTTTTAGGTCTAGTTCTGGAAAAAAAAGAAAATAAGAATAATTAGAAAATGAGGAAGAAGAAGAAAAAAGAGGAAGAAGAGGAAGAAGAAGAAGAAGAAGAAGAAGAAGAAGAAGAAGAAGAAGAGGAAGAAGAAGAAGAGAGGAGCCCCCAACCCCTGACGCCACTAACCCCCAACCTCCGACGCCACCGATCCTCAACCCCTGATGCCACCGACCCCAACCCCCGATGCCCCGGACCCCCGACCACCGACGCCATCGCCCACCGACCATCGACACCACCGATCCCCGACCACCGACGCCATTGACCCCCGACCACCAACGCTACCGACCCCCGACTCCCAACACCACCGCCTCCTGACTGCCGATGCCACTGACCCTAATGCCACCGACCCCGACTCCACTAACCCCCGACCCCTAACATCTGTTCTGCCTCCTGTTGACCAAAAAGGTGCTCTTCGGCCTTCGTGAGGCCGAGGAGGTCATAGTTTTGTAAATTATGAGCTAGGTCACATATTTTCATATTTTGTTATAAAAAACATCATATTTTGTGTTGGTCGGGTGAATTTCAATGTGCGGTTGTTCGACGACCTCCCCAGGCATTTGACAAGCTCCCCTGCTGCATTCGTTGGTGAGCACAAATGACATCTTCTCCCTCAACACCCTTAAAAAAATTGCTCTGTTCCGGTCTTCGTGCCGATGAAACTTGCTAGCTATAGGTGTCTTCAATCATCAGTATGCGTGACCACTATGTGTCTCCCATTCGAAAGGGTTGCATCTATAAATATGCAGTCATTAGCATATTTATAACCGTGATTCTTTTGAATTGTGCAACGTTATCCATGGACAGACCGAGTATGTGTAGATTGGGTTCGTTTTCCCATATGCTTTGCTTGGGATCCGATGCAGAATTTTGTCAGTGCATCCCTGTTGTTCTCCGGGTACACATCCTCTCTGCTTATTGCCGAGACATGTATCAGGAGAACAGCGGGGAGGTGCTGCCAAAATTGTGCGTCGGATCCGGAGCAGAGCATGGGAAAACGAACCCAATCTACACATACTCGGTGGGATTAGGACCTATCTTTACCTACTAGCGTCTAGGTTGCATCGACGTACTAAAACTAACAAACTCTATTAACTGATGAATATGGTTTGCTGAATTATGTATATATTTTTTATGTGTCCAGTAGCTAGGCAAGATGAGTGATCGTGGGTGGATGTACACCGGTCACACTAGTCAGAAAGACATGACCCGTGAATGGATAACAAAAACCAAGGAGTTTGTGAGAGTCACATTTGCAAATTGACAGAAAACAACCTGGTGCCCTTGTGTCGATTGCGACAACTGTAAGAAGAAGTCAGAGGTTGAAATGATCAAACGCCTGCAGAAGTGGGGTTTTACGCCTAATTATACGTTTTGGACATTTCATGGTGAGTCTACCCAACGTGCCAGAGCTGAGGTGGTTCGTCGTCGCACCGACGAGCATGGTACCGGGATCGAAGACATGGTGCAAGACTTTGATGATGCTTGGGATTCAGATGATGAGATGGAGGAATCTGCAAAGGCCTTTTATGAAATGTTGGAGTCTTCAAAACGTCCTCTCCACGAGCACACTGAGCTTTGTCAGCTGGATGCCATCGCGCAAGTAATGGCTCTGAAGGCTCAGTTCAACCTGGGCAAAGAGTGCTACGACGCGATGATGACAATATTTAGACGCTTTCTACCCCAAGGCCATGTATTGCCACCAAACATGTACCAGTCCGACAAAATCCTATGTGCGCTTAAGATGCCCTATGAGAAGATAGATGCCTGTGAGAATGGATGTGCCTTATTTAGGCTTGAGTATGCGGGCTTGAACTATTGCCCCATTTGCAATGCTTCCAGGTATGTTTTGGTAGACAATGGTATGGGTGAGAAGAGTCAGACCAAAATCACCATTAATGTTCTTCGGTATCTGCCAATCATACCAAGACTTCAACGTCTTTTCATGGTCGAAGAGACGGCCAGACATATAACGTGACATAAATTGGGCAAAAGAACAGAACTATATGCAGATGGGAATCCGATGTTGGGACACACTTCAGATGCTTTTGCATGGAAGCACTTCGATGCATTACATAAGGATAAAGTGGCAGATCCAAGGCATCCTCGAGTTGCCATCAACACGGATGGGTTCAATGTGTATGGTATGACGGCAGCACAATACAGTTGTTGGCCTATATTTGTCATTCCACTAAATCTCCCCCCGGAGAGATTATGAAAAGAAAGAACATTTTTCTGACGTTGATAATTCCACGGCCCAAATATTCGGGGAAGAATATGAATGTGTACATGCAACCGCTTAAGGATGAATTGCATGAAGCCTGGGATAATGGGATCAAGACATACGACGCCGCTACAAAAAAGAACTTCAAAATGCATGTGTGGTACATGTACTTGATGCATGACTTGCTGGCGTATGCGCTATTCGTTGGCTGGTGTGTGCATGGAAGGTTTCCGTGCCCCACATGCAAGGCAGCTCTTCAGTTCCGTTGGCTGGAGGCGGGTCGCAAGTTTTCTTGCTTCGACATGCATAGACAGTTCCTGGATCCTGACCATAAGTTCAGAAAAGACAAGAAGAATTTCATCAAAGGTAGAGTTGTCAAAAACACCGCACCACCTGCATTGATAGGCCAACAGATCCTGGATCAGATAAACGCTCTCAAGCCGGATCCAGATCGTCGAGGGTATTTCAAAGGGTATAATACGGAACACGCCTGGACTCACAAGATATGTTTGTGGGATCTGCCTTACTTTAAAGACCTCCTTTGCCCACACAACATCGACATGATGCACACCGAAAAGAATATCGCGGAGGCCCTTTTTGGTAAATTGTTCAACATAGAGGGGAAGTCGAAGGATAATCCTAAGGCTAGAGTCGACCAGGAGGCTCTATGTGATAGACCGTTACAAAACATTCGACAACCGAAAGGAAAGAAGAACTGGAGGAAGCCAAAGGCATGGTTCAATCTTGGAAGTCCAGCTATGAGGGAAATGATCTTATGAGTGAAAATGCAGTTGATGTTCCCCGATGGGTATGTAGCGAATCTAAAGAGGGGAGCGAGTCTTGACAAATTGAAAATATTTGGTCTCAAGAGTCATGATTGGCACATATGGCTTGAGCGGGTAATGCTGGTGATGTTGCGTGGCTTTATCCTTGAGGATGAATGGCTAGTACTGGCAGAGCTGAACTATTTCCTCCATGCTCTTTGTGCGAAAGAACTATCGCCTGGCGTGCTAGACGAACTGGAAGAGTTGGCGTCGGAGTTGATCTGCAAGTTAGAAAAGATCTTTCCACCGAGCTTCTTTAATCCAATGCAGCATTTGATTTTGCATCTCCCGACCGAAGCAAGATTGGGGGGCCCGTGCAAAATCATTGGTGCTTCGCAACTGAGAGGATGCAGAAGACGCTTCGAGCAAAATGTAAAAATAAACATAGAGTTGAAGCATCGATGACCGAGGCATTCATTACTAAGGAGGCGGCAAACTTCGTGACAGCACACTACAAAGCCAAGAATCGTCATTTGCATAATCCGAAGCCTCGGTACAATGATGGCGACCGTGAAAAAGGTCGATCCAACCTCAGCCTATTCAAAGGGAAGCTTGCACTCTTTGTCATTTGCATAATCGTCAATTTTTTTATGTTGAACTAATTTCGTTCACTCTTTGTCATTGCAGGTGTTGACAGATGGTGGGCTCGGGTCGAGAGGGCTCTGAGCCTCCTTCCTCGGCGCATGCTGGGAGGGGCGCTATTATTCGACCCCAACAACTCCGAAGAGCGCTGGTACACCGCATGCAGACACCGGCGGGCGCTTCTTCTTCGACCGGGAGAGGTCGGGGGAAGACGAAGAGAGGTGCTAGAGGTAGGAAGGCTGCTGCCCTTCCTCGCCGCCACCCCCAGATAATTCTCCCGACCATAGGAGTGCTCCGTCTCAGGTGGACCCATCTGACTTGGACCCGTCTTGGACTCCGGTCCATGAGCCTCGGGTCGACGAGCCTCGGGTCACCGAGCCTTCGTCCCAGGAGACTCTGGTCCCAGAGTCTTCATCCCAGGAGACTCGGGTCCCAGAGTCTTCGTCCCACGTGACTCCGGAGGCTAGTGGCCATGCTCATGGTGGCGAGGACAACTTGTCTAAGGACACCTATAGCGAGGGTGAGCTGGTTGAGGAGGGAAAGAAGGTCTACCAGTGTGGTTGTACAAAGCTCCCGCCCGTGCCGATGACCCGCGAGCAGAGGTGGTTAATTGTGCCTAATGCAGAGAAGTAAGTGCATTTACTCTTTTTTAACCTTTTGCATTCATGTTTCTTTAAATTAATATCTAATGTGTTGGCCTTGTCATACTGTTGTTGGGGAACGTTGCATGGGAAACAAAAAAATTCCTACACACACGCAGATCTATCCATGGTGGTGAGCATCTACGAGAGGGAGAGTGGATCTACGTACGCTTGTAGATCGCTAAGCGGGAAGCGTTAAGAAACGCGGTTGGTGTAGTCGAACGTCTTCGCGATCCAAATCGCCATGCGTCCCACGATCCAATCACGATCCGTCCCGCGATCCAATCACGATCTGTCCCGCGAACTTGATCACGATCCGTCCCACGAGCTTGATCACGATCCTTCCGATCTAGCGTCGAACAGACAACACCTCTGCGTTCAGCACACGTACAGCTTGATGACGATCTCCGCTGTCTTGATCCAGCAAGAAGAAGCGGAGAGGAAGAAGAGTTCTCCAGCAGCATGATGGTGCTCCAGCGATGGTGGTGGAGCTATTCCAGCAGGGCTTCGCCTAAGCGCTACAGAAAACCGATCTAGAGGAGAAACTATGCACTAGAGGAACGGGCAACACGTGGCTGAAAATTCTGTGCAAAAACCCTAAAACCTCCAGTATATATAAGAGGAAGAGAGGAGGAGGCTTGGCACAAGGGCCAAGCCTCCAAGGAGTCGGCCAAACCAGGTGGAGGAGGTGGACTCCACCTCCAATCCTAGTAGGACTAGGATTCACCCTATTTTTGCCTTTTTCCACTTTTTCTCTTTGGGCCTTTTTTTCCCAAACCGCATGGGCCTTGTGTGGGACTTCCACCAGCCCACTAAGGGCTGGTAAACACTCTCCCACAGCCCATGGAGCCTCTTGGGTCGAAATACCCCTCCCGATGGTCTCCCGGTACACTACCGACACTCCCAGTACACTACCGATGAGCCCGAAACTTTCCGGTGACCAAAACAGGACTTCCTATATATGAATCTTTACCTCCGGACAATTCCGGAGCTCCTCATGATGTCCGGGATCTCATCCGGGACTCCGAACAACCTTCGGTAACCACCATACATAACTCTATACTACCGAAACGTCACCAAACCTTAAGTGTGTAGACCTTGCGGGTTCGAGAACTATGTAGACATGACCGAGACACCTCTACGGTCAATAACCAATAGCGGGACCTGGATGCCCATATTGGTTCCTACATATTCTACGAAGATCTTTATCGGTTGAACCTCTATGTCAAGGATTCAATTAATCCCGTATGATGTTCCCTTTGTTCTTCGGTATGTTACTTGCCCGAGATTCGATCGTCGGTATCTCCATACCTAGTTCAACCTCGTTATCGGTAAGTCTCTTTACTCGTTCCGTAATACAAGATCTCGTGACTAACATTTAGACACATTGCTTGCAAGGCTCATTGCGATGTTGTATTACTGAGTGGGCCCTAAGATACCTCTCGATCACACGGAGTAACAAATTCTAGTCTTGATCCATGCCAACTCAACAGACACCCTCGGAGATACCTGTAGATCACCTTTATAGTCACCCAGTTACGTTGTGATGTTTGATACACACAAGGCACTCCTCCGGTATCCGTGAGTTGCATGATCTCATGGTTATAGGAACATATACTTGACATGCAGAAAACAATAGCAATAAACTGACACGATCATATGCTACGTTTGTAGTTTGGGTCTTGTCCATCACATTATTCTCCTAATGATGTGATCCCATTATCAAATGACATCTCATGTCAATGGTTAGGAAACCTTGACCATCCTTGATCAACGAGCTAGTTCACTAGAGGCATACTAGGGACAAAGTGTTGTCTATTTACCCACACATGTAATGTGTTTGCAATTAATACAATTATAGCATGGATAATAAACGATTATCATGAACAAGGAAATATAATAATAAACACTTTATTTATTGCCTCTAGGGCATATTTCCAACAGCCTCCCACTTGCACTAGAGTCAATAATCTAGCTCACATCACTATGTGATTTACATTGTAATGAATCGAACACCCATGCACTTCTGGTGTTGATCATGTTTAGCCCTTGGAAGAGGTTTAGTCAACAGGTCTGCAACATTCAGATCCGTGTGCACTTTGCAAATATTTATTTTCTTCTCCTCGATGTAATCGTGGATGGAGTTGAAGCGTCGCTTTATGTGTCTAGTCCTCTTGTGAAACCTTGGTTCCTTGGCCAGAGCAATGGCACCAGTGTTGTCACAGAACATGTTCATTGGATTCAGTGCACTGGGCACTACTCCAAGATCTGTCATGAACTGCTTCATCCAGACACCTTCCTTCGCCGCCTCCGAGGCTGCGATGTACTCTGCTTCACATGTAGAATCGGCTACCACGCTTTGCTTGGAGCTGCACCAGCTTACCGCTCCCCCGTTGAGAATAAATACATATCCGGTTTGTGACTTAGAGTCATCCAGATCAATGTCAAAGCTTGCATTGACGTAACCCTTTACGACGAGCTCTTCATCACCTCCATAAACGAGAAACATTTCCTTAGTCCTTTTCAAGTACTTAAGGATATTCTTGACCGCTGCCCAGTGTTCCATTCCAGGATCACTTTGAAACCTTCCGGCCATTCTTATGGCAAGGCTGACATCAGGTCTTGTGCACAACATTGCATACATGATAGAGCCTATGGCTGAAGCATAGGGGATGACACTCATCTTTTCTCTATCCTTTGCAGTCACTGGGCATTGAGTCTTACTCAACTTCACACCTTGTAACACAGGCAAGAACCCCTTCTTGGACTGATCCATTTTGAACTTCTTCAAAACTTTATCAAGGTATGTGCTCTGTGAAAGTGCTATTAAGCGTCTCGATCTATCTCTATAGATCTTAATGCCTAATAAGAAAGCAGCTTCTCCTAGGTCCTTCATTGAAAAACTCTTGTTCAAATATTCCTTCACGCTTTCCAGCATTTCTATATTGTTTCCAATCAGCAATAAGTCATCCACATATAATATTAGAAATGCTATAGAGCTCCCACTCACTTTCTTGTAAATACAAGCTTCTCCATAAACTTGTATAAACTCAAACGCTTTGATCACCTCATCAAAACGCTTATTCCAACTCCGAGATGCTTGCACCAGCCCATAAATGGATCGTTGGAGTTTGCAAACTTTGTCAGCATTCTCTGGATCGACAAAACCTTCTGGTTGCATCATATACAACTCTTCCTCAAGGAAACCGTTGAGGAACGCTGTTTTGACATCCATCTGCCAAATTTCATAGTTGAAATAAGCAGCTATGGCCAACATGATTCTGATAGACTTAAGCATCGCTACGGGTGAGAAGGTCTGATCGTAGTCAACTACTTGAACTTGTGAAAAACCCTTTGCCACAAGTCGAGCTTTATAGATGGTAACATTACCGTCCGCGTCTGTCTTCTTCTTAAAGATCCATTTGTTCTGAATGGCCTTTCGCCCTTCAGGTAATACTTCCAAAGTCCATACTTTGTTTTCATACATGGTTCCCATCTCAGATTTCATGGCCTCTAACCATTTCTCGGAATCCGGGCCCATCACTGCTCCTCCATAGCTCGTAGGTTCATTGTTGTCCAACAACATGACCTCCAAGACAGGGTTGCCATACCACTCAGGAGTAGTACGCGGCCTTGTCGACCTACGAGGTTCAATAGTAGCTTGATTCGAAGCTTCATGATCATCATCATTAACTTCCTCTTCTACCGTCGTAGGTTCCACAGAAACATCTTTCTGCGCTGCGCTACTTTCTGGTTGAAGTAAAGGTTCAATAACCTCATCGAGCTCTATTTTCCTCCCACTCAATTCTTTCGAGAGAAACTCTTTCTCAAGAAATGTTCCGTTCTTAGCGACAAACACTTTGCCTTCAGATCTGAGATAGAAGGTATACCCGATGTCTCTTTCGGGTATCCTATGAAGACGTATTTCTCCGCTTTGGGTTCCAGCTTTCTAGGCTGAAGCTTTTTGACATAAGCATCACATCCCCAAACTTTAAGAAACGACAATTTTGGCCTCTTGCCAAACCACAGTTCATATGGCGTCGTCTCAACAGATTTCGATGCTGCCCTATTTAAAGTGAATGTAGCTATCTCTAATGCATAACCCAAAAACGATAGTGGCAAATCAACTAGAGACATCATAGAACGCACCATATCTAATAGGGTTCGATTACGACGTTCGGACACACCATTACACTGTGGTGTTCCAGGCGGTGTCAACTGTGAAACAATTCCACACTGTCTTAAGTGACTGCCAAACTCATAACTCAAATATTCACCTCCTCGATCAGATCACGGGAACTTAATCTTCTTGTTACGATGATTCTCAACTTCACTCTGAAATTGCTTGAACTTTTCAAACGTTTCAGACTTGTGTTTCATTAAGTAAATATACCCGTATCTACTTAAGTCATCAGTGAAGGTGAGAAAATAACGATATCCACCATGCTCTGTAACATTCATTGGACCACACACATCAGTATGTATGATTTCCAACAAATCACTTGCCCGTTCCATTGTTCCAGAGAACGGCGTTTTAGTCATCTTGCCCATGAGGCATGGTTCACATGTGTCAAGTGATTCAAAATCAAGTGACTCTAAAAGTCCATCGGCATGGAGCTTCCTCATGCATTTTACACCAATATGACCTAAACGACAGTGCCACAAGAAAGTGGTACTATCATTATCAACTCTACATCTTTTGGCATCAATGTTATGAACATGTGTGTCATCACTATCAAGATTCAATATGAATAAACCCCTAACATTGGGTGCATGACCATAAAAGATATTACTCATATAAATAGAACAACCTTTATTCTCTGATTTAAATGAGTAACCGTCTCGCAATAAACAAGATCCAGATATCATGTTCATGCTTAACGCAGGCACTAAATAACAATTATTCAGGTTCATCACTAATCCCGATGGTAATCGAAGAGAGAGCATGCCAATGGCAATCACATCAACGTTGGAACCATTTCCCACGCGCATCGTCACTTCGTCCTTTGCCAGCCTTCGTTTATTCCGTAGTTCCTGCTTTGAGTTGCAAATGTGAGCAACCGAACCGGTATCAAATACCCAGGCACTACTACGAGAGCTAGTAAGGTACACATCAATAACATGTATATCATATATACCTTGTTTGTCGTTGGCCGTCTTCTTGTCAGCAAGGTACTTGGGGCAGTTCCGCTTCCAGTGACCAGTTCCCTTGCAATGAAAGCACTCAGTTTCTGGCTTGGGTCCATGCTTGGGCTTCTTTACAGGAGTAGCAACTGCTTTGCCATCCTTCTTGGTTTTACCCTTCTTGCCCTTGCCCTTGACCTTGCCATTATTCTTGAAACTAGTGGTTTTATTGACCATCAACACTTGATGTTCTTTCTGGATTTCAGACTCAGCGACTTTTAACATCACAAACAGCTCGGCGACTGACTTGTTCATCCCATGCATGTTATAGTTCATCACAAAGCTCTTGTAACTAGGTGGCAGTGATTGAAGAACTCTGTTAGTGATTGCTTCTGGCGGAAGGGCAATTCCCAACTCCTCTAGACGAGTTGAATACCCAGACATTCTGAGTATATGTTCACTGATAGACCCGTTCTCCTCCATCTTGCAAGCACAGAACTTATCGGAGGTTTCATACCTCTCGATCCGGGCATTCTTCTGAAAGATAAACTTCAATTCCTGGAACATCTCATATGCTCCATGACGTTCAAAACGTCTTTGAAGTCCCGGTTCTAAGCCATACAATATTGCACACTAAACTATTGAGTAATCTCAAGTACGTGCCTCCCAAGCGTTCTTAACGTCTTTGGAGGTCATGTCTTCTGGTTGGTCACCAAGCGGTGCATCAAGGACATATGATTTTTGTGAATCCATGAGGATAATCCTCAGATTACGGGCCTAGTCAACAAAGTTACTTCCATCATCTTTCAACTTAGCTTTCTCTAGGAACGCATTAAAATTCAGGGGTGCTACTGCGCGAGCCATTGATCTACAACATAAATATGCAAAGTTTACTTAGAATATTGTTCAAGATAATGAGTTTAGTTAATCAAATTACTAAAGCTCCCACTCAAATCGACATCCCTCAGGTCATCTGAGTGTCACATGATCCAAATTCACCAACTCAAGTCCGATCATCACGTGAGTTGAGGTGGCTTCAATGGTGAACATCTCATGTCGATCATATCTACTATATGACTCATGTTCGACCCTTCGGTCTCTTGTGTTCCGAGGCCATGTCTGTACATGCTAGGCTCATCAAGTTTAACCCGAGTGTTCTACGCGTGCAACACTGGCTTGCACCCGTTGTATGTGAACGTAGAGTCTATCACACCCGATCATCATGTGGTGTCTTGACACGACGAACTTTCGCAACGGTGCACACTCGGGGAGAACACAATTCATCTTGAAATTTAAGTGAGGGATCACCTTATAATGCTACCGTCGTCCTAAGCAAAACAAGGTGCATAAAAGGATTAACATCACATGCAAATCATAAGTGACATGATATGGCCATGAACTTGTGCTTTTGATCTTCATTTAGAAAGCACCGGCGTGATCTCCATTGTCACCGGCAAGACACCATGATCTCCATCATCTTGATCTCCATCATCTTGATCTCCATCAACGTGTCGCCATCGGGGTTGTCGCGCCCAACATGCTTCTACTACTATTGCTACCGTTTAGCGATAAAATAAAGCATTACATAATGATTAATGATTGACACACAGGTCATACAATAATTAAAGACAACCCTATGGCTCCTGCCAGTTGCCGTACTCATCGACATGCAAGTCGTGATAATCTATACATCACATGATCGTCTCATATATCACATCATGTAATTGGCCATATCACATCAACATACCCTGCAAAAACAAGTTAGACGTCCTCTAATTGTTGTTGCATGTTTTACATGGCTGCTACGGGTATCTAGCAAGAACAATTCTCATCTACGCAAAAACCACAACGGTGATACACTAGTTGCTTTTCAACCTTCTCAAGGACCGCCTTTGTCGAATCTGATCCAACTAAAGTGAGAGAAACTGGCACCCGCAAGCCATCTACGCAACAAGTTGTGGTCAAGGGAACCGGTATCTCGTAAGCGTACGAGTAATGTTGGTCCGGGCCGCTTCATCTCACAATACCGCTGAACCAAAATCCGACCAAGGGAGGAAGCTATCTAAGCATCAACGCCCACAAACCTTTTGTGTTCTACTCGAGATCTCATCTACACATAGACCTAGGTCATGATGCCACTGTTGGGGAACATTGCATGGGAAACAAAAATTTTCCTACACACACGTAGATCTATCCATGGTGATGAGCATCTACGAGAGGAAGAGTGGATCTATGTACCCTTGTAGATCGCTAAGCGGGATTCGTTAAGAAACGCGGTTGGTGTAGTCAAACGTCTTCGCGATCCAAATCGTCGTGCGTCCCGCGATGCAATCACGATCCGTCCCGCAATCCAATCACGATCCGTCTCGCGAACTTGATCATGATCCGTCCCACGAGCTTGATCACGATCCTTCCGATCTAGCGCCGAACGGACGAGCCTCCGCGTTTAGCACACGTACAGCTTGATGACGATCTTCGCCGTCTTGATCCAGCATGAAGAAGCGGAGAGGAAGAAGAGTTCTCCGGCAGCGTGATGGCGCTCCGGCGATGGTGGTGGAGCTATTCCGGCAGGGCTTCACCTAAGCGTTGTAGAAAACCGATCTAGAGGAGAAACTATGCACTGGAGGAACGGGCAGTACGTGGCTGAAAATTCTGTGCAAAAACCCTAAAACCTCCAGTATATATAAGAGGAAGAGAGGAGGAGGCTTGGCACAAGGGCCAAGCCTCCAAGGAGTCGGCCGAACCAAGTGGAGGAGTTGGACTCCACCTCCAATCCTAGTAGGACTAGCATTCACCCTATTTTTGCCTTTTTCCACCTTTTCTCTTTGGGCCCTTTTTTCCCAAACCGCATGGGCCTTGTGTGGGACTTACACCAGCCCACTAAGGGCTGGTAAACACTCTAACACAGCCCATGGAGCCTCTTGGGTCGAAATACCCCTCCCGATGGTCTCCCGGTACACTACCGGCACTCCCGGTACACTACCGATGAGCCCGAAACTTTTCCGGCGACCAAAACAGGACTTCTTATATATGAATCTTTACCTCCGAACCATTCTGGAGATCCTCATGACGTCCAGGATCTCATCCGGGACTCCGAACAACCTTCGGTCACCACCATACATAACTCTATACTTCCGAAACGTCACCAAACCTTAAGTGTGCAGACCTTGCGGGTTCGAGAACTACGTAGACATGACCGAGACACATCTATGGTCAATAACCAATAGCGGGACCTAGATTCCCATATTGGTTCCTACATATTCTATGAAGATCTTTATCGGTTGAACCTCTATGTCAAGGATTCAGTTAATCCCGTATGATGTTCCCTTTGTTCTTCGGTATGTTACTTGCCCGAGATTCGATCGTCGGTATCTCCATACCTAGTTCAACCTCATTATCGGCAAGTCTCTTTACTCGTTCCGTAATACAAGATCCCATGACTAAGATTTATATACATTGCTTGCAAGGCTCATTGTGATGTTGTATTACCGAGTGGGCCCTAAGATACCTCTCCGTCACACGGAGTAACAAATTCCAGTCTTGATCCATGCCAACTCAACATACACCCTCGGAGATACCTGTAGATCAACTTTATAGTCACCCAATTACATTGCGACGTTTGATACACATAAGGCACTCCTCCGGTATCCGTGAGTTGCATGATCTCATGGTCATAGGAACATATACTTGACATGCAGAAAACAGTAGCAATAAACTGACATGATCATATGCTACATTTGTAGTTTGTGTCTTGTCCATCACATCATTCTCCTAATGATGTGATCCCGTTATCACATGAATTCTCATGTCAATGGGTAGGAAACCTTGACCATCTTTGATCAACGAGCTAGTTCACTAGAGGCATACTAGGGACAAAGTGTTGTCTATTTACCCACACATGTAATGTGTTTCCAATTAATACAATTATAGCATGGATAATAAACGATTATCATGAACAAGGAAATATAATAATAAACACTTTATTTATTGCCTCTAGGGCATATTTCCAACAACTACAGGGGTTGGAAACACGAGCGTGATGTCCGCAGGCCCATCCAGGTCCTTGGTGTGCTTCTCCGGCACCACTTCCCAGGGAAGGTCCTGTTGCCCGGTGAGGGTGAGTCTCCATAGGTAGCACTGACTTGGGAGTTGTACATGGCTGCCCCGGCCCCTCCGGAGGAGATGGTTGACGATGTCTTGTGCGAGATGGTGGCCGACATTGTGATCCGTCCATTTTGGGTAATTTCTCCTTTACAGAACTAAAATTCAACAACACCTAGTGATTGTACTAATCAGTGTTGTCTTGTTTGATTGAAGACCTTCTACAGGTGTCTTGAGGAACACGAGGCGAAAGCGGCTGTTGTTCTCGAAGTCGAGTGCAAGCGCCTACTTCAAACTTACGGCACGAGGCTCGGATGCAGGCTATTCGAGACTACTACGCCTTGACTAACATCGAGAGGGCCGGGAAGAAGTGTCGCAAAAATTATCTGAGTAAGGAGCAATTAATGAAGGTAATTATCTATTTTTAAGGCCTTGTACTTAGTTTCTTTGATTTGATTCGTAGGCGTAGTGCTGAAATTTCTCTTGTCTAACTTAGGTGCCCCCGAGATGGTGTGCGGATAGGATGGACTGTTGGGAGGCATTGGTGGATGAGTGGTGCTCTCCTGAATGGCTAGCCGAACACAACAAGGCCAAGGATAAGCGTGCCCAAATGAGAGGTGTGCCACACCATCAAGGGAGCTCCAACCTGTTTGAGTACGGGGATCACTGGGTATGTGGTTTGCTTCATGATTCATGCAATTTCATTCTTCATGCTAGCTTGAGCCCTTAACTAATATTTTGTTCCTCTCTTTTAGGCACGAGAAAACAAGAAGGAGGTGCCACCTCTGTTCGACCTCTATGCCATGGCCCATACTGCCTCGTACAAGAAGGCCAAGGCATTCTCTAAGGATGACCTCGATCATCCAGAGAGCTTCAGCAACATCTCCTCCCACAACAAGCTCGTGAGGTACAGAGATGAGGGGAAGGCGAGGAAAGGGGAGGACTTCAACCCAAGCCAGAGTCCTTTTGATCCAGAGCTCGTGATGATATCTGGTGGCGGGAGGCCCCATTGCTCGATAGCCATTAGGGATGGACTGATACGTTGTCCTAGAACTCTCCTGGAGATCAAGAAGTGCCAGACGAGCTCTGATCCTGAGATAAGGCCATGTCCACGGCCAATGGAGCTTACCATTGAGGCTAGGGCCCAGGAGCTTCTGGCGGGGGCAAACAGGCAGGCGGCACAGAGGGAGAGGGACATGGAGGAGAGGATGGCTAGGCTCTTGGAGGAGGAGAGGAACCGGAACGAAGCGTCTCACCGGGCCCTATACGAGCTCCTCGTGGTAAGTTTCTCCTGCATATTAGCCAAATCATGCACGTAATGTTTGTTTCATCACTAACTAATATGAATGACTCGTGAAAGCAAAATGTGCAGACCATGTGCCAGAACAATGGTCAGACCCCTCCGTCGATGCCCCATATTGCTATAGCACCCACGGTGAGTTTCATTTGAATGGTCATTAGTTACTAGTATTCACATTTGAGTTGTATTATGCTAAGGAGACATTGCTTGCAAATGATCTTTGGTGCAGCGTGCCTCCCGACAAGCATCGACCGATCCTTCTGCGTCTGCTGCAACCCCGACCGGTCCTTCTACGTCTCACCCTGGCGCAAACCCGACCAGTCCTTCACCTCCGTGATGATGGTAAGTTTTCCCAAGTGTTTTGCTTAACACATGCATACTTAGCTTAAGAAATGACCTAATTAGCTCCAAAATGACCTATACTCAGCTTATTTTCCTCAAAAATGACATAATAACCTTACTTAGCTCCAAAATGATATATTCTACCTAGGATAGCTATAAAATGACCTATACTTAGCATTTTTTCCCTCCAAAATGACTTGATATGCTTAGTTACCTAGAAAATGGCATAACTACCTAGGATAGCTCAATAATGATCTATAGCTAGATTAGCTAGTTCGTTTATGACATAATTAGCTCACTTAGGTACAAAATGGCATAATTACCTAGGATAGCTCAATAATGATCTATAATTAGCTTAGCTAGTTCATTTATGACATAATTAGCTCACTTAGGTAAAAAAATGGCATAATAACCTTGGTTTAGCTCCAAAATGACCTATACTTAGCTTATTTTCCTCAAAAATGACATAATAACCTTACTTAGCTCCAAAATGATATATTCTACCTAGGATAGCTATAAAATGACCTATACTTAGCATTTTTTTCCTCCAAAATGACTTGATATGCTTAGTTAGCAAGAAAATGGCATTACTACCTTGGAGAAGAGGAGATGAGAGGAGACAAAGAAAGAGAAGATAAATTCTTCTTCTTCTTCTTCTTCTTCTTCTTTTTCTTCTTTTTCTTCTAGCTAGTCTTCTTCTTCTAACTTTCATCTTTCCTAATTTGCAGATTTGCTATAGATGAGGAAGCTTGCATTGATGGAGTGTACTCTTCTACTTGTGCTTCCTTTTTTTATGGAAACTTGTTGGAAACTTCTTTTGGATATGTATGTATGGCTATGTTGTTGGAAACCATTGTATGTTGGATATGTTGTTGGAAACTTGTATGTTGGATATGTTGTTGGAACTTATTGTTGGTATGCTTGTTGAAACTTATTGTTGGTATGCTTGTTGGAAACTTGTATTGTTGATATGTTGGATATATATGTGAATTTCTGTCAAATTGAATGATTTTAAGAAAAAACAGAATAAACAGGAACTATATAGCCACTTTGTCGTCTGCTGGCAGACGACAAAGAGCTTTGCCGTCTGCCAACAGATGAAAAAGCTGCCACGTGGCATCTACCTGTGCAACCTGGGGTAGCACTAGGCAGGTGCTTTGCCGTCAGCTGGAAGACGGCAAAGAACTAAGGTCTTTGTCGTCTGCCAGCGGACGGCAAAGCACGCCATTAAGCCCTTAATGGAGCTAAGTTGCCAGTGTGCCGTCCATGTCCTTTGCCGTCCGCTGGCAGACGGCAAAGATGCAAAGGTCTTTGCCATCTTCCAGCGGACGGCAAAGCGCCATTTACCGTGGCTTATTTAGCCGGACAGTTGGCCGTCCACTGGTGGACGGCAAAGCCTTTGCTGTCCGGCATGCATGCCTTTGCCGTTCGGGATGGCTGACGGCGAAGTGCCTGATTCCTGTAGTGATGGGAGTGAGAGGGGAGGCATACGCGTGAGACGGAGCTTGGGGGGAGGCTGAAATAGGGGGCAACCAAGAGGGGTTGAAAGCACAACTTCTCCCTAGGTGGTTTTGGTAAGTAATAACAACATATATTTCATTGGACTAATGTTTCCAGTACGTATATTTCAGGAAAAAGTTCAATGTTATGATTGGCAAAGGATTGTGAGAAGATCTCGAGATGCAAGCATAGGATTGACCAAGCTACAAGCATGAAGACTCTACATTTTACTTTATGAGAAATCACTTTGAGTCCATAGGAAAGCCAATACTATCAAAAGGGGATGAGGTACTAATGGTGAATGAAATGCTCAAAATGATCAAGTGTTAGTCACCAAAAATAGCCACAAGCTCTCCCACAAAGGTTATGTCCTAGAACCTACGATGCAAAATCGGTGCCACCAACATTTCCATATCGGCTACACCGAGTCAAAACCCTAGACAGAAACCCTAGCCAAAACCCACTTCTCGGTACTACCAACTTTCACTTCGATGCAATCGAGTTTCCATGACCAACTTCATGTTGCCTATTTCATAAGAATCAGTATTTTCAAGAACTGTGAATCGGTCTCACTGAGTTGTGTAACTGCCTTCGGCCACCCATATCGGTACCACCGAGAATTATATATCAGTTTCATCGAGACGCCAAAGTTGCCACATTTTGCACTAGTCGGTGCAACTGAGTTTTTCACTTTGGTTTCATCGAGTTGGCCAATAGTGTTGTAACGATTGGATTTTTGGAGATGCCTATATATACCCCTCCACCACATCCCGCTCGCAAGAGAAGCACTCAGAATAGATCCACAGTTCCCATATCCAAATTTCTGAGAGAGAACCACCTACCCTTGTGTTGAGGTCAAGATCATCCACTCCAACCATATGTATCTTGATTTCTAGCCTCTCCAAGTTGCTTTCCACCCAATCAATCTCTTCTACCCAAGCCAAATCTATGAGAGAGTGATTGAATGTTGAGGAGACTATCATTTGAAACACAAGAGCAAGGAGTTCATCGTTACTATCAAGTCTATTACCTTTTGGAGGGTGGTGCCTCCTAGATTGGTTAGGTGTCGCTTGGGAGCCTCCTACTTCGTGTTGTGGAGTTAAACCAAGAAGTTTGTAAGGGCAAGGAGATCGCCTACTTTGTAAAGATCTACCCCGAGTTAGGCTAGTCCTCTTTGGTATCAGAGCTTTGGTCTCCATTACATTGGTCTCACAACCAAGGAGAGTATGGCGTCTAGTGAGGGAAACTATCACTGTAGAAGGCCATATTTTGATGGTACAAATTTTGCTAGTTGGAAGCATCAGATGAAAATGCATATTCTTGGTCATAACCCCACCATATGGGTTGCTGTACGTGTTGACTTGCAAGGCGAATTCTTTGGTGATGTAAAGGAACCGGATCGTGAAGCGATCGCGGAAGAACTGAAGATGTTGCAATACAATGCTCAAGCATGTGACATTCTATTCAACTGTCTATGCCCCTAAGAAATCAACAAAATCAGTCGTCTTGAAAATGCAAAGGAAATTTGGGATACTTTGGTTGATATGCACGAAGGTACCAACTCCGTCAGGGAATCTAAGTTGGATGTGCTTCAAAGTCAACTTGACAAGTTTAAGATGAAGGATGGTGAAGGAGTTGCCGAAATGTAATCTAGGCTTGCTCTTATCACAAATGAGATTGTTGACTTAGGAAGCGAAGAAATGACCAAAAAATTCATCATCAGGAAGATACTTAGAGACTTGATAGAAGGTATGACACAGTGTGCACATTGATCCAAATGATGCTAAACTACAAAGATCTCAAGCATACGAAAGTGATTGGAAAGATTGTTGCTCATGAGATGTCACTCAAGGACAAGGAAGAACTTCACAACATGTCAAGCGGTGCTTACAAAGCCTCAAGTGTGACACCCTGGATTTGGTGCTACAGTAATCTCTGTAATTAAGCTATAGTAATCCCATGCTAATGATGCCACATCACCACGATTATTGTTGTTCACTCGCGTTGGAGTCAAACCCCTTTCAAATTCAAATTTAAAATAAAGTCAAACGATAAAAGCTTTCGAATATCAAAACTAAAATGATGGTTAGGTTACAAATATTCACCTGGTATTCATAAAAGTATAACCAACATTTTATCATGTGATTAGGCGCCTCAAAACTATTTTTACAGATGCCGAAACAATCATTTAAATGCCCCTTGCTGTTTTGGCAGATATCAAAACAATTAAATAGGCCCTCAACTTTTTGTGGCAACCCCCAAATATTGCTTTGCAATTATTGGGCTAAGTCGCTTATTTTACAAAATGCTTTTGTCACTAGATTAATTTAAAACATAAAAAATGAAAAAAAGTAAAAGAAAAAGGGAAACCCCCTCCCCCGGGCCCGCCCAACTAGGCCCCGGCCCAGTTTGGCCCAGCCGCCCCCAGCCTACAAGGGGGTCACCCCCCGAACCCTAACCGATGACCCCACTCTTCTCTCCCTCTGCCCCTATCGGGATCGGGCGCCCTCACCGTGCCGCTCCGCCGTTCCTCGCCGGAGGCCGGCCCCGATGCACCCCCGGCGCCACCCCGCCTCACCGGCACCGCCACCCACCGCACCTCCTCCTCCCCAACAACGCCATCGGCTGCCTCCCCACGCCCGCTGCCCTCCCCTACATGCCGCTGGTGAGCCCTCCCATGGGATACTCCCCTCCCCACTCCCTTTTCCCTCTGGCTCCGGTCCTCAACACCGGCGCCACCGCGCACCACCCTCGCTCACCGCGGCCATAGTGCCATGGTCGCGCCCCGGCCTCCCTCCTCTCTGTCCCGCTCGCTCGCGCCCGCGTCCGTCGCGCCCTGGCCGCGCCCCTGTGCTGCTCCCCGCATGCTCCGCCCCCTGTCTACCCGTGCCGCGCGTGCGCCCAGCCCCGCGCCATCGTTGTGCCGCTACCGCGCGCTCGCCGCACCCGCACACCCCGCCCTGCCCACCGCCATGCTCGCACGCAAACCCCCCATGGCCGCCACGCGCTCTAGCCCTCTCGCCCGCACGCACGCGCCCATCATACCCCCGCGATGCTGGCCGCCGCCGCTACTCGCCCCTCCCCCTTTATGACCACAGGGGCCCACAGCCTGTGTTTTTTTTAAATGTGTTATAAAAAATTAAATAAATAAATACTTATTAAATAATATTAATCAATCAATTAATTAAATAGTTAATTAATTGACTTAATTAACCTAAAACTATGTAGTCTAACTAATCCTGTTAATTAGCTAATTAACTTAACTAATCCTAGGTTAATTAGGTTAGAGAATGACAATGGGGCCCCACTGGTCAATTTCACGAGTCAAAGGCCCCGATGACTGTTGATGTCAGCATGACATCATGCTGATGTCATAAATGCAATTATTGAATTTAAATAATCTATTTTAATTTTTGAATATTAATAAAATTTTAAAAAATAATATAAAATAATCCGTAACTCGGATGAAAATATTTTATACATGAAAGTTGTTTAGAAAAATCCCACGGTTCCGAATACGCAGTCCGTTAGTCTTTCACATGACTCTAGCATAGAAAACATGAAACTTTTCCATCATTTTCATCTGTCCGATAAAAGCCAGAGACCCGGAAAATATCGTCAGATATTTTTTTGACCCGTTTGCGATGTGTAGTACTGCGTTAGTGCTTGCCTAGCCCTGCATATTGCCATGTCATGCATCGTGTTGCATATGTGCTTTATATTTATTGTTTCTTCCCCCTCTTCTTACCGGTAGACCCCAAGACTGCCGGTGCTGCCGGGTACGACTACACCGTTGACGATCAGCCCTTTGCCACAGAGCAGCAAGGCAAGCAACCCCCATTGATCATTCCTGTATCGCCCATTCCTTTCCCTCTTATTATTGCATTAGATTTTGCTACTGTATCAGTTAGCTCCTATTCTGATGCATAGCCTGTTTTTGATAAACTGTTACTATACTTGCAATAATATCAACTGCTTAGTATAGGTTGATCAATGAATCCCAGTGACCCCTTAGTCCCAATTGCCCCTGCTTCTTCATCGATGACTCGACGACTCGAAGACCCAAAGAGTCAGTCAACCGACCGATGAGCTAGGCCCCTCACATCCCGCTATTGGTTATTGACCGTAGAGGTGTCTTGGTCATGTCTACATAGTTCTCGAACCCGTAGGGTCTGCACACTTAAGGTTCGGTTACATTTCGGTAGTATAGAGTTATATATGGTGGTGATCTAAGGTTTTTCGGAGTCCCGGATGAGATCCCGGACGTTACGAGGAGCTCCGGAATGGTCCGGAGGTAAAGATTGATATATGGGATAATATTGTTTGGTCTCTGGAAGGGTTTCGGAATTCACCGGAAATAGTTTCGGATGTTTCCCGAAATGTTCGGGGTACAAGGACACTTTATTTGGGCCAAGAGGTAAAGCCCATGAGGCTTTAGGAAGGTGCAAAAGCTGTTTTGCGGAGGCCAGGGGCCAGACGCCAGAGAGTTGTGAGACATAGTAGTAAATCAAAAAAATTCCTACAATCACCAAGATCTATCCATGGAGAAACCAACAACGAGTGGGGAGAGATTGCATCTTCATACCTTTGAAGATCGCTAAGCGGAAGCGTTACAAGAACACGGTTGGTGGAGTCGTACTCGCAGCGATTCAGATCGCGGTGGATTCCGTTCTCAGCGCCGAACAACGGCGCTCCGCGTTCAACACACGTGCATCCCGGTGACGTCTCTTACGCCTTGATCCAGTAAGGAGGAAGGAGAGGTTGAGGGAGAGCTCCGGCAGCACGACGGCGTGGTGACGGTGGAGCTACGTGAACTCCGGCAGGGCTTCGCCAAGCGCTACGGAGAACGAGGAAGAGGAAGGGTAGGGCTGCATCGAGAGAGAAAGAAGTCGTGTGTCAAATCAGCCCAAACCCTTGGGTATATATAGGAGGAGGGAGAGGGAGGGTGGCCTTGGCCCCTCCTCCAAGGAGGAGAGGTTCAGCCGAAGGTGGGGAAGAGTCCATCTCCCACAAGGGAGGTGGATCTCCTCCTTTTAAATCCTTTTGCCCTATATCTCTTTACCCCAGTCGCATGGGCCTTTCTAGAAGGTCTTGGCCAGCCCAAAAAGTGCTGGCATGCCTCCTCTAAGGGCCCACAAAGTCCTTTGTTCGTCACACCCCTCCCGGGGTCCTCCGGCACCGTCCCGGTACTCCCGGTACAATACCGATGAGCCCGAAAACTTTCTGGTGAGCAAAACTGGACTTCCTATCTATCAATATTTACCTCCGGACCATTCCGGAGCTCCCCGTGACATCCGGGATCTCATCCGGGACTCCGAACAACCTTCGGTAATCACGTATACCATTTCCCTATAACCCTAGCGTCATCGAACCTTAAGTGTGTAGACCCTACGGGTTCGGGAGACACGTAGACATGACTGAGACACCTCTCCGGTCAATAACGAACAGCGGGATCTGGAGACCCATGTTGGCTCCCACATGCTCCACGATGATCTCATCGGATGAACCACGATGTCGGGGATTCAAACAATCCCGTATACAATTCCCTTTGTCTATCGATATGATACTTGCCCGAGATTCGATCGTCGGTATCTCTATACCTTGTTCAATCTCGTTACCGGCAAGTCTCTTTAATCATTCCTTAATACATCATCCCATGACTAACTCCTTAGACACATTGAGCTCATTATGATGATGTCTTACTGAGTGGGCCCAGAGATACCTCTCCGTCACACGGAGTGACAAATCCTAGTCTCGATTCGTGCCAACCCAACAAACACTCTCGGAGATACCCGTAGTGCACCTTTATAGCCACCCAGTTATGTTGTGATGTTTGGCACACCCAAAGCATTCCTGCGGTATCCGGGAGTTGCACAATCTCATGGTCTAAGGAAACGATACTTGACATTGAAAAGCTTTAGCAAACGAACTACACGATCTTGTGCTATGCTTAGGATTGGGTCTTGTCCATCACATCATTCTCTTAATGATGTGATCCCGTTATCAACGACATCCAATGTCCATGGTCATGAAACCGTGACCATCTATTAATCAACGAGGTAGTCAACTAGAGGCTCACTAGGGACATGTTGTGGTCTATGTATTCACACATGTATTACGGTTTCCGATTAACACAATTATAGCATGAACAATAGACAATTATCATGAACTAGGAAATACAATAATAACCATTTTATTATTGCCTCTAGGGCATATTTCCAACAGTCTCCCACTTGCACTAGAGTTAATAATCTAGTTACATTGTGATGAATCGAACACCCATAGCAATCTGGTGTTGATCATGTTTTGCTCGTGAGAGAGGTTTAGTCAACGGATCTGCGACATTCAGATCTGTATGCACTTTACAAATATCTATATCTCCCTCTTGAATGTAATCACGGATGGAGTTGAAGCGGCGCTTGATGTGTCTTGTCTTCTTGTGAAACCTCGGCTCCTTCGCAAGGGCAATAGCTCCAGTGTTGTCACAGAATAGAGTCATCGGGCCCAACGTACTTGGAATTACTCCTAGGTCGGTGATGAACTCCTTGATCTAGACTCCTTCCTTTGATGCTTCCGACGTAGCTATGTACTCTGCTTCACATGTAGATGCCGCCACGATGCTTTGCTTGCTGCTACACCAGCTGACTGCCCCTCCGTTCAAAATATACACGTATCCGGTTTGTGACTTGGAGTCATCCGGATTTGTGTCGAAGCTAGCATCGACGTAACCCTTTACGACGAGCTCTTCGGCACCTCCATATATGAGAAACATGTCCTTTGTCCTTTTCAGGTAATTTAGGATATTCTTGACCGCTATCCAGTGTTCCGCTCCGGGATCACTTTGGTACCTCCCTACCAAACTTATGGCAAGGTTCACATCAGGTCTGGTACACAGCATGGCATACATAATAGAGCCTATGGCTGAAGCATAGGGGATGACACTCATCTCTTCTCTATCCTTTGCCGTGGTCGAGCATTGAGTCGTACTCAATCTCACACCTTGTAACACAGGCAAGAACCCTTTCTTGGACTGATCCATATTGAACTTCTTCAATATCTTTTCAAGGTATGTGCTTTGTGAAAGACCTATGAGGCATCTCGATCTATCTCTATAGATCTTAATACCTAATATGTAAGCAGCTTCTCCAAGGTCCTTCATTGAAAAACACTTATTCAAGTAGGCCTTTACACTTTCCAAGAGTTCTATATCATTTCCCATTATCAGTATGTCATCCACATATAATACGAGAAATGCTACAGAGCTCCCACTCACTTTCTTGTAAATACAGGGTTCTCCATAAACCTGTACAAACCCAAACGCTTTAATCACTTCATTAAAGCGAATGTTCCAACTCCGAGATGCTTGCACCAGCCCATAGATGGAGCGCTGGAGCGTGCATACCTTGTTAGCATCTTTAGGATCGACAAAACCTTCCGGTTGCATCATATACAGTTCTTCCTTGAGGAAGCCATTAAGGAATGCCGTTTTGACATCCATTTGCCAGATCTCATAATCATAAAATGCAGCAATTGCTAACATGATTCGGACAGACTTCAGCATCACTACGGGTGAGAAAGTCTCATCGTAGTCAACTCCTTGAACTTGTCGATGACCCTTAGCGACAAGCCGAGCCTTATAGACGGTCATATTACCATCTGCGTCAGTCTTCTTCTTAAAGATCCATTTATTTTCAATGGCTCGCTTATCATCAGGCAAGTCCACCAAAGTCCACACTTTGTTCTCATACATGGATCCTATCTTGGATTTCATGGCTTCAAGCCATTTGTTGGAATCCGGGCCCGCCATCGCTTCTTCATAGTTCGAAGGTTCACCGTTGTCAAACAAGGTGATCTCCAGGACAGGGTTGATGTACCACTCTGGTGCGGAACGTGTCCTAGTGGACCTTCGACGTTCAATAGTAACTTGATCTGAAGTTTCATGATCATCATCATTAACTTCCTCTCCAGCCGGTGTAGGCTCCATAGAAACAACTTCCTGTGTTGTGCTACTCTCTGGTTCAAGTGGAGGTACAATTACCTCATCAAGTTCTATTTTCCTCCCACTCACTTCTTTCGGGAGAAACTCTTTCTCGAGAAAGGATCCATTCTTGGCAACAAATACTTTGCCTTCGGAGCTGAGGTCGAAGGTATACCCAATAGTCTCTTTGGGATATCCTATAAAGACGCACTTTTCCGCTTTGGGTTCGAGCTTCTCAGGTTGAAGTTTCTTCACATAAGCATCGCATCCCCTGCTTTTAGAAACGACAGCTTAGCTTTCTTTCCAAACCATAATTCATACGGTGTCGTCTCAACGGATTTTGACGCTGCCCTATTTAAAGTGAATGCGGCAGTCTCTAATGCATATCCCCAAAATGATAGCGGTAAGTCGGTAAGAGACATCATAGATGATACCATATCTAATAGAGTGCGATTACGACGTTCAGACACACCATTTCGCTGAGGTGTGCCAAGCGGCGTGAGTTGTGAAACAATTCCACATTTCCTTAGGTGCGTGCCAAACTCGTGACTTAAATATTCTCCGCAACGATCAGATCGTAGGCACTTTATTTTCCTGTCACGTTGATTCTCTACCTCACTCTGAAATTCCTTGAACCTTTCAAAAGTTTCAGACTTATGTTTCATTAAGTAGACATACCCATATCTACTCAAGTCATCAGTGAGGGTGAGAACATAACGGTAGCCACCACGAGCCTCGACACTCATTGTACCGCATACATTGGTACGTATTATTTCCAGCAAGTCAGTTGCTCACTCCATTGTTCTAGAGAATGGAGTCTTGGTCATCTTGCCCATGAGGCATGGTTCGCATGTGTCAAATGATTCGAAATCAAGAGACTCCAAAAGTCCATCAGTATGGAGCTTCTTCATGCGTTTGACACCAATATGACCAAGGCGGCAGTGCCACATGTAAGTGGGACTATCGTTATCAACCTTACACTTTTTGGTACTCACAATATGGACATGTGTAGCATCACGTTCGAGATTCATCAAAAATAAACCATTGACCAGCGGGGCATGACCATAAAACATCTCTCTCATATAAATAGAACAACCATTATTCTCAGATTTAAATGAGTAGCCATCTCGCATCAAGCGAGATCCAGATACAATGTTCATGCTCAAAGCTGGTACTAAATAACAATTATTAAGGTTTAACACTAATCCCGAAGGTAGATGTAGAGGTAGCGTGCCGACAGCGATCACATCGACCTTGGAACCATTCCCGACGCGCATCATCACCTCGTCCTTTGCCAGCCTCCACTTATTCCGCAGCTCCTGCTTGGAGTTACAAATGTGAGCAACTACACCGGTATCAAATACCCAGGAGCTACTACGAGCGCTGGTTAGGTACACATCAATAACAAGTATATCACATATACCTTTAATGTTGCCGTCCTTCTTATCCGCTAAGTACTTGGGGCAGTTCCGCTTCCAGTGACCGGTACCCTTGCAATAAAAACACTCAGTCTCAGGTTTGGGTCCATTCTTGTTCTTCTTCTTCCCAGCAACTTGCTTACCGGGCATGGCAACAGCTTTGCCGTCCTTCTTGAAGTTCTTCTTACCCTTGCCTTTCTTGAAACTAGTGGTCTTATTCACCATCAACACTTGATGCTCCTTTTTTATCTCGACCTCCGCTGATTTCAGCATCGAGTACAACTCAGGAATGGACTTCTCCATCCCTTGCATGTTGTAGTTCATCACAAAGCTCTTGTAGCTAGGTGGAAGCGACTGGAGGATTCTGTCAATGACCGAGTCATCCGGGAGATTAACTCCCAGCTGAGTCAAGCGGTTGTGAAGCCCAGACATCTTGAGGATGTGCTCACTGATAGAACTATTCTCCTCCATCTTACAGCTGAAGAACTTGTCGGAGACGTCATATCTCTCGACCCGGGCATGATCTTGGAAAACCACTTTTAGCTCTTGGAACATCTCATATGCTCCGTGTTGCTCAAAACGCTTTTGGAGCCCCGGTTCTAAACTGTAAAGCATGCCGCACTGAACAAGGGAGTAATCATCGCAGCGAGAATGCCAAGCGTTCGCAACGTCTTGCTCTACTGGGAGAAGGGGTGGGTCACCTAGTGGTACATCAAGGACATGCAATTTCTTGGAAGCTATGAGGATGATTCTCAAGCCATGGACCCAGTCCGCATAGTTGCTTCCATCATCTTTCAGCTTGGTTTTCTCTAGGAAGGTGTTGAAGTTTAGGGTGACATTCGCGTTGGCCATTGGATCTACAATATAGATTGTAAAGACAATTTTAGACTAAGTTCATGATAATTAAGTTCACATAATCAAATTATTTAATGAACTCCCACTTAGATAGACATCTCTGTAGTCATCCAAGTGACACATGATCCATGTCAACTAGCCCGTGTCCGATCATCACGTGAGACGGACTAGTCATCCATGGTGAACATCTCCATTTTGATCGTATCTTCTATACGACTCATGTTCGACCTTTCGGTCTTCCGTGTTCCAAGGCCATGTCTGTACATGCTAGGCTCGTCAAGTCAACCTAAGTGTATCGCGTGTGTAAATCTAGCTTACACCCGTTGTATGCGAACGTTGGAACCTATCACACCCGATCATCACGTGGTTCTTGAGAACAACAATCCTTAGCAATGGTGCACAATTAGGGTGAACACTTTTCTTGAAATTTTATTGAGAGATCATCTTATTTACTACCGTCGTTATAAGCAAATAAGATGTAAACATGATAAACATCACATGCAATCAATATAGTGACATGATATGGCCAATATCATCTTGCTCCTTTGATCTCCATCTTTGGGGCACCATGATCATCACTGTCACCGGCACGACACCATGATCTCCATCATCATGATCTCCATCATTGTGTCTTCATGAAGTTGTCTTGCCAACTATTACTTCTACTACTATGGTAACATTTAGCAATAAAGTAAAGTAATTACATGGCGTTTATGATTGACACGCAGGTCATACAATAAAATAAGACAACTCCTATGGCTCCTGCCGGTTGTCATACTCATCGACATGCAAGTCGTGAATCCTATTACAAGAACATGATCAATCTCATACATCACAATGCATCACATCACATCCTTTGGCCATATCACATCACAAGACATATGCTGCAAAAACAAGTTAGACGTCCTCTAATTTGTAGTTGCAAGTTTTTACGTGGCTGCTATAGGTTACTTGCAAGAACGTTTCTTACCTACACCAAAACCACAACGTGATATGCCAATTGCTATTTACCCTTCATAAGGACCCTTTTCATCGAATCCAATCCGACTAAGGTGGGAGAGACAGACACCCGCTAGCCACCTTATGCAACAAGTGCATGTCAGGCGATGGAACCAGTCTCACGTAAGCATTCGTGTAAAGTCGGTCCGGGCCGCTTCATCCCACAATACCGCTGAATCAAGATAAGACTAGTAGTGGTAAGCAAATTAACAAAATCGACGCCCACAACAAGTTGTGTTCTACTCGTGCATAGATTCTACGCATAGACCTAGCTCATGATGCCATTGTTGGGAGACGTAGTAGTAAATCAAAAAAATTCCTACGATCACCAAGATCTATCCATGGAGAAACCAACAACAAGTGGGGAGAGATTGCATCTTCATACCTTTGAAGATCGCTAAGCGGAAGCGTTACAAGAACACGGTTGGTGGAGTCGTACTCGCAGCGATTCAGATCACGGTGGATTCCGATCTCAGCGCCGAACAACGGCGCCTCCGCATTCAACACACGTGCAGCCCGGTGACGTCTCCTATGCCTTGATCCAGCAAGGAGGAATGAGAGGTTGAGGGAGATCTCCGGCAGCACGACAGCGTGGTGACGGTGGAGCTACGTGAACTCCGGCAGGGCTTCGCCAAGCGCTACGGAGAACGAGGAAGAGGAAGGGTAGGGCTGCACCGAGAGAGAAAGAAGTCGTGTGTCAAATCAGCCCAAACCCTTGGGTATATATAGGAGGAGGGAGAGGGAGGGCTGCCTTGGCCCCTCCTCCAAGGAGGAGAGGTTCGGCCGAAGGTGGGGAAGAGTCCACCTCCCACAAGGGAGGTGGATCTCCTTCTTTTAAATCCTTTTGCCCTATATCTCTTTACCCTAGCCGCATGGGCCTTTCTAGAAGGTCTTGGACAGCCCAAAAAGGGCTGGCACACCTCCTCTAAGGGCCGACAAAGTCCTTTGGTCGTCACACCCCTCCTGGGGTCCTCCAGCACCCTCCCGGCACTCCCGGTACAATACCGATTAGCCCGAAAACTTTCCGGTGACCAAAACTGGACTTCCTATATATCAATATTTACCTCCGGACCATTACGGAGCTCCTCGTGACGTCCGGGATCTCATTCGGGACTCCTAACAACCTTTGGTAATCATGTATACCATTTCCCTATAACCCTAGCATCATCGAACCTTAAGTGTGTAGACCCTACGGGTTCGGAAGACACATAGACATGACCGAGACACCTCTCCGGTCAATAACGAACAGCGGGATCTGGATACCCATGTTGGATCCCACATGCTCCACGATGATCTCATTGGATGAACCACGATGTTGGGGATTCAAACAATCCCGTATACAATTCCCTTTGTCTATCGGTATGATACTTGCCCGAGATTCGATCGTCGGTATCTCTATACCTTGTTCAATCTCGTTACCGGCAAGTGTCTTTAATCGTTCCATAATACATCATCCCGTGACTAACTCCTTAGTCACATTGAGCTCATTATGATGATGTCTTACCGAGTGGGCCCAGAGATACCTCTCCGTCACACGGAGTGACAAATCCTAGTCTCGATTCGTGCCAACCCAACAAACACTTTCGGAGATACCCGTAGTGCACCTTTATAGCCACCCTATTACGTTGTGACGTTTGGCACACCCAAAGCATTCCTACGGTATCCGAGAGTTGCACAATCTCATGGTCTAGGGAAACGATACTTGACATTGAAAAGCTTTAGCAAACGAACTACACGATCTTGTGCTATGCTTAGGATTGGGTCTTGTCCATCACATCATTCTCCTAACGATGTGATCCCGTTATCAACGACATCCAATGTCCATGGTCATGAAACTGTGACCATCTATTGATCAACGAGCTAGTCAACTAGAGGCTCACTAGGGACATGTTGTGGTCTATGTATTCACACATGTATTACGGTTTCCGGTTAACACAATTATAGCATGAACAATAGACAATTATCATGAACTAGGAAATACAATAATAACCATTTTATTATTGCCTCTAGGGCATATTTCCAACACAGAGACCCTAGCGTTTGGGGCCAGACGCTGAGGACCTTGGCGTCTGGTCCTGGAGTCCGAGAATGACTCTTGCCTTGTGGGCAAACCAACCTTGAGGAGGATTTTTCTCCAAGTTTCGACCCCAAGTCTCAGCATATAAATAATGGGGCGGGGCTAGCACTTGGAACACATCAAGAAACCCTAAGCCACGTGATGCCTCTCATCTAGTTCGTAGTTTCTCCTCTAGATCAGTTTCAACGATGCTTAGGTGAAGCCCTGCTGGAATTGCTCCACCACCATCGCCACAACACCGCCGTGCTGCCGGAGAACTGGTCTACCTCTTCTCTCCCTCTTGCTGGATCAAGAAGACGGAGATCGTCATCGAGCTATATGTGTGCTGAACGTGGAGGTGTTCTCCGTTCCGTGCTAGATCGGAAGGATCGTGATCAAGATCACGAGACGGATCGTGATGAGTTCGCGGGACGGATCGTGATTGGATCGCGGGATGGATCGTGTTGAGATCGCGGGACGCTCGGCGATTTGGATCGCGAAGACGTTCGACTACACCAACCGTGTTTCTTAACGCTTCCCGCTTTGCGATCTACAAGGGTATGTAGATCCACTCTCCCTCTCGTAGATGCTCATCACCATGGATAGATCTTGCGTGTGTGTAGGAATTTTTTTGTTTCCCACGCAACGTTCCCCGTCAGTGGCATCATGAGCTAGGTCTATGTGTAGATGAGATCTCGAGTAGAACACAAAGAGTTTGTGGGCGTTGATGCTTAGATTGCTTCCACCCTTGGTCGTGTTTTGTTTCAGCGGTGTTGTGGGATGAAGCGGCCCGTACCAACCTTACTCGTACGCATATGAGAGACCGGTTCCATCGAGTGACGTGTAACTTCGTTGTACAAAGATGGCTGGCGGGTGTCTGTTTCTCCTACTTTAGTTGGATCGGAGTCGATAAAGGCAGTCCTTGAGAAGGTTGAAAAGCAACTAATGTATCACTGTTGTAGTTTTGCGTAGGTGAGGATTGTTCTTGCTAGATACCCATAGCAGCCACGTAAAACTTGCAACAACAATTAGAGGATGTATAACTTATTTTTGCAGGGTATGTTGTGATGTGATATGGCCAATTACATGATCAGATATATGTGATGTATGAGATGATCATGTGTTGTATAGAATATCACGACTTGCATGTCGATGAGTATGGCAACCGGCATGAGCCATAGGGTTGTCTTTAATTATTGTATAACATGCATGTCAATCATTAAGCGCTATGTAATGCTTTACTTTATCGCTAAGCGGTAAAAATAGTAGTTGAAGCATGGTGGGCGCGACAACCCCGATGGCGACACATTGATGGAGATCAAGATCATGGAGATCATGGTATCATGCCGGTGACGATGGAGATCATGCCGGTGCTTTCAAGATGGAGATCAAAAGCACAAGTTCATGGCCATATCATGTCACTTATGATTTGCATGTGATGTTAATCCTTTTATGCACCTTGTTTTCCTTAGGACGACGATAGCATTATAAGGTGATCCCTCACTTAAATTTCAAGGTGAATTGTGTTCTCCCCGAGTGTGCACCGTTGCGAAAGTTCGTCGTGTCGAGACACCACGTGATGATCGGGTGTGATAGACTCTACGTTCACATACAACGGGTGCAAGGCAGTGTTGCACATGCAGAACACTCGAGTTAAAATTGACGAGCCTAGCTTGTACAGACATGGCCTTGGAACACAAGAGACCGAAAGGTTGAACATGAGTCATATAGTAGATATGATCAACATGATGATGTTCACCATTAAAAACACCTCAACTCACGTGATGATCGGACTTGAGTTGGTGAATTTGGATCATGTATCACTTGAATGACCGGAGGGATGTCAATTTGAGTGGGAGTTCTTAACTAATATGATTAATTGAAATCATTAACATAAACATAGTCAGTAGTGTCTTTGCCAATTATGTTGTAGATTAATTGTTCATGCTATAGCTCCCGAGTATTTTTATATGTTCCTAGAGAAATACAGTTGAAAGACGATGGTAGCAATATTGCGGACTGGGTCCGTGATCTGAGGATTGTCCTCATTGCTACACAGAAGGCTTATGTCCTTAATGCACCGCTCGGTGCGCCAACCCCTCTAGCATCGTCCGTAGATGTTGTGAACATCTGACAGGCACGTTCTGATGACTACTTGATAGTTAAGTGCATCATGCATTACAGCTTAGAATTGAGGCTCCGAAACGTTTTGAACGTCACGGAAAATATGAGATGTTCTAAGAGCTGAAATTAGGATCTCAGGCTCGTGCCCGTGTTGCGAGATATGAGATCTCCAACAAGATTCTTTGCCTGCAAGATGAAAGAGAATAACTCGATCGTTGAGCATGTGCTCAGATTGTCTAGGTGCTAAAATCGCTTGAATCGAGTAGGAGTTGATCTTCCAGATAAGATAGTGATTGATATAGTTCTCCAGGTCATTATCACTAAGCTACTAGAACTTGGTGATGAACTATAAAATGCCAGGGATAGAAATAATGATCCCTGAGCTGTTCGTGATGTTTGACACCGCGAAGGTAGAAATCAAGAAGGAGCGTCATGGATTGGCAAGTTAGTTGCTGCTCCAGTGAAGCAACCCAAAGTTGAACCCCAAACCCGAGACTAAGTGCTTCGATTATGAGGAGAGCGGTCGCTGAAGCGGAACAACCCTAGATACTTGTTACATAAGAAGGCTGCCAACATCGACAGAAATATATTTGATATATGTGTTATTAATGTGTACCTTGCTAGTACTCCTAGTAGCACCTGGGTATTGGATACCGGTTCGGTTGCTAAATGTTAGTAACTCGAAATAAAATCTACGGAATAAATGGAGAACTAGCTAAGGGTGAGGTGACGATGTGTGTTCGAAATGTTTCCAAGGTTGATGTGATCAACATCGCACGCTCTCCCTACCTTTGGGATTAGTGACGAACCTAAATAAATGTTATTTGGTGTTTTGCGTTGATCATGAACATGATTAGATCGTGTTTATTGTAACACAATTATTCATTTAAGTTAGAGAATAATGGTTATTCTGTTTACATGAATAATACCTTCAATGGTCATGCACCCAGTGAGAATGGTTTATTGAATCTTGATTGTAGTAATACACATGTTCATAACATTGATGCCAAAAGATACAAAGTTAATAATGATAGTACCACATACTTGTGGCACTGCCACTAAATGTCATATTGGTATAAATCGCATCTAGAAACTCCATGCTGATGGATCTTTGGACTCATTTGATTTCGAATCGGTTGAGACATGCGAACCATGCCTCTTGGGCAAGATGACTAAGGACCCCGTTTTCCGGTTTGATGGAGCAGGCAATGTACTTATTGGAAATGATACATGTTGATGTATTCAGTCCAACGAGTGTTGTAGCATGTGGTTGATATCGTTATTTTCTTACCTTCACTTATGATTTGAGTAGATATAGTGTATATTTACTTAATGATACACAAGTCTGAAGCATTTGAAAAGTTCAAGCAGAATCAGAGTGAAGTTTGAGATCATCGTGACGAGAAGATAAAATATCTACGATATGATCATTGAGGTGAATATCTAAGTTACGAGTTTGGTATACAACTTAAGACAATGTGAAAGTTGTTTCACAACTCACGCCACCTGGAACACGATAGTGTGTTGGTGTGTCCGTACGTTGCAGTCGTGCTTTATTGGATATGGTGCGAATTATGATGTCTCTTATCGTTTTGCCACTATCATTTTGGGGTTTTGCATTAGATACAACCACATTCACTTTAAATAGGGCACCATCTAAATCCGTTGAGATGACACCATATGGTTTGACAGAAACCTAAGCTGTCATTTCTTAGAGTTTTGGAATGCGACACTTATGTCTGATAAGATCGAACCCAAAGCGGAAAAATGTGTCTTCATAGAATACCCTAAGAACAGTTGGGTACACCTTCTATCTCGGATCCGAGCACAAAGTGTTTGTTGTTAAAACGGGTCCTTTCTCGAGAAAGAGTTTCTCTCGAAAGAATTGAGTGGGAGGAAGATAGAACTTGATGAGATTGTTGAACCTTTGTTCAACCAGAGAGTAGCGCAGCGCAGAAAGATGTTTCTGTGGAGCCTACGTTAGTTGAAGAGGAAGTTAATGATGATGATCATGAAGCTTCAGATCAAGTTACTATCGAACCTCGTAGGTCGACAAGGACGCGTACTGCTCCTGAGTGGTACGACAACCCTGTCTTGGAGGTCATGTTGTTGGACAACGATGAACCTACGAGCTATGGAGAAGCGATGATGGGCCCGGATTCTCACAAATGGTTAGAGGCCATGAAATCCAATAAAGGATCCATGTATGAAAACCAAGTATAGACTTTGGTAGACTTGCTCGTTGGACGGCAGGTCGTCGAGTACGAATGGACCTTTGAGATGAAGACAGACGTTGATGGTAAATGTCACCATTTATAAAGCTCGACTTGTTACCAAGAAGTTTCCGACAAGTTCAAGGAGTTGACTGCGATGAGACTTTCTCACTCGTAGCGATGCTAAAGTTTGTTGGAATTATGTTAGCAGTTGCTGCATTTTTCAACTATGAAATCTGGCAGATGGATGTCGAAACATCGTTTCCTTAACAGTTTACTTGAGGAAAGGTTGTATGTGATACAACCAGAAGGTTTTGTCAGTCCTAAGGATGCTAAAAGGTGTGCAAGCTCTAGCAATCCTTCTATGGACTGGAGCAAGCATCTCGGAGTTTGAATATACGCTTTGATGAGGTGATCAAAGTTTTTGAGTCTACAAAGTTTATGAGAAACTTGTATTTACAATAAAGTGAGTGGGAGCACTATAGAGTTTCTGATAAGCATATGTGGATGACATATTGTTGATCGGAAATGATGTAGAATTTCTGGAAAGAATAAACGGTTGTTTGAAAAAAGCTTTTCAAAGGAACACCTAGATAAAGCTACCTAATTGTTGAGCATCAAGATCTATAGAGATAGATCAAGATGCTTGATGAGACTTTCAATGAGTACATACCTTGACGAGATTTTGAAATAGTTCAAAATGGATCAGTCAGAGAAAGAGTTCTTGTTGGGGAACGTTGCATGGGAAACAAAAAATTTCCTACGCACATGCAAGATCTATCCATGGTGATGAGCATCTACGAGAGGGAGAGTGGATTTACATACCCTTGTAGATCGCTAAGCGGGAAGTGTTAAGAAACGCGGTTGGTGAAGTTGAACGTCTTCGCGATCCAAATCGCTGAGCGTCCCATGATCTCATCATGATCCGTCCCGCGATCCAATCACGATCCGTCCCGTGAACTCATCATGATCCATCCCGCAAACTCATCACGATCCGTCTCGCGATCTTGATCACGGTCCTTCCGATCCAGCGCCGAACGGACGGCACCTCCGCGTTCAGCACACGTACAGCTCGATGACGATCTCCAACTTCTTGATCCAGCAAGAGGGAGCGGAGAGGTAGAAGAGTTCTCCGGCAGCATGATGGCACTCCGGCGATGGTGGTGGAGCTATTCCGGCAGGGCTTCGCCTAAGCACTGCAGAAATCCAATCTAGAGGAGAAACTATGCACTAGAGAAACGGGTAGCACGTCGCTGAAAATCTAGTGCCAAAACCCTAAAACCTCGAGTATATATAAGAGGAAGAGAGGAGGAGGTTTGGCCCTCAACCCTAAAACCTTGGATCGGCCGAACCTAGTGGGATTGGAGGACTCCTCCTCCAATCCTAGTAGGACTAGGATTCTTCCCTATTTTGCCCTTTTCCACCTTTTCTCTTTGGGTTTTCTCTCCTAGCCGCATGGGCATTGTGTGGGACTTCCACCAGCCCACTAAGGGCTGGTATTCACTCTCCCACAGCCCATGCAGCCTCTTGGGTCGAAATACCCCTCCCGATGGTCTCCCGATACACTACCGACACTCTCGATATACTACCGATGAGCCCGAAACTTTTCCGGCAACAAAAATAGGACTTCCTATATATCAATCTTTACCTCCGAACCATTCCGCAGCTCCTAGTGACGTCCGGGATCTCATCTGGGACTCCAAACAACCTTCGGTCACCACCATACATAACTCTATACAACCAAAACGTCACCGAACCTTAAGTGTGCAGACCCTGCGGGTTCGAGAACTATGTAGACATGACCAAGACACCTCTATGGTCAATAACCAATAGCGGAACCTAGATGCCCATATTGGTTCCTACATATTCTACAAAGATCTTTATCGGTCGAACCGCTATGTCAAGGATTCAGTTAATCCCGTATGATGTTCCCTTTGTTCTTCGGTATGTTACTTGCCCGAGATTCGATCGTCGGTATCTCCATACCTAGTTCAACCTCGTTATCGGTAAGTCTCTTTACTCATTCTGTAATACAAGATCCCGTGACTAACACTTAGTCACATTGCTTGCAAGGCTTATTGTGATGTTGTATTGCCGAGCGGTCCCTGAGATACCTCTCCGTCACACGGAGTGACAAATCCCAGTCTTGATCCATGCCAACCCAACAGACACCCTCGGAGATACCTGTAGATCACCTTTATAGTCACCCAGTTACGTTGCGACGTTTGGTACACACAAGATACTCCTCCGGTGTCAGTTAGTTGCATGATCTCATAGTCATAGGAACAGATACTTGACATGCAGAAAACTATAGCAATAAACTGACACGATCATATGCTACGTTTGTAGTTTCGGTCTTGTCCATCACATCATTCTCCTAATGACGTGATCCCGTTATCAAATGACATCTCATGTCCATGACTAGGAAACCATAGCCATCTTTGATCAACGAGCTAGTCTATTAGAGGCATACTAGGGACATGGTGTTGTCTATGTATCCACACATGTATCCGAGTTTCCGATCAACACAATTATAGCATGGATAATAAACGATTATCATGAACAAGGAAATATGATAATAACCAATTTATTATTGCCTCTAGGGCATATTTCCAACAGTTCTTGCCTGATTTGTAAGGTGTGAAGTAGAGTAAGACTCAAAGCTCGACAACGGCAGAAGAAAGAGAAAGAATGAAGGTCGTCCGCTATACTTTAGCCATAGGCTCTATATAGTTTGCCATGCTGTGTACAGCACCTGTGTGTGCCTTGCCTTGAGTCCGTCAAGGGGTACAAGAGTGATCCAAGAGGGCATCACTGGACAACGGTCAAGATTATCCTTAGTAACTAAAATACTAAGGAAATGTTTCTCGATTATGGAGGTGATAAAGAGTTTGTCGTAAAGAGTTACGCCGATGCAAGCTTTAACACCATCTGAATGACTCTTAGTAGCAATCCGGATATGTATAGTGGAGCAGCCATTTGGAATCTATGTACTTTGCAAATCTCTGTCAAACTGTGCACATTGCTACCACACTCCACTTGGTACTATTCCAAATGACTGCTCCACTATACGTATCCGGATTGCTACTAAGACTCATCCGGATTAGTGTTAAAGCTTGCATCGACGTAACTCTTTACGACGAACCCTTTATCACCTCCATAATCGAGAAACATTTCGTTAGTATTTTAGTCACTAAGGATAATATTGACCGCTGTCCAGTGATCCACTCCTGGATCACTCTTGTACCCCTTGACGGACTCGTGGCAAGGTACATACAGGTGTGGTACACAACATGGCATACTATACAGATCCTATGGCTAAGGAATAGGGGACGATGTTCGTCCTTTCTCTTTCTTCTGCCGTTGTCGAGCTTTGAGTCTCACTCAACTTCACACTTTCTCTGACTGATCCACTTTGAACTCTTTCAAAATCTTGTCAAGGTATGTACTCATTGAAAGTCTCATCAAGCATCTGGATCTATCTCTATAGATCTTGATGCTTAACAATTAGGTAGCTTTATCCAGGTCTTCCTTTGAAAAACTTTTTTCAAACAACCGTTTATGCTTTCCAGAAATTCTACATCATTTCTGATCAACAATATGTCAACCACATATGCTTACCAGAAACTCTATAGTGCTCCCACTCACTTTATTGTAAAAACAAGTTTCTCATAAACTTTGTATAGACTCAAAAACTGTGATCACCTCATCAAAGTGTATATTCCAACTCTGAGATGCTTGCTTCAGTTCATAGAAGGATCACTGAAGCTTGCACAGCTTTTAGCATCCTTAGGTCTGACAAAACCTTCTGGTTGTATCTCATACAACCTTTCCTCAAGGAAGGAAACGATGTTTTGACATCCATCTGCCAGATTTCATAATTGAAAAATGCAGCAACTGCTAACATAATTCCAACAGACTTTAGCATTGCTACGAGTGAGAAAGTCCAATCGCAGTCAACTCCTTGAACTTGTCAGAAATTTCTTTGCGACAAGTCGAGCTCTATAAATGGTGACATTTACCATCAGCGTCTGTCTTCATCTCAAAGGTCCATCTGTACTCGACGACCTGCCGTCCAACGAGAAAGTCTGCCAAAGTCTATACTTGGTTTTCATACATGGATCCTTTCTCGGATTTCATGGCCTCTAACCATTTGTCGAAATCCAGGCCCATCATCGCTTCTCCATAGCTCGTAGGTTCATCATTGTCCAACAACATGACCTCCAAGACAGGGTTGTCGTACCACTCAGGAGTAGTACGCATCCTTGTCGACCTATGAGGTTTGATAATAACTTGATCCGAAGCTTCATGATCATCATCATTTACTTCCTCTTCAACTGACGTAGGTTCCACAGAAACATCTTTCTGCGTTGCGCTACTCTCTGGTTGAAACAAAGGTTCAACAACCTCATCAAGTTCTATCTTCCTCCCACTCAATTCTTTCGAGAGAAACTCTTTCGCAAGAAAGGACCCAGTTTCAACAACAAACACTTTATGATTGGATCTGAGATAGAAGGTTTACCCAACTGTTCTTAGGGTATTCCATGAAGTTGTATGCCAAACTTGTAACTCAGATATTCACCTCCATGATCATATCGCAGACATTTTTATCTTCTTGTCATGATGATCTTAAACTTCACTCTGAATTTGCTTGAACCTTTCAAACGATTCAGACTTGTGTTTCATTAAGTAAATATACACTATATCTACTCAAATCATCAGTGAAGGTAAGAAAATAACGATATCCACCGCACGCTACAAGACTCATTGGATTGCATACATCAACATGTATCATTTCCAATAAATCACTTGCCCGCTCCATCCATCTGGAAAAGGGGTCCTTAGTCATCTTGCCCAAGAGGCATGGTTCGCATGTCTCAACCGATTCGAAATCGAATGAGTCCAAAGATCCATAAGCATGGAGTTTCTTCATGCGCTTTATACCAATATGACATTTAGCGGCCGTGCCACAAGTATGTGGTACTATAATTATTAACTTTGTATCTTTTGGCATCAATGTTATGAACATGTGTATTACTACGATCAAGATTCAACAAACCATTCTCACTGGGTGTATGACCATTGAAGGTATCATTCATGTAAACAGAATAACCATTATTCTCTAACTTAAATGAATAACCGTGTTGCAATAAACACGATCTAATCATGTTCATGCTCAATGCAAAACACCAAATAACATTTATTTAGGTTCGTCACTAATCCCGAAGGTAGAGAGAGCGTGCGATGTTGATCACATCAACCTTGGAAACATTTCCAACACACATCGTCACCTCACCCTTAGCTAATTCTCCGTTTATTCCATAGCTTTTATTTCGAGTTACTAACATTTAGCAACCGAACCGGTATCCAATACCCAGGTGCTACTAGGAGTACTCGCAAGGTACACATCATTAACACGTATATCAATTATACTTTTGTCGATGTTGCCAACCTTCTTATCTACCAAGTATCTAGGGTTGTTTCGCTTCAGCGATGGCTCTCCTCATAATTGAAGCACTTAGTCTCGGGTTTGGGTTCAACTTTGGGTTGCTTCATTGGAGCAGCAACTGACTTGCTATCCATGAAGTTTCCCTCATTGTTCTTGCCCTTCTCGAAACTAGTGGTTTGACTAACCATCAACACTTGACACTCCTTCTTGATTTCTACCTTCGCGGTGTCGCAAACAGCTTAGGGATCATTATTTCTATCCCTAGCATTTTATTGTTCATCACCAAGTTCTAGTAGCTTAGTGACAGTGACTTGGAGAACTATATCAATCACCATCTTATCTAGAAGATCAACTCCCACTCGATTCAGGCGATTGTAGCACCCAGACAATCTGAGCACATGCTCAACAATTGGGATATTCTCTTTCATCTTGCAGGCAAAGAATCTTGTTGGAGATCTCATATCTCACAACATGGGCACGGACCTAAGATCCTAATTTCAGCTCTTAGAACATCACACATGTTCCATGACGTTCAAAACATTTCGGAGCCTCAATTCTAAGATGTCATGCATGATGCACTAAACTATCAAGTAGTCATCAGAACGTGCCTGTCAGCTGTTCACAACATCTATAAACGACGCTAGAGGGGTTGGCGCACTGAGCGGTGCATTAAGGACATAAGCCTTCTATGCAGCAATGAGGACAATCCTCAGATCACGGACCCAGTCCACAATATTGCTACCATCATCTTTCAACTCTATTTCTCTAGGAACATATAAAAATTCAAGGGAGCTACAACGCGAGCAAGTAATCTGCAACATAATTTGCAAAGACACTACTGACTATGTTCATGACAATGAGTTCAATTAATCATATACTGAAGAACTCCCACTCAAATTGACATCCCTCCGATCATTCGAGTGATACATGATCCAAATTCACCAACTCAAGTCCGATCATCACGTGAGTTGAGGTGTTTTCAATGGTGAACATCATCATGTTGATCATATCTACTATATGACTCATGTTCAACCTTTCGGTCTCTTGTGTTCCAAGGCCATGTCTATACAATCTAGGCCCGTCAAGTTTAACTCGAGTGTTCTGCATGTGCAACACTGCCTTGCACCCGTTGTATGTGAACGTAGAGTCTATCACACCCGATCATCACGTGGTGTCTCGACACGACGAACTTTCGCAACAGTGCACACTCGGGGAGAACACAATTCACCTTGAAATTTAAGTGAGGGATCACCTTATAATGCTACCGTCGTCCTAAGGAAAATAAGGTGCATAAAAGGATTAACATCACATGCAAATCATAAGTGACATGATATGGACATGAACTTGTGCTTTTGATCTCCATCTTGAAAGCACCGGCATGATCTCCATCGTCACCGGCATGACACCATGATCTCCATGATCTTGATCTCCATCAACGTGTCACCATCGGGGTTATCGCACCCACCATGCTTCTACTACTATTTTTATCGCTTAGCGATAAAGTAAAGCATTACATAGCGCTTAATGATTGACACGCATGTCATACAATAATTAAAGACAACCCTATGGCTCCTGCCAGTTGCCATACTCATCGACATGCAAGTCGTGATATTCTATACAACACATGATCATCTCATACATCACATATATCTCATCATGTAATTGGCCATATCACATCACAACATACCCTGCAAAAACTAGTTATACGTGCTCTAATTGTTGTTGCAAGTTTTACGTGGCTGCTATGGGTATCTAGCAAGAACAATCCTCACCTACACAAAACCACAACAGTGATACATTAGTTGCTTTTCAACCTTCTCAAGGACCGCCTTTATCGACTCCGATCCAACTAAAGTAGGAGAAACAGACACCCGCCAGCCATCTTTGTGCAACGAAGTTACACGTCACTCGATGGAACCGGTCTCTCATATGCGTACGAGTAAGGTTGGTCCGGGCCGCTTCATCCCACAATACCGCTGAAACAAAACATGACCAAGGGTGGAAGCAATCTAAGCATCAACGCCCACAAACTCTTTGTGTTCTACTCGAGATCTCATCTACACATAGACCTAGCTCATGATGCCACTGTTGGGGAACGTTGCATGGGAAACAAAAAAATTCCTATGCCCATGCAAGATCTATCCATGGTGATGAGCATCTACGAGAGGGAGAGTGGATCTTCATACCCTCGTAGATCGCTGAGGGGGAAGCGTTAAGAAACGCGGTTGGTGTAGTCGAACGTCTTGGCGACCCAAATCTCCAAGCATCCCGCAATCTCATCACAATTCGTCCCGCGATCCAATCACGATCCGTCCCGCGAACTCATCATGATCCGTCACGCGATCTCATCACGATCCGTCTCGCAATCTTGATCACGGTCCTTCCGATCTAGCGCCGAACGGACGGCACCTCCGCGTTCAACACACGTACAGCTTGATGACAATCTCCGCCTTCTTGATCCAGCAAGAGGGGGCGGAGAGTTAGACGAGTTCTCCGGCAGTGTGACGGCGCCGTGGCGCTGGTGGTGGAGCTATTCTGGCAGGGCTTTGCCTAAGCACTGCAGAAAACTGATCTAGAGGAGAAACTATACACTAGATGAACGGGTAGCACGTGGGTGAAAATCTAGTGCCCCAAACCCTAAAACATCCAGTATATATAGGAGGAAGAGAGGAGGAGGCTTGGCCCTCAAGGGGCCAGCCCTTGGTTTGGCCGAATCAAGGAGGAGAGGAGTACTCCTCCTCCAATCCTAGTAGGACTAGAATTCCTCCCTATTTTGCCCTTTTCCACCTTTTCTCTTTGGGTTTTCTCTCCTAGCCGCATGGGCCTTGTGTGGGACTTCCACCATACCACTAAGAGCTGGTATTCACTCTCCCACAGCCCATGCAACCTCTTGGGTCGAAATACCCCTCCCGATGGTCTCCTAGTACACTACCGGCACTCCCGATACACTACTGATGAGCCTGAAACTTTTCCGGCGACCAAAATAGGACTTCCTATATATCAATCTTTCATCTGTACCATTCCGGACTTCCTCGTGATGTCTGGGATCTCATCCGGGACTCCGAACAACCTTCGATCACCATCATACATAACTCTATACTACCGAAACGTCACCGAACCATAAGTGTGCAGACCCTGCGGGTTTGAGAACTATGTAGACATGACCGAGACACCTCTACGGTCAACAACCAATAGCGGGACCTAGATGCCCATATTGGTTCCTACATATTCTACAAAGATCTTTATCGATCGAACCTCTATGTCAAGGATTTAGTTAATCTCGTATGATGTTCCCTTTGTTCTTCGGTATGTTACTTGCCCGAGATTCGACCGTCGGTATCTCCATACCTAGTTCAACCTTGTTACCGGCAAGTCTCTTTAATCGTTCCGTAATACAAGATCCCGTGACTAACACTTAGTCACATTGCTTGCAAGGCTTATTGTGATGTTGTATTACCGAGTGGGCCCTGAGATACCTCTCCGTCACACGGAGTAACAAATCCCAGTCTTGATGCATGACAACCCAACAGACACCCTCGGAGATACCTATAGAGCACCATTATAGTCACCCAGTTACGTTGCGACATTTGTTACACACAAGGTACTCCTCCGGTGTCAGTGAGTTGCATGATCTCATGGTCATCGGAACAAATACTTGACATGTAGAAAACAGTAGCAATAAACTGACACGATCATATGCTACGTTTGTAGTTTGGGTCTTGTCCATCACATCATTCTCCTAATGACGTGATCCCCTAATCAAATGACATCTCATGTCCATGACTAGGAAACCATAGCCATCTTTGATCAACGAGCTAGTCTATTAGAGGCATACTAGGGCCATGGTGTTGTCTATGTATCCACACATGTATCTGAGTTTCCGATCAACACAATTATAGCATGGATAATAAACGATTATCATGAAAAAGGAAATATGATAATAACCAATTTATTATTGCCTCTAGGGCATATTTCCAACAGTTCTTGCCTGATTTGTAAGGTGTGAAGTTGAGCAAGACTCAAAGCTCGACCATGACAGAAGAAAGAGAAAGGACGAAGGTTGTCCGCTATACTTTAGCCATAGGCTCTATATAGTATGCCATGTTGTGTACCGCACATGTGTGTGCCTTGCCATGAGTCCGTCAAGGGGTACAAGAGTGATCTAGGAGTGCATCACTGGACAGCGGTCAAGATTATCCTTAGTAACTAAAAGACTAAGGAAATGTTTCTCGATTATGGAGGTGATAAAGAGTTTGTTGTAAAGAGTTTCGTCGATGCAAGCTTTAACACCAATCCGAATGACTCTTAGTAGCAATCCGGATACGTATACTGGAGCAGCCATTTGGAATAGCTCCAAGTGGAGTGTGGTAGCAGTGTCTATAGTATGACATAGAGATTTGCAAAGTACACACGGATCTGAATGACGCGGACCCGTTGACTAAAAGACCTCTCTCACATGCAAAGCATGATCGAGCCCAGAACTCATTGGGTGTTAGATTCATAACAATGCGAATCACATGGTGATGTAAACTAGATTATTGACTCTAGTGCAAGTGGGAGACTGTTGGAAATATGCCCTAGAGGCAATAGTAAATTAGTTATTATCATATTTACTTGTTCATGATAATCGTTTATTATCCATGCTATAATTGTATTGATTGGAAAGTAAATACATGTGTGGGTATATAGACAACACTATGTCCCTAGTATGCCTCTAGCAAACTAGCTTGTTAATCAAAGATGGTCAAGGATTCCTAGCCATTGACATGAGATGTCATTTGATAACGGGATCACATCATTAGGATAATGATGTGATGGACAAGACCCAAACTATAAACGTAGCATATGATCGTGCCAGTTTATTGCTATAGTTTTCTGCATGTCAAGTATCTATTCCTATGACCATGAGATCATGCAACTCACTAACACCGGAGGAGTACCTTGTGTGTATCAAACGTCGCAACGTAACTGGGTGACTATAAAGGTGCTCTATAGGTATCTCTGAGGGTGTCTGTTGGGTTGGCATGGATCAAGACAGGGATTTGTTACTCCGTGTGACGAAGAGGTATCTCAGGGCCCACTCGGTTATACAACATCACAACAAGCCTTGCAAGCAATGTGACTAAAGTGTTAGCCACAAGATCTTAAGGTTCAGTAACGTTTCGATAGTATAGAGTTATGTATGGTGGTGACCGAAGGTTGTTTGGAGTCCCGGATGAGATCCCGGACATCACGAGGAGCTCCAGAATGGTTCGGAGGTAAAGATTGATATATGGGACAATAGTGTTTGGTCTCCGGAAGGGTTCCGGAATTCACCGGAACTAGTTTCAGATGTTTCCCGAAATGTTCGGGGTACAAGGACACTTTATTTGGGCCAAGGGGTAAAGCCCATGAGGCTTTAGTAAGGTGCAAAATCTGTTTTGTAGAGGCCAGGTGTCAGACACCAGGGACCCTGGCGTCTGGGGCCAGACGCTGAGGTCCTTGGCGTTTGGTCCTAGAGTCCGAGAAGGACTCTTGCCTTGCGGGCAAACCAACCTTGAGGAGGATTTTTCTCCAAGTTTCAACCCCCAGGCTCAGCATATAAATAAAGGGGCGGGGCTAGCACTTGGAACACATCAAGAAACCCTAAGGCACATGCTGCCTCTCCTCTAGTTTGTAGTTTCTCCTCTAGATCGGTTTCAGCGGTGCTTAGGTGAAGCCCTGCTAGAATTGCTCCACCACCATCGCCGCAACGCCGTCGCGCTGCCAGAGAACTTGTCTACCTCTCCGCTCCCTCTTGCTGGATCAAGAAGGCGGAGATCGTCATTGAGCTGTACGTGTGCTGAATGCGGAGGTGCCATCTGTTCGACGCTAGATCGGAAGGACCGTGATCAAGATCACGAGACGGATCGTGATGAGATCGCGAGATGGATCGTGATGAGTTCGCGGGACGGATCGTGATTGGATCGCGGGATGGATCATGATGAGATCGTGGGATGCTCGGCGATTTGGATCACGAAGACGTTCGACTACACCAACCGCGTTTCTTAATGCTTACCCCTTAGCGATCTAGAAGGGTATTTAGATCCACTCTCCCTCTCGTAGATGCTCATCACCATGGATAGATCTTGCGTGTGCGTAGAATTTTTTTTGTTTCCCATGCAACGTTCCCCGACAATCATGTCATCTTACTTAATGCGTTACTCTGTTCTTCATGAACTTAATACTCTAGATGCAGGCAGGAGTCGGACGATGTGTGGAGTAATAGTAGTAGATGCAAAATCGTTTCGGTCTACTTGTCATGGACGTGATGCCTATATGCATAATCATTGCTTTGGATATCTTCATAATTATTCGCTTTTCTATCAATTGCTCGATAGTAAGTTGTTCACCCAACAAAATACTTGCCATCATGAGAGAAGCCATCTAGTGAAACCTATGGCCCTCGGGTCTATTTTCCGTATTATACTTTCAAATCTAAAACCAAAAATACGAAAAATACTTGTGTCATTATTTTTACTTTTAGTTTTATTTTCCGTTCAAGTATCCTATTATATCTATCTCTATTAGATATCATCCTTGCAAGTAACTATGAAGGGATTGACAACCCCTTTATAGCGTTGGGTGCAAGAGTTTGATTCTTTGTGCAGGTACACCTATTAGTGACTTGCTTGTATCTCCTACTAGATTGATACCTTGGTTCTCAAAAACTGAGGGAAATACTTATCTACTTTGTTGCATCAAACCGTTCCTCTTCACGGGAAACCAACACATGCTCGAGAAGTAGCAAGAAGGATTTCTGGCGCTGTTGCCGGGGAGATACATAGCAAGTCAAGATAAGAACTCTCTCTTCAACTTGCCAATTTTTGGTTTGGTTGCGGTGAGATCTACATCAATCCTACCAAGTACCCATTACAAACTCATCTCTTGCATTTACATTATTTGCCATTTGCCTCTCGTTTTCCTCTCCCCACTTCTAAAACGATTTTCAGAAAATACCAAAAAGATTTGCCTTTTTATTCGCCCTTCTTCCGTTCTCCTTTTTGTTGCTATGTTTGCTTGTGTTGCCATGTGCTTCTATTTGCTTGCATCTTCACTTGCTAAAAATCTATTGATATGGATCCTCATCCACTTACTAATGTTTTAAAAAAGACCAAATTATGATGAACCAATTGCTAGTGAGTTGAGCGCACTTGATTATCTCTATGAAGAGTTTGTTCAAAAATCATGAATCTAATTTTTTTGATGAAGTGTTGAAAGAAGAAATTTGTAACGAGATTCATGATAGTTCCTTGGATGAAAAGCATGATTGCCATGTTGTTAGTATTAATTCTTTGAATATCCATGATGCTAATGAGATGCAAAACCACAAGCTTGGGGATGCCATGCTTGATGAAGATGATATTTTTTGTCCCCCAAGTTTTGGTGATGACACGTATGCTATAATTGATCACTAAAAGAATGCTTTGTGTGATAGTTATATTGTGAGATTCCTTCATGATGCTACTGAAAATTACTATGAGAGAGGAACATATGATTCTACATATTGCAATTATATCAAGTTTCCTCTCTATGTGTTCAAAGTTTGAAAATTATGCTTGTTTTGCCTTCCTATGGTAGTTGATTTTTGTTTCCATAATTTGTTTGCTCACAAAATCCCTATGCATATGAAGTGCGTTAGATTTGAATATACTTGCCATGTGATTCACGATGTTCCTATTGTTGCAAATAGGAATTATGTGTTGGGGAACGTCGCATGGGAAACAAAAAATTTCCTACGTTCATGCAAGACCTATCCATGGTGATGAGCATCTACGAGAGGGAGAGTGGATCTACATACCCTTTTAGATCGCTAAGTGGGAAGTGTTAAGAAACGCGGTTGGTGTAGTCGAACGTCTTCGCGGTCCAAATCGCCGAGTGTCCCGCGATCTCATCACGATCCGTCCCGTGATCCAATCACGATCCGTCCAGCGAACTCATCACGATCTGTCCCGCGATCCAATCATGATCCGTCCCGCGAACTCATCACGATCTGTTCCGTGAACTCATCACGATCCGTCTCGCGATCTTGATCACAGTCCTTCCGATCTAGCGCCGAACGGACGACACCCCCGCGTTCAGCACACGTATAGCTCGATGACGATCTCCGCCTTGTTGATCCAGCAAGAGGGAGCAGAGAGGTAGAAGAGTTCTCCGACAGCGTGACAGCACCGCAGCGATGGTGGTGGAGCAATTCCAGCAGGGCTTCGCCTAAGCACTGTAGAAAACCGATCTAGAGGAGAAACTATGCACTAGAGGAACGGGTAGCACATGGCTGGAAATCTGGTGCCAAAAACCCTAAAACCTCTAGTATATATAAGAGGAAGATAGGAGGAGGCTTGGCTCCCAAGGAGCCAGCCTTTAGGCCGGCCGAATCAAGGAGGATTCCTCCTCCAATCCTAGTAGGACTAGGACTCCTCCTTATTTTTGCCTTTTTCCACCTTTTTCTCTTTGGGCTTTTCTTCCCAGCCGCATGGGCCGTGTGTGGGACTTCCACAAGCCCACAAAGGGCTGGTATGTACTCTCCCAAAGCACATGTAGCCTCTTGGGTCGAAATACCCCTCCCGATGGTCTCCCGGTACACTACCGGCACTCCCGGTACACTACTAATGAGCCCGAAACTTTTCTAGCGACCAAAATAGGACTTCCTATATATCAATCTTTACCTCCGGACCATTCTGGAGCTCCTCGTGATGTCTAGGATCTCATCCGGGACTCCGAACAACCTTCGGTCACCACCATACATAACTCTATACTACCGAAACGTCACCGAACCTTAAGTGTGCAGACCCTGCGGGTTCGAGAACTATGTAGACATGACCGAGACACCTCTATGGTCAATAACCAATAGCGGGACCTGGATGCCCATATTGGTTCCTACATATTCTATGACGATCTTTATCGGTCAAACCTCTATGTCAAGGATTCAGTTAATCCTGTATGATGTTCCCTTTGTTCTTCAGTATGTTACTTGCCCGAGATTCGATCGTTGGTATCTCCATACCTAGTTCAACCTCGTTACCGGCAAGTCTCTTTACTCGTTCCGTAATACAATATCACGTGACTAACACTTAGTCACATTGCTTGCAAGGCTTGTTGTGATGTTGTATTACTGAGTGGGCCCTGAGATACCTCTCCGTCCCACGGAGTAACAAATCCCAGTCTTGATCCATGCCAACCCAACACACACCCTCGGAGATACCTGTTGAGTACCTTTATAGTCACCCAGTTATGTTGCGACGTTTGTGTTGGAAATATGCCCTAGAGGCAATAATAAATCAGTTATTATCATATTTCCTTGTTCATGATAATCGTTAATTATCCATGCTATAATTGTATTGATCGGAGACTTAGATGCATCTGTGGATACATAGACAAAACCATGTCCCTAGTATGCCTCTAATAGGCTAGCTCGTTGATCAAATATGGTTAAGGTTTCCTAGCCATGGACATGAGATGTCATTTGATAAACGGGATCACATCATTAGGAGAATGGTGTGATGGACAAGACCCAAACTACAAACGTAGCATATGATCGTGTCAGTTTATTGCTATTGTTTTCTGCATGTCAAGTATATGTTCCTATGACCATGAGATCATGCAAATCACTGGCATCGGAGGAGTGCCTTGTGTGTATCAAACGTCGCAACGTAATTGGGTGACTATAAAGGTACTCTACAGGTATCGCCGAGGGTGTCTATTGAGTTGGCATGGATCAAGACTGGGATTTGTTACTCCGTGTGACGGAGAGGTATCTCAGGGCCCACTCGGTAATACACCATCACAACAAGCCTTGCAAGCAATGTGACTAAGTGTTAGTCACGGGATCTTGTATTATGTAACGAGTAAAGAGACTTGCCGGTAACGAGGTTGAACTAGGTATGGAGATACCGACGATCGAATCTCGAGTAAGTAACATACCGAAGAACAAACGGAACATCATACGGGATTAACTGAATCCTTGACATAGAGGTTCGACCGATAAAGATCTTCGTAGAATATGTAGGAACCAATATGGGCATCCAGGTCCCGCTATTGGTTATTGACCGTAGAGGTGTCTCTGTCATGTCTACATAGTTCTCGAACCCGCAGGTTCTGCACACTTAAGCTTTGGTGACGTTTCGGTAATATAGAGTTATGCATGGTGGTGACCGAAGGTTGTTCAGGGTCCCGAATGAGATCCCGGACATCACGAGGAGCTCCGGAATGGTCCGGAGGTAAAGATTCATATATAGGAACTCCTGTTTTGGTCGCCGGAAAAGTTTCGGGCTCATCAGTAGTGTACCGGGAGTGTCGGTAGTGTATCGGGAGACCATCGGGAGGGGTATTTCGACCCAAGAGGCTCCATGGGCTGTGGGAGAGTGTTTACCAGCCCTTAGTGGGCTGGTGGAAGTCCCACACAAGGCCCATGCAGCTGGGAAGAAAAGCCCAAAGAGAAAAAGGTGGAAAAAGGCCAAAAAAGGCAAAAATATGGAGGAGTCCTAGTCTCTTTGGCAGCCAAGCCTCCTCCTCCTATCCTCCTATATATACTAGAGGATTTTAGGATTTTGGCACAGAATTTTTAGCCATGTGCTGCCCGTTCCTCCAGTGCATAGTTTCTCATCTAGATCGGATTTCTTCAGTGCTTAGGCGAAGCCCTGCCGAATAGCTCCACCACCATTGCCGGAGCGCCGTCATGCTGCCGGAGAACTCTTCTACCTCTCCGCTTCCTCTTGCTAGATCAAGAAGGCGGAGATCGTCATCTAGCTGTACGTGTGCTGAACGCGGAGGTGCCATCCGTTCGGCGCTAGATCGGAAGGACCATGATCAAGATCGCGAGACGAATCATGATGAGTTCGCGGGACGGATCGTGATGAGTTCGCGGGACGGATCATGATCAAGATCGCGGGACGGATCGTGATTAGTTCATGGGACGGATCGTGATTGGATCGCGGGACGGATCGTGATGAGATCGCGGGACACTCGACGATTTGGATCACGAAGACGTTCGACTACACCAACCGCGTTTCTTAACGCTTCCCGCTTAGCGATCTACAAGGGTACGTAAATCCACTCTCCCTCTCGTAGATGCTCATCACCATGGATAGATCTGCGTGTGCGGAGGAAATTTTTTGTTTCCCATGCAACGTTCCCCAACAGTTGCATCATGAGCTAGGTCTATGTGTAGATGAGATCTCGAGTAGAACACAAAAGGTTTGTGGGCGTTGATGCTTAGATTGCTTCCTCCCTTTGTCGGATTTTGGTTCAGCGGTATTGTGAGATGAAGCGGCCCGGACCAACATTACTCGTACGCTTACGAGAGACCGGTTCCCTTGACTGCAACTTTTTGCATAGACGGCTTGCGGGTGCTAGTTTCTCTCACTTTAGTTGGATCGGATTCGACAAAGGCGGTCCTTGAGAAGGTTGAAAAGCAACTAGTGTATCACCGTTGTGGTTTTTGCATAGATGAGAATTGTTCTTGCTAGATACCCGTAGCAGCCACGTAAAACATGCAACAACAATTAGAGGACGTCTAACTTGTTTTTGCAGGGTATGTTGTGATGTGATATGGCCAATTACATGATGTGATATATGTGATGTATGAGATGATCATGTGATGTATAGATTATCACGACTTGCATGTCATTGAGTACGGCAACCGGTAGGAGCCATAGGGTTGTCTTTAATTATTGTATGACCTGCGTGTCAATCATTAAGCGCTATGTAATGCTTTACTTTATCGCTAAATGGTAGCAATAGTAGTAGAAGCATGTTGGGCACGACTACCCCGATGGCGACACGTTGATGGAGATCAAGATGATGAAGATCATGGTGTCATGCCGGTGATGATGGAGATCATGCCGGTGCTTTCTAGATGGAGATTAAAAGCGCAAGTTCATGGCCATATCATGTCACTTATGATTTGCATGTGATGTTAATCCTTTTATGCACCTTGTTTTGCTTAGGACGATGGTAGCATTATAAGGTGATCCCTCACTTAATTTCAAGATAAATTGTGTTCTCCCCGAGTGTGCACCATTGCGAAAGTTCGTCGTGTTGAGACACCACGTGATGATTGGGTGTGATAGACTCTACGTTCACATACAACGGGTGCAAGCCACTGTTGCACATGCAGAACACTCGGATTAAACTTGTCGATCCTAGCATGTACAGACATGGCCTCGGAACACAAGAGGCCGAAAGGTCGAACATGAGTCACTCGAATGTATCACTCGAATGATTGGAGGGATGTTAATTTGAGTGTGAGTTCTTAAGTAATATTATTAATTGAACTCATTATCATGAACATAGTCAGTAGTGTCTTTGCAAAATTATGTTGTAGATTACTAGCACACGCTGTAGCTCCCTTGAATTTTTATATGTTCCTAGAGAAATAGAGTTGAAAGTTGATGGTAGCAATATTGCGGACTGGCTCCGTGATGTGAGGATTGTCCTCATTGCTGCACAGAAGGCTTATGTCCTTAATGCACCGCTCGGTGCGCCAACCCCTCTAATGTCGTTTGTAGATGTTGTGAACATCTGACAGGCACGTTCTGATGACTACTTGATAGTTTAGTGCGTCATGCATTACGGCTTAGAATTGAGGCTCCAAAATGTTTTGAACGTCACGGAACATATGAGATGTTCTAAGAGCTGAAATTAGGATCTCAGGCTCGTGCCCGTGTTGCGAGATATGAGATCTCCAACAAGATTCTTTGCCTGCAAGATGAAGGAGAATAGCTCAATCGTTGAGCATGTGCTCAGATTGTCTCGGTGCTGCAATCGCTTGAATCGAGTGGGAGTTGATCTTCGAGATAAGATAGTGATCGATATTGTTCTCCAAGTCACTGTCACTAAGCTACTAGAACTTGGTGGTGAACTATAAACGTCAGGGATAGAAATAATGATCCCTGAGCTGTTCGCGATGTTTGACACCGCGAAGGTAGAAATCAAGAAGGAGCATCAAGTGTTGATGGTAAGTAAAACCACTAGTTTCGAGAAGGGCAAGGGCAAGGAGGGAAACTTCATGGATAGCAAGTCAGTTGCTGCTTCGGTGAAGCAACCCAAAGTTGAACCCAAACCCGAGACTAAGTGCTTCGATTATGAGGAGAGCGGTCGCTGAAGCGGAACATCCCTAGATACTTGGTAGATAAGAAGGCTGTCAACATCGACAGAAGTATATTTGATATATGTGTTATTGGTGTGTACCTTGCTAGTACTCCTAGTAGCACCTGGGTATTGGATACCGGTTCGATTGCTAAACGTTAGTAACTCGAAATAAAATCTACAAACGGAGCACTTGCTAAGGGTGAGGTGACGATGTGTGTTGGAAAATTTTCCAAGGTTGATGTGATCAACATCGCACGCTCTCTCTACCTTCGGGATTAGTGACAAACCTAAATAAATGTTATTTGGTGTTTTGCGTTGAGCATGAACGTGATTGGATCGTGTTTATTGCAACACGGTTATTCACTTAAGTTAGAGAATAATGGTTATTCTGTTTACATGAATAATACCTTCAATGGTCAAGCACCATGTGAGAATGGTTTGTTGAATCTTGATCGTAGTAATACACATGTTCATAACATTGATGCCAAAAGATACAAAGCTAATAATAATAGTACCACATACTTGTGGCACTGCCGCTAAATGTCATATTCGTATAAAACGCATGAATAAACTCCGTGCTGATGGATCTTTGGACTCATTCGATTTCGAATCGGTTGAGACATGCGGACCATGCCTCTTGGTCAAGATGACTAAGGACCCTGTTTTCTGGTTTGATGGAGCGGGCAAGTGACTTATTGGAAATGATGCATGTTGATGTATGCAATCCAATGAGTCTTATAGCGTGCGGTGGATATCGTTATTTTCTTACCTTCATTGATGATTTGAGTAGATATAGTGTATATTTGCTTAATGAAACACAAGTTTGGATCGTTTGAAAGGTTCAAGCAAATTCAGAGTGAAGTTTAAGATCATCATGACAAGAAGATAAAAACGTCTACGATATGATCGTCGAGATGAATATCTGAGTTGCGAGTTTGGCATACAACTTTAGACATTGTGAAAATTGTTTCACAACTCACGCCACCTGGAACACCATAGTGTGATGGTGTGCCCGAATGTCATAGACATGCTCTATTGGATATGGTGCGTGCTATGATGTCTCTTATCATTTTGTTACTATAATTTTGGGGTTATGCATTAGAGACAACTACATTCACTTTAAATAGGGCACCATCTAAATCTGTTGAGATGACACCGTGTGAATTATGGTTTGATAGAAACCTAAGCTGTCATTTCTTAATGTTTGGGGCTGCGAGGCTTGGGTGAAAAATGTTTTCACCTAATGAGCTCGAACCCAAAGCGGACAAATGCATCTTCATAGAATTCCCTAAGAACAGTTGGGTGAACCTTCTATCTCAGATCCAAGCATAAAATGTTTGTTGCTAAAACTGGTTCCTTTCTCGAGAAAAAGTTTCTCTTGAAAGAATTGAGTGGGAGGAGGATAGAGCTTGATGAGGTTATTGAACCTCTGTTTCAACCAGAGAGTAGCGTAGCGCAGGAAGTTGTTTCTGTGAAGCCTACGTTAGTTGAAGAGAAAGTTAATGATGATGATCGTGAAGCTTCGGATCAAGTTACTATCGAACCTCGTAGGTCGACAAGGACGTGTACTGCTCCTGAGTGGTGCGGCAACCCTATCTTAGAGGTCAAGTTATTGGACAACGATGAACCTACGAGCTGTGGAGGAGCGATGATGGGCCCGGATTCCGACAAATGGTTAGAGACCATGAAATCCAAGAAAGGATCCATGTATGAAAACCAAGTGTAGACTTTGGTAGACTTGCTCGTTGGACGGCAGGTCATTGAGTACAAATGGATGTTTAAAATGAAGACAGACGCTCATGGTAAATGTCACCATTTGTAAAGCTCGACTTGTTGCAAAGAAGTTTACAACAAGTTCAAGGAGTTGACTGCGATGAGACTTTCTCACTCGCAGCGATGCTAAAGTTTGTTGGAATTATGTTAGCAGTTGTTGCATTTTTTAATTATGAAATCTGGCAGATGGATATCAAAACATCGTTTCCTTAATGGTTTACTTGAGGAAAGGTTGTATGTGATACTACCAGAAGGTTTTGTCAGTCCTAAGGATGCTAAAAGGTGTGCAAGCTTCAGTGATTCTTCTATGAACTGAAGCAAGCATCTCGGAGTTGGAATATGCACTTTGATGAGGTGATCAAAGTTTTTGAGTCTATACAAAGTTTACGAGAAACTTGTATTTACAATAAAGTGAGTGGGAGCACTATAGAATTTCTGATAAGTATATGTGGATGACATATTGTTGATCGGAAATGATGTAGAATTTCTGGAAAGCATAAACGGTTGTTTGAAAAGAGTTTTTCAAAGGAAGACCTGAATAAAGCTACCTAATTGTTGAGCATCAAGATCTATAGAGATAGATCAAGATGCTTGATGAGACTTTCAATGAGTGCAGACCTTGACAAGATTTTGAAAGAGTTCAAAATGGATTAAGTCAAAGAGAAGTGTTCTCGCCTGCTTTGTAGGGTGTGAAGTTGAGTGAGACTCAAAGCTCGACCACGGCAGAAGAAAGAGAAAGGATGAATGTCGTCCCCTATGCCTTAGCCATAGGCTCTGTATAGTATGACATGCTGTGTACCGCACCTGTGTGTGCCTTGCCATGAGTCCGTCAAGGGGTACAAGAGTGATCCAGGAGTGGATCACTGGACAACGGTCAAGATTATCCTTAATAGCTAAAAGACTAAGGAGATGTTTCTCGATTATGGAGGTGACAAAGAGTTCGTCATAAAGAGTTACGTCGATGCAAGATTTAACACCAATCCGGATGACCCGTAGTAGCAATATGCATTCATATAGTGGAGCAGCCATTTGGAATAGTACCAAGTGGAGTGTGGTAGCAGTGTTTACGGTTTGACATAGAGATTTGCAAAGTACACACAGATCTGAATGTTGCAGACCCGTTGACTATAAGACCTCTCTCACATGCAAAGCATGATTGAGCCCCAAAACTCATTGGGTGTTAGATTCATAACAATGCAAATCACATGGTGATGTGAACTAGATTATTGACTCTAGTGCAAGTGGGAGACTGTTGGAAATATGCCCTAGAGGCAATAATAAATTAGTTATTATTATATTTCCTTGTTCATTATAATCGTTTATTATCCATGCTATAATTTTATTGATCGGAGATTTAGATGCATGTGTGGATACATAGACAAAACCATGTCCCAAGTATGCCTCTAATAGGCTAGCTCATTGATCAAAGATGGTAAAGGTTTCCTAGCCATGGACATGAGATGTCATTCGATAAACGGGATCACATCATTAGGAGAATGGTGTGATGGACAAGACCCAAACTACAAACGTAGCATATGATCGTGTCAGTTTATTGCTACTGTTTTTTGCATGTCAAGTATATGTTCCTATGACCATGAGATCATGCAACTCACTGACACCGGAGGAGTGCCTTGTGTGTATCAAACGTCGCAATGTAACTGGGTGACTATAAAGGTACTCTATAGGTATCTCCGAGGGTGTATGTTGAGTTGGCATGGATCAAGACTGGGATTTGTTACTCCTGTGACGAAGAGGTATCTCAGGGCCCACTCGGTAATACAACATCACAACAGGCCTTGCAAGCAATGTGACTAAGTGTTAGTCACGGGATCTTGTATTACGGAACGAGTAAAGAGACTTGCCGGTAACGAGGTTGAACTAGGTATGGAGATATCGACGATCGAATCTCGGGTAAGTAACATACCGAAGAACAAAGGGAACATCATACGAGATTAACTGAATCCTTAACATAGAGGTCCTACCGATAAAGATCTTCGTAGAATATGTAGGAACCAATATGGGCATCCAGGTCCCTCTGTTGGTTATTGACCGTAGAGGTGTCTCGGTCATGTCTACATAGTTCTCGAACCCGCAGGGTCTGCACACTTAAGGTTCGGTGACGTTTCGGTAGTATAGAGTTATGCATGGTGGTGACCGAAGGTTGTTCGGAGTCCCGGATGAGATCCTGGACATCACGAGGAGCTTCGGAATGGTCTGGAGGTAAGGATTCATATATAGGAAGTCCTGTTTTGGTCGCCAGAAAAGTTTCGGGCTCATCGGTAGTGTACCGGGAGTGCCGGTAGTGTACCGGGAGACCATTGGGAGGGGTATTTCGACCCAAGAGGCTCCATGGGCTGTGGGAGAGTGTTTACTAGACCTTAGTGGGCTGGTGGAAGTCCCACACAAGGCCCATGCAGCTGGGAAGAAAATCCCAAAGAGAAAAAGGTGGGAAAAGGCAAAAAAGGCAAAAATAAGGAGGAGTCCTAGTCCTACTAGGATTGGAGGAGGAATCCTCCAATCCCACTAGGTTTGGCCGACCCAAGGGCTGCCTCTTTGGCAGCCAAGCCTCCTCCTCTTCTCCTCCTATATATACTAGAGGATTTTAGGGTTTTGGCATAGAATTTTTAGCCATGTGCTGCCCGTTCCTCTAGTGCATAGTTTCTCCTCTAGATCGGATTTTTGCAGTGCTTAGGCGAAGCCCTGCCGGAATAGCTCCACCACCATCGCCGGAGTACCGTCACACTGCTGGAGAAATCTTCTACCTCTCTGCTTCCTATTGCTGGATCAAGAAGGCGGAGATCGTCATCAAGTTGTACGTGTGCTGAACGCGGAGGTGCCGTTCGTTCAGCGCTAGATCGGAAGGACCGTGATCAAGATCGCGAGACGGATCGTGATGAGTTCGCGGGACGGATCATGATGAGTTCACGGGACGGATCGTGATCAAGATCGCGGGACGGATCGTGATGAGTTCACGGGACGGATCGTGATTGGATCGCGGGACGGATCGTGATGAGATCGTGGGACGCTCGGCGATTTGGATTGCGAAGACGTTTGAGTACACCAACCGCGTTTCTTAATGCTTCCCTCTTAGTGATCTACATGGGTACGTAGATCCACTCTTCGTCTCGTAGATGCTCATCACCATGGATAGATCTGCGTGTGCATAGGAAATTTTTTGTTTCCCATGCAACATTCCCCAACAGTTTGATACGCACAAGGCACTTTCCGGTGTCCGTGAGTTGCATGATCTCATGGTCATAGGAACATATACTTGACATGCAGAAAACAGTAGCAATAAACTAACACCATCATATGCTATGTTTGTAGTTTGGGTCTTGTCCATCACATCATTCTCCTATAATGTGATCCCATTATCAAATGACATCTCATGTCCATGACTAGGAAACCATAGCCATCTTTGATTAACGAGCTAGTCTATTACAGGCATACTAGGGACATGGTGTTTGTCTATGTATCCACACATGTATCTAAGTTTCCGATCAACACAATTATAGCATGGATAATAAAATATTATCATGAACAAGGAAATATGATAATAACTAATTTATTATTGCCTCTAGGGCATATTTCCAACAGTCTCCCACTTGCACCAGAGTCAATAATCTAGTTCACATCACCATGTGATTCGCATTGTTATGAATCTAACACCCAATGAGTTCTGGGGCTCGATCATGCTTTGCATGTGAGAGAGGTCTTATAGTCAACGGATTTGTGACATTCAGATCTGTGTGTACTTTGCAAATCTATGTCAAACCGTAAATACTGCTACCACACTCCCACTTTGTACTATTCCAAATGGCTTCTCCACTATACGTATCCAGATTGCTACTACAAGTCATATGGATTAGTGTTAAAGCTTGTATCAACATAACTCTTTACGACAAACTCTTTATCACCTCCATAATCGAGAAACATCTCCTTAGACTTTTAGTTACTAAGGATAATCCTGACTGCTGTCCAGTGATCCACTCCTGGATCACTTTTGTAACCCTTAACAGACTCATGGTAAGGCACACACCAGGTGCGGTACACAGCATGGCGTAATCTAGAGCCTATGGCTAAGGCATAGGGGACGACGTTCGTCCTTTCCCTTTCTTCTGCCGTTGTCGAGCTTTGAGTCTCACTCAACTTCACACCTTACAAATCAGGGGAACTCTTTCTCTGACTGATCCATTTTGAACTCTTTCAAAATCTTGTCAAGGTATGTACTCATTGAAAGTCTCATCAAGCATCTTGATCTATCTCTATAGATCTTGATGCTCAACAATTAGGTAGCTTTATCCAGGTCTTCCTTGGAAAAACTCTTTTCTAACAACCGTTTATGCTTTCAAAATCTTGTCAAGGTATGTACTCATTGAAAGTCTCATCAAGCATCTTGATCTATCTCTATAGATCTTGATGCTCAGCAATTAGGTAGCTTTATCCAGGTCTTCCTTGGAAAAACTCTTTTCTAACAACCGTTTATGCTTTCTAGAAATTCTACATCATTTCCGATCGACAATATGTCATCCACATATACTTATCAGAAATTCTATAGTGCTCCCACTCACTTTATTGTAAATACAAGTTTCTCATAAACTTTGTATATACTCAAAAACTTTGATCACCTCATAAAGTGTAAATTCCAACTCCGAGATACTTGCTTCAGCTCATAGAAGAATCATTGATGCTTGCACACCTTTTAGCATCCTTAGGACTGACAAAACATTCTGGTTATATCACATACAACCTTTCCTCAAGTAAACCGTTAAGGAAATGATGTTTTGACATCCATCTGCCAGATTTCATAATTGAAAAATGCAGCAACTGCTAACATAATTCCAACAGAGTTTAGCCTTGCTACGAGTGAGAAAGTCTCATCGTAGTCAACTCCTTGAACTTGCCGGTAACTTCTTTGCGACAAGTCGAGCTTTATAAATGGTGACATTTACCATGAGCGTATGTCTTCATTTTAAACATCCATTTGTACTCAACGACCTGCCATCCAACGAGCAAATCCACCAAAGTCTATACTTGGTTTTCATATATGGATCCTTTCTTGGATTTCATGGCCTCTAACCATTTGTCGGAATCCGGGCCTATCATTGCTTCTCCACAGCTCGTAGGTTCATCGTTGTCCAACAACATGATCTCCAATACAGGGTTGTCGTACCACTTAGGAGCAGTACACATCCTTGTCGACCTACGAGGTTCAATAGTAACTTGATCCGAAGCTTCATGATCATCATCATTAACTTCCTCTTCAACTAACGTAGGCTTCATAGAAACAAATTCTTGTGCTGCGCTACTTTCTGGTTGAAGAAAGGTTCAACAATCTCATCAAGTTCTATCTTCCTCCCACTCAATTCTTTCGAGATAAACTCTTTCTCGAGAAAGGACCCAGTTTTAGCAACAAACACTTTATGCTTGGATCTGAGATAGAAGGTTTACCCAACTGTCTTTAGGGTATTCTATGAAGATGCATTTGTCCGCTTTGGGTTCGAGCTCATTAGGTGAAAACCTTTTTCACATAAGTGTTGCAGCCCCAAACATTAAGAAATGACAGCTTAGGTTTCTATCAAACCATAATTCACACGGTGTCATCTCAATGGATTTAGATGGTGCCCTATCTAAAGTGAATGTAGTTGTCTCTAATGCATAACCCCAAAATTATAGTAGCAAAACAATAAGAGACATCATAGCACGCAAAATATCCTATAGAGCATGACTATGACGTTCAGACACACCATCACACTATGGTGTTCTAGGTGGCGTGAGCTGTGAAACAACTTTCACATTGTCTAAAGTTGTATGCCAAACTCGTAACTCCGGTATTCACCTCCACAATCATATCGCAAACATTTTTTATCTTCTTGTCACGATGATCTTAAACTTCACTCTGAATTTGCTTGAACTTTTCAAACGATTCAGACTTGTGTTTCATTAAGTAAACATACACTATATCTACTCAAATCATCAGTGAAGGTAAGAAAATAACGATATCCACCGCACGCTACAAGACTCATTGGATTGCATACATAAACATGTATCATTTCCAATAAATCACTTGCCCGCTCCATCAAACCGGAAAATGGGGTCCTTAGTCATCTTGCCCAAGAGGGATGGTTCGCATGTCTCAACCGATTCAAAATCGAATGATTCCAAAGATCCATCAACATGGAGTTTCTTCATGCGCTTTATACCAACATGACATTCAGCGGCAATGCCACAAGTATGTGGTACTATAATTATTAACTTTGTATCTTTTGGCATCAATGTTATGAACATGTGTATTACTACGATCAGGATTCAACAAACCATTCTCACTAGGTGCATGACCATTGAAGGTATTATTCATGTAAATAGAATAACCATTATTCTCTAACTTAAATGAATAACCGTGTTGCAATAAACACGATCTAATCACGTTCATGCTCAACGCAAAACACCAAATAACATTTATTTAGGTTCGTCACTAATCCCGAAGGTAGAGAGAGCATGCGATGTTGATCACATCAACCTTGGAAACATTTCCAACACACATCGTCACCTCACCCTTAGCTAGTTCTCCGTTTATTCCGTAGCTTTATTTCAAGTTAGTAACATTTAGCAACCGAACCGGTATCCAATACCCAGGTGCTACTAGGGGTACTCGCAAGGTACACATCATTAACATGTATATCAAATATACTTCTGTTGACATTGCCAGCCTTCTTATCTACCAAGTATCTAGGGTTGTTCCGCTTCAACAACCGCTCTCCTCATAATCGAAGCACTTAGTCTTGGGTTTGGGTTCAACTTTGGGTTGCTTCACTTGAGCAACAACTAACTTGCTATCCATGAAGTTTCCCTCCTTGCCCTTGCCCTTCTCGAATCTAGTGGTTTTACTAACCATCAACACTTGATGCTCCTTCTTGATTTCTACCTTCGCGGTGTCAAACATCGCGAACAGCTCAGGGATCATTATTTCTATCCCTGGCGTTTATAGTTCATCACCAAGTTATAGTAGCTTAGTGACAGTGACTTGGAGAACTATATCAATCACTATCTTATCTAGAAGATCAACTCCCACTCGATTCAAGCGATTGTAGCACCCAGACAATCTGAGCACATGCTCAATGATTAGCTATTCTCCTTCATCTTGCAAGCAAAGAATCTTGTTGGAGATCTCATATCTCGCAACACGGGCACGAGCCCGAGATCCTAATTTCAGCCCTTAGAACATCTCATATGTTCCATGACATTCAAAACATTTTGGAACCTCAATTCTAAGCCGTAATGTATGACACACCAAACTATCAAGTAGTCATCAGAACGTGCCTGTCAGATGTTCACAACATCTACAAACGACGCTAGAGGGGTTGGCGCACCGAGCGGTGCATTAAGGACATAAGCCTTCTGTGCAGCAATGAGGACAATCCTCAGATCATGGACCCAGTCCGCATTATTGCTACCATCATCTTTCAACTCTATTTCTCTAGGAACACATAAAAATTTAAGGGAGATACAACGTGAGCTAGTAATCTACAACATAATTTTCCAAAGACACTACTGACTATGTTCATGATAATGAGTTCAATTAATCATATTACTTAAGAACTCCCACTCAAATTGACATCCCTCCGGTCATTCGAGTGATTCATGATCCAAAATTCACCAACTCAAGTCCGATCATCACGTGAGTTGAGGTGGTTTCAATGGTGAACATCATCATGTTGATCATATCTGCTATATGACTCATGTTCGACCTTTCGGTCTCTTGTGTTCCGAGGCCATGTCTGTACATGCTAGTCTCGTCAAGTTTAACCCGAGTGTTCTGCATGTGCAACACTGGCTTACACCCATTGTATGTGAATGTAGTGTCTATCACACCCGATCATCACGTGGTGTCTCAACACGATGAACTTTTGCAATGGTGCACACCCGGGGAGAACACAATTCATCTTGAAATTTAAGTGAGGTATCACCTTCTAATGCTACCGCTGTCCTAAGCAAAACAAGATGCATTAAAGGATTAACATCACATGCAAATCATAAGTGACATGATATGGCCATGAACTTGTGCTTTTGATCTCCATCTTGAAAGCACCGGCATGATATCCATAGTCACCGTCATGACACCTTGATCTCCATCATCTTGATCTCCATCAACGTGTCGCCATCGGGGTTGTCGCGCCCACCATGCTTCTACTACTATTGCTACTGTTTAGCGATAAAGTAAAGCATTACATAGCGCTTAATGATTGACACACAGGTCATACAATAATTAAAGACAACCCTATGGCTCCTACCGGTTGCCGTACTCATCGACATGCAAGTCGTGATAATCTATACATCACATGATCATATCATACATCACATATATCACATCATGTAATTGGCCATATCACATCACAACATACCCTGCAAAAACAAGTTAGACGTCCTCTAATTGTTGTTGCATGTTTTACATGGCTGCTACGGGTATCTAGCAAGAACAATTTTCATCTACGCAAAAACCACAACGGTGATATACTAGTTGCTTTTCAACCTTCTCAAGGACCGCCTTTGTCGAATCTGATCCAACTAAAGTGAAAGAAACTGGCACCCGCATGCCATCTATGCAACAAGTTGCGGTTGAGGGAACCAGTCTCTCGTAAGCGTACGAGTAATGTTGGTCCGGGCCGCTTCATCTCACAATACAGCTGAACCAAAACACGACCAAGGGAGGAAGCAATCTAAGCATCAATGCCCACAAACTCTTTGTGTTCTACTCGAGATCTCATCTACACATAGACCTAGCTCATGATGCCACTGTTGGGGAACGTCGCATGGGAAACAAAAAATTTCCTACGTTCATGCAATACCTAGCCATGGTGATGAGCATCTACGAGAGGGAGAGGGGATCTACATACCCTTGTAGATCGCTAAGCGAGAAGCGTTAAGAAACGCGGTTGGTGTAGTCGAACGTCTTCGCGATCCAAATCACCGAGCGTCCCGCGATCTCATCACGATCCGTCCCGCGATCCAATCACGATCCATCCCGCAAAATCATCACGATCCGTCCCGTGATCCAATCACGATCCATCCCGCGAACTCATCATGATCCGTTCCGCGAACTCATCATGATCCGTCTCGCGATCTTGATCACGGTCCTTCCGATCTAGCGCCGAACGGACGGCACCTCCGCGTTCAGCGCACGTACAGCTTGAGAACGATCTCCGCCTTTTTGATCCAGCAAGAGGGAGCGGAGAGGTAGAAGAGTTCTCTGGCAGTGTGACGGTGCCGCGGTGATGGTGGTGGAGCAATTCCGGCAGGGCTTCGCCTAAGCACTGCAGAAAACCGATCTAGAGGAGAAACTATGCACTAGAGGAACGGGTAGCACGTGGCTGAAAATCTTGTGCCAAAAACCCTAAAACCTCCAGTATATATAAGAGGAAGATAGGAGGAGGCTTGGCTCCCAAGGAGCCAGCCCTTAGGCCGGCCGAATCAAGGAGGATTCCTCCTCCAATCCTAGTAGGACTAGGACTCCTCCTTATTTTTGCCTTTTTCCACCTTTTTCTCTTTGGGCTTTTCTTCCCAGCCGCATGGGCCTTGTGTGGGACTTCCACCAGCCCACAAAGGGCTGGTATTTACTCTCCCACAGCCCATGTAGACTCTTGGGTCGAAATACCCCTCCCGATGGTCTCCCGGTACACTACCGGCACTCCCGGTACACTACAGATGAGCCTGAAACTTTTCCGGCGACCAAAATAGGACTTCCTATATATCAATCATTACCTCCGGACCATTCTGGAGCTCCTCGTGACGTCCGGGGTCTCTTCCGGGACTCCGAACCTTAAGTGTGCAGACCCTGCGGGGTTTGAGAACTATGTAGACATAACCGAGACACTGCTATGGTCAATAACCAATAGTAGGACCTGGATGCCCATATTGGTTTCTACAAATTCTACGAAACATCTTTATCGGTCAAACCTCTATGTCAAGGATTCAGTTAATCCCGTATGATGTTCCCTTTGTTCTTCGGTATGTTACTTGCCCGAGATTCGATCGTCGGTATCTCCATACCTCTTTAATCGTTCCGTAATACAAGATCCCGTGACTAACACTTATTCACATTGCTTGCAAGGCTTGTTGTGATGTTGTATTACCGAGTGGGCCCTGAGATACCTCTCCGTCACACGGAGTAACAAATCCTAGTCTTGATCCATGCCAACCCAAGAGACACCCTCGGAGATACCTGTAGAGTACCTTTATAGTCACCCAGTTACGTTGCAACGTTTGATACACACAAGGCACTCTTCTGGTGTCCGTTAGTTGCATGATCTCATGGTCATAGGAACATATACTTGACATGCAGAAAACAGTAGCAATAAACTGACACGATCATATGCTACGTTTGTAGTTTGGGTCTTGTCCATCACATCATTCTCCTAATGATGTGATCCCATTACCAAATGACATCTCATGTCAATGACTAGGAAACCATAGCCATCTTTGATCAACGAGCTAGTCTATTAGAGGCATACTAGGGACATGGTGTTTGTCTATGTATCCACACATGTATCTGAGTTTCCGATCAACACAATTATAGCATGGATAATAAACGATTATAATGAACAAGGAAATATGATAATAATTAATTTATTATTTCCTCTAGGGCATATTTCCAACATTATGTGCCCTTAAATTTCATTGTTCTTGATATAGAATGCAATCCTACATGTCCTATTCTTGGTAGACCTTTCCTTATAACGATTGGTGCAATTATTGACATGAAAGAAGGAAATATTAGATTCCAATATCCATTAAGGAAAGGCATGGAGAAATTTCCTAGAAATAAAATAAGATTGCCTTATGAATCTATTATGAGATCTACTTTTGGATTACTTACCAAAGATGGCAATACCTAGATCTATTGTGTTTTGACTAGCTAGGGGCGTTAAACAATAGCGCTTGTTGGGAGGCAACCCAATTTTATTTTTATGTTCTGTTTTTGCTTCTGATTTTGAGTGTTTTGCAAATTATTACTTCTGTAGTAATATTGTTTTTGTGTTTTAATTAGTGTTTGAGCCAAGTAAAACCTTTGGGGTGATTTATGGTAGTTATTGATTTGATCTTGCTGAAAAATAGAAACTTTTGCGCTCAGTCCAGGAATTTTACAAATTTTTCCGAGCGTCGAATTGATCTTTAATTTGTACACAAGATTGATATACAAATTTCCCAGATTTTCCTAATTTATTTAGAATATTTAGAGTTGTAGAAGTATTCAAAGTTTATAGATTGCTACAGACTGTTCTGTTCTTGATAGATTATGTTTTCTTTGTCTTGTTTGCTTATTTTGATGCATCTATGGGTCATATCGAGGGGTATGAGTCATGGAAAAGTTAGAATACAGTAGGTATTACACAAAAACAACTAAAGAAGGAGTTCACAACAGTACCTAAAGTGGTGATTTATCTTTTTATACTAACGGATCTCATGAGTTTTCTGTTGAGTTTTGTGTTGTGAAGTTTTCAAGTTTTGGGTGAAGATTTGATGGACTATGGAATAAAGAGTGGGAAGAGCCTAAGATTGGGAATGACCAAGGCACCCCAAGTCATATTCAAGGATAGAAAAAAGCCTAAGCTTGGGGATGCCCCGGAAGGCATCCGCTCTTTCGTCTTCAATCCATCGATAAATTTACCTTAGGCTATATTTTTATTCACCACATGATATGTGTTTTCCTTGGAACGTCTTGTGTTGGGGACATAACCCCGCGATATGACCCGCCCTGGAGGCTCTGGGTCATGTTGCTGGCTCGTGAGCCGGCCCAAGAGTGAGCCGTAAGACTGGTGGCCCAGGAAGATAGGCGGCTCAAGGTGTGGGTCGTACGACGGCCCGGACGGAGAAGACCCGGGCGTATAAGCCGTCTCAAAGACAGCTTGGACAAGAAGATAAAGAGAGACTCGGACGTACAATAAGACTCGGTTAACAATTGTAACGACCCGGTGGTCCTGACCTCCTATATAAAGCCAGACCCGGGGCGACTTAGAGGAGAGGTGATCGAGAACTAGGTCAAGCTTCTAGCTCCTTGTAATCGATACACAAGCAATACAAACACAAGCAGGACGTAGGCTATTACCTCGACTTGAGGGGCCGAACCTGGGTAAATCCGTGTCTTTCGTCCTGATCAACCCCTTTGGGCCACCCCATTAGAGATGGCCTCGAATCCAAGTCCGTTCACCCGGACATCTGCCATGATAAATCCACGATAGTTGGCGCCCACCGTGAGGCTAGCGCTTGATGGTGTTGAGTTCTCAAAGGGCTCTCTTCCAAGGCTCGAGGGATACATGGTTGGAAGGATGATCAAGAGTCACCGCAGCCGGCTCTACATTAACGACCCCGACTGGGGGCTTGATGCTGATTCTATGGAGTATGGATCCCGGGTTCTGTTTGGCGGGATCCAGGTTTTCATTGGAAAGGTTGATGGATCTACACCCGGCCCGGACATCTGCACCAACATCGTCGAGCCGGCTCGGTGTCTCCAATCTACGAGTGGTGTGCGGCCGGCCCGTGCCCATCCAGGTCAAAAGCATGTTCTCGTGGGCTTCACTCAAGGTATGGACCTGGAAGCGTCCGGATCACAGGGAACTCTTGTTTGCTCGGAAGATGAGTCCTCCAGTGGGGAGACAGAGTCAGTGTATCGGCTCAGTAACGGTGGCCTTGGGGGCTACTACGACACCTATTCTGAGGTAGAGGGCTTTGAGTCGGATGCTCCGAGACCCCTGGTTCATGCGGCGGTGTTCATGGCAGGATCGGCTCCAGCCGCCGGTGACACCGCTGCGGGAGCCGCCGTAGCGGGTGATAGCCCGCCGCCTCCGGCCCAGGTTCTAGTAGAATTGATGGACGAGCTTCCAGCTCTCATGGCCACGGAAGTAACACCAGATAATCAAGCAACCCGGAATCTAGAGGTGGCACGGATCAAGGGCCGGATAGCAGAGGAACGACAAAGGATGGCTGAGCTGAAGATTCGGATGGAGGAGGAAGCGGAGCGTATCAAGGCAGATGCTTTCCATCTGGAGCTGGAACAAAGGTCAGCAGCCGCGGTGCATCGGAGGAGGCATCAATCCCGTCTACCAGAACGTTATGAAGCAAGGAACCTGTTTAATACCCCTGGTGCAGGGAGGGTTGCGGGCGCGCCGAAAAGCCGCCCGATGGAACGTCCGGCAACTCATCAACCCCAGCATAACCAAACTTCACCTAGAGCTTTTCCGACACCGGCGGGTCATTACTCTAACCCAGCCGAGAACATGGTGGCGGCGGCCACCCGGCTTGGGACGATTCCCATCCTAGATGAAGCACCCTTTGAAGAGGACGTGCGAAACGCCATTGGATATTTACAGACGGCCATGGCCCAGCAAGAGAGATATGCTCATAGCCGGAGCCGGGTTCACTCTACCCCCTCCACAGTCGAAGTTTCAGCCGGCGCTATGAGTCGCCGGCGTGTTCCAGCAGTCGTCCACGTCGGGGACCACCGGAGGATGAGCAGGCGTCTCTAGATGCACAAGCCCTCGCGGACCGGGCGAGGAACAGGCGAGAGGCGGAGATAGCAGCAACCCGTCCAGAGCCGGCGCTTTCCGTCTCAATGGGAGTAGTTAGTACCAGAGCCGTAGGGGTGCCATGTTTAACTCCGGCTCTGAGAAGTGAACGACTACCGAAGGATTTTAAGTGTCCACAAAAAGTTCCGAATTACACAGCTGATCTACCCCCTGAGGCTTGGGTTGAGAGTTATGAGATGGCCATGGAGATGATGGACGTCAGTGAGGCGGTATGTGCAAAATATTTCATCATGATGCTTGAGGGTCCGGCTCGCACATGGTTGAAAGGTTTGCCACCTAACACGATAAGTTCATGGGTGGAACTGAGAGAGAAGGTTATTAAGAATTTTCAGGGGACCTGTAAGCAGCCTATGACCATTGTAGACTTGGACCATTGTGTTCAACAGGAGAATGAGTCGGCCCATCATTGGGTCCAGCGAGTGTCGACCATTATTCACTCTTCAGAGCAGATCACAGCGGCTCAAGCGGTGCTTATTATGGAAAAGAAATGTCATTTTGTTCCATTGAAACAGAAGCTCAGCCGACTCAAGCGCACGTGTCAGGATATGGGAGAGCTCATGACGGCCCTGGCAAAGTATGCCGACTCAGATAACACCAAGGATCCAGGCTCGGATGATGAGAAAGCCAATCAAGGGAAGAAGAACAATCAAGGCAAGGCTTTGTGAACAATGGGAATCAGAATAAACGGAAGAACACTGATGGCGGGTCAGAGCTAGTGGCAAACACCAACACAAAACAGAACCATCCCAAGGGGAACGGAAAATTCAGGTCGTTTCGCCAAAGGAACAGGGGTCCTTTCAATTTAGAAGAAGTGCTTAAGAAGCCTTGTCCCGAGCACGGCACGCCTGATAGGCGGGCATTACATGCGTGGGGGGATTGCTTTATCATGCATAGATTCAAAAACCAACATTCCCAACCACGCAATAACTAGGGCGATGGCCCGCCTGGCGGCTCAGGGCATGGCAGATCAGGGGCTGGATTCGGCGCCGGCGGTTCAGGAGCCGGGTATCCGGGTCAGAATAACCAAGGGGGGCACCAGCAGCATCCTGGCAACAACAACAATAACAACAATCAGCAGCAGCGCAATCAATCCAGGTTTCAGAGTAACCCGAAGCAGCTCAGTTCTGGACAGTATCACGTGTTCATGACCAGTCACAGTAGATGAGACGAGAAGTTGTGGAGGCGAGCGGTTAATGCAGTTGCTCCGGCTCTCCCATGGTACTTACCATGGTCTGAGTATGACATAATGTGGAGCCGGGAGGATCACCCGCCGCGGGTAGATGACCCGGGCCGGCTGGCCATAGTTGTGGCCCCTCAGGTGAATGGCTATATGGTGAACAAGGTGCTCATGGACGGAGGCAGCAGTATCAACATCCTTTATTATGACACTTTCCGGCGGATGAAGTTGCTTGACAAAGACCTTAAACCTTCCTCCACCGTCTTTCATGGTGTGGTCCCGGGTAAGTCGGCATACCCAGTGGGCCGGATTTCTTTGGAAGTGGCTTTTGGCGATGAGTATAATTACAGGGTGGAGTCCTTGTGGTTTGAGGTGGTTAAAATCAAAAGTCCCTATAATGCATTGTTTGGGAGGCCGGCTTATGCCAAATTTATGGCTAGGCCTTGCTATGTTTATTTACAACTCAAAATGCCCGGCTTAAATGGTACAATTACCGTTCACAGTAATCGGAAAACGGCTCTCGAGTGTGAGGAAGGAGATGCGGCATATGCAGAATCTAGTTGTGCCCAGGAGGAGCTGAAGTTCTAAAAGGAGAACGTTGACCCGGAGGATATGACCCCGCTGAAGAAGCCTACTACGGAAGTTGAGCCGCCACTCAAGTTTTCAGCGGATGATACCAAGGCAGTAGATTTCAATCCGGGCGACTCATCCAAGCAGTTCATCATTGGGGCTCACATGGATCCCAAATAGGAAAGCACGCTCATCGAATTCATCCGTGAGAATCGGGACATCTTTGCATGGAAGCCTTCTGACATGCAGGGTGTACTGAGAGAGTTCGCTGAGCACAACCTTAATGCGGATCCGAAGTTTAAGCTGATTAAACAATTTCTACGACGGTTCAATGAAGAGAGATGTAAAGCTATTGGGGAGGAAGTTGCCCGGCTCTTGGCTGCAGGCTTTATAGTGGAAGTTTTTCACCCGGAGTGGTTGGCTAACCCGGTGCTAGTGCTCAAAAAGAACGACACCTGGCGTATGTGTATAGATTACATGGACCTTAACAAGGCTTGCCCGGCTGACCCTTTTGCACTCCCTCGTATCGATCAGATTATTGATGCTACAGCCTGGTGTGAAAGTTTATGTTTCCTGGATGCATATTCAGGTTATCATCAGATCAAGATGGCAATGAAAGATCAGGAGAAGACGGCATTTATTACACCCTTTGGGGCATTCTGCTACGTCTCCATGCCTTTCGGGCTCAAGAGTGCCCAGGCGACTTAGCAACGATGTGTGCAGAACTGCCTTCACAGTCAGATTGGCCGAAATGTTCATGCTTACGTAGACGACATTGTGGTTAAATCCAGAAAGAAAGAAACTCTCCTAGAGGATCTGAAGGAAACTTTTGACAATCTCCGGGTCTACAAGATGATGCTTAACCCGACGAAGTGTGTTTTTGGTGTTCCAGCAGGAAACCTTTTGGGTTTCTTGGTCTCTGAGCAGGGCATCGAGGCTAACCCAGATAAAATTAAGGCTATCACTTCTTTAGGAGAGCCGACGTGCATTAATGACGTTCAGCGCCTTGCAGGACGGATTGCTGCGTTGAGCCAGTTCATAAGCCGGCTTGGGGAGAAGGCCATTCCCTTATACCAGATGATGAAGAAGACAAACAAGTTTAAGTGGAGCAAGGCAGCGGCTGAAGCACTTGAAGCTCTTAAAAAACAGTTGACTGAGCCGCCAGTGTTAACCGCTCCGGCTGAGAAAGAGTCGTTGCTCCTTTATGTGGTGGCTAACAATAGAGCGGTCAATGTAGCAATTGTGGTTGAGCGCAAGGAGGCAGGGAAGGAATATCCTGTGCAAAGGCGAGTTTATTACATCAGTGAAGTTTTGGCAGAGTCTAAGCAGAGGTATTCGCATTGGCAGAAGCTGGTATACGGGGTTTTCATGGCTAACCACAAGTTAAAACACTACTTTTTGGGGCACCAGATAACCGTGGTCAGTTCTGCCCCGTTGGGGGATATCATTCAGAATAGAGAAGCCACAGGGAGGATTGCCAAGTGGGCCTTAGAGCTGGGTCCTCTTAACATCAAATATGTCCCTCGTACAGCAATAAAGTCTCAAGCTTTGGTGGATTTCATAAATGATTGGACAGAATCTCAAGCACCCGAAGAGAAGCCGGATAACACATATTGGACTATACACTTTGATGGGTCCAAGCAGCTAGAGGGGGTCGGTGCAGGGGTTGTTCTCACCTCCCCGAAGGGTGACAAGTTTTGTTATGTGCTCCGGTTAATGTTTCCTTGTACTAATAATGTAGCTGAGTATGAGGCACTGCTCCATGGTCTCAGAGTCGCTAAAGAGATGAACTTAAGCTGGGTCAGATGTTTAGGCGACTCAGATCTTGTGGCTCAGCAAGTTTCAGGTACTTGGGACTCCAAGGATCCGTGGATGGCGGCTTATCGACAGGCGGGTGATATCATTGCCGGTCACTTCAAGGGGTACCAGGTGGATCATATTGATCGTCGCAGGAATGAGGCGGCTGATGCCTTATCACGGTAGGTTCTCAACGAAAGCCAGTACCACCTAATGTTTTTCTGGACGTATTGCATCATCCGACTGTAAAGATACCCTCTGAGGAGGACCTGGCTATTTCTGACCCAGAGGCGGAATTGGTGGCGGCTCTGCATGCTATCCCAGACTGGACTATTCCTTATTTGGCGTATTTGACACACGGCGAGTTGCCTCAGGAGGAGGATCTGGCCAGGAAGATCACCCGGCATTCTAAGTCTATGACGATTATTAATGGTGAGTTACATAAGTGTAGTGTGACGGGTGTCTTTCAGCGCTGCGTCTCACCGGAGGAGGGCCGATAGATATTGAGTGAAATTCATGCTGGCGACTGTGGACATCATGCCGGCACAAAATCTTTAGTGGCCAAGGCTTTTCAACATGGGTTTTTCTGGTTGACGGCTCACAAGGATGCAGAAAACTTAGTCCGTAAGTGTGACGGCTGTCAGAAGTTTGGCCGACATGCTCACGTTCCGGCTCAAGAGTTGAGGATGATACCAATCACTTGGCCATTTGCGGTCTGGGGGCTTGATATGGCAGGACCTTTCAAGAGATCCAAGGATAAGAAAACACACCTTCTGGTGGCGATTGATAAATTTACTAAGTGGGTAGAGGCAGAGCCGGTCAGCAAATGTGACGCGGCTACAACAATTCAATTTATTAAGAAGCTGATTTATCGCTTTGGTTACCTACACAGTATCATTACGGACAATGGAACAAATCTATCCAAAGGAGCTATGAAAGCGTTCTGCGAGAAGGAGCATATCCGGCTTGATGTTTCAACCGTGGCACATCCACAGTCTAATGGTCAGGCGGAGCGAGCCAATCAGGAAATTTTAAGAGGTGTCAAACCACGGCTCGTGGTTCCTTTGAAGCGGACACCCGGTTGTTGGGTTGAGGAGTTGCCTTTCATCTTATTGAGCATCAGAACTACCCCTAATAGATCTACAGGTTTCACGCCTTTCTTCATGGTGTATGGTGCTGAGGCGGTTCTACCCAGTGATATCCGGCACGACTCACCAAGAGTGGCGGATTATGTTGAGACGGACAATGAGGTAGCACGCCAAGATGCGTTGGACGCCTTGGATGAAGCACGAGAGTTAGCAGCAGCCAGGTCGGCAATTTATCAACAAGACCTGCGACGCTATCATAGCCGCAGGGTGAAGACCCGGACGTTCCAGGAAGGTGACCTGGTGCTCCGGTTGATTCAAGACCAATCTGGAATGCATAAGTTATCTCCACCATGGGAGGGGTCTTTTGTGATCAGCAGAAACCTTAACAATGGGTCATATTACCTCATTGATATCCGAGGTGAGTCGGAAACCGCGGGTCAAGAGACATTGCGGCCATGGAATATCGCACATCTGCGACCATACTTTACCTAGCAGGCGTTGAAAGCCGCTATCGTTGTATATATCATGTTTACATGAGTAAAAGCTAGCATCCCCGCAAAGACTGGGGCCTCTGCTCTTATGTATGTCTTCGTGCAATCAAGATGAAAAAATTTCCGGCTCAAAAATTTGAGTTGAAGTGGTTTGTTCGCCGTCAAAACGGCTGATCTATCATCTGGCTTTATGCCCTATCAAGCACTGTTGCAGGGAGGCTTCTTGCCTTCGGGTATAGCTTACATCTCCCCTGCACAGTCTGCTTTTACACTATTGCAAGGAGGCTTCTTGCCTTCGGGTATAGCTTACATCTCCCTTGCACAGCCGGCGTTATGCCCAATTAAGCACCGTTGCAAAGAGGCTTCTTGCCTTCGGGTATAGCTTACATCTCCTTTGCACAGCCAACTATTATTAAACTGTTGCAAGGAGGCTTCTTGCCTTCGGGTATAGCTTACATCTCCCTTGCACAGCCGGCGTTATGCCCAAATTAAGCACTGTCGCAAGGAGGCTTCTTGCCTTTAGGTATAGCTTACATCTCCCTTGCATAGTTGGCTTTATGCCTAGTTTTGTTACATTAAGCGTTGTTGTTGATGGAGGCTTCTTACCTTTGGTATAGCTTACATTGCCCTAAGACAACAACGTGTACACCAAATTCCAGTTGCTTATCAATTGCGGCCATCGAAGGGGCTTCTTACCGACGGGTTCGCTTATCTCACCCTAATGGCCGGCTTTATGCCACTTCCGGTTACTTATTAACCACGGTTGTCGAAGGGGGCTTCTTACCGACAGGTTCGCTTATCTCACCCTAGCAATCGGCGTTTACGCCAAAACTCAGTTGCTTATCAACTATAGCTGTTGAAAGAGGCTTCTTGCCTTCGGGTATAGCTTACATCTCCTTTCAAACAGCCGACTTTATGCCATCTCAGGCTAATTATTAGCCATGGCTGTCGATGGAGGCTTCTTGCCTTGGGGTATAGCTTACATCTCCCATCGACAGCCGACATTCGCGCATACAAAATTTGCTGTTAAAAGGAGGCTTCTTACCGTCAGGTATAGCTTACATTACCCTTCATACAGCCGGCTTTAGGCCGCTTCCGGTTCATCAATAGCCGCAGTTGTCGATAGAGGCTTCTTACCATCAGGTATAGTTTACATTATCCTAAGACAACCGGCTCCTTAATAGATTCATCCGACAAGAGCCGGAGCCATGTTGCTCCAGTTGACAAAGATATTATCCGGCTCTAAACTTCTGGGGAAGGAATGACGTCTTCAAAGACAAACACCCCTCACCAGAAAAGCTCAAGGCATATTTATGCAAAGGAGCAATCAATCAATGGAGAGCCGGCAATACATCAAATTGAAACATGGAGAGACGAAAAGTATACACAAAGAGATGGAAATATATACAGCCGGCACTATCTTTAGAACGACGGAGTCATCCTTAAGCTATTAAAAAAATTGCTCTTAGAAGGAGCAAAGGTATTACCAAGTTTCAACCGCCCACGGCGGGTCATTGCTTGAGCCATCGCTCAGAAGGTTATAAAATACAAAGTCAGACGGCCGGATCATCCTGCTCCGGCTCTTCTACTGGCTTCATCTGGAGAGTTTCCAAATCCTAGTTGCAGTCAGCCAGCGTGGCGAAAGACCCTTCCTCAAAAAAGGGAGACGTGTCGAGATCATTAGGAAAGAGTTCCTTACTGCGGGCGGGTGTTAGAGATTTCCACTTGTAGAGAGGCCCGCGGATCCTCTTATCCTCGCCATCATAAGCCGCCTGGTAGACATTTAAGTTGGCTTCATCTGCAAGCACAGACGCCAAGAAGCGGGAGTCCTTGACACACTAGATGTAATCCGCCTCTGTGAATTCTGAGCCGTCGTCTTTCTTTGATGGATAGCCATCCATCATTTCAGCCGGCGGCAGCTCAAGGGCGAAGGCCAGAGCCCGGCTCAGTCCAGCGACTGCTCCTTGATGAAAAGCTGATTTCTTCAGTTCTTCAATCTGTTTTGGCATGATGGAGAAGAGTTCCAAGACCCCTTTCAGAGCGGTGGGGATCGTCTCCTTATATTGAACACTCTTGATCGTGACGATGGCACCGCAGTATAGTTGTTCCGCAAAGGTGTAGATGGCCTTCAGTGGCAGAAGGCTATCAGAAGCCAACTGCCGGCTCCTGGGACCTGGATAAAGCCGGATAAAGATAATGAGTCACCAGATTTTTCAATAGCAATGTTAAAATACAAAGTAAAACAGAAGCTTACCAAATAGGGTGGCTGACATCTTCGCTATGTGCTGCTTCAGGCCTTGGAGTTCCTCCGCCATAGCTATAAGCCGCTGGTCAGCGTCGTCCACCCGTTTGGTCGGAGCGGCCTTTTCAGATTCTACTGTTTCTTTCAAAGAGGTAAGCTCAGCAGTGGCATTGGCCAGCTCCTCAGAGAGAAGCCGGCACTTTTCCTCAGCAATGCTTTGGGCTTCTTGCTGAGCCGCCAAGTTGGCCTTCAGATCCGCCAATTGAGACCCGGCTTCACTTAAGGTTTCCTACAAACCATCAAAATACAGGATAAGCCGCCGAAGGAAAGGTCATATCAAATGATGAGTGTTGACAACAAAAGATTATGCAAGTCTCAAACAGATTGCAAGCAATATATTTGACACTTGGGGGCTAATGTATGTTTGATCTTTGAGTATGCAATGTAGTTCCGGTTCATCTTCTTCAAAGTTAATCCGGAACTTGGGGGCTACACTATGGCTCTTCACTTTACTTCTAACGGAAGCCCCGACTCAAACTTTGTTAAGATTTGAGTCGGCCCTTGGGGGCTGCAGGCGATTCTTCAAGATATCTACATTAAAGATCCGACTCAACTTTATCAAACTTGAGCCGGATCTTGGGGGCTACGACTGGTGGTTTAAGTTATCTAAAGGAAGATCCAACTCAATTTTGGCAAATTAAGCCGACTCTAGGGGACAATGGCTATGAAATTTTCTAATAGAAAGCTAAATAAAGACCCGGTTCAACGATTGAGTACATTGAAACGGCCCTTGGGGTCTAAGTAAGGGTATGGCAACAAGAAGAGTACCTCGTATTTTGTCTTCATTAAAGAGACCACCCGAAGTTCCAGATCCCGGCTGGTGGTAACCCGGTTTATATACCCGGCGTGGAGCTCCTTGGCTATCATCTTCTCGTACAAAGAGTCAAAGTTCAGCTTCTTCGAGGCCTCGGCTGGCTCTGTATGCTTGGTCAGCACATGAGCCGGAGGAGTTTGATGACCAGACCCAGTGATAACAACATTTGGAGTTGCAGGGGTCTTGGCAGGAGTCGCCGGCTTTGAAGGAGCCCTTGGAGGGCTCTCCATGATGACATCGACAATAGCCGGTTCTGTGGAGGCAGCTGGTGGATTTTCTTCTGCTTCAGCCTCCTCCGGTTGTTCGAGATCCGGCTCTTGGATAACAGGGCCAGGGGAGGGCTTGTTGGTCTTGTGACGCTTGGCTTGAGCACTGCAAAATAGAAGGATCAGCAGTTGAAAGATGTTGGTATCATATTAAGAGCCGGATGTCCGGATATCATAGTAAGGAACGCTTACAGCGGATTGATCTTGGGCGGTGGTAGAACTGACGCCGAAGAGTCGCCGGAGGAAGGGGATTTCTAAAAAGAATAAAACAGAAATATGAGAAAGTGTCAAGTTTACAAAGGAAAGTCAAAGGAAAAGTAGAGACATAAACCTCTATGGGGCGTTTCCTTGGAGCCGGAGAATTTGGTAACCCGGACACGAGCTCAGTAGAGCCGGTGCTTCGAGTCTGTCGATGCTCAGCCTACTGTTGCTTTTTCAAGAGAAAATCGGGAGCCAGGTAAGCAAGAGGGTGAGAAAGAGGAACTTTTCTAATAACCCGCCGTGGCTCTCGGGGGACGAAACATTCTGAGTCGGAAGAAACATAATTTACCTCAGGAGCATTGGCGCGGCTGGTTTCCACCTCATCCTGCGAGTAAAACAAGCATTAATAAAGCAGGAAGGTAAAAGATCAAGCAAAGCAATTAAAGTATTACCTCTGAGCTGGATGATGGTGGCGGGTCAAACAAATTCTCTTGCGGGGCATCTTTTTTAGCCCTCTTGGTCGCACCCTTCTTCCTGGGTTTCTTTGGAGGGGCAACATATTCCTTCTTTCAGAAGTCTGAGTCGGTCTACAGGAATGACCCGAAGAATGAATAGCAAATCAACAAAGTACAAGCAACATCTAAGAGACGGATGGGAACATATTAACTTACATCGGGAGCCGGATTATTGACGCAGAAAGGCGCCAGGCCGATGGCACTGCATGAGCCGGAGGCTTCATGGAAAAGGCTCCAGATGGTAGTGGTAATATCATCCTCTGTCAGTGTGAACTCGCTGAAGCACAACAAGCTATCATATTTGCCTTCGTACTCGCACATAAGCCGACCTCTGCTGCTTAAAGGCATGATCCGCCAGGAAATCCAGCAGCGGATCAAATCCAATCCTATTAAACCGTTGGCCAGGAGCGCTTTGATCTTGGCGTAGAACGGCTCGTATCTGGCACGCTCCGAGGCTGAGAGCCAGCCGGGAAGCTCTGTGTCTGTCCTAAGCCGAGAAGGGCGGTAACCCTCCAACGAGTGCTCTTTCTCAGGAGAGGTCTCTTGGCAGTAGAACCACGTCTTATTCCAATCCTTTGGGTGACTCGGCATTGGAGTGGCAGGAAAGATGATGTCTCGGCAGCGTTGAATAGAAATGCCACCCAGCTCCAGGCTCGAACCACCCTTCATTTCAGTTTGGCGGTTGGCATAGAAGAACTCTCGAAATAACCCCACGGATGGCTTAGTTTGCAGATAAGTTTCGCAGAGAACTTGGAAGTTGCAGATGTTTGAGACGGACTTGGGTGCCAAGTCTTGAGGATGCAGCTTGTAAAAATGAAGAACGTCCCGGAAAAACTTAGAGCTGGGCGGCACGAACCCTCGCTCGATGTGATTAGTGAAGACTACTATCTCTCCTTTTTGGGGATAAGGCCGGGTCTCTTTACCCGGAACCCGCCAATTGGGACTTCTTTGGGAGGGAGAGTACCCGCTTCAACATAACCTACTAAGTACTCCTCCGTAACACAAGAACCAACCCAGTTGCATGAGTTGGACGCACGAGACATATTGGCGGCTTAAATACTGTGCAAGGTAAAGGGCGTGATGAGTCAAGCGCAAACAATATTTATGACGGCTTACAGGTTTAAGCGTTCTACAGATAATGTGGAAAGACCCAGTTGATGAGAGCCGGAGAAGCTTAGCGACTCAACAAAGGAAAGGAAGATTGAAAATCGGCTAAGTCCTAAAAAACAGATTCCGCAAACTACTACTATGGCGACGGATCTACAAAAGAGGAGAAAAGGATTTTTATCCTGACCTAGCGATGAACAGCGGAAGAAAAGAAAATGGACCGGAGCCATCGCGGTCCGCGCATTATGCGCGCCCGGCCCGCGCGCGGCGGCGGGGCAAGAGCGCACTCTAAAGGCACAATGGCGTCGAGATATACTCGCGGTGGCGGTGCCGGAGCCCGAGCAGCGGCGGTAGAGCCCCCGGTGAAACCCTACTGTGGTCGTGGGCGATCCAAGAAGAAGGAGAACTCACCGGAGATGTCGCGGCAGAGGCGGAAGGTTTCTAGTACGATTAGGGTGATGCAGTGGCCCGGTCGGTGTAGCTGCGAAGACGGCGCTAGACGACGAGGACGCTGGAGCGACGACGACAGGAAGAAGAAGAAGAGGCGTGAGCGGGAAGAGTGAAAGGCTTCGACCCGCACGGGTCGTATTTAAAGAGGGAATGAGGAAGGCGCGAAAATCCAGGCGACGACACCGTTTGACCGAAGCGGACGCCTCGATTCTCGGGATGACTGTTTAAAGAAAGATTCGGTGATACGTCAGCGGATCTCATGACGTCACGCCGGGTCATTTCCGAGCGACTCGCCAAAATCAGAGGAGAAGGATGAAGTGAGCAAGCTCAATTCAACCTGGGGCCTAATGTTGGGAATATAACCCCACGATATGACCCGCCCTGGAGACTCTGGGTCATGTTGCTGGCTCGTGAGCCGGCCCAAGAGTGAGCCGTAAGACTGGTGGCCTAGGAAGATAGGCGGCTCAAGGTGTGGGCTGTACGACGGCCCGGACGGAGAAGACCCAGGAGTATAAGCCGTCTCAAAGACAGCTTGGACAAGAATATAGAGAGAGACTCAGACGTACAATAAGACTCGGTTAACAATTGTAACGACCCGGTGGTCCTGACCTCCTATATAAAGGCAGACCCGGGGCGACTTAGAGGAGAGGTGATTGAGAACTAGGTCAGGCTTCTAGCTCCTTGTAATCGATACACAAGCAATACAAACACAAGCAAGACGTAGGCTATTACCTCGACTTGAGGGGCCAAACCTGGGTAAATCCGTGTCTTTCGTCCCGATCAACCCCTTTGGGTCCACCCTGTTAGCGATGGCCTCGAATCCAAGTCCGTTCACCCAGACATCTGTCGTGATAAATCCACGACATCTTGTATGATACGCGTCTTTGCTTTTTAGTTTTCCACAATCGTCCTTGCTGCACACATCTTTTGAGAGAGACACTCTGAATCGTGAATTTGTTAGAATAGTCTTTGTGCTTCACTTATATCTTTTGAGCTAGGCAATGTTGCTCTAGTGCTTCACTTATATCTTTATAGAGCTTGGTGGTGTTATATTTTATATAAATTATTGAGCTCTCGCTCCTCACTTATATCATTTTGAGAGTTTATTAAAAAAAGCATGGTAATTTGTATAGGTTATGAATTCCTAATATAATGGGCATCCAAGAGGGATATAATAAAAACTTTCATATTAAGTGCATTTAAAACTATGAGAAGTTTGATTTCCTTGCATATAGTTTTGAGATAATAGGGATGGTAATATGAGAGTCATGCTAGTGAGTAGTTGTCAATTGGAAGAGATACGTGTGTTAAAGCTTGTAATTCCCGTAGCATGCACGTATGGTGAACCGTTATGTAACGAAGTCGGAGCATGATTTGTTTAATGATTGTCGACCTTTGTGTGAGGGTCGGGAGCGCGCGATGGTTAACTCCTACCAACCTCTCCCCTAGGAGCATGTGTCTAATGCTTTGTTTGATAACTAATAGGCTTTTGCAATAAGTATGTGAGTTCTTTATGACTAATGTTGAGTCCATGGATTATACGCACTCTCACCATCCATCTTTCCTAGCCTCTCTAGTACCGCGCAACTTTTGCCGGTACATCAAACCCTCCTTCCTCAAATAAGCCACCATATATTCCTCAAAACAGCCACCATACCTACCTATTACGGCATTTCCATAGCCATTCCGAGATATATTGCCATACAACTTCCACCATGTAGTTTTTCTATGACTTGAATCATCACTTCATATTGCATATAGAGTCATATTTTGTCATAGGAATCGAGTTGTAATTTCTTTTTCTTTGAGTTATAAGTAAATAAAAGTGTGATGATTTTTCATTAATAGAGCATTGTCCCATGAGAGAAAAGTATGATGGAGGCTATGACTCCCTCACAAGTTGGGATGAGTATCCGGACTTTACAAAAAATAAAAGAGGCCAGCGAAGCCCAAACAAAAAAATAATAAAAGAGGCCAAAGAAGCCCACCAAAAAATTATATAAAAAAAGAGAGAAAGAGAGAAGGGACAATTGCTACTATCTTTTTTGCACCCTTGTGCTTCAAAGTTGCACCATGATCTTCATGATAGAGAGTCTCCTATTTTGTCACTTTCATATAACTAGTGGATATTCATTATGCACGACCACTTAGTTTTCTTTTTGATCTTTCATACACTTATAGCTCTAAGTGCATTTGTTGCATGGCAATCCCTACTCACTCACATTGATATCTATTGACGGGCATCTCCATAGCCCGTTGATATGCCTAGTTGATGTGATACTATCTTCTCCTTTTCCCCTTGCACCTCCTCCATATTCTATTCCACCTATAATGATATATCCATGGCTCACGCTCATGTATTGGGGGAGAGTTGAAAAGGTTTGAGAACACCAAAAGTGTGAAATAATTGCTTGACTTGTTCATCGGGGTTGTGCATGATTTAGATACTTTGTGTGGGGAATATGGAGCATAGCCATACCACATGATTTTATAGGGATGACTTTCTAAGGCCATGTTATTTCGAAAGGACACAATTACCTTGTTGGTGTGCTCGAAATTTACTGTTTTTATGTCAATATTAGACTATTGTTTTGAATCTTACGGATCTGAATATTCATGCCACAATAAAGAATATAACATGAATAAATATGTTAGGTAGCATTCCACATCGATCAAAAATTCTGCTTTTATCATTTACCTACTCGAGGACGAGCAGGAATTAAGCTTGGGGATGTTGAAACGTCTCCAACGTATCTATAATTTTTTATGGTTCCATGCTATTATATTATCTGTTTTGGATGTTTTATATGCATTAATATGCTATTTTATATTATTTTTGGGACTAACCTATTGATCTAGAGCCTAGTGCCAGTTTCTGTTTTTTCCTTGTTTTTGAGTTTCGCAGGTAAGGAATATTAAACGAAGTTCAAACGAAATAAAACCTTCGTAATGATTTTTTCTGGAACAAAAGGAAACTACAAGACTTGAGAACCAAGGCAGAGGAGCCACCGTGGGGTCACAAGCCCTAGGGGTGCGACCAGGGGGTAGGCCGCGTCGGACAGGCTTGTGGGCCCACAACAGCTCCCCTAACCCTAATCTTCGCCCTATAAATTCTCAAATATTCCATCATTATCAGAACAAGCCACAAAAACACTTTTCCACCGCCAGAAGCCTCCGTTCCCGAGAGATCCAATCTTGGAGCATTTTCCGGTAATCTGCCGGAGGGGGATTTGATCACGGAGGGCATCTACATCAACTCCATTGCCCCTCCGATGATGCGTGAGTAGTTCACCACAGACCTATAGGTCCATAGCTAGTAGCTAGATGACTTCTTCTCTCTCTTTGCTTCTCAATACCATGTTTTTCATGATCTTCATGGAGATCTATCTGATGTAATACTGTTTTGCGGTATGTTTCTCGGGATCCGATGTATTATGGGTTTTTGTTCAGATTATCCATGAATATTATTTGAGTCTTTCCTGAATTCTTATACGCATGATTTCATATCTTTGCAAGTCTCTTCGAGTTATTGGTTTGGTTTGGCCAACTAGATTGATAATTCTTGCAATGGGAGAAGTGCTTAGTTTTGGGTTCAATCTTACAGTGGCCTCACCCAGTGACAAAGTAGGGATAGCGAGGCACGTATTGTATTGTTGCCATCAATGGTAAAAAATGGGGTTTTCATCATATTGCTTGAGTTTATCCCTCTACATCATGTCATCTTACTTAATGCGTTACTCTGTTTTTCATGAACTTAATACTCTATATGCAGGCAGGAGTCGGACGATGTCTGGAATAATAGTAGTAGATGCAGAATCGTTTCGGTCTACTTGTCATGGACATGATGCCTATATGCTTAATCATTTCCTTGGATATCTTCATAATTATTCGCTTTTCTATCAATTGCTCGACAGTAATTTGTTCACCTAACGTAATACTTGCTCGACAGTTATTGTGACGTCCTGGATTTGGTGCTACAGTAACCTCTATAATTAAGCTACAGTAATCCCATACTAACGATGCCACATCACCACGATTACTGCTGCTAAACTCGCGTTGGAGTCAAACCCCGTTCAAATTCAAATTTAAAATAAAGTCAAACGATAAAAGCTTTCGAATATCAAACTAAAATCATGGTTAGGTTAAAAATATTCACCTGGTATTCATAAAAGTATAACCAACATTTTATCATGTGATTAGGTGCCTCGAAACTATTTTTACAGATGCTGAAACAATCATTTGAATGCCCCTTTTTGTTTTGGCAGATATCAAAACAATTAAATAGGCCCTCAACTTTTTGTGGCAACCCCCAAATATTTCTTTGAAATTATTGGGCTAATTATCTTATTTAAAAAAATGCTTTTGTCACTAGATTAATTAAAAACATAAACAAATCAAAAAAGAAAAAGAAAAAGGGAAACCCCCATGCCCCCGGGCCAGCCCAACTGGGCCCCGGCTCAGTTCGGCCCAGCCGCCCCCAGCCTACAAGGGGGTCACCCCCCCGAACCCTAACCGGTGCCCCCCACTCACCCCGATCCCCCCACTCCTCTCCCCTCAGCCCCGATCGGGATCAGGCGCCCTCATCGCGCTGCCCCGCCGTTCCTCGCCGGAGGCCGGCCCCGACGCACCCCCGGCGCCTCCCCGCCTCGCCGGCACCGCCACCCGCCGCTCCTCCTCCTCCCCAACGATGCCACCGGCCGCCTCCCCACGCCCGCTGCCCTCCCCTACACGTCGCCGGTGAGCCCTCCCATGGGCTCCTCCCCTCCCCACTCCTTTTCCCCATCCGGCTCCGGTCCTCAACGCAGGCGCCGCCGCGCACCGCCCTCGCTCACCGCGGCCATAGCGCCACGGCCGCGCCCCGGCATCTCCTCTCCGTCCCGCTCGCTCGCGCCTACGTCCGTCGCGCCCCGGCCGTGCCCCTGTGCTGCTCCCCGCGTGCTCCGCCCCCTGTCTACCCGTGCCGCGCGCGCGCCCGGCTCCGCGCTGTCGCTGTGCCGCCGCCGCGTGCTCGCCGCGCCCCGCTCGCCCCTCGCCACGCCCGCACGCCCCCGCCCCGGCCACTGCCGCGCTCCCGCGCAAACCCCCATGGCCGCTGCGCGCTCCGGCCCTCTCGCCCGCATGCGCGCGCCCGCCGTGCCCCAACGGCGCTGGCCGTCGCCGCTACTCCCCCCCCCCCCCTGTATGACCACGGGGGCCCACAGCCCTATGTTTTAAAAAATGTGTTATAAAAATTTAAATAAATAAATCTTATTAAATAATATTAATTAATTAATTAAACAATTGATCAATTAACATAATTAATCTAAAACTAACTAATCCTGTTAATTGGCTAATTAACTTAACTATTCCTAGGTTAATTACGACAGAGAATGACAATGGGGCCCCACTTGTCAATTTGACCAGTCAAAGGCCCTGATGACTATTGATGTCGGCATGACATCATGTTGATGTCATAAAATGCAATTATTGAATTTAAAGAATCTGTTTTAATTTCTGAATATTATTAAAGCTTAAAAAAATAATATAAAATAATTCATAACTCAACTCGGATGAAAATATTTTATACATGAAGGTTGTTCAGAAAAATCCCACGGTTCCGAATATGCAGTCCGTTAGTCTGTAACATGCCTTTAGCATAGAAAACATGAAACTTTTCAATCGTTTTCATCTGTCCGGTAAAAGCTAGAGACCCAAAAAATATCGTCAGATATTCTTCCGACCTGTGTACGATGTGTAATACTGCGTTAGTGCATGCCTAGCCCTACATGTTGCCATGTCATGCATCGTGTTGCATTTGTGCTTTTATTTATTGTTTCTTCCCCCTCTTCTTACCGGTAGACCTCGAGACTAACGGTGCTGTCGGGTACGACTACACCGTTGACGATCAACCCTTTGTCGCAGAGCAACAAGGCAAGCAACCCCCTTGAGCATTCCGATCTCGCCCATTCCTTTCCCTCTTATTCTTGCATTAGATTTTGCTATTGTATTAGTTAGCTCCTATTCTGATGCATAGCCTGTTTTTGATAAACTCTTACTATACCTACAATAATATCAACTGCTTAGTATAGGTTGATCAATGAATCCCCAGTGACCCCTTAGTCCCAATTGCCCCTGCTTCTTCATCGACGACTCGAAGACCCGAAGAGTCAGTCAACCGACCGACGAGCCAGGCCCCTCACATCACCGCACACCTCTTTAGTATGGCACTGTAGAGCTACTACCTATTGCCGAGGGTGATACCTCACTTAGCACTCCCGGTGTTAATTCTGTAGCGTAGCTAATCGATCGTGGGTATCGAGGGTGATTCCTCCTTCCCATTTATCGATAGCGACTCTTGTCATACACATACCTGGAGTGGGATCCATCGAGGGGTGATTCCTCAGATATCCACTTGGTGTATAAACACACATTTACTTCAACTTGACCTTGTTTACATGTGAAAGGCGGGACTGGAGGGACAAGCGGTACCACCCTGGTTGAGGTGGACCTGAGTTCCCGATAGTCTTGAGAAGGGTCGGCCCCAAGGTTACCCGTGTGTAAAATATGGTGGGATGCGCCAGTAAGGCATCCAAAAGGGTGATGATGAGGCATGGACTATCGAGAGAGGCCCTTGCCACACATCCTCGAGACGGGGCGACGGGACCGCACTTTATGGGTCGCGCTTGCCCCGCATTAATAAAATGCTAATGGGTTGGGTACTTGATCTGAGTTAGGTCATTGGCCTTAATACGCACTAACCTTCACGTGAGAGAAGTTATGGGTACTCAGCGTCGTTGTATCAGCTGAAGCTCTTCGGACGTCAACAATGGAGAGGCGCGCGCCCGAGTGGTCTGCAACAGCATCGCGCTTGTTATAAGGGGTGATAGGATTGACCTCGGCCACCTTCGCATCACGCAGGAGTGCAAGGGCAAGTGGGCCCACGAACCTGCACGCTTAGGATTTAGACTGGCGGGCTCGCCTCTTCGTTGAGCCTAGGTGGGGCGACGATGTTTTTATATCTCGAGGCCGGGCATGACCCAGAAAAGTGTGTCCGGCCGGAGGTGATTCAAGCGTGTTGGGGAATATGTTGTGCACCCCTACAGGAAGAAATTATATATTCGAATATCTGTGTCCACGTAACAGGATGACTTCGAGTTGTACCTTGACCTACTACAACTAAAAATTGTGACTTTAAATTGTAATGAATGTTGGCTCCGAGATTGTTTCCTCGTAGGGAGTCAAGGAAGAATCTCTAGGCGTGGTTACTTAATAAAATTGCTACGATAAAATTTGCTATATATGAGTTACCAGTCTACTCTCTTCTAGTGCTGCAAGATGCTGAAGATGCTAGTCTTCGATAGGACTAGGCCTTCCCCCCTATTCTTGCTTTCTGCAGTCAGCCCAGATATAACCCCATTCCTTGATACTGATGCATACTTAGCATAGTTCTGATGTTAGTCTTGCGAGTACTTTGGATGAGTACTCACCGCTGCTTTCCTTGCTCTTTCCCCCTCGATACGTTTCTGCGTTCAGACGATGGAGCCCGGGAGATGGAGTACACCGGAGACGACCACTACACCATCGCAGGAGCATACTACTACGTGGAGGCGGCCCCCGACGAGTAGTAGGATAGGAGGTTCCCAGGAAGGAGGCCTTGCCTCTTTCGATCCATGTTATGTTTGTGCTAGCCTTCTTAAGGCAAAACTTGTTTAACTTATGTCTGTACTCAGATATTATTTTTGCTTCCACTGACTCGTGCTTGTCGAGCTTTGTATTTGAGCCCTCTAGGCCCCTGGCTTGTAATATGAAGCTGCATGACTTTAATTTGTGTCTAGAGTTGTGTTGTGATATCAATCAGTGAGTCCCTAATCTTGGTTGTACGCATTGCGTGTATGTTTAGCGTACGGACGAGATTGGGGGCATCACATCAAGTGACACTCCCGGTACATCAAGCGACAACCTTGTTACCAATGAAGAGATAAGCCTCATGGTCAAGAAATTCAACAAGTTCTACAAGAGTAGAGGCAAAGAGAGAAACTCCAACTCAGGATATGAAGAGAAGCATTCATCTAGTCATGACCGGAATTGTTACAATTGTGGAAGGCCTGGAAAATACTCCAATGAGTGAACACCCCCCCACCCCACACAAAAACAAGGGAAGAGTCACCTCGAAGAAAGATAAGGAGTAGAGATGATCGTTATGAATGAAGACCCTTCCGAAGAAGCAAAGACTCGGAGAAGTACACCAAGAGCTACACAAGAAGACATCAAGCTCATGTTGGTCAATGAATTTCTGGTTCCGAATCTGACAACCACTCCGAAAGAAGCTATCACTCTGACTCCGACTATAGTTAATATGAAGGTATTGCCGGACTTGCACTCATTTCCTCCAACTCCTATGAAATATTTGATTCACCAAATGAAGCGAGTGGAAGTTGCTTCATGGCTAAAGTCCACAAGGTATCACACTCCGAATACCTTGACTTTAATAGTGATGAGGATGACCTACTTGGAGATGATGACTTGTTATTTGACAAATCTAGTGATATTAGTCAAAATGAACTTGTTAGTAATAACTTTAGTCAAGATAAGTTGTGGGATAATGATAAGTTGGAAATAGAGCGACTAAATAAAGAACTAAACACTCTTAAGTTAGCCCACGAGTCTACTCTAGAAGATCATAGAGAGTTTGTAAGGACTCATGAGAAGCTCTGCTTCGAGAAGCTCAATTTGGAGCAAGAGCATGAATTATTTAAAGCTATCAATAACGATATTCAAAAGAAGACTTCCTCTTATCTAGCCAAATGACTACTCTTGTCTACATTTATTCCACAAGTTAAGGTTAAGCAAACGAGTAACAAAGGCAAGAAAGGTTCTTCAACTAGTGCAATAATTTTTTTTAAATCCAATGATATTGCTTCTAGTAGTTCTACTGATTCCACTAACGATTCTCTTAGCCAAGTTACACTTGAGCAAGAAAATGATTTATTGAAAGGGATTATAGAAAAAGGTATCTACAAAGGTCTTGTCATATGTAAGTAATTTGAGGAAATTCTACGCAAGCATGGAGGATACCGGAAGAACCATGGCATTTAGCTACTTCGATGCCAATGCAGTTGAATGGGAAGAAGGTCAATACCCCAAGCCCAAATTTGTTCCACAAAGGGAGAAATATGAACATACTCTTCCCACGGGAATACAAGCTCAAGATAAACATCCACCACAAGACTACAAGCTCAAGGGTAAGGACAAGCTTCAAGAGGAGATTGACTCATATGAAGATGAATCCCAAGCCATGGTTAAGTGGGTTCCCAAGGCTGCTACAAGCTCAACTTCTACAAGTGCTACTTCAACTCCAAGGATTCCCATAAAGTTTATGCGGATCCCAGAGAAGAATAACTAGAGAAGTTATTGAGGCATGACTCCGCCAAAAAAATTCACTCACATTCATTTTTGGCAAGGACTATTTGCAATCAACTCCAACTTTATGCAATAGTTCAAGGAGTCACACATTCCCTCAAAGGTAAGCAAGGGACAAGGTAATTAATGAATCCATGGACATCATCATGTATGCTTTGCACTCCATGTCCATAGATATCCTTGTATTTGTCTCTTGTTTGGGACTAACCCATGTAGGTGAGTAGAGTAAGAAACAATGAGGATTGCTCCCAACTAAAGATGATCTTCATCAACTATGAGCATCCACCACTATATCACCCACATGAAGTCTTCTACCACAAAACCCAAGTTTAGGATGTCACATCAAGGGGGAGCTTTACTCTAAGGCTTGAGTTAAAGCATCTCTTGAGGATCTGAACACGTTAAATGCTTTATGTAAAAGTGGTAATCCCACTTGTGCTTAAACAATGAGTACAACCTATGATCAAGTATTCTTACTTGGCTCCTAAGTCAATATACTCATATATAGATGACTCCGTCATCGCCAAAGTGCTTTTTAGATACTAGAGTGGTTTTGCATGTGTGCCATATTTCATTTGACATCTTATTGTGTGAGCAGGTTGGTATGCATTTCTTTTCTCATTCGAGGATATCCAATTGTTGTTATTTGGCTTTCAATTTTATTCGGCCAATTGGATATACAAGAATGCATAGGACCCCTCTCTATCTATCTATGCTCTCTCGTCTCAAATTCTATTCATGCTACATCACAAAATTTCAGCAATCACTTCTCAAACCCTCTGTGTGAGGAGCACTCGGAGATCCATTTCGTCAAGAGCTGACCACCAAAACCTCCCAAGTGCATCTCAGTGGAACCAACAGAAAAATCTTGGTCCTACTGATGCCTAGGGTTGATCTGGTTTTCAATCTCGGTAACACCGATTCCATATTCTCGTCTTCATCGAGTTTCTGTGTCAACTGAAAGTTGAGGAACTCGGTGGAACGGATAATTTTGAACCGGTGTCACTAACAGCGAGGGATATATAATGTGGCGGGCCTGAATTTTGATATCAAATCTTCAAACGTCCGTTTCGTCCAAACCCTAGCTGCCTCCTGTGGACCCCTGGTCGTCGCCCTTGCCTCCCTGTGCGTCCTCGTTGCTGGGATCCTTGCCATCGACAAAATCATGACCTTCGTCTTCGCTGTAGCGGACTCCTCACCAAACTAGGGTGAGATTTCAATCCCCTTTGCACTGCTCGACCCAATTCTTGGCATTACATTTTATCGATAAGCCACAGTTTGAGATTGATCCATCCTCGAAAAACTTCCTTTAGAGTAGAAGAACGCGGATTTTTAGGGCTGAGTTTCCGCCACGTGTGTCTCGGTGACACCGAATTGAAATTATCGGTCTTATCGATACGTGGATTAGGGCAACCGAGAACACTCCCGATGGAACTGGTGCCTCTTTTAGGTCTCACCAAAAAGGGCTGCCAAGTTCGTGTAACAAGAGAGTGTCTGTCTTGGTGGCTCCGATTTTTCTAACTCGGTGGTACCGAAACCCACATAGCTGAAATTCAAAACTAATAATTTGGTTCAAATATGAGAAAAACTTATGTATTTTGTGATGCTCAATCTCTCTGCTCTTCTATGCTCTACTGACAGGGTCAACATGTCAGGATCAGATAACAGTCAGAACAACTTTAGAGAAAGTGTCGTGGTTTTGTCATGGCAGATGTCCTCGTGCAAGGACTTAGGTGTGAGGCCATCACTGCTGGGTGGTGACTCAAAGGGATCAAACGAGAACGGGAGGCGGGTTTACCTAGGTTTGGCCGCTCCAATGGAGGTAACAGCCTATGTCCTGCTTTATGTCTATATTAATGGAGATCTCGATTACAAGGATGCAGTACTACGAGAAACCTTACAGGCAGGAGCCGACTAGTAGCGCTGGAAAAATACAAACGCTGCTGCTAATTACCAGTAGCACTGTATTTGGGCAGCGCTACAAGTAAGGACTTAGCAGTAGTGCTGGAAACTAGAAAAGCGCTGCTGCTGAGGGGGCCCCGACGATCCCATTGACAGTCTTTATAGTAGCAGCGCTGTCCTCAGGAAAGTGCTACTGCTAAGCCTCCTAGCAGTAGCGCGTGTAGTGAGGGAAGCGCTACTGCTATGGGGCACCGCTTAGTAGTAGCGCTTTTACCAGAAAGCGCTACTACTAAGCCTCATAGCAGTAGCGCGTTGTGTAATCCAGCGCTACTAATAAGCGTTGTAGCCACCTTTTTCACCCACCCCCTCTCTCGCCCTTCTTCCTCCCCCTTTGCCCTCTCCCCTCCTTTCAACACTCCCATCTCCACCATTATTGTCTTTCTTCTCTATTTCTTCTACCTCTCTTCTATCCCCATTAATGCCCCCCTCTCTCCCCCTTCTTCCTCCACCTTTGCCCTCTCCCCTCTCCACCGTTATGGCCCTTCTTCTCTCTTCCTTCTACCTCTCTTCTCTCCCCATTAATGCCCCCCTCTCTTCCCCTTCTTCCTACCCCTTTGCCCTCTCCCCTCTCCACCATTATTGCCCTTTTCTATCTTCCTTCTACCTATCTTCTCTCCCCATTAATGCCCCCCTCCACCATAATTCTCCTTCATATCTCTCTCCTCTCCATTAGTTAGCTAGAGTCTTCTCTCCTCCCAACAACTATATCTAGTCAGCTATATAGCCATCCACTCTCGATTCCTTTATTGTAGCGAAGACCTAATGATCTAATTACCATGCACAATCTCTCTTGAGGTATAGGTGAGTAAAAACTTGTGCATTTCAAGAATGGGAATATGTGTGTTTGTGATATGAAGGGATATTGTGTGAGTGACATGCCCCGTGAGTTGTTTATGTTTTGCCAGAATGTCGATTCATTTCCGTTTCGGCGGATTTCGAAAAAACTCGATATGTCCTATTTTTAGGCAAGGTCATGCCAAATTTTTATATGACGTTTGCTTGTTATACCGTGCAGTCATGAGGGTGAGAAGAAGGGAGGTGGAGCGATACTTGCAATGTGCAGTGATGGACATGTATGCAAAAAATCGGAATGGGATTAAATGTCCGTGTAAAAGATGCAAAGAAGGAGTCATTTTGGACCCTTTTGATCATGGCAGTTTGAAGGCGCACGTAATGAAGTATGGTTTCATGGATGGCTATACTCGGTGGATAAGTGAAGATGACGATGATGACGTCCACATGGTAGGGAATAATGACATGATGTAGCTAGACGAAGAGATGACCGATCGATGCGAAGAGGATGGCACCGGACATGGCGGCTCGAAAGAGTTCGGAAATGGCAGAGAAGAAGATTCCGTACACGACGAAGAAGAGTCGAGACATGACGGAGAACAGACGGGCACGCCGCAGTCTTCGACGCTATGAAGTTCAGTCATGCAGGACCCTCATGTTCGAGACCTCCCTCGCTAGAGTATGACTACCGACAGAGCTGCTTCTAGAGAGGAGGCCAAGCTGGCGCAACTTGAAGTAGACTCGAAGACTCCATTGTATGACGGTTGCGATCCCGAGGTGACCCGCTTGAGTTTCACGCTCGAACTTCTGAAGACGAAGGCCAGAAACAAATGGACAGACAAAAGCCTCGATGAGCATTTGAAGTATCTACATAGTAAAGGTCTTCCTGCGGGGAACCTGTGTCCTACTAGTGTCGAGGAGGCCAAGAAAATCGTTTGCCCTCAGGATCTGCCGCACATTAGATACCACACATGCATCAACGATTGTGTCACTTATCGGGGGGAGCACGAAGAAATAACCAGCTGTCCAATGTGCAATGCTTCTCGATACAAGAAGGCAGGAAAGAAAACTCCTCAGAAAGTTGTATGGTACTTTCCAATCACTCCCCGTCTATAGCGGTATTTCGTAGATCCTAAGGAAGCAAAGCTCATGCGCTGGCACGAGGAGAGGAAGTAGCCCGACGATGGAGAGGATCCGAAGCTGAGACACCTCGTAGATGGTAGCCAGTGGAGAGCATTCAACGCCGAATATCCATTTTTCACAAAATATGCAAGGAACATCGTGCTTGGTGCGAGTACCAATGGCATGAATCTGTTTGGAAAGCAGAACACCAACCATAGCACATGGCCCGTCTTTGTATGGATGTACAACCTCCCCCCATGGTTGTGCATGAATACAAAGTACATACACATGAGCATGCTGATTCAAGGGCCAAAAACCTGTATATGGGGCTTCTAAAAGAAGATCTTGACATGTTATGGAAATCACCGATCAAGACATGGGACGCGAGCAAAGGAGATTATTTCTATATGAGAGCCGTACTGATGACGACGGTGCACGGCTATCTCGGTTACGGGTACACCTCAGGATAGGTGTGCCATGGATACTGCGGATGCACGAGGTGCATGGATGATATGACATCTCAGCAGCTTACGTCAACGAAAAATGGTGGCTCTGGGAAAATTGTGTACATGGGGCATCATAGATGGCTCGAGAAGGATGACCCGTCAAGAAAACATGGAGATCTATTCAATGGTTTGGCTGAGCATCGAGGACCTCCATGTAAGAGGAGCGGCATCAAAATCAAGGAGTTGTTGACTAACTGGGAACAATGCCCAGTGCCGGGAAAGATGGAAAAGGCGCCGGAGCCGCTGCTAAAGGTATGGAAAAAGAGGTGTGTTTTCTGGGACTTGATCAAAAGGAGCCACTGCTGAACAATCACGACACGCCTCATTGCCTTGATCAAATGTATATCACGAAGAATGTCCTCAAGAGCTTGCTTGGCACACTGATGAACATGTCAGAGAAGACCAAGGATGGGCCAAAGGCAAGGAAAGACTTGGAATATTTGGAGATCAAGACAGATCTCCACATGCTCGTAGAAAGTCAATGCATGAGAAGGAGAGAGAGGCGGAGGCGGTGCCAAGGGGCAGAAAAGTCAACAAGAAGGAGGAGAATTCCCCCCTTCTTGCTTCTCCTTAAGTGCGAAGGAGATCGATCAATTCATCAAGTGCCTTACGGGAATCAAAGTCAGTTCCGGTTACTGTGGGCAGATAAGCAGATTTCTAGACACGAAGAAGAAAAGGTTTAGCAGGATGAAGTCTCATGACTATCACATGATGATGACGCAGATACTCCTAGTTGCCATTAGAGGGATAATGGAGAAGCACGGTCGTGACATGCTTATTGGTCTCTGCAACTTCTTCGATGTTATCTCTAGAAAGTTCATCAGTGTGAAGCAGCTCCGAAGGCTACAGGAAGAGATCGTTGTCATACTATGTGAGCTTGAGATGTACTTCCCGCCCTCGTTATTTGACGTCATGGTGCATCTGTGTGTCCACATCATGGATGACATCATTGACCTCGGACCGACATTCCTTCACAACATGATGCCGTTCGAGAGGATGAATGGGGTCATCAAAGGATTCATTCGTAACATGTCCCGTCCTGATGGGAGCATCCTCCAGGGTGATCTGACCCAAGAGTGCATCTCCTTTTGTGAGAATTATGTAGGCGGCGGAGACCCTCTTGTTGGTTTGCACGTCAAGAGGCACCATGGTAGGCTTGGAGGAGAAGGTCACAACAATGACCGGAGGGAATTGCACGTGGACTACTCGAATCGACGGGACGACTTTGATAGGGCTAACTTAGTAGTGCTACAACACCTAGATGAGGTTGATGATTATGTGACACTACACAAAGAAACCATCGCAAAGAAAATCGTGATCAGGGGATGCGCAAGATGGACGCCGAAGTTACTGCAGAGCACATTTCCACTTTCTTGCGTTGGTTCAAAGAGCATATTCTTGCTAATTCCCCGGAAGAGAGTAGTTCGGCGGGATTGCTCATACACGCCTTATCACATGGCCCCACACCCAAATTAGCGTCCTATCAAGGATATGATATCAACAGGTACACGTTCTACATGGAGGCCAAAGACATGGACAGTGATTACCAGAACTCAGGGGCGACGATTTAATACGTGATCGATGCCAGCAGGACAACTGAAAGATTCTACGGAAGGGTCGAAGAGATCTCGGAGCTTGACTACGCTGGAATGCACGATGCGACGATGTTTTGTGTCAGATGGGCTAAGGACGTCGTAAGAGAAAACAAGTATTTCACTACCATATCTATACCCGACGCGAATAGCGCTACTATGAAGCTTAACATCATCACCAAAGCTGAGCCATGGGTACACGCTAAGCACTTGACACAATGCTTCTTCATAACCAACCCGACCAATCCCGTCCGTGTTGTCGTGAGGAGAGGCAAAAGGAGCATCGTCGGAATGGATGGACTCGGAACGAGGAAGACTATGACCATTACGGCAACCCGATGAGGGAAGATGACGATGACAATGAAGCGTACGTGAAAAGAAGAATCAAGACTACACTATGTAAGAAAAATCATACTCCATGGGGACGGAAAAGTCATAAAGAGGGGCTCAATTATTCGACAATGAACAAGAAAGGGAATAAGAAGCTCAATGCGAAACGTCGTCGACGCAGCTAAGAAACCACCATGTATATATATGTATCTATTTTGTGTACGCACTTAAGTAACCGTTATCAGTCAAATGATATATAAATCATATCCCCTTCAATTACCAACACATGGTTCCGGTGATATATATTCGCGTAGTAGTGTGGGAGGGAGATCGACATTCTCCTCGACTGCGTGTTAGGCCATCGAGTGAGAAACAAAAAACAGGAACAAAAGGAAAATAATAATAAAAAGAGAAGTAAATTCAAAAAAAAGTAAAGTGAACAGAAAAGTAAACAGAAAAGGAAAGTAAAATAATAAAAAGAAAAGAGAACTTTAGCAGCAACGCTGGTTTCCATCTAGCTCTAGTGCTAACTGCTATTTTCAATAACCCCCGCCCGCTCCAAATTTTCCCAACTCACGCGATTTCCCCCATGCAGCGCCTGCCTCCTCGCCTTGCCGCCGGACACCCCCGCCCCGCCGCCCCTCGGGAACCCGCGACCGCCGCCCCACGACGGCCACCCTGCCCTCGGCCGCCCCTGCCCCTAGCCGCCACGCCGCTAGGTGCCCCCGCTGCCCCGACCCGCAATGGTCCGAAGGGTCTGCACACTTAAGGTTCGGTGATGTTTCGGTCATGTCTACATAGTTCTCGAACCCGCAGGGTCTGCACACTTAAGGTTCGGTGACGTTTCGATAGTATAGAGTTATGTATGGTGGTGACCGAAGATTGTTAGGACTCCCAGATGAGATCTTGGACGTCACGAGGAGCTCCTAAATGGTCCGGAGGTAAAGATTGATATATAGGAAGTCCTATTTTGGTCGCCGGAAATGTTTCGGGCTCATCGGTAGTGTACCGAGAGTGCCGGTAGTGTACCGGGAGACCATCGGGAGGGGTATTTCAAACCAAGAGGCTACATGGGCTGTGGTAGAGTGAATACCAGCCCTTAGTGGGCTGGAGGAAGTCCCACACAAGGCCCATGCGGCTGGGAGAGAGAACCCAAAGAGAAAAAGGTGGAAAAAGGCAAAATAGGGAGGAGTCCTAGTCCTACTAGGATTGGAGGAGTCCTCCTCTCCTCCTTGATTCGGCCGAACCAAGGGCTTGTCCCTTGAGGGCCAAGCCTCCTCCTCTCTTCCTCCTATATATACTGGAGGTTTTAGGGTTTTTGGCACTATATTTTCAGCCACGTGCTACCCGTTCCTCTAGTGCATAGTTTCTCCTCTAGATCAGTTTTCTGCAGTGCTTAGGCGAAGCCCTGCCCGAATTGCTCCACCACCATCGCCGCGGCGCCATCACGTTGCCAGAGAACTCGTCTACCTCTCCGCTCCCTCTTGCTGGATCAAGAAGGCGGAGATCGTCATCAAGCTGTACGTGTGCTGAACGCGGAGGTGTCGTCCGTTCGACGCTAGATCGGAAGGACCGTGATCAAGATCGCGAGACCGATTGTGATGAGATCGCGGGATGGATCATGGATAGTTCGCGGGACGGATCGTGATTGGATCAAGGGACAGATCGTGATGAGATCGCAGGATGCTTGGCGATTTGGGTCGCAAAGACGTTCGACTACACTAACCGCGTTTCTTAACGCTTCCCGCTTAGCGATCTACAAGGGTATGTAGATCCACTCTCCCTCTCGTAGATGCTCATCACCATGGATAGATCTTGCGTGTGCGTAGGAAATGTTTTGTTTCCCATGCAACGTTCCCCAACAGTAGCATCATGAGGTAGGTCTATGTGTAGATGAGATCTCGAGTAGAACACAAAGAGTTTGTGGGCGTTGATGCTTAGATTGCTTCCCCCCTTGGTCGTGTTTTGGTTCAACGGTATTGTGGGATGAAGCGGCCCGAACCAACCTTACTCGTATGCTTACGAGAGACCGGTTCCATTGACTGACGTGTAACTTCGTTGCACAAAGATGGCTGGCGGGTGTCTGTTTCTCCTACTTTAGTTGGATCGGATTTGACAAAGGCGGTCCTTGAGAAGGTTGAAAAGCAACTTAAGTATCACCGTTGTGGTTTTGCGTAGGTGAGAATTGTTCTTGCTAGATACCCATAGCAGCCACATAAAACATGCAACAACAATTATAGGACGTCTAACTTGTTTTTGCAGGGTATGTTGTGATGTGATATGGCCAATTACATGCTGAGATATATGTGATGTATGAGATGATCATGTGTTGTATAGAATATCACGACTTGCATGTCGATGAGTACGACAACCGGCAGGAGCCATAGGGTTGTATTTAATTATTGTATGACCTGCGTGTCAATCATTAAGCGCTATGTAATGCTTTACTTTATTGCTAAACGGTAGCAATAGTAGTAGAAGCATGATGTGCGCGACAACCCCGACGGCGAAACGCTGATGGAGATCAAGATGATGGAGATCATGGTGTCATGCCGGTGACGATGGAGATCATGCCGGTGCTTTCAAGATGGAGATCAAAAGCACAAGTTCATGGCCATATCATGTCACTTATGATTTGCATGTGATGTTAATCCTTTTATGCACCTTGTTTTGCTTAGGACGACGGTAGAATTATAAGGTGATCCCTCAATTAAATTTCAAGATAAATTGTGTTCTCCCCGAGTGTGCACCGTTGCGAAAGTTTGTTGTGTCGAGACACCACGTGATGATCGAGTGTGATAGACTCTACATTCACATACAACGGGTGCAAGCCAGTGTTGCACATGCGGAACACTCGGGTTAAACTTGACGAGCCTAGCATGTACAGACATGGCCTTGGAACACAAGAGACCGAAAGGTCGAACATGAGTCATATAGTAGATATGATCAACATGATGATGTTCACCATTGAATGACCGGAGGGATGTCAATTTGAGTGGGAGTTCTTAAGTAATATGATTAATTGAACTCATTATCATGAACATAGTCAGTAGTGTCTTTGCAAATTATGTTGTAGATTACTTGCTCGCGTTGTAGCTCCCTTGAATTTTTATATGTTCCTAGACAAACAGAGTTGAAAGATGATGGTAGCAATATAGCGGACTAGGTCCATGATCTGAGGATTGTCCTCATTGCTGCACAGAAGGCTTATGTCCTTAATTCACCGCTCGGTGCGCCAACCCCTCTAGCGTCGTTTGTAGATGTTGTGAACATCTGACAGGCACGTTCTAATGACTACTTGATAGTTCAATGCGTCATGTATTATGGCTTAGAATTGAGGCTCCGAAATGTTATGAACATCATGGAACATATGAGATGTTCTAAGAGCTGAAATTAGGATCTTAGGCTCGTGCCCGTGCTGCGAGATATGAGATCTCCAACAAGATTCTTTGCCTGCAAGATGAAAGAGAATAGCTCAATCGTTGAGCATGTGCTCAGATTGTCTGGGTGCTACAATCGCTTGAATCGAGTGGGAGTTGATCTTCCAGATAAGATAGTGATTGATATAGTTCTCCAAGTCACTGTCACTAAGCTACTAGAACTTGGTGATGAACTATAAAATGCCAGGGATAGAATTAATGATCCCTGAGCTGTTCGTGATGTTTGACACTGCGAAGGTAGAAATCAAGAAGGAGCGTCAAGTGTTGATGGTTGGTAAAACCACTAGTTTCGAGAAGGGCAAGGGAAAGGAGGGAATCTTCATGGATGGCAAGTCAGTTGTTGCTCCAGTGAAGCAACCCAAAGTTGAACCCAAACCCAAGACTAAGTGCTTCGATTATGAGGAGAGCGGTCGCTGAAACGGAACAACCCTAGATACTTGGTAGATAAGAAGGCTGGCAGCGTCGACAGAAGTATATTTGATATAGGTGTTAATGATGTGTACCTTGCGAGTACTCCTAAATGTTAGTAACTCGAAATAAAAGCTATGGAATAAACGAAGAACTAGCTAAGGGTGATGTGACGATGTGTGTTAGAAATGTTTCTGAGGTTGATGTGATCAACATCGCACGCTCTCTCTAGCTTCGGGATTGGTGACAAACCTAAATAAATGTTATTTGGTATTTTGCGTTGAGCATGAACATGATTAGATCATGTTTATTGCAACACGGTTATTCATTTAAGTTAGAGAATAATGGTTATTCTGTTTACATGAATGATACCTTCAATGGTCATGCACCCAGTGAGAATGGTTTGTTGAATCTTGATCGTAGTAATACACATGTTCATAACATTGATGCCAAAAGATACAAAGTTAATAATTATAGTACCACATACTTGTGGCACTGCCGCTAAATGTCATATTGGTATAAAGCGCATGAAGAAACTCCATGCTTATGGATCTTTGGACTCATTCGATTTCGAATCGGTTGAGACATGCGAACCATGCCTCTTGGGCAAGATGACTAAGGACCCCTTTTCTAGATGGATGGAACGGGCAAGTGATTTATTGGAAATGATACATGTTAATGTATGCAATCCAATGAGTCTTGTAGTAGCGTGCGGTGGATATCATTATTTTCTTACCTTCATTGATGATTTGAGTAGACATAGTGTATGTTTACTTAATGAAACACAAGCGAATTGTTTGAAAGGTTCAAGCAAATTCAGAGTGAAGTTTAAGATCATCGTGACAAGAAGATAAAAATGTCTGCATATGATCGTGGAGGTGAATATCTAAGTTACGAGTTTGGCATACAACTTTAGACAATGTGAAAGTTGTTTCACAACACACGCCACCTGGAACACCATAGTGTGATGGTCTGTCCGAACATCATAGTCGTGCTCTATTGGATATGGTGCGTGCTATGATGTCTCTTATCGTTTTGTTACTATAATTTTGGGGTTATGCATTAGAGACAACTACAGTCACTTTAAATAGGGCACCATCCAAATCCGTTGAGATGACACCGTGTGAATTATGGTTTGATAGAAACCTAAGCTGTCATTTCTTAATGTTTGGGTCTGCGACACTTATGTGAAAAAGGGTTTTCACCTAATGAGCTCGAACCCAAAGCGGACAAATGCATCTTCATAGAATAGCCTAAGAACAGTTGAGTATACCTTCTATCTCAGATCCAAGTGCAAAGTGTTTGTTGCTAAAAACGGGTCCTTTCTCGAGAAAGAGTTTCTCGAGAAAGAATTGAGTGGAAGGAAGATAGAACTTGATGAGGTTGTTGAACCTTTGTTTCAACCAGAGAGTAGTGCAACGCAGAAAATTGTTTCTGTGGAGCCTACGTTAGTTGAGGAGGAAGTTAATGATGATGATCATGAAGCTTCGGATCAAGTTACTATCAAACCTCATAGGTCGACAAGGACACATACTGCTCCTGAGTGGTACGGCAACCCTGTCTTAGAGATCATGTTGTTGGACAACGATGAACCTATGAGTTCTGGAGAAGCAATGATGGGCCCGGATTCCGACAAATGGTTAGAGGCCATGAAATACGAGATAGGATCCATGTATGAAAACCAAGTATAGACTTTGGTAGACTTGCTCGTTGGACGGCAGGTCGTTGAGTACAAATGGATCTTTAAAATGAAGACAGACGCTGATGGTAAATGTCACCATTTGTAAAGCTCGACTTGTTGTAAAGAAATTTACCACAAGTTCAAGGAGTTGACTGCGATGAGACTTTCTCACTCGTAGCGATGCTAAAGTCTGTTGGAATTATGTTAGCAGTTGCTGCATTTTTCAATTATGAAATCTGACAGATGGTTGTCAAACCATTGTTTCCTTAACGGTTTACTTGAGGAAAGGTTGTATGTGATACAACCAGAAGGTTTTGTCAGTCCTAAGGATGCTAAAAGGTGAGCAAACTTCAGTGATCCTTCTATGGACTGAAGCAAGCATCTCGGAGTTGATATATACACTTTGATGAGGTGATCAAAGTTTTTGAGTCTATACAAAGTTTATGAGAAACTTGTATTTACAATAAAGTGAGTGGGAGCACTATAGAGTTTCTGGTAAGCATATGTGGTTGACATATTGTTGATCGGAAATGATGTAGAATTTCTGGAAAGCATAAACGGTTGTTTGAAAAGAGTTTTTCAAAGGAAGACCTGGATAAAGCTACCTAATTGTTGAGCATCAAGATCTATAGAGATAGATCAAGATTCTTGATGAGACTTTCAATGAGTACATACCTTGACAAAATTTTGAAAGAGATCAAAATGGATCAGTCAGAGAAAGAGTTCTCGCTTGATTTGTAAGGTGTGAAGTTTAGTGAGACTCAAAGCTTCACAACGGCAGAAGAAAGAGAAAGGACGAACGTCGCCCACTATGCCTTAGACATAGGCTCTATATTATGCCATGCTGTGTACCGCACTTGGTGTGTGCCTTGCCATGAGTTTGTCAAGGGGTACAAAAGTGATCCAGGAGTAGATCACTGGACAACGGTCAAGATTATCCTTAGTAACTAAAAGATTAAGGAAATGTTTCTCGATTATGGAGGTGATAAAGGGTTCGTCGGAAAGAGTTACGTTGATGCAAGCTTTAACACCAATCCGGATGACTCTTAGTAGCAATCTGGATACGTATAGTGGAGCAGCCATTTGGAATAGCTCCAAGTGGAGTGTGGTAGCAGTATTTACAGTTTGACATAGAGATTTGCAAAGTACACACAGATCTAAATGTCACAGACCCGTTGACTAAAAGACTTCTCTCACATGCAAGGCATGATCGAGCCCTAGAACTCATTGGGTGTTAGATTCATAAGAATGCGAATCAGATGGTGATGTGAACTAGATTATTGACTCTAGTGCAAGTGGGAGACTGTTGGAAATATGCCCTAGAGGCAATAATAAATTAGTTATTATCATATTTCCTTGTTCATGATAATCGTTTATTATCCATGCTATAATTGTATTGATCGTAAACTCAGATACATGTGTGGATACATAGACAAAACCATGTCCCTAGTATGCCTCTAATGGACTAGCTTGTTGATGAAAGATGGCTATGATTTCCTAGTCATGGACATGAGATGTCATATGGTAATGGGATCACATCATTAGGAGAATGATGTGATGGCCAAGACCCAAACTACAAACGTAGCATATGATCGTGTCAGTTTATTGCTACTATTTTCTGCATGTCAAGTATCTGTTCCTATGACCATGAGATCATGCAACTCACTAACACCGGAGGAGTGCCTTGTGTGTATCAAACGTCGCAACGTAACTGGGTGACTATAAAGGTACTCTATAGGTATCTCCGAGGGTGTCTGTTGGGTTGGCATGGATCAAGACTGGGATTTGTTACTCGGTGTGACGGAGAGGTATCTCAGGGCCCACTTGGTAATACAACATCACACCAAGCCTTGCAAGCAATGTGACTAAGTGTTAGTCACGGGATCTTGTATTACGGAACGAGTAAAGAGACTTGCCGGTAACGAGGTTGAACTAGGTATAGAGATACCGACGATCAAATCTCGGGCAAGTAACATACCGAAGAACAAAGGGAACATCATACGAGATTAACTAAATCCTTGACATAGAGGTTTGACCGATAAAGATCTTCATAGAATATGTAGGAACCAATATGGACATCTAGGTCCCGCTATTGGTTATTGACCATAGAGGTGTCTTGGTCATGTCTACATAGTTCTCGAACCCGCAGGGTCTGCACACTTAAGGTTCGGTGACGTTTCGGTAGTATAGAGTTATGTATGGTGGTGACCGAAGGTTGTTAGGAGTCCCGGAAGAGATCCCGGACGTCACTAGGAGCTTCGGAATGGTCCGTAGGTAAAGATTGATATATAGGAAGTCCTATTTTGGTCGCCGGAAAGTTTCGGGCTCACCGGTAGTGTACCGGGAGTGCCGGTAGTGTACTGCGAGACCATCGGGAGGGGTATTTCGACCCAAGATGACATATTGCTGATTGGAAACAATATAGAAATACTGGAAAGCATGAAGGAATATTTGAACAAGAGTTTTTCAATGAAGGACCTAGGAGAAGCTGCTTTCATATTAGGCATTAAGATCTATAGAGATAGATCGAGACGCTTAATAGCACTTTCACATAGCACATACCTTGATAAAGTTTTGAAGAAGTTCAAAATGGATCAGTCCAAGAAGGGGTTCTTGCTAGTGTTACAAGGTGTGAAGTTGAGTAAGACTCAAAGCCCAGTGACTACAGAGGATAGACAAAAGATGAATGTCATCCCCTATGCTTCAGCCATAGGCTCTATCATGTATGCAATGCTGTGCACAAGACCCGATGTCAGCCTTGCCAAAAGTATGGCCGAAAGGTTTCAAAGTGATCCTGGAATGGAACACTGGGCAGCGGTCAAGAATATCCTTAAGTACTTGAAAAGGACTAAGGAAATGTTTCTCGTTTATGGAGGTGATGAAGAGCTGATCGTAAAGGGTTACGTCGATGCAAGCTTTGACACTGATCTGGATGACTCTAAGTCACAAACCGGATAAGTATTTATTCTCAACGGGGGAGGGGTAAGTTGGTGCAGTTCCAAGCAAAGCGTGGTAGCTGATTCTACATGTGAAGCGGAGTACATCGCAGCCTCGGAGGCGGCGAAGGAAGGTGTCTGGATGAAGCAGTTCATGACAGATCTTGGAGTAGTGCCCAGTGCACTGAATCCAATGAACCTGTTCTGTGACAACACTGGTGCCATTGCTCTTGCCAAGGAACCAAGGTTTGACAAGAGGACCAGACACATAAAGCGACGCTTCAACTCCATTCGCGATTACATCGAGGAGAAGGACACAAATATTTGCAAAGTGCACACGGATCTGAATGTTGCAGACCCATTGACTAAACCTCTTCCAAGGGCTAAACATGATCAACACCAGAACTGCATGGGTGTTCGATTCATTACAATGTAAATCACATAGTGATGTGAGCTATATTATTGACTCTAGTGCAAGTGGGAGACTGTTGGAAATATGCCCTAGAGGCAATAAATAAAGTGTTTATTATTATATTTCCTTGTTCATGATAATCGTTTATTATCCATGCTATAATTGTATTAATTGGAAACACATTACATGTGTGGGTAAATAGACAACACTTTGTGCCTTGTATGCCTCTAGTGAACTAGCTCGTTGATCAAAGATGGTCAAGGTTTCCTAGCCATTGACATGTGATGTCATTTGATAACGGGATCAAATCATTAGGAGAAATGATGTGATGGACAAGACCCAAACTACAAACGTAGCATATGATCGTGTCAGTTTATTGCTACTGTTTTCTGCATGTCAAGTATATGTTCCTATGACCATGAGATCATGCAACTCACAGATACCGGAGGAGTGCCTTGTGTGTATAAAACGTTGCAACGTAACTGGGTGACTATAAAGGTGCTCTACAGGTATCCCCGAGGGTGTCTATTGAGTTGGCATGGATCAAGACTGCAATTTGTTACTTCGTGTGAAGGAGAGGTATCTCAGGGCCCACTCGGTAATACAACATCACAATGAACCTTGCAAGCAATGTGTCTAAGTGTTAGTCACGCAATCTTATATTACGGAACGAGTAAAAAGACTTGCCGATAAAGAGGTTGAACTAGGTATGGAGATACCGACGATTGAATCTCGGGCAAGTAACATACCGAAGAACAAAGGGAACATCATACGGGATTAACTGAATCCTTGACATAGAGTTCGACCGATAAAGATCTTCGTAGAATTTGTAGCAACCAATATGGGCATCCATGTCCGCTATTGGATATTGACCGTAGAGGTGTCTCGGTCATGTCTACATAGTTCTCGAACCCATAGGGTCTACACACTTAAGGTTTGGTGACGTTTCGGTAGTATAGAGTTATGTGTGGTGGTGACCTAAGTTTGTTCGGAGTCCCAAATGAGATCCTGGATGTCACGAGGAGCTCCAGAATGGTCCAAAGGTAAAGATTCATATATAGGAAGTCCTGTTTTGGTCGCCGGAAAAGTTTCGGGCTCATCGGTAGTGTACCGGGAGTGCCGGTAGTGTACCGGGAGACCTCCGGGAGGGGTATTTCGACCTAAGAGGCAACATGGGCTGTGGGAGAGTGAATACCAGCCCTTAGTGGGCTGGTGGAAGTCCCACACAAAGCCCACGCAGCTAGGGAGAAAAAACCCATAGAGAAAAAGTGGAAAAAAGGCAAAAATAGGGTGAATCCTAGTCCTACTAGGATTGGAGGTGGAGTCCACCTCCTCCACTTGGTTCGGCCGACTCCTTGGAGGCTTGGCCCTTGTGCCAAGCCTCCTCCTCTCTTCCTCTTATATGTACTGGTGGTTTTAGTGTTTTTGCACAGAATTTTCAGCCACGTGCTGCCCGTTCCTCCAGTGCATAGTTTCTCCTCTAGATCTGTTTTCTGAAGTGCTTAGGCGAAACCCTGCCAAAATAACTCCACCACCATCGCCGGAGCGCCGTCACGCTGCTGGAGAACTCTTCTTCCTCTCCGCTCCTTCTTGATGGATCAAGACGGCGGAGATCGTCATCAAGCTGTACATGTGCTGAACGCGGAGGTGCCGTCCGTTCGGCGCTAGATCGGAAGGATCGTGATCAAGTTCATGGGACGGATCGTGATCAAGTTTGCGGGACAGATCGTGATTGGATCGCGGGACGGATCGTGATTGGATCGCGGGACGCACGGCGATTTGGATCGCGAAGACGTTCGACTACACCAACCGCGTTTCTTAATGCTTCCCGCTTAGCGATCTACAAGGGTACGTAGATCCACTCTCCCTCTCGTAGATGCTCATCACCATGGATAGATGCGTGTGCGTAGGATTTTTTTTGTTTCCCATGCAAAGTTCCCCAACAGTGGTATCAGAGCTAGGTCTATGTGTAGATGAGATCTCGAGTAGAACACAAAAGATTTGTGGGCGTTGATGCTGAGATTGCTTCCTCCCTTGGTCGGATTTTGGTTCAGCGGTATTGTGAGATGAAGCGGCCCGGACCAACATTACTTGTATGCTTATGAGAGACAGGTTCCCTCGACCGCAACTTGTTGCATAGATGGCTTGTGGTGCTAGTTTCTCTCACTTTAGTTGGATCGGATTCGACAAAGGCGGTCCTTGAGAAGGTTGAAAAGCAACTAGTGTATCACCATTGTGGTTTTTGCATAGATGAGAATTGTTCTTGCTAGATACCCATAGCAGCCACGTAAAACATGCAACAACAATTAGACGACGTCTAACTTGTTTTTGCAAGGTATGTTATGATGTGATATGGCCAATTACATGATGTGATATATGGGATGTATGAGATGATCATGTGATATATAGATAATCATGACTTGCATGTTGATGAGTACGGCAACCGGCAAGAGCCATAGGGTTGTCTTTAATTCTTGTATGACCTGCGTGTCAATCATTAAGCGCTATGTAATGCTTTACTTTATCGCTAAACGGTAGCAATAGTAGTAGAAGCATGTTGGGCGCGACAACCCCGATGGCGACACATTGATGGAGATCAAGATTATGAAGATCATGGTGTCATGCCGGTGACGATGGAGATCATGCCGGTGCTTTCTAGATGGAGATCAAAAGCACAAGTTCTTGGCCATATCATGTCACTTATGAATTGCATGTGATGTTAATCCTTTTATGCACCTTGTTTTTCTTAGGACGACGGTAGCATTATAAGGTGATCCCTCACTTAAATTTCAAGATGAATTGTGTTCTCCCCGAGTGTGCATCGTTGCAAAAGTTTGTCGTGTTGAGACACCACGTGATGATCGGGTGTGATAGACTCTACGTTCACATACAATGGGTGCAAGCCAGTGTTGCACGTGTAGAACACTCGGGTTAAACTTGACGACCCTAGCATGTACAAACATGGCCTCGGAACACAAGAGACCGAAAGGTCAAACATGAGTCATATAGTAGATATGATCAACATAATGATGTTCACCATTGAAGCCACCTCAACTCACGTGATGATCGGACTTGAGTTGGTGGATTTGGATCATGTGACACTTAGATGACCTGAGGGATGTCAATTTGAGTGGGAGCTTTAGTAATTTAATTAACTAAACTCATTATCTTGAACAATAGTCTAAGTAAACTTTGCATATTTATGTTGTAGATCAATGGCTCGCACACTAGCACCCCTGAATTTTAATGCGTTCCTAGAGAAAGCTAAGTTGAAAGATGATGGAAGTAACTTTGTTGACTGGGCCCGTAATCTGAGGATTATCCTCACGGCTTCCCAGAAATCATATGTCCTTGATGCACCGCTTGGTGACCAACCAGAAGACATGACCTCCGAAGACGTTAAGAACACTTGGGAGGCACATACTGGAGATTACTCAATAGTTCAGTGTGCAATATTGTATGGCTTAGAACTGGGACTTCAAAGATGTTTTGAACGTCATGGAGCATATGAGATGTTCCAGGAGTTGAAGTTTATCTTTCAGAAGAACGCTCGGATCGAGAGGTATGAAACCTCCGATAAGTTCTATGCTTGCAAGATGGAGGAGAACGGGTCTATCAGTGAACATATACTCAGAATGTCTGGGTATTCAAATCGTCTAGCGGAGTTGGGAATTGCCCTTCCGCCAGAGGTGATCACTGACAGAGTTCTTCAATCACTGCCACCTAGTTACAAGAGCTTTGTGATGAACTATAACATGCATGGGATGAACAAGTCAGTCGCCGAGCTGTTTGCGATGCTAAAAGTCGCTGAATTTGAAATCCAGAAAGAACATCATGTGTTGACGGTCAATAAAACCACTAGTTTCAAGAAAAATGGCAAGGTCAAGGGCAAGGGCGAGAATGGTAAAACCAACAAGGATGGCAAAGCAGTTGCTACTCTTGTAAAGAAGCCCAAGCGTGGACCCAAGCCAGAAACTAAGTGCTTTCATTGCAAGGGAACTGGTCACTAGAAGCAGAACTGCCCCAAGTACCTGGCTGGCAAGAAGGCGGCCAACGACAAACAAGGTATATATGATATACATGTTATTGATGTGTACCTTACTAGCTCTCGTAGTAGTGCCTGGGTATTTGATACCGGTTTGGTTGCTCACATTTGCAACTCAAAGCAGGAACTACGAAATAAACGAAGGCTCGCAAAGGACGAACTGACGATGGGCGTGGGAAATGGTTCCAAGGTTGATGTGATCGCCGTCGGCACGCTCTCTCTTCGATTACCATCGGGATTAGTGATGAACCTGAATAATTGTTATTTAGTGCCTGCGTTAAGCATGAACATTATATCTAGATCTTGTTTATTGCGAGACGGTTACTCATTTAAATCATAGAATAAAGGTTGTTCTATTTATATGAGTAATATCTTTTATGGTCATGCAGCCAATGTTAGGGGTTTATTCATATTGAATCTTGATAGTGATGACACACATGTTCATAACATTGATGCCAAAAGATGTAGAGTTGATAATGATAGTACCACTTTCTTGTGGCACTGCCGTTTAGGTCATATTGGTGTAAAACGCATGAGGAAGCTCCATGCTGATGGACTTTTGGAGTCACTTGATTTTGAATCACTTGACACATGTGAACCATGCCTCATGGGAAAGATGACTAACACGCCGTTCTCTGGAATAATGGAATGGGCAAGTGACTTATTGGAAATCGTACATACTGATGTGTGCGGTCCAATGAATGTTACAGCGCGTGGTGGATATCATTATTTTCTCACCTTCACTGATGACTTAAGTAGATATGGGTATATTTACTGAATGAAAGACAAGTCTGAAACGTTTGAAAAGTTCAAGCAATTTCAGAGTGAAGTTGAGAATCATCGTAACAAGAAGATTAAGTTCCTGCGATCTGATCGAGGAGGTGAATATCTGAGTTATGAGTTTAACAGTCACTTAAGACAGTGTGGAATTGTTTCACAGTTGACACCGCCCGGAACACCACAGCGTAATGGTGTGTCCGAACGTCGTAATCGAACCTTATTAGATATGGTGCGTTCTATGATGTCTCTTGCCGATTTGCCACTATCATTTTGGGGTTATGCATTAGAGACAGGTGTATTCACTTTAAATAGGGCACCATCAAAATCCGTTGAGACGACGCCATATGAACTGTGGTTTGGCAAGAGGCCAAAGTTGTCGTTTCCTAAAGTTTGGGGATGTGATGCTTGTGCAAAAAGCTTCAGCCCAAAAAGCTGGAACCCAAAGCGGAGAAATGCATCTTCATAGGATACCCGAAAGAGACAGTCGGGTATACCTTCTATCTCAGATCTGAAGGCAAAGTGTTTGTCGCTAAGAACGGAACATTTCTTGAGAAAGAGTTTCTCTCGAAAGAATTGAGTGGGAGGAAAATAGAGCTTGATGAGGTTATTGAACCTTTACTTCAACCAGAAAGTAGCACAACGGAGAAAGATGTTTCTGTGGAACCTATGACGGTAGAAGAGGAAGTTCGGATCAAGCTACTATTGAACCTCGTAGGTCGACAAGGCAGCGTACTACTCCTGAGTGGTATGACAACCTTGTCTTGGAGGTCATGTTGTTGGACAACAATGAACTTACGAGCTATGGAGGAGCAGTGATGGGCCCGGATTCTGAGAAATGGTTAGAGGCCATGAAATCCAAGATGGGATCCATGTATGAAAACAAAGTATGGACTTTGGAAGTATTACCTGAAGGGCGAAAGGCCATTCAGAACAAATGGATCTTTAAGAAGAAGACAGACGTGGACGGCAATGTCACCGTCTATAAAGCTCGACTTGTGGCAAAGGGTTTTTCACAAGTTCAAGGAGTTGACTATGATGAGACCTTCTCACCCGTAGCGATGCTTAAGTCTGTCATAATCATGTTGGCAATAGCTGCTTATTTCGACTATGAAATTTGGCACATGGATGTCAAAACAACGTTCCTCAACGGTTTCCTTGAGGAAGAGTTGTATATGATGCAACCAGAAGATTTTGTCGATCCAAAGAATGCTGACAAAGTTTGCAAACTCCAGCGATCCATTTATGGGCTGCTGCTAGCATCTCGGAGTTGGAATAAGCGTTTTGATGAGGTGATCAAAGCGTTTGAGTTTATACAAGTTTATGGAGAAGCTTGTATTTACAAGAAAGTGAGTGGGAGCTCTATAGCGTTTCTAATATTATATGTGGATGACATATTGCTGATTGGAAATAATGTAGAAATGCTGGAAAGCGTGAAGGAATATTTGAACAAGAGTTTTTCAATCAAGGACCTAGGAGAAGCTTCTTTCATATTAGTCATTAACATCTATAGAGATAGATCGAGACGCTCAATAGCGCTTTCACAGAGCACATACCTTGATAAAGTTTTGAAGAAGTTCAAAATGGATCAGTCCAAGAAGGGGTTCTTGCCTGTGTTACAAGGTTTGAAGTTGAGTAAGACTCAATGCCCAGTGAATGCAGAGGATAGAGAAAAGATGAGTGTCATCCCCTATGCTTCAACGATAGGCTCTCTCATGTATGCAATGCTGTGCACAAGACCTGATGTCAGCCTTGCCATTAGTATGGCCGGAAGGTTTCAAAGTGATCCTGGAATGGAACACTGGGCAGCGGTCAAGAATATCCTTAAGTACTTGAAAAGGACTAAGGAAATGGTTCTCGTTTATGGAGGTGATGAAGAGCTCGTCGTAAAGGGTTACGTCGATGCAAGCTTTGACACTGATCCGGATGACTCTAAGTCACAAACGAGATACGTATTTATTCTCAATGGGGGACGCATAAGCTGGTGCAGTTCCAAGCAAAGCGTGGTAGCCGATTCTACATGTGAAGCGGAGTACATCGCAGCCTGGGAGGTGGCGAAGGAAGGTGTCTGGATGAAGCAGTTCATGATAGATCTTGGAGTAGTGCCCAGTGCACTGAATCCAATGAACCTGTTCTGTGACAATACTGGTGCCATTGCTCTTTCCAAGGAACCAAGGTTTCACAAGAGGACCAGACACATAAAGCGACGCTTCAACTCCATCCACGATTACATCGAGGAGAAGGACATAAATATTTGCAAAGTGCACATGGATCTGAATGTTGCAGACCCATTGACTAAACCTCTTCCAAGGGCTAAACATGATCAACATCAGAACTGCATGAGTGTTCGATTCATTACAATGTAAATCACATAGTGATGTGAGCTAGATTATTGACTCTAGTGCAAGTGGGAGACTGTTGGAAATATGCCCTAGAGGCAATAAATAAAGTGTTTATTATTATATTTCCTTGTTCATGATAATCATTTATTATCCATGCTATAATTGTATTAATTGGAAACACATTACATGTGTGGGTAAATAGACAACACTTTGTCCCTAGTATGCCTCTAGTGAACTAGCTCGTTGATCAAAGATGGTCATGGTTTCCTAGCCATTGACATGTGATGTCATTTGATAATGGGATCACATCATTAGGAGAATAATGTGATGGACAAGACCCAAACTAAACGTAGCATATGATCATGTCAGTTTATTGCTACTGTTTTCTGCATGTCAAGTATATGTTCCTATGACCATGAGATCATGCAACTCACGGATACCGGAGGAGTGCCTTGTGTGTATCAAACGTCGCAACGTAACTGGGTGACTATAAAGGTGCTCCACAGGTATCTCCGAGGGTGTCTGTTGAGTTGGCATGAATCAAGACTAGGATTTGTTACTCCGTGTGACGGAGAGGTATCTCAGGGCCCACTCGGTAATACAACATCACGATGAGCCTTGCAAGCAATGTGTCTAAGTGTTAGTCACGAGACCTTGACATAGAGGTTCGACCGATAAAGATCTTCGTAGCATATGTAGGAACCAATATGGGCATCCAGGTCCCGCTATTGGTTAATGACCGTAGAGGTGTCTCGGTCATGTCTACATAGTTCTCAAACCCACAGGGTCTGCACACTTAAGGTTTGGTGACGTTTCAGTAGTATAGAGTTATGTGTGGTGGTGACCGAAGGTTTTTCGGAGTCCTGGATGAGATCTTAGACGTCATGAGGAGCTCTGGAATGGTCCGGAGGTAAAGATTCATATATAGGAAGTCCTGTTTTGGTCGCCGGAAAAGTTTTGGGCTCATCGGTAGTGTACCGGGAGTGCAGGTAGTGTACCTGGAGACCATCGGGAGGGGTATTTCGACCCAAGAGGCTCCATGGGCTGTGGGATAGTGTTTACCAGCCCTTAGTGGGCTGGTGGAAGTCCCACACAAGGCCCATGCGGTTTGGGAAAAAGGGCCCAAAGAGAAAAAGTGGAAAAAGGCAAAAATAGGGTGAATCCTAGTCCTACTAGGATTGGAGGTGGAGTCCACCTCCTCCACTTGGTTCGGCCGACTCCTTGGAGGCTTGGCCCTTGTGCCAAGCCTCCTACTCTCTTCCTCTTATATATACTGGAGGTTTTAGGGTTTTTGCACAGAATTTTCAGCTACGTGCTGCCCGTTCCTCCAGTGCATAGTTTCTCCTCTAGATCGGTTTTCTGCAGCGCTTAGGCGAAACCCTGCCGGAATAGCTCCACCACCATCGCCGGAGCGCTGGCATGCTGCCGGAGAACTCTTCTTCCTCTCTGCTCCTTCTTGATGGATCAAGACGGCGGAGATCATCATCAAGCTGTACGTGTGCTGAACGCGGAGGTGCCGTCCGTTCGGCGCTAGATCGGAAGGATCGTGATCAAGTTCGTGGGACGGATCGTGATCAAGTTCGCGGGACGGATCATGATTGGATCGCGGGATGGATCATGATTGGATCGCGGGACGCACGGCGATTTGGATCGCAAAGACGTTCGACTACACCAACCGCGTTTCTTAACGCTTCCCGCTTAGCGATCTACAAGGGTACGTAGATCCACTCTCCCTCTTGTACATGCTCATCACCATGGATAGATCTGCGTGTGCGTAGGAAATTTTTTGTTTCCCATGGAACGTTCCCCACCAAAGTTCGCGGGACGGATCATGATTGGATCGCGGGATGGATCGTGATGAGATCGCGGGATGCTCGGCGATTTGGATCGCGAAGACGTTCGACTACACCAATCGTGTTTCTTAACGCTTCCCTCTTAGCGATCTACAAAGGTATGTAGATCCACTCTCCCTCTCGTAGATGCTCATCACCATGGATAGGTCTTTTGGGAACATAGGAATTTTTTTGTTTCCCATGCAATGTTCCCCAACACCAAAATGCCGACTCACAGCACTTCCAGACTTGTCATTTTTCCAATGCTTGATTATCAGTGACGTCATATGCCAGAAACTCACGGGCCCAATGGTGACATCACGATGAATCTAACTGTATCCACATTTCTAGAAAATCAAGGCATCATTGCTTCCCAAAATTCACTATGTCGCATTGATTTTCGCACTTGCCGTTTCTCCTCTTGAGTTCTTCTATATTAAATACCCAATGTAGGGCCCCCCTTCGTTCACTTTCACCTCGCCTGTCTCACTTCTTCTTCCTCGCGCTCGAGAGCTTCGCCAAATCACTGCTCATCTGTCGCCAGAGATCACCTTAAGGAATAGAACGGCGCTGCGCCTTCGTCAAGATCAAGCTGCTCGGCCGAACGCTCGTCTCCTCCTCCCCCGGTTTCTTCTTTGAGGTAACTGTTGGAAATATGCCCTAGAGGCAATAATAAAATGGTTATTATTGTATTTCCTAGTTCATGATAATTGTCTATTATTCATGCTACAATTGTGTTAAACAGAAACCGTAATACATGTGTGAATACATAGACCATCGCATGTCCCTAGTGAGCCTCTAGTTGGCTAGCTCGTTGATCAATAGATGGTCACGGTTTCATGACCATGGACATTGGATGTCGTTGATAACAGGATCACATCATTAGGAGAATGATGTGATGGACAAGACCCAATCCTAAGCATAGCACAAGATCGTGTAGTTCGTATGCTAAAGCTTTTCAATGTCAAGTATCATTTCCTTAGACCATGAGATTGTGTAACTCCCGGATACCGTAGGAATGCTTTGGGTGTGCCAAACGTCACAACGTAACTGGGTGGCTATAAAGGTACGCTACGGGTATCTCCGAAAGTGTCTGTTGGGTTGACACGAATCAAGACTGGGATTTGTCACTCCGTGTGACGGAGAGGTATCTCTGGGCCCACTCGGTAAGACATCATCATAATGAGCTCAATGTGACTAAGGAGTTAGCCACGGGATGATGTGTTACGGAACGAGTAAAGAGACTTGCCGGTAACGAGATTGAACAAGGTATGGCGATACCGACGATCGAATCTCGGGCAAGTACCATACCGATAGACAAAGGGAATTGTATACGGGATTGATTGAATCCCTGACATCGTGGTTCATCCGATGAGATCATCGTGGAGTACGTGGGAGCCAACATGGGTATCCAGATCCCGCTGTTGGTTATTGGCCGGAGAGGTGTCTCGGTCATGTCTACGTGTCTTTCGAACCCGTAGGGTCTACACACTTAAGGTTCGATGACGCTAGGGTTATAGGGAAAAGGTATACGTGATTACCGAAGGTTGTTCGGAGTCCCGGATGAGATCCCGGACGTCACGAGGAGCTCCGGAATGGTCCGGAGGTAAAGATTGATATATAGGAAGTCCAGTTTTGGTCACCGGAAAGTTTTCGGGCTCATCGGTAATGTACCGGGAGTGCCGGGAGGGTGCCGGAGGACCCCCGGGAGGGGTGTGACGACCAAAGGACCACATGGGCTGTTAGATAAAGTGTGCCAGCCCTTATTGGGCTGGGCAAGACTTTTGCTAAAGGCCCATGCGGCTGGAGATAAGGAGATAAGGCAAAAAGGATTTAAAAGGAGGAGATCCACCTCCCTTGTGGGAGGTGGACTCTCCCTTTAATTCAGCCGGCCATCTCCTCTTTGGAGTAGACGCCAAGCCAGCCCTCCACGTCCCTCCTCCTATATATACTTGAGGTTTTGGATGTTTTGAGACAGGATTTGATCTCTCTCTCTCACGGCGAAGCCCTACCTCTCTTCTTCCTCCTCTGCAGCGCTTAGGCGAAGCCCTGTCGGAATACCTTGCTACTCCACCACCACCACGCCGTCGTGCTGCTGTTGGAGCCCTTCCCCAACCTCTCCTTCCTCCTTGCTGGATCAAGGTGTTGGAGACGTCACCGGGCTGCACGTGTGTTGAACGCGGAGGTGCCGTCCGTTCGGCACTTGATCGGATCTACCGCGATCTGAATCGCTGCGAGTACGACTCCATCAACCGCGTTCTTGTAACGCTTCCGCTTAGCGATCTTCAAAGGTATGAAGATGCAATCTCTCCCCTCTCGTTGCTGGTTTCTCCATAGATAGATCTTGGTGAACGTAGGAAAATTTTGATTTACTACTACGTCTCCCAACAGTGGCATCATGAGCTAGGTCTATGCGTAGAATCTATGCACGAGTAGAACACAAAGCAGTTGTGGGCGTCGAGTTTGTTAATTTGCTTGCCGCTACTAGTCTTATCTTGATTCGGCGGTATTGTGGGATGAAGCGGCCCGGACCAACTTTACACGTACGCTTACGTGAGACCGGTTCCACCGCCTGACATGCACTAGATGCATAAGGTGGCTAGCGGGTGTCTGTCTCTCCTACCTTAGTCGGATCGGATTCGATGAAAAGGGTCCTTATGAAGGGTAAATAGCAATTGGCAAATCACGTTGTGGTGTTGACGTAGGTAAGAAACGTTCTTGCTAGTAACCTATAGCAGCCACGTAAAAACTTGCAACTACAAATTAGAGGACGTCTAACTTGTTTTTGCAGCATGTGCCTTGTGATGTGATATGGCCAAAGGATGTGATGTGATGCATTGTGATGTATGAATTGATCATGTTCTTGTAATAGGATTCACGACTTGCATGTCGATGATTATGACAACCGGCAGGAGCCATAGGAGTTGTCTTATTTATTGTATGACCTGCGTGTCAATCATAAACGCCATGTAATTACTTTACTTTATTGCTAAGCGTTAGCCATAGTAGTAGAAGTAATAGTTGGCGAGACAACTTCATGAAGACACAATGATGGAGATCATGATGATGGAGATCATGGTGTCGTGCCGGTGACAGTGATGATCATGGTGCCCCGAAGATGGAGATCATAGGAGCAAAATGATATTGGCCATATCATGTCACTATATTGATTGCATGTGATGTTTATCATGTTTACATATTATTTGCTTAGAACGTCGGTAGTAAATAAGATGATCTCTCAATAAAATTTCAAGAGAAGTGTTCACCCTAACTGTGCACCGTTGCTAAGGATCGTTGTTCCGAAGCACCACGTGATGATCGGGTGTGATAGGTTCTAACGTTCGCATACAACGGGTGTAAGCCAGATTTACACACGCGAAACACTTAGGTTGACTTGACGAGCCTAGCATGTACAGACATGGCCTCGGAACACGGAAGACCGAAAGGTCGAACATGAGTCGTATAGAAGATACGATCAACATGAAGATGTTCACCATGGATGACTAGTCCGTCTCACGTGATGATCGGACACGGGCTAGTTGACATGGATCATGTATCACTTGGAAGACTAGAGAGATGTCTGTCTAAGTGGGAGTTCATTAATTTGATTAAATGAACTTAATTATCATGAACTTAGTCTAAAATTGTCTTTACAATCTATGATGTAGATCCAATGGCCAACGCGAATGTCACCCTCAATTTCAACGCGTTCCTAGAGAAAACCAAGCTGAAAGATGATGGAAGCAACTATGCGGACTGGGTCCGTAGCTTGAGGATCATCCTCATAGCTTCCAAGAGATTGTATGTCCTAGATGCACCGCTAGGTGACGCACCCGTTCTCCTAGCGGAACAAGATGTTATGAACACTTGGCAATCACGCTGCGATGATTACTCCCTTGTTCAATGCGGCATGCTTTACAGTCTAGAACCGGGGCTCCAAAAGCGTTTTGAGCAGCACGGAGCATATGAGATGTTCCAGGAGCTGAAACTGGTTTTTCAAGCTCATGCCCGGGTCGAGAGATATGATGTCTCCGACAAGTTCTTCAGCTGTAAGATGGAGGAGCATAGTTCTGTCAGTGAGCACATCCTCAAGATGTCTGGGCTACACAGCCGCTTGACTCAGCTGGGGGTTAATATCCCGGATGACTCGGTCATTGACAGAATCCTCCAGTCGCTTCCACCTAGCTTCAAGAGCTTTGTGATGAACTACAACATGCAAGGTATGGAGAAGTCCATTCCTGAGTTGTACTCGATGCTGAAATCAGCGGAGGTCGAGATCAAAAAGGAGCATCAAGTGTTGATGGTGAATAAGACCACTAGTTTCAAGAAAGGCAAGGGTAAGAAGAACTTCAAGAAGGATGGCAAAGCTGTTGCCGCGCCCGGTAAGCAAGTTGCCGGGAAGAAGAAGAAAAATGGACCCAAGCCTGAGACTGAGTGCTTTTATTGCAAGGGTACTGGTCACTGGAAGCGGAACTGCCCCAAGTATTTAGCGGATAAGAAGGACGGCAACATTAAAGGTATATGTGATATACTTGTTATTGATGTGTACTTGACCAGCGCTCGTAGTAGCTCCTGGGTATTTGATACCGGTGCAGTTGCTCACATTTGTAACTCCAAGCAGGAGCTGCGGAATAAGCGGAGGCTGGCCAAGGATGAGGTGACGATGCGTGTCGGGAATGGTTCCAAGGTCGATGTGATCGCCGTCGGCACGTTACCTCTACATCTACCTTTGGGATTAGTTTTAAACCTTAATAATTGTTATTTAGTACCAGCTTTGAGCATGAACATTGTATCTGGATCTCACTTGATGCGAGATGGCTACTCATTTAAATCCGAGAATAATGGTTGTTCTATTTATATGAGAGAAATGTTTTATGCTCATGCCCCGCTGGTCAATGGTTTATTTTTGATGAATCTCGAACGTGATGTTACACATGTCCATAGTGTGAGTACCAAAAAGTGTAAAGTTGATAACGATAGTCCCACTTACATGTGGCACTGCCGTCTTGGCCATATTGGTGTCAAACGCATGAAGAAGCTCCATGCTAATGGACTTTTGGAGTCACTTGATTTCGAATCATTTGACACATGCGAACCATGCCTCATGGGCAAGATGACCAAGACTCCGTTCTCCGGAACAATGGAGCGAGCAACTGACTTGTTGGAAATAATACATACCGATGTATGCGGTCCAATGAGCGTCGAGGCTCGCGGTGGCTACCGTTATGTTCTCACCCTCACTGATGACTTGAGTAGATATGGTTATGTCTACTTAATGAAACACAAGTCTGAAACTTTTGAAAGGTTCAAGGAATTTCAGAGTGAGGTCGAGAATCAACGTGACAGGAAAATAAAATGCCTACGATCTGATCGTGGCGGAGAATATTTAAGTCACGAGTTTGGCACGCACCTTAGGAAATGTGGAATTGTTTCACAACTCACGCCGCCCGGCACACCCCAGCGAAATGGTGTGTCTGAACGTCGTAATCGCACTCTATTGGATATGGTGCGATCTATGATGTCTCTTACCGACTTACCGCTATCATTTTGGGGATATGCATTAGAGACTGCCGCATTCACTTTAAATAGGGCACCGTCTAAATCCGTTGAGACGACACCGTATGAATTGTGGTTTGGAAAGAAACCTAAGCTATCGTTTCTAAAAGTTTGGGGATGCGATGCTTATGTGAAGAAACTTCAACCTGAGAAGCTCGAACCCAAAGCGGAAAAGTGCGTCTTCATAGGATATCCCAAGGAGACTATTGGGTATACCTTCTACCTACGATCCGAAGGCAAAGTCTTTGTTGCCAAGAATGGATCCTTTCTCGAGAAAGAGTTTCTCTCGAAAGAAGTAAGTGGGAGGAAAATAGAACTTGATGAGGAAATTGTACCTCCACTCGAACCGGAGAGTAGCGCAGCACAGGAAGTTGTTTCTGTGGAGCCTACACCGGCTAGAGAGGAAGTTAATGATGATGATCATGAAACTTCAGATCAAGTTGCTATTCGAAGGTCCACCAGGACACGTTCCGCACCAGAGTGGTACGGCAATCCTGTCCTAGAGATCATGTTGTTGGACAACGGTGAACCTTCGAACTATGAAGAAGCGATGGCGGGCCCGGATTCCAACAAATGGCTTGAGGCCATGAAATCCGAGATAGGATCCATGTATGAGAACAAAGTATGGACTTTGGTGGACTTGCCTAATGATAAGCGAGCCATTGAAAACAAATGGATCTTTAAGAAGAAGACTGACGCGGACGGTAATGTCACCGCCTATAAAGCTCGGCTTGTCGCTAAGGGTTATCGACAAGTTCAAGGAGTTGACTACGATGAGACTTTCTCACCCGTAGCGATGCTAAAGTCAGTCCGAATCATGTTAGTAGTTGCCGCATTTTATGATTATGAGATCTGGCAAATGGACGTCAAAACGGCATTCCTTAATGGCTTCCTCAAGGAAGAACTGTATATGATGCAGCCGGAAGGTTTTGTCGATCCTAAAGATGCTAACAAGGTATGCAAGCTCCAGCGCTCCATCTATGGGCTGGTGCAAGCATCTCGGAGTTGGAACATTCGCTTTAATGAGGTGATTAAAGCGTTTGGGTTTGTACAGGTTTATGGAGAACCTTGTATTTACAAGAAAGTGAGTGGGAGCTCTATAGCATTTCTTATACTGTATGTGGATGACATGCTGATAATGGGAAATAATATAGAACTCTTGGAAAGTATCAAGGCCTACTTGAATAAGTGTTTTTCAATGAAGGACCTTGGAGAAGCTGCTTACATATTAGGTATTAAGATCTATAGAGATAGATCGAAACGCCTCATTGGTCTTTCACAAAGCACATACCTTGAAAAGATATTGAAGAAGTTCAATATGCATCAGTCCAAGAAGGGGTTCTTGCCTGTGTTGCAAGGTGTGAGATTGAGTACGACTCAATGCCCGACCACGGCAAAGGATAGAGAAGAGATGAGTGTCATCCCCTATGCTTCAGCCATAGGCTCTATCATGTATGCCATGCTGTGTACCAGACCTCATGTGAACCTTGCCATAAGTTTGGTAGGGAGGTACCAAAGTGATCCCGGAGCGGAACACTGGACAGCGGTCAAGAATATCCTGAAGTACCTGAAAAGGACAAAGGACATGTTTCTCATATATGGAGGTGCCGAAGAGCTCGTCGTAAAGGGTTACGTCGACGCTAGCTTCGACACAGATCCGGACGACTCTAAGTCGCAAACCGGATACGTGTATATTTTGAATGGAGGGGCAGTCAGCTGGAGTAGCAGCAAGCAAAGCGTCGTGGCGGCATCTACATGTGAAGCGGAGTACATAGCTGCTTCGGAAGCAGCAAAGGAGGGAGTCTGGATGAAGGAGTTCATCACCGACCTAGGAGTGATTCCAAATGCGTCGGGCCCGATGACTCTACTCTGTGACAACACTGGAGCTATTTCCCTTGCGAAGGAGCCCAGGTTTCACAAGAAGACAAGACACATCAAGCGCCGCTTCAACTCCATCTGTGATTACATTCAGGAGGGAGACATAGATATTTGTAAAGTGCATACGGATCTGAATGTCGCAGATCCGTTGACTAAACCTCTCTCACGAGCAAAACATGATCAACACCAGAACGCTATGGGTGTTCGATTCATCACAATGTAACTAGATTATTGACTCTAGTGCAAGTGGGAGACTGTTGGAAATATGCCCTAGAGGCAATAATAAAATGGTTATTATTGTATTTCCTAGTTCATGATAATTGTCTATTATTCATGCTACAATTGTGTTAAACAGAAACCGTAATACATGTGTGAATACATAGACCATCGCATGTCCCTAGTGAGCCTCTAGTTGGGTAGCTCGTTGATCAATAGATGGTCACGGTTTCATGACCATGGACATTGGATGTCGTTGATAACGGGATCACATCATTAGGAGAATGATGTGATGGACAAGACCCAATCCTAAGCATAGCACAAGATCGTGTAGTTCGTATGCTAAAGCTTTTCAATGTCAAGTATCATTTCCTTAGACCATGAGATTGTGTAACTCCCGGATACCGTAGGAATGCTTTGGGTGTGCCAAACGTCACAACGTAACTGGGTGGCTATAAAGGTACGCTACGGGTATCTCCGAAAGTGTCTGTTGGGTTGACACGAATCAAGACTAGGATTTGTCACTCCGTGTGACGAAGAGGTATCTCTGGGCCCACTCGGTAAGACATCATCATAATGAGCTCAATGTGACTAAGGAGTTAGCCACGGGATGATGTGTTACGGAACGAGTAAAGAGACTTGCCGGTAACGAGATTGAACAAGGTATGGCAATACCGACGATCGAATCTCGGGCAAGTACCATACCGATAGACAAAGGGAATTGTATACGGGATTGATTGAATCCCTGACATCGTGGTTCATCCGATGAGATCATCGTGGAGTACGTGGGAGCCAACATGGGTATCCAGATCCCGCTGTTGGTTATTGGCCGGAGAGGTGTCTCGGTCATGTCTACGTGTCTCCCGAACCCGTAGGGTCTACACACTTAAGGTTCGATGACGCTAGGGTTATAGGGAAAAGGTATACGTGATTACCGAAGGTTGTTCGGAGTCCCGTATGAGATCCCGGACGTCACGAGGAGCTCCGGAATGGTCCGGAGGTAAAGATTGATATATAGGAAGTCCAGTTTTGGTCACCGGAAAGTTTTCGGGCTCATCGGTAATGTACCGGGAGTGCCGGGAGGGTGCCGGAGGACCCCCGGGAGGGGTGTGACGACCAAAGGACCACATGGGCTGTTAGATAAAGTGTGCCAGCCCTTATTGGGCTGGGCAAGACTTTTGCTAAAGGCCCATGCGGCTGGAGATAAGGAGATAAGGCAAAAAGGATTTAAAAGGAGGAGATCCACCTCCCTTGTGGGAGGTGGACTCTCCCTTTAATTCAGCCGGCCATCTCCTCTTTGGAGTAGACGCCAAGCCAGCCCTCCACGTCCCTCCTCCTATATATACTTGAGGTTTTGGATGTTTTGAGACAGGATTTGATCTCTCTCTCTCACGGCGAAGCCCTACCTCTCTTCTTCCTCCTCTGCAGCGCTTAGGCGAAGCCCTGTCGGAATACCTTGCTACTCCACCACCACCACGCCGTCGTGCTGCTGTTGGAGCCCTTCCCCAACCTCTCCTTCCTCCTTGCTGGATCAAGGTGTTGGAGACGTCACCGGGCTGCACGTGTGTTGAACGCGGAGGTGCCGTCCGTTCGGCACTTGATCGGATCTACCGCGATCTGAATCGCTGCGAGTACGACTCCATCAACCGCGTTCTTGTAACGCTTCCGCTTAGCGATCTTCAAAGGTATGAAGATGCAATCTCTCCCCTCTCATTGCTGGTTTCTCCATAGATAGATCTTGGTGAACGTAGGAAATTTTTGATTTACTACTACGTCTCCCAACAGTAACTTCTTCACTTAGTTAGATCCACAATAGTTCATCGGAGTTCTTCATGTCTCGGGTAGTTCTTCCCCCGTCTCCATTGTTTGTTCGTGTGCAAAACCCTGTGAATCGTATTGTAGAAATAGAGCAGATTGAGACGCAGATTCATTTTTTGCATAACATCTTTAAACCTTCCCTTAGCATCTGCACACTGATACATGATTGCTTCCCAAGTCTCATACTAGGTTTAGCAAACATTTTCCTTTTCCAAATCTTTTGTAGATCTGTAATTGTAGCTAGTCTAGTGAAAAGTACTTTCCACCTACACTTAACGAAAACAAGATGCTTTGTGCTCCAGAATGAGCCGCCCATATTTTCTACAGGCTTAATGGTTGTAAACCGACATGCTTCAATTTGCTAAACAAAAAACGCTATCCTTATAGGGCAATTTATCCCTCCATGATGCTTAGGACCTCGCCCTTAGTCATATACTTAAGCCGCCCCTTTTATTCCATTCATGTAACTCGCCATGTCGAAAATTACCTCCTGTAACTTGGCGGTGATGATCCACAAGTATAGGGGATCAATCATAGTCCTTTTATATAAGTAAGAGTGTCTAACCCAACAAGGATCAAAAGGAAATGATAAGCGGTTTTCAACAAGGTAATTTCTGCAGGCACTAAAATTGTAAGTAGCAAGTAGTTTGATCGCAAGGTAATTTGTAATGAGCATGTAACGGTAATAATAGGTAAGGTGAAGCAAGGTATACCAATCCTTTTGTGGCAAAGGATAGGCCAAAACTATGTGTTATGATAAGCAAAGTGTTCTTGAGGGTACACGGGAATTTCATCTAGTCACTTTCATCATGTTGGTTTGACTCGTGTTCGCTACTTTGATAATTTGATATGTGGGTGGACCGGTGCTAATGTGTTGTTGTTACTTGAAATAACAACCTACATATGATTAACCCCCTCGCAAGCATCCGCAACTATGAGAAAAGTATTAAGACAAAGTCTAACCATAGCATTAAACATGTGGACCCAAATCAGCCCCTTACAAAGTAGCGCATAAACTAGGGTTTAAGCTTCTATCACTCTAGCAACCCATCATCTAATAACTACTCCACAATGCATTCCCTTAGGCCCAAGGATGGTGAAGTGTTCTATAGTCAACGTTCACATGACACCACTAAGGGAATCACAACATACATATCATCAAAATATCGAACACATATCAAATTCACATGATTACTTGCAACATGATTTCTCCCGTGACCTCAAGAACAAAAGTAACTACTCACAAATAATATGCAGGCTCAAGATCAGAGGTGTATTGAATATCATGTTGGATCTGAACATATAATGTTCCACCAAATAAATCATATAGCAATCAACTGCACAAGGTAATCAACACTACTAGTCACCCACATGTACCGATCTGAGGTTCCGGTACAAAGATTGAGCACAAGAGATAAATCAGGGTTTGAAAGGAGATTGTGTTGTTGAACATGTTGATGAAGAATGGCCTCCCCAAGATGAGAGGGTTGTTGGTGATGACGATGGCTTCGATTTCCCCCTCCAGGAGGGAAGTTCCCCTGGCGAAATTGCTCTGCCGGAGGGCAAAAGTGCTCCTACCCAAGTTCCGCCTCAAGGCGGCGGTGCTTCATCCCAAAAGTTCTCTTCCTAATTTTTTTAGTTTTTTTGGGAATTAATACCAGAAGATGCGCTCTGGAGGTGGGCCAGGATGGGCACACTCCATCAGGGTGCGGTTAGGGGGCCTAGCGCGCCATGGTGGAGGGTGGCCACCCGGTGACCCCCCTCTGGTAGTTTTCAGCTCCAGTATTTCTTAATTCTTATATAAAAATCTATGTAAAATTTCAGCTTCATCGGCGATGTGTATAATAGGTATCTCTGACATGCATTTTTTAGGTACTGAATTCCAATTGCCAGCATTCTCCCTCTTGGTATAAACCTTGCAAATTGTGAAATAAAAGGCATTATAATTACTCCCCAAAACATTATTATGCATAAAACATTATAAATAATAGTAGGAAAACATGATGCAAAATGTATGTATCAACTGCCCCAAGCTTAGGCCTCGCTTGTCTTGAAGCGAAAGTCGATATGAAAGAACATGTCCACATGGTTTGAAAGAGAGGTGTCGATAAAAAAAAATATGGACATAGCAACATCATGCTTTTTATTATAACAACAGCAAAAACTAACATAAAACTTTCGCATAATTTTTTTATTTCATAACAACATCATATGACTTCTTATGAGCAAGTAACAATTCATCACAACATGGAAGTGTAAAGCATAAACCTTATTGGAAACAAATAACTATGTGCTTAGTCAACTTTGCAACTACAATTCATCATATTTTCAGGAAGGGTCTCATGTAGGAGCGTTTTGGCAAGTCCACATACTCAACCATCATTTAGTCTTCTATGATTGCTAACACTCATAGCATACCCATGGACAAAAAGTTTCAATCGGGCACATACAAAGATAGGGGCTTATAGTTTGCCTCCCAATGTATTCACCTCAAGGGTGATGTCAACAATAATAACTTATGCTCACTCATATGCAAATGTACATAGTGCCTAGATCTTTCCTCACCCCGTGATGCTTGCCAAAGGAGAAAAATAAAAAGGAACATGGAAGAATACTTTGACTCTTGCATAAAAGTAAATGCTTAAAGGTAAAAGATAGGCCCTTCGAAGAGGGAAGCATAGGTGGTCATGCGCTTTTTAGTTTGTATGCCAAATCCCTTAGCGCAAAAGAACATCACGTTGTATTGCCACTTTTGATAGCAACCTTTATTATGCAGTATGTCACTTTTATTACTTTGCCATCACAAGTTCGTGCAACGCTCAATTTTCTCTTACACCAATTGATCCAACACTTTTAGAAGCAATTTTTATTGCCTTGATGCACCGATGACAACTTACTTGAAGGATCTTATTCAACCCATAGGTAGGTTTGGTGGACTCTCAGACATGATTTTGGATTTTGGGTTTTTGGATGCACAAGTAGTATCTCTACTTAGTGCAGAATTTTTGGCTAGCAAAGATATTGGGCAAGCACCACATGTTGAAGGATCTATGAAAATATAGCTTCTATGTGAATATGAACAAGCATAAATCATTACGTTGTCTTCCTTGTCCAACGTCAACAATTTTGGAATATAATATTTAATCAGGGGTCACAATCATAAAAGATGTCCATGATAGTATATTTGCATGTGAATCTTCTCTTCCCTATTTTATTCTTTCATGAATTGCATCATTGACTAATGCTATGTTTGCCAATCTCCAATAAATTTTACCACTTATAATTTTCTTTATTGTGTTGTTATTACTCACCATAAGATTAACATATGATATTTTCTCATTTATTCTCTTTTATCAAGATTCCAACAAGAAAGTAAAGGGGCAAAAGCTCAAACTAAACTTTATTATATAACTCTCACTCTATTACATAGATAGATGGATCACGAAACTAGCACTCAAAAATAGATCATACTAAACTTTTATTCAACTAAATCATGAAAAGGCTAAGGATTGAAATAAAAAGCAAAGGTAAAAAAGTGATGGTGATACGATACTAGGCACCTCCCCCAAGCTTGGCTCAAGCCAAGGGGAGTGCCCGTACACATGTACTCAAGTCTCCTTTGGTGGTGAAGAGGATGAATGTGGTGGTGATGAGACGATAGTAGGTTTGTCCTCCGGCTTCCAAGGCAAGGGTTCACCATGAAAAGTTGACGCATGACTCCCTGGAGTCCTGCAATTGGCAGCTAAACTCATACGTTTAAATCTCGCTTCATACTCAAAAACTTGATTTTTGAGATCATAAATTTGAGTCTGCAGAAAGTTGATTGGCTGGTTGAAGTCGAAGACGATATCTTTCATGGACTGTCCATCCACCATGTGATCAAGGGTGAATTCCGTGATCATGGAGTGATTGGCACTAAGTCCACGCTCCACCACCCCTTTGCACTTGAAGTTGTCTTGCTCCACCGCTTCTAGCCTAGCCTCCATGCTTCCCATCTTCTTGGGCCCGTGAACATCCCGGATGTGGAGCACCCCCTCACGCATCTCAATGGTTTGAGGGTGCTTTATCACCTCTGGCAAGTACAGGTTGATACCCTTATCGAAGAACTTGTCCTCAAGAGGACTTGGTTAAGCCATGGAGATTTAGATCTGACAAGAAAACAACACGAAACAAGAACAGAGGAAAATCTCAAGATGCGATGGTTAAAATGGTCAGGGGTATATATAGAGAATTTTCATTCTTGGAAATCAAGCAAACGGAAGGAAAACGGAGTCAGGAAGGTTCCCGAGGCGGGCACGCTCCACCAGGGCGCGCCAAGGATGGCAACCGTGCCCTGGTGTACCGTGGTCACCTTGGTTGCCTTCCGGTTTATTTTTTATTTCCTAAAATTCTTAAATATTACAAAATAGATAAAAAATTATTTTTGCAGATTTTCTGGAGACCATTTACTTACCGTATCACGTACCTCTTGTTTTTCACGATTCTGGAGTGTACCGGAAGGTTTCTCTTATGTGTTCCTCCTGTGTCATGGTTCGGATAACATCGCTTTCAACATTAGTAGGCGTACCTGAGTTATAGTGTTTAATTCTTTGTCCATTGACCACCTTCGGGTTGGTACCTTCGGCATTATTAATCTTTATAGCTCCAGAGCGATAAACCTCTTTGATAACATAGGGTCCTTCCCATTTGGAGAGAAGTTTTCTTGCAAAAAATCCGAAACGAGAATTGTACAAAAGAACATATTCTCAAGGATTGAATTCTCGCTTTTGGATTCTTTTGTCATGCCATCTTTTAGCTTTTTATTTGAATAAATTGTCATTTTCATAAGCTTGGGTTCTCCATTCATCTAACGAGCTAATATAAAATAACCCCTATTCACCTGCAAGTTTGAAGTCATAATTTAGTTCTTTAATTGCCCAAAATGCTCCATGTTCTAACTCTAGAGGTAAATGACAAGTTTTCCCATATAGCATCTTGTATGGAGACATACCCATAGGAATTTTATAAGCGGTTCTATAGGCCCAAAGTGCATCATCCAATTTCTTATACCAATTCTTTAGGGAGCTATTGACAGTTTTTTGTAATATGAATTTTATTTCTCTATTGCTAAGTTCAACTTGACCACTAGATTGAGGATGATAGGGTGATTAAATTCTATGGTTAATATCATATTTAGCAAGCATTTTATGGAAAGCACCATGAATAAAGTGTGAACCACCATCAGTCATTAAATATCTAGGGACTCCAAACCTTGGGAAAATAACTTCTTTAAGCATTTTAATGGAAGTATGATGATCAACAGTACTAGTTGGAATAGCTTCTACCCACTTAGTGACATAATCAACATCAACCAAAATATGAGTGTTCCCATTAAAGGAAAAGGTCTCGTATAATCAAAACCCCAAACATCAAGTGGTTCAACAACAAGTGAATAATTCATAGGCATTTCCTGATGCTTACCGATATTACCAATTCTTTGGCATTCATCACAAGACAAGACAAACTTATGGGCATCCTTGAAGAGAGTAGGTCAATAAAAACCAGATTCTAATACCTTATCAGCAGTTGTATCTCTAGCATGATGTTCTCCACACTATAGGAATCAGGCACTTTGCCGTCAGCCATCCCGGACGCCAAAGGCATGAATCCCGGACGGCAAAGGCTTTGTCGTCCGCCAGCAGATGGCCAACCGTCTGGCTGAATAAGCCACGGTAAAGGGCGCTTTGCCATCTGCTGGCAGACGGCAAAGACCTTTGCATCTTTGCCGTCTGCCAACGGACGGCAAAGGGCATGGATGGCACACGTGGCAACGTAGCTCCGTTAAGGGCTTAACAACGTGCTTTGCCGTCCGCTAGTAGATGGTAAAGAACGTCTTTGTCGTCTGCGAGCGGACGGCAAAGAACCCACCTAGGCCGGCCTGGTGCCACCCCAGGTTGCACAGGTAGCTGCCACGTGGTAGCTTTGCCGTCCGCTGGCGGATGGCAAAGAGCCTGCACAACCCCTGTTTTTTCTGTTTTTTATTAAATTCGTTCAATTTCACAGAATTTCACATATATATACACACACACATTATTGAGCTATCCTAGGTAGTTATGCCATTTTCTAGCTAACTAAGCATATCAAGTCATTTTGGAGGAAAAATGCTAAGTATAGGTCATTTTATAGCTATCCTAGGTAGAATATATCATTTTGGAGCTAAGTAAGGTTATTATGTCATTTTTGAGGAAAATAAGGTAAGTATAGGTCATTTTGGAGCTAATTAGGTCATTTCTTAAGCTAAGTATGCATTTGTTAAGCAAAACACTTGGGAAAACTTACCATCATCACGGAGGTGGAGGACCGGCCGGGTTTGCGCCAGGGTGAGACGTAGAAGGATCGGTCGGGGTTGCGGCAGACGCAGAAGGATCGGTCGAATACCTCACATTACTATTATTAATCTTCATCGTCTATATATGCTTCGGGATCAATAAATGCATAATCATCATCACTTTCAGTAATGACGTGCTCATCAGCATCATCAATAAATGCATCAACATGCGGAAGGCCTCTATGTAATCGGCCAAGCATTGTTAGGTCAACCATATCAGTAACCTCTTCTTCTTCCATCTCTTCTTGTTCCGGCTCAGGGGTGAAGTTGGGTTCACTATCGATGTCGACCTCAATGTTCTAGGGTGAAGTAGAGCGGTTCTTGAAACGTTTTTTGGAAACACGTATTTCTTGGAAGAATTCTCCTTCATATGTGTCTGGGTTAAAGTGAGGTTCATAATCATCTTCATTGAGGGGAGGTGGTCTAAAATGTGGCAGCACATCATAAACGACATCCCAACCTTTCAAATTTGGATCCGTTTGGCCGGCCCACGGTAGATAGAAATCTTGGGTCGCCTGTTGAGCCATAATATAGACATCGGGAACATCTAAATGCGTGCTTTGTTTGATTTCGACTAGCCCTATATTTTCATGAGTCCTTCTAGTCTCCTTCAGCTGGAACAGATAACATTTGAAGACTATGACGTTTGGTGGGTTTTCACGAAAGAATGTAAGTTCACAAATTGCTTCAACTCTTCCATAATACTCGACCCCTCCTTCACCGACAGCAGAGACACAATAATTTGTAGACTTTCGGTCGGCCATAGATAGCTCTTTGCCAAAAGTATGAAAATGATACCCATTGATGTCGTATTTGTCAAATGAACGGCCTTATAGTCAAAACCATTAGCGACTTGTCTCAATTCGGAGTCCATAGACTCTGCATTAGCCTACAAGTTTAATACGAAAGGATTGTTGCATTAGCCGCAAAGTAGGCGAAGAAATGAAATCGTCTAATTAATGGAAATTACCATTTGTTAGAACCAAGAGATGAAACAGGGATAGCCGCCTGCATGCTTTGCCAGAAGCTCATACTCTTCGATGGAATCCTTTTGGATCACCGCTCCATCCGAGAATTTGGCGACGTATCGACTATACCACATATCCGGGAATAAGAGCATTTCAAAGGAATTAGAAGTTGCAAAACAATCTACCGAGAACTTACTCGATGTATGGACGCACTTCTGTTAGGTTGTTGAAGATATACAACGAAATGGTCCACCATTCTTCGACATCCAACGCTCTTGATTTTGAAACACCGGCTGGTGCGAGCTTCCCTTTGAATAGGCTGAGGTTGGATCGACCTTTTTCACGGTCGCCATCATTGTACCGAGGGTTCAGATTATGCAAATGACGATTCTTGGCTTTGTAGTGTGCTCTCACAAAGTTTGTGGCCTCCTTAGTAATGAATGCCTCAGCCATCGATGCTTCAACTCTACGTTTATTTTTACATTTTGCTCGAAGCGTCTTCTGCATCCTCTCAGTTGCGAAGCACCAACGATTTTGCACGGGCGCCCCCAATCTTGCCTCGGTCGGGAGATGCAAAATCAAATGCTGCATTGGATTAAAGAAGCTCGGTGGAAAGATCTTTTCTAACTGGCAGATCAACTCCGGCGCCAACTCTTCCAGTTTGTCTAGCACGTCAGGCGATAGTTCTTTCACACAAAGAGGATGGAAGAAATAGCTTAGCTCTGCCAGTACTAGCGATTAATCCTTAGGGATAAAGCCATGCAACATCACCGGCATTACCCGCTCAAGCCATATGTGCCAATCATGACTCTTGAGACGAAATATTTTCAATTTGTCAAGACTTGCCCCCCTCTTTAGATTCGCTGCATACCCATCGGGGAACATCAACTGCATTTTCACCCACAAGATCATTTCCCTCATAGCTGGCCTTCCAAGATTGAACCATGACTTTGGCTTCCTCCAGTTCTTCTTTCCTTTCGGTTGTCGAATGTTTTGTAACGGCCTATCACATAGAGCCTCCTGGTCGACTCTATCCTTAGTATTATCCTTCGACTTCCCCTCTATGCCAAACAATGTACCAAAAAGGGCCTCCTCGATATTCTTTTCAATGTGCATCACGTCGATGTTGTGTGGGCAAAGGAGGTATTTAAAGTAAGGCAGAGCCCACAAACATATCTTGTGAGTCCAGGCGTGTTCCGTATTATACCCTTTGAAATACCTTGGACGATCTGGATCTGGCTCGAGATAGTTTATCTGATCCAGGATCTGTTAGCCTGTCAACGCAGGTGGTGCAGTGTTTTTGACAACTCTACCTTCGATGAAATTCTTCTTGTCTTTTCTGAACTTATGGTCAGGATCCAGGAACTGTCTATGCATGTCGAAGCAAGAAAACTTGCGACCCGCCTCCAGCCAACGAAGCTGAAGAGCTGCCTTGCATGTGGGGCATGGAAACCTTCCATGCACACACCAGCCAACGAATAGCGCATATGCCGGCAAGTCATGCATCGAGTACATGTAACACACATGCATTTTGAAGTTCTTTTTTGTAGTGGCGTCGTATGTCTTGATCCCATTATCCCATGCTTCTTGCAATTCATCCTTAAGCAGTTGCATGTACACATTCATATTATTCCCCGGATATTTGGGCCCTGGAATTATCAATGTCAGGAAAATGTTCATTCTTTTCATAATCTCTCCGGGGGTGGGGGAGATTGAGTGGAATGACAAATACAGGCCAACAACTGTATTGTGCTGCCGTCATACCATACACATTGAACCCATCCGTGCTGATGGCAACTCAAGGATGCCTTAGATCTGCCGCTTTATCCTTATGTAATGTATCGAAGTGCTTCCACGCAAAAGCGTCTGAAATGTGTCCCAACATCGGATTCCCATCTACATCTAGTTTTGTTCTTTTCCCAATTTATGCCACATCATCTGTCTGGCCGTCTCTTCGACCATGAAAAGGCATTTAAGTCTTGGTATGATTGGCAGATACCGAAGAACATTAATGGGGATTTTGGTCTGACTCTTCTCACCCATACCGTTGTCTACCAGAACATACCTAGAAGCATTGCAAATGGGGCAATAGTTCAAGCCTGCATACTCAAGCCTAAATAAGGCACATCCATTCTCACAGGCATCTATCTTCTCATAGGGCATCTTAAGCACACATAGGATTTTGTCCGACTGGTGCAAGTTTGGTGGCAATACATGACCTTTGGGTAGAAAGTGTCCAAATATCGTCATCATCGTGTCGTAGCATTCTTTGCCCAGGTTGAACCGAGCCTTTAGAAACATTACTTGCGCGATGGCATCCAGCTGACAAAGCTCAATGTGCTCATGGAGAGGATGATTTGAAGACTCCAACATTTCATAAAAGGCCTTTGCAGATTCCTCGATCTCATCATCCGAATCCCGAGCATCATCAAAGTCTTGCACCATGTCTTCGATCCCGGTACCATGCTCGTCGGTGCGACAATGAACCACCTCAGCTCTGGCACATTGGGCCGACTCACCATGAATGTCCAGACCATATAATTAGGTGTAAAACCCAACTTCTGTAGGTGTTTGATCATTTCAAACTCTGACTTCTTCTTACAGATGTCGCAATTGACACAAGGGCACCAGGTTCTTTTTTGTCCATTTGCAAATGCGACTGTAACAAACTCCTTGGTTTTTGTTATCCATTCACGGGTCATGTCTTTCTGACTAGTGTGACCGGTGTACATCCACCCACGATCACTCATCTTGCCTAGCTACTGGATACACACAAAATATATACATAATTCAGCAAACCATATTCATCAGTTAATAGAGTTTGTCAGTTTTATTACGTCGATGCAACCTAGACGCTAGTAGGTAAAGATAGGTCCTAATCCCACCCGAGTATGTGTAGATTGGGTTCGTTTTCCCATGCTCTGCTTCGGATCCGATGCACAATTTCGGCAGCACCTCCCCTCTGTTCTCCTGATACACGTCTCGGCAATAAGCAGAGAGGATGTGTACCCGGAGAACAACTAGGAAGGCACTAACGAAATTCTGCATCGGATCCGGAGCAGAGCATATGGGAAAATGAACCCAATCTACACATACTCGGGCTGTCCATGGATAACGTTGGACAATTCGAAAGAATCGCGGTTATAAATATGCTAATGAATGCATATTTATAGATGCAACCCTTTCGAACGGGAGACGCATAGTGGTCACGCATATTGATGATTGAATACACCTATAGATAGCAAGTTTCATCGCCATGAAGACCAGAACAGAGGAAATGAAGGGGGCAAGAGGAGATGTCATTTGTGCTCCCCCACGAACGTAGGGGCGGAGCTTGTTGAACGCATGGGGAGGTCGTCGAACACCAGACCCACGCAGCGACGAAACAACTGCACATTTAAATCCACCTGATCAACATAAATATGATGTTCTATATAACAAAATCGAAAAATATATGACCTAACTCATAATTCACAAATATATGACCCGTGTCGTGTTGGCGATCCTCGACCCGGTTACGTCGGCGCCGACGCACCCCTCCTCCTCCTCCTCTTCTTCTTGTTATTATTCTCCTTCTTCTTTTTCTTCTTTTCTTTTCCTCCTCATCTTCCTCCTCCTCCGTTTCTTCTTATTTTTCTTCTTCTCCTTCCTCTTCTTCTTCGTCTTCTTCATCTCCTTCTCGTCCTCTTCTTCTTCTCTCTTCTTCTAATTAACTACAACTAATTAACTACAACTAATTAACCTAACTACATTACTAAATTACTAACTAAACTAAACTATTAACTACAACTAACTAACTAAATTAGTAACTAAGCTAATTAACTACAACTAACTAACTAAATTACCAGCTAAACTATTAAAAAATGAAAAAGTAGAGAGGGGGAGGGGACTCACCGGAGTGAGGGAGGTGGAGGCTGGCGTTGGTGGAGGTAGAGGAGGCCGACACCGGCGGTGGGGCGTGGGCGCGGGCGGCGGGGTGGTGGGCACAGGCGCCGGGGAGGGAGAGAGGGGCGGGGTGGTGGGGCAGTGGGCGCAGGCGGCGGGATGGTGGGCGTGGGTGGTGGCCGGCGGTGGAGACGCGGCGGTGTGGGTGGGGGGCATGGGCGGCGGCCGGCGGTGGGCGCGGGTGGCGGGGGTGGGGGCGGTCGGGTTGAGGGGCGCAGGCGGCGGGCGGCAGGGGTGGGGGCGGTAGTGGTGGGGGGCGCGGGCGGCGGCCGGCGGTGGGTGCGGGCGGCTGGGGTGGGGGTGCAGTGGGGGTGGGGGTGAGGGGCGCAGTCGGCGGCCGGCGGTGGTCGCGGGCGGCGGGGGTGGGGAGCGGTGGGGGTGGGGGCGATGGGGAGGAGAGAGGGAGAGAAAGAGAGAGAGAGAGAGGCGGGCCGGGGGGCGTTATCCGTTAGTTAGCCCCCCTCTTTGCCGTCCGCTAGCGAACGACAAAGAGGGGGGGCGTTTGGTCAAGTGGCAGGCTGGGTCGTCAGTGGGCCCCCTCCCTCTTTGCCGTCTGCTAGCGGACGACAAACCTCCTTTGACGTCCGCTAGCAGACGACAAAGAAGTGACTGATGGCAAAGCCACCCTCTGTCGTCAGCCACCTCTTTGTCGTCTCCTTTCTGCTAGCTGACGGCAAAGAGGTGGCAGACGGCAAATCTTCTGATTCCAGTAGTGCCATAATCTTCGGAGTGACATTTCCGTAGGATCTGTTCCTGTTCATGCTCAGGTATATAACGTCTAATAATACCATCTACTCCTTCTTTATAAAGATGTGAGTCATCCCAAAAGTAATGTCTTAAATCATAGAAGAATGTTTTTGTTGCTATGTGAAACTAGGTGGAATATATTTAGCAACAATGTAATTAGCATAATCAGCATACCATGGAATGTTTTTAGAGACATTTATTGCAGCTAGTTGTTCATCAAGGAAAGTGTCATCAATGGGTAGTGGGTCATCAAGAATATTTTCTAACCTAGAAAACTTATCAGCTACGGGGTTCTCATCTCCCTTCCTATCAACGATATGTAAATAAAATTCTTGAAGCAAGAGAACCCACCTAATGAGTCTAGGTTTAGCATATTTCTTTTCCATAAGATATTTTATAGCAGCATGATCAGTGTGAACAATAAATTTGGAATCAATAATGTAAGATCTGAATTTATCACAAGCAAATACGACTACTAAAAATTCTTGTTCAGTAGTAGCGTAATTTCTTTGGGCACTGTCTAGATTTTTGCTAGCATAATGGATAGCATTTAATTTCTTATCAACTCTTTGTCCAAGAAAGGCACCAACAACATAATCACTAGCATGACACATAATTTCAAAAAGCAAGTTCCAATTAGGTGGTTGAACAATAGGTGCAGTGGTTAAGGCTTTCTTTAGTGTTTCAAAGGGTTCTATATAATCATCATCAAAAACAAAGGGAATACCTTTTGTAAAAGATTAGTAAGAGGCCTATAAATTTTTGAGAAGTGTTTAATAAACCTCCTATAGAAACCAGCGTGTCCAAGGAAACTTCGGATATCTTTGATATGTTTAGGACATGGCATTTTATCAACTGCATCAACTTTAGCTTGATCAATCACAATACCTCATTCGGATATTTTATGCCCCAAGAAAATACCTTCATTAATCATAAAGTGGAACTTCTCCCAATTCAAGACGAGATTAGTTTGTTCATATCTCACTTCTTTCATCTTGGGATTCAATCGTCATTGGTGATCAAGAACGGGTTTAGCATCAGGTTCCATATTGATCTTGTGCTGACATAGAGTGGGACTAATGCCCTTAAGATCATCAATAGTACATTCAATTGCAGGCCGGTGCTTCCTCAGAATTTTCAATAATCTTTCTTCTTCATGTTCTGAAAGGTTAGCACTAATAATAACAAGATATATCTTTTTCTCATCGAGATAAGCATACTTCAAAGTGTCAGGCAATTGTTTAGTTCAAACACAAGATCACCTTTAGGTGGAAGAGGACCTCCAAGAGTTTCAATAGGAAAATTGTGTTTCAGTAGAAGTTGTTGTTTAAAGAAAGTTTTGTCTATTTGATTTCTTTCACGCAAGTGCATATCGTTTTCATGGTCTAACAAATATTGTTCTAATGGATCGGTAAGAGGAAGGGCAATAGAAGCAAGACCAATTATTTCATCCTTACTAGGTAATTCTCTATCACAGGGTTGTCTACTAAACTTGGAAACATTAAAATCATGAGATACATCACCAAACTCATCACTAACAATTTCCTTTTGACAATCTATCTTGGCGTTAACGGTGTTCAAGAAAGGTCTACCAAAGATAATGGGACAAAAGTCATCTTATGGGGAACCAAGAACTTGAAAATCAGTAGGATATTTTATTTTTCCACACAAGACTTCAACATCTCTAACATTCCCAAGTGGTCTGATGGTGTCTCTATTTGCAAGTTTAATAGTAACATCAATATCTTCTATTTCAGCAGGTGCTATGGCATTCATAATTTCTTGATATAAAGTAAAAGGAATAGCACTCACACTAGCACTCAAATCACATAAGCCATGACAACAATGATCTCCTATTTGGACTGAGACAACACGCAAGCCAACTACGCGTCTATGTTTGTCTTTTTCATCGGGTTGAGCAATTCCAGCAGCTTCATCATAGAAGTAAATGACATGACCATCAATATTTTATACCAAGAGATCTTTAACCATAGCAATACTAGGTTCTACCTTAATTTGTTCAGAGGGCTTAGGTGCTCTAATATTACTTTTGCGAACTACAATTAATACCTTAGCATGTTCCTTCACCCTAACCGAGAAAGGTGGTTTCTCAATATAAGCAGTAGGCACAATTGGATCATCATTGTAAATGGTAGTTTCTTCTATAGCAATGAACGGTTATCTAATTTCCTTTTGAATAGGGGTATGATATTTAAACCACTTCTCTTTAGGGATATCATCATGAGTAGCAAATGATTCATAGAAAGAGGCTACTATCTCAGAGTCAAGTCCATATTTAGTGCTAAACTTGTGAAAAGCATCAGAATTCATAAAAGATTTAACACAATAAAATTCAAGATTAATTCCTCAGTCATTACCTTCATCGAGTTCCCAATCTTTAGAGTTGTGTTTAATTCTTTCCAAGATATTCCACTTGAATTCAATAGTCTTCTTCATAAAAGAACAAGTACAAGAAGTATCGAGCATGGTTTGATCATTATGAGAAAGCCGAGCACATAAATTCGGAATAATAACTTATCTCGGGATTTCATGATTGGGGCATGAATATAACATTGACTTAGCCTCCCACAATATAGAGCAATACTCTCTCCTTCACAAGGCCAAAAATTATATACATAATTCTGATCACGATGAACTAGATGCATAGGATAAAACTTTGGTGGAATTCCAATTTCAAATGATTCCAGTTCCATGATCCAATATCGTCACATAGACTATACCATGTAAATGCTTTTCACTTAAAAGATAAAGGTAAAAGCTTCTTCTTAACTTCATCTTTGGATAACCTGCAAGCTTAAATAGTCAACAAATTTCTTCCACATGTATTAGGTGCATATCAGGATGTTCAGTTCCATCTCCTGCATAAGGACTAGCTAGTAGTTGTTCTAACATACCCGAAGGGATATCATAACCAATATTTTCAGTAGGTGATGTAGGTCGAGGGCCCACTAATTGTGGTTCTGATTGAGGTGAAGATACCCCGAACAAACCCCTCAAAGTATTGCTTTCCATAGTAACAAGTGACAGTAAATTTCAGCACGTAATATAAGTTTTTCCTTAATGATTTCCACTTACCAAGAACGCTTCATCCCCGATAACGATGCCAGAAAAGAATCTTGATGACCACAAGTATAGGGGATCAATCGTAGTCCTTTCGACAAGTAAGAGTGTGTGATGTGGCAGGAGACAACAGTAGTAATCATTCTGCTTATTGCGCCCCCACGACGCATGCTGAGTGCGTGATGTGGGATACGTGCACGGAGCGGCCGTAACTGCAGCATGCTTGCAAAAGCTTTTCACATTGAATAGTAAAGAGGCAGCCTCACGCCTTCCCCATAAGAAGGAATCCGCGGAGGCACTTGCTCATTTACCTCCTGTCCTTTCCAATCTAGAAACCACCATCTTCTCCTTCCTCGAGCCTGAAGCAGAGCCTCTCCCACTCATCCACCGCCTCCATGCCCTCTCCATCCTCAACCTCTGCTCCCATAGCCGCCATGCCGCCCAAGGTGAGTAGGGGAAAGAAGGTGAAAGCCGCCGTCACGGAGAGCGAGCTGGCGAAGATGCAAAGGGAGCACATCGTCTTCACTTCGGCGCTCGATGCGAGCGCCTTGAAGGAGCGATACCAGTGCATGTGGGTGAGGGAGACGAAGGCTCACCCTGCTACTCGCGTGAGTCCAGGTTCCTCCAAGGGTGGCCCAGGTAAATTCCCCTTCTTTGCTGATTACTTTTACTACGGGCTCTGTCCCCCGTTTTCTGTTTTCTTCAACGACATCATGTACACATACGACTTCCATCTCTTCGATTTTACGCCGAATGTCCTGACATGCATGTCAGTCTTTGCCCATATCTGTGAAAACTTTGCCGGAGTAGTCCCCAACAAAGCCCTCTTCTGCCACTATTTCATTCCCCGCATTCAAAGGGGAGAGGCCCTTTCTGGTTCTATCACCTGGATCCCAAGGTCATGGAACAAGGAGATATACCCAGATGGGTTTTTCCGCGAGAAGTGGGAAGAATGGTGGGCCAAGTGGTGCTGGATTCAGGAGAAAGATCCTCAGCCCTTCTATCCGCCTCGACAAACAAAGATTGTGCATGGCAATGACTGGAGCGCCCTCGATCTTCAAGATGAGAAGCTCATAGTTGCAATTACCATGATCCACTACTCGAATCAGCATCTTTGCCGTCACTTGGCTCTTTGCCGTCTGCTAGCTGATGACAAACAAGGTCTTTGCCATCAGCTTGTAGAAAGCTAACGGCAAAGATGCTGCTATCGGCAAAGATCATGTTTGCCGTCAGCCAACTCATTGCCGTCTGCTAGCAGACGGCATAGAAGCTTTGTCGTCAGCTAGCAGACGGCAAAGAGCCTAGGTACCAGACTGCTAACGGCCACTTTCTTTGCCGTCTGCTAGCGGATGACAAAGATTCTTTGTCGCTTCTAGTAGATGGCAAAGAAAGTGGCCATTAGCAGTCCGGTACCTAGGCTCTTTGTCGTTTGCTAGCAGACGGCAAAGAGATGACCTAAATATCTCTCTCCCCTGTCTCTTTCTCTCTCTCCCTCTCTCTTTCCCCTCTCTCACCCTCGTGCCCGAGCCGCCGGCGCCCGGCCGCCCCACGTCGCTGCGTCGCCACCGCTCCTCCCCGCACCACCCCTCGCCATGGCCGCCCCTCCCCGCGGCCACCCTCGCCCATCCCCGACGCCGTCTCCTCCCCCACCTCCGGTGTCGTCTAGCCTTCCATCCGCCCCTCCCCTCACTTGCTCCCTGCACTGGCCCCTTATCGGACCTCCTCCCTATGCCACCCCTCGCCGCGACCACCCCTCCCCCACCCCCGGTGCCGCCCCCTCCCTAGTGGCCACCCCTCCCTCGCCTCCCCCTCCACTCGCTGGATTCTAGTGCCACCCCCTGCTTGCGGCTTCCCCCTCCTCCCGCCGCCCCGACCGCCCCTGCCGCCCCGGCCGTCCCTAACTCCGGTGAGTGCAAGCCTCACCCTCACCCTCACCTTTTTTCTTCTTTTTTTCTTTTAAATTAGATAGTTAGTTTATTTTTTGTTTTTACTGTTAAATTAGTTAGTTAGTTTATTTTCTATTTTTTCTGTTCAATTAGATAGTTAAAATCGATAGTTAGTTAAAAAACATAGATAGAAAACAAAACTTAGATAGAAAACAAAATACTTAGAAGAAAAGAAGAGAAGAAAAAACTAGAAGAAAGAAGAAGAAGAAGAAGAAAAAGAAAGAGGAGAGGAGGAGAAGGAGCAGAGGAAAATGAGAAGAAGAAGAAGAAGATAAGGAGAAGAAGAAGAAAGAGGAGAGGAGGAAAAGAAGACACCCTGACCCCCGAACCCCGACACCTCTTTGGCCTCCTGCTGACTGAAAAGGTGCTCCTCGGCCTTCGAGGGGCCACAGGGTCATAGTTTTGTAAATTATGAGTTAGGTCATATATATATATTCTGATTCTAGCTATTATGAAAACATCATATTTGTGTTGCTCGAGTTTCATTTCAATGTGCAGTTGTTTCGTTGCTGCCAGTGACTGTTATTCGACGACCTCCCCATGCATTTGACGAGCTCCCCTGCTACGTTTGTTGGTGAGCACAAATGACATCTTCTCCCCCGACACCCTTAATTTTTTTTGCTCTATTCCCGTCTTCATGCCGATGAAACTTGCTAGGTATAGGTGTCTTCAATCATCAGTATGCGTGACCACTATGCGCCTCCCGTTCAAAAGGGTTACATTTGTAAATATGCATTCATTAGCATATTTAAAATAGAGGTTCTTTCGAATTGTCCAACGTTATCCATGGACAGGCTGAGTATGTGTAGATTGGGTTCATTTTCCCCTATGCTCTGCTCCGGATCCGATGCAGAATTTCATCTGTGCCTCCCTGTTGTTCTCTGGGTACACATCCTTTCTGCTTATTGCTGAGACGTGCATCAGGAGAACAGCGGGGAGGTGTTGCCAAAATTGTGCGTCGGATCTGGAGCGAAGCATGGGAAAACGAACCCAATCTACACATACTCGGGTGGGATTAGGACCTATCTTTACCTACTAGCGTCTAGGTTGCATCGACGTAATAAAATTGACAAACTCTATTAACTGATGAATATGGTTTGCTGAATTATGTTTATATTTTGTGTGTGTCCAATAGCTAGGCAAGATGAGTGATCGTGGGTGGATGTACACCGGTCACACTAGTCAGAAAGACATGACCCATGAATGGAGAACAAAAAACCAAGGAGTTTGTGAGAGTCGCATTTGCAAATGGACGGAAAACGACCTGGTGCCCTTGTGTCGATTGCTACAACTTTAGGAAGAAGTCAGAGTTTGAAATGATCAAACACCTACAGAAGTGGGGTTTTACGCCTAATTATACGGTTTGGACATTTCATGGTGAGTCTGCCCAACGTGCCAGAGCTGAGGTGGTTCGTCGTCGCACCAACGAGCATGGTACAGGGATCAAAGACATGGTGCGAGACTTTGATGATGCTCGGGATTCATACGATGAGATGGAGGAATCTACAAAGGCCTTTTATGAAATGTTGGAATCTTCAAAACGTCCTCTCCATGAGCACGCTAAGCTTTGTCAGCTGGATGCCATCGCGCAAGTAACGACTCTGAAGGCTAAATTCAACCTGGGCAGAGAGTGCTACGACGCGATGATGACGATATTTGGACACTTTCTACCCAAAGGCCATGTATTGCCAGCAAACCTGTACCAGTCGGACAAAATCCTACGTGCGCTTCATATGCCCTATGAGAAGATAGATGCCTATGAGAATGGATGTGCCTTATTTAGGCTTGAGTATGCGGGCTTGAACTATTACCCCATTTGCAATGCTTCCTGGTATGTTCTGGTAGACAACGGTATGGGTGAGAAGAGTCAGACCAAAATCCCCGTTAATGTTCTTCGGTATCTGCCAATTATACAAAAACTTCAACGTCTTTTCATGGTCGAAGAGATGGCCAGACAAATGACCTGGCATAAATTGGGCAGAAGAACAGAACTACATGCAGATTGGAATCCGATGTCAGAACACACTTCAGACGCTTTTGTGTGGAAGCACTTTGATGCATTACATAAGGATAAAGCGGCAGATCCAAGGCATCCTCGAGTTGCCATCAGCATGGATGGGTTCAATGTGTATGGTATGATGGCAGCACAATACAGTTGTTGGCCTGTATTTGTCATTCCACTCAATCTCCCCCGGAGAGATTATGAAAATAAAGAACATTTTCCTGATGTTGATAATTATAGGGCCCAAATATTCGGGGAAGAATATGAATGTGTACATGCAGCCGTTTAAGGATGAATTGCAAGAAGCCTGGGATAATGGGATCAAGACATACGATGCCACTACCAAAAAGAACTTCAAAATGCATATGTGGTACATGTACTCGTCGCGTGACTTGCCGGTGTATGCGCTATTCGTTGGCTGGTGTGTGCATGGAAGGTTTCCGTGCCCCACATGCAAGGTAGCTCTTGAGTTCCATTGGCTGCAAGCGGGTCGCAAGTTTTCTTGCTTCGACATGCATAGACAGTTCCTGGAGCCTGACCATAAGTTCAGAAAAGACAAGAAGAATTTCATCCAAGGTAGAGTTGTCAAAAACACTGCACCACCTGCGTTGACAGGCCAACTGATCCTGGATCAGATAAACTCTCTCGAGCCGGATCCAAATCGTCTAGGGTATTTCAAAGGGTATAATACAGAACACGCCTGGACTCACAAGATATGTTTGTGGGATCTACCTTACTTTAAAGACCTCCTTTGCCCACACAACATCGATGTAATGCACACTAAAAAGAATATCGCGGCGGCCCTTTTTGGTACATTGTTCGGCATAGAGGGGAAGTCGAAGGACAATCCTAAGGCTAGAGTCGATCAGGAGGCTCTATGTGATAGACCATTACAAAACATTCGACAACCGAAAGGAAAGAAGAACTACAGGAAGCCAAAGGCATGGTTCAATCTTGGAAGGCCAACTATGAGGGAAAGGATCTTGTGGGTGAAAATGCAGTTGATGTTCCCTGATGGGTATGCAACGAATCTAAAGAGGGGAGTGAGTCTTGGAAAATTGAAAATATTTACTCTCAAGAGTCATGATTGGCACATATGGCTTGAGCAGGTAATGCCGCTGATGCTGTGTGGCTTTATCCCTGAGGATAAATGGCTAGTACTGGCAGAGCTGAGCTATTTCTTTTGTGCTCTTTGTGCAAAAGAACTATTGCCTAATGTGCTAGACGAACTAGAAGAGTTGGTGCCGGAGTTGATCTGCAAGTTAGAAAAGATCTTTCCACCTGGCTTCTTTAATCCAATGCAGCATTTGATTTTGCATCTCCCGACCGAGGCAAGATTGGGGGAGGGGGCGTGCAAAATCATTGGTGCTTCGCAAATGAGAGGATGCAGAAGACGCTTCGAGCAAAATGTAAAAATAAACGTAGAGTTGAAGCATCGATGGCCGAGGCATTCATTACTAAGGAGGCGGCAAACTTCATGACAGTACACTACAAAGCAAAGAATCGTCATTTGCATAATCCGAAGCCTCGGTACAATGATGGCGACCGTGAAAAAGGTCGATTCAACCTCAGCCTATTCAAAGGGAAGCTCGCACCAGCCAGTGGTTCGAAAGCAATAGTGTTGGATGTCGAAGAATGGCGGACCATTTTGTTGTATATCTTCAACAACCTAACAGAAGTGCGGCCGTACATCGAGTAAGTTCTCGGTACATTGTTTTGCAACTTCTAATTCCTTTGAAAAGCTCTTATTCCCGGATATGTGATACAGTCGATACGTCACCAAATTCTCAGATGGAGCGGTGATCCAAAAGGATTCCATCGAAGAGTATGAGCTTCTGGCAAAGCATGAAGGCGGCTCTCCCGGTTTCATCTCTTGGTTCAAGCAAACCGTAATTTCCATTAGACAATTTCGTCTAGTTTGCGGCTAATGCAACAATCCTTTCATATTAAACTTGTAGGCTAATGTAGAGTCTATGGACTTCGAACTGAGACAAGTCGCTAATGGTTTTGACTATAAGGTCCGTTCATTTGACAAATATGAAATCAACGGGTATCGCTTTCTTACTTTTGGCAATGAGCTATCTATGGCTGACCGAAATTCTACAAATTGTTGTGTCTCCGCTGTCGGCGAAGGATGGGTCGAATATTATGGAAGAGTTGAAGCAATTTGTGAACTTACATTCTTTGGTGAAAACCCACCAAACGTCGTAGTCTTCAAATGTTATTGGTTCCAGCCGAAGGAGATTAGAAGGACTCATGAACATATAGGGCCAGTCGAAATCAAACAAAGCACCCATTTAGCTGTTCCCGATGTCTATATTACGGCTCAACAGGCGACCCAAGTTTTCTATCTACTGTGGGCCGGCCAAACGGATCCAAATCTGAATGGTTGGGATGTCGTTTATGATGTGCCACCATATTTTAGACCACCTCCCCTCAATGAAGATGATTATGAACCTCACTTTAACCCAGACACATATGAAGGAGAATTCTTCCAAGAAACACGTGTTTCCAAAATACATTTCAACAACCGCTCTACTTCACCCCAGAACATTGAGGTAGACAGCGACAGTGAATCCGACTTCACCCCTGAGCCGGAACAAGAAGAGATGGAAGAAGAAGAGGTCAGTGCTATACATGACCTATCAATGATTGACCGATTACATAGAGGCCTTCCACATGTTGATGCATTATTGATGATGCTGATGAGCACCTCATTACTGATAGTGATGATGATTATGCATTTATTAATCTCGGAGCATATATAGACGATGAAGATTAATATTAGTAATGTTAGGTATTCAATTATTATTATGTACATATATATTATTAATTAGTTCATGTTATTAGGTATTCAATTTTTTTATGTTCAACTAATTTCGTTCACTCTTTGTCATTGCAGGTGTTGACAGATGGTGGCCCGGGTCGAGAGCGCTCTGAGCCTCCTTCCTCGGTGCGTGCTGGGAGAGGTGCTATTATTCCACCCCAAAAACTCCGGAGAGCACTGGTACATAGTATGCAGACACCGGCGAGCGCTTCCTCGCCGCCACCCCCCAGCTGATTCTCCCGACTACAGGAGTGCTCTGTCTTAGGTGGACCTGTCTCGGACTCCGGTCGCCGAGCCTCGGGTCGACAAGCTTCGGGTCACCGAGCCTTCGTCCCAGGAGACTCCAGTCCCAAAGTCTTCGTCCCAGGAGACTCGGGTCCCAGTCTTCGTCCCACGTGACTCTGGAGGCTAGTGGCCATGCTGATGGTGGCGAGGACAACTTGTCTGAGGACACCTATAGCGAGGGCGAGCTGGTTGAGGAGGGCAAGCAGGTCTACTAGTGTGGTTGTACAAAGCTCCCGCCCGTGCCGACGACCTGCGATCAGGGGTGGTTGATTGAGCCTAATGTGGAGAAGTAAGTGCATTTACTCTTTTTTAACCTTTTGCCTTCATGTTTCTTCAAATTAATATCTAATGTGTTGGCCTTGTCATACTGCAGGGGTTGGAAACACGAGCATGGTGTCCGTAGGCCCAACCAGGTCCTTCGTGTGCTTCTCCGGCACCACTTCCCGAGGAAGCTCTAGTTGCCCAGTGAGGGTGAGGTTCCATAGGTAGCATTGACCTGGGAGCTGTACATGGCTGCCCCGGCCCTGCCGAAGGAGAGGGTCGACGGTGTCTTGTGCGAGACGGTGGATGACATTGTGATCCGTCGGTTTTGGGTAATTTCTCCTTTACAAAATTAAAAATCAACAACACCTAGTGATTGTACTAATCAGTGTTGTCTTGTTTGATTGCAGACCTTCTACAGGTGTCTTGAGGAACACGAAGCAAAAGAGGCTGTTGTTCTCATAGCCGAGTGCAAGCGCCTACTTCAGAACTTACGACACGAGGCTTGGGTGCAGGCTATTCGAGACTACTATGCCTCGACTAACATTAAGAGGGCCAAGAAGAAGTTCCGCAAAAATTATCTGAGTAAGGAGAAGTTAATGAAAGTAATTATCTATTCTTAAGGCCTTGTACTTAGTTTCCTTGATTTGATTCGTAGGCGTAGCGCTGAAATTTCTCTTGTCTAATTTAGGTGTCCCCCGAGATGGTGTGCGGATAGGATGGACTGTTGGGAGGCATTGGTGGATGAGTGGTGCTCTCCCGAATGGCTAGCCGACCACAACAAGGCCAAGGATAAGCGTGCCCAAATGAAAGGTGTGCCACACCATCAAGGGAGCTCCAACCTGTTTGAGTACGGGGATCACCGAGTATGTGGTATGCTTCATGATTCATGCAATTTCATTCTTCATGCTAGCTTGAGCCCTTAACTAATATTTTGTTCCTCTCTTTTAGGCGCGAGAAAACAAGAAGGAGGTGCCACCTCTGTTCGACCTCTATGACATGGCCCATACTGCCTCGTACAAGAAGGCCATGGCATTCTCTAAGCATGACCTCGATCATCCAAAGAGCTTCAGCAACATCTCCTCCCACAACGAGCTCATGAGGTACAGAGATGAGGGGAAGGCGAGGAAAGGGGAGGACTTCAACCCGAGCTAGAGTCCTTTTGATCCAGAGCTCGTGATGATATCTGGTGGCGGGAGGCCCCATGGCTCGATAGCCATTGGGGATGGACTGATACGTTGTCCTAGAACTCTCCCGGAGATCAAGAGGCGCCAGACGAGCTCTGATCCTGAGATAAGGCCTCGTCCACGGCCAATGGATCTCGTCATTAAGTCTAGGGCCCAAGAGCTTCTAGAGGAGGCAAACAGGCAGGCGACATAGAGGAAGAGGGACATGGAGGAGAGGACGGCTAGGCTATTGGAGGAGGAGAGGAACCGGAACGACGCGTCTCACCGGGTCCTATACGAGATCCTTGTGGTAAGTTTCTCCTGCATATTAGCGAAATCATGCACATAATGTTCGTTTCATCACTAACTAATATGAATGACTCGTGAAAACAAAATGTGCAGACCGTGTGCCAGAACAGTGGTCAGACCCCTCTATCGATGCCCCATATTGCTATAGCACCCACGGTGAGTTTCATTTGAATGGTCATTAGTTACTAGAATTCACATTTAATTTGCATCATGCTAAGGAGACATTACAAATGATCTTTGGTGCAACGTGCCTCCCGACAAGCATCGACCGATCCTTCTGCGTCTGCCGCAACCCCGACCGGTCCTTCTCCGTCTCACCCTGGTGCAAACCCGACCGGTTCTTCACCTCCGTGATGATGGTAAGTTTTGCTAAGTGTTTTGCTTAACAAATGCATACTTAGCTTAAGAAATGACCAATTTAGCTCCAAAATGACCTATACTTGGCTTCTTTAGTTCATTTATGACATACTAAGCATACTTAGGTAAAAAATGGGATGATAACCTTGGTTTAGCTCCAAAATGACATAGACTTAGCTTATTTTCCTCCAAAATGACAAAATAACCTTACCTACCTCCAAAATGACCGATTATAACTAGGATAGCTCTAAAATGACCTACACTTGCCATTTTGTCCTCCAAAATGAGTAAATATGATTAGTTAGCTCAAAATGGCATAACTACCTAGGTTAGGTCAAAAATGAACTATACTTAGCTTCTTAAGTTCATTTATGACATACTTGGCATACTTAGGTAAAAAATGGCACGATAACCGTAGTTTAGCACCAAACTATCATATCATTAGTTTGTTTTCCTCCAAAATGGCAAAATAACCTTACCTAGCTCCGAAATTACAGATTTCAGCTAGGATAGCTCAAAAATGACCTACGCTTATCATTTTGTCCTCCAAAATGAATAAATATGCTTAGTTAGCTAAAATATGGCCTAACTACCTAGGATAGCTCAATAATGCTCTATACTTAGCTTAGCTAGTTCACTTATGACATAATTAGCTTACTAGGGTAAAAAATGGCATAATAACCTTGGTTTAGCTCCAAACTGTCATATCATTAGTTTATTTTCCTCCAAAATGACAAAATAACCTTACCTAGCTCCAAAATGACCGATTTTAACTAGGATAGCTCAAAAATGACATAATTAGCTTACTTAGGTAAAAAATGACACAATAACGTTACTAACCTCCAAAATGACCTATTTACCTAGCTTAGCTCTAAAATGACCTACACGTAGCATTTTTACCTAGCTTAGCTAAAAAGTGGCATTTTTACCTACCTTAGTTAGAAGAAGAAGAAGATAAAGAAGAGGAGAGGAGAAAAACAAAGAGAAGAAAAATTCTTCTTCTTCTAGCTAGTCTTCTTCTTCTAGTCTTCTTCTTCTTCTTCTTCTTCTTCTTCTTCTAACTTTCTTCTTTCCCAATTTGCAGATTTGCTTTCAATGATGAAGCTTGCGTTCATGGAGTCTACTCTTCTTCTTGTGCTTCCTTTTTGTTTTGATTTTGTAGGATGAACAATGTGAAACTTGCTACCTATATATGTATGTATGGATGAAACCATTGTATGCTTGTTGTTGGATATGTTGGCTAGATATATTTGTTGCATATGGACTTTTCATTTGGTATGTATATATATATGTGTTGGATGATCATATCCATATGGCAGGGATATGATTTGGTATGTATATGTGTTGTTATGCTTGTTGAAAGTATTTTCAAATGTGTGTGTGTATATATATGTGAAATTCTGTGAAATTGAATGAACTTAATAAAAAAACAGAAAAAGCAGGGGTTGTGCAGGTTCTTTGCCATCAGCCAGGAGACGACAAAGATGCCACGTGGCAGTTACCTGTGCAACCTGGGGTGGCACTAGGCTGGATGTGGTTTCTTTGCCGTCCGCTGGTAGACGACAAAGAACTTTGTATCTTTTCCGTCTGCTAGCGGCCGGCAAAGAAACCACATAGGCCGGCAAAGAAACCGCTGCTTTGTCATCCGCTGGCAGACGACAAAGAACTTTACATCTTTGCCATCTGCCAGCAGACGACAAAGCACGCCGTTAACCCCTTAATGGATGTAGACTGCCATGTGTGCCGTCCATGGTCTTTGCCGTCTGCTAGCAGATGAAAAAGACCTAAGCACCTTTGCCGTCTGCCAGCAGACGGCAAAGTGCCCTTTATCGTAGCTTATTCAGCCGGATGGTTGGCCGTCTGCTGGCAGATGGCAAAGCCTTTGCCGTCCGCCATGCATGCCTTTGCCGTCCACTATAGCGGACGACAAAGTAGATGATTCCTATAGTGATCCACCGTCTTAAAGTTGCCGGCCTCACAATAGAGATGATTGGCGCTGATTTGCTTCGCCGGCGCATCACCCCTCTGCAGAACAAAGGGAGACCAGCCTGGGAGTTCCGTAATGTGGCAGATATCATGAGGCTGCACCCCATCTTGAATAACAACTTGACGGTCATGCAGCACACGACTCTTTGCCACAATCTGTTCAGGGTTGACGCAAGGTACTAGTTGCCGACTGGCATAATCCCTCTATGCAACAACTCTGCCTTGGCTTCAATCATCGCCATGATGCCGGTGTGTAATGCTCACAGCCTTGACGGAACTTGGGAAGAGCCATCCGCAGAGCAGGCTCAAGTGTTTTTTGACAACTTGTCAGAGAGGGCTAACCGGGAAGAAACGAACCTCATCCGCCCCACCACTGAAGAAGAAGTAGCATACATTGCCAGTAGGATGGAAGAGGCGAATCTTGCCACAGAGGCCGGCAGCGCTGGCTTCACGGAAGTAGAAGACAGTGAAGAAGAAGTAATATTAGAGGGAAAATTTGCCGGGCAGGGCGAGGTTACCGAATGAGGGAGTCCTGTATTTGGGGGTCCTCGGATAGTCGATCTATTGTGTACGGGACGGACTGTATGAGCCACTCGCCGAACACCAGATGACTTGAAGGCCCAGTTACCAGGATAGAAGCTTCGAGGAGCACGGCTTGCGCTCCACGTCTGATGTGGTAAATAGGCATGTTTATCTCTTCGACATGTAACCGACCATGTGTAAACCCTAGGCCTCCTCGGTATCTATATAGGCCAGAGGGTTTTAGTGTATAGGGACAAAACAACTCATCTAGGGTTAGACATACGATCTCGAGGTAGATCAACTCTGTAACCTCTTACACCATCAATACAATCAAGCTGGATGTAGGGTATTACCTCCATAGGAGGGCTTGAGCCTGGGTAAACTCGTGTCCTCTTCATCTCCTGTTATCGTCGATCCTAGTCTCACAGTTCGGGACCCCCCTACCCGAGATCTGCCAGTTTCTACACCGCATTGGTGCTTTCATTGAGAGTTCCTCTATGAACAAGATGGAATCGATGCCTCGTCTCTTCATTGGCGAAGAAGTTCAGAACACAAACATGTTTGTCCCCGGGCAGATCTTCGCCTTCGGCAGCATCGTGCTGCATGCGGATTCCACCATCCATCTAGGCCGTGTTGAGAGCTTTGCCCCCAATCACGAGGTCAGGTTCGGAAACTTAGAGTTCTCCGTCCACTCTCGGGGCGATCTATCACATCTCGGGCTCACGGCTTCGCTTGTGGACCCCGAGTGCTCAGAGGCCTTAACCTTGAGCCCTTCCTTCGGACACGCCAATGGGGTCTCCCATGGTGGCAATCTGATCTCTCATCCCGGTCCGGCCATTAAGCCATGTGACCGGACATGTTCTTGCCAAACACTTCCCACGGGCATGCCTCACGGGGGTTGACTCCACGAGTCTGGAGCAGCTGGATTTGGTCAGACCCTCAGTAGTTGACGAGGCCTTGGAGCGATTCTCGTCAATGAGGATCACCGACAATCCAGCCCCGACCTACGCCTCGCCTGATTATAGTCCAGGAAGGGATGGATTTTTCAACCCACCCACCACCCACTTAATAGCTACCGTTGAAGACTTAACCGATGTTCTAGACTATGCCTCCGAGGAGGCAGAGTACATGGATGAAGAGGACCATGCTCTCATTCCCGTTAATACCGGGAGCTGGGCCGCCACTTCTACATATGACGTCTATATGGTGGATACTCCTGCCCCTAATGACGACAGTATGCCTCACAATGAGGGCAATAGATCGGGTGACGCGCCATCCAGGAGCCGGAAATTGCATAAGCGGTCCCAGAGCAAAAACGGAAGGAGGGCCATTATCAGCAATGGGGAAGATAATGCCCTCGCTGATCAGGCCAATCCCAACCTCCCCGAGCACCCATTTGAGGGTCCGGATGAGCCCAAGGATCAGGATGAACCCGAAACCACCAACGATCTCGGAGGCGACGATCACCTTTCCCCCATCGAGGAGGAAGACATACCAGAAGCCGATGACTTATACATCCCTGATAACCTCGAAGACTAGGAAGAAATTAGGCAGTGACTCATCACAACGGCTTGCAGCCTAAAGGCCAAAGAGCGGCAACTAAAGGCCGAACAGGCGGACCTTTCTGATTGATGGACGAAAGTCCTCTTAGCCGAGGAGATATACGACACTAGTCTGTCAAACCAGCCCAAGAGCTACCCTTGGAGAAGGCTACTGCCACATCATACCCCATATGACAAGACAGACCGCCCTCCTCGTGGGCGTGACAAAGCAGCCAACGAAGCCGGTCACATGAGGCGATGCCCCGATGACGGGGAAAGGATTCATTCGAACTCACTGACAGGTTCGACCTATGCGATGACTTAGATCTCAGAGCAGGCCGCACTAGATCCATCTACGGATCCAGGGATTACGCACCGGATAGACGGGGAGAGTATAAACCATGGTTTGACCAAAACCACAAAGCCCGGAAGCACAGCCGGCTCCATACAGACGCCGACTATAGGCGAGACATAGCTCGGGTCAGGGGCGCCGCTCACCCATTGTGCTTCATGGATGAGGTAATGTGGCATCAGTTCCTCGAAGGTTTCAAACCCGTCAATATAGGACAATACGACGGGACCACTTACCCAACCGTATGGATCGAGGACTTCCTCCTCCATATCCATATGGCACGTGGTGATGATCTTCATGCTATTAAATACCTACCTCTAAAGCTTAAGGGGCCATCTCGGCAGTGGTTAAACAGCCTCCCTGAAAACTCCATAGGATGCTGGGAAGACCTGGAAGACGTGTTTCGCTCTAACTTCCAGGGGACCTATGTCCACCCGCCGGACTCTTCCGACCTCAGCAATGTCGTCCAGAAGCCCGGCGAGTCTGCCCGGCAATTTTGGAATCGGTTCTTGACTAAGAAGAACCAAATCGTCGACTGTCCGGATGCCAAGGCCATTGCCTCTTCCGGCACAATATTTAGGACGAATGACTGGCCCGCCAGCTAGGTCAGGACAAACCTCGGACTATGTCCGCCCTTACCTCCCTCATGACCCGCATCTGTGCGGGCGAAGATAATTGGCTGGCTAGACGCAACCACAATTCTGAGGATTCAGCGGCACCTGAAGCCCAAGACGGCAAATGAAAGCTGAAACATAATAAGAACAAGCGCCGACATCATGGTAGCGATGTCGACGACACGACGGTTAACGCCAAATTCTGCAACTCCCGACCCGGATAGTGGAAGAAGCCCCCTAAAGGCAATCGTGACGGACCCACTCAGCTTGAGAAGATCATGGACAGGAATTGCCAAATTCATGGAACCCCGGAAAAGCAAGCCAATCACATGCACCGCAACTGCTGGGTGTTTAAACAGGACGGCAAGATACAACCCGAAGACCAGGGCAAGAGTCCGCGTAGCGAGGACGAAGACGAACCTCGGGGTCCAATGGGTGGCGGTCAGAAGAAATTCCCTCCCGAAGTCAAAATGGTGAACATGATATAGGCCACCCACATACCAAAGAAAGAGAGGAAGCGGGCCCTTCGGGAGGTCTACGCCGTGGAGCCCATAGCTTCAAAATACAACCCGTGGTTGGCTTACCCGATCACCTTCGACTGGCACGACCATCCGACCAGTATTCGTCATCGGGGCTCTGCTGCCCTCGTCTTAGACCCCATTATAGATGGGTATCACCTTACTAAAGTCCTAATGGATGGAGGAAGTAGCCTCAATCTGATTTACTCAGACACGGTGAAGAAGATGGGCATAGATCCATCAAGGATCAAGCTCAATAGCACTACCTTCAAGGGAGTGATCCCAGGGGTTGAGACCCGATGCACGGGCTTCGTAAGCCTGGAAGTCGTGTTCGGCTCGCCTGATAACTTACACAGCGAAGACTTGATCTTCGACATTGTGTCCTTCTGCAGCGGCTATCGCTCGCTGCTCGGTTGGACCGTGTTTGCTCGGTTCAACGCAGTCCCGCATTACGCATACCTCAAGCTCAAGATGCCGGGCCCCAAGGGGGTCATTACTGTCAACGGCAATACAGAGCGGTCCCTTAGAATAGAGGAATATGCACTGGTGTTGGCTGCCGAATTTAGCTATAAAGCCAATCGGCAAGCTTCGGCATTCCCCATAAAGACACGAAAGGCTAGGAAGCGAGTTAGGATTCTCACCAAAAACGCCGAACCTCCTTCCTCCCCTCAATAGGGACTCGCCGCCCACCGCACAACCCTAGGACCAGCAAAGCACGTGCCGAAGCGGCACAACTTCGCACTTAAGATTCCATGGGTGGCGGTGGGGAACTTCCGAGGGGTGTTCGGTTGCTCCGAACTGTAAACATCAACAGGTCTTCGGACCAGAGACAGGCACTCCTAAAAGAGCATATCTGCGGCGTAAAGCCCATCTACAGAATCGGCGACTTCTCAAGACCTAGTTCGCAAGGTCCGTTCGCCGAACACTATCACCCATCAAGGTATATACAAAGGCAGGAGTTGCCAAGCGACAGGGTATATCGAAGATGTTTAGTCAACAATTGAAGACCCCTGGTACAACATCTCCTATAGGCCTTTCCATGTTTTCTTTTCGCATACCTGTAAACAGTTGCTTCGGCAATCCGAGTTATAAGAGTTGGTTGAGGAAATATGAAGTTGCCTGGCGCAAGTACACCTTAATTGTTTTGTTTTTGGCACATACCGATTTTTTCCCTCCCTCTTCTCGTGAATTTGTTCGGTATGGATTGAAGTCACCAGCTATTAGACTCGAGGCTCGACTTCAACCTCAAACCGCCTTAACCATTGTGTGCTCGGCGTCTTGGCGTTCGTTTTATGTGCATCAGTTCCGAACTGTGTCTTTGGTCATTAAGTTGGGTTGTCCGGCTCCTGTGCTTGCCCCTTTATGTTCCACTTGTTCAGCTAAAAGGGCAATGGGAGCACCCTTACGATTGTGCTTCCGGATAGTTCGGTCAAGCGCCTCAGGGGAGAAAGCCGAAAACGAATTGTCATGGTATGCACGAACCGATCTGCAAACCCCAAGTTAGAAGTATTACACTTCAACCCTCAAAAGCGGTTATTCCGTACTATGCGAGGAATTTGTCCTTTATGCAAATGACAAGATGTCGCCTTCAGCACCGGTTCATCCGAACGTCGCAACTACTTCGGTGGCTAATTGTGCGCCCCGCAGTCCTTTTCACGCCCCTTTGGTTGAGTGAAAGAAATAACATAATAGTACGATTGCCTAATCTGCCGCACTCAAACCGCCTTCGGGTGCCGTCAATACAGCGAAGAAACATAGTGCTTTGGCATAGACACCCCTTGTAGTATCTACATGGGGCAGAAGCCGACGACTGGCATCTTTCAGTATTAAGCAACCACACAGGAGTTATAAAGGAAGGCAAAAGTATATAAGAACGAATACTATCTATTATATATAAAAGGTGTTTGACGGGTTAACAATAAAGAACATAATTGTGCTAGAAAATTCCACGTTAATCAAAAGATATTGACCCTCAATTCGGATAGATCATCTAGCACTTTTAATATCTAACCGTTAAATCTATGTACCATAATTCGTGGGTCCAAACAAAATTGACACGTATACACATCAATTAACATATACTTTGATGCCCATGATTTAGATCTCACTTAAAAAAAAAGAACCAACTTGGTCACGTTTACTCCTTCCTCCATGCACGTAAAAGAAAACACCAACCTTAAAATCGTGACCAACTTGGCCACGTCAAAGAAAAAAAGGATCTGTCACCTAAAAAAAAGTAACCAACTTGTACGTATACTGCTTCTTCCGTATATTTTTCATGCATGTAGATTTTGTTTTCACACTTGCATGCACATAAAAGAAAATAGATACCTCACCTTAATTAACCATGATTTACCTTATCCAAATATTCTCGCATGCCGAATATTTTCTACAGGTATCTTGCATATGCGTGATCTACTCCACAAGAAAGGAATGAAACAAAGATTCATGCGCGATTGCCGGTCCAAAGTTTTCATCAACGGATGGTGCTTGACTTCTGTGACAACTCTCCTCCGATCAACACTCTCACGTACATAAGACATCAGAAGATAAATTAAAAATCAGAAATACCTCATCTCGCGTATGCTTTCCTCCTTGATGTGCTAATATTATCTTCCGCCCTATGAGGCTCAACAACCAATAGCACCGGCATAGTCTACTATGTCTACGAGCCACGTCCATGTTAGGAGGCAGCGTCGTCTAATCGTGTGACTAGCATCGAGGTTCGCAACCTCGCCATGGCACACGGTGCACTTTAGGAAAAAGAAAAATAGGCTAGAAAAAACCATAAAAGTTAGAGACATCCCACCATTTAATTTGTAGCCTAAATAGAACCCTTAGATTAGTTTAAAGTGAAAAAATATACACGAATGCCATTATACATTCACATTTGCCTACGATAAAAAGAACTAGCATAGGAACAACTAGCACGGCACTGTTTTCAAAATAAATAAAAAAACATGGAACTACATTGAAAAATAAAACTTCGTGGTACTAGGACGTGTTGGTAAAAAAAACTAGCGTACTAGGCAGGCAGATGCCTCGATCGACGTATACGAATTCATGCATTCAAATAGAGTGAGACTCTTACCTCGAAAATAAATAGTGTGGGACTGCACGCAAAGAAAAAATAGAGAGCATGGGACTAGGACGTGACGGTAAAAAAGCTACGTACTAAGTGGGCAGATACCATGATGGATATACATGCATGTATTCTCCCATCAAATATGGATGCATGCAAAATAATAAGCAGGCATTCTGTTCCATTATTCCTTGGACCCTATTGCCTATGAAGTCTTGCGAACCAACCTGTGGCTAGATGGTTAGAGGGATTGTGGTATTCTCAATCTATCAGGGTTCAATTCCTGGTGTTTATATTTATTTCTGTATTTATTTCAGGATTTTCGATGCACATTCAGTGAGAGAAGATGTTTCATCGACGACGAGACGCCTATGGTGACTTCGTAAATTTCAAGATGATACGTCGGTTCAATCTGTCGGAGGTGTTCATAGGCAATGGCGAAGCTCTCGACAGGGCGAGGCAGGGCGTCCGCCCTACCTTAATTCCCGATGACAGTTATATAGATATGCGTATACGCTCAATTAATAGCTGGCCGGTGGAACAAATCTTTGGGAAAAGCAGTTACGAACGCGCACCTAGAGGAGGAATAGGAGTGCTCTCTTTGATGTTGGCCGTGAGCAGGCTCTTTATTTGGGCCATGGGTTAGGCTACTAGCGACAAACACGCATGAAGCAGCCCGGTTAACACTTTCCAGTAAGCAAGAGGAAAAGGCAATAAACAAAATGAGGTGGTCGCAGCCATTGATCGGCAGCTGTCCTTGGAGAGCAATATCTGACACATGAAGATGGGGCTAGCAAAGGCAAAAAGGATAGTATAACTTTTAGAATTCCACTACTAATATGTTTAGGCATATGTTGGCACAAGAACTACTACAGAGAGACTATTTGTTTTTTTATTGTTTTCTGCGTTGAAAAATTGCTATAGAGTTGGCCCAACCTTGAAAATATTTCATCCTCCACCACTGTTCATAGGAATAAGATATGCGTGTGTGCGTTTATACGGGTGAGTGTATGCGCGTGTATATGAGCGATTGCGTCTGTATTGTGTTCTAAAAAAAAGAAGAGCTACATGTTTCTTCTATCGAGCAGAACGACCAAACCAAAAGTACGCGCTCAAGAACCAAACTGGAGTCGGCCGTGACAAGGCAAAAACCGGTTAACATAATCTGACTAATTAGCCCCGTGTCTTTTCTTCTTGTGACATAATCAAAGCAAAGGAATGCGCCAAGCAAAAAAATGTTTCAATACACAGTTAGGCCACATGTGGGTTGAAAGGCAAACTATGTAGTGTCAACAACAACCACAAGTTAAAGCATCTGTTTGATCTATTTTAAAGTCATTCCGGACCCCAATCATTGTATCTTCTCCTTGCATGCACATGCCTTCCTTTTAGTTTTTATTCAAGAGGACATATGTGAAAAGGTTGATAGCCATGCCTACTCGAATCACATGTTTACACACAAACAAGAACTTCGTGTTCATAGACAAAATAAATTAACGGGATCATGATAGGTAAAAAAATCATGTTACAACGGAAAACTGTTGTTTGCTACCTCATGGTACCCTAGAAAATAATATATAAGGAGAATGAGCATGAGCAAAAACAATATTGGTTCATGCTTGAGTAATGTTGGACTTACTAGCTCATAAAGTTGATTGGTTCCACAGATATTTATTATGATTAACCTCTTTAGCTTTATTGCATTCCAGATGTGTCATGCTATGGAGCAGGATCAATAGACATAGGAAGATAAAGTGAAACATGGATGAATCACGGATTAATCGTAGGAAGGTGAAGTTTCCATGGTATTGCTTCATGTATGTATCATGGTGTGATGCCACCAATAAGTAGGTCGGCTTTTGCTTTTGCCATGGTGATTTGAGGCGATGAGTGAGGTTTCAAGATCTGATGGAACTCGACCTGGAGAGTTCATTTCCTTGATAAAATTTTTTATGTATGAACATATTTGTGTGCTTTTAGTTCTGCATTGTACTCTGTGAGCCCTATTTGTTAATTTGGACAAATCTGGAGCACTCAAATCAATCACGGTGATCACCTGTATATAAAGCTTAAACATGGGTTGTTGCCCCTTCATATTATTTGTAACTTCCAGTAGTTTTTCGTTTCCAATGTTTGTTTATCTGGACTACATATGTTTTGTAACTGAGTTATCCTTTTTCCGGTATCTTGATTGTTTGCTAAAAGAATACTGGATAATGGACATCTCATTGTGCTTGCACTCCTAATAATAACAATAATCTAACAACATGTACATACCAACATGCCGTTACATAAAAGGCTTCACAAAAGTTGAATATGGCTTTGTTGGAATGGTTTATGTTGCATACATATTGTTTCGATGAGCAGATAATTTAGATTTATTCGGCTAAGCTAATATTCACTTTCTTTTTATTCTATTACTCATGAATAGAATATATATTCAAATAGTTAGGTATTACAATGTTTAGTTTTCATTTAGGAATGGTCTCTTCCTATGTTTACTAATCTGAATTCATTGTTTGACAAGTTAAATTTCCCATTCCTTCTTTTACGTACGTTCTCACTCTTCATAAAAATTGGTCCCGTTAGTTATTTTGGCTTCTCAAATCCATAGAACAAGACAGACATAATTTCAAATATAACATGTACACACATCTACAACTAACAAATTAATATGTAAATCCTACACAACATTAGAAAATATTGTATCCCTATCTTTGTTTAAATAAAAAAACATAGAAAAACTAACAAGATAAAAAAGGCTAGAAAATGATACAAATATAAATAGCAAAAAGGACAAATTATGAAAAGTGGGTATATCATATGCATGACAAGTAGATAAATGCATGCTTAATTCATAACATATATACTTACATACCAATCAAAATACCAAACATACCTAAGGCAAAACATTTTTTTGCAGAAGACTCATATTTCTTAGTAGGATAAAATTTTGTTCCAATTTTTTTTTAGAAAATCAAATTAAAATGTTCTAGACTTTATAAAACTCTAGCCCGCGCATCGAGCGGGCAACTGTGCTAGTTATCATTAAAAGTTATCACAAGTCTTCGGACACATTACAATTTCATTCAAAAAATCTTTCACCAGAACACTGCGACACAATCACCCGCGCACTCTCCATAACTCCATCAAAGTATAGTTCGGGGCATCGGGGCCACTTTTCGGGGGGCGGCGGGTCGTTGGCAACCATCATCGGATTAAGTCCGGGCCAGTGCACCTTGACCTTGGCAAGGGTCATCCGGACTCCTTAAATACAGGAGGAGCGCTTGACGGCGTCGAGGCGGGGCGCAGCTTCAATCAACCGCTGCACCAGACCGAAGTAGCTGCCGGGGAGTGCCTCGCCGGGCCATAAGCGGACGCAAAGGTCCCCCACCAACTGGTGCAGCTCCATCCATTGTTTGAGCTGTTCCACCAGTAGAGGAGGACGCTCGGGGGCTCCGAACTGCGCCCAGACCATCCGAGCTTGGTCTTCCTATCCCCGCGAGGCGAGCAGTTGGTTGGCTTCCGCCGTGCTCTTTTGGAGATCGGTGACTGTGCTTGAGGACCGCCTTACCCAGGTCAGCAATTCGAATCTGGTATCCCCGAATACGCACTTTAAGGAGTACGGCTTACCATTGGCTATCTCCTTAGCTTGGCGAACTTGTTCCTCGAAGAACCGTCTGTCCACCCGCTCTTGATGAAGATTGACTTTCATCGTGGACAGCTCGACCGAGAGCGCCTTGTTCTTTTGCTCCAAGGTATCGCACTCGCTGCTGACGTCCTTGAGATCATCTTGTATCTCTGCCACACGAGCCTGGTGTTTATCACTGCTGGCTCGCGGGGCGGAGAGTGCGGTGGCCGCCTCCTTGGCCGCCACCTTCTGCACGGTCGCTTCAGTTTTGACGCGCTAAAGCTCGGCCCTGGGATTTTCCATCTCCTTCAACGAAGCTACAACACGATAATGACTTATTTATAACGACTGCATCAATAGAATTCGAGGAAGAATACTAAGATCTAATTCAAACTTACCTTGCGCCTCGTCGAACCTTTTGTTGAGGCCTTCCACCTCATCCTCGAAGCGCTTGAGCTTCCGATTTATCTTGTCCTGTTCGGTGCCATTCTTGGCTGCCACCGATGATGAGGCCTAGACATACAATCCATGTATCACATCGGCACTTACTTTCCGAACTATGTATATGACCCTCATGCATGTTTGTTCAACTCACCTAGGGCTCGAGGGCTGCCATGCATACAATATGATTAAATAAAATCTTTACAACAACAACGGGTAACTTACTTGAAAGCCTGCAAGGAGACTTTTGAAGGCCTCCTTCAGTCCATTGTCAATGGACTGGACGCTTTGCAACACCGCACCCATAAGGGTGCGGTGGTCTTCGGGGATAGAGGCGCTCGATAGAGCCTCTCCCATCGCCGACCACTGAGGTCTTCGGGGATGATCGGATTTCCCGATCACCCACCGGGGTTTGGACCGATGCCTTCGAAGGCACCACGCGCTCCGGAGATGTTCTTGGGAGGGACTGATGGCCCGCCCGTCCAGTCTCCTCGGTGTCCGGGCAAAGGATTGTCCCCTATTCTTCAGTGGCCAAAGTGTTAGCCTCGGCGGGGGTGCCCTCCGCGCCCCCTGTGTCTGCCTCCATTGGAGTATGCTGGGACGTCACCTCCACGACGTCCTTTGTAGCGCCCGGAGTGGGGGGGGTGCGAGGCATACCTGCTCTCTGCCAGCTCGGCTGGCGGGGTCTCTCCATCCGATATAACCTCGGTGGGGATAACACGAGGAGGGCTGTTGGACCAACGATTTGCGTGTCAACAAATTCTGAGCCTACTGAGCAACAGAAAGAAAGGTCTTCGGATCCTAACCTATATGGAGGGGGCTTGACCTTGAGGATCCTTCGAGGAACCGCCTCAGCATCTTTGGACGCGGAGCTCGAGTCCGAACTGCTATTGGACAGGACCGTCCATGCCCTCTTCGGGGCAGGAGAAGTTGCCTGCCCCGAAGCGTCCGAAGATGCCGCCCTCTTCTTGGCGCGCATGCAGGGGGGAGGGGGGTTGTCTCCCTCCTTGCTGTTGGCCTCCTCCTCCTCTTCTTCTTCCCCTTCTTTGACCTCCTCCTGGTTTGAGGAGGCGGGTGTGTCTTCGGAAGCAGCATCAGGCTGATCCCTGATGCGGATACCAGCCTGACCATGTTTCTTCTTCTTCTCCTTCTTCGTGGGAGGCTTGTAAGGCCTCTCCACGAGCATCTTGGCCAACAGCCCGGCCCTGTCGTCTTCGGGATGAGGTGCCAGGTTTTAGATGTTGGTGGCTTTCTTTAGCCTTTTCTGCATAGACATGATTGGAAAAAGGGATATGGACCTTCTATGTAATAAAACCGAATAAGCTAGGATGTGGCATACCTCGGAGTCCGGTTTGGTGGTGTGGATGCCCTTGTCTTCCCCCTTGACTGGCCAGCTCTTCATCAATCTGAAGAATGCCTTCCATAGCTTCTCCAGCATAGTGCGGAAGACTTTCCGGACTGTGGGCTCGACGTTGAGTTTCTGAGCCGACAGTGGGGTGTCTCGGTGCTAGCAGGGGAGGACGCCTCTTCGGAATATCACCTAAACCACATCAGCCAGCTTGGTGTCGTCCTTGATCAAGGAACGGGTCCTCTTTTGTAGATCGGCCACCTCCTTGCTTGACCCCCACTCGAGGCCCTTTTCGAGCCATGAAGCTAGCCGTGTCGAGGTACCGGATCTGAATGCAACGACAAGGTGCAGACCTTGTTCTTGTGGCTTTGTGGTGTAGAACCACTCCTTCTGCCACCCCTTGATGGTGTCGATGAGGGTGCCCGCCGGCCAGTCAATGCGCGTGAGTTTGCCGATGACGGTGCCACCACAGTCGGCGTGCTTGCCACCGACACACTTCGGCTTGATATTGAAAACCCGCAGCCAAATCCCGAAGTGTGGCTTGACATGCAGGAATGTCTCGCAGAGGAGGATGAAAGTAGAGAGATGCATGATAGAGTTTGGCGGAAGGTCATTGAAGTCGAGGCCGTAGAAGAACATCAGGCCCCTGACGAATTGGTGGAGTAGAAAGCTTAACCGCCTGATGATGTGGGGGATGAACACCAGCCAGTCGCCTGGCTTGGGGGAGGGGACTACTTGTCCCTTCTCCACCGCGCGATGAGAGATATCGAGGTAGCCGGCCTTCTTAAGGTTAAGGATGTCTTGGTCGCTGACAGTGGAAACTTCCCACTGACCATTGGAGCCCACCATTGCTAAGGAAGCTTTGGTGGGAGAAACCTGGATCTGTGCTCTGGAGGCACATGGTAGGATGATGTGGAAATGTCGAATGGAGAGTGTGAGAGGCCTCTGGGGTTTTCTTTCTCCTTTTAGGAGGTCTGTCGATTTGGGCTCCCCTTGCTACATCGTGATCCTCTCCACTTCCCAAGACGCGCATGCCATTGTGGGCGTATAATTAACTACATCCCATATAAAACGGGACACAATCTATGTGAAGAGATCGTGTGGATGAAATGGCCTCGAGCCGTGCATCGAGTACTTGTAATGGGCCTATCGGTCATGATGGGCTATGACCTTTCGTCAGAAGGATCGTCGGGAAACATTACCTTTTTCCCGACGCTTGGCCTTCGAAAGCCGAATTATCTCACAGGGTTCGGACGTGTCATAATGCGGAAAAACTATTTGTCATCAGAGGCCGAACTATGGTTCGGTGGAAGGAACTCACCTCGCAAGCCGAAGACTCTGTCCATGAAGCAATTGGAGTTGAAGACTCTTGGCGTTGGAGGCAAGTTCGGGGGCTACTAAGGGAGTCCTGTATTAGGGGGTCCTTGGATAGCCGACCTGTTGTGTATGGGCCGGACTGTATGGGCCACTCGCCGAACACTAGATGACCTGAAGGCCGAGTTACCAGGATGGAAGCTTCGAGGAGCACGGCTTCTGCTCCACGTCTGATGTAGTAAATAGACATGTTTATCTCTTCGGCATGTAACCGACCATGTGTAAACCCTAGGCCTCCTCGGCATCTATATAAGCTAGAGGGTTTTAGGGTATAGGGACAAAACAACTCATCTAGGGTTAGACATACGATCTCAAGGTAGATCAACTCTGTAACCTCTTACAACATCAATACAATCAATCAGGACGTGGGGTATTACCTACATAGGAGGGCCCGAACCTGGGTAAACTCGTGTCCCCTTTGTCTCCTGTTATCGTCAATCCTAGTCTCATAGTTCGGAACCCCTACGCGAGATCCGCCGGTTTCTACACCGACACTGGAGAGCAGAGTGGCACCGCTGCCGGGGGTCCTTCTGCCGAAGATACGGTCGAGGGGCAGCTGCACGAGGAGCCCCCATCTCCCGAGAAGAATAAGAAGAAGAGTGTTCTTCAGAAAGCCTCCTTCAGTGCCTTAGTTCTCCAACCTTCCTCGAGTGGTGCAGCCCCCAGCAAAGGGGCGGCCAGCAAGGCTGCGTAGCGGCAAGAATCTCAACAGCAACCCTCTGCTTCTGCTACAGCCAAGCAACCCAGGACCACTCCTTATCCTCCTCACACGGACAAGGTGGCGGAGGTTGACTTCAACCTCTCTGCCTTTAGCTCGGAAGAAGAAGAGTAAGGATCATGTCACATCTTTTGTCCTCTGAATTTCCAGCTTCACTTAACTTATTTGCCTCGCTTTGTCCTGTCCCCGTAGAGATACGGAAACGCTGGCGCAAAGGATGGTGAAGAAGGCAAAGATTTCAACGGGCGATGAGCTGCCAGCAAGCACCACAGGTGTGCCAGAGCTGATCAACATCAGCCGAGAGCCTAGCCTACAGCGCAATCCTCAACATAGCCTCTAGCGTGAGTTCGGTACTCATTTCCCGCTGGCAAGCATTGGGACGTGTATCTTCGCCACTGACATCGCTGGGCTTGTAGAAGAAGAGTAGTAACAAGGAGAGCCATCAGAGGCCTCCCCTGATGCGCCGCCTCTGTTGACTACACCGCCCAGAGACGGATCTTCGGTAGGGGCTTCTTCCGATGAGACCATTCTTGTTGAGAGGAGGCCAGCAAGCATAGGCACCGGCATTCCCACACCAGCAACCAATATTGCCAGGAAAGGAGAAGCTACCTCTCAATAGCTTGGCACAGGTAAATCACTCGCCATAGAGTACTTGTCATGTTGTCTTTATATATATATTTTGTCTTCTTGAACTTCAACCTTGGTCTCATCTTGTTCTCCCTTCTTTGTCTTTCAGATCTCCCTTCGACGGAACAAATGGATGTCGATGTCTTCATCGAGGAGACCGCCAAAAATGTTGTTGCCGAGGCCACCAGGGTTGCCACTCATGAGGCTGCCAAGGACGTACATGAAGAAGCCGCCAAGGAGTCTGCTAAGAAGGTCAGCAAGGAGTTCAATGACCATACTGACGGCATTCCCGCCCCAGGAGCGCCAGGCGCTATGCCGTCCACGGAGCCCCTAGTTGCTGGTGAGGCGGCTATTGAGGATCAGCCATCAACATCCGAAGCCCCCTCTTCAAGCAGATATCTCAAGGCTGACGAGAACCTGTTCGTCAACATACCAAGAACAGCAAGCACTAGGGTGCTAACTGAAGGAGAAATATTTGACGGGGAAGTTACCACTACTGCCGGACTCAAAGTTATCAACGAACCAAGCACCAGCCGCCAATCCAAGGAAGAATAGCTCCTCCAAACCATGTGCGACAACTTTCAAAAGCTCTAGGCACTCCACTGCACTCGGAAAGAGAAGTTGGACTCCAGAGTAGTAGTTATTGGAGCAGCAGAGGCGGATTTCTAGAAGTGCATTGAGGAAACGCAAGCCTGGTTTGCCAAAGCTTTCCAAGAGTTGAAAATTGGTCGGGAGCAGCTGACCGAAAACTAGAACGAGCTCCTCTTGAAGCAGTCTGACATTGAGAAGGCGCAAGAGGAGGCCTCGCAACAGGCTGCTTCATAGGAAGCTCACTTAACAGAACGCCGTGTCGGGCTTGATGCTCGTGAAGAGGACCTTGCCGCTCGTGAGAGGACGCTTGCCGACAACCTTCGCTACAAGGATGAATAAATTGAAACGCTTGTTGCACAGTAGAAACACAAGGAAGCCCTTGAGGCTCTGGTCACAGTCCACACCGGCAAGCTGAAGGAAGTCATCAATGCTGCCGAAGCTTTAGAGGCCGCCAATAACAAGCTTGACGATAAGGTGAAGAGGCTGGAGGCAGACCTTGAGGACCACGGCAAGGAGATCTTGACGCTCAAGACCAACAGAGAGAAGGCTCTCTACAGCCTGGCGAAGATATAGGTTGCCATGTCTGACAAGACCAAGCAACTCACCTCAGCTAATGACTCCATTGCCAATCTGAAGCTGAAGTTGGCCATGCTGAATGAGTCCCTTGTGAACAGCATGGCTCATGAGAAGGTCTTGATCAAAGATCTCCAGAATAAGCAGGACCTGCTCAAGAGTGTCGCTGCCACTCATAACGACTATGTGACAGGTGTGCAGATGTGGACTGAACGCCTTGTTGATGTGGTGGAAAGGCTTGCTGCACAGTTGTCCACCATGGGCATGTAGAACTTCAACCTTTATTCCAACGACAGGGTATCTCCAAGTGCCAGGTTGACCATGTTCTTTGAGTGCATAATTGACGCCCTGAAGCAGCTCCATTATGATCAAGCAACCCATCTGGCCAACGAATCCTGCAAACTCTGTCGAGCCGTCCTCCTCAAGGTGCTTGTCAAAGTGGTGCACAAGAACCTAGGTATCGACCTCACCAACGTCCTCGACCGCTTGCCGAAGGATGTGGACGTCAAGGCACTCGAAGAACTTGTCACGCCCATCGTCGACAAAGTGAACCATGTCAAGAGGGTTGAAGGCCAGCGCAGGGACTAGCTACTTCACTTCTTTTTGTCGCCACCATTCCATGCCAAACACAATTTTGTCTTAAGTTAGAATCGCGGCAACTATTAATGTAATATAACTAGCTGTGTGTTGAATGAATGCACGTTATTCCTCTTGTCAGATTTCTCTCTGTATGGTACACGCCCTACGCTTTATCGGAAACTTGCCGGTGCACGCAGCCCTGTCGTGAGCGCTTTGAGGAGCGGATCCTTAGCATCCTGCTGGAGGTGCCTCTACCGGCAAGATACCTTGACGTTTTTAGTGCAACCACTTAATTTGTTGAGCGGACTCAAAATAGAGTTAGGCCGCAACCAATCACAACAAGGTTTCTTCGCGTGCAGGTTTCCCATACAAAAGTCAAAATTGTCCAAGGAAAATAACTTCACAGTAAAAAAATTACTTAGAGTTTTGTAACTTAGCTTTTTGTTGCAGTACTCCTTTCTGCAAGATGTCAATTCTGAACATCGCCTGTTGGTGTCTATACCATCATCCCCCCGGCAAACTTGTACGCGAGGGAACCTTCTATCCTTTAAGAAAAAGAAAGAAGAGAAAATAAGGATATGGAACCTTGGCGGTTCATTAGTACTTGCTGGAAATAAGCATAATACAACATCTCACGTAAACACACATATAAGGAAACATGAATCGACAAGAATTGTAAAACACTTAATCTTATTCAACTATGCACAGGGTTTGCGCCTCGCTTTGTACAAAGGATTATATGCCTTGCCGGCAAGACTTGTACAAAAGATGGTTGCCGAGGGACCCGACAACCGCCCCTTATGGATAGAACTTACGAAGATGTTCGGTATTCTAGGAATTGCTTGCTGGAACGCCATCTTCGGTTTCCAGGCAGACTGCGCTAGGCCAAGTGACTCGTACTACCTGATAAGGGTCTTCCCAGTTTGGCATCAACTTGTTGGTATTCTTGGACGACTGAACGCGTCAAAGAACAAGGTCGCCTTCCTCAAGACTTCGGGCATGAACCTTGCGGCTATCGTAGCAGCGCAAAGCTTGCTGGTAGCGTGCAACTCGCACAGCATCCTGAAGACGATCTTCCTCAAGGAGCATAGCATCATCTTGATGCAACTGCTCTTGCTCAGGCTCATCATAGGCGAGCACTCGAGGTGACCCGTATATGAGTTTTGAGGGGAGAGCTGCTTCCGCCCCGTATACTAGGGAGAAGGGTGTCTGGCTGGTGGCTTGATTTGGTGTTGTTCTGATTAACCAAAGAACCGCCAGCAGCTCATCAATTCAGCGTCTTCCGCACTTGCGCAGCTTGTCAAAAGTTCTTGTCTTAAGACCTCACAACACTTCAGCATTTGCTCTTTCCGCTTGGCCGTTTCTCCTCGAATGAGCAACAGAAGCAAAATAGATCTTGCCACCAAGGTCTTGGACATATTGCATGAAGGTACGGCTTGTGAACTATGTGCGTTGTTAGTGATGATCCTATTTGGTACACCAAAATAGCAAACCAGTCATTTGAAGAACTTGACGGCTGATTGTGCTATCACCTTCCTCGCTGCTTCCACTTCCGGCCACTTTGTGAACTTGTCGATTGCAACGTACAAGTACTCAAAGCCCCCGATAGCATGGGAAAAAGGGCCCAAGATGTCGAGCCCCCAGACCGAAAATGGCCAAGAAAGAGGGATTGTCTGAAGAGTTTGAGCTGGTTGATGTAGTTTCTTTAAGAGGAACTGGCACGCTTCACACTTGGTTACTAGTGTAGCTGCATCCCGGAGAGCAGTGGGCCAAAAGAAACCTTGCCGGAATGCCTTACCAACAAGATCTCTTGATTCTATGTGGGAGCCACATATGCCTCCATGTATCTCTACCAACATTTGCAGTCCATCCTCCCGAGGAATGCACTTCAATTTCACACCGTTCGGTCTCTTTCTGTATAGGACATTATCCACAAACTAGTACATATTAGACCGACGGGCTACTTTCTCCGCTTCTTCCTATTTTTTAGGGAGTTCTCTTGTTTGAAGGACCTGAACAATGTGTTGTGTCCATGCTGGAGCCTGGGGCTCGACAGCAAGGACTAAGGCATGTATTCTACCGTGGGAGTGTTTGTTTCTACGGCAAGGGCTCAAGGCCCTGCTGAAGACTGTTGCCCCCGGCAGGTTTGGCATTGTTCTCGGCAACTTCCTTACCAGCAGCTTCTAGGAGCTCTGCAGGAAAGTACTAGCCGGAATTCAACTTCCTTCTTTTATCTTTCCTCGCTGATGGTGCTACGGATGGCTGAATCAATTGGAGCACAAAAGTCCCTGGTCCCACAAGTAACTTGAGGGCAGCACGCTTTGACAGGTCATTGGCAATGTTGTTCTCTGTACGAGGAACATGCTCTATTTGCAAACCGTCAAAGCGCTCCTCCAACTTCCTCACTTCATCTATGTAGGCTTCCATCAACGGGCTTTGATAATCTTTGTTTACTTGCTTGACAACAAGCTGTGAATCACCACTGATGATGAGCTTTTTAATTCCAAGGTCTGCCGCGATCCTGAGACTGGCAAGCAACCCTTCATATTCTGAAGTGTTGTTTGTCGACTTCTCCCGGGGAAAGTGCATCTAAATTACACATTTGAGGTGCTCTCCGATGGGTGCGACAAGAAGCACGCCAGCACCGGCGCCTTGCAGAGAGAAAGCCCCATCAAAATACATAATCCATTCTTGATTTGTTTCCATACCGGGGAGAGTTGTTTCTTGGATCTCTTCGTCCGGCGTTGGGACGCATTCTGCAATGAACTCTGCCAAGGCTCTGCTCTGAATAGTTGAAGTACTTTAAAATTTGAGACCAAGGCTTGATAGTTCCAAAGCCCACTCCACAATCCTGTCGGTCGTATATGGATTTCGTAAAATCCGTTGCAACGGAAAGTGAGTGACGACGATGATCTCATGTGCCCGGAAATAATGGCATAGCTTTCTCGAGGCCACAAGGAGGCCTAAGTGCAACTTTTGCATGCCAGAGTATGTTGACCTTGCCCCCTGTAAAAGGGAGCTGACAAAATAAACTGGGCGTTGCACCATCTTCTTCCTCCGTGTCGCTTCATTTATCTGCACAGATCCTGCCTTGTCGGCACCAGACTCTGCCGGGGAAGATCCTGACTCGTCTCTTGGTGGTCCTACCTCCGCCGCTGCTTCTTCGTCGACTTCTCGCTGTACCACGAACGCATCACTAACCACCTGATTCGTTGCCGCCATGTATAGCAACAATGGCTCTTGTGGTATAGGTGCGACTAGTATTGGCGGAGAGCAAAGATACCTCTTCAAATCCTGCAACACTGCCTTCGCTTCCAGAGTCCAGTTCATTGGACCTACCTTTTTCAAGACTTTGAAAAAGGTAAGGGTGCGCTCTGTAGGTTTGGAGATGAACCTACTCAGAGCCACAACGCAGCCGGCAAGACGACACACATCTTTGACGCATCTTGGTCCTTCAATCTCTTCAATTGCCTTAATCTTGTCGAGATTTTCCTTGATCCCACGCTGGGAGACAAAGAATCCAAGAAGCTTGTTGGACGGAACGCCAAACACACACTTCTTAGGATTGAGCTTCAAATTGATCTGGCGCAAATTTGCAAACGTCTCTTCTAGATCTTGTATGAGTGTTGCTTTGTCCTTGGTTTTGACCACTATGTCATCCATATAAGCTTCCATATTTCTATGTAGCTGGGGCTCAAAACCGATCTGGACAGCTCTTGCAAACGTCGAACCAACCCTTTTCAACCCGGAAGGCATACGTATGAAGCAATACGTACCACATGGGGTTATAAATGCGGTCTTCTCTTCATCTTCCTTAGCCATGAAGATCTGATGATATCCTGAATAACCATCAAGAAATGACAACAAATCACAAATGGTAGTGGAGTCCACAATCTGGTCGATGCGCGCTAAGGGAAAAGCATCTTTTGGACATGCTTTATTTATACTTGTATAATCAATACAAATCCCACATCCTCCATTTTCCATTTGCCTTGCACACTACAACTAGATTGGCCAACCATGTTGGATGGAGCACTCCTCTGACCAAACCTGTCGCTTCCAACTTCCTGATTTCCTCAACAATAAATTCTTGCTGCACCAAGGCTTGCTTCCTAAATTTTTGTTTGATGGGTCACGCATGAGGACAGACAACATGATGGTTCTCAATTACCTCCCTAGGAACACCAGGGATATCAGATGGTTGCCATTCAAACACATCGACATTAGCCCATAGGAAGGCAATGAACGCACTTTCCTATTTGTCGTCGAGGGTGGAACTTATGGTGAAACCTCCTCCCATACCATACTCCTTGATGCGCACCTTCTTAATTTCCGATGGAGCTGCCTTGGATTTCTTGCTCTTGCCGGTAGAGCTCTCTGGCACATCCTCAACAGGAGCGCAGCACTCCGAGGAGGTGTGCTTGCCGGAGTGTACCAGAGGTCTTGCGGGTCTTCTTCCCCCCGAGAACTTCAGCAGCAGGAGCAAGTGCCTTGGCGGCAGGTGCTGCAGCTGCCTCCCGGTAAAGTTGGTCGGCGCAAATAAGTGCATCCTTCTTGTCGGAGTTGACAGTGATGACGCTCATCGGCCCGAGCATCTTCAATACATTATAAGCATAGTGTGATGCCGCCATTAGCTTGGCCGACGCTGGACGTCCAAGGATCCCATTATATGGAAATGGAATCTTGGCAATGTCGAAAACAATCTTATCTGTCCTGTAGTTCAGGTCACTACCAAATGTTACCTGTATACGTAGTGTGATCTTGCCCTTCGGCTGGCTCCTCCCTGGATTGATCCCCTGAAACATGCCTGTTTTCTTGAGATCTTCATCAGGAATTTGCAACCTTTTGATGACATTAGGTGAGATCAAGTTCAAACCGACCCCACCATAAACTAACATTCCATCACCTTGAGGTTGTGAATTGTTGGTGAAACCAACAATGGCAGACACCCGACCGCAGTTGTGCGATTAGGGTGATCCTCAACATAAAAAATGATAGGCGTGTTGGACCATTTCAATTGTTTCTAGGCATCGACAAATGGCTCTATCGCATTAATCTCGCGCGCCCATTGTTTAAGTGGCGGTGAGAAGAATGCAACAAGGCGCCTCCGTCGAAGCACATGACTTCTATAGCTTTTCGAAATTCGTGTTTGCTGGACTCGTCGTCCTCCTCATTTCCATCGTCACCCCCTCTTCCTTGTCGCGTCCTCGAGCAGGCCTCTCCTTCTGTTTCTTGGCCTTGCTGAGGCGACGTCCTCGGCCACCTCATTTCTTACCGGAACCCTCTGCACCACCTTGGTCCTTCTTATCTCGCCTCACATACTTAGCTTTTTATCTCTCGACAAGCTGCTCAACTGGCCGACAGTTTTGGAGATCATGGCACTTGGTGCGATAGATCTTGCAGTACTGCTTGTCGGAGCCTTCCGGCTTATCGACAGCCACCAATGCCTGACAGGAGGCGCACCCAGCAACCTCCTTGCCGTGGTCGTCAACCTTGGTATTCTTGGCGGTGTCGAGGTCACTGGATTCCTCGACGGCAAGCATAGCCTTGCCCTTGCATTTCCTATTTTGCCATCGGCCTTTCCGTGTCAGAGCGACGACGTCTTCGTCTTCAGAGTCGACTCCAGCACCAGCATCCTCGCTGGGGAGTGTCCTACCTTCTTCAGCTTGAGCACATTTATCAGCCAGAGCATAGAGCTCGGCGACATCCCTGACTTTGTTCATCGCCAGTTCTTCGTGCATCCTGCAGTTGCGCATGTTCTGATGAAATGTGCTGACAACAGCAGCAGGATGAACGTCGGGATGTTGTGATGTATATGGCTGAATGTCTAAATGTATTTGCACAAGGTTTCGCCCTCTTTCCGGGGGATGAGATGCAAATCACATTCCTGGCCAGGAGCTTGGTGGCCTACATTAAAGGCGCCAACAAACTCATGACATAGATCTGCCCAAGAAGAAATGGAATTCTCCGACAGATGCATCGACCACGGCCTCACGTTGGGCTTGAGTACCAACGGGAAGTAGCTGGCGAGTATCTTGTCCTCGCAAGACCAGGCAGCCTACACCGCAATGGTGTAGACGCTCAAGAACTTCGACGAATGAGTCTTGCCATCGTATTTCTCTCGGACCTCCGGTTTTTTCTCTTTCGGGAATTGGGCCACTGGACTTGCCGTAGCTCACGGGTAAATGCTGGACAACCCACCTCATAAGGTAGATCGACAGGATACCCTAGCGCAGGCTTGTCTATAGTGGGTCCTATGTGCCTATCAGATTGATGGCGCGCTTCCCGCCGCCACACGATGGTAGTCCAAGCGTCTTCTTTGCTTCGCTCCCGAAGAACTTGACGTTGATTGCAGCGAGTTCACGGATCAGACGACGCCGTTGAATCATCGTCACAGGCGCTGATCTGTTGAGTCGACGAACGTTGTTGCCATCGCGGAGGAGAGTGCACCGTGGTCGTGCTACCTCTAGTCTTTTCGCCATCGGTGCACGCCGGCTCGATGGACTACCGCCTCGAAGGCTCCGCCCGCTACGGCCCATCTCCATCAGCGAGGCCGATGAGGCTCTAAATAGTAGCTCTCCACTCTTCAGGCTTCTCCATAGCAGGAGGAAATTTAGGAGTAGCTATGCTCGCGCCAATGCTTCTGCTGGTGTAGGCGGCAGCGAAAGGTGCAAAGAACATGAGGTGCTCTGACTCCTAACCGTGTTAGAAAGAGCTCCATCACGGTCCCGTGACCGCGTGCCACTTCCACCAACATTTTGGCGTGCATGATGGTCCCGCGCATCTCGGGAGTGATGTTCAGGAGTCTTTCCATGGGGACGCTTAGAACCACTAACGTCACGAGATTGTTCATCACGTGCGACCTAAGAAGGCCGCAGCGCATGCGCCGCATGGGTGTCTTAGAAGGCGCCCTTCAGTCCTTGGAGTTCACTATGCCACCCATAGGCAGTGCAGCTCCGTCCTAAGATCTAGCGGCGCATGGGTTGCCATCGCCGTTGCGAACGACGCCGCTCGCTTGACTTTGCTCACCTGAGCATCATGGAAGCTGGAGACCTCCACCTCCTCCGCTTGCATCCACACCGTCACCCGTCCGAGTAGCTACTGGCACATTGAACGTGGATGGACCAACCGCCGTAAAACCCTTCTTCTTGGGGGGTCATGGTGATGAAGATGATGAAGAAACTGGCGTGCTGATCGCTAGATCAGGTTCATGCATCCCTTCTCCCCCTACCTGGCACACCAAAGATGTTGGCGTATGACACCTATGGGATCACGTAGATCCTTTTATGGTTTGGGAGGGAGAAGGTGTGCACAAAGAGCAGATCCAACAAGCAACACGAGGGATTTTTACCCACGTTCGAGCCGCTAAGAAGCGTAAAACCCTACTCCTACTTTAGTGTATTGTGAGTCTTTGAGCTCTGGCTCCACGAGCGCTATGTGATGAACAGTACACAACCACTACGCATGCGTCTGAGCCAGAAGGTCCTCCCCCTGTAGCTACACCTTGGGCCTCCTTTTATATATCAAAGGGGTTATCAACAGTGGCGCATAGTACACATAGGTGGTGTAAAGTTGCTACAGTATTATCATACCTAATACTGACGGCATAGGACAAACGCATTAAATGCTCCGTTTAGTTGTCCCTAACTTTCTTGGGGACGGAAAAAGAGGCCGTCCCATCAGCACCGCTTAACCCCATCATCGTTAGCGCCTTGACACGTACTTAGGAGGATAAGGCCAGTCTGACATGTTGGTCGTTGCGCTGGAGTGGTGACAAGCTGGCGAGGTCTTGCCGGGTGCGGGTCCTGCCCGGGCTCTATAAGCCATCCTGGCAAGATCTTGCCGGGGTACCAGCTTTTGGTCTTGTGTCTTCTGATTATTGGCTTGAATGCCTTCCTGACATTCCTACACTTGCATTCAGCTGTCCCCCGACAGACCTTGTCGCTGGTGTGTCTACAACCGTCCGTGCACAAGTATGGGGTACTAAAAGACCCAAACTTTAGTACACCGACACAATAGGTAAGGTGCAGCAAGGTATAACAATCCTTTTGTGGCAAAGGAAAGGCCAAAACTATCTCTTATGATAAGTAGAGTGTTCTTGAGGGTACACGGGAATTTCATCTAGTCACTTTCGTCATGTCGGTTTCTTTCGTGTTCGCTACTTTGATAATTTGATATGTGGGTGGACCGGTGCTAAGGTGATGTTCTTACTTGAACTAACAACCTACTTATGATTAACCCCCTCGCAAGCATCCGCAAATATGAGAAAAATATTAAGACAAAGTCTATCCATAGAATTAAACATGTGGACCCAAATTAGCCCCTTACGAAGTAGCGCATAAACTAGGGTTTAAGCTTCCGTCACTCTAGCAACCCATCATCTAATAACTACTCCACAATGCATTCCCTTAGGCCCAAGGATGGTGAAGTGTCATGTCTTCGATGTTCACATGACACCACTAAGGGAATCACAACATACATATCATCAAAATATCAAACACATATCAAATTCACATGATTACTTGTAACATGATTTCTCCCGTGACCTCAAGAACAAAAGTAACTACTCAAAAATAATATGCATGCTCAAGATCAGAGGTGTATTGAATAGCATGATGGATCTGAACATCTAATCTTCCACCAAATAAACCATATAGCAATAAATTACACAAGGTAATCAACACTACTAGTCACCCACACGTACCAATCTGAGGTTCCGGTACAAAGATTGAGCACAAGAGATGAACTAGGGTTTGATAGGAGATGGTGCTGTTCAAGATGTTGATGAAGAATGGCCTCCACAAGATGATAGGGTTGTTGGTGATGATGATGGCTTCGATTTCCCTATTCAGGAGGGTAGTTCCCCCGGCAGAATCGCTCCGCTGGAGGGAAAAAGTGCTCCTACCCAAGTTCTGCCTCAAGGCGGCGGTGCTTCATCCCAAAAGTTCTCTTCCTAATTTTTTAGGTTTTTTGGGAACTAATACCAGAAGATGGGCTTCGGAGGTGGGCCAGGATGGGCACGCTCCACCAGGGCGCGGTTAGGGGGCCTGGCATGCCCTGCTGGAGGGTGGCCACTTGGTGACCCCCCCTCTCCAGCAGTTTTCAGCTCCAGTATTTCTTATTTCTGATATAAAAAATCTCCGTCAAATTTTAGCTTCATTGGGGATCTCCATAAATAGGTATCTCTGACATGCTTTTTTCAGGTACCGAATTCCAGTTGCCGAAATTCTCCCTCTTGGTGCACACCTTGCAAATTGTGAGAGAAAAGGCATTAGAATTACTCCCCAAAACATTATTATGCATAAAAACATTATAAATAATAGTAGGAAAACATGATGCAAAATGGACGTATCAGGCGGATTCCCAAGTCTCTGAAGCCATCCTTCAAGACTACCAAAAACAAGGATTTTTACCGCCTAAAGAAACAATCGGTTGGCGGGATGCCCTTGGAGAAGAAATCCCTAAGCCGGCGGAAGGAGAGGTGGTAATCTTCTTGGATCATCTTCTGAGGGGTTTCTCTCCCCTTGGGACAAAATTCTTCTGGGACGCCTTGCATTTGTTCAACCTTTATCCTCAAGACTTGGCTCCCAATTCCGTATCGAACCTCTGCCAGTTCTAAGTACTCCATGAGGTGTATCTACAGATAGAACCTTCTGTCTCCCTTTTTAAGGACTTTTTCTATTTAAATCGCCAAACTGAGTGCGCCGATGGCCCCAGTCACGAGCTTGGTGGAATCTCAATACAGAGGAGGAGGAACCTTGTTTTCCCTGCTGTCGTTCTGCCAAGACACCCAAAGGGGTGGAACAAGAATTGGTTTTATTGTCAAAACACGGCTCCGACTGATGAGAATCCCCTGCCGGGTAAAAGGACATACCGTCTTCCTATGAATATTGAACTTCCAGGCTAGGCTTCTTTGGAAGAACATGCTCAACATGCCCATGTTTAGCCAAACCTGAGGGCCTTATTGGCCAACGGGTTAACTGGTATTGTCTTAACCCGGTGTTGGGTGTCTTGGAGCATTCTGCCACTCGAGGCGGCTTGATCTATACTTACTACGGCGACTTGGAGGACCCCTAGCGATTTAACAATATAACTTTGGACGCTGATAAAGTAAATCAAACGGTGAAGGAGTTATTGGGCGAAAGTTTAGCTGCTTGCAACCAAGATGGATTGAAGCCCTTTCATGCTCATAACCCGGCACCTCCAGTAAGGATTTTTGATGACTATGTCTGACCTTCACAAACGATTTCTTCCTTAAACTTCTTAAAACTGACCTGTTATTTTTATCCTCGATTTAACAGGCCAAGTCTCCATTTTGGGGAAAGAAACTGGCAAAAACCACCACCAAGAATACCGAAGCCCCTCCAGCTTGAAAGAAGAATAAGGCAATCATTGAGGAGTCGTCACTCATGTGCGAGTCAGAAACAGCCGGTGTTCAATGAGAGGTAGAAATCAAATTTCTTTAACTATGCTTCACTGAATTCAACTGATATCTCTTTTTCTTTGGGTGACGTTGATATGATCTCGTCTGAAGATGTTGAGGTAATTTCCATCTCCTCTGGCTTAGAATCCTTATCGCCAAGTGTCGGTGTAAAAACCGGTGAATCTCGAGTAGGGGGTCCCGAACTGTGAGACTAGAATCGATGGTAACAGGAGAGGAAGGGGACAAGGTTTTACCCAGGTTTGGGCCCTCCTATGGAGATAATACCCTATGTCCTGATTGATTGTATTAATGATATGTGGGTTACAGAGTTAATCTACCTCGAGATCGAATAGCTAACCCTGAATGAGTTGTCCTCTGTCTACAACCTAAAACCCTCCGGCTTATATAGATGCCGAGGGTACCTAGGGGTTTACACATGGTCGGTTACACGCCGAAGAGATAAACATGCCTATTCTCTACATTAAATGTGGAGGACAAGCCACGATTCCTGAAGCTTCCTTCCTGGAGACAGGGCCTTCAATCGATCCAATATTCGGTAAGTGTCCCATACAGTCCGACCCATAAGAAACATGTCGGCCTCCTGAGGACCCCTTAATACAGGACTCCCTCAGTAGCGCCCGAACTTGCCTCCAACTCCAAGGATCTTAGCTTCAGTTGCTTCGTATAATCAGAGTCTTCAGCTTGCGAGGTAAGTTCTTCCTGCCAAATTTAGTTCGGCCTCCAATGACATGTAGTTTTCCAAATAGAGGCGCATCCAAACACCGTGAATAGATCGGTCCTAAAGGCCAAACGCCAAGTGGTAAAATAACGTCCCCTGGCGTCCTTTCTGACGAAAGGTCACGGCCCACCACGACTGCTAAGCTAGTTGCAAAAACTCGATTCGTGATTCGAGGCTATTTTCATCAACACGATCTGTCAATGCAGAGATCGTGCCCTATTTTATACGCGATACATTTAATCATGGGCATGCAAAGGCACACACGTTTCGAGAAGCAAAGGGATTCACGTCATAGCAAAGGGAGGCCAAACAGCGATAAGCCTCATAAAAGTTAAAGAAAACCCCAAGGCCTAACCACACTTCCCATTCGCCTCCACTGCTTCCCCATTCCTATGAGTCTCCGAAGCGCAGATATAGGTTTTCCATCCCCCCCTCTTTGAGCCCATCCATTGAGGGCACCGGCTCTAAGGGCAAGTGGGAGGCTTCCACGGTAACCGACCAGGACATTCAGGACCTCAAGGATGCCGGCTTCATCCCCGCAAACATCCCTCACTGTGCGCCGGAAAAGGCCCAAGTGATCCCCACTCCCAAGCCAGGCAAATGGGTGGTCTTCCCTCATTGCGGTGGGCGCCAACTGTCGTGGTTTTCTCACGGTGGGTGCCAACTTTCATGGTTTTCTCACGGTAGATATCCAGGTGAACGGACTTTGATTCGAGGCCATCGCTAAGGTCATGGACTCAAAGGGGTTGATTGGGACGAAGGACACGGGTTTACCCAGGTTCGGCTCCTCAAGTCGAGGTAACAGCCTACATCCTGCTTGTGTTTATATTGCTTGGTGTATCGATTACAAGGGTGCTAATTGCTTGACCTAGCTCTCGATATCTTGGTTCCTGTCTAAGTTTCTCTGGGTCTCGCCCTTATATAGGAGGTCAAGACCACGGGTCATACAAGTCGTAACCGACTCTCACAATGTGTCTGAGTCTATCTCTACATGGTCTTGCCTTCCTGAGCAAGTTGTCTCCGGGCGACTCACCCGCCCGGTCTTCTCATCTTCTTCGTTCGGGCCACGTCCCGGCCCATCTTGCTAAGATGCCAAACGTCTTGGGCTTAAGTATTCACGACCCGTTCTTGGGCTGGTGTACGAGCCGCCTGGTGTGACCCGGAGCCTCAGGGGTGGGTCTCATCGTGGGGTTATATCCCCAACACCGGCCATCGCCTTGCCTTCCCCGAGCGCCTCCACCATTGGGAATCACTGCCATTGACGTTTTCTCCACCAACGTCGCCGTTGAAGCAGATCCATCGCCGCATTAGGGTATGGATTCGGCCCCCTCTCATGCTCCTTTATCCAAATCTTGCGCAATAGAGCTTACTTCCCATCTACCCATAGTTTGAAAGCATTCCATCCACAAAGAAAATCTCGTAGATTAGAGAACCATGGATTTTAGGGTTTTGCCATCCGCCCAATGAAACTCGGTGGAACCGAAGCAGGCAAATCAGTGTCACTGATTTGTATGTCTATGTTGCTGAGAACTTTCTCGGTGAAACCGAGTGCACCTTTCGATCTCATCGAAAGGGGTGCCAAGTTTCGGCTAATGAGAAAATCAGTCTAGGTAGCTCCGATATTTTTACTTTGGCCGTACCGATGTTCATTTGATAGAATGCAAAACTTGAAAATCTTTTGTTCAAACTTTCAAAAACATCTGTATTTTGTGATGACTTATCCTATTCCACTCGTCTATACTCTCTTCATTGGGTCAGCATGTCAGGGTCAGACAGTCAGAACTTGCCAGAGCAGAATGTTGAGATGAGTTCAGGCACTAGTCCTGAGTCCAGTTCATCTTCAGATCCAAGCACTCCCAGTTCTCATGGGTTGCCTAAGGTTGCCACAAGGACCAAGAGATTCAACTCAGATGAAGAGGATTCAGATTTTGTCCCGGAAGAGATTCTTGCCAAGAAGCAAGAGAAGGCTACTAGGAAGGATGACAATGATGCCACCTCATCTAGGAAGGTGGTCCGCAAAATTTATGCACCTACAAAAACCTTCAAAGCACATGAGAGTGCTAGGGCGACAGTGTCTGTTGAGGTCCCTAGGAAAGCATTGCCTAAAAAGGCAGGAGATAAGAAGACAACTATGAAGAGGATCATCCATGTGCAAGGCAAGCCTACCTCCATGTTTGAGGATCTAGAGGAGGCTTCTGCTACTGCTGGTGCTGCTGCTGAGGAGGAAGAGGAGGAACCTGCTACTTATGCCCCTCCTAAGAAGAAAACCAAGAAACTTTTGGCTGATGCTATGCCCAAGCCAGGCCCCTCCAAGAGCACCAAGGAAACTTCAAAGAAAGCTGCTACACAGAAGTCCAAGAGGACTACCAGCGATATACATGCTTTTGAGAAGAACAAGAAATCCACTTTTAGAGAAGCAGATGATGATGATGTTATGTCTGTTCTGATGAAGCTCAGACCTCACCTTCCAATTCATGATGCCAGCCACCTAGTTGCTGAGGATATGAAGAAGAGGAAGGATTCAGGCTTGAGGGCATCGAGAGATGTTGATCCATATGCCTAGAGGAGAAATACTATTGTTGATTATAGATTTTACACCAAAGAGCCCAGCAGTCAGTGACATGAGATATGTTGACTAGAAGTACATCAAGGAGAATGAGGATTACTTTCCATGTGTCCAAGACAATTTTGCACTGCATTGGACTTGATGAGTTTTTTGGCAGAGAGTTTACTGCCTGGAATGATGAGATGATCATGCAATTCTACCCCACTACACATTTCTATGGAGATGGTAGGATTGTCTGGATGATTGAAGGAGCAAGGTATGAATCTACTGTTGATGAGTGGGCTACCATCATAGGAGTCCCAGAGGTTTAGGATGGAGATTTGGATGTCTACACAAAATCCAAGGAGAGCCACAATGCCATGAAGGACATGTATAATCCTATCCCTGCAGACAAAGTGCAATCTCACAAGCTTGACTCCATCAGCTCCAGTGCCTCCAGTATCTACTCCAGCTCCATCCAGGACTTCAGCGGAAGTCTTCGCCGATGCAATTCTCTCGACTCCGACATCGACAACTGGAGGAGATCAGCCGCAGAATGATTAGCTATATCGCATTGAACTTTTTGGTAACTTGTTGCCAAAGGGGGAGAAGTTGTATATGGATCTTAGGCTTCGAGTGAGAGAGTGTCTTGCTTTTTATTTCTGTTTTCAAAAAGAACCATATGTTTCCAAACGTTCTTTTGGTTTGACGTGAGATACTTTTGTGTTTGTGTCTGATCATACGTTGTTATGTGTGTTGCTACTATTTCCTATCATTTGATGATTATCTGATGATCACTCACATTGCTTAATTGTGTTGTGCTATGTTGTTAATTCTAATTATTCTCGCACACCACCAAGATGTATGTGAAATGGAAGAAGTGCCCCATGTACCTAATCGATTGTGTATTTGCATTCAAATGCAAATTTAAATTAATGCACAAATTTAGGGGGAGCTCTTGCTTACCACATACTTCTCAAAGCGACGATTATATTCATTGATTATATCATATGTCGAAGGTTTGATCTATATGTTGTCATCAATTACCCAAAAGGGAGAGATTGAAAGCACATTTGCACCCTTGGTGGTTTTGGTAATTCATAACAACATATAAGTCATTGAACTAATGTTTCCATCAAGTATGTTTCAGGAAAAGTTCAACGATGGGTTGGCAAAGAGATTGTGGAATACCCCAAGATGTAAGGAAATAGGTGGGAAAAACTTCAAGCAATAGGACTCTACAATTTATATTTGTGAGAAATCACTTGGAGTCCATAGGAAAGCCAATACTATTAAAAGGGGGTAAGGTTTTTGGTGAACAAAAGGCTCATACGTGCACAAGCTATAGTCACCAAAGACACCCACAAACTCTCCCACCAAAGTCTGTCCAAAGAAAAATACTCAAAATCGATGCAACCAACATTCTACATTCGGTGCCACCGATTCCAAAGCCTAGACAGACTCACCAAACCCTAGCCTTTTAGTGCAGCCGATACTGCATTCGGTGCCACCGAGTTGGGCTGCCAACTTTCTGTTAAACAAGTTCATAGTTTTGGTCCCTCCGAGAATGTCAAATCGGCATCATCGAGATTGGGCATTCTGACCGTTGGTCACCTTATCGATGCAACCGAGATTCCTATATCAGTCTCACCGAGATTCAAAAGTTGCCACCTTTTGGTCACTTTGGTACCACCGAGATTAACACAACGGTGTTACCGGGTCTGACTTATTGTGTGTAACGGTTGGATTTTTGGGGATGCCTATATATACCCTTCACCACCACCTACTCGAAAAAGAAGCACTCAAAACCATTCCATATCTATCCTATACCCTTGTGTTGAGGTCAAGATCTTTCGCTCCAACCATATGGATCTTGATTTCTAGCCTCCCCAAGTTGCTTTCCACCAATCCCATCTCTTCTACGAAGCCATATATGTGAGAGAGTGATTGTGTGTTGAGGAGTCTATCATCTTGAAGCACAAGAGCAAGGAGTTCATTGACATTACCGAGCCTATTACCTTTTGGAGGGTGGTGCCTCCTAGATTGGTTAGGTGTCGCTTGGGAGCCTCCTACTTCGTGTTGTGGAGTGAACCAAGAAGTTTGTAAGGGCAAGGATATCGCCTATTTGTGAAGATCTACCCCGAGTAAGGCTAGTCCTCCGTGGATGTAGGTCGTCATGGTATAGTCAAGGTTGCTTCTTCGTGGAACCCTCCGTGGGTACAGCCCTCCATGGACTCTCGCGATTGTTACCCTCCATGGGTTGAAGACTCCATGAACATGGATGTATGATAGTGCCACCTATCGGAACCATGGGAAAAATCATCATGTCACCAATTGCGTTTGCCTTTCCTACCCTCTCTTTACTTACATGTGCAACGTCTTTACTTTCCGCTGCTATACTCTTAGACATGCATGTGTAGGGTGTACTTGACATACTATGAATGGTAAAATCCGCCAAGAATTAAAATTGGGAAAAAGTATATTTTATTTGGTCAAGTAGTCTAATCACCCCCCTCTAGCACTACTTTTGATCATTCCATAATACTTGGCGCACAAGACAAGGACTCCTCTAAACCCTATGCTTACGGTGCATATATAAACCGAGGCCAGGCTAGTCAATAGATCATTATATATTACATCTCATAATCTCGTGGTAGATACATGTACTTTGTACTATCCCCCATATCAATACAATCAAAAGCAGGACGTAGGGTATTATCTCCTTGAGAGAGCCCGAACCTGGGTAAAATCATGTGTCCATGTTACCATCGCTCCAAGATGCCTAGCTTAGGACCCTTACTACGAGATATGCCAGATTTGACACCGACAGTGGGCCCCTCATGACACGTCCTGACCTAGTTCCTCTTTTATATAACCTCAATTACGCCGTCGTCGTCTTGAGGCAGAACTTGGACATAACCAATCTAGAGCTCCAGCATGGCCGTTCTGCCAGGGAAACTTCCCTCTCGGAGGGGGAAATTGAAACCATCGTCATCACCAACGATCCTCTCATAGAGACGGGGTCAATATCCATCAATATCTTCACCAGAACCATCTCCTCTCCAAACCCTAGTTTACCTCTTGTATCCGATCTTTGTCTCAAACCTCAGATTGGTACCCGTGGGTTGCTAGTAGTGTTGATTACTCCTTGTAGTTGATGCTAGTTGGTTTACTTGGTGGAAGATCATATGTCCAGATCCATTATGATAATTAATACTCTGATTATGAATATGAACATGCTTTGTGAGTAGTTGCGTTTGTTCCTGAGGACATGGGATAAGTCTTTTTATAAGTAATGATGTGAATTTGGTATTCGTTTGATATTTTGATGAAATGTATGTTGTCTCTCCTCTAGTGGTGTTATGTGAATATCGACTACATAAGACTTCACCATTATTTGGGGCTAGGGGAAGACACCCAAGCACCGGTCCACCCACATACCAAATTATCAAAGTAACAAACGCGAATCAAATGAGCATAATAAAAACTAGGTTGACAGAAATTCCCATGTGTCCTCGGGAGCGCTTTGCTTTATATAAGAGTTTGTCCAGGCCTGTACTTTGCTACAAAAAGGGTTGGGCTAGCTTGCTGCACCTTTTCTACACTTGTTACTTGCTACTCGTTACGAATTGTCTTATCACAAAACTATCTGTTACCGATAATTTCAGTGCTTGCAGAGAATACCTTACTGGAAACTGCTTGTCATTTCCTTCTGCTCCTCATTGGGTTCGACACTCTTACTTATCGAGAGGACTAAGATAGAACCCCTATGATTGTGGGTCATCAAGACTCTTTTCTGGTGGCGTTGTCGAGGAGTGAAGCGTCTTTGGTAAGTGGAACCTGGTAAGGAAAAATTATATAGTGTGCTGAAATTTTCTGTCACTTGTTACTATGGAAAGTAATCCTTTGAGGGGCTTGTTCGGGTTATCTTCACCTCGACCGGAAACTCAAAGAGTTGTACTCAACCTACTAAACCTACTAAAAATATTTATTATGAAATTCCTTCGGGTATGATAGAGAAATGATAACCCACCAGTATAGGGGATCAGTTGTAGCCTCTTTCGATAAGTAAGAGTGTCAAACCCAACAAGGAGCTAAAGGTAGAACAAATATTCCCTCAAGTTCTATTGACCACCGATACAACTCTACGTACGCTTAATGTTCACTTTACCTAGAACAAGTACAAAACTAGAAGTACTTTGTAGGTGTGACAGGATAGGTTTGCAAGGTAATAAAGAGCACGGAAATAAAAACTAGGGGCTGCTAAGATAAATAAAACTAAGTTAGTTTAACGAGTGTGGAAAAGTGGTGGTAGGAGTTGCGGAATTGTCCCTAGGCAATTGATAACTAGACCGGTAATCATTATTGCAATTTTATATGAGGGAGAGGCAGAAACTAACATACTTTCTCTACTTGGATCATATGCACTTATGATTGGAACTCTAGAAAGAATCCGCAACTACTAAAGATCATTAAGGTAAAACCCAACCATAGCATTATAAGGTATCAAGTCCTCTTTACTCCCATATGCAACAACCCACCTACTCGGGTTTATGCTTCTGTCACTCAAGCAACCCACCATAGGAAACTCATGAACACATTGCAACACCCCACAACGAGGATCCCTCATGCTCGCGTGACACGGAGAGCACCATAGGACATCACCAATAATAAAACATGAACTCAAACCAATCATGATCATCAATCAACTAATAGGACAAAATAGATCTACTCAGACATCATAGGATGGCAAGACATCATTGGATAATAATATGAAGCATAAAGCACCATGTTCAAGTAGAGGGTACAACGGGTTGCGAGAGAGTGGACCGCTGTAGATAGATGGGGGAAGGTGATGGAGGTGTTGGTGAAGATGACGGATTTGTTGGAGTAGATCGTCGTCACGATGATGGCCTCGGCGGCGTTCTGGTGCCACCGGGAGAGAGGGGGAGAGAGCCCCCTCCTTCTTCCTCTTCCTTGACCTTCCCCCTAGATGGGAGAAGGGCTTACCCTCTGGTCCATGGCCTCCATGGCGGCGGAGGGGCGAGAACCCCTCCGAGATTGGATCTCTCTCTCTGTTTCCGTGCTCCCAGATTCTGGCCTTTCACCGTTTTTTAAATATCCAAATATCCGTAACTCCGATCGGGCTGGAATTTTGGGGGGATTTTCCTTATAAAAATATATTTCTTGCGGCCAAAGTACACCTCCAACCGACCTAAGGGGTGGCCACAAGCCCTCTGGGCGCAACCAGGGGGTGGGTCGCGCCTAGCAGGCTTGTGACCTCCGCGGGCATCGTCTCGCGTTGATTCTTTTTCCCAAAAGTCACATATATTCCAAAAAAATCTTCATAAGTTTTTATCGCGTTCGGACTTCGTTTGATATGGATTTTCTACGAAACAAAAAATATGCAACAAACATGAACTAGCACTCGGCACTGGATCAATATGTTAGTCCCAAAAGTAGTATAAAAAGTTGCCAAATGTATATGAAAGTTGTAGAATATTGGCATGAAACAATAAAAAATTATAGATACGACGGAGATGTATCAGCATCCCCAAGCTTAATTCCTACTCGTCCTCGAGTAGGTAAATGATAAAAAAATAATTTTTAATGTGGAATGCTACCTAGCATAATATTGTTCATGTAATCTAATCATGGCATTAATATTAAGACATGAGTGATTCAAAGCAATAGTCGATATTGACATAAAACAGAAATACTTCGAGCATACCAACAAGGCAATCGCGTCCTTTTGAAATAACATGGCCTTAGAAAGTTATCCCTACAAAATCATATGGTCTGGATATGCTCCATCTTCCCCACACAAAGTATCTAAATCATGCACAACCCCGATGACAAGTCAAGCAATTGTTTCACACTTTTTATGTTCTCAAACCTTTTCAACTCTCATGCAATATATGAGCGTGAGCCATGGATATAGCACTATAGGTGGAATAGAATATGGTGGAGGTGATAAGGAAAAAGGAGAAGATAGTCTCACATCAACTAGGCGTATCAACGGGCTATGGAGATGCCCATCAATAGATATCAATGTGAGTGAGTAGGGATTGCCATGCACCGGATGCGGTAGAGGTATAAGTGTATGAGAGCTCAAAAAGAAAACTAAGTGGTGGTGCAAATGATGAAAATTCCACTAGCTATATGAAAGTGACAAAATAGGAGACTCTCTATCACGAAGATCATGGTGCTACTTTGAAGCACAAGTGTGGAAAAACATAGTAGCAATTGTCCCTTCTCTCTTTCTCTCACTTTTTTTTATTTTTTTTATTTTTTTATTTTGGTGGGCATCTTTGGCCTCTTTTTTTATTTGGGCTTTGTTGGCCTCTTTTATTTTTTGTAAACTCCAGAGAATCCTCCCAATTTGTGAGGGAATGATAGCTTCCATCATCCTTTTCTCACATAGGACATTGCTCTAAAAATGAAAATCATCACACTTTTATTTATTTACCACTCAATATCTAGAAAAAAAATATGACTCTATATGAATGCTTCCGGTAGGATACCAGGATGTGCAATGATCTAGCCTAGCAAATGACATCAAAAAATGGACAAGCGATGAAAACATAATGCAAGCTGTCTTACGATCATGCAAAGCAATATGAAAAGGATGGTGCATGTCATACTAAACGGAACGGTGGAAGTTGCATGGCAATATATCTCGGAATGGCTATGGAAATTCCATAATAGGTAGGTATGGTGGATGTTTTGAGGAAAATATATGGTGGCTGTTTTGAGGAAGGTGGGTTTGATGCACCAGCGAAAGTTGCGTGGTACTATAGAGGCTAGCAAAGGTGTAAGGGTGAGAGTGCGTATAATCCATGGACTCAACATTAGTCATAAAGAACTCACATACTTATTGCGAAATTCTATTGGTTATCAAACAAGAGGCATGCTCCTAGGGGAGAGGTTGGTAGGAGTTAACCATCGCACGCTCCCAACCCTCACACAAAGGTTGACAATCATTAAAAGAAATCATGCTCCGACTTTGTTACATAACGGTTCACCATACGTGCATGCTACGGGAATCACAAACTTCAACACATGTATTTCTCCAATTCACAACTACTCACTAGCAGGACTCTCATATTACCATCTTCATATCACAAAACTATTGCAAGGAATCAGACATATCATATTCAATGATCTACAAGTTTTATGTAGGATTTTATGACTAACCATGTGAATGGCCAACTCCTGTTAACTCTCTAAATAGATATAAGTGAAGAATGAGACTTTAATTCTTTGTACAAAAGATATGCCCACGGTCTAAAAATATAAGTGAAGCAAAAGACCATTCTACAAATGGTGGTTTTCTATGTGTGAGAAACAAGCAATCCAAACTTCAAATGATATAAGTGAAGCACATGAAGCATTCTATAAAGCCATACTCAAAAGATATAAGTGAAGTGCATGAAGCATTCTATAAATCGACCAAGGCCTATCTCATACCACCATGGTGCATTATTAAACGAAAAATAAAAATCACACGACGCTCCAAGATTTACGCATATCATGTGATGAATAAAAATATGGCTCCAAGTAAAATTACCAATGGTTGTTAGAAGAAAGAGGGGATGCCTTTCGGGGCATCCCCGAGCTTAGTTTCTTAGGAGTCCTTGAATATTACCTTGGGGGTGCCTCGGGCATCCCCAATCTTAGTCTCTTTCCACTCCTTATTCCTTCATCCATCGTGATCTCACCCAAAACTTGAAAACTTCAATCACACAAAACTTAACAAAACCCTCGTGAGATCCGTTACTATAATAAAGAAAATCACAACTTTAAGTACTATTGCCAACCAATTCATATTTTGTTTTTGCATTTTAGATACTGTATTGTAATTTTTCCATGGCTTGTACCACCGATACAATCGATAGTTTCATCAAAACGAGAAAAACAATGCATCAAAAACATAATATGTCTTAAACAGGACAGTCTGTAGTAATCTAAACATTCACCATACTTTTGTAACTCTAAAAATTCTGAAAAATTAGTACAAAATAAAAAAATTTCATAGCAGTACTGTGTAAAAATTTCAGAAACTTTTGACATTCCAGTAAAAACTGTAAATTCATGCACTACAGCCAAAGTTTCTGTTTTTGCGCTGCACACACCAAACAAGCAATCTAATCATCCTAAAGGCAAATATTGGCACATTATTTTTATAATACAATGTATTTATACAAGGTGGTAATTATTTTTGTTGAAAAGTTTTTGTAATTAAGATTTGCAAAGTTTCCATGGGCATGAACAAAGTTCAAGGAGCTCCCCCACTTCAACGGTGGTCGTCCTTCTTACTTTCACTTCTCTTTTTGAAAAAGATTTAGGTTACCCTTTTTATTTTTTATTTTTTAAAATTTATAAAAGCACACAACAGAATAAAATTACTCTCTAAAACTTCCGGGTTGTCTCCCAGGCAGCGCTTTCTTTAAAGCCATTAAGCTAGGCATATAGTGCTCAAGTAAATGATCCACCCGCATCCCAAGGTATATCAAAGCCAATTTTTTATTAACAATGATTTGTAATTTAGTATTGAGCACAAATTGATATAAACCATGCAACAACGAATTCTAACTCTCTTCCTATGCATCGGCATGTCATAAAAGAACAATTCATGCACACAAAGTAAAGGCTAATACATAGCGTAAGCAATTTATTGCAATTTTATCAAATTGGAAACATAGATAGGTGGAGATGTAGTTCCTCTCTCATAATAATTTCAAGTAGTAGCATCAAGCACATGCATATTATATCTATTAAAATCATCATGTGTAATAGTAAAAGGCAACCCATCTATATAATCCTTAATAAGTGCAAACTTCTCCGATATAGTGTAGTTGGGAGAATTCAAAAAGATAATAGGACTATCATGTGTGGGTGCAATAGAAACAATTTCACGTTTAACATAAGTAACTATAGCAAGTTCATAATCATAAGCATCATTCATATTAGTATCATGGCCACAAGCATAGCAAGCATCAAGTTCATCAAAAAGGGATATTTCAAACGAATCCAAGGGAACATAGCAACATTTAAGTATGGCAAAATTTTCAGATCCATAAAGAATGGCATCATACTTTTCAATGAAAGAAGCAATTTCATAGGCACCCTTAAAAGCAACAAATTCTTCAATTTGTTCAACATCATTATAGAAATAGGCCTCCTTAGCATAAGAGGATAATATTTCATTATCATTAAACACATTGGTAGGGAAGGTGTTTTTTAGTTTCTTTTGGACAACAAGTAAAACCATAAATTTCACATAGGTTCCAAGCATAGCAATACAAAGTATTAATTTGATGCCACAAGAGTTTCCCTTTTTGAGATATGCGGTGTCACACATAATGAGCAAGATTTTAATGATTTTCCCTCAATTAAGCTAGTTGGGTTTCAGCACGAGCACAAGTGGACCGAAGATGACCCAAGTAATATTCTTCGGTGGTACAGAACACTAGTGGTTCCTCAACTTTTGGAGCAGCAAGTACAACTAATTTTTTTGGTATTTTGTGTTTCCTACCCATATCTAAAGATAGAAAACAAGTTAAAACAGAAAATAAAAATTACTTAGTAAAGCAAACAAGCACACATGAAATATTCACCCCATGCTATTGTTCCCCGGTAACGGCGCCAGAAAAAGGTCTTGATAACCCACAAGTATAGGGGATCAGTTGTAGCCTCTTTCGATAAGTAAGAGTGTCGAACCCAACGAGGAGCTGAAGGTAGAACAAATATTCCCTCATGTTCTATCGACCACTGACACACGCTTAACGTTCGCTTTACCTCGAACAAGTATGAAACTAGAAGTACTTTCTAGGTGTGATAGGATAGGTTTGCCAGATAATAAAGAGCACAGAAATAAAAACTAGGGGCTGCTAAGATAAAGAAAACTAAGTTAGTTTAATGAGTGTGGAAATGTGGTGGTAGGAGTTGCGGAATTGTCCCTAGGCAATTGATAACTAGACCGGTAATCATTATTGCAATTTTATATGAGGGAGAGGCATAAGCTAACATAATTTGTCTACTTGGATCATATGCACTTATGATTGGAACTCTAGCAAGCATCCTCAACTACTAAAGATCATTAAGGTAAAACCCAACCATAGTTTTATAAGGTATCAAGTCCTCTTTACTCCCCTATGCAACAACCCACTTACTCGGGTTTATGCTTCTGTCACTCCAGCAACCCACCATAGGCAAATCATCAACATATTGCAACACCCTACAGCGAGGATCCCTCACGCTTGCGCGACACGGAGAGCACCATAGGACAGCACCAATAATAAAACATGCAACTCAAACTAATCATGATCATCATGTTGGAAATATGCCCTAGAGGCAATAATAAAATGGTTATTATTGTATTTCCTTGTTCATGATAATTGTCTATTGTTCATGCTGTAATTGTATTAACCGGAAACCGTAATACATGTGTGAATGCATAGACCACAACATGTCCCTAGTGAGCCTCTAGTTGGCTAGCTCGTCGATCAATGGATGGTCACGGTTTCATGACCATGGAAATTGGATGTCGTTGATAACGAGATCACATCATTAAGATTATGATGTGATCGACAAGACCCAATCCTAAGCATAGCACAACATCGTGTAGTTCGTATGCTAAAGATTTTCTAATGTCAAGTATCGTTTCCTTAGACCATGAGATTGTGCAACTCCCTGATATTGTAGGAATACTTTGGGTGTGCCAAACATCACAACATAACTGGGTGTCTATAAAGGTACACTACAGGTATCTCCGAAAGTATCTGTTGGGTTGGCACGAATCGAGACTAGGATTTGTCACTCCGTGTGACGGAGAGGTATCTCTGGGCCCACTCGGTAAGACGTCATCATAATGAGCTCAATGTGACTAAGGAGTTAGCCACGGAATGATGCATTACGGAACGAGTAAAGAGACTTGCCGGTAACAAGATTAAACAAGGTATACGGATACCGACGATCGAATCTCGGGCAAGTATCATACCGATAGACAAAGGGGATTGTATACGGGATTGATTGAATCCCCGACATCGTGGTTCATCCGATGAGATCATCGTGGAGCATGTGGGAGCCAACATGGGTATCCAGACCCCATTGTTGGTTATTGACCGGAGAGGTGTCTCGGTCATGTCTACGTGCCTCCCGAACCCGTAGGGTCTACACACTTAAGGTTCGATGACGCTAGGGTTATAGGGAAATAGTATACGTGGTTACCGAAGGTTGTTCGGAGTCCCGGATGAGATCCGGACGTCACGAGGAGTTCCGGAATGGTCCGGAGGTAAAGATTCATATATAGGAAGTGAGTTTTTGGTCACCGGAAATGTTTCGGGCATCATCGGTAACGTACCGGGACCACCGAAAGCGTTCTGAGGGTCCACCATGTGGGCCATCGGCACCAGAGGGCTGCATGGGCCGAAGGTGGGAGGGAACCAGCCCCTAGGTGGGCTGGTGCGCCTCCACACCCAGCCCAAGCGCAACAAAGCATGGGAGGGGGCAAACCCTAGGCGTGATGGGCCCTAGGCCCACCCTAGGGCTGCCGCACCCCTCTCCCCTCCCTCGGCCGCCGCGCCCAAGGACATCTAGGGCTGCCGCCGGCCCCTAGGGTGGGAACCCTTGGGGCTGCACCCACCCTCCTCCTCCTATATATAGTGGGTTTTTGGGGGCTGTCATACACACGAGTTCCTCTCCCTCTCGGCACAGCCCTACCACTCCTCCTCCTCGTCCTCCGTAGTGCTTGGCGAAGCCCTGCCAGAGTACCATGCAGCTCCACCATCACCATGCCGTCGTGCTGCCGGAGCTCTCCCTCAACCTCTCCTTCCTCCTTGCTGGATCAAGGCGTAGGAGACGTCATCGGGTTGCACGTGTGTTGAACGAGGAGGCGCCGTCGTTCGGCGCTTAGATCGGAACCCACCGTGATCTGAATCACTACGAGTACGACTCCACCAACCGTATTCTAGTAACGCTTCCGCTTTGCGATCTTTAAACGTATGAACATGCACTCATCCCACTCGTTGCTGGTTTCTCCATAGATAGATCTTGGTGACACGTAGGAATTTTTTTGATTTACTACTACGTCTCCCAACAGTGGTATCAGAGCTAGGTCTATGCGTAGAATCTATGCATGAGTAGAACACAAGGTGTTGTGGGTGTCAATTTTGTCAATTGTCTTGCCGTTACTAGTCTTATCTTGATTCGGCGTTATTATGGGATGAAGCGGCCCGGACCAACTTTACACGTACGCTTACGTGAGACCGGTTCCACCGCCTGACATGCACTTGTTGCATGAGGTGCCTAGCGAGTTTTTGTCTCTCCCACTCTAGTCAGATCGGATTCGATGAAAAGGGTCCTTACGAAGGGTAAATATAAATTGGCATATCACGTTGTGGTTTTGGCGTAGGTAAGAAACGTTCTTGCTAGAAACCTATAGCAGCCACGTAAAACTTGCAACAACAAATTAGAAGACGTCTATAACTTGTTTTTGCAGCATATGCCGTGTGATGTGATATGGCCAAAGAATGTGATGTGATATATGTGATGTATGAGATTGATCATGTTCTTGTAATAGGATTCACGACTTGCATGTTGATGAGTATGACAACCGGCAGGAGCCATAGGAGTTGTCTTAATTTATTGTATGACGTGCGTGTCAATCATAAACGCCATGTAATTACTTTACTGTATTGCTAATCGTTAGCCATAGTAGTAGAAGTACTAGTTGGCGAGACAACTTCATGAAGACACGATGATGGAGATCATGGTGTCGTGTCGGTGACAATGATGATCATGGTGCCCCGAAGATGGAGATCAAAGGAGCAAGATGATATTGGCCATATCATGTCACTATATTGATTACATGTGATGTTTATCATGTTTACATCTTATTTGGTTATAACGACAGTAGCTAAATAAGATGATCTCTCACTAAAATTTCAAGAAATGTGTTCACCCTAACTGTGCACCATTGCTAAGGTTCGTTGTTCCGAAGCACCACGTGATGATCGGGTGTGATAGGTTCTAATGTTCGCATACAATGGGTGTAAGCCAAATTTACACATGCAATACACTTAGGTTGACTTGACGAGCCTAGAAACAGACATGGCCTCGAAACACGGAAGACCGAAAGGTCGAACATGAGTCGTATAGAAGATACGATCAACATGGAGATGTTCACCATGGTTGACTAGTCCGTCTCACGGGATGATCGGACACGAGCTAGTTGACGTGGATCATGTGTCACTTGGATGACTAGATATATGTCTATCCAAGTGGGAGTTCATTAAATAATTTGATTATGTGAACTTAATTATCATGAACTTAGTCTGAAATTGTCTTTACAATCTATACTGTAGATCCAATGGCCAACGCTAATGTTGCCCTCAACTTCAACGCGTTCCTAGAGAAAACCAAGCTGAAAGATGATGGAAGCAACTATGCGGACTGGGTCCATAGCTTGAGGATCATCCTCATAGATTCCAAGAGATTGTATGTCCTTGATGCACCGCTAGGTGACGCACCCATTTTCCCAGCGACTCAAGATGTTATGAACGCCTGGCAGTCGCGTTGTGATGATTACTCCCTGGTTCAGTGTGGCATGCTTTATAGTTTAGAACCGGGGCTCCAAAAGTGTTTTGAGCAACACGAAGCATATGAGATGTTCCAAGAGCTGAAATTGGTTTTTGAAGCTCATGTCCGGGTCGAGAGATATGATGTCTCTGACAAGTTCTTTAGTTGTAAGATGGAGGAGAATAGTTCTGTCAGTGAGCACATACTCAAAATGTCTAGGTTGCACAACCGCTTGTCTCAGCTAGGAGTTAATCTTCCGGATGACTCGGTTATTGACAGAATCCTCCAGTCGCTCCCACCTAGCTACAAGAGCTTTTTGATGAACTACAACATACAGGGGATGGTGAAGTCCATTCCTGAGTTGTACTCGATGCTGAAATCAGTAGAGGTCGAGATAAAAAAGGAGCATCAAGTGTTGATGGTCAATAAGACCACTAGTTTCAAGAAAGGCAAGGGTAAGAAAAACTTCAAGAAGGGCGGCAAAGCAGTTGCCGCGCTCGGTAAGCAAGTTGGAGGGAAGAAGAACAAGAATGGACCCAAGCCTGAGACTGAGTGCTTTTATTGCAAGGGTACCGGCCACTAGAAGCGGAACTGCCCCAAGTACTTAGGGGATAAGAAGGCTGGCAACGTTAAAGGTATATGTGATATACTTGTTATTGATGTGTACCTTACCAGCGCTCGTAGTAGCTCCTAAGTATTTGATACCGGTGCAGTTGCTTACATTTGTAACTCCAAACAGGAGCTGCAGAATAAGCGGAGACTGGCAAAGGACGAGGTGATGATGCACGTCGGGAATGCTTCCAAGGTCGATGTGATCGCCGTCGGCACGCTACCTCTACATCTACCTTCGGGATTAGTTTTAAACCTTAATAATTGTTATTTAGTACCATCTTTGAGCATGAACATTGTTTCTGGATCTCGCTTGATGCGAGATGGCTACTCATTTAAATTTGAGAATAATGGTTGTTCTATTTATATGAGAGAAATGTTTTATGGTCATGCCCCGCAGGTGAATGGTTTATTTTTGATGAATCTCGAACGTGATGTTACACATGTCCATAGTGTGAGTACCAAAAGATGTAAGGTTGATAAAGATAGTCCCACTTACATGTGGCACTGCCGCCTTGGTCATATTGGTGTCAAACGCATGAAGAAACTCCACGTTGATGGACTTTTGGAGTCTCTTGATTTTGAATCATTTGACACTTGCGAACCATGCCTCATGGGCAAGATGACCAAGACTCCGTTCTCCGAAACAATGGAGTGAGCAACTGACTTGTAGGAGATAATACATACCGATGTATGCGGTACAATGGGCGTCGAGGCTCGCGGTGGCTACCTTATGTTCTCACCCTCACTAATGACTTGAGCAGATATGGCTATGTCTACTTAATGAAACACAAGTTTGAAACCTTTGAAAAGTTCAAGGAATTTCAGAGTGAGGTAGAGAATCAATGTGACAGGAAAATAAAGTGCCTACAATCTAATCGCAGTGGAGAATATTTAAGTCACGAGTTTGGTATGCACCTAAGGAAATGTGGAATTGTTTCACAACTCACGCCGCCTGGCACACCTCAGCGAAATGGTGCGTCTAAACGTCGTAATCGCACTCTATTGGATATGATGCGATCTATGATGTCTCTTACCGACTTACCGCTATAATTTTGGGGATATGCATTAGAGACTGGCGCATTCACTTTAAATAGGGCACTGTCTAAATCCGTTGAGACGACACCGTGTGAATTATGGTTTGGAAAGAAACCTAAGCTGTCGTTTCTGAAAGTTTGGGGATGCGATGCTTATGTGAAGAAACTTCAACCTGAGAAGCTCGAACCCAAAGCGGAAAAGTGTGTCTTCATAGGATACCCCAAAGAAACTATTGGGTTTACCTTCTACCTCAGATCCGAAGGCAAAGTCTTTGTTGCCAAGAATGGATCCTTTCTAGAGAAAGAGTTTCTCTCAAAAGAAGTAAGTGGGAGGAAAATATAACTTCATGAGGTAATTGTACCTCCACTCGAACCAGAAAGTGGCGTAGGAAGTTGTTTCTGTGGAGCCTTCACTAGCTGGAGAGGAAGTCAATGATGATGATCATGAAACTTTAGATCAAGTTGCTATTCGAAGGTCCACTAGGACATGTTCCGCACCAGAGTGGTACGGCAACCCTGTCCTGGATATCATGTTGTTGGACAACGGTGAACCTTCGAACTATGAAGAAGCGATGGTGGGCCCGGATTCCAACAAATGGCTTGAATCCATGAAATCCAAGATATGATCCATGTACGAGAACAAAGTATGGACTTTGGTGAACTTGCTTGATGATAAGCGAGCCATAGAAAATAAATGGATCTTTAAGAAGAAGACTGGCGCAGATGGTAATGTGACCGGCTATAAGGCTCGGCTTGTCGCTAAGAGTTATCGACAAGTTCAAGGAGTTGACTACGATGAGACTTTATCACCCGTAGCGATGTTGAAGTCCGTCAAATCATGTTAGCAATTGCTGCATTTTATGATTATGAGATCTGGCAAATGGATGTCAAAACGACACTCCTGAACGGTTTCCTTAAGGAAGAACTGTATATGATGCAGCCGAAAGGTTTTGTCGATCCTAAAGATGCTAACAAGGTATGCAAGCTCTAGCGCTCCATCTATGGGCTGGTGCAAGCATCTCGGAGTTGGAACATTCGCTTTAATGAGGTGATTAAAGCGTTTTGGTTTATACAGGTTTATGGAGAACCCTGTATTTACAAGAAAGTGAGTGGGAGCTCTGTAGCATTTCTCATATTATATGTGGATAACATATTGTTGATGGGAAATGATATAGAACTCTTGGAAAGTATAAAGGCCTACTTGAATAAGTGTTTTCCAATGAAGGACCTTGGAGAAGCTGCTTACATATTAGGCATCAAGATCTATAGAGATAGGTCGACACGCCTCATAGGTCTTTCACAAAGCACATACCTTGACAAGATATTGAAGAAGTTCAATATGGATTAGTCCAAGAAGGGGTTCTTGCCTGTGTTATAGGGTGTGAGATTGAGTACGACTCAATGCCCGACCACGGCAGAGGATAGAGAAAAGATGAGTGTCATCCCATATGCTTCAGCCATAGGCTCTATTATGCATGCCATGTTGTGTACCAGACCTGATGTGAACCTTGCCATAAGTTTGGTAGGAAGGTACCAAAGTGATCCCAGAGTGGAACACTGGACAGCGGTCAAGAATATCCTAAAGTACCCTAGAAGGACCAAGGACATGTTTCTCGTATATGGAGGTGCCGAAGAGCTCATCGTAAAGGGTTACGTTGATGCTAGCTTCGACACAGGTCCGGATGACTCCAAGTCACAAACCGGATACGTGTATATTTTGAACGAAGGGGCAGTCAGCTGGTGCAACAGCAAGCAAAGCATCATGGCGGCATCTACATGTGAAGCGGAGTACATAGCTGCTTCGGAAGCAGCAAAGGAAGGAGTCTGGATGAAGGAGTTTATCACCGACCTAGGAGTGATTCCCAATGTGTCGGGCCCGATGACTCTATTCTGTGACAACACTGGAGCTATTGCCCTTGCCAAGGAGCCCAGGTTTCACAAGAAGACGAGACACATCAAGCGCCGCTTCAACTCCATTCGTGATTACATTCAGGAAGGAGATATAGACATTTGTAAAGTACATACGGATCCGAATGTCGTAGATCCGTTGACTAAACCTCTCTCATGAGCAAAACATGATCAACACCAGAATTCTATGGGTGTTCGATACATCACAATGTAACTAGATTATTGACTCTAGTGCAAGTGGGAGACTGTTGGAAATATGCCCTAGAGGAAATAATAAAATGGTTATTATTGTATTTCCTTGTTCATGATAATTGTCTATTGTTCATGTTGTAACTGTATGAACCGGAAACCATAATACATGTGTGAATGCATAGACCACAACATGTCCCTAGTGATCCTCTAGTTGGCTAGCTCGTTGATCAATGGATGGTCAGGGTTTCATGACCATGGACATTGGATGTCGTTGATAACGGAATCACATCATTAGGAGAATGATGTGATGGACAAGACACAATCCTAAGCACAGCACAAGATCGTGTAGTTCGTCTGCTAAAGATTTTCTAATGTCAAGTATCGTTTCCTTAGACCATGAGATTGGGCAACTCCCGAATACCGTAGGAATATTTTGGGTGTGCCAAATGTCACAAAATAACTAGGTGTCTATAAAGGTACACTACAGGTATCTCCGAAAGTATCTGTTGGGTTGGCACGAATCGTGACTGGGATTTGTCACTCCGTGTGACGGAGAGGTATCTCTGGGCCCACTCGGTAAGACGTCATCATAATGAGCTCAATGTGACTAAGGATTTAGCCACGGGATGATGTGTTACGAAACGATTAAAGAGACTTGCTGGTAACAAGATTAAACAAGGTATAGGGATACCGACGATCGAATCTCGGGCAAGTGTCATACCGGTAGACAAAGGGAATTGTATACGGGATTGATTGAATCCCCGACATCGTGGTTCATCCGATGAGATCATCATCGATCATGTGGGAGCAAACATGGGTATCCAGATCCCGCTGTTGGTTATTGACCGAAGAGGTGTCTCGGTCATGTCTACGTGCCTCCCAAACCCGTAGGGTCTACACACTTAAGGTTCAATGATGCTAGGGTTATAGGGAAATAGTATGCGTGGTTACCGAAGGTTGTTCGGAGTCTCGTATGAGATCTCGGACGTCACGAGGAGTTCCAGAATGGTCCGGAGGTAAAGATTCATATATAGGAAGTGAGGTTTTGGTCTCCGGAAATGTTTCGAGCATCACCGGTAACGTACCGGGACCATCGGAAGGGTTCCAGGGGTCCACCGTGTGGGCCACTGGCACCAGAGGGCTGTGTGGGCCGAAGGTGGGAGGTAACCAGACCCTAGGTGGGCTAGTGCACCTCCACACCGAGCCTAAGCGCAACAAAGGGTGGGAGGGGGGCAAACCCTAGGCGTGATGGGCCCTAGGCCCAGCCTAGGATTGTCGCACCCCTCTCCCCTCCATTGGCCGCCGCGCCCAAGGCCATCTAGGGCTGCCGTCGGCCCCTAGGGTGGGAACCCTAGGGTCTGCACCCTCCCTCCTCCTCCTCCTATATATAGTGGGGTTTGGGGGGCTTCCATACACATGAGTTCCTCTTCCTCTCGGCGCAGCCCTACCCCTCCTCCTCCTCGTCCTCCGCAGTGCTTGGCGAAGCCCTGCCGGAGTACCACGCAGCTCCACCGTCACCATGTCGTCGTCCTGCCGGAGCTCTCCCTCAACCTCTCCATCCTACTTGCTGGGGCAAGCTGTAGGAGATCTCATTGGGCTGCACCTGTGTTGAACGTGGAGGCGTCGTTGTTCGGTGCTTAGATCGGAATCCACCGCGATCTAAGTCGTTGTGAGTATGACTCCACCAACCGTGTTCTAGTAACGCTTCCACTTTGCGATCTTCAAAGGTATGAAGATGCACTCATCCCACTCGTTGCTGCTTTCTCCATGATAGATCTTGGTGACACGTAGGAATTTTTTTGATTTACTACTACGTCTCCCAACACATCAATCAACCAATAGGACAAAATAGATCTACTCAGACATCATAGGATGTCAACACATCATTGGATAATAATATGAAACATAAAACACCATGTTCAAGTAGAGGGTACAGCGGGTTGCGGGAGAGTGGACCGCTGTAGATAGATGGGGGAAGGTGATGGAGGTGTTGGTGAAGATGACGGAGTTGATGTAGTAAATCGCTGTCACGATGATGGCCCCGGTGGCGTTCTGGTGCCACCAGGAGAGAGGGGGAGAGAGCCCCCCTCCTTCTTCCTCTTCCTTGATCTTCCCCCCAGATGGGAGAAGGTTTTACCCTCTGGTCCATGGCCTCCATGGCGGGTGAGGGGCGAGAGCCCCTCCGAGATTGGATCTCTCTCTGTGTGTTTCCTTTTGTTTGCACGCTCCCAGATTCTGGCCTTTCACCGTTTCTTAAATATCCGGAGATCTGTAACTCCGATTGGGCTAAAATTGAGGGGATTTTTCTTATATCAATATATTTCTTGCGGCCGAAGGACACCTCGAACCGACCTAAGGGGTGGCCACAAGCCCTCTAGGCGCGGCCAGGGGAGTGGGTCGTGCCTAGCAGGCTTGTGACCTCCTCGGGCATCGTCTCGCGTTGATTCTTTTTTCCCAAAAATTACATATATTCCAAAAAAATATCCATAACTTTTTATCGCGTTTGGACTTCGTTTGATATGGATTTTCTGCGAAACAAAAAATATGCAACAAACAGGAACTGGCACTGGGCACTGGATCAATATGTTAGTCCCAAAAAATAGTATAAAAAGTTGCCAAAAGTATATGAAAAGGCATGAAACAATCAAAAATTATAGATACGACGGAGACGTATCAAGAAACTTCTGGCTAATCCTTATGCAGGAGATGGAACACTACATCCTGATTTGCATCTAATCTATGTGGATGAGGTTTGTGGATTATTTAAGCTTGCAGGTCTGCCCGAGGATCATGTCAAGAAGAAGGTCTTTCCTTTATCTTTGAAAGAGAAGGCATTGATATGGTATAGGCTATGTGATGATATTGGATCATGGAGCTAAAACCGATTGAAAATGGAATTTCATCAAAAGTTCTATCCTATGCATCTAGTTCATCGTGATTGGAATTATATTTATAACTTTTGGCCTTATGAAGGAGAAAGAATCGCTCAAGCTTGGGGGAGTCTTAAGTCAATGTTATATTCATGCCCCAATCATGAGCTCTTGAGAGAAATTATTATTCAGAGTTTTTATGCTCGGCTTTCTCGTAATGATCAATCCATGCTCGATACTTCTTGTGCTGGTTCCTATATGAAGAAAGATATTGACTTCAAATGGGATTTATTGGAAAGAATTAAACACAACTTTGAAGATTGGGAACTCAATGAAGGTAAGGAGTCAGGTATGAACCTTAAGTTTGATTGTGTTAAATCCTTCGTAGACACCGATGCTTTTCGTGAATTTGGCACTAAATATGGACATGACTCTAAGATAGTAGCTTGTTTTTGTGAACCTTGTTGGGTGTTGTTGGCCCTGGCGACAGGTAGCGTCGTGCTCACATCATGTGCGTTAGACATTGCGGTGCCAACTGCCTTTGCTCCTGCACCGCTGATTGGTGGTGCTTGGGCGTTCGGCTATGGCGGTGCCCAACAAGGGAACACGGGTTGTGGGATCGAGATAGCACACAGAACAACCCGTAGCCAGGCAAAGGATGTCCAATCAGACTGGCATGGAGCGGAGAGTGCACGAGGGTTGTGGTGGAATGGGTGAAAACGTTGTCGGAGCGGTCTTCCGTCATTATCAACTTTTGAACCTGGAGTTGAGCGGTGAGGGAATGGCGATAGGGGAAGCGAGCAAGGCAGGAAGAGGGCACTAGGAGGAGAAAGCCATCAGACAACCTATGCCTTTGCGTCAGCCACGTTGTTGAACGGTTGTGGGCAGATCCGATGTTTGCACGTTGATCTACTACTCGGGATGGCATGACATGGTTGTCATGGAGTGAGGTGCCACAACTATTGTGTTGTGTGGGTGAGTTTGGAGAGATGGAAGTCTTGTTGTGCTCTAGTCTACGCCTTCAACAATAACAAGTGCAACTTATTCTGAGTTTCTGCGCTCTCAAGCTCGGGCCTTTCTCTGAAACAAACCTAGCCCAATCCTTGCTATTAAAGTTCTGATAACATGGACTCTATATTGATGTGCTTAACTTACGGAATTGTAAGAGCATCGCTTAAGCACCAACAACTTTTGCCTGGAATAAAAGACAATGTCAGATTGTGATTGTGTGAGTCAGTCATGTTACATCCAAAAGCCCAAACATGCACCAAGTTAGGTGGTGCCATACCGAAGTTTTTTTGAGGTGTTATTGTTGGAAGATGAGATAATCTGATGGTGATGTATAAGTGATATTTAGGAGATAGTTGAAGTTGTTCGGTTGATTATAGGAACTTTTGTCTAGTTGAGGATGGTGATTATTATATTGGTGGATAAACAAAGCTTTAATTAATCTTGGAATACTTTGGATTTAGTTAGGTGATTGTGATCTTGAACCAAATTTCATGGTGGATAAATAACTTCAATAGAACATATACAAATACATAGTCGGCCAATAGAACTTGTGGTTTATATTGATTTAGATAACCATAAATTTGAGTTTATTTAAATCATGGTTATGATGTTGGTGAATTGCTTTGTGTTAAATTCACACCTTTAGAGATTGAAGTTGAAGAACTTTAGGGTGTAGTATAAGCAACTTTGGATATATCAGATTTATATAGGTTAGATGATAGTTAGCAGCATCAAGCATGATTATGAAAATTGGTGGATTATTAGAGCATCTGGGATTGGATTGGTAGTATAAGGAAACAAGGATCTTGGAGTAACACAACTTGTGTTTCCTTTAGGCCATAATGAGAATTAGCAACATCAATCATGGTTATGAAAATTGGTGGATTGTTGGAGCATCTTGGATTGGATTAGTAGTAACAAAAAATGGATCTTTGAGTAGCACAACTTGTGTTTCATTTAGGTTAAATGAGGTAGCTACTTGGATTATAGGATGGAGATAACTTGTTGGCACTTAGATTTCTGATGTTTTGATATAAGCTTAGTAGCTTGAATGTGCCCCATATGGATATAATTATGGATACAATATTATTATATTTGTGGATAAATAGATAATTAATCTTGGAATAATTTGAATTTAGTTAGGTGATTGTGATCTTGAACCAAATTCCACGATGGATAAATAACTTCAATAGAACATGTACAAAAACATAGTCGGCCAGTAGAACTTGTGGTTTATATTGATTTAGATAACCATAAAATTTGAGTTTATTTAAATCATGGTTATGATGTTGGTGAATTGCTTTGTGTTAAATTCACACCTTTAGAGATTGAAGTTGAAGAACTTTAGGGTGTAGTATGATCAACCTTGGATATATCGGATTTATATAGGCTAGATGATAGTTAGCGACATCAATCATGATTATGAAAATTGGTGGATTATTAGAGCATCTGGGATTGAATTAGTAATATAAGGAAACAAGGATCTTGGAGTAACACAACTTGTGTTTCCTGTAGGTCATAATGAGAATTAGCAACATCAATCATGGTTATCAAAATTGGTGGACTATTAGAGCGTCTTTGATTGGATTAGTAGTAACAAAACAAGGATCTTTCAGTAGCGCAACTTGTGTTTCATTTAGGTTAAATGAGGTAGCTACTTGGATTATAGGATGGAGATAACTTGGGGGTACTTAGATTTCTGATGTTTTGATCTAAGCTTAGTAGGTTGCATGTGCCCCAATATGGATATAATTATGGATACGATACATGTGGATCATAGTTGTTTGACCTAGGTGATTTTGTTGTCCATCCCCGAGACTATTATGAGTACAAAATCATCGTTGGAGGATGGTTTGGATTAATTCGAAGAGATGACAATGTTGATGGTATGTGATACCCTTGCGGAAGTTGGGCCTTGTGAGCCTCATAGCAGTTGGTATCAGAGAAATGGTGTTTATGTGTGTTATGGTGAACTTTTACCCTCATATCCAAACCCTATCAACCTTAAGTCTCATCAAGCCATGACTTGGTCGAGCCGCGACAACGGAGCTGGATATAAAGGATGTGACCTTTGACCTAATCCTTACCCCACCTAGCTATTTGATGAACATCACAATTGGATTAGTAGTATAAGGAAACAAGGATCTTGGAGTGACACAACTTGTGTTTCGTTGAGGTTATGAAAATTGGTGGATTACTAGAGCGTCTGGGATTGGATTAGTAGTAAGAAAACAAGGATCTTGGAGTAGCACAACGTGTGTTACCTTTAGGTTAAATGAGGTTGCTACTTGGATTCTAGGATGCAGATAACTTGGGGGCACTTTGATTTCTGAAGTTTTGATCCAAACTTAGTAGCTTGCATGTGCCCCATATGGATATAATCATGGATACGATACATGTGGATCGAAGTTGTTAGACCTAGGTGATTTTGTCCCCCCCCCCCCAAGAATATTAGGAGTACAAGATCATCATGGGAGGATGGTTCGGATTAATTCAAAGATGTGACAATTTTCATGGTATGTGATCACCTTGCAGGTGTTGGGCCATTTGAGGACCTCTTGGTCTATTCTCCCTCGGAGGAAGATCATTAGCAACACCTGAGAATGATTTTATGTGGGTTTAGTTTGGTTATTATGATATTGAGGAGATAGTCAAGGATGTTATAAGATTTTACGTTTAGTAGGTGAGCATGTGATTGTTATGTTGGTGGATAAACACATTTTTAATTAATCTTGAAAAAATTGAATTTAGTCAAGTGATTGTTATCTTGAATCAAATTTCATTGTGAATTTTAAGATTTTGGTTGAAAATACTTTGGTGATTATGATCTTGAGGAGGAAGGCTAGCTGCTGCGTGTGGCTGCCTGGGAGGAAGATGGCAGGTGGTGAGCAGTCCAGGGTCATCTTCTGTCACCGACCTCGAACAGGAAGCTGGAGAGTACCTATTGGAATTGTACCCACGATTCGATGCGGTCGGATGATGGATGTTCGTATTGTGCAGAGGAAGGAGGAAGGCATGTAGGAGATGGAGTGATGAGAGGAGACGTAGCTAGGTGCAGGTGTTCGGGGCTACATGCCTCGGCAAGCAGAGACTCTATGGATGCCCTGTTCGCTGCCATCATACGCTGCGTGCACATCAGGCCTCTACCGAAGCATCCATTGATGATTTGCAGGCAAGGGTGGCTCACATGATAAACGTGACAACCTTCATCAGGGATGTCAAAGGTAGAGATCATCGAGGAGAGGACAAGTTCCGCTTGGTGTTTTCATTCTCGTCTAGTTGATGCTTTGTGATTTGAGCTTGTTTGTTGAAGCTTAATGTGTTAGGTTCATCTGGTTGCTCTTGTTCTTAAGATTGCAGTAGTTGCAGATTTCTGTTGTTAGACATGCAGATTTCTTTCTAGCTGCATTAAGTTTACTATGTCAGTCAGTGCTTGGTTATAGGATTATATTTATGTCAGTCAGTTTTGTGCCTGAGAGCAAATCAGTTGGTCTGGGTCTGGTCAAACCGCTATTGCTTGAGCCAGTTCTGGGATGGTGACACCTTGAAGAGTGTGGTCAAAGCGAGCCAGGACATCACCATCATGGCCACGTAATCACCACCCCCACGCCCATCATTTGATCATCCATTATATACGGCAGCATCGACATTACTTTTAACCATCTTGGCACTGACGATGATGCCTCACACCTAGAGATACACACCGGGAAATAAGACCGCTCTTAGATCATATCAATATGGGCCTCCTTCCTGATCTTATGCACAATCCTTCACGGTATGGGACTGCCTTTGCTGTTTCGAGCCTCATTATGTGCATGCGTCCCATAGAAACCAACACCTGACAGCAATAGCAGTGGGTGTTTCTTCTTCTTTTTTACTATAGTTGTTTTGACAGTAACTTGGATTATGAGGCACTGAATGGTTTCAACTCACTATATATCTTGTGGATACTTTGAGCGCCTCGAAGCACTGGGTATGTCGATATATTACTGTTAGGCATTCAAATGTACCATTAAGGGAAAGAAAGGCGACTCACCTCCAAATCTGTGTTGCTCCCAAGCAAAGCGTTGTACAAAAATGCAGCAGCGGCTGTGGGCATGTCAAAAAAGTGATTTGATTTGATTTGCAGCAAAAGATTAAAAAGGAATTTGTCCCTTAAGAACTTGGAGTAAGTGATCATAACTGAGAATTATATTAGTAAGTGTAACTGTCCTGAAGATGATAAGCGTTGCACTGCCCTCCACAATTGTTTCTGTTTCCGTGGAGCAACGGTCATATATATTTGGAGACCTGACATCGCTGGCACGTCTCATATGATCGGATATTCTCATGCCCATGCACTAAGCCTGTGTGTGAACGGAACATTTGTATCACCATCTCGCTTTGCTTGCTCAGAGACACAGATATTCTCATGGTCAGGCATTCAGGCCACCTACGGCAGCCAGTGTGAACATTTGTCTATTTATGGAGTAACTAGAACCGTATGATACAAACTTCTGTGCATACATTCTTTCATAGGAATTGAACGATGTGATCTGTATAGGTATCGACTTGGGTGTTTTGCCGTTTGTAAGTTAAGCTATTTCTGTGACATACTGACATCAAGCATTAGCATTTAGCAGTACATTTCTAATGCTGTTTTGGCCTGAATCATCAATTCTGTTGTACGTACTTACAGTATTTGTGTGGGATTATAATATCTGAAGCTCTGGACATATATAGAAAAAGGAGCCACCTGCTTGGACAACTTGAGCCTTTTGCATAATGTTTTACTGTTAGCATGTGTTCATCTTCAGCCCTGTTTCTTTTTTCTCTTTTATGTCAATGCAAGATCTTACAATTTTAAATGAGGTAATTGATGCATGCTTTCTGATTTCCTTAAGGAGGTTGAGGTATGCAGTGTTTGTCATCTCCGAGTTGAAACAAAATGCCTTGTACTTAGCTGTATTTTTTTTTTGTCAGTATGGTACATGCTCGTTCAGATTCTTGCTCATCAAACAATCATTCAAACCAAATGCTGAATCTTGATAATTAATGTCTTTCAGTTCTATGATTACTTATTCCAGGATTTGTTCATTTACATGTTGCGGCCAACAACTGTCTAATATCTTGTATCAGGATCCGTTGATTACTTGTTTCAGGACCTGATCTTCTATATGCCTAGTGTTACACACAGCAAAAATCTTCTCGTGGCTGTAACTTGTTGTTATGCATTCTTTTTTTTTTATCAACTAGCTGTTGCCAGCACTGTAAATTTTCTTTCCTATTGGCGATTTGGAACGTTTGATCCAGTGAGTTTCTCAAGAGTTATGAGCTCAGTATTCTGTAGGTGACTTGCAACTCTGGTTTGGCCTAGCATTTAGTAAACTAAATTCTTTCTGAGTAACATGTATGCTGATAATAGTGAGTGCAAACTAAAGACGATCAAACACTTCATGTACAAAAAGTTGTCGGTTTCAAATTTTGTACAATACTGTAGTACCAGGATGTTTGTTAAAGTGGTGGACACATGTGGCGGGATGTGGGACACCCGCAGGCTGTCCCACCTACAGGCTGAGTCTCCGAGCAAGCGAAGCGAGATGTTGTTAAGCCAGGCATACCATACCGACATATCGCCTGGACATCTTTTTTAGTCGGTCGCCTGGGTTTGGAGCTTGCATCACGGAGCCACCACGAAGGGTTATGTACTACAGTAGCGTCGCACAAGTTTTTCCTGTGGTTTGTTATCCATTTTCACTGTTTTACATGATGTTCTCCGGTTGTTCTTTTTTCCAATTTCTTTCCTCGGTTATTTTGTTTTTTCTTTATTTTCTTTGCTTTCCTTTATTTTTTTAACACCAGTCTAGTTCTTTTGACACACATGGTACATTTTCGTATATATAGGACACTTTATTATACAAGTATAATATTTTTTGGATACATGATTACCATTTAAAATAAATAAATGTCTTATTGTCTACTTTTTTTCATATACATGGTATTTTTTATACATATGAAACATTGTTTGTATACATGTTTATCATTTTAAATACATTATTCAAAACATTCTAAATACATGCTCTAATGTCTACTTTTACACATTGTAACATTTTATTTACAAATCTGAAACAATATTTTTATAGTTACCAAATATAATTTTTAATTATGCAGACATATTTACATTGTATAACATTTTCAAAAATGTCACATGCAGTCTTTGAAATACATTAAGATTTTTAAATGTCATGCATGTTTCTTTAATGCTGCCACTAATTTTTAACAATCATGCTTACAAAAATTATACGTTGTGGTTTTACTAATTTTGCATTGGACGTTATTAGTTTTTTGGAAGATACGTATATATAGTTTTCTCAAAATAGAAAAATAGATAAAAATAAACTGAATGAGAGAAAAAATATGAGATCTCCTAATTGGCGCTTCAAGCTGGCGCTCATGTAGCTGTCTCACGTGGGCCGGCCCAGGAAACGAGTTGTTCCGTCTCTCCTCCTGTCCTCTCGCTCACTCCTTTCTTTCGCTTGATAACTGTCGAGCATTCAAACCAGTGGCCGATTGACTTTGAAAAACTAATATTCATCTAAAGAATCTACAATTTGAAAAAATTCATGACTTTGAAATAACCCCTTGAATTTAAGAAAATTTCATGGATTTCACGAAAACCGAAACATAAATCATGAATTTGAAAAATGTTCATATTTTTTTAAAAGGTTCACAAACTTTAAAAAGAAGTTCAGAAATTTGAAAAAAGTTAATTATATGTGAAAAAATAGTTCATCAATTTTTTGAAAAAAGGTTCATTGAATTTGGAAAAAATGTTCAAATTTCAAAAAAATGCCACCAACGCTTTCGGCCTCCCCTGGATCGACGCTGCTGTCGGTGTCCAACCTCGGTGACGACGCCAGCCTGACCCGGCGCAGCTCCTAGCCGCGGCGGCCTAGAACGCCAAGGTATAGAAGCCCGCTACCGCTGCCAAGCTGCCGCCCAAGCCCACCACACCTGCTCAGGCTGGTAAGTATTGGGCTTAGGTCTCACTTCCATGTATCAGAACAAGTTATCTGAAGTACTAACATTATATGAAGAAAAGACAGCTAAAAAGATTTGCTCGTGCAGCCCTCGTGTGCTTGGTAGCCAAGCTTTTCATTTTAGAAGCCTGCTAATCTGCTATATCGTTATAATGGAATTCCGTACCTGATTTGGACGAAGCAAAACTGAAGGGGGCTTATTACTCTAGTTAAGTACTGAGTGAATTACATTATTCTAATTGAAGCGTTTTTCTTATATTACAAGGAGAACAACTGAAATTAAAATGTTATTTCAAATATGTAGTTACACTTCTATGTCAATTAATGTAATGGAGCAAACATTTTATTCATTGTATGTGCATGTGACATAGTATAGGTTGCTGAATGTTTTAGTGAATCTGGTACCCAGGAAAAAACAGCTGGATGTACTCAATATTTGTCCCTTCTCCACTGGACACCAACAGGGGGCTTCCATATGGTACATGACTCAAAGGTCTAGATGATGACAGAGGAACCAAAGGTCTACCAAAGGATGATTCAAAGTCTCATCTTAAAAGGTCAGCAGGTTGATGTTCCTTTTCCTATCTCATCTTGTCGGTCTGATGTTTGAAATATCACAGGATTATTGTTTAGATGCACCTGTTATCTAAATTAGTTCCTTCTGACACACTCAGGCAGTACAAGTCTCACAAAAAATCTAATTACCAACATGCCGCCAATCTGTAGATTAAGTTGGCACTGACATTTATTTAAGTTGATTCCAGTGTAACAATGAAAAACTTCTGAAGAACCCATACCAGCTATTATAAAATTTGGGTTATTACTTTAGAACCATATAAAGACAGAGAGAGAGGGGTCTAAATTTAGGTTATTACTACTTCAAAACCCTATAAAATTTAACAGGGTCACTACTTTTTAGAAGATAATTTGTTGTGCTTCTAGTGAACTGGCAGTTAAAATCAGAAGCAAAGGTCCAGCGGCTCATTGTATCAACCAATCCCGAATTACTGGCTAAATGTTCTAGAATTTACATTATACAGAAGTAGTAGAAAAACCACAATTTTTATTTTAGATTGAGTTGTGCCTGTAACAGAGTGATATTCAGAGGACCCAAACATGGGTGCTTCCAACGCTATCACACACAAAGTTAAAATGCATTTGCTTATTTTAGTGGTAATCACCAGAAAGCGGCTTTCTAATTGGATGTCTACAAGACCAAATATCATTCTAGAATTAGTATTTTGGTTTGTTTCAGATGTCAACTATCAAGACTATCACCTCTGAACTATCAACCGAGGGTGTTCCAAACTTGACTTAGAAACAGAGTAAAGTTCACATGGACAATGATATTTTAGTCTCGCAACTACAATGCAAGAAAGCCTATTATAGAAAAGCAATACTAAGCATTTAGAGTACTATATTCTGCTGGTTGATGCTTTGCTATATATTCCACATTGTTGTAGTAAAACCAATTTTTTAGATAGATTACTTGCTGCGTTTTAGGGGCAGTTGCATTCCAGCTTAAGCTTAGTAGAGTCATAGCCTCACAGGTAACTTGGGATGGTTGTATTGCAAGTGTAGGATTAAAAAGAAAACCCCCATGTAATATATTGACAAAAAACATGAACCTTAATTGCCAGAGTCAGCCTAAACTCATTCCATTGCTTTGAAAAACATGCATGCATGGTACCCAATACCAATTGGCAGGCCAAAATATCAGAACAAATTTTGCTTAATTGTATTGCAGATATTTAGAGAAGCATGTACTGAATTTTATTTGCACAGCATGAATTGTCGTCGATTGTCATGGAGATTTTGTGTAGTCCTTCCATTCAAATGGCCTAAAATTAACATAAAAATGTGGTAATCCATTGGCACAAATGGACTGCATCCAGTAGTCTCTCTGCAATACAATAGCAATTGGCAGGCCAACATTCAGAGAAGCATGTACTGAACTTAGGTTGTAGAAATTCAGAGAAGCATGTACTGGAAGTCTGGAATTAGCAAGTAGAAATTCAGATAAACATGAGTGGAAGGGCCAAATGTATCTTTTCGTGGATGTTGTCTACCTTTTCCCATTATCAATTGGGATGTACTTAGGGCCAAATGTACTTTTTCTGTTAGGGGAAAAGACGTGCTCAGGGTCTTGTACTCTTGTTGATCTAGAACTTGTTGATTATCTGACTTCCATGCTACAAAAGATAGGCTTCTCCTAAATTATGTTGTTAACTCTTTCGTTTACCCAAGCTGGATGTCAGTCATCAATTATGTGCTTATTTATATAACAGAACAAATTAGAGATATGTTCAGTACCATGCATTCAGTTTCATGCAAAGCACATAAACTCTGAACTATTGGCCATTGCATTTATTTTTACTCGGTATATTAAGAAATAGGAGCACAATGGTAGTCATTTTTTTGTTACTCTTGTATTTCTAAATTTTGACCCAAATCTGCAATATCTGCAATGAGGAATCTGCCCATGGACTTTGACTGATGTCCATCATTTTGATCATTATTAATTTTGTGGTCGCGAGTTCAGATTCTTCTCATTGTGGTACTCTTAATAATTGAATATGTGGAGATAGTTGGTGTTTCCGGTGACCTAGCTTCCTACACCCAACCAGCGGCTTGATGTTAAGGTAAAGAAAATCTGATCAAAGTTCGTACCTGATCAAAGTTCGCTGGCTTGGTGGTGACTGGTGAGGGCCTCAACGTGGCGGAGGCGGCAGCCCGCGCTCGCATCTGTGGGTTAGCAGAGGAGAGCGACAGGCGGCCATGGCGCCCGACGCTCACGTCCGTGTGGCAGCAGAGGTGGGGCGGACGGTGGCGCCGGAAACCCTCGCTTGCATCCACGAGGCGCCCGAGGAGAGCGGCAAGAGGCGGATGGCGGCCTGTGCTCGCGTCCTTGAGGCAGCAGAGGAGCAGACAGCGACGACGTTGATCCGCACTCGCGCCCATGGGCAGGAACCAGCAGAGGAGGAGCGGTAGGAGGGTATAGAGAGAAAATTACGGGATAGAGATCCTCTATCCCCGCTAATTGAGGATGAAGGGATGCGTGGGGGCAGTCTGCTCTCGCAGAACATTTCATCTCAATCGTTCATTTTGCGTGGCAGATCCTTGATGTAATATTGACTGTTAGATGTGACTTAGTTGGATTAATCGAATGTCTCTGGTAAGCATGTGTACACTTTGTTGTGTGTCTATAGAAGAATTCATGTTTGCTCTTTTAATAGTAGTAGAGATACCAGAAAATAACTCAAACATGTGATTTGCGTGACGCTACTCGTGCGATGGGCGTCTGACGCATATACAGATGTGTTGTAGGAGACCCGTCCATCCAACTCGCGCTATCCGCAAGCTATATAGCTGCACCCAACCACGAGGCATCACGTAGTCTAGAGGAACCCGGTTTCAACATCTTGTAGAAGGACCTGGTTCGTTTTTTTTTTCGTTTTCTCGTTTCATGTTGTAGTCTTTACAAGGTTTTTTTTCAACATTTTTTCTATTTATATTTTTTTAGTTTTTTAAAGATATCCTACTTAACAAATGAAAATGTTCGCACCTTCAAAATGTTCATAATTTCAATAAATTGTTTCAAACTTCACGGAATGTTCATCATTATAGAAAAACGAAATTCAGAAGATCACAAATGTTTCCAAAACTTCTTGAATTTGATAATAAATTACCAGAATTTTCCAAAACACGTTCATGTTTTTTTTTAAATCTGATTTTTGAAAAAGGTTTATTTTCTTAAAAAAGTGTCATAAAATATTTTTAAATTTTTATTATTTGTTAAAATCATACACTTTTTAAAAATGTTCTCAAAATTTTGAAATATGTTCACACTTTTATAACTTGCTTTTTCTAGGATATTGTTCCAAAAAACTAATGAAAACAAAAACATATACTAAGAAAACAATACCGCTACAATAAGCCAAGCCACAATTGTAGGGGTTTGCTACTGCTGTTATATGGGTCGGCAAATAGGAGCAGGGGAAGACTGTGCGTTTTCCTGTCTATTTGACGCACAGAGTAGCAAATAGTAGCACCCATGAGGGATGTGTTCGGTTGCTCACATCCTCCATGCATGTTGTGGGGGACCAAGACCCATTTGCTTAGCTAGGCTACATTGATAATTTGCCCTGAAGGAATGCTCAATCAGTAGTTGCATAGAGCGAGGCTCATCTCATGCAAGCAGGGGAAGGCAGCACCAAGCTCCTACGTGGGGGCAGATGGCATGAGCTCGCGCAAGCGGGGAGATGGCATGAGCTTGGGCGCGTCCTCGAAAAGTCGGCGGGAGTAGTTGTCACCTTCCACCTATTTACCTACCTTAGGCTCACCACCCCCATCCAGTGCCACCATCCCACTCCCCCCCTCAAGCTCTCTGTCCCTGAAAGCTTCTTCACTAAAGAGCAGGTAAGAGGTGCATCTTCTCTGGCTGACGGTGGCCGGTGGAGATAATCCTTCTTCCTCTTCTACGAGTTGTTTCATGCCTCCTCCTGCTCCTCCGATGGTTGTAAGTAATATCACTCCCTACCTGTTGTAGCTTAGATTTTGCTTGTAGTATGGTAGATGTGGTAGATGTGGTAGGTTTTGCTTGTCGATAGTGATGATGTTCACGGTGTTGTGGTGGATCGATTCTTATGTGCTAGTATTGCATGTTTTCCAATTTGTTTCCATCTAGTATGGTAAATGTTGTAGTATGGTAGTTTTGCTTGTCGACAGCGATGATGTTCATGGTGTTGTGGTAGATGGTTGATTATGTGCTAGTATTACATGTTTTCCATGCTAGTATGGTATGTGTTGTGTTCTTCGTAATGATCAGTCCATGATAGTACGGTAGATGCTTTGTCTGTGTTATATCTAGTCCTTATGCTAATCTTTATAGGCAATGACCACTAAGACATTAGTAACTCACTTGTTCTATCGGACACCCTGACTCTTCCCGCCTATCTTAAGGACTCCTAACCATCGTTGAATGTGGGTGTAGAGGTGTTTGAGGCACGTCACGTGTGTTCTTTAGTGGTGGTGATGCTTGCGGTAGCTACTAAGGCGTCCATTAATGCCGGCAACGCACATATCAGGGAGTCCATCAAGGGGAATACCGGGGGTCTGAGGCAGGGCGATCTTCTGTTTCCTTACTTCTTCTTGTTATGCATGAAAGGTCTCACTACTTTGTTAACACAAGCGAAGGAAAACTAAAGTATTTCAGGCGTCAAGGTGTGTAGAGATGCACCTCCTATTAAAACCCTTCTCTTTGCTGAGGATTCTTTTATCCTCATGAAAGCAAATGTCCAAAGTGCGGAAGCGCAGAGTAATACGCATCCAATGTATCGATAATTTATGAAGTATTCACACCATATTTAACCATGTTTACAATACTTTTATATGGTTTTGATGCACTTTATATGATTTAATTAGAACTAACCCGGACTGATGTTGTTTTCAGCAGAATTATCGTGTTGTTAATTGTGTAGAAAATAAAAGTTCTCAGAATCGTCTGAAACTTTTTGACGACTTTTTCTGGAGAAAATATGAAATACCAGAGCAAAGAACCACCGGACGGGGGGCCACCAGTTGGTGCCAAGGCAATAGGGTGCGCTGATGTCTACTATGCAACTTTATTCTTGTAGACATTCTTGGGATGCAAGTGTTGAGTTTTGTAGGATAACAACAAATTTCCCTCGAGTGGATGACCTAAGATTTATCAATCCGTGGGAGGTGTAGGATGAAGGTGGTCTCTCTCAAACAATGCTGCAATTAAGTAATAATTCTCTTGTGTTCCCAACACACCTAATACAATGGTAAATTGTCCAGGTGCACTAGTTCGGCAAAGAGATGGTGATACAAGTGTAGTATGGATAGTAGATATATGATTTTGTATCTGAAAATATAAAAACAACAAGGTAGCAAGTGGAAAACATCGAGCAAAAAACTGTATAAATGCTTGAAAATAAGGCCTAAGGTTCATACTTTCACTAGTGCATTCTCTTAACAATGCTAACATAGTAGAATCATATGATCATCCCTCAACGTGCAACAAAGAATCACTCCAAAGTTCATAAGTAGCGGAGAACATAATATGAAATTGGCGTAGGTAGCAGAACCACCTCAAAGTTATTCTTTCTGATCAATCTTTTGAGCTATTCCTATAATTGTTACAAACAACCCTAGAATTTACAGTAAAATAACACCAATGATACATATCAACCAACCCTAATGTCACCTAGATACTCCAATGTCACCACATGTATCCGTGGGTATTATGCGACATGCATCAAAAATTTTGAGATCTACCATATTCAATCCAACACAAATAAATCCAAGGAGCACCTCAAGATTTCTATCTAAAAAAGTAGGATGAAAACGTGCAATCAACCCCTATGCATAGATCTCCGAGGTCATTGGAATCTGCAAGTTGATGCCATAGCATATATGAAGTGCATCAATAGAATACCCCATTGTCACCATGGGTATACACATGCAATACATACATCAAGTGTTCTTAAACCCAAAATATTAAATCCAACATAACAAGATCTCAAAGGAAAATATTCAATTCATCACAACAAGATAGCAAGGGAAGAACACCATATGATCCAACTATATTAGCGAAGCCTGCGATACATCAAGATGATGCCATATCGATAACAAGAGAGAGAGAGAGAGATTGAACACATAGTTACTGGTACATACCCTCAGCCTCGAGGGAGAACTTGTCCCTCCTCATCATGGTCTCTGCCGGGATGATGAGGATGGCCACCAAAGACGATTCCCCCCTCCGATAGGTTACTAGAAAGGCTCTATATGGGTTTTCATCGATACAAAGAGTAGCGGCGGCGGAGCGGGAGTTCTATATTTATTTTTGAGGGTTTTGGTACATATAGGATTTTTCAGCATTGGAATAATGCCATCCAGAGCCACGTGGGCCCCACCACACAACAAGGCGCGACTAGGGGGGTGGACACGCCATATTGCCTCGTGGCCCACAAGTGGCTCCCCTTCGGTGGTTCTTCGCTTGTATATTTATTATTTCCCCAGAAAAAATCATAAAAATGTTTTGGGCGATTCTGAGAACTTTTATTTTCTCCAGAAAAACAACACCATGGTAATTCTGCTGAAAACAACGTTAGTCCGGGTTAATTCTAAATAAATCGTATAAAGTGCATCAAAACCATATGAAAGTATTATAAACATAGGAAAATATGGCATGGATACTTCATAAATTATCAATACGTTGGAGACATATCAGCATCCCCAAGCTTAATTCCTACTCGTCCTCGAATAGGTAAATGATAAAAGAAGTAATTTATGAAGTGTGAATGCTAGCATAGTGAATAGTTTTGATCAGTGATAATTTCAGTCACTTTTCTAGCTTCATAACCAGCAACTTTTTATCATAAAAATCATGATGATAGAGTAGTAATCATTTCACATATCATGGTTCAAACAATGCATTTTCTTGAAACTTAACAACCCAAGTTCTTAGTCACCGAACAATTTCAATGCATCATCAAGTCTAAGTAAGAGCTCCACATATTATCATATAGTCTTCTATCATTGCTAATACTCAAAGCATATTTTGAGAACAAACAACATCCATCGAACATAGTGAAAGATAGGGGCTTAATGTTTCGCCTCCCAACATACTTATCATGAAGATAATTGTCAACAATAATGAATCATGATCAAATTAATTGACCGGATATATGTGTTTGGATCTTTCCCCACTACATGATGCTTGCAAATTAATAGATTTTGGGTGGAATAAGAAGTTGACTAGACATGAAAAGTAAATGACATGAAAGTAAATGGATTGTCCCCTTGCAGAGGGAAGCACGGATTTGCAAAGGTGCCAGAGCTCATTGTTTAATACAGAGATGGATATATTTTGGGTGGTGTGCCTTTCCTGTCAAAGTTACAACAAGGGATTTCAATATCTTCCATGGTAAGCACATTATTGGAGGTTCCCAAATAGAATTGAAATTTTACTCCCCCTCCATCGTTCATACAGATTCCATGGCTAGACGTATCCACGAGTACCATCCAAACAATCAACTTTCTAGGGAGAGTTCTTATTTATTTATTTTTGTATTATGTAGGACTGGGCATCCTATTACCAGCCTCTCTCATGCAATTACAAGTGAATAAACACTCATCTTTAGAATAACCCGCTTAGTATGGAAGATAATGACCGCCCCATCGCTCCATGAGCGGTACGAGCACACAAAACAGATGTTTATTTAAATGTTTAGAGGTGGCACGTGCAAATTTACATGGAATGTTAGTGAAATACCATATATAGATAGGTATGGTGTACCCTCATGAAAGAAACTTGGCTCAAGGATTTGGATGCACAAGTAGTATCTCTACTTAGCACGAAGTTCTGGCTAGCAAAAGGTTCTAAACAAGCACCACATGTTGGAGGATCCATAACAATATAACTTCTATGCAAATATACCCAAAAATAACCATTATGTTGTCTTCCTTGTCCAACTCAAATTATTTGATCAAGGTTTAAAATAATTAATGGGAATTCACAATCACAAAAGATGTCCAAGATAATATATTTGTATGTGAAAGTTCTCTTATACTACTCATTCATGAATTGCTTGTATGACCAATATTGTGATTGTCAAACTTCAATATATTTTACACTCTAAACCAAATGTGAACCTGATACTAAGAATATAGAACATTTATAATTTCATATTTATGATATTTCATGCATTCATAATTTACTCTTAGGATATAAGTGAAGCACAAGAGTAAACATCAAACAACTCTCAAAAATATATAAGTGGAGATCAATGAGTAGTTAAACAATTAAGTAGCTATGTGACGAGTCTCTCTCAATAATATTTTCAGATCTGATATTTATTTCAAAACAGCAAAGAAAACAATAATACATTCCAAGAATATCACATATCATGTGGACAAAATAAAAATTTAGGCTCCACATAGGCTAACCGATATTTGTTTGATGAAGAGAGGTGGGTTGCATAGCATCCACAAGCTTAATTTCTTGAGAATTCTTGAAATATTTACTTGGGGTGCCTTGGGCATCCCCAAGCTTGAGATTTGTATCCCGTTGAATCCTCTCATATCCCGGTTTCACCTAGGTCTCAAAAACTTCATCCACAAAAACTCGAAAAAGAACTCGTGGGATAAGTTAGTACACATAAGGGTAAACCAACACTTCATGTACTGCCAAGACAACTTGCATAATATTTTTTAAACATTAGGTACTATATACTACCATTTCCACAATTTATATCTACCAATATAAGCCATTATAACTCTAGGATAAGTAGATAACAAAACCATGACAACAATCTATCCAAATAGAACTGTCTGTAGCAATTAATTTAAAAAGGACAGTCTTATATCTTCACAAATTATGAAAATTTAGAACATGATAAAAAAATGTATGACAAAACTATGTAAAAATTTCAGAAACTTTCCCCGTTCCAATAGAAAATGAAAATTCAAACACTACAACAAAAGTTTTTGTTTTTATACACCGCACATCAAAACATGCAATGGAGGCATCTTAAGGCAATACCTGGAACTTTTTATTGAAAAAAAAGATTAAAAATAACATCTAACAGAAAATAACCAACATATAATGATGCTCCAAGTGAAACACATTTTATGTGATCAATACAAATATAGCTCCAAGTAAGATAACCGGTAGTGTTGAAGACGAAAGAGGGGATGCCTTTCGATGCATCCCCAAGCTTAGACACTTGAGTCTTCCTTGAATATTACCTTGGAGGTGCCTTGGGAATCCAGATGCTTAGGCTCTTACCACTCCTTATAACCAAAACTTGAAAATTTCAATCACACAAAACTTAATGGAACTTCATGAGATGAGTTAGTGTAATGAAGATAGATCATTCACTTATGTACTGTCAAGACAAGATTCATAATTGTTATCACATAATACCTACTATATTCTATCATTCACACAATTTATATCACTAAATATAAGCTATGGAAACACTAAAACAAGCAAACTATAAACGCAAAACATAATCTGTTGAAACAGAACAATCTTTGAAGATCTGAACGAAATTATACTTCCCTGACTCTAAATATTCTACAAAATTAGGAAAACACACCGAATTTGCATATCAAAACTGTGTAAAAATTGGAGATTTTTTGACATGCAAGTGTAGTATGGGTAGTAGATATAGGTTTTTGTAATTTGAAATATAAAAATAGCAAGGTAGCAAGTGGAAAACAACAAGAGAAACATTGTATAAATGCTTGGAAATAAGGCCTAGGGTTCATACTTTCACTACTGCAATCTCTCAACAATGCTAACATTGTAGAATCATATGATCACCCCTCAACGTGCAGCAAAGAATCACTCTAAAGCTCATAAGTAGCGAAGAACATAAGATGAAATTGGCATAAATAGTAGAACCAGCTCAAAGTTATTTTTTCCAATCAATCATTTGAGCTATTCCTATAAGTGTCACAAACGACCCTAGAGTTCATAGTAAAATAACACCAGTGATACATATAAATCAATCCTAATGTCACCTAGATACTCCAATGTCACCTCAAGTATCTGTGGGTAAATTATGTGATATGCATCAAACAATTTCAGATCTATATTATTCAATCCGTCACAAAGAACTCCAAGGATCACCCCAAGATTTCTATCGGAGAAAGTAGGATGAAAACATGAAATCAACACCTATGCTTAGATCCCTAAGGTCACCGGAATCCGTAAGTTGATGCCATAACATATATCAAGTGAATCAATAGAATAACCCATTCTCACCACGGGTATCCACATGCAAGACATACATCAAGCGTTCTCAAACCCAAAATATTCAATCTAACGTAACAAGATCTCAAAGGAAAAGACACAACAAGATAGCAAGGGAAGAACACCATATGATTCAACTATATTAACAAAGCCCGTGATACATCAGGATCGTGACATCTTAAGAACATGTGTGTCTGTGTGTGTGAGAGAGAGATTGAACACATAGCTACTGGTACAAACAGTCAGCCCCAAGAGTGAACTACTCCCTCCTCGTCATGGCCTCCGCCAGGATGATGAAGATGGCCATCGGTGATGGTTTACCCTCCCCCGCATGGTATTGGAACGACTCCAGATTGGTTTTTCATTGATACAAAGAGTTGCGGCAGCGGAGCAGAAGTTCTCTGTTTATTTCTGAGGGTTTTGGTATATATAGGATTTTTTAGTGTTGGAATAACGCGAGCCGGAGCCACGTGGGACCCATCACACAATAGGGCGCGACCAGGGGGTGGCCGCACCCTATTACCTAGTGGCTCACAGGTGGCTCCCCTCCGGTGGTTCTTCGCTCTGGTATTTCTTATTTTCCACATAAAAATCATAAAAAAGTTTCGGGCAATCTCGAGAAATTTTATTTTCTGCACAAAAACACCACCACGACAATTCTGCTATAAACAACGTCATTCCGGGTTAGTTCTAAATAAATCATGTAAAGTGCATGAAAACCATATAAACGTATTGTAAACATAGGCAAATATGGCATGAATAATTCGTAAATTATCAATTTGTTGGAGGCATATCACGCGTTGATGTCTACTACGCAACTTTATTCTTGTAGACTATGTTGGGCCTCCAAGCGCAGAGTTTTGTAGGACAGTAGCAATTTTCCCTCAAGTGGATGACCTAAGGTTTATCAATCCATGGGAGGTGTAGGATGAAGATGTTCTCTCTCAAACAACCCTGCAATCAAATACAAGAAATCGCTTCTGTTCCCAACACACCCAGTACAATGGTAAATTGTATAGGTGCACTAGTTCAACGAAGAGATGGTGATACACAAGTGCAATATGGATGGTAGATGTAGGTTTTTGTAATCTGAAAATATAAAAACAGCAAGGTAGGAAGTGTAAAACAATGAGCAAAACATTGTATAAATTCTTGGAAATAAGGCCTAGGGTTCATATATACTGTAGCTAGTGGAATCTCCCAACAATGCTAACATACTTGAATCATATGATCATCCCTCAACGTGCAACAAAGAATCACTCCAAAGTTCCTATCTAGCGGAGAACAAATAGATGAAATTGGTGTAGGTAGTAGAACCACCTCAAAGTTATTCTTTCCGATCAATCTTTTGAGCTATTCCTATAAGTGTCATAAACAGCCCTAGAGTTCGTAGTAAAATAACACTAATGATACATATCAATCAACCCTAATGTCACCTAGATACTGCAATGTCACCTCAAGTATCCGTGGGTAAATTATGGGACATGCATAAAAAAACTTCAGATCTATCATATTCAATCCAACGAAGCCACGTGGGCCCCACAAGCCGGGGTTTGTGGGATTTATAAGATTTTTCAACGTTGGAATCACGCGTGACGGAGCCACATGGGCCCCACAAGCCATCATGGCACCACCCCCAGGGGCGCGCCCTGATGGCTTGTGGCCCAAGGGTGCCCCCCTTTGGTGTTTCTTCGCTCCAGCGTTGCTTATTTCCTCTAGAAAAATCACAAAAAAGTTCCGGGCGATTTCGAGAACTTTCATTTTCTGCACAAAAACAACACCACGGTAATTCTGCTGAAAACAATGTCTGTCCGGGTTAGTTCTAAAGATATCTTATAAACTGCATCAAAACCAAATAAAAGTATTGTAAAATAGGAGAATATGGCATGAATACTTCATAGATTATAGATACGTTGGAGACGTATCAACATCCCCAAGCTTAATTCCTGCTCGTCCTTGAGTAGGTAAATGATAACAGAAATAATTTATGAAGTGTGAATGCTAGCATAGTGCATAGTTTTGATCTTTGATAATTTCAGTCACTTTTCTAGCATCATAACCAGCAACTTTTTCTCATAAAAATCATATTGATAGAGTAGCAATCAGTTCACATGTCATGGTTTAAACATTCATTCACTTGAAACTTAACAATCTATGTTCTTTGTCACCAAACAATTTCAATGCATAATCAAGTCTAGTAAGAGTTCCACAAACTCAATTATCATATAGTCTTTTATGATTGCTAATACTCAAATCATATTTTTAGAACAAACAATATCCATCGAACACGGAGAAAGATACTTAATGTTTTGCCCCCAACATACTATCATAAAGATAATTGTCAACAATAATGAATCAAGATCAAATATATTTTAGTGGATATATATGTTTGGATCTTTCCCCACCACATGATGCTTGCCAACTAATAGATTGAGTTTGGAATAAGAAGTTGACTCAACATGAAAGTAAGGAATCAAGAAAGTAAATAGATTATCTCTTCACAGAGGGAAGCAGGGATTTGCATGGGTGCCAGAGCTCATTGTCTAAAACATAGATGAATACGTAATTTTTGGTGGTGTGCCTTTACTATCAATGTCACAACAGAGTTTTCAATATCTTCCATGCTAAGCACATTATTGGTGGTTCCCATATGGAATTGAAATTTTACTCCCCTCCGCCATTCAAACACATTCCATGGCTGGTCGAATCCAGGGTTGCATTGCAAAGAAACCACTTTCTAGGAGGAGTTTTTGCTTTTTTTTTGTTTTATGCATGACTAGGCATCCTTTTTATCAGCCTCTCTTATTCAATGACAAGTGAATAAACTCTCATCTTTAGAATAACTCGCTTAGCATGGAAGATAATGACCGCCTCATCGCTCCATGAGCGGTACGAGCACACAAAACAGATGTTTATTTGAATGTTTAGAGGTGGCACATGCAAATTTACTTAGAATGACAGTGAAATACCTTATATAGGTAGGTATGGCAGACTCTCAAGTAGGAAACTAGGTTCAATAATTTGGATGCACAAGTAGTATTTCTACATAGTACGAGGTTTTGGCTAGCAAAAGGTTCTAAACAAGCACCACATGTTGGAGGATGCATAACATTATAACTTCTATGCAAATATACCCAAACATAACCATTATGTTGTCTTCCTTGTACAACTTGAACTATTTGATCAAGTTTGAAAATAATGAATTGGTATTCACAATCATGAAATTTGTCCAAGATAATATATTTATATGTGAAAGTTCTCTTTCTTATACTAATCGTTCATGACTTGCTCATATGACCCATACAATGATTGTCAAACTTCAATGGATATTACTTTATAAACCAGATGTGAAGCTACTACTAAGCATAAATCACATTTATAATTTCATATGTATGATATTTCATTCATTCACAATTTACTCTTAGGATATGAGTGAAGCACAAGAGTAAACATCAAACTACTCTCAAAAAGATATAAGTGGAGATCAATGAGTAGTCAAACAATAAAGTAGATATGTGAGGACTCTCTCTCAATAAATATTTTCAGATCTGAGAATTTTAGTCAAACAGCAAAGAAAACAAAATACACTCCAAGAATAGCACATATCATGTGGACAAATATTTTTTTGGCTCAACATAAGCTAACCGATATTTTTTTATGAAGAGAGGTGGGGTGCGCAACATCCCCAAGCTTAGATGCTTGAGACTTCTTGAAATATTTACTTGGGGTTCCTTGGGCATCAGCAATCTTGATCTTTTGTATCTTGTTTAATCCTCTCATATCTTGGTTTCACCTAAGTCTCAAAAACTTCATCCACAAAAAACTCAAAAAGAACTCGTGAGATAGGTTAGTACACATAAGAATAAATCAACACTTTGTGTACTTCCAAGACAAGTTTCAAAATAATTTTCAAACATCATTTACAATTTACTATCGTTTCCACAATTTAGATCTACCAATATAGGCTATGGAAACTACAAGATAAGTAGATAACAAAACTATGACAATAATATGTCCAAACAAAACAGTCTGGAGCAATCTATTAAACCAGTGTACTTATGAAACTCAAACAATTATCAAAATTTAGTACATGATAAAATATTTTCATGAAAACACTGTGTCAAAATGTCAGAAACTTTCCACATTCCAGTAAAATGTGAAAATTCAACCACTACAACAAACATTTCTGTTTTTACACATCACACATCAAAACATGCAATGGTGGCATCTTAAGGCAATTCTTGGAACGTTTTATTGAAAAAAAATATTATAAATAACATCTAACATAGAATAACAAATATAATGATGCTCCAAGCAAAACACATATTATGTGACGAATAAAAATATAGCTCCTAGTAAGATATACCGATAGTGGTGAAGACAAAAGAGGGGATGCCTTCCGGGGCATCCCCGAGCTTAGACGCTTGAGTCTTTCGTGGATATTACCTTGGGGGTGCCTTGGGCATCCCCAAGCTTATGTTCTTTCTGATCCTTATTCACCTCATATTGGTATCTCTCCCAAAACTTGAAAACTTCAATCACACAAAACTTAACAGAACTTCGTGAGATGGGTTAGTGAAACAAAGATAAATCATTCATGTAGGTACTATCAAGACAAGATTCATAATTGTTCTCACATGATACCTACTGTATTATATCATTCCCATAACTCATATCACTCCATATAAGCTATAGAAACACTTAAACCAAGCAAAATATGTATGCAAAAAAGAATCTGACAAAAATAGAACAAGTTTTTAAGATCTGAATGAATACCATACATCCCAGACTCTAACAATTCTGAAAAATTATGACAATGAAGAAAATTTGCATACACATACTTTCTAAAAGATATTAAGCATTTTCATAAATTCTTCCCCTAACAATTGGGCACACTTTTCCGAACCATTATTTTCACAAAAGACATTATAAAGACGAAGAAAATGGGGCATACTAAACTCCAAACTAGTGAAAAACAAGAAACTAAACGATTTAATTGCAAGATCTAAGGATATACCTTCAAGCACTCACCTTCCCCGACAATGGCGCCATAAAAGATCTTGATGTCTACTACGCAACTTTATTCTTGTAGACTCTGTTGGGCCTCCAAGCGTGAAGTTATAGTAGCAATTTTCTATCAAGTGGATGACCTAAGGTTTATCAATCAATAGGAGGTTCAGTATGAGGATGGTCTCTCTCAAACAATCTGCCATCAAATATAAGAAATCTCTTGTGTCCCCAACACACCCAATACAGTAGCAAATTGTATATGTGCACTAGTTCGGAGAAGAGATGGTGATACAAGTGTAGTATGAATAAAAGAACGTTTTTATACTCTGAATAAATAAAAACAACAAGGTAAGTTGTAAATAGCAAGCAAAATGGTATATTAATTCTTGGAAATAAGGCCTAGGGTTCATAGTTTCACTAGTGCAATCTCTCAACAATGCTAACATAATAGATTCATATGATCATCCCTCAACGTGCGGCAAAGAATCACTCCAAAGTTCATAAGTATCAAAGAACATAAGATGAAATTGTTGTAGGTAGTAGAACCACCTCAAATTTATTCTTTTTAATTAATCAATTGAGCTATTCCTATATGTGTCACAAACAACCCTAGAGTTAATGATAAAATAACACCAGATGATATGCATCAATCAACCATAGTGTCACCTGACACTCCAAAGTCACCGTAAGTATCTATGGGTTAATTATTCGACATGCATCGATCAATTTCAGATTCATGATATTCAATCCAACACAAAGAACTTAAAAAAGTACCCCAAGATTTCTATCAGAGAAAGTAGGATGAAAACATGCATCAACCCATGTGCATAGATCCCCATTGACATTGGGGTATTCTATTGATTCACTTCATATATGTTAAGGCATCAACTTGCGGATTTTGGTGACCTTGGGGATCTATGCATAGGGGTTCATTGCACGTTTTCATACCATGTTCTCCGATAGAAATCTTGGGGTGCTCCTTGCAGTTCTTTCTGTTGGATTGAATATGATAGATCTGAAGTTCCTTGATGCATGTCGCATAATTTACCCACAAATACTTGAGGTGACATTGGAGTATCTAGGTGACATTAGGGTTGATTGATATGTATCATTGGTATTATTTTACTATGAACTCTAGGGCTATTTGTGACACTTATAGGAAAAGCTCAAAAGATTGATCGGAAAGAATAACTTTGAGGTGGTTCTACTACCAACACCAATTTTATCTATTTGTTCTCTGCTAGATAGGAACTTTGGAGTGATTCTTTGTTGCACGCAGAGGGGTGATCATATGATTCAACTATGTTAGCATTGTTGGGAGATTGCACTAGCGAAAGTATGAACCCTAGGCCTTATTTCAAAGCATTTATGCAACATTTTTCTCACTGTTTTACACTTGCTACCTTGCTGTTTTTATATTTTCAGATTACAAAAACCTATAAATACCATCCATATTGCACTTGTATCACCATCTCTTCGCCAAACTAGTGTGCCTATACAATTTTCCATTGTATTGGGTGTGCTGGGGACAGAAGAGATTTCTTGTATTTAATTGCAAGGTTGTTTGAGAGAGACCATATTCATCCTACACCTCCCACGGATTGATAAACCTTAGGTCATCCACTTGAGCGAAAATTGCTACTGTCCTACAAAACTCGGCGCTTGGAGTCCCAATAGAGTCTACAAGAATAAAGTTGCATAGTAGACATCAAGCTCTTTTCCGATGTCGTTGCCGGGGAGGTGAGTGCTTGAACTTATATCTTTACATCTTGCAATTAAATATTTAGTTTCTTATTTATCACTAGTTTGGTTTATAAAAGAAATCTACAAAAAAATGGAATTGGTGTTGCACAAACTTCTTTACCTTTATGATGTTTTTCTTTAAAATGATGGATCAACTTTTTCCCAAAGTGTTAGAAGAAGAATTTAACAATTTTTTGGCATTAAATCCTTGAATACTAAGCATGATTGCAATGTTGTTAGTGTGTCTTCTATGATTACTCGTGATACTAATGATAATTGCACTAGTAATAAAAAGGTTTCCTATAAGCTTGTCAATTTCGTGGAGTTGATAAATTTTTTGAAGACATGCCATATATGGACGATAGATTTTGTAAGAATCGTAAACATGATAAAACCAATTGGTGGCTTAAAGTGATAGATGAATTTTCCACACGATTATGCTCTCTTCATCCCATTACTTATGAACTTTTCTATAAGGTCGGTCCTCTTAGTTTCCAAGGCATGCTTTTTCATGATCGAATTGTTTCCAAATATTGTGATAATTTGATCTCTTGTGAAATCCATAAAAAACATTATTATTACTTTTGGAATGTTAAGAATTGTCAAATAAAATGATTGGTTTGATATATTCCTTATCACTAATGATAATGAAACTAATCTATAGGAAATCTATATGTTTTGCATAGTAAATTGCATTGAGAATGCTTATATTGCCAACTATATAAAGAATGAGAAACCAATAGAGTATAAAAGGAATACAAATGAAAGGGTGAAGGTCTCCTAATACACTTGTATTATTTCTCGTAATAAATCAGGTAACTAGGAGGAGCTTCCCATCGAACAAATCTCTTCAATAAGAAGCTCGAAGAGGTTGGTTAAACCCACACATGATATGGTGGAGAAGAAGAAAAAAGAAGAGGTAACAAGGTATCTCTCCAAACTAATGTTTGTCCTATATTGCTGAGAACGAATCCTATAGTATCGACGATAATGAAACACTTGATGATGTTGTTATGCCTATTACTTGTCATGATACTTATGGTTGGGATTATGATAATACTCCTTATAACATTGAATTTTTTGGTACCAACTTGGAAAATTACTATGATAATAATTTTTATACTATTGGTGCCATTCAAGGTATTGATGATTATGCTAAGGATATGCAAAACCACAAGCTTGGTGATGGAATGTTTGATGAGAATGATATGTTTGAGAATCCATTTGCTGCAACTAATGTTTGTCCTAATCTTGGGGATGCTATGCTTAGTGAAGATGATCTTTTTAGTCCCCTTACTTTGAATGATCAAATTGATTATGATGAGAACAAGGTTGCTACTTATGATGATTATTGTGATGATGCTTATGTTATAAAAAGTAGTTATGATTATTAGTATAAAGCTTGTTATAATTATGATTACCCTTTTTCTGACCATTACTATTTTAATGAGGAAACAATTTATAGTATTCGAGTCTCCTATGACACTTCCACTATTATGTATGAGAAGTTTCCTTATGGGGAGAATAATAAATTTTCTATGCTTGTGGACCATGAAGCTAATGCTTTATGTGATATTTATATTGTTGAATTCCTTCATGATGCTATTAAAAATTATTATGAGGCAGGAACATTTGCTTGTAGGTATTGCCATAATATCAAGTTTCCTCCCTATGTGTTCAAAGTTTTGAAGTCATGCTTGGTTTGCCTTCCTATGCAAGTTGATTCTTGCTACAATAAATTGTTTGATTCCAAAATCCTTATGCATAGGAAGTGGGTTAGACTTAAATGTGCTTTTCATATGCTTCATGATGTTCCTACTGTGTTCCAATTCTTTACTCTTATGTGAGCATCATCGAAATCATCATGCCTAACTAAAAACCATTAAAGAAAAGTGCTTGTCAGGAGACAATCCAACACTTATACTTTCCGTGTTTGTGTGTCCACATGCTTAAGCTACTGTATTAATCATGTTTTGTGTCTTTTATTTCAACACTATGTCAAGTAAAGCCTCTAGGATAGTATGGATACTTGTTGATTTGATTTTTGTGCATAAACAGAAACTTTTGCGTCCAATATATGAATTATGTGATTTTACCGGAGAGTACAAAAATTCTTATTTTTACACAGTTTTGCTATGCAAATTATCTGTGATGTCCTAATTATTCATAAAATTTAGAGAAATGGAAGTATGGTTTAAGTGTAGATATTTAGAGATTGTTCTATGTTAGACATATTCTATTTTGCATACATAGTGTGCTTGTTTTAGTGTTTCCATAGCCTATATTGAATGATATAGATTATTAGGATGATAGAATACAATTGTTATTATGTGAGAACATTTATGAAGCTTGTCTTGATAGTACCTAAGTGAATGATCAATTTTTATTATACCAACCCTTCTCATAAAGTCCTGTCAAATTTCGTGTGATTGAAGTTTTCAAGAATTGGGTGAGATACATATATATGAGGAGGATAAGGAGTGATAAAACTATAATCTTGGGGATTTACAAGGCACATCTAAGGTAATATTCAAGGAAGACTCAGGAATCTCAGCTTGGGGATGCCCCGAAAAGCATCCCCTCTTTCGTCTTCAACACTATCAATATATCTTACTTGGAGCTATAGTTTTATTCGTCACATAATATGTGTTTTTATTGGAGCATCATTTTTATTTTCTTAGTATTTTATTGATGTTATTTATAATCCTGTTTTTTGATAAAAAGTTCCAAGAATTGCCTTTAGCATACTTCAATTGCATGTTTTGATGTGTGTTGTGCAAAACAGAAACTTTTGCTATAGTGTTTGAATTTTTTTTATTTTACTTAAATGTTGTAAGTTTCTGGATTTTTTACACGGAATGGTAATAAAAATTCTATATCATGTCCTAAATTTGCATAACTTTTGGAGATACAAAAGTACACTGTTTGGATAATTTGCTACAGACTATCCTGTTTATACAGATTGCTGTCATTATTTTGTTATCTACTTATCCTATAGTTTTCATGACTTATTTTGGTAGATATAAATTGTGGAAACAATAGTACATAGTAGATAGTGTTTGAAAATTATTATGGAACTTGTCTTGGCGCTACATAAAGTGTTGATTTATTCTTATGTGCACTAACCTATCTCACAAGTTCTTTTCAAGTTTTGTGTGGATGACGTTCTTGAGACCTAGGTGAAACCGTGATATGAGTGGAATTAAAGAGACACAAGAGATCAAGCTTGGGGATGACCAAGGACCCTCAAGTAAATATTACAAGAAGTCTCAAGCATCTAAGCTTGGGGATGCTACGCATCCCACCTCTCTTCGACAACAACTATCACTCAGCCTATGTTGAGCCTAAGTTTTTTATTCGTTCACATCACATGTGCTATTCTTGGAGTGTATTTGTGTTTTTCCTACTGTTCGGAATAAATTTAAGATCTGAAAGTCTTTATTGAGAGAGAGCTCTCACATAGCTACTTGATTGTTTGACTACTCATTGTTCTTCACTTATATCTTTTGAGAGTAGTTTGCTATTTACTGATGTGCTTCATTTTTATCCTAAGAGTAAATTGTGAATGAATGAAATCTCATAAATCTGAAATTATCAATTTTCTATCTTCTTAGTAGTATGTTCACATTGGATTTAGAAAGTAAAATCTATTGAAGTTTGACAATGACAATATTGGTCATACAAGAAATTCATGAATGATTAGTATAAGTAAGAGAACTTTCATATACAAATATATTATATTGGACATTTTTTATGATTGTGAATACCCATTAATTGTTTTTAAACTTGATCAAGTAGTTTACGTTGGACAAGGAAGATAACATAATGGTTATGTTTGTGTATATTTGCATATAAGTTAGATTGTTATGGATCCTCCAACATGTGGTTCTTGTTTAGAACCTTTTGCTAACCAAAACTTCGTACTAAGTAGAGATACTAGTTGTGCATACAAAATCCTTGAGCCAAGTTTCTTCCATGAGAGTGCACTATACCTACTTATATATGGTATTTAAATACCATTCCAAGCAAATTTGCATGTGCCACCTCGAAAACCTTCAAATAAACATTCGTTTTGTGTGCCCATACCACTAATGGAGCGACCGGGGCTGTTGGCATCTTCCATGCTAAGCGTTTTTAACTCACGACGAGTGTTTATTCACTCTCCATTGCATGAGAGAGGCTGGTAAAAAGGATGCCCAATCATGCATAATACAAAAATATATAAACAAGACCCCCCCTAGAAAGTTCATTGTTTGGAGGGCACCCATGGATTCGGTCAACCATGAATTGTGTTTGAATGGTAGAGCGGGAGTAAAATTTCAATTCTGTTCGGGAATGACCATTAATGTCTTTAGCAAGGAAGATATTGAAATCCCTTGTCATAACATTGACAGGGAAGGCACACCACCCAAAATATATTCATATCTGTTTTAAGTAATGAGTTCTGACACCTCTATAAACCACTGCTTCCCTCTACGAAGGGGACATTCTATTTACTTTTATGTTATTTACTTTCATGTTATATACTATCATGTTATTTAATTTTCATGTTGAGTCAACTTTTTATTCCAACCTCAGTTCTCTAGTTGGCAAGAATCATGTGGTGGGTAAAGATCCAGACATATATATCAAGTCAAATATATTTGATCATGATTCATTATTTTTGACAATTATCTATATGATAAGTGCGTTGGGAGGCGAAACATTAAGCCCCTATCTTTCTATGTGTTTGATGGATGCTGCTTGTTCTAAAAATATGCTTTGATTTTTAGCAATCATAAAATACTATATGATAATCGAGTATGTGGATCTCTTACTTAGACTTTGTTGAAAATAAGATACATTGAAATTGTTTGGTGACTAACAACATAGGTTGTTAAGTTTCAAGAGATTGTATTGTTTGAACCATGACATGTGAATTGATTGCTACTCTATCATAATGAGTTTCATGAGAAAAAGTTGTTGGTTATGATGCTAGAAATTTAACTGAAATTATCATTGATCAAACCTATATACTATGCTAGCATTCACACTTCATAAATTATTTCTTTTATCATTTACCTACTCGAGGACGAGTAGGAATTAAGCTTGGGGATGCTGATATGTCTCCAACATGTCGATAATTTATGAAGTATTCATGCCATATTTACCCATGTTTACAATACTTTTATATGTTTTTGATGCACTTTATATGATTCAATTAGATCTAACCCGGATTGACGTTGTTTTCAGCACAATTACCGTGGTGTTGCATTTTGTGCAGAAAATAGAACTTCTCGAAATCACCCAAAACTTTTTGATGATTTTTCTAGACAAAATAAGAAATACCGGAGCGAAGAACCACTAGATGGGGGCCACCTGTTGGTGCCAAAGACAATAGGGCGTGCCCACACACCTAGGCACGCCCTGATGACTTAGGACCACCCCGTGGCTTCATTTCGCGTGATTGGAACACTCAAAAATCCTATAAATCCTAGAACCCCCAGAAGTTAACCTTGCACTTCCGCTCTGCCCCCGCAAGCCTCTGGAATGAAGAAAACTCATCCGGAGGCCTGTTCCAGCACCCTTTTGGAGGGGGAAATCATCACCGGAGGCCATCTTCATCCTCCCGGTGATGTGCATGACTAGGAGGGACTAGTTCACCCTCAGGGCTGAGGGTATGCAGCAGTAGCTATGCGATCTATCTCTCTCGTGTTCTTGAGATGTCATGATCTTGATGTATCATGAGCTTTGCTAATATAGTTGGATCACATGGTGTGTCTTCCCTTGCTATCTTGATGTGATGAACTGAATCTTTTCCTTTGAGATCTCGTTATGTTGGATTGAATACTTTGGTTTTGAGAACACTTGTGTATGTCTTGCATGTGCATACCCATGGTGACAATGGGGTATTCTATTGATTCACTTGATATATGTTATAGCATCAACTTGAGGGTTCCGGTGACCTTGGGGGATCTATGCACATGGGTTGATGCACGTTTTCATCCTAGTTTCTCCAATAGAAATCTTGGGATACTCTTTGAAGTTCTTTGTGTTGAATTGTATAAGATGAATCTGAAATTGTTTGATGCATGTCGAATAATTAACCCACAGATACTTATGGTGACATTGGAGTATCTAGGTGACATTAGGGTTGTTGATTGATGCGTATCATATGGTGTTATTTTAGTACGAACTCTAGGGCTATTTGTGACACCTATATGAATATCTCAATATATCGGTCAGAAAGGATAACTTTGAGGTGTTTCTACTACCTACAAAAATTTCATCTTATGTTCTCTGCTAGTCATTAACTTTGGAATGATTCTTTGTCGCACGTTGAGGAATGATCATATGATTCTATTATTTAAACATTGTTAAGAGATTGCACTAGTGAAAGTATGAAGCCTATGACTTATTTCCAAGCATTAATATATCGTTTTGCTCATTGTTTACTACTTGTTACCTTGCTGTTTTTATTTATTCAGATTATAAAAAACTATTTCTACTATCCATACTACACTTGTATCACGATGACCCACAAGTATAGGGGATCAATCATAGTCCTTTCGATAAGTAAGAGTGTCAAAGACAACGAGGAGCAGAAGAAAATGATAAGCAATTTTTAGCAAGGTATTCTCTGCAAGTGTTTTGAGTAATAGTGATAGATAATTTTGCAGCAAGATAATGAGTAATGAGTGACAAGTAACAACAGTAGCAAGTATAGCAAAGGCAGGCCTGAAAGTACCCTTATATAAAGCATACGCTCCTGAGGACAAATGGGAATTTTTGTCTAGTCATGTTCATCAGGTTGAGTTGATTCACATTCGTTAGTTTGATTATTTGATATGTGTGTGGACCAGTGCTAAGGTGTTGTTCCTACTAGAACAAGCAACTCACTTATGATTAACCCCTCCCACAAGCACCCGCAACTATGAAAGTAGATTTAAGATAAATCTAACCATAGCATGAAACATCTAGATGAAAATCAGCCCCTCATGAAGCAACGCATAAACTAGGGTTTATGCTTCTCTCGCTCTCGCAACCCATCATATAATTGTTAGTCATAAATTCCATCCCTTGGGCCCATAACATGGTGAAGTGTCATGTAGTCAACGTTCACACGACACTACTAAGAGAAGCAAAAACATACCAATCATCAAAATATCGAATGAATACCAACTTCACATGATTATTTATAACAAGACTTATCCCATGTCCTCAGGAACAAAAGTAAATACTCACACATCATGTACATGTTCAAGATCAGAGGTATAATAATGGTGATCAAGGATCTGAACCTAATATCTTCCACCAAGTAAACCAACAAGCATCAACTACGAGATGTAATCAACACTACTAGTAACCCACATGTACCAATCTGAGGTTTTGAGACAAAGATTGAATACAAGAGGTGAACTAGGGTTTGCGATGAGATGGTGCTGGTGAATATGTTGATGAAGATTGGTCCTCTTACGAAGGATGAAGCATTGGTGATGACGACCGCTTTGACCCCCCTCTCCCAGAGGGAAGTTTCCCTGGTAGAATCTCTCTACCGGAGAGTAAAAGGGCCTTTGCCCAGTTTCCGCCTTGAGACAACGGCGCTTCGTCCTGAAAGTATCGTCTTGTTTTTTCTAGGTCAAAACAGACCTTATAGGAGAAGGGGGGGACTTGCTGGGGGGCCCACAATGTGTTAGGGCATGCCCATGGGGGGTGGGCGCACCCTGTTGGCTTGTGATCAGCAGGTGGCACCCCTCTGGTATATTTTTGGCCCAATAATTCACATATATTCCAGAAAAATTCTCTATGAAGTTTCAGGTAATTTGGGGTCAAGTGATTTTTCACCCTTTTCTTGGTTTTCAGGTCGAGAATTCCATTTTCTGGCAGTTTCCCTCTTTGTGGTGTACCTTGAAAATTCAGAGATACAAGGCATAAGAATTGTATCATAATGGGGAATATGGACAAGAATGTCATAAATATCTATAGGAAATCATGATGCAAAATGGACGTATCAACTCCCCCAAGCTTGGGCCTCGCTTGTCCTCAAGCGAAAGCCGAACTCGATAATAATGACCACGTGATTTGAGAGGGAGGTGTCAATAAAAAATAAAATATGAACATGAAAGCATCATGAATATTAACACAACGGCAAGTATTTGATCATATAGTTTCTCATAAACAAGTAACAATCCATCCACAATCATTGAAGTATGATGCACAACTTTATTGACAATCAACAAACTATGTTCTTAGTCATTGAGACAATCATATTTGATCATATTTTAGATGAGACTCTATGTAAGAGATTTCATACTAGCAAGTTCTCGTACTCAACTATCATTTGATCTTCTATGATTTCTCACACTCATTGCATATTTTTGGAGCTAATGTTTCCATTGGACACATAGGAAGATACGGACTTCATTGGTTTGGGAACCAACTCATTTACCTCAAGGATAATGTCAACAATAATAAATCATGATCACCTACATTCAACCGGATATATACATACATACATACATACACACACACACACACACACACATATATATATATATATATATATTTATAAGTGACGTTCCTTTATATATCTGAATCTTTCCTCAACACATGATGCCTGCGAGCCATAGAGTTATTATATAGGAAGAGGAATAAACTTCATTGACTCTAGCATAAAACTAAATACATGAAAGTAAAATATAGGCCCTTCGTAGAGGGAAGCGGAGCTTTTCATACGCCTTTTGTTTTCGATGTCCAAACTCTTAATGTAAAGGAACGTCACTTTATATTGCTCCTTATGATAGCAAAATTTATTATGCAGTCTGTGATTTTATTTCCTCACCATCACAAGATCATAGAAATTTTATTTCCCCTTACAATAAAATATCATACATATTTAAGGGCATTTTTTATTGCTTTGTGTACAGATGATAACTTATTTGAAGGATCTTATTCAATCCATAGCTAGGTGTCGTGGTTTTGTCACGGAAGATGTCCGAGGACTTAGATTTGAGGCCATCGTTAAGGTGATGGACTTAAAGGGGTTGGTTGGGATGAAGGACACGAGTTTACCCAGGTTCAGCCCCTCTAGAAGAGGTAAAAGCCTACGTCCTGCTTGTGTTGTATTGATTGGAGTATTGATTACAAGGGAGCGGATTCGCTTGACCTAGTTCTCGATTAGTTGGTTTCCTGTCTAAGTCACCCCGAGTCTCGCCCTTATATAGGGGGTCTAGAACACGGGTTACACAAGTCTGATACCGACTCTTACAATGTGTCTGATGCTATCTCTATGTCGCCTTTCCTTCCTGAGCAAGCCGTCTCCGGACGGCTTATCCGCCCGGGTCTTCATGCCTTCCTTCTCTGGGCCTCGCCTTGGCCCATCTTAATAAGCCGCCATATGTCTAGGCTTTATGTCTATAGGCCCATCTTCGGTCTGGCCTATGAGCCGCCAGGTATGACCTGGCCCCACCTGGGCGGGTCTCACCACGGGGTTATATCCCCAACATTAGGCCCCTGGTTGATTTGAGATTGCTCATTTCAACCTTCCATCTCACTTGGCGGCGAGTCTCGCTCATTATCACATGAAAGTAAGAAAACTAACCCGCCGTGACATCATACCGGATGTATCAAAAAGATTCCCTGATGACCATAACAGATCTTTCCACTTATTAAACTGATGGCCCGAAAATCGAGGCGTCCGTCTCGGTCAATCAACTTCTGCCACCTTGATTCTCGCACCCGTTTCCACTTTTTGCCTCTTAAATAGGACCGTGAAGGGATGCTTTCATTTCTTCCTTCACTTGTGCCTCTTCTTCGTCCTCCCGACGCCGTCACTCCAGAGCCTCCTTGCTCCGGCGAGATTTCCACGCCGTCATCGCCCCAGGCCGCTGCATCAACCTGAATGGACCAGAGCACCGCCCGTGCGCGGCGCATCATGTATGGTAAGTTCTTATCCACTCCTAGATGTGTAGCGTTCGGTAGGGTATCCATGGCGTTCTTCCGCTCGCTAGAAACATGAGTTATTCGTAATGCGAGACAACATGTAGATCAGTGATCTTGATAACGACCCTTTTTCCATTGCGGTAGATCGTTGGAAGTCAATAGTAGGACAACAAAGATCCGTAGTTGCCCCCTTTACTGTCTTCAAAACGTTGCTAGTTCCTCTGTTCATCGCTAGGTTTAGAATAAACCCGCTTTTTCCTCTGTTTTGTAGATCCATAATTACATAGATAGCCTGTGAAACCTGTTTTCCACACTTAGTAATATTTGCTTTGTTTCCTTGCAAACTTAACTCGCCATTGAGCTTCCGACTCTCGCCTAAACTGCTCCGGCGACTTAGAATTGTTATTGTCAATAAGGGCGACTCTTGATCTCCTTACTTCCATGTTAGCTATCCATATATATTTTGCAATCTTTTGACCTCTTTCGACGGCTTTTACTTTCAGGCCAATTCCAGCTTCTAGAAAAAGAAATACGTTCCTCCTCCAAAGAAATCAAAGGAGAAAACCGGCGACTGATAGAAGAAAAACGCACCTCAAGAACAGCCGGAATCTGACGACTTAGTTGACTCTCTTGGTTGTCTCTTCATGCACCTTATTGACAATAACAATTCTCAGGACGAAACGGAGACAAGCCATGCCAACGTTCTTGAGGTAACTTATGTTTCATCTGACTCAGAACATCTTGCACCACAGAAGATATGCCTGGTCATCCGAAAGGTCCCACTTTCTCATCCTCTTGCTTACTTAGACCCCAACTTTCTTTTGAAAAAGCAACAGCAACTCTCCCGCCGCCAGACCCGGAGCACCAGCTCTGAAAGACCTTATGGTCGGGTTATCTCACTCTCCGGTTCAACGGAAATGGCCAGCTGGGGTATTTGTTTCACTTGGCTTAATTTTGTCAATCATGCCTTTATAATTTGACCCTGTCTTATATTGCATTAACTGTTTTCAGGAATCACCCCCTTCATCGGGCGACTCTACAGCGACTACTCTACCGCCTCTGAAGATCAACCCAGAGTACATGCCTTTCATGCTTGCATCCCATCCTTTGTTGGCCGTAAAGTTAAGACCATGACCTTCTGTGTTTTCCAGGGCTCAAGCGAAATGAAGGAAGACCGGCGAAGAAACTGGGTTTAGGGATTATGGAGGCACAAGTAGTATCTCTACTTAGTGCGGAATTTTTTTGGCTAGCAAAATATCTATGGCAAAGCACATGTTAAAGGATCCATGACAATATAACTTCCATGTGAATGCAAACAAACATAATCATCACGTTGTCTTCCATGTCCAACATCAAAACTTGATCATTATATAATATTTGGTGGGGGATCGCTATCATAAAAGATGTCCACGATAGTCTATTTGTATGTGAATCTCTTCTCCTCTATTATAATCTTGCATAGATTATATCAGTGACTCATGCTATGTTTTTTTTTATTCTCGATAACTTTTATCTATCATACTTCTTCTATGTGAAGTCATTACTCCCCATGGGACTAGCATATGATTTTTCTATTTCTTTTGCTAAAATGCTATGATTGATGCATGAGAGTAAAACAATAAAACTCAAACTAATCTTTATTGTATAACTCTCACACTCGATTAGAAGGATAGGTAGATCACAAAGTAAACACTCCTAGCAAAATGATACTGAAATTTTATTTCACTAAATCACGACATAACTAAGGATCGAACTAAGATAGATGATAATGACAAAAGTGATGGTGATACGATACCGGGGCACCTCCCCCAAGCTTGGAACAAGCTAAGGGTGGTGCCCATACCCATATACTCAGGTGTTCTTCGTGGGTGATGATGGTGAAAATTTAGTAGGCTTGTCCTCCATCTTCCATGGCATAGACTCCCCATCATACAAAGAAAATCTAGTCTTCAGATCCTAAAATTAGCAGCGATGCTCATCCTCTTAAACCTGGATTCGTACTCACAGTTTTGGTCATGGAGATGCTCAATATTCTCTTGAAGCTTGAAGAGAGCCTCCCCCATTTTCCTAGTGTTCGTCTTGTTCTCCCGGATGAATTCCATGATCATAGAGTGATTAGCACTCAAACCATGTTCAATCATCCCTTGGCACCTGATGATCTCCTGCTCCACTACTACAAGCCTAGCCTTCTCACTTTCCTCCTTCTTTGACCCATGAACATCCTAGAGAGGGAGCACCCCTCACACATCCCAACCTCCAAAAGGTAGGGGTTAATGACCTTCTCATAGAACTTGTCCTTGGAGGAGCTTGAAGGCGTCATGGCGATCTAGATATGTAAAAAAATAGCCCGAAACAAGAACGTAGGAGAAACTTGCGATGTGGTGGTGAAAACAGATGGGAGTATATATAATGAATTTTTCTAGGTCAGAATACATGTCCAGGAAGAAAACGGAGTCCTTGGGGCACACGAGGGCCCCACAACCTATCAGGACGCGCCCAGAGGGTTGGGCGCGCACTGTTAGCTTGCTACTCTCTCATGTGTCCCTGTGACTCGTTTTTATTTTAGGATTTTTTTGAAAATACCAAAACCAACAGACCATATATATTTTGGAATTTTTCGAGTCAGTTTACCTACCGTATCACATACCTACCCCTTTTCAGCTTTCTGGAGTGTTCCGGAAGGTCTCTCTTATGTGTTCTTCCCATGTCATTGCTTGAATTATATTAGTTTCAACATTAATGGGCATACCTGAAATATAGTGTTTAATTCTTTGCCCATGTACCACTCTCGGATTTTTGCCTTCGAAGTTGTTGATCTTGATAGCATCGAAGCGACAGACCTCCTCGACGACATAAGCCCATTTCTATTTGGAGAGAAGCTTACCTGCAAAAAATCTGAAACATAAATTGTACAAAAGAAATAGGTCTCCTACATTGAATTCCCATTTTTGTATTCTCTTGTCATGCCATCTTTTATATTTTTATTTAAACAAATTGTAATTTTCATAACCTTGTGTCCTCCATTCATCTAAGGAGCTAATATCAAATAACCACTTTTCACCAGCAAGTTTAAAATAATATTTAAGTTGGGGAGAATTACATGAGATCTTCCATTTAGGTGAGATCATGAGATCAAGACCAAAATATCATATTTAGACATTTGCATTTTTTTGAAATTATGTGACAACATTTTTGTGTGATATGTCTACCACTCGGGAAAAAACCCAGCTCAAAAAACGCTGCATATTTTGGGATTCAAGAAACACAAATTCGAATGTGAATACTAGCAGCTTTGGGTGAATAGTACCTTGACACCATTCACATCTAATTTTGTCTTCTTCTTTCTATTAATGTGAGTTGGATTAGGAGGTGAAAATTTTTGAGGTTGCACATCAAACATTCATGAGTGTCAATTTTTTTTGAGAATGTTTAAACATGTACTTATTTTTCAAAAAAACTTGATCTCATAGATCTCACCTAATGTGAGATCTCACACAAGTCTTCACCTAGTTAAGTTCTTTAATTTCCCAATAAGCTTTATGTTCTAACTTAAGAAGTAAATGTCATGCTTTTCCATAGACTATTTTATAAGGGGACATTTGCATAGAGTTTTTATAACCAATTCTATAAGCCCATAAAGCATCATCAAGTTTCTTAGACCAATACTTTCTAGATCTATCAACAGTCCTTTGCAAGATCAATTTTATTTATCGATTGCTCAATTCAACTTGAGCACTAGACTAAGGATGACAAGGTGATGCAATTCTATCGTTAACATCGTATTTAGCTAGAAGTTTATAGAAAGCACCATGAATAAAATGTGAACCACCATCAGTCATTAAGTATCTAGGGACTCCAAACCTTTGGAAAATAATATATTTAAGAATTTTAATAGAAGTGTTAGGATTAGCACTACTAGTTGCAATAACTTCTACCCACCTAGTAATGTAATCAACAACAACTAAAATATGAGTATATCCATTAGAGGACGGAAAAGGTCCCATATAGTAAAAACCCTAGACATCAAATGGTTCAATGGCAAGTGAATAACTCATAGGCATTTCTTGACGTCTACCAATAGTACCAATTCTTTGACATTCATCGCAAGGAAGGATATACTTATGAGCATCTTTGAAAAGAGTAGGCCAATAGAAACCAGATTGTAATGCCTTGTGTGCAGTTGTACCACCAGCATGGTGTCCTCCATATGCCTTGGAGTGACACTTCCGAAGGATATGTCCCTGTTCATGGTCAAGTACACAATGTCTAATAACACCATCTACTCCTTTATAAATATGTGGGTCATCCCAAAACTATTGTCTCAAATCATAAAAGAATATTTTCTTTTGTTGATAGGTGAAGCTAGGTGGTATGTATTTAGCAAAAATGTAATTTTCATAATCAGCATACCAAGGAGTACTATGAGAAGCATTTATAATAGCTAGTTGTTCATCAGGAAAATTGTCATCAATAGGCAGTGGGTCATCACGCACATTTTCCGTTCTAGTCAAATTATCTCCTACGGGGTTTTCAGCTCCCTTTCTATCAACGATATACAAGTCAAATTCTTGAAGTAATAGTACCAACCTAATAAGTCTAGGCTTAGCATCTTTCTTTTCCATAAGAAATTTAATAACAACATGACCAATGTGAATAGTTACTTTGGAATCAACAATATAAGGTCTAAACATATCACATGCAGAGACAACTACTAAAAAATCATTTTCAATAGTGGCATAATTTCTTTGGGCATTGTCTAGAGTTTTACTATCATAATGAGTAACATTCAGTTTCTTGTCTACTATTTTCCCTAGAACAACACCAACATCATAATCACTAGCATCACACATAATTTTGAATGGTAAATTCAAATTGGATGGTTGAACAATAGGTGTAGACATCAAGGCTTTCTTAAGAGTTTCAAAGGCTTCTACACAATCATCATAAAAAACAAATGAAATATCCTTTGGATGAAGATTAGTTAATGGTCTATAAATCTTTGATAAATCTTTAATAAAACGCCTATAGAAACTAGCATGACCAAGAAAACTTATAATACCGTTAATATCTTTAGGACATGCTAGTTTCTCTATTGCATCTACTTTAGCTTTGTCTACCTCAATGCCTCATTCAGAGATTTATGCGCAAGTACTATACCTTTATTCACCATAAAGTGGCACTTCTCCCAATTCAAGACAAGATTAGCTTTGTCACATCTCTACAAAACTCGATCAAGGTTGCTCAAGTAACCATCAAAACAAGTCCTGTAAACGGAAAAATCATCCATGAAAACCTCAACAATCTTTTCACAAAAATCAGACAATATAGCATTCATACATGTTTGAAAGGTAGCAGGTGCATTGCATAAACAAAAAGGCATACGTTTATAAGCATAGGTTTCAAAAGGGCATGTGAAAGTAGTTTTCTCTTCGTCTTCTTTTGACACAAGTATTTGAGAGAAACCATAATATCCATCAATAAAACAAAAGTGTGTGTGCTTAGATAATATTTCTAAAATTTTGTCAATAAAAGGCAAGGGGTAATGATTTTTCTAGTAGCTTTATTTAATTTCTTGAAATCAATTACCATCTGGTAAACAATTATGATACTTTGTGGTATAAGTTCATTTTTTTCATTAGGGACAACATTTATACCTCCTTTCTTAGGAAGACAATAAACAAGATTTAAAAATCTACTATCAGCAATAGGATAAATTGTACCTGCTTCTAGAAGTTTTAATATTTCAGTTCTTACCACTTATTTCATCTTAGGGTTTAAGCGGGGTTGATGATCAACGACAGGTTTAGCATCCAGTTCCATATTAATTTTGTGCTGACATAGAGTGGGACTAGTTCCCTTAAGATCATCAAGAGTATATCCAATAGCAGCTCCGTGCTTCTTTAGAGTTTGAAATAATCCCTTTTCTTCATGCTCTGAAAGGTTAGCACTAATAATAACATGATTTATCTTCTTTTCATCAAGAGAAGCATATTTCCAAGCATCAAGCAATTTCTTTAGGTCAATCACGGGATCTCCCTTGGGTGGAGGAGGATCCCCTAAAATATCAGAGGGCAAAATGTGTTAAAGAATAGGTGTTTGTCTAAGAAATATATCATCTATCTCATTTCTTTCATTCATATGCATATCATTCTCATGGTCAAGAAAATATTGTTCTAGCGGATCAGTAGGAGGCATGGCAATAGAAGCATGACCAATAATTTCATCCTTATTAGGTAATTCTTTCTCATGTGGTTGTCTACTACAATGAGAGAAATTAAATTCATGAGACACATCACCAAAGCTTACTTTGACCTTCTGAGTAACACAATTAATTTCAGCATTAACAGTATTCAAGAAAGGTCTACCTAATATAATGGGACAAAAGCTATCTTGTTCTGAACTAGGTAATAAGAAATCAGTAGGGTACTTAGTTTTTCCACACAAGACTTCAACATCTCTAACAATCCCAAGGTGTTAAATGGTGTCTCTGTTTGCAAGTTTAATAGTGACATCGATATCTTCAATCTTAGAGGGTGCTATGCCATTCGTAATTTCTTGATATAAAGTAAAAGACGTAGCATTAACACTAGCACCCATGTCACACAAGCCACGGTAACAATGATCTCCAATTTTAACAGAAACAACTGGCATACCAACAACTGGTTTATTTTTGTCTAAGTCACCCCGAAGATTTCTAGCGGGTTATGTAATTCTAGCAGCTTCATCACAAAAAGAAATAACCTAACCATCAATATTATTAACTATAAGATCTTAAACCATAGCAATATTAGGCTCTACATTTATTTGTTCAAATGGTTTAGGTGTCCTAATATAAGTTTTGTTAACCATAGTTGTAGCTTTAGCATGTAAGGTAATCCTAACAAGAAAAGGTGGTTTCTCAATATAAGAAGTAGGCACAACTAGATCAACATGATAAACCATTGTTTCTTCTTTAACTTTAATGGGTCCCTCTAATGATTTTTCAATAGGTGGGTGATATTTAAACCATTTCTCCTTAGGGAGATCAACATGAGTAGAAAATGATTCATAGAAAGAAGCTACTATCTCAAAGTCAAGCCCATATTTATTGCTAAATTTATGAGAAATATCAGTTTCCATAAAAGATTTAACACAATCAAACTTAAGATTGATACCCGACTCTTTACCTTTGTTGAATTCCCAATCTCCAGAGTTGCATTTAATTCTTTCCAAAATATGCCATCTGAATTCAATAGTCCTATTCATATAGGAAGAAGTAGAAGAGGAATCAAGTAGTAATTGATCATCATGAGAAAGCCAAGCATAATTGTTTTGTATGATCATTTCTCTTGAGAGATCATGGTCGGGGTAAGTGTGCATCATATATTTAAGCCTCCCCAAGCTTGAGCGATGATTTATCCTTCACAAGGCCAGCAATTATATATAAAGTTTCGATCACGATGGACTAGATGCATAGGATAGAACTTTTGATGAAATTCCAGGTTCAAGCGATTCCAGTCCCATGAACCAATATCATCCAATAGCCTATAACAAATTAATGCATTTCCCTCCAAACATAAAGGGAAAACTTTCTTCTTAACTTCATCTTTCGGTAAACCTGCAATCTTAGATAATCGACAAATCTCATCTACATATATCAAATGGTAGTCATGATGAGTTGGACCGTCATAAGGATTAGCTAGCAGTTTTTCTACCATACCTGAAGGAATCTCAAAATAAATATTTACAGTAGGTTCAATAGGTTGGGAAGCAAGTTGTTCAACTTCCGTTCGAGGCGAAGCCCCAAACAAGCCACTAAAAGGGTGACCATCCATAGTTTCCTTACCAAGTTCCACTTACTAGAGGCGCTTCACTCCTCAACAACGGCGCCAGAAAATAGTCTTGATAACCCACAAGTATACGGGATCAATCATAGTCCTTTCTAGAAGTTAGAGCATAGAACCCAACGAGGAGAAGAAGGGAATGATATCCAGTTTTCAACAAGCTATTATCTGCAAGTTCTATGAGTAACAGTGATAGATAGTTTTGCAGCAAGATAATTAGTAACGAGTTACAAGTAAAAATAGTAGAAAGTGTGCAAAAAGATAGAAAAATCCTTTTTATATCAAAGGACATGCCTGAAAGTACTCCTATATAAAGAAAATGCTCCCGAGGACACATGGGAATTTTTGTCTTGTCATGTTCATCATGTTGAGGTTATCCGCGTTCGTTACGTCGATAATTTGATATGGTGGTGGACCGGTGCTAAGGTGTTGTTCTTACTTGAAAAAGAAACCCAAATATTATTACCCCATCTCACAATCACCCACAACTACAAAAGAAGAATTAAGATAAATCTAACCATAGCACGAAACGTGTGGATCCAAATCAGCCCCTCAAGAAGCAACGCATAAACTGGGAGCTTAAGCTTATGTCACTCTCACAACCCATCATCTACCTGTTACACCACAATGCCTCCCCTTAGGCCCATAACATGGTAAAGTGTCATGTAGTCGACGTTCACATGACACCACAAAGAGAAGCAACAACATACATCATATCATCAAAATATCGAACGAATACCAACTTCACATGATTAGTTATAACAAGACTTGTCCCATGTCCTCAGGAACAAAAGTACCTACTCACACATATCAACATGTTCAAGATCAGAGGTATAATAATGGTGATCAAGGATCTGAACATAATATCTTCCACCAAGTAAGCCAACAAGCATCAAGTACGAGATGTAATCAACACTACTAGTAACCCACATGTACCAATCTGAGGTTTTGAGACAAATATTGAATACAAGATATGAACTAGGGTTTGAGATGAGATGGTTTTGATCAAGATTTTGATGAATATTGGTACTCCCATGCAGGAGGAAGCGTTGGTGATGACGCTGGCTTCGATCTCCCCCTACCGGAGGGAAGTTTCACCGGCAGAATCTCTCATTCAAAAAGCAAAAGGACCTCTGCCTAGGTTTCCACCTCGAGACGGAGGCGCTTCGGACCGAAAGTATCTTCTTCATTTTTCTTGGTCAAAACACACCTTATAGGAGAAGGGGGGGTCGACAGACCTGTTGGGGCCCTACAAGGCAATAGGGCGCGCCCATGCGGGTGGGCCGACCTGTTGGCTTGTGGCTAGCTGGTGGCCCCCTCTGGTTATTTTTGGCCCAATAATTCACATATATTCCGAAAACAAATCTCTGTGAAGTTTCAGATCATTTGAGGTCCAGTGATTTTTCACCCTTTTTCTTGGGTTTCAGGTCTAGAATTCTAGTTTATGGTTGTTTCCCTCTTTGTGGTGTACCTTGCAAATTCAAAGCGAACATCGATAAGAATTGCATAATAATGGGTAATAATGGACAAGAATATCATCAATATCAATAGGAAATCTTGATGCAAAATAGTCGTATCATATCACCATCTCTTTGCCGAACTAGTGTAGCTATACAATTTTCTATTGTATTGGGTGTGTTGGGGACACGAGAGAGTTCTTGCATTTTATTGCAGGGTTGTTTGAGAGAGACCATATTCATCCTATGATTCCCATGGATTTATTAACCTTAGGTCATCCACTTGAGGAAAAAATTCTACTGTCCTACAAAACTCTGCGCTTCCAGGCCAAACGGAGTCTACAAGAAGAAAGTTGCATAGTAGACATTACTTAGATCAGTTACAGATTCATATTGCACATCCTCAGGGCATATGGCTACTGTTGATAAATCTAGTATCTTATTTATTCCAAATACAAGTGTGTAGATTAGAGGAAAAAATATGTACAACTGCAAACATCATGACAGATACCCTAAATGACAAATTCTTAGGATTGCCAACCAATAAGGGATTAGTTAAAACTGATTGCTTCCAATACTTAATTGATCTTATTGTTAAGAAAATTAGTGGTTGGAAGGAAAAACCTCTCTCAGTTGGAGGAAAGGAGATTCTTCTTAAAGCGGTTGTTCAAGCCATACTCATGTATGCAATGCCGGTCTTTAAAATTCCTAAACAATTGCAAAGGAATTATTGACGCGATGGCGCATTTCTGGCGAGGAGACAAGGACAAACAAAGGAGGATGCACTGGATGGCTTGTCGGGAATTGTGTGTACCAAAGAATCAATGAGGAATGGGTTTTAGGCATATACACTATTTCAATTTGGCAATGCCTGCTAAGCAAGCTTGTCGCCTTATCGAGAATCCAGATTCTCTTTGTGCCACTATTTTGATAGCCAAATAATATCCCCATGGTGATTTATTTAACACTAATCTAAATAGGGGTTTGTCTTTGACATGGCAAACTATTATGGCGGGTGTGAGATCCCTAAAGCAGCCACATTTGGCGACTGGGGAATGGCCATAATATTAACATTTGGGAGGACGCCTGGATCCCTAATTATGCAAACATTAAAATTATTACTCCCACGATAGGTTAGTTGTTATTCATGGTGTCAAACTTGATTGACCCTATTCTTCATATTTGGTATGAAAATCTACTTAGGCAAACACTATTGCCTATATATGTTCAACGGATACTCGTGATCCCTATCTCGCATCATGATATGCGAGATTTTGCCGCTTGGAGTTTTACACAAAACAGTATGTTTTCGGTACAATATGCTTAGTCTATGGAATAGGAACATCAACATGGAACTAAATTACGACATACAAATGGTATGGGATGTACCACAATTAATCCTATTTGGCATCGATTGTGGAAACTTGCTTGCCCGACAAAGGATAAATTTTTTATTTGGCACACGCTACATGGCACCCTTCCGTGTCGGGTTGCGTTAGGCAATATCCAAGTGAAAGTCTGGCCCAATTTCCCTGTTTGCTTGGATTGACCAAAAAATATAATACATTTGTTATTTCTATGCAACAGAGCAATGGAAGTGTGGAGAAGGCTAGGTATGGATGATATTATCGATAGAGCTTGTCAAGTTGATCATGCAGGTGGAGCGGTTTTGGAGTATTTACTTTCAATGCAAGACAATGATTTTTGTATATTAGGCATCCAAAATGTACATGAAATGATTGCCATTCTAGCCTGGTACCTGTGGTGGGAAAGGCGTAAATTGATTCACAACGAGGCCACCAAAAGTGACATCAGATTTCAACGGGAGTCCGGGTTCTCACGACCAATTTTGTTAACACTTGTTCGCAAAAGGTCTTTTCCTCTGATGGGGTTTGTTAAACTTAACGTTGACGCATTTTTGACCATGATTACTTATGGGTACGATGGGAGCAGTCCTAACACATGCCAAAGGTAGATTTATGGTTGGGGGAAACAATAAGATTGAAAGGTGTGTCGATGTTCTCATGGCTGAAGCCCGGGACCTAAGATTTGGTCTATCCCTAGCATAAAGGACATGATGCAACCATATTATTGTTAACTCGAACAATATGGAGGTGATTGATCCCATGAAGGCAGGGGGAAGATCGTCAGGAGCAGTGACATCAGTTTTTTTATGATTATTTTTATTTTTCTTGTGATTTTACAATCTCTAGATTCAAGCATTGTAACGGAGAAGCAACTAAAGTTGCTCATGAATTTGCTAGGTTGGCTAATTCTTCTTATTTTTAATTGGTTTGAGGAGCCAAATTCTGAAAATGTACGTTTCCTCATAAACGATGTAACGGTTATTTCGAATGAATAAAGCACGAGTATTTTCAAAGAGAAGCTATAAGTTTAGAATCGGTGGTTGGTTGTTTTTTTCAAAGAAAAGCTCCTAGAGTCATCCATCCAAAAGATAGTCGTGAGCATTAATTGGAACTGCTTGGGTCGAACATGACCCTCTAGAAATACAAAACTTGAGTCATAAAAAAATCACCATTATGATGGAAAGGTTCCAACTTGACAAAAAAACAACATAAATGTTATTGATATCACGGTCCGTTTTTATAGGGATCACTTTCTTGTACATCCGTTTCTCGGACGCAAATCTTAAAGCGATCATCGTGGTAATACATGTTCGCTACATGCACTTCTTTGAGCAAATTACTTAGATGTGTGTTTCCCATGTGAAAGGGCGTGGATGTTGCCTAGAGGGGGAGGGGTGAATAGGCGCTTCAAAATAATTACAGTTTAGGCTTGAACAAATGCGGAATAAAACTAGCATTTAATTTGTCAAGCACAAAACCTAAAACAACTAGGCTCACCTATGTCCACCAATAACTTATGCTAAGAAATATGAACAACTAACTGATAGCAAGATATATAACAAGAAACAATGTGGCTATTAAAAAGTAAAGTGCATAAGTAAAGGGCTCGAGTAAGAGATAACCGAGGCACGCGCAGACAATGATGTATCCTGAAGTTCACACCCTTCCGGATGCTAATCTTTGTTCAGAGAAGTGTGGAGGCACAATGCTCCCCAAGAAGACAATAGGGCCACCATAATTTCCTCACTCCCTCGCACAATGCAAGATGCCTTGATTCCACTAAGGGACCCTTGAGGGCGGTCACCAAACCCATACAAATGGCAACCCTTGGGCGCTGTCACCAAACCCATACACTTTGGTAACCCTTTGGGGGTGGTCACCAGAGCCCGTACAAATCACTCAGGTAATCTCCACAACCTAATTGGAGAACCCGACACTTGCTCGAAGCTTTACACCACAATGATTGAGCTCCGAGACACCACCCACCGTCTAGGACGCCAAAGAACCCAAGAGTAATAAGCTTCTCAAACTTCACTTCCATGTATCACCGTGGAGAACTCAAATCGATGCAACTAATTCAATGGCAAGAACACACGAAGTGGTCAAGTCACTCACTCCCAAATCCCACCACCACAACAAAAGTTACAGAGGAACATGAGAGGAAGAGCAAGGAGCTCACAAAGAACTCCAAGATCTAGATCCAAGGAGTTCCCCTCACATAGAGGAGAAAGTGATTGGTGGAAATGTAGATCTAGATCTCCTCTCTCTTTCCCTTAAGAACTAGCAAGAATCATTGGAGGGATTGAGAGAAAGCAAGCTCGAAGAAGGTCCATAATGGGGGAAGAACACACACCCAAAAGATAATATCCATTGGGGAAGAAGACCCCCTTTTATAGGTGGGAAAAATCCAACCGTTACCCCTTCAGCCCGTAGATACATGGTACTACCGCTCGGGCGGCAATGCTCCACTAAGCAGTCCAATGGAACGAAGTCACGAGGCGATAGTACCACCGAAGCGATACTACCGCTCGCCCAAGAGGTACTACTGCCGGGGTTCCAGCTTAGGAGTACACATAGGTAGGACAGCAACTGGGACGGAGGTAGTACCGCTACAACGGCAGTAGAGAGCAGTACTACCGCCTATAAGCAGTAGTGCCACGCCCCGCTGCCGCCCCGACTCCACTGAGGTTGCGAAGTATCCAGAAGGGTAGGCAGTAGCTGGGCGGTAGTGGTTGGCGGTACTGCCACTTGTAGGTGGTACTACCACGCCGGACTACCATCCCCACTACCACGCAATCCAACACAAAAAGTGGAGACTCCACAGACAACGGTACAACGCGCATCACTGGACAGTGGTACTACCGCATATAGGCAGAACTACTGCTTTCCCAGAGCGGTACTACCGCTTGCCACCGCAGTACTGCCACTTGGGACCTTCAGGACCAATGCGCAGGAAACATATGAATGCAGGAACACCAGAACTACCAGAACTTTTGCAAATGAGCTCCAAATTGAGGAAACTCAAGCTTGTTATAGTAAGAAGAGGCAGGGGGTATGCCTATGATATAGAGGAGTGAAACCTCCATCAAAGAGACAGAGAAGCACCGACATAGACTCCAACATCGGAAACATCATAGAAGATACATATGAACTCTGTTTTCGATGAACTCGAGTGTTGTGGGAACGAGTCTGACAGTGGAAGATAGGGTTACGAAAGGAGAGGGCAGAGTCCTGGCTACGGAGAGGATGTACACACGGATGTATGAGTTCAGGCCCCTCTCGTGGAGGTAACAACCCTACGTCTCAGTGCTTGGGAGCTTTTAGTCTTGTGGAGAGTATGAGTTACATAGGTTGCAAGCCCTTGTGCCAGAGGGGAGGGGCGGCTTATATAGAGTACGCTGCCCCTCATAAGTGCGAGGCATCCAAGGGTCCGATCGTGGATGTAAAGATGAGCGTTACTCGTAACGTACATCATAATTGCTACTAATGACGACTGGCCTAACGCCTGCCCGTTGGCCTCTCGGGGGTGGCTTCTAGTCTTCTGGCGTCGACTGGAAGTGAGGTCTTCCGAGTGACAGGTGACTGCCGAATGGAGGGAGAAGATACCGAGTGGATTAGATGTCGAGTGACTTGAGCACCATGGTGAAATAAGTCGAAATCTCCCTTGTAGTCTTGAAGTCCTCCAATATAGTGTCCTTAGGCAGGGTATGTAGGTCAGGCCTAGGACCCTACCCTAGGTACATATCCTCGTCATTAGCCCCCGAATGGATCAGGGTTCGAGTGGTAAAGGGGGAATCGATGCCAGTTCAGAAAAAGGCACCCAACTTCCGCATGAATTTCGGGGCTTCAATGAAATCTGCATCGATTGAAAACTTTGGCATTCGCCTAGATCGATTCTTCCAAGTGACAGGTGACTGCCGAATGGAAGGAGAAGATACCAGGTGGATTAGATGTCGAGTGACTTGAGCACCATGGTGAAATCAGTCGGAATCTCCCTTGTATTCTTGAAGTCCTCCCATATAGTGTCCTTAGGTAGGGTATGTAGGTCAGGCCTAGGACCCTACCCTAGGTACATATCCTCGTCATTAGCCCCCGAATGGATTAGGGTTCGAGTGGTAAAGGGGGAATCGATGCCAGTTCAGAAAAAGGCACCCAACTTCCGAATCAATTTCGGGGCTTCAATGAAATCTGCGTCGATTAAAAACTTTGGCATTCGCCCGGATCGATTCTGCTCTGAAAGCGTCCGAGTGAATTCCCGACGTCAATTTTGTTCCGAGTGGTCTGAAGGGATCTTTGGACATGACGGGTCACTCCGTCAGGTCCGGATTTTGCGGGATTTGAAAATTTGGGAAGCGCGCGCGCTCGTGATGATGACGCCACGACCGGAGCACATGGGTGCACGACGCCTCGATTTGTGCACCGCCCATTTCTTCATGTATCGTGCGGCATCTGTGGTCGAGATATGTGGGGATCCGATGGGCCCATGAGTCAGCGAGACACTCAACGAGGTAAAAATCCTATCGCGCTGCGGACTGAACACTACTTCTCCCCAAATCTCCTCTCTTCCTCCGCCTACTCTGCTTCCAACGCACAGCTTCGCTCCGCCCCAACGAATGCCACCGCCGTGATGACGAAGGGGAAGATCGAAAAGCTGGAGCGCGCCAAGAAGGGGGCTGCAAAGGGCAAGGCCAAGAAGCCATCGACCGTGCGGTTCACCACGCCAACGGGATGGATTTAGGGGGATTTTCTCCCATTGACGGTCACCGCTGCAGACGTCGAGAATCTCATCATCGACGGGCTCGTGCCGGAAGGTTCTTGGAGGCTGGCGGAGGGGGAGCTGGAGCCAGAGCCATGCGAGGGGAAGCGGGTCCTCCACCTCACCCACGTCGAGAGAGGTTTCTCTATGCCTCCTCATCCATTCTTTCAAGGGTTTCTGAACTTCTTCAGAGCCTAGCTTCATCATTTTCCGCCGAATGTTATTTCCTATCTTTCTGCTTTCATTACTCTGTGCGAGTGCTTCTTGGGTTGTTCTCCCCACTAGGGTTTGTTCAAACACATTTTCACCATCAGATCTCAGTCGGTAAAAAAGGCCAACCCTGAGGATGACAAAATCCATGTCATTCAACTGTATGGTGGTTTAGGAGTCCAGAAGACAGCTAGGAGTTCTTTTCCTTCCATGACCTTCCCAGAGTCTGATAGGGGTTGGTAGTCTACATGGTTTTACTGCCAGGACATAGCCTCTCCCAATATGTCGACTGGTCTTTCTCCCTTCATGCTAGATCGTCCTGCCGTTCCCAAATCCTTGAAGGTGTCAGAGGGGGAGAAAGTCCAAGTTGGGATCCTGGTGGATGCTGTAGTGACTCTTGTCCGCGGCGGTGTGACTGGTATGGACCTCCTGGAGACGTTCCTAAGGACTTGACCCAGACGCACCCGAAAGAGGTTTCACAGGAAACTGTCGAGCAATGGCTTCGAAGCATATCCGGAGCTTGCGACAACCCCCTGGGAGCCAAGAGGATCTAGTCCTATTCTGCTGAGAATCTGCCAAAGAACTTGGTAAACTTTGTCTTGTCAATTGTCATATTACATTGTCGAGAGATTGGTTTTTATGTGGACTGACTTCATTGTTTGAACTCCGCAGGAATGGACGCACATGCATTCGCTCGTGCCAAACGGGAATCAGCGTGAAGAAGGTGGAGAGAGCGAGGGCGGCAGCGTGGACGTCAACTCCGGCGACGATAGCGAGGATGATTATGAAGACTCTGATGAGGGCGAGGAAGAAGTCGGGTCTCCTCCACGCACCGAACACTGCTCCACGCTGCGTCAGGACCCTGCGACTACTATGGGCAAGGCCTTGGCGCCGAGTGAGAGGAACCCGAAGCGGGACCGTGCCTGGACTGTTGAGTCGAGTGAACGAGCTGTGAAGCAGCTCAAGCCCAACGTGCCGAAACCTCGCAAAGCCCTGCCTCGCATGAAGATGGTTGTGCCTTTCGTCTCGACGTAAGTGTTTGCTTTCATCTTTCACTGTCGACTGCGACTTCAAATTCTTGCTAACCGAGTGGAATTTGATTTATTAGTGCCGCTACCTCGGTGACATTGCCTCCACGAGACGGAGGGGAGCCAATGGATGTGGATACTGCAGACGCGACCACTTCCCAAAGAGGTAAACAAATCTTCACCCGGCTATGTTTCTTGAAAGTAATTCGTCGATTGCAAAAATTAATGTTGCCAATTGATGTTTGCAGAGGTCATTCAACTAGAAGATGATGAAGCACTGCCTCGGGGTACGGGGGATGGAGGAGAGACCCCGCGCGTACTCGCCCGACAAACGTCATCAGCACAAACGCCTCAGCAGTCAACTGCTGGATCATCCTAGGGGATAGGCCACTCGTCCCGAGTCAGAATTGAGCTCGCGGTTCCGTTGTCGAGTGCTCCACCAGCTGCTTCTACCACCATGGCATCAGCTCCAATCGGACAGCCTCAGACTACCTCAACTACTCTAGCCGCAGCACCAATCCAGCAAATGACTGCCTTTCCTCTGCACCACGTCCCGGAAGACCAGACCGGAGCTGCCAATGAAGCTATGATCCAGGCGGAGCAAATGATGTTGTGCGCCAAGGAGGCATACGAGGCCAGCAAGCTGGCTTATGATGCCAGCGCGGCGCTTCGTACCAACATCCGATTAAGTGCGATTGTAAGTGTATTTCCAATTTAATTCCTGTATTTTTTGATTGTACATCCACTGGGTGTTTTCCTCTTATAGAATATTTGAAATTTCTCTACTTGAATAGATCGGGTTTTAATCGAGTAGATTTTGGTTCAGTGGGGGCACGTTGAGTGCACCCACTGGGTGTAGTCCCCGAGATCGCTGTCGAATGATGGAGACATCGGAAGTGGTCTTAGAGTTGCTTTGGTAACCACTCGACAGGTCGAGTGATAGAAGGTCCAGTGGGGGCACGCTGAGTGCACCCACTGGGTGTAGTCCCCGAGACCACCGTCGAGTGCTTGCACTTGCAGGGGTCTTAAAAGAGACGATATTCATATGCTTGCGCACGCTTTTTTTTATTGTTCTGCCACTCAACAGATCGAGTGTTAGCAGGTCAAGTGGGGGCATGCTAAGTGCGCCCACTAGGTGTAGTCCCCGAGAGCTCCGTCGAGTCCTTGCACCAGTGGAGGTCTGATAGAGACCATCTTGTACTCAGACAGGGTAGACCTTGTCGAGTGATTTTAGTCGTACCACTGCGAAGCTACCTTGTAGGTTTCATGGAAATCATTTTATCAACCATGATATGACGCTATTTCAAGGGTGCAGGGTGGGGTGGCGGGCCCTTTGGGGGCCACTTGACAGATCGACTGTTAACAGGTCCAGTGAGGGCACGCTGAGTGCACCCACTGGGTGTCGTCCCCGAGACCTCCATTGAGTACTTGCACCGGCGGAGGTCTGATAGAGACCCTCTTGTGCTTGCATAGGGCAGACCCTATCGACTGATTTATGAACTAGTGGGGGAAAACTGAGTGCACCCACTGGGTGTAGTCCCCGAGACTACTGTTGATCGTTGACGATGAGCAGTAGTCTTAAGAACTTGAACTCAGGGTTCTTTGACGTACGCGGAATACGCTGGCCGCTCGACATGTCGAGTGAAATCTTTGCTTTAGTGATACCACTCCGAAGCTACCTTGTAGGTTTCATGGATATCATTGCCATCAACCATGATATGACGCAACTTTCATGGACATAATTTTATCAACCATGATATGACGCTACTTCAGGAGTGTGGGGTGGGGCGGCGGGCCGCCAGCTAGTCGACTGTTCTTGACACTTTCCACCCAGGAGTGGAGGAATTTTCATGTCAACTGAACTAGTTTTTGTTGATTTTCAGAGAGCTTCTGAACTTGGCTCCAAGTACAGGGACATGGAGGAGGAGAGGACTTCACTGCAATTGGACCTGGAGGCTTCCAAGAACAACCTTGAACGCGTGCGGACTGAGCTGAAGACTCTAGGAGGTAATCTTTGACAACTCAATGCATTCTTGCCCTCGCTTTCCATCCTTTGAACCAAGTGTTCTCACTCGAGAAGATGTGCGTGATGAAAATCGTAGACTCCAAGCATGACTCAACAATGCTATTTCTTTAGATACAATGAAGAAGGCACTGGAGGACAAGGACAAGGCGCTTGCTGATGCTCAAAAGGTGGCGAGGGAGAAGACTGATGTCGCCGAGAAGAAACTGGCCGCCGCCAAGAAGATGGCGGAGGAAAACCCGAAGCTTTAAATGGAACGGAGCGAACTCATCAAGAAAACTGAGCAGCTGACCAAGAGGAGCAACGGCCTGGAGAAGCACTTGGGGGATTTCGCCAATAAGATGTTCATCATGCTCGACGGTAAGTTCCCTGTCGAGTGAATTTCCTTACATATCGTACATCAATAATATAACCATCTTTCCATTCCTCTCTCCATAGAGAATTCTGCCAGGACTTCGAGAAAGAGACCGAAGAAATCAAGCCCAATCTGGACCCCACTAAGTCTCCTGTTGGAGATGCCGTGGCCATGAACATGTTCCGTCTCAACGTCCGACTCTAGGCCATTCAACCATATATCCTCCGACTAAAGGCGGCACTGGAGAAGATCGACATGGAGCTGTGGCCTGAAGACACCCTTGAGACTGATCTTGCCTCCATGATGGCACGTCTAAATGATATTCCCAGTCGACTGCAAGCCTGGAAGAAGTCAGCCCCCCACTGCAAAGCTGATGCGGCGCTATCCCTTGTCAGAGTCCACTGCAAGGAAGCAAGGGAGGACAAGTTGAAGGACCTTCGAGTGATGAACACGAAAAACCTTCAGTTTGAAAATTTCATGGAGACCTTCATTGACGCAACCACCAGGATCATAGATGTGATTGACCTTGATACCTTCGTTGAGCCAGCAAGCCCGTCCAGGGCTTGAAAAAACTTTATTCGCCGTGAAAACTCTATTCGCCTCGGTATGTCGAGTGAAAATGTATCAGTCGTAAAACTTCATTCATGCCTTAAGCCTGAGCACCTTTGCTTGCGCGCGAAAACTTTATCCACGCTGGAATCTTTGAATTTATCAATATTTGGTTTTTAATCGTTTTTCTTTTTCTGACTGGATTTATTTTTAACTTAGGCGAAAGCTAGTTCGCAGCTAAGCCTCCAAGTGTGAGGATTGCTCAACACTCGGATAAGTTTCATGCTTAGACGAATACTAATTCGTAGCTAAGTTTCTAAGTGAATAGATCGTAATCCACTCGGAACTTATTTTTAACTTAGGCGAACGCTTGTTCGCAGCTAAGCCCCTGAGTGTGAGGATTGCTCGGCACTCGGAGTAGTTTTGAACTTAGGCGAAGACTGGTTCGCAACTAAGCCCCCGAGTGTGAGGATTGCTCGACACTTGAAGAAGTTTTAAACTTATACGAAGACTAGTTCGCAGCTAAGTCACCGAGTGAATGGAGTGATATTCACTCGACATTTTTTTAACTTAGGCGAAAGCATGTTCGCAGTTAAGCCCCCGAGTGTGAGGATTTCTCAACACTCGGAGAAGTTTTGAACTTAGACGAAGACTGGTTCGCAGCTAAGTCACCGAGTGAATCGACTGCTATCCACTCGACAGGGTTTTTAACTTAGGTGAAAACATGCTCGCAGCTAAGCCCGTGAGTGTGAGGATTGCTCTACACTTGGAGAGGTTTTGAACTTAGAAGAAGCCTGGTCCGCAGCTAAGTTACCGAGTGAATGGACTACTATCCACTCGATAGGGTTTTTAACTTAGGCGAAAGCATGTTCGCAGCTAAGCCCCCGAGTGTAAGGATTGCTCGACACTCGGAGTGTACCCATGTATGAAATGGCACGATCAGAATCGACAAAAAACTGCGGAAGTCATACTCGCATAAATGACATTGTATAAAATACTTTTATTACATCAACGCCACTCTGTGTTTAGGTAAAGAAACGTTGGAGCAGATCTGCATTCCAGGGTCAGTCTGCTTCTTGAGGTTGTACAGGTGATAGGCTCCATTGTTCAACACCTTAGTGACGACAAAAGGACCTTCCCACGCTGGAGCGAGCTTGTGGGGTCGTTGTTGATCAACTCAGAGCACCAAGTCACCCTCATGGAATGACCGACTCTTGACGTGCTTCGCATGGAAGCGTCGCAGATCTTGCTGGTATGTAGCCGTCCGAATCAAAGACATCTCTCGTTCCTCCTCAAGGAGATCTACGCCATCCTGTCTTGCTTGTTCAGCCTTAGCTTCACAATAAAGATCCACTCAAGGAGAATTATGAAACAAATCACTCAGTAGTTCAGCTTCAGAACAATAGACCAGGAAGAAATGAGTTTGTCCAGTCGACCGATTAGGTGTTGTTCTCAGGCCCCATAAACTAGATGGCAACTCCGACACCCAGGCTCCGGCAGCATGTTCTAGGTCCCGCGTGAGACGAGGCTTCAGGCCTTGAAGGATGATGCCATTGGCTCTCTCAACTTGACCGTTGGTTTGAGGATGTGCAACAGAGGCATAATCCACCCGAGTGCCTTGGAAGAAGCAAAAGTGTATGAATTCTTCCGAGTCAAAGTTTGTGCCATTATCTGTGATGATGCTGTGGGGAACTCCATATCGATAGATTATTTCTCTCATGAATTTGACTGCTATACGAGAGTTCAATTTTCTTATTGGCTCGGTTTTAATCCACTTTGTAAACTTGTCGACTACAACAAACAAATGAGTAAATCCACTCTGTCCAGTCCGAAAGGGAGCAACCATATCCAGACCCTAAACAGCGAACGGCCAGGCGAGGGGAATAGTCTTTAGAGCAGACGCAGGTTTGTGTAACAAGTTTGCATAGAACTGGCACCCTTCACAGTGATCGACAATGTCCGTAGCCATCTCGTTGGCACGTAGCCAGAAGAAACCAGCTCGGTATACTTTAGCGACGATTCTCCAAGAGGACGCATGCTGGCCGCAAGTTCCCGAATGGATTTCATCCAGGATCATTCGACGTTCTTCAGGGGAAATGCATCGCTTCATCACACCAGTCACATTTTCTCTGTATAGCTGATCATCCACCACAGTAAAAGCTTTGGATCTGCACACGATCTTTCGGGCTTCAGTCTCATCTTTCGGAAATTCCTGCCTCGGAATAGACATAATATAGGGCACTGTCCAGTCGAGAATAATGACCAGAATCTCCATGACCAAATCAATAACTGCAGGGACATCGACCTCAGATGGATCGGAGGAGCTCATAGCTTGCGGGGGCTCTTCGGTGAAGGGATCATCCTGTACCGAAGGAGTGTGAAGATGCTCCAAGAATACATTGCTGGGACAGGTCGTCGAGTGGACCCAATCTTTACCAACTCATCGGCCGATTGATTCTTCACTCGAGGAATGTGATGGAGTTCCAGACCTTTAAATTTCTTCTCAAGTTTTCTGACCGCGTTGCAATATCCATTCATAGCGGGATTCGTAACATCTCACTCTTTCATCACTTGATTGACCACCAAATCTGATTCAGATTTCCAACGAAATGTTGCACAAATGATTCCATAGAAAAAATTCATATGGGATCAAATACTATGGATCAAAGAGCAATGTAATAATATTTTTTTAGGATTTCCATCCTATAAAATTCCTTTAAATCAAAGGAGCCTTAAAATTCTTGAAAATCCGAGGTCCCTCACCTCCTAACGCATAGCATCGGTAGGCGAAGGGACAAAAATTCCTTGGAGGCTGCTATTGGTTGCTTCGTCTGCGGCGGCGGCGGCTGTCTCGTCTGATTGCCATCCTGCACGACTCTGTTTCTTCTCCGCCGTTTAGTCTAGGTCTGTTTCTCTCTCAGCCCAGGACAGGACATCCATGTCTTGTGGCCTGCTCAACCGTCAACTCACGCACGATCATATTCGTACGATACAGTACATGAAGACCCTGATCCGAAAAGGACGGAAGACAGACCGCGCGCGCGTGAAGATCTTTCAGACGCTCCATCGGACGAAGCTTCCTCGCCGGCGCCGTCGTCCGCATCGACGAACCTGCAGGACAGAGGACCTACACTGAAGCCTTGGACGCTTGCAGCTTGTCACCAGCAAAGATCCCATCGCGCCATCAGGGCTCAGTACTGTCACGCGACTTTCGGCTGCTAATCAATCTATCCTCCGAACATCAGTCTCTCTCACCTCGTACACTCGTACGCACATACCGTAATGGCTGCTTTGCCTTCAGCTTCAAGATTGCGCGTGAACCAACCAACCAACTAACCAACGATCCGTCGATCGATCGACCTGGGCGTGAGATTGCTGACGCAAAAATATCTCATCGATCGGGTACGTGCACGGAGAAATGATTAGCCGGTGTGATCATGTCATCTTGTTCTGCTCACCTTTGTCTCTTCGACGCTTCGAATATGTCCGACGTCCTAGTTAGGAGATGGTAACATTTCGTACTCTACCAGAGATCGTATGCAGCAATCACGGACCGAATTAATGGAGACGATAACATTTTGTACCAGACGTCATGCCATGCCGTCTTGCTCTAGAGGTGTTGATGGTTTGTTATCTTACTTTCAGCATAAGTATCTTTGGAATGCAGAGAGGCCGGGTTTATCAGAAAAGTGCATGCAGGGGCCGAGCTCCATGGAGCTCTTTAACTATTGAAACAATATATACTGTTTTCACATCTCAAGAGAATCCAAAATGATCATATACTTTTAGTATACACGTACCAAATTTCATGAACACATATGTTCATATGTAATGTACACAAAAAAGACAAATAAATAGATTAATTTCTTTGTTCTATTTGGCACAGATATTTGTCTTATGTTGTAGCGCCCAAATTATCGAATTATTCTTTTTTGTGTAGCATGCAAATAAGCGAAAAACTGTGTTTAGACTAAAAATACAAATAATCAAATTAGTTAATGAAACTCTGTACACACTTCAATAACATACATAAGTATTTGTCAAAAATTTGCATTTTTTAAGCTTTTGAATATATTATGATCGATTTTTAAAAAGGGGCTCCATTGAGCGGAAATGTGATTCGCCCCAGGAGAATATGCTCTCGGGGTCCAAAAAAAGAAATTTAATGGGAAAAAACCAAGACAAAAAATTTATGTGTAGTTCGTCACATTCAAATGCTACCTGTAAATTTTGAGGCAAAAATGGAAAGCATTTTGGCTTGTGCAAAAAAAAAAGAAAAACAAATTCCAACACCAAAAGTTACCTCAAAATGTCACCCTAAATTTGTTTTTTTGCCAACAAAACACCGTCGCTCCGTTTCACATGGAATTTGCCATGCATGCTTGCGACATCTATAAAAAAATTCAGAATTTTTCGAAAACATTTAATATACTTTTTTACGTTACTGTTCATCCGAAAGCATATGCTCGCATGAGCCAAAACATCGCTCTCCTCCATTGTGTCCGTCCTTTGTAACGCCACACCCCAGGGTTATCCCCTTTCCATAAAAAATGGAAATGCCTCTCCAAAACAGAGATTCCCTTTTGCTTTATCAGATTTGCTGATTCTCAATCGACTGAGAATTAGTTAAATCTCAATCAACGCTATACTTGTCTAATGCCTTAGAGCAGATAGCTCCAGTTAAACAACTATAATTGCAGGTCCTCATGTTGCAAAACTTTGAGCAGATAGATTCAGTTGACCGAGTCAAAAGCCTTAGAGAGCAGATAGCTCCAGTTAAACAACTATAATTGCATATCCCTTATCGGCGTTGCGCAACTGTACTTGCACGCCTGTCAGGCACACCGCTACATTTTGTACATCCCTTGTCGGGCACACTCAAAAGAAGGAAGATAATGGAAAAAGAAAAAAAGAAAAAAAGAAATGAAGCCATATGTTATATCTTGATGTCACATGCGCGATATTTAGCTAAATCTCATCATCTGAGATATGGCCATACACTTTTATACTGCTCCCTCCTGTCCTTTTTTACTTTGCATGTTAGCTAATAAAGTCAAACTTTGTAAAGTTTAATCAACATTGTAGACGAAAATATCAACGTTTTTAATACCAAATCAATATCACTAGATATATTGAAGAATATATTCTCACGTTATATTTATTTGGTATTGTATACTTTGACATTTTTTTAATACAAGGTTGGTCAAAGTTAACAAAGTTTTACTTAAGAGAAATCTAAACACGGACTAAAAAGGAATGGAGGGAAGGACACAACGTTTTTGCTACCGAGCTCAGATGAGCCCGAGGATAAACTGTAATTCACGAAAGAAATCAGAAAAAAAAAATCTGATTTTGGCGTGCAAGATGCTTCTGTGCCTGATGTCCGTGATATTTTTTTTTTGTGAAATTCAGACATTCAATGAGCTCGTTGCAAAAAAGAAAAATTCCAGGTGTTCGGGAAACATTTGAGAAAACAATGTTCAGAGCCTATTTTATCCTTTTTTTCCATGAGCTACATGACTAAACACTCTGAAATTTTTCTCGGACATCACACATTTAAGCATCTTGGATGACAAAAATTGATTTTGTTTGAATTTTTCAGCTATTTTTTATTTTACTGTTCACCAGGTGCAGATGAGCCCGGGCTAATCTTTGAGTTACCATGGATTGAGTACTATCTTAAGAAGCGGGGTTATTCTAGTAACAAATTAACATACTTGAATACAATTCATAGAGTAGCGCCTCTTATTTATTCTACGGGCAAGATGAAAAATAATCCAATATTATTCTGCTCGTTTCAACAAGTAGATAATTGCATCAATCTATTAACAATTCCTTCAAATGTTGATTTGCTAATTGTTGCCTAATTCTCAGTGGTCAGAGAATCAATTGTCTTCCGAAATATGTAAAATTTCATAGTAACTCCAAGAAAATATTGTACCTTTATGCACTAAATGAACAAATCATTACACTGTGGTGAACATTTTTTAGATATGTATGTACATTCTTTGTGAAATTGACTGAAAATAAATCCATTTTCAGAAACAATATTGCACTTTTAGCACCTATGGCACGCTGGCTACAAAGATGATATGGTGCATGATCCCATCTGCCCGTGACCCAGCGCCTGATATGTGGTCCCACATCACAACAAGTATGCCGGGACCTCACATAGTGGGAGTATCATAACAAGTATCATGCATATTAACTAAGTAATTTTGTCAAGATGGCATAAATTTAAATAAAAAAAGGACTGAGTGTAATATCATGATACTATATCATCATACATGATGTGTTAATATGTGTCATGCATGATAATAAATAAGGTCATTTAAAATTCTAACATACAAGAACATTACTGTGCCTCCGGTGAATTTGTAAGTGCAGCTGTAGGACACTACTCCATCGTCCTTGGATGGAATGGCCAGATCAATATCGTACACACGACCGATTATCATACAGTGATAGTACTGAAATTCTCGGATGCAAAGCAATTTCAAATTTATAATACTATAATACTATGCACTATGAGGTTAGCGTTATATGCATGATACTAGTGTATAACATTCCTCGATACGAGCAGCCTGATTGAAATGGACCAGACACATCACGCCTAGAGATGAAACATTCGTACAAAATTGTGTATTTAATTAGATGAACATTTTTTAACATGGTGAACTATTTCCTAGATTTGTTTGAACGGGCTTGTACCATCCATAGCGGAAGATCTTCAACAGTGCTAGCTTGGTGTGCAAACCTGGACATGGAGTTCAAGGAGACTATGATCCAGGGAAGCGAAGCAAATTGGTGGACATAGTTAACGGCGTTGTTTGCTTAGCTACACAAGTGAACACATAATGAAACCTCCAACATACGTAGTTTCTCAGAATGCCTGGAAAAGCGCGCACATGCATGCATATGTGTGAGGACATGAGCCTTGCATGTGCCGAGCTCACCCAACCAATGATGCATCGACAGAGCATGACCCCAAGCAGGCCAAGCTATGGACACACTTCTGGTCAGGCCCATGCTAGCAAGATCGCTACACTCTCGGCCATTAGCGAGGCTTTGCTCTGGTTTGTTGATGTATACGCGTGGCAGCTTAAATGAGCACCAATACTCACACATCACATCTTTGCCAATTCCTCACATGGGACTTAAGCCATGGCACAAAACAAGATCGTGGCAGTCTATGAAGCCTAGGGTGGTCGCACCAATATATGTACGTACGCCTTCATGTATGTGTGCTTTGCGGCAACCACCAGAGGGCTAAGCATTGTTGCCGTCTCCACTTCTACTGCCCTGCCCCCACACTAGCTCCAAGGTTGGGTCCTCCACATTCCTTGGCCTTTAGGGTTGTGAGACCCTCCAATATCTTCATAGGACGACACGACATTGTTCTCGACATGAACCGTGTCCAAGCATAGAGGATGCCTCAATGGACCAGCTACATACATCATTACGGAATATTCGAGTGGTATAGATTTCTGAATTGAGATGCACTAGAGGACAAGAGGCCATTGAAAAAAGGAAGGAGGGCCTTCCACGTGCCTTGCAGCTCAAGGTATGCTATTTCTCCTCTTGTACTATTGTGCGCTTCTGTTGCTTCCCTCCAACGAAGAATCGATGTCAACTTTATTTCTTGATGACCACTAGTGCCAGTACCAGCTCTGTCCATGGTTCAACACAATGGCTATTACCGCCAAGATTCAACTTTCTTTTGTTGTGGCTCCAAGCACATTCCTTCAAACTTGAAATCTGCTAAATACCGAGCTATGGTCCGTGAATTTTCTTCGGCCTGCTAATTTCATAACATGGCTTGCTCATATAGAAGCTTAAATGAGCACCAATACTAATACAACATGTGCATGCAGCTGCTTCACATGGGAATTAACATGGCACCCAACAAGATTGTTGGTTGTCTAGCCAACCTAGGGTGGTCGCACCATTATCAACGTGCATGTGTGCTTTGCAGCAACCACCAAGAAGCATTGTTGCCATCTATGCCTCTATAGTGCCATGCCACACCCTAGCTTAGGGTTGGGTCCTCTACCCTCCTTGGCCTTTATGGTTGTAGATTCTCTAGCATGTTTAAATTTCATTCAACAACACGATATCATCTATTACTAATTTAATGGATCGTTTAAATACATTATAGTGGAATGCTCAAATAAAATGACACAATATAACTTTTCAAACCAAGCCACCACTAGACAAGAGGTTGCAAAAAAAGAGTGCCTTTCACATGCACTCCAACATGAGTTAGGCTATTTTTTCTCTCTTATTGCATTATTTCATTGCTTTCGACCACTGAAGAGTTGATGTTAGCTTCATTTCTTCTGGTAGTGATGGTATTGGATCTCTCTGCAATTAATGGTGATGGTTGTTATTCTTGTCAAGATCTGATTTTTTGTTTTGTTGTATCTCCAAGCACCATGTTGTGGACTCATAATGGTAATAGTGTGTGATTTTTATTAGTCCTAGTAAGGATGGAACGATGATTCTTCCTCTAATGCATTTCTGGGATGATGAATCTCAAACCATCACAAGACCACAATGTTGATGATGATTATTATGAGAAATGAAGATGCAAAAAATGTTTGTCCCAGTTGAAAGGGGGCATCTTTGCCATGTTGAATATTGATGACCTTCACCATTCAAGTTGATGCTTCGCATCATCAATATTCTTTTACACCAGGAGCCCCGATGGTCGTCGATCTAAACTATGGTGCTATTTGCCACGTGAAGCCTTGGTCTCTATCTGTTGAAGGTCCATTCCGTAAAATAAATGTGATATGTTTTGGTTCTCTTTTCCTTTACATTTTTTTTCATGAAAAAATTGTGTTTAATACAATTTACCTTATTTTTTACATTTTGAATCTCACTGTGTGCATCGAGTTACGTTTGCTGGTATACTTATTGTATTATGACTTTGTCTCAGATTTTTTTATTAGTTTTGGAATAGGCTTTTCTAGGCCTTAGGAATAGCTCAAGGGGATGTATTCATGGACATGGGGTTTCTGATCCCGAGCTCACATACACTACGGTGAACAATAAAATCTGACAGAACTACAAAATAATTTAAAACCTTTTTTTATATAATAAACACTGATGAATATTTGAATTGCATGCAAAAAAATTCGTGATGGTATGGCATTCGTGGAGGCCTAGACAAAAAAACTGATGTTCCAAAAAGCTTATTTTTGGAAGCATTTTATAGTATTATTCTTTAAATATATTTTCCATCGACCTCCACGATGTTATTTCATCACAAGAATCTGCATGCGGGTGAAATATTATTTCATAAAAAAAATCAGTGTTTGAAATATTATTTACCTTTTTAATAATGTTGCTGTTCACCTACGTGCACTTGAGCTCGTTATCAAAACATCACTTTCAGGTATTCAGTTTTTTTTCATGGAACAGTTTATTGTAATCTAGCCCACCTTTTCCCTTCCATGTGTTCTTTTCAACAAAAAAATTTGGGTTGAGTAGTCGGCATGATATATATGCTCATGTTCTAGGCGAAGGTCGTATAATTCACGGTGATGAACCATGTAGGTCGATTTCCACTTTTCTTGAAAAAAAAACCGCGGGCCTATCTATAAATTCCTTTAAATGCAGTTATTTTAGCCCCCGCGAAACAAAAAGTGCAGTTATTTCTCCATATGAAGAAATATCCGTGAAACAACCGAGGAAGAAAAGGGCCATATATAACCAACGAAAGAAACTGGTATGTGCAAACAACGTACAAATGGGAGAAACGGGACGCACGGACGGACCCATTGCAAAATCTTGCTTCCCAGCACACTCTACCTCCTCAAGCCAGTCCAATCAGTCCACGTAAGGATCCAAACAACATGAAGATATGATACGATACACATGTCGGATGTGGCTGGCTGATAAGCCGTCTAGCCGACTCCACTCCAGGGGCCGGGTCCTCAATGGCCGACTCCAGGGCTCGGGACCGACCCCAGCACCCGCGCCGCCACCGCCCCAGCGACTGCATTGCCGCGGCCGGACGTCCTCCAGCTGGTGGTGGCGCCGGAGGCTGGAGGTCCACGGAGCAGCGTCGACCAGCCGGCAGCTGCAGCTGCTGCCTCCTGTGTCTCGCCTGCGACAGCGAGCAAGGTCCTGGCGTCCACGCGCGGAGGCGACGTCGTCAGGAGGAGCACGAGCAGCAGCACCGCCGCCGCCGCCGCCCTGCCGCTGCTGCCGGGGCACAAGGACACCATCGATCAGTCTATCGATCTTGCTAACTGGAAAGAAAACTGGACACTATGTGAGAAATGGTGCGTGCGCGTGCGTTCAAGGTGGGGATAATGGATGGTGTTTATATAGGCGCAGCAGGAGGGCGGCAGGGGAGAACATTTGGCCGCGCGCGGCAGCTCAGCAGTAACCCCACGGACTCACCCCACCACCACACATCGATCGACCGGCCATTCGGCTGCGCCTGCCCGGCCCGGCCGCGTCGTCGTAGTGCGGCGATCGCCATCATCAGACCGGGAGCGGGGTGGCTTGCTCCGGGAGGCCATCGCGCGCGGTCGGACGGTCGGGAGGCTCAGGCCACGAGTGAAGTGGGTGTTTTTGGCGGTCACGCACGCTGCTGTGAGCCTGTGACATGCTGTAGGTGCGTGGCTTGAAGCAACCGTCAAGGCCTGGAAATGGGAATTGCGCGTCTGCCGGTTGTGGCGTTTCGTCCCATTTCCCCCACGCGCAATCCAATTCCAATTAATCATCTACGTAAGTAGAACTCGTACAAGCTAATAAGCCCCGGGGTACGTGTGGTTAACGCGTGACATGAGATATTTCCTGCCTTTGCTTTTTATCAATGTCTCCGTCAAATGACATAACATAAAAAAAAAATTATGTGCAGGGATCTCAATGTATGATCTGACAAATAGACCATGGACTGAGACATAACCACGTCTCTGTCGACTAGGGTATAGCAAGAATGTTTCCTAATTGCCTTAGAAGTTTGCTCGTGTGAGTCAGTCGATTCACGCGAGGAAACAAACCACCTATCCCGCAACCATTGTTGCTTTCAGGTGAACCATTTTCTTCCGATCCTATATGTTGTTTGTTGGTTGTGCGGGTGTTTCAACTTACTTGAAACAAGAAGATCAGCTATCTTCGTGTGTATGCTGTCTAGGTTGCATAGTGCCCACAACCTCCAAGCTCCCTAGAAAGGGAGAATGCACCGTTGCATTCGACATATCGCATATGTCGTGGTGTGGTCCATATGCGTCCCACCGGTTCTCTAGTTTCATGATTCACTTTCGCTTGCCTTGGATCATGTTCTTGATGAGATTTTTTTTAGATCTGTCAACTGAGCAACGGATTGTCAGACAGGTCGAGGGTCCAGATGAAACAATACAAAAAATTTGACTTATTTTTGTTTGAAGGCAGGGAAGAAGGGGAGATTGGACTTGGAGGGAGATGCACTCACAAACTGAAGGAATTTGGGAGCGGCCGCGGGAACGGTGGCTTCAGTGCGATCCGGGCGTTCGGAATGCAACTGTGGCAGCTGCTTGCGGGGGACATAGGAGAGGTGACACATGAGGCTCGAAAATCATCTTTGTATGCAAAGGTGCTCGTCTAGATTTTTTTATGAAGGAAGCTCCCCTCTTTCTTCGACGTTGCCTCAACGGCGGAGGAGGAGAATGGTGGGCAATGTTTTGGCGTGGCACAAGATTTTGCCGAAGTGATATTCTAGTTTTACTTCTTAAGAAGTCTTTCATGCAATGTTGCATGACACCTGTGTATATTTACTATGATGACCACATGCATACTCTTTGTAATACATTTGTCTAATGAAATATCTGTGGCTATTTCATGAGACACGATTCAAGTGATCGAAACAAACCACCTGCTGCACTCGAGGGGGGCTCTTATTCATTTCCTTGTGCGACTAGTAGGCGCTATAACATGCGGTGGGAATAGCGTTGCAGCATGACTCATTCACTACTTCACCAATCATAGATCAGTCATTGTTCGCTCTTCCAAGAGAAAAACGTGCCTTTAAAAGACAAGTAACTCCTCAATCATAGAAGAGATACTTTTATAGATTTTAAAAAAAATCACGAAATCAAAAAATTGTACATATGTTTATACATAAACATTCAAGTGATTTATAAGTGCAAATTTTTCAGAAAATTGTTGATCATTTTAAAACTCACACTAATAATAGTTGTTCAGGATGTTTTAAGAAATTTTTCAGGCCTTTCTGAAAAAAAAATGAGAAAACGGGAAAAGAAATGAAAAAAAATGGTACGCTGAGAAAAGGTAGAAAATAGTTGAAAATGTCAACAAATATCCGGAAATACAGATGCTAAAAAAATCTGAGAAAACCCGGAATAGAGAAAATTGTTAAAATGAACATAAACACGTAAATAGGTGATATGTACGATTAGGGCATCATTCGTCACTTCGAGTAAAGAATAAACTATTCCTCCTACGACCACTACTTCGGGTTCGCTTGGTGCAACTGAAATCTGTACAGTTCTTTTCTCAAAAAAAGAAAAAGAAATCTGTACAGTTGAACGTAGAAAAAAAAGTAAGGTCCTGGGCGCCCAGGTTCATGGTATTTCCTATTTGACGCGTAGAGCATCAAATTTGTCAGCAAATCACACATGGAGACCACGAACCAAACTTGAGATGAGCCTCCTAACAGAATTCTGGTTTTGTGAACCTTTGGGAAGTTCCAGTCCGGTTTGGGGAACCATGAATAAGGTTCTGCTCTGTTTTTTCCTTCATGGTTTTCCCATTTTTTCTTTTTATTATTATGTTTTTCATAAACTTATTCCTAGTTTCTTAAAAAATGTCCACGGTTTCAAAAAGTGTCTCAAAATTTTAAGAAAAAATGTGTCCTAGGGAAAATGTTCAAAATTTAAAAATAATATTTGTTTGAGTTTTACGAAAACTGTTCAAATTTAAGAAACAATTCAGAATTTTGATAAAATGGTCAAAATTTAGAAATATATGATGTTTAAAACTGAATCTCTACAGCAGTTGTTTAAAAGTAAATCTATAGAACACGTAAATACACCAACATGGTGGTGCTCAATTGCAGACAATCCTATATGACGTGCGTGGGCGTTATATAACTGTACCTTCATTGAGGCGTCCCTCCTGACTAGGGATGTAAATGGTACAGATAATTTATGTTTTGAATCCTCATTCACATCCGTTTGTAGTGATTCGGTATGCACTTGTACAAATTCGTCGGATATGGATGTGAATACGGATTTTGGTCAACCCCAACAGATATGGAAGCGGGTATGGTATCGGTAATATCTGACGAATGTGGATTATCAGGTATTTTTCGTTGGATTATTCGAAATTATCAAATATTATTATCTGATAAATCGGCCCATCAGCAAGCCTAGATATCCAATTAGCCCACTAATTAGACTCAACACATATAAATTGTTGTTGCATTGGTGTTAGTTATGACTTTAATTTGTCACTCTATGGTATTTTGTGGTTGGATATAAATTTCTGCTCATATTGTTAGCGTAGTAGCAATAAATAATGTCTCATTGCACCGATATTTTTTGTCCATTTTTTATCCGAGTCCGCTCCGTCTCTACTCTGAATCCGTAGTCCGAGAAAATCGGCATTCAAATCCGCATTCGGTCATTATCTGCTCTGCTCCGAATCCGAAAGAATTATAGTTGGGAAAGCATTATCCGATCCGGTTCAGCCCATTTACATCCATACTCCTAACGCCCCAGTTTGGGTCGGTCCATGGTCAGTCTCGCTGTGTTTTTATTTTTATCTTTTGTGTATGTTTCCATTTACTGTATTTTATTGTATTACACAAAATGTTCATTGTGTATACAAAAATGTTCATTTTGTATTTCAAATTTGTTCAGCGTATATTACAAAAATGTTCAATATATATTAAAAAAAATCAATATGTATTCGAAAGTCTTTCAGCTTATATGTTTCTATTTTAAATAATGTTCAAAAATAAAAACCGAAAACAACCGGGGGTCACAGATAACAAGGATGTCTGAGTAGCAGTTTGCTATAGACCGGGCTGCTATAGACCGGGGTTGTCTACTTTATCGTTTTTCACTCGAACTGCAAATGCACATGGTCGGCCTAATTGGATTGGTCCCTTTGTGAAGCCACTGTTCCTTGATGCACACGGGCGTTTTACATGAGCTCTCTCTCCTTGCCATAGTGCGACGAATAGAGACTCCCTGCGTTCACTCCTCCACACATATGCATAGCCCCTCGAACATAACCACGTGCATTAGCGACGACGATGGCAGATGTAGCGGAGGACCATTTCTGTGACTTGAAGGTCATCCTTTCCCTATACGTCTCCAGCATATCTATAATTTATGATGGTTTTATGCTATTATATTATCATTTTCATATATTTTATATGTTCATTTATATCATTGTTATGAACTATCCTATTAATTTAGTGTCCATTGCCAGTTTCTGTTTTCTGCATATTTTTTGTTTCGTAGAAAAAACCATACCTACCAAAATCGAAACACGACGAAATTGACGACGATTTGTTATGGAAAATATGTCACACTAGAAGTTTCGGGAGGCGGGCGGGAGATGTACCAAGGGCCCACAAGATTAGGGGGGCCACCCGGGTTGTGCCCCCTAGGCCTCTGTTTGACCTATCTCCTGCTCCATAAATACCACAATATTTAGAAACCCTCGAATTGAGACCCGAAACAATTTTATGGCCGTTGCAAGGCTCTGTTCTTTCACGATCCAATCCGCAACTGTGTTTTGTCACTCTGCCGGAGGGAACAATGATAGGAAGGCCATCTTGATCAACCATGTTGCCTCCATGATGATGGCGTGAGTAGTTCCTACAGGACCTATAGGTCCATAGCAGTAGTGATCTCTCTCTCTTTCTCTCTCTCTCTCTCTATCTCTCTCCTCTTCAATACAATGATCTCCTTTGATATCTATTCGATGTAATCTTCTTTGCGGTGCGTTTGTTAGGATCAGATGAATTGTGAGTTTATGATCAGAATTATTCATTGAGTTATATGAGACCTGCGATGAAATCTTTTATATGTAATTTCATAGCTATGTATGATTTCTAATCTATTAATTTTTCTTTGGCCAATTTGATCTTAAGACGGAGTGGTGCATAGTAGCGGGTTTAATTTTGTAGTGACTATGTCTAGTGACAAAAGGGATAAGGGCACATAGTGTATCATTGACACTAAACAACGGGGTTTGATCATACTGGTTGATCTCTTTCTGTCTATGTTATGTCATCATACTTATTGCATTACTCTATTTTTATGAACTTAATAATTCAAGATGCATGCTGAATAACAGTCTTGGTATGGAGTAATAGTAGTGACATCGGTACTAATTGTTCATGCCTGGACGATATGGCAGTGACATCGATGACATGGGCATGGGTACACATTGGTCGATGACGATGTTGATGCTGATAAGGCGCCTGGAATGATGCGAAGGCTTGGCTGCACCACGGGTAGCTTGAGATCTCCGGCATGTGTGTGACTGCCATCTCTCTCGGTTGCCACACCGATAGTCCATGTCGTGCGAGTCGACGCCGATGACCCTCAACATTGTATCAAGATGGAGTTGGTAAGCCACTGGCAACAACAGAAAATGTGGGCAGAGTGTTTGAAAAAATGACCATGCAGTGGAAACAACAAATATATTTCCACATGGACATGATCTTGTCAAAACCAAGCACCATCATCAAAGAATCTACTTTAATGCTGCAAAGGGGCCAAATTGTTTTGGTTTGAAGAGTTGAAGAAGCAAATTCTTCGGCTTTATATTCGAGGGACTAAATCTAGACGTCCTTAATAGTTGAGGTTTTTTTCCAAATAGTAAAACATTTTTTGTTGACTCTCCAAACACATATGCAAAAATAGATTAAATCATAACATCTTATATATGGTATCCATACCATGCTTTGAAAGAACTTGAAGTAATATTTGTATACTAGTGGGAACAAAGTTCACTAGCCCCTACTGTGAAGACAATATCATATGATTCTGACACCAAACTGACTGCTGTCTCATTTCTTCAACAATGACATCTCCAAACTAGGGTATATTTTCATGGTGACAATGGAGTCGAAGGAACTTGCAAGTCAAAGCTTGGATTTTGTTTAACAACGCCAACTGTAGACTACAAGGCAAGTTCTTGTCACAAGTTAAAGCTATTCTCCATTTTCCATGGGTCGGCATCATCGTGTTGGGAACGTTGCATGGGAAACAAAAAATTTCCTACGCACACGCAAGATCTATCCATGGTGATGAGCATCTACAAGAGGAAGAGTGGATCTACATACCCTTGTAGATCGCTAAGCGGGATGCGTTAAGAAACGCGGTTGGTGTAGTCGAACGTCTTCGCGATCCAAATCGCCGAGCATCCCGCGATCTCATCACGATCCGTCCCGTAATCCAATCACGATCCGTCCCGCGAACTCATCACGATCCATCCCACGATCTTGATCACGGTCCTTCCGATCTAGCGCCGAACGGACGGCACCTCCGCGTTCAGCACACGTACAGCTTGATGACGATCTCCGCCTTCTTGATCCAGCACGAGGGAGCAGAGAGGTAGAAGAGTTCTCCAGAAGCATGACGGTGCTCCGGCGATGGTGGTGGAGCTATTCCGGCAGGGCTTCGCCTAAGCACTGCAGAAATCCGATCTGGAGGAGAAACTATGCACTGGAGGAACGGGTAGCACGTGGCTAAAAATCTAGTGCCAAAAACCCTAAAACCACTAGTATATATAGGAGGAAGAGAGAAGGAGGCTTGGCTCCCAACGATCCAGCCCTTGGGTCGGCCAAACTAGGACTCCTCCTTATTTTTGCCTTTTTTTTGCCTTTTTCCACCTTTTTCTCCTTGGGCTTTTCTTCCCAGCTGCATGGGCCTTGTGTGGGACTTCCACCAGCCCACTAAGGGCTGGTATTTACTCTCCCACATGCCATGTATCCTCTTGGGTCGAAATACCCCTCCCGATGGTCTCCCGGTGCACTACCGGCACTCCCGATATACTACCGATGAGCCCGAAACCTTTCCCGCGACCAAAACAGGACTTCCTATATATCAATATTTAACTCCGGACCATTCGGAGCTCCTCATGATGTCCGAGATCTCATCCGGGACTCCGAACAACCTTCGGTCACCACCATACATAACTCTATACTGCCGAAACGTCACTGAACCTTAAGTGTGTAGACCCTGCGGGTTCGAGAACTATATAGACATGACCGAGACACCTCTACGGTCAATAACCAATAGTGGGACCCGGATAACCATATTCGTTCCTACATATTCTACGAAGATCTTTATCGGTCGAACCTTTATGTCCAGGATTCAGTTAATCACGTATGATGTTCCCTTTGTTCTTCGATATGTTACTTGCCTGAGATTCGATCGTCGGTATCTCCATACCTAGTTCAACCTCTTTACCGGCAAGTCTCTTTACTCGTTCCGTAATACAAGATCCCATGACTAACACTTAGTCACATTGCTTGCAAGGCTTATTGTGATGTTGTATTACCGAGTGGGACCTGAGATACCTCTCCGTCACACGGAGTAAAAAATCCCAGTCTTGATCCATGCCAACCCAACAGACACCCTCGGAGATACCTATAGAGCACCTTTATAGTCACCCAGTTACGTTGCGACGTTTGATACACACAAGGTACTCCTCTGGTGTCAGTGAGTTGCATGATCTCATGGTCATAGGAACATATACTTGACATGCAGAAAACAGTAGCAATAAACTGACACGATCATATGCTACATTTGTAGTTTGGGTCTTGTCCATCACATCATTCTCCTAATGATGTGATCCCGTTACCAAATGACATCTCATGTCCATGACTAGGAAACCATAGCCATCTTTGAACAACGAGCTAGTCTATTAGAGCCATGCTAGGGACATGGTGTTGTCTATGTATCCACACATGTATCTGAGTTTCCAATCAACACAATTATAGCATGGATAATAAACGATTATCATGAACAAGGAAATATGATAATAACTAATTTTTTATTGCCTCTAGGGCATATTTCCAACAGTCTCCCACTTGCACTAGAGTCAATAATATAGTTCACATCACCATGTGATTCGTATTGTTATGAATCTAACACCTACAGAGTTCTGGGGGTCGATCATGCTTTGCATGTGAGAGAGGTCTTATAGTCAACGGTTCTGCGACATTCAGATCCGTATGTACTTTGCAAATCTCTATGTCAAACTGTAAACACTGCTACCACACTCCACTTGGTACTATTCCAAATGGCTGCTCCACTATACGTATCCGGATTGCTACTAAGAGTCATCCAGATTAGTGTTAAAGCTTGAATCGACGTAACTCTTTACGACGAACCCTTTATCACCTCCATAATCGAGAAACGTTTCCTTAGTCTTTTAGTCACTAAGGATAGTATTGACCGATGGCCAGTGATCCACTTCTGGATCACTCTTGTACCCCTTGATGGACTCATGACAAGGCACACACAGGTGCGGTACACAGCATGGCATACTATACAGAGCCTGTGGTTATGGCATAGGGGACGACATTCGTCCTTTCTCTTTCTTCTGTCATTGCCTAGCTTTGAGTCTCACTCAACTTCACACCTCGCAAATCAGGCGAGAACTCTTTCTCTGACTGATCCATTTTGAACTCTTTCAAAATCTTGTCAAGGTATGTACTCATTGAAAGTCTCATCAAGCATCTTGATCTATCTCTATAGATCTTGATGCTCAACAATTAGGTAGCTTTATCCAGGTCTTCCTTTGAAAAACTCTTTTCAAACAACCGTTTATGCTTTCCAGAAATTCTACATCATTTCCGATCAACAATATGTCATCCACATATACTTATCAGAAATTCTATAGTGCTCCCACTCATTTTATTGTAAATACAAGTTTCTCGTAAGCTTTGTATAGACTCAAAAACTTTGATCACCTCATCAAAGTGTATATTCCAACTCCGAGATGCTTGCTTCAGTTCATAGAAGAATCATTGAAGCTTGCACGCCTTTTAGCATCCTTAGGACTGACAAAACCTTCTGGTTGTATCACATACAACCTTTCCTCAAGTAAACCGTTAAGGAAACGATGTTTTGATATCCATCTGCCAGATTTCATAATTGAAAAATGCAGCAACTGCTAACATAATTCCAACAGACTTTAGCATCGCTACGAGTGAGAAGGTCTCATCGCAGTCAACTCCTTGAACTTGTCGTAAACTTCTTTGCAACAAGTTGAGCTTTACAAATGGTGACATTTACCATGAGCGTTTGTCTTCATTTTAAACATCCATTTGTACTCAATGACCTGCCATCCAACGAGCAAGTCTACCAAAGTCTATACTTAGTTTTCATACATGGATCCTTTCTCGGATTTCATGGCCTCTAACCATTTGACGGAATCCAGCCCCATCATCGCTTCTCCACAGCTCGTAGGTTCATCGTTGTCCAACAACATGACCTCCAAGACAGGGCTGTCGTACCGCTCAGGAGCAGTACACATCCTTGTCGACCAACGAGGTTCGATAGTAACTTGATCCGAAGCTTCATGATCATCATCATTAACTTCCTCTTCAACTAACGTAGGCTTCACAGAAACAAATTCCTGCGCTGTGCTACTCTCTGGTTGAACAAAGGTTCAACAACCTCATCAAGTTCTATCTTCCTCCCACTCAATTCTTTCGAGAGAAACTCTTTCTCGAGAAAGGACCCAATTTTAGCAACAAACACTTTATGCTTGGATCTAAGATAAAAGGTTTACCCAACTATCTTTAGGGTATTCTATGAAGATGCATTTGTCCGCTTTGGGTTCGAGCTCATTAGGTGAAAATCTTTTTCACATAAGTGTTGCAGCCCCAAACATTATGAAATGACAGCTTAGGTTTCTATCAAACCATAATTCACACGGTGTCATCTCAACAGATTTAGATGGTGCCCTATCTAAAGTGAATGTAGTTGTCTCTAATGCATAACCCCAAAATTATAGTAGCAAAATGATAAGAGACATCATAGCAAGCACCATTTTCAATAGAGCACGACTATGACGTTCGAACACACCATCACACTATGGTGTTCCAGGTGGCGTGAGTTGTGAAACAACTTTCACATTGTCTAAAGTTGTATGCCAAACTCATAACTCAGATATTCACCTCCACGATCATATCGCAGACATTTTTATCTTCTTGTCACAATGATCTTAAACTTCACTCTGAATTTGCTTGAACCTTTCAAACGATTCAGACTTGTGTTTCATCAAGTAAATATACACTATATCTACTCAAATCATCAGTGAAGGTAAGAAAATAACGATATCCACCGCATGCTACAAGACTCATTGGATTGCATACATCAACATGTATCATTTCCAATAAATCACTTGCCCGCTCCATCCATATGGAAAACGGGGTCCTTAGTCATCTTACCCAAGAGGCATGGTTCGCATGTCTCAACCGATTCAAAATCGAATGAGTCCAAAGATCCATAAGCACTGAGTTTCTTCATGCGCTTTATACCAATATGACATTTAGCGGCAGTGCCACAAGTATGTGGTACTATCATTATTAACTTTGTATCTTTGGCATCAATGTTATGAACATGTGTATTACTATGATCAAGATTCAACAAACCATTCTCACTGGGTGCATGACCATTGAAGGTATCATTCATGTAAATAGAATAACCATTATTCTCTAACTTAAATGAATAACCGTGTTGCAATAAACACGATCTAGTCACATTCATGCTTAACGCAAAACACCAAATAACATCTATTTAGGTTCGTCACTAATCCCGAAGGTAGAAACAGCGTGCGATGTTGATCACATCAACCTTGGAAACATTTCCAACACACATCGTAACCTCACCCTTAGCTAGTTCTCCGTTTATTCCGTAGCTTTTATTTCGAGTTACTAACATTTAGCAACCGAACCGGTATCCAATACCCAGGTGCTAATAGGAGTACTCGCAAGGTACACATCATTAACACGTATATCAAATATACTTTTATCGACGTTGCGAGCCTTCTTATCTACCAAGTATCTAGGGTTGTTACGCTTCAGCGACCGCTCTCCTCATAATCGAAGCACTTAGTCTCGGGTTTGGGTTCAACTTTGGGTTGCTTCACTGGAGCAGCAACTGACTTGCTATCCATGAAGTTTCCCTCCTTGCTCTTGCCCTTCTCGAAACTAGTGGTTTGACTAACCATCAACACTTGACGCTCATTCTTGATTTCTACCTTCGTGGTGTCAAACATTGCGAACAGCTCAGGGATCATTATTTCTATCCCTGGCATTTTATAGTTCATCACCAAGTTCTAGTAGCTTAGTGACAGTGACTTGGAGAACTATATCAATCACTATCTTATCTGGAAGATCAACTCCCACTCGATTCAAGCGATTGTAGCACCCAGACAATCTGAGCACATGCTCAATGATTGAGCTATTCTCTTTCATCTTGCAGGCAAAGAATCTTGTTGGAGATCTCATATCTCGCAACACAGGCATGAGCCTGAGATCCTAATTTCAGCTCTTAGAACATCTCATATGTTCCTTGACGTTCAAAACGTTTCGGAGCCTCAATTCTAAGACATAATGCATGACGCACTAAACTATCAAGTAGTCATCAGAACGTGCCTGTCAGATGTTCACAACATCTACAGACGATGCTAGAGGGGTTGGCGCACCGAGTGGTGCATTAAGGACATAAGCCTTCTGTGCAGTAATGAGGACAATCCTCAGATCACGGAGCCAGCCCGCAATATTGCTACCATCATATTTCAAATCTATTTCTCTAGGAACATATAAAAATTCAATGGAGCTCCAGCGTGAGCTAGTAATCTACAACACAGTTTGCAAAGACACTACTGACTATGTTCATGATAATGAGTTCAATTAATCATATTACTTAAGAACTCCCACTCAAATTGACATCCCTCCGGTCATTCGAGTGATACATGATCCAAATTCACCAACTCAAGTCCGATCATCATGTGAGTTGAGGCGGTTTCAATGGTGAACATCATCATATTGATCATATCTGCTATATGACTCATGTTCGACCTTTCGGTCTCTTGTGTTCTGAGGCCATGTTTGTACATGCTAGGCTCGTCAAGTTTAACCCGAGTGTTCTACATGTGCAACACCGGCTTGCACCCGTTTTATGTGAACGTAGAGTCTATCACACCCGATCATCACGTGGTGTCTCAACACGACGAACTTTCGCAACGGTGCACACTCGAGGAGAACACAATTCATCTTGAAATTTAAGTGAGGGATCACCTTATAATGGTACCGTCATCCTAAGCAAAACAAGGTGCATAAAAGGATTAACATCACATGCAAATCATAAGTGACATGATATGGCCTTGAACTTGTATTTTTGATCTCCATCTTGAAAGCACCAGCATGATCTCCATCGTCACCGACACGACACCATGATCTCCATCATTTTGATCTCCATCAACATGTCGCCATCGAGGTTGTCGCACCCATCATGCTTGTACTACTATTGCTACCATTTAGCGATAAAGTAAAGCATTACATAGCGCTTAATGATTGACACGCATGTCATACAATAATTAGAGACAACCCTATGGCTCCTGCCGGTTGCCGTACTCATCGACATGCAAGTCGTGATATTCTGTACAACACATGATCATCTCATACATCACATATATCACATCATGTAATTGTCCATATCACATCATAACATACCCTGCAAAAACAAGTTAGATGTCCTCTAATTGTTGTTGCATATTTTACGTGGCACCTACGGGTATCTAGCAAGAACAATTCTCATCTACGCAAAAACCACAATGGTGATACACTAGTTGCTTTTCAACCTTCTCAAGGACCGCCTTTGTCGAATCCGATCCAACTAAAGTGAGAGAAACTGGCACCCGTAAGCCATCTATGTAACAAGTTGCGGTTGAGGGAACCGGTCTCTCGTAAGCGTACGAGTAATGTTGGTCCGGGCCGCTTCATCTCACAATACCGCTAAACCAAAACACGACCAAGGGAGGAAGCAATCTAAGCATCAACACCCACAAACTCTTTGTGTTCTACTCGAGATCTCATCTACACATAGACCTAGCTCATGATGTCACTGTTGGGGAACGTTGCACTGGAAACAAAAAATTTCCTACGCACACGCAAGATCTATCCATGGTGATGAGCATCTACGAGAGGGGGAGTGGATCTACATACCCTTGTAGATCGCTAAGCGGGAAGCGTTAAGAAACGCGGTTGGTGTAGTAGAACGTCTTCGCGATCCAAATCGCCGAGAATCCCACGATCTCATCACGATCCGTCTCGCGATCCAATCACGATCCATTATGCGAACTCATCACGGTCCTTCCGATCTAGCGCCGAATGGACGGCACCTCCGCGTTTAGCACACGTACAGCTTGATGACGATCTCCGCCTTCTTTATCCAGCAAGAGGAAGCGGAGAGGTAGAAGAGTTCTCCGGCAGCATGACGGCGCTCCGGCGATGCTGGTGGAGCTATTCCGATCTGGAGGAGAAACTATGCACTGGAGGAACGGGTAGCACGTGGCTAAAAATCTAGTGCCAAAAACCCTAAAACCTCTAGTATATATAGGAGGAAGAGAGGAAGAGGCTTGGCTCCCAAGGATCCATCTCTTGGGTCGGCCGAACCAAGGAGGATTGGAGGATTCCTCCTCCAATCCTAGTAGGACTAGGACTCCTCCTTATTTTTGCCTTTTTCCACCTTTTTCTCTTTGAGCTTTTCTTCCCAGTCGCATGGGACTTGTGTGGGACTTCCACCAGCCCACTAAGGTCTGGTATTTACTCTCCCACAGCCCATGTAGCCTCTTGGGTCGAAATACCCCTCCCGATGGTCTCCCGGTACACTACCGATGAGCCCGAAACCTTTCCGGCGACCAAAACAGGACTTCCTATATATCAATCTTTACCTCCGGACCATTTTGGAGTTCCGTGTGACGTCCGGTATATCATCCGAGACTCCAAACAACCTTCGGTCACCACCATACATAACTCTATACTACCGAAACGTCACCGAACCTTAAGTGTGCAGACCCTGCGGGTTCAAGAACTATGTAGACATGACCGAGACACCTCTACGGTCAATAACCAATAGCGGGACCTAGATGTCCATATTGGTTCCTACATATTCTATGAAGATCTTTATCGGTCAAACCTTTATGTCAAGGATTCAGTTAATCCCGTATGATGTTCCCTTTGTTCTTCGGTATGTTACTTGTCCGAGATTCAGTCGTCGGTATCTCCATACCTAGTTCAACCTCGTTACTGGCAAGTCTCTTTACTCATTCCATAATACAAAATCCCGTGACTAACACTTAGTCACATTGCTTGCAAGGCTTATTGTGATGTTTTATTACCGAGTGGGCCCTGAGATACCTCTCCGTCACACGAAGTAACAAATCCCAGTCTTGATCCAGGCCAACCCAACAGACACCCTCGGAGATACCTGTAGAGCACCTTTATAGTCACCCAGTTATATTGCGACGTTTGATACACACAAGGTACTCCTCCAGTGTCAGTGAGTTGGATGATCTCATGGTCATAGGAACATATACTTGACATGCAGAAAACAGTAGCAATAAACTGACACGAGCATATGCTACGTTTGTAGTTTGGATCTTGTCCACCACATCATTCTCCTAATGATGTGATCCAGTTACCAAATGACATCTCATGTCCATGACTAGGAAACCATAGCCATCTTTGATCAACGAGCTAGTCTATTAGAGGCATACTAGGGACATGGTGTTGTCTATGTATCCACACATGTATCTGAGTTTCCGATCAACACAATTATAGCATGGATAATAAACGATTATCATGAACAAGGAAATATGATAATAACTAATTTATTATTGCCTCTAGGGCATATTTCCAACACATCGAGCTCCACATTGTTGATGCTGCAGCGTTGGCTTCCCGAACCTTTGCTCTTTAGCCTCACGAAGTACTTTTGTTCATGGCTCGTAACCTGGATCGGAGTCGTACTAGTGACGAAGTACTTTGATATGTCCTTCCATTTGCCACGACCACATGTGCTCAAGCCATGGAGAAAGAGCCTAGAATAACTAGGTTTAAGATGGATAATTTGGTTATATACTTGATCAAGGACATATTGATTATTTAATATAATGGCAAAAATAATATAAAAATGCAATAGTTGGAGAAAATTAGCCTCATGCTAATCATTCTGATGTTGTCTATTTTTATCTTTTTTGTTCCTATTATATAAGATGTGACATCAGATAATTAAATATGAATAAGGAATTTCAAAACTAGCATGGTCATATTGATAACAGATATCAATAAACCATGATAATACTTGCAATGATAAAATCATTACATTTAGTTGTAAGGACAAGCATCAATGGTATTAACTACTAATGGAAGCAGAACAATGAAATAAACTTGGATGTCCGCAAAAAAAATACATCTTGGTACAATTGTTTCTCGTAAATGTTAAATGGGCACTCTCAGTATAGTGAAAAATAAAAATAAAATGTCCCATAAGAACACACATAATGCTCAGTTAGTATGCTTTCTTTTAAAACACACCCGCCATCTCCAAATAAATAATCAAAATGAAATGAAATATTAAAAATATCATGGAAATTAGAATGAAACATGACTAACCTGTGTTCATCGAGGGTCCAAAACCCCTTCGCACATGGTGCAAGCACTGGTTGTTGGATGCACGTATTATCCTCTAACACCACCTTGTTCTGCTCGACCGTTGGCACCTCCGCTTGACTGTCCATAGTTTGCCTACTCTCTAATGCACAACCAAACAAACATTCGGTTTCTTTCATTGCGACCTCCTCTTGCAATCTAAAGTTTTTATTCACAAGGCCATCCACGGTGTAATTGACACCATGGTCAATATTGGTACCATGGTAGTCCATCTCTGGACAGTGCAACATATGCATCTTCGTAGCAAGATCAACATACAATCTTGTTACCTGTTGCATGGTCTTCCTAGGGAACCATGTTTGGAGATTTCCCACGACCTCATGCTTCTTGTTCTTGCCATGGTTGTTGCCATTATTGTAGTTGTTGCTGTTGAGCCAAAGGATGATTGATCTAGCCTCCTCTACATCGGAGGGGGTCCACTCCTAGTTGACTCTTGGATTCATGGTTCAAACTTGAGATTTTTTCAGGGGAAAACTATTGACGTTTGGATAAAACAATGAGAGGTATCAAACTGCAAGAGTGTTTGAATGCAGAGGGTGAGGAGGAGGGCATGGTACTTATAGCATCACCATATAGCAAATCTTGTTGTGATGGTAAATCATGATTAATTAGACTATAAATTCTAGTGTAAATATCCACTCTGAAATATCGTATCCAAATTTATGACATACTAAGACTCACAATTTCATATCTGGTGATAACAATTAAAACATAACTCTTGTGAAATGAACATGTTAAGAAAATGATTAACTAATATGCCATGTTATAATAGTGTGACAGGGTTGTTGCTAACACATGGAAAGTCATTTTCCATCTTGAGATTAGTGGTTAGCTTGTAAACTCATGGTATGCCTTAGAGATGTAGGATCAAGTTTAACCATGTGCAAGCATATCACTAGACATGTCCCCTATTCTTATAGAAGACAACTCATATAGTGGATTGCCACTACCTTCATTAGAGCACAAAAAAGATCTATCAATCATAGACACATTTAATTAGGAGGGATATTGTCGATGGATTTTTGGTGCACAATTATATATATTTTGTTTGCATTAATAATATATACCTCGCCCAAAATACATATACCTACATCACATATATGACTCATTGAGTGCTATCTAATTGAAGAATATCTTGATGATCGTCGTAATATTGCACACACTGTTTGACTTCCCATGTGATAGTGTAAAAGGTCAAACATTGGCAATAGTGTCTTGATCTCGTGTTTCTATATTAAAACAATATTCTAAGTAATCTACAAATGACACAAATTGCATATATCTTTTCTTTCTTAGTGTCTTTTTTATGTGCACCTTCATTTGATGCACTATAAAAGCATTGGCATTTAGGTACACATAGAGTTGACCAACGACCAGTCAAATGGGGGGAGGGCGATCCATCAAACACAAACAAGATTATCCATCTGTGATAAGTCTCGGGGATTCATACATTTTGGAAATAGAAATTGTATGAGAGGACGAAGCATATCCCACACGCGCCTCCTAAAGTAAGTGTCTATGATATTTCAACTTTCCCAAATGTTTCTTACATAATAATCATGTGGGATGACACATCTATCGCACCGAAATTACCTTTCCAATCTTGAGCTCAAATGCTCCTCCTCTGAATAGTAAAAAAATATATGAAAAAAGACAAAAAAAATCTGAAATGTTTTTTGACAAACTTTGGGAAATGTTTCAAGTCCATGCGAATTTTCATCACAAAATCACATTGGTGGAAGTCGTGGCCAAAAATAAAATCAGAGTTCCAAAATACGTACGAAAGCAACATTTTCAGAGCATGATTTTGTTTTTTACCACACCTTGCACCATTTGATTTTGAGATGAATTTTTTTCATGCACTCCAAACAATTCTTAAGGTTTGGTAAAACCAGTTTTTTTAAGTTTCTCCTTCTATTTTTGTTGCATTTACTATTTATCCAGGAGCATTTGAGCTCGAGATTAGCCCCTATTGCATCTGCTATACATCGACATAACATTTGCGACGAACAAGACATCAGAAACAATTGTTTGACATAACGCGTGTGCAAGAAAATGTCTATCACACTATTTGCGATGTGAACCATATCACATATGTTCAAGAACTATAAAATGTATGCGGTTCTACTACTATCGCACATGTTTTACACTTACTAAGTGTGTGTAATAGGTATTTCTAGCACACACATGCTCATCAATACTGCACTGTGTTCAATGTGTTCATCATCACACATGTTTAAACGATGGAAACATGTGTGCTAATGTGGACAATCACACACGTAACTCACGAGAGAACCATGTTTGATCTTGGTTTTCATCACACACCTTTCCCCTTTGAAACCGTGTGCATCGAATTTGCACGGTAATGACCCATTGCACAACTGATTTTTCCCCAAAATTTATTCTTTGTAATTTATAATTCTCCAGAATTTCAATGGAAATTTACAAAATTTGAATTATGAAGTGTGGCATTTATATATTTCGTATCCGTCATACATACTCTATTTACAATGGTTTAACAACCAATGCGTAATGAAATCATGGTACAATGTGTTCACGAATTACAGAAGGAGCAGATTAATAGCGATGAACCATAGTAGTATTAAAGGTGGTAAAGAGGGAGGCGAAATGCATTTGAGTTGTCGGTGAAGGTGCAGAAGCGGAATGCGCATATTGTACCCTTGTCCATGTTAAAGGCGCACTAAACATTTGTCCAACTCCTTTTGCCTACCACCCGCCCATTCTTCACCGCCTTTAGGTATACTTCTAGATCATTATCATAGTAGTCTGGGTGATATACTTTAATTTCATTGGCTTCACACACATTATGTAGTTTTGAGGTGATATCTACTAACATGCTTTGTAGATCACTGAAAACATTAAGATAATTTTGTATAATAATCTATTTTGAGCACAAAAAAGACAACATAGTTCTTACCATCCTAAAGTCCACTGTTGTCTTGGATAAATTGTAACCAAAGAATTAATTTTCATCATCCATGTCTTCCTCCTAACAACCTTTCTTAGTTTCCTCACTTGATGTTAGTTTATGAATAAATCATTCCCCCATAAGCAAAAAAGATCGAAGAAGAGATCTATACCGCTGATATATGTAATACAAGACGTGGAATGTGACTACCTTGATGGTAAACAACAACATCACCTATTTTGGTCTTGTGTAAGTACATGAAAAGGGCATGTTAACTACAACAGTGTTAACATCAACCAAATATAGCCATGGTAAAGAACAACATGCTCCAATCATAGCTTCATTGTGAAGAGTTAACACGGTAGTAAAGCAACAAGTAAGAAAAGGGAAAGACATGTTTACTTGAACATGCTTAACAATAACCAAACATATCCATTTTAACTGGTACCAATGAAATTGAACCGAACAGTTCATTCTTAAACATCACATTGCATACTTCAACATCACATTGTGCATAATTGAATTAAACATGACATATTTTAACAACAACATGCTTATAACAACAAGCAAATATAGCAATTGAAACTAGTATTAGTGAAATTAAATAGAACACTTCATACTTGAACATCACATAGCATAACTGAACATCACATCATGCATAACTAAAATAAACAAGGCAAATATATGTTAACAACAAACGACCAAATATAGCCATTGAAACTGATATTGATGAAATTAAACCACAATTACAACTTAAACATCACATTGTGCATAACTGAATTAAACACGAGAGAGTTAAACATCGCAGGTCAAATGCTATTAGAACATAATGGCGCGGTTGTCTAGAATAAAGTAGGGAAATTAGCTAAAACGTGGTACTCCTAGCCTGATCATGGGCTATTTGCCCCCTTCAAATAGCCACATGCAAAAACATCATGGATGCTCTACATCTTGTCACATATGAGATGCTTCCCCTCAGAAGATTATTCATAGTCGGTGGCCTCCTCATCGCCGTGGATGAAATTTAATTTAGCGGCCGTGGACCCCAAGCCGCCGATTTAGAATGTGTCCTTTAGAAAACGCGAAAAGGGCCTCGATGGCATGAAAGGATGGCAAATCCGGGAGCACGCGCCGGGGGAGATCAGCGACGGGGCCGTCGAGGAGATTGACGGTTGTAAGGCCTAAGGCGGATTGGTGGGGCACTTCATCTAGGCCAAATCCTTCCCCAAGCCATAGTTATCGACGAGCTCGATGTCGTAGCCGAGAAGCATAATAATATGGAAAAAATATGGTAGATGGATGATATGTAGTGCATAGAGTGGCCTCGTCGGCGATGTGTTCCTCTAGGATCATAAGGTGAGGAGGCACATGGCCACCTTCCTCGTCCGCGTTGAGGCCACGATAATCCTTGTTTTGGCCATTTGCTCGTCAATATCCATGTGATATGTGGTTGGGCTTAGGCGACGATGCTTTAGTGTAGGGGGGGGGGGATTTGGAAGCAAGAGGTGTTTTGTAGGCCATCTAACCAAATCAGGTCGAGGCGGGGATGGAAAAGAGTGGGTTACCTCACTAGACCCATGAGGCATGGACGGACCACGTGGAGGATAAAGGTGGATACGGCGGTGGGGGATTGAAAAGGTGGGAGGGGAAGGTCTTAAAAACTATTCCCGGTTTCTAAAAAAGTGTTCTTGGTTTACAATTTTGTTTCCAAATTAAAACGAAATTTGTCCTAGGTATAATGTTCAGAATTTTAAAATAATTGTTTTCTTTTTAGTAAAAAGTGCAAAAACTAAGAAACAATTCATATTTTTGATAAATGGTCAAAATATCGAAATATAATGGTGTTTAAAACATAAATCATATTTATATAATATAAAAATTTTAATATTAAAAAATGTTTGTGTTTTACAAAAAAGTTGTTCACAAATATTTCAAAAAAGAAATCGCGCTTTCCAAAAATTGTTCACAGAATACTTTAAAAACATTTTAATAATTTTGATTTTTGTAGAAATTTAAATAAATGTTTGTATTTTATAAAATGATTCACAAAACGTTCTGATTTGTTTTAAAAAAATTGGTCAAATTTTTCAAAAGTATTCACGTTTTTTTTAAAACATGCATTTGTTTTTTTTAACTTTTGTACTGCAGCCCAGTGTTCTACTCCTGATGCCGCAGTTTGGATAGACCGACGGTGGTTCATTTTTATTTAATGTGTATGTTTTAATTATTTAATATTATTTGATTGTATTGTACAAAAAGTTCATTGCGTATTACATAAATGTTCATCATATATTTACAAAATGGTAACAATATAATATAAAAAGTTTAACATGCATTATAAGTTTTTTCATCATATATTAAGAAACTGTTCAACACATATACAAAATGTTCACTGTGGATTTAAAATTTGTTCAGCGTATATTACAAAAATGTTCAATGTACATTAAAAAAATTCAATGTGTATTCGAAAGTAGTTTGTATTCATATTTCTAAAAAGGTTCAAAATAAAAACGGAGAAAAAACCAGGGGCCACAGATAACCAGGAGGCCCTAGTACCGGTTTGCTACAGTCCGAACTGCTATTCTGTCAGTTGTCTACCTTATGGTTTTTAACTTGACCTGCAAAAGCACAAGGCCAGCCCAATTGGATCGGTCCCTGTGTGAAGCCACTGCTACTTTGATGCGCACATACGTCTTACAGGCGGCGAATAGAGACTCCCTAGGTTCACGCTTGCACACATGTGTACGGTCACTCTTATGATCCATGGGTTTTATCCTACTGCCGTCCACGGACAAGAAATCAAAATATAACTGAGCAAACAAGGCAGCTCTCGAAAAATAAAAACCTAACTGACCAAACAAGGCGTAAACCTGCCGAGACAATTCATGACGGACGGCTTTCCTCATGCCTCTCTTCCTCCTACGCCTAGAAATACACGTTGGTAATACACCACTGAAATACACACCTACTCCGCTAGCTATTGCCTGCATACGCACATCCGTCGGTGATCACGAGCGCTTCCAGTCAACAGGATGAGCGGGACCAAGTCGTCGTGGCCGGAGCTGGTGGGCATCCTGGCGACGCTGGCGGCCACGCAGATCGCGCATGACAGGCCCGACGTGGCCGTCGAGGTGCTGCCGCCGGGCGCCCCGCTGACACCGGACTACAACGCCGAGCGAGTCCGCGTCTTCATCGACCTCAACGGCCTCGTCTCCCAGACCCCGGTCACCGGCTAGGCTCCCGCCTCCCGGCCGTTAATGGAATGTACGAAACCGGTATATGCATGTAGTACTGCTGCGACTGTACACGGTATATTGTTGGAATTATGTGTCATGCAACTATATTTAAACATAGTAATTGCTAATATTCGAAATACTTCATTATAAAATTATACATGGAATTATTTTACATGATTATCATGGAATTATTACTTGTTGGAACATACTTAAGTTATATGCTTAAGGAAGCTGGTCGATTATCAGTGGAATAAAATATACTATTTATATTGGAAAGACTATCTGGGTACAGTGATAATCGGAAGGAGCTAGATCGTATAGTTGGATTACAACCCTAATGTTGATCTACATAATTAGAGGAATTTACACTCTATTATGACGCGTTGCTCACAAGCGTGTGCTCCGGGGACATAATGGGTAGAATTCGTTAACGGACAAATATGATTGTGGTTGGTAATTTGCTCTGGACTCTATCTCGAAAACTAGTGGAAAATACTAGGAATCTTATATCTGTATAAGAGGTGGACTCTTTGGAAAGATAGTATAAGAAGGTCCCTACCCCCTAGCCTCAAATACGTAATTGTGAGCGGCACCACGGATAAGCGCAGTAAAATAGGGAATAAACCACAAACCCTAATTTTTTTTTTTGCGGATGACAAACCCTAAATTTCTAACAATAATAAACACTACTCTATCCCTGACACATGAGCATGTTCGAAAGCAAGCTTGTTATCCTTATCCATGCCACCTTTATATTATTAGTATCATTTGACAACCATATGTCACACCGCCACCATAAACATTTTTTGATCTTGGAAGAAGTTTTCATGGCTATCCGACCACGTCGGTTGTTTCAGCAAAACGAGAGCGCTGTGCGGCTGTGCGTAGATATCACTGAGAACTATTCATTTGATGGTAATTTCTGGACAAACTCTCGTACTTTCCCGTGCTATAACAATATATCTCCCAAATAACTAAAAGACGTTAATCCTAGCGGCCCAGCCTCGCTGCCCTGCTAAACTGAATTGACAAATGGACTAAAGAGAGATGGATTAAGAATATATACATTGCTAGTTATCGTGGTGATAGTGGAACTGACCGTGGGGATTCGACAAGAAAACTGTCATCTTCTCTCTTACATAATAGATAAAATATTCGCTATATAATAAGTAAAATCATAATATTAATGTGTACAATTACAAAATTGTAGCTTCTGTAGCTACAAGGACTTTGCTTGCTGCTGATGAGATCTACTTGTCAGGCACTTTTTTGATTTTGTCGATAGGAAAATGTAGAAACATGTCATCCTGTCTCTTACATAATAAATAATCCTAATATTCTTGTAAACAACTACAATTATATAGCTTCTGTGGCTACAAGAACTTTGCTTGCTGCTGGTGAGATCTACTTGTCCCTAACTTCTTTTGATTTTGCCGACAGGAAAATGTAGAGCCCAACAATCACCACTGTTGTGCCGAAGAGGCTGCAAATATAGAAGAAAGAGGAACAATTCAATTCATTTTTGGTCCAACTATATTAATTATAAAGAAGTTAAACCTCTTATTGGAACCAGAAAGATGGCTCTGGGAGAAGAGTAAGAAGAAGCGGAAGGGACAAACCTTCCTGCTGTAATCTCGTCGCCTATGAAGATGGAGTCTAACAAAACTGTGAATACCACAGACAATGGGCTGAACATTGGAGGATATGCTGGGCCTCGCTTGGCCACGACCCATGAGTTCAGGCTATATTTCCCCGCCGTTGCAAGTGCCCCCTACACCAAATAATTTCTTGTTGATTTCTAGCCAATAATTTTCCATCTAGGCTTTTCAACGTGATTTTATTAACCCCGATGAACCAGTTTCAAAGAAATTATGAGCTACTTAGCTTCAAATATATCTCATATTTTAATATGTATTTTATGGATGTTTTTTAGATCAACTGACTCACCGAGTAGAAGATGGTCAGAAGGTTCAGATCCCATACTAGCTTCCACACGCTCTTTTGTCTGCTCAATATTACTCCAACTAGTGCGGTTTGAAATCCTCCGACCAAGCATGCCACCATAGACGACCAATATTTGTATGGATACACCTTCATAACCTTTGACTGCGTGAACCTAGTAAAAAACATAATTCAAGATCTAATTTCGACTAACAAAAAACAATACATACAAATAGAAAATGAATATAGTAATCGTCCAATCTCGCGTTGGTATTCTCCTTGCATGCAACAATATCATCATCAACTCATTCATGACATGCAAATAAAAGTATTGCTAGTAGTCACACACATGAAAAACTGGATTTTCTAGGTGCACACTGATTACACCAAACAATTAAAAGCACGATCAACGATGAATGCATCTAGAACCAAAGTTCACGCTGAGTACACTTAAAAGGTTGTGGTACTGGTATGGTGGTATCTTCATAAGTAATGGATCAATGCTAAATTATGAGGCAAACGATATTTTCAGAACATACCAATATATTATCTACTTTTGAAGTTTTGATCGAAACAAATTAATGCTGACAGTGAAGGCGAGTCTCAAATGTTTGTCAAATTTATGGAGTTAAATCATTTTTGAATATTAAATTTAGTAAAAATCTTGATGATGCCATCTCTTTAGCCTCTTAATGGATGCATACAAGTATTTCTCTTCGATACCCTCTTTCGTCTCCTCTCATCATGTCTACCGGCCGCTATACTACTAACTAACACACGTCTCCTTAGTCCAACTCTAAATAATATAGCATATTTAACAAACAAAAAGAGGGATAGCGGCAACATGTCATCACATGGTCGGTTACCTGGATCAGGTACCAGCAAGCAAGTGTGATGCTGCTGCCTACCAGGAATATTGTCCCTCTTAGATGATTGTGTGCGGCCTCGATGGTGTGTTGTCCTTCGTGGTGGTGCTTCAGAACGGGATCCCAGAGATGTAGTGTCTTGCCCTTGTAAAGGCTGATGAGCATTGTGCCTCCAACCGAGAGCACAACAGCTACGATCTTCATTGATCCAGCTATGCTCCAGATTTGCAATGTCTCCATTCTTATGTGTTCATGCATATATCACATTCCCGTGTTGGAAAATAAGATAGAATGGTGGTCACTGATTATCAAGAAGTTGATCTTGGGTCCGCCAAATCAAAACTGAAGCTTACTGTGAATGCATAAATATAAATAGTGAAAGAAATTTGGTACCTGAAGATGAGCGACAAAATGAATGTGACCAGCGGAATTATGTTCAAAAAGATGACGGCATAAGTTGGCGTTGTATCACTGAGACCATAGTAGTATAGGCTCATTGGCACCGCATACCTGCATATCATGACGTATGGTCATTGGAATTAGTTCATGTGATCCAATATTTTGTTTACTCAATTGGCCCTCTAATCAGGTATGTATTAGCTTGAAAATGACTACTTCTGTCTCCCATTTTTTCTTTATGGTATACTTAATTTTCTCTCTAATATAAGCTCTTTGCAGCCAAGCACTATGCTATATATGTATATAATATAGTTAGCTTGGAGAGCAACTGTACCCTGTTACTAATCACTATGCTATGGCCACTTTGACTTACCACGAGTTCATTCGTTGGTCAATCATCTGACCGAAATTTGCTCATGAGATACTTTTTATGAGATTTTTAACATGCATAGTCGGCCGTATGGACAAAAACAAGCGGAAAATTGACATTGGCTCGTTGGTTTATATACTATTGTTCCTTCAATCCAAATTAATTGATGCAACTTTAGTGTAATTTTAGGATCGGAGGGAATAATAGTTTTGTGCTTCACTTGTGCCCAGAAGTGGATTCTCCAGCACAAGTGTGCTCAAATTAATAGTCTAACATCACGCTGTAGAGGAGATACTCCCTCTTCTGTATATGAGACCATTAGTAACTTATTTTTCAGATAGCAAGTACTCCCTCCGTCCGGAATTACTTATCACACAAATTGATAAAAGTGGATGTATCTAGAACTAAAATACATCTAGATACATCAATTCCAATGACAAGTATTTCCGAACGGAGGGAGTAATAAATAACGCGATTAATTGTGTAAAAAACTTCACGTATTTTTCAAGCTAATTAAACATAGTATTGCATATCATGCCTCTTTCTCTATGGCTGCATCATGCCTCTTTCTCTATGGCTGCATCCAACTTTTGCATTAATATGCACCATTGTACGAGGCAGAACTCTAATAAATTCTTCACCGGATGGGATAGTCACCTTGTACATATGTTAGAATCACTATGCATAATACTTCCTCCATTTTTGTATACAAGATCACTTTGTTTTTCATGTTAAAGACTTACAATTTTGGTTAATAAAATACTATGAGTTATATGTCATCAAAACTATTTCTTTGGAAAGTTCTTTGGAATGTGTACCCATTGGTATAATTTTTGTGGCATATAACTCACATTTTGTTAAATCAATGGTTGAAATTACACATAAAAATATGAAGTGGCCTTATATACTAAAACAGAGGGAGTATGATTCTCGGCGTCCAATTTTGGTAGGACGCTTCCATCAGGAGCTGCAGTTAACAGAATTGATGAGATTGATGGGTCATATGTGTCATATTGAAATCATATAGTACTACAAATCATCGTATGTATAATTGTGCTCTATATATGCAAATTGTCTATTTTTTATAATGGTCTTGTATTTAAAACCGAAGGTCATAACAAACTTCTTAACTAATGTGGGGAACATAATTACTTTATATAGTACTTGTATATACCCCCTCGGTCCCAAAATAATTGTCGCGGTTTAGTTTAAATTGTGTTCAATTTAAACTAAAGCCATGACACTTATTTTAGGATTGACGGAGTATAATAAAACATCAACAACCGAGAGATCGACCAACTGCAAGACTAGTGAGATGTGCTGGTTTAACTGAGATCCACATTGTCTGCCACTGAAATTCATTATATCACTGAAGCTGGGACGCATATTCCTGCATCAGGACGACCCAACGGCCGCCACACGACATGGATATGCTGACGGCACGGCCGTCAGCATAGGTCTGAACCTATGCCGATGGCCTGACCGTCAGCATATCACTGTCACGTGGCGGTTCGTGGTTGGAGCCGCCTTGACGACGACGTCGTCAGCTATCATCATACGGGTGAAGCTTCTGACAACGTGATGATGCCAACGACTATACAGACGTCATCGGCATAGTGTGCTATGCCAACGGCATTTCTACGCCAACAGTTCAACCTGGATAGGCCGACGCACACATTGCTAACGGGTATATATCGCCGTCAGCATAGGGATATCCCAACGGGGTTTGCCCTTATGCCGACGGCAGTGGGCCGTCGGCTTAGAACCCTATTCCGGTAGTGATAGCGGCTTGTTTCGAATATTGGACGTGGCCTAGACCAGGACATAGGTGGTATCACAACCTAACCTAATAGCCTACGTGTAGATAACAGCCTTTCGGACCGGGTCGTGGACACCTGATGAATCTTGCTTGATCCACCCCTGAATAAGGCATGGATAGAACGAGGTACTAAAACAACACATAAAAAAGTTTTTTCTGACGAAAAAATAAGCATACTTTTTAAAACATATAGTAAACTATTCCATGAAAATTATTTGCACGTCAGTATGTATGCATGTATAGGTGCACGCAATATGCACTAACTGAGTGCGTCTGGACTGCGTACCCGATGAAGGCGTTGAGGAAAATCCATCCCGTGGCCTGCCAACTCATCTCCCTCCATTTGCCCCTGCATACGCACAGCAAAATTCAAACCTCGAGTTTAGCCGATTAAAATGCATTGGACAGCTAAATCTCCCCAAAAATGTTTTGAAGGGAAAATCTTCTGCCAAATGCCCATCGATACTTTCCATAATTAACATAATCCTCATCTCCAATGCTCGATAATATTTTTCATAATTAACGTGATCCTCCGGTCCAAATAATAATACTTTTCATAATCAATGTGATTCTCCGGTCCAACGCCCAATGATATTTTGTATAATTAACATGATCCTTCCATCCACAGTATGATACTCTTCATAATTAGCGTGATCCACCCATCCAACCCTCGGTGATTCTTTTCATAAATGAATGCTGGACTAATTAATTTTATGCAGCTATATATGGACAAGGCAAAGATTGGTCAGGAGATAACTGGAACAATTTGTAGGAATTAATGGCTGCGTGTGAAACGAATAAAATGACTACGCACTCCCCTTTACTAGTAGAGATTTTTAGATAGTATTCGAAATGTCAGTACCATTTTCTTAGTGGAAATACATATAAAGCTTGATAAACTGTTCTTTTTTCACTTGTACAAAGTTGCAAGTTCTTTTTAGAAATGACACCTGACAATTCTTAAGAAAACTATAATCAGTACAATAGAAAGATAACAAGACACAAAATGACCAACCCAGCGCACACACACTTACCTTTCGAAGATGAGCGCCAAGGGGAGGATGAAGGCAGCGCCGAAGAGGCTGCGGTAGGCAAGGAGGGCGAAGATGAAGATGCCGCCGCCGATGGACACCTTGGACAGCAGGATCATCCCCGTGATGAACAGCTGCACCAGCACCATGGACGCCGGCGCCTTCCACTCCCACCCCGCCGCCTTCTTCGTTTCCGCCGCCTTGGACTCCACCTTGATGTCCATCGGCCACGCGACGATGGTCGTAGGCTCTTGCAGCCGATTGCCGGCTCGATATGCAGGGCGCGTTATCCTAGCTTGCTAGCAGGTAGCTAAGCCAGATGGGCATGCACTTGGTATGAAGCTGAAACTTGAGACTGAGCACGCACATATATGTAGGAGCGGGCTCGTGCAACTCGATGCTCCCCTGCGCGCCTCGGGTATATAAGTCAGGAAGTGAGAGAATTTGGGAATTTGGCCCTGCATTTGGTGTGGTGTTGTGTTCCCCTGATAAACGCATCGTACGAGACCGATCTGCTGTAACATCTTCACGATCGACATGCATGCATGCATGGGTCATGCATATTAGATTTTCATAGGTCAAAAATTGTAAAGTGTGACCAAATTTATAAAACAAATTATGCATAAACAAGACGAAGTTGAAGTGGGGAGAATCAGCCAGTAGCACGACCCAGTATAACAAATTTTCTTTGTGATAGATATTTGTGGTATAGGCCTGAGTCATGCCTTGCAAGGTTATTTTTCCAAACGGCGCAAATTTATTCTAGTGATTCTCTTATTTAATGCTTGATGATACTTTTCATAATTAATCATGATCTTCCCGTATTAAAATGAGACTCTTTATAAGAAACATAATCTCTCCGTCCGAAGAATGATACTCTCCATATTTAATATGATTATCCCGTTCAATGCTGGATGATACTTTCCCTAATTTACGTTGATCTTCGCATTCAAACAATGATACTACTACCTCCTTTCCGGTCTACAATGCTTGTGTGTATCTCTATTCAATGCTTGTTGATACTTTTTATAATTAACGTGATCCTTTTATCCAAAGAATCATACTCTTCATAATTCACGTGATCCTCCCGTTCAAAGAATGCTACTCTACATAATTAATGTGATCCTTTCTTTCAAAGAGAAATTAATTGGATTCATGCCACTACAACTTTCACGTCTTGGAAATATGCCATTACAAAAACCAAAGTTGGAAATATGCCACTACAACTTTTCTATACTTCTACATATGCCATTTTGTTCAATACGTGAACAAATATTGTCCTTATACTACCCGTATCACTTCACGTTGAGGCTTTATACTGAATTGATGCCCTAGTCCAAATTACCTCCTCCTCTGCCGCCTACTCTCTCTCCTCATCCTCGCCTACCCAACGCCTCCGCGAGTTCCGCTCAGCCTAGATGCGCACGCACCACTACCTGGCTCGCTAGATGTACCTCACCGACAAGCACCACACCTGCTACACCTCCACTCCACCGCTCTAAGGGCCGCCGCAAGGCACCGACGCCGCCGGCGCCGGCCTCAAGATGTGACGCCGACACTCGCCGCGCGCCTCGCAAGCCTGCTGCCCCTGCTGGCGTCTCCGCTCGCGGCGCTTGCGCGCCAAGTGGACGGCATGCATGCGCTCGTCGCTGGACCCGAGGAGGGAAAATACGCGGCCGTCGTTGCTGCCTACGTCGACACCAGCGCCGTGTTCCACACCCCTGCAATGCCATCGTCGCCCGTGTCGACCGCCGACACCTCCTCTCCTGCCTCGTAATCCGCTCATCTCCCCTCGTCGTCGTACTCATCGTCGGTCCGCCGCGGGCGCCACGCTCGCCGACCACGACAGGGCTACCTTCTCGCCTCCCCCGCTGCTCCCTTCCCTCCCATTCGTCAATCCACTGCACGGTGGCCGCCAATGGAGGGAGATAAGTCGTCCTTGCCTTGACGCTGTCGCATATTTCCCCTGGCCTCCGGCAATCTCCCGTGGACTGAAACCTTCAAGGCGGTCTCCAACCAGCTCTCCGGCCTCGCTGTTGCTGCCACCGGCGAGGTGGAAGGCCGTTGGTAAGCTCATCGGCGGCGAGGGCGCCCCAGTCAAAAAGGTCGATCTTCATGTCCGGCACAGGAGGTGGAGAAGTGGATGGATGAGCTTGCGGTGCGGCTGGACTGGCTACCGGACACTGTGAACGGTGTGTTCTGTGCCCCGTTGTGCCTCCGCAAGGCTGAGCTGGGTAGCTTCATGGTGGACCGGCTGACAAGACATGATACAGGTAGTATAAGGGCAGTATTTGGTCATGTATTGAAGAAAATGGCATATGTAGAGGTATAGGAAAGTTGTAGTGGCATATTCCCAAGTTTGGTTTTTGTGATGACATATTTCCAAGTCGTGAAAGTTGTAGTGGCATGAATCCAATTAACCCAAGAAGAATGGTAATCTCCGTAATTAAATTTTTTATATGGTAATACATGTCTCATTTATATCATAAAAATCATAAAGATCATGGTACAAGCCTCGCAGACACCGACCTAACAAAACTGAAAAGACAACAAAAAGCTAGCCTTTGCACAAGAAAGAGAAATACAATCAAGATTCAAGAATTCACCGAGCCTGAACCCAACGCTCATCACCTGCCTCTGGCACCAACGCAACAACCACCAAGCGAAAAAATGACGAATCACCTCCTCACCCAAGCTCAACGCGGCTGCGTTTTTTATATACAACTTTGTGGACCTCCAAGGTGGCTTACCAAAGTCAAAACCATTGCCTTTGAATGAATCAGACCGGAGCAACACCCAGACACCATCAAATCCAGATCTGGCACCCCCGCACAAGTAAGATGTGGAAAGAGGAAACCATACATGCCTTGCATGAACCACAAACCCAGCACATTATCCACCATCTTTCAGATGCCGTCGATGTAGATCATCACAATCTGCATCTGCTCTAGAAGTACCTCCCAAGCTTTGAGATGGCGTTGCAGCAAACACCGTCCCAGCGACGAAGCCCTAGGACACAACTCCACCATGAGAATGCCACAGCTACACCATCCTGATTGAATATACTAGTTTCTAAATCCAACCCCAACCATAGAGCGGATAGCCTCGTCGGGAATGATCTGAAGAATATTTATTAGGCGCCGCCGTCACTAACTTCTAAGGCAAGACGATGAACAACCCAAAACCCTAAGCTACCAATACCTAAAACGATCCACAAGCGTGGATCTGATAATCCCGCACCATCGATGACTGAAGTTGTCGCTGGAGGACGAAGGAAAAGGAAGCTCTCTAGCAACGACAGGGAGATAGTAGACGGACGATAGCCTCCTCTCCATGACTACGTGAAACCAACAAACGTATAAAACCTAACCAAAGTACGGCGTACCATCATGACTACAGACTCCCCTTTAATAATATAAATTGGATAGGGTCATACCTAATTTGATGCACTCCATGGTTAAGTGCGGATTGTAATGCACATGGGCATATGCTCATAGGTGATCGGGTTTTTCATTTTCGAAGTAAGAAAGCTTAGTGAACCCGTAGAATTATGTGAATAATATATTCTTACGTGTGCTCGATCCATGAAAGACTAAACAGTGCATTTTCTGTTCGTTAAGTTTTCTTTTACTTTGAAGACTCAAACACATAGGTTTTAGTTCAAATTTTGTATGCCCGCCCTATTTGCGGAAGAAGTATGGGCGCTCTTGGAAATTCTCGACCTTTTACTTTGAAGACTCGTGCATATATAATTTCGGTTCAAATTTTGTATGCTCGTCATCTTTACGGAAGAAATATGGGCGTCCTTGAAGATGCTCTCAAAAGACCTTAGTCCTTGGAGATGCCTTTTGAGAATTTTAGTGCAACTTAGGGTGCCATCACCAACAGTAGGAGTAGTGATATTACATTGGTTGGATCAAATTAAGCGAAGCATGAAAAGGGGATCACATTGGATAACAGACGAGGAGATAGCCGATCGATTTGTTATAGACAGGGATACTCATAATCACTATTCAAAAAATTATCCGATTCAGCGGTTTATCGTCCGATTTATCGCTACTCGTAAGGTGACCGATAAGATTATGCCTTATCTTCACCGTTTATCTTTTGGGCCAATTTATCGCTCTAACAAGCGATTTATCGAGAATCCTCCGATAAGTCAGGCCTAATCCTAGCACTATGTTTGTAAAAAATATGTTTATTTGTGTTTTTGTGGACTTTGTTATATAATATGTACTATTTCGCTATTTTGTTTGTCATTATACGAGGATTTGAAGGCTAGAAATCAAGATAAGACTTATGTCCAATATATTTTTGGTGTTAAATATAGCATATATATTTCAATGTTGGAAACCTGGGATTTGCAAAAAATGTCCGATTAATAGTCGATCGATAAAATCAATAAATCGATCGATTTCCGATTAATCTCTAATCCCCAGCTGATCGAGACGATAACGATAAGCGATATCTTCAACATTGCTCATAATAGATAGGCCAATGAAATGTCTAAATATCATAAATCATGGGGTTTGTACGACTGGTGGTCTCAGACTTGTCTTTATCATCAAAGATACTACCCCAACGTCATCCATATCGAGGTTACTCAGGCGAGTGGCGGCATCGTATACTCGGAAAAACAGGGATCTATCGGCCGTATAATGTGGTCGGATGCAAGAAGCTAAAAGTCCACTAAAGAAAAGTGTAAGCGTCAAGAGACTTGGTGAATCCTCTATCACTCTTAATTTCTTCATAAGTTAGTGGGTCCTAATCAATGTAACACTTTGTTTTCTCTGTAAAGGTAGAAGCTAAGGGCGAATCATAATGTATATAAGCCAACCCTTAGCTCGTAGACAGGGTTCACATCCTTTGTAATCAATTAGACATGAAGAAATAACAAAGTTCCTAGAGCTCGAGACATAGGTTGTTACCTCTTTCGTGGGGGCCGAAACTTGTAAAATCCTTGTGTCACACTTATGCCTAACTAGATCCAGCGTCGTCCTTACACAGTCTCTCTATTGTCAGAATCATCCCCACGACAGTTGACGTCCATCTTGAGGTTGTGCATCTTGCAACCAAAAATAACGAAATATCCACTTGGGAACATATTGAAGAACTCAATCATTTGGCTGAGCAGCCGTTGTAGACCCCTATCACAACATGCACCACTCCAGGCTTTGAGTTAGAAGCCGCTTGTTTGGCCACTTTGGCCGAAAGTACGCTTCTAGAGTAGGGGGGAAGGCTCTATAAGAGCGAACTCGCAACATTCTCATATCTAGACAGAAAAGAAGGCAATTGTTCCGAACAATAACACTCCATTTTTTTTGGGTCTTATGCACTCCAGTGCAGAATTTGGCAGCGACTACTTGGATAGTTGACACGCTCCAGCCCTCAGGTTCGGCTCTTGAGGATATTCATCACATCGAGGCCCTCTTGAAGGCGGCAATGGCTCAAAAGTTTGCTGCCACCCAGTCTCATAATCGGATTCACAACAAGTCCGTCCGAGTAACTAACACCCAATCAACATGCAGTCCACATGGGCAGCGTAGACCAAGAACATCTCCCCTCCGAGTGGAATGGCTCCCCCTCAACAACCAGATATTCCTTTGTAGCGAGATGACTGGTATCGCAACCGGGTGAGTGCTCCCCGGCAGCGTGATGACCGATATCATGACCAAAAAAGTCCTTCGCGACATATTATGTGTGTGTCCCAGTAGTACAATGAAAAATATCAGTATGATGGGGATCTGAAGCGCAATCATCCACACCAAGAGGATGGCTATTATCCCTATGGGCTCGATGACATAGCACAGGGGTAAAATGATCCTTTATATGATGCTCAACCACTCTTTGCTGAAAACCGAGTAAACAGAGGCCTCACAGATAGAGACGAGTATGACAGAGACTTTCCAAGCAGGTCTAATTCCTCAAGTCTGATGTGTTTCATCCATTACATCCGATCATCTGTGGTCCCGCTAAATTTGAGATGGGTCACTAGGATCTACAAGTTCAGTGGTGTCTCAAAGTCAGAGACTTGGTTGGATGATTATCGAGTAACTATTCAAATTGGCAAAGGCAATGATGACATGGCTGTGAAACATCTCCCCTTGATGTTGTAAGGATATGCTCGAGCATGGTTAAACCAATTCCCCAAACAATGTCTACAGTTTGCATGACTTATGTAACGTTTTTGTAAAGAATTTAGGAACTTGCAAGTGACCAGACGGCCTACCAAGTTGCAACACTACACCCAGAAACATAATGGAACTCTCTGCAAGTACATTTAAAGATGGACCACCTTGCACAACTCGGTGGAAAATGTGACGGAACACCAAGCTATATGCAACTTCATGGAAGGCGTTGGATACAGAGAACTGATACTCAAGTTCAGGCACTTGGACATCTATTCCTTGAGTCGAAGGATGGAGATCTCCAACCGTTACGTAAATGGGGAAGAGGAAGACCGCCTTAGGAGGGGAAAATAACCAGCCAAGCCAAAGTAAAATCAACAATAATGGTAACACAAACAAGAGCCGGGCCGATTGATAAATCTCCAACATATCTATAATTTTTTATTGTTAAATACTATCATGTTATTATTTCTACATACTTATTATACCAATTCATATTAGTTTTTCGAACTAACCTATTCCCTCCGTTCCTAAATATAAGACCTTTTAAAGATTTCACTATGGACTACATACGGATGTATATAGAAATAATTAGAGTGTAGATTCACTCATTTTGATACGTATGTAGTCCATAGTGTAATCTCTATAAGGTCTTATATTTAAGAGTAGAGGGAGTATTAATTTAGTGTCCAATGTTAGTTCCTGTTTTCTGCTTGTTTTTTGTTTGTTTTGCAGGAAATCAATAGACAAGGAGGTCAAAATACATTGCCGATTCCATACAATTTTTTTGGAAACAAGAAACACTAAAAGCTTCGGGAAGCATTGAGACGGGCAATCAATCGTCCACAAGGACATTTGGCGCATCAGGGGTCGTTGCGCCACATGTCCATGTGACGCCCTTGGTTACCGCCTTAGGCCAAATGCCACCACCATACTTCCCTATAAATACATAAACTATCTGTAATACCTCCAGAAGAAATTTATAGCTGTCGCAAGGCTCTGTTCTGAAGATACCACATTTGGATCCTGATAACCCACAAGTATAGAGAATCAATTTCAGCCCTTTCGATAAATAAGAATGTCAGACCCAACAAGAAGCTAAAGTTAGAGTTAATATTCTCACTAGTTCTATCAACCACCAATACAGTTGTTCACACACTAAAAATTTGCTTTACATAGAACAAGAAATAAAGCTAGTATCCAAGTGCAATGGAATAGGTTTGCAATATAATAAAGACTGTGTAAATAAAGTTAGGTGTTGGTTTAAATAAAAAACAATAAAGTAAAAAAAGTGAGCGTGGAAAAGTGATGGTAGGATGTTCGGAATTGTCCCTAAGCAATTGAATATGACACAATAGTGATACTTATTATACGTATTTGGGAAGAGCATTAAGCTAACATACTTTTCCTACATGAATCACATGTTTTGATGATTAGAACTCTATCAAGCATCTGCAACTATTAAAGATTCATTAAGATAAAACCCAACTACAACATTAAGTTAAAGGTCCCCTTTGATCTCATATGTAACAACTCACGGACTCACGTTTAGATTTCTAGTCACTCCCACAACACACTATAAGCAAATCACCAATGCTCGCACAACACATATTTACAATTTCCCCCATGGGACTTAAGCCATGGTACAAAACAAGATCGTGACAGTCTATGAAACCTAGGGTGGTCGTACCATTTCATTGTTCTCGACACGAACCGTGTCCAAGCATAGAGGAGGCCTCAACGACCAACTACAAACAACATTACATAATATTCAAGTGATATATCTTCTTGAGTCAAGATCCGCTAGAAGACAAGAGGCCACGGAAAAGGGGAGGGGGGAGGGGGGCTTCCATGTGCCTTTTGTTGCTTCCCTCCAACGAAGAATCAATGCCAACTTTATTTCTTGATAACCACTAGTGCCAGTACCAGCTATGTCCGTGGTTAACAACAATGGCTATTATCACCAAGATTCAACTTTCTTCTATTGTGGATCCAAGCACCTTCTTTCGACTTGGAATGTGCTAAGTATCAAGCTATGGTCTATGAATTTCCTTCGACCTAGTAATTTTATAATATGGATTGCTCATATAGAAGTTTAAAGAGCGACAATACTCACACAACATGTGCATGCAACTGCTTCGCATGGGACTTAACATGGTACATAACAAAATCGTGGTGGTCTAGCAAACCTAGGGTGATCGCACCTTATCAACGTGCATGTGTGCTTTGCGGCAACCACCAAGAAGCATTGTTGCCATGTATGCCTCTAGTTCCATGCCACACCCTAGCTTAGGGTTGGGTCCTCTACCCTCCTTGTCCTCTAGGGTTGTAGGTTATCTAGCATGTTTAAAGTTCATTCGACACCACAATATCATCGATGACTAATTTAATGGATCATTTTATTACATCACCATGGAATGCTCAAATAAAATGACACAATATAACTTTTCAATTCAGGCCACCACTAGAAAAGAGGTTTAAAAAAATGAGTGCCTTCCACATTCACTCCGGCATGATTTAGGCTATTTTCCCTCTCTTATTGCACTATTTCATTGCTTTCGACCTTGAAGAGTTGATGTTTACTTTATTTCTTTTGGTAGTGATGGTGTTGGATATCTGCAATTAATGGTGATGGTTGTTGTTCTTGTCAAGATCTGATTTTTTTTTGTAGCTCCAAGCACCTTGCTCTGGAATTGGAATGTCGTGGTGACCAAGGTAATAGTGTGTGACGTTGATTGGTCCTAGTAAGGATGGAATGATGCTTCTTCCTCTAATGCATTAATGTGACGATGAATCTCAACATTGATGATGATATCATGAGAAATGAAGATGCAAGAAATGTTTGTTCCAATTGAAAGAGGCTATTTTTCCATGTTGAATACCGATGACGACCTTCACCATTCAAGTTGATGATCTGCATCATCAATCTCCTTTTACACCGGGAGACCTGCTGGTCATCGATCTAAATTATGGTGCTATATGCGATGTGAAGCCTTGGTTCCTGCATCGGGGCAATCATACCCAAGGGGGTTCTCTATCTGTTGAGGGTTCATTCTGTAAAATAAATGTGATATGTTTAGGTTCTCTTTTCCTTTCTGGGTTTTTTTCATGGGAAAATGTTTGATACCGTTTACCTTATTTTGTATATTTTGGCTCTCACTGTGTGCATCGAGTTAAGTTTCTTCTTATACTTATTGTACTCTGACCTTGTCTAAGAATCTCTTATAAGTTTTTGTAATAACCTTTTCTAGGCCTTAGGAATAGCTCAAGAGGGATGTATTCACGGACATGGGGCTTCTGATCTCGAGCTCACGACGGTGACCAGTAAAAATCTGAAGAACTACAAATAATTCACAAACTTTTCATTTTTTCTATACTAAACATTGATGAATTCTGGAGTATCTTTTTATGATGGTATAGCATTCGTTGAGGCCTAAACAAAACACCGATGCTCCAAAAAGCTTATTCTTGGAAGCATTCTGGAGTATCTCTTTTTATATATATCCCCCCTTAGACCTCCACGAGTATCATTTCATCACAGGAATCTGCATGCGGGTGAAACATCCATCAATGCTTGTTAGGAAAGAAAGAATCATTTTATTAATTATTTTACCGTTTTCGAATTTTATGGACTACTGTTTACCTAGGTGCGCGTGAGCTCTGGATCAGAGCATTATTTTTGGGTAATCAAATTTTTTCATGGAACAGATTATGAACATTATCGATGCATGATGTAGATATGGCTGTAAATCTAGCCCACCCTTTTATCTTCCACGTGTTTAAAAAAAAATTGGGTTGAGAAATCAGTATGATATATTTGCTCCTGTTCTAGGCGAAGGTCATAATTCACGGAGGTGAACCATGCAGGTTGATTTCCCCTACCTTGGAAAAAAGAAGTAGACATATCTAATTCCTTCAAATACAGTTACATCACCACGTGAGGAAATATATCCATGAAAACAAGTGAGGAAGAAAAGGACCATATATATAACCAACAAGTGAGGAAATATATCCATGTGCAAACAACGTACAAATGGGAGAAATGGGACGCACGGACGGACCCATTGCAAAATCTTGCTTTTCAGCATACAGGGCCGGTCTTGAGATTTGGGAGGCCCGGGGCCAGCTACAGCCCTAAGGGGAGGCAGGGGGGCGGCTGTCTCGGGCCCCAAAATCCAGGGGCCCTCCCCATATATACAGCTAGGCTATGGCTTAACATATTTCGATGATAAAAAAACAATCTATGAGCAGGAGAGCGGCCTGAGTGTCTCGCGCACTACAAGACGCTGGAACGTACACGTACACAGCGAGGCAGCGAGACATTGATGGATTAGTTTCCTGTTTTTTGACATGGAACACTCGTATTCCATTTAAGACACGGCAGAATTGCTGCTTACAAGACAGGTTACATCAACAGGGAAATCGTCCAGCCAAACTTGCGTTTCTTCACTAGCTAACCCTGCACCCATTGCCGCCAACACATGTGCTGGCTTATTACAGTCACGACTGACATGAACTACATCCGTTTGGATAAACTAATTATTTAACTTAGCCTTGATATCTCTAAAAACTTGTCTCAGTGGAGCGAAGTCATATAAATTTGTGACCACTACTTACTGCACCATGAGGCAATCCGTCTCAAAAAGCACTCGACCCACTCCTAGTTGATCAGCTAGCTGAACGGCATTAGATAGGGCCGTGGTTTCAGCATGAAGTGCATCCCCAATATTACTAGTAGCACCAGCCGCTAAAAACCGAATATCTGATGTTGAGTCTCTGCATATAACACCCCAACCACCCTGCCCAGTTCTTGCTTCGAATGCAGCGTCCACATTAATCTTGACAAATTCTTCCGGTGGTGGCTGCCATCTTGCCTGCATTGGTGATAGTACTATAATTCTTGTGGTAAAAAATTCAAGCCATTCTCAACATGCCGCAGAACCGTGAATTGGAAAGCATCCACATCCAGGCGTTGCTCTCCGTGATTCCCCCGATTTCGTTCAGACCAGCATTGCCACAAGCACGCAACAGTCAGAAGTTTCTTTTGCTCTGGTAACTGCAGGATTGCCAGAATCACATCTTTTGGAGAGGCTAGTTGGGTGAGTTGTATACAGATGTGCTCCATCGGCAGGGCTCTCCAGCGTTGCTTAACCCATTTGCATTTAAAAAATAATTGGCCTCCATCTTCAAAGTATGAACCACAAACTGCACATCTAGTGTCCAGTTCTACACCCCTTCTTTCAATATTCATATGCAAGGGATGAGAATTGTGTGCAAACCTCCACAGGAAATGGTGTACTTTTGGCGGACATTTTAGTTTCCAGAGTGATGTAAACATAGCTGATAATTGATCATTAGTTTCTGAACTTTGACCCACCTGCCTACCAGCCCCCTGTTTTAGCATTTGCACATGAATTTTATAGGCAGACTTAACTGAAAACAGTCCCTTGTTGTCAAAATGCCATGCCAAAAAATCCTCCTCCTGATTATAGACTGGAATGCTCAGAATAACGTCTACATCATCAGGGTGAAAACAACTCTCAACCAATTATTTATCCCAGGTTCCGGAATATGGGTCAATGAGTTCAGAAACGCGAGACAGAATGACATGTCCTTGATGGGAAGAGGGACACCTCGTAGTTCCTCTAGGTATCTAGGGATCCTCCCAAATTCGCACGTTCGTACCATCCCTGGTCCGCCAAATCAGACCCTCTTTTAGGACTTCTAAACCCTTAAGAATACTTTTCCAAACATAACTCATTCCTTTAATAGGCTCAGCAGAAAGCCTATCTCCATGTGGGAAATACTTAGCTCGAAGGATTTGCGCACATAATGAATCTGGTGCTTGGATCAGCCTCCACCCTTGTTTTGCCAACATTGCCATGTTAAATGAGTACATATCTCGGAAACCCAGACCCCCCTCCTTCTTTGTCAATTTCAGCTTCTCCCATCCAACCCAATGCATCATGTTCTCTTCTTGTTGCCTGTTCCACCAGAAGTGGTTTATGAGCTGGCTAATCTCATCACAAAGGGTCTTTGTTAAATCAAAGCATGACATGGCATATTTTGGAATGGTCTGGGCAATAGCCTTGACATAAACTTCCTTCCCAGCCATTGATAAGAACATGTTTAGACCCCCTTGTAATCGCCCCGCAACATTATCCTTAATGTATGCAAAACACTGTTTCTTTGATTTCCTAGTATATGTCGTCAACCCAAGATATTTCCCACCATGAGCTATTGTACCCAACTGTAACTCTTGCATCATTAAATTTTTGAAAGTCTGACTAGCATTGGCACTAAACATGACTGATAACTTCTCCATGTTTATCATTTGACCCGAACACTCCTCATAATTCCAAAGGATGGATTTGATTGCTTGTGCGCTTTGGATTGTTGCTTCTACAATCAGCAGGGAGTCATCCGCAAACAATGGGTGGTTGACCCTCGGTGCACTTGGGGCAAGCTTGATTCCACGTAATAGTCCCTCTTCATCGGCCTTATTAAGTAATGCCGAAAAACCTTCAGCATAGAGTAGAAATAAATATGGCGAGATTGGATCACCCTGCCTTATGCCTCTTCCCGGAATGACCACGTCTGTAACACCACCATTTACACGGAAGCGATATGACACCGTAGAGACACACTTCATCACTAGCTTCACAAAATCAACAGCAAACCCCATTTTTAACATCATCCCTTCCAAAAAAGGCCATTCAACCCTATCATATGCCTTGCTCATGTCAAGCTTTAGGGCCATGTACACATCCTTGCCTCTTCTCTTCTGTTTCATAAAGTGTGACATTTCATAGGCAAGAATGGTGTTATCCGATATAAGTCTTCCGGGAACAAATGCACTTTGATTGGCTGAAATCAACTCATCAAGTATAAGCTTGAGACGCAAGCCATTTGGAAACAAGCTTGTACACAACATTACAGAGACTAATAGGGCGAAGATCTTTGATACGCTTTGGATTCTGAACATTCGGGATAAGCACCACAATGGTTTCATTCCATCCCTCTGGTATACTGTCGCCCCTGAGAACATTAAGTAGTTCTTGTACCACTGAGTCACCAACTATACTCCAAAACTTCTTGTAAAAAATCGCCGGCATTCCATCTGCCCCAGGGGCTTTAAGATCTCCCATATCATCCAGTGCCCTCTTGATTTCGGCCGGAGTAAATTCACCACAAAGTGCAGCATTCATATGTGGAGTCACTCGAGGGGTGATAGCATCAAGAACTCGAGATAAGTTAGCCCCTGCTATTGGGGTAAACAAACCGAAGAAGTGATTGATCCCTTCCCATTCGTTCCTAGGTTAGTACATGCACGTCAAAATAAAAGGAACTGATTGATCCTGCCATTACCCATCACGCGCGTATTCAGGGAGTGATTCCCAATTTTCTAGCGGCCGCCGACGGTTCGTCTCTTCGCGTCTGCGCGCACGGCGGAGCTCCTGTTCCCTTTGCTCCCAAAAATCGATTTCCCTCTCTAGTCCAGATCGAACACTGATGTCAATCCCCCGGTCGCAACCCCGCTTTGCTCTCCGTCCAACAATGATTTGACCATCCGAGGTATGTCTTATACTCATATTGCGGTTCTACTCTCCTAGACCAATAGTGTTCACATCGGCAGTCTTAAGCAATTGTCAATTGATGCAAAAATATGTATTTATTTTCAGCATTGTGTCTTGTCATGTAATCCGAACGGAAGTATCCATCTGGTAGTGATTAAAGGAAAAAGGAAAAAAGTTGTCAATGATTTGGTACAATCACAACACGTAAATATTCATATATTGTTTAAGAGTACTGCTAGTACATTTACTACTTCGATAAACCCAAACGATGAATTGACGATAGTTGCCATAGAGAAAGGCCAACCAACAAATGGTAATTCAGAATCTGATCAGCAAGAAGATAATGTTGACACCATATTGTGGCTCTTAGAATGTAGCTAATTCATCTGTCTGCTAGTGGTGACAAGATAATCTTGGTAATAAAACAAGGCATATCTTGGTAATAAAACAAGGCATATCTTGGTAATAAACAACCAGTTTATACTGTTGATATTTACCATCCAAGAAGTCAGGATAATCTTGGTAATAAAACAAGGCATATCTTAGTTGAGAAAGGACCTATGTCGGGGTCTACTACGCCAAGGGGGTGGGCCTCTCTGCCGCCGGGGTGTAGCGCTTGTGCCACTTCGGTGGTGTGGGCGCGTCCTTCATTGACTTTGTGTGGAAGAATTCGCCCCTAGTCGAGTGCGCTTCTTCGCCGTGCTCCTGATGCAGGCAAGGGTCCACACTCGGAGTGCTCTTCTTAGAAAGCACATCGTCAATGTCAGCGGCGCCGGCTGCCCCATCTGCCCCGCCGTTCTGGAAACGACGGACCACCTCATCTTCGACTGTCCGTTTGCCCACCAGTCTGGGGGGACGGTGGGGCTGACCCCCGAGGTCCGCTCTATCCATCTCCTCCATCAGTTGCCTCCCCGGGCATCGGTGCTTGTGGCCCCGGGCTCGACCTTCCTGCTCCTTTGTTGTTGGCAACTCTAGAAACACTGCAACACGGTGGTTTTTCGGGGGCTGCCGCCGTCTCTGCCACGAGTGCTCAAGATGTGTCGTGAGGACGCCGTGCTCTGGCGTGTGCGGTTACCTGCTCCCCTGAGGCAGGTTGTGGATGTAGGGCTTGACTGTTTCGCGGGACTATCGCTGGTCTAGTGCGGTCGTCTGTGTACATTTGCGCTACCTCCCCCCTCCCCCTCTTCCGCGCGTGTGTGTATATAACTACCCTTTACCTGAGCCGCCTGCCTCATATATGGTAATATATTTAGGTGGGGATTACTCCCCCCCCTGAAAATTCACAAAAAAGGACCTACGAGAGGAGACAAGCAAATGGAATACCATCTAGACGATGAAAGACGACGTTTTCCATATGCTCATTATGATAGGAAATTAAGCAATAGAGAGGAACAGTGAGTTAAGAGAGGTTACATGGTTTGGTAACATTATGCACCGAGAAGAAATTATTGGATTATATTGACATCGACCCAATCATAAGTGATTGCGCACCGAGGAAAGTTAGAAGAAACTTTTAAAAAATATGTATGAATTATTTCATATATATATATATATATATATATATATATATATTCATTTTCATTCTTATGAAGTGCACACGAGCACAAATGCCCGTGCGTTGTAACGGGTGAAAAAATCACACTTCATGGCCTAATAACATGGTTTAAACCACATGAAACAGCATCGAGGAGGTCCAGCCGGAGAAGTCATGTTGGCATCCAAGGAAACAACATGGTAGCAACCCAAGTGGATAAGGTTAGCCCCAAGGCCACATACGGAGAACATGTGGGTATTTTTCCAAAGCAAAAATGACCGATTTACATTGCTAGAGAGCGGTGTAGCTGACAGACGGCGCCGGTCGAGAATGTTGGCTGAGGAAGGAGGAAACGGGAGAGGGGCTAGGCGGCGGAGCGGCCAGAGGTACGATGGAGAAGGTCGCCCACGGTAGGGCATGGCGGAGGTGTGGAGTCGCCGGCAAGGCGGACCGCGAGCGCGAGGGTAGCTCGGGGAGGAGGGAGCTGTGGGCGGCGGCATGGTCCGTTTTTTTAGTACGACAACTACTCGGCTTGGGTTGGGCCTTGGCTTGATGCCGGGCCGGCTGGGGCAGGCAACGGCGGGCAGCAGGTTGAGCGGGGTGATGCTCCGGTGGTGACGGCGGCAAGGCCTGGGCGAATCTAGATGGGGTGGAACCATTTTCAGCAGATTTTGTGTGGAGGTGTCCGGATCCGCGAGATTTAGCCGGCGGCGTCATGGCCCTCCCAGAGATCCTTGTTTAGCGAGAAAGAGGGAGAGAGGTGAGAGGAGATTGAGAGGAAGGAGGAAACGGGAGGGGGCGAGGCGGCGGAGCGGCCAGAGGTACGACGGAGGAAGTCGCCGACAGCGGCGCGTCGCAGAGGTGTGGGGTTGCCGATGAGGCGGTTCGCGGGTGCGAGGGTAGCTCGGACAGGAGGGAGCTACGAGCGGCGGCATGGTCCGGTTTGGGCCCGAATGGGATTACCATCTTTTTCATATATGTGCCAAAGAAAAAAAACTGACAGACAAAATTTATGGGAAAAGGTAAATTCGTGGGAAGAAGCGTATTAGGACGATGAACGGGAAGAAGCACCCCATGCTTTATTATTAGGTAGAAATTATTATTATTATAGCAAATAGCAAATATGCAACGTGCGTTGCAACGGAAGAAGAATAATCAGATTATGTCAAGATGAAATAAGAGACTTTTAGAAAGTCATTCCAAAAATCGAAAATATGATGGCCCCACTACGAGTTGAGTTCCTTCGGCACGACAATGAAATACTTTCGTGGCTAAGCAAGCTGCATTGATGTACCCGGCCTAAGCTACATCGATGAATGGTGTGCCTTGGCTTGACCTAGCATCGCAGTATTTTCCATGACGGGTAAAACTATAGTACCAGAATAAACATAGCTACGTATGAAGGCAAATTAGACATTTAGTCATTTTCATATAGCTTGAAATATTCCATAGGAAGTTGTGTCCATTTTTTCTGAGGCCAAGCATTGAAAGGAATAAATCCCATTTTTAACCAATGCGCGATGGACTAAATAATATCATAAAACAACCTCTACATGTCGCCTAAAAAAGCTCTATGTGAGCGATGGTTCATTTTGGTCGTCTTTACGTATATGTTTGTATTTCTGTGAATATTTTCTGATATTTTATGAACATTATTTTCAAATTTCCGAATATGTATTGAATTCACGTTCACTTTTTAAAATTATATGAACATTTTTTTAAATTCGAGATTTTGCAAAACAAAATTGCATATCATAAAAAATCTCGAATTTGGGATTTTTTATAATATGCAAACAATTTTTGAAAATCTCGAACATTTTACGATTTCCCTACCATTTCTTGAATTCACGAATATTATATGATTTCTAAGAAAATCAACTCATAACTTTCTGAAATTTGGAATTTTTATAAATCCCAAATTATAAAAAATGAAAAAACGAAAATGTGAAAAGAAAAGAAAAGGAATATTTTTCGAAATTTTGTACATTTTATGATTTCCCTACCATTTCTTGAATTCACAAACATTATATGATTTCTAAAAATATAAACTCACAACTTTCTGAAATTTGGAATTTATAGAAATCCCAAATTATAAAAAAGGAAAATAAAAATGAGAACATAAAAAGAATTCATAAAAGCAGGGGGGCACCACGGCGTGGCCCAAACACATGCGGCAGGAGGAGAGGCGCTGGCAGAGAGAAAACGAAGGGACCTCGGGTCGAACCCGGGTGTCCCTGGTGAAATTCCAAAGGCAGGACAATGGCAGTACTACTACTACTCTGATTGAGGAACAACAGGCTATTGTACTATAACAAACAGAACTAGCGGTGACTTAAAAGACCGAAGCGTTTTCTCCACTTACCGGTTGCATAGTGGATAATCATTTGCAAATCGGGAGCAATTATATGACGGACGACCAGAAACACTATTTGCTTTATTATTACTAGTAAATATGTTCGTGCATTGCAACGGGATAAAACTATCAGATTATGCATGTATGGACGTGTGGTAGATATAAAATGGTATGAATCAAATGCCAGAATGAAATAAGGACTTTTAAAATGTCATTTTACAAACTATGTCTGAGTGATGTGATGATGCTATATATGGACGTGTTTTAATTTTTGTAAACATTTTTGAAAAGTTGACGGGCATGTTTTTTAAATTCCTGAATATGTTTTGAATATTGGACTATTTTCAAATCATGATCATTTTTTATTTCATGAAATTTAATTTGAAATCATGATTTTTTATAATATGTGAGCAATTATTTGAACTCATCAACATTTTATGATTTTCCGAATATTTTCTGAATTCACAAACAGTTTATCATTCCCCCCTTTTTTTTCAAAACTCACAACTTTTTTAAAATTTTGTTCTTTTGAAAATCCAGAATTAATTTAAAGAAGAAAATACCAAAACAGAAATGAGAAAGTAAAAAGAAAGAAACCAGGGGGCGTCACGACCCACACATGGGTTTTAATTTTTGTGAACATTTTTTAAAAGTTGATGGGCATGTTTTTCAAATTCCTGAATATGGTTTGAATATTGGGATATATTTAAAAATCATGAACACTTTTTATTTCATGGAAATGTATTTCAAATCATGACTTTTTCTTAATACTGGGCTATTCTGAAATATCATGAACATTCTTTATTTCATGGAAATGTATTTCAATCATGACTTTTTTTATACTATGTGAGCAATTCTTTGAACTCATGAACATTTTACGATTTTCCGATTTTTTTAATTCACAAACACTTTATAATTTTCCTCCTTTTTAAAAAACTCATAACTTTATAATTTTTTGTTCTTTTGAAAATCCGAAATTAATTTAAAGAAGAAAAAACTAATTTTTTATGTTCCATAGCGCCACTTCTCTGTCTGTGTTATTAAAACGTATCAACATATAAGAAAGAATGCTGCGACGATTTTTTTTAAAAGGAATCGTTTTATTTACTTACGGATGGCATAGTGGGTAATTTCCGTCAACTTAAGGGGTGGTTTAAATGACGTACGACGAGAAGTTATCAACGCTTTAAATTCCGGCTCACTCCCTCCCTCTCCCTTCCTCCCTCGTGTCGCCCCCTGTGGGTGACCCGGGGGTAAACCCTAGCTACCGTCACTCGAACCCCCCCTCCTCGCCGCCGTCCGCAGCGCCACCAGGCAAAGCCTGGTCGGCAGGACGGCGGCGGGGCATCTCCACCCTTCGAGCATCACAACCGGAGCGGGGCGGCCAGGTCGCGAGGAGGCGCCGGGCTACCATGGGGTTACGGCGGCGCGACGGGCGATGAGCGCGACGCGACGGCGATGGCTTCGATGTGCGCTCGGCGGCCGATCCAATCCATGCGGCGCGGCGGCGATGGCTACGGCGGCGTAGTGACCGGCCCTGTCTCGGGCGGCGGCGACTACAGGCGTGGCGCGACCTTGTTCCGGGAAGGGCGACGACTGCGGTCGGTGCACCGTCGGGCGTCGGATCGGCGACGACGGCATGAAGGCCATGATGGACTGGTCGGTGGTGCCTCCGGTCAGATCTGATCTGGCCTGGGCAGCCGGTGGTGGTGCCATCTCCTCCGTCAGAGGTGGTCGGCCTGACGCTGGATTGTCAGATCTCGAGATCCGACATCTAGTTCCGGTTACGAGTCGGGAAGACATAGTTGCCGGTGAAAACCGAGCCGACGGCGGACGATGGCGGCGTTTTGCGTCATTACCTTGATGAAGGCATCGTTGTGTGACTTACGTCGACCCACTCGTACTGCTTTGGGGAAAACCCTAGGATCTGGTTTTCCAGATCGGACGATGACGACACTTTGGTGGCGTTTCTCTCTTGGGAGCATCATTTGTGGAGCAGTGCTGGTGGTCAGAGGCAGGAGGTGGAGCTGCTTCGTCTTGCACGGAGCTTCAATGGAGATGTTAAGACATGCCTGGCTGATAGGTGCTACGCTTTGTCATGACTGGTCGGCAGGTGCTACGCACGACAGATCTTCCAGAGACTTCAAGTTGTGTTGGCTGGTGGTACTTAGCGGTATGGTGCTGAGGTGTACCGGTGGCGACCGTAACGTGCTCAGCTGTTCACGCGCAGGGAGGTGGTGCTGTTGGGCGTCGTGGTGGCGTCGATGGTAGCTAGACTGGGCAAGGTTAATGCGTCGGTACAACTCTGAAGGTGGAGTGATGACAGTTGACGACGGCGGCCTCTGAAAGCGCGCCGGACCGGTGTGTGCCCCAGACCCGACAAGTGGCTTGGTTGGGGTCCCAGGTCTATCTAGCTGACTCCACTCCAGGGGCCGGATAATCAATGGCCGACTCTATGGCTCCAAACTGATATGGCGCCGGAAGCTGGTGGTCCGCATAACAGTGTCGACCAGGTGGGTCGAGGAGCGGCAAAAAACACATATTTGGCCTGTTTATGAAATCAATTCATAAATTAAACCGTGTTTAATTTTTTCCACAAACTGACCATCTTGTATGACGCCTGACAACGGGACGCTGCACTATACTATGCAACGCCTGACAACGGGGCGCTGCACTATACTATGCAGCGCCTGACTGACTGACGCTGCATATCTGGCCAGCGTGACACCCCACGGACCCACTTTTGATTGTGCAGAGCCAAAGCAAAATGCGTCAAATTATTATGTGCACCTAGACGAAAGTGTCACACATGAAAGCAACGGAGGGTTTGTACTGTCTGAAATTTGTTAGTCAGTGTCAACGCGTGAGAGCTAGGCGCTATAATATAGCGCCTGAAGCATAGGCGCTGCACGGCAGCAGTGTAGCTATGGAGCGGGAGTCGTCGGATAGACAGGCTGACTCGATGTGATGGGTCCCCAAGAACTGCAGTACGCATGTGAGAATGTGTGTGTAGGAAGTGTACAGCATGTGCATGTCATCCTGCTTGCCTGCCTGCTGGCTGCGATGAGGAGGCCATGAAATCGTAAATGCATAGTAGTAGCTTTTCTCAGTGACCGAAGCACCCCGTGCTGTGGACCACTAGTAGCTTTTCTGAGTGTCTACACCGGCATGTCCTGTAGTCGTATACTATTATAACAAACGATAAGATGTTCCTCAGACATGCAACTAGGGCAGCGCCTATGCGTCTAGATCTTAAGCGTTGCACATTAACTTAGCAAATTTTAAACTAAAAAAACCTCCGTTACTTTCATGTGTAGCGTTTTTCGTTTAGGGGCCGCACATAATAGTATGACGCCTTTCGCTTATCTGCACAACCAGGAATGGATCCGTAGGGTGCCACACTGGCCAGATATGCAGCGCTTGTCAGTCAGGCGCTGCATAGTGTAGTGTCATGCCACGCTGTCAGACGCCACACAAAATGATCAGTTTGTGGAAAAAATTTAAACACAGTTCAAATCGTGAATTGATTTCGATCTTAGGTCAAATATGTGTTTTTTGCCTTGAGGAGTAGCGACGACAGAGAGCAAGGCCCTCGAATCCATGCACATTGGCAACATCATGAAGAGCGGCGGGAGAAGCATAAGAAGCATCACTGCCGCCCTGCTGGTACCACCGTAGCCACGACACAACAGTGCCATCGATCGAAAACGGGAAGCTCGTGTCGGTGGCGGTGAGATTGTGTGAGATATGGTGCGTTGGCGTGTGCACTAGGGATCAATGCATATGCGGACGGTCAAATCAGTCGCCAAAGGCCCAAAACATTCGGCAAAGACTATCGGTATAGATCCCAAAACTGTCGGCAAAGACTATGCCGATTTAGCATGAACTAGGTTAAATTTAAAATATAGCTGCCTTATAGTTTACTCATGAGTTTTTTTTTCAAAAATCAATTTTAGATACACAAGTAGTTATTTCATCAAAGATCCTCCATTTTTTAAATAAGATTCTATCCCTAGCTACGAACGGTCATGTTCGTCATTTTGAACGCATTTTGAAATCGATAGAAGAAATTCAGAAAAAACTAAAAACTAGAAAACATTTGCATTGTGTCATTATATGAGACCTATTATTCAACAAATTAAGAAGCATGAAATATATCAATTATTTTTAAAAAGGTTATACGAAATGAGCTATCATGTATGAAAATTCATGTCTTTCAAACCAAATGACCAATGTTATGGACACATTAATGACATAGTTTGCTCAATGACCTTATATTGTATACATGTGTGCATCCTGGAATGACAAACAATGAAGACGAAGGGATTTTTCATCTTCTTTGCACAAAAAATTAATTTTCATTTTTTGAGTGCCAAAAAAGTTTTTTAAGAGCATACAAAAATATTGTTGCAAAATTGTACCACATCAAATTTTAAAAGTATTAGATCGTATTTTAATTATAAATAACCGAATGGTTTTCAGTCACAAGTTTTTCATCCATCTCTTGTCAAATTCAGTAGGAATCGGGTCAAATTTAAACTAGAGCTAGTTCATAGTCTGCTCATGATTTTTTTCCAAAAATAATTTTTACGTACACAAGTATCTATTTCATTGGAGATCCAACAAAAAATTGCAAGATTCCATCCCTAGCTACGAACGATCATGCCCGCCATTGTGAACGAACAAACATAATTTTAGTTAGTGTTCAAATTTGAAAACATATTAGGGCAAACATATTCCTTTCAAGATTCTAATCTAAAAAGTATATAAAGTTTGTCATAATCGATGCAAGTATGCACTACTTGTGATTTTTTATAAAGTATAAAGATCTATTTGCAAAAAGTACACAAGGTCGCATTTTTAACATATCCAAAAAACAGAAACCAGGTGTATATTACTAACCAATGAAAAATTCTACTCCAAATTGATATGTAATTTGTATGTTTAAGTTAGATATGTTAGGTTTAAATTAATCAAATTCACACTTAAAAGAACATAAAGTTATTTAAAATTTCAAAGTAATAGAAAACACATATGCCGCTAGCTGCCGTCAGCACCGTCGACATAGATATGACGGCTTTGGCCGGCCGTTAGCAATGTCGACGGCCTGCTTTTTGCTGCCGGCTGCCGCCAACGCACATAAGTGTTTGCCGATGGCCGGAGGTATGCATGTGGCTTTTTGTCGTCAGCAAATCTACAACTATTCCAACGACCATGACAAAAAGTCATCGACACCGAAAAAGACGTCGGCGTATTATAATTTTCATATAGTGGCGTTTGCGTTGCAGCCAGCACGACAGTCGGGGGAGAAGACCTGGGAGTGCGGTTGGATCGAGTAGTTCATAAAGATGCGAAAAAAGATCGGCGTCTAAGTTGTAGCATGATGACGTCATGTTTAAAAGGGTGATCGTTGAAATTAAACGCGATTCCCCTGTTGATGTACGTGTCCGAGTGGCAAAGGATACCTTCTAGGAGTAGTAGTACGTCGTGTGAGTCGCCTATGGTTGCTAGATCTAGCACATATTGTGGCAAATATATATTGTTTCCTGTATACCAAGTTGCTACTTGTAAACTATGTTAGGACTTTCTTCTAAAAAGGAGGAGAGACGCAACACAATAAAAATAAGTATTTTTCTTATTGAGAATCAAGGTTATTGAACCAATAGAAATACCATACAAATTCCCGTTTTCAGCATCTACACATATAAGAGCATGCACTTCACCCAACACGGACAAGAGGGTTGTCAATCCCCTTAAACTCGTTATTTACAAGCGATAAGTAGTGGAAGATAGATAATATAAATATAAAATTAAATAATAGTAAATAAATGTCAGCATATTTTTGATGCTTCTATAATAATATATTTTGTAAAGACCTGGGGGCTATAGTTTTCTCTAGAGGCTTGTCTCTCCAAGAAAGCATACGATAGGTAAACAAATTACGGTCGGACAATTGATAAAAAACCACATAGTTATGAAATATTAATTCACGATAATGATTATGCATATAGGCATCACGTCCATAAACAAGTATACCGACTCCTACCTGCATTTACTACTATTATTCCACCCATCGACCGCTTTTCAGCATGCATCTAGAGTATTAAATAAAAGCAGAGTAATGCTTGGAGCAAGATGACATGATGTAGACAAAGTAAATCCAATCAATATGAACAAACCCCAATGTTTTCCCTTTAATGATAGTAATACAATGTGTCTCATGTCCCCTTTCTGTCACTGGGATTGAGCACCACAAGATTAAATCCATCACAATGCACCACTCCCGTTAAAGATAAACCAATCTAGTTGGCCAAACCAAACTGGTAGGTCGGAGAGAAACACGAGCCTAAAAAAATCATGCATATGAAAATTCAGAAAAGACTTAATATATTTTCATGAATAATGTGAACATAAACCCACAATTCATCGGATCCCAACAAACACACATCAAAGAAGGATTACATCAGATAGATCGCCGCGGGAATCGTGGTGAACTTTGTATGGAAGATCATAGTGAGACAGAGACATCTAGGTACTAGCTATGGGCCCGTAGTTCTGTGATAAAATACTCACACATCATCATGGAGATAGCAAGGTTGATGTAGAGACCCTCCATAACCGACCCCTCCTTCGGTAGAGCACCAGAACAGGGCTCTAGATGGCCTCCGTCGGAGCAGAGACTTGCGGTGGCGGAAAAAGTTTTTTGGCTGGCTCTTGGGTGTTTTACAAATTTTAGAGAATATATAGAGTTGGAATTAGTTCAGGAGGCTACGGGAGGTAGTCCCAAGCCATCAGGGCCCTGTTGCCTTGGCGCAACCCCGTGTAGCCTCCGGTCTCTCTCCGAAGCTTCATGGTCTTGTTTTTCTTCATAAAAAATCATCAAAAACTTTAGGGGCATTTAGACTTCGTTTGGTACATTAATCCTGAAAGGCCAAAATTAAGCAAACAAACAACAACTGACACTAAACACCAGGTGAATAGGGTATTTCTTAAAAGTCATATAAAACAACATCTAAATGCATATAAAGTATCCAAGAATGATAATATAGTAGCATGAAACAATAAAAATAATAGATACGTTGGAGATGTATCAGCTAGTTCCCAAAAAGGATATAAAATAGCATATAATTCAATATAAAGTATCGTAAATTAATAATATGATAGCATGGAACAATGAAAAATAATAGATACGTTGGAGACGTATTAGCGCCTCCAGTCGATCGTCACTGCAGCGACAAGCGCGACAGTCGCCATCCACAGCCCATGCCACGGTGGACCGACATCGTGCATGCATGCATACACCATATGGGTCCCACATGCACCGGCTCCTAGCGTTATGGGCCCTCGGCAGGTGCCTCCATAGGTGTGCCTCACTACACCGGAGTATGATGTGTTGGGGAACGTTGCATGGGAAACAAAAAAATTCCTATGAACACGCAAGATCTATCCATGGTGATGAGCATGTATGAGAGAGGGAGTGGATCTACATACCCTTGTAGATCGCTAAGCAGGAAGCGTTAAGAAATGTGGTTGATGTATTCAAACGTCTTCGCGATCCAAATCGCCGAGCGTCCCGCGATCCAATCATGATCCGTCCCGATCTAGCGCCGAACGAACGGCACCTCCCAGTTCAGCACACATACAACTCGATGAGTATCTCCGGCTTCTTGATCCAGCAAGAGGGAGTGGAGAGGTAGATGAGTTCTCCAGCAGCATGACGGCGTGGTGGCGGTGGTGGTGGAACTATTCCAGCAGGGATTCGCCTAAGCACCACCGAAAACTAGAGGGAACGATCTATTGGGGAGAGAGGACTGCACCGTGGCTTAGGGTTTTCTGTTGCGGATGCCCTCTCTCCCCTCAAGTATACATAGGAGGAAGGGGAGGGAGGCCGGCGCCCCCAGGGTTCCCAAAGTGGGGAGGTGGAGGAGTCCAACTTCAATCCTATTAGGAGTAGGATTCCTCCCCCACATGGAAACCCTTTCCTCCTCTTGGGTTTTTCCACCCCTAGCCTCATGGGCCTTAGTGGGGGGTTTGGCCAGCCCACCAGGGGATGGTTTGCCGCCACCAACATCCCATGAGGCCCTTTGGGGTGAGAGCCCCTCTCGATGGTCCCTCGGTACCCTCCCGACACTCCTGGCACACTACCGAAGCACCCAAAACTTTTTCGGAACAAAAACGGGACTTCCTATATATAAATCTATACCTCCGGACCATACCGGAGCTCCTCATGACATCCGGGATCTCATCTGGGACTCCAAACAACCTTCAGTCACCACCATACATAACTCTATACTACCGAAACGTCACCGAACGTTAAGTGTGGACACCGTGCAGGTTCGAAGACTATGTAGACATGACCAAGACACCTCTACGGTCAATAACCAATAGTGGGATCTAGATTACCATATTGGTTACTACATATTCTACGAAGATCTTTATCGGTTGAACCTCTATGTCAAGGATTCAGTTAATCCCGTATGTTGTTCCCTTTGTTCTTTGGTATGTTACTTGCCCGAGATTCGATCGTCGGTATCTCTATACCTAGTTCAATCTCGTTACGGGCAAGTCTCTTTACTTATTCTGTAATACATGATCCCGTGGCTAACACTTTAGTCACATTGCTTGCAAGGCTTATTGTGATGTTGTATTACCGAGTGGGCCCTGAGATACCTCTCCGTCACACGGAGTAACAAATCCCATTCTTGATCCATGCCCACTCAAGAGACACCCTCGGAGATACCTTTAAAGCATATTTATAGTCACCCAGTTATGTTGCGACGTTTGATACACACAAGGTACTCCTCTCGTGTCAGTGAGTTGCATTATCTCATGGTCATAGGAACATATACTTGACATGTAGAAAACTATAGCAATAAAGTGACACGATCATATGCTATGTTTATAGTTTGGGTCTTGTCCATCACATCATTCTACCAATGACGTGATCCCGTTATCAATTGACATCTTATGTCTTTGGCTAGGAGACCTTGACCATCTTTGATCAACGAGCTAGTCTACTAGAGGCATACTAGGGACACAGTGTTGTCTATGTATCCATACATGCAATGCGTTTCCAATCAATACAATTATAGCATGGATAATAAACGATTATCATGAACAAGGAAATATAATAGGGTATTTTATATTTGTGCCCCTGGTTCCTTAGCTCTACTCATTCATCCCCGTGCTCTTAACTTTTGCTGAATTTTCCCCACTCCCTTGCCAGAAACCCTCAGAACTGGTCACAACGGACGTTGCCATCGGGTGAAAGGCTTGATCGTTAACTCTGACGAGTGGGGCCGTGCTGGACTGTGTCATCCATTGGACCTAATTTTTTTGAGACAAGCCCGTTGGACCTGACGAGTTGGGTCGCGTTGGACGGTGTCTCTATTCACCCATTGGGCTGTGGTTAGACTGTTGGGCCCTGCGCGCGTCGCAACGACAGAAGCCTGTTATGCATGCACGACATGTCCAGCTATCCTACTATGCATGCACGTAGCTATCCTACCTACATGCGCCGCTGCCTGTCGCCATGATGCGCTGACCGGCCTCTTTTTGCACGCAAGCCGCCACGGACGCTGACCGACCTCTTTTTCACGCGAGCCGCCACGGACCTGTGCCGTTGGTTCGTCTCATCTCCCACGCATGTCTCCTCGATGTAGAGCATTGTTTCACACTTTTCGATCCACTCGCATCTATTCAACATGGCAATTAAAACCTGTTGGCAATTAAGCTGGCATATCGATCGACGCGGCTTGTTTGAACGTAGCAAATCCAAAGCGCGACCGGTGAGACTCCCCTTCCCTTCCCCTTTCCCTATTTAAACCGTCGACCCCTCCACCTATTCTCCAGACATCCATTTGTGCCGCCCCTTCTCTTCTTCACCCAAACCCAGAGCACTCTCAAAGCGAGGCGAGGATGCAGTACAATGGACCCACCTTCAAGCTCGCACCGATCGTGCCGGAGAGACGGTATCCGGCCGACATCGTCAGGGAGATGACGATCTGCGTGTGGGAGGTGTGCTAGGGAGTTTGCCGAGTGGTTCCTCGGTGTGGGCTTTGCCCACCTCTCGGTGGGCTCACCGGTGATGTTCCGACTGGAGGAAGTGCATCCAAACTCATACACTCAGCCGATAGGGCTCATCGTCAACTTCACCAACAGATTTTATGCGTACTACCTCCTCGGCAAGGTGTTTTGGTGTGGATGCGAAGTCATCGCATTCACAACCTACAACATCTTCACAAACTTTGACTGCATCTTCCCCACCCGTGACGATATGCACAACCTCCCCTACTACCTCGGCGAGGACGGCATGGAGGAGGAGCCCTGAAGAGAAGGCGCAGTGAAGATGGTGGTGAAGGCCCGGCCGGTCTCGTGAAGCTTGTCTTGCCCGTTAGGGATTTTTATATTTTTTATGTTATGTGTCGTTGGTTGTACCGAGAACTCTTTTATGCACCCTATGTTTTAGGGTTTATGTTTTATGTAAGAACTATGCTATGTATGCTTGCTACTTTCTATGTTATGGATGTATGCTTGCTACTTGAGATATCGGTAGATGGATATGGTGCCGTAGTCGAGCCCTAGACATGCTCTCTAGATGGATATGGTGTCGTATCCGAACCCTAGACATGCTCTCTAGATGGATATGGTGCCATAGCCGAGCCCTAGACATGCTCTCTAGATGGATATGGTGGCTAATGGTGCCACCAGACTCTATTTTAGACATGGTTTCTGATGGATATCATGATCTACATAATTAAATTTGACATGCTCTTAATAATAAATTTGCCATGTTCTACAAAAAAAATCATGTATAAAACAAAAACAAAAACAAAAAATCATGTATACAATATTTTTCTTGCAACAAAAACATGTTTATAATACCCGTATGTCAAAAAATCAAAGTGTTGTGCCATAGGCTATATACAGAAGGAAATTGCCATGATATGTACAAATAAATTTGACATGGGCAAGTTCAATAGAGAATTTTTCATGGTATCTACAATAACAATGACATGGAAAAGGTTATTTTTAAGTTCGCCATTGCAATTATCTGTACAAAAATGCCATGGGACAAAATTTGTATTGCTAACAATAAATCGATTTACCATCATACACTATTTTTTCAGCATGGCAATAAATGGATTTACCATGGCAATAATCAAGCAAAAAAACAGGGGTCAAAACACAGAGCGAGCGCGTGCACTATTTTGTAGGCCTATTTTATCTTTGTGGGCCTTCGACACTCAACGCAATGCGACGGCCCAACCATAGCTTAGTTTCAATTTGGGCCGTAGAACTACGTTTTTTCCTTCTGCGGTCAGTGTTGTCTGACGAAACTGAAGAAATTGAAAGTGTACAAAACTGACGAAACGGACATGATCCACAAATTAAGCAACACAGAGCATAGAGCATATGATCCACAAATTTAAGCACATCCTAGAGCACATGATCCACAAATGTAAGCAAAGCCTAGAGCACATGATCCAAAAATTTAACCAAATCCTAGAGCACATTACACCACCCTAATAACATCTCTAACGAGTGATGACCAGCAAGTAACCAAATCCTAGAGCAACTATACAAAAATAAAATCCTAAAGTTATCAGATTCGCTTGCTTGTTCAATTGAATCATCTGCTTCAAGTTCTTGTTCATCTTCTTTAATTCCCCTTTCAGATCTGCATCCCCAACTATCAGAGCAGCAGTTTCTGAGATGAAATTTGTTGGTGCTGATGGTAGATTGAGCTCCCGGGTTGGGGCCCCAATCCTCTTAACATAGTCATCCAGCCATTCAAAATGTGTGCATTTCTTCATGATCTGAAACGATAACACGAACCCTAAATCCCAGATCCAAGGAAAAAGAATTAAAAGCAAATAGAAAATGAAATCAGAGAAAAATCATGAGATCTAACCTGCCCCTCTGGCTTGCTCTCGCATTTCACGAACTCGTGCCCATAGTTGCCATTCTTGACCTCCTTCGAAGTTAGCCATATCAGTGGCGCGCTGCGTGGGCCGTCAGGACATCGCTCCATGGGATGTGGACCATATTGGGTCCACCTGGGGCGGGAGGTTGAAGTGGAGCTCGACATATCGCCGACCCAAAGTCGTCGGAGAAGAAGAAGCAGAGGAGTGGCTCCTCTCGTCGCTGGAGAAAAAAAACAGAGTGGCTCCTCTCATCGCTGCAGAATAAGCAGAAGAAGGAAGGGGAGGCAAGGGTGGGCGAGCACAACCAACATCTCTCGTGGATCGCCTCTCGCAGATCGCCCCATGATCCAACGATGTGGAGCCGTCCATGTGATCCAACGGCGCGGAGCCTGCACGCCGCCTGTGCACCGAATTCCTTCTAGAAAACCACATCTGAGGGCTATCGCTTGGCGCCAGGGTATGATCGAACGGCTGACGTTCGGAGCTAGGGTTAGGCGAAACCCCATGGGGTTTAGAGGGTTTTTGAGCTAGTCAACGGGGTTTCCAAGGCTTTGAATGAGCATAACTAATTTAGAAAAAATAGGAAAAATATGAAACTTTTGCCGTTCGTCGTTTTATAAGACACAATAACGAGGAAAAATACTAAACTTGGTATACGGACATTAAAAAAAACTAGCTAGCACGATCAAGGTCAAATGAGCACCATTAATTTTAAAAAATCAAAAAAAATATAAAACCTGCGCACAATGTTGTCTTATGTGGCATGTTACCAACCAAAAATCATAAACCTGGTCTATGGTCATTTTCATGAAAAAACCTTCACACATATGAGCTATCACGTACAACATTTTATAGAGTTCAAGAAGAGGAGGTAGGGTTACCTTCTGTTTTGAATAGTGAGACTTCGAATCTACACTATATAGATTGAATAGGTGTTAATAAAAAATATTTGGCTCATTTAGAGTAGGTCCAAAAAAAACTTGATTACAAATGGGGTTGTTTACCCTAGCTTGGGAGATCATTTGGAGCACATTTCTCATGACTACAAGTTTTGCCAGGCAAAAGAGATCGGATTGATCACCTAGCGTTTATAATAGTTTAGAAAACTTTGCAACTCATACCACAGGGCAATGCACTTCAAGTGTTGGTTCAAATTTAATGTTTACCTAAAATTCAAATTTTGCCTTAGTTTTGTATTCTACCTCAAATTTCACATCAAATTACAAATAGAATTATTACACCTTGCAAGTTTTCACAGTAGTTCAAATTTAAGACAAAATCTTGATTACAAATCCTTAAAGTTCAAAGTTTATGACTTGCATTCAAGTTCAAATTCAAATCTTTTCTTGCTCCTTGCGTTTCGGGATGGGTTAACCGTCTTGCTCCTAGTTCCCTAGCTGGGATATTTTGTGCTTTGGAAAGCTTTGTCTTGTTGTTTCTGAACTTCACTTCTGGTTGTGGCGGTTTTGTTGAGCTTTGACTGACCGAGTAAGTGATGACCAGTTGACGGTCATCTATGGGTTCACTAATCCTTAAAGGAACTTCAGACAAAATAACTTCCTCCTCTCTTATAGCTTCAAAACCTTCAATAGATGATGGTTCAACCGAAGTTTCGTCCTCTCTAGGTCTTTTCTTTCCTATGCCTCTAACTATCCTTGAGCTGTGTCAAACAGAAATAAGCTTAGCCATCGATAAAAAAGAGAACAAATGCAAAAAAAGGAAAGGTTGCACACATACCAAGCTGCTACTTCAGCTGCATTCTCCTCTGCTGCTGCATTCTCCTCTGCATTTGCTGCTGCCCATTGTTCCTCTTCTCCGAATGATGCATCAACTGGATTGGTACAATGCCTAACAATATGCCCTAGGATACCACATCTTTTGCACTTACGCTATTTTTTACACGACCCTCTTCACCAGCTCTTATCCTATTTTTCCTTGGTCTTTCTGGTGGTCTCGTAAGTACATGAGAATGGAGTTTGAACCCTGGGTCTACTATGTTCTATTGGTCTTTTCCCAAGAGTGCTGGCACATTTTCAGCATAAGCAGCCCTAATTTTGGCAACAGAGAAATATTCAGAGCAATACTGATCAACTTCACCATCTTCACCTCCAATAACAGTCATGAGATATAGGGCATGTATGAACAACTTCCCGGGGATCTGCCATTGTCTACAACTGCATTCCTTAGTTGCAAGGTTCAATGGATATCTCCATTCCCTATTTACTGTCAGTGTATGTCACCTTAGCCTCGTATGTCGACGATCGAATGCATTTCATCCTTAGTCCTCTTGCCTTGGCATGCAATGCCTTAATCAGAGATGGGAGCATAAAATGGCCAACATATTGTGTTTCTGCAATTCTTTTACAAAGAGCCATCTTTATCATGATCATCTGCCTGATCTTATCAAATGCTTGCCACAACAAAAGCCCTTTTACTGACTTGAACTTTTCATTGAAACACTCAGCGAGGTTATTGGTCACAATGTCTACTTTGAAGATTTCACTGAATTCGGATCTTGACCACAACTTTCCATGATGTTCATCCATGTACATCTTCACCAAAGGATTGTGACCATACAACACTCTCAAATGGTGCGCATGCTTCCTCAAGCTGCATGTGTATGATGCTGGCCATAGGTTCTCATCATAAACTTTGCCTTTGAATTTATTTTTAAAATTCTGCGCTAGTTGTCGCATACATTCCCTATGTTCTACTCTAGGGAATACAATTTCTACTCCACTCTCTAAACCCTTGCAAGCATCTGTGTGTATAACTAAACCTAAGGGTGTACCTATAATGTTGCGCAACTGCTGCAGAAACTAGACCCAACTCTCCTCGGACTCTACCTCCAACACACCAAATGCAACTGGGAATAGCCAGTTGTGTCCATCAACTACAGAAGCTGCTGCTAGCTGGCCTCTCCATCTTCCATTCAAAGCAGTTGCATCGATAGCCAAATAGGGCCTACAACCATTCAGAAACCCCTACCAGCAAGCCTTGAAACAAACAAAAGCCCTCCTGAAGCCCTCCTTCTCAACTGTCTTCCCTTATAATTTGTACTGAACTGTATGCTTGTCAATCTCTACAACACTCCCTGGACTAGCCGTCTCCACTTCAGCTTTGAAGGTGTAAAGCAACTGAAAACTCTCATTCCATGGACCATTAATCCTATCAAGAGCCCTTTCCTTAGGATAGAAAATCTGCATGTAAGGTATATTAATCTTGTACTTCTCAAATAGCTTTACATGGAGTGTTGTCGGACCAATTGTTGGTGTTTCCCTCACCCAATCCAAGATTGCATCTGCCACCCACCTAGTCTTTGCAAGCTTTGATTTGTCCTCCCCCCTCTAGGTGGGCAAGTGTGCCCATGTGATTTTTTTATCTAAAACAAAATGAAAAATGATGTCAAATACAATTAAGAATGGATAAATAATCTGAAAAAAAGATTCAGTTGTAATACCTGAACCAATTGCTCTTTAGCATAGTGGATGCATGCAACCTCCACCTACACCTATCATAAGGGTAATGAATAGTGAATCTTCCTGGCTCACTCCTATCAACCTCATAGGAGTTTTCAGTGAGAATGCAATATGTAGTCACTGCATTATGATAGTCCACCATCGATTCGAATACGGTTCCTGGAGTAAGCTGAGGATTCTCCCTGTTCCACTCTATTGTTGGCATGCCCTCACCATCATATTCTTGTAAAACTAAGGAGTAGATGTTCTCCTCCCTCTCTTCATCGCCAGTGTCATCGAATCTAGCACGACTGCTAGGCTCCTATGGATATTCATCTTCCATTGCCTGTTGACTGACTCTATCTACCAGTTCAGGGAATAGAGTCTCATCCTCATCATCATGTCGAGGCACTTCCTCGTCAGGCTCTGCATCTACTTCTACATCAGGTGCAGAAGGGAGAGGAGAAGTGGCAGAATTAGCGGCAGCCGACATGTTGTGGCTTTTAGAACCACTAGGTTTACTTGGTCTCGACCTAATAGGAGTGCGAGGACGCTCGCTATTAGCAGAGACAGATGGTGTCTGAACACCCTTCCCCATGCGTGCCTGAAGCACACAGATATGAATTTTACAGAAATGGCTGTTAGCATTCAAACTAAAAAGCAATCCCAGATGCTCATCACAAGTTAATGGGACAAATCTCTACTCGACACTGTCGAAATATCCCAGTTCAACAGCATCGGCAGGGCTCCACGGATACTCACAACAGAATGCCTCGCGGAAATCTTTGAACGAAACGCTGGTTTCTACCACTTTCAGATAGAAAAATCCAGAAATTGGATATGGTTTAGTTCCATGTAGCTCGCTAGTTTCCATTCTAACTGCAGAGCTGAAAAGCAAGTGCAGGATCAACCCTATTCGATGAAATAAAGGGCGTAGTTAGGCCATAAATTTTCTGAAAAATTACACTGATTCACGCCAACGGTGGTCAAATACAGCCTAATTTACGGATCTCCTAATCAATTTGAGAGGAAAACGATGCTTACCGAGGTGGAATCCATGAATTATCCACCTCTGATTCGACCCAATCCTCTCCACGGTCAATGGGCCGGACGGGGTGCTCCCCCGATATTGCTTCCTAGATGGGGAGAGAGGGTAGATGCGGCGGAGGCGGCACGACGGCGGCGGAGGGGGAGGCAAGGAAGCGACTCGATCTGATTCAGGTTACAGTGAGGGGTGTCAGTTTTGCGGCCCCACTCGTTAGCACGTAACGATCAAAATGTGGACTCGGCCCTACGCGGCCCCACTCGTCAAAGTTAACGGTCAAAGGCATTGACCCGACGGCAACGTCTGTTGTAACCTGTTCTGTGGGTTTCGGCCAAGGGAGTGGGGAAAAGTGAGCAAGAGTTAAGATCGTGAGGATGAATGAGTACAACTAACGAACTAGGGGCACAGAAATAAAAATCCCAATATAATAATAACCATTTATTATTGCCTCTAGGGAATATTTCCAACAGTCTCCCACTTGCACTAGAGTCAATAATCTAGCTCACATCACTATGTGGTTTACATTGTAAGGAATCTAACACCCATACAGTTCTGGTGTTGATCATGTTTAGCCCTTGGAAGAGGTTTAGTGAATGGGTCTACAACATTCAGATCCATGTGAACTTTGCAAATATTTATGTCCTCCTCCTTGATGTAATCACGAATGGAATTGAAGCATTGCTTTATGTGTCTGGTCCTCTTGTGAAGCCTTGGTTCCTTGTCTAGAGCAATGGCACCAGTGTTTTCACAAAACAAAGCCATTGGATTCAGTTCACTAGGCACTACTCCAAGATCTGTCATGAACTCGTTCATCCAGACACCGTCCTTCGCCACCTCCAAGGCTGCGATGTACCCTGCTTCGCATGTAGAATCGGCTACCATGCTTTGGTTGGAACTGCACCAGCTTACCGCTCCCCCATTGAGAATAAATACGTTTCCGGTTTGAGACTTAGAGTCATCTGGATCAGTTTCAAAGCTTGCATCGACATAACCCTTTATGACGAGCTCTTGATCACCTCCATAAATGAGAAACATTTCCTTAGTCCTTTTCAGGTACTTAAGGATATTCTTGATCACCGTCCAGTGCGCCATTCCTGGATCACTTTGAAACCTTCCGGCCATACTTATGGCAAGGCTGACATCGGGTCTTGTGCACAACATTGCATATATGATAGAGCCTATGGCTGAAGCATAGGGGATGACACTCATCTTTTCTCTATCTTCTGCACTCATTGGCATTGAGTCTTCCTCAACTTTACACCTTGCAACACAAGCAAGAACCCCTTATTGGACTGATCCATTTTGAACTTCTTCTAAACTTTGTCAAGGTATGTGCTCTGTGAAAGTCCTATTGAGCATCTCGATCTATCTCTATAGATCTTAATGCCTAATATGAAAGCAGCTTCTCCTAGGTCCTTCATTGAAAAACTCTTGTTCAAATATTCCTTCACACTTTCCAGCATTTCTATATTGTTTCCAATCAGCAATATGTCATCCACATATAATATTAGAAGCGCTATAGAGATCCCATTCACTTTCTTGTAAATACAATCTTCTGAGTAAACTTGTATAAACCCGAACGCTTTGATCACCTCATCAAAGCAAAGATTCCAACTCCAAGATACTTGCACCACTCCATAAATGGATTGCTAGAGTTTGCAAACTTTGTTATCATTCTCTGGATCGACAAAACCTTCTGGTTGTATCGTATACAACTCTTCCTTAAGGAAACCGTTAAGGAACGCTATTTTGACATCCATCTGCCAAATTTCAAAATCGACAAATGCAGCTATTGCTAACATGATTCTGACGGACTTAAGCATCACTACAGATGAGAAGGTCTCATCATAGTCAACTCCTTGAACTTGTGAAAAACACTTTGCCACAAGTCGAGCTTTATAGACGGTGACATTACTGTCCGTGTCCGTCTTCCTCTTAAAGATCCGTTTGTTCTTAATGGCCTTTTGCCCTTCAGGTAATACTTCCAAAGTCCATACTTTGTTTTCATACATGGATCCTGTCGTGGGAACGAGCCTGACAGTAGATGGTAGGGGTACGAATGGAGAGGGCAGAGTCTTAGCTACGGCGAGGGTGTACACACAGATGTATGAGTTCAGGCCCCTCTCGTGGAGGTAACAGCCCTACGTCTCAATGCTCGGCAGATTTTTGTCGAGTGGAATGTAGATATTACAATAGTTTCTTAACCTTTGTGCAGGAGGGGAGGGGCGGCTTATATAGAGTTCGCTGCCCCTCATAATGGCCCCGCATCAAAGGGTCTGGTCGTGGGGTGTAAAGTCTGCCGTTACAGGTAACGTATGTAGAAAAAGCTATTAAGGGCCATTAAGCCAGCGTCTGCCCGTTGGGCTCTTGATGATGGCTCCTTTTCTTCTGGCGTCGAGTGAAGCGAGATCTGACGAGTGACATGCGACTGCTGAGTGAGAGCGGGAGTCTCCGAGTGGATTACTGTCGAGTGTGGTGTCCTTAGGTAGGGTATGTGGGCCTTGCCTAGGACCCTACCCTAGGTACATATCCTCATGATTAGCCCCCGAATGGATCGGGGTTTGAGTGGTGGAAGGAGGTATCAACGTGAACCTTGAGTTAGTGCATCAAATCCTCCGAATGATATTTGGGATTTCCAAGGAACTTGTGTCGATTGAACTCTGAGCCTTAGCATTCATTCAGGATCGACATGCCAAATCTTCCGAATGATATTCGGGTCTTCAACGAAATTTACGACGATTGAATTCTTCTCCACTCGCCTGGATCCATTCAGACTTAAAAGTGTCTGAGTGAATCGAGCGCATCTTGGGGAGGTGATGGGCCGGTCTGACGGGCTTGGACTTTCTGGGATACGAAAATATGGGAAGCGCGCGCACGCGCGAAGATGACGCCACAATCAGGGCAAGTGGAAGCACGACGCCTCGATTCTCGTGCCGGTCATCTCTCCACACACTGGGCGTCGTCAGCGGTTGGCATGTGCGGTTATCTCGCAGGCCCACTAGTCAGTCAGACACTCGGCAGCATATAAAGCTTCCCGAGCCACGGATTGCAGAGTACCTTCTGCCGATCCTCCCTCTCTTCCTCCGCCTCCTCTACTCCCCAATGCAGCACACCGCTTTCCTCTGGCCAGAGCCGCTGCTCCGATGACGAAGAACGCTACGGAGAAGTTGGAGCATGCAAAGAAGGGGACGTCGAAGCTCAAGGGCAAGAAGCCCTCGACTGCTCGGTTCATCGCGCCCGCGGGGTGCATACAGGGGGACTTTCTGCCCTCTGTTGTCACTCGTGCCGACCTCGAGGGCCTTGTCTCCAACGGGCTGGTGGCGTACGGTGCCTGGAGGCTGCCGGGGAGGAGCGCGAGCCGGAGCCGCGCGACGGAGAGCGGGTTCTTCTCCTCTCCCATGTAGAAAGAGGTTTCTCCATGCCACCCCACCCATTCTTTCGGGGATTTCTAAATTTCTTTGGTATGCAACTGCATCACTTTCCGCCAAACACCATGGCGTACTTGTCCGCATTTGTCACCTTATGCGAGTGTTTCCTGGGGTGCTCTCCCCATTGGGGTTGTTTAAGCATCTCTTCACGGTCAGATCACAGACTGCGAAGAAAGTCCTTTCCGCCGATGGGAACACTCACGTGCTCTAGTTGTGTGGAGGTTTAGGGGTCTAGAAAAGGCAACGTATTTCCTTTCCTGCCATTACTCTTCCCGAATCTGTCCGAGGCTGGCAGTCGACCTGGTTTTGCTGCAAAGATGTAGCGCCACCCAACATGTCGACTGGTCTTCCCCCGTTTTCACCTGACCGACCCGCTGCCCTCAAGTCCCAGAAGGTGACCGACGAGGAGCATGTCCGGACAGGTATCCTAGTCGAGGCAGTGGTTCAGCTGATCCGGGGCGGGGTGACAGGCATGGATCTGCTTGAAACATTCCTCGGTCGACGTATACAGCCACTCCAGGCCAGAGACCACACCATGTGGGACTACACAGGCCCGGGGGACTTGTCCAGGACGCATCCAGAAGAAGTTACACAGGAGACTGTCGAGCAATGGCTTCGGAGCATCACTGGGGCTTGTGACAACCCCTCGGTAGCCAAGAGGATCCGTCCTTAATCGGCTGAAAACCCACCGAAGAACCTGGTGAGACGTGTGATGTCGACCGATACATTTATACCGTCGAGTGATGTGTTGACTTGTAGTCTGACTCTCTTGTTTGAATTATGCAGGAATGGACGAACATGCACTCGCCCGTTCCCAACGGGAACCATGTGCATGACGGCATGGTGAGCGAGGCGGCAGCATGGACGGCGACGGACTTTTCGACTCTAAGGATGAATATGAAGATTCCAGCAACAGGAAGGAGTCGAGTCGCCCCCTCGTTGCGAAGGCCGCACTAAGGCCCTCCATGACTCGGCAGTTGCTAAGGACAAGGCCCCGGGCCCAAGCGAGAAGAACCCAAAGCGGAGCCACCCCTCAACTATCGAGTCGAACGAAAGACTGGCCAAGCAGCCCAAGCAAGCCACCTCCAAGCCTTGCAAAGCACTGCCCCGTATGACGGTGGCCGTACCTGTCGTCTCCACGTAAGTGTTCATTTTTGAATTGTTCTGTCGACTGAAGTCTTGAGTTATATCTGAGTGAAAGCTGTCTAATCCATCAGAGCTGCAACATCTGTGACCTTGCCTTGTCGAGATGAAGAGGACACAATGGATGTTGATACCGCTGACGCTGCCACTTCTCATAGAGGTAAGAAAGTTATTAGTTTGTCCGAATAGGACTCGACACATGCAGATGTTGATGCTGTCGGTTGTTGCAAAGGTCATTCAAGTGGAGGACGATGATGGGCCACTGGACACTTCGCGTGCTCGCACCCGAAGGGCGTCATTATCGCAAGCACCTCAGCGCTCAACTGCGGAGTCTTCCCAGAGGAGAGGTGACTCGACGTGACCCAGGGTTGAGGCTGCGACGCCTCTGTCGCATGCTCCTCCAACCGTCTCGACCGTCGTGATGTCGGCTCCGACCGAACCTCTTCAGGCTGCCCCAGTTGCTCCAGGGACTACGCCGACCCCACCTGTGATGGCCTTCCCTCTGTATTGCACCCCGAAAGACCAAACCGAAGCTGCAAAGGAAGCCATGATCCAGGCGGAGCAACTCAGGCTAAGGACCAAGGAGGCGTATGAGGCCAGCAAACTGGCTTTTGGCGTCAGCGCAGCCCTCCGCACCAATGTCCCAGTAAGTTCGATTGTAAGTCCATTGTCCATTGAATTCTTGACTGCCGTACACCCACTGGGTGATCACCGTAGAATGTTTGAACTTTCACCAGTCGAATGGATTGGATCGTAGTCGAGTAGGACTAGGATTGGTAATACACGCGGTACTATTGTCGCTCTACATGTCGATTGTGTTTTCTAACGAGTTACTCGACGGATCGAGAGTTAAGCGTCTCAGTGGGGGCGCTCTTAGCACACCCACTGGGTGTAGTCCCCAAGATCGCTGTCGATTGCTTGCATCAGCAGGGGTCTTAGATTCTATTGTATACAGGATACACTTCTCCTTGAATCACACCATTCCACAACTACCTTGCAGGTTTCATGGACATTATTTACAAACCATGATATGACGCTGCATAAGGATAGGTTGCACTCTATAGAGTAGGGTGGGTGCGTCACTTGACGGGTCGAGTGTCACGACATGGCTGACCTTGTCGAGTGTGTTTTCTGACGAGTTACTCGACGGATCAAGAGTTAACCATCTCAGTGGGGGCACTCTTAGCGCACCCACTGGGTGTAGTCCCCGAGACCACTTTCGAGTGCTTGCATCGGCAGGGGTCTTAATAGAGATAGCTTTCTGTTTGAATTCTTCCAACATGGGCATTTGCCGGTTTTAATAACTCAGTCGACTGTCCAAGAACTCCTTGCTGATTGAACTCTTGTCTTGTGTTGGTTCCAGACGGCCTGTGAACTTGGGACGCAGTACAAGGAGATGGAGGAGGAGAAGAACCAATTGCAGGTGGACTTGGCAGTTGCCAAGAACGCCCTGGAGCGAGCACGTGCTGAGCTGAAGTCTCTGCGAGGTAATAAGTGACGACTTTCAGCATTCCCATCTTCCCCTTTTCATGTTTTGAACCTAGTGCTCTCGTTCGAACAGACGAGCCCAATGAAAACTGTCGACTCCAAGCGCGACTCAACAATGTTGTTTCTTTAGATTCCATGAAGAGGGCACTGGAGGAGAAGGACAAAGCACTTGCTGATGCCCAACAAGTGGCCAAGGACAAAACTGAAGCTGCAGAGCAGAAGTTGGCGGCTGTCCAGAAGCTGGAAGAGGAGAACGCCAAGCTGAAGCAAGAGCATGTGGATCTTGTCAAGAAGGCCGAGCAACTAACCAAGAGGAGTAATGTCCTGGAGAGGCATCTGGGCAAATTCTCTAGGAATATGTATCTTTTGCTCGACGGTGAGTATTTCATGTCGACTGACATTTGCAAAAAAAATTGAGGGTTGCAGTTCACCGATTCCCCTTCTTCAACCGAATTCTGCCAGGACTTTGAAAAGGAAACAGAGGAGATTGAGCCCATGCTTGACCCCACCAAGTCGTCAGTTGCTGATGCAGTGGCGATGAACATGCTACGGCTTAACTTTCAGCTCCAGGGTGCCCAGGCCTATATCGCTCGACTGAAATCTGTCATGGAAAGAATCGACAAGGAGCTATGGCCCGAAGACACTCTTCAACTCGACCTCAACTCCATGATGGCTCGCCTGAACCAACTTCCCATTCGAGTGCAAGATTGGAAAAAATCTGCTGCTCGTTGCGGAGCTGACGTGGCATTGTTACTAGTCAGTGTCCATTCTAGGGACGTGAGGGAGGAGAAACTGAAGGAGCTCCAAGTGGTAAACACGAAGAAACTCCAGTTCGAGGACTTCATGGAAATCTTCATCGAGGCAGCCACCAGAATCGCCGACGGTATCGACATGGACACTTTTGTCGAGCCCGCTAGTCCGTCGCCTGCCTAGAAACTTGAGTCTTTGGAAAAAACAGTTAAATTTGCGTCGGTATGCCGAGTGGAACTGTATCCCTTAAAACTTTATTCGGGCCTTAGGCCTGAGCACATTTGCTTCTGCACAAGACGTTTATCCGCGATTTTATCCTTTGGATTTTTCTCGCGCTTTGGCTTTCAATCGTCTGTTCGACTGCTTTTGTTTTTAACTTAGGCGAAATGTATTCGCAGCTAAGCCCCCGAGCGTGAGGATCGCTCATCACTCGGAGTATTTCGAACATAGGCGAATGTCGATTCGCAGCTAAGATGTCGAGTGGATGGATTACTATCCAGTCGACGAGGTTCTGAACTTAGGCGAATTGTATTCGTAGCTAAGCCCCCGAGCGTGAGGATCCCTCATCACTCGGAGTATTTCGAACTTAGGCGAATGTCGATTCGCAGCTAAGCTGTCGAGTGGATGGATTACTATCCGGTCGACGAGGTTCTTAACTTAGGTGAATTGTATTCGTAGCTAAGCCCCCGAGCGTGAGGATCGCTCATCACTCGGAGTATTTTGAACTTAGGAAAATGTCGATTCGCAGCTAAGCTGTCGAGTGGATGGATTACTATCCAGTCGACGAGGTTTTTAACTTAGGCGAAATGTATTCATAGCTAAGCCCCCGAGCGTGAGGATCGCTCATCACTCGGAGTATTTTGAACTTAGGCGAATGTCGATTCGCAGCTAAGCTGTCGAGTGGATGGATTACTATCCAGTCGACGAGGTTTTTAACATAGGCGAAATGTATTCGAAGCTAAGCCCTCGAGTGTGAGGATCGCTCATCACTCAGAGTATTTTGAACTTAGGCGAATGTCAATTCACATCTAGGCTGTCGAGTGAATGGATTACCATCGCTTCGATGAGGTCTTTAACTTAGGCGAATTGTATTCGCAGCTAAGCCCCCGAGCATGAGGATCGCTCATCACTCGGAGTATTTTGAACTTAGGCGAATGTCGATTCGTAGCTAAGCTGTTGAGTGAATGGATTACCATCGCTTCGATGAGGTTTTTAACTTAGGCGAATTGTATTCGCCGCTAAGCCCCCGAGCATGAGGATCGCTCATCACTCGGAGTATTTTGAACTTAGGTGAATGTCAATTCGCAACTAAGCTGTCGAGTGGATGGATTACTATCCAGTCGACGAGGTTTTTAACTTAGGCGAATTGTATTCGCATCTAAGCCCCCGAGCGTGAGGATCGCTCATCACTCGGAGTATTTTGAACTTAGGCGAATGTCGATTCGCATCTAAGCTGTCGAGTGAATGGATTACCATCGTTTCGACGAGGTTTTTAACTTAGGCGAAATGTATTCACAACTAAGCCCCCGAGCGTGAGGATTGCTCATCACTCAGAGTATTTTGAAGTTAGGCTAATGTCGATTCGCATCTAAGCTGTCGAGTGAATGGATTACCATCGTCTCGACGAGTTTTTTTTAACCCAAGCGAAGACGGATTCACAAATAGGCCGTCGAGTGAATGGACTGCTATCCACCCAACAGGGTTTTTAACTTAGGAGAAACATGTTTCGCAGCTAAGCCCCCGAGTGCGAGGATTGCTCGTCGCTTGGAGTATCCCCAAGTAAATAACTGCACGGTTGGAATCGACGAGGTATTAATTGCAGAGGCACAAATTGCATTGATGAAGAACTCTCATTACATCAGAAAACTAATATCTCAAGTGTAAAAACGTCGAAGCAGGTCTGCGTTCCAAGCTCGTGGCTCATCCATCTGCTTCATGAGATTATATAAGTGATAGGATCCATTGTTTAGCACCTTGGTGACTAAAAAAGGGCCTTCCCATGCAGGAGCTAGCTTGTGAGGTCGATGCTGATTCACTCGGAGCACCAAATCTCCTTCATGGAACGCTCAGCTTCTGACATTCCTTGCATGGAAGCACCGCAAGTCTTGCTGATAGGTTGTGGTCCAGATCAGAGCCATCTCACGCTCTTCTTCCAAAAGATCTACCCCATCTTGCCTGGCTTGCTCGGCTTCAGCTTCAGAATACAGCTCCACTCGAGGAGAATTGTGGGCCAAGTCACTCAACAGTATAGCTTCAGCACCATAGACAAGGAAGAAAGGAGTTCGTCCAGTCGACCGATTAGACGTTGTCCTCAACCCCGACAAAACAGACGGCAGCTCAGTTACCCACGCACCAGTGGCATGATCCAAATCGCCCATGAGATGAGGCTTCAAACCTTGCAGAATGAGACCGTTAGCCCGCTCAACTTGCCCATTGGTTTGAGGATGTGCACAGAAGCGTAATCCACTCGGGTGCCTTGGGAGTTACAGAATCTCCAAAATTCTTCCGAGTCAAAATTAGTGCCATTGTCCGTGATGATGCTGTGGGGAATGCTAAACCGGATAATGATCTCCCTCATGAACGTGACCGCCGTGCGGGAATTCAGCTTCTTGATGGGCTTGGCATCAATCCACTTGGTGAACTTGTCGACTGCTACCAACAAGTGGGTGAATCCTCCTTTTCCGGGTTTGAAAGGACCAACCATGTCGAGCCCCCAAACCGCAAACAGCCAGGCGAGTGGAATTGTCTTCAGAGCTAACGCTAGCTTGTGTGACAGGTTTGCATAGAACTAATAGCCTTCGCAATGATCAACAATGTCCTTAGCCATTTCATTAGCCTGTGGCCAATAAAAACCAGCTCGGTATGCTTTAGCGACGATCTCCCTTGAAGACACATGGTGTCCGCAAGTTCCCGAATGGATTTCATCTAGAATCATTCGACCTTCCTCGGGTGAAATGCAGCGCTGGCTGACACCAGTCACACTCTCTCTGAATAGTTGATCTCCCATCATAGTGAAAGCCTTGGACCTGCGCACAATCTGTCGAGCCTCTGCTTCATCTTCAGGATGTTCCTGTCTGAGGATATAGGCTATTTACGATACAGTCCAGTCGGGAATGATAACTAGCACCTCCATGACCAGGTCAATCACAGCAGGAACATCGACTTCAGTCGAGTCATAGGAGCTTAAGGTTTGTGGGGGCTCTTCAGTGAAGGGATCCTCTTGAATCGAAGGAGTGTGCAAATGCTCCAGGAACACTCCGCTGGGGATAGGCCGTCGAGTGGACCCAATCCTGGATAGCTCATCAGCTGCCTGATTTTTCAGTCGAGGAACATGGTGAAGTTCCAGACCTTCAAATTTCTTCTCCAGCTTCCAGACTGCATTGTAGTATCCAGTCATAGCAGGGTTTCTAACATCCCACTCTTTCATCACTTGATTCACCACCAAATCTGAGTCGCCATAAACCATCAAGCGCTTGACGCCGAGCGAGATAGCCATGCGCAACCCGTACAAAAGTGCTTCATACTCTGCCTCATTGTTGGAGGAATCAAAGTGAATTTGCAAGACATAGCTGAGCTTGTCGCCTCTGGGGGATATCAAAACAATGCCAGCACCGGACCCATTCAACATTTTGGAGTCATCGAAGAACATTGTCCAATGCATCGAGTGAACTTGGATAGGCTGTTGCTGTTCGATCCACTCAGCCATGATATCTGCCAATGCTTGGGACTTGATTGCCTTCTTGGCTTAGAATGTTTAGCCACTCGACCTGATGCATCGCGATTATTGAAAATCTCTGATAAATGTGCATCACTGACGACTGAGATCGAATGGTCTTGGAAATAATGTGCCACCTTCTTCGCTGATAAGTAAATACCATACACCAGCTTCTGATAATGAGGATATCTCTGCTTTGAGGGGGACAAAACTTCCGAGACATAATAAACTGGCCATTGAACCTTATAGGCTTTGCCTTCCTCTTCTCGCTCGACAGTCAGCACTGTACTGATGGCCTGATTTGTGGCCGCGATGTACAGGAGCAAGGGCTCTTTGCTGGCAGGAGCGGCAAGCACCGGCTGGGTGGACAACAGGGCTTTGAGCTCAACAAATGCTGCTTCGGCTTCAGGAGTCTAGTCGAATGTGTCTGATTTCTTCATCAACTAATACAAGGGCAGAGCTTTCTCACCAAGACGAGAAATGAATCGACTCAATGCCACCAAGCAACCTGTGAGCTTCTGAACATCATGCACTCGCACGGGAGTCTTCATACGGGTAATGGCGCGATCTTCTCGGGATTGACATCAATTCCTCGTTCGGAAATGAGAAAACTGAGTAACTTGCCGCCAGGGACACCGAAGGTACATTTGGCCGGATTCAGCTTTATGTCGAATCATCTCAGATTGGCGAATGTCTCGGCCAAGTCAGCCAACAGGTCGAGACCTTTGCGGGACTTGACCACTATATCGTCCATGTATGCCTTGACATTCTGAGGGATCTGGTCGAGTAAACATTTCTGAATCATGCGCATAAAAGTAGCTCCGGCATTCTTGAGACCAAAAGGCATGGTGATGTAGCAAAAACACCCAAACGGGATGATGAAGGTTGTTTTTATTTCATCTAGGCCAAACAGACGGATCTGATGGTACCCAAAATAGGCATCCAAAAACGATAATCGCTCGCACCCCGCTGTCAAGTCAACAATTTGACCTATGTGGGGGAGCGGAAAATGGTCTTTCGAACAGACCTAATTGAGATGTTTGAAGTCAATGCACATGCGCAACGACTTATATTTTTTGGGCACCATCACAACATTCGAGAGCCACTCGGAGTGGTAAATCTTCCGAATGAACTTGGCTTGCAAGAGACGGCCCACTTCTTCTCCGATTGCCTTGCGCTTCTCAGCCACGGATCGACGCAAATGCTCCCTGACGGGCTTGGCTTTCGGATCCACTCGCAGACGGTGCTCAGCCAGCTCCCTGGGAATCCCCGACATGTTAGCAGGCTTCCATGCAAAGATATCCCAGTTCTCACGGAGGAACTTGATGAGCTCGGCTTCCTATTTGCTATCGAGTGTTGTCGATATATTTGTCAGGGCAACGGTTGGATCCGTCGGGTGGATGTGCACCTTCTTCACTTCTCCTGCCGACTGAAATGCTGACTCAAAAGCCGGCTTTTTTGCGCGGAGCAAATCAGCAGGGTCAGTGGTTTTCTTGTACTCCTCCAGCTCGACCATGGCCATCTGTTGATCGGCGTTCTTGGACCCTTGCTGGAGACATTTTTTGGCCCGCTATCGATTTCCAGTGACCGTGATCACGCCCTTAGGGCCCAACATTTTCAGCTTGAGATACACGTAACATGGTCGGGCCATGAAACGTGCATAAGCGGGTCGACCCAAAATGGCATGGTAAGCACTCTTGAAATCCACGACTTCAAACGTCAACTTTTCTTTCGGAAATTTTTGTTATCTCCGAATGTCACATCCAATGCTATCTGGCCGAGTGACTTGGCCTTCTTTCCTGGGATGACCCCACAGAAATGCATGCTGCTTTCATTGAGACGGAACATAGGAATGCCCATTCCCTTCAGGGTATCCGCATACAGAATGTTCAGGCCACTGCCGCCGTCCATGAGGACCTTTCTGAGTCGAGTCCCTTGCACCACCGGATCAACTACCAGAGCCTGTCGACCGGGTGTGGCCACACGGGCAGGATGGTCAGTTTGGTCGAATGTGACAGTATACTGAGACCATTTGAGGTAGGTGGGGGTGTCTGGCACAGCCATGTTGATCTCTCTATTTATGACTTCCAGACGGCTCTTGCTCTCGACGTTCACCAGTGTAGCAATGACATCCGGGAATGTATCCTTTTCTTCATCTTCATCTTCTTTTTCAGGAGATTTCCACTCGACTGGTCTCCCTTGAACTGCTGGATGAGGATTCGACACTGTCGAGTGGTGTGTTTGGGCAAAATCAGGTTGCCTTCTGCATCTTTCTTCGTGTGAATCACACGCGACTGATCCAAGATATCGGTTCCTGGCTGACCCTTCTTCTTCTTGGGGGCATACTGAGCTTTGGCCTTGCCCTTGTTCTTTGACTGAGTCGCCAGTGCTGCGCCTCTGCCGGAGCTAGGTCTTCAGCCTTCCGCTTTTGTTTCCTATTGTTGCCACCACCAGACTTGTTGGCGACCGCTTTTCCTTTGCCGCTACGGAGGCGGTCTTCTTCCTCGCCATTGGCGTAGCGAGTGGCAATTTCCATCATCTTGTCGAGTGAAATGTCACCAGTGTGCCTGAACTTCAAGTACAGCTCTCTGTATCTCACACCGGCCTTGAAAGCATAAACAACCTGGTGTTCCGACACATTTTCCACCGTATGATGCAGGGTGGACCATCGCTGAATATAGTCCCTTAAGGTTTCACTGGGCTTCTGGACGCAGTGCTGTAAGTCGACCAGACCTGCGGGGCGCATGCAAGTGCCCTCGAAGGTCTGGACAAACATTCGGGCAAGATCTTCCCAACAATGAATGCTGGAAGGAGCCAAACGGTTCAACCAAGCTCGAGCTGGACCATCCAACATAAGAGGCAGGTGTTTCATTGCGACATTGTCATTCCCGCCGCCAATCTGCACAGCCACTTGGTAATCATCTAGCCAAGTCTCTGGTTTTGTTTCACCAGAAAACTTTCCGATCCCCGCCGCCATTCTGAAGTTGGGGGGAATCTCCACAGAATGTATAGCTCTGCTAAAACACTCTAGACCAGACACTGCAGCTGAGCTTCCACTCGGGACATCTGTGTCGTATCCTTCTCTGTAGGCTCTGCTCTTGTCAATCTGCTTCTGAAGAAGGTATGCGCGGGCATCAAAGTCCGCGTCCCGCTCGTCACCGAAGGAGTGCCTGTCGTCCTGGTGCTGGGGCGCATACGGACCACTCCGCGAAGGAGTGGGCACTCGACAGTGGTCTTCGTGGTGATACTGATATCTATCTTGCCCTTCACGATAACTGCCGCCTCGACGACGTAAGGGCGACCCAGGACTATGTGCCGACTGAACGGTCTCTGCCTTGGGTGAATTGCTGTGTATCTTGTGACGAGACTGAGAAACTGCTGAATTCTAGCGTTGTGCTGCCTCTCACAGTGCTCTGATCTGCAACAACCCTCTACCAGCCTCTGACCGTGACGGCTGAATGGAATCCGCTATCCTAGCAGCAGCAACAACATTAAGCACGGGAGTTTGGTATACCTCGACGCCATCGTGAGATCCAGCTGGGAACAGTTTTCGCTGACGTCGACTGGGGCACGGTTGGCGTGGACGGGCGTGCTCTTCGATCTCTGCCTGGAGCTCTTCTAGACGAACGCGCGCGGCCTCCAAAGCTCAGGCCTCGGCGGTTGCGCCGATGATGGGGCTATGAAGGACCTTCTCATCGCGACGCAATTGCATGTTCGACGGGCCACCAGCCTCATGCTCGCCACGACCAAAGCCAGGCGGTGAGCTCTGATGAGAGCCCACCATCAAGACCTCCGCTGAGGGATCGCAGCTCTGCCACTCGGAAGGCACGTCGGACGGATCGGAATCCGACTCGAACACGTCATGAAGGGACTCGGCAGGATCAATTGCTGGAACCTGCGAAGAAGCTTGACGCACCGCTGCGTGTTCGACCCACCGCTGGAGTCGTGAGCGGCCGGACTGCTTGCGACCGTGAACGGTGAGAGGAGTCGATGCGTAAGGGGTCGACGGCTGACGTAGCAACACACCGCATGGACTCACGCGGAAATGCGCGACCCCGCGGACTGGGAGTGCCTTGACATCAAGAGGCGCCTCCTGGAGCCATGCCGAATCGTCGGCGATGAAAGTGAGCGCTCCGAAACGGATCTCGTGGCCCAAAGCAAAAACACCGCCAGAAGACATGTTAAAGGATGAAAAACGCAACCTCGCCGGAAGTTGCTTAGACGCCTACCCCATGGTGGGCGCCAACTGTCAAGGGAACGAGCCTGACAGTAGATGGTAGGGGTACGAATGGAGAGGGCAGAGTCTTAGTTACGACGAGGGTGTACACACAGATGTATGAGTTCAGGCCCCTCTCGTGGAGGTAACAACCCTACGTCTCAGTGCTCGGGAGCTTTATGTCGAGTGGAATGTAGAGATTACAATAGTTTCTTAACCCTTGTGCAGGAGGGGAGGGGCGGCTTATATAGAGTTCGCTGCCCCTCATAATGGCCCCGCATCAAAGGGTCTGGTCGTGGGGTGTAAAGTTTGCCGTTACAGGTAACATACGTAGTAAAAGCTATTAAGGGCCATTAAGCTAGCGTCTGCCCATTGGGCTCTTGATCATGGCTCCTAGTCTTCTGGCGTTGAGTGAAGCGAGGTCTGTCGAGTGACATGCGACTGCCGAGTGAGAGCGGGAGTCTCTGAGTGGATTACTATCGAGTGTGGTGTCCTTAGGTAAGGTATGTGGGCCTTGCCTAGGACCCTACCCTAGGTACATATCCTCGTCAGATCCCATCTCGGATTTCATGGCCTCTAACCATTTCTCGGAATCCTGGCCCATCATCGCTTCTCCATAGCTCGTAGGTTCATCATTGTCTAACAACATGACCTCTAAGACAGGGTTGCCGTACTACTCAGGAGTAGTACACGCCTTAGTAGACCTACGAGGTTCGATAGTAACTTGGTCCAGAGCTTCATGATCATCATCATTAACTCCCTCTTCAACCGATGCAGGCTCTACAGAAACATCTTTCTGTGTTGCGCTACTCTCTAGCTGAAGTGAAGGTTTAATAACCACATCAAGTTCTATCTTCCTCCCACACAATTCTTTCGAGAGAAACTCTTTCTCAAGAAATGTTCTGTTCTTGGGGAAAACACTTTCCCTTTCGGATCTGAGATAGAAGGTATGCCCAACCGTCTCTTTTGGGTATCCCATGAAGACACATTTCTCTGCTTTGGGTTTCAACTTTTCAGGCTGAAACTTTTTGACATAAGCATCACATGCCCAAACTTTAAGAAACGACAACTTTGGCTTCTTGCCAAACCACAGTACATATGGCATTGTCTCAACGGATTTCGATGGTGCCCTATTTAAATGTAATGCAGTTGTCTCTAATGCATAACCCCAAAACGATAGTGGCAAATCGGCAAGAGACATCATAGAACGCACCATCTCTAATAAGGTTTGATTACAATGTTCCGACACACCATTACGCTATGGTGTTCCAGGCGATGTCAATTGTGAAACAATTCCACACTGTCCTAAGTGACTGCCAACCTCATAACTCAGATATTCTCCTCCTCGATCAGACTGTAGGAATTTAATCTTCTTGTTACGATGATTCTCAATTTTACTCTGAAATTGCTTGAACTTTTCAAACGTTTCAGACTTGTGCTTCATTAAGTAAATATACCCATATCTACTTAAGTCATCAGTGAAGGTGAGAAAATAACGATATCCATCACGCGCCTCAATGCTCATCTGCACACATCAGTATGTATCCAACAAGTCACTTGCCCGTTCCATTGTTGCAGAGAACAGGGTTTTAGTCATCTTGCCCAAGAGGCATGGTTCACATGTGTCAAGTGATTCAAAATCAAGTGACTCCAAAAGTCCATTAGCATGGAGCTTCTTCATGCCTTTAAACCAATATGACCTAAACCACAGTGCCACAAGAAAGTGGTACTATCATTATCAAATCTACATCTTTTGGAATCAATGTTATGAACATGTATATCATCATTATCGAGATTTAGTAGGAATAAACTGGTCACATTGGGTGCATGACCATAAACGATATTACTCATATAAATAGAAAAACCATTATTCTCCGATTTAAATGATAACTATCTCGCAATTAACAAGATCTGGATATAATGTGCACGCTTAACGCACGCATTAAATAACAATTATTCAGGTTCATCACTAATCCCGATGGTAATCAAAGAGAGAGCATGCCGATGGAGATCACATCAACCTTGGAACCATTTCTCGCGTGCATCATCACTTCGTCCTTAGCCAGCCTTCGTCTGTTCCGTAGCTCCAGTTTTGAGTTGGAAATGTGAGCAACCGAACCGGTATCAAATACCAATGCACTACAACAAGAGTTGGTAAGGTACACATCAATAACATGTATATCATATATACCTTGTTTGGTGTTGGCCGCCTTCTTGTCAGCCAGATACTTGGGGCAATTTCAGTTCCAGTGACCAGTTCCCTTGCAATGAAAGCACTCAGTTTCTGGTTTAGGTCTAGCCTTGGGTTTCTTCATGGGAGGGGCAACTGCTTTGCCACTCTTCTTGGAATTACCTTTCTTTTCCCTTGCCATTCTTCTTGAAACTAGTGGTTTTATTGACCATCAACACTTGATGCTCTTTCTGGATTTCAGGCACAGCGATTTTCAGCATCGCAAACAGCACGATGACTGACTTGTTCATCCCGTGCATGTTATAGTTCATCACGAAGCTCTTGTAGCTAGGTGGCAATGATTGAAGAACTCTGTCAGTGATCGCCTCCGGCGGAAGGGGCATCCCTAACTCAGCCAAATGGTTCAAATACCCACACAGTCTGAGTATATGTTCACTGAGAGACCCGTTCTCCTCCATCTTGCAAGCCTAGAAGTTATCAGAGATCTCATATCTCTCGATCCGGGCATTCTTCTCAAAGATAAACTTCAACTCCTGGAACATCTCATATGCTCCATGATGTTCAAAACGTCTTTGAAGTCCCGGTTCTTAGCCATACAACATTGCACATTGAACTATTGAGTAATCTCCAGAACGTGTCTCCCAGGCATTCTTAACGTCTTCGGACGACACAGGAGCGGGTGGGTCACCAAGCGGTGCATCAAGGACATAAGCCTTCTGGGAAGCCGTGAGGATAATCCTTAGATTATGGGCCTAGTCCACAAAGTTATTTCCATCACCTTTCAACTAGGCTTTCCCTAGGAACGCATTAAATTCAGGGGAACTACTGCACGAGCCATAGATCTACAACATAAATATGCAAAGGTTACTAAGACTATTGTTCAAGATAATGAGTTTAGCTAATCAAATGACTACAACTCCCACTCAAATTGACATCCCTCTGGTCATCTGAGTGATACATGATCCAAATTCACCATCCCAAGTCCGATCATCACGTGAGTTGAGGTGGTTTCAATGATGAACATCATCATGTTGATCATATCTACTATATGACTCATGTTTGACCTTTCGATCTATTGTGTTTCAAGGCCATGTCTTTATATGCTAGGCTCGTCAAGCTTAACCCGAGTGTTCTACACGTGCAACACTGGCTTGCATGATTTGTATGTGAACATAGAGAATATCACACCCGATCATCACGTGCTGTCTCGACATGACAAACTTTCGTAACGGTGCACACTTAGTGCAAACACAAAGTTTTTATGGAAATTTCAGTGAGGGATCACCTTATAATGCTACCGTCGTCCTAAGAAAAACAAGGTGCATAAACGGATTAACATCACATGCAAATCATAAGTGACATGATATGGCCATGAACTTGTGCTTTTGATCTCCATCTTCAAAGCACCGGCATGATCTCCATCGTCACCGGCATGACACCATGATCTCCATCATATTGATCTCCATAAACGTGTCTCCATGAGGTTGTCGCGCCAAATGTTGCTTTTACGACTATTGCTAGCTCATAGCGATAAAGTAAAGCAAAACGACAAAAATAATTAAAGACAACCCTATGGCTCCTATCGGTTGTCATACTCATCGACATGCAAGTCGTGATATTCTATAAGAAACATGAGCATCTCATACATCACATATATCTCATCATGTAATTGGCCATATCACATCACAACATACCTTGCAAAATTAAGTTAGGCGTCCTCTAATTGTTGTTGCATGTTTTATGTGGCTGCTACGGGTATCTAGCAAGGACAAGTCTCACCTACGCAAAAACCACAACGGTGATACAAAAATTTCTAGTCAACCTTCTCAAGGACCACCTTTGTCGAATCCGATCCAACTAGAGTAGGACAGACAGACACCCTCCATCCATCTTTATGTCAGTCGATGGAACCATCTCTCGTAAGCGTACGAGTAAGGTTGGTCCGGGCCGCTTCATCCCACAATACCTCTTTAATCAAAAAACAACCAAGGGAGGGAGCAATCTGAGCATCAACGCCCACAAACTCCTTTGTGTTGGACTCATGACCTCATCTACACATAGATCTAGCTCATGTTGCCACTGTTGGGGAACGTTGCATGGGAAATAAAAAATTTCCTACGCACACGCAAGATCTATCCATAGTGATGAGCATCTATGAGAGGGAAAGTGGATCTACATACCCTTGTAGATCGCTAAGCGGGAAGCATTAAGAAACATGGTTGATGTAGTCAAACGTCTTCACTATCCAAATTGCCGAGTGTCCCGCGATCCAATCACGATCCGTCCCGATCTAGCGCCGAACGGACGACACCACCACCTTCAGCACACGTACAACTCAATGAAGATCTCCACCTTCTTGATCAAGAAGGATGAAGCTAAGAGGTATATGAGTTCTCTAGCAGAGCGACGGCGCGGCGGCGGCGGTGGTGGAACTATTCCGGCAGGGATTCGCCTAGGCACCACTGAAAACTAGTGGGAACGATGTATCGAGGAGAGAGGGATGCATCATGGATTAGGCTTTTCTGGTGCGGCTTCCCTATCTCCACTCCAGTATGTATAGGAGGAAGGGGGGAGGCCAGCGTCCCTAGGGTTCCCCCTAGGCTACAGCGAAGTGGGGAGGTGGAGGAGTCCAAGTCCAATCCTACTAGGACTAGGATTCCTCCCCCACTTGGAAACCCATTCTCATCTTGGGTTTTCCACCCCTAGACGCATGAGCCTTAGTGGGGGGGGGGGGTTCGGACAGCACACCAGGGGATGGTTTGCCTCCACCCATAGCCCATGAGGCCTTTTGGGGCGAGAGGCCCCTCCCGATGGTCCCCCGGTACCCTCCCGACACTCCTGGTACACTACCGAAGTACCCGAAACTTTTCCGATGACCAAAACGGGACTTCCTATATATCAATCTTTACCTCCGGACCATTCTGGAGCTACTCATGACATTCGGGATCTGATCCAGGACTCCAAACAACCTTCGGTCACCACCATACATAACTCTATACTACCGAAACATCACTTAACGTTATGTGTGCAGACCCTCCAGGTTCGAGAACTATGTAGACATGACCAAGGAACCTCTATGGTCAATAACCAATAGCGGGACCTGGATTCCCATATTGGTTCCTACATATTCTCCGAAGATCTTTATCGGTTGAACCTCTATGTCAAGGATTCAATTAATCCCGTATGGTGTTCCCTTTGTTCCTTGGTATGTTACTTGCTCGAGATTCGATCATCGGTATATCTATACCTAGTTCATTCTCGTTACCGACAAGTCTCTTTAGTCATTCTGTAATACAAGATCCCGTGGCTAACAGTTTAGTCACATTGCTTGCAAGGCTTGTTGTGATGTTGTATTATCGAGTGGGTCGTGAGATACCTCTCCATCACACGGAATACAAATCCCAGGCTTGATCCATGCCAACTCAACAGACAACCTCGGAGATACCTGTAGAGCATCTTTATAGTCACCCAGTTATGTTGCAACATTTGATACGCACAAGGTACTCCTCTGGTTTCAATGAGTTGCATGATCTCATGGTCATAAGAACATATACTTGACATGCAGAAAACTATAGCAATAAACTGACACGATCATATGCTATGTTTATAGTTTGGGTCTTGTCCATCACATCATTCTCCCAATGATGTGATCCCGTTATCAAATGACATCTTATATCTATGTCTAGGAAACCTTGACCACGTTTGATCAACGAGCTAGTCTACTAGAGGCATACTAGGGACGTAGTGTTGTCTATGTATCCATACATGCAATGCGTTTCCAATCAATACAATTATAGCTTCGATAATAAACCATTATCATGAACAAAGAAATATAATAATAACCATTTATTATTTCCTCTAGAGCATATTTCCAACATTGTGGGCAGCCGCAGGCCGGGCCAACGTATGGATCCCCCCCGCCTAGAGGGGACTTCCCTCCTCCGTCACGGCTTGCAAGTTTGCTCCCCAGCTACTTGCGTTGTGGGACCCTGCTCTCCTCGCAGCACTCCACACCTCTCCTTCACCCAACAACTACATCGATGACAGAGACTAGTACATGGACACCGGGGCCATGGCTCACATATTCTGCCATCACGGTAATCTCACATCATATCATCCCATCACCATTTCTACTCACCTCACCGTTGGTGACGGTTCTTCCCTTCCCATTACACATGTTGGGCATGCATCATTTCCGTCTAATAACATGCCATTATAGATGTCTAACATACTTGTTTCATCTTCCCTCGTTAAAAATCATATTTGTGTTCGATGTCTCGCTCAAGAAAATCCTGTTACTGTTGAATTTGACAAACTAGGCTTTTGTGTCGTGGACAAATGAACCAGGATGTTGCTCCACCGATGTGATAGTCCCTAAGAACTATACCCGGTGCATCCTTCATATTCCACCACCGCCACTTTAGTTGCTCTCTCCACCGGCATAGATATTTGGCACGCTCGATTGGGTCATCCCAATCCCGTCACACTTCTTCATATTCTGAAGAGTTTCAGTTTTAGTTGTAATAAGATTCAGGATCATAATTGCCATGCATGTTGTGCTGGCAAACATGTTAGACTTCCTTTCAACAATTCTACCACCTTTACGTCCTTTCCCTTTGAACTACTACATAGTAATGTGTGGACATTTCCGATTGCAAGAAACACGAGGTCTCTTTACTATCTTGTTATTCTTGTTGACTTCTCTCACTATGTGTGGACTTTTCCATTATGACGCAAATCGGATGTGCTCCCTACATTGACCACTTTTTATTCCTATGTCACTACGCAGTTTGGTCGTCCCATTCATGCACTTCAAACTAACAATGGAAAAGAGTTTGACAATCAGGCCATCCGCTCATAACTTACCCACCATGCTACTATCTCCCGGCTTACATGTCCTTACACTTCCAAACAAAATGGTCGTGCTAAATGGGTCCTTCGCACGCTCAATGACTGCATTTGCACACTCTTATTTCATGATAACGTGTGATGTCTATGACACAACCTTCTTCTTGTAGACTCGTGTTGGGCCTCCAAGCGCAGAGTTTTGTAGAACAGTAGAAAATTTCCCTCAAGTGGATGACCTAGTTTTGTCAATCTGTTGGAGGCGTAGGATGAAGATGGTCTCTCTCGAACAAGCCTGCAACCAAATAACAAAGAGTCTCTCGTGTCCCCAACACACTCAATACAATGGAAAATTGTATAGGTGCACTAGTTTGGCGAAGATGTGGTGATTCAAGTGCAATATGGATGGTAGATATAGTTTTTTGTAATCTGAAAATATAAAACAACAAGGTAAAACATAGTAAACAATGAGCAAAATGTTGTATAAATGCTTGGAAACAAGGCCTATGGTCCATACTCGAATAGTAAACAACGAGCAATTCCTCTCAACATTATTGGCATAGTTGAATCATATGTAAATACCTCTCATGCGAAAAAGAGTTCACTCCAAAGTCACGAATAGCGGAGAACTAACGAAGAAATTATTGTAGGGTACGAAACCACCTCAAAGTTATCTTTCCTAATCAATCTTATGACCTGTCCATATAAGTGTCACAAACCCTAGAGTTCATACTAAAATAACACCTTAAGATACACATCAACCAAAACACTAATGTCACCTAGATACTCCATTGTCACCACAAGTACCCATTGGCTTGATTATACGATATGCATCACATAATTTCAGATTCATCATGTTCAATCCAACACAAAGACCTTCAAGGAGTGCCCCAAAGTTTCTACCGAAACGTCAAGATAAGAACGTGTGCTAACTCCTATGCATAGATTCCCAAGGTCACGGAACCCGCAAGTTGATCACCAAAACATACATCAGGTGTATCAATATAACATCCCATTGTCACCATAGATATCCCATCGCAAGACATACATCAAGTGTTCTCAAATCCTTAAAGACTCAATCCGTTAAGTAAACTTCAAAGGGAAAACTCAATTCACCACAACTAGATAGAGAGGGGAAACACTCCATATGATTCAATCTATATCAACAAAGCTTGCGGTACATCAAGATCATGCCATATCAAGAACACGAGAGAGAGAGAGAGATCAAACACATAGCTACTGGTACATACCCTCAGCCCCGAGGGTGAACTACTCCCTCCTTGTCATGGAGAGCGTAGGGATGATGAAGATGGCTTCCGGGGATGGCTTCCCCCTCCGGCAGGGTGCCGGAATGGGCTCCCGATTATTTTTTTGTGGCTCTGGAGGTTTGCGGCTGCGGAACTCCCGATCTGGGTTCTCCGTTGGGGTTTTTGGTATTTATAGGAAATTATGACAGTGGAAATAAGTCCGGATGGGCAACGAGGGAGTCACAAGACTGCAGGGCGCGGCCGGGGGGTGGCCACGCCCCTGAGGCTTGTGACTACCTCGTGGGTTTTCTGGCCCAACTCGGATGCTCCGTGGGTCTCTTCTGGTCCAAAAAATCACCGTAAATTTTTATTCCGTTCGGACTCCATTTGATATTCCTTTTCTGTAAAACACAAAAACAAGGAAAAACAGGAACTGGCCCGGGGCTCTATGTTAATAGGTTAGTCCCAAAAATAATATAAATTTGTAGTAAAATGACTATGAAACATCCAAGAATGATAATATAACAGCATGGAACAAGCAAAAATTATACATACGTTGGAGACGTATTAGCATCCCCAAGCTTAATTCCTGCTCGTCCTCGAGTAAGTAAATGATAAAAACAGAATTTTTGATGTGGAATGCTGCCTAACATATTTTTCATGTAATATTTTTCTATTGTGGCATGAATATTCAGTTCCGTAAGGTTCAAAACAATAGTCTAATATTGACCTAAAAATAGTAATACTTCGAGCACACCAACAAGGTAGTCGTGTCCTTTCAAAATAACATGGCCTTAGAAAGTTATCCCTACAAAATCATATGGTATGGCTATGCTCCATCTTCCCCACACAAAGTATGTAAATCATGCACAACCCCGATGAACAAGTCAAGCAATTGTTTCACACTTTTGGTGTTCTCAAACCTTTTCAACTCTCACGCAATACATGAGCATGAGCCATGGATATAGCATTATAGGTGGAATAGAATATGGATGATGTCCAAGGAAAAAAGATAGTCTCACATCAACTAGGCGTATCAACGGACTATGGAGATGCCCATCAATAGATATCAATGTGAGTGGGTAAGGATTGCCATGCAACAAATGCACTTAGAGCTATAAGTGTATGAAAGCTCAAAAAGAAAACTAAGTGGTCGTGCAAAATGAATATCCACTAGTTATATGGAAATGACAAAATAGGAGACTCTCTATCATGAAGATCATGGTGCTACTTTGAAGCACAAGTGTGGAAAAAGGTAGTAGCAATTGTTCCTTCTCTCTTTCTCTCATTTTTTATATTTTGGTGGGCTTCTTTGGCCTCTTTTATTTTTATTTGTTTTTGTTTGGGCTTCGCTGGACTCTTTATTTTTTGTAAATTCCGGATACTCATCCCAACTTGTGAGGGATTCATAGCCTCCATCATCATTTTCTCTCACGGGACAATGCTCTATTAATGAAAAATCATCACACTTTTCTTTACTTATAACTCAAAAAAGAAAAATTACAACTCGATACCTATGACAAAATATGACTCTATATGCAATATGAAGTGATGATGCAAGTCATAAAAAACTACATGGTGGAAGTTGCATGGCAATATATCTCGGAAGGGCTATGGAAAGTCCATAATAGGTAGGTATGGTGGCTGTTTTGAGCAAGGATGGTTTGGTGTACCGGCGAAAGTTGCACGGTACTAGAGAGGCTAGCAAAGATGGAAGGGTAAGAGTGTGTATAATCCATGGACTCGACATTAGTCATAAAGAACTCACATACTTATTGCAAAAGTCTATTAGTTATCAAACAAAGCATTAGACGCATGCTCCTAGGGGATAGGTTGGTAGGACTTAACCATCGCGCGCTCCCGACCCTCACACAAAGGTCGACAATCATTAAACAAATCATGCTCCGACTTCGTTACATAACGGTTCACCATACGTGCATGCTACGAGAATCACAAGATTTAACACAAGTATATCTTCCAATTCACAACTACTCACTAGCATGACTCTCATATTACCATCTCTATTATCTCAAAACTATATGCAAGGAATCAACCTTCTCATAGTTTTTAATGCACTTAATATCAAAGTTTTTTTATATCCCTCTTGGATGCCCATTAAATTATGACTAAATTCATTACCATGATGTTTTAATAAACTCTCAAAATAATATAAGTGAGTACGAGTGTTTGATAATTTCTATCAAATATAACACCACCATGCTCTAAAAAGATATAAGTGAAGCACTAGAGCAAATGACAAGCTACTCTTAGAGGATATGAGTAGTCAAACAATCATGGACATATGTGAGGACTCTCTATCCCTCAATAAATTTTTTCAGATCCAAATTACTTTATTCAACAGCAAGCAAAAGAAAAATAGCACTCCAAGAATAGCACGCATCATGTGAACGAATAAAAATTTAGGCTCAACATAGGCTAACCGATAATTGTTGATGAAGAGAGGTGGGATGCGTAGCATCCCCAAGCTTAGATGCTTGAGAGTTCTTGAAATATTTACTTGGTGTTCCATGGGCATACCAAATATTAAGCTTTTGTATATCGTTCAATCCTCTCATACCACGGTTTCACCTATTCTCAAAAACTTCATCCACACAAAACTCAAAAAGAACTCGTGAGATAGGTTAGTACACATAATAAAAAAATCAAATCTTTATGTACTGACAGGACAAGTTTCATAGTAATTTTAAAACATTAGGTACTGTATACTATCATTTCCACAATTTATATCTACCAATATAGGCTATGGAAACTATAGGATAAGTCGATAACGAAACTATGGCAGCAATCTGTCTAAACAGAACAGTCTGTAGCAATTTATGAAAAAAGTGTACTTATGTAACTCAAAAAATTATGAAAATTTAGGAAATGATATAAAATTTATACAAAAACACTGTGTAAAAATTTCAGAAATTTCTATGTTCCAGTAAAATATGACAATTCAAACACTACAGCCAAAGTTTCTGTTTTTACACAGCACTCATCAAAACATGCAATGCAAGCATCCTAAAGAGAATTATTGGAACTTTTTATTGAAAAAAAAGATTTTAAATAACACCTATCAGAGAACAACAAAATAAAATGATGCTCCAAGCAAAACTCATATTATGTGACGAATAAAAATATAGCTCCAAGTGAGATATACCGATAGTGTTGAAGACAAAAGAGGGATGCCTTCCAGGGCATCCCCAAGCTTAGGCGCTTGAGTATTCCTTGGATATTAACTTGGGGGTTCCTTGGGCATCCCCAAGCTTAGGTTCTTGTCACTCCTTATTCTCCTCATATCAGTGTCTCACCGAAAACTTGAAAACTTCAATCACTCAAAACTTAACGGAACTTCATGAGATGGGTTAGTGTAGTAAATATAGATCATTCACTTAGGTACTGTCAATACAAGATTCATAATTGCTCCCACATGATACCTACTGTATTACATCATTCCCAAAATTTATATTACTCAATATAAGCTATAGGAATACTTCAAACAAGCAAACTATGCATGTAAAACAGAATCTGTCAAAATCAGAAGAGTCTGTAAAGATCTGAATCATCACCATACCTCCCCGACTCTTAAAATTCTGAAATATTAGGAAAACTTAAGGAATTTGCATATAAAGTTTTTGTAAAAATTTCAGAACTTTTTGTTGCTCCAGTAAAATCATATAATTCATATAATGGACGCCAAACTTTCTGTTTTTGCACAGAATCAAACAAGAAAGTATCCACACTATCCCAAAGGCTTTACTTGGCACTTTATTGAAATAAAAGACAAAAAACATGATTACTACGGTATATTAATCATGTGAACACATGAAAACAGAAGGTAAAAGATTTGGGTTGTCTCCCAACAAGCGATTTTCTTTAATGCCTTTGAGCTAGGCATGATGATTTCAATGATGCTCACATAGGAATAGTAATTGAAACATGCAAAAGAGCATCATGAATCTCATGACAAGCACATTTAAGTATAACCCACTTCCTATGCATAGGGATTTTTTGAGCAAAAAATTTATGGGAGCAAAAATCATCTAGCATAGGAAGGCTAAACAAGCATAACTTCAAAACTTTGAACACATATAGAGGAAACTTGATATTATTGCAATTCCTACAAGCATATGTTCCTCCCTCATAATACTTTTCAGTAGAATCATGAAGAAATTCCACAATATAACCAGCACATAAATCATTATTTATATGATGCACAAGCATAGAAAATTTGTCACTCTCCACATAAGCAATTTTCTTCTCATTCAAAATAGTGGGAGAAAACTCAACAAAATAACTATCATGACATACTTGATTGACATAACCACTTTGAATATTAAAATAATGACGAAAAGTTTCATGGTTACCATTACTCTTTATAGCATACGTGTCATCACAATAATCATCATATATAGGAGGCATGTCATAATCATAATAATTTTGCTCATCAAAACTTGGGGGGCTAAAAATATCATCTTCACTAAACATAGCATCCCCAAGCTTGTGGCTTTGCATATCATTAGCATCATGAATATTCCGAGAATTCATACTAAAAATATCACCATAATGCTCATTACTCAAATATTTAGTGCCAAACATTTTAATAACTTCTTCTTATAACACTTGAGCACAATTTTCCTTCCAATCATTTTCACGAAAGACGTTAAAAAGATGAAGCATATGAGGCAACCTCAATTCCATTTTTGTAGTTTTATTTTATAAAGCCAAACTAGTGAAAAACAAGAAACTAAAAGATTTGATTGCAAGATCTAAAGATATACCTTCAAGCACTCACCGCCCCGGCAATGGCGCCAGAAAAGAGCTTGATGTCTACTACACAACCTTCTTCTTGTAGACTCTCATGTTGGGCCTCCAAGCACAGAGTTTTGTAGGAAAGTAGCAAATTTCCCTCAAGTGGATGACCTAAGGTTTATAAATCCGTGTGGGATGAAGATGGTCTCTCTTGAACAACCCTGCAACCAAATAACAAAGAGTCTCTTGTGTCCCCAACACACCCAATACAATGGTAAATTGTATAGGTGCACTAGTTCGGCAAAGAGATGGTGATACAAGTGCAATATGGATGCTAGATATAGTTTTTTGTAATCTGAAAATATAAAAACAGCAAGGAAAACGTTGTATAAATGCTTGGAAACAAGGCCTAGGGTCGATACTTTCACTAGTGCAATTTCTCTCAACATCATTGGCATAGTTGAATCATATGTAAATACTTCTCGTGCGACAAAGAGTTCACTCCAAAGTCACAAATAGAGGAGAACTAATGAAGAAATTATTGTAGGGTATGAAACCACCTCAAAGTTATGTTTTCTGATCAATCTTATGATCTGTCCCTATAAGTGTCATAAACAGCCCTAGAGTCCGTACTAAAATAACACCTTAAGATACACATCAACCAAAACCCTAATGTCACCTAGATACTCCATTGTCACAAGAAGTACCCATGGGCTTGATTATACAATATGCATCACATAATTTCAGATTCATCATGTTCAATCCAACACAAAGAACTTCAAGGAGTGCCCCAAAGTTTCTACCAGAACGTCAAGATAAGAACGTGTGCCAACCCCTATGCAAAGATTCCCAAGGTCACGGAACCCGCAAATTGATCACCAAAACATACATCAAGTGTATCAATAGAACATCCCATTGTCACCACATATATCACATCGCAAGACATACATCAAGTGTTCTCAAATCCTTAAAGACTCAATCCGATAAGTAAAATTCAAAGGGAAAACTCAATTCACCACAACTAGATAGAGAAGGGAAACACTCCATATGATTCAATCTATATCAACAAAGCTCGCGGTACATCAAGATCGTGCCATCTCAAGAACACAAGAGAGAGATCAAACACATAGCTACTGGTACATACCCTAAGCCCCAAGGGTGAACTACTCCCTCCTCGTCATGGAGAGAGTCGGGATGATAAGGATGCCTTCCGATGATGGTTTCCCCCTCCGGCAGGGTGTCGAAATGGGCTCCCGATTGGTTTTTCGTGGCTCTAGAGGTTTGTGGTGGCGGAACTCCCGATCTGAGTTCTCCGTTGGGTTTTTTGGTATTTATAGGAAATTATGGCGGTGAAAATAAGTCCGGATGGTCCACGAGGGAGTCACAAGCCTGCAGGGCATGGCCAGGGGGGTGGTCGCACCCCTAAGGCTTGTGACTGCCTCGTGGGTCTTCTAGCCCAACTTCGATGCTCCGTGGGTCTCTTCTGGTCCAAAAACAATCACCGTAATTTTTTATCCCGTTTGGACTCCGTTTGATAATCCTTTTTTGTAAAACTCAAAAACAAAGAAAAAATAGGAACTGGCACTGGCTCTAGGTTAATAGGTTAGTCCCAAAAATAATATAAAGTTGTAGTAAAATGAATGTAAAACATCCAAGAACGATAATATAACATCATGGAAAAAGCAAAAATTATAGGTATGTTGGAGACGTATGAATGTGCCACCTTGCTTCTGGCTGTATGCTCTTGCTACAACATCCCTTGTACTTAACATTTGGCCATATTGTCCTCGTTGGAACTATGCACCTCATCACTTACTCTTCGGGACTCCACCTTCCTATGATGTCTTACAAGTGTTCGGGTGTCTTTGTTATCGTAGTATCGTAGCCACTGCGCCTCATAAACTTGCACCCCGGTCACTTGTTTGCATCTTCAGTGAAATCGAGTCAATATCCAACCAACACTGAAGGCTATTGGTGTTATGATCCTCACTCCCATTGATTCTTCACATCACGACATGTTTACTTTGACGAGGTCGTTTTTCCATTTCAGTAGGTACCTCTGGCTGCTCCATCGTCGCCGTTGGCTCCCGGCGACCCTTTGTCGGTCTCCCATACTAGGTGCTCCCATGCGACCCTTAGGTCACCCCCTAGTTTTGATGTGCACCAGGATCCCGACAAGGTAGCGTGCCCAGCTCCTAGTCCGGCCCCCACTCTCGCATCTAAGATTCCCACCTCGGCCCCTTTGGCTAGTTCGGTCGGCCCCTCAGTCTCCTCGGCTAGCTCGTATGGCTTGTCTGGCTCGTCTGGCTCGGCGGACCTAGCCTCCACTACCACTATGGGGTCATCATCATTCCCTACCCCCGTTTCCCTGGCTCCATCGGCATGTCATATTAAAACATGCACTCGGGCGGGCGTTCGTTTCCCAAGCACGTACACGGTACATGCCCTATGAGGATTTACTTGCAACTATTCTATCCTCTCTGTCTCTACTTCCCCCGTCAGCTCGAGCAAACCTTCATGATCCTCAATGGATAGCTGCAATGCAAGAGGTGTTCGACGCTTTTCAGCGCAACCAGACATGGTAGCTTGTGTCGCGGCCTTCCCACGCCAACGCATCAGTGGAAAGTGGGTATTTTGTCACAAGACCCGTCCCAATGAATCCCTCTAGGGCTACAAGGCTCGATGGGTGGCCCGCCATTTTTGGTATCGCGCTGTTGTGGAGTTCGCCAACACCTTTGCCCTAGTTTTCAAGCCAGGTACAATCATGCACTTCACCAATTTGCAGTATCTCATGCCTGACATGTGCATTAGTTGGACGTCTCAAACAACTTCCTGCACGGGCATCTCGCCGAGTAGGTCTTCTGTGAGCAGCCCACCAGATTCGTCGACACCGATCACCCAGATCACGTTTGTCTGCTCTATCGTTCTCTATACATACTTAAGCAGATGCCATGGGCATGGTATCGGCGTATTTTAACATTCCTGTAGTAGCTTAGTTCTCGGTCCACTCATTCTGATGCCTCACTCTTCGTCTACCATCAGGGTGCTACTACTGCATACCTTCTGCTCTATGTCGACAACATCATCCTAACGGTATCCTCTCCTGAGCTTCTTCAACAGGTCAACTCTCGCATTTTCGATGAGTTTTCCCTCAAGGATTTGGGAGCAGTGCATTACTTCCTCGACATTGCGTTATCATGTGTGATGGTGGGATCTTTCTGCACCAGCAGAAGTACACCCATGAATTAGTCGAGCGAGCCGGCATGCTTAACTGCAAGCCCGTCACCATGCCTGATGACAAGAAGGCCAATGTCTCTACTTTGGAGGGTGCTCCTGTGCCCGAAGTTGCATTCTACCGCTCCATTGTCGGTGCCTTGCAGTATTTTACACTCACACAACCCGATCTGTAGTATGATGTTCAACAGGTGTGCCTACATTTGCACCCCCACACGACTCCCATTGGACTCTGGTGAAACATATTCTGTGGTACATACGTGACACTATGGGCATGGGTCTCACCCTGATGGTTTTCGCCTCTACCAACATTTTTGCCTAGTCCGGCATACGTGACTGGATTGGCTGCCCTTGACACACGTCATTCTATGTCTAGCTATTGTGTCTACCTCGGGTCCTCTCTAAGTTTCGTGGTTGTCCAAGCGACAACCCATGGTTCCTCACTCGAGTGCTGAGGCAGAGTATAGAGCAGTGGCTAATGTTGTTGTCGAGTGTTCTTGGCTCTGTCAGTTGCTTTGTGAGGTTCACAAGGCCACCATCGTCTACTGCAACAACATCTCTGCTATTTATCTCTCCGTCAAACCTGCACATCATTGTCGGATGAAGCACATCAAGCTGGATATTCACTTTCGGCGTGAACAATCGCATACTCGTCCTTCATCTTCCGACAACACAATAGCTCGCCGATGTGATGACTAAGGGACTGCCTACTTCCGTCAATGAGGAGTTCAGGTACAGTCTTTGCATCGCTGGCGACGCTTCGACTGTTGGGGAGGGGGGAGGGGGGTTGAGCACATATTGTGATGTTCTGGTACACCAAGCCCATATGTTAAGGTAGAGTCCCATATTGTACATCATATATACATGCATATTACACCGATCAATACATTTTGCATTACCACAACTCTCTACATCGTGGATTTGTTAAGTTATACAGATCAAAACAGGAATGATAGGATAGATCATGTCGATATCTAGCTAGCTTAAGGATGCTAGCAAAACTAGTAGTACAAGTATACGTACTATCAAAGAATCGATCAGCACAACTTGGTGCTAACTTGCACTGCGTTGCATCCGGCTAAGAGAAGCTTCATCATGTCGCCGCCCGTCGTCGCGTGTCACCGAAAAGTACTCGGTGAATGTGAACTGGGCCAACAATTAGTAATAAAATAAGGTTGGTCTTTTAGTAACGGAAGGTCATCTCGATGAGAAGAACAAGAAAATGATATAGTATTTCGGTGCGATTAAAGTAATTGTTGCTCCGGTGAGGACTGGGTATCCGCGATTCAACCGTGGAAGTTACACGGTATGAGAGACAATGATGGAGTGGGCACTCGAGGCCATTTAACTTTGGGAAGCCATCGACCCCGTTGACGACGAGTACCTGAAAGGTGGTGCCTTGTATCGGAAGGATTGCTAGGCTATCACGGCCATTGGCTCAGTGATGCCGATGTGCGTGCAACAACATCTAATCTTGAAGACATCGGCGAAAGAGGCATGGAAGATGCTCAACATATTGCATCTAGGGCACTCGCCTGTGCATGAGGCAAACTTGCAAACTTTGTTGAAAAGTTACAAGAATCTGAGGATGCGAAAGGATGAGACGATGAATGCCTTCGCAGCAAGGGCAGCCATGATGGTAAACGGGATTTGTAGTCTCGGAGATAAGTTGGAGGGCATTTTTGTGGTCCAGCATTTTCTTTTTGCCGCTTCACCGTGCTACATACCAATTTTTGTTAGCGATCGAGCAATGCGGAGATCTCAAAACTCTCACTTTGGATGGTCTGGTTGGTCATATCATGGCACATGACGAGCGGTTGAAACTGAGTTACGGCGACCCGAAGCAGAATAAGTACCTGATTCTCACGTGTGCTCGATGGAAGGCAATGGTGTCCAAGGAGAACATTTTTGCCAAGGCATCCAGTAGCAGCGGAAAGTATCGTCCCGTAAAGGACACCGACAAACAGTCGGAGAAGCCGAAGAAGAAAAAGTTTGACAAGAAAAAGTTCCATTGCCACAACTGCAATATGTTCGGACACTTCAAGTCGGAGTGTAAAAATAGAAGGTGCTCATGGCCCAGTTAGAAGATGAAAGTGACATGATTTTGATGTATGAGTTTTATAGATCTTATGTAGGATCGAAAGTAGGTCTAGAAGGGGGCGATTAGACTACTTGACCAAATAAAAATCTACCTTTTCCCAATTTTAAGTGTAGGCAGATTTTAGCATTCATAGAAAGTCAAGCACACCCTACACATGCATGTGTACGAGTATAGCAGCGGAAAGTAAATACAAGCATGAGAATCAAAGGAAGGGTAGGAGGATCAAACACAATTTGGAGGACGATGATTTCTCCCGTGGTTCTGATAGGTGGTGCTATCGTACGTCCAAGTTTATGGAGTGTTCAACCCACGGAGGGCAACGGTCGCAAGAGTCCACGAAGGGCTCTACCGATAGAGGGTTCCACGAAGAAGCAACCCCAACTATACCATGACGACCTACGTCCACGGAGGACTAGCCTAACTCGGGGTAGATCTTCATGAAGTAGGCGATCTCCTTGCCCTTACAAACTTCTTGGTTCACTCCACAACATGAAGTAGGAGGCTCCCAAGCGACACCTAACCAATCTAGGAGGCACCACCCTCCAAAAGGTAATAGGCTCGATAATGTCGATGAACTCCTTGCTCTTGTGCTTTAAGATGATAGAATCCTCAACACACAATCACTCTCTCACAGATTTGGCTTTTGTGGAACAAATTGATTGGGTGGAAAGCAACTTGGGGAGGCTAGAGATCAAGATTCATATGGTTGGAATGGAATGGCATGATCTCAACACATGAGTAGGTGGCTCTGTCTCAGAAAATTAGTTGGTATGAGTGGGGATCTATTCTGAGTGCTTCTCTTGCGAGTGAGTGGTGGTGGAGGAGTATATATAGGCATCTCCAAAAATCCAGCCATTACACCTAGTAAGTCCAACTCGGTGACACTGATGTGTTAATATCGGTGGTACCGAGTTGCCTAAAAGGTATCAACTTTTGAATCTCGGTGAGACCGATAGATAAAACTTGGTTGCACCGATAAGGTGACCAACGGTCAAATTGCCACACTCGGTGACGCCAATTCAACAAACTCAATGGAACTGATTTTGTGAATTTGCATAACAGAAAGCTGGCAACCCAAACTTGGTGGCACCGAATTAGAATCAGTTGCACCGAAGGGCTAGGGTTTGGCTGAGTCTGCCTGAGGCTGAGAATCGGTGGTACCGAATGGCGAGTGTTGGTTGCACCGATTTTGGAGATTTGACTTTGGGCACACTTTTGTGGAAGAGCTTGTGGGTGTATGTGGTGACTATCACTTGTGGACGTATGAGCATTCTGTTCACCAACAGTACCTTAACCCCTTTTAATAGTATTGGCTTTCCTATGGACTCAAAGTGATTTCTCACAAAGTAAAATATAGAGTCTAATTGCTTGAAGCTTTGCCAATCTATTTCCTTGCATCTTGGGGTATTCCACAATCCTTTTGCCAACCCATCAATGAACTTTTCTTCAAACATGCTTAGTGGAAACATTAGTTCAATGACATATATGTTCTTATTAATTACCAAAACCACCAAGGGAGCAAATGTGCTTTCAATCTTCCCCTTTTTGATAATTGATGACAACATATAGATCAAAGCTTTGACATATGATATAATCAATGAATATAACCATCGCTTTGAGAAGTATGTGATAAGCAATAGCTCCCCCTAAATTTGTGCATTGTTTTTTAATTTTGCGTTCGAATGCAAATGGAAAATAGATTAGGTACATTCGGCACTTCTTCCATGTCACATACAACTTGGTGGTGTGCGAGAGTAAATAAGAGTTAATATCATAGCACAACACATCAAACAAAGTGAATGATCATCACATAATCATCAAATGGATAGGAAATAGTAGCAACACACATTAAAGCGTATGATGAAACACGAACAAAAGTATATCACAAGCAACCAAAAGACCAAATGTTTTTAAAACAGCAATAAAAACCAAACGCTCTCTAACTCGAATCCTAAAGATCTATATACAATTCTCCTCCTTTGGCAACAAGTTACCAAAAAGTTCAAAGAGATATAGCTAATCGTGCTTTTGGGGCTGATCTCCTTCGGTGGTCGATGTCGGAGTCGAGAGAACTGCGTCGGTGAAGACCTCTGCTGATGTCATGGACGGAGTTGTAGTGGCAACTTGTGGCACTAGAGGAGCTGATGGAGCTGAGGTGATAGTAGCTGGTGCAGATGATGAAGGTCTCATCTCCGGAGCTGACACTGTAGGTGTCCTGGCCTGTGTCCTGAACTGGGCAGTTCTCCTGACATGTGCACAACCCTCATCAGAATCAGAATCAGACTCTAAAGAGGTGCGACTGATAGGAGCTTCATCTACTTCCTTCTTGAGCTTGTTCACGGTCTTGGTCAGCCATCCACCTTATCATTGAGGGTCTTCACTCTATCCTCAAAGATCCTCACAAGACTGTTCTGATTTTCCAGAATGCATTTGATATCCTTCTTGATGTCCATGACAATAGATATCAAGAGATCCATCTGCTCATTCGTGGACCTAGGGACGGGAGAACTAGTGGCTCTAGTTGCCTCTGCCTCTGCCTCTGCTTGTGCCTGAGCTGCAGCTGATGTGGGATGGTCTGGGTCCGTCACCACAACATTGTCCTCGAAGTCTGGCTATAGGGGCAAGTGGGGTCTGTCCAGAGAAAACATGTGCTTCTCCATCTTGGAGTTGACGAGTATCTGAATGCACGGTGCATAGCAGCATGAGCGCTTCTGATCAGCAGCAACCCTCTTCATAGTCTCCACTACTAGATCCATCACTCTGAATCTCTGGTGCTGGTCCATAAGAAGCAGCAGGTTGATGGAGTAGCCTCGGATCATCTTCTCGTTACCTGACTTGGGTATCAAGGTATGCCTCAAAATAGGGTTGATGGTGTGGAGACCTGCCTGGAGGTGATAGATAGATCCTAGCTTGTGGGACTGAAGCTGTGCAGCAAGAGTGGTATTGTACATGTCCTTCATGGCACTGTGGCTTGCCTCGGACTCTGAGTACACGCAGATATCACCATCATGTGCCTATGCGACTCCTAAGATGGCAGCCCATTCATCAACAGTTGACTTGTATCTTTCTCCTTCTGTCATCCACACAATCCTACCATCTCCATAGAAGTGAGCAGTGGAGTAGAATTGCATGATTATCTCATCATTCCATGTAGTAAATTCTTTGCCAATAAACTTGTCTAGGACAATTCAATGGAAGTTTTCTTGCACAATCGGGAAGTAGTCTTCATTTTCCTTGATGTACTTTCACTCACAGCCAGACTCTTGTCAAGCAGCACGGTCTCTTACAAATCATGTTGCTCCTTGGTGTAGAACCCGTAGTCCACAACTGTCTTCTTCCTCAGAGAATAAGGATCAATGGCTCTCCACTCTCTCAATCCTGCATCCTGCATCCTTCTTCTTCTTCATATCTGGTGCTAAAGGCTGGCTAGCATTATGCACTAGAAGATGAGGTCTGATCTTCATCAATGCAGACATAGCATCCTCATCATCTTCTCTAAAGGTGGATCACTTGTTCTTCTCAGAAGTTGGGATGTCTCTGGTAGTCCTCTTGGATTTTCTAGCAACAGCCTTCTTGGGGGCAAACTTGATGCGCTTGGACGGACCTTGCTTTGGCATAGCATCTGCCAAAAGCTTCTTCTGCTTATTCTTGGGAAGGGCCTTGACAACTTGCTCGTCCTCCTCCTCCTCCTCGGCGTCACCAACAGCCTCCTCAGGGTCCTCAAATATTGAGGCAGGCCTACCAACAACACAGATAATCCTGTTTCTGGCCTTCTTCTCTCATTCCTTCTTAGGCAATGACCTCCTTGGGGGCTCAATGGTCATGGTATCCCTAGCACTCTCAGGTGATCTCATAGACTCTAGAGGGGCATATACCTTGCTAACCACCCTCTTGGAAGAGGTGGCTTCCTTTGCTGACTTCCTAGCACCCTTGTCTTGCTTCTTAGCAAGAACTTCCTCTGGCACAAAGTCTGAATCCTCCTCATCTGAATTCAGCTTCCTCCTGGTCCTAGTAGCAGCCTTGGGCAACCCATGAGAACTAGGGGTTCCTGGATCTGAGAAGGAACTCGACCCAGGGCTAGTGCCTGAACTCATGTTGACCTTCTCCTCCTGAAATTCTGGCTGTCCTCAACATCTGACTTCTAACATATCTGACCCTGTGAAAAGAATATAGAGGAGTGGATTGTTGGAAATATGCCCTAGAGGCAATAATAAATTAGTTATTATCATATTTCCTTGTTCATGATAATCGTTTATTATCCATGCTATAATTGTATTGATCGGAGACTTAAATGCATGTGTGGATACATAGACAAAACCATGTCCCTAGTATGCCTCTAATGGACTAGCTCGTTGATTAAAGGATGGTTAAGGTTTCCTAGCCATGGACATGAGATGTCATTTGATAACGGGATCACATCATTAGGAGAATGATGTGATGGATAAGACCCAAACTACAAACATAGCATATGATCGTGTCAGTTTATTGCTATTGTTTTCTGCATGTCAAGTATATGTTCCTATGACCATGAGATCATGCAACTCACGGATATCGGAGGAGTGCCTTGTGTGTATCAAACGTCGCAACGTAACTGGGTGACTATAAAGGTGCTCTACAGGTATCTCCGATGGTGTCTATTGAGATGGCATGGATCGAGACTGGGATTTGTTACTCCGTGTAACGGAGAGGTATCTCGGGGCCCACTCGGTAATGCAACATCACAACAAGCCTTGCAAGCAATGTGACTAACTGTTAGTTACGGGATCTTGTATTACGGAACGAGTAAAGAGACTTGCCGGTAACGAGGTTGAACTAGGTATGGAGATACCGACGATCGAATCTCGGGCAAGTAACATACCGAAGAACAAAGGGAACGATATACGGGATTAATTGAATCCTTGACATAGAGGTTCGACCGATAAAGATCTTCGTAGAATATGTAGGAACCAATGTGGACATCCAGGTCCCGCCATTGGTTATTGACCGTAGAGGTGTCTCGGTCATGCCTAGATAGTTCTCGAACCCGCAGGGTCTGCACACTTAAGGTTCAGTGACGTTTCGGTAGTGTAGAGTTATGTATGGTGGTGACTGAAGGTTTTTCGGAGTGCCGGATGAGATCCCGGACGTCATGAGGAGCTCCGGAATGGTCCGGAGGTAAAGATTCATATATAGGAAGTCCCAGTTTGGTTTCCGGAAAAGTTTCGGGCTCATCGGTAGTGTACCGGGAGTATCGATATTGTACCGGGAGTGCCGGTAGTGTACCAGAGGACCTCCGGGAGGGGTATTTCGACCCCAAGAGGTCCATGGGCTGTGGGAGAATAATAACCAGCCCTTAGAGGGCTGGGAAAACAGCCACAAAGGCCCATGGCACAGGAGAGAAAGTCCTAAAGCAAAAAGTGGAAAATCAGCCAATAGGAGGCAATCCTACTCCAACTAGGATTGGAGGTGAAGTAGGATTGCTCCCACCTCCTATTTCGGCCAACCCAAAGGCCTTGGCTGCCTCTCCTCTCCTATCCTCCTATATATACTAGTGGATTGGGTGATTTTTGGACAGAATTTCCGGCCACGTGCTACCCGTTTCACCGGTGCACAGTTTCTCCTCTAGATCGGTTTTCCGCAGCGCTTAGGCGAAGCCCTGCCGGAATCACTCCACCACCATCACCGGAGAGCCGTCACGCTGCCGGTGAACTCTCTCTCCTCTCCACCTCCTCTCGCTGGATTGAGACGGTGGAGATCGTCATCAAGCTGCACGTGTGCTGAACGCGGAGGTGTCGTCCGTTCGGCGCTAGATCGGAAGGACCGTGATCGAGATCGCGAGACAGTTCGTGATGAGATCGCGGAACGGATCGTGATGAGTTCGCGGGACAGATCGTGATCAAGATCGTGAGACGGATCGTTATGAGATCGTTATGGCCAATTACATGATGAGATATATGTGATGTATGAGATGATCATGTGATGTATAGATTATCACGACTTGCATGTCGATGAGTACGACAACCGGCAGGAGCCATAGGGTTGTCTTTAATTATTGTATGACCTGCATGTCAATCATTAAGCGCTATGTAATGCTTTACTTTATCGCTACGGTAGCAATAGTAGTAGAAGCATGCAGGGTGTGACAACCCCAATGGCAACACATTGATGGAGATCAAGAGGATGGAGATCATGGTGTTGTGCCGGTGACGATGGAGATCATGTCGGTGTTTCGAAGATGGAGATCTTAAACACAAGTTCATGGCCATATCATGTCACTTATGAATTGCATGAGATGTTAATCCTTTTAAGCACCTTGTTTTGCTTAGTACGGCGGTAGCATTATAAGGTGATCCCTCACTTGAATTTCAAGATGAACTGTGTTCTCCCCGAGTGTGCACCGTTGTGAAAGTTCGTCGTGTTCAGACACCACTTGATGATCGGGTGTGATAGACTCTACGTTCACATAAAACGGGTGCAAGCCAGATTTGCACGCGCAGAACACTCGGGTTAAACTTGACGAGCCTAGCATGTACAGACATGGCCTCGGAACACGAGAGACCAAAAGGTCGAACATGAGTCATATAGTAGATATGATCAACATAATGATGTTCACCATTGCAGCCACCTCAACTCACGTGATGATCGGACTTGAGTTGGTGAATTTGGATCATGTATCACTCGAATGATCGGAGGGATGTCAATTTGAGTGGGAGTTCATAAGTAATATGATTAATTGAACTCATTATCATGAACATAGTCAAAGTGTCTTTGCAAATTATGTTGTAGATTACTAGCTCGCGTTGTAGCTCCCTTGTATTTTTATATGTTCCTAGAGAAATAGAATTGAAAGATGTTGGTAGCAAAATTGCGGACTGGGTCCGTGATCTGAGGATTGTCCTCATTGCTGCACAGAAGGCTTATGTCCTTAATGCACCGCTCGGTGCGCCACCCCCTCTAGCGTCATCTATAGATGTTGTGAACATCTAACAGGCACGTTTCGATGACTACTTGATAGTTTAGTGCGTCATGCATTACGGCTTAGAATTGAGGCTCCAAAACATTTTGAACGTGACGGAACATATGAGATGTTCTAGGAGCAGAGATTGTGATCTCAGGCTCGTGCCTTTGTTGCGAGATATGAGATCTCCCACAAGATTCTTTGCTTGTAAGATGAAGGAGAATAGCTCAATCGTTGAGCATGTACTCAGATTGTCTGGGTACTACAATCGCTTGAATCAAGTGGGAGTTGATCTTCCAGATAAGATAGTGATTGATATAGTTCTCCAAGTCACTGTCACTGAAGCTACTAGAACTTAGTGATGAACTATAATACACCAGGGATAGAAGTATTGATCCCTGAGCTGTTCGCGATGTTTGACACCGCGAAGGTAGAAATCAAGAAGGAGCGTCAAGTGTTGATGGTTAATCAAACCACTAGTTTCGAAAAGGGCAAGAGCAAGGAGGGAAACTTCATGGATAGCAAGTCAGTTGCTGCTCCAGTGAAGCAACCCAAAGTTGAACTCAAACCCGAGACTAAGTGCTTCTATTATGAGGTGAGAGGTCGCGGAAGCGGAACAACCCTAGATACTTGGTAGATAAGAAGGCTGGCAACATCGACAGAAGTATATTTGATATACGAGTTATTGATGTGTACCTTGCTAGTACTCCTAGTAGCACCTGGGTATTGGATACCGGTTCGGTTGCTAAATGTTAGTAACTCGAAATAAAAGCTACGGAATAAACGGAGAACTAGCTAAGGGTGAGGTGACGATGTGTGTTGGAAATGTTTCCAAGGTTGATGTGATCAACATCGCAAGCTCTCTCCACCTTCAGGATTAGTGACGAACCTAAATAAATGTTATTTGGTGTTTTGCGTTGAGCATGAACATGATTATATCATGTTTGTTGCAATACGGTTATTCATTTAAGTCAGAGAATAATAGTTATTCTGGTTACATGAATAATACCTTCAATGGTCATGCACCCAGTGAGAATGGTTTGTTGAAATCTTCATCGTAGTAGTACACAGGTTCATAACATTGATGTCAAAAGATACAAAGTTAATAATGATAGTACCACATACTTGTGGCACTGCCGCTAAATGTCATATTGGTATAAAGCGCATGTAGAAACTCCATGCTGATGGATATTTGGACTCATCGATTTCGAATCGGTTGAGACATGCGAACCATACCTCTTGGGCAAGATGACTAAAGGACCCCGTTGGATGGAGCAGGCAAGTGATTCATTGGAAATGATACATGTTGATGTATGCAATCTAGTGAGTCTTGTAGCGTGCAGTGGATATCGTTATTTTCTTACCTTCACTGATGATTTGAGTAGATATAGTGTATATTTACTTAATGAAACACAAGTCTGAATCGTTTGAAAGGTTCAACAAATTCAGAGTGAAGTTTAAAGATCATCGTGACAAGAAGATAAAAATGACCGCGATATGATCGTGGAGGTGAATATCTGAGTTACGAGTTTGGCATACAACTTAAGACAACGTGAAATTTGTTTCACAACTAACGCCACCTGGAACACCATGGTGTGATGGTGTGTCCAAACATCATAGTCATGCTCTATTGATATAGTGCATACTGTGATGTCTCTTATCGTTTTACTACTATAATTTTTGGGGTTATGCATTAGAGACAACTACATTCACTTTAAATAGGGCATCATCTAAATCCGTTGAGATGACACCGTGTGAATTATGGTTTGATAGAAACCTAAGCTATCATTTCTTAATGTTTGGGGCTGCGATGCTTGTGTGGAAAATGTTTTCACATAATAAGCTAGAACCCAAAGCGGACAAATGTATCTTCATAGAATACCCTAAGAACAGATGGGTATGCCTTCTATCTCAGATCCGAGTGCAAAGTGTTTGTTGCTAGAACTGGGTCCTTTCTCAAGAAAAAGTTTCTCTCGAAAGAATTGAGTGGGAGGAAGATAGAACTTGATGAGGTTGTTAAACCTTTGTTCAACCAGAGAGTAGCGCAGCGCAGAAAGATGTTTCTGTGAAGCCTACGTTAGTTGAAGAGGAAGTTAATGATGATGATCATGAAGCTTCAGGATCAAGTTACTATCGAACTTCGTAGGTTGACAACGATGTGTACTGCTCCTGAGCGGTACGACAACTCTGTCTTGGAGGTCATGTTGTTGGACAACGATGAACCTACGAGCTATGGAGAAGCGATGATGGGCCCGTATTCCGACAAATGGTTGGAGGCCATGAAATCCGAGATAGGATCCATGTATTAAAACCAAGTGTAGACTTTGGTAGACTTGCTCGTTGGACGGCAGGTCGTTGAGTACAAATGGATCTTTAAAATGAAGACAGACACTGATGGTGAATGTCACTATTTGTAAAGCTCGACTTGTTGCAAAGATGTTTGTGACAAGTTCAAGGAGTTGACTACGATGAGACTTTCTCACTCGTAGCGATGCTAAAAGTCTGTTGGAATTATGTTAGCAGTTGCTGTGTTTTCAATTATGAAATCTGGCAGATGGATGTCAAAACATCGTTTCCGTAATGGTTTACTTGAGGAAAGGTTGTATGTGATACAACCAGAAGGTTTTGTCAGGCCTAAGGATGCTAAAAGGTGTGCAAGCTTCGGTGATCCTTCCATGGACTGAAGCAAGCATCTCGGAGTTGGAATATACGCTTTGATGAGGTGATCAAAGTTTTGATGTTTATACAAAGTTTATGAGAAACTTGTATTTGCAATAAAGTGAGTGGGAGCACTATAGAATTTCTGATAAGTATATGTGGATGACATATTGTTGTTCAAAAATAATGTAGAGTTTCTAGAAAGCATAAAACGGTTATTTGGAAAGTGATTTTCAAAGGAAGACCTGGATAAAGCTACCTAATTGTTGAGCATCAAAATCTATAGAGATAGATCAAGATGCTTGATGAGACTTTCAATGAGTGCATACCTTCACAAGATTTTGAAAGAGTTCAAAATGGATCAGGCAGAGAAATAGTTCTCGTCTGATTTGTAAGGTGTGAAGTTGAGTGAGACTCAAAGCTCGACAACGGCAGAAGAAAGAGAAAGGACGAACGTCGTCCCCTATGCCTTAGCCATAGGCTCTATATTATGCCATGCTGTGTACCGCACCTATGTGTGCCTTGCCATGAGTCTGTCAAGGGGTACAAGAGTGGTCCAGGAGTGGATCACTGGACAGCGGTCGGAATTATCCTTAGTAACCAGAGGACTAAGGAAATGTTTCTTGATTATGGAGGTGATAAAGAGTTCGTCGTAAAGAGTTACGTCGATGCAAGCTTTAACACCTATTCGGATGACTAGTAGTAGCAATCTGGATACGTATAGTGGAGCAGCCATTTGGAAATAGTACCAAGTGGAGTGTGGTGGCAGTGTTTACGGTTTGACATAGAGATATGCAAAGTACACACGGATCTGAATATCACAGACCCGTTGACTATAAGACCTCTCTCACATGCAAAGCATGATCGAGCCCCAGAACTCATTGGGTGTTAGATTCATAACAATGCGAATCACATGGTGATGTGAACTAGATTATTGACTCTAGTGCAAGTGGGAGACTGTTGGAAATATGCCCTAGAGGCAATAATAAATTAGTTATTATCATATTTCCTTGTTCATGATAATCGTTTATTATCCATGCTATAATTGTATTGATTGGAGACTTAAATGCATGTGTGGATACATAGACAAAACCATGTCCCTAGTATGCCTCTAATGGACTAGCTCGTTGATTAAAGGATGGTTAAGGTTTCCTAGCCATGGACATGAGATGTCATTTGATAACGGGATCACATCATTAGGAGAATGATGTGATGGATAAGACCCAAACTACAAACATAGCATATGATCGTGTCAGTTTATTGCTACTGTTTTCTGCATGTCAAGTATATGTTCCTATGACCATGAGATCATGCAACTCACGGATATCGGAGGAGTGCCTTGTGTGTATCAAACGTCGCAACGTAACTGGGTGACTATAAAGGTGCTCTACAGGTATCTCCGATGGTGTCTATTGAGTTGGCATGGATCGAGACTGGGATTTGTTACTCCGTGTAACGGAGAGGTATCTCGGGGCCCACTCGGTAATGCAACATCACAATAAGCCTTGCAAGCAATGTGACTAATTGTTAGTTGTGGGATCTTGTATTACGGAACGAGTAAAGAGACTTGCCGGTAACGAGGTTGAACTAGGTATGGAGATACCGACGATCGAATCTCGGGCAAGTAACATACCGAAGAACAAAGGGAACGATATACGGGATTAATTGAATCCTTGACATAGAGGTTCGACCGATAAAGATCTTCGTAGAATATGTAGGAACCAATGTGGACATCCAGGTCCCGCCATTGGTTATTGACCGTAGAGGTGTCTCGGTCATGTCTACATAGTTCTCGAACCCGCAGGGTCTGCACACTTAAGGTTCAGTGACGTTTCGGTAGTGTAGATTTATGTATGGTGGTGACCGAAGGTTGTTCGGAGTCCCGGATGAGATCCCGGACGTTATGAGGAGCTCCGGAATGGTCCGGAGGTAAAGATTCATATATAGGAAGTCCCAGTTTGGTTTCCGGAAAAGTTTCGGGCTCATCGGTAGTGTACCGGGAGTATCGATATTGTACCGGGAGTGCCGGCAGTGTACCGGAGGACCTCCGGGAGGGGTATTTCGACCCCAAGAGGTCCATGGGCTGTGGGATAATAATAACCAGCCCTTAGTGGGCTGGGAAAACAGCCACAAAGGCCCATGGCACAGGAGAGAAAGTCCTAAAGCAAAAAGTGGAAAATCAGCCAATAGGAGGCAATCCTACTCCAACTAGGATTGGAGGTGAAGTAGGATTGCTCCCACCTCCTATTTAGGCCGACCCAAAGGCCTTGGCTGCCTCTCCTCTCCTATCCTCCTATATATACTAGTGGATTGGGTGGTTTTTGGACAGAATTTCCGGCCACGTGCTACCCGTTTCACCAGTGCACAGTTTCTCCTCTAGATCGGTTTTCCGCAGCGCTTAGGCGAAGCCCTGCCGGAATCACTCCACCACCATCACCGGAGAGACGTCATGCTGCCGGTGAACTCTCTCTCCTCTCCACCTCCTCTCGCTGGATCGAGACGGTGGAGATCGTCATCAAGCTGCACGTGTGCTAAACGCGGAGGTGTCGTCCGTTCGGACCTAGATCGGAAGGACCGTGATCGAGATCGCGAGACAGTTCGTGATGAGATCGCGGAATTGATCGTGATGAGTTCGCGGGACAGATCGTGATCAAGATCGTGAGACGGATCGTGATGAGATCGCGGGACGGATCGTGATGAGTTCATGGGATGGATCGTGATAGGATCGCGGGACGGATCGTGATGAGATCGCCGGACGCTCGGCGATTTGGATCGCGAAGATGTTCGACTACACCAACCGCGTTTCTTAACGCTTCCCGCTTAGCGATCTACAAGGGTATGTAGATCCACTCTCCCTCTCATAGATGCTCATCACCATGGATAGGTTTGCGTGTGCGTAGGAAAATTTTTGTTTCCCATGCGACGTTCCCCAACATGGATAGGATAAGTCATCACAAAATGCAGCTGTTTTTTGAAAATTTAAACAAAACAATTCTCAAGGTTTGCATTCTGTCACATGAAAATTGGTACAGCCAAAGTAAAAAAATTCGGTGCTACTGACACTAACTATCTCTTTAACAGAAACTTGGCACTCTTTTCGGTGAGACCGAAAAAGAGTACTCGGTTTCACAGAGATCGTTCTTAGCAGCACAGAGGGCAAATTGGTGACACCGTTTGGTGTGCTTTGGTTCCACCGAGTTTCATCGGGTGGACGACAAACCCAATAAAATCTCATGTTCGCTAACTACGGGAATTCTTTCGTGGATAGATCGATCTCAAATGGTGGCTTAGGGGTTGACATCGTACCCTAGCTTGGTGACGACTTCGCTATGGTGGCGATGGGGGTGGAGATTCCGTCAACGGCGTGGACTTCCAATGGCGGAGGCGCTCGGGAAGACAACAGCGATGACCAGGGGCCTCTGATTTAGCAACGTAGGATCTTGAGGGGACAACGGTTGAAGAAATATTTCAAGGGTCGGGTCCGCCTCCTTATATACCTGCATCTGTCGGTGACACCGATTCTAAATTTTCGGTGTCATCGAGTTTCTCAACTATCAGCTGACACGAAAACTCGGTGTGACCGAGAATATGGAATCGGTAGTACCGAGATTGAAAACCAGATCAACCCTAGGCATTCGGTGAGACCAAGATTTTTGAGTTGGTGCCACTGAGATACACTTGGGAGGTTTTAATTGTCAGTCCTTTGTCGATACAGAACTCCCAGTGCTCCTCACACAGAGAGATCGAAAAGTACCTTTTCAAATTTTGTGATTCAGCATTAATAGAATATGAGGTGAGAAAGCATAGATAGCTAGAGGAGTGTTCCTAGGCATTCTTGTACATCCAATTGGCAAATGAAAAATCAAAAGCCAAATAGAAACAATTGGATGTCCTCAAATGGGTGAATAAATGCACACCAACATGCTCACACAATAAGATGTCAAACGAAGACATGGCAAGCATGCACAAACACACTAGCATCTAACAAGCACTTTGGCGATGACGGAGTCATTCATATATGAGTATATTGACTTAGGAGTGAAGTAAGAATACTTGATCATAGATCATACTCGTCGTTTAAGCATAAGTGGGGTTACCACTTTTAAATAAAGCATTTAATGTTATCACATACTATGAGGTTCTTTGACTCAAGTCTTAGAGTAAATCTCCCCCTTGATGTGACATCCCCCATAGGAGGGATAAACTAACATTGGGTTTTGTCGATGAAGACTTCATGTAGGTGAAGTAGTGGTGGATGCTCAAAGTTGATGAAGATCACCATGAGTTGGGAGCATTCTTGTTGTTTCATTACTCTTCTCACCTACATGGATTAGTCCCAACACACAAGAGACAAATACAAGGATATCCATGGACATGGAGTGCAAATCATACATGATGATGTCCATTGTGATTTGTTGGTTACCTTGTCCCTTGCTTCCCTTTGAGGGAATGTGTGACTCCTTGAACTATTGCATGATGTTGATGTTGATTGCAACTAGTTCTTGCCAATAATGAATATGAGTGGATTTCATTGGTAGAGTCACCCCTCAAGAACTTCTCTCGTTCTTCTTCTTGGGGACCCACATCAAGTTGATGGGGATCCTTGGTGTTGAAGTAGCACTTGTAGAAGTTGAACTTGTAGTAGCCTTGGGAACGCACTTCACCAAAGCTTGGGATTCCTCTTCATATGAGTCAATGTCCTCTTGAAGCTTGTTCTTGCCCTTGATCTTGGGGTCTTGTGGTGGAAGGTCATCTTGAGCTTTTGTTCCCTTGGGGAGAGTATTTTCATACTTCTCCTTTTGAGGAAGAAACTTGGGATTGAACTATTGACCTTCTTCCCATTCAACTCCATTAGCATTGAGGTAGCCAATGCCACGGTTCTTCCGATATCTTCCGTGCTTGCGTACAATCTCCTCAAATTGTTTGCACCCGGCAAGACTCTTGTAGATACCTTTATCTATAATCCCTTTCAAAAGTTCATTTTCTTGCTCAAGTGTAACTTGGCTAAGAGAAGAGTTAGTGGGATATTTATCATTTTTAATGCTACTAGTTGAATAACCTTTCTTGCCTTTGTCACTAGTTTGCTTAGTCTTAACTTGTGGCACGAACGTAGACAAGAGAAGTCATTTGGCTAGATAGGAGGAAGTCTTCTTTAGAAGATCGTCATTGCACTAGTAGAAAACGGCCCATTTGTCCCGGTTCTAGAGGCCCATTAGTCCCGGTTCTGGAACTGAGACTAAAGGGTCGGGACTAAAGCCCCAAACCTTTAGTCCCGGATCGCTTACAAACCGGGACGGAAGGGGCTCCATGTGGCCTCTACGGGGAGCCCAGGCAGGAGGACCTTTAGTCCCGGTTGGTAACACCAACCGGGACCAAAAGGCGTCCACGTGTTAGCATCTCGCAGGAGCTGGGTTTTTGTTTTTGAAAGGGGGGGTTAGGGGTTTTTGGAGGGTTAATTTAGGGGTTTTATATTGTGTTAGCTAGCTAATTAGTAGAGAGAAGTGTCCTCTCTTTCTCCGTGCTTGGTCGACTCTAGCTACTATAGAGAGAACTCGACACGCTAGCTAGTAAGCAAATGAAGGAACCATTAAGTACAGAAGATCGTCATGAACATATTGGGAGAGAAGTGATTGACCTCTCTTTCTCCAAGAGATTGGTCAAACAACAAGTTTTTGTATATCTATCCGATGCTACTAGCTACATATATACAATATAAGATCTCTTACAATCCCTAACATCTAAGCTCAAATTCCAGATGATATTCTATGGCTTTATTTATGACGTGGCTAGAAAGAATCCTGCCAATTCTTCTTGAATTGCTCGTATGCGATCATGTGGTAGGAGTTCATCCTGCATCCGCCACATCTAATTTGAAGAAGGGGGTCAATTCATATATATGAATGAAACTCAACACAAATCATTGTAATAAAATAAAATTGTGAATATTATTTCTTATGCACTTCATATTGTTTTTCAGAGTAGCCCCGCTTAGGGGTCGTCGCGTTGTAGATGAACTCGCAAATGTAGTATCCACAAAAATCATTCCCGGCTTCCTGCCACAAGCACTTTACGAGAAATAGAGTTCAATCAAACTGATAATCAAGCATCATAAATGGTATTGATGAAACTAGAATTAATGGGAGATGCGCAGAACTAGCTAGTAGTGCTTACTTTCGGGTGTGTAAATCGCAACTTTCCCTGGCAGTGCCAGAACAATTATGGTGAACTCTTTCCAAACCCTACCAGACAAACAAAATAATTACTTGATATTAGGAAATGAAAAAACTTGCTGATATGATGCGATAATGATCGATTGAACTTACTTCTGGAGCATTTCAGTCATGTCCGCATAATCCCGAGGATCTTTTCGTTTCAAGTCTAAGACGGTTACTACTCCCCGCTCAACCTTAATCTCTAGCAGAATCAAGTGGAAGTTGCGCACACATGCATAGCTCATCAATTACATTACTATAACCTCGAGTAATAAGGGAAACCGAATATACACAAGATAGTAACACTCACTTGAAGTTGTAAGGAAAGAGTATTATTGTCTCTTTGTTTTGATTTGCAAGCAACGATTGTAGCAAGTTGTCCTCAGTTTCTGTGGCATTCTTTTTAACCGTACACTCATGTATGATATTTGGGTTAATGAACCCAATGTCATAAATTTGTGCTTTTCTGCATTCGACGATCTTCAGTCTGCATAATATAGTGAGGATAATTATATATACATGCAATGAAAGAGCTGAGCTATATATGGACTTAATTATAGAATTAGTACTTATAGACAGTAGCAAGTCACGATTGTTTTGTCGATGGCCTTTTGATTGTATAACTGGAATAACTCTTCAAATTCAATAGATAACTGCTCCATTCCAAAGATGTCGTGCTCCTCTTTAATTCTCATCGTGACAGTATCCGGCCCAGATTCGCGGCAGGTTTCCAGGTACCAATCATGAAAATTTTGCATCATCGTTGTTAGAGGAGGATGATCAGGTTTGACTAGAGGCTGCCTGTATCGGTATCTGAATTCGTCCACCTCCAATGGCTCAAACAGTACATCATCGCTCATGTAATCAGCAGGATTGGTACCGGGCACCATCGCCGGATGATCAGCGGCGATATTGGTACACACCTTCAGTGGGGGAAATGACTGGTTAGCATGTTCGCTGAGCTGGGGAATTGTTTTCCCACTTCTTCATTTTGCTAACCTCTCATCACTGGAACTAGTTCCCGTCCGCACCGCATTTTGATATGCCTTTTTAGTAGCACGGACATAGTTGGTATCCAACGGAGGCGGTGGTGGTCTCTTCAAGGCCTCGACAATGCGCTTCGATGCCACCGGATCTATCGTCTGCTTCAGAGGTGGATCCTTCTTTGCAAAATGGGCCCTCACTTGGTCTTGAGAGATCTTTACGGTTTCCTCTGTGGTCCTCTTGTATAGCAACTTTTCCAATGGCTTGAGAGACTTAGGACCATATTCATATGGCCTCCCGCCACTGGCTGTACTGCTAGCAGCCGAAGCGATGGTGTCTCTCTTTCATCATTGCTTACGAGGCGGACAAGGAGGTGGAGTGCTTTGACGCGCCGGAGGAGGAGGAGTGGCGGCTGCTGTCTTCCGTCGTTCCTGAGGAGGCGGAGGAGGAGGCGGACCGCTTGAACATGCCGGAGGAGGTGGAGGAGGAGGCGAAGTGCCTTGATCATCGACGTCACGCGCCGGACGAGGCGAAGGGGGAGGCGGAGTGCGTTGATCCCTCGCCAGAGGAGGAGGAGGAGGATGAGTGCCTTCATCACTCGCCGGAGGAGGATTAGGAGGCGGAGGCATCCAGTTTGGAAGCTTGATGTGCTCCTTCCGCCATAGACATGTACTCCTCAGAACAAATCTCAGCTGAGTCTCCCTTCACCTGTAGGGTGGTCAAGCTCGAGCTCCTCAAATCCCCCCATTACTTCATCCACTTGCACAACAGCATAGCCATGTGGAATCTGACCATGGTGAAAAGTTCCGTCGGTTCAAGGAGGTGCAATAAAGCCGTCTGCCGCCTTGAGGGTGAGGTTAACGCATTTCGTCATAAGCTCGCAATGTTGGCCATCTGTGATAGCATCCACGGGGTAGCTAGGAGCCGTGAAGTCAGGCTGCTGAAGGAGCTCCATGGAAGCCATGCTACTTCTCCGCTGAGACGGAGAGGTAGCTTCTGGGGTAGCTTCTTGCCCCTGAACAAGCTGCTGGTTGGGAGCTCGCTGGCCCATAACTTCTTCCTCTAGACTACTTCCTCTTGCATTGAGCTCATGCACAATGCCCAGCTCTTGTTTCCTCTTCCTCTCCCAGCTTTTGTAACCGCGTGCGCCGGGAAACCCAAGCTTCCACGAAGCGGATCCTGGCATGCCTCGTGTTCGTCCAGGGTGCTCAGGATTCCCGAGGGCCTCAGTCAGCTCATCCTTCTCTCTGTTGGGAACGAACACCCCTTCCAACACTTCCTTGATAACTTGCTTAAGATTCTTGACGGGTATTGCAAGTTGCTCGTCTGTCCAAACGCACTTCCCTGTTTCAGGGTCCAAAGTTCCCCCAACCCCAAAGAACCAAGTCCTTGAATGGCCTAGCTAGTTCGCTGTCTCTGGTTCGACCCCTTTAGCTCGCAGGTCATCCTCCCATTTGGCCCACAATGGCCGGGCTCTGAGGTAGCCACCTGACCATGTGCGATGGTGATACTGCTTCTTTTCAGCATTTTTCTTGTTTATCTTTGACATTTTCTTACTCTTTTCAGAGGTCTTATGGGCCACGAACGCATCCTATTGATCTCTTATCCCCGCATATCGGCCGACGAATAATGGAGTCTTCTCTTGGTCGACAAACTTAGCTTTCAACTCATTCTTCCACCTCCTGAAAAGATCTGCCATCTTCTTAAGAGCACACGACCTGACTAGTGGCTCTATAACTGGATTACTCTCATCCTCCTCTGGCAGTAGGGTGAAATTTGCCTTCAGATCCTTCCAAAGATCGTCTTTCTGTCTATCGGTGACATAAGAAACTTGAGGGTCATAGTTCTTAGCGTTCTCAGCCGGCTCATTCCATTTCTAGATGCTGATCGGGATGCTGTCCCTGACAATAGCTCCACACCGAGCAGAAAATGCATCCTTCGTCTTCTTCGGTTCAATCGGTTGGCCATCGTTCGCGATTAAGGTGATAATGAACTTTTCATCAACGCGCAACCTTTTCTTCGGGCCTCGTCTCGTTACCGAAGTTTCGATCGATCCGGAGGGCTATAAAAGAAGAAACAAGCTGAGTTAATATATGTACATACCAAAACAATTAATGCATAAATTAGTCAACACAGGCTTAATTAATATATATACCTCACCAGACGACTTTGCAACAACTCCCTCCGTTCGGTCACCGGAGTCGTCATCATGGTCTCCTTCTTCCTCCGGCTCTCGGTCACCGGAGCCGTCATCATGGTCTCCTTCTTCCTCCAGCATTCAGTGACCAGAGCCGTCATCATCATGTCCTAGCTCTTCTGTGTCAAAATTGATTAACGAGAAGATATCACCGCCGCCGTGGATCATGTCCCCTAACAACGCTTCTCCTTCAATGTCTCTGTTCATGGTTGGATCCATGGTTGGATCCATGGTTTCTGCAAATATTACGACATGGCAATTAATATACAAACATGAGAGATGGATATATTAATTAGTGCAAACATAGGCAAGGGATCATATTAGTGGCCTCGACGCTTCTATGGTTTGGGGTGGCCTCGACAACGCTTCTAGGGATTGGGTGGCCTCGACACTTCTAGGGTTTGGGTGGCCTCGGCAATGCTTTTAGGGATTGGGTGGCCTCGGCAACGTTTCTAGGATTTGTTCGGGTGAGAGGGGGTTGATCGAAGTTACCGGAGTTTTCTTTTAGTGGTTTGGGTGCCCTCGAGAGTTTGTCGGGTAGGGCAAGAGGGGGTAGGAGATCGACAACATTTTTCAGTCCCGATTTAGGCGGACTCGAGAGTTGGTCGGGCGAGAGGGGGTTGATTGACATCCCCCCTCATGTCGAAATTACTGGAGTTTTCTATATGAACAAAAAAAATGTCGGCCGAACATATCATCACGCGGCGGCGGTAACAAAACATGATGCACATAAGTGGTTCTACGAAGGTTCTGCCTCGCTTCGTGCAACCTTCCATCGATTTTGGAAAGGTTCCACATGTTTTTTTCTTTCATATTTTTTTATTTATGGATTTTATCATTTTTGAGTTTTCTTATTTTTGCCTTTTTTGTTTTTAAATAAATTCCGACTATTTTCATACACACATATATATCATCATATATCATCATACACACATATATCATCATACACAGATATATCATCATATATCATCATACACACATATATATGAACAAAAAACATCCTACACACACACACATATATATATGAACAAAAAACATCATACACACATATATATGAACAAAAAACAAAAAATCATCCTCACGTATAGGGGAGGGGGATGTGGCCGGAGCGGGGCGGAGCAGTGGCCGGAGCGGGGCAGGGCGGCCGACGCGGGGCGGGGTGGCCGGAGCGGGGTGGCCTAGTGCGGGGCGGCCGAAGCAAGGTCGGGGAGGTCGGGGATGGTGGCCAGCGGCGTCGATAGCGACGGAGAGCGCGCGAGATTTGGGCAGCCTGACGGCGTGGGTGGGGATCTGGCCTTCTGGAGAGCGAATGGGTCAAAACTGCTAAGTGTGGGGTTTTATACATGGAGCATTGGTCTCGGTTGGTGGCACGAACCGGTACCAATGCCCCCTTTTGGTCCCAGTTCATGCCACCAACTGGGACCAAAGCCCTGTATTCAGCACCCCAAAGGGCGGGAAAGCACCCCCCTTTCATTCCGGTTGGTGGCACAAACCGGGACCAAAGGTGGGTATTGGTCCCGGTTCGTGCCACCAACCGGGACGAAAGGGGGATGCTGCCCGGGGACAAATGTTTAGTCCAACCTTGCTAGCTAAGAGGGCTCGAGAGTGGTTTATAAGCGCTGCTGCGCCAACCCGCTCGAGCTCCTCTCAACTGCATGCTTATGGGCCTAATCGCACACTCCTTTGCCTATCGACCTACTGGGTCTGCTGCGGGCCTGAATCCAGGCCCAACTAGCTGGTTGGGTTTCTAGTCGTATTCAGGCCATGGTGGCGAGTAGGCAGCGTTTTTTTAAATTTTTTGCTTTATTTATTTTCTTTTGTTTCTACTTATAGTTTTTCAGTGACTCTTTTTGCTTTTAGGTCACAAAAATTATAAATTTTCTGTTAGTGCCATTAGTTTTCAAATTTGAATAGTTTAAATTTGAATTCTGTGAAATTTGTGTGAATCACTAGTTTGTGAATAACTTTACTATAAAAATAGATTTTTGAGTGATTCTTTTTTCTTTCTATTTAATATTACTTTGTTTTAATATTATATTCAATTTGGTAATTTTTAGGGTATTCTAAATGGTTTTTTAAATCAAAAACAGATTTTGTTATTTTAGTTTGCTATTAAAGTTTCTAACAAAAAATTTCTTTATAAAACTCTTTTTCCTATTAATGTTTTGAAAAAAAATACTTTGATAATTTTAGTTGCATATTTTATATAATTTTAGTTTAATAAATAATAGAGTTTTATAAAAGCTTTTAGAGTTTTATAAAAGCTTTTTAGTTGATTCTTGCTATTGAAGAATATTATAGTTCATAAAATAATATTTAATTTGATTATTTTTAGTTCATTCTTTTTGCTATTTGGGTTTCATAAAAGTTTTTTAGTTGATTATTTTTGCTATTAGTTCATTCTTTTAGCTAAATGACCCTGAAATTGAAAAGTACTACAAATGAACTCTGAAAAGGTTGAAAGTTGGCATGGTATCATCATTTCACCGACATAGCATGTGCTAAAAAGTTGAGAGGGTTACGACAAAAGCTGGATGCACTTCGTGAACAAAATGGACAATCTCTTTCGAAGTATCAGGGTTTTGGACGAAAACTCATTTGTTACAAACATATTTCATTTTCTTGAACTTATTTGAACTCCAGACTTTTTGTGTGTTTAAAATGCACCATTCAAAGCCACATCATCAATTTTGAACCCTTCCTGACTTCATTTGTTATTTTTCATCCAGTTATTGATTTTTTTGAGCTAAATGACACTGAAATTGAAAAGCACTACAAATGAACTCTGAAAAGGTTGCAAGTTGGCATGGTATCATCATTTCACCCACATATAATGTGCTAAAAAGTTTAAAGGGTTACGAAAAAATCTGGATGCACTTTGTGTACAAAACGGATAGTCTCTTTTGAAGTATCAGGGTTTCGGACGGAAACTCATCTGTTACAGAAGGCATTTCATTTCTTCACATGTAACTGCTGCGATATTCTAGATCAAAGGCGTCATCATAATAGTTGTGGAGAGAAAGTCTTCACTTTTTCTTCGCTTGTGTCCTTTGCTTATTGCGTCGTAACCATGAATAATCCTCATTGTTTAACAGGGTGCTTGGGTCAACCTTGACTTTGAAGGGAGGAATTTCCTGAAACTTTTCATAATCTTTAGACATGTCTGTCTTGCCTCCAATCCCACGATGTCTCTTTTGCCTGAAAGAACTATGTGACGCTTTGGCTCATCGTATGATGTATTCGCTTCCTTATCCTTTCTTTTTCTCTGTTTGGTAGACATGTCCTCAACATAGAAAACCTATGCCACATCATTGGCTACGACGAATGGTTCGTTTGTGTACCCAAGATTGTTGAGATCCACTCTTGTCATTTCGTAATGCGGGTCTACCTGTACCCCGCCTCTTGTAAGATTGACCCATTTGCATCGAAACAAAGGGACCTTCAAATCATGTCCATAATCAAGTTCCCATATCTCCTCTATTTAACCATAATATGAGTCGACCTTCCCATTGGTCGTCGCTGCATCAAAGCGAACACCACTATTTTGGTTGGTGCTCCTTTGATCTTGGGCGATCATGTAAAATGTATCCCCATTTATCTCGTACCCTTTGTAAGTCAATACAGTCAAAGATGGTCTCCTGGCCAACGAGTACAGCTCATGAGAAACAATGTTGTCACACCTGAGACGTGTTTGCAACCAACTGCCGAAAGTCTTGATGTGTTCACATGTAATCCAGTCGTCACATTGCTCTGGGTGTTTGGAGCGCAGAATGTTCTTGTGTTCATACGGGGTCACCGAGGTAGAATTCTATAGAACTGTGTAGTGTGCTTGAGACCAAGAATGCCCGTCCCCACATATTATTGACTTCGCTCCTAGCGTGCCTTTTCCAGTCAGTCTCCCCTCATACCACGATTGAGGGAGACCAATCTTCGTAAGGTTAGGAATGAAGTCAACACAAAACCCAATGACATCCTCTGTTTGATGGCCCATGGAGATGCTTCCTTCTGGCCTAGTGCGGTTATGGACATATTTCTTTAGGACTCCCATGAACCTCTCAAAGGGGAACATATTGTCTAGAAATACAGGGCCTAGAATGACAATCTCGTCGACTAGATGAACTAGGATGTGCTTCATGATATTGAAGAAAGATGGTGGGAACACCAGCTCGAAACTAACAAGACATTACGCCACATCACTCCTTAACTTTGGTAGGATTTCCGGATCGATCACCTTCTGAGAGATTGCATTGAGGAATGCACATAGCTTCACAATGGCTAATCGAACGTTTTCCGGTAGAAGCCCCCTCAATGCAACCGGAAGCAGTTGCGTCATAATCACGTGGCAGTAATGAGACTTTAGGTTCTGCAACTTTTCTCTACCATATTTATTATTCCCTTAATATTCATCGAGAAGCCAGACGGGACCTTCATACTGAGCAGGCATTCAAAGAAGATTTCCTTCTCTTCTTTGGTAAGATGTAGCTGGCAGGACCTTCATACTGCTTTGGAGGCATGCCGACTTTTTCGTGAACACGTTGCTAGTCCTCCCGTGCCTCCGGTGTATCTTTTGTCTTCCCATACATGCCCAAGAAGCCTAGTAGGTTCACGCAAAGATTCTGCGTCATGTGCATCACATCGATTGCAGAGCGGACCTCTAGGTCTTTCCAGTAGGGTAGGTCCAAAAATATAGATCTCTTCTTCCACAGGGGTGTGCGTCCTTCAGCGTCATTCGGAATAGATAGTCCATCGGGAACCTTTCCAAAGATTACTTTTAAATCATTGACCATAGAAAGTATGTGATCAGTGGTACGGATGGCGGGCTTCTTCCGGTGATCTGCCTCGCCTGTGAAATGCTTGCCTTTCTTTCGACATTGATGGTTGGTCGGAAGAAATCGACGATGCCCCAGGTACACATTCTTCTTGAATTGTCCAGGTATATACTTTTGGTGTCATCTAAATAGTGCATGCATGCGTGGTATCCCTTGTTTGTCTGTCCTGAAAGGTTACTGAGAGCAGGTCAATCATTGATGGTTACAAACAACAACACATGCAGGTCAAAATCCTCCTGTTTGTGCTCATCCCACATGCGTACACCATTTCCATTTCACAACCCTAAAAGTTCTTCAACTAATGGCCTTAGGTACACATCAATGTGGTTGTCGGGTTGCTTAGGGCCTTGGACGAGAACTGGCATCATAATGAACTTCCGCTTCATGCACAACCAAGGAGGAAGGTTGTAGATACATAGAGTCACGGGCCAGGTGTTGTGATTGCTGCTCTACTCCCCAAAAGGATTAATGCCATCCATGATTAAACTAAACCATACGTTCCTTGCATCTCCTGCAAACTCCTTCCAGTACTTTCTCTCAACCCGTCAGCGGGTGCTCTCAACTTCCCGTCTTTCTTACGGTCCTCTCTGTGCCATTGCATATTCTTGGCATGCTCTTTGTTTCTGAACAGATGTTTCAACCGTGGTATTATAGGAGCATACCACATCACCTTGGCAGCAACCCTCTTCCTGGGGCGCTCGCACTCAACATCACAAGGGTCATTGCGTATGATCTTATAGCGCAATGCACCGCATACAGGACATGCGTTCCGTTCCTCGTACTCAGCGCGGTAGAGGATGCAGTCATTACGACATGCATGTGTCTTATACACCTCCAATCCTAGAGGGCATACAGCCTTCTTTGCTGCGTACGTACTATCGGGCAATTTGTTATCCTTTGGAAGCTTCTTCTTCAATATTTTCAGTAGCTTCTCAAATCCTTTGTCAGGTACACCATTCTCTGCCTTCCACTACAGCAATTCCACTGTGGTACCGAGCTTTGTGTTGCCATCTTCGCAATTGGGATACAACCCTTTTTTGTGATCCTCTAACATGCGATCGAACTTCAGCTTCTCCTTTTCACTTTCGCACTGTCTCTTTGCGTCAACAATGACCCGGCGAAGATCATCATCGGGCACATCGTATGGTTCCTCTTGATCTTCAGCTTCCCCAGTTGTAGCATCACCGTATTCAGGGGGCACATAGTTCTCATCATCCTCTTCTTCTTTGACGTCTTCCATCATAACCCCTATTTCTCTGTGCTTGGTCCAAAAATTATCGTGTGGCATGAAACCCTTCACAAACAGGTGGTTGTGAAGGATTTTCTGGTCAGAGTAAGACTTCAAATATCCACATGTAGGGCATGGACAACACATAAAACCATTCTGCTTGTTTGCCTCGGCCACTTCGAGAAAATGATGTACCCCTTAATGTACTCGTCGGTGCGTATGTTACCGTACATCCATTGCCAGTTCATCTGCGTGCATTATATATAATTAAGTGTGTCAAAAACCATTACAGAACATCAGGAATACAGAAGTGACCAAATTAATAGACGTTCATCATCACATTAAAACCAAAGTAGATACATAGTTCTCGTTGACCAACATATTGCTCTCCAGAGCATCTAATTAAACCATACATTGAAACTATTTAAAAATTTCAATGCAACAACAAACGCGATCATAATCACAACTAAGGTAACAATTGATCCAACGGCATAATGATACCAAGCCTCTTTATCAATGGCATATTTTCTAATCTTTTTAAGCTTCAAGCGCATTGCAGCCATCTTGGTCCTGTGACCATCGACGATATCAACAACATGCAACTCCAATTCCATCTTCTCATCTTTAGTTCTTTTAAATTTTTCTTTCAAATGATCGATTTCTTTTTCAGCTTAATTAACTTGTCGAGCAGAATTGCATAGTCGGTATCCATTTTTGGTTCAACTACTTCCTGTAGATAAAAACATCTACGTCAAGTTGGTGGAATAATTAATTTTCATAGACATTAGATGTGTGAAATAGTTATAAAAGATAATATACCACATTTGACTCATAGATTAGACGAGGGCAGACATGGGCGGATACCATAACTATGGCACTATATAATAACAAACAATAATAAAAGTAAGAAAATCATATGAGTAAGTATATTTTCTTTTAGAAAGAATATAAGATCAAGAGGCTCACCACGCGCGGATGATCGACGGCGGTTTCAGGACGGGGATGGGACAGGACGGACCGCCAAACCTAGACAAATCTTGACAAAAATGGAGTTTGGACAAGGAGCTTCGAGAGGAGAAAGATTAAGTGTGGCTCGGGCATTTCATCGAACACCTCATGTGCATAGGAGGTGAGCTAGAGCACCACAAAGCTCTAACACTACTATCCTAGAAAAACAAAGCACTCCACGGCTCTTCTAGCGGCGGGCAAGGGTCTATATAGGCAGCTCATTGGTCCCGGTTCGTGGTTGGAACCGGGACAATAGGTATCCCTTTGGTCCCGGTTACAGCCATCAACCGGGACCAATGGTCGTGGGCCAGGAGCGAGGCGCATTGGTCTCGTTTCGTGCCAGGAACGGGGACCAAAGGGGCCAAACGAAACGGGACCAACGGCCCACGTGGCCCGCCTGGCCCCCTGGGCTCACGAACTGGGATGGTTGCCACCTTTGGTCCCGGTTCGTGGGCGAACCAGGATTAATGGGCTTAGGAGGCCCGAACCAATGCCCTGTTTTCTACTAGTGTTGATAGCTTTAAGGAACTCATGATCTTCCTCTAAATTGAGCTTATCGAAGTAGAGCTTCTCATGTGTCCTTTCAAGCTCTCTATGATCTTGTAGAGTAGACTCATGAGCTAACTTAAGAGTTTTTAGTTCTTAAGTTAGTCGTTCTATTTCCAACTTATCATCATCACACGACTTATCTAGACTAGAGTGATTACTAGCAAGTTCGTCTTGACTAACATTACTAGATTTGTCAAATAGCAAGTCATCTTCAATTAACAAGTCATCCTCATCACTATTGAAATCAAGATACTCGCGATGTGATACCTTGGGGCCTTTAGCCATGAAGCAACATCCACTCCCTTCATTTAGTGAATCAAATATGTCATAGGAGTCGTTTGTCACTAGTGCAAGGCCGGCAACACCTTCATCTTGACTATAGTCGGAGTTGGAATGGTAGCTTCTCTCGGAGTGGTTGTTAGATTAGGAGCCGGAAACCCATTCACCAACATGAGCTTGATGTCATCTTCTTGAGTAGCTCTTGGTGTACTTGTCCTTGTTCTCCGAGTCCCTACTTCTCATTGAGGGTCTTAATTCATAATGATCATCCCTGCTCCTTCTCTTTCTTCGAGGTGACTCGTTTCTTGAGCTTCGTCTTCTTGGTGACTATTCTTTCCTTTTGTAAGGAGCCCTACACTCATTGGAGTAGTGCCTGGGATTCCCACAATTGTAGCAGGTTCGATCACGACTTGACGAACACTTCTCTTCATATCTTGAGTTGGAGCTTCGATCATTACCTCTATTCTTGTAGAACTTGTTAACTTTCTTGACCATGAGGCTTATCTCTTCATTTGTGACAAGATTGTCGCTTGAGGTTGCGGGAGCATCACTTGTGGCCTTGTAAGCACCGGTAGACTTGTGGTGAAGCTCTTCCTTGTCGTTGAGAGTCATATCATGAGGAACAATCCTTCGAATCACTTCCGTTAGCTTGAGATCTTTGTAGTTGAGCATCATTTGGATCAATGTCCACACGGTGTCATATCGATCATCCAAGGCTCGAAGTATCTTCTTGATGATGAATTTGTTAGTCATTTCTTCACTTCCTAAGCCGGGAATCTCATTGGTGATGAGAGCTAGCCTAGAGTACATCTCAGGGACTTCTTCACCATCCTTCATCTTGAACTTGTCAAGCTGACTTTCAAGAATATCCAACTTGGATGCTCTTATAGATTCGGTACCTTCATTCATATCAACCAGAGTATCCCAAATTCTCAAGACGGTTTATTTTTTCGAATTTTTTGGGGCATATGCAGTTGAAGAGAATGTCACATGCTTGAGCATTGAGTTGCAACATCTTCAATTCATCCGCAATCCGCTTCGCGATTTGGTTCCCTTCCATCCACAAATAATTCACCTTGCAATCGAACACGAACAATAGCCCAAACGGCAGGGGTATGACCAAGAAGATGTATTTTCATTGTGTGCTTCCAACTATCAAAGTCCGGACCTCTACGGTGATAATTTCCCTCACTAGATGCCATACTCTCCTAGGTTGTGAAACCAATGCAAGGCAGACCAAAGCTCTGATACCACTTGTAGGATCGAACGTAGGTCTAGAGGGGGTGATTAGACTACTTGACTAACTAAAAATATACTTTTTCCCAATTTTAAGTGTTGGCAGATTTTAGCATTCATAGCAAGTCAAGCACACCCTACATATGCATGTCTATGAGTATAGCAGCGGAAAGTAAACAAAAGCACGAGAAGTAAAGGAAGGGTAGGAGTATCAAACGCAATTTGGAGACACAATAATTTTTCCCATGGTTCCAATAGGTGGTGCTATCGTACGTCCACATTTATGGAGTCTTCAACCCACAGAGGGTAACGTTCGCGAGAGTCCACGAAGGGCTCTACCCACGGAGGGTTCCATGAAGAAGCAACCTCGACTATACCATGATGGCCTATGTACACGAAGGACAAGCCTAGCTCTAGGTAGATCTTCTCAAAGTTGGCGATCTCCTTGCCCTTACAAACTTCTTGGTTCACACCACAACACGAAGTAGGAGGCTCCCAAGCAACACCTAACCAATCTAGGAGGCACCACCCTCCAAAAGGTAATATGCTCGATAATGTCGATGAACTCCTTGCTCTTGTGCTTCAAGAAGATCGACTTCTCAGCACACAATCACTCTCTCACAGATTTGGCTTGGGTGGAAGAGATTGATTTGGTGGAAAGCATATTGGGGAGGCTAGAGATCATGACTCATATGGTTGGAATGGAATGGAATGATCTCAACACATGAGTAGGTGTCTCTCTCTCAAAAAATCAGTTGGTATGAGTGGGGATCTGTTCTGAGCGCTTCTCTTGCGAGTAGGGATGGCAATGGGTAGGGTATGGGTGAGTACAACCTTTTCTACCCAAACCCATACCCACACAAACATTTTGTACCCACCCATTTCAATACCCATGGGCATAAATTGGCACCCATGCCCATACCCATTGGGTATCCTATACCCAATGGGTACAATATATAGCATTTAATTTTTTTAAGGTAGATAAATGGCTTTGAAATTCAAGTGATGATGGGCGAGTAGTATAGGACTGACACAAACTTCTACTGTGGTGACCTCTTGGATGCATCAAGGGAGTATGAGCGGCAGGTGGTGAAAGCACAATGCTATGGGAGGTGATGGTGGGAATGGGGGATCGATGGATCGAGAGTTGGACATGAGTCTAATAGCAAAGAATCGAGATTTCATCTTTTCTAGCAGTCACATAGGACGAAAGAGGAGTGGTGAGTATGTGATTATGGGCCCATGAGCTATGTCCGGTTTAAGGAATCGAGACTTAGGGTGTGCCAAGGAGTTGGATGTTGGCCCCACTTGTCGTATGAGTTATTTTCATTTATTAACTTTTTATGGGTATCCATTGAGTTATCCATGGGCGTAATTTCGTACCCATACCCTACCCATATATTTTGTGGGTATGGATACCCATTACCCATGGGTATAAAATCTCTCCAAGTCATGCCCATGCCCATTGATTTCGGGTAGGGTACCCGCGAGTACCTATGCCCATGGGCAAAATTGCCATCCCTACTTGCGAGTGAGTGGTGGTGGAGGGGTATATATAGGCATCTCCAAAAATCCAGCCGTTACACCTAATAAGTCCAACTCGATGACACCGATGTGTTAATCTCGGTGGTACTGAGTTGCTTAAAAGGTAGCAACTGTTGAATCTCGGTGAGACCGATAGATAAAACTCGGTTGCACCGATAAAATGACCAACAGTCAGATTGCCAGACTCGATGACGCCGATTCAACAAACTCGGTGGGACCGATTTTGTGAATTTGCGTAACAGAAAGTTGGCAACCCAAACTCGGTGGCACCGAATCAGAATTAGTTGCACCGAAGGGCTAGGGTTTGGCTGAGTCTGTCTGAGGCTGAGAATCGGTGGCACCGAGTGGGGAGTGTTGGTTGCACCGATTTTGGATATTTGACTTTGGACAGACTTTTGTGGAAAAGCTTGTGGGTGTATGTGGTAACTATCACGTGTGCACGTATGAGCATTTTGTTCACCAGGAGTACTTTACCCCCTTTTGATAGTATTGGCTTCCTATGGACTCAAAGTGATTTCTCACAAAGTAAAATGTAGAGTCTTCTTGCTTGAATCTTTGCGAATCTATTTCATTGCATCTTGAGGATTCCACAATCCTTTTGCCAACCCATCATTGAACTTTTCTTGAAACATGCTTAGTGAAAACATTAGTTCAATGACATATATGTTGTCATTAATTACCAAAACCACCAAGGCATTACATGTGCTTTTATCTTACACATTTTTTACAAAAATATTCACAAATTTCTAAAATATCATGGGATTTAGAAGTGCATAATTTTTTTTAAAATGTTTATCAATTTTCAAAAATTAATCATAATAAAAATAAAAATAATAGGAATAATAATAATAATACTTTCACGATTTTTGAAGAAGATTTCTAGGCCTTTCTGAAACACATGAGGAAACAGGAAAAAGAAATGGAAAAAATAGTGCGCTAAGAAAATATAGAAAATAGGTAAAAATGACAGCAAATATCAAGAAATACTATACCAATAAAACCGAGAAAACCGAAAATAGAAAAAAAATGTTGAAATCGACAGAAAAACACAAATAGGTGATGTATGATTAGGACATTATTCGTCACTACAAATGAAGATTAAACTATTCCTATTTCGACCCCCACATCAGCTTCGCTTTGTGAACTAATAAATAACTGGATCCCGAGCTGCAACTGAAATCTGTACAGTTGAAGGTAGGAAAAATCAAGCCCCGGGGCGCCCGGGTTCATGGCATTTTTTATTTGACGCTTTGTGCGTCAAATTGCCGGCAAATCACACATGGAGACCACCAAGCAAACTGAGATGGGACAGCGCATTTAGCTAGCAACCTGCTAACATAATCCTGGTTTTGTGAAACTTCGGGAAGTTCCAGTCCGGTTTTGGGAAACTTCAATACGGCTCGGGTCTGTGTTTCTCTTTATGGTTTTCCCATTTTTTTGGTTTTATTATTACGTTTTTATATATTTATTCCATGTTTCTTAAGAAAATGTTCACGGTTTCTATAATTGTTTACAAAGTTCAAGACAAAAAATTTCATGGGGAAAATGTTTGCCATTCTAAAATATTTCTTTTTGGTTTTACGGAAATTTCAAAATTTAAGAAATAACTCGAAAATTTTATAAAATGGTCAAATTTTCGAAATATAATGGTGTTTAAAACTAAATCACTACATCACATTGATTTAAACTAATACACTACATCACGTAAATTCAACATGGTGGGGCCCAATTACGGCCAATCCAATATGACGTGCGTGGTCATGAGGTGTCCCTCCTGACTGGGGATGTAAATGATACGATAATATCCGTTCTAACTCTCCGGATCTACATCTGCTTCTAATGACATCGTATGCACTTGCACAAATTCATAGGATATGGTTGCGAATACAGAGTTTAGTCAACCAGGCATCCAACAGATACGGTATTGCTAATATCCAGCGGATGTGAATTATCCAGTATTTTTTACGAATTATTCGATATAATCAAATAATAGTATCCAATAAATTAGCCCATCAACAAGCCTAGATATCCAATTAGCCCACTACTTAGAATCAACATATATAAATTGTTGTTGCATTGATGTGAGTTATTACTTTAAATACTTGGTCATTCTATGGTATTATGCGGCTGGATATAAATTTGTGCACATATTGTTTGCAATAGAAATAAATCATATTGTTTTGCACCAAATTTGTTTCCCTTTTTTATCCGAGTTTGCTCCATTGCGACTCTAAATTATTAGTCCCAGAAAATCCGCGTTTGAATCCACATCCAATCATTATCTGCTCTACTTCGAATCCAAAATATATATTAGTAAAGGATATGGGAAAAGCATTATATGATCCAATCTAATCCATTTACATGCCCAATCCCAACGCCCCAGTTTGGGCCGACCGACGGTCGGCTTCGTTGTTTTCCATATTTTTATTTTTTAGTATTTTCATTTATTTTATATTATTTTATTTTAGTATACAAAAAGTTCATTTTATATTAAAAAATGTTCATCATATTTGAAGAAAATATTCAAAGTAGATTAAAAACAAATTATTGTGCATTAGAATTTTTTCATTATATATTAAGAAATTGTTCAATGTATATTTTAAAAAAATCATGGTGTATTCAATAGTTGTTCAGCTTATATATACATATTTAAAAAAAATCAAAATAAAAATCGAGAAAAAACTGGGCATCATAGATAACCAAGATGCTTGAGTGTTAGTTTGCTCGAGACCGGGCCGCTATAGTGTCAGTTGTCTACCTGATAGTTTTTAAGTCGAACTGCCAATTCACAGGGTCGGCTCAATTGGATCGCTCCCTACACGAACCCACTGCTACTTGATGCACACGGGAGCTCTCCCTCCTTGACGCAGTGAGTGGCGAATAGACACTCCCCTGGTTCAGCCCTGCACACATATGCAAGGTCACTCTTATCGGACACAACCGTGAGCATTAGCGACGACAATGGGGGAAGTAGTGAAGGGCCACGTCTATGAGGCGACCCTTGAAGACGAGTTACTTGGAGGCCATCCTTCCCCAATACATCTCTAACATATCTATACCTTTTAAAGATTTCATGCTATTGTATTATCACTTTTTTTATATGTCATTTCATCTTATTTTCATTGACTACCACGTTAATTTAATGCCCAGTGTCAGTTTGTGTTTTCTGCATGTTTTCGGTTTCGCAAAAAAACCATACCTACTAACGTCCAAACGTGAAAAAACTTCAAGATGATTTTTTCTGGAAAATATGTGACACTAGAAGTTTCGGGAGGCGTACATGAGATGCACCATGGGACCATAAGCTCAGGGGCGCGCCACCCAAGCCTATGCCCCCTGGCCCTCCGTTTGACCTATCTCCGACTCCATAAATACAACAATATTCAGAAACCCTCAAAGCGAGACCGAAACAATTTATCGCAGCTGCAGGCCTTTGTTCTCCCGTTATCCAATCTGTAGCCAAGTTGTGCCTCTTTGTCGGAGAGGGCAATCATCGGGGAGGCCATCTTGATCAACCTTGTTGCCTCCATGATGATGTGTGAGTAGTTCTTATAGGACCTTCGGATCCATCGCAGTAAGTAGATGGCTATCCCTCTCTCTCTCTCTCTCTCTTGGTCTTGATCTTGATATTCAATACAACGATCTCCTTTGAGATCTCTTATTTGCAGTGCATTTGTTGGATGCAATGAATTATGAGTTTGTGATTAGAATTATTCATTGAGTTACATGAGATCTTCTCTGAAATCTTTTATATCTAATTTCGTAGCTATGTATGTTTTCCTATCTATCGATTCTTCTTTGGCCAACTAGATGATTAGATATTCAGATGGAGAGGCACATAGTAGTGGGTTAAATATTGCGATGACACTGTCCGGTGCCAAAAGGAATAAGGACATGTATTGTATTGTTGCCACTAAGAAAAAAACAGGGTTTGATCATATTGATCCATCTCTTCATGTCGACATTATGTCACCATACTTATTGCGTTACTTTGTTTTATGAGCTTAATAGTTCGAGATGCATGTGAGATAGTGGTCTTGGGATGGAGTAATAGTAGCAGGCATCGGTAAGTTTAACGGTCTACTTGTCACGGATGCAATGCCTATATTAGATTATGATATGAATGATTATCATAATTATTCGCTATTATGTCAATTGCCCATTAGTAGTTTGTGTACCCACCCTTGCTATGCTTTCGAGAGAGATATACTGGACCTATGGCTCTTGGGTCTATCATCTCATTAATACAAACTTTCTACAATTTCTATCCTATTTACCTTTTTATCTATTATGTTATTTATTATCTTGCGAACTATTATCCTGTCACTATCAATTTTAATCTTGCAACTAGCGGGAAACAAGGAGATTGACAACCCTCTTGCCTTTTGTTGGGGGCAAGCATCTATTTTGGTTGTGTGCAGGTGCTGCTACCTATTAGTATGATGCGTTCTACTGGTTCGGTTAAACCTTGGTTCTTCAGTAAGGAAAATACTTTCTGCTGGTGTGCTATATCATCCTTCCTCTTCGAAGAAATCCAATAATTCCTGTGGGAGTTGCACCCCCCCATGTTGCTACCTCGATGTCACACATATTGCATGGTACATCAAGCATGGACGATATCGCAGTGACTTACACATTGGTCGACGGTGACGCTGATGCCGACAAGGAGTCTGGAACGACGCGAAGGCTTGGCTACACCAAGGGCTATTGGAAATATGCCCTAGAGGCAATAATAAATTTCTTATTATTATATTTCTTGTTTATGATAAGAGTTTATTATCCATGCTATAATTGTATTGATTGGAAACACATTGCATGTGTGGACACATAGACAACACTGTGTCCCTAGTATGCCTCTAGTAGACTAGATCGTTGATCAAAGATGGTCAAGGTTTCATAGTCATGGATATACACGAGTAGAATGTCTGTCTGTAGTCCCGGACGGGATGACCTTTAGTACCGGTTCCCCAACCGGTACTAAAGGGTCGGGACTAAAGGTTCAGACCTTTAGTACCGGTTGGCCAACGGACCGGTACTAAAGGCCCACCATGTGGCTGCCTATGTGGGCTGGTGGTGGAGGACCTTTGGTACTGGTTGGTGATACCAGCCGATACTAAGTGTTCTATTTTTTTGTTTTAGCTTTTAGGTTTCAATTTTCCTCTCTATTTTTGTGTTTTCCATTCATTTCAAATTTATTTTACGGTGCTACATACTGTAAACAGTACACAAGTTGATCCATATATATGTAATATAATATAAAATATCTCATATACGGTATATATACAAATGGAATTACACATCCATATATATTCTGGACTTATAAATTAAGGCCCAAAACCCGGCCGGGACTAGCTAGCTAGTGCTCCGGATGAAATCTCGGTTTTCTACTACTGATTTGCTGGCATTATTGAGGCGGCGGTAAGGAATAATGCTCTCCGTTTACATCAATGACATGTCAAAGAAGAAATGCCGCAAATTCCTCTTGAAGTGCTACAAAGTGTTCCTGTGATGAGAGCTTCGACATCATCTGCCAAACCTCTAGTTGTCTTTCACGTGCTCTTCTGCGGCGTATACGACATTCGTTTTGGATGCCAATGTTCTCACAGAGAAAGTATCCACATAAATTTGTCCCCTGTGGCCGCTTCGTACACTTTGCAAAAGAATAGAATTCAATAAGATAATTAATAATCAAGCATGATAATGGTATTGAAACTAGAATTAAAGAGATGCGCGGACCTAGTAGTACTACTTATTTACCTGCATCTTTTTCCGTTTCAGCTTCGGTTTCCATTGACGACCGTGATGGGTTTTTTCTATGATCTTTTTTCAAACACTACGCGGCAAAGAAAAAGAACGAAAGTGTTATTATCATTACTTTTGATATCAGGAAATAATAAAAGAAAGCGAGGTCGATAAAGATTAAAATTACCGTTTTATCATAAAATACAAGTCTGTTCTAATGTATCTAGTGAGTCGTACACTTGAACAAGTCCATCCGCGAGGATAATATTTAGGAGGATATAGTGGTCTCTACGCGGAAGTTTATATAATTAAGCAGGCATGCATATAACTCATCAACTACACTTGACAGCGAGCTAGTAAGCAAAAATAGAATTTGTAGTATACAAGAGAGTAAACACTCACCCCATGTTATAGTAAATTTGGTATTCATTGCCTCTAGATATTTTTCCAAGAGCTCTTCTGTGTCCTTGGCAAAATGTTTTACCACATAACCATTAACGGTATTTTGGTCTATGAACCCAATGTCATCGATTTCCTCTTGTTTCAATTCTCACATCTTCAATCTGCATAATAGCGTAGAAAAGAACATATATAGTGAGGATAAGCCAATGAACGATATCTGAGATAGAGACTTAAATTATTAAAGATATAAATCACTTACAGACAATAGCAACTGATGAGAGTTTTGTCGATAGAGTCCATGTGGTATAACTGAAAAAGTATTGAGAATTCAAGACATATTTAACATCCATTGACGTAATGCTCTTTCCTTACTTTGACCATGACCGCCGTCTCCCCTCGCTTTGCTTCATGCAGGTACCAACCATGCAACTGTCGCATCGCAGTTGGTAGTTCCTTGTACTGCTCGGGTGTGACAAGTGGTTTTTCGATGGCATATTTCATTGCGTACTCAGCTTCACCGTACTCGCGGATTTCCTCGGTGCCAAGGATTTGGCCAAGAGTGAGACCTGCAGCCTCTACTTCTTCGAGGTCGATTGGGTTGCCAGCAACGTCGATTGCTTGCTTGGATTGGTACTAACCTTGAGCGGAGAGATCGATTGCTTGGATTGTTCTCTGAGTTAGGGAACTATTTTCCCACTAGTAGTACCACCTGTCATTGATGTCGTACTTCCCGACTTCTTCCTTGGGCTGGGCCGACTTCTCTGCTCACTTGCCTTCTGAATCTGTTGCTCATAGCCTGTCGGCATACGCTCCACATAAGGTCGATCAATAAAGTGTTCCCTAAAGTGCTCTTTGACTTCCTTGGGTATTACCTCCTTTGGTGACAGGGGCTTCTTCGCAAAAAAGGCTTTCACTTGGGGATCGCTTTCAATTTTGTTTTCCTCTGGTGTCATGTCGTAAGGCACCTTCTTTTTGGCCGGAGGCTCGGGTTTCTTCTTTGCTTTCTTTCGAAGAGGACTGCTGATGGCCTTCCTCTTTTGGGAGCCCTGATGGCGGGAACGCTATCGGGGTGGAGTCGGCTCACGCGGCGGAGATCGATATCGACGATATGGACTCATGCCATGCTCCGTCCCGAGGTTGGGTGGACTCGCGTTGGGATCCCTATCGAAGTGGGACGCCTCTTGAGGTGGGGAGGACTGCTGGCGCTACGATGCCTCTGGATGGGATTCATCGCGCTGGACATCGATACTCGGAGGAGCCGGTAGCCTTAGTGCCAAGTGTGGAAAGACGATGCAGTCCTTACTCCATAGAAGGAGACCACGGCCGGCTTCTGCCAGTGTGGACTCCCCCTCATCTCCAGTGATGTCAAGCTGTAGTTCATCATATCCTGGCTCTATTGCGTCCACCATGACATGAGCATACCCATCTAGAACCGGATTGAAATGCCAGAGAACATCAGGTGTATTTGGTAAAGCATAGCCCGTCGCGAGCCGCACGGGTATGTTCTTCATTTTCTGGATTAGCTCACACGATGTCTTCTCGGTGATATCATCCACAGGGGTGTGACCCAGCGGTGCCCCCGTGGAACCCATGCTGCTTTTCGGCGGTGATAAGCTCGTCCTTATGTCTATCGGGGTGAAACCATCCTTCTTGGGCAGCTTTTATTGCTTCAATCAACTCATCTGATGCATGCTTCAGACTGGCCAGTGCAATAATCTTCCCTGTTGCTGGGTCCAACTTTCCCCATGCGCAAAAAACCAATTTCTCACCTCTGGGCCCAGTGGAAGGTTACTGGAGTGATCCCTTGAGCATGCATCTTATTCTCTAATGCATCCCACTTAGGAATGGCTGACTTGTATTCACCTGTCCCTAGTTTATAGTGATACTTTTTTTGCCCGCATTTATCTTTTTCTTTGCCGACTTCTCCATCGCATCTTCCGATGTCTTGTACTTGATAAATGCGTCCTAGTGATTACTTACCTTCTCGTATATTTCTGGGAATTCGGGCGCCTTCTTGCCTCTAGCGTTGCACTCGGTCCATAATCTTTTCTTCCAAGTCTGGAATGCGCCGGCCATCTTATGGAGAGCAAACTCCTTGACTTTGTCCCTTTGGCGCTCCGAGAGAGAATCTGGTAGGGTGAAATACTTCATGAGATCTCGCCAAAGGGCATCTTTAATTCTTTTATCGACATAATTCACTCCTGGTTTTAGTTGGATTGGCTGAATCCATTCTTGCATTGAGATCGGGACTCCATCCCTAACAACCACTCCGCATTGACACACAAATGTCTTGGCATTGGCTTCAGGGTGAGTCGGTTCGCCATCATGTTTGAAAGCATCAAGATTGAGCTTTACGTTGTCGTCCAATATTTTGGCACCGCCTCGTACCTTTCTACTAGATTGGCTTGTTCCGTAGGGCTGATAATTAAAAGAAGAAAGATTTTTTAATATATATATATATGTACAAATCAATTAATACACATGTAATGATCACGAGAGGCTAATATGTATATACCTCGACGAACATTGTTAGTTGTTCTGGATTTTGGAGCATAAGTTGTTCTTCCTCGGACTCACATCCATCACCGTAATCGTTCATATATTGTGAGCCGTCATCATCATGTGATTCACCCAAAAGGTCCGTTGGGTTTTCGGAGGAGCATATCATGTCGAAGATGTCCTCTTCATGAGCTCTACCGGTATTGTCCATAGCTTAATAACTAACGCATAATAATATAGATAAAACAAATTAGTATTCAAATTAGCATGCATTCAAGAAGCAAAATAACTGATAGTTAATTAATAATGCATCATCAAATACATATATAGTAGTTCTTAGAAAAGATCTCATCATAATCTCGGACAATAGTTAATACATCGGCTAATTCATCGATCTCGCTAATACATCATAATAATACATATATAGTAGCTAATATATCGATCTAGCTAGAACCCTAGCGCCCGATGGATATCGGGGCGGGCGGTGGACACCCAAAGAGAAGGAACCATCACAGGAGCATAGCTCCAGTGAGATCCCTGAAGAATCTGCCAGGTATTGTCGGACCTCGCCTCCAAAGCTGCCATGTAGCGACGGACGTGCCCGTTCTCCTTGCTGACCTGGTATTGTACCACCTCCGCGGGGGACTCAAGCCTCCGAATCGTCCGTGGCCCATGTGGCCGCCACCACAGAACCTCCGGGTCGACGACGGGCTGGCTCCTCACCAAGCTACGCCGCCCAGAAGGAAGCACCTCCTAGGACCAGCCCTGCGGAGCCCAGTCCTGGACAGGGCCCCTCGGCTCAAGCAACAGACCTCCTTCGCTGACTCAACGACATGGATGCGGGGTCGACATCGTTGACGTCGAGAAGAAACACTTAATTATGAAAACATATTAAATAACACTTAGCAAAATTAACACTTAGCATCTAACAAATTAAATAACACTTAGCAAAATTAGTGGATTAGGGGGGCGGCCCCACTTGTCAATGGATTAGGGGGTGGCCCCACTTGTCATTGACATCTAACAAAACACTTAGCAAAATAGCACTTAACATCTAACAAAACACTTAATCATTTTAATTAATCAGTGGATTAGGGGGGCGGCCCCACTTTTCATTGACTGGGGCCTTCCCAGTCAGCACAATTGACTGTGTCAACTAGTCAACTGGGGTCTGCGGGCCCACTGGCTAGCTACCCTGGGGGTGGGGCTGGCCGGCCACGTCAGTAGGCCGCGCCGGAGTTGATCCCACGAGCAGCAAACCCTAGGGGTGGGGCTGGCCGGCCACGTTAGTAGGCCACGTCGGAGTTGCTCCGGCGATCCGCAAACCCTGGGGGTGGGCTAGCCGGCTACGTCAGTAGGCCGCGTCGGAGTTTCTCCAGTGAGCCGCAAACCCTGGGGGTGGGGCCGGCCGGCCACGTCAGTAGGCCGCGTCGGAGTTGCTCTGGCGAGCCACAAACCCTGGGGGTGGGGCTGGCCGGCCACGTCAGTAGGCCACGCCGGAGTTGGTTCGGCGAGCCGCAAAGCCTGGGGGTGGGGTTGGCTGGCCACATCAGTAGGCCACGTCAAGGCGGCGCGCGGTGGGGGCCGGTGAGCTCCGGCGAGCGTGCGGGGGTCGGGGCGGCGGGCAAGAGGGAGGGGAGAGGCTCACCGAGGGTGCACCCATGCAAATCTGCTCGATGGAGGCACAACGTCGGGGCGACGGGGTCGGGGCGACAGGATTGGGGCGGCGTGCGGCGTTGGGGCGGCGGGCGGCGTCGGGGCGGCGCGTGGCGTCGGGGCGGCGCGTGGCGTCGGGGCGGCATGTGGTGTTTGGGTGGCGGGCTCGGGGCGGCGTCAGGGCGGCAGGCGGCGGTGATGGCGGATTTCGGCAACTTGGCGGCGCAAATCGAGCTTTTCCCGGTGCGTGGCTCGGCCCGGGACGAGGGTGATTCTATTTATACCTAGCAAGCCTTTAGTACCGGAGCGTGGCTCACAGCGGTACTAAAGACCCTTTAGTACCGGTGCAAGCCACGCACCGGTACTAAAGGGCCTCCCCAAAAAATGCGCGGGGCGGTGGACCTTTAGTACCGGTGCGTGGCTCGCACCGGTACTAAAGGTTTTTTAATTCATTATTAATTATTATTTTCAGAAAACCCCCTAAAATTTAGAAAATCATAGAAAAAAAATCTATGACTCCAATGGAAATAAATAATATATGAAAAAATACCAGAAAAATATAAAGAATCTCTTTATGGCATTTCCCTGCATGTTTGAACAACTTAAACTGTTGTATAAGACAATTTGATTAAATGGCATTTGAAATGTCATATCTGGAGTTTGAAAAGCAGTATAAATGAACTCTCAAAAGGTTGTAACTTGGCATGACATCCTAAATTCACCCATATAGCAACTTCTAAAGAGTTGAGAGGGTTATGGCAAAAACTAGATGCACTTCGTGTACAAACTGGACAATCTCTATCGAAGTATGAGGGTTTCAGACGAAAACGCATCTATTACAAAGAGATTTCATTTTTAATAACTTATTTTAACTCCATTCTTTTTGTGTGTTCAATATGCACCATTCAAAGGCATATCATCAATTTTCAACCCTTTCTGACTTCATTTGATATTTTTCATGCATTTAATGATTTATTTTGAGCTAAATGATCCTGAAATTGAAAAGCAGTACAAATGAACTCTGAAAAGGTTGAAACTGGGCATGACATCATAATTTCACCCACATAGAAACTTATAAAGAATTGAGAGGGTTAGGGCAAAAACTGGATGCACTTTGTGTACAAACTGGGCAATCTCTTTGGAAATATGAGGGTTTCGGACGAAAACTCATCTATTACAAAGGGATTTCATTTTTAATAACTTATTTTAAATCCATACTTTTGCGTGTTCAGTATGCACCATTCAAAGGCACATCATCAATTTTCAACCCTTTCTGACTTTATTTGATATTTTTCATGAATTTAATGATTTATTTTGAGCTAAATGACCCTGAAATTGAAAAGCAGTACAAATGAACTCTGAAAAGGTTGAAACTTGGCATGACATCATAATTTCACCCACATAGCAACTTCTAAAGAGTTGAGAGGGTTACCGCAAAAACTGGATGCACTTTGTGTACAAACTGGACAATCTCTTTCGAAGTATGAGGGTTTCAGACGAAAACTCATCTATTACAAAGGGATTTCATTTTTAATAACTTATTTTAACTCCATACTTTTTGTGTGTTCAATACGCACCATTCAGAGGCACATCATCAATTTTCAACCCTTTTCTGACTTCATTTGATATTTTTCATGCATTTAATGATTTATTTTGAGCTAAATGACCCTGAAATTGAAAAGCAGCACAAATGAACTCTGAAAAGGTTGAAACTTGGCATGACATCATAATTTCATCCACATAGAAACTTCGAAAGAGTTGAGAGGGTTATGACAAAAACAGGATGCACTTCGTGTACAAACTGTTACAAAGATACTATGCTAGAAAATGCATGCTTGTCCTTCACATAGAAAGTGACGACGGTGAAGCCGGTCACATCCGAGAGTTGGAGCTCGCGGTGTAAGACTTTTTCTGCATGTTGTCCCTTTCTTACGATTGCGCCATCACCATGGAGAATCTTCATCATTTAACAAGATGCTTGGGTCAGTCTTCACTCTGAAGGGAGGGATTTCATGAAACTTTTCATTATCTTCTGACATGTCTGTCTTGTCCTCCACCCCCACAATGTTTCTTTTCCTTCAAAGAACTATGTGGCGCTTTGGCTCATCGTATGATGTATTCGCTTCCTTATATTTTTTTCTCCTCGGTTTGCTATACATGTCCTTCACATAGAAAACCTGAACCACATCATTGGCTAGGACGAATGCGTCGTCTGTGTACCCAAGATTGTTGAGATCCACTATTGTCATTCCGTACTGTGGGTCTACCTGTACACGGCCTCCAGTATATTTGACCCATTTGCACCAAAACAAAGGGACCTTAAGATCAGGTCCATAGTCAAGTTCCCATATCTCCTCTATGTAACCATAATATGTGTCTTTAAAGTTGGTTGCATCATAGCGGCCACCACTGTTTTGGTTGGTGCTCTTTTTATCTTGGGCGATCGTGTAAAATATATTCCCATTTATCTCGTACCCTTTGAAAGTCGTTACAGTCAAACTTGGTGTCTTGGCCAACTAGTACAGTTCATCCGGAACATCGTTGTCATTGATGAGCTTTGTTTGCAACCAACCGGCGAAAGTCTCCATGTGTTTACGTTCAATCCAAGGGTCAGACTGCTCTGGGTTCTTGGACCGTACAATATCCTTCTGTTCCTTGATATATGGAGTCACCAAGGTGGAATTTTGTAGAACCGTGTAGTTTGCTTGAGTGAAAGAATGCCCGTCCATATTTATTGCTTATTTCTTTCCTAGTGTGCCTTTTCCACCCAGTCTCCCCTCATGCCGCAATTCAGGAAGACCAATCGTCTTAATGTCAGGAACAAAGTCAACACAAAACTCAATAACCTCCTCTGTTCCATATCCCTGGGCGATGCTTCCTTCTGGCCTAGCACGGTTATGAACATATTTCTTCAAGACTCCCATGAACCTCTCGAAGGGGAACATATTGTGTAGAAATACAGGACCCAGAATGTTAATCTCTTCGACTAGGTGAACTAGGACGTGCGTCATAATATTGAAGAAGGATGGAGGGAACACCAACTCAAAACTGACAAGACATTGGACCAGGTCATTCTGTAACCTTGGTAGGATTTCTGGATCGATTACCTTCTGAGAAATTGCATTGAGGAATGCGCATAGCTTCACAATGGCTAATCGAACATTTTCCAGTAGAAGCCCCCTAAGTGCAACCAGAAGTAATTACGTCATAATCACGTGGTAGTCATGAGACTTTAGATTTTGAAATATTTCTCTGTCATATTTATTATTCCCTTTATATTCGATGAGAAGCCAGACAGGACCTTGATACTGAGCAGGCAATCAAAAAAGATTTCCTTCTCTTCTTTCGTAAGAGCGTAGCCAGCAGGACCTTGATACTGCTTTGGAGGCATGCCGTCTTTTTCCTTAATTCTTTGCTTCTCCTCCCGTGCCTCCGGTGTATCTTTTGTCTTTCCATACACGCGTAAGAAGCCTAGAAGGTTCACACAAAGATTCTTCGTCACGTGCAGCACATTTATTGCATTGCGGACCTCTAGGGCTTTCCAATATTCAAGTTCCCAAATTTATATTTCTTCTTCCTCATGGGTGCGTGTCCGTTGGCGTCATTTAGAACAGATCGTCCGCTAGGACCCTTTCCAAAGATTACATGTAAATCCTTGACTATATCAAATATATATTCACCAGTACGGAGGCCAGGCTTCTTCCGGTTATCTGGCTCACCTTTGAAATGGTTGCCTGCCTTTCTTAAGATATGCTTGATCGGTAGAAATCGACGATGTCCCAGGTACACATTCTTCTTACATTTATCCAAATATATACTTTTAGTATCATCTAAATAGTGCGTGCATGCATTGTATCCCTTGTTTGTATGTCCTGAAAGGTTACTAAGAGCAGGACAATCATTGATGGTTACAAACAACAATGCTCGTAGGTCAATTTCCTTCTGTGTGTGCGCATTCCACACACGCACACCTGGTTTTTTCCACAACTATAGAAGTTCATCAACTAGTGGCCTTAGGTATACATCAATGTCGTTGCCGGGTTGCTTAGGGCCTTGGATGAGCACTGGCATCATAATGAACTTCCGCTTCATGCACAACCAAGGAGGAATGTTGTAGATACATAGAGTCATGGGCCAGGTGCTGTGTCTGGAGCTCTGCTCCCCAAAAGGATTCATGCCGTTTGTACTAAGACCAAACCATAAGTTCGTTGCATCAGCTGCAAAGTCCTCGAACTCCCTCTCGATTTTTCTCGACTATGACCCATCAGCGGGTGCTCTCAACATCCCATCTTTCTTACGTTCTTCTTTGTGCCATCGCAACAACTTGTCATGCTCTTTGTTTTGGAACAAACGTTTCAACCGTGATATTATAGGAGCATACCACATCACCTCGGTAGGAACCTTCTTCCTTTGGCATTCGCCCTCCACATCATAAGGGTCATCGCGGGGGATCTTATAGCGCAGTGCACCGCATACCGGGCATGCATCCAAATTCTCGTACTCCTCACCGCGGTAGAGGATGCAGTCATTACGGCATGCATGTATCTTATGCACCTATAATCCTAGAGGGCAGACAACCTTCTTTGCTTCGTACATAATTTCAGGCTATTCGTTATCCTTTGGAAGCATTTTCTTTATCATTATCAGCAATTCTTGAAATCCCTTGTTAGTTACACCATTCTTCGCCTTCCATTGCAGCAATTTCCAGCATGGTACCCAGCTTTTTCTGGTCATATTCACAATTTGGATACAAGAATTTCTTGTGATCCTCTAACATGCGCTTAAACTTCAACCTCTCCTTGTCATTTTCGGAATTTCTCTTTGCATTAGCAATGACCCGACCCAAATCATCATCAGGCTCATCTGATGCCTCTTCTTCAGCTTCCCCCATTGATGCCTCTTCTTCAGCTTCCCCCATTGTTGTATCAGCGGAAGGATAGTTGTCATCATCCTCTTCTTCTTCATTATCTTCCATTATAACCCCTCTTTCTTCGTGCTTGGTCCAACAGCTATAGCCGGACATGAAACCGGACTTCAGCAGGTGGTAGTGAAGGGTTTTTGAGGTAGAGTAATTCCTATCATTCTTACAGTCACGACATGGACAACACATGAAACCATTCTGCTTGTTTGCCTCAGCCACACGAATAAAATGATGCAGGCCATTAAGGAACCCTAGACTTAGTCGGTAATCGTACATCCATTGCCGGCTCATGTTCACTACACAACATCGAAGTGACCAAATTAATAAAACTTCATCATCACATTACAACCAAAGTAGAGCTAGCAGTGACCAAATGTTATTACTGCAAATAATAGATACTTATAGTTCATACATACATCTCATAAAACAACATACAACTATCTAAAACATGTAAATGCAACAACAAATGCAATCATAATCGCAACTAAGGTAACAATTGAGCCAACGGCATAATGATACCAAACCTCTTTATCAATGGCATATTTTCTAATCTTTCTAAGCTTCAAGTGCATTCCAGCCATCTTGTTCTTGTGATCATCTATGATATCAGCAACATGCAACTCCAATCCCATCTTGTCATCTTCAGTTCTTTTCAAATTTTCTTTCAAATGATCAATCTCTTTTTCATCTTGTGTTAACTTCTCGAGCAGAATTGCATAGTCAGTTGGAATTTCTGGTTCAACTACTTCCTATAGATAAAATCATCTACGTCAATTTGGTGGCATAATTAATTGTCATAGACATTAGGTGATGTGTGAAATAGTTATAAAAGATAACGACATACCACATCTGAATCATAGATTGAACGAGGGCCGATGTGGGCGGATATCATAACCATGACACTATAGAATAACTAACAATAATACAAGTAAGTAAATCGTACACGCAACTATCTAAATCATACAAGTATTTTTTTTAACAAAAAGGTTTTAAGAAGAACAAGAGGCTCACCAAGGTGGCTGGTGCCACGACGAGATGGTGCGAACGATCGACGGTGGTTAGGACGGGGATGGGAAGGCACCAAATAAACCGCACCTACACATATGCAACCTAACAAGTTAATTTGAGCTCGAATTGCATATAAATCAAATAAAAGCCCACATAATGGTCACCCACAAAACCTATCAAAAACCCACAAATCACATATCTTTGAGCATACCACAAGCTAATCTAGCAATGAGAGATGAAGGGGCAAAGTTGGTAACCTTTGTGGACACTTGGATTGATGGGGTGCTTTCAAATCTTGACAAATCCTTGGAAAAATGGAGGATGAGCTTCGAGCAAGAAGAAGAAGAGGGCAGAAAACAAAGAAAGGAGAGCCCCTTTAATCGGCTGCGGATGAAGCATATACATAGGAAGTCTTTAGTACCGGTTGGTGTCACCAACCGGTACTAAAGGGCAACCTTTAGTATCGGTTCGTGCCACAAACCGATACTAAAGTGGCATGTGGGGCCCAAGTCTGACCAAAAGCCTGCCACAGCCCCTTTAGTACCGGTTCGTGACACGAACCGGTACTAAAGATCCCTTACGAGCCAGTACTAAAGGTCACATTGCTCCTATCCATTAGAGCCGACACGAACCGGGACTAATAGCTTCTTTAGAACCGGCTCGTAACCAGACTGGGACTAATGCTTCGGACGAAAGTTCTGTTTTCTACTAGTGATAAGATGTCATTTGATAAACGGGATCACATCATTGGGAGAATGATGTGGTTTACAAGACTCAAACTTAAACATAGCATATGATTGTGTCTGTTTATTGGTATAGTTTTCTGCATGTCAACTATCTGTTCCTATGACCATGAGATCATGCAACTTACTGACACCGGAGGAGTATCTTGTGTGTATCAAACATCGCAACGTAACTGGGTGACTATAAAGGATTTCTAAATGTATCTCCGAGGGTGTCTGTTGAGTGGCCATGGATCAAGACTGGGATTTATTACTCCGTGTGATGGAGAGGTATCTCAGGGCCCACTCGGTAATACAACATCACAATAAGCCTTGCAATCAATGTGACTAAAGTATTAGACATGGGATCTTGTATTATGGAATGAGTAAAGAGACTTGCCAGTAACAAGATTGAACCAGGTATCGAGATACCGACGATCGAATCTCGGGCAAGTAACATATCGAAGAACAAAGGGAACAATATACGGGATTAACTGAATCCTTGAAACAGAGGTTCGACCGATAAAGATCTTCGTAGAATATGTAGGAACCAACATGGGCATCCAGAGGTGTCTCGTTCATGTCTACATAGTTCTCGAACCCGCAGGGTCTGCACACTTCACGTTCGGTGACATTTCAGTAGAGTTATTTATGGTGGTGACCAAAGGTTGTTTGGAGTCCCAGATGAGATCCCAGATGTCACGACGAGCTCTGAAATGGTCCGGACGTAATAATTGATATATAGGAACTCCCGTTTTGGTCATCGGAAAAGTTTTGGGGTTCTTCGATAGTGTACCAGGAGTGCCGGAAGGGTGTCGAGGGACCATCATGTCCTTGTTTTCTCAAGACAAATGCCATAGGGTGGCTTATCGTAGGTGGCTGGGGCCGGAGGACGCCGACGGGCTCCGGGTGCGAGATTGGGCACAAACGGTGATGACACACGATGTACCCAGGTTCAGGGCCCTCCGAGGGAGGTAAGACCCCTAGTCCTGCTTGGTTTAGTTGGATGGATAGGTATGTGTACAAAGGTGCTCCTGGAGCTGTGTCTAGAGGAGGAAGAAGGAGCAGCCATCTCGTCTACCTCTGCTACTAGAGGGGTTTTGGGAGTTCTACGGGTGTGAGAGTGTGATCGTCCGTCCCCATTGCATGGGGCGCTCGGGGTTTTTTATAGGCCACCCCCCAGCTCTACAATATATCTAAAGTACAGGAGTGGGGGGACCCGATTGGCAGTCTCTCCGGCTAGCCAGGGGGTCCGACCCTTTGCATCGTCTCATCGTTTATGGGGTCCACCGGATGAGTGGTCCTGTCCCTCGCTGGGGCCCGCCAGCCGGCTCTGCGATTGGCTCTCGGTTACCTGCCACGGCACGGGTCCCCTGGGAGGCGTCGTCTAGCGCCAGCCAGCCAAGGTCTCCGGTAAAGCCGGCAGTACTGTAGCCATGCCGAGGCAGGTAATCGAGTGGGCGAGGGCGTGCCGACATTGTTCCCTCGCCCCGTCATGCTCGCCGAAGTCAGCGGCCGGGACGGCCGGACTGTAGCCATGCGCTGTAGTGCGTCAGCGGCCACTGTAGCCACTGAAAGCACATTTGCTCCCTTGGTGGTTTTGGTAATTAATAACAAAAAAAAGTCATTGAACTAATGTTTCCACCAAGTATATTTCAGGGCATGTTCAATGATATCATTGGCAAAAGGAGATTGTGGAGATACCCCAAGATGCAAGGAAATAGGTTGGCCAAGCTTCAAGCAAGAGGACTCTACATTTTACATTTGTGAGAAATCACTTTGAGTCCATAGGAAAGCCAATACTATTAAAAGGGGGTAAGGTTTTGTTGGTGAAGAATATGCTCAAACGTGCACAAGTGATAATCTCCAAAAACATCCACAAACTCTCCCACCAAAGTCTGTTCTATACCTAACACTCAAAGCCAGTGCAACCAACTTTCCCATACCGGTGCCAGGGATTCCAGAACCTAGACAGACTCAGCCAAACCCTAGCCAATTCGGTGCAACTGATTCCATACCGGTGCCACCGAGTTTAGGTTGCCAACTTTCTGTTACGCAAATTCACATTATCGGTACCATCGAGAATGTTGGATCGGCGTCACCGAGATTGGAAATCTGACCATTGGTCACCTTATCGGTGCAACCAAGTTTCCTATATCGGTCTCACCGAGATTCAAAAGTTGCCACCTTTTGGTCACTTCGGTACCACCGAGATTAACACATCGGTACCACCGAGTTGGTCATTTTGTGTGTAACAGTTGGATTTTTGGGGATGCCTATATATACCCCTTCACCACCACCCACTCGTAAGAGAAGCACTCAGAACTATTCCACACTTGTGCCATCTAGTTTTCTGACAGAGAACCACCTACCCTTGTGTTGAGGTCAAGATCTTCCACTCCAATCATATGGATCTTGATCTCTAGCCTCCCCAAGTAGATTTCCACCAATCCCATCTCTTCCACCATGCCAAATCTGTGAGAGAGTGATTGGGTGCTGAGGAGTCTAACATCTTGAAGCACAAGAGCAAGGAGTTCATCGTCATTACCGAGCCTATTACCTTTTGGAGGGTGGTGCCTCCTAGATTGGTTAGGTGTCACTTGGGAGCCTCCTACTTCATGTTGTGGAGTGAAACAAGAAGTTTGTAAGGGCAAGGAGATCGCCTACTTCGTGAAGATCTACCCATAGTGAGGCTAGTCCTTCGTCGACGGAAGCCGTTATGGAATAGTCAAGGTTGCTACTTCGTGGACCCTTTTGGGTGGAGACCTCCATGGACTCTCGCGACCGTTACCCTCCGTGGGTTGAAGACTCCATAAACCTGGATGTACGATAGCGTCACCTATCGAAACCACAGGAAAAATCATCGTGTCTACAACTGCGTTTGATTTTCCTACCCTATCCCTTCTATACATGCTTGTTGTTACTTTCTGCTGCTATATACTCTTAGACTTGCATGGGTAGGGTGTACTTGACTTGCTAAAAACTATCAACCCTAAAACTTGGTATAGGCAAAACTTTTATTTGGTCAAGTAGTCTAATCACCCCCCCCCCCTTTAGACATAATTTCGGTCCTACAAGTGGTATTAGAGCTTTGGTCTCCATTGCTTAGATATCAAAACCTAGGAGAGTATGGCGTCTAGTGAGGGAAGTTATCACCATAGAGGTCCGTACGTTGATGGCACTAATTTTGCTAGTTGGAAGCACAAAATGAAAATGCATATTCTTGGTCATAACCCTATTGTTTGGGCTGTTGTTCATGTTGGCTTGCAAGGTGAGTTCTTTGCGGATGGACGGGAACTGGATCGTGAAGCGACCGCGGATGAGTTGAAGATGTTGCAACTCAATGCTCAAGCATGCAACATTCTCTTCAACTGCTTATGCCCCGAAGAATTCAACAAAATCAGCCGACTTGAGAATGCAAAAGAGATTTGGGATAATTTGGTTGATATGCATGAAGGAACCAAGTCCGTTAGAGAATCCAAGTTAGATGTTCTTCAAGGTCAGCTTGACAAGTTCAAGATGAAGGATGGTAAAGGAGTCGCAGAGATGTACTCTAGGCTAGCTCTCATCACCAATGAGATTGCTGGCTTAGGAAGCGAAGAAATGACCGACAAATTCATCATCAAGAAGATACTTAGATCCTTGGATGAGAGATACAACACTGTGTGCACATTGATCCAAATGATGACAAACTACAAAGATCTCAAGCCTACGGAAGTCATTGGAAGGATTGTTGCTCATGAGATGACACTAAAAGATAAGGAAGAACTTCATCACAAGCCTAGCGGTGCTTACAAAGCCACAAGTGATGCTCCCGCAACTTCAAGCAACAACCTTGTCACCAATGAAGAGATAAGCCTCATGGTCAAGAAATTCAACAAGTTCTACAAGAATAGCGGCAAAGAAAGAAACCCCAACTCAAGATATGATGAGAAGCGTTTTCAAGTCGTGACCGCAATTGCTACAATTATGGGAAGCCCGGACACTACTCAAATGAGTGCACGGCTCCCTACAAAAGAAGAGAAGAGTCACCTCAAAGACGAAGCTCAAGGAATGAATCACCACAAAGAGAGAGAAGGAGTAGAGATGATCGTTATGAACAAAGACATTCAAGGAGAAGTAGAGATTTAGAGAAGAAGGACAAGTACACCAAGAGATACACAAGAAGAAAACATCAAGCTCATATTGGTGAATGGATTTCCGGCTCCCACTCCGACAACAACTCTGAGAGAAGCTATCACTCTGACTCCGACTATAGTCAAGATGATGGTGTTGCCGGAATTCCTCTAGTGACTACCAACTCCTACGATCTATTTGATTCACCAAACGAAGGGAGTGGAAGTTGCTTCATGGCTAAAGGCCCCAAGGTATCACACCCTGAGTATCTTGATTTTGATAGTGATGAAGATGATTTGCTTTGTGATGATGACTTGCTTTGTTATAAAACTAGTGATGTTGATCAAAATGAACTTGATAATTCTCATGCTAGTCAAGATGAGTCATTTTATGATGATAAGATGAAAATAGAACAACTGACTATAGAACTAAACACTCTTAAGTTAGCTCATGAATCTACTCTCGAAGATCATAGAGAGCTTGTGAGAACTCATGAGAAGCTACGCTTCGAGAAGCTCAACTTGGAGCAAGAGCATGAGTTTCTCAAAGCTATCAATGAAGATCTCCGAAAGAAGACTTCATCTTATCTAGCCAAACGACTACTCTTGTCTACTTTCATGCCTCAAGTTAAAACTAAGCAATCTAGTAACATAGGCAAGAAAGTATCTTCATGTAGTAGCAACAATAAAAATGCTAAACCCATTGATGTTGCTTCTAGTAGTTCTATTGATTCCACTAATGATGATTCTCTTAGCCAAGTTACACTTGAGCAAGAAAATGCTTTATTGAAAGGAATTATAGAAAAATATATCTACAAGAGTCTTGCCGGATGTAAGCAATTTGAGGAAATTTTACGCAAGCACGAAGGATATCGGAAGAATCGTGGTGTTGGCTACTTCAACGCTAATGGAGTTGAGTGGGAAGAAGGTCAATATCCCAAGCCCAAGTTTGTTCCTCAAAAGGAGAAGTATGAAAATACTCTTCCCAAGGGGAAAAACACTCAAGATGACATTCCACCACACGACCACAAGCTCAAGGCCAAGAACAAGCTTCAAGAGGATATTAACTCATATGAAGATGAATCCCTAGCTCAACTACTACAAAGGCTACTTCAACACCAAGGATCCCCATCAACTTGATATGGGTCCCCAAGAAGAAGAACTAGTAAGTTCTTGAGGGGTGACTCCGCCAATGAAATTCACTCGCATTCATTATTGGCAAGAACTTTTTTTGCACTCAACATCAACTCAATGCAATAGTTCAAGGAGTCACACATTCCCTCAAAGGTAAGCAAGGGACAAGGTAATCAACTAATATGGACATCATAACATATGCTTTGCACTCCATGTCCATAGATATCCTTGTATTTGTCTCTTGTGTGTTGGGACTAACCCATGTAGGTGAGAGGAGTAAGGAAACAACAAGGATGCTCCCAACTCTTGGTGATCTTCATCAACATTGAGCATCCACAACTACCTCACCAACATGAAGTCTTCATCGACAAAACCCAAGGTTAGTTTATCCCTCTTATGGGGGGATGACACATCAAGGGGGAGCTTTACTCTAAGACTTGATTCAAAGCATCTCTTATCATGTGACAACATTAAATGCTGTATGTAAAAGTGGTAACCACACTTGTGCTTAAACGATGAGTATGAACTATGATCAAGTACTCTTACTTGGCTCCTAAGTCAAATACTCATATATAGATGACTTCATCATCGCCCAAGTGCTTGTTAGATGCTAGTGTGTTTGTGCATGTTTGTCATGATTTCTTTTGACATCCTATTGTGTGAGCATGTTGGTCTGCATTTATTTTCTCATTCGAGGACATCCAATTGTTGCTATTTGGTCATTGATTTTCTCTTTTGCCAATTGGATGGATAAGAATGCCTAGGACCACTCTTTAGCTATCTATGCTTTCTCACCTCATATTCCATTCATGCTGCATCACAAAATTTGAACAAGTGCTTTTCGATCCCTCTATGTGTGGAGGACTCGGAGTTCCGTATCGACAAGGACTGACCATTAAAACCTCCCAAGTGCATCTCGGTGGAACCAACCCCACAATCTCGGTCTCACCGAATGCCTAGGGTTGATCTATTTTTCAATCTTGGTACTACCGATTTCATATTCTCGGTTACACCGAGTTTCCCTATCAGCTGATAGTTGTGGAACTCGGTGACATCGAAAACATAAAATCGGTATCACCGACAGTGGAGGGTATATATACTGTGGACCCCGATGTTTTGAAATTCATCCTTAGAACTGTCGTGCCTCAGAACCCTAAGCTGCTGCTTCGAGACCCCTGGTCGTCGCCCTTGTCTTCCTACACTCGTCGCCCGCTGGGAATTGCCGTTGTCGATGAAATCTGCTCCATCGTTGCCGCCGTAGTGTATCCGCACCAAGTTAGGGTATGGATCCGACCTCCTTTGCGCTCCCTTCTGATTCTTGCACATTGGATCTGCTTTTCTTCTTATGCCACCTATTGCACTGCTTCCTATCCACCAGGAAATCCCATAGGGTAGCGAACTATCAATTTTCTAGGGTTTTCCCTCCGCTCGACGCAACTCGGTAGAATTGAATCAAGAAAATCGGTACCACCGATTTTGGTTTCTGTGTTGCTGAGAACTGTCTCGGTGAAACCAAGCACTCCTTTTCGGTCTCATCGAAAAGGATGCCAAGTTTCTATTAAAAGGGACAGTCAGTCTCGGTGTCACCGAAAATTTTGCTTCGGCCTTACCGATTTGTTTCTGACAGAATGCAAAACTTTGAAAATCTTTTGTTCAAAATTTCAAAAACCAGCTGATAATTTTGTGATAACTCATCTGCTTCTGCTTATCTATATTCCATTTATAGGGTCAGTATGTCAGATGCAGAGGATAGTCAGAATGACCTAAGAGAGCAAAGTTGTTGAGATGGATTCAGGCACTAGTCCTGAGTCTAGTTCATCTTCAGACCCAGGAACTCCTAGTTCCCATGGTTTGCCCAAGGCTACTACTAGGGCTAGAAGAAGCTGAATTCTGATGAAGAATATTCAGACTTCGTTCCAGAAGAGATTCTTGCTAAGAAGCAAGAGAAGGCTGCCAAGAAATCAGCAACTGAAGCTACTTCATCTTGTAAAATTGTCAGCAAGGTCTATGCTCCTGCTTCAACATTCAAAGCACATGAGACTGCCAGAGCAACTATTTCAGTTGAGGTCCCCAAGAAAGCTATGCCTAAGAAGGCAGGGGAGAGAAAGTCCAGAAAGAGGGTTATTCATGTTATTGGCAGAAGAATCTCCATGTTTGAGGATCCAGAGGAAGCAACTGGTGCTGCTACCGAGGAAGAGGAGGATGAGCCAACTACATATGCTCCTCCCAAGAAGAAGGCCAAGAAGCTTATGGCTGATGCTATGCCAAAGACTAGCGCATCCAAGAGCACCAAGTATACATCCAAGAAGGCTGCTGCTGAGAAGCCTAAGAGGACATCTAGGCAGATTCCAGCTTCTGAGAAGAACAAAGGACCTGCTTCCAGAGTTGAAGATGATGATGACTTGACAACTTTGATGAAGCTCAGACCACATCTTCCAGTAGATGATGACAACCACCTAGTTGCTAAAGATATGGAGAAAAGGAAAGGCTCAGGATTGAGATCTTGGAGAGCTATAGATATATGCCCAGAGGAAGAAAACTGCAGTTGCCTACAGGTTCTACACCAGAGAGCAACAAGACTTTTATGAAACAGTGCTACTAGACAAGAGCCCATCTATTAGTGATATGAGATATGTTGATTGGAAATTCATTAAGGAGAATGAGGACTACTTTCCAAGTGTCCAAGACAATTTCCACTGCATAGGTTTGGATGAGTTTGTTGGCAGAGAATTCACTGCTTGGAATGATGAGATGATCATGCAATTCTACTCCACTGCACATTTCTATGGAGATGGTAGAATTGTATGGATGACTGAAGGTGCAAGGTATGAATCGACTGTTGAAGAATGGGCTGCTATCTTAGGAGTTCCAGAAGCACAGGATGGTGACATGGATGTATACTCAGAATCCAAGGAGAGACACGATGCTATGGCAAATATGTACAAGGAGATCCCTGCTGCCAATGTGAAGTCTCACAAGCTAGGACCTATCTACTTTCTTCAGGATGGCCTCCGCACAATGAACACCATTCTGAGGCATACTTTGATGCCCAAGTCAGGAGATGACAAGATGATCCGAGGCTACTCCATCAATATGTTGATCCACCTTGACAGACACACCAGGATCAGAGTCACGGATTTGATTGTTGAGACAATCAAGAGGGTTGCTGCGGACCAGAAGCGCTCTTGCTGTTATGTACCCTACATCCAGGTGCTTGTCAATTCAAAGTTGAAGAAGTACATTTTTGCTCTAGATCATCCACATTTACCCCTACAGCCAGATCTCGAGGACAATGTTGTGGTGATGAACCCAGATCATCCCACTTCAGCTGCAGCTCAGGCAGAAGCAGAGGCAGCTCGAGCTGCTAGTGCTCAGGTCCCTAGATCCAGGAATGAGCAAATGGATCTTCTGATCTCATCTATCCAAGGAATGAAGGATGACATTAAGGGAATTCTAGAAAATCAAAATAGGCTTGTCAGGATCTTTGAGAACAGGATCAAAACCCTTAATGATAAGGTGGATGGGCTGACTAAGACAGTCAATGAGCTCAAGAAGGAAGTTGACTTAGTGCCTCTTCCTTAGACTACTTCTTCAGATGATGATGATGATGAGGATGGATCACCTCTCAGGACAGGCACATAGTTTCATACCCAGGCCAGATCAGCCACTGTGCCAGCTCCAGACTTGAGGCCCTCTTCATCAGCTCCTGCTGCTGTGACCTCAACTCCTGCTCCATCTGCTCCAGTTCCTCCAGCTGCCACTCCAACTCCATCCACGACATCTGCAGAGATCTTCGCTGACGCTGTTCTCTCGTCTCTTTCATCAACAACCGGAGGAGATCAGCCCAAGAATGATTAGATGTATGCCTTTGAACTTTTTGGTAACTTGTTGCCAAAGGTGAGAAGTGTATATAGATTTTTAGACTTCTAGCGAGAGGGCGTTTTGGTGTTTGTTGCCTTTCAAAACAATTGGTCTTTTGGTTGCTTGTGCTGAGTGTATGCTCATGTGTGTTATGCTACTATCTTGCGCTTTATGTGTGTTGCTACTATTTCCTATCATCTTAATGCTTATGAGATGATCACTCACCTTTGCTTGATTGTGTTGTGCTTTGTTATTCATTCTAATTATTCTCGCACACCACCAAGTTGTATGTGACATGGAAGAAGTGCCCCATATACCTAATCGATTGTGCATTTTGTATTCAAACGCAAATTCAAAATAATGCACAAATTTAGGGCGAGTTCTTGGTTATCACATACCTCTCAAAGCAATGATTATATTCATTGATTTTATCATATGTCGAAGCTTTCATCTATATGTTGTCATCAATTACCAAAAAGGGGGAAATTGAAAGCACATTTGATTCCTTGGTGGTTTTGGTAATTAATAACAACATATAAGTCATTAAAATAATGTTTCCACCAAGTATATTTTAGGGAATGTTCAATGATAGGATTGGCAAAAGGAGATTGTTAAGATACCCCAAGATGCAAGGAAATAGGTTGGCCAAACTTCAAGCAAGAGGACTTTACATTTTATATTTGTGAGAAATCACTTTGAGTCCATAGGAAAGCCAATACTATTAAAAGGGGGTAAGGTTTTGTTGGTGAACAATATGCTCAAATGTGCACAAGTGATAATCGCCAAAAACATCAACAAACTCTCCCACCAAAGTCTGTTCTATACCTAACACTCAAAATCGGTGCAACCAACTTTCCTATACCGGTGCCACCGATTCCAGAACCTAGACAGACTCAGCCAAACCCCAGCCACTTCGGTGTAACAGATTCCATAACGGTGCCACCGAGTTTAGGTTACCAACTTTCTGTTATGCAAATTCACATTACCGGTACCACCGAGAATGTTGGATCGGTGTCACCGAGATTGGAAATCTGACCGTTGGTCACCTTATCGGTGCAGCCGAGTTTCCTATATCGGTCTCACCGAGATTCAAAAGTTGCCTCCTTTTGGTCACTTCTGTACCACCGAGATTAACACATCAGTGTCACCGACTTGGTCATTTTGTGTGTAACGGTTGGATTTTTGGGGATGCCTATATATACCCCTTCACCACCACCCACTCAAAAGAGAAGCACTCAGAACTATTCCATACTTGCCCCATCCAGTTTTCTGAGAGAGAACCACCTAACCTTGTGTTGTGGTCAAGATCTTCCACTCCAATCATATGGATCTTGATCTCTGGACTCCCCAAGTAGCTTTCCACCAATCACATCTCTTCCACAAGGCCAAATCTATGAGAGAGTGATTGGGTGCTGAGGAGTCTATCATCTTGAAGCATAAGAGCAAGGAGTTCATCGTCATTACCGAGCCTATTACCTTCTGGATGGTGGTGCCTCCTAGATCGGTTAGGTGTCGCTTGGGAGCCTCCTACTTCATGTTGTGTAGTGATCCAAGACGTTTTTAAGGGCAAGGAGATCGCCTACTTCGTGAAGATCTACCCATTGTGAGGCTAGTCCTTCATGGACAGAAGCCGTTATGGAATAGTCAAGGTTGCTACTTCGTGGACCCTTTTGGGTGGAGCCCTTTGCGGACTCTCGCAATCGTTACCCTCTGTGGGTTGAAGAGTCCATATACGTGGATGTACGATAGCGTCACCTATTGGAACCACGGGAAAAATCATCGTGTCTACAACTGTGTTTGATCTTCCTAACCTATCCCTTTTATTCATGCTTGTTGTTACTTTCCGCTGCTATATACTCTTAGACATACATGTGTAGGGTGTACTTGACTTGCCATGAAATGCTAAAAACTTTCAACCCTAAAACATGGTATAGGAAAAGCTTTTATTTGGTCAAGTAGTCTAATCACCCCCCCCTCTAGACATACTTTCGGTCCTATAGCCACAGGGCCACCCGTCGTGCAGGTCGCATCGCGTTGTCGTACCCACGCGCAGAGGGATGGGACGTCGCATGTCCATCCCAGGGTCAACGGAGGAGGTGGCCCAGAGGCAGCCGACCATACCCAGCCGGCCAAGGGTCAAGCCGGCTCCTTGACCAGCTGTCCGGAGTGCCAGCTCGAGCCGGACGCCCTCCAGCTGACCACGATCAAACGACCGCGTAGTTTTTCTCAGAAGCTTGGAGGGGAATGACCCCGTTGCTTTGGCATACCTGGGGGTAATAACCCTGTCAGTAGTCCCCGAAGACGGCGGGGGCCCGCATTTGGCAGACGGAGGGGAGCCGGCAGCTTCCCTCCAGCGACACCCACCTCCGGCGCGAAGCTGAAAGGGCAGCCGGATCGGCCGTTGGATCTAATGCCTCGGGGTACCGGTGTGTCGCCCCGGGACCCACGTTGTCTCGTCGCGTGCCACGCGGCAAGTAATGATGCGGCAGGCCCCGCGCACACGGGGGATACGGGACATCGGCCTGGGCCTAGCCTACTAGGTCCTGGTCGTAGCTTGGTAGGCCTCAGGACGTAGGTTGGGATCCTCTGCGCCCCGAAGAGACCGTTACTGTGCGGGGCCACCGACGCGCGCGGAGTTTACGGGGAAGTGGGCGCAGTTAAACCCACGTCCCCCGGTCGTGGCCTCCCCTATAAAAGGGGAGGGAGGGTGGCGGGTGGAGACACCTGCGTCCCGCTTGCTCTCTTGTTGTTCATCTTCTTACCTTTCTTCGTTTTCCTTGCCCCCTCGCGTGTCATCGCGCCCGAGCCCGCATTCGTGCCCGCGTGCCGCCCCACCACCGAGATGGCTGACGGACGCAGAGGGAGCTGGGCCGGCTCCGCTGTCGGAGAGTCCAATATTGCAAAGCTCCACCGCGCGTGCAAGCTATCATCGGCAGAGCGGGTGGTTGCACGCGCTAGGTGACGAGTTGGCGCCGGCACCGTAGCCAGGGGAACACGTCGTGTTCCTCTGACACTTCTCCCGGTGCTTCGGGCTCCCAGTGAGTCTCTTCTTCTGCTTTTTTCTTGATACCTTCGACCTCCAGCCGCATCATCTCGGTCCCAATGCGATCTTCTATCGCTCTGCCTTTGTGACGCTGTGCGAGGGGTACCTCGGCGTTCTCCCCTTCATTGATTTCTTCAATGCGCTCTTCTATCCCAAGCCGTTGAAAGTCAGTGCCTGCGGGGGCACGATGGTGTGCTGCCACGGCGTCGCGTGCTTCCCCCCTCTTTCTCTCATTGACTCCGTCAAGGGGTGGAACCGAACATTCTTCTATGTGAAGAACGCCAACCCGAACACGGACTACATCCGGCTGCCGCCGTTCGTCGACGTGCAGTAAAACCAGGTGAACTGGATGAGGTCTGCCCCGCGTGGTGTGGCCCTGGAGGAGCTTGGCCAGCTCGCGCTGCTGAAGAGCTCCGAGGGGCTGGTCGCCGCCGATCTGGTGGTAGCGTTGATCCTGCGTTGGGTGTTGCCTCTCCAGCTGAGGACACACCAGATCCGTGACATGTCCGGCCGGCACGACCCCTGCTGGCTGTCCACCATCGACCTCACGCCGGCTCAGGTGGCGAAGCAGGTGAATGCCCTTATGACATTCATGCTGAAGCCCGCATCATGGTCCTTCGGCATGGAGCCGTACGACCGCATCAACCGGCCTCCCCTGGTGAGTATTTCGTCTAGGCGGTCCTTCCTTCATTTGATGCTTCCACCCAGTAGCCAACTGGAGAACTTACTTAGTCGTGCTGACCGTAGCTGCTGGTGCGACAGAACACGCCGGACAGCCCGCACCCTCGGATCGTCGAGGCGGAGCGTGAAAACTCCGACTCGGAAGACTACGAGATGAGAGGCCCTCTGGAAGAAGATGTGGACTCCTCGGGAGGAGCCGACGAGCAGGCGGACCTGCGAGTTGCCACCCCCATCGGAGCCGGAGGAGTCGGCATGGCCGGGGAGCCCAGTGGAGCGGGTGAGTCCCTTCTTGCCCCTTCGACCAGGGAATGGACGAACGATGACGATGACATAATGATTTTGAACAAGCCTCCTCCCTTAGTGCGCCAGGGTCGGAGGAGTGAGGAGTGACCGGCTCAAGACCCGGCGGCCGGTGCAGCCGGCCAAATGAAGAGGCCGGCCCAGGAGGGGCCGGCAGCCCTGCCGCCAGTCCCCAAGCGGGTGAAGGTGGTGGCATGGAAGCCGCCGCCGCACGGCAAGCGGGCCTTGCCCCTTGTCACCGGGTAAGTCTTCCTTCCGTTTTTTGTTCTTTTTCCGGGTCGCGAGCCGGTAAGTAATTGGTCCTTGGGCGTTGCAGGGACCCCATCGAGCTCCACAAGGGGGAGCCGGTGGGGGATGCGACGGACTCCTCAAGTCGGCTGGCCCACGAGCATGCGGCCACCCATTAGGTAGGAGAAGAGGAGGCTCGCGTAGCTATGGGCCGTCAAGTCCGGGACACGGGAGGAGCCTCGCACTCCGGAACCTCGAGCAGCCGAAGGCGGAGGGGGTCCGCGGATCCCCTGCAGGCGTCTGACTCGGCGGCGGAGTCGACCCGGATGTCGCGGCCTCCGTCGAGCGAGCCACAAGGGGCGACCATGGAACCGCCGGTGCCTCCGTCCACGGAGGAGGCGGGCCAAACGAGGCCGACGACGGTGGAGCCGGCTCCCGAGGCGTCCCGGACCGAGGTGCCGGTCGTGACCCCGCTGGCGACCGAGCCGGCTCTAGCTGACGTGCCGGAGGCCCTAATGGCTCCGAAGGCAGCGGCGGAGGTGGCGGCGGAGGTGGTGGCCACGGAGGCGGAGGCGCCCTCCATTGTAATCGTCATGTGGGAGGGCTAGCGGGAGGCGTCGATGGCGCCCAGCGGAGGGCCAGCGGGAGGCGGCTCCTGGTCGCTTGCCGTCATCAACCCGCCCCCGGTGGCCAGCGCCACAACGAGCCCAAGTTGAAATGGCGACTGAGCCCGGAGGACCCTGCGAACAATGTAGGAGGTGCTCCAAGATTGGGAAGCGCTGGCGCGCTTGTCGGCCCTACCGGCTCCCGCAGGCGGGCGGAGCGGTCCCCTCCTTTGGGGATTTGGGGAGCGTCCTGGACCTATGCCGGCAGGAGCTGGCCCAGTTCGCGGAGGCAGTAAACGCCGCCCTGCAGTGTGCCGAGGTAAGTGCGGTCATTTTGCATTGTCTTAGGATTCTCTATGGGGGCGCACAAGCACACCCACTGGGTGCACCCCCCGAGATGCGGTCCGGCTGATCGGCTGATGGGCAGCCGGGCTGGATCTCTTTTGAGCATGCCCTGATCTTTGACTCCTCGTGAGAGGAGGGAACCTCCTTGTGGCAGAAGCTGTTCGAGGAGGCGGTCGCCATCTACGACCATGGCAAATGCGTATTCCACCTCTTGGAGGAGGAGCTGGCGCGCGTGCGAGGTCAGTTGAACTTCGTGGGAGGGGATTGCAGCCCCCGGGTGCCGGCTAATGCGTGCAACTTTGCCTCGTAGGTGACCTCATCGCCCTTCAAGACGAGAAGACCAGGCTCATCTCCCAACGGGACCGGCTGGAACAAGATGTCTAGGCGGCCGTGCAGGAGAAGGACCAGCTGACCGCGCTATTGGCGGATGGTGAGGCGGCCCGGGACCGGCCCAAGGCCGAGGTGGCAAAGGAGGTGGCGGCCCGGGAGATGGCCATCAAGGAGGCGGCTGATGCCGCCCGGAGGACCGCCGCCCTCCAAGATGAAGTGACCCGCCTCAAGAGGATGCTCGAGGAGGTCCGGGGCTCCCTTGTTGCGTCAGAGGCGGCTGTGGAGGCGGAGCGGACGGCGACGCTCAACTTCGCCCTTGGGGTGGACGACGCCATTGAGGGTAAGTGCCTTTCTTTCTCTTCTCTAGCCAGTCACTTTTTCCTTTGCTGGTTCTTGTGTTTTGATTTGCTTTTCTTTCTTTTTCTTCTTCTTTCCCTTAGGGTGCTTCCGGGAGACTCAGTGTCGCGCTGCGCGCGCCGTCGAGGAGCATCGGGAGTACCTTCAGGAGCAGGGTCGCTCCATTGAGCAGGAGGCGCCGTGGGACGTGGACGAGATTGGGGTCGCGATCGAGTACCAGCTGAACAATCTCGAACGAAGCGTGGACCGGCTAAGGACGGCCGGAAAGGAGGTCATCGCCGCTCTGTAGCCAGGCTGCAGGCGAGCTCCGGCAAACCGCATGGCCTTGTGGCTGGAGTAGGCCGTGGCCCAGCTCGAGGCCTAGAAGGCGTCGACGGCCTGGGCCGGTGCACAGATGGCGCTCCGGTTTGTCACCTCATGGTATCGAGGTATCGATCTGGACCGGCTGGCCACCATGTGCGATGAGCCGGCCGCAGAGCGGGAGGCCCGTGAGCCGGCCCTCGTCCTATGGGCCAACGAGCTCGCGTCGTACGTCGACGCGGATGAGTTCCTGTCAACGCTTGGCGAGTACGGCGAGATGCTGCCCGAAGACTCCTTCGGCATCCCTCAAGGCCCAACGGACGAGGCGGTCGCCGACGAGAGCACCGACTGTAGCGGCAAGACGACTGGGACCGCGGAGTCCTCTTCGAAGGCCGCGATCACCTCCGAGGCGAGAGTCGAGCCGCCCAGCGATGCGCCGGTTGGGGGCACGCCGGCTGGTGAAGTGCTGGTGGCTTGAGCCCCCGGGTGTTTTTTTCTATCTTTTTTCTTTCCTGCAAGTTATGCTCAAGTCCACCCACTGGGGGTGTTTATGTAATGAACCATGCTGGCCGTGGGCCACTTTTGTCTTAACGTTTGTGTTGTGAAATCCAGTGTGTTTTCCTTATTGCTCCTGCCGACCCGTCCTTATCCCTTTTTGCCCTCCTGGTTTTTTGCGTCCTTCTCCTTTTCCCCTTAGGTTTCGGCCCCACCAGCCCGACAGCCAGGGGCCGGTCTATAGCTGGGTCGGGGAGTCCGCCTCGAGGGAGCTTTTCGGGACTTAGGAACCGCGAGGGTTTTTCGGGATAAGTAGAGTGGTAGAGACAAGGCGGTGGTCCGGCTGGGCCTACCCGGGATCCCCTTTCGTTTGACTCTTCGTGTGAGCAAATCTTTGCCGCCCCGAGGCCCCGTCAGCCGGAAACCCGGGAGCCGGTTCTGTAGCTGGTAGGGGTCGGCAGGTTTGGCCGGCTCACACTACTTAGCCAATTTCTGGGAGAAATGACCTAAGGCCAGCCGGCGAGCCCCCGGGCCCGGGAGCCTGGTCGGGGAGCCGACGAGTGAGGAATCTTTTGGAGGAAATGAAACAGGACGTACCCCAAGAGCCGGCCTGGGGCACCCATTTCATTCATAAGCCCAAAAGGGTAGGGCTACATACATACATTGGTTTTTTCAGCAGTAGAACTGGCGGAGGAGCGCCGCGTTCCATGGGTGCTCCATCTCCTTGCTGGAGGCGTCTCTCTTGTGTTACTGTGGCTTCTGGGCATCTATCAGGTAGTATGCATTTTTGTGTAATGCCTTGCTGATGATGAACGGGCCCTCCCGTGGGGAGGATAGCTTGTGGTGTCCTGCTGTCCGCTGGATCCTCCTGAGGACCAGGTCCCCTTCGCATAAGGAGAGTGGCCGGATCCACTTGCTATGGTAATGCCGAAGCTTCTGCTGGTAGATTGTCGTCCGGCTGAAGGCCAGTTCACGAGCTTCCTCGAGTAGGTCGACACCGTCTTCTCTTGCCTCCTTTGCGTCCTTCTCCGTGTATAGGGCGACCCGAGGCGAATCGAACTCGATGTCGGTGGGGATGATCGCCTCGGACCCGTACACAAGGAAGAAGGGAGTGTAGCTGGTTGAACGGTTCAGGGTGGTCCTGAGACTCCAAAGGACGGACGGCAACTCGTCGATCCAGCAACCAGCCGACCTTACCAATGGCGTCATGAGCCGGGGCTTGATGCCGGACAGGATGAGGCCGTTCGCCCTCTCGACCTGGCCGTTTGACTGTGGATGAGCGACGAAGGCCAGGTCGAGCCGGATTCCTTGCTTGGAGCAGAAACGCGCGAGTGCGCCCTTGGCGAAGTTCGTGTCGTTGTCGATGATGATGCTGTGGGGAACGCCATAGCGTACTGTGATGTCATCAATGAACTGGACGGTCGTGGGGCCGTCCAGCTTCTTGATTGACCGCGCCTCGATCCACTTGGTGAATTTGTCGACAGCCACTAGAAAGTGCGTCATGCTGCCTCGAGCGATCTTGAATGAGCCCACCATGTCTATCCCCCAAACGACAAAGGGCCACGAGAGGGGGATGGTTTGGAGGGCTATTGCCGGCAGGTCGCTCTGCGTGCTGAAGCGTTGGCAGCCCTCGCACTTGTCGACCAACTTCTTGATTGCCTCGAGGGCAGTTTGCTAGAAGAAGCCATGGTGGAAAGCCTTGGCCACCAGGGTCCTGGAGGCGGCATGGTGCCCACACTCACCCTGGTGGATGTCGAGGAGGATCTCCAGACCATTTTCCGGCTCGACGCATATGGAAGACGCCGGTGGTGCTACGGTGGACGAGCTCGTTGTTGATGATGCCGTACACCATGGCCCGGTGTTGGATTTGCCTTGCCAAAGCCTCGTCCGGGGGCAGCTCGCCCCGTAGAAGAAATGCCAGGATGGGTTGGGCCCATGAGGCGGCCGTGATGGGGACCGGCTCTGGAGCCCCCGGGGCCGGATGACCAGCCCCCGGGACCGGCTCGCCAGCCCCCGAGACCTTCTTGGGAGCCCCCGGGACTGGATGATCAGTCCCTGGGACCAGTTCGCCAGTCCCCGAGGTCGGCTGGTCGATGATCATCATGACGGCCGCATTGTTGGAGCCGGCCGCTTCGGGCGCCGCCGACTTGATTGGTGCCGTCAGGGCGGCTGATGGTTCGGGAGCCGGTGGCGAAGGTGCCGGAGAGGCGGCCAGGACTGTTGATGGGCCGGTGGCACCCGCCGCATGAAGATTGACTCTGGTTCTAGGAAAGGCTTCCTCGACGGCTTGAGCAGTCGTTCGAGGGAGACGCCGACTGGGATGGCCTGCCGGGTGGAGCCGATCTTTGCCAGCGCATCCGCTGCCTCGTTGTCCACCCATGGGACGTGATGAAACTCACAGCCCTTGAAGGAGCCGGTGAGCTATTGTACGAGGAAGCAGTAGCTGGCCATGTTGGCATCCCTGGCGTCCCATTCACCAGAGACTTGCTGCACCACGAGGTCAGAGTCGCCGAAGCAGAGGATGCGCCTGATGCCGATCTCCTTGGCGAGCCGGAGGCCATGGACAATGGCCTCGTACTCGGCCACGTTGTTGGAGGCAGCAAAGTGGATCTGGAGGGCCTATTTGAGCTGGTCACCCTTCGGGGAGGAGAGGACTATGCCAGCACCCAGGCCGGTCCTCATTTTCGAGCCATCGAAGTGCATGCGCCAATGCGTGGAGTTTGGGGGAGGCGGCACGAACCCTGTCTCCGCCCAATCAACAAGGAAGTCAGTCAATCCTTGTGACTTGATGGCGGTTCTTGGCTCGTACCGGATCTCGTGATCGGCGAGGGCGATGACCCATTTGGCGATCCGGCCGGTGGAGTCCCGTCCGCTCATGATTTCGCCGAGCAGGGTCGTGCTCACCACCGTGATGGCATGTTCTTGGAAGTACTGCTTGACCTTCTTGGCGGTGAAGTATACGCCGTAGCACATCTTCTGGTAGTGGGGGTAGTTCTGCTTGGACGCAGAGAGGACCTCACTGAGGTAGTAGACGGGTCGTTGGACCGGCAGGGGCTTGCCCTCCTCCGACCGCTCGACCACCAGAACGACGCTGATAACGCAGGTGGTCGCCACAATATAGACGAGCAGGGGTTCCTTCTCAGCCAGCGCGGCCAGGATGGGCGCATGGTTGAGAGCCTTCTTGAGGCCGCGGAAAGCCTCGTGTGGTGAATTTGTCGACATCCACTAGAAAGTGCGTCATGCCGCCTCAAGTGGTCTTGAATGAGCCCACCATGTCCATCCCCCAAACGGCGAAGGGCCACGAGAGGGGGATGGTTTGGATGGTTGTTGCTAGCAGGTGGCTCTACGTGCTAAAGCGTTGGCAGCCCTCGCATTCGTCGACCAACTTCTTGGTCGCCTCAAGGGCAGTTGGCCAGAAGAAGCCATGGCGGAAAGCCTTGGCCACCAGGGTCTTGGAGGCGGCGTGGTGCCCACACTCACCCTGCTGGATGTTGAGGAGGATCTCTAGACCCTTTTCCGGCTCGACGCATCGCTGGAAGACGTCGGTGCTTCTGCGGTGGACGAGCTCGTTGTTGATGATGCCGTATACCGTGGCCCGACATTGGATTTGCCTTGCCAAAGCCTCGTCCAGGGGCAGCTCGCCCCGTAGAAGAAACGCCAGGATGGGTTGGGCCCATGAGGGGGCCTGGACGGGGACCGGCTTTGGAGGCCTCGGGGCTGGATGACCAGCCCCCGGGACCGTCTTGGGAGCCCCCGGGACTCGATGATCAGTCCCTACGACCAGTTCGCCAGCCCCCGAGGCTGGCTGGTCGATGATCATCATGATGGCCGCATCGTTGGAGCCAGCCGCTTCGGGCGCCGCCGGCTCGATTGGTGCCGTCAGGGCGGCCGATGGTTCGGGAGCCGGTGGCGAAGGTGCCGGAGAGGTGGCCAGGACCGTTGATGGGCCAATGATGGCCGCCGGCATGAAGATTGACTCTGGTTCTAGGAAAGGCTTCATCAACGGCTTATGCAGCCGTTCGAGGGAGACGCCGGCTGGGATGGCCAGTCGGGTGGAGCCGATCTTTGCCAGCGCATCCGCTGCCTCGTTGTCTGCCCGTGGGATTTGATGAAACTCACAAGCCTCGAAGGAGCCGGTGAGCTGTTGTACAAGGAAGCGGTAGCTGGCCATGTTGGCATCCCTAGCGTCCCATTGCCAGAGACTTGCTGCAACACAAGGTCGGAGTTGCCGAAGTAGAGGATGCGCCTGATACCGATCTCCTTGGCGAGCCGGAGGCCATGGACGTTGGCCTCGTACTCGGCCACGTTGTTGGAGGCAGCAAAGTGGATCTGGAGGGCCGATTTCAGCTGGTCACCCTTTGAGGAGGAGAGGACTATGCCGGTACCCGCTCCGCCTCCGTCTCCGCCTAGTCGATGAGGAAGTCAGCCAATGCTTGTGACTTGATGGCGGTTCTTGGCTCGTACCGGATATCGTGACGGCGAGGGCGATGACCCATTTGGCGATCCAGCCTGTGGAGTCCCGGCTGCTCATGATTTCACCGAGCAGGGCCGTGCTCACCACGGTGATGGCATGTTCTTGGAAGTACTGCTTGACCTTCTTGGTGGTGAAGTATACGCCGTAGCACATCTTCTGGTAGTGGGGGTAGTTCCGCTTGGACGTGGAGAGGACCTCGTTGAGGTAGTAGACGGGTCGCTGGACCGGCAGGGACTTGCCCCCCTCCGGCCGCTCGACCACCAGAACAACACTGATGACGCCGGTGGTAGCCGCAATGTAGACGAGCAGGGGTTCCTTCTCAGCCGACGCGGCCAGGATGGCCGCGTGGGTGAGAGCCTTCTTGAGGCCGTGGAAAGCCTCGTCCGCCTCGTCGGGCCACTCAAACATGCCCAGCTTCTTGGTTTGACCCGGCTCGATTAGAGCCGTCTTGCGAAGGAGCTTGTAGAGGGGCAACACCTTGTCCCCCAACCGGCTGAGCGAGGCGAGGCAGCCGGTGAACTTCTGGATGTCGCAGAGCCGGTTTGGCTTGGGCATGCGCTCGATCGCGCTGATCTTCTCGGGGTTAGCCTCGATACTGCGAGCGGTCAGGAAGAAACCCAAGAGTTGACCGGCCGGGACACCAAAGACACACTTCTCTGGGTTGAGCTTGATCTTGTACTCGCGCAAGTTCGTGTAGGTCTCCCAAAGGTCGTCAAGGAGGCTGAAGTGCTGCTTGGTTTTGATGACGATGTCATTGACGTAGACGTGGACATTCCTGCCTATCTAAGGTAGGAGGCACTTCTGCATGCACCGTTGCTAGGTGGCGCCTGCGTTGTTCAGGCCGAAGGACATGGTGATGTAGCAGTAGGTCCCAAATGGCGTGATGAAGGAGGTCTTGAGACGGTCTTCTGGGTCTAGCTTGATCTGGTAGTAGCCGAAGTAGGCGTCTAGGAAGGACAACAAGTCACAGCGAGCTATGGAGTCAATGACTTGATCGATCCGTGGCAGAGCGAATGGTTCCTTGGGACATGCCTTGTTCAGGCTAGTGTAGTGCATGTACATGCGCCAGGTCTTGTTCTTCTTTAGTACCAGGACTAGGTTGGCCAGCCAGTCCGGGTGGAACACTTCCATGATGAACCCAGCTGTGAGCAGCCGGGCGATCTCTTTGCCTATAGTATGCCACTTCTCCTCGGAGAAGTGGCATAGGGGTTGCTTGACCGGCTTCACGTCCGGCCGGACGTGGAGTTTGTGCTTGGCGAACTTCCTCGGAACACCCAGCATGTCCTTGAGGGACCATGCGAAGATGTCCCGATTCTCACGGAGGAAGTCGACGAGCTCGCCATCCTATTAGCTGTTGAGGCGGGAGCCGATGATGACGCACTGAGCCAGGTTGGCGGGTCGAGCGGGATTTGCTTGGTGTCTTTGGACGGCTAGAAGGAGGCCTTGCTGACAGATTGCGAGGGAGGAGCTAGCACGACCGGCTGGCTGGTAGCAAGGGCCACGAGCCGGTTGAGCTGCCGTTTCTCCTCGGCGATCTCCAGGGCCTCAGCCAGCTGGCTGCCATCTCGAGCGCACTCGAGCAACATGTTGTAGTCACTCGTGATGGTGATGATTCCCTTGCGGCCCGACATCTTGAGCTTGAGGTAGGCGTAATGGGGGACGACCATGAAGCTGAGAAGGGCTGACCGGCCCAACAAAACATGGTAGGGACTTGCGAGGTCCATGAGCTCGAACAGCACCGGCTCACGACGGAAGTGGCTGGGTCCTCCGTAGAGGACGTCGAGCATGATCTTGCCGACAGGGGAGCAGGACTTCCCAGGCACGATGCCATGGAAGACCGTCCGGCTCACCTATAGGTCTTCTATCGTCAGCCCTAGCTTGTGCATAGTGTCGAGGTAGAGGATGTTGATGCTGCTGCCACCATGTATCAGCACCCGCAAGAAGCAGCAAGCTTGTTCCTTGGTGGCGATGGTGGGGTCGAGGACCAAGGCATAGCTGCCAGGATTCGGCATCACAGCGGGGTGATCGGTCTGGCTCCAAATGACCGGTTTCTCCGACCAGTTCATGAACTGGGGAGTTGCCGGCATGGTGGCGTTCACCTCACGGCTAAGCTGACGTTGAGCATGTTTGCCCGTCTCTTCACTAGTGAAGATGACATAACATCCGTCTTGGTTGGGAAACTGGTCGATTAGATGACCCTCGTTTTGGGCCGGAGTCGGAGCCGGCGTCGGGGTGGTAGCTTGGGCCGGGGCCGGCGCACGGGTTGGCGGCGCGGGAGGAGCCGGAAGGCCGTCCTCCCAGGCCAATCGCTGTGACAAGCTGCACTGTTGGAGGGTGTGCGTAGAGGGTTTGGCACCTGAGTGGTTCTTGCAGGGGAGGTCGAGCATTTGCTCGAAGGTGAGCTTCGGCTGCCAGGCAGCCTTGCCAATGCGTTGGCGCTGGCTGGAAGGCTGGACAGCCGGCTCCTGCTCTTCGATGGTATTGACCTGCCGGCTCCCATAGCGGGGATCCGGCTGGTCGTTCTTACGCTTGTTGTTTTGCGGCCTCCGGTTGTCGACAGCCGTCCGGGTCGCGGCCGGTGTCGTCGGCGCCTTGGCAGGCGGGGTCGTCTTGACCCGGATGGCCAAATCGGTCGTGGCGTACTTGTCCGCCTTGGTCATGAGCCGGCTTAAGGGGGTGCCATCTCGGCAACCTTCGATGAAGTACTGTATGACTTGTACCTCGTGCACCCACTCGTAGGAGTTGCGAAGCTCGGTCCACCGAGTAAGGTAGTCACGGAGGGATTCATCCGGCCCCTGAACGCACATGGCGAGTTCGCGGGGGCGGCCGGGCCGCTTGTACGTGTCGATGAAGTTGCGGGTGAAGGCCTCCTCGAAGTCTTTCCATGTGTTGATGATGCTGGCCGCCAGGCTATTGAGCCAAGTGTGGGACGAGCCGATCAACATGAGGGGGGCGTTGCGAACGGCTACGCGCTTGTTCCCCCTGGCGATGCCGACCGCGGTGGTGTAGTCGATCAGCCAGTCCTCGGGCTTGGCAGCCCCATTGTACTTCAGAGGGTCTTGAGGGAGCATGAAGCTGGTCGGGAACGGCTCGTTGTAGATTCGAGGACCGAAACAGGACGGACCAATCGAGCCCTCCTCCTCGAAGAGGGCGGACTGCGTCAGGTGGTTGATGCGGTTGCGGGCGTCATTCTCGCTGCGGGGGACATGCGGCCCGATCCGGGCCGAGAGCTCACGGTGGACCTGTCCGTTCCCGCTCGTGCCGCAGGGGTGGAGTGTGCACGTGCTGTGCCGGCTGCCAGATGCCGACGCTTCTTGGTGGCGACCACTGCGAGGCGGGTCATTGGTGCGCTGGCTTCTAATAGTCGGCTGCTCGCTCCCCAGCTTCTGAGAGTGCCGAGGGTTGTTGGTTCCAATCTGGCGGCTGGAGACGCGAGGGGAGCTGGAATGCTGAGCCGGCTGACGGCCAGCAGTCTTTGTGCCCTCGCGCTCGAGGCGGGGGCCTCCGGTGGCGCCGCCGCCCGACGCGAGTAGGCGCTGCTGGGCTACGACGGCGTCGATGAGCTCCTAGATGTGGCGCTCGTGAGCGACACGCTCTTCACCCTCCAAGGTGGCCAAATCTACACAGGACACCTTGAGGGCCCGCAAGTTGGCTGCGGGGGTGTCATCTTGCCGCCAAGGATTTTGGCGACCACGCGGCCGCGGTCACGCATGGCCCCACGCCGGCTGGGCTCGGAGCCAGTCGGGGTGAGACCGTAGGCGGAAGCATATTCCCGCTAGACGGCCTCCAGGCGACGCCGCGTGGCCGCGAGGGCGGCGGCGTCCTCCAACAGGACGTGACGAGCAGCCTCGAGGTCTGCCATGGCGGCGTCGGGGTTTTCCGTCGGCGCGATAGGGGTGCTCAGGCCCCGGAGGGCCATACCATGTGGATCGGAGGTGCCTACATGAGCCGCGGCGGCATCGGCCGCGGTCCGCGTGCGTCCGGAGGAGGTGGAGGAGATGACGACCAATACCCCGATGCGACCGTGGGAGCCGCTGGGCTGGCTCGCAGTGAGTGCTCCCATGGCCATGGGAGGATCAGCGCAGAGGAGCACCTACGTGGGGTACTCGTCCGCGGCCGGAGCCTCGGCGAGGCTGAGCCTACCGAAGCGCTCGGTGAGCATGTCGAAATCAACCGTGAGATCGATGGAGTCGCCCACAGGGCGTGCCGGAGCAAGCCCCAAGAGCCAGCGGTTTGGCCTAGACGTGTGGTGACGGCAGGGAATGGCAAGAGGACCCGCCCGGAGCATGAATCCGGCCGGCGCCGCGCATGGCCCCACGGTGGGCGCCAACTGTCGTCGTTTTCTCACGACATATGCCATATGGTGGCTTATCGTAGGTGGTTGGGGCCGGAGGAGGTCGATGGGCTCCGGGTGCGAGATTGGGCACAAACGGTGATGACACACGATGCACCCAGGTTCAGGGCCCTCCGAGGGAGGTAAAATCCCCTAGTCCTGCTTGGTTTAGTTGGATGGATAGGTATGTGTACAAAGGTGCTCCTGGAGCTGTGTCTAGAGGAGGAAGAAGGAGCAGCCGGCTCGTCTTCCTTTGCTACTAGAGGGGTTTTGGGAGTTCTGCGGGTGTGCGAGTGTGATCGTCCGTCCCCGTTGCATGGGGGGCTCGGGTTTTTTATAGGGCACCCCCCGGCTCTACAATATATCTAAAGTACAGGAGTGGGGGGACCTGGCTGGCAGTCTCTCTGGCTGGCCAGGGGTGTTGGGGAACGTTGCATGGGAAACAAAAATTTTCCTACGCACACGCAAGATCTATCCATGGTGATGAGCATTTACGAGAGGGAGAATGGATCTACAGACCCTTGTAGATTGCTAAGCGGGAAGCGTTAAGAAACGGGGTTGGTGTAGTCGAACGTCTTCGCGATCCAAATCGCCAAGCATCCCGCGATCTCATCCCGATCCGTCCCGCGATCCAATCACGATCCGTCCCGCAAACTCATCATGATCCGTCCCACGATCTCAACGGTGTAACTGACACCATGGTCACTATTGGTACCATGGTACTCCTTTTCTGGATGGTGCAACATATGCATCTCCGCAGCAAGATCAACACACAAGCTTGTTACCTGTTGCATGGTCTTCCTAGGGAACCATGTTTGGAGCTTCCCCACGATCTCATGCTGCTTGTTCTTGCCATGATTGATGCCATTATTGTCGTTGTTGTTGTTGAGCCAAAAGAGGATTGATCTACCCTCCTCTACCTCTGAGGTGGTCCACTCCACCTGGTTGACCCTTGGATTCATGGTTGACACTTGAGGTTTTTTGAGGGAAAAACTATTGAGATTTGGATAGAACTATGAAAGGTATCAAACCGCAAGAGTGTATGAATGCAGATGGTGAGGAGGAGGGCATGATACTTATAGCATCACCATATAGGAAATCTTGTTGTGATGGTAAATCATGATTCATGAAACTATAAATGCTAGTGAAAAATATCCATTATGAAATATCGTATCCAATTTATGACATACCGAGACTCACAATTTCATATATGATAATAACAATAAAAACATAAATCTTGTGCCATTAATAAGGGTAATGAACAACATGTTTTGGAAAATGATTAACTAATATGCCATGCTATAATAGTGTGACAGGGTTGTTGCTAACACATGGGAAGCCAATTTCCATCTTGACAGTAGTCGTTAGATGTAAATTCATGGTGTGCCTTATAGATGTAGGATAAATTTTAACTCAGTGCATGCATATCACCAGACATGGCCCCTATTCTTATTGCAGACTACTCATATAGTGAATTGCCACTACCTTCATTAGAGCACAAAAAATCTATCAATCATAGATGCATTCAATTAGGAGTGATACTGTCGATTGGTTTTCGGTGCACAATGAATATATATTATGTTTGTATTAATAATATATACCTCGCACAAAATATATGTACCTACGTTACATATATAACTCATTAAGTGCTATCTAATTGAAGCATATTTTGTTGGTCATTGTAATATTGTGCAGAATATTTGACTTTCCATGTGATAGTGTAAAAGGTCGAATATTGACATTAGTGTCTTGATCTTGTATTTCTATATTTTAAATGATATTCTAAATCATCTATAAATGAGAGAAATTGCATATATATTTTCCTTCTCAATGTCTTTTTATGCATACCTTAATCTAATGCACTATTAAAAGTATTAGCATTTAGATATAAATAGAGTTGACCGATCACCTGCAAGTGCACATGGCTTGAAGCACTTTCTTGATAAATAAAGTGTCAAACAAGTAAGGAGTTTATAGGAAGGCATCACAAACCCCGCAACTACGGAGTTACTTAACGTAGCTACGTAAGCACCCCAAGCCGGAGTTTGAAAATAGTTTAGTCTATCAGTTGCTAGAGAAACTAGATAAAAAGAGTGGTTGTATAAACTACTAACAAAGAGATAAAAACAACAATTAAATGGGCACTAAGTTAGTAAGGACACTGTTTGATTAGTAAGGCATTCTTGAGGGTTTCGGAATCACTACCACGGATTTGAACTATTGTATCCTCAATTCACTAGTCAAATGCATAAGTGGGCGGAGCGGGTACATAACACGTTCTACTCTAGGTAGCTTTGGGCCACGTACTCCATTATCGCAGCTTCCCCAAGCCGATTATCACTACGATAATTAATAGTTTCCCCGCAGTCGAAACCTCTCTAAGGGTTATCTATTAATCCGCTATCAATTGTAACTACCAGGATGACCCGCGCATTTGTGCGGCTAGATTTTTCGTGCATTACCATATACTATCTTAATTATTTGTCTTCTACTTATTAATCGATTTTATTTTTCTATGGAATTTCATCTACAGTTTAATAGTACCACAACAAATGTAAGTTTAAATATCTAAAAGATAACCGGAATACGTAGATGGCGAACAAACAGTTTGTTATTTAGGTAGAAAATATAATACAAAGCCTAATATGTCTTTAGTCTTATGTCTTCATATGTTCTCATTTACTCGTGTCTACATGCGTGTTACATTAGTTAGTTAGAAATTGACAATTATAGGAAAGTTTGTATTGTAAGTATAGGACGCACGGCTTATTCTGCACTATTTCTTTGCTGGTTATTAAACCCACACAAATGTTTATTTGAATTAATATAAAAACTCCATTTAGGCATGAGGGGCAATATTGTAGAACTGAGAGAGTCCCTTTATATCTCTTCCACTCATCCATTGGTTTCTTTCCATTGACATTTTATTAGAAGATTTCACGGCAAGTAAAATCTTACTATTTTTCTTTTTATAAATCTTACCACTTTTCGCTTGCAATCACTCTTTTTGTTTATTCTATTTCATGGTGAGCGTACTTTCAGCCGTGCTTATAGTTTTCTAATGAGCTTTGTTGCTTAGCTATCAAAGTCAAATGTGAATATATGTATATTTGTAGAAAAGTTCTACAATATCTTTTGGTTCACTCTTATAGGATGTTCGTATTTGAAAGGTCATGTGGATGTTCATGTACTTATGAGAGATAAACAACATACGGTAAATGACAAAGCACGAAATCGATCATAAATATGTCTGGTCAAAGATGTGTGATAGATGGAAGAATAAATATAACGGCTTATGTGTGTACATCCATTGTGAAAATCTACTTGGTTCTATATAGCTTTATCAAGTTGCTTTGCTTGCTTCGAACCTTCGGTACTCATCTGGAAAAGAAATACACCAGTACTATTTATAAAACCGTTCTTTCTTGTGTGTGTGGTATGCTCGCGTACACATGTACATGGAGAATATTTTAAAAATAATTCTATTTTTTTAATTCATTGTTATGGAGCTAATTCTTACTCCCATGAAATAAACATATTTTGAGAGACATGAGAAAAGATTGTACACACGTTAAACATACCTTGTGCGTGAGATGCTTAAGCTTAGTTTGCATACTCGTATGGAAGAGAAAGGAAACAAAAGCTAAATTAGGCCAAGAAATCAACGTACATTTTTTAGTTCCTCCTGTTTAGAAAATCCGATTTTGTACTGAACTCCAGCTCGTCTCCTCGCTACGTGCACACAGAACGTCGATAAGCCATCTAAGACATTTTTTTCAACATGTGTATGCTGGAATTTTGTCTATTATGGGTCAAGTTCAATAGCATTCCTAATAAATCCTATAAGCCCACGCAGCCCATTCGTGCAAGGCAAGAAGTGAAACTACTGTTTAGTCCCACATTGCTAGTTTAGAGGGAGTTGGATCTGTTTATAAGGGGAGTTCTTTCCCCACATGTACGAGGATGAGAACAAGAGGGACATCCACGCGCGCTCCTCCTCCGCCGCCATGCCTCCGAACAAGAGGGTTGCGGGAATGAGCCGATGTCTAAATTTTTGCCAGACACGACGGGTATATGAAAGGTCATGCGGCGGGAGCCCTGAAACATTTTTCTGTAGTGGACACTGAATCCGAACGGCGCGCCTCTTTGGCTGAAGTCCATTTGCTTCGTCTCCCTCCCCTTTTCACCTCCCGTCGCTGCCCTCTCGTCTACTTCTCTTGCACCTATAAAAGGGAGGTCGCTCCTCTCAGAGAGATGCACCAGCACTACTTCTTTCTCTTGCCTCCGGTTCCTTAGCACTGCGTTGCTGCTACGTTCTTCTCCATCCCGGCTTGCGGCGTGCACCGTAGGTCGGGACAGTAGGCCTCCGAAACCGCACCTTCTTGAGTCCTGTACGGGGAGAAAGGTGATAAGGTTTTTGGGGAGCGTTCTGCGCGACTACTGGCTTGTTCATCACGGACGCTCCGGACACCGACGACCACTTCCCCAACGACGACTTCTTCCCCAACGTCAACGACCTCTTCGACAACATGGCTGGCGACGACACCGACCCCAAGACCGGGACTTCTGCCACTGTTCCGTACGTGCTCGTGTTCTCTCTTTTCAAGATCATGTTTCAGCTTCTTTCTCTAGTTTATCTTGCACTACCCTTTGTGCCACATATGTTATGTTCCTTTTCACATGTGTGCATACTATTTGCCTTCTGTCTTTTAGATAACATGACTTGTTTCATCTTTACTATAATAGTCACGCTTTCCATGATGTTTTATTTATTTTACCTACTAATAATCATATGGTAAATTGCTCATATTTCCAACAGTGTATGCCTAGGAGGCTCGTTTGTATATTTCCTTGTATAGGGTGATATTCTTTCGTACGTGTCGATGACACACTCGATTCTATGTGTCCATCGTAAGACTTATTTATTTCAAAAAACTGTAAGACTTATTTGTACGCGACAGATACTGTACATAAATCTTTCATCTTTTTATCTCGACTGTCCTACGCAGACTTTTTATTTTTTAATCTCGACCATCCTGATTAGGATCAACAGAGAATAGTATTTGCATGTATCTATTTGTTGTCAAGAGAAAACATACATATATCTACGGACGTGTCGAGTCCAACTGGTAAGTTTGTAAGAAAAAGTTTGTCCGGTATCATTTTGAAAACAGTTTGTCTGGTTTTTTTTTTTGAACTGCCCGAAAGGTATATGTAGCCGTGTTGGGACATATGTGTCGTGGAGTTTTAGAAAAGGCTGCCTCCGGACACTAACTTGTGTTGGGCCAATGATGATTGCTTAATCTGTTTTATTAAAAAAATGCTTTGTGGTGGCCTTTACATACATGCAGCGTCTATGTGACGGAGTCTTCTTAAAAGGCATGTACGCGTGACTCTTTGGAAAGCACCCACGATGATACTGTTTCATCTCGGTGCAATCGATGGAAACTCTTTTTAGCCAACACATAGGGAACCTAGCTGTGACAAATCTCAACCGTTCAATATCTAAACTTTATAATGATGAATCTTAGCCGTTCGTTTTCTATCGTTTTAATAATATAATAGATGACGAGGAGTCAAGGCTTTTATTGTCACCTCAAATTACCCCAATATCCCCAACCATTCACAATGAGAGTAATATACTTCAGGAAAATACGGCAAAAATATGATTGAGCACTCCTCCCAACATTCGCGAAGGCTACTAACTCAAATCTTGGACAAAAGATATTGGATCACATCAAGTATCATATAGGGTTTAACCATATCCTCACGAACTAGTACAACTACTCAAACATAAACACGAAGGTCAGGGACAAGTTACAAGACGACATCAAGCCAGTGAAGGGAGAAGTTCTGGTGGTGTTGGTGGAGATGGCGGAGCGGTCGTGATGGTGATGATGATGATGCGCCGACGGTGATGGGCATGGAGGCGGCACATGTGACCATGCCGACACGATAGCACCGGCCCGAAGACCCGTGATCATTGTGGCGGAGGCTCCTCCTCTTCACTTTATGTGTGTCCCTCCTTATCTGGTGCTGGAGCAAAAATGGAGATGGTGTTGTAGATGAATTAGATGATGGAGACGTTGATTTGGCATCTAAAGTTTGGAGGTGCATATAAAGCGTGCCTCCTCGGTCTCCTATGTTGATGGGATGCATCTAAGGGCTCAAAATACGCCTTATCCTCTCCCAATCCCTTCTTTATGACTCAAGGATATCGTGGGAACAATTGGGGACGAAGTTGGTGAAACTCCCGTCTAGAGAGGCAACTTTCGGACCTGATTTCATTCCATATGACCAGTCACGGTCGTATGTTACGTCGTCTTTTTTTGTCCTTCTTTGGTTAATCGGCTGCCATGTCTTCATATGAACTCAGAATTGGATGTTCTTGGGCTCATTCGATTCGTATGAACTATGTCATCCATTTTAGATGTTGGATCTTTATTTTGAGCACATTGGTGAAAATGATTTTTTCATTCTCCGAAACAGATAAGTCTTGTACTATGAGTCCTCCGTGTTGAGCTAGTCCTTGGTCCTTTCATCATGTTTGGTACTAGGTTGCTCCAAACCACATGTAGACACAAGAAAATAAACGAAACTAATAAAAACTAAATAAAAAACTAAATGTGCAATCCTCACAAAGAAAAGTGTAAAAACTAGTAATCATACATAATTAACACATATTTTGTTCAATGGGACATAATATAAGAAGAGAATATGCAACAAATGAGCACTAGTAGAAAACAGGGCATTGGTTCGGGCCGGGCCAGCCAATTAGTCCCGGTTCAGTCACGAACCGGGAACAATGGGGGCAACGGTCCCGATTCGTGGGGCCAGGGAGCCGGGCGGGCCATGTGGGGCATTGGTCCCGGTTTGTCTGGAACCTTTGGTCCCGGTTCCAGACACGTACCGGGACTAACGTGCCTCGCTCCTGGCCCACAACCATTGGTCCCGGTTCGTGGCTGGATCCGGGACCAAAGGGGGTCCTTTAGTCTCGGTTCCAACCATGAACGGGGACCAATGAAATGCCTATATATACCCCCTCGCTAGCGATCAGAGCACTCCACACTGCTCTGTTATTTTGGCCGGCGAGGGGAGGGATTTGTGGTGCTCTAGCTCACCTCCTATGCACATGAGGTGATTGATGAAATGCCTAAGCCAAACTTAAGCTTTCTCCTCTCGAAGCTCCTTGTCCGAACTCCATTTTTGTCAAGATTTGTCTAGGTTTGGCGGTCTGTCCTGTCCCGTTCCCGTCCTAAAACCGCCGTCGATCACCCGCGTGTGGTGAATCTCTTGATCTTATCTTCTTGTTAAAAGAAAATATACTTACTCGTATGATTTTCTTACTTTTATTATTGTTCACTTCTCTATTCATGATATGTTGTAATGGTTTTTAATACACTTTATTATATAACGCACGCAGATGAACCGGCAATGGATGTACGGTGACCAACGCACCTCCGAGTATATTAAGGGCCTGCATAATTTTCTCGAAGCGGCTGAGGCAAACAAGCAGAATGCTTTTATGCCTTGTCCATGTACTGTCTGTGAGAATACGAAGTTTTTCTCCAACTCTAAAACCCTTCACTTCCACCTGCTTCAAAAGGGTTTTATGCCACACTATAATGTTTGGACCAAGCACGAAGAAAGAGGGGTTATGATGGAAGACAACGAAGAAGAAGAGGATGACGACAACTACCCTCCCGTTGAATACGGTGATGCTGCAATGGGGGAAGCTGAAGATCAAGAGGAACCGGACGATGTGCCCGATGATGATCTTCGCCGAGTCATTGTTGATGCATAGGGAGAATGCGAAAGTTAAAGGGAGAAGTTGAAGTTCGATCGCATGTTAGAGGATCACAAAAAAGGGTTGTACCTAAATTACGAAGATGACAACAAAACACCGGTACCACACTGGCATTGCTGCAATGGAAGTCAGACAATGGTGTATCTGACAAGGGATTTAGTTCGCTACTGAAAATAATGAAGAAGAAGCTTCCAAAGGATAACGAATTGCCCGACAGTACGTACGCAGCAAAGAAGGTTGTATTCCCTCTAGGATTGGAGGTGCAGAAGATACATGCATGCCCTAATGATTGCATCATCTATCACGGTGAGTACGAGGAATGGAACGCATGCCCGATATGCGGTGCATTGCGGTATAAGATCAAAAGAGATGACCCTGGTGATGTTGAGGGCCAGCGCACCGGGAAGAGGGTTCCCGCCAAGGTGATGTGGTACGCTCCTATAATACCCTAGTTCAAACGTCTGTTCAGAAAAAAAAGCATGCTGAGTTGATGCAATGGCACAAAAAATACCGTGAGAAAGACGGGAAGTTGAGAGCACCCGCTGACGGGTCGCAGTGGAGAAAGATCGAGAGAAAGTGGAGCGACTTTATAGGTGACCCGAGGAATGTATGGTTAGGTTTAAGTGCAGATGGCGTTAATCCTTTTGGGGAGCAGAGCAGCCACCATAGCACATGGCCTATGACTCTATGTATGTATAACCTTCCTCCTTGGTTGTGCATGAAGCGGAAGTTCATTATGATGCCAGTGCTCATCCAAGGCCCTAAGCAACTCGGCAATGACATTGATGTGTACCTAAGGCCATTAGTTGATGAACTTTTACAGCTATAGAATGGAAGAGGTGTACGTGTGTGGGATGAGAACGAATAGGAGGAATTTGACCTACATGTGTTGCTGTTTGTAACCATCAACGATTGGCCTGCTCTTAGTAACCTTTCAGGACAAACAAACAAGGGATACCATGCATGCACACACTGTTTACATGACACCGACAATATATATTTGGACAAATACAGGAAGAATGTGTACCTGGGGCATCGTCGATTTCTTCTGACCAACCATCAATGTCGAAAGAAAGGAAAGCATTTCAAAGGTGAGGCAGATCACCGGTAGAAGCCCGCCCTCCGTACTGGTGATCACATACTTGATATGGTCAATGATTTACATGTAATATTTGTAAAGGGTCCTGGCGGACTATCTGTTCCGAATGACGCTGACAAACGCACACCCATGTGGAAGGTGAAATCTATATTTTGGGACCTACCCTATTTTAAAGACCTAGAGGTTCGCTCTGCAATTGACGTGATGCACGTAACGAAGAATCTTTGCGTGAACCTGCTAGGCTTCTTGGGAGTGTATGGGAAGACAAAAGATATACCGGAGGCACGGGAGGAACAACAATGTGTGCATGAAAAAGATGGCATGCATCCAAAGCAGTATGAAGGTCCTGCCAGCTACACTCTTACCAAAGAAGAGAAGGAAATCTTCTTTGAATATCTGCTCAGTATGAAGGTCCCGTCTGGCTTCTCGTCGAATATAAAGGGAATAATAAATATGGTAAAGAAAAAGTTCCAGAACCTAAAGTCTCATGACTGCCACGTGATTATGATGCAACTGCTGTCGGTTGCATTGAGGGGGCTTCTATCGGAAAATGTTCGACTAGCCATTGTGAAGCTATGTGCATTCCTCAATGCAATCTCTTAGAAGGTGATCGATCCAGAAATCCTGCCAAGGTTAAGGAGTGATTTGGTGCAATGTCTTGTTAGTTTCGAGCTGGTGTTCCCACCGTCCTTCTTCAATATCATGACACACGTCCTAGTTCATCTAGTCGACGAGATTGTAGTTCTGGGCACTATATTCTGCACAATATGTTCCCCTTTGAGTGGTTCATGGGAGTCTTAAATAAATATGTTCCTAACCGTGCTAGGCCAGAAGCAAGCATCTCCATGGGCCATCAAACAGAGGATGTCATTTGGTTTTGTGTTGACTTCATTCCTGACCTTAAGAAGATTGGTCTCCCTCAATCGTGGTATGAGGGGAGACTGACTGGAAAAGGCACGCTAGGAGTAGACTCAACAATATGTAAGGACAGGCATTCGTGGTCTCAAGCACACTACACAGTTCTACAGAATTCCACCTTGGTGACCCCGTATGTGGATGAACACAACAATATTCTGCGCTCCAAACACCCGAAGCAGTGTGACGACTGGATTACATATGAACACATCAGGACTTTTGGCAGTTGGTTGCAAACACGTTTCATGGGTGACAACACTGTTTCTGATGAGCTGTACTCGTTGGCCAGGGGACCATCTTCGACTGTATTGACTTACAAAGGGTACGACATAAATGGGAATACATTTTACAAGATTGCCCAAGATGAAAAGAGCACCAACCAAAACAGCAGTGTCCGCTTTGATGCAGCAACAAGGAGGGGAAAGGACACATATTATGGTTACATAGTGGACATATGGGAACTTGACTATGGACATGATTTCAAGGTCCCTTTGTTTCAGTGCAAATGGGTCAGTCTATCAAGAGGCGGGGTACAGGAAGACCCACAGTCGTAATGACAATAGTGGATCTGAACAATCTTGGGTACACAGACGAACCATTCGTCCTAGCCAATGATGTGGCACGGATTTTCTATGCGAAGGACATCTCTACCATACCGAGAAAAAGAAAAGATAAAGAAGCGAATACATCATACGATGAGCCAAAGCGCCACATAGTTCTTTCAGGAAACAGAGACATCGTGGGATTGGAGGGCAAGACAGACATGTCTGAAGATTACGAAAAGTTTCATGAAATTCCTCCCTTCAAAGTCAAGGCTGACCCAAGCAACCTGTTAAACGATGAAGATTATCCATGGTTATGGCGCAATAAGGAAAGGACACAAGCGAAGAAAAAGTGAAGACTTTCTCTCTATAACTATATCATTGGAGTGACATGTGAAGAAATGAAATGCCTTTTGCAACACATGAGTTTTCGTCCGTAACCCTAATACTTCAAAAGTGATTTTCTGTTTTGTACACGAAGTGCATCCAGTTTTTACCGTAACCATCTCAACTTTTTAGCACATGCTATGTGGGTGAAATCATGATACCATGCCAACGTTCAACCTTTTCACAGTTCATTTGAACTGCTTTTCAATTTCAGGGTAATTTAGCTCAAAAAAATTAGTAGGTGGATGAGAAATACCAAATGAAGTCAGTAGGGGTCGAAAATTGATGACGTGGCTTTGAATGGTGCATTTTGAACACAAAAAAGTATGGAGTTCAAATAAGTTAAAAAAAATGAAATCCCTTTGTAACAGATGAGTTTTTGTCCAAAACTGTGATACTTCGAAAGAGATTGTCCATTTTTTACACGAAGTGCATCCAGTTGTTGCCGTAACCATCTCAACTTTTTCGCACATGCTATGTGGGTGAAATGATGATACCATGCCAACTTTCAACCTTTTCGGAGTTCATTTGAAGTGCTTTTCAATTTCAGGGTTATTTAGCTCAAAAAAATCAGTAAGTGCATGAAAAATACCAAATGAAGTCAGAAATGGTTGAAAATTGATGATGTGGCTTTGAATGGTGCATTTTGAACACACGAAAAGTACGGAGTTCAAATGAACTCAAAAAAATCAGTATGTGGATGAGAAATACCAAATGAAGTCAGTAGGGGTCGAAAATTGATGATGTGGCTTTGAATGCTGCATTTTGAACACACAAAAGTAACACATGAGTTTGTAACAGATGAGTTTTCGTCAAAAACAGCGATACTTCGAAAGAGATTGTCCATTTTTTAAACAAAGTGCATCCAGTTTTCGCCGTAACCATCTTAACTTTTTAGCACATGCTATGTGGTTGAAACGATGATACCATGCCAACTTTCAATCTTTTTAGAGTTCATTTGAAGTGCTTTTCAATTTCAGGGTTATTTAGCTCAAAAAATCAGTAAGTGCATGAAAAATACCAAATGAAGTTAGAAAGGGTTGAAAATTGATGATGTGGCTTTGACTGGTCCATTTTGAACACACCAAAAGTATGGAGTTCAAATAAGTTCAAAAAATGAAATCCCTTTGTAACAGATGAGTTTTCGTCCAAAACAATCATACTTCGAAAGAGATTGTGCATTTTGTACACGAAGTGGATCTTGTTTTTGCTGTAACTATCTCAACTTTTTAGCACATGCTATGTGGGTGAAATGATGATACCATGCCAACTTTCAACCTTTTCAGAGTTCATTTGAAGTGCTTTTCAATTTCAGGGTTATTTAGCTCAATAAAGTGAGTAAGTGCATGAAAAATACGAAATGAAGTCAGACAGGGTTGAAAATTGATGATGTGGCTTTGAATGGTGCATTTTGAACACAAGAAAAGTATGGAGTTCAAATAAGTTAAAAAAATGAAATCCATTTGTAACACATGAGTTTTCATCCGAAACTGTGATACTTTGGAAGAAATTGTTCATTTTGTAAACAAACTCCATCCAGTTTTTGCCATAACCATCTCAACATTTTAGCACATGCTATGTGGGTGAAATCATGATACCATGCCAACTTTCAACCTTTTCACAGTTCATTTGAACTGCTTTTCAATTTCAGGGTCATTTATCTCAAAAAAATTAGTAGGTGGATGAGAAATACCAAATGAAGTCAGTAGGGGTCGAAAATTGATGACGTGGCTTTGAATGGTGCATTTTGAACACAAAAAAGTATGGAGTTCAAATAAGTTAAAAAAATGAAATCCCTTTGTAACAGATGAGTTTTTGTCCAAAACTGTGATACTTCGAAAGAGATTGTCCATTTTGTACACGAAGTGCATCCAGTTGTTGCCGTAACCATCTCAACTTTTTCGCACATGCTATGTGGGTGAAATGATGATACCATGCCAACTTTCAACCTTTTCGGAGTTCATTTGAAGTGCTTTTCAATTTCAGGGTTATTTAGCTCAAAAAAATCAGTAAGTGCATGAAAAATACCAAATGAAGTCAGAAATGGTTGAAAATTGATGATGTGGCTTTGAATGGTGCATTTTGAACACACGAAAAGTACGGAGTTCAAATGAACTCAAAAAAATCAGTATGTGGATGAGAAATACCAAATGAAGTCAGTAGGGGTCGAAAATTGATGATGTGGCTTTGAATGCTGCATTTTGAACACACAAAAGTAACACATGAGTTTGTAACAGATGAGTTTTCGTCAAAAACAGCGATACTTCGAAAGAGATTGTCCATTTTTTAAACAAAGTGCATCCAGTTTTCGCCGTAACCATCTTAACTTTTTAGCACATGCTATGTGGTTGAAACGATGATACCATGCCAACTTTCAATCTTTTTAGAGTTCATTTGAAGTGCTTTTCAATTTCAGGGTTATTTAGCTCAAAAAATCAGTAAGTGCATGAAAAATACCAAATGAAGTTAGAAAGGGTTGAAAATTGATGATGTGGCTTTGACTGGTCCATTTTGAACACACCAAAAGTATGGAGTTCAAATAAGTTCAAAAAATGAAATCCCTTTGTAACAGATGAGTTTTCGTCCAAAACAATCATACTTCGAAAGAGATTGTGCATTTTGTACACGAAGTGGATCTTGTTTTTGCTGTAACTATCTCAACTTTTTAGCACATGCTATGTGGGTGAAATGATGATACCATGCCAACTTTCAACCTTTTCAGAGTTCATTTGAAGTGCTTTTCAATTTCAGGGTTATTTAGCTCAATAAAGTGAGTAAGTGCATGAAAAATACGAAATGAAGTCAGACAGGGTTGAAAATTGATGATGTGGCTTTGAATGGTGCATTTTGAACACAAGAAAAGTATGGAGTTCAAATAAGTTAAAAAAATGAAATCCATTTGTAACACATGAGTTTTCATCCGAAACTGTGATACTTTGGAAGAAATTGTTCATTTTGTAAACAAACTCCATCCAGTTTTTGCCATAACCATCTCAACATTTTAGCACATGCTATGTGGGTGAAATCATGATACCATGCCAACTTTCAACCTTTTCACAGTTCATTTGAACTGCTTTTCAATTTCAGGGTCATTTATCTCAAAAAAATTAGTAGGTGGATGAGAAATACCAAATGAAGTCAGTAGGGGTCGAAAATTGATGACGTGGCTTTGAATGGTGCATTTTGAACACAAAAAAGTATGGAGTTCAAATAAGTTAAAAAAATGAAATCCCTTTGTAACAGATGAGTTTTTGTCCAAAACTGTGATACTTCGAAAGAGATTGTCCATTTTGTACACGAAGTGCATCCAGTTGTTGCCGTAACCATCTCAACTTTTTCGCACATGCTATGTGGGTGAAATGATGATACCATGCCAACTTTCAACCTTTTCGGAGTTCATTTGAAGTGCTTTTCAATTTCAGGGTTATTTAGCTCAAAAAAATCAGTAAGTGCATGAAAAATACCAAATGAAGTCAGAAATGGTTGAAAATTGATGATGTGGCTTTGAATGGTGCATTTTGAACACACGAAAAGTACGGAGTTCAAATGAACTCAAAAAAATCAGTATGTGGATGAGAAATACCAAATGAAGTCAGTAGGGGTCGAAAATTGATGATGTGGCTTTGAATGCTGCATTTTGAACACACAAAAGTAACACATGAGTTTGTAACAGATGAGTTTTCGTCAAAAACAGCGATACTTCGAAAGAGATTGTCCATTTTTTAAACAAAGTGCATCCAGTTTTCGCCGTAACCATCTTAACTTTTTAGCACATGCTATGTGGTTGAAACGATGATACCATGCCAACTTTCAATCTTTTTAGAGTTCATTTGAAGTGCTTTTCAATTTCAGGGTTATTTAGCTCAAAAAAATCAGTAAGTGCATGAAAAATACCAAATGAAGTCAGAAAGGGTTGAAAATTGATGATGTGGCTTTGACTGGTCCATTTTGAACACACCAAAAGTATGGAGTTCAAATAAGTTCAAAAAATGAAATCCCTTTGTAACAGATGAGTTTTCGTCCAAAACCATCATACTTCGAAAGAGATTGTCCATTTTGTACACGAAGTGGATCTTGTTTTTGCTGTAACTATCTCAACTTTTTAGCACATGCTATGTGGGTGAAATGATGATACCATGCCAACTTTCAACCTTTTCAGAGTTCATTTGAAGTGCTTTTCAATTTCAGGGTTATTTAGCTCAATAAAGTGAGTAAGTGCATGAAAAATACGAAATGAAGTCAGACAGGGTTGAAAATTGATGATGTGGCTTTGAATGGTGCATTTTGAACACAAAAAAGTATGGAGTTCAAATAAGTTAAAAAAATGAAATCCATTTGTAACACATGAGTTTTCATCCGAAACTGTGATACTTCGGAAGAAATTGTTCATTTTGTAAACAAACTCCATCCAGTTTTTGCCATAACCATCTCAACATTTTAGCACATGCTATGTGGGTGAAATCATGATACCATGCCAACTTTCAACCTTTTCACAGTTCATTTGAACTGCTTTTCAATTTCAGGGTCATTTAGCTCAAAAAAATTAGTAGGTGGATGAGAAATACCAAATGAAGTCAGTAGGGGTCGAAAATTGATGACGTGGCTTTGAATGGTGCATTTTGAACACAAAAAAGTATGGAGTTCAAATAAGTTAAAAAAATGAAATCCCTTTGTAACAGATGAGTTTTTGTCCAAAACTGTGATACTTCGAAAGAGATTGTCCATTTTGTACACGAAGTGCATCCAGTTGTTGCCGTAACCATCTCAACTTTTTCGCACATGCTATGTGGGTGAAATGATGATACCATGCCAACTTTCAACCTTTTCGGAGTTCATTTGAAGTGCTTTTCAATTTCAGGTTTATTTAGCTCAAAAAAATCAGTAAGTGCATGAAAAATACCAAATGAAGTCAGAAAGGGTTGAAAATTGATGATGTGGCCTTGAATGGTGCATTTTGAACACACGAAAAGTACGGAGTTCAAATGAACTCAAAAAAAACAGTATGTGGATGAGAAATACCAAATGAAGTCAGTAGGGGTCGAAAATTGATGATGTGGCTTTGAATGCTGCATTTTGAACACAAAAAAGTAACACATGAGTTTGTAACAGATGAGTTTTCGTCAAAAACAGCGATACTTCGAAAGAGATTGTCCATTTTTTAAACAAAGTGCATCCAGTTTTCGCCGTAACCATCTTAACTTTTTAGCACATGCTATGTGGTTGAAACGATGATACCATGCCAACTTTCAATCTTTTTAGAGTTCATTTGAAGTGCTTTTCAATTTCAGGGTTATTTAGCTCAAAAAAATCAATAAGTGCATGAAAAATACCAAATGAAGTCAGAAAGGGTTGAAAATTGATGATGTGGCTTTGACTGGTCCATTTTGAACACACCAAAAGTATGGAGTTCAAATAAGTTCAAAAAATGAAATCCCTTTGTAACAGATGAGTTTTCGTCCAAAACCATCATACTTCGAAAGAGATTGTCCATTTTGTACACGAAGTGGATCTTGTTTTTGCTGTAACTATCTCAACTTTTTAGCACATGCTATGTGGGTGAAATGATGATACCATGCCAACTTTCAACCTTTTCAGAGTTCATTTGAAGTGCTTTTCAATTTCAGGGTTATTTAGCTCAATAAAGTGAGTAAGTGCATGAAAAATACGAAATGAAGTCAGACAGGGTTGAAAATTGATGATGTGGCTTTGAATGGTGCATTTTGAACACAAGAAAAGTATGGAGTTCAAATAAGTTAAAAAAATGAAATCCATTTGTAACACATGAGTTTTCATCCGAAACTGTGATACTTCGGAAGAAATTGTTCATTTTGTAAACAAACTCCATCCAGTTTTTGCCATAACCATCTCAACATTTTAGCACATGCTATGTGGGTAAAATCATGATACCATGCCAACTTTCAACCTTTTCACAGTTCATTTGAACTGCTTTTCAATTTCAGGGTCATTTATCTCAAAAAAATTAGTAGGTGGATGAGAAATACCAAATGAAGTCAGTAGGGGTCGAAAATTGATGACGTGGCTTTGAATGGTGCATTTTGAACACAAAAAAGTATGGAGTTCAAATAAGTTAAAAAAATGAAATCCCTTTGTAACAGATGAGTTTTTGTCCAAAACTGTGATACTTCGAAAGAGATTGTCCATTTTGTACACGAAGTGCATCCAGTTGTTGCCGTAACCATCTCAACTTTTTCGCACATGCTATGTGGGTGAAATGATGATACCATGCCAACTTTCAACCTTTTCGGAGTTCATTTGAAGTGCTTTTCAATTTCAGGTTTATTTAGCTCAAAAAAATCAGTAAGTGCATGAAAAATACCAAATGAAGTCAGAAAGGGTTGAAAATTGATGATGTGGCCTTGAATGGTGCATTTTGAACACACGAAAAGTACGGAGTTCAAATGAACTCAAAAAAAACAGTATGTGGATGAGAAATACCAAATGAAGTCAGTAGGGGTCGAAAATTGATGATGTGGCTTTGAATGCTGCATTTTGAACACAAAAAAGTAACACATGAGTTTGTAACAGATGAGTTTTCGTCAAAAACAGCGATACTTCGAAAGAGATTGTCCATTTTTTAAACAAAGTGCATCCAGTTTTCGCCGTAACCATCTTAACTTTTTAGCACATGCTATGTGGTTGAAACGATGATACCATGCCAACTTTCAATCTTTTTAGAGTTCATTTGAAGTGCTTTTCAATTTCAGGGTTATTTAGCTCAAAAAAATCAATAAGTGCATGAAAAATACCAAATGAAGTCAGAAAGGGTTGAAAATTGATGATGTGGCTTTGACTGGTCCATTTTGAACACACCAAAAGTATGGAGTTCAAATAAGTTCAAAAAATGAAATCCCTTTGTAACAGATGAGTTTTCGTCCAAAACCATCATACTTCGAAAGAGATTGTCCATTTTGTACACGAAGTGGATCTTGTTTTTGCTGTAACTATCTCAACTTTTTAGCACATGCTATGTGGGTGAAATGATGATACCATGCCAACTTTCAACCTTTTCAGAGTTCATTTGAAGTGCTTTTCAATTTCAGGGTTATTTAGCTCAATAAAGTGAGTAAGTGCATGAAAAATACGAAATGAAGTCAGACAGGGTTGAAAATTGATGATGTGGCTTTGAATGGTGCATTTTGAACACAAGAAAAGTATGGAGTTCAAATAAGTTAAAAAAATGAAATCCATTTGTAACACATGAGTTTTCATCCGAAACTGTGATACTTCGGAAGAAATTGTTCATTTTGTAAACAAACTCCATCCAGTTTTTGCCATAACCATCTCAACATTTTAGCACATGCTATGTGGGTAAAATCATGATACCATGCCAACTTTCAACCTTTTCACAGTTCATTTGAACTGCTTTTCAATTTCAGGGTCATTTATCTCAAAAAAATTAGTAGGTGGATGAGAAATACCAAATGAAGTCAGTAGGGGTCGAAAATTGATGACGTGGCTTTGAATGGTGCATTTTGAACACAAAAAAGTATGGAGTTCAAATAAGTTAAAAAAATGAAATCCCTTTGTAACAGATGAGTTTTTGTCCAAAACTGTGAGACTTCGAAAGAGATTGTCCATTTTGTACACGAAGTGCATCCAGTTGTTGCCGTAACCATCTCAACTTTTTCGCACATGCTATGTGGGTGAAATGATGATACCATGCCAACTTTCAACCTTTTCGGAGTTCATTTGAAGTGCTTTTCAATTTCAGGTTTATTTAGCTCAAAAAAATCAGTAAGTGCATGAAAAATACCAAATGAAGTCAGAAAGTGTTGAAAATTGATGATGTGGCTTTGAATGGTGCATTTTGAACACACGAAAAGTACGGAGCTCAAATGAACTCAAAAAAATCAGTATGTGGATGAGAAATACCAAATGAAGTCAGTAGGGGTCGAAAATTGATGATGTGGCTTTGAATGCTGCATTTTGAACACAAAAAAGGAACACATGAGTTTGTAACAGATGAGTTTTCGTCAAAAACAGCGATACTTCGAAAGAGATTGTCCATTTTTTAAACAAAGTGCATCCAGTTTTTGCCGTAACCATCTTAACTTTTTAGCACATGCTATGTGGTTGAAACGATGATACCATGCCAACTTTCAATCTTTTTAGAGTTCATTTGAAGTGCTTTTCAATTTCAGGGTTATTTAGCTCAAAAAAATCAGTAAGTGCATGAAAAATACCAAATGAAGTCAGAAAGGGTTGAAAATTGATGATGTGGCTTTGACTGGTCCATTTTGAACACACCAAAAGTATGGAGTTCAAATAAGTTCAAAAAATGAAATCCCTTTGTAACAGATGAGTTTTCGTCCAAAACCATCATACTTCGAAAGAGATTGTCCATTTTGTACACGAAGTGGATCTTGTTTTTGCTGTAACTATCTCAACTTTTTAGCACATGCTATGTGGGTGAAATGATGATACCATGCCAACTTTCAACCTTTTCAGAGTTCATTTGAAGTGCTTTTCAATTTCAGGGTTATTTAGCTCAATAAAGTGAGTAAGTGCATGAAAAATACGAAATGAAGTCAGCCAGGGTTGAAAATTGATGATGTGGCTTTGAATGGTGCATTTTGAACACAAGAAAAGTATGGAGTTCAAATAAGTTAAAAAAATTAAATCCATTTGTAACACATGAGTTTTCATCCGAAACTGTGATACTTCGGAAGAAATTGTTCATTTTGTAAACAAACTCCATCCAGTTTTTGCCATAACCATCTCAACTTTTTAGCACATGCTATGTGGGTGAAATCATGATACCATGCCAACTTTCAACCTTTTCACAGTTCATTTGAACTGCTTCTCAATTTCAGGGGCATTTAGCTCAAAAAAATTAGTAGGTGGATGAGAAATACCAAATGAAGTCAGTAGGGGTCGAAAATTGATGACGTGGCTTTGAATGGTGCATTTTGAACACAAAAAAGTATGGAGTTCAAATAAGTTAAAAAAATGAAATCCCTTTGTAACAGATGAGTTTTTGTCCAAAACTGTGATACTTCGAAAGAGATTGTCCATTTTGTACATGAAGTGCATCCAGTTGTTGCCGTAACCATCTCAACTTTTTCGCACATGCTATGTGGGTGAAATGATGATACCATGCCAACTTTCAACCTTTTCGGAGTTCATTTGAAGTGCTTTTCAATTTCAGGGTTATTTAGCTCAAAAAAATCAGTAAGTGCATGAAAAATACCAAATGAAGTCAGAAAGGGTTGAAAATTGATGATGTGGCTTTGAATGGTGCATTTTGAACACACGAAAAGTACGGACTTCAAATGAACTCAAGAAAAATCAGTATGTGGATGAGAAATACCAAATGAAGTCAGTAGGGGTCGAAAATTGATGATGTGGCTTTGAATGCTGCATTTTGAACACAAAAAAGTAACACATGAGTTTGTAATAGATGAGTTTTCGTCAAAAACAGCGATACTTCGAAAGAGATTGTCCATTTTTTAAACAAAGTGCATCCAGTTTTCGCCGTAACCATCTTAACTTTTTAGCACATGCTATGTGGTTGAAACGATGATACCATGCCAACTTTCAATCTTTTTAGAGTTCATTTGAAGTGCTTTTCAATTTCAGGGTTATTTAGCTCAAAAAAATCAGTAAGTGCATGAAAAATACCAAATGAAGTCAGAAAGGGTTGAAAATTGATGATGTGGCTTTGACTGGTCCATTTTGAACACACCAAAAGTATGGAGTTCAAATAAGTTCAAAAAATGAAATCCCTTTGTAACAGATGAGTTTTCGTCCAAAACCATCATACTTCGAAAGAGATTGTCCATTTTGTACACGAAGTGGATCTTGTTTTTGCTGTAACTATCTCAACTTTTTAGCACATGCTATGTGGGTGAAATGATGATACCATGCCAACTTTCAACCTTTTCAGAGTTCATTTGAAGTGCTTTTCAATTTCAGGGTTATTTAGCTCAATAAAGTGAGTAAGTGCATGAAAAATACGAAATGAAGTCAGCCAGGGTTGAAAATTGATGATGTGGCTTTGAATGGTGCATTTTGAACACAAGAAAAGTATGGAGTTCAAATAAGTTAAAAAAATTAAATCCATTTGTAACACATGAGTTTTCATCCCAAACTGTGATACTTCGGAAGAAATTGTTCATTTTGTAAACAAACTCCATCCAGTTTTTGCCATAACCATCTCAACTTTTTAGCACATGCTATGTGGGTGAAATCATGATACCATGCCAACTTTCAACCTTTTCACAGTTCATTTGAACTGCTTCTCAATTTCAGGGGCATTTAGCTCAAAAAAATTAGTAGGTGGATGAGAAATACCAAATGAAGTCAGTAGGGGTCGAAAATTGATGACGTGGCTTTGAATGGTGCATTTTGAACACAAAAAAGTATGGAGTTCAAATAAGTTAAAAAAATGAAATCCCTTTGTAACAGATGAGTTTTTGTCCAAAACTGTGATACTTCGAAAGAGATTGTCCATTTTGTACATGAAGTGCATCCAGTTGTTGCCGTAACCATCTCAACTTTTTCGCACATGCTATGTGGGTGAAATGATGATACCATGCCAACTTTCAACCTTTTCGGAGTTCATTTGAAGTGCTTTTCAATTTCAGGGTTATTTAGCTCAAAAAAATCAGTAAGTGCATGAAAAATACCAAATGAAGTCAGAAAGGGTTGAAAATTGATGATGTGGCTTTGAATGGTGCATTTTGAACACACGAAAAGTACGGACTTCAAATGAACTCAAGAAAAATCAGTATGTGGATGAGAAATACCAAATGAAGTCAGTAGGGGTCGAAAATTGATGATGTGGCTTTGAATGCTGCATTTTGAACACAAAAAAGTAACACATGAGTTTGTAATAGATGAGTTTTCGTCAAAAACAGCGATACTTCGAAAGAGATTGTCCATTTTTTAAACAAAGTGCATCCAGTTTTCGCCGTAACCATCTTAACTTCTTAGCACATGCTATGTGGTTGAAACGATGATACCATGCCAACTTTCAATCTTTTTAGAGTTCATTTGAAGTGCTTTTCAATTTCAGGGTTATTTAGCTCAAAAAAATCAGTAAGTGCATGAAAAATACCAAATGAAGTCAGAAAGGGTTGAAAATTGATGATGTGGCTTTGACTGGTCCATTTTGAACACACCAAAAGTATGGAGTTCAAATAAGTTCAAAAAATGAAATCCCTTTGTAACAGATGAGTTTTCGTCCAAAACCATCATACTTCGAAAGAGATTGTCCATTTTGTACACGAAGTGGATCTTGTTTTTGGTATAACTATCTCAACTTTTTAGCACATGCTATGTGGGTGAAATGATGATACCATACCAACTTTCAACCTTTTCAGAGTTCATTTGAAGTGCTTTTCAATTTCAGGGTTATTTAGCTCAATAAAGTGAGTAAGTGCATGAAAAATACGAAATGAAGTCAGCCAGGGTTGAAAATTGATGATGTGGCTTTGAATGGTGCATTTTGAACACAAGAAAAGTATGGAGTTCAAATAAGTTAAAAAAATGAAATCCATTTGTAACACATGAGTTTTCATCAGAAACTGTGGTACTTCGGAAGAAATTGTTCATTTTGTAAACAAACTCCATCCAGTTTTTGCCATAACCATCTCAACTTTTTAGCACATGCTATGTGGGTGAAATCATGATACCATGCCAACTTTCAACCTTTTCACAGTTCATTTGAACTGCTTTTCAATTTCAGGGTCATTTAGCTCAAAAAAATTAGTAGGTGGATGAGAAATACCAAATGAAGTCAGTAGGGGTCGAAAATTGATGACGTGGCTTTGAATGGTGCATTTTGAACACAAAAAAGTACAGTGTTCAAATAAGTTAAAAAAATGAAAGCCCGTTGTAACAGATGAGTTTTTGTCCAAAACTGTGATACTTCGAAACAGATTGTCCATTTTGTACACGAAGTGCATCCAGTTTTTGCCGTAACCATCTCAACTTTTTCGCACATGCTATGTGGGTGAAATGATGATGCGATGCCAACTTTCAACCTTTTCGGAGTTCATTTGAAGTGCTTTTCAATTTCAGGGTTATTTAGCTCAAAAAAATCAGTAAGTGCATGAAAAATACCAAATGAAGTCAGAAAGGGTTGAAAATTGATTATGTGGCTTTGAATAGTGCATTTTGAACACACGAAAAGTATGGAGTTCAAATGAACTCAAAAAAATCAGTATGTGGATGAGAAATACCAAATCAAGTCAGTAGGGGTCGAAAATTAATGATGTGGCTTTGAATGCTGCATTTTGAACACAAAAAAGTATGGAGTTCAAATAAGTTAAAAAAATGAAATCCGTTTGTAACAGATGAGTTTTTGTCAAAAACAGCGATACTTCGAAAGAGATTGTCCATTTTTTAAACAAAGTGCATCCAGTTTTTGCGTAACCATCTTAACTTTTTAGCACATGCTATGTGGTTGAAACGATGATACCATGCCAACTTTCAATCTTTTTAAAGTTCATTTGAAGTGCTTTTCAATTTCAGGGTTATTTAGCTCAAAAAAAATTAGTAAGTGCATGAAAAATACCAAATGAAGTCACAAAGGGTTGAAAATTGATGATGTGGCTTTGACTGGTCCATTTTGAACACACAAAAATTATGGAGTTCAAATAAGTTCCAAAAAAAGAAATCCCTTTGTAACAGATGAGTTTTCGTCCAAAACCATGATACTTCGAAAGAGATTGTACATTTTGTACACGAAGTGGATCCAGTTTTTGCTGTAACTATCTCAACTTTTTAGCACATGCTATGTGGGTGAAATGATGATACCATGCCAACTTTCAACCTTTTCAGAGTTCATTTGAAGTGCTTTTCAATTTCAGGGTTATTTAGCTCAATAAAGTCAGTAAGTGCATGAAAAATACGAAATGAAGTCAGACAGGGTTGAAAATTGATGATGTGGCTTTGAATGGTGCATTTTGAACACAAGAAAGTGTGGAGTTCAAATCAGTTAAAAAAATGAAATCCCTTTGTAACAGATGAGTTTTTGTCCAAAACCGTGATACTTCGAAAGAGATTGTCCATTTTGTACACGAAGTGCATCCAGTTTTTGCCGTAGCGATCTCAACTTTTTATCACATGCTATGTGGGTGAAATGATGATACCATGCCAACTTTCAACCTTTTCAGAGTTCATTTGAAGTGCTTTTCAATTTCAGGGTTAGTTAGCTCAAAAAATTAGTAAGTGCATGGAAAATACGAAATGAAGTTAGAAACGGTTGAAAATTGATGATGTGGCTTTAAATGGTGCATTTTGAACACACGAAAAGTATGGAGTTCAAATAATTAAAAAAATGAAATCCATTTGTAACAGATGAGTTTTCGTCCGAAACCGTGATACTTCGAAAGAGATTGTCCATTTTGTAAACAAAGTGCATCCAGTTTTTGCCGTAACCATGTCAACTTGTTAGCACATGCTATGTGGGTGAAATGATGATACCATGCCATCTTTCAATCTCTTTAGAGTTCATTTGAAGTGCTTTTCAATTTAAGGGTTATTTAGCTCAAAAAAATCAGAAGTGCCTGAAAAATACCAAATGACGTCAGAAAGGGTTCAAAATTTGTGAAGTTGCTTTGAATGCTGCGTTTTGAACACACAAAATGTATGGAGTTCAAATAATTTCAAAAAAATGAAACCCCTTCTTAACAGACGAGTTTTCGTCCAGAACCGTGATACTTCGAAAGAGATTGTCCATTTCGTACACGAAGTGCATCCAGTTTTCGCCATAACCATCTCAACTTTTCAGCACATGCTATGTGGGTGAAACAATGATACCATGCCAACTTTCAACCTTTTTAGAGTTCATTTGAAGTGCTTTTCAATTTCAGGGTTATTTAGCTCAAAAAAAATCAGTAAGTGCATGATAAATACCAAATGAAGTCAGAAAGGGTTGAAAATTGATGATGTGGCTTTGAATGGTGCATTTTGAACACACGAAAAGTATGGACTTCAAATAAGTTAAAAAATGAAATCCATTTGTAATAGATGTGTTTTCGTCCGAAACCGTGATACTTCGAAAGAAATTGTTCATCTTGTAAACAAACTGCATCCAGTTTTTGCCGTAACCATCTTAACTTTTTAGCACGTGCTATGTGGGTGAAATGATGATACCATGCCAACTTTCAATCTCTTTAGAGTTCATTTGAAGTGCTTTTCAATTTCAGGGTTATTTAGCTCAAAAAAATCAAAAGTGCCTGAAAAATACCAAATGAAGTCAGAAAGGGTTGAAAATTTATGATGTGGCTTTGAATGCTGCATTTTGGACACACAAAAAGTATGGAGTTGAAATAATTTCAAAAAAATGAAATCCCTTCTTAACAGACGAGTTTTCGTCCAAAACCGTGATACTTCGAAAGAGATTGTCCATTTTGTACACGAAGAGCATCCAGTTTTCTCCGTAACCATGTCAACTTTTTAGCACATGCTATGTGGGTGAAATGATGATACCATGCCAACTTTCAACCTTTTCAGAGTTCATTTGAAGTGCTTTTCAATTTCAGGGTTATTTAGCTCAATAAAGTGAGTAAGTGCATGAAAAATACGAAATGAAGTCAGACAGGGTTGAAAATTGATGATGTGGCTTTGAATGGTGCATTTTGAACACAAGAAAAGTATGGAGTTCAAATAAGTTAAAAAAATGAAATCCATTTGTAACACATGAGTTTTCATCCGAAACTGTGATACTTCGGAAGAAATTGTTCATTTTGTAAACAAACTCCATCCAGTTTTTGCCATAACCATCTCAACATTTTAGCACATGCTATGTGGGTGAAATTTCAGGGTTATTTAGCTCAAAAAAATCAGTAAGTGCCACATACGATGAGCCAAAGCGAATACATCATACGATGAGCCAAAGAGCCACATAGTTCTTTCAGGAAAAAGAGACATCGTGGGATTGGAGGGCAAGACAGACATGTCTGAAGATTACGAAAAGTTTCATCAAATTCCTCCCTTCAAAGTGAAGGCTGACCCAAGCAAATTGTTAAACGATGAAGATTATCCATGGTTACGGCGCAATAAGGAAAGGATACAAGCGAAGAAAAAGTGAAGACTTTCTCTCTACAACTATATCATTGCAGTGACATGTGAAGAAATGAAATGCCTTTTGCAACACATAAGTTTTCGTCCGAAACCCTAATACTTCAAAAGTGATTTTCCGTTTTGTACAGGAAGTGCATCCAGTTTTTACCGTAACCCTCTCAACTTTTTATGACATGCTATGTCGGTGAAATGATGATACCATGCCAACTTTCAAAATTTTCAGAGTTCATTCGAAGTGTTTTTCAATTTCAGGGTCATTTAGCTCCAAAAAATCAGTATGTGCATGAAAAATACAAAATGAAGTCAGAATGGGTTGAAAATTGATGATGTGGCTTTGAATGGTGCATTTTCAACACACGAAAAGTATGGAGTTCAAATAAGTTAAAAAATGAAATCCATTTGTGACAGATGAGTTTTCGTCCGAAACCGTGATACTTCGAAAGAGATTGTCCATTTTGTTAACAAAGTGCATCCTGTTTTTGCCATAACCATCTCAACTTGTTAGCACATGCTATGTGGGTGAAATGATGATACCATGCCAACTTTCAACCTTTTCAGAGTTCTTTTGAACTACTTTTCAATTTCAGGGTTATTTAGGTCAAAAAAATCAGTATGTGCATGAAAAATACCAAATGAAGTCAGTAGGGGTCGAAAATTAATGATGTGGCTTTGAATGCTGCATTTTGAACACAAAAAAGTATGGAGTTCAAATAAGTTAAAAAAATGAAATCCGTTTGTAACAGATGAGTTTTTGTCAAAAACAGCGATACTTCGAAAGAGATTGTCCATTTTTTAAACAAAGTGCATCCAGTTTTTGCGTAACCATCTTAACTTTTTAGCACATGCTATGTGGTTGAAACGATGATACCATGCCAACTTTCAATCTTTTTAAAGTTCATTTGAAGTGCTTTTCAATTTCAGGGTTATTTAGCTCAAAAAAAATTAGTAAGTGCATGAAAAATACCAAATGAAGTCACAAAGGGTTGAAAATTGATGATGTGGCTTTGACTGGTCCATTTTGAACACACAAAAATTATGGAGTTCAAATAAGTTCCAAAAAAAGAAATCCCTTTGTAACAGATGAGTTTTCGTCCAAAACCATGATACTTCGAAAGAGATTGTACATTTTGTACACGAAGTGGATCCAGTTTTTGCTGTAACTATCTCAACTTTTTAGCACATGCTATGTGGGTGAAATGATGATACCATGCCAACTTTCAACCTTTTCAGAGTTCATTTGAAGTGCTTTTCAATTTCAGGGTTATTTAGCTCAATAAAGTCAGTAAGTGCATGAAAAATACGAAATGAAGTCAGACAGGGTTGAAAATTGATGATGTGGCTTTGAATGGTGCATTTTGAACACAAGAAAGTGTGGAGTTCAAATCAGTTAAAAAAATGAAATCCCTTTGTAACAGATGAGTTTTTGTCCAAAACCGTGATACTTCGAAAGAGATTGTCCATTTTGTACACGAAGTGCATCCCGTTTTTGCCGTAGCGATCTCAACTTTTTATCACATGCTATGTGGGTGAAATGATGATACCATGCCAACTTTCAACCTTTTCAGAGTTCATTTGAAGTGCTTTTCAATTTCAGGGTTAGTTAGCTCAAAAAATTAGTAAGTGCATGGAAAATACGAAATGAAGTTAGAAACGGTTGAAAATTGATGATGTGGCTTTAAATGGTGCATTTTGAACACACGAAAAGTATGGAGTTCAAATAATTAAAAAAATGAAATCCATTTGTAACAGATGAGTTTTCGTCCGAAACCGTGATACTTCGAAAGAGATTGTCTATTTTGTAAACAAAGTGCATCCAGTTTTTGCCGTAACCATGTCAACTTGTTAGCACATGCTATGTGGGTGAAATGATGATACCATGCCATCTTTCAATCTCTTTAGAGTTCATTTGAAGTGCTTTTCAATTTAAGGGTTATTTAGCTCAAAAAAATCAGAAGTGCCTGAAAAATACCAAATGACGTCAGAAAGGGTTCAAAATTTGTGAAGTTGCTTTGAATGCTGCGTTTTGAACACACAAAATGTATGGAGTTCAAATAATTTCAAAAAAATGAAACCCCTTCTTAACAGACGAGTTTTCGTCCAGAACCGTGATACTTCGAAAGAGATTGTCCATTTCGTACACGAAGTGCATCCAGTTTTCGCCATAACCATCTCAACTTTTCAGCACATGCTATGTGGGTGAAACAATGATACCATGCCAACTTTCAACCTTTTTAGAGTTCATTTGAAGTGCTTTTCAATTTCAGGGTTATTTAGCTCAAAAAAAATCAGTAAGTGCATGATAAATACCAAATGAAGTCAGAAAGGGTTGAAAATTGATGATGTGGCTTTGAATGGTGCATTTTCAACACACGAAAAGTATGGACTTCAAATAAGTTAAAAAATGAAATCCATTTGTAATAGATGTGTTTTCGTCCGAAACCGTGATACTTCGAAAGAAATTGTTCATCTTGTAAACAAACTGCATCCAGTTTTTGCCGTAACCATCTTAACTTTTTAGCACGTGCTATGTGGGTGAAATGATGATACCATGCCAACTTTCAATCTCTTTAGAGTTCATTTGAAGTGCTTTTCAATTTCAGGGTTATTTAGCTCAAAAAAATCAAAAGTGCCTGAAAAATACCAAATGAAGTCAGAAAGGGTTGAAAATTTATGATGTGGCTTTGAATGCTGCATTTTGGACACACAAAAAGTCTGGAGTTGAAATAATTTCAAAAAAATGAAATCCCTTCTTAACAGACGAGTTTTCGTCCAAAACCGTGATACTTCGAAAGAGATTGTCCATTTTGTACACGAAGAGCATCCAGTTTTCTCCGTAACCATGTCAACTTTTTAGCACATGCTATGTGGGTGAAATGATGATACCATGCCAACTTTCAACCTTTTCAGAGTTCATTTGAAGTGCTTTTCAATTTCAGGGTTATTTAGCTCAATAAAGTGAGTAAGTGCATGAAAAATACGAAATGAAGTCAGACAGGGTTGAAAATTGATGATGTGGCTTTGAATGGTGCATTTTGAACACAAGAAAAGTATGGAGTTCAAATAAGTTAAAAAAATGAAATCCATTTGTAACACATGAGTTTTCATCCGAAACTGTGATACTTCGGAAGAAATTGTTCATTTTGTAAACAAACTCCATCCAGTTTTTGCCATAACCATCTCAACATTTTAGCACATGCTATGTGGGTGAAATTTCAGGGTTATTTAGCTCAAAAAAATCAGTAAGTGCCACATACGATGAGCCAAAGCGAATACATCATACGATGAGCCAAAGAGCCACATAGTTCTTTCAGGAAAAAGAGACATCGTGGGATTGGAGGGCAAGACAGACATGTCTGAAGATTACGAAAAGTTTCATCAAATTCCTCCCTTCAAAGTGAAGGCTGACCCAAGCAAATTGTTAAACGATGAAGATTATCCATGGTTACGGCGCAATAAGGAAAGGATACAAGCGAAGAAAAAGTGAAGACTTTCTCTCTACAACTATATCATTGCAGTGACATGTGAAGAAATGAAATGCCTTTTGCAACACATAAGTTTTCGTCCGAAACCCTAATACTTCAAAAGTGATTTTCCGTTTTGTACAGGAAGTGCATCCAGTTTTTACCGTAACCCTCTCAACTTTTTATGACATGCTATGTCGGTGAAATGATGATACCATGCCAACTTTCAAAATTTTCAGAGTTCATTCGAAGTGTTTTTCAATTTCAGGGTCATTTAGCTCCAAAAAATCAGTATGTGCATGAAAAATACAAAATGAAGTCAGAATGGGTTGAAAATTTATGATGTGGCTTTGAATGGTGCATTTTCAACACACGAAAAGTATGGAGTTCAAATAAGTTAAAAAATGAAATCCATTTGTGACAGATGAGTTTTCGTCCGAAACCGTGATACTTCGAAAGAGATTGTCCATTTTGTTAACAAAGTGCATCCTGTTTTTGCCATAACCATCTCAACTTGTTAGCACATGCTATGTGGGTGAAATGATGATACCATGCCAACTTTCAACCTTTTCAGAGTTCTTTTGAACTACTTTTCAATTTCAGGGTTATTTAGGTCAAAAAAATCAGTATGTGCATGAAAAATACCAAATGAAGTCAGTAGGGGTTGAAAATTGATGATGTGTCATTGACTGGTGCATTTTGAACACACAAAAAGTATGGAGTTCAAATAAGTTAAAAAAATGAAATCCCTTTGTAACAGATGAGTTTTCGTCCAAAACCGTGATACTTCGAAAGAGATTGTCCATTTTGTACACGAAGTGCATCCAATTTTTTCCGTAAGCATCTCAAATTTTTAGAACATGCCATGTGGGTGAAATGATGATACCATGCCAACTTTAAACCTTTTCAGAGTTCATTTGAAGTGCTTTTCAATTTCGGGTTATTTAGCTCAAAAAACTCAGTAAGTGCATGAAAATACCAAATGAAGTCAGAAAGGGTTGAAAATTCATAATGTGGCTTTGAATGGTGCATTTTTTACACACGAAAAGTATGGAGTTCAAATAAGTTAAAAAATGAAATCCATTTGTATCAGATGAGTTTTCGTCCGAAACCGTGATACTTCGGAAGAGATTGTCCATTTTGTAAACAAATTGCATCCAGTTTTTGCCGTAAACATCTCAACTTTTTAGCACATGCTATGTGGTTGCAACGATGATACCATGCCAACTTTCAATCTTTTTAGAGTTCATTTGAAGTGCTTTTCAATTTCAGGGTTATTTAACTCAAAAAAAATCAGTAAGTGCATGGAAAATTCCAAATGAAGTCACAAAGGGTTGAAAATTGATGATGCGGCTTTTAATGGTGCATTTTGAACACACAAAAAGTATGGAGTTCAAATAAGTTCAAAAAATGAAATCCCTTTGTAACAGATGAGTTTTCGTCCAAAACCGTGATACTTCGAAAGAGATTGTCCATTTTGTACATGAAGTGGATCTAGTTTTTGCCAAAACTATCTCAACTTTTTAGCACATGCTATGTGGGTGAAATGATGATACGATGTCAACTTTCAACCTTTTCAGAGTTCATTTGAAGTGCTTTTCAATTTCAGGGTTATTTAGCTCAAAAATGTCAGTAAGTGCATGAAAAATACGAAATGAAGTCAAAAAGGGTTGAAAATTGATGATGTGGCTTTAAATGGTGCATTTTGAACACAAGAAAAGAATGGAGTTCAAATAAGTTAAAAAAAATGAAATCCATTTGTAACAGATGAGTTTTCATCCGAAATTGTGATACTTCGAAAGAGATTGTCCATTTTGTTAACAAACTGCATCCAGTTTTTGCTGTACCCATCTCAACTTTTTAGCGCATTCTATGTGGGTGAAATGATGATACCATGCCAACTTTCAACCTTTTCACAGTTCATTTGAACTGCTTTTCAATTTCAGGGTTGTTTAGCTCAAAAAAATCAGTAAGTGCATGAAAAATACGAAATGAAGTCAGAAAGGGTTGAAAATTTATCATGTGGCTTTGAATGGTGCATTTTGAACACGCGAAAAGTATGGAGTTCAAATAAGTTCAAAAAATGAAATCTCTTTGTGACAGATGAGTTTTCGTCCAAAACCGTGATACTTCGAAAGAGAATGTCCAATTTTGACACGAAGTGGATCCAGTTTTTGCCGTAACTATCTCAACTATTTAGCACATGCTATGTGGGTGAAATGATGATACCATGCCAACTTTCAACTTTTTCAGAGTTCATTTGAAGTGCTTTTCAATTTCAGGGTTATTTAGCTCAAAAAACTCAGTAAGTGCATGAAAAATACAGAATGAAGTCAAAAAGGGTTAAAAATTGATGATGTGGCTTTGAATGGTGCATTTTGAACACAAGAAAAGTATGGAGTTCAAATAAGTTAAAAAAATGAAATCCATTTGTAACAGATGAGTTTTTGTCCAAAACCGTGATACTTCGAAAGAGATTGTCCATTTTGTACACGAAGTGCATCCAGTTTTCGCCGTAACCATCTCAACTTTTTAGCATATGCTATGTGGGTGAAATGATGATACCATGCGAACTTTCAGCCTTTTCAGAGTTCATTTGAAGTGCTTTTCAATTTCAAGGTTATTTAGCTCAAAAAAATCAGTAAGTGCATGATAAATACCAAATGAAGTCAGAAAGGGTTGAAAATCGATGATGTGGCTTTGAATGGTGCATTTTGAACACAAGAAAAGTATGGCATTCAAATAAGTTAAAAAATGAAATCCATTTGTAACAGATGAGTTTTCGTCCGAAACCGTGATACTTCGGAAGAGATTGTTCATTTTGTAAACAAACTGCATCCAGTTTTTGCCATAACCATCTCAACTTTTTAGCACATGCTATGTGGGTGAAATGATGATACCATGCCAACTTTCAACCTTTTCACACTTCATTTGAACTGCTTTTCAATTTCAGGGTTATTTAGCTCAAAAAATCAATAGGTGGATGAGAAATACCAAATGAAGTCAGTAGGGGTCGAAAATTGATGACGTGGCTTTGAATGGTGCATTTTGAACACAAAAAAGTATGTAGTTTAAGTTAAAAAAATGAAATCCCTTTGTAACAGATGAGTTTTTGTCCAAAACCGTGATACTTCGAAAGAGATTGTCCATTTTGTCCACGAAGTGCATCCAGTTTTTGCCGTAACCATCTCAACTTTTTAGCACATGCTATGTGGGTGAAATGATGATACCATGCCAACTTTCTACCTTTTCAGAGTTCATTTGAAGTGCTTTTCAATTTCAAGGTTAGTTAGCTCAAAAAATTAGTAAGTGCATGGAAAATACGAAATGAAGTTAGAAACGGTTGAAAATTGATGATGTGGCTTTGAATGGTGCATTTTGAACACACGAAAAGTAAGGCGTTCAAATAAGTTAAAAAATGAAATCCATTTGTAACAGATGAGTTTTCGTCTGAAACCGTGATACTTCGGAAGAGATTTTTCATTTTGTAAACAAACTGCATCCAGTTTTTGCCATAACCATCTCAACTTTTTAGCACATGCTATGTGGGTGAAATGATGATACCATGCCAACTTTCAACCTTTTCACAGTTCATTTGAACTGCTTTTCAATTTCAGGGTTATTTAGCTCAAAAAAATCAGTAGGTGGATGAGAAATACCAAATGAAGTCAGTAGGGGTCGAAAATTGATGACGTGGCTTTGAATGGTGCATTTTGAACACAAAAAAGTATGGAGTTTAAGTTAAAAAATGAAATCCCTTTGTAACAGATGAGTTTTTGTCCAAAACCGTGATACTTCGAAAGAGATTGTCCATTTTGTAAACAAACTGCATCCAGTTTTTGCCGTACCGATCTCAACTTTTTAGCGCATTCTATGTGGGTGAAATGATGATACCATGCCAACTTTCAACCTTTTCACAGTTCATTTGAACTGCTTTTCAATTTCAGGGTTATTTAGCTCAAAAAAATCAGTAAGTGCATGAAAAATACGAAATGAGGTCAGAAAGGGTTGAAAATTTATCATGTGTCTTTGAATGGTGCATTTTGAACACACGAAAAGTATGGAGTTCAAATAAGTTCAAAAAATGAAATATCTTTGTAACAGATGAGTTCTCGTCCAAAACCGTGATACTTCGAAAGAGAATGTCCAATTTTGACACGAAGTGGATCCAGTTTTTGCCGTAACTATCTCAACTTTTTAGCACATGTTGTGTGGGTGAAATGATGATAACATGCCAACTTTCAACCTTTTCAGAGTTCATTTGAAGTGCTTTTCAATTTCAGGGTTAGTTAGCTCAAAAAATTAGTAAGTGCATGGAAAATACGAAATGAAGTTAGAAACGGTTGAAAATTGATGATCTGGCTTTGAATGGTGCATTTTGAACACACGAAAAGTGTGGACTTCAAATAAGTTAAAAAATGAAATCCATTTGTAATAGATGTGTTTTCGTCCGAAACCGTGATACTTCGAAAGAAATTGTTCATCTTGTAAACAAACTGCATCCAGTTTTTGCCGTAACCATCTTAACTTTTTAGCACATGCTATGTGGGTGAAATAATGATACCATGCGAACTTTCAATCTCTTTAGAGTTCATTTGAAGTGCTTTTCGATTTCAGGGTTATTTAGCTCAAAAAAATCAAAAGTGCCTGAAAAATACCAAATGAAGTCAGAAAGGGTTGAAAATTTATGATGTGGCTTTGAATGCTGCATTTTGAACACACAAAAAGTATGGAGTTCAAATATTTCAAAAAAATGAAATCCCTTCTTAACAGACGAGTTTTCGTCCAAAACCATGATACTTCGAAAGAGATTGTCCATTTTGTACACGAAGAGCATCCAGTTTTCTCCGTAACCATCCCAACTTTTTAGCACATGCTATGTGGGTGAAATGATGATACCATGCCAACTTTCAACCTTTTTAGAGTTCATTTGAAGTGCTTTTCAATTTCAGGGTTATTTAGCTCAAAAAAATCAATAAGTGTCACATACGATGACCCAAAGCGAATACATCATACGATGAGCCAAAGAGCCACATAGTTCTTTCAGGAAAAAGAGACATCATGGGATTGGAGGGCAAGACAGACATGTCTGAAGATTACGAAAAGTTTCATGAAATTCCTCCCTTCAAAGTGAAGGCTGACCCAAGCAAATTGTTAAACGATGAAGATTATCCATGGTTATGGCGCAATAAGGAAAGGACACAAGCGTAGAAAAAGTGAAGACTTTCTCTCTACAACTATATCATTGCAGTGACATGTGAAGAAATGAAATGCCTTTTGCAACACATGAGTTTTCGTCCGAAACCCTAATACTTCGAAAGTGATTTTCCGTTTTGTACACGAAGTGCATCCAGTTTTTACCGTAACCCTCTCAACTTTTTATGACATGCTATGTGGGTGAAATGATGATACCATGCCAACTTTCAATATTTTCAGAGTTCATTTGAAGTGTTTTTCAATTTCAGGGTCATTTAGCTCCAAAAAATCAGTATGTGCATGAAAAATACAAAATGAAGTCAGAATGGGTTGAAAATTGATGATTTGGCTTTGAATGGTGCATTTTCAATACACGAAAAGTATGGAGTTCAAATAAGTTAAAAAATGAAATCCATTTGTAACAGATGAGTTTTCGTCCGAAACCGTTATACTCCGAAAGAGATTGTCCATTTTGTTAACAAAGTGCATCCTGTTTTTGCCATAACCATCTCAACTTGTTAGCACATGCTATGTGGGTGAAATGATGATACCATGCCAACTTTCAACCTTTTCAGAGTTCTTTTGAACTACTTTTCAATTTCAGGGTTATTTAGGTCAAAAAAATCAGTATGTGCATGAAAAATACCAAATGAAGTCAGTAGGGGTTGAAAATTGATGATGTGTCATTGACTGGTGCATTTTGAACACACAAAAAGTATGGAGTTCAAATAAGTTAAAAAAATGAAATCCCTTTGTAACAGATGAGTTTTCATCCAAAACCGTGATACTTCGAAAGAGATTGTCCATTTTGTACACGAAGTGCATCCAATTTTTTCCGTAAGCATCTCAAATTTTTAGAACTTGCCATGTGGGTGAAATGATGATACCATGCCAACTTTAAACCTTTTCAGAGTTCATTTGAAGTGCTTTTCAATTTCGGGTTATTTAGCTCAAAAAACTCAGTAAGTGCATGAAAATACCAAATGAAGTCAGAAAGGGTTGAAAATTCATAATGTGGCTTTGAATGGTGCATTTTTTACACACGAAAAGTATGGAGTTCAAATAAGTTAAAAAATGAAATCCCTTTGTAACAGATGAGTTTTCGTCCAAAACCATCATACTTCGAAAGAGATTGTCCATTTTGTACACGAAGTGGATCTTGTTTTTGGTATAACTATCTCAACTTTTTAGCACATGCTATGTGGGTGAAATGATGATACCATACCAACTTTCAACCTTTTCAGAGTTCATTTGAAGTGCTTTTCAATTTCAGGGTTATTTAGCTCAATAAAGTGAGTAAGTGCATGAAAAATACGAAATGAAGTCAGCGAGGGTTGAAAATTGATGATGTGGCTTTGAATGGTGCATTTTGAACACAAGAAAAGTATGGAGTTCAAATAAGTTAAAAAAATGAAATCCATTTGTAACACATGAGTTTTCATCCGAAACTGTGGTACTTCGGAAGAAATTGTTCATTTTGTAAACAAACTCCATCCAGTTTTTGCCATAACCATCTCAACTTTTTAGCACATGCTATGTGGGTGAAATCATGATACCATGCCAACTTTCAACCTTTTCACAGTTCATTTGAACTGCTTTTCAATTTCAGGGTCATTTAGCTCAAAAAAATTAGTAGGTGGATGAGAAATACCAAATGAAGTCAGTAGGGGTCGAAAATTGATGACGTGGCTTTGAATGGTGCATTTTGAACACAAAAAAGTACAGTGTTCAAATAAGTTAAAAAAATGAAAGCCCGTTGTAACAGATGAGTTTTTGTCCAAAACTGTGATACTTCGAAACAGATTGTCCATTTTGTACACGAAGTGCATCCAGTTTTTGCCGTAACCATCTCAACTTTTTCGCACATGCTATGTGGGTGAAATGATGATGCGATGCCAACTTTCAACCTTTTCGGAGTTCATTTGAAGTGCTTTTCAATTTCAGGGTTATTTAGCTCAAAAAAATCAGTAACTGCATGAAAAATACCAAATGAAGTCAGAAAGGGTTGAAAATTGATTATGTGGCTTTGAATAGTGCATTTTGAACACACGAAAAGTATGGAGTTCAAATGAACTCAAAAAAATCAGTATGTGGATGAGAAATACCAAATCAAGTCAGTAGGGGTCGAAAATTAATGATGTGGCTTTGAATGCTGCATTTTGAACACAAAAAAGTATGGAGTTCAAATAAGTTAAAAAAATGAAATCCGTTTGTAACAGATGAGTTTTTGTCAAAAACAGCGATACTTCGAAAGAGATTGTCCATTTTTTAAACAAAGTGCATCCAGTTTTTGCGTAACCATCTTAACTTTTTAGCACATGCTATGTGGTTGAAACGATGATACCATGCCAACTTTCAATCTTTTTAAATTTCATTTGAAGTGCTTTTCAATTTCAGGGTTATTTAGCTCAAAAAAAATTAGTAAGTGCATGAAAAATACCAAATGAAGTCACAAAGGGTTGAAAATTGATGATGTGGCTTTGACTGGTCCATTTTGAACACACAAAAATTATGGAGTTCAAATAAGTTCCAAAAAAAGAAATCCCTTTGTAACAGATGAGTTTTCGTCCAAAACCATGATACTTCGAAAGAGATTGTACATTTTGTACACGAAGTGGATCCAGTTTTTGCTGTAACTATCTCAACTTTTTAGCACATGCTATGTGGGTGAAATGATGATACCATGCCAACTTTCAACCTTTTCAGAGTTCATTTGAAGTGCTTTTCAATTTCAGGTTTATTTAGCTCAATAAAGTCAGTAAGTGCATGAAAAATACGAAATGAAGTCAGACAGGGTTGAAAATTGATGATGTGGCTTTGAATGGTGCATTTTGAACACAAGAAAGTGTGGAGTTCAAATCAGTTAAAAAAATGAAATCCCTTTGTAACAGATGAGTTTTTGTCCAAAACCGTGATACTTCGAAAGAGATTGTCCATTTTGTACACGAAGTGCATCCAGTTTTTGCCGTAGCGATCTCAACTTTTTATCACATGCTATGTGGGTGAAATGATGATACCATGCCAACTTTCAACCTTTTCAGAGTTCATTTGAAGTGCTTTTCAATTTCAGGGTTAGTTAGCTCAAAAAATTAGTAAGTGCATGGAAAATACGAAATGAAGTTAGAAACGGTTGAAAATTGATGATGTGGCTTTAAATGGTGCATTTTGAACACACGAAAAGTATGGAGTTCAAATAATTAAAAAAATGAAATCCATTTGTAACAGATGAGTTTTCGTCCGAAACCGTGATACTTCGAAAGAGATTGTCCATTTTGTAAACAAAGTGCATCCAGTTTTTGCCGTAACCATGTCAACTTGTTAGCACATGCTATGTGGGTGAAATGATGATACCATGCCATCTTTCAATCTCTGTAGAGTTCATTTGAAGTGCTTTTCAATTTAAGGGTTATTTAGCTCAAAAAAATCAGAAGTGCCTGAAAAATACCAAATGACGTCAGAAAGGGTTCAAAATTTGTGAAGTTGCTTTGAATGCTGCGTTTTGAACACACAAAAAGTATGGAGTTCAAATAATTTCAAAAAAATGAAACCCCTTCTTAACAGACGAGTTTTCGTCCAGAACCGTGATACTTCGAAAGAGATTGTCCATTTCGTACACGAAGTGCATCCAGTTTTCGCCATAACCATCTCAACTTTTCAGCACATGCTATGTGGGTGAAACAATGATACCATGCCAACTTTCAACCTTTTTAGAGTTCATTTGAAGTGCTTTTCAATTTCAGGGTTATTTAGCTCAAAAAAAATCAGTAAGTGCATGATAAATACCAAATGAAGTCAGAAAGGGTTGAAAATTGATGATGTGGCTTTGAATGGTGCATTTTGAACACACGAAAAGTATGGACTTCAAATAAGTTAAAAAATGAAATCCATTTGTAATAGATGTGTTTTCGTCCGAAACCGTGATACTTCGAAAGAAATTGTTCATCTTGTAAACAAACTGCATCCAGTTTTTGCCGTAACCATCTTAACTTTTTAGCACGTGCTATGTGGGTGAAATGATGATACCATGCCAACTTTCAATCTCTTTAGAGTTCATTTGAAGTGCTTTTCAATTTCAGGGTTATTTAGCTCAAAAAAATCAAAAGTGCCTGAAAAATACCAAATGAAGTCAGAAAGGGTTGAAAATTTATGATGTGGCTTTGAATGCTGCATTTTGGACACACAAAAAGTATGGAGTTGAAATAATTTCAAAAAAATGAAATCCCTTCTTAACAGACGAGTTTTCGTCCAAAACCGTGATACTTCGAAAGAGATTGTCCATTTTGTACACGAAGAGCATCCAGTTTTCTCCGTAACCATGTCAACTTTTTAGCACATGCTATGTGGGTGAAATGATGATACCATGCCAACTTTCAACCTTTTCAGAGTTCATTTGAAGTGCTTTTCAATTTCAGGGTTATTTAGCTCAATAAAGTGAGTAAGTGCATGAAAAATACGAAATGAAGTCAGACAGGGTTGAAAATTGATGATGTGGCTTTGAATGGTGCATTTTGAACACAAGAAAAGTATGGAGTTCAAATAAGTTAAAAAAATGAAATCCATTTGTAACACATGAGTTTTCATCCGAAACTGTGATACTTCGGAAGAAATTGTTCATTTTGTAAACAAACTCCATCCAGTTTTTGCCATAACCATCTCAACATTTTAGCACATGCTATGTGGGTGAAATTTCAGGGTTATTTAGCTCAAAAAAATCAGTAAGTGCCACATACGATGAGCCAAAGCGAATACATCATACGATGAGCCAAAGAGCCACATAGTTCTTTCAGGAAAAAGAGACATCGTGGGATTGGAGGGCAAGACAGACATGTCTGAAGATTACGAAAAGTTTCATCAAATTCCTCCCTTCAAAGTGAAGGCTGACCCAAGCAAATTGTTAAACGATGAAGATTATCCATGGTTACGGCGCAATAAGGAAAGGATACAAGCGAAGAAAAAGTGAAGACTTTCTCTCTACAACTATATCATTGCAGTGACATGTGAAGAAATGAAATGCCTTTTGCAACACATAAGTTTTCGTCCGAAACCCTAATACTTCAAAAGTGATTTTCCGTTTTGTACAGGAAGTGCATCCAGTTTTTACCATAACCCTCTCAACTTTTTATGACATGCTATGTCGGTGAAATGATGATACCATGCCAACTTTCAAAATTTTCAGAGTTCATTCGAAGTGTTTTTCAATTTCAGGGTCATTTAGCTCCAAAAAATCAGTATGTGCATGAAAAATACAAAATGAAGTCAGAATGGGTTGAAAATTGATGATTTGGCTTTGAATGGTGCATTTTCAATACACGAAAAGTATGGAGTTCAAATAAGTTAAAAAATGAAATCCATTTGTAACAGATGAGTTTTCGTCCGAAACCGTTATACTTCGAAAGAGATTGTCCATTTTGTTAACAAAGTGCATCCTGTTTTTGCCATAACCATCTCAACTTGTTAGCACATGCTATGTGGGTGAAATGATGATACCATGCCAACTTTCAACCTTTTCAGAGTTCTTTTGAACTACTTTTCAATTTCAGGGTTATTTAGGTCAAAAAAATCAGTATGTGCATGAAAAATACCAAATGAAGTCAGTAGGGGTTGAAAATTGATGATGTGTCATTGACTGGTGCATTTTGAACACACAAAAAGTATGGAGTTCAAATAAGTTAAAAAAATGAAATCCCTTTGTAACAGATGAGTTTTCATCCAAAACCGTGATACTTCGAAAGAGATTGTCCATTTTGTACACGAAGTGCATCCAATTTTTTCCGTAAGCATCTCAAATTTTTAGAACATGCCATGTGGGTGAAATGATGATACCATGCCAACTTTAAACCTTTTCAGAGTTCATTTGAAGTGCTTTTCAATTTCGGGTTATTTAGCTCAAAAAACTCAGTAAGTGCATGAAAATACCAAATGAAGTCAGAAAGGGTTGAAAATTCATAATGTGGCTTTGAATGGTGCATTTTTTACACACGAAAAGTATGGAGTTCAAATAAGTTAAAAAATGAAATCCCTTTGTAACAGATGAGTTTTCGTCCAAAACCATCATACTTCGAAAGAGATTGTCCATTTTGTACACGAAGTGGATCTTGTTTTTGGTATAACTATCTCAACTTTTTAGCACATGCTATGTGGGTGAAATGATGATACCATACCAACTTTCAACTTTTTCAGAGTTCATTTGAAGTGCTTTTCAATTTCAGGGTTATTTAGCTCAATAAAGTGAGTAAGTGCATGAAAAATACGAAATGAAGTCAGCCAGGGTTGAAAATTGATGATGTGGCTTTGAATGGTGCATTTTGAACACAAGAAAAGTATGGAGTTCAAATAAGTTTAAAAAATGAAATCCATTTGTAACACATGAGTTTTCATCCGAAACTGTGGTACTTCGGAAGAAATTGTTCATTTTGTAAACAAACTCCATCCAGTTTTTGCCATAACCATCTCAACTTTTTAGCACATGCTATGTGGGTGAAATCATGATACCATGCCAACTTTCAACCTTTTCACAGTTCATTTGAACTGCTTTTCAATTTCAGGGTCATTTAGCTCAAAAAAATTAGTAGGTGGATGAGAAATACCAAATGAAGTCAGTAGGGGTCGAAAATTGATGACGTGGCTTTGAATGGTGCATTTTGAACACAAAAAAGTACAGTGTTCAAATAAGTTAAAAAAATGAAAGCCCGTTGTAACAGATGAGTTTTTGTCCAAAACTGTGATACTTCGAAACAGATTGTCCATTTTGTACACGAAGTGCATCCAGTTTTTGCCGTAACCATCTCAACTTTTTCGCACATGCTATGTGGGTGAAATGATGATGCGATGCCAACTTTCAACCTTTTCGGAGTTCATTTGAAGTGCTTTTCAATTTCAGGGTTATTTAGCTCAAAAAAATCAGTAACTGCATGAAAAATACCAAATGAAGTCAGAAAGGGTTGAAAATTGATTATGTGGCTTTGAATAGTGCATTTTGAACACACGAAAAGTATGGAGTTCAAATGAACTCAAAAAAATCAGTATGTGGATGAGAAATACCAAATCAAGTCAGTAGGGGTCGAAAATTAATGATGTGGCTTTGAATGCTGCATTTTGAACACAAAAAAGTATGGAGTTCAAATAAGTTAAAAAAATGAAATCCGTTTGTAACAGATGAGTTTTTGTCAAAAACAGCGATACTTCGAAAGAGATTGTCCATTTTTTAAACAAAGTGCATCCAGTTTTTGCGTAACCATCTTAACTTTTTAGCACATGCTATGTGGTTGAAACGATGATACCATGCCAACTTTCAATCTTTTTAAAGTTCATTTGAAGCGCTTTTCAATTTCAGGGTTATTTAGCTCAAAAAAAATTAGTAAGTGCATGAAAAATACCAAATGAAGTCACAAAGGGTTGAAAATTGATGATGTGGCTTTGACTGGTCCATTTTGAACACACAAAAATTATGGAGTTCAAATAAGTTCCAAAAAAAGAAATCCCTTTGTAACAGATGAGTTTTCGTCCAAAACCATGATACTTCGAAAGAGATTGTACATTTTGTACACGAAGTGGATCCAGTTTTTGCTGTAACTATCTCAACTTTTTAGCACATGCTATGTGGGTGAAATGATGATACCATGCCAACTTTCAACCTTTTCAGAGTTCATTTGAAGTGCTTTTCAATTTCAGGGTTATTTAGCTCAATAAAGTCAGTAAGTGCATGAAAAATACGAAATGAAGTCAGACAGGGTTGAAAATTGATGATGTGGCTTTGAATGGTGCATTTTGAACACAAGAAAGTGTGGAGTTCAAATCAGTTAAAAAAATGAAATCCCTTTGTAACAGATGAGTTTTTGTCCAAAACCGTGATACTTCGAAAGAGATTGTCCATTTTGTACACGAAGTGCATCCAGTTTTTGCCGTAGCGATCTCAACTTTTTATCACATGCTATGTGGGTGAAATGATGATACCATGCCAACTTTCAACCTTTTCAGAGTTCATTTGAAGTGCTTTTCAATTTCAGGGTTAGTTAGCTCAAAAAATTAGTAAGTGCATGGAAAATACGAAATGAAGTTAGAAACGGTTGAAAATTGATGATGTGGCTTTAAATGGTGCATTTTGAACACACGAAAAGTATGGAGTTCAAATAATTAAAAAAATGAAATCCATTTGTAACAGATGAGTTTTCGTCCGAAACCGTGATACTTCGAAAGAGATTGTCCATTTTGTAAACAAAGTGCATCCAGTTTTTGCCGTAACCATGTCAACTTGTTAGCACATGCTATGTGGGTGAAATGATGATACCATGCCATCTTTCAATCTCTTTAGAGTTCATTTGAAGTGCTTTTCAATTTAAGGGTTATTTAGCTCAAAAAAATCAGAAGTGCCTGAAAAATACCAAATGACGTCAGAAAGGGTTCAAAATTTGTGAAGTTGCTTTGAATGCTGCGTTTTGAACACACAAAAAGTATGGAGTTCAAATAATTTCAAAAAAATGAAACCCCTTCTTAACAGACGAGTTTTCGTCCAAAACCGTGATACTTCGAAAGAGATTGTCCATTTCGTACACGAAGTGCATCCAGTTTTCGCCATAACCATCTCAACTTTTCAGCACATGCTATGTGGGTGAAACAATGATACCATGCCAACTTTCAACCTTTTTAGAGTTCATTTGAAGTGCTTTTCAATTTCAGGGTTATTTAGCTCAAAAAAAATCAGTAAGTGCATGATAAATACCAAATGAAGTCAGAAAGGGTTGAAAATTGATGATGTGGCTTTGAATGGTGCATTTTGAACACACGAAAAGTATGGACTTCAAATAAGTTAAAAAATGAAATCCATTTGTAATAGATGTGTTTTCGTCCGAAACCGTGATACTTCGAAAGAAATTGTTCATCTTGTAAACAAACTGCATCCAGTTTTTGCCGTAACCATCTTAACTTTTTAGCACGTGCTATGTGGGTGAAATGATGATACCATGCCAACTTTCAATCTCTTTAGAGTTCATTTGAAGTGCTTTTCAATTTCAGGGTTATTTAGCTCAAAAAAATCAAAAGTGCCTGAAAAATACCAAATGAAGTCAGAAAGGGTTGAAAATTTATGATGTGGCTTTGAATGCTGCATTTTGGACACACAAAAAGTATGGAGTTGAAATAATTTCAAAAAAATGAAATCCCTTCTTAACAGACGAGTTTTCGTCCAAAACCGTGATACTTCGAAAGAGATTGTCCATTTTGTACACGAAGAGCATCCAGTTTTCTCCGTAACCATGTCAACTTTTTAGCACATGCTATGTGGGTGAAATGATGATACCATGCCAACTTTCAACCTTTTCAGAGTTCATTTGAAGTGCTTTTCAATTTCAGGGTTATTTAGCTCAATAAAGTGAGTAAGTGCATGAAAAATACGAAATGAAGTCAGACAGGGTTGAAAATTGATGATGTGGCTTTGAATGGTGCATTTTGAACACAAGAAAAGTATGGAGTTCAAATAAGTTAAAAAAATGAAATCCATTTGTAACACATGAGTTTTCATCCGAAACTGTGATACTTCGGAAGAAATTGTTCATTTTGTAAACAAACTCCATCCAGTTTTTGCCATAACCATCTCAACATTTTAGCACATGCTATGTGGGTGAAATTTCAGGGTTATTTAGCTCAAAAAAATCAGTAAGTGCCACATACGATGAGCCAAAGCGAATACATCATACGATGAGCCAAAGAGCCACATAGTTCTTTCAGGAAAAAGAGACATCGTGGGATTGGAGGGCAAGACAGACATGTCTGAAGATTACGAAAAGTTTCATCAAATTCCTCCCTTCAAAGTGAAGGCTGACCCAAGCAAATTGTTAAACGATGAAGATTATCCATGGTTACGGCGCAATAAGGAAAGGATACAAGCGAAGAAAAAGTGAAGACTTTCTCTCTACAACTATATCATTGCAGTGACATGTGAAGAAATGAAATGCCTTTTGCAACACATAAGTTTTCGTCCGAAACCCTAATACTTCAAAAGTGATTTTCCGTTTTGTACAGGAAGTGCATCCAGTTTTTACCGTAACCCTCTCAACTTTTTATGACATGCTATGTCGGTGAAATGATGATACCATGCCAACTTTCAAAATTTTCAGAGTTCATTCGAAGTGTTTTTCAATTTCAGGGTCATTTAGCTCCAAAAAATCAGTATGTGCATGAAAAATACAAAATGAAGTCAGAATGGGTTGAAAATTGATGATGTGGCTTTGAATGGTGCATTTTCAACACAAGAAAAGTATGGAGTTCAAATAAGTTAAAAAATGAAATCCATTTGTGACAGATGAGTTTTCGTCCGAAACCGTGATACTTCGAAAGAGATTGTCCATTTTGTTAACAAAGTGCATCCTGTTTTTGCCATAACCATCTCAACTTGTTAGCACATGCTATGTGGGTGAAATGATGATACCATGCCAACTTTCAACCTTTTCAGAGTTCTTTTGAACTACTTTTCAATTTCAGGGTTATTTAGGTCAAAAAAATCAGTATGTGCATGAAAAATACCAAATGAAGTCAGTAGGGGTTGAAAATTGATGATGTGTCATTGACTGGTGCATTTTGAACACACAAAAAGTATGGAGTTCAAATAAGTTAAAAAAATGAAATCCCTTTGTAACAGATGAGTTTTCGTCCAAAACCGTGATACTTCGAAAGAGATTGTCCATTTTGTACACGAAGAGCATCCAGTTTTCTCCGTAACCATGTCAACTTTTTAGCACATGCTATGTGGGTGAAATGATGATACCATGCCAACTTTCAACCTTTTCAGAGTTCATTTGAAGTGCTTTTCAATTTCAGGGTTATTTAGCTCAATAAAGTGAGTAAGTGCATGAAAAATACGAAATGAAGTCAGACAGGGTTGAAAATTGATGATGTGGCTTTGAATGGTGCATTTTGAACACAAGAAAAGTATGGAGTTCAAATAAGTTAAAAAAATGAAATCCATTTGTAACACATGAGTTTTCATCCGAAACTGTGATACTTCGGAAGAAATTGTTCATTTTGTAAACAAACTCCATCCAGTTTTTGCCATAACCATCTCAACATTTTAGCACATGCTATGTGGGTGAAATTTCAGGGTTATTTAGCTCAAAAAAATCAGTAAGTGCCACATACGATGAGCCAAAGCGAATACATCATACGATGAGCCAAAGAGCCACATAGTTCTTTCAGGAAAAAGAGACATCGTGGGATTGGAGGGCAAGACAGACATGTCTGAAGATTACGAAAAGTTTCATCAAATTCCTCCCTTCAAAGTGAAGGCTGACCCAAGCAAATTGTTAAACGATGAAGATTATCCATGGTTACGGCGCAATAAGGAAAGGATACAAGCGAAGAAAAAGTGAAGACTTTCTCTCTACAACTATATCATTGCAGTGACATGTGAAGAAATGAAATGCCTTTTGCAACACATAAGTTTTCGTCCGAAACCCTAATACTTCAAAAGTGATTTTCCGTTTTGTACAGGAAGTGCATCCAGTTTTTACCGTAACCCTCTCAACTTTTTATGACATGCTATGTCGGTGAAATGATGATACCATGCCAACTTTCAAAATTTTCAGAGTTCATTCGAAGTGTTTTTCAATTTCAGGGTCATTTAGCTCCAAAAAATCAGTATGTGCATGAAAAATACAAAATGAAGTCAGAATGGGTTGAAAATTGATGATGTGGCTTTGAATGGTGCATTTTCAACACACGAAAAGTATGGAGTTCAAATAAGTTAAAAAATGAAATCCATTTGTGACAGATGAGTTTTCGTCCGAAACCGTGATACTTCGAAAGAGATTGTCCATTTTGTTAACAAAGTGCATCCTGTTTTTGCCATAACCATCTCAACTTGTTAGCACATGCTATGTGGGTGAAATGATGATACCATGCCAACTTTCAACCTTTTCAGAGTTCTTTTGAACTACTTTTCAATTTCAGGGTTATTTAGGTCAAAAAAATCAGTATGTGCATGAAAAATACCAAATGAAGTCAGTAGGGGTTGAAAATTGATGATGTGTCATTGACTGGTGCATTTTGAACACACAAAAAGTATGGAGTTCAAATAAGTTAAAAAAATGAAATCCCTTTGTAACAGATGAGTTTTCGTCCAAAACCGTGATACTTCGAAAGAGATTGTCCATTTTGTACACGAAGTGCATCCAATTTTTTCCGTAAGCATCTCAAATTTTTAGAACATGCCATGTGGGTGAAATGATGATACCATGCCAACTTTAAACCTTTTCAGAGTTCATTTGAAGTGTTTTTCAATTTCGGGTTATTTAGCTCAAAAAACTCAGTAAGTGCATGAAAATACCAAATGAAGTCAGAAAGGGTTGAAAATTTATAATGTGGCTTTGAATGGTGCATTTTTTACACACGAAAAGTATGGAGTTCAAATAAGTTAAAAAATGAAATCCATTTGTATCAGATGAGTTTTCGTCCGAAACCGTGATACTTCGGAAGAGATTGTCCATTTTGTAAACAAATTGCATCCAGTTTTTGCCGTAAACATCTCAACTTTTTAGCACATGCTATGTGGTTGCAACGATGATACCATGCCAACTTTCAATCTTTTTAGAGTTCATTTGAAGTGCTTTTCAATTTCAGGGTTATTTAACTCAAAAAAAATCAGTAAGTGCATGGAAAATTCCAAATGAAGTCACAAAGGGTTGAAAATTGATGATGCGGCTTTTAATGGTGCATTTTGAACACACAAAAAGTATGGAGTTCAAATAAGTTCAAAAAATGAAATCCCTTTGTAACAGATGAGTTTTCGTCCAAAACCGTGATACTTCGAAAGAGATTGTCCATTTTGTACATGAAGTGGATCTAGTTTTTGCCAAAACTATCTCAACTTTTTAGCACATGCTATGTGGGTGAAATGATGATACGATGTCAACTTTCAACCTTTTCAGAGTTCATTTGAAGTGCTTTTCAATTTCAGGGTTATTTAGCTCAAAAATGTCAGTAAGTGCATGAAAAATACGAAATGAAGTCAAAAAGGGTTGAAAATTGATGATGTGGCTTTCAATGGTGCATTTTGAACACAAGAAAAGAATGGAGTTCAAATAAGTTAAAAAAAATGAAATCCATTTGTAACAGATGAGTTTTCATCCGAAATTGTGATACTTCGAAAGAGATTGTCCATTTTGTTAACAAACTGCATCCAGTTTTTGCTGTACCCATCTCAACTTTTTAGCGCATTCTATGTGGGTGAAATGATGATACCATGCCAACTTTCAACCTTTTCACAGTTCATTTGAACTGCTTTTCAATTTCAGGGTTGTTTAGCTCAAAAAAATCAGTAAGTGCATGAAAAATACGAAATGAAGTCAGAAAGGGTTGAAAATTTATCATGTGGCTTTGAATGGTGCATTTTGAACACGCGAAAAGTATGGAGTTCAAATAAGTTCAAAAAATGAAATCTCTTTGTGACAGATGAGTTTTCGTCCAAAACCGTGATACTTCGAAAGAGAATGTCCAATTTTGACACGAAGTGGATCCAGTTTTTGCCGTAACTATCTCAACTATTTAGCACATGCTATGTGGGTGAAATGATGATACCATGCCAACTTTCAACTTTTTCAGAGTTCATTTGAAGTGCTTTTCAATTTCAGGGTTATTTAGCTCAAAAAACTCAGTAAGTGCATGAAAAATACAGAATGAAGTCAAAAAGGGTTAAAAATTGATGATGTGGCTTTGAATGGTGCATTTTGAACACAAGAAAAGTATGGAGTTCAAATAAGTTAAAAAATGAAATCCATTTGTAACAGATGAGTTTTTGTCCAAAACCGTGATACTTCGAAAGAGATTGTCCATTTTGTACACGAAGTGCATCCAGTTTTCGCCGTAACCATCTCAACTTTTTAGCATATGCTATGTGGGTGAAATGATGATACCATGCGAACTTTCAGCCTTTTCAGAGTTCATTTGAAGTGCTTTTCAATTTCAAGGTTATTTAGCTCAAAAAAATCAGTAAGTGCATGATAAATACCAAATGAAGTCAGAAAGGGTTGAAAATCGATGATGTGGCTTTGAATGGTGCATTTTGAACACAAGAAAAGTATGGCATTCAAATAAGTTAAAAAATGAAATCCATTTGTAACAGATGAGTTTTCGTCCGAAACCGTGATACTTCGGAAGAGATTGTTCATTTTGTAAACAAACTGCATCCAGTTTTTGCCATAACCATCTCAACTTTTTAGCACATGCTATGTGGGTGAAATGATGATACCATGCCAACTTTCAACCTTTTCACACTTCATTTGAACTGCTTTTCAATTTCAGGGTTATTTAGCTCAAAAAATCAGTAGGTGGATGAGAAATACCAAATGAAGTCAGTAGGGGTCGAAAATTGATGACGTGGCTTTGAATGGTGCATTTTGAACACAAAAAAGTATGTAGTTTAAGTTAAAAAAATGAAATCCCTTTGTAACAGATGAGTTTTTGTCCAAAACCGTGATACTTCGAAAGAGATTGTCCATTTTGTACACGAAGTGCATCCAGTTTTTGCCGTAACCATCTCAACTTTTTAGCACATGCTATGTGGGTGAAATGATGATACCATGCCAACTTTCTACCTTTTCAGAGTTCATTTGAAGTGCTTTTCAATTTCAAGGTTAGTTAGCTCAAAAAATTAGTAAGTGCATGGAAAATACGAAATGAAGTTAGAAACGGTTGAAAATTGATGATGTGGCTTTGAATGGTGCATTTTGAACACACGAAAAGTAAGGCGTTCAAATAACTTAAAAAATGAAATCCATTTGTAACAGATGAGTTTTCGTCTGAAACCGTGATACTTCGGAAGAGATTTTTCATTTTGTAAACAAACTGCATCCAGTTTTTGCCATAACCATCTCAACTTTTTAGCACATGCTATGTGGGTGAAATGATGATACCATGCCAACTTTCAACCTTTTCACAGTTCATTTGAACTGCTTTTCAATTTCAGGGTTATTTAGCTCAAAAAAATCAGTAGGTGGATGAGAAATACCAAATGAAGTCAGTAGGGGTCGAAAATTGATGACGTGGCTTTGAATGGTGCATTTTGAACACAAAAAAGTATGGAGTTTAAGTTAAAAAATGAAATCCCTTTGTAACAGATGAGTTTTTGTCCAAAACCATGATACTTCGAAAGAGATTGTCCATTTTGTAAACAAACTGCATCCAGTTTTTGCCGTACCCATCTCAACTTTTTAGCGCATTCTATGTGGGTGAAATGATGATACCATGCCAACTTTCAACCTTTTCACAGTTCATTTGAACTGCTTTTCAATTTCAGGGTTATTTAGCTCAAAAAAATCAGTAAGTGCATGAAAAATACGAAATGAGGTCAGAAAGGGTTGAAAATTTATCATGTGGCTTTGAATGGTGCATTTTGAACACACGAAAAGTATGGAGTTCAAATAAGTTCAAAAAATGAAATCTCTTTGTAACAGATGAGTTTTCGTCCAAAACCGTGATACTTCGAAAGAGAATGTCCAATTTTGACACGACGTGGATCCAGTTTTTGCCGTAACTATCTCAACTTTTTAGCACATGCTGTGTGGGTGAAATGATGATAACATGCCAACTTTCAACCTTTTCAGAGTTCATTTGAAGTGCTTTTCAATTTCAGGGTTAGTTAGCTCAAAAAATTAGTAAGTGCATGGAAAATACGAAATGAAGTTAGAAACGGTTGAAAATTGATGATCTGGCTTTGAATGGTGCATTTTGAACACACGAAAAGTGTGGACTTCAAATAAGTTAAAAAATGAAATCCATTTGTAATAGATGTGTTTTCGTCCGAAACCGTGATACTTCGAAAGAAATTGTTCATCTTGTAAACAAACTGCATCCAGTTTTTGCCGTAACCATCTTAACTTTTTAGCACATGCTATGTGGGTGAAATAATGATACCATGCCAACTTTCAATCTCTTTAGAGTTCATTTGAAGTGCTTTTCGATTTCAGGGTTATTTAGCTCAAAAAAATCAAAAGTGCCTGAAAAATACCAAATGAAGTCAGAAAGGGTTGAAAATTTATGATGTGGCTTTGAATGCTGCATTTTGAACACACAAAAAGTATGGAGTTCAAATATTTCAAAAAAATGAAATCCCTTCTTAACAGACGAGTTTTCGTCCAAAACCATGATACTTCGAAAGAGATTGTCCATTTTGTACACGAAGAGCATCCAGTTTTCTCCGTAACCATCCCAACTTTTTAGCACATGCTATGTGGGTGAAATGATGATACCATGCCAACTTTCAACCTTTTTAGAGTTCATTTGAAGTGCTTTTCAATTTCAGGGTTATTTAGCTCAAAAAAATCAATAAGTGCCACATACGATGACCCAAAGCGAATACATCATACGATGAGCCAAAGAGCCACATAGTTCTTTCAGGAAAAAGAGACATCATGGGATTGGAGGGCAAGACAGACATGTCTGAAGATTACGAAAAGTTTCATGAAATTCCTCCCTTCAAAGTGAAGGCTGACCCAAGCAAATTGTTAAACGATGAAGATTATCCATGGTTATGGCGCAATAAGGAAAGGACACAAGCGAAGAAAAAGTGAAGACTTTCTCTCTACAACTATATCATTGCAGTGACATGTGAAGAAATGAAATGCCTTTTGCAACACATGAGTTTTCGTCCGAAACCCTAATACTTCGAAAGTGATTTTCCGTTTTGTACACGAAGTGCATCCAGTTTTTACCGTAACCCTCTCAACTTTTTATGACATGCTATGTGGGTGAAATGATGATACCATGCCAACTTTCAATATTTTCAGAGTTCATTTGAAGTGTTTTTCAATTTCAGGGTCATTTAGCTCCAAAAAATCAGTATGTGCATGAAAAATACAAAATGAAGTCAGAATGGGTTGAAAATTGATGATTTGGCTTTGAATGGTGCATTTTCAATACACGAAAAGTATGGAGTTCAAATAAGTTAAAAAATGAAATCCATTTGTAACAGATGAGTTTTCGTCCGAAACCGTTATACTTCGAAAGAGATTGTCCATTTTGTTAACAAAGTGCATCCTGCTTTTGCCATAACCATCTCAACTTTTTAGCACATGCTATGTGGGTGAAATGATGATACCATGCCAACTTTCAACCTTTTCAGAGTTCATTTGAACTGCTTTTCAATTTTAGGGTTATTTAGCTCAAAAAAATCAGTATGTGCATGAAAAATACCAAATGAAGTCAGTAGGGGTTGAAAATTGATGATGTGTCTTTGAATGGTGCATTTTGAACACACAAAAAGTATGGAGTTCAAATAAGTTAAAAAAATGAAATCCCTTTGTAACAGATGAGTTTTCGTCCAAAACCGTGATACTTCGAAAGAGATTGTCCATTTTGTACACGAAGTGCATCCAATTTTTTCCGGAAGCATCTCAAATTTTTAGAACATGCCATGTGGGTGAAATGATGATACCATGCCAACTTTAAACCTTTTCAGAGTTCATTTGAAGTGCTTTTCAATTTCGGGTTATTTAGCTCAAAAAACTCAGTAAGTGCATGAAAATACCAAATGAAGTCAGAAAGGGTTGAAAATTTATAATGCGGCTTTGAATGGTGCATTTTGAACACACGAAAAGTATGGAGTTCAAATAAGTTAAAAAATGAAATCCATTTGTAACAGATGAGTTTTCGTCCGAAACCGTGATACTTCGGAAGAGATTGTCCATTTTGTAAACAAAGGGCATCCAGTTTTTGCCGTAAACATCTCAACTTTTTAGCACATGCTATGTGGTTGCAACGATGATACCATGCCAACTTTCAATCCTTTTAGAGTTCATTTGAAGTGCTTTTCAATTTCAGGGTTATTTAGCTCAAAACAATCAGTAAGTGCATGGAAAATACCAAATGAAGTCAGAAAGGGTTGAAAATTGATAATGTGGCTTTGAATGGTGCATTTTCAACACAAGAAAAGAATGGAGTTCAAATAAGTTAAAAAAATGAAATCCATTTGTAACAGATGAGTTTTCATCCAAAACTGTAATACTTCGAAAGAGATTGTTCATTTTGTAAACAAACTGCATCCAGTTTTTGCCGTACCCATATCAACTTTTAAGCGCATTCCATGTGGGTGAAATGATGATACCATGCCAACTTTCAACCTTTTCACAGTTCATTTGAAGTGCTTTTCAATTTCAGGGTTATTTAGCTCAAAAAAATCAGTAAGTGCATGATAAATACCAAATGAAGTCAGAAAGGGTTGAAAATTGATGATCTGGCTTTGAATGGTGCATTTTGAACACACGAAAAGTATGGACTTCAAATAACTTAAAAAATGAAATCCATTTGTAATAGATGTGTTTTTGTCCGAAACCGTGATACTTCGAAAGAAATTGTTCATCTTGTAAACAAACTGCATCCAGTTTTTGCTGTAACCATCTTAACTTTTTAGCACATGCTATGTGGGTGAAATGATGATACCATGCCAACTTTCAATCTCTTTAGAGTTCATTTGAAGTGCTTTTCGATTTCAGGGTTATTTAGCTCAAAAAAGTCAAAAGTGCCTGAAAAATACCAAATGAAGTCAGAAAGGGTTGAAAATTTATGATGTGGCTTTGAATGCTGCATTTTGAACACACAAAAAGTATGGAGTTCAAATAATTTCAAAAAAATGAAATCCCTTCTTAACAGACGAGTTTTCGTCCAAAACCGTGATACTTCGAAAGAGATTGTCCATTTTGTACACGAAGAGCATCCAGTTTTCTCCATAACCATCCCAACTTTTTAGCACGTGCTATGTGGGTGAAATGATGATACCATGCCAACTTTCAACCTTTTCAGAGTTCATTTGAAGTGCTTTTCAATTTCAGGGTTATTTAGCTCAAAAAAATCAGTAAGTGCCACATACGATGAGCCAAAGCGAATACATCATACGATGAGCCAAAGAGCCACATAGTTCTTTCAGGAAAAAGAGACATCGTGGGATTGGAGGGCAAGACAGACATGTCTGAAGATTACGAAAAGTTTCATGAAATTCCTCCCTTCAAAGTGAAGGCTGACCCAAGCAAATTGTTAAACGATGAAGATTATCCATGGTTACGGCTCAATAAGGAAAGGACACAAGCGAAGAAAAAGTGAATACTTTCTCTCTACAACTATATCATTGCAGTGACATGTGAAGAAATGAAATGCCTTTTGCAACACATGAGTTTTCGTCCGAAACCCTAATACTTCGAAAGTGATTTTCCGTTTTGTACACGAAGTGCATCCAGTTTTTACCGTAACCCTCTCAACTTTTTATGACATGCTATGTGGGTGAAATGATGATACCATGCCAACTTTCAATATTTTCAGAGTTCATTTGAAGTGTTTTTCAATTTCAGGGTCATTTAGCTCCAAAAAATCAGTATGTGCATGAAAAATACAAAATGAAGTCAGAATGGGTTGAAAATTGATGATGTGGCTTTGAATGGTGCATTTTGAACACACGAAAATTATGGAGTTCCAATAAGTTAAAAAATGAAATCTATTTGTAACAGATGAGTTTTCGTCCGAAACCGTGATACTTCGGAAGAGATTGTCCATTTTGTAAACAAAGTGCATCCAGTTTTTGCCGTAAACATCTCAACTTTTTAGCACATGCTATGTGGTTGCAACGATGATACCATGCCAACTTTCAATCTTTTTAGAGTTCATTTGAAGTGCTTTTCAATTTCAGGGTTATTTAGCTCAAAAAAATCAGTAAGTGCATGGAAAATACCAAATGAAGTCAGAAAGGGTTGAAAATTGATAATGTGGCTTTGAATGGTGCATTTTCAACACAAGAAAAGAATGGAGTTCAAATAAGTTAAAAAATAGAAATCCATTTGTAACAGATGAGTTTTCATCCGAAACTGTGATACTTTGAAAGAGATTGTTCATTTTGTAAACAAACTGCATCCAGTTTTTGCCGTACCCATCTCAACTTTTTAGCGCATTCTATGAGGGTGAAATGATGATACCATGCCAACTTTCAACCTTTTCACAGTTCATTTGAACTGCTTTTCAATTTCAGGGTTATTTAGCTCAAAAAAATCAGTAAGTGCATGAAAAATACCAAATGAAGTCAGAAAGGGTTGAAAATTGATGATATGGCTTTGAATGGTGCATTTTGAACACACGAAAAGTATGGAGTTCAAATAAATTAAAAAATGAAATCCATTTGTAACAGACGAGTTTTCATTCGAAACTGTGATACTTCGAAAGAGATTGTCCATTTTGTAAACCAAGTGCATCCAGTTTGTGCTGTAACCATCTCAAATTTTTAGCACATGCTATGTGGGTGAAATGATGATACCATGCCAACTTTCAAAATTTTCAGATTTCATTTGAAGTGCTTTTCAATTTCAGGGTTATTTAGCTCAAAAAAATTAGTAAGTGCAGGAAAAATACGAAATGAAGTCAGAAAGGGTTGAAAATTTATCATGTAGCTTTGAATGGTGCATTTTGAGCACACGAAAAGTATGGAGTTCAAGTAAGTTCAAAAAAATGAAATCTCTTTGTAACAGATGAGTTTTCGTCCAAAACCGTGATACTTCGAAAGAGATTGTCCATTTTGTACATGAAGTGGATCCAGTTTTTGCCGTCACCATCTCAACTTTGTAGTACATGCTATGTGGGTGGAATGATGATACCATGCCAACTTTCAACATTTTCAGAGTTCATTTGAAGTGCTTTTCAATTTCAGGGTTATTTAGCTCAAAAAAATCAGTAAGAGCATGAAAAATACCAAATGAAGTGAGAAAGGGTTGAAAATTTATGATATGGCTTTGAATGGTGCATTTTGAACACACGAAAAGTATGGAGTTCAAATAAGTTACAAAAATGAAATCCATTTGTAACAAATGAGTTTTCGTCCGAAACTGTGATACTTCGAAAGAGATTTCCATTTTGTAAACAAAGTGCATCCAATTTTTGCCGTAACCATCTCAACTTTTTAGCAAATGCTATGTGGGTGAAATGATGATACCATGCCAACTTTCAATCTTTTCAGAGATCATTTGAAGTGCTTTTAAATTTCTGGGTTATTTAGCTCAAAAAATCCGTAAGTCCATGAAAATTACCAAATGAAGTCAAAAAGGGTTGAAAATTGATGATGTGGCTTTGAATGGTGCATTTTCAACACAAAAAAGTATGGAGTTCAAATAAGTTCAAAAAACTGAAATCCCTTTGTAACAGATGAGTTTTCGTCCAAAACCGTGATACTTCGAAAGATATTGTCCATTTTGTACACGAAGTGGATCCAGTTTTTGCCGTAACCATCTCAACTTTTTAGCACATGCTATGTGGGTGAAATGATGATACCATGCCAACTTTGAACATTTTCAGAGTTCATTTGAAGTGCTTTTAAATTTCAGGGTTATTTAGCTGACAAAAATCAGTAAGTGCATGAAAAATACGAAATGAAGTCAGAAAGGGTTGAAAATTTATCATGTGGCTTTGAAAGGTGCATTTTGAACACACGAAAAGTATGGAGTTCAAATAAGTTCAAAAAAATGAAATCTCTTTGTAACAGATGAGTTTTCGTCCGAAACCGTGATACTTCGAAAGAGAATGTCCAATTTTTACACGAAGTGGATCCAGTTTTTGCCGTAACAATCTCAACTTTTTAGCACATGCTATGTGGGCGAAATGATGATACCATGGCAACTTTCAACATTTTCAGAGTTCATTTGAACTGCTTTTCAATTTTAGGGTTATTTAGCTCAAAAAAATCAGTATGTGGATGACAAATACCAAATGAAGTTAGTAGGGGTCGAAAATAGATGATGTGGCTTTGAATGTTGCATTTTGAACACAAAAAAGTATGGAGTTCAAATAAGTTAAAAAAAATGAAATCCGTTTGTACCAGATGAGTTTTCGTCCAAAACAGCGATACTTCGGAAGAGATTGTCCATTTTGTACACGAAGTGCATCCAGTTTATGCCTTAACCATCTCAACTTTTTAGCACATGCTAGGTGGGTGAAATGATGATACCATGCCAACTTTCAATCTTTTTAGAGTTCATTTGAAGTGCTTTTCAATTTCACGGTTATTTAGCTCAAAAAATCAGTAAGTGCATGAAAAATACCAAATGAAGTCAGAAAGGGTTGAAAATTGATGATGTGGCTTTTAATGGTGCATTTTGAACACACAAAAAGCACGGAGTTCAAATAAGTTCAAAAAAATGAAATCCCATTGTGACAGATGAGTTTTCCTCCAAAACCGTGATACTTCGAAAGAGATTGTCCATTTTGTACACGAAGTGCATCCAGTTTCTGCCGTGACCATCTCAACTTTTTAGCACATAATATGTGGGTGAAATGATGATACCATGCCAACTTTCAACCTTTTCAGAGTTCATTTGAACTGCTTTTCAATTTCAGGGTTATTTAGCTCAAAAAAATCAGTATGTGGATGAGAAATACCAAATGAAGTCAGTAGGGGTCAAAAATTGATGATTTGGATTTGAATGGTGCATTTTGAACAAAAAAAAGTATGGAGTTCAAATAAGTTTAAAAAAATGATATCCGTTTGTACCAGATGAGTTTTCGTCCAAAACAGCGATACTTCGAAAGAGATTGTCCATTTTTTAAACAAAGTGCATCCAGTTTTTGCCGTAACCATCTCAACTTTTTAGCGCATGCTACGTGGGTGAAATTATGATACCACTTTCATTCTTTTTAGAGTTCATTTGAAGTGCTTTTCAATTTCAGGGTTATTTAGCTCAAAAAAAATCAATAAGTGCATAAAACATACCAAATGAAGTCAGAAAGGGTTGAAAATTGATGATGTGGCTTTGAATGGTGCAGTTTGAACTCACAAAAAGTATGGAGTTCAAATAAGTTCAAAAAAATGAAATCCCTTTGCAACAGATGAGTTTTCGTCCAAAACCGTGATACTTCGAAAGAGATTGACCATTTTGTACATGAAGTGGATCCAGTTTTTGCCATAACTATCTCAACTTTTTAGCACATGCTATGTGGGTGGAATGATGATACCATGCCAACTTTCAACCTTTTCAGAGTTCATTTGAAGTGCTTTTCAATTTCAGGGTTATTTAGCTCAAAAAAATCAGTATGTGGATGAAAAATACCAAATGAAGTCAGTAGGAGTTGAAAATTGATGATGTGGCTTTGAATGGTGGATTTTGAACACAAAAAAGTATGGAGTTCAAATAAGTTAAAGAAAATGAAATCCCTTTGTAACAGATGAGTGTTCGTTCAAAATCGTGGTACTTCGAAAGAGATTGTCCATTTTGTACACGAAGTGCATCCAGTTTTTGCCGTAACCATCTCTACTTTTTAGCACATGATATGTGGGTGAAATGATGATACCATGCCAACTTTCAGCCTTTTCGGAGTTAATTTGAAGTGCTTTTCAATTTCAGGGTTATTTAGCTCAAAAAAATTAGTATGTGGATGAGAAATACCAAATGAAGTCAGTAGGGGTCAAAAATTGATGATGTGGCTTTGAATGGTCCATTTTGAACACAAAAAAGTATGGAGTTCAAATAAGTTAAAAACATGAAATCCGTTTGTAACGGATGAGTTTTCGTCCAAAACAGCGAGACTTCGAAAGAGATTGTCCATTTTTGAAACAAACTGCATCCAGTTTTTGCCGTAACCATCTCAACTTTTTAGCACATGCTATGTGGGTGAAATGATGATACCATGCCAACTTTTAACCTTATTAGATTTCATTTCAACTGCTTTTCAATTTCACGGTTATTTAGCTAAAAAAAATTAGTAGGTGGATGAAAAATACCAAATGAAGTCAGTAGGGGTCGAAAATTGATGATGTGGCTTTGAATGGTGCATTTTGAACACAAAAATGTATGGAGTTCAAATAAGTTAAAAAAATGAAATCCATTTGTAACTGATGAGTTTTCATCCGAAATTGTGATACTTCGAAAGAGATTGTTCATTTTGTAAACAAACTGCATCCAGTTTTTGCCGTAACCATCCCAACTTTTTAGCACATGCTATGTGGGTGAAATGATGATACCATGCCAACTTTCAGCCTTTTCAGAGTTCATTTGAACTGCTTTTCAATTTCAGGGTTATTTAGCTCAAAAAATCAGTAGGTGGATGTGAAACAACAAATGAAGTCAGTAGGGGTCGAAAATTGATGATGTGGCTTTGAATTCTGCATTTTGAAAACACAAAAAGTATGGATTTAAAATAATTTAATGAAAATGAAATCCCTTTTTAACAGACGAGTTTTTGTCCAAAACCGTGATACTTCGAAAGAGATTGTCCATTTTGTACACGAAGTGCATCCAGTTTTTGCCATAACCATCTCAACTTTTTAGCACATAATATGTGCCTGATATTATGATACAATGCCAACTTTCAACATTTTCAGAGTTCATTTGAAGTGCTTTTCAGTTTCAGGGTTATTTAGCTCAAAAAAATGAAGTCAGTAGGGGTCGAAAATTGATCATTTGGCTTTGAATGGTGCATTTTGAACAAAAGAAAAGTATGGAGTTCAAATAAGTTACAAAAATGATATCCGTTTGTACCAGATGAGTTTTTGTCCAAAACAGCGATACTTCGAAAGAGATTGTCCATTTTTTAAACAAAGTGCATCCAGTTTTTGCCGTAACCATCTCAACTTTTTATCACATGCTACGTGGGTGAAATTATGATACCATGCCAACTGTCATTCTTTTTAGAGTTCATTTGAAGTGCTTTTCAATTTCAGGGTTATTTAGCTCAGAAAAAATCAGTAAGTGCATAAAAAATACCAAATGAAGTCAGAAAGGGTTCAAAATTGATGATGTGGCTTTGAATGGTGCAGTTTGAACACACAAAGAGTATGGAGTTCAAATAAGCTCAAAAAAATGAAATCCCGTTGCAACAGATGAGTTTTCGTCCAAAACCGTGATACTTCGAAAGAGATTGACCATTTTGTACATGAAGTGGATCCAGTTTTTGCCATAACTATCTCAACTTTTTAGCACATGCTATGTGGGTGGAATGATGATACCATGCCAACTTTCAACCTTTTCAGAGTTCATTTGAAGTGCTTTTCAATTTCAGGGTTATTTAGCTCAAAAAAATCAGTATCTGGATGAAAAATACCAAATGAAGTCAGTAGGAGTTGAAAATTGATGATGTGGCTTTGAATGGTGGATTTTGAACACAAAAAAGTATGGAGTTCAAATAAGTTAAAGAAAATGAAATCCCTTTGTAACAGATGAGTTTTCGTTCAAAATCGTGGTACTTCGAAAGAGATTGTCCAATTTGTACACGAAGTGCATCCAGTTTTTGCCGTAACCATCTCTACTTTTTAGCACATGCTATGTGGGTAGAATGATGATACCATGCCAACTTTCAGCCTTTTCAGAGTTAATTTGAAGTGCTTTTCAATTTCACGCTTATTTAGCTCAAAAAAATTAGTAGGTGGATGAAAAATACCAAATGAAGTCAGTAGGAGTTGAAAATTGATGATGTTGCTTTGAATGGTGGATTTTGAACACAAAAAAGTATGGAGTTCAAATAAGTTAAAGCAAATGAAATCCCTTTGTAACAGATGAGTTTTCGTTCAAAATTGTGGTACTTCGAAAGAGATTGCCCATTTTGTACACGAAGTGCATCCAGTTTTTGCCGTAACCATCTCTACTTTTTAGCACATGCTATGTGGGTGAAATGATGATACCATGCCAACTTTCAGCCTTTTCGGAGTTAATTTGAAGTGCTTTTCAATTTCAGGGTTATTTAGCTCAAAAAAATTAGTATGTGGATGAGAAATACCAAATGAAGTCAGTAGGGGTCAAAAATTGATGATGTGGCTTTGAATGGTCCATTTTGAACACAAAAAGTTATGGAGTTCAAATAAGTTAAAAACATGAAATCCATTTGTAACGGATGAGTTTTCGTCCAAAACAGCGATACTTCGAAAGAGACTGTCCATTTTTTAAACAAACTGCATCCAGTTTTTGACGTAACCATCTCAACTTTTTAGCACATGCTATGTGGGTGAAATGATGATACCATGCCAAATTTTAACCTTTTCAGATTTCATTTGAACTGCTTTTCAATTTCACGGTTATTTAGCTCAAAAAATTAGTAGGTGGATGAAAAATACCAAATGATGTCAGTAGGGGTCGAAAATTGATTATGTGGCTTTTAATGGTGCATTTTGAACACAAAAAAGTATGGAGTTCAAATAAGTTAAAAAAATGAAATCCATTTGTAACAGATGAGTTTTCATCCGAAACTGTGATACTTCGAAAGAGATTGTTCATTTTGTAAACAAACTGCATCCAGTTTTTGCCGTAACCATCCCAACTTTTTAGCACATGCTATGTGGGTGAAATGATGATACCATGCCAACTTTCAGCCTTTCCAGAGTTCATTTGAACTGCTTTTCAATTTCAGGGTTATTTAGCTCAAAAAATCAGTAGGTGGATGTGAAATAACAAATGAAGTCAGTAGGGGTCGAAAATTGATGATGTGGCTTTGAATTCTGCATTTTGAACACACAAAAAGTATGGATTTCAAATAATTTAATGAAAATGAAATCCTTTTTTAACAGACGAGTTTTTATCCAAAACCGTGATACTTCGAAAGAGATTGTCCATTTTGTACACGAAGTGCATCCAGTTTTTGCCATAACCATCTCAACTTTTTAGCACATTATATGTGCGTGATATTATGATACAATGCCAACTTTCAACATTTTCAGAGTTCATTTGAAGTGCTTTTCAGTTTCAAGGTTATTTAGCTCAAAAAAATGAAGTCAGTAGGGGTCGAAAATTGATGATTTGGCTTTGAATGGTGCATTTTGAACAAAAGAAAAGTATGGAGTTCAAATAAGTTACAAAAATGATATCCGTTTGTACCAGATGAGTTTTCGTCCAAAACAGCGATACATCGAAAGAGATTGTCCATTTTTTAAACAAAGTGCATCCAGTTTTGCCCGTAACCATCTCAACTTTTTAGCGCATGCTACGTGGGTGAAATTATGATACCATGCCAACTTTCATTCTTTTTAGAGTTCATTTGAAGTGCTTTTCAATTTCAGGGTTATTTAGCTCAGAAAAAATCAGTAAGTGCATAAAAAATACCAAATGAAGTCAGAAAGGGTTGAAAATTGATGATGTGGCTTTGAATGGTGCAGTTTGAACACACAAAAAGTATGGAGTTCAAATAAGTTCAAAAAAATGAAATCCCTTTGCAACAAAGGAGTTTTCGTCCAAAACCGTGATACTTCGAAAGAGATTGACCATTTTGTACATGAAGTGGATCCAGTTTTTGCCATAACTATCTCAACTTTTTAGCACATGCTATGTGGGTGGAATGATGATACCATGCCAACTTTCAACCTTTTCAGAGTTCATTTGAAGTGCTTTTCAATTTCAGGGTTATTTAGCTCAAAAAAATCAGTATCTGGATGAAAAACCAAATGAAGTTAGTAGGAGTTGAAAATTGATGATGTGTCTTTGAATGGTGGATTTTGAACACAAAAAAGTAAGGAGTTCAAATAAGTTAAAGAAAATGAAATCCCTTTGTAACAGATGAGTTTTCGTTCAAAATCGTGGTACTTCGAAAGAGATTGTCCAATTTGTACACGAAGTGCATCCAGTTTTTGCCATATCCATCTGTACTTTTTAGCACATGCTATGTGGGTGAAATGATGATACCATGCCAACTTTCAGCCTTTTCAGAGTTAATTTGAAGTGCTTTTCAATTTCAGGGTTATTTAGCTCAAAAAAATTAGTATGTGGATGAGAAATACCAAAGGAAGTCAGTAGGGGTCGAAAATTGATGATGTGGCTTTGAATGGTCCATTTTGAACACAAAAAAGTATGGAGTTCAAATAAGTGAAAAAATGAAATCCGTTTGTAACGGATCAGTTTTCGTCCGAAACTGTGATACTTCGAAAGAGATTGTTCATTTTGTATACAAACAGCATCCAATTTTTGCCGTAACCATCCCAAATTTTTAGCACATGCTATGTGGGTGAAATGATGATACCATGCCAAATTTCAACCTTTTCAGAGTTAATTTGAACTGCTTTTCAATTTCAGGATTATTTAGCTCAAAAAATCAGTAGGTGGATGTGAAATAACAAATGAAGTCAGTAGGGGTCGAAAATTGATGATGTGGCTTTGAATTCTGCATTTTGAACACACAGAAAGTATGGATTTCAAATAATTTAATGAAAATGAAATCCCTTTTTAACAGACGAGTTTTCGTCCAAAACCGTGATACTTCGAAAGAGATTGTCCATTTTGTACACGAAGTGCATCCAGTTTTTTCCATAACCATCTCAACTTTTTAGCACATTATATGTGGGTGATATTATGATACAATGCCAACTTTCAACATTTTCAGAGTTCATTTGAAGTGCTTTTCAGTTTCAGGGTTATTTAGCTCAAAAAAATGAGTGTGCATGATAAATACCAAATGAAGTCAGAAAGGGTTGAAAATTGATGGTGTGGCTTTGAATGGTGCATTTTGAACACACGAAAAGTATGGAGTTGAAATCAGTTAAAAAATGAAATCCATTTGTAACACATGAGTTTTCGTCCGCAACCGTGATACTTCGAAAGAGATTGTTCATTTTGTAAACAAACTGCATCCAGTTTTTGCCGTAACCATTTTAACTTTTTAGCACATGCTATGTGGGTGAAATGATGATACCATGCCAACTTTCAATCTTTTCAGAGTTTATTTGAAGTGCGTTTCAATTTCAGGGTTATTTAGCTCAGAAAAAATTAGTAAGTGCATAAAAAATACCAAATGAAGTCAGAAAGGGTTGAAAATTGATGATGTGTCTTTGAATGGTGCAGTGTGAACACACAAAAAGTATGGAGTTCAAATAAGTTCAAAAAAATGAAATCCCTTTGCAACAGATGAGTTTTCGTCTAAAACCGTGATACTTCGAAAGAGATTGACCATTTTGTACATGAAGTGGATCCAGTTTTTGCCATAACTATCTCAACTTTTTAGCACATGCTATGTGGGTGGAATGATGATACCATGCCAACTTTCAACCTTTTCAGAGTTCATTTGAAGTGCTTTTCATTTTCAGGGTTATTTAGCTAAAAAAACCAGTATCTGGATGAAAAATACCAAATGAAGTCAGTAGGAGTTGAAAATTGATGATGTGGCTTTTAATGGTGGATTTTGAACACAAAAAAGTATGGAGTTCAAATAAGTTAAAGCAAATGAAATCCCTTTGTAACAGATCAGTTTTCGTTCAAAATCGTGGTACTTCGAAAGAGATTGTCCAATTTGTACACGAAGTGCATCCAGTTTTTGCCGTAACCATCTCTACTTCTTAGCACATGCTATGTGGGTGAAATGATGATACCAAGCCAACTTTTAGCCTTTTCAGAGTTAATTTGAAGTGCCTTTCAATTTCAGGGTTATTTAGCTCCAAAACATTAGTATGTGGATGAGAAATACCAAATGAAGTCAGTAGGGGTCAAAAATTGACGATGTGGCTTTGAATGGTCCATTTTGAACACAAAAAAGTATGGAGTTCAAATAAGTTAAAAAAATGAAATCCGTTTGTAACGGATGAGTTTTCGTCCAAAACAGCGATACTTCGAAAGAGATTGTCCATTTTTTTAAACAAACTGCATCCAGTTTTTGCCGTAACCATCTCAACTTTTTAGCACATGCTATGTGGGTGAAATGATGATACCACGCCAACTTTCAACCTTTTCACATTTCATTTGAACTGCTTTTCAGTTTCACGGTTATTTAGCTCAAAAAAATTAGTTGGTGGATGAAAAATACCAAATGAAGTCAGTAGGGGTCGAAAATTATGATGTGGCTTTGAATGGTGCATTTTGAACACAAAAAAGTATGGAGTTCAAATAAGGGAAAAAAAATGAAATCCATTTGTAACAGATGAGTTTTCATCCGAAACTGTGATACTTCGAAAGAGATTGTTCATTTTGTAAACAAACTGCATCCAGTTTTCGCCGTAACCATCCCAACTTTTTAGCACATGCTATGTGGGTGAAATGATGATACCATGCCAAATTTCAACCTTTTCAGAGTTAATTTGAACTGCTTTTCAATTTCAGGGTTATTTAGCTCAAAAAATCAGTAGGTGGATGTGAAATAACAAATGAAGTCAGTAGTGGTCGAAAATTGATGATGTGGCTTTGAATTCTGCATTTTGAACACACAAAAAGTATGGATTTCAAATAATTTAATGAAAATGAAATCCCTTTTTAACAGACGAGTTTTCGTCCAAAACCGTCATACTTCGAAAGAGATTGTCCATTTTGTACACGACGTGCATCCAGTTTTTGCCATAACCATCTCAACTTTTTAGCACATTATATGTGGGTGATATTATGATACAATGCCAACTTTCAACATTTTCAGAGTTCATTTGAAGTGCTTTTCAGTTTCAGGGTTATTTAGCTCAAAAAAAATGAGTGTGCATGATAAATACCAAATGAAGTCAGAAAGGGTTGAAAATTGATGGTGTGGCTTTGAATGGTGCATTTTGAACACACGAAAAGTATGGAGTTCAAATAAGTTAAAAAATGAAATCCATTTGTAACACATGAGTTTTCGTCCGAAACCGTGATACTTCGAAAGAGATTGTTCATTTTGTAAACAAACTGCATCCAGTTTTTGCCGTAACCATTTTAACTTTTTAGCACATGCTATGTGGGTGAAATGATGATACCATGCCAACTTTCAATCTTTTCAGAGTTTATTTGAAGTGCGTTTCAATTTCAGGGTTATTTAGCTCAGAAAAAATTAGTAAGTGCATAAAAAATACCAAATGAAGTCAGAAAGGGTTGAAAATTGATGATGTGTCTTTGAATGGTGCAGTGTGAACACACAAAAAGTATGGAGTTCAAATAAGTTCAAAAAAATGAAATCCCTTTGCAACAGATGAGTTTTCGTCTAAAACCGTGATACTTCGAAAGAGATTGACCATTTTGTACATGAAGTGGATCCAGTTTTTGCCATAACTATCTCAACTTTTTAGCACATGCTATGTGGGTGGAATGATGATACCATGCCAACTTTCAACCTTTTCAGAGTTCATTTGAAGTGCTTTTCATTTTCAGGGTTATTTAGCTAAAAAAACCAGTATCTGGATGAAAAATACCAAATGAAGTCAGTAGGAGTTGAAAATTGATGATGTGGCTTTTAATGGTGGATTTTGAACACAAAAAAGTATGGAGTTCAAATAAGTTAAAGCAAATGAAATCCCTTTGTAAGAGATCAGTTTTCGTTCAAAATCGTGGTACTTCGAAAGAGATTGTCCAATTTGTACACGAAGTGCATCCAGTTTTTGCCGTAACCATCTCTACTTCTTAGCACATGCTATGTGGGTGAAATGATGATACCAAGCCAACTTTTAGCCTTTTCAGAGTTAATTTGAAGTGCCTTTCAATTTCAGGGTTATTTAGCTCCAAAACATTAGTATGTGGATGAGAAATACCAAATGAAGTCAGTAGGGGTCAAAAATTGACGATGTGGCTTTGAATGGTCCATTTTGAACACAAAAAAGTATGGAGTTCAAATAAGTTAAAAAAATGAAATCCGTTTGTAACGGATGAGTTTTCGTCCAAAACAGCGATACTTCGAAAGAGATTGTCCATTTTTTTAAACAAACTGCATCCAGTTTTTGCCGTAACCATCTCAACTTTTTAGCACATGCTATGTGGGTGAAATGATGATACCACGCCAACTTTCAACCTTTTCACATTTCATTTGAACTGCTTTTCAGTTTCACGGTTATTTAGCTCAAAAAAATTAGTTGGTGGATGAAAAATACCAAATGAAGTCAGTAGGGGTCGAAAATTATGATGTGGCTTTGAATGGTGCATTTTGAACACAAAAAAGTATGGAGTTCAAATAAGGGAAAAAAATGAAATCCATTTGTAACAGATGAGTTTTCATCCGAAACTGTGATACTTCGAAAGAGATTGTTCATTTTGTAAACAAACTGCATCCAGTTTTCGCCGTAACCATCCCAACTTTTTAGCACATGCTATGTGGGTGAAATGATGATACCATGCCAAATTTCAACCTTTTCAGAGTTAATTTGAACTGCTTTTCAATTTCAGGGTTATTTAGCTCAAAAAATCAGTAGGTGGATGTGAAATAACAAATGAAGTCAGTAGTGGTCGAAAATTGATGATGTGGCTTTGAATTCTGCATTTTGAACACACAAAAAGTATGGATTTCAAATAATTTAATGAAAATGAAATCCCTTTTTAACAGACGAGTTTTCGTCCAAAACCGTCATACTTCGAAAGAGATTGTCCATTTTGTACACGACGTGCATCCAGTTTTTGCCGTAACCATCTCTACTTCTTAGCACATGCTATGTGGGTGAAATGATGATACCAAGCCAACTTTTAGCCTTTTCAGAGTTAATTTGAAGTGCCTTTCAATTTCAGGGTTATTTAGCTCCAAAACATTAGTATGTGGATGAGAAATACCAAATGAAGTCAGTAGGGGTCAAAAATTGACGATGTGGCTTTGAATGGTGCATTTTCAACACAAAAAAGTATGGAGTTCAAATAAGTTCAAAAAAATGAAATCCCTTTGTAACGGATGAGTTTTCGTCCAAAACCGTGATACTTCGAAAGAGATTGTCCATTTTGTGCACGAAGTGGATCCAGTTTTTGCCGTAACCATCTCAACTTTCTAGCACATGCTATGTGGGTGAAATGATGATACCATGGCAACTTTCAACATTTTCAGAGTTCATTTGAAGTGCTTTTCAATTTCAGGGTTATTTAGCTCAAAAAAATCAGTAAGTGCATGAAAAATACCAAATGAAGTCAGAAAGGGTTGTAAATTGATGATATGGCTTTGAATGGTGCATTTTGAACACACGAAATCATAGAGTTCAAATAAGTTAAAAAATTGAAATCCATTTGTAACAGATGAGTTTTCGTCTGAAACAGTGATACTTCGAAAGAGATTGCCCATTTTGTAAACAAAGTGCATCCAGTTTTTGCCGTAACCATCTCAAATTTTTAGCACATGCTATGTGGGTGAAATGATGATACCATGCCAACTTTCAACATTTTCAGATTTCATTTGAAGTGCTTTTCAATTTCTGGGTTATTTAGGTCAAAAAATCAGTAAGTCTATGAAAAATACGAAATGAAGTCAGAAAGGGTTCACAATTGATGATGTGGCTTTGAATGGTGCATTTTGAATACACGAAAAGTATGGAGTTCAAATAAGTTAAAAAAATGATATCCCTTTGTAACAGATGAGTTTTCGTCCAAAATCGTGATACTTCGAAAGAGATTGTCCATTTTGTACACGAAGTGGATCCAGTTTATGCCATAACTATCTCAGCTTTTTAGCACGTGCTATGTGGGTGAAATGATGATACCATCCCAACTTTCAACCTTTTCAGAGTTCATTTGAACTGCTTTTCAATTTTAGGGTTATTTAGCTCAAAAAAATCTGTATGTGGATGAAAAATACCAAATGAAGTTAGTAGGGGTTGAAAATTGATGATGTGGCTTTGAATGGTGCATTTTGAACCAAAAAAGTATGAAGTTCAAATAAGTTAAATAAAATGAAATCCCTTGGTGACAGATGAGTTTTCGTCCAAAATCGTGATACTTTGAAAGAGATTGTCCATTTTGTACACGAAGTGCATCCAATTTCTGTCGTCACCATCTGAACTTTTTAGCACATGCTATGTGGGTGAAATGATGATACCATGCCAACTTTCAACCTTTTCAGAGTTCATTTGAACTGCTTTTAAATTTCATGGTTATTTAGCTCAAAAAAATCAGTATGTGGATGAGATATACCAAATGAAGTCAGTAGGGGTCAAAAATTGATGATGTGGCTTTGAATACTGTATTTTGAACACAAAAAAGTATGGAGTTCAAATAAGTTAAAAAAATAAAATCCGTTTCTAACAGATGAGTTTTCGTCAAAAACAGCGATACTTCGAAAGAGATTGTCCAATTTTTAAACAAAGTGCATCCAGTTTTTGTCGTAACCATCTTAACTTTTTAGCACATGCTATGTTGTTGAAATGATGATACCATGCCAACTTTCAACCTTTTCAGAGTTCATTTGAAGTGCTTTTCAATTTCTGGGTTATTTAGCTCAAAATATCAGTATGTGCATGAAAAATACCGAATGAAGTCAGAAAGGGTTGAAAATTGATGATGTGGCTTTGAATGGTGCATTTTGAACACAAGAAAAGTATGGAGTTCAAATAAGTTAAAAAAATGAAATCCATTTGTAACAGATGAGTTTTCATCCGAAACTGTGATACTTCGAAAGAGATTGTTCATTCTGTAAACAAACTGCATCCAGTTTTTGCCGTAACCATCTCAACTTTTTAGCACATGCTATGTGGGTGAAATGATGCTACCATGCCAACTTTCAACCTTTTCAGTGTTCATTTGAACTGCTTTTCAATTTCAGAGTTATTTAGCTCAAAAAAATCAGTAGGTGGATGAGAAATACCAAATGAAGTCAGTAGAGGTCGAAAATTGATGATGTGGCTTTGAATTATGCATTTTGAACACACAAAAAGTATGGAGTTCAAATAATTTTAAAAAATGAAATCCCTTTTTAACAGACGAGTTTTTGTACAAAACTGTGATACTTCGAAAGAGACTGTCCATTTTTTACACGAAGTGCATCAAGTTTTTGCAATAACCATCTTAACTTTTTAGCACATGCTATGTGGGTGAAATGATGATTCCATGCCACCTTTCAATCTTTTTAGAATTCATTTGAAGTGCTTTTCCATTTCAGGGTTATTTAGCTCAAAAAAATCAGTAAGTGCATGAAAATTACCAAATGAAGTTAGAAAGGGTTGAAAATTGATGATGTGTCTTTGAATGGTGCATTTTCAACACAAAAAAGTATGGAGTTCAAATAAGTTTAAAAAAATGAAATCCCTTTGTACCAGATGAGTTTTCGTCCAAAACCGTGATACTTCGAAAGAGATTTGACCATTTTGTACATGAAGTGGATCCAGTTTTTGCCGTAACCATCTCAACTTTCTAGCACGTGCTATGTGGGTGAAATGATGATACCATGCCAACTTTCAATATTTTCATAGTTCATTTGAAGTGCTTTTCAATTTCAGGGTTATTTATCTCAAAAAAATTAGTAAGTGCATGAAAAATACGAAATGAAGTCAGATAGGGTTGAAAATTGATGATTTGGCCATGAATGGTGCATTTTGAACACACGAAAATTATGGAGTTCAAGTAAGTTAAAAAAATGAAATCCATTTGTAACATATGAGTTTTCGTCCGAAACTGTGATACTTCAAAAGAGATTGTCCATTTTGTAAACAAAGTGCATCCAGTTTTTCCCGTAACCATCTCAAATTTTTAGCACATGCTATGTGGGTCAAATGATGATACCATGCCATCTTTCAACATTTTCAGATTTCATTTGAAGTGCTTTTCAATTTCAGGGTTATTTAGCTCAAAAAAATCAGTAAGTGCTTGAAAAATACGAAATGAAGTCAGAAAGGATTGAAAATTGATGATGTGGCTTTGAATGGTGCATTTTGAACACACGAAAAGTATGGAGTTCAAATAAGTTCAAAAAAATGAAATCCCTTTGTAACAGATGAGTTTTCGTCCAAAACCATGATACTTCGAAAGAGATTGTCCATTTTGTACACGAAGTGGATCCAGTTTTTGCCATAACTATCTCAACTTTTTAGCACATGCTATGTGGGTGAAATGATGATACCATGCCAACTTTCAACCTTTTCAGAGTTCATTTGAAGTGCTTTTCAATTTCACGGTTATTTAGCTCAAAAAAATCAGTATGTGGATGAAAAATACCAAATGAAGTCAGCAGGGGTTGAAAATTTATGATGTGGCTTTGAATGGTGCATTTTGAACACAAAAAAGTATGAAGTTCAAATAAGTTAAATAAAATGAAATCCCTTTGTAACACATGAGTTTTCGTCCAAAATCGTGATACTTCGAAAGAGATTGTCCATTTTGTACACGAAGTGCATCCAGTTTCTGCCGTAACCATCTCAAATTTTTAGCACATGCTATGTGGGTGAAATGATGATACCATCCCAAATTTCAACCTTTTCAGAGTTCATTTGAACTGCTTTTCAATTTTAGGGTTATTTAGATAAAAAAATCAGTATGTGGATCAGAAATACCAAATGAAGTCAGTAGGGGTCAAAAATTGGTGTTGTGGCTTTGAATGTTGCATTTTGAACACAAAAAAATATGGAGTTCAAGTAAGTCAAAAAAATGAAATCCGTTTGTAACAGATGAGTTTTCGTCCAAAACAGCGATACTTCGAAAGAGATTGTCCATTTTGTACACGAAGTGCATCCAGTTTCTGCCGTAACCATCTCAACTTTTTAGCACATGCTATGTGGGTGAAATGATGATACCATGCCAACTTTCAACATTTTCAGATTTCATTTGAAGTGCTTTTCAATTTCATGGTTATTTAGCTCAAAAAATCAATAAGAGCATGAAAAATACCAAATGACGTCAGAAAGGGTTGAAAATTTATGTTATGGCTTTGAATGGTGCATTTTGAACACACGAAAAGTATGGAGTTCAAATAAGTTACAAAAATGAAATCTATTTGTAACAGATGAGTTTTCGTCCGATACTGTGATACTTCGAAAAAGATTGTCCATTTTGTAAAGAAAGTGCTTCCAGTTTTTGCAGTAACCATCTCAACTTTTTAGCACATGCTATGTGGGTGAAATGATGATACCATGCCAACTTTCAATCTTTTCAGAGTTCATTTGAAGTGCTTTTCAATTTCAGGGTTATTTTGCTCAAAAAAAATCAGTAAGTGCATGAAAAATACCAAATGAAGTCAGAAAGGGTTGAAAATTGATGATGTGGCTTTGAATGGTGCATTTTGAACGCACAAAAAGTATGGAGTTCAAACAAGTTCAAAAAAATGAAATCCCTTTGTGACAGATGAGTTTTCGTCCAAAACCGTGATACTTCGAAAGAGATTGTCCATTTTGTACACGAAGTGGATCTAGTTTTTGCCATAACCATCTCAACTTTTTAGAACATGCTATGTGGGTGAAAAGATAATACCATGCCATCTTTCATCCTTTTTAGAATTCATTTGAAGTGCTTTTCAATTTCACGGTTATTTAGCTCAAAAAAATCAGTATGTGGATCAATAATACCAAATGAAGTCAGTAGGGGTTGAAAATTGATGATGTGGCTTTGAATGGTGCATTTTGAACACAAAAAGGTATGGAATTCAAATAAGTTAAAAAACTGAAATCCATTTGTAACAGATGAGTTTCGTCCGAAATTGTGATACTTCGAAAGAGATTGTCCATTTTGTACACGAAGTGCATCCAGTTTTTGCCGTAACCATGTCAAATTTTTAGCACATGCTATGTGGGTGAAATGATGATACCATGCCAACTTTCAACCTTTTCAGAGTTCATTTGAAGTGCTTTTGAATTTCAGGGTTATTTAGTTCAAAAAAATCAGTATGTGGATGAGAAATACCAAACGAAGTCAGTAGGGGTCGAAAATTGATAATGTGTCTTTGAATGGAGCATTCTGAACATAAAAAAGTATGGAGTTCAAATAAGTTAAAAAATGAAATCCCTTTGTAACAGATGAGTTTTCATCCAAAACCGTGATACTTCGAAAGAGATTGTCCATTTTGTACACGAAGTGCATCCAGTTTTTGCCGTAACCATCTCAACTTTTTAGCACATGCTATGTGGGTCAAATGATGATACCATGCCAACATTGAGCCTTTTCATAGTTCATTTGAACTGCTTTTCAATTTCAGGGTTATTTAGCTCAAAAAATCAGTAAGTGCATGAAAAATACAAAATGAAGTCAAAAAGGGTTCAAAATTGATGATGTGGCTTTGAATGGTGCATTCTGAAAAAAACGAAAAGTATGAAGTTTAAATAAGTTACAAAAATGAAATCCATTTGTAATAGATGAGTTTTCGTCCGAAACTGTGATACTTCGAAAGAGAATGTCCATTTTGTAAACAAAGTGCATCCAGTTTTTGCCGTAACCATCTCAACTTTTTAGCACATGCTATGTGGGTGAAATGATGATACCATGCCAACTTTCAATTTTTTCAGAGTTCATTGGAAGTGCTTTTCAATTTAAGGGTTATTTTGCTCAAACAAATCAGCATGTGCATGAGAAATACCAAATGAAGTCAGTAGGAGTCAAAAATTGATGATGTGCCTTTGAATGGTGCATTTTGAACACAAAAAAGTATGGAGTTCAAATAAGTTAAAAAAATGAAATCCGTTTGTAACAGATGAGTTTTCATCCACAACAGTGATACTTCGAAAGAGATTGTCGATTTTTTAAACAAAGTGCATCCAGTTTTTGCCGTAACCATCTTAACTTTTTAGCACAAGCTATGTGGGTGAAATGATGATACCATGCCAACTTTCATACTTTTCAGAGTTCATTCGAAGTGCTTTTCAATTTCTGGGTTATTTAGCTCAAAAAATCTGTATGTGCATGAAAAATACCAAATAAAGTCAGAAAGGTTGAAAATTTATGATGTGGCTTTGAATGGTGCATTTTGAACGCACAAAAAGTATGGAGTTCAAACAAGTTCAAAAAAATGAAATCCCTTTGTGACAGATGAGTTTTCGTCCAAAACCGTGATACTTCGAAAGAGATTGTCCATTTTGTACACGAAGTGGATCTAGTTTTTGCCATAACCATCTCAACTTTTTAGAACATGCTATGTGGGTGAAAAGATAATACCATGCCAACTTTCATCCATTTTAGAATTCATTTGAAGTGCTTTTCAATTTCACGGTTATTTAGCTCAAAAAAATCAGTATGTGGATGAATAATACCAAATGAAGTCAGTAGGGGTTGAAAATTGATGATGTGGCTTTGAATGGTGCATTTTGAACGCACAAAAAGTATGGAGTTCAAATAAGTTAAAAAATGAAATCCCTTTGTGACAGATGAGTTTTCGTCCGAAACCGTGATACTTTGAAAGAGATTGTCCATTTTGTACACAAAGTGGATCTAGTTTTTGCCATAACCATCTCAAGCTTTTAGCACATGCTGTGTGGGTGAAACGATGATACCACGCCAACTTTCAACATTTTGAGAGTTCATTTGAAGTGCTTTTCAATTTCACGGTTATTTAGCTCAAAAAATCAGTAAGTGCATGAAAAATACCAAGTGAAGTCCGTAGGGGTCGAAAATTGATGATGTGTCTTTGAATGGTTCATTTTGAACACACAAAAATTATGGAGGTCAAATAAGTTCAAAAAAAAAGAAATCCCTTTAGATAACATAAAAAATAACGAAAATGAACATGGATGCGCTTATGTAAGTAAAATTCGACCGGAAATTAGACTGAAATTCCATTTGATTTCAGGTCAAATTTTCCCACATAAGGGCATCTATTTTCAATTTCAGAGGAACTCAATATGGCACGGAGGGGTGGGCTAATAAACCGGTGCGAGCGCCCCTCGCTTGGCGATGTGGGACTAAACTCCCACCATAGCCAGGACCAACCATTTAGTCCCGGTCGGTGGCTACAACCGGGACCAATACCCACCTTTAGTCCCGGTTGGTGGCACCAACCACGACCAATGCCCACCTTTAGTCCCGGTTGGTGCCACTAACTAGGACCAAAGGTCTCTGCTTCCCGCCCTTTGGGCTGCCGAAAAGATACCTTTGGTCCCGGTTGGTGCCACCAATCGGGACCAATGGTGTGTGTATATATGCAGCACTCGTGAAAATTTTCATTTTCATCTCGCAGTTCCCCCTGACGAATGGTGCATTTTGAACACACGAAAAGTATGGAGTTCAAATCAGTTCAAAAATGAAATCCATTTGTAACACATGAGTTTTCGTCCGAAACCGTGATACTTCGAAAGAGATTGTTCATTTTGTAAACAAACTGCATCCAGTTTTTGCCGTAACCATCTTAACTTTTTAGCACATGCTATGTGGGTGAAATGATGATACCATGCCAACTTTCAATCTTTTCAGAGTTCATTTGAAGTGATTTTCAATTTCAGGGTTATTTAGCTCAGAAAAAATCAGTAAGTGCATAAAAAATACCAAATGAAGTCAGAAAGGGTTGAAAATTGATGATGTGGCTTTGAATGGTGCAGTGTGAACACACAAAAAGTATGGAGTTCAAATAAGTTCAAAATAATGAAATCCCTTTGCAATAGATGAGTTTTCGTCTAAAACCGTGATACTTCGAAAGAGATTAACCATTTTGTACACGAAGTGCATCCAGCTTTTGCCGTAACCCTCTCAACTTTTTAGCACATGCTATGTGGGTGGAATGATGATACCATGCCAACTTTCAACCTTTTCAGAGTTCATTTGAAGTGCTTTTCAATTTCAGGGTTATTTAGCTCAAAAAAATCTGTATCTGGATGAAAAATACCAAATGAAGTCAGTAGGAGTTGAAAATTGATGATGTGGCTTTGAATGGTGGATTTTGAACACAAAAAAGTATGGAGTTCAAATAAGTTAAAGAAAATGAAATCCCTTTGTAACAGATCAGTTTTCGTTCAAAATCGTGGTACTTCGAAAGAGATTGTCCAATTTGTACACGAAGTGCATCCAGTTTTTGCCGTAACCATCTCTACTTTTTAGCACATGCTATGTGGGTGAAATGATGATACCATGCCAACTTTCAGCCTTTTCAGAGTTAATTTGAAGTGCTTTTCCATTTCAGGGTTATTTAGCTCCAAAAAATTAGTATGTGCATGAGAAATACCAAATGAAGTCAGTAGGGGTCAAAAGTTGATGATGTGGCTTTGAATGGTCCAGTTTGAACACAAAAAAGTATGGAGTTCAAATAAGTTAAAAAAATGAAATCCGTTTGTAACGGATGAGTTTTCGTCCAAAACAGCGATACTTCGAAAGAGATTGTCCATTTTTTAAACAAACTGCATCCAGTTTTTGCCGTAACCATCTCAACTTTTTAGCACATGCTATGTGGGTGAAATGATGATACCACGCCAACTTTCAACCTTTTCAGATTTCATTTGAACTGCTTTTCAATTTCACGGTTATTTAGCTCAAAAAAATTAGTAGGTGGATGAAAAATACCAAATGAAGTCAGTAGGGGTCGAAAATTATGATGTGGCTCTGAATGGTGAATTTTGAACACAAAAAAGTATGGAGTTCAAATAAGTTAAAAAAATGAAATCCATATGTAACAGATGAGTTTTCATCCGAAACTGTGATACTTCGAAAGAGATTGTTCATTTTGTAAACAAACTGCATCCAGTTTTTGCCGTAACCATCCCAACTTTTTAGCACATGCTATGTGGGTGAAATGATGATACCATGCCAAATTTCAACCTTTTTAGAGTTAATTTGAACTCCTTTTCAATTTCAGGGTTATTTAGCTCAAAAAATCAGTAGGTGGATGTGAAATAACAAATGAAGTCAGTAGTGGTCGAAAATTGAAGATGTGGCTTTGAATTCTGCATTTTGAACACACAAAAAGTATGGATTTCAAATAATTTAATGAAAATGAAATCCCTTTTTAACAGACGAGTTTTCGTCCAAAGCCGTGATACTTCGAAAGAGATTGTCCATTTTGTACACGACGTGCATCCAGTTTTTGCCATAACCATCTCAACTTTTTAGCACATTATATGTGGGTGATATTATGATACAATGCCAACTTTCAACATTTTCAGAGTTCATTTGAAGTGCTTTTTAGTTTCAGGGTTATTTAGCTCAAAAAAATGAGTGTGCATGATAAATACCAAATGAAGTCAGAAAGGGTTGAAAATTGATGATGTGGCTTTGAATGGTGCATTTTGAACACACGAAAAGTATGGAGTTCAAATAAGTTAAAAAATGAAATCCATTTGTAACACATGAGTTTTCGTCCGAAACCGTGATACTTCGAAAGAGATTGTTCATTTTGTAAACAAACTGCATCCAGTTTTTGCCATAACCATCTTAACTTTTTAGCACATGCTATGTGGGTGAAATGATGCTACCATGCCAACTTTCAATCTTCTCAGAGTTCATTTGAAGTGCTTTTCAATTTCAAGGTTATTTAGCTCAAAAAAATCAGTAAGTGCATGAAAAATACCAAATGAATTCAGAAAGGGTTGAAAGTTGAAGACGTGGCTTTGAATGGTGCATTTTCAACACAAAAAAGTATGGAGTTCAAATAAGTTCAAAAAAATGAAATCCCTTTGTAACGGATGAGTTTTCGTCGAATACCGTGATACTTCGAAAGAGATTGTCCATTTTGTGCACGAAGTGGATCCAGTTTTTGTCGTAACCATCTCAACTTTCTAGCACATGCTATGTGGGTGAAATGATGATACCATGGCAACTTTCAACATTTTCAGAGTTCATTTGAAGTGCTTTTCAATTTCAGTGTTATTTAGCTCAAAAAAATCAGGAAGTGCATGAAAAATACCAAATGAAGTCAGAAAGGGTTGTAAATTGATGATATGGCTTTGAATGGTGCATTTTGAACACACGAAATCATAGAGTTCAAATAAGTTAGAAAAATGAAATCCATTTGTAACAGATGAGTTTTCGTCCGAAACCGTGATACTTCGAAAGAGATTGTCCATTTTGTACACAAAGTGGATCTAGTTTTTGCCATAACCATCTCAACCTTTTAGCACATGCTGTGTGGGTGAAACGATGATACCATTCCAACTTTCAACCTTTTGAGAGTTCATTTGAAGTGCTTTTCAATTTCACGGTTATTTAGCTCAAAAAATCAGTAAGTGCATGAAAAATACCAAGTGAAGTCAGTAGGGGTTGAAAATTGATGATGTGGCTTTGAATGGTGCATTTTGAAGAAAAAAGGTACGGAATTCAAATAAGTTAAAAAACTGAAATCCGTTTCTAACAGATGAGTTTTCGTCCGAAATCGTGATACTTCGAAAGAGATTGCCCATTTTGTACACGAAGTGCATCCAGTTTTTGCCGTAACCATCTCCAATTTTTAGCACATGTTATGTGGGTGAAATGATGATACCATGCCAACTTTCAACCTTTTCAGAGTTCATTTGAAGTGCTTTTCAATTTCAGGGTTATTTAGTTCAAAAAATCAGTATGTGGATGAGAAATACCAAATGAAGTCAGTAGGGGTCGAAAATTGAAGATGTGTCTTTGAATGGTTCATTCTGAACATAAAAAGGTATGGAGTTCAAATAAATTAAAAAAATGAAATCCCTTTGTAACAGATGAATTTTCGTCCAAAACCGTGATACTTCGAAAGAGATTGTCATTTTGTACACGAAGTGCATCCAGTTTTTGCCGTAACAATGACAACTTTTTAGCACATGCTATGTGGGTGAAATGATGATACCATGCCAACTTTGAGCCTTTTCAGAGTTCATTTGAAGTGCTTTTCAATTTCAGGGCTATTTAGCTCAAAAAATTAGTAAGTGCATGAAAAATACAAAATGAAGTCGGAAAGGGTTGAAAATTGATGATGTGGCTTCGAATGGTGCATTCTGAACACACGAAAAGTATGAAGTTTAAATAAGTTAAAAAAACGAAACCATTTGTAACAGATGAGTTTTCGTCCGAAACCGTGATACTTCGAAAGAGATTGTCCATTTTGTAAACAAAGTGCATCCATTTTTTTCCATAACCATCTCAACTTTTTAGCACATGCTATGTGGGTGAAATGATGATACCATGCCAACTTTCAATCTTTTCAGAGTTCATTGGAAGTGCTTTTCAATTTCAGGGTTAGTTTGCTCAAAAAGATCAGTATGTTGATGAGAAATACAAAATGAAGTCAGTAGGGGTCGAAAATTGATGATGTGCCTTTGAATGGTGCATTTTGAACACAAAAAAGTATGGAGTTCAAATAAGTTTAAAAAAATTAAATCCGTTTGTAACAGATAAGTTTTCGTCCAAAACAGCGATACTTCAAAAGAGATTGTCGATTTTTTAAACAAAGTGCATCCAGTTTTTGCGGTAACCATTTAACTTTTTAGCACAAGCTATGTGGGTGAAATGATGATACCATGCCAACTTTCAACCTTTTCAGAGATGATGTGGCTTTGAATGGTGCATTTTGAACACACAAAAAGTATGGAGTTCAAATAAGTTCAAAAAAATGAAATCCCTTTGTAACAAATGAGTTTTCGTCTGAAACCGTGATACTTCGAAAGAGATTTTCCATTTTGTACACGAAGTGCATCCAGTATTTGCAGTAACCATCTCAACTTTTTATCACATGCTATGTGGGTGAAATGATGATACCATGCCAACTTTCAACCTTTTCAGAGTTCATTTGAAGTGCTTTTGAATTTCAGGGTTATTTAGCTTAAAAAGCCAGTAACTGCATGAAAAATACCAAATGGAGTCAGAAAGTGTTGAAAATTGATGATGTGGTTTTGAATGGTGCATTTTGAACACACAAAAATTATGGAGTTCAAATGAGTTAAAAAATGAAATCCATTTGTAACAGATGAGTTTTCGTCCGAAACCGTGATACTTCGAAAGAGATTTTCCATTTTGTACAGAAAGTGCATCCAGTTTTTGCCGTAACCATCTCAACTTTTTAGCACATGCTTTGTGGGTGAAATGATGATACCATGCCAACTTTCAATCTTTTTAGAATTCATTTTAAGTGCTTTTCAAATTTCAAGGTTATTTAGCTCAAAAAAATCAGTAAGTGCATGAAAAATACCAAATGAAGTCAGAAAGGGTTGAAAATTGATGATGTGGCTTTGAATGGTGCATTTTGAACACACAAAAATTATGGAGTTCAAATAAGTTCAAAAAAAAGAAATCCCTTTAGATAACATAAAAAATAACGAAAATGAACATGGATGCGCTTATGTAAGTAAAATTCGACCGGAAATCAGACTGAAATTCCATTTGATTTCAGGTCAAATTTTCCCACATAAGGGCATCTATTTTCAATTTCAGAGGAACTCAATATGGCACGGAGGGGTGGGCTTATAAACCGGTGCGAGCGCCCCTCGCTTGGCGAGGTGGGACTAAACTCCCACCATAGCCAGGACCAACCATTTAGTCCCGGTCGGTGGCTACAACCGGGACCAATACCCACCTTTAGTCCCAGTTGGTGGCACCAACCACGACCAATGCCCACCTTTAGTCCCGGTTGGTGCCACTAACTAGGACCAAAGGTCTATGCTTCCCGCCCTTTGGGCTGCCGAAAAGATACCTTTGGTCCCGGTTGGTGCCACCAACCGGGACCAATGGTGTGTGTATATATGCAGCACTCGTGAAAAATTTCATTTTCATCTCACAGTTCCCCCCGACGACGCCGACCTCCTCGACGCCGCCAGGCTGCCCCACTGCCGTCGCCGTCGCATGTGCCCCCCGAGCCCATGCTGACGCCGTCCGTCGCCCACGTCGTTGCCGTCCGCTGCCCACGCCATCGCCGTCGCCCGTGCCCCTGCCCTTCCCCCGAGCCCACGCCAACATCGTCCGCTGCCCCCCGACCACGCCCCTGCCCTAGCCCGCCCCCACCGTTGTCGTCACTGTCGCCGCCCCCTCCATGACCCTCACCGGCCGCCCCCATTGTGAGCCGACGCCGCTGCCCCTTATATTTTTTCATGTATATGTTGTATATGTTTTTTCCATGTATATGTATATATGTTCATGGATATGTGTCATGTGTGTATATGTTCATGTATATATATATGTTCATGTATATGTTTTTTTTCATGTATATGTATATATGTTCATGTATATATGTGTATATGTTCATGTAAAAAGTCTTCGTTGTTTTTCATATGTACGAAAATGTAGAGTGAAAAAGAAAACAAACATATAAGAAAAAACAAAGTAAAAAATGAAGAACGAAAAGAAAAACGCCGGCCCGGCCACCACCGCATTTTCATAAAGTTTTTCCACCTAGTCCACGTCGCATCGAGCACCCGCCGTGAAGCAAAATGTTAACATCGGCTCTATCATCACGTTGGCATCGGTTCTATCTATCAACAAGGCCACGGGAGCACCCCGGCCCCCTATCATCACGTTGGCCTCGGCTCCCCGAGAGCTTTCCAATAGATCCGAAATGTATGTCATTGTTGATATACCCCCTCCTCGATAACTTCGACATGAGAGGGGATGTCGGACATGCATGAGAGAGAGGCGGTCCACTCACCTGACCAACTATCGATGCCACCCAAACCCTAGAAGAAAGAACGTCGTTGTTGATCTACCCCCTCCCCGATAACTTTGACATCAGGGGGGACGTCGGACATGCATGAGTGAGAGAGGCGGTCCGCTCGCCCGACCAACTATCGAGTCCATCCAAACCCGAGAATAAAGAGCATTGTTGTCGATCTACCCCCTCCCTGATAAATTCGAATGAGAGGGGACATCGGACATGCATGAGAGGGAGGCAGTCCACTCACCCGACCAACTATCGAGGCCACCCAAACCCTAGAAGAAAGAGCGTTGTTGTCGATCTACCCCGTCCCTACCCGACCAATTAGTGATATTCAGAAGGCTCTTGCTGAACTTCGTACCAAAAAGCTAATTAATCATCCTATCCGGGACTCCGTTACAAAACAATTTTGGAGAGCTTCGTACCATTATGCGCCTGTTACTTGTGGATAATGGTGAAGCCTTGGTTTTATTGAATCCTTTGACACTAGACAATGTGACATATAGAAGGGTAGATGAGATCAGGAAAAATATGGACCATTTTCTGCATATTCAGAATGGCGCCATTTTGTTAATTAAATCACTTAAAGGTTAACAGAATCCCTTGTTTGACATTCATGAGAGAGGCGGTCCGGACGCCGAACATTCATGTTTGTATATTAATTGCCATGTTGTAATATTTGCAGAAAGTATGGATCCATGAGACGAAGAACAAGAACAGTTGTTGGGGGACATAATCCACGGCGGACATGATATCTTATCGTTTCTCAACGACACCGATGGTCTGGAAGGAGAGGATTATGATGGCTCCGGTGATCGAACAATGGAGGAGGAAGTACATGATCATGATGGCTCCGGTGACCGAATGCCGGAGGAAGAAGGAGACCATGATTACGGCTCCGATGACAGATCAGAGGAGGGAGCTATTGCAAAGTCCGGCGAGGTATATATATTAATTCAGTCTTGGCTCCGGTGACTAGCTAATTGATGCATTAATTATTTTGGTATGCACATATATTAATTAACTCTTCTTTCTTCTTTTATAGCCCTCTGGATCGAGCCAAACGTCGGTAACGAGACGAGGCCCAAAGAAGAGGTTGTGCAAGGATGAAAAGTTCACGATCACAGCACTCGCGAATGATGGCCATCCGATTGAACCCAATGCGGAGCTATTGTTAGGGACAACATCCCGATAAGCATCAAGCAATGGAATAAGCCTAAGGACGGCGCCCCATAAGGTGATTATGTCACCGATAGACAGAAAGATGATCTTTGGACCGCAATGAAAGCAAATTTCACCCTACCTCGAGAGGAGGATCCGAATAAGCCAGTTATAGAGCCACTGGTCAAGGCGTGTGCTCTTAAGAAGATGGCAGATCTATTCAGCAGGTGGAAGAATGAGTTGAAATCAAAGTTTGTTGACAAAGGGAAGACTCCAGAATTCACCGGCCGATTTCAGAAGATAAGAGATTACTAGACCGCATTTGTGGACTACAAGACATCGGACAATAGTAAGAAAATGTTAGTGAAAAATAAGGTCAATGCTGCGAAGAAGCAGTATCACCATGGGGTCAGATGGCTACCTCAAAGCCCGGCCATTGTGGGACAAAGCTGAGAATGACCTGATTGCTAAAAACATCGTATCACAAACATATAACTAGCCAGATCGTTCAAGGACTTGGTTCTTCGGGGTTGGGGGAACTTTGGACCCTGAAACAGGGAAGTGTCGTTCGATGGACGAGCAACTTGCAATACCCATGAACAAGCTTCAGAAGTATATCACCGCAGTGAAGGAAGGGACGTTCATTCCTGGTAGAGAGAAGGACAAGCTGACTGAGGCCCTAGGGAATGCTGAGCACCCTGGACGAACACGAGGCATACCAGGCTCCATTTCGTGGAAGGTTGGGTTTCCCGACGCGGGCGGTTACAGAAGTTGGGAGAGAAAGAGGAAAGCAGAGCTGAACGAAATTCAGAAGCTCAATGCAAGACTACATAAGCTAAAGGAAGCTGAGAGCCAGCGAGCTACCGGCCAACCATCTCAGCGGCATGAAGCTACCCCAGAAGCTACCCCGCCATTTCAGCGGAGAAGCAGCGTCGCTTCCATGGAGCCCGTTCAGCCTGACTTCACGTCTCCTAGATACCCTGTGGATACTATCACGGAGGCTCAACATTGTGAGCTTATGATGAAATGCCAGAACCTCACTTTCAAGGCGGCTGTCGGCTCTGTTGCACCTCCTCAACCCAATGGAACTTTTCATTGCCGTCCAATTCCACATGGCTATGCTGTTGTGATGGTGGATGAAGTAATAAAGGAATTTGAGGAGCTCGAGCTTGACCACTGTACAGGTGAAGGAGAGAATAAGCTGGTTCATGCCCGGAGGAGTACATGTTTATGGCAGAAGGAGTACATCAAGCTTCCAAACTAGATGCCTCCGCCTCCTCCTTCTCCTCGGGCAAATCAGGGCACTCCGTCTCCTCCTCCTCCTCCGGCGAGTGATCAGGGCACACCGCCTCCTTCTCTGGCTCCTCTGATGCGTGGGGGCACTCCGCCTCCTCCTTCGCCTACTCCGGCATGTCGGAGCAGTACGCCTCCTCCTCAGCCTCGTCGACAACAGCAGAAGATAGACGCTGCCGCTCCAGCTCCTCCGGCGCCTAGTAAGCAACGACGGAAGAGAGCCGCCGCCGCTCCGGCGGCTAGCAGTACAAGCATAGGCAGGAGGGGATACAGATACGGTCCATCTCTCAAGCCTCTGGAAAAGTTACCATATGAGAGGACCGAGTCTGAAAACAAGGAGGTATGTCAGGCCGAATTGAGGGCCCATTTTGCAAAGAAAACTCCACCTCCGAAGGAGAAGATAGATCTGGTGAAAGCGATGCGCACTATCGATGCCCTGAAGTGACCACCACCGCCTCTGCTGTATTCCAACTTTGTGCGCTGTATTAAAAAGACATATCAAGATGCGTGCCGATCGGGAAGTACTTCCAGTAATGCAAGGTTAGCAAAATGAAGAAGTGGGAAAAAAATCCCCAGCTCGGCGAACAGGCAACCCAATCGTGCCCCCCGCTCAAGGTGTCTAGAGATATCGTTGCTAATCATCCGGGGATGGTGCCCGGTACCAAACCTGGTGATTACCTGAGCGATGATGTACAGTTTAAGCCGTTGGAGGTGGACGAATTCCGTTACCGGCATGGGCGGCCTCTTGTCAAACCTGATCATCCTCCTCTAACAACGATGATGCGAAAGTTCCATGAATGGTACATGAAAACCTACCGCGAGTCTATGACGGATTCTTTGATACTGTCAGTTAAAGAGGAGCACAACGTCGTTGCAATGGAACTGTTGAATATTGAATTTGAGGAGATATTCTAGTTATACAATCAAAAGGCCCTTGACAAAACAATCGTGACTTGCTACTGTCTGTAAGTACTACTTCTGTAATTAAGTCTCTCTATGTATATAGCTCAGCTCTTTCATTGCATGTATATATAATTATCCTCACTCCTATATTATGCATATTGAAGATCGTCGAATGCAGAAAAGCACAAATCTATGACATTGGGTTCATTAACCCAAATGTCATACATGAGTATAATTTTCAAAAGTATCCCACACAAACCGAGGACAACTTGCTACAATCGTTGCTTAAAAATGAAAACAAAGGGACAATACTCTTTCCTTACAACTTCAAGTGAGTGTTACTGTCTTGTGCATATTCGGTTTCCCTTATTACTCGAGCTTTATAGTAATGTAATTGATGAGTTATGCATGCGTGCGCAGTTTCCACTTTATTCTGCTAGAGATTCAGCTTAAGCGGGGAGTAGTAACCGTCTTAGACTCGAAGCGAAAAGATCCCCAGGAATATGCGGAAATGACTGAAATTCTCCAGAAGTAAGTTCAATCGATCATTATCGCATCATATCGGCAAATTTGTTCATTTCCTGATATCAAGTAATTATTTTCTTTGTCTGGCAGGGTTTGGAAAGAGTTCACAGCAATTGTTCTGGCACTACCGGGGGAGCTGTGATTTACACACCCGAAAGTAAGTACTACTAGCTAGTGCCATGCATCTCCCATTGATTCTAGTTTCATCAATACCATTTATCATGCTTGATTATTAGTTTGATTGAACTCTATTTCTTGTAAAGTGCTTGTGGCAGGAAACCAGGAATAATTTATGTGGATACTACGTTTGCAAGTTCATCTACAACGCGACGACCCCTAAGCGGGGCTACTCTGAAAAACAATTTCAAGTGTGTAAGCAATAATATTCACAATTTTATTTTATTACCATATATATGTACTGACCCCCTTCTTCAAATTAGATGTGGCAGATGCGGGATGTACTCCTACCACATGATCGCATACAAGCAATTCAAGAAGAATCGGCAGGATTCTTTCTTGACCATGTCATAAATAAAGCCGGATAATACCATCTGGAAGCTGACATTAAATGGTAGGGATTGTAAGAGATCTTATATTGTATATATGTAGCTAGTAGCGTCGGATGTATATACGAAAAATTGTTATACGACCATCTCTCGGAGAAAGAGAGGTCGATCACTTCTATCTCTATATGTTCATGATGATCTTCTGTACTTAATGGTTCCTTCATATGCTTACTAGCTAGTGTGTCGAGTTTTCTCTATAGTAGCTAGCATCAACCAGGAACGAAGAAAGAGAGCACACTTCTGTATATTAATTAGCTAGCTAAAACAATATAAAACCCCTAAATTAACCGTCCAAAACCCCCTAAACCCCCTCCCTTTCAAAAAACCTAGCAACTGCTAGATGCTGACACGTGGATGCCTTTTGGTCACGGTTGGTGTTACCAACCAGGACTAAAGGTCCTCCTGCCTGGGCTCCTAGCACCGGTCACGTGGATCCCCTTCTGTCCCGGTTGGTAAGCAAACTGGGACAAAAGGTTTTGGGCTTTAGCCCCGACCCTTTAGTGGAGCTATAAAATGGGCCTTTTTCTACTAGTGGAGCTATAAAATTACATAAAAATAGAGCCATCAACCTCGTGATGTGCCCATGTTGCATCATGATTTCCTATTGTATTTTTATTTACATTTTTTATACAGTTATGCTGCAATTCTTATACCTTTTCTCTCTTAATTTGCAAGATTTAGTAGAAGAAGGACATTATCGGTAGCTGGAATTATGGACCTGGAAGAGCTACAACAGAGATAGCTACTCTTCGGAGCTCTAATTGACACGAAAATTTCTGGAGATTTATTTTGGAATATATAAAAATTACTGGAAAAAATAAAGCATGCAAAAGATGAACTATGGGCCCACAAGGGTAGGGGTGCTACCTACCCCCCAAGGGCTTGCTAGTAGTGTTGATTACATCTTGTGGTTGATGATAGTTGGTTTATTTTGTGGAAGTTATATGTTTAGATTGTTAATCATATATGTATCTCCTCTGATAATGAACATTCATATGATTTGTGAGTAGTTTTATTCTCTTGAGGACATGCGAGATGTGTTGTTATAAATTATCATGTGAAGTTTGTATTCGTACATATTTTCATGGCATGTATGTTTTGATTCCTCTAGTGGTGTCATGTGAACATCAACTACATGAAATTCACCATATGGGTGCCTAGGGGAATGCATTAGGGAGTAGTAAGTAGATGATGTGTCACGAGGGTGATAGGAACTTAAACCGTAGTATGCGCGGTATTACGTAAGGGATAGATTTGGATCCATATGTTGCATGCTATGGTTAAATTTATCTTAATTCTTGTTTCGTGGTTGTGGATGCTTGAAAAAGATGGTAATCAATAGAAGGTTGCGTGTTTAATTAAGAACAACACATTGGCATTGGTCCATCCACATATAATTTATCATATTATTGAAAGCAAATCAACTAAAACATCATGATCGTGACAAGAAAAAAAACCATGTGTCCTGGAGAATGCTTTTCTCATTATAATAATTACTTGTCCTTAGCCAAATAAGGATCAGGCTACCTTGCTACACCTCATTACTTTGGTTACTAGTTAGTTGCTATAAATTATTCTACTATAAAACTATCTGTTACTACACTTTTTTAGCACTTGCAGACAATACCTTACTGAAACCAATTATCAATTCCTTTTGCTCCTCTTTGGGTTTGACACTCTTACTTTTTGAAAGGACAATGATTGATCCCCTATACTAGTGGGTCATCACCTCGTCACACTTAAACTTTCCTCGTCCTCAAGTAAGAAGGTTGACTACAAAAATATCATTTCTACAAAGTCTAGCAGTGAATCAAACCCAAAGAATGATATCCATTTTCATCATGCAAGCATGCAAAAGTTAACTAGCATGATAGTAATATAAGCTCTCCCCTTAGTTCCATTTCCATGGAGGTCAAGAAAGAGGAAAATATTTTTGTGGCTCCAATATTCTCATTGCCAAAGGCTTAGAGAGAAGTCAATATTCTGTTAGGAACAGAGAAATGACAATCATAAACAAAAGAAATCATGCATCAACGATCGCTTCAAAAACACCAACCCGAGGCATACCAGGTATAATAGCAAAGACCGTTTGTCTATGTTATTCAACCCCAAAACTACTGATACTTCTCCAACATATCGATAATTTTTGATGGTTTCATGCTATTATATTATCAATCTTAGATATTTTTATGCAATTTTATATCACTTTTGGCAACTAACCTATTAACCCAGTACAAGCTACTCTTTTTTGCGTATTTTTAGCTTCAAGGAAAATCCATACAAAACAGAGTAAAAATGAACTTTTTGACGGTATTTCTGGACAAAATAGACCTTAGAAACTCTAGGAGGAGATCAACCAAGAAACAAGGAGACGACAAGACAACGAGGCGAGACCAGGGGTGTCCACGTCCTAATGCCTTGTGGTCCTCATGTGGCTCCATTTGACCTAATTCCACCTCTACAAATTCTCACGTATTCTGAAAACCCTAGAGAGCCACCCGAAATAATGTTTCCGCCGCCGCAAGTCTCTCCTCCTCCATGATACCATCTGGAGGCCTTTTTTGGCACCGTGTCGGAGGGGGCGATCATGGTGGGTTTCTACATCAACCTTGTTGTCTCTTAGATGATTAGCTAGATGGCTTCAATACAATGTTCTCTTCGGAGATCTATTCGATGTAATCCTTTTGTCCGGTGTGTTTGTCGAGATCCGGTGAATTGTGGGTTTATGATAATATTATTCATTAAAAGTAATTGAGTCACATCTCAATTTTATTATGTGTGATTTATATAGATGTAATGCTTTCTGATCTACGGGTTCCCTTTGGACAAGTTTATCCATCGATCTTCAGTGCAAGTGGTGCATAGTAGTCGGTTCAATCATGTGGTGTCCTCCCCAAGTGACAGCAGGGGTAGAGAGGCACATATTGTATTGTTGCCACTCAGGATAAAACGACAAGGTCTGAACAAATTGCTTGTCTTTCTTTGTCTGCATTTTTCATCTTGCTTAAAGCATTACTCTATTTGTTATGAACTTAATGCCATACATACAGGAAAGAGTCGATCGATTGGTGGAGTGATAGTAGTAGATGCACGCAGGAGCCAGTCTACTTGTCACAGACATAATGCCTATGTATATGAACGTCCCTTGAATCTATACTGATACTAATAAGGCACTCTCAAGAAATTCTCACGTTAATCAGTAATTAGGAGCCGTTAATCTGGTGGGTCCAAGTTATTACGCTGTAGATTTGCTCCTTGAATATTTACTTGGGGTGCCTTGGGCATCCCCATGCTTGAACTCTTGCCTCTCCTTATTCGTCTCATATCAACACCTCCTCAATCTTCAAACACTTCAGCCACACAAAACTTAACAGAACTTTCATTAGAAACGTTAGTACATAATCATCAAATCTCATTATGTCCTGCCATAACATTATTGCATAATTATAATCTAACATTACTCACTGTATTCTATCACAATTATATGGCTCCTACATTAATGGGGCTCAACAAGAATTCAAACATAAGCGCGCAAAGCAACTATAACAGCAATCTATGAAAACCAGGACGGTCTGTAAAGATGCAGATGGAACGTATAATTCTGTAACTCAAACAATTCTGAACACTTAGGACGTAATAAATAATTTGTATAACAGTATTGTGTAAAAAATTCAGAATTGTTTCAATCTCTAGTAAAATATTAAAATTCAAACACTACAACTAAAGTTTATGTTTTTACACAGCACATATCAAACAAGCAATTTAAGCACCCTAAAGGTAATTATTGGCACATTATTTTTATAATACAATGTATTTATACAAGTGGATAATTATTTTTCTTGAAAAGTTTCTGTAATCAAGATTCACAAAGCTTCCATGGGCATGAACAAAGTTCAAGGCTAGCCCCCACTTCATCAATGCTCGTCTTTCTCACTTTCACTTCTCTTTTTGAAAAAGTTTTAAGTTCCCCACTTTACTCTTTTTTTAATTATTAAGGACACAACATAATAAAATGACCCTCTAAAGCTTCCGGGTTGTCTCCCTCACAGCGCTTTCTTTAAATCCATTAAGGTAGGCATATAGTGCTCAAGTAATTGATCCACCCGGATACCAAGGTATATCAAAGCCAATTTGAATTAACCATGATTTGTAATTTAGTGGTGAGCACAAAGTTATATATATCATGCACTGTTCAAAAAATCTTCCCATTCAGCGATTTATCACTACTCACAGGGTAACCGATAAGATTATGCCTTGTCTTCACCGTTTATCTTTGGGCCAATTTATCACTCTGACAACGATTTATCGTCAATCTACCGATAAATTAGGCCTATTCCTAGCACTATGTTTGCAAAAAAAACTATGTTTATTTTTGTTTTTGTCGACATTGTTATTCAATACGTACAATTGCCCTATTCTTCGGAGCTCTAATTGACCCGAAAATTTATGGAGATTTATTTTGGAATATATAAAAATTACTGGAAAAAATAAAGCACGCAAAAGATCAACTATGGGCCCACAAGGGTAGGGTGCTCCCTACCCCCCAAGGGCTTGCTAGTAGTGTTGATTACATCTTGTAGTTGATGATAGTTGGTTTATTTTGTGGAAATTATATGTTTAGATTGTTAATCATATATTTATCTCCTATGATAATGAACATTAATATAATTTGTGAGTAGTTTTATTTTCTTGAGGACATGAGAGAAGTGTTGTTATAAATTATCATGTGAAGTTTGTATTCGTACATATTTTCATGGCATGTATGTTTTGATTCCTCTAGTGGTGTCATGTGAACATCAACTACATGAAATTCACCATATGGGTGCCTAGGGGGATGCATTATGGAGTAGTAAGTAGATGATGTGTCGCGAGGGTGATAGGAACTTAAACCGTAGTATGTGCGGTATTATGTAAGGGATAGATTTGGATCCATATGTTTCATGCTATGGTTAAATTTATCTTAATTCTTGTTTCGTGGTTGTGGATGCTTGTGAAATATGGTAATCAATAGAAGGTTGCGTGCTTAATTAAGCACAACACATTGGCATTGGTCCACCCACATATAATTTATCATATTAGTGAAAGCAAATCAACTAAAACATGATGATTGTGACAAGAAAACGAACCATGTGTCCTGGAGAACGCTTTGCTCATTATAATAATTACTCTTGACTTGTCCTTAGCCAAATAAGGATCAGGCTACCTTGCTACACGTTATTATTCTGGTCACTAGTTAGTGGCTATAAATTATCCTACTATAAAACTACCTGTTACTACACTTTTTGTCACTTGCAGACAATACCTTACTGAAACAAATTATCAATTCCTTTTGCTCCTCTTTGGGTTCGACACTCTTACTTTTCGAAAGGACAATGATTGCTGCCCTATACTAGTGGGTCATCACCTCGTCACACTTAAACTTTTCTCGTCCTCAAGTAAGAAGGTTGACTACAAAAATATCATTTCTTAAAACTCTAACACTGAATCAAACCCAAAGAATGATAACCATTTTCATCATGCAAGCATGCAAAAGTTAACTAGTTCCATTTCCATGGAGGTCAAGAAAGAGGAAAATATTTTTGTGGCTCCAAAATTCTCATTGCCAAAGTATTAGAGAGAAGTCAATATTCTGTTAGGAACGGAGAAGTGACTATCATAAACAAAAGAAATCATGCATCAACGATCGCTTCAAAAACACCAACCCGAGGCATACCAAGTATAATAGCAAAGACCGTTTGTCTGTGTTATTCAACCCCTAAACTACTGATACTTGTCCAACATATCGATAATTTTTGATTGTTTCATGCTACTATATTATCAATCTTAGATATTTTTATGCAATTTTATATCATTTTTGGGAACTAACCTATTAACCCAGTACATGCTACTCTTTTTCACGTATTTTTAGCTTCAAGGAAAATCCATACAAAACGGAGTAAAACAAACTTTTTGACGGTTCTTTCTGGACAAAATAGACCTTAGAAGCTCTAGGAGGAGACCGAACAAGAAACAAGGAGACGACAAGACAACGGGGCGAGGCCAGGGGTGTCCACGTCCTAATGCCTTGTGGTCCTCATGTGGCTCCATATGACCTAATTCCACCTCTACAAATTCTCACGTATTCTGAAAACCCCAGAGAGCCACCCGAAATAATGTTTCTGCCGCCGCAAGTCTCTGCTCTTCCGTGATCCCATGTGGAGGCCCTTTTTGGCACCGTGTCGGAGGGGGCGATCATGGTGGGTTTCTACATCAACCTTGTTTTCTCCTAGATGATGTGTGAGTAGTCTACACCACATGACTACGGTCCATAATGATTAGCTAGATGGCTCCAATACGATGTTCTCTTCGGAGATCTATTCGATGTAATCCTTTTGTTCGGTGTGTTTGTCGGGATCCGGTGAATTGTGGGTTTATGATAACATTATTCATTGAAAGTAATTGAGTCACATCTCAATTTTATTATGTGTCATTTATATAGATATGTAATGCTTTCCGATCTATGGGTTCCTTTTGGACAAGTTTATCCATCGATCTTCAGTGCAAGTGGTGCATAGTAGTGGGTTCAATCATGTGGTGTCCTCACCCAGTGACAGCAGGGGTAGAGAGGCACATATTGTATTGTTGCCACTCGGGATAAAACGACAAGGTCTGAACATATTGCTTGTCTTTCTTTGTCTGCATTATGTGATCTTGCTTAAAGCATTACTCTATTTGTTATGAACTTAATACCATACATACAGGAAAGAGTCGGTCGATTGGTGGAGTGATAGTAGTAGATGCAGGCAGGAGTCCATCTACTTGTCACAGACATAATGCCTATGTATATGAACATCCCTTGAATCTATACTTATACTAATAAGGCACTCAAGAAATTCTCACGTTAATCAGTAATTAGGAGCCGTTAATCTCGTGGGTCCAAGTTATTATGTTGTAGATTTGCTCCTTGAATATTTACTTGGGGTGCCTTTGGCATCCCCATGCTAGAACTCTTGCCTCTCCTTATTCGTCTCATATCGATACCTCCTCAATCTTCGAACACTTCATCCACACAAAACTTAACAGAACTTTCATTAGAAACGTTAGTACATAATCATCAAATCTCATTATGTCCTGCCATAGCATTATTGCATAATTATAATCTCGCATTACCCACTGTATTCTATCACAATCATATGGCTCCTAAATCAATGGGGCTCAACAAGAATTCAAACATAAGCGTGCAAAGCAACTATAACAGCAATCTATGAAAACCAGCACGGTCTGTAAAGATGCAGATGGAACGTATACTTCTGTAACTCACACAATTCTGAACAATTAGGACGTAATAAATAATTTGTATAACAGTATTGTGTAAAAAAAATTCAGAATTGTTTCAAGCTCTAGTAAAATATTAAAATTCAAACACTACAGCTAAAGTTTATGTTTTTACACAGCACATATCAAACAAGCAATTTAAGCACCCCAAAGGTAATTATTGGCACATTATTTTTATAATACAATGTATTTATACAAGTGGATAATTATTTTTGTTGAAAAGTTTCTTTAATCAAGATTCACAAAGTTTCCATGGGCATGAACAAAGTTCAAGGCTAGCCCCCACTTCATCAATGCTCGTCTTTCTCACTTTCACTTCTCTTTTTGAAAAAGTTTTCAGTTCCCCACTTTATTATTTTTTAATTATTAAGCACACAACAAAATAAAATTACTCTCTAAAGCTTCCGGGTTGTCTCCCTCATAGCGCTTTCTTTAAATCCATTAAGGTAGGCATATAGTGCTCAACTAATTGATCCACCCGGATACCAAGGTATATCAAAGCCAATTTTAATTAACCATGATTTGTAATTTAGTGGTGAGCACAAAGTTATCTATATCATGCACTGTTCAAAAAATCTTCCCATTCAGCGATTTATCGTCTGATTTATCACTACTCATGGGGTAACCTATAAGATTATGCCTTATCCTCACCGTTTATCTTTGGGTCGATTTATCACTATGACAAGCAATTTATCGTGAATCTACCGATAAATTAGGCCTATTCCTAGCACTATGTTTGCAAAAAAACTATGTTTATTTGTGTTTTTGTCGACATTGTTATGCAATACGTACTATTGCCCTAAAATTTTTGTCATTGTATGAGGATTCAAGGTCTAGGAATCATGGTAACACTTCTATCCAATATTTTTTTCATATTAAATATAGCATATTTCAGTGTTGGGAACATGTGATTCCCAAAAATGACCAATTAACAGTCAACTGACAAAATCGATTAATCGGCTGATTTTTGATTAATCTCTTATCTCTAGCTGACCGATACGCTAACGATAAGCGATGTCCTCAACATTGATATCATGTGACAACAAAGTCTAACTCTCTTCCTATGCATTGCCATGTCATACAAGAACAATTCATGACATAGTAAAGGCCAATACATAGCGTAAGTGGTTTCTTGCAATTTTATCGTATTAGAAACATAGAGAGGTGAAGATTTGGTTACTCTCTCATAATAATTGCAAATAGGAGCAGCAAGCACATGCATATTATATCCATCAATATCATCATGTGTGAGAGTAAAACGCAACCCATCAATATAGTCCTTAATAAGTGCAAACTTCTACGATATAGTGTAGTTGGGAGAATTCAAAAAGATAATAGGTCTATCATTTGTGGATGCAATAGCAACAATTTCATGCTTAACATAAGGAACTATAACAAGTTAATCTCCATAAGCATAATTCATATTTGCATCATGGCCACAAGCATAGCAAGCATCAACTTCATCAAAAAAGATATTTCGAACGAATCCAAGGGATCATAGCAATCATCATAGCATTCAGCCTTTAGTATGTGCAAAGGGAAATTAAACAATATATGAGTTGAAGAATTACTCTCATTAGAAGGTGGGAATGGGTAGCTAATCCGCTCTTCCTCCTTTTGTTCTTTGCTCTCCTCATCTTTTTCATCTAATGAGCTCATAGTTTCAGGAATTTCTTCTTTCATGGATTCCTGCAAAATATTAGTCTCTTCCCAGGCAGCGGTCATTCTTTTAATAAATTCAATAATATCAGCATTGTATTCATCATTCTCATAGAAATATTTAAGTATGGCAAAATTTTCAGATCTGTAAATAGCATAACCATAGTCATATCTTTCAAAGAATGATTCAATTTCATAAGCACCCTTGAAAGCAACAAATTCTTCTATTTGTTCCACATCATAGTAATCATATATACCCTTAGCATAAGAAGCCAAGGTTTAATTATCATTAAATTCATGTTGAAAGGGAAGGTGAAGACCGTTCATCTTATAGCAACAAGTATAATTACGTTTCGAGCATATATCCCAAGCATACCAACACAACATTTTAATTTGATCCCATAAGTGTTTCCCTTTGTGAGATAAGCGATAATACTTAAAGTGCTCACATTGATCCAACGTGTCAGTGATTATAAAGTTGAATGAGGATTTCTCAGGATTATCAAAGGAGTAATTAACGTGTTTCACATAACTAGCGTTGAGGGTTTTAGGAGGTTCCCCATCTCCATGAGTAGCAAGTACATCTATTTTTTTTGGTGTTTTGTGCTCCATATCCAGAACTAAAGATGTAAAACAACTAATAATAGAAAATAAAAATTACTTAGTGATAAAGCAAACAAGCACACACGAGAATATCAACCACTATGTTATTTCTCCCCGGCAACGGCGCCAGAAAAAGGTCTTGATAACCCACAAGTGTAGGGGTTCGTTTGTAGCCTTTTTTGATAAGTAAGAGTGTGGAACCCAATGAGGAGCTAAAGGTAGAATTAATATTATCTCAGGTTCTACCGACCACCGATACAACTCTACGCACGCTAAGGCTTACTTTATTGAGAACAAGCATGCAACTATTTTGCGGGAATGAAACTAGAAGTACTTAATAGGTGTAGAGGTAGTTTTGCAAGGTAAAAAGAACATGGAAATAAAATTAGTTGCTGGTTTAATAAGGAACACTAAATTAAATTATTTAGTAGAAAGCTTTTGGTAGCACAAGAGAAAGATTTGTCCTTAGGCAATTGATAACTAGACCGGTAATCATTATTGCGGTTTTATATGAGGGAGAGGCATACGCTAACATATTTTCCATACTTGGATCATATGCACTTATGTTGGAACTATAGCAAGCACCCGAAACTACTAGGAATTCATTAAGGTAAAACCCAACCATAGCATTACCACATCAAGTCATCTTTACTCCCATACGCAACAATTCCCTTACTTGGGTGTAAGCTTGTGTCACTCTAGCCACCCACTAGAAGTGAATCATGAACATATTGCAATACCCTCCAGATTTATTCTTCCACGTGTGCGCCTCATGGAAAGTACCTTAGGACAGCACCAAAATAAACCATGTAACTCAAACCAATCACGATCATCAATCAACCCATAGGACAAAAGAAATCTACTCAAACATCATAAGATAGACACACATCATTGGATCATAATATATAGCATTAAGTACCATGTTTAAGTAGAGATTACAGCAGGGAGAAGAGGTTTTACACCACTGCATGAAGGGGGGGAGAGTCGGTGGTGACGGCGGCGAAGTTGTTGGTGTGGATCGTCGTCACGATGGATGCCCCGACGGCGCTTCGGCGCCACCGGGAGAGACGGGGAGAGAGCCCCCTTCCTTCTTCTTCTTAATTGGCCTTCTCCCTAGGCGGGAGGAGGGTTTCCCCTCTAGTCCATGGCCGCCATGGCTCCTGGAGGGAAAGAGCCCCTCCAAGATTGGATATCTCTCTCTGTTTCTCCTCTGTTTTCGCGACTAGTTTCTGACCCCTTCACCGTTTCTTAAATATACGGAGATTTTGAGGTGATTTTTATTATAAAAATACATTCCTTGCAGCAAAAGGAGAGCTCCAACCGACCTAAGGGCTAGCCACAAGCCATCTGGCCGCGACCCCCCCTAGGGCCAGGTGGGACGATTTCGTGAAGTTCAAGGAATCGGAACTAGCTAAGGAACGGTCGAGAAAGAACAAGATTAATGCTGCGAAAAAAGAATGGCACCATACTCTGGGGCCAGGTGGCATCCAAACGGACCTGCCTATGTGGGATCAATCCGAAAAAGATATGATTTGTGCAGGGGTCACTCCAGTTACAGTGACCTGGCTCCCAAGGTGCAGGACATGGTTTTACGCGCATGGGGGGAAGTTGGACCCAAAGACAGGGGCTATTATGGTGAAGCCAAGTCTTAAAAAAGTGGCAGATGAAATTCTGATGAAAAGAGAAGAAGCTCGAACGGGGGTGTTCATGCCCAACAGAGAGAACGACGAGCTTATGCGCGCCCTGAAGAATCCTGAACACCCGGGAAGAACACGAGGGAAAGGCGTTGTTCCGTAGTTTGAGGGGTTTGCTGGTTGGAACGACGACTATAGAAGTCGTGCGAGAAAGATGATGCAGGAGGAGCGGAAGAATAAGGAGGAAGCACTCCACCTTGAAGGCCTCGAATCAAAACACCTGGAGTTGGAATCCAGAGTCAGGCAGCAACAGGAGCAGATCGACGCACTCAGCCACAAAAGGGCGTCTCAGCGGCAGCATGAGCATATCGATCCATCATTGGATACCACCATCCCATCTATGTCGAGAAGCAGCATGGGTTCCGCCCCAGCCAATATCGGTGACGATGCACTGCTAGCCAGGTACCCTATGGATGATATCAAAGACAGGGCTAACTGTGAGCTACACATGGAAGTGAAGAACTTATCCATGCAGGTGGCGGACGGCTATGCTTTAGCAAATCCCATTCCAGCTAGCTATGCTCGTGTCGGGGTTGATGAAGTGATGTCAGCATATCACGAGCTACAACTTGACATTCCTAGAGGTGACGAGGAGAGAACACTGGGAGAGGCCATACATCGTATAATTCTATGGAAAAAGGATTGCATCGTCTTTCCAAGACCACCGCCGCGTCAGTCGACTCTGACTCCTCTTCCAAGTCCGGAACGACGTGAGCCAACTCCTCCTCCTCCAAGTCTGGCACCGCGTCAGCCGACTCCTCCTCCAGGTTCGGCACGACGTCAGCCAACTCCTCCTCCTTCAAGTCTGGCACCGCCCCAACCGACTCCTCCTCTAGGTCCGGCACGGCATTAGCGTGCTCCATCGACTCGACGTGCTACGTCACCGAAGCAACAACGGAAGAGAGAGGCCGCAGCTACGACGACTAGCGGTACAACAGGCAAGAAGTTCAAATATGGTCCAAGCAGCCTGAAGCCTCTTCCGAAGTTGCCTTTCCACCTGACCAACGAGGAACTCGACAGCGTAGTGGATGACAAATTGAAGGCCCATTTTGTACCAAAACCGCCCCTGTCGCCAAAGGAGAAAGTACCTAAGCATGTGTCACAACACTTCATTGATATGGCTCAACAGGCTTAGAAGGACAATGACTATGTGCGGTCTATCAAGAAGTCATATCTTGCAGGACAAAAGGAGTCGAGCTCGAGCTCGAGCCAAGGAGTTGGCAAAAAAAGCAGGAAAACTATCCCCCAGCTAGGAGAACAAGTAGTGCAATCAATCCCCCCGCTCTTTGTACAAACACCCGTGAGTATTGCCGGTCGGCCAGAAGTAACCGAAGAACATATTAGGATGGCTAAAGAGGCAGTTGTCACTGTTGAACAACTCCTAGGCCTTGAGGAAATGCCCGTGCTTAAAGAGTACGAAGTAAAATATCAATATGCCAGCGGCAAACCTCTAGACAAGCCTGAAGATGTCATGCTTCTACCAACGAGAATGTATGAATGGCATATGTGGTACATGCAAATAACACCAAATACCAATGAAGAGTCACTAATGGTGAGAGTCCAAGAGAGGCATTACTTCCATGAAAGTGGTGTGTGGATTCATTATGCAGAGTTGTTTCAGTTTTTCAATCAAGACGCACTCGACAAATCTTTAGTCAGTTGTTATTGTCTGTAAGTGATTTCTTTCTATAATTTAAGTCTCTAGGTAGTTGTGCTCTCGTTCATTACCTACAATTATCCTCACTATATTCGTTTCTGTGGTATTGTGCAGAATGAAGATGTATGAAATGAAACAAGCTAGACGCTATGGCGTTGGGTTCAGTGAACCAAATATGATTAATCAAAAGATATGGGAAAGTTCATATTTGAGAAAAGACACAGAGAAAAAATGCTAGAATTTTTGACTATCTAAACACCCAACCAGAAATATTACTTCCTTACAACTTCGGGTGAGTGTTACTATATATATATATATATATATATATATATATATATATATATATATATCTTGTACTGCAAATTCTATTTTTTGCTTACTAGATTTTAATAAGTGTTGTTGATGAGTTATGCAGTTACCACTGGATCTTGTTAATCATTGAAGTTGACAAGGGAAAAGTTGAAGTACTCGACTCGCTATTAAAGGATGCATCCGAATACGCAATCGTGAAGGGGCTGCTTGACAGATAATTTCAATCATTATCGCACTATGTTGGCCTCTTTAATTACTTCATTTCCTGATATCAACTAGTTAATAACTCATTTATTCATTTTCTTTGCCGGCGGGCAGGGCTTGGGCCAAGTTCATCAAACAGGTCCCAGGCGACTGGGCATCACAACTGAAATGGGTGCGATCCAAAGTAATTAAGTACTACTAGCGAGCTAGCTATGTTCGTGCATCCCTTTAATTGCAGTTTCAATACCATTATCATGCTTGATTAATTATTACCTGATTGAATTTTATTCTCCTAAAGTGCATGGTGTAGGAGCAGGGTACTAGTTTATGCGGATACTACGTTTGCGAGTACATTCGCATGATCACGTCTGAAAGGAGCAGAAACGAAAGAAATCTTTGGGTACGTTTACCAGAACACTATCCAGAATTTTTTATCATGATCTAGCTAATATACATACACACAACTAATATATTCATCTTGATCCCCATCTTGTAGCTGACGCAGGTGCGGGCCAGCTCATACTAGAGGCTCGGATACGAGCAATTCAAGAGGAATTAGCTGGATTTCTGCTCGACCAGGTCATAGATCCCAAAGGAGAATAACATTACAAGATCTCCAGGGATTAGCTGGATTTCTGCGGGGCCTACATATATATATGCAATGATCCTCAAATTGTAGGAGAAATTGTATATATACGCGGTTCTACGAGAAATTCTATTTATATTTTTATATATGCGCATACACAACATGTGTACAGTATGTACATAGTAGCGTAATATATGTTTGAAATGAAAATTAATTAAAAGGAAAATTAAACCAAAATTAATTCATAAACTCCTAAAGAATCAAAAGGAAAAATAAAACAAAACTACAAAAACTAAATACTTTTAGTCCCGGTTGGTGTTACCAACCGGGACTAAAGGTCCCCCAGCCCACGGTGCCGTCGGATGCCACGTGGAGGGACTTTGGTGCTGGGCCGTGTTTAACCGGCACCAAAGGGGGTTAGGCTTTTATCCCCACACTTTAGTGTTGATTCGAGAACTGGCACTAAAGGCCATTACGACCCACAACAATAGGCCGGTTCTGCACTAGTGACTTTCCACTACTATACTCGTAGACATGCATGTGTAGGGTTTACTTGAATTGCAATGAATGCTAAAATCTGCCAACATTTAAAATCGGGAAAAAGTAGATTTTTATTTGGTCAATTAGTCTAATCACTCTCCCTCTAGACCTACTTTCGATCCTACAAGTGGTATAGGAGCTTTGGTCTCCATTGCATTGGTTTCACAACCTATGAGAGTATGGCATCTAGTGAGGGAAATTATCACTGTAGAGGTCCGTACTTTGATGGCACAAATTTTACTAGTTGGAATCAAAATATGAAAATGCATTTACTAGGTCATAACCTTGCCGTCTGGGTTATTGTTCATGTTGGATTGCAAGGTGAATTCTTTGCAGATGGAAGGGAACCGGATCGCAAAGCAAATGTGGAAGAATTGAAGATGTTGCAACTCAATGCTCAAGCATGTGACATTCTCTTCAACTGCCTATGCGCCGATGAATTCAACAAAATCAGTCCTCTTGAGAATGCAAAAGAGATATGGGATACTTTGGTTGATATGCATGAAGGTACCGAATCTGTGAGCGAATCCAAGTTGGATGTTCTTCAAATTCAGCTTGACAAGTTCAAGATGAAGGATGGTGAAGGAGTCGCTGAGATGTACTCTAGGCTAGCTCTCGTCACCAATGAGATTGCTGGCTTAGGAAGCGAAGAAATGACCGACAAATTCATCATCAAGAAGATACTTCGAGCTTTGGATGATCGATATGACACCGTATGCAAATTGATCCAAATGATGCCCAACTACAAAGATCTCAAGCCAACGGAAGTGATCGGAAGGATTCTTGCTCATAATATGACACTCAAGGACAAGGAAGAGCTTCACCACAAGTCTAGCGGTGCTTACAAATCCACAAGTGATGCTCCCGCTAACTCAATCGAAAGTCTTGTCACAAATGAAGAGATAAGCCTCATGGTCAAGAAATTCAACAAGTTCTACAAGAATAGAAGCAAAGATCGAAGCTCCAAGTCTAGATATGAAGAGAAGCCTTTGTCTAGTCGTGACCGAAACTGCTACAATTGTGGGAAGCCCGGACACTACTCCAATGAGTGCACGGCTCCTTACAAAAGGAAAGAAGAGTCACCAAGAAGATGAAGCTCAAGAGACGAGTCACCTCGAAGAGAGATAAGGATTAGGGATGATCGTTATGAACGAAGACCCTCAAGGAGAAGTAGGGACTCGGAGAAGAAGGACAAGTACACCAAGAGCTACTCAAGCAGGAAACATCAAGCTCATGTTGGTGAATGGGTTTCCGGCTCCGAATCCGAGTGGATGTTGCTTCATGGCTAAAGGACCCAAGGTATCACACCCCGAGTATATTTATTCCAATAGTGATGAGGATGACTGGCTCATTGAAGATGACTTGCTATTTGACAAATCTAGTAATGTTAGTCAAAATGAACTTGCTAGTACTCACTCTAATCTAGATAAGTCGTGCGATGAAGATAAGTTGGAAATAGAACGACTAACTCAAGAGCTAAACACTCTTAAGTTAGCTCACGCGTCTACTCTACAAGATCATAGAGAGCATGTAAGGACACATGAGAAGCTCCGCTTCGAGAAGCTCAATTTAGAGAAAGAGCATGAGTTCCTTAAAGCTATCAATGACAATCTTCAAAAGAATACTTCCTATTTTCTAGCCAAGCGACTTCTCTTGTCTATGTTCATGCCACGAGTTAAGACTAAGCAAGCTAGTAAAAAAGGAAAGAAAGGTTCTTCAACTAGTAGCAATAAAAATGATAAATCCAATGATATTGCTTCTAGTAGTTCTATTGATCCCACTAACTCTTCTCTTAGCCAAGTTACACTTGAGAAAGAAAATGAAATTTTGAAAGCGATTATAGGGAAAGGTATCTACGAGATTCTTGAAGGGTGCAAACAATTTGAGGAGATTGTACGCAAGCACGAAGGCTCCTACAAGTTCAACTTCTACAAGTGCTAATTCAACACCAAGGATTCCCATCAACTTGATGTGGATCCCCAAGAAGAAGAACTAGAGAAGTACTTGAGCTCCACCAATGAAGTCCACTCATACTCATTATTGGCAAGAGCTAGTTGCAATCAACATCAACATCATGCAATAGCTCAACCAGTCACACATTCCCTCAAAGGTAAGCAAGGGACAAGGTATTCAAAAAATCAATGGAAATCATCATATATGCTTTGCACTCCACGTCCATAGATATCCTTTTATTATCTCTTGTGTGTTGGGACTAACCCATGTAGGTGAGAAGAGTAATCAAACAACAAGGAAGCTCCCAACTCTTGGTCATCTTCATCAACTTTGAGCATCTACCACTACTTCGCCTACATGAAGTCTTCATCGACAAAACCTAAGTTTAGTTTATCCTTCATATGGGTGGATGTCACATCAAGGGGGAGCTTTACTCTAAGACTTGAGTCAAAGCATCTCATAGTATGTGACAACATTAAATGCTTTATGTAAAAGTGGTAACCCCACTTGTGCTTAAACGATGAATATCACCTTTGATCAAGTACTCTTACTTGGCTCCCAAGTGAATATACTCATATATAGATGACTCCGTCATCGCCAAAGTGCTTGCTAGATGCTAATGTGTTTGTGCATGTTTCTGATGATTTCATTTGACATATAATTGTGTGAGCATGTTGGTCTGCATTTATTTACTCATTCGAGGATATCCAATTGTTTCTATTTGGCTTGTGATTTTTCATTTGCCAATTGGATGTACAAGAATGCCTAGGACCAATCCTCTAGCTATCTATGCTTTCTCACCTCATATTATATTCATGCTGCTTCACAAAATTTGAACAAGTCCTTTTTGATCTCTCTATGTGAGGAGCACTCGGAGTTCCGTATCGACAAAGGACTGGCCATTAAAACCTTCCAAGTGCAACTAGGAGGAACCAACTCAAAAAAACTCGGTCTCATCGATTTCCTAGGATTGATCTAGTTTTTCAATCTCGGTATTGCCGATTCAAAATTCTCAATTACACCGAGTTTCCCCGTCAGCTGACAGTTGAGAAACTCGGTGACACCAAAAATTTAGAATCGGTATCACCGACAGTGAAGGGCATATAAGATGTGGACCCTGACATTTTGAAATTCCATCTTCAAACCTCGTGCCCCAAAACTCAAAGCTGTCGTTCAGTAGACCCCTGGTCATTGCCTTGCTTCCCCGAGCGTCTCCGCCGCTGGGAATCGCTGCCGTCAACGAATTCTACTCCATCATTGCCGCCGTAGTGGATCCATCACCAAGTTAGGGTACGGATTCGGCCCCCTCTTGCGCTCCACCATATAATTCATCCGTGATACGTCTCCAACATATCTACTTTTACAAACTCTTTTTCCCTTGTTTTGGACTCTCGCGACCGTTACCCTCCGTTGGTTGAAGACTCCATAAACGTGGACATGCGATAGCACCACCTATCGGAACCACGAGAAAAAAGCATTGTGTCACCTATTGCGTTTGATCTTCCTACCCTTCCTTTACTTACATGCTTGTCTTTACTCACTAGCAGAAACCCGACCTTTTGTCCGCATCATTAGCCCCGGTTGGCTTTTGAGCCGGCACTAATGTGATCATTAGTGCCGGTTCGTGACGGGGATCATTAGTGCCAGTTCGTTAGGGACCTTTAGTCCCGGTTGGTAGCTCCAACCGGCACTAAAGGTGTGGTGGCAAGCTGGCGTCAGCCTATGGCCCCACGGGAACATTTAGTCCCAGTTGGTGGCTCCAACCATGACTATAGGGTAACCTTTAGTCGCGGTTTGAGCCACCAACCGGGACTAAAGGTTGGTCACGGCTATGGAGGGAGTTTACTCCCACCTCGCCAAGCGAGGGGCGCTCGCACCGGTTTATAATCCCACCCCTCTCTGCCTTGTTGAGTTCCTCTCCAATTGAAAATAGATGCCCTTATATGGGGAAATTTGACCTGAAATCAAACTGAATTCCAGTCTGATTACAGGTCGAGTTTTCCCTACATAAGCGCATCTATGTTCATTTTTGCTATTTATTATGTTATTTCAATTTTTTTTAAATATTTTAACTCAAGACTTTTTCTGCATTCAATATGCACCATTCAAAGCCACATCATCACTTTTCAACCCTTTTCTGACCTCATTTACTATTTTTCATGCATTTCATGATTTAGTTTGAGCTAAAATGACCCTCAATTGAAAAGCAGTGCAAATGTACTCTGAAATGGTTGATAGTTGGCATGGTATCATCACTTCACCCACATAGCATGTTATAAAAAGTTGAGAGGGTTACAGCAAAAACTGGATGCACTTCATGTACAAAATGGACAATCTCTTTCGAAGTATCGAGGTTTCGGACGAAAACTCGCCTGTTACAAAGGCATTTCATTTTTTTAAATTATTTGAACTCCATACTTTTTTGTGTTCAAAATGCACCATTCAAAGCCACATCATCAAATTTCAACCCTTTCTGACTTCATTTGCTATTTTTCATGCACTTACTGATTTTTGAACAAAATGACCCTCAATTGAAAAGTAGTGCAAATGAACTCTAAAATGCTTGAAAGTTGGCATGGTATCATAATTTCACCCACATAGCTTGTTATAAAAAGTTTAGAGAGTTACGACAAACACTGGATGCACTTCGTGTTCAAAATGGGCAATCTCTTTCGAAGTATCACGGTTTCGGACGAAAACTCGTCTATTACAAAGGCATTTCATTTTTTTTAACTTATTTGAAATCCATACTTTTTGTGTGTTCAAAATGCACCATTCAAAGCCACATCATCAATTCTAAACCCTTTCTGACTTCATTTGCTATTTTTCATGCACTTACTGATTTTTTTTCAACACAATAACCCTAAAATTGAACAGCACTTCAAATGAACTCTGAAAAGGTTCAAAGTTGGCATGGTATCATCATTCCACCCACATAGCATGTTATAAAAAGTAGAGAGGGTTACAGCAAAAACTGGATGCACTTCGCGTACAAAATGGACAATCTCTTTCGAAGTACAACCGTTTCGGAAGAAAACTCGCATGTTACAAAGGCATTTCATTTTTTATAACTTACTTGAACTCCATAATTTTTGTGTGTTCAAAATGCACCATTCAAAGACACATCATCAATTTTCAACCCGTTCTAACGTCATTTGCTATTTTTCATGCACTTACTTATTTTTTCAGCAAAATAACCGTGAAATTAAAGAGCAGTGCAAATGAACTTTGAAACGGTTGAAAGTTGGAATGGTATCATCATTTCAGGCACATAGCATGTTATAAAAAGTTGAGAGGATTACGACAAAAACTGGATGCACTTCGTGTACAAAATGGACAATCTCTTTCGAAATATTAGGGTTTCGGACGAAACTCGCCTGTTACAAAGGCATTTCATTTTTTTAACTTATTTGAACTCCATACTTTGTGTGTTCAAAATGCACCATTCAAAGCCACATCATCAATTTTCAACCATTTCTGACTTTATTTGCTATTTTTCATGCACTTATTGATTTTTTTTCAGCAAAATAATCCTGAAATTGAAAAGCAGGGTAAATGAACTCTGAAATGGTTGAAATTTGGCATGGTAACATCATTTCACCCACATAGCTTGTTATAAAAAGTTGAGAGGGTTACGGAGAAGAACTGGATGCACTTCGTGTACAAAATGGACAATCTCTTTCGAAGTATGAGGGTTCCGGACGAAAACTCGCCTGTTACAAAGGCGTTTCATTTTTTTTAACTTATTTGAACTCCATACTTTTTGTGTGTTGAAAATGCACCATTCAAAGCCACATAATAAATTTTCAGCCCTTTGTAACTTCATTTGCTATTTTTTATGCACTTACTGATTTGTTTTCAGCAAAATAACCCTGAAATTGAAAAGCAGTGCAAATGAACGTTGAAATGGTTGAAAGTTTGCATGGTATCATCATTTCGCCCACATAGAATGTTATAAAAAGTTGAGAGGGTTATGGCAAAAATTAGAAGCACTTCGTGTACAAAATGGACAACCTCTTTCGAAGTATCAGGGTTTCAGACGAAAACTTGCCTGTTACAAAGGCATTTCATTTTTTTACTTATTTGAACTCCATACTTTTTGTGTGTTGAAAATGTGCCGTCCAAAGCCACATCATCAATTTTCAGCCCTTTCTAACTTCATTTGCTATTTATCATGCACTTACTTATTTTTTTTTCAACAAAATAACCCTGAAATTGAAAAGCAGTGCAAATGAACTTTGAAACGGTTGAAAGTTGGCATGTTATCATCATTTCACCCACATAGCATGGTATAAAAAGTTGAGAGGGTTACGGCAAAAATTGGATGCACTTCGTGTACAAAATGGACAGTCTCTTTCGAAGTCTCAAGGTTTCGGACGAAAAGTCGCTTGCTACAAAGGCATCTCATTTTTTAACTTATTTGAACTCCATAATTTTTGTGTGTAAAAAATGCACCATTCAAAGCCACATCATTAAGTTTCAACCCTTTGTGACTTCATTTGCTATTTTTCATGCACTTACTGATTTTTTTCCAGCAAAATAACCCTGAAATTGAAAAGCACTTCTAATGAACTTTGAAAAGGTTGAAATTTGGCATGGTATCATCATTTCACACACACATCAAGCTATAAAAAGTTGAGAGGGTTATGGCAAAAGCTGGATGCACTTCGTGTACAAAATGGACAATCTCTTTCGAAGTATTTGGGTTTCGGACGAAAACTCGCCTGTTACAAAGGCATTTCATTTTTTAACTTATTTGAAATCCATACTTTGTGTGTGTTCAAAATGCACCATTCAAAGACACATCATAAATTTTCAACCCTTTCTGACTTCATTTGCGATTTTTCATGCACTTGCTGTTTTTTTTCCAGCAAAATAACCCTGAAATTGAAAAGCACTTCAAATGAACTATGAAAAGGTTGAAAGTTGGCATGGTATCATCATTTCGCCCACATAGCATGTTATAAAAAGTTGAGAGGGTTACGGCAAAAACTACATGCACTTAGTGTACAAAATGGACAATCTCATTCGAAGTATCAAGGGTTCGGATGAAAACTCGCCTGCTACAAAGGCAATTCATTTCTTTAAATAACCTAAGAATTACCAAATTGGATATAATGATATAATGATAAAACACGATAATAGTAACCTAAGAATCTATTTTTTAATTAAATTTATTCACAAACTAGTGATTCACACAAATTTCAAATAATTCAAATTTAAACTATTCAAATTTGAAAACTACTGCCACTAACAGAAAGTTTATAATTTTTATGACCTAACGCAAAAGATTCACTCATTAACTCTCAATAAAGCACACAAAAAACTCAGAAACAAAAGAAAATTAATAAAGCAAAAAATGAAAAATAATGAAAATAATTAAGAAATAGGCCGCCTACTCGGCCGCCACGGCCTACATACGACTAGAAACCCAATCTGGGCCAGGATGCAGGCCCGCAAGGCTCAGTAGGCCCAATAGGGCCACACAGGTTCAATAGGCCCACATAGGCCTACTTAGAGAGGAGCTTGAGGGAGCAGCCAAGCGTAGCTTATAAACCAGTGCGGCTGCCCCTCGCTAGGCGAGGTGGGACTAAAGTTCCCCTGCACCGCGCCTGCGCAAGCACCACCTTTTGTCGCAGTTGATGGCTCCAACCGCGACTAAAGACCCCCTTTATTCGCGGTTGGAGCCACCAACCTTGACTAAAGGTCAATTTCAGCTAGCTCAAGCGGCGGGAAGCTATACCTTTAGTCGTGGTTGGAGCCACCAACCGCAACTACAAGCCTCCTTATATAAATACTACACTTCAAAAAAACATCAGTTACTCTGCTCTTCGACCTCTTCACGACATCGCCGTCGTCGCCATCTTGCCTCCCCAATGCCGCCCACGCCATCGCCGTCTCGCCTCCTCACGACGATCTGCGACGCCGCCCATGCCAATTCCTCCCTGAGCCCAGCCTAACCTCACCTCGCCTCGTCGCCGCCTCGCCATCGCCTCGTCGTTGCCCCGTCGCCCTGCTGTGAGCTCCCCCCCTCTTCCCCCTGTCCCTCGCCCCTTATGTCGCCATGGCGAACGCCAGCCCCTCCCGGCCTGAATCCTCCCCAATTTTGATGAACACACACACACAATTTTGATAATTAGATGTACAGATGATTAGATGATTAGATGCAAAAAAATTGACAGTTTTTGAAGAATTTTGACATTTTTCACATTTTAGGAATTAATTAGTATAATTTATGTATAGAAATATTGAGGAATTTTGACATTTTGATACAATGTAGAAATTTAGGGTTTAGGGTTTATACAATGTAGAAATTTTGACATTTAGGGTTTAGGAATTTGACATTTAATCCAATATATGTATAGCAATTAGAATATGTATGTATAATGTATAGAAAATATTTGAGGAATTTTGACAAAGCATAGAAAAAAGTTTGTTATGTATTTGCAAAATCAAGTCAAAAAGAATTACAAAAATCACAATCAAGCATTTATTTATTTTGAATTTGCATAGAACTTCTTCTCGGAGTCAACGATGCGTGGCCCCCATCCTCGTCGTCGACTCGTTCATGACGATGTCCTTCTTCAGAGGGGCAACGTTCGGGACTGGGCCCCGCCTGGCTGGCACTGGGAGGTGCTAACGTAAGGGGCATGCAGCTTGGTGAGGAACCTGGGTCCCGTCGTCGACCCGGATCTTCTTTGGTGGTGTTCGCGTGGGCCACTATCGGTGCGGAGGCAGCCGGCCCCGCCGGAGGTGGTATGCCACCGTGTTAGGGAGGAGGATGAGCACGTCCGTCGGTACATGGATGCGTTGGACGTTAGGTTCTTCAAGGATCTCTCCCGAGCTATGATCCTGTCATAGTTCCTTCTCTTTAGGTGTCCACCGCCTGTCGCGCAAGACGTCAACTGGATCTGTAGTAGTGATATTACATAATTAATAATATTCGAGATGTATTAGTGATAATATTTGATATGTATTCGAGATGTATTCGTGATTATATTCGATAATATTCGAGACTATTTATTCGAGATTATATTCGATGATGCATATTATGTACTATGTTTCAGTTTTCCTTAGTGATTGCATGCATTCTAATTTGAATACTAAATTGTTTTATCTTTCTTCTGGGTTAGTTAAATATAAGCTAAGGACAATACCGGCAGAGAAGGAGAAGAGGCTCTGTTCGACATCATACGCTCCACGATCCTAGAGCATGAACATGAAGATGATGACGGCTCGCAATATCTGAACAATTCCGGTGAGGGTTGTATGTTTGATGAAGACGAAAGAATAGATGAATTCAACAATGATGTTGACGAAGAAAATGTTCTTCAAATAACAAAGACTGGCGAGGTATATTTATTATATAAGCCATCCTATGATCATTACATGTCTTACTTGAGTTGTATATCTATTCATGAATCAATGTTTATTCTTTTAGGCCTCCGGATCAAGCAAATCTTCTAGAAGCGACAGGGTAAAGCGAGGCCCCGCAAGAAAGTTGGACGCTAGCGGAAAGTTCAGCATCGATTCCATCAATATATCAACTAGCGAACTACTTGAACCTAAGAAAAATGCGACCAATTTCAAGAATCAATGTGGAGTTATTGTTAGGGACCAAATCCCGATCTCCACACAAGAATGGAAAAAGGCAGTAAAGGGAGATCGACAAGGAGTTACTTTTGTCGATGAAAGAGCAAAAGATGTGCTTTGGACCAAGCTGATGTCACATTTCACACTACCAGATGACTTGACAGATGCAGATCTGAATAAAGTCAGAAACTATGCTCTTAAAAAGATGGCGATCGCATTCAACACCATCAAGAAAAATGCATGGGCTATGTACGTCAAACCAAACAAGATGACTCCAAAATTCGAGGGAGTACTCGTGAAGGCAAAAGATCACTGGGATGATTTCATGAAGTTTAAGGAATCGTAACTAGCTATGGAATGATCGAGAAAGAACAAGATTAATGCTGCAAAAAAGGAGTGGCACCATACTATGGGGCTAGGTGGCTACCAGATGGCCCTGCCTAAGTGGGATAAATTTGAAAAAGATATGATTAGTGCAAATATCACACCAGTTACAGTGACCTGGCCCCCAAGGTGCAGGACCTGGTTTTACGCGCATGGGGGGGGAGTTAGACCCAAAGACAGGGGCTATTATTGTGAAGGCAAGTCTTAAAAAAGTGACAGATGAAATTCTGATGAAAATAGAAGAAGCTCGAACGGGGGTGTTCACACCTAACAAAGAGGACGATGAGCTTACGCACGCCCTGAAGAATCTTGAACACCCGAGATGAACACGAGGGAAAGGCGTTGTTCCGTAGTTTGAGGGGTTTGTTGGTTGGAACGACGACTACAGAAGCCGTGTGAGAAAGAAGATGTAGGAGGAGCGGAAGAAGAAGGAGGAAGCACTCCGCCTTGAAGGCCTCGAATCAAAGCACCTGGAGTTGGAATCTAGAGTCAGGCGGCAGCAGGAGCAGATCGACTCACTCAGCCAGGAAAGGGTGTCTCAGCGGCAGCATGAGTAGATCGATCCATCATTGGATACCACCATCCCATCTATGCCGAGAAGCAGCATGGGTTCCGCTCTGGCCGATATCGATGATGATGCACTGCTAGCTAGGTACCCTGTGGATGATATCGAAGACAGGACTAACTGTGAGCTACACATGAAAGTGAAGAACTTATCCATGAAGGTGGTGGACGGCTATGCTTAAGCAAATCCCCCAGAAGCAACCTTCCATTGCAATCCCATTCCAGCTGGCTATGCTCGTGTCGGGGTTGATGAAGTGATGTCAGCATATCACCAGCTACAACTTGACATTCCTGGAGGTGACCAGGAGAGAACACTGGGAGAGGTCATACATCATATCATTCTATGGAAAAAGGATTGCATCGTCTTTCCAAGGCCACCGACTCCTCCTCCTCCAAGTCCGCCGCCATGTCAGTCGACTCCGACTCCTCCTCCAAGTCCGGCACAATATCAGCCAAATCCTCCTCCAAATCCGGCACCACGTCAACCGACTCCTCCTCTAGGTCCGGCACGACGTCAGCCAACTCCTCCTCCTCCAAGTCCGGCACCACGTCAGCCGACTCCTCCTCCAGGTCCGGCATGACGTCAGCGTGCTCCATCAACTCAGCGTGCTACATCGCAAAGAAACAATGGAAGAGAGAGGACGCAGCTATGACGACTAGCGGTACAACAGGCAAGAAATTCAAATGTGGTCCAAACAGCCTGAAGCCTCTTCCAAAGTTGCCTTACCACCTGACCGACGAGGAACTCGACAGCGCAGTGGATGCCAAATTGAAGGCCAATTTTGGACCAAAACCACCCCAGTCGCCAAAGGAGAAAGTACCTGAGCAGGTCTCACAAAACTTCATTTATATGGCTCAACCGGCTCAGAAGGACAGCGATTATGTGCGGTCTATCAAGAAGTCATATCTTGCAGGACAAAAGGAGTCAAGCTCGAGCTCGAGCCGAGGAGTTGGCAAAAAAGTGGGAAAACTATCCCCAAGCTGGGAGAACAGGCAGTGCAATCGATCCCCCCGCTCATTGTACAAGCACCTGTGAGTACCGCCGGTTGGCCAGAAGTAACTGAAGAACATATTAGGATGGAAAAAGAGGTCGGTGTCACTGTTGAACAACTCCTAGGCCTTAAGGAAATGCCTGTGCTTAAAGACTCGGAAGTAAAATATCAATATGCCCGCAGCAAACCTCTCGTCAAGCCTGAAGATATCAAGCTTCTACCAACGAGAATGTATGAATTACATACGTGGTACATGAAAATAACAGCAAATACCAATGAAGACTCCTTCATGGTGAGAGTCCAAGAGAGGCATTACTTCCATGAAAACGATGTGTGGATTCATTATGCAGAGTTGTTTTAGTTACTCAATCAAGACGCACTCGACAAATCTTTAGTTAGGTGCTATTGTCTTTAAGTGATTACTTTCTATAATTTAAGTCTCTAGCTAGTTGTACTCTCGTTCATTACTTGGAATTATCCTCACTATATTCGTTTCTGTGGTATTGTGCAGAATGAAGATGTATGAAATGAAACAAGCTGGATGCTATGGCGTTGGGTTCATTGACCCAAATACGATTAATCAAACGATAAGGGAAACTTCATATTTGAGAAAAGACACAGATTAAAAAATACAACTTCGGGTGAGTGTTACTATATATATATATATATATATATATATATATATATATATATATATATATATATATATAATACTACAAATTCTCTTTTTGCTTACTAGATGTTAATAAGTGTTGTTGATGAGTTATGCAGTTACCACTGGATCTTGTTAATCATTGAAGTTGACAAGGGAAAAGTTGAAGTACTCGACTCGCTATTAAAGGATGCATCTGAATACGCAATCGTGAGGGGGCTGCTTGACAGGTAATTTCAATCATATCCCACTATGTCGGCCTCTTTAAGTACTTCATATCCTGATATCAACAAGTTAATAACTCATTTATTCATTTTCTTTGCCGGCGGGCAGGGCTTGTGCCAAGTTCATCAAAAAGGTCCCAGGCGACTGGGCACCGCAACTGAAATGGGTGCGATCCAAGGTAATTAAGTACTACTAGCTAGCTAGCTACGTCCGTGCATCCCTTTAATTGTAGTTTCAATAACATTATCATGCTTGATTAATTATTAGTAATTGAATTTTATTCTCGTAAATGCATGGTCCAGGAGCAGGGGACTACTTTATGCGGATACTACGTTTGCGAGTACATTCACATGATCATGTTTGAAAGGAGCAGAAACAAAAGAAATCTTTGGGTACGTTATCCAGAACACTATCCATAATTTTTTATCATGATCTAGCTAATATATATACACACAACTAATATATTCATCTTGATCTCCATCTTGTAGCTCAGGAAGGTGCGGGCCCAGCTCATACCAGAGGCTCGGGTACGAGCAATTCAAGAGGAATTAGCTGGATTTCTGCTCTACCAGCTCATTACAAGATCTTTAGGGATTAGCTAGATTTCTACGGGGTCTGCATATATATATATGTAATGATCCTCAAATTGTAGGATAAATTGTATATATTTATATATATGATCGTGGTTCTACGAGAGATTCTATTTATATTTATATATATGCGCATGCACAACGTGTGTACAATATGTACGTAGTAGCGTAATATATGTTTGAAATGAAAATTAATTAAAAGTAAAATTAAACCATAATTAATTCATAAACCCCTAAAGAATCAAAAGGAAAAATAAAACAAAACTAAAATAACTAAATACTTTTAGTTCCATTTGGTGTTACCAACCGGGACTAAAGGTCCCCTAGCCCATGGTGCCGAAGGATGCCACGTGGAGGGCCTTTGGTGCCGGGCTGTGTTGAACCGGTACTAAAGGGGGGTAGGCTTTAGACCCTACACTTTAGTGCCGGTTCGAGAACCGGCACTAAAGGCCCTTACGACCCGCGACAGTAGGTCTGTTCTGCACTAGTGACTTTCCGCTGCTATACTCGTAGACATACATGTGTAGGGTTTACTTGACTTGCAGTGAATGCTTAAATCTGCCAACATTTAAAATTGGGAAAAAGTAGATTTTTATTTGGTCAAGTAGTCTAATCACCCTCCCTTTAGACCTACTTTCGATCCTACAACTGGTATAAGAGCTTTGGTCTCCATTGCATTGGTTTCACAACCTAGGAGAGTATGGCATCTAGTGAGGGAAATTATCACCGTAGAGGTCCATACTTCGATGACACAATTTTTTCTAGTTGGAAGCACAAAATGAAAATGCATTTACCTAGTCATAACCCCACCGTTGGGGTTGTTATTCGTGTTTGATTGCAAGGTGAATTCTTTGCGGATGGAAGGGAACCGGATCATGAAGCGAATGCGGACAAGTTGAAGATGTTGCAAGTCAATGCTCAAGCATGTGACATTCTCTTCAACTTCCTATGCCCCAAAGAATTCAACAAAATCAGTCATCTTGAGAATGCAAAAGAGATTTGGGATACTTTGCTTGATATGCATGAAGGTACCGAATCTGTGAGCGAATCGAAGTTGAATGTTCTTCAAAGTCAGCTTGATAAGTTCAAGATGAAGGATGGTGAAGGAGTTGCTGAGATGTACTCTAGGCTAGCTCTCGTCACCAATGATATTGCTGGCTTAGGAAGCAAAGAAATGACCGAAAAATTCATCATCAGGAAGATACTTTGAGCTTTGGATGATCGATATGACACCATATGCAAATTGATCCAAATGATGCCCAACTACAAAGATCTCAGGGCAACGGAAGTGATCGGAAGGATTCTTGCTCATAAGATGACACTCAACGACAAGGAAGAGCTTCACCACAAGTCTAGCGGTGCTTACAAATCCATAAGTGATGCTCCCACTACCTCAATCTAAAGTCTTGTCACAAATGAAGAGATAAGACTCATGGTCAATAAATTCAACAAGTTCTACAAGAATAGAAGCAAAGATCGAAGCTCCAAGTCAAGATATGAAAAGAAGCGTTTGTCAAGTCGTGACCAAAACTGCTACAATTGTGGGAAGCCAGACACTACTCCAATGAGTGCACGACTCCTTACACCAGGAAAGAAGAGTCACCAAGAAGACAAATCTCAAGAGACGAGTCATCTCGAAGAGAGATAAGGATTAGGGATGATCGTTATGAACGAAGACCCTCAAGGAGAAGTAGGGACTCGGAGAAGAAGTACAAGTACACTGAGAGCTACTCAAGAAGGAAACAACAAACTCATGTTGGTGAATGGGTTTTTGGCTCCGAATCCGAGTGGATGTTGCTTCATGGGTAAAGGACCCAAGGTTTCACACCCCGAGTATCTTGATTTCAATAGTGATGAGGATGACTTGTTAATTGAAGATGATTTGCTATTTGACAAATCTAGTAATGTTAGTCAAAATGAACTTGCTAGTACTCACTCTAATGTAGATAAGTCATGCGATGAAGATAAATTGGAAATATAACGACTAACTCAAGAGCTAAACACTCACGGGTCTACTCTACAAGATCATAGAGAGCTTGTAAGGACACATGACAAGCTCCGCTACGAGAAGCTCAATTTAGAGAAAGAGCATGAGTTCCTTAAAGCTATCATTGACAATCTTCGAAAGAAGACTTCCTCTTATCTAGCCAAGCGACTTCTCTTGTCTATGTTCATGCCACAAGTTAAGAGTAAGCAAGCTAGTAACAAAGGAAAGAAAGCCTCTTCAACTAGTAGCAATAAAAATGATAAATCCAATGATATTGCTTCTAGTTGTTCTGTTGGTCCCACTAACTCTTCTCTTAACCAAGTTAAACTTGAGAAAGAAAATGAACTTTTGGAAGGGATTATAGAGAAAGGTAACTACGAGATTCTTGAAGGGTGCAAACAATTTGAGGAAATTGTACGCAAGCACAGATGCTACTACAAGTTCAACTTCTACAAGTGCTACTTCAACACCAAGGATCCCCATCAACTTGATGTGGGTCCCCAAGAAGAAGAACTAGAGAAGTTCTTGAGGGGTGACTCCACCAATGAAATCCACTCATACTCATTATGCGCAAGAACTAGTTGCAATCAACATCAACATCATGCAATAGCTCAAGGAGTCACACATTCCCTCAAAGGTAAGCAAGGGACAGGGTATTCAACAAATCAATGGACATCATCATATATGCTTTGGACTCCATGTCCATAGATATCCTTGTATTTATCTCTTGTGTGTTCGGACTAACCCATGTAGGTGAGAAGAGTAATCAAACAACAAGGATGTTCCCAACTCTTGGTGATCTTCATCAACTTTGAGCATCTACCACTACTTCACCTACATGAAGTCTTCATCGACAAAACCTAAGGTTAGTTTATCCCTCATATGGGGGGATGTCACATCAAGGGGGAGCTTTACTCTAAGACTTGAGTCAAAGAATCTCACAATATGTGACAACATTAAATGCTTTATGTAAAAGTGGTAACCCCACTTGTGCTTAAACAATGAGTATGACCTATGATAAGTGCTCTTACTTGGCTCCTAAGTCAATATAAAAAGTTGTATAGATGACTCCGTCATCGCCAAAGTGCTTGTTAGATGCTAATGTGTTTGTGCATGTTTGCCATGATTTCATTTGACATATAATTGTGTGAGCATGTTGGTCTGTATTTATTTACTCATTCGAGGATATCCAATTGTTGCTATTTGGCTTTTTATTTTCCATTTGCCAATTGGATGTACAAGAATGCCTAGGACCACTCCTCTAGCTATCTATTCTTTCTCACCTCATATTCTATTCATGCTGCATCACAAAATTTGAACAAGCACTTTTTGATCTCTTAGTGTGAGGAGCACTCGGAGTTCCATATCGACAAAGGACTGACCATTAAAACCTCCCAAGTGGAAGTAGGTGGAACCAACTCAAAAAAACTCGGTCTGACCGGTTGCCTAGGATTGATCTAGTTTTTCAATCTCGGTATTGCTGATTCCATATTCTCAGTTACACCGAGTTTCCCTGTCAGCTGACGGTTGAGAAACTCGATGACACCAAAAATTTAGAATCGGTATCACCGACAATGAAGGGTATATAAGCTGTGGACCCCAACGTTTTGAAACTCCATATTCAAACGTCATGCCCCAAAACCCAAAGCTGCCTTTCCGAAGACCACTGGTCATCGCCTTGCTTCCCCGAGCGTCTCCGCCACTGGGAATCGCCGCCGTCGATGAATTCTACTCCATCATCGTCGCCGTAGCGGATCCATCACCAAGTTAGGCTATGGATTCGGCCCCCTCTCGCGCTCCACCATCTAATTCATGTGTGATACGTCTCCAATGTATCTACTTTTCCAAACTCTTTTGCCCTTGTTTTGGACTCTAATTTGCATGATTTGAATGGAACTAACCCGGACTGACGTTGTTCTCAGCAGAATTGCCTTGGTGTTATTTTTGTGCAGAAATAAAAGTTCTCGGATTGACCAAAAAAATTACGAAGGATATTTTTGGAATTAATGAAAAATATTGGCGAAAGAATCAACTACATGGGCCCCACCACCTCGGCACAAGCCTGGAGGGCGCGCCCAACCCCCTAGGGTGCGCCCCTGTGGCTTGTGGCCCCCCTGACACTCCTTTGACATCGTTTCCACTTCAATATATTCCTATTTAGGGAGAAGAAATAGAGGAGAAGATTTTATCACGTTTCACAATACGGAGCCGCCACCACCTCATGTTCTTCCTCGGTAGACTACATTTGGAGTCCGTTTTGGGCTTCGGAGAGGGGAAATCGACGCCATCGTCATCACCAACCATCCCTCATCACCAATTCCATGATGCTTTCCGCCATTCGTGAGTAATCCCATCATAGGCTTGCAGGACGGTGATGGGTTGGATGAGATTTATCATGTAATCGAGTTAGTTTAGTTAGGGTTTGGTCCCTAGTATCCACTATGTTCTGAGATTGATGTTGCTATGATTTTGCTATGCTTAATGCTTGTCACTAGGGACGAGTGCTATGATTTCAGATCTGAACCTATTATGTTTTCATGAATATATATGTGTTCTTGATCCTATCTTGCAAGTTGTAGACACCTATTACGAGTTATGAACAGCGTCCCCCAGGGTGACAATAACTGGGATTCTTTCTGGTGATTACCGTAGTTTGAGGAGTTCATGTATTCACTAAGTGCTAATGCTTTGGTCCGGTTCTCTATTAAAAGGAGGCCTTAATATCCCTTAGTTTCCAATAGGACCCCACTGCCACGAGAGGGTAGGACAAAAGATGGCATGCAAGTTCTTTTCCATAAGCACGTATGACTATATATGGAATACATGCCTACATTACATTGATTAATTGGAGCTAGTTCTGTGTCACCCTATGTTATAACCGTTGCATGATGAATGCCATCCGACATAATTATTCATCACTGATCCATTGCCTACGAGCTTTCTATATATTTATCTTTGCTAAGTTACTTTTCCGTTGCTATTGTTACAAACACTACAAAACTGCTACTATCACTTTCGCCACCGTTATCGTTACTTTCATACTACTTTGCTATTGAATACTTTGTTGCAGATATTAAGTCTTTCAGGTGTGGTTGAATTGACAACTTAGCTACTAATACTCCAGAATATTCTTTGGCTCCCCTTGTGTCAAATCAACAAATTTGGGTTGAATACTCTGCCCTCGAAAACTGTTGTGATCCCCTATACTTGTGGGTTATCAAGAATGCACATTATGGATTTTTCTTAGTCTAGCCTCAGTTTGAAATCATTTCATCCACGATAAACCTCCATTAGATAGCGAACGACTGATTTTCTAGGGTTTGCCTTCAGCCCGATGAAACTCGATGGAACCGAAGTGAACAAATCAGTGTCACCAATTTGCCATCTGTGCTGCTGAGAACTTTCTCCATGAAACCAAGTACTTCTTTTCGGTCTCACCGAAAGGAGTGCCAAGTTTCTGTTAATGAGAAATTTAGTCTCGGTAGTACCGATATTTTTGCTTCGGCTGTACCGATTTTCATGTGACAGAATGTAAACCTTCAATTTTTTTGTTCAAACTTTCAAAAACTCTACATTTTGTGATGACTTAGCCTATTCCACTCTTCTCAACTCTATTCACAGGGTCAGATATGTCAGGTTCAGAGGATAGAAAGAACTTGCAGGAGCAGAATGTTGACATAAGTCCAGACACTGGCCCTGAGTCCAGCTCTTTCTCAGATCCAGGCACCCCTAGCTCTCATGGGCTGCCTAAAGATGCCAAAAGGACCGGGAAGAGACTGAATTCTAATGAAGAGGATTCTGATTTTGTGCGAGAGGAGGTTCTTGCTAAGAATCAAGAGAAGGCTGCCAAGAAGTCAGCCAATGAGGCCACCTCATCCAGGAGGGTTGTCAACAAGGTATATGCACCTCCAGAGACAATGAGAGCACCTGAGAGTGCTAGGGATACGATGACTATTGAGCCCCCAAAGAAATCTTTGCCTAAGAAGGAAGGAGAGAAAAAGGCCAGGAAGAGAATCATTCATGTTGTTGGCAGGCCTACCTCAATGTTTGAGTATCCAGAGGAGGCTGCTGGTGCTGCTGCTGAGGAGGAGGAGGAAGAGCATGTTGTCAAGGCCCATCCCAAGAAGAAACAGAAGAAGCTATTGGCAGATGCTATGCCACAGCCAAGTCCCTCCAAGATCACCAAGGCTGCACCTAAGAAGGTTGCTATAGGGAATTCCAAGAGGACTACCGGATATATTCTAGTTGCTGAGAAGAACAAAGGATCTACTTTTAGAGAAGCTGATGATGTTGATGCTATGACAGCTTTGATGAAGCTTAGACCTCACCTTCCTGAACACAATGCCAACCATCCAATAGCTGAGGATATGAATAATAGGAACGATTCTGGTTTGAGGGCATGGAGAGCTATTGATCCATATGCTCAAAGAAGAAAAAACTGTTGTGGACTATAGGTTCTACACCAAGGAACAACAAGATTTTTAAGAGACAATCTTGCTTGACAAGTGTCCAGCTGTCAATGATATGAGATACGTCGATTGGAAATACATCAAGGCTAATGAGAACTATTTTCCATGTGTTCAAGATAACTTTCACTGCATTGGCCTAGATGAGTTTGTTGGTAGAGAGTTTACTCATTGGAATGATGAGATGATAATGCAATTCTACTCCACTGCTCACTTCTATGGAGATGGTAGGATAGTGTGGATGATTGAAGGAGCAAGATACGATTCTTCAGTTGATGAATGGGATACCATCTTAGGAGTCCCAGAGGTACAAGATGGTTGTTGGAAATATGCCCTAGAGGCAATAATAAATTAGTTGTTATCATATTTCCTTGTTCATGATAATCGTTTATTATCCATGCTATAATTGTATTGATTGGAGACTTAAATGCATGTGTGGATACATAGACAAAACCATGTCCCTAGTATGCCTCTAATGGACTAGCTCGTTTATCAAAGGATGGTTAAGATTTCCTAGCCATGGCATGAGATGTCATTTGATAACGGGATCACATCATTTGGAGAATGATGTGATGGATAAGACCCAAACTACAAACATAGCATATGATCGTGTCAGTTTATTGCTACTGTTTTCTGCATGTCAAGTATATGTTCCTATGACCATGAGATCATGCAACTCACGGATATCGGAGGCCTCCGGGAGAGGTATTTCGACCCCAAGAGGTCCATGGGCTGTGGGAGAACAATAACCAGCCCTTAGTGTGCTGGGGAATCAGCCACAAAAGGCCCATGGCGTAGGGAGAGAAAAAGGCTAAGGAAAAGGTGAAAAATCAGCCAATAGGAGGCAATCCTACTCCAACTAGGATTGGAGGTGAAGTAGGATTGCTTCCGACCTCCTATTCGCCCGACCCAAAGGACTTGGCCGCCTCTCCTCTCTTCTCCTCCTATATATACTAGTGGATTGGGTGGTTTTTGGACAGATTTTACGGCCACGTGCTACCCGTTTCACCGGTGCTCCTCTAGATCGGTTTTCTGCAGCGCTTAGGCGAAGCCTTGCCGGAATTGCTCCACCACCATCACCGGAGCGCCGTCACGCTGCCGGTGAACTCTCTCTCCTCTCCACCTCCTCTTGCTGGATCAAGATGGTGGAGATCGTCATCAAGCTGCACGTGTGCTGAACGCGGAGGTGCCGTCCGTTCGGCGCTAGATCGGAAGGACCGTGATCAAGATCGCGAGACAGTTCGTGATGTGATCACGGAACGGATCGTGATGAGTTCGCGGCACAGATCATGATCAAGATCGTGAGACGGATCGTGATGAGTTCGCGGGACGGATCATGATGTGTTCGCGGGACGGATCGTGATTGGATCACGAGACGGATCGTGATGAGATCGTGGGATGCTCGGCGATTTGGATCGCGAAGATGTTCGACTACACCAACCGCGTTTCTTAACGCTTCCCGCTTAGCGATCTACAAGGGTACGTAGATCCACTCTCCCTCTCGTAGATGCTCATCACCATGGATAGGTTTGCGTGTGCGTAGGAAAATTTCTGTTTCCCATGCGACGTTCCCCAACAATGGTGACTTGGATGTCTACTCTGAATCCAACGAGAGCCATAATGCTATGAAGCATATGTAGAATGCTATCCTTGCTGCTAACTTGCAATCACACAAGTTAGGATCTATTTACTTCCTCCAGGATGGCCTCTATACCATGAACACCATCTTGAGGCATACATTGATGCCTAAGTCTGGAGATGAGAAGATGATTTGAGGATACTCCATCAACATGCTGATCCATCTTAATAGTCATACCAAGATTTGAGTGGTGGACTGGATTGTAGAAACTGTGAATAGGGTTGTTGCTGACAAGAAGCGTTCATGCTGCTATGCACCCTACATTCAAATGCTCATCAACTCAAAACTTGAGAAGCACATCTTTGCTCTGGATAGACCCCGCTTGCCTCTACAGCCATATTTCGAGGATGATGTTATGGTGATGGACCCAGACCATCCCACATCAGTTGCAGCTCAAGCTCGTGCACAGGCAGAGGCAGAGGCAGCTAGAGCCACTAGTGCTCAGGTCCCCAGATCCAAGAACGAGCAGATGGATCCTTGATCTCCACTTTCATGGACATGAAAAAATACATGAAAACCATACTGGATAGTTAGGAGAGCCTTGTGAACATCTTTGAGGATAGAATGAAAACACTCAATGACAAGGTGAATAGGCTGACCCAGACCGTCAACGAGCTCAAGAAGGAAGTAGATGAAGCACCTATTCGTCGCACCTCTTCAGAGTCTGAATCTTCTGATGATGAGGAGGATAGTGCACCTGTCAGGACGACTGCCCATTTCAAGACACAGGCCAGGACACCTATAGTGCCAGCTTCGGAGATGAGACCTTCATCTTCTGCTCCAGCTAAAGTGACTTCAGCTCCATCAGCTCCTTCAGTGCCTCCAGTTGCTACTCTGACTCCATTTAGGACACCAGCAGAAGTCTTCGCCGACACATTTCTCTCGACTATGGCATCAACCACCGGAGTAGATCAGCGGCAGAATGACGATTAGTTATATCTCCTAGAACTTTTTGGTAACTTGTTGCCAAAGGGGGAGAAGTTGTATATAGATCTAGGCTTCGAGTGAGAGAGCATCTGGTTTTTATTGATGTTTTACAAAACATTTGGTCTTTTGGTTGCTTGTTGTTTAAACACAAACAAAAGTTTATTTGTGTTTCATCATATGCTTTAATGTGTGTTGCTACTATTTCCTATCTTTTGATCGTTATGTGATGATCATTCACTTTGCCTGATGTGTTGTGCTATGTTATTAACTCTTATTACTCTCGCACACCACCAAGATGTATGTGACATGGAAGAAGTGCCCCATGTACCTAATCGATTGTACATTTGCATTCAAGCGCAAATTTAAAAATAATGCACAAATTTAGGGGGAGCTCTTGCTTATCACATACTTCTCGAAGCGATGATTATATTCATTAACTATAATCATATGTCGAAGCTTTGATCTATATGTTGTCATCAATTACCAAAAAGGGGGAGATTGAAAGCACATTTTCTCCCTTGATGGTTTTGGTAATTAATAACAACATATATGCCATTGAACTAATGTTTCCACTAAGCATGTTACAGGAAAAGTTCAATGATGGGTTGGTAAAAAGGAGTGTGGTCAGAATCCCCATGAAAAAGAAGGAGAAGGAATAGAATTGGCAAAGCTTCAAGCAAGAGGACTCTACATTTTACCCTTTTTGAGAAATCACTTTGAGTCCATAGTAAAGCCAATACTATTAAAAAGGTGGTAAGGTATTATTGGTGAACAACATGCTCATACGTGCACAAGTGATAGTCACCACATACACCCACAAGCTCTTCCACAAAAGTCTGTCCAAAGACAAATATCTAAACTCGGTGCGACCAACACTTCCCACTCGGTGCCACCGATTCTCAGCCTGAGACAGACTCAGCCAAACTCTAGCCTTTCAGTGCAACCGATTCCATTTCGGTGCCACTGAGTTTGGGTTGCCAACTTCCTATTGCACAAATTCAAAAAATCATTCCCACCGAGTTTGTTGAATTGGCGTCACCAAGTTTGGCAATCTCACCGTTGGTCACCTTATGGGTGCAACAGAGATTTATGTATCGGTCTCATCGAGATTCAAAAGTTGCTACCTTTGAGGCAACTCGGTACCATCGAGATTAAGACATCGGTGTCACCGAGTCTGACTTATTAGGTGTAAAAGTTGGATTTTTGGAGATGCCTATATATATCCCTCCACCACCACTCACTCACAAGAGAAGCACTCAAAACGGTTCCCCACTCATACCTACTGATTTTCCGAGAGAGAGCCACGTGTGTTGAGATCATGCTATTACATTCCAACCATATGAATCTTGATATCTAGCCTCCCCAAGTTGCTTTCCACCCAATCAATCTCTTCCACCATAGCCAAATCTGTGAGAGAGTGATTGTGTGTTGAGGAGTCTATCATCTTGAAGCACAAGAGCAAGGAGTTCATCGACATTATCGAGCCTATTACCTTTTGAAGGGTGGTGCCTCCCAGATTGGTTAGATGTCGCTTGGGAGCCTCCTACTTCGTGTTATGGAGTGAACCAAGAAGTTTGTAAGGGCAAGGAGATCGCCTACTTCGTGAAGATCTACCCCTAGTTAGGCTATCCCACTATGGACGTAGGCCATCATGGTACAGTTAACGTTGCTTCTTTGTGGAACCCTCCGTGGGTAGAGCCCGCGTGGACTCTCGCGGCCGTTACCCTCCGTGGGTTGACGACTCCATAAATGTGGACGTACGATAGCACCACCTATCGGAACCACGAGAAAAATCATCGTGTCACCAATTGTGTTTGATCTTCCTACCCTTCCTTTACTTACATTCTTGTCTTTACTTTCCACTGCTATACTCGTATATATGCATGTGTAGGGTGTACTTGACTTGCAATGAATGCTAAAATCTGACAACAATTAAAATTGGGAAAAGTAGATTTTTATTTGGTCAAGTAGTCTAATCACCCCCCCCCCCCCTCTAGACCTACTTTCGATCCTACACCTAGACGGTTGGTGGTGCCTTGGATCTCAATCATTGTGGTGTAAAGCTCCGGGCAAGCGTCAGGGTCTCCAATTAGGTTGTGGAGATTGCCTCGAGCAATTTGTACCAGATCAAGTGACCGACCCCAAGGGTTACTAATTTGTACGGGTATCAGTGACCGCCCCCAAGGGTTGCCATTTGTACAGGTTCGGTGACCGGCCTAAAGGGTCCCTTAATGGAATCACGACATCTTGCATTGTGCGAGGGAGTGAGGAGATTACGGTGGCCCTAGTGGCTTCTTGGTGAGCATTGTGCCTTCACATTGATCCAAATGGAGATTAGCATCCGCAAGGGTGTGAATTTGGGATAAATTAGCGTCTTCATGTGCCTCAATTATCTCTTACCCGAGCCCTTTACTTATGCACCTTACTTTGTGATATCCATATTGTTTCATATTATGTATATTGCTATCACTTAGTTATTTATCTTGCTTAGTGTAAGTTGTTGGTGCACATAGGTGATGGTAGTTGTTTTAGTTTTTCTGCTTGACAAATTAAACGCTAGTTTTATTATGGATTTCTTCAAGCCTAAACCGTAATTATTTTAACGCGACTATTCACACCCCTCCTCTAGGCGACATCCACGTCCTTTCACCTGCGTTGGGTGCAAGTATTTGCTCTTTTTGTGTAGGTTCTACTGATGGTTGTTTGTTTGGTTCTACTACTGGTTCGATAAACCTTAGTTCTTAACTAAGGGAAAATACTTTTTTCTACTGTAACACCCCGTTACGCTTGGCGGGATCTAGACTGGCCCTACAAACCAACACTAGTCTTTCCTTCCCACTTTGTCCTCACTCGTGCGCACCCGAGACCAACTTCCCGGTATGTCACCCATCCTAGAATTGCTCCAAGACAAGAATGCTTAACTTTGGATTTTTTTCACATGGGCTCCCTGAAAAGAAGGAATTCCTTGTTGATATAAGTAGTCTATCATTCCTATTAAGCCAGGCTCTCAATACTACTTACTACATCAACCTTCCTCTTCGGGGAAAATCGTAAAACATCTCAAGGAGCAACTACCCCCATGCAGCACTGAGTGCAGGACTATGCCTCCCACTCACTAGTAGAAAACGGCCCATTTGTCCCGGTTCCAGAGGCCCATTTGTCCCGGTTCTGGAACCAGGACTAATGGGTCGGGACTAAAGCCCTAAACCTTTAGTCCCGGTTCACTTACGAACTAGGACCAAAAGGGCTCCACGTGGCCGCTACGGGACCCCAGGCAGGAGGACCTTTAGTCCCGGTTTGTAACACCAACCGGGACCAAAAGGCATCCACGCGTCAGCATCTAGCAGGAGCTGGGTTTTTTTGAAAGGGGGTTTTAGGGGGTTTTGAAGGGTTAATTTAGGGGTTTCGTATTGTGTTAGCTAGCTAATAGAGATAAGTGATCTCTTTTTCCTGTGCTTGGTCGACGCTAGCTACTATACATATAGAGAACTCGATGCTAACTAGTAAGCAAATGACGGAAAACCATTAATTACACAAGATATAACAGCTCATCATCATCTTAAGCATACAAAGTTAAAGTCTCATAAAACAAAACAAAAAAGATAAAATGACATAGTCCTCCTCATAGGACCTACTCCTCCCTATTATGTAAAATGGCATAAAAAAGAATCACACCAATGTCTCCATGATGAAGCAAAGAGATCCAACGATCTCCAACTTGTGGCTTGCGATCCTTCTTTATTTGTCCCCATGCTTCAATTTGGATCCTTCTTGGTGGTTTGTGCTCAGTCGAATATGCAAAAGATAACTCGGGATGGAAGGGGATTTTTATTGTCATATTACCTTCGGGTTGCATCAATGGTGGCACAACTTCATTTGGCAATTTTTGTTGAAGAACATAATATATAGTAGCCTAGTTAGCAATGTAATCAATACCATTTACGCAACAGTACTAGTGTACTTAATTATCAACTCTTACCAAGATATTTCGGCGAATGTCATCCGTCCTCAACCTATTCACTAGTGTCATGTACAATGTATAATTTGGGCCAGTTCCCAAATCATACGGTAAGATGTCTCTACTAGCTATGACACCAATAACAAAGTAGATAAGATCATCCTTCTCCTCCCAAGTTAGATGTGATCCATAAGTGTAGTGTGTCGTGTCGATTATGTTCTGTATTTCACTCGAAGAAACGAAATAAGCTGTAAATTAAAAATTAACAAATTTAGTATGCATGAACACCTAATATTTATATATATAATGCAAATTACTTGACAAATATGCATGGTTGACAAACTCACATGGAGGTAAAACGGGAAACATATCGACATCCACCCAAATGTCGATGTTTCCTTCAATATGATCTTTGGGACGAAGATCGAAGGTTATTTCCATATCTTCCTGAAATCCATATGCCTTGCAAAGAGCTTCCCAATTTGAGCACCCTATTTCTGTGTTATTAGGTGCATTCATTACTTTCACAAGAAATGTGTGACCATGTTTAGTCCTTAGGTTGGCTGTCCTCGTCTCAAAACTCACGTGCTATTCGAAATCGAGCCTCTCCAAGAAATACCGTCTTGCATGACAGGGGACGAACTAGTCGAATTGTATAAAACAGAAATTACGCGTTGAAGGAAAGAAACAGAAGTCGTGCTTAATTACGAAAAAACAGTTGTCATCGTTGCGTACCGTAGAAATATCAAAGTCCTCATAAAGCTTCATGGTGAAGAACCTGCCGTCTCGCAGCCCAGTCTGGTCACAAAGACCTTTATCTTCACCGCAAAATTCACACGCTTGGATCCCATCGTCGTCTGATGACGACGACATTTCCTGTGTTCATGATTCAAAAATTACGGCACGGGCTCATAGTTGAAACATTTAAAATCAATCGAAGGAAACTACGAGAAAACTGATCAACACACAAATCACTATTACTCAATATGCAATGGGTTAACTTTAGGTCTGTCGAGTCTTTCCTTCCTAAACTCTCATCTCACATATATGGTGGGCACTGCCTCTGATATTGCGAACGTCAGTGCTGGTGGCTCCTCCATTCGTCCCCGAGTGCATTACACCAAAATGTCTAGCACACGGGAACGAAGGAGAAGCGACCCCCACGACAACAGTCGGGATTCTTCCTCCCATATATATATATATATATATATATATATATATATATATATATATACATATGGTGGACACTCTCCCTCACTGAAAGACACACAATGAGCCGAAACAGACCTAAAGTCAACTGGTTTCATATATCAAGTAATGACATAGAAAAAATACTGAAATGACTTGCAAATCACAAATACATTTATAATGAACTTGAATATAATATCACTAATACATCATCCTGAATAATCTAGTTCAAGAATTACGACACGCTTTGGATCTTAATTAATGCGTGTGTGACTTTCGGTACGTCGAGGCTTTCCTTAAATAACTCTCATATCTCATGGTGTGTTGGTGCGCACTCTCTCACATTGATATGGTGGTGTATATATGTTGGTGGACACTCTCTCACAGTAATAGTTCAATCGTCTGTGATGGACGCCTCCCCTCTTCTCTTCTTGCACAATATATCGACGAGTATATTGCGAGGAAGAGAAGAAAGAGGAAGCGCCCCCCAGGACAACAGTCGGGATTCCATCCTCCATCAAGAACACACATGAAAGTCACACAAGGAGCAACAACAGACCGAAAGTCACACACGCATTATACCGATAAAATATCACTAATACATTAATATTTATAATGACCTCGAATATAATATCACTAATACAGATCGAATATCCTAGAATCCAAAATGGAGGACGGTCAACTCGGTTCACTAGCGGTCTCTGAGTCGCCGGCGGTGGACACCCAAAGATAAGGAACCATCACGGGATCATAACTCAAGTGAGATCCTTGAAGGATCTGCCAGGTATTGTCAAACCGGGCGTCCAACGCCGCCATGTAGTGACGGACATGCTCGTCCTCCTCCCTGACACGGCGACGTACCACCTCCATGGGTGCCAGCTCCCTCCGCACCAAAAGTGGCCCGCGTGACCGCCACCACAGAAGGTCTGGGTCGACAACGATACCTGCATTCCTCACCAACCTCTGAGCCCAGGAAGGTAGCACCTCCCAGTGCCAGCCCGATGGAGCCCAGTTCCAGACATGGCGCCTATCAAGCAGGCTCTTGCGGACTACTCGACGATGAGGATGCGGGCCAGGCATCGTCGACTAATTTTTCATAAAACCCAAAATCAACATACACATACTAATTTAACATAAACATACTAATCTACTTTCAAAAAAAGCATAAAACATACTAATCTAACATACACATACTAATCTAGCTAACATAAACATACTAAAAAAGCATAAACATACTAATCTAACATACTCATACTAATCTAGCTAACATAAACATACTAATCAAACATGCATACACATACTAAAAAGCATAAAAATCAACATATTTAAAAAAAAATCAACGAGCCACGGCGGTGGCGGCTCACAGCGGCGGCGGGGCGGCGACAACGATGGGCCGGCGACGGGGCGGCGACGGGGCGGGGCGGCGACGGGGGCGACGGGGGAAGCGATGGAGGAAGTGAGGCGACGGGAGCGGGGCGGCGACGTGCGAGGCGACGGGGGCGGTGGGGGAGGCGATGGGGGCGGCGACGGAGACGGCGGGGGAGGCAACGGGGGAGGCAAGGGAGGCGACGAGGGCAGCAGGGGAGGCGACGGGGCGGCGGGGGAGGCGACGGGGCAGCGACGGGGGCGGCGGGGGAGGCGACGAGGCGGCGATGGCGACGGGAACGACGACGGCGGGCTCGGGGCGGCGACAAGGGCAAAGTGGAATGAAAACTACGAATTTTGCTAAGTGCTTGTCATATAGAAGGAGCATTGGTCCTAGTTGGTGGCCCCAACCGGGACAAATGCTACCTTTAGTCCCGGTTTGTCGCACCAACCTGGAAAGAGGCCCTTTGGTCCCGGTTGGTGGCACAAACCGGGACGAAAGGGTGGCATTGGTACCGGTTGGGGCCACCAACTGGGACCAATGGCCTTGCACAGCGATGTGGGGGGAGTTTAGTCCCACCTCGCCAAGCGAAGGTTGCCCGAACCTGCTTATAAGCCTCGCCGCGGCTGTTACGTTGAGCTCCTCTGATAGTGATAATAGATGCGTTTATACTAAAATTCGGCTTAAATTCAAAATGGTAGTTAGGTGCCTAACTAGCACTTTGAATTTAGGTTGAATTTCAGTGTAAGCGCATCTATTTTCACTTTTACTATTGTTTATGTTATTTCTTTGCATATTAAAAGTTGTTAACAAAAAATACTTTATGATTTTTTTTTGCTATTAATTTTTTTAACAAAAATAACTTTGATAATTTTAGTTGCATGAATTGTATATAATATCAAGTTTCTTTCGAAGTATCGTGTACAAAACGGACAGTCTCTTTCAAATTATCGGCGTTTCGGACGAAAACTCATCGGTTACAAAAGGCATTTCATTTTCTTGAACTTATTTGAACTCCAGGCTTTTCGTGTGTTCAAAATGTACCATTCTAAGCCACATCATCAATTTTTCAACCCTTTCTGACTTCATTTGTAATTTTTCATGCATTTACTATTTTTTGAGCTAAATGACCCTGAAATTGAAAAGCACTTCAAATGAACTCTGAAAAGGTTGAAATTGGCATGGTATCATCATTTCACCCACATAGCATGTGCTAAAAAGTTGAGAGGGTTACGACAAAAGCTAGACGCACTTCGTGTACAAAACGGACAGTCTCTTTCGAAGTATCGGGGTTTCGGACGGAAACTCATCGGTTACAAAAGGCATTTCATTTTCTTGAACTTATTTGAACTCCAGGCATTTCGTGTGTTCAAAATGCACCATTCAAAGCCACATCATCAATTTTCAACCCTTTCTAACTTCATTTGATTTTTTCATGCATTTACTAAATTTTTTGAGCTAAATGACCCTGAAATTGAAAAGCACTACAAATGAGCTCTGAAAAAGGTTGAAAGCTGGCATGGTATCAACATTTTACCCAAATAGCACGTGCTAAAAAGTTGGGAGGGTTACGGCAAAAGCAGGATGCATTTCTCGTACAAAACGGACAGTCTCTTTCGAAGTATCGGGGTTTCAGACGGAAACTCATCAGTTACAAAAGGCATTTCATTTTCTTGAACTTATTTGAACTCTAGGCTTTTTGTGTATTTAAAATGTACCATTCTAAGCCACATCATCAATTTTTCAACCCTTTCTGACTTCATTTGATATTTTTCATGCATTTACTGTTTTGTTTTTGAGCTAAATGACCCTGAAATTGAAAAGCACTTCAAATGAACTCTGAAAAGGTTTAAAGTTGGCATGGTATCATCATTTCACCCACATAGCATGTGCTAAAAAGTTGAGAGGGTTACGACAAAAGTTGGATGCACTTCGTGTACAAAACGGACAGTCTCTTTCGAAGTATCGAGGTTTTGGATGGAAACTCATCGGTTAGAAAAGGCATTTCATTTTCTTGAACTTATTTGAACTCTAGGCTTTTCGTGTGTTCAAAATGTACCATTCTAAGCCACATCATCAATTTGCAACCCTTTCTGACTTCATTTGATATTTTTCATGCATTTACTCATTTTTTAGCTAAATGACCATGAAATTGAAAAGCACTACAAATGAACTCTGAAAAGGTTGAAAGTTGGCATGGTATCATCATTTCACCCACATAGCATGTGCTAAAAAGTTGAGAGGGTTACGGCAAAAGCTAGATGCACTTCGTGTACAAAAGGGACAGTCTCTTTCGAAGTATCAGGGTTTCGGGCGGAAACTCATGAGTTACTAAAGGCATTTCATTTTCTTGAACTTATTTGAACTCCAGGCTTTTCGTGTGTTCAAAATGCACCATTCAAAGCGACATCATCAATTTTCAACCCTTTCTGACTTCATTTGATATTTTTCATGCATGTACTTATTTTTAAGCTAAATGACCCTGAAATTGAAAAGCACTTCAAATGAAGACTGAAAAGGTTGAAAGTTGGCATGGTGTGTGCGTGCTTGTTGCCAACGATGACAATCCACTTTTTTGTTGCATATTGTTCTCGGCCACAATCGGAATTTAAGAAAAACCTGAATTGAAAAGCACTACAAATATATAATAGATAGAGAGATATGTAATATATAATAGTTCAGATATCCATTACAGAAAGTACTCGTCCAAGCTAACACTACTATCTAGTCTGAATAAAAAGAATATCCGCCCCATGGTGGCGATGGTGCGAGGTGACGCTGCCCATAGTTCACGGTTCGAATCTTGCGGTACAACTCATATGCAACGTATGCATCTTTTGCTATATACTCAATGTTCATAGGCTAAAGTAGGGTCCTCTCCCACTCTTTGTGCTACACCGGGGGAAATTTGGTCTTCATATGTTCGTAATAGTCGTCGATCAAGGCGATTGCCATAGAATCCATCGAAGTCCTCTGATACTGAAGCCTGAATATGTCTTGGATGTCAATAAGGCAGCCAGCTGGTATCTCAATACCGAAGCTGTGCCTCATCTTTAGCTTGTCATTCCTTACATCAACGCTAGCAAAATTTATGCCGCTGCGTAGGAAGTCCATGAGTGTTGGGCAGTGCTTGTCACTACTGCAACATCAACAAATTAGAATGGAACAAATGTTAAATACTGCTGCAACAAGTATATTTCAGCAGAATTATAATATGCAACTATATAAAGGAAAATTATTTCGCTGCAACAAAAGAGGAAGACGCAGAGTTTTTGCTCCTGGGCTCATTTAAGCCCGATGAACAGTAATTAATATCATAAAAAAATCGAAAATTATTTCACTACAACTTAAGAGAAATTGATATTTGCCATAGGATTCAAAATAGAACATATATATTTCTATATCCTATATATATGCAATTTTCATATCCTATGAATTGATGAAGAAACCCTAAATTAACTATATGACATATATGTTCTCCCACGTTTTGCAACAAGGAAAATTGTTATTCACTACAAACTTAAAAGAAATATTGATCTTTCCAATAGGATTCAAAATGCAACATATTTCTATCCTATGCAATTTCCATAATAATCTATAAATTATTAATTGATCAAAGAAAACCCTCAAAACTCACCTTGCCCATTGGAAGATCATCACATGTTTCTTAAAACATAGCTGGATGACGGCAACATCTTCTTGCTTGGCCGTGTACTCGAGATGAAGCCCTATGAACTTGTCTTTCTCATCTGCCACTTCAAGCCATTTCTGCAAAAGGGAAAGAAAACGCGGCACCATGGCGTTGTCGTTCGTGTAGACGACATCGAGATTGGTCGTGCCATGTGCGAGCACCTCCCCGTAGCGAGTGATTGGATTCATGGTAGAAGATATGGGGAAGAAGAGAGGAGAATGGAGGAGAAGAAGAGAGGAGAATGGAGGAGAAGAAGATAGGAGAAGAAGATAGGAGAAGAAGAGAAATGGGCGAAGTTACTGCCCTCGCCACAGAATCTTTCTCGAAGCGTGAAACGTTGTGGGAAGCGAACCGTTCAAACCTTTAGTCCCGGTTTGAGCCACCAACTGGGACTAAAGGGGCTCGCATCAGGCGAACGGTTACCCCCTTTGGTCCCGGTTCTAGCCACAAACCGGGACCAATGGTTGTGGGACAGGAGCAAGGCACATTGGTCCCGATTCATGTATGGAACCGGGACCAAAGGTGTCCTACGAACCGGGACCAAAGGTGTCCTACGAAGCGGGACCAATGCCCCACGTGGCCCGCCCGGCCCCCTAGCCTCCTGAACCGGGACTGTTGCTGCCATTAGTCCCGGTTCATGATTGAACCGGGACTAATGGGCTGGCCGGCCCGAACCAATGCCCTGTTTTCTACTAGTGACTTAAGGGGAAAACGGTTGGGGTTTGAAGAAGTAAAAAAACAAGAAAGTCTTGCATTAACGGAACCGACCACTGGGTAATGGAGAAGGCCTTATAATCGATGTTAACGCAAGGAGTAGGGAACGCCATGCAACTAGGATCCACATAGAGCTATGAATATGTGAAACCTCCCCTGTGGACCAAGTGGGAGTGCATCCAACGTGCTTTTTCATGAAGACCTCAAGCTTTTTAGGATGCTCTCCATCGGAATATAGAAGTCAAGTTCTATAATGTAAATTCCCCACTAGTATAAAACATGAAGCTCGTGGAACTTTCTACTTGACAATGCATGAAGTGGTGCTACTTTGAAGTACAAGTGTATACTAAAACCGATAATGGTGTTGCTCCTTCTCTCTTCCTCCCATTTTGCTATTTGTTTCCTTTTTTGTGGCACTTCCATGGTGCATTTCTAATTTTGTCTCTCTTTTTTGTTTTGTTTTTTGCTTGGTTAGAAGCAATACCTTACAAAGATGAACAATACACTTTACAATGACTCGCTTCAACTGAATATAATCATAATTCAAAACTGAATATGAGAGAAACTCTATATGACGAATTCTTGTGGCAGTGTATCAGTATATACAATGATCCGGTGTGGCATATACATAAAAAAATGGGCAAGCCGTTAAAATACTGAGCTATACATACTATGATCATGCAAGGAAAATAAATATATCTTTCTAATCATGTAATGTAATACGCATATGCCATGTAGGTAGGTATGGTGGCTGTTTTGTGGAGATTAGGTGTTTTATGTGTATAAGAACAAGAGAAAGTCCTCCCATGGGTTTAGATGTACCTGTGAAGTATGCGCCAAGTCTCAATGTGAGAGTGGGCAATGCACGGTAACGTAGAGGCTAGCAACACACGATGAACAGAAGTGCATAAGCTTCAAACTTTCTTTAGTCATAAAGAACTCAAACACTACACAAGACTATCACGATGGCATGTTCCATAAGACTCAAAAGATAAATACCCCGACGGGATACTTTAGCGGAGATAAACCCCATTATGCATCCCTGATAAACCAAAGATGCTCGGTTCATTAGTAAAATGCATCTACAATCATTCGATCGCTAATCAATCCATCACTAGAGTCCCCAACTTAAGTAATTACGTGAAAGAAAGGAAACCGTTCAAAGAACTACTTTCTTGGATTTTTCTATAAAAGAAAACGGCAATGATTTTTGAAAGGTACCAAGATTTCCACATGCTATGCAAAACAAATGCAATGCAAGCATGTCAAAGCAGCAGGACACACTAATGCACGAAAACCATATGATCAAGAGCATTTTACAAGATGCTACACATATAAAAGTAACCTCCCCATGCTTAGGACTTTGAAATAATAAACTAGGGAAAAGTAAGAAAGTAAAGGGAAAGTGCAATTATTAAAACAGAGCACGAGAATTTGTTACCTCCTCAAGCTTACGTCTAAGCAAGGGTTAGAAACTTTTATCGATGAGGCGCATCTGAGCTCTCTTTTAATAGGCGTGAACCTTGCTTCATGTGATATTTTTATTGTTGTCCGTTGGTTGCCCTCTGATAGAACAATATTTTTGTAGCACAAGTAATTAGCAACACAGGTGATAAAAATGTTTGTCTCAACAAGATCTGTTCATGAAACCAAGCACCACTCTGAAGTTAATAAAGTATTTCTAGAAGCTCATGTCACTCCTAGGTTTGGACGAAGTGTGTCGTGGTTTTATTCATGGCAGATGTCCTTATAGGAGAACTTAACTGTGAGGCCATCGTCGCTATGTGGCGACTCGAAGGGGTTGATCGGGAATGAGAGACGGTTTTACCCATGTTCGGCCCCTCGAATGGAGGTAAAAGCCTATGTCCTTATTTGTGTCTATATTGATGATGATCTCGATTACAAGAGTGCGGAATCGCTAACCTAGCTTTCGAGGATTTGTAACTTAAGTCTATTGGCCTCCGGGGCTCGCCTTTATATATAGGTCGAGGCCCTCGGTTTATAAGACTCTGGGTCATGTTATGGCCCATGAATTAATACATCTCTAATTTGTCTTGACTCTCAAGCAAGGGAAGTTCCTGGCTTCTTCTGGCTCTCAGGCCTTGAGTCACCATCTTCATGTGCTGGGCCGCCACCCGACTTACTTAGTAAGTCGCCTCACTTGCCTTATCATCAACAACGCAACCCATATTGAATATGATGCTTAAGCGGCCAATATGTTGACCCGATCCAATAGGCGAGTTACACCACAAGGTTATATCCCCAACATTATGTTCCGGGTTGATTTAAATTCATTCATGTCAATCTCCCTTACCTTCACCAGGCGGCTTATCTTCTGCTTGTATTTGTGTCTTCTTTGTATTTCCAAATGTCGGCTCATGATACTTCTAGACTTGTAATTTTTTTTCTTGCTTTACCCGCCGGAACTTTGGAAAAACCATGATGACATCACAACGGATCTTTGCACGTATCCAATTATCTCAAAAATCGAGGTGTTACTTTTTCCAAAAAATATTGCGCCTCCTTGTTTCCGCCGCCTGCCAGTTGCCCCTTCGGGTATTTACCTTATAAATATTCACGGGGGGGGGCTCTTTTACTTTTTACCTCGCCTTATCACTCCTTCTTCTTCCTCGAGCCTGAAGCTTTGCTACGCCACCCTTGCTGCTCATCCGTCACCTCCGGCAAGTGTCCTAGGGACCATACCAGCATCATGTCTTCACAACGGTCCATATTAACTCCTCCGGTGCCCCCGGCAATTGTCAAGGTATGCCATTTTCCTCTCCTTTAGATCCGTCTTAGTTCGTCAGAAAAACCAAAGTGTTCTACTTGTTCGTCACCATTGCTGATTCTTGCATGGCTTTGATGCCTTTTCTCATAAGAATAAAGCGGTAGAGATAACGGCTGCATTTCATACATAGCATGCTCAGATCCCCATTAACAATTCATTGATCATACCACCACTACTTCCATGCTTCATCGTTAGGTTTAGCAAACATTTCCTTTTTTGAAACATTTGTAGATCCGTGATTATAGCCAGTTTGGTAGAAACTTGTTTCTCCCACAATTAGCAAAAACTAGAAATCTTCAACTTGGTATAAGGCACTCTTATATTTTCCACCTCGTCCTTATAATTATAACCCGCCATATGTAGATATTATTGCCTTTAGGCGCTGGCTCTTCCGTAAGGTGTCTCCTTTGCTATAGTTACTTGTGTCGTCTTATCCCCAGTCATAACACATGTGTTCTTGAAATTTTTTTGCTTGTATCTACGTCTCATTATGTCAAAAACCACCACCTGTAATTGGGTGCCTTCACACGTCTCTGAACTTGTGCTTAAAGACTATGAAAGCCAAGGCTTCTTGCAGTCTAAGGAAGCAATTGGATGGCGGGTTCCTCGGGGAGAAGAACGCCCAGAACCCAACGAAGTAGAATTTTTAGTGTTCATAGATCATCTTCTTCGGGGGGTTTCTCCCCCGAGTCAAAATTCTTTCGGGATGCTCTTAACTTTTTCCACCTTCATCCACAAGATCTGGCCCCCAATTCCATATCCAACCTTTGCCAGTTTCAAGCGTTATGTGAGGTGTATCTGCAAATGGAACCCACTGTCCCACTCTTCATGGAGTTTTTCTATCTGAATCATCAGACTGAACGTATAGATGGCCCTAGCCTAGAATTAGGCAGAATCTCTATTCAAAGGTGCAGAGATGGTGCCTTCCCCGCTGCTGTTTTGCAAAGTCATCCCAGAGGATGGGTTAGGACTTGGTTCTACTGTCGAAACATGGCTCCTGAGAATGAAAACCCCCTACCGGGTTATACACCAGATCGCCTTCCTATGAATATTGAACTTTCTGGCCGGGCTTCTCAAGAAGAGTGTGATCAACTCGCCTTCGTATATCCAAAGCTGGCGGCTTTGCAGGCTCATGGTTTGACTGGGGTTGACCCAACCCGGTGCTGGGTATCCTGGATGATTTTGTCATTGAGTCCCTAAGTGGTTTAATGTGTAATTACTCTGGCTGTTTGGATGAGACACAAATATATAGTAACGTAGGCTTAACAAAGGATGATATAAACCAGATTGTGCAGAAACTGCTGGGAGAGCCTCAAGCAGTTTGTAATCAAACTGGCCTGAAACCCTTCAATGCCCTCAACCAGGCTCCTTCAGTAAGAACCTTTAATAACCTTTTAATTTTCTCTGTAGGACTTCTCAAACTTGAATGCTTACTTTGTCGTTTATATCGATAAACTTGCAGGCGACTTCTGCATTTTGGGAGAAGAAAAGGAAGATTTTGGCTAGCAAGTCTAGATCCGCCCCCAGCAAGAAGAAGAACAAGGTGGTTGTAGAAGAGCCGTCACTTAGGGGCGAGTATCCATCAGGTGATGCATCTATGGAGGTAACATTTGATTCCCTTGGCCATCTCTTTATTGAACTTGCTAACACCTTTTACTACCAGGGTTATAGTGCCACAAGCCAGGTCGACAATGTTGAGGTAATTTCCATCTCCTCCGGCTCAGAATCCTTGTCTCTAAGGAAAATAGGGCGGGTCATTGGGAAAGTAAGTTTTTCTCATCTGAATTCTTATTTGGATCCCGATTTTATTTTGAAGAGACCTAGCATGACTCAAGACGCCAGACTCGGAGCAGTTTCGGCAACCTTATGGTCGGCTTACCCGATAGACCAGACACCCGCCATCAACAGAATGAGGTGCCTCATAGTCCAACTCCATCTCATCCTCGAGCTAGTCATTTTAAACAACCTCTCAATCCTTCTCATTCAAATTACCAGGAGTCACCACCTTCTTCTGGCGACTCAACTGCCTCAAAACTTCCACCCCTTGTTATTAATCATGGGAAAGCTTTCTTTTCCTTGCACCATATACTTGCTTATTAAACTCTAAACTTGCATATGTTTTATTCTATCGTTTTGTTTTGCAGGGCTAGGGACAAGATGAGGAACCTTCGCGAGTCATCTATTAATCTTGAAGCTCCTGAGCCGGAAAATCCCGATATGGTGGCCCCTGAAGCTACTGAGCATATTGAAAAGCATCAGGAGTCCCAAGTCGATTTGCCTCCACAGCTTGAGCCAACCAATACTGAAACTATGGACATTGAAGCTGACCTGACGGCAAATATTAACCTGCCCAATCCTCAGGAGGTCATTGAAGATGTTCCTTGTGAAGGAAACGCGGATATCACCATTACTGGGTTGTGTTATACCACTCCTGGACCCTCCAATGTGCTAGCCAAACTTGTCACGAAGGAGGAGACAGCACTGCCTGGAAAGGAAAAGGCCAAGCTAGAGCTTCCAAGTTATGAAACCTTTAGCATCGAAGAATTACATGCTGGTTATTTGGATCGCCTTTCCACACGCCGGCAGATGGAAGCTGGCCCTATTAATATGATAAAAAGAAAATATGAGGTATGCTCAGCCTTGCCTTATATTCCATATATCCTCCTGTAGCCCCCAAGGGCCGTCTCATCTTCTTGAGATGAGTTGGGTCTTTATTAACTTAGAATTCGACCTGTAGCCCCCAAGGGCCGACTCATCTTCTTGAGATGATTCAGGTCTTTATTAACTTTGAAGAATTCGACCTGTAGCCCCCAAGGACCGGCTCATCTTCTTGAGATGAGTCGGGTCTTTATTAACTTTGAAGAATTCGACCTAGCCCCCAAGGGCCGGCTCATCTTCATGAGATGAGTCGGGTCTTTTTAGCATAGTATTCTCTAAAAAGAACTGCTATGCATTAGCCCCCAAGTGTCGAGTATATTGCTTGCAATTTGCTTGAGACTTGTTTGTAATTTATCATAGTCATACTGCACCTGACTATTGAATAATATGATAACTCTGAGTGTGCAGGAAACTCTGAAAATGGTCGAGTCAAATGTGACCGGCTTGAAAAAGGATCTTGGGGTGGGACAAATCGCCCGAGCAAAGCTTAAACAAAAACTTCGATTATCCTTGGAAGAGCTAGAGAAGGTCAAGGCAGGCTTTGAGACACAAAAGAAGTCGTTTGAAACTGAGAAAGCTACCTTGATCCAGCGCTTTGAAAACGCTAAGGGTCAATTGAAGACAGTCTCTGAAGCGCTGTTTGGGTTAAAGCGGCACATTAACCACATGACCCAAGCCATCTTTGGTAGGTATCTTTTATGAATTTTTTTGCCAGCCCATTCTAATACTTATATATGAAGATAAGTCGCATGATGACTCATCTACTTGAATTGCTTGCAGGCCCTCGCACTCGCAATCTTCAGGATAATAGCTTGTTGAAGCTCAAGGTTGTGTATGTATTCATGGAGCAACTTTATACTGGAAGCCTGTGCACAATCAAATCTATTATGGGGAACAAAGAGCTGGTGAAGTTCATCAAAGATGTACTAAAATTCCTCTCTACGATTCCGAAACAAATTGAAGAGCTGAAAAGATCAGCCGCCCGAGTCGGCGCAATGTATCCTTTAAGTGGGGCTCTGGCTTTTTCAGCAGAACTTGACCTGGTGGAGATGGTCGCATGTTTTCTAGGGCTGAAGGTCGACGGGGCAGCATTCACCGAAACTGATTATATTCAGTGCGTCAAGGCGGCTCGAGTGTTAGCCGGCCAACTTGTGAATGAAATGTCATTGAAGAACTGTCAGCCAGCTTACGACTCCAACAACTCTCGAGTTCAACCGCCCGCCTTTGAGCCGGTGAACCTGACTCCGCAACGTCGTAAGCACATCTTTGTCCTTGACGTTGACCCGTCCCCCGTCTTGAATCACGAAGCTATATTCTAGGTTTTAACCCATTACAACTAGGACTTGGACAACCTTTAGATCGAAGATCCAGAAGCCCGAGCGAAGGGTAATCCGGAGCCATCTCACGCGAAAGATCAACCCAAAGCTTAACCCGGATGGCTCAAAGGCCGTGTGATTAGATGAACATTTCTATAATACTCTCTGAACAACTTTCATAAACACAACGAAATTCTTTATTATTCATTGAACATTTGTAATATGTGACGAACATTTTTTTAATGGATCGTGAACTTTTTCTCAATACACGACGAGCATTTTTCTAGCAAGCAATGAACTTTGTATAATACACAATAAATAAATAACAATTAAAAATGGAAAGAGAAGAGAAGCCATAGAAACAGAAATATATAAGAAACAAATAAGAGAAGAATCATATAGCCGCCCGTGGGCGCCTAATCTGGGTTGGGGGGGGGGGGCTTGCTTCAGGTAAGCCGCGTGTTTGAGCGTCAAATAGGATATGTCGACATTCTGCCATCAGGCGCCACCTCAGCTTCGGCCGCAAATGAAATATGTACAGTTAAAGACAGAGGAAAAAATAGCTCCACGTCCCTGGTCGTGGTCCCGGGGTACCCAGCTTCGGCCCTGGAAAAATAAAACAACGGTCATTGTGATGATGGATGGTTTTGCTCTGCTTCCCTTCCACGGACAGGGAACAAAACAAAGTGCAACTGAACAACCAAGGCAGCTCTCTCGAAAAAATCAGAATATAAGAAGAGAGTGGCTTTTTAGGACCCGGGTGTCCAGGCACCCTCCTATCACCAGCCTACATACAAAATTCAGCACATGGAGATCTGTATCATGTATTGTAGCTCTTTTTGTTTAGCAGGTCTAGCAGTTTGCTAAGCCCGGGAGCAGGAATTTTCGTACAACGAGCCTCACCTGACCGGTACAGCTGACACGGTAGAAAGAGAAAGATCGAAATCCCACATAGAAGTGTCGAGTGCATTGGATAGTCGTGAGTGAGATAGAACCGGCATGGGGTATTGAGAGAACAATATTTCTTTCAAAATCTGAAGAGAGAGATAGCACCTCTATTAAAGTGGTCAAATGGCCTGGACATGCATGCTTTGGCTGCAAAAATGCTCTGTGGCTTGTCAGAACAGAGTACAAATCTTGATGGGGCTCGACGCACAAGATAAGCGAGGGTCAGAACTCCTGGGTGCTACCACAACTTTTCGCAGAATATATGACTGACCGAAACGAGGTGTGAGCCTGCGCACAAGATTCTTGGCGACGGCTTTCGTCACGCGTTCTTCCTCCTATAAATACACGAAGGTATATACTGTATATCCGTTGGTGATCAGTTAGCAGTATGCGGTATACCAAGTCGACGTGGTCGGAGCTGCTGGGCGTCCGGGCGACGCTGGCGGCCACGCAGACGCAGATGGCGCACGACAGGCCGGACGTGGCCGTCGAGGTGCTCCCGCCGGGCTCCCCTCTCCCGGCGGACTAGAACGCCAAGCGTGTCCAGCTCTACATCAACGACCGCGGCATCGTCTTCCAGACCCCTCGCATCGGCTAGGCTCCCGGCCGTTGATGGAACGTACGAAAAGAGCATGCATGTACTGTGCGCTCGGTCGCCGTCCCTGCGGTGCACTGCGACTGTGTACGGTATAATAATGGAATAATGTTATTCCAGAATAAAAGGAGGAGGTTCAACGGCTAACGGTGTAAATTTTGCGTTGTGGCCGAACGCATCGCGCGTCGTCGTATCCGCATCCGCACCGTACAGCCCTGAATCCCCCGGCCGCACTTCTTTCCTGCCGCGGCGAGAGCCAACATCCTCGATGCCGCGGCAGCTGCACGCAGATATCTAGCTGCTGGTCCAGGCAGGTGATGGGCGCATCAATCTTTGTTGAAACGAGAAAAGGCGACATACGTATGCCCATCCATACTTGTGAATACTCATGTCCACGTCGGCTTGGTGGGGTCGTCGGGTACACACCTCACGCAAATAACCTGGCTGCAGAACATGCACTGTGCCAACGTTGATGCTGCACGCCTCGCTCTACAGCTCGTCGGTGGTCGGTGCATAACAACATGTGAATTAGTGAGTTAATTTGCCAAATGAGATCCCATTAGTCCTCTTGCACCACGATACAACAGATCTACTCTTTGCCTGCTGTGCTGAGTGCACAACATATACTTTTAACTAGAAATATTTTGTTCTGCATCCGGCTCTTCGGCGTCATCACGGTGACTACGCGACTCTGCATTGTTACTGCCTATGTCCCCCATGGCGCGGTCCAACCCAAACACAAACCACCTTGTCCTGGTCCCGGGAAACCTTGGGCGCAAGTTCATCCGGAGACGATGAGCAGACGAGGAGTTTTTGGACATCTTGGCGCAGCGGGTGTGGATCAGAACAACGAAAAGCTGGTGTGTGGTGGAAAACAGACATTGCCAGATCAATGGCAGCGGTGGTGGAGTTGTCCGGAGACGACGAGCTTTGGGACATCTCGGCACCGCGATTGTGGATCGGAACAACAAGAAGCTTGTGCGTGGTGGGAACAGAAGTTGCAATTGATGAGTAGTGTCCTGGGACGTCTGAGGGTGATCGATCCGGTTGCGTGGCTTTTAAATACAGCCATGGCTAAAAAGAGTTTACGTTATACAGTGCTCCACCGTAACGGCCATATTCCGTCCTCGCGTCTGCACATCGCCCGCCCTTGTGTCAGTCGTGCTGTCACACATCGTCCTTCGAATACGCATATAAGAACAGGCCAACGTCCAAGAAGGCCCGGTACAGCGCGGCGCGGCTTGCGGCAGCGGCGGAGAAGGCGGAGCGCTCGGCCGAACAAGCCGAGGCAGCTCGCGCGGGATGATGAATCCACCCGGCGGCCACGGCCAGTACGCGCCCTGAAGCCAGCAAAGCGTCGGATCTTCGGCCGGCTTCTCGTCGTCGTCATAACCCTGGGGCTGCACGTCGTCGTCGGGCTACGCCGACGGTGACGCGCATGGCGGGTTCAACCCCAACATCACCTTCTCCCATGGTCACCCGACCCAACGCAAGCCCTCGCCCGCCTTCGCCGGCGTGCAATACCCTCCGTACACCTACTCCCCGCCGGCCTACGCATCCTTCCCGACGTCGCCTCTCCACCGTGGCGTGGTGCCCTTCTCCCAAGCCTCCACGTCGCATCTCGGCGACGCCGACGTGACCGAGGCCGACATGGATGACATCATCACGGCCGGCTCGGCCGCCGCCGTCGCCTCCCTCGGGTTTACTAACCAGGACGACACAATCAACCTCAACGGTGACATGGACAGCGAGCTCGCCTACGACGAGGAGCTGGAGCCGAGCCGGAGGAGGAGGAGGAGGAGGACAAGGAGGAGGAGGACAAGGAGGAGGAGGAGCCGGTGCCTACTCCGGCGAGGAAACGAAAGAAGAAGAAAAAGAAGGGGGCGGCCCGGACCAGCAAGTTGCGCATCAAGTGGGCGTCCAGGAAGGACGAGTGCCTCGCCGAAGCGTGGAAAGTTGTTTGCCTCGACCCGATCACCGGCACGAACTAGAGCATCGAGACGTATTCGGACCGCATCAAGGCCGAGTTCGACGAGCGCAAGCTCGTCGACCCCTACTTCAAAGGCGTGTACATGCAGCACGGGGCGAAGGCAATGGCGAACCATTGGGGGCTCATCCAATCGGCGTGCAACAAATGGAATGGGATGGTCGAGGAGATCGCGACTCGCCCGAAGAGCGGCATCAACATCGAGGATCAGGTATGGCATGCCGCCTCTCCTTTTTCTTTTCGCCTGGTGCGCGCCGCTCACTGGTTGTTCCTCGGCGCAGTTGGTGCGAATGTTCGGCATGTTTTGGCAGGACAACAGCGACCAAGATTTCAAGTACCTCCACGTCTTCAAGCGGATCGAGAAGTGTGACAAGTGGGCGGATGTCCGGTGCACCCTCGCCAAGGCCAAGGAGACCTACAAGCCGAACGCGCTGACGCCGGGCGTGGGCGACGGGTGCCCCGAAGGTAACAAAGGCGCCAAGAAGGGGAAACATGTCGACTCGGCAACCGCACGGGTGCATGAGTCGATTTTGCATTGCCTTGCCGACGCACAGGCCCGGGCCGCCGTGAACAGAAGACCGAGGCGCGGTGGTCGGCGTTGATGTCGAACAGCGCCGTCAAGCTCAACCTACTCCGGACCAACGTCGCCGCGAAGAAGAGGAACACCGACCTGGCTTTCCTAATGGGCAGGGCGGACATGCTCCAGAGCAACGACGAGCAGCTCAAGGCGTGGTACTTGGCGGAGCGGCCTCATCCTGAACCAACTGTCGTCGACGGCACCGCCAACTCCCACGCCCACTCCGACTCCGCCGCCAAGCCTGAGCGATGATGCCCCCACGACGCCCAGCAGCACGGAAGTCGCGCCGATGCCGTCCAGCACAGAAGCAGCTCCGACTCCGCCAAGCCCGCGCACGCCGACTCCGCCGACGCAAGAGGCCAACCCCGCTGTGTGATGGGTTGCCCACGCGCCATTTCTTTTTTTTGTACGCCGAACCTTTCACCCGATGACCGAACTCTGTCGCCCGAACTGGACCGATGATCGCCGGACTTGTGACGTTTATTTGTGAGTGGGAATGGCCAGGTTTGAATTTGTCGCGACTTGGCGCGGGGGGGGGGGGGGGGGGGGACGTTTGGGGACATTGCTGGGAGCTAGATCGCCCCCAGGGGCCAATCTAGCGTCGGTTCGCCTCCAGGCGGCTCTTTTTCGGCGTCCTGGGGGTCGAACAGTTGGAGGGGGTCGAACGGTTGGAGATGCTCTAAGTTACATATCGCTCTCCAACAGTCGGTTATACAGTAACTAGCGAGCTTTAGTGGTTTGAATCACGACGGCACAGCGGCCGTCGATGCGATGCGTGCAGGTGCCGCTCCATACACGGGCACACTTCTTCATCGAACACCCGCTTCTGCATCTTTCCCCATGCGCTCCCGCTCGCCGAGATCTCCTCTCTACACGGCCATGGCGATAAATCGCGTGGCTCGTTGGCAGGTGAATTGAAAAATGGAGATTGATTTCCGAAACTCTTTCCGCAAAAGGAACAAAGAGTTACAGAACTCTGTCCGTGACATGAGTATGTTCAAAAGCAATCTTGTTATCCGTGCCACTCTTTTTTATCAATATCACTCTTGATTTGACAAACATATAGTACACTGACTCGAATTTTTCGAAGGTATATCACCGCTAAATTCTGCTAGTTCGTAAGAACACCATAAACATTTTTTGATCTTGAAAGTTTTCACGGCCATCTGCCAATGGCGTTTGTTTGCTTCAGCAAAACGAGGGCGTGCTATACGTGACCACAGTGAGAGTTATTCAATTTGATTGTACTTTATGGACAATCTCTCTTAGTTTCCTGTTCTAATAATGTATACCCCAAAGAAGTAAAGTAAACGTTAGCAACAACTGTCTTTGATGCGATCCTTCATCAGGGGTACGTGCACACGCAAGGAAATTTGACAAATGGACTAAAGAGAGATGGATTAAGAATAAATTGCTAGTTAAATGTTGTATTTAGATCATTGTAGTACATGGATGTTGGTTGTCCTGGTGATAGTGGAACTGGCCGTTGGCGTTGGACGGAAAATACCTGTCATCCTCTTTCTTACATAATAAATAAAATCATAATGTTCTTGTTTACAAGTACAATATTTGTAGCTTCTGCGGCTACAACAAGAACTTTGCTTGCCGTGGCTGATGAGATCTACATGTTCCGCACTTCTTTTGATTTTGCCGATAGGAAAATGTAGAGCCCAGCAATCACCACTGTTGTGCCTAACAAGCTGCACATGCAGAAGAAAGAGGAGCAATTCAAATCACTTTTTGCACAACTATAGTAATTATATAAAAGTAAAATCTTTTACTGGAATCAGAAAGATGGAGTCAAGGAGAAGAAGCGAAAGGGACAAACCTTCCAATCGTAATATCGTCGCCTATAAAAATGGAGTCCAACAAAACAGTGAATACCACTGACAATGGGCTGAACATTGGAGGATATGCTGGGCCTCGCTTGGCCACGACCCATGAGTTCAAGCTATATTTCCCCGCCGTTGCAAGTGCCCCCTACATAAAAAAAAAAGTGCCCCCTATATCAAATAATTTCCATGTTTATTTCCTTGGGGTTAATTTTACATCCATATTTTTCATTTATCAATGACTTTGTTAATTTTGACAGACCAGTTTCAAGGAAATTTTTGAGCTGCTTAGCTTCGAATATGTCTCAGATTGTTATATGTTTTTTATGTGGATGTTTGCTAGACCCACTGACTCACAGAGTAGATGATGGTCAGAAGGTTCAGATCCCATCCTAGCTTCCATGCGCTCTTGTCCCTGCTCAATATTATTCCAACTAGTGCTGTTTGAAATCCTCCAACCAAGCATGTCACCATAGATGACCAGTATTTGTATGGATACACCTTCATAACCTTTGACTGCATGAACATAATAAAAATATTTCAAGCTACAATTTCGATTAACAAAAACAATACATGAAAGAAAAATGAGCATTCTAATCGTCCCAATCTTGTGTCAAAGTTCTCCTTCCGTGAAACAAGATCATCGTCAACTCATTCATGACATGGAAATAAAAGCATATTGCTAGTTATATACATGAATAAAATTTGGATTTACTAGGTGCACACTGGTTACACCAACCAATTAAAAGCATGGTCAGCGATGAACACATCTAGAACCAAAGTTCAGGCTGAGGACACTTAGGTTGTAATTTTGGTACTGGTAATGTGGCAACTTCATAATTAGTGGATGGTAACTAGGTAAAAATATAGTCTCAGAACATACCCATATATGATCTAGTTTTGAAGCTCTTATCAAAACAAATTAAAGCTGAGAATGAAAACGGTTCTCAATTTTTTGGCACGTTTAGGGAGATAAAACAGGACACGTCTCATCATGTCTACCCGCTATAAGATCAAACAGGACACGTCTCCCTAGTCCAATTCTAAATCATTTGACAAACTTAACAAAAAAAGTAGAGGGATAGCAGCAACAAGTCATTGCGTAGTCGGTCACCTGAATCAGGTACCAGCAAGCAAGTGTAATGCTGCTGCCTACCAAGAATATTGTCCCTCTTAGATGATTGCCCGCAATCTCGGTCGTGTTTTGCCCCATGTGGTGCAGAACGGGTTTCCAAAGATGCAGTGTCTTGCCCTTGTAAAGGCTGATGAGCATTGTACCTCCAACCGAGAGCACAACACCTACGATCTTCAGTGATCCAGCTATGCTCCAGATTTGCAATCTCTCCATTCTAATATGTTCAAGATAGAATAAGAGTTATTGATTATCAAGAAGTTGATTTTGAGTCTGACAAATCAAACTGAAGTTTATTGCGAATGAATACATGAATAATGAAAGAAATTTGGTACCTGAAGACGAGCGAGAGAATGAATGTGACCAGCGGAATTATGTTCAGAAAGATGACGGCATAAGCTGGTGTTGTATCACGGAGACCATAGTAGTATAGGCTCATTGGCACCGCGTACCTACATATCATACGTGTAGTTTATGTGATCCAATATTTTGTTGATGCAATTTTCCCTCCAATCAGGTATGCATAAGATTGAAAGTGACTACTTTTGTCTCAATTTTCCTTTGTGGGGTACTTAATTTTCTCTCTAATCGACACTCTTTACAGCCAAGCACTATGTATACATATACTTGACCTACAGAACAATTGTACCTTGTTACTAATCACTAGTATAATATAGCGGCTTTGAATTATTTCATATTCTGGTCAAGCATCTAACTGAAGTTTACTCATGAGACACTCTTAGGAGATTTTTAACATGCATAGCTTTAAGAGTAGACCTTATAGAGACCAATTCTACCCCCTTACTAATCATTATAATATGTCGGCTTTGACTTATCACGAGTTCATTTGCTAGTCAAGCATCTAGTCGAAGTTTACTCATGAGATACTCTTTAGGAGATTTTTAACGTGCACGGCTTTGAGAGTTGACCTAGCTAGAGAACAATTGTACCCTGTTAATAATCACTATGATATCATGAGTTCATGTGCTAGTCAAGCATCTAAAAGAAGTTTGCTCATGAGATACTCTTAGGAAATTTTTAACATACATGGCTTTAAGGGTGAACCTAGGTAGAGAAAGATGTACCCCATTACTCATAACTATAATATGGCGGCTTTGACTTATCACGGGGGCATTTGCTAGCCAAGCATCTAACCAAAGTTTGCTCAAGAGATACTCTTTACGAGATTTTTGAACCTGCATGGCTTTAAGAGTTTGAGAGGAAGTACAAAATTAGGGAACACACGCATTGGAGCCCACGTCTCCGGTTGCTATGTTGACTTGATAGATAACAACATCATTATAATTTAGGATTCCACTACAGCGCGACGCATGGGGAACGTGCGCCCTAAAAAATAACCGATAATTTATAATGTTGCATTGTCGGTGTCGATAAAGAAAAGCAAACTTGACGATGTCTCACAGTTTTATATAGTACGACCGCAGTTGAAAAGCCGAGGCCTAGAACCTGCGGATTGTGATAATAGGTTTGTGCTTCACTTGTGTCAGAAGTGGAGTCCCCAACCCAAGTGTGCTCAAATTAATAGTCTAGTAACTCCATGATGTGGAGGAGATAACACACTTTTAACAACATCATTATATGGGTATAGTACTCCCTGGTCTCTAAAGAAATACATAGTGAGTAGTTTATAAAGTTACAATTGTATAGTAGTATGTAGTACCGTAGTTGAAAGGCCCAAGCCTATAACTTGTGAATAGAAACAATAGGTTTGTGCTTCCCTTGTGGCCACAAGTGGAGTCCCCAAGACAAGTGTCGTCTCAAATACTAGTTTAATTAACTGCTTATGTTGTGGAGGAGCTAACAACCTTTTAATTGTTCTAGAATGCAGGACAAGCTAGTACACTATATATTATGCATATATAAAAGGGTGTGGCTAGGTGTACCAAATCTCAGTCAAGTGAAATGGTATATAAGAAGAAAAAAAGGAAAACTAAAAAAAATGTACGGATCTCCATGCAAAATCAAAGACATATAGCATCAACCAAGACATAACGAAGTCAAGACTTATAGCATCGACCGAGACATGACGAAATCAAGACTCAGTAAAACTGTATATAAAAGGACAGGACCAGCCGCATGAGACTAGTGCGATGTGCTGGGTTCACTGAGATCCACGTTGTCAGCCACTGAGATTAAGTATATCACTGAACCTGAAGCTGGGACGTAGTGGCTCGTTTGGAGTTTTGGACGTAGCCTAGACCAGGACATAGGCGGTATCACACGCTAAACTAATGGCCTAGCGGGATCCCGTTAACAGCACTTCGGACCGGGTCTCGACGAGTGACGACACCAGCCGTGTGGGTCTTGCTACGTCCGCCCCTGATCGTCGATGCATGCACAGATCGAGCTACCAAAAGAACAAAATGAAGAACAGTTCATGGCAGTTTTTTGCGCGTACAGTACGTCGACAGCATGCATGCAGCGCAAGTGCAATGTATGCAGTGACTGCGTACCCGATGAAGGCGTTGAGGAAGATCCATCCCGTGGCGTGCCAACCCATCTCCCTCCACTTGCCCCTGCATGCATACGCGCATTAGAATCAATGAGCGAGGGATCATGACTCCTTCAATGAATGATGAGTTGGAAGATCTTTTTGCTACGAGAAAAGACATCCAAAGTGCACCTTATATGCCTGTCTTATTTATCAATGGTACTGTAGAAATAGAATTGAAAGACAACAAGACATAAAACATACTGTAAAAAATAAAATTATATTGAGGACCATACGTGCCATCTACTTTTCCCGATTATACGAGGACCGCCAGATTTTGAAAATTGCACTGAATCGACAGAAAAGGAAAGAGACATTTACAAACGGCTAAGTGATATCAGACTTTGAAGACCATAATAACCACTTACCGCTAGAAAAGAGTTATATTAATAACCACTTACCACCAGTCTAGAAGGGTGGAGAAAATCAGGCCATGTCAGAGAACAAATCAAAAAAAGATGTCCAAGTCGTTGTACCAAGAGCCAGTCAACTGTTTCTTTTGATTGACACACCATCTATCAAGATACAAAGAGCCAACAAACCTTGGCAACACCTATCCTTTCGTTAATGTCCGGCCGGACATCAGCTAGCTAGGTAGAAAGAGGTCGGGTAGACCTTATTCCGATGCGGCATCGCTGCTACCACCTCGCCGATGCCGACGGGGAACTAAACATATATAAGCAAAATAATAACCTACTAGTATGAAGAAAAAAGAATGCGACGGATGGGGGAGAGGAAGGGCACAAACAACGACGATGTGAAGGAGTTTGAAGGCGAAGAGCCCGAGTGACAGTTTTTTAAATTGGAAGATTTGAAAGCTAAGGGTTTTTTTGGGAGAGGAGATTGAAAGCTAAGGTTAATAGAGAGTGAATAGATAAGAACACACACGTACTTCTCGAAGATGAGAGCCAAGGGGAGGATGAAGGCAGCGCCGAAGAGGCTACGGTACGCGAGGAGGGAGAAAATGAACATGCCGCTGCCAATGGAGACCTTGGACAGCAGGATCATCCCCGTGATGAACAGCTGCACCAGCACCATGGACCCCGGAGCCTTCCACTCCCATCCCGCCGCCTTCTTCGTCTCTACGGCCTTCGTCTCCGCCTTGATGTCCACCTTGATGTCCATGGGTCACGAGCGACCGTCGCAGGCTTGCAGCCGATCGACTGACGGCTCAACCTCCGGCTGTATATCTATGGACTACAGGTGGACAGGGCGCGCGCGCTATCCTGCCTAGCTCAGCTAGCTAGCCAGAGGGGCATGCACTTGGAATGAGGATGAAGCATGAGGCCGAGCACGCACCTAGATATAGGAGCGGGCTCGTGCAACTCGATGCTCCCCTGGCTCGGGTATATACGTCGGGGAAGGGTGAGAATTTGGCCCTGCATGTGGATGCGGTGCTGTTCCCCTGATAAAAATGCATCGTACGAGCCGATCTGCTGTAACAGCCTCGCGATCGACACGCAAGATGCATGGGTCATGCACACACCCGGCTGGCCTCGATCTGCACCGGACCAAGACGTATACGTACATAAAATGCTAAACGAGCTGAAACAACGAGCTTCCTCGGCGATTTTCGCTAAAGAAACCGCTACAAGTTTTTACAAAGTCCTCCCTCCATAAAGTTAACGCTCTCTTATATTTCTTTACAGAGGGAGGGAATACGAAATAAGCGAAAAAACAGAGCGAACCTATACAACCATACACTAAGAGGGGAACAGACCACCTACAAGAACAAGCATGCCTCGCAGGGCAAAAGAAACATAGCAGCAAACAGAACTAAATCCGCATCAAACATAAACTTTTGGAATGGAAATACTCACACCAGAAGCTATCATCAGAAGTGAAGAAAGACCAAAAGAGCTTCCACCATAAGACATTGATAACACAATTTCCAATCTGATCATAGCAATTATATTGCTCAAAGGGTTCGACCCATGACTTCTAGCAAAGATATCATCAAGCACATTGATATGAGTTATGTTTGACATGATCCCAAACAGTCAAACGTGTGTATGCGTGTGCGTGCAAGGCAATTTGGCAAATGGACTCGGGAGAAATGTTTTAAGAATGCAAGTGTTGTTTTCATCTCTTGTGACACATGGATGTTGGTTCCTTTTTGCTATGTTATCCTAGTGATATTGGGACCGACTGTCCGGGTCTTAAAAAACCTTATAATCTTCTATATATATAATGTATTAGGATATTCATGTATACAAGTACATTTTCAGTAGTTCTGCAGCTATAAGAACTCTGCCTGGTGCCTGCCACCGTGATGAGATCTATGCGTCATGTACTTCTTTTGATTTTGCCCATAGAAAAGTGTAAAGCCCGACAAGCACCATTGTTGTACCGAGCAGGCTGCACATATAGAATAAAGAAGAACAATTTCATTCATTTTTGTTTCACAATACCAGTTATAGAAAATGTCATTTTACCATAATCAAAAGGACTGGAAGCAGAAACGAAAGGACATACCTTCCGACTGTAATATCGTTGCCAATGAAAATGGAGTCCAGCAAAATTGTGAATACCACAGACAATGGGTTGAACATCGGAGGATATGTTGGGCCTCGCTTGGCCACGACCCATGAGTTCAGGCAATATTTCCCTGCTGTTGCAAGTGCCCCCTACACAAAATGATTTCATGTTGATTTCCTAGTGAATAATTGTACATCCACGTTTTTTCAGTTACCAACTGATTTAGTTTAATCCTCAATGAACAATTTCAAAGAAATTCTAAGTTGCCTAGCTTCAAATGTATCTCAGATTTCCACAGAGAATGTATCTTAGGCCATAGTCTATTTTTAAATTATTTTTTGTGAGATCAACCGACTCACCGAGTACAAGATGGTCACAAGGTCGAGATTCCATCCTAGCTTCCATGCGTTCTTGTCTGTATTCAATATTATTCCAACTAGTGCTGTTTGGAATCCTCCGACCAAGCATGTCGCCATGGATGACCAATACTTGTATGGATACACCTTGAGAACCTTTGACTGCAACAACATGTAACTATTGCTTTATGCTCTAGTTTCTACCAACAGTATTGCCGAAAATTTTAGAAACAAACGTTCCAGCTATGACTCTATGGCACAACCCAATCACGTGTCAAAGTTCTTGCATGCAACAAGATCATCATGGACGAATCCATGACATGCAATTAAAAGCATTGCTATTTGCACACAGGGAAACAATGGTTGCTAGTTGCACACATGAAACAAACAAGCACGACGGCATCAACAAATTAAAGCTTGTTTCAGTACATGAGCATACATCTCAGTATGAAAAGTTTCAATGCAAAATATAGCGTTATAATGCCCATACGAGGTCTAGTTTTAATCAAAACAAAGATGAGAGAAAGGTGAGAGGGTTGGGTTTACGTTTAGTTTTACTGTCCTAAATGAGCATATGTCTCCCTTGTTGAATACTAAATAATGTAATGGACTTTTGTTTTTGCAAGAAATATAATGTAATGGAATTAATACAAAGAATGAGGGATACCAGCACCATTTCACTGCACGGACGGTCACCTGGATCAGGTACCAGCAAGCAAATGCGAAACTGCTGCCTACCAAGAATATTGTCCCTCTTAGTTGATTGCCTATACCCTCAGCTGTTTGTTCCTGGGGATGGTTCTTTAGGATGGGATCCCAGAGATGCAAGGCCTTGCCCTTGTAAAAGCTTATCAGCATTGTGCCACCAACAGAAAACAGAACCCCTGAAATTTTCAGTGATCCAATTGCACTCCAGATTCGCAACGTCTCCATCCTAATATGTTAGGCATAGCACACGAATGTGTTGGAACATAAGATAGAATATAATGAATGTTCATTAGTAGTTAGAACATTTGAATTCATGTCACCCAGGTTTTTGCATTCTTTTGTGATTCGCCAAAAAGTTGATTTTGGGCCTCATAAATCAAATCCAAAGTTTATTGTGAATACATGAATGATGAAGAAATGTGATACCTGAAGATGAGCGAGAGGATGAAGGTGGCCAGTGGAATTAGGTTCAGAAAGATGACAGCATACGATGGTGTTGTGTCACGGAGGCCATAGCAGTATAAGCTCATGGGCACTGCGTACCTGCATCCATGACGCGTGGTCACTTTAATTAATTCCTGTGTTTTAATATTTTGTTCACGCAATTGGCTCTCTAATAAGCTATGTGTTAGCTTGAAAGTGATGCTTTTCTCCCTATTTTTCATGGGGGTGCTGTTTTCTCCGACTGAAACTCTCTTCACCAACTCTATATATAGTTGACTTGGATATTACTAATCATTATAATAAGATGGCTTTGACTTATCACAAGTTCATTTGCTAGCTAGTCAAGCATCTAATGGAAGTTTGCTAATGAGATCCCTTTTAGGAGATTTTAACCTGCACTAAGAATAATGTCTTTTTCGCGAACACGCAAAGTTTGCTTATCTTGCACTAAGAATAATGTCTTAACGACTTCAGGGGTACTACATGGTTTATAGGTTACGTACGTAGTAGTGCCGATATAAAAATAGCAACCATAGAGGTAAGCAAACAACGTACACAACCAAAGAAAAATAATTCCTGACAATCATTTTCACGTCAGCAAGCGATGTGCGATGTAAGTGCGTTTGGAGTGACTGGACATGAACTTACCCGATGAAGGCATTCAGGAAGATCCATCCAGTGGCGTGCCAACCCATCTCCTTCCACTTGCCTCTGCATGCGCACAACGAAATTCACAACTAGCTAACTAAAATCCATGAGTGTTCGGTACTCCTTCGATAACGTTTTCGACTGTTAGATTTTGCCCTAGTCGTGCATGTGAGAGAGATATCTTGTGACAACCTGGATGTTAAGGCTTTCTAATGATGTTCGTTGAGTGTGAAGAGACATTCCTTCAACTATGAAGACGTATGTGATGACTTCATTAATCTCGACATGTCATGATGATCGGTATCTTAAAGATGCTCTTAGGGGCAGAGGTGAGGGTGTGTGTATGCGTGCATTCGTATGAGCGAGTGTATATGCCTATATGTAAGCATGTGTTTTTGTATTATGTAGAAAGACAATCTTCTTGAAAAATATTCGAGCAATTAATAACATTTTGTATGCGGCATAATAGAGCTAGACTACCAATTCGAAGTTGGAAGATTTTCTGAAAGCTAAGGATAAATTTTCGAAGAGTAAACAGATAAGCACCCACACACCGTGCGTATAGTACCTTTCGGAGATGAACGCGAAGGGGAGGATGAAGACGGCGCCGAAGAGGCTGCGGTAGGCGAGGAGCGCGAAGATGAAGATGCCGCCGCCGATGGACACCTTGGACAGCAGGATCATCCCCGTGATGAACAGCTGCACCAGCACCATCGACGCCGGTGTCCTCCACTCCCACCCCGCCGCCGCCTTCTCCGTCTCCGCGCCGATGTCCATCGATCGTTGCAGACGATGGACCGGCCGCCAGTATGGACTAGAGGTGGACAGGGCTACCTATCTTGCTATGCTAGGCAGGGAAGTATATATACGTTATGTACGCACATAGGGGCCGGCGGATCCGTCCGTGGTCTCGTGCACCTCGATGCTCCCCTGCCTCGTCAGGTCAGGGGAGGAGGAAGGGAAGGGAAGGGAAGTGAATCTTGCCCTGTGGTGGGTGTCCGGCACCCTGGTAAACGGATCGTATACGAGTCTGTTGTAACAACCTCACGGCATGCATGGATGGATGGGTCGGCCATGCGTATTGCAGACACCAGCCGGCCCGTCTGCCGCACCGGACCGTGACGTCTTCGGGTTTACAAACGGTTTAGATTTCTCTTTGGGTCTGCAAGGGCTCCGGCCGCGTTTGTTGGTTTTTGCAGAAAATTGCAACATGGACCTTCAAACCGTCTGGATCATGCGATCCGGACATGTTTTGTCATTCAACGCGGTCTTGTATCAATTCGCTCGACAGTTCGGACATCATTTTTCTCGTAATTCGGAAGCAAGTCGATGGGGAGAGGGTTGCAGGCGTTCGGACCGCTCTCACACAAGCGTTCGACAACTCTAACTCATCCAAACTGTGTTTCGCACCCAAATTTTTTCCGCTCAAAGCCAATTGTCTGCATTCATATCGTTTTAAAGTGGCCGCTCCATATTGATGCATTGTGTATTTCTGTTGCTTTTCACAACCTCTTGTGCAACACAGCAAAATCACTTCGTGATAACACAATACAGAAATACTCAAGTCCAGCGGATCCATCTCCATCATGCATGATCAGAGTCTGATTGTGATAAAGATCGAGTTTCAGTTTGATTCGATGCCAACTTACGTCAACCATCGTGGTCGGATGAACCTGCCATGCAAGCTAGCACTTTATTAATTATTGTTATTAAAAGGTGCTATATATAAAGTAGTGAACAAACGTGCCAGGCCTCAGTAGGGGGCACGTCTACATGTCTAGGATGTACGTTGCGATCTTCCGTGTATCACTATATAGAGAATCTTTATTAAAAATGTATGTAGAGAATCGGGTAAGAAATCTGAGGATACGTTCCCATGCGATGTGGGATGCCCATTAGCAAGGATGTTGTGGGAGGCAATGGTAAAATCTGTATCTATGGGAAAATATCTGGTGATACAGCTTCTTAGGTGATCCAATGCTCCGACTGAGCCTGGAGCGTTAGATCAGGTTGTAATGGACACGATGAATGCATGCGTGATAGACAGCTCCTCCATCGTGAAATATGCAAAACAACCTCGAGTTTGTCTTAATTGTGCACCGGACCGTTTCCAACTAGTACTAGTCTGCCATCTCAGTAAAAAAAAAGAGTGACTGTCACTATGCAAAGTAAAGATCACACTCAAACCGCTGGTCAAGTCTAGCTATTGTGCCGTTTTCATAGGAGATTGTGACATCTCCATAGTTTATTTTCTACTGCTCAAGTTCAACAATAGAAAACCATATTGTTTGTACTTTGTCCGTGAGTACTAACAGATATGTTTTGTATGTTGAGTCCATGATCTTTGGAGCACTGTTTTAGAACGAACTTGTCTATTTAAATTTTCTTGCAGTTATGTTTAGTATGTTTATCCCCGGGGTCGGACGGGTTTCCAGCACGTTTTTTTCAACGGAATTGGGGGGTGATGAAGGATGAGGTCACAAAGGCGGTAATCAAATTCTTTGAAGATGGAGTCATGCCGGAAGGAGTTAACGAGACAGTAATAGTGTTGATCCCTAAGGGGAATGACCCGGAAGGTATTAAGGACTATCGCCCCATCAGCCTCTGTAACGTAATATACAAGGTTATCTCAAAGGTTTTAGTGAACCGTCTTCGACCCCTATTGGAGGAGCTGATTTCAGAAACTCAAAGCGTCTTTATCCCAGGGCGAATGATCACGGACAATGCGCTCATCGCATTTGAGTGCTTCCACAAATTTCAACATAGCAAAAATCAAAGAGATAACTATTGTGCGTATAAGCTCGACTTGGCAAAAGCCTACGATCGAGTGGACTGGGGATTCCTAGAAGGAGCCCTACACAAACTTGGATTCGACCAGAGATGGATAGGATGGGTAATGACTTGTGTAAAGTCAGTGAAATACACAGTCAGATGCAGTGGCGAGCTTTTAGAGCCTTTTATCCCCTCGAGGGGCTTGAGACAGGGAGACCCGCTAAGCCCATACATGTTTTTATTTGTGGCGGATGGACTCGTGAGTATGCTCAAGAAGGAAGTAGAGGAAGGTAACTTAACCCCCCTGAAGGTGGTTCGAAACAGTCCGGGCATCTCCAACCTCCTCTTCGCCGATGATAGTCTCCTATTCTTCAAAGCTACCACTGATCAAGCCAAGAAAGTCAAAGATATCCTTATCTGGTTCCAACAGTGTACAGGGCAGCTGCTGAGCCAGAGCAAATGTTCCCTCCTTTTTAGCGAGGTGTGCCCGACAGAGGTCGGAGCTGGAATAAGGGATATATTAGGAGTTGAATCAGACACCTTTGAAAGCAAATATCTAGGCCTCCCTACCCTAGATGGTAGAATGAAAAATGAGAAGTTTCAGACCATCATGGACAGGTTTGGAAAACGATGCAACAATTGGAACGAGAGGTTCATGTCCCAGGTGGCAAAAGAGGTGAATGTAAAATCGGTTCTACAATCACTTCTGACATTTGTGATGGGTGTCTTCAAGATCAATGCAGGGTTTTGCGATAATTACGACAAAATGATTAGGGATTTTTGGTGGGGAGATAATTTCGAGCGCCGGAAAGTCCATCGGATGTCATGGGAAAAAATGACCAAGCATAAGAGAGATGGAGGAATAGGATTCCGAGACATGAAATGCTTTAATCAAGATCTATTGGCCCGTCAGTGTTGGAGGCTCCTACAGTACCCGAACAGCCCGTGCGCAAGAGTGCTTAAATCAAAATATTTCCCCAATGGTAAGCTCATGGATACAGTGTTTGCGTCTGATGCCTCACCTTCTTGGAGAGGGATTGAGCATGGGCTGGAGCTCTTAAAAGAAGGTTTAATTTGGTGAATTGGAGACGGGAAGAGCATCCAGCCAGAGGGATAATTGGATACCCAGGAAGGAGGGATGCAAGACAGCAGGGTTTATAAGAAGATCAAGAATCATATGGGTAAATCAGTTGATGAAGGAGGACTCAAGGGAGTGGAACATGGAACTGATAAACCAAATTTTTAACAAGTTTGATGCTGAAGAGATTGAGAAAATAAAAATTCCTTCTCATGTGGTGGAGGATGTAACAGCCTGGCACTACAAGAGCACCGGCAGACTTACGGTCAAAAGTGCATATAACCTGGCTTATAGGATCGACAGAAATTCCACTGTTGGGGCCTCTTCATCCGCAAGTGAGGTAGGAGACAGATGCATCTGGGACACCATCTGGAAGGCAAAAGTCCATCAAAAGATCAAGGTGTTTGGATGGCGTGTGGCCACGCAGTATCTAGCCACTAAGCACAATGCCTCCTGGCGTACAACTGTCACTGATAATATCTGTGATATCTGCGGAGTCTGTGATATCTGCGGAAATGGGATAGAAAACGAATTCCATGCTGTCATTGCTTGCATGAGAAGGAGAGCTCTAAGACATGAACTAAGGGAAGTCTGGGAATTACCCAAAGAAGAAGCTTTTAGGGATAGGGGGACCTATGGTTCCCACTGCTGCTCGGCAAGCAAAATGAGGCAACCAAACGCAGGATTCAGTTGATGTGTTGGCAGGCATGGAATCTGCGTAACGATGTGATTCACGCAGTTGGGAAGGAGATAGTGACAGGATCAGTGTGTCTCCTAGTCAGATATGAAGCTGATATAGTTGATGCCCAGACCCCCATTGAATCTGAAGCAAGGGAGAAATCACAACACGAGCGCGCTGACAGTAATCCAGCCGCCCCATTCAAGCACTGGTCTGCGCCGGCCACTGGTTGGGCAAAGCTAAATTCAGATGCTTCCTTTCTAGTGAATACGGGTGAGTGCTGGGGCGGAGCTATGGCTCACGATTCCCAAGGCCTCGCTCTTATCTCGGTCTACGAAAGCCTGAAAATATGCAGGTCCATTGAGGAGGCTGAGGCAGAAGCGGTCCTATGTGGTCTGAAGGAATTAGCAAAGATATACAAAGGGAGAATCATCATGGAGACCGCCAACGCTTCAGTGGGCAGAGAACTGAGGAACAACATGAGCTGCCTATCAGAACGCTTCCCCATCCTGAATGACATTAAGCAAACACTGGAGCTTTTTGCTGATCATCATATTAGTGTGATTGGGAGGAACCTGAATAAACTGGCCCACGAGCTGGCCTTCACAGCAAGAACCTTAGGCAACCAGGCACTAGTGGGCTCGGTCCCAGAGAATCTATGATTTGTTGTTAGCCGAGTGTAACCCAAACCATTGAGTAGCCTGTTACTCACTAGATCTCAAAAAAAAACTTGCAATTGGTCTTCACTCATTCCATGTCCAAATGAGCAAGGGGAGAATCTGACTAAATCCTTATATACTTATCCTATGATTGCTTCAAGCTTCCCGCTCAATTAAGAAAGTGTCCAAGGTTGTTTTGGTATATTTCGCTGTGGAGAAGGCCGAGAAGCTGGCCATCACGTGTCCACTCATTGTGTCCCTACGAACATGATCTAATGGTGCAGAATCAATTGGAGCATGGTATCACATGACTAACGGTATCACCAGATATGTACTCCTATATCTATGCCTTGGCTGGAGGAAATCACCAACCATGAATGGACGTTGTGGGTCTGAATGGGCCCTCCATCTGCTCAATAGCTGCTCGGAGGAATAGCGACTACCCGTGACCATGACGCTTTGGTGGAGTTAACACGTCCGTAACGAAATAGGTTCATCATAAACTAGCCTTGAACTTTGTTTAGTGTAGACCTCAAATCATCAATTATACCACTTTGGAGATAATGATCATTTTTACGGAGTACATCTCACAACACTAAGGAGCATAAGCTAACCAAGGCTAGTAGATGCGTTGATCTTAGTACCTAATGTTATGAATTGATTTAATATATGAGAGAGCACATTAAAGTTAGTCATAATGTCAGTTCACGACAAAATATAAACCTCGCAATAATTGGGGATAATCGGCACATTATGCAATAGATGCCACATTACCTTATGATCTCATATATAAATTTGAGGTAGTCACTTATAATTTTGCACGTTAATTCTATTCGAATTAAGTCTATTTGTGTGCTTCATATGAATTTTTGGACTTGACTGATGGTGAATTAATATTTGAGTTGCAAAAATAAATAGACAAATGATTTTATTGTACCATTTGTACATGTTATAGGGATTGCAAATTGCAAACACATTTAACATATAATCATGGACTATGCTAACATCCAGTCGACCCGACTAGACGTTAAGCAACAGAACCCACCTCCCTCTTGTGACCCGCACTTTCGACTTCGCTAGTTTTTTTCTTCTCTCGAAAACTGTATATGCCAATAGTAAATCGCTAGTGATTTTTCTGGTTTTTTGACTACACAATATGAAAAGAAAATAAAAGTGCTAGAAATGGGACTTGAACCCAGGTCTATTCATTAGACTTTGAGCCCAATAGCCAACTAAGCCACCTTTACTTGTTATCTATTGTATATAAACAAGGTTATTTGAACCTTTCTTTTTCTGTCATATCAGCGGTAATAATTTTTTTCTTGGTAACTTTGACATGACCAACATGATAATTATGACTTGAGCAACATGATAACTATACTATGATAAGCCTGATAACTATCATCTGAGAAGGTTAATGTCTATACCATGAGAAGCATGATAATTTTAGCATGGGGTAGTGGTAACTTCACATTTAGGTATGTTTCGACAAAAAAATCCTGAATGAAAGTTACCATGGCATTTAAACTTAGTTACCGTGTCTCGGTTAAGTAAGTTATCAACGCGGATGTGCTTAGATTACCATGCTAGTAGACATGAGTTATCGGGGAAGGGCAATTCAACAACTTTTTTCCCTGGTCAAAAAATTACCCCACTTCGGCCAAGTAAATTATCAGCTCTATTGTGCGTATATTGTGTGTATAGCACCTTGCTATTAACACTAAAGTTATCAGGGGGTACGTTTTCAAACAACCCACCCCGAATCAAAGTTACCATGTTGTTTGTGGGTGAGTTATCAGTTTGGTTATGTGCATGTTACCATGCTTTTTATACATAATTTGCCATGTAAGTTTCAACAACCCCCTCCCTCCTCCACAAGTCAAAAATAGTTACCATGTCTCGGCTAAGTAAGTTATCAACGCTGATGTGCATAAATTACCATACTAGTAGTCATGAGTTACCAGGGAAGGGCGGTTCAATAACTTTTCCCCTAGTCAAAAAATTATCACACTTCGACTAAGTAAATTATCAGCTCGATAGTGTGTATATTACCATGTTAATTTTTCATATAAGTTACCAGTGTATGTTTGTCAACAATTTTTTACTTGGGTCAAAAGTTATCACGATGTTTGCGTGTGAGTTATCAGGCACGATGTGTGTGTATTACCATGTATTTACATGGATATTACCGAGGTCTGTAATCAATAACTCACCCACCAAGGGGTATGTTTTAGTAATGCACTAGCAGCTCCTGTGGTAATAAAATCAGCCTAACATGTATCTAAGCACTAGCGAGGTATTAACCTAGATGGCTAGCAATAGTAGACTAAACCACTAGGTACAAGGTTCAATTCCTATTGTCATCAACTTTTTTCGAGAAAAATCAATAGCGAAGAAAAACAAAGAAACAGAACCAGACGTACTACTCTTTTCAAGAGAAATAATAAAAAACGGTAATAAAAGGAATCGGGGGATCGATCAAAGGGGATTATGCGGATCTGTCACTAACATCCAGTCGATTGGACGTTAGCTTTCTCGTATAATCATTTATAGACATAATATGGTTTAAACATCAATACACAATTTAAATGAGTACAATACATAATCACACCAAGATACAAGGTCTAAAACATGACAAGTACTTAATTAGAGCACTGGTAGGTGAACCTATCTACGAATTCCCAAATTTGTGGGGCTAAAACATGACAAGCAATAAAAAAGTACTAGTCATTGGACTAATGAGTGAAATCTCGATAATAGAAGGGTTTATCTGCAAACTAGCCAATGATCGTCGGGTTTTTTCTACAAGCCATTTGAACATGGGCCATGAGCCACTAGACATTTCTGCCCAGGCCAATGGAGGCGCCGTTGATGGAGCGGATAAGAGGGACTGGGAGGTGGGGCGGTTGGGGTCAATTCCACCCATTCCACCGCCACCCCCACAAATCTCGTGACCTGCAGAGGCCTAGGAGCCAAGCAACACTGTCACAAAACGGCAAACGATTCGGCGAGCCGTCGGTGGTGGTGTTCGTGGGGCTTGCCGGCGACGGAGTTGAAGTGGTCATGGATGGTGACGTCATGTCCTCGATCTTCACGCCGGTGGCAGCGTTGAGGTCATGGATGATGGCGACGGGTTCGTCGTCCTTTACCAGAGTTGTCGATTCCTGCTTCACAACGGAGTTGAGCCAATTCTCCTCCTCTTCGTTACGCGTCGCCTCCCACTCCATCATTGAGGGAACATGACCATAGCACGAAGGGGCAAAGAGCTCATCTTCATAAATGGGCGTCGACATTGGAAGGTCCGGGTAGGTGACCTCCGGTCCTGGCGGTGGAGTGGTCGGGAGTGTAGGGCACGACCACTAGTAGAAAACAGGGCTTCGGTCCAGGCCTGAAAAGCCATTAATCCCGGTTCACTCACGAACCGAACCCATGGAGGCATCGGTCCTGGTTCGTGAGGCCAGGGCGACGGCGAGGCCTCGTGGGCCATTGGTCCCGGTTCGTCTGACCCCTGTGTTCCCAATTCCAGCCATGAACCGGGACCAATGGGCCTCACTCCTGGCCCACAATCATTGGCCCCGGTTTGTGGCAGGAACCGGGACCAAATGGGGTCCTTTAGTCCCGGTTGCAGCCAAAAACCGGGACCAAAGGTTGGCCTATATACACCCCTGCCCGCGCACTGCTCTAACTCACCTCCTATGCACATGAGGTGTTCGATGAAATGCCCGAGTCACACTTAAGCTTTCTCCTCTCGAAGCTCCTTGTCCAAGCTCCATTTTCCTCAAGATTTGTCTAGGTTTGGCGGTCCTTCCTGTCCCATCCCTGTCCTCACCGCCGTCGACCGCCCACGCCCATATCGACGCCGGCACCACCATGGTTAGCCTCTTCTTCTTATCTTCTTTCTAAAAGAAAAGAGTTCTTACTTGTATCTTCTTTCTAAAATAATGAGAACTATGTATGAACTTTATGTATTTATTTTGGTCACTATTGTACTTTGGCTTTCTATTAATTTGGTCACTTCTCTATTCATGATATGTTGTAATGGTTTTTAATACACTTTATTATATAACGCACGCAGATGAACCGCAATGGATGTACGGTGACCGACGCACCTCCGAGTATATTAAGGGTCTGCATAATTTTCTCGAAGCGGCTGAGGCAAACAAGCAGAATGGTTTTATGCATTGTCCATGTACTGTCTGTGAGAATACGAAGGCTTTCTCCAACTCTAAAACACTACACTGCCACCTACTTGAGAAGGGTTTTACGCCACACTATAATGTTTGGACCAAGCACGGAGAAAGAGGGGTTATGATGGAATACAACGAAGAAGAAGAGGATGATGATGACAACTATGTGCCTCCTAAATACGGTGATGCTGCAACGGAGGAAGATGAAGATCAAGAGGAACCAGACGATGTGCCCTATGATGATGTTCGCTGGGTCATTGTTGATGCAAAGAGACAATGCGAAAGTGAAAAGGAGAAGTTGAAGTGCGATCGCATGTTAGAGGATCACAAAAAAGGGTTGTGCCCCAATTACGAAGATGGCAACACAAAGCTCGGTACCACACTGGAATTGCTGCAGCGGAAGGCAAAGAATGGTGTACCTGACAAAGTATTTGAGAAGCTACTGAAAATATTGAAGAAGAAGCTTCCAAAGGATAATGAATTGCCCGATAGTATGTACGCAGCAAAGAAGATTGTATGCCCTCTAGGATTGGAGGTGCAGAAGATACATGCATGCCCTAATGACTGCATCATGTACCGCGGTGCGTACGAGGATTTGAATGCATGGCCAGTATGCGGTGCATTGCGGTATAAGATCAGACGAGATGACCCTGGTGATGTTGACGGCAAGCGCCCCAGGAAGAGGGTTCCTGCCAAGGTGATGTGGTATTCTCCTATAATACCACGGTTGAAACGTCTATTCAGAAACAAAGAGCATGCCTAGTCGATGCGATGGCACAAAGAGGACCATAAGAAAGACGGGAAGTTGAGAGCACCCGCTGACGGGTCACAGTGGAGAAAGACGGAGATAAAGTGGAGTGACTTTATAGTTGATCCAAGGAACGTATGGTTTGGTTTAAGTGCAGATGGCGTTAATCCTTTTGGGGATCAGAGCAACAAGCATAGCACATGGCCTGTGACTCTATGTATGTATAACCTTCCTCCTTGGTTGTGCATGAAGCGGAAGTTCATTATGATGCTAGTCCTCATCTAAGGACCTAGGCAACCCGGCAATGACATTGATGTGTACCTAAGCCATTAGTTGATGAACTTTTACGGCTATGAAATGGAAGAGGTGTACGTGTGTGGGATGAGAAAGAACAGGAGGAATTTGACTTACATGCGTTGCTATTTGTAACCATCAATGATTGGCCTGCTCTCAGTAACCTTTCAGGACAAACAAACAAGGGATACCACGCATGCACACATTGTTTAGATGACACCAACAGTATATATTTGGAGAAATGCAGGAAGAATGTTTACCTGTGGCATCGTCGATTTCTTCTGACCAACCATCAATGTCGAAAGAAAGGAAAGCATTTCAAAGGTGAGGCAGATCACCGGAAGAAGCCCGCCCTCCGTACTGGTGATCACATACTTGATATGGTCAATGATTTACAAGTAATCTTTGGAAAGGGTCATGGCAGACTATCTGTTCCGACTGACGATGCGGGACGCACTCCCATGTGGAAGAAGAAATCTATATTTTGGGACCTACCCTATCGGAAAGACCTAGAGGTCCGCTATGCAATCGACGTGATGCACGTGACGAAGAATCTTTGCTAACCTGCTAGGATTCTTGGGCGTGTATGGGAAGACAAAAGATACACCGGAGGCACGGGAGGAACAGCAACGTATGCACGGAGAATACGGCATGGATCCAAAGCAGTTTCAGGGTCATGCCAGCTATGCTCATAACAAAGAAGAGAAGGAAATCTTCTTCGAATGCTTGCTCAGTATGAAGGTCCCGTCTGGCTTCTCGTCGAATATAAAGGGAATAATAAATATGGCAGAGAAAAAGTTCCAGAACCTAAAGTCTCATGGCTGCCACACGATTATGACGCACTGCTTCTGGTTGCATTGAGGGGGCTTCTACCGGAAAACGTTCGATTAGCCATTGTGAAGCTATGTGCATTCCTCAATGCAATCTCTCAAAAGGTGATTGATCCAGAAATCCTACCAAGGTTAAGGACTGATTTGGTGCAATGTCTTATTAGTTTCGAGCTGGTGTTCCCACCATCCTTCTTCAATATCATGACGCATGTCCTAGCTCATCTAGTCGATGAGATTGTCGTTCTGGGCCCTGTATTCCTACACAGTATGTTCCCCTTTGAGAGGTTCATGGGATTCTTAAAGAAATATGTTCGTAACCGCGCTAGGCCAGAAGGAAGCATTTCAATGGGCCATCAAACAGAGGATGCCATTGGGTTTTGTGTTGACTTCATTCCTGACCTTAAGAAGATTGGTCTCCCTCAATCGCGGTATGAGGGGAGACTGGCTGGAAAAGGCACACTAGGAGCGGACTCAATAATATGTAGGGACGAGCATTCTTGGTCTCAAGCACACTACATAGTTCTACAGAATTCTACCTTGGTGACCCTGTATGTCGATGAACACAAGAATATTATGTGCTCCAAACACCTGGAGCAGTGTGACGACTGGATTACATGTGAACACATTAGGACTTTTGGCAGTTGGTTGCAAACACGTCTCATGCGTGACATCATTGTTTCTGATGAGCTGTACTCGTTGTCCAGGGGACCATCTTCGACTATATTGACTTATAAAGGGTACGAGATAAATGGGAATACATTTTACACGATCGCCCAAGATCAAAAGAGCACCAAGGAAAACAGCGGTGTCCGCTTTGATGAAGCAACCAAGAGGGGAAAGGACACATATTATGGTTACATAGTAGACATATGGGAACTTGACTATGGACATGATTTTAAGGTCCCTTTGCTTCAGTGCAAATGGGTCAATCTCTCAGGAGGCGGGGTACAGGTATACCCACAGTACGAAATGACAACAATGGATCTAAACAATCTTGGTTACAAAGACGAACCATTCGTCCTAGCCAATGATGTGGCGCGAGTTTTCAACATGAAGGACATGTCTACCGAACCGAGAAAAAGAAAAGATAAGGAAGCGAATACATCATACGATGAGCCAAAATGCCACATAGTTCTTTCAGGAAAAAGAGACTTGTGGGATTGGAGGCAAGACAAACATGTCTGAAGATTATGAAAAGTTTCATGAAATTCCTCCCTTCAGAGTCAAGGTTGACCCAAGTACCCTGTTAAACGATGAAGATTATCCATGGTTACAGTGCAATAAGCAAAGGACATAAGCGAAGAAAAAGTGAAGACTTTCTCTCCACAACTATTATGATGATGCCTTTGGTCGAGAATATCACTGCAGTTACATGAGTTCAAAAAAATGAAATCCCTTTGTAACAGATGAGTTTTGTACACGAAGTGCATCCAGTTTTTGCCGTAACCCTCTCAACTTTTTAGCACATGCTATGTGGGTGAAATGATGATACCATGCCAACTTTCAACCTTTTCAGAGTTCATTTCTAGCGCTTTTCAATTTCAGGGTCATTCAGCTCAAAAAAACTTTAAATGCATGAAAAATACCAAATGAAGGAAGAAAGGGTTGAAAATTGATGATGTGGCTTTGAATGGTGCATTTTGAATACACAAAAAGTCTGGAGTTCAAATAAGTTCAAAAACTGAAATCCCATTGTAATAGATGAGTTTTCATCCGAAACCCTGATACTTCGATAGAGATTTTCCGTTTTGTACACGAAGTGCATCCAGTTTTTGTCGTAACCGTGTCAACTTTTTAGCACATGCTATGTGGGTGAAATGATAATACCAAGCCAACTTTCAGCCTTTTCAGAGTTCATTTGTAGTTTCACAGTCATTTGGCTAAAAAAAATCAAAAAATACATGAAAATACCAAATGAAGCCAGAAAGGGTTGAAAATTGATGATGTGGCTTTGAATGGTGCATTTTGAACACACAAAAAGTCTGAAGTTCAAATAAGTTCAAAAAATGGAATCCCTTTGTAACAGATGAGTTTTCGTCTGAAACCCTGATACTTCGAAAGAGATTGTCTGTTTTGTACATGAAGTGCATCCAGTTTTTGCCGTAACCCTCTCAACTTTTTAGCACATGCTATGTGGGTGAAATGATCATACCATGCCAACTTTCAACCTTTTCAGAGTTCATTTGTAGTGCTATTCAATTTCAGGGTGAAATGATAATTTCGGTGCTTGCAGAGAATACCTTACTGATAACCGCTTGTCATTTCCTTCTGTTCCTCGTTGGGTTCGACACTCTTACTGATCGAAAGGACTATGATAGATCCTCTATACTTGTGATAAGATAATTCGTAATGGGTAGCAAGTAACAATTGTAACAAAGGTGCAGCAAGGTGGCCCAATCCTTTTTATAGCAAAGGACAAGCCTGGACAAACTCTTATATAAATCAAAGCACTCTCGAGGATACATGGGAATTTATATCAAGCTAGTTTTCATCATGCTCATTTGATTTGCATTCGCTACTTTGATAATTTGATATGTGGGTGGACCGGTGCTTGGGTGCTGTCCTTACTTGGACAAGCCTCCCACTTATGATTAACCCCTCTCGCAAGCATCCGCAACTACGAAAGAAGAATTAAGATAAATCTAACCATAGCATGAAACGTGTGGATCCAAATCAGCCCCTTACGAAGCAACGCATAAATTAGGGTTTAAGCTTATGTCACTCTAGCAACCCGTCATCTACTTATTACTTCCCAATGCCTTCCTCTAGGCCCAAACAATGGTGAAGTGTTATGTAGTCGACATTCACATAACACCACTAGAGGATAGACAACATACATCTCATCAAAATATCGAGCGAATATAAAATTCACATGATTACTTATAACAAGACTTATCCCATGTCCTCAGGAACAAACGTAACTACTCACAAAACATATTCATGTTCATAATCAGAGGAGTGTAAGTGATGATCAAGGATCTGAACATATGATCTTCCACCAAGTAAACCAACTAGCATCAACTACAAGGAGTTATCAACACTACTAGCAGACCACATGTACCAATCTGAGGTTTTGAGACAAAGATCGGATACAAGAGATGAACTAGGGTTTGGAGAGGAGATGGTGCTGATGAAGATGTTGATGGAGATTGACCCCCTCTCGATGAGAGGATTGTTCGTGATGACGATGGCTTTGATTTCCCCCTCCGAGAGGGAAGTTTCACCTGCAGGATCGCCCTACCGGAGCTCTAGATTGGTTCTGCCCAATTTCCGCCTCGAGACGGTGGCGCTTCGTCTCGAAAGGTCTCTTCTGATTTTTTTCCTCAATGAAACCCTCCATATAGAAGAAGATGGGCACCGGAGGGCTGCCAGGTGGGCCACAAGCTCACTAGTCGCGGTGAAGGGGGTGGCCGTGGCCAGCAGGCGTGTGGCTCCCTGGTGGGCCTCCTGATGTATTTCTTTCACCCAGTATTTTTTATATATTCCAAAACAATTCTCCATAGACTTTCAGGACTTTTGCAATTGCACAGAATAGGTATCCTAGATTTGCTTCTTTTCCAGTCCAGAATTCCAGCTTCCGGCATTCTCCCTCTTCATGTATACCTTGTAAAATAAGAGAGAAAAGGCATAAGTATTGTACCAAAATGTGTAATAACAGCCCATAATCCAATAAATATCAATATAAAATCATGATGCAAAATGGACGTATCAACTTGTAACGCCCAAGATGCGCGCCTATCCTTATTTAGGCACCAGGGCCGCGATAGGGATAGAGGCGCATCTAGTCGTTTCACAAGTATAGTAACATCTTATACATGTATGAAGAGAGGAGTATATGAGTTGGCTTACACTCGCCACAAGCTAAATTACAAGTCAACACAGTTTATTCAAACATCATTCAAAAGACACAGTCCGTCTACGGACGGAAACAAACGAGGAAAAGAAGCAATGAAGTAGTCTTGCTAGTGTTGGAAATATGCCCTAGAGGCAATAATAAATTAGTTATTATCATATTTCCTTGTTCATGATAATCGTTTATTATCCATGCTATAATTGTATTGATCAGAGACTTAGATGCATGTGTGGATACATAGACAAAACCATGTCCCTAGTATGCCTCTAATAGACTAGCTCCTTGATCAAAGATGGTTAAGGTTTCCTAGCCATGGACGTGAGATGTCATTTGATAACGGGATCACATCATTAGGAGGATGGTGTGATGGACAAGACCCAAACTACAAACGTAGCATATGATCATGTCAGTTTATTGCTACTATTTTCTACATGTCAAGTATATGTTCCTATGACCATGAGATCATGCAACTCACTGACACCGGAGGAGTGCCTTGTGTGTATCAAACGTCGCAATGTAACCGGGTGAATATAAAGGTACTCTACAGGTATCTCCGAGGGTGTCTGTTGAGTTGGCATGGATCAAGACTGGGATTTGTTACTCCGTGTGACGGAGAGGTATCTTAGGGCCCACTCGGTAATACAACATCACAATAAGCCTTGCAAGCAATGTGACTAAGTGTTAGTCATGGGATCTTGTATTATGGAACGAGTAAAGAGACTTGCCGATAGCGAGGTTGAACTAGGTATGGAGATACCGATGATCGAATCTCGGGCAAGTAACATACCGAAGAACAAAGGAAACATCATACGGGATTAACTGAATCCTTGACATAGAGGTTCGACCAATAAAGATCTTCATAGAATATGTAGGAACCAATATGGGCATCTAGATCCCACTATTGGTTATTGACCGTATAGGTGTCTCGGTCATGTCTACATAGTTCTCGAACCCGCAGGGTCTGCACACTTAAGGTTTGGTGACGTTTCGATAGTATAGAGTTATATATGGTGGTGACCGAAGTTTGTTCGGAGTCCCGGATGAGATCCTAGACGTCACAAGGAGCTCCGGAATGTTCCGGAGGTAAAGATTGATATATAGGAAGTCCTATTTTGGTCGCCGGAAAAGTTTCGGGCTCATCGATAGTGTAACGAGAGTGCCGGTAGTGTATCGGGAGACCATCGGGAGGGGTATTTCGACCCAAGAGGCTACATGTGCTGTGGGAGAGTAAATACCAACCCTTTGTGGGATTGTGGAAGTCCCACACAAGTCCCATGCAGCTGGGAAGAAAAGCCCAAAGAGAAAGGTGGAAAAAAGGCAAAAAGGCAAAAAAAAAGGAAGAGTCCTAATCCTACTAGGATTGGAGGAGGAGGAGGACTCTCCTCCCTAGCTTCGGCTGAAGCCTCCTAGTGGGCTTTGCCCTTGTTCCAAGCCTCCCCTCTTCCTATTATATATACTAGAGGTTTTAGGGTTTTTGCACAGAATTTTAGCCACGTGCTGCCCGTTCCTCCAGTGCATAGTTTCTCCTCTAGATCGGATTCCTGCAGTGCTTAGGCGAAGCCCTGCTGGAATAGCTTCACCACCATCGCTGGAGAACCGTCATGCTGCCGGAGAACTCTTCTACCTCTCTACTCCCTCTTGCTGGATCAACAAGGCGGAGATCGTCATCAAGCTATACGTGTGCTGAACGCGGAGGTGCCGTCCGTTCGGCGCTAGATCGGAAGGACCGTGATCAAGGTCGCGAGACGGATCGTGATGAGATCGCGAGAAGGATCGTGATGAGTTCGCGGGATGGATCGTGATGAGATCGCGGGACGGGTCATGATGAGTTTGCGGGACGGATCATGATTATGATCGCGGGACAAATCGTGACGAGATCGTGGGACGTTCGGCGATTTGGATCGCGAAGACGTTCGACTACACCAACCGCAATTCTTAACGCTTCCCGCTTAGCGATCTACAAGGGTATGTAGATCCACTCTCCCTCTCGTAGATGCTCATCACCATGGATAGATCTTGTGTGTGCGTAGGAAAAATTTTGTTTCCCATGCGACGTTCCCCAACAGTGGTATCAGAGCTAGGTCTATGTGTAGATGAGATCTCGAGTAGAACACAAAGAGTTTGTGGGCGTTGATGCTTAGATTGCTTACTCCCTTGGTCATGTTTTGGTTCAGCAGTATTGTGATATGAAGCGGCCCGGAACAACATTACTCGTACGCTTACGAGAGACCGGTTCCCTCAACCGCAACTTGTTGCATAAATGGCTTGCGGCTGCCAGTTTCTCTCACTTTAGTTGGGTCGGATTTGACGAAGGCGGTCCTTGAGAAGGTTGAAAAGCAACTAGTGTATCACCGTTGTGGTTTTTGCGTAGATGATAATTGTTCTTGCTAGATACCCGTAGCAGCCACGTAAAACATGCAACAACAATTAGAGGACGTCTAACTTGTTTTTGCAGGGTATGTTGTGATGTGATATGGCCAATTACATGATGTGATATATGTGATGTATGAGATGATCATGTGTTGTATAGAATATCATGACTTGCATGTCGATGAGTACAGCAACCGGCAGGAGCCATAGGGTTGTCTTTAATTATTGTATGACCCGCGTGTCAATCATTAAGCGCTATGTAATGCTTTACTTTATCGCTAAACGGTAGCAATAGTAGTACAAGCATGATGGGCGTGACAACCCCGATGGCGACACATTGATGGAGATCAAGATGATGGAGATCATGCCGGTGCTTTCAAGATGGAGATCAAAAGCACAAGTTCATGGCCATATCATGTCACTCATGATTTGCATGTGATGTTAATCCTTTTATGCACCTTGTTTTGCTTAGGATGACGGTAGCATTATAAGGTGATCCCTCACTTAATTTCAAGATAAATTGTGTTCTCCCCGAGTGTGCACCGTTGCGAAAGTTCGTCGTGTTGAGACACCACGTGATGATCGGGTGTGATAGACTCCACGTTCACATACAACGGGTGCAAGCTAGTGTTGTACATGTGGAACACTCGGGTTAAACTTGACGAGCCTAGCATGTACAGACATGGCCTCGGAACACAAGAGACCGAAAGGTCGAACATGAGTCATATAGTAGATATGATCAACATGATGATGTGCACCATTGAAACCACCTCAACTCACGTGATGATCGGACTTGAGTTGGTGAATTTGGATCATGTATCACTCGAATGACCGGAGGGATGTCAATTTGAGTGGGAGTTCTTAAGTAATATGATTAATTGAACTCATTTTCATGAACATAGTCATTAGTGTCTTTGCAAACTGTGTTGTAGATTACTAGCTCACGTTGTAGCTCCCTTGAATTTTAATATGTTCCTAGAGAAATAGAGTTGAAAGATGATGGTAGCAATATTGCGGACTGGCTCCCTGATCTGAGGATTGTCCTCGTTGCTGCACAGAAGGCTTATGTCCTTAATGCACCGCTCGGTGCGCCAACCCCTCTAGCATCGTCTGTAGATGTTGTGAACATCTGATAGGCACGTTCTGATGACTACTTGATAGTTTAGTGTGTCATGCATTACGGATTAGAATTGAGGCTCCGGAACGTTTTGAACGTCATGGAACATATGAGATGTTCTAAGAGCTGAAATTAGGATCTTAGGCTCGCGACCGTGTTGCGAGATGTGAGATCTCCAACAAGATTCTTTTCCTGCAAGATGAAAGAGAATAGCCCAATCGCTGAGCATGTGCTTAGATTGTCTGGGTGCTACAATCGGTTGAATCGAGTGGGAGTTTATCTTCCAGATAAGATAGCGATTGATATAGTTCTCCAAGTCACTGTCACTAAGCTACTAGAATTGGTGATGAACTATAAAATGCCAGGGATAGAAATAATGATCCCTGATCTGTTCGCGATGTTTGACACCGCAAAGGTAGAAATCAAGAAGGAGCATCAAGTGTTGATGGTTAATAACCACTAGTTTCGAGAAGGGCAAGGGAAAGGAGGGAAACTTCATGGATGGCAAGTCAGTTGCTGCTCCAGTGAAGCAACCCAAAGTTGAATCCAAAACCCGAGACTAAGTGCTTCGATTATGAGGAGAGCGGTCGCTGAAGCGGAACAACCTTAGATACTTGGTAGATAAGAAGGCTGGCAACGTCAACAGAAGTATATTTGATATACGTGTTATTGATGTGTACCTTGCTAGTACTCCTAGTAGCACCTGGGTATTGGATACCGGTTCAGTTGATAAATGTTAGTAACTCGAAATAAAAGCTACGGAATGAACGGAGAACTAGCTAAGGGTGAGGTGACGATGTGTGTTGGAAATGTTTCCATGGTTGATGTGATCAACATCGCACGCTCTCTCTACGGGATTAGTGACAAACCTAAGTAAATCTTATTTGGTGTTTTGCGGTGAGCATGAACATGATTAGATCATGTTTATTGCAACACGGTTATTCATTTAAGTTAGAGAATAATGGTTATTTTGTTTACATGAATAATACCTTCAATGATCATGCACCCAGTGAGAATGGTTTGTTGAATCTTGATCGTAGTAATACACATGTTCATAACATTGATGCCAAAAGATACAAAGTTAATAATGATAGTACCACATACTTGTGGCACTGCCGCTAAATGTCATATTGGTATAAAGTGCATGAAGAAACTCCATGCTGATGGTTCTTTGGACTCATTCGATTTCAAATCGGTTGAGACATGCGAACCATGCCTCTTGGGCAAGATGACTAAGGACCCTGTTTTCCAGATGGATGGAGTGGGCAAGTGATTTATTGGAAATGATACATGTTGATGTATGCATCCAATGAATCTTTTAGCGTGCGGTGGATATCGTTATTTTCTTACCATCACTGATGATTTGAGTAGATATAGTGTATATTTACTTAATGAAACACAAGTCTGAATCGTTTGAAAGGTTCAAGCAAATTCAGAGTGAAGTTTAAGATCATCGTGACAAGAAGATAAAAATGTCTGCGATATGATCGTGGAGGTAAATATCTGAGTTACGAGTTTGGCATACAACTTTAGACAATGTGAAAGTTGTTTCACAAATTACGCCACCTGAAACATCATAGTGTGATGGTGTGTTCGAACGTTATAGTCGTGCTCTATTGAAAATGGTGCTTGCTATTTTGTCTCTTATCGTTTTGCTACTATAATTTTGGGGTTATGCATTAGAGACAACTACATTCACTTTAGATAGGGCACCTTCTCGATCCGTTGAGATGACACCGTGTGAATTATGGTTTGATAGAAACCTAAGCTGTCATTTCTTAATGTTTGGGGCTGCAACACTTATGTGAAAAAGGTTTTCACCTAATGAGCTCGAAACCAAAGCGTACAAATGCATCTTCATAGACTACCCTAAAGACAGTTGGGTAAATCTTCTATCTCAGATCCAAGCATAAAGTGTTTGTTGCTAAAACTGGGTCCTTTCTCGAGAAAGAGTTTCTCTCGAAAGAATTGAGTGGGAGGAAGATAGAACTTGATGGGGTTGTTGAACCTTTGTTCAACCAGAGAGTAGCGCAGCATGGGAATTTGTTTCTGTAAAGCCTACGTTAGTTGAAGAGGAAGTTAATGATGATGATCATGAAGCTTCGGATCAACTTAATATCGAACCTCGTAGGTCGACAAGGATGTGTACTGCTCCTGAGCGGTACAACAACCCTGTCTTGGAGGTTATGTTGTTGGACAACGATGAACCTACGAATTGTGGAGAAGCAATGATGGGCCCGGATTCCGACAAATGGTTAGAGGCCATGAAATCCGAGAAAGGATCCATATATGAAAACGAAGTATAGACTTTGGTAGACTTGCTCGTTGGACGGCAGGTCGTTGAGTACAAATGGATCTTTAAAATGAAGACAGACGCTGATGGTAAATGTCACCATTTTTCCGCCAAGTTCAAGGAGTTGACTGTGATGAGACTTTCTCACTCGTAGCAATGCTAAAGTCTGTTGGAATTGTGTTAGAAGTTGCTGCATTTTTCAATTATGAAATATGGCAGATGGATGCCAAAACATCGTTTCCTTCCTTAAAGAAAGGTTGTATGAGATACAACCAGAACGTTTTGTCAGTCCTAAGGATGCTAAAAGGTGTGCAAGCTTCAGTGATCCTTCCATGAACTGAAGCAAGTATCTCGGAGTTGGAATATACACTTTAATGAGGTGATCAAAGTTTTTGAGTATATACAAAGCTTATGAGAAACTTGTATTTGCAATAAAGTGAGTGGGACCACTATAGAGTTTCTGATAAGTATATGTGGATGACATATTGCTATTCGGAAATAAAGTGGAATTTCTGGAAAGCATAAACGATTGTTTGAAAAGTGATTTTCAAAGGAAGACCTGAATAAAGCTACCTAATTGTTGAGCATCAAGATCTATAGAGATAGATCAAGATGTTTGATAAGACTTTCAATGAGTACATACCTTGACAAGATTTTGAAAGAGTTCAAAATGGATTAGTCAGAGAGAAGTGTTCTCGCCTGCTTTGTAAAGTGTGAAGTTGAGTGAGACTCAAACCTCGACCACGGCAGAAGAAAGATAAAGGACGAATGTCGTCCCTTATGCCTTAGCCATAGGCTCTGTATAGTATGTCATGCTATGTACCGCACCTGTGTGTGCCTTGCCATGAGTCCGTCAAGGGGTACAAGAGTGATCCAGGAGTGGATCACTAGACAGCGGTCAAGATTATCCTTAGTAACTAAAACACTAAGAATATGTTTATCGATTATGGAGGTGATAAAGAGTTCATCGTAAAGAGTTACGTCGATGCAAGCTTTAACACCAATCTGGATGACTCGTAGTAGCAATCTGGATACGTATAGTGGAGCAGCGATTTGGAATAGTACCAAGTGGAGTGTGGTAGCATTATTTACGGTTTGACATAGAGATTTGTAAAGTACACACGCATCTGAATGTCGCAGACCTGTTGACTATAAAACCTCTCTCACATGCAAAGCATGATCGAGCCCCAGAACTCATTGGGTGTTAGATTCATAACAATGCGAATCACATGGTGATGTGAACTAGATTATTGACTCTAGTGCAAGTGGGAGACTATTGGAAATATGCCCTAGAGGCAATAATAAATTAGTTATTATCATATTTCCTTGTTCATGCTAATCATTTATTATCGATGCTATAATTGTATTGATCAGAGACTTAGATGCATGTGTGGATACATAGACAAAACCATGTCCCTAGTATGCCTCTAATAGACTAGCTCATTGATCAAAGATGGTTAAGGTTTCCTAGCCATGGACATGAGATGTCATTTGATAACGGGATCACATCATTAGGAGGATGGTGTGATGGACAAGACCCAAACTACAAACGTAGCATATGATCGTGTCAGTTTATTGCTACTATTTTCTACATGTCAAGTATATGTTCCTATGACCATGAGATCATGCAACTCACTAACACCGGAGGAGTGCCTTGTGTGTATCAAACGTCGCAACGTAACTGGGTGACTATAAAGGTACTCTACAGGTATCTCCGAGGGTGTCTGTTGAGTTGGCATGGATCAAGACTGGGATTTGTTACTCCGTGTGACGGAGAGGTATCTTAGGGCCCACTCGGTAATACAACATCACAATAAGCCTTGCAAGCAATGTGACTAAGTGTTAGTCATGGGATCTTGTATTACGGAACGAGTAAAGAGACTTGCCGATAGCAAGGTTGAACTAGGTATGGAGATACCGACGATCGAATCTCGGGCAAGTAACATACCGAAGAACAAAGGGAACATCATACGGGATTAACTGAATCCTTGACATAGAGGTTCGACCGATAAAGATCTTCATAGAATATGTAGGAACCAATATGGGCATCTAGATCCCACTATTGGTTATTGACCGTATAGGTGTCTCGGTCATGTCTACATAGTTCTCGAACCCGCAGGGTCTGCACACTTAAGGTTTGGTGACATTTCGGTAGTATAGAGTTATATATGGTGGTGACCGAAGTTTGTTCGGAGTCCCGGATGAGATCTTGGACGTCACAAGGAGCTCTGGAATGTTCCGGAGGTAAAGATTGATATATAGGAAGTCCTATTTTGGTCGCCGAAAAAGTTTCGGGCTCATCGATAGTGTAACGAGAGTGCCGGTAGTGTACCGGGAGACCATCGGGAGGGGTATTTCGACCCAAGAGGCTACATGGGCTGTGGGAGAGTAAATACCAGCCCTTTTTGGGCTAGTGGAAGTCCCACACAAGTCCTATGCAGCTGGGAAGAAAAGCCCAAAGAGAAAAGGTGGAAAAAAGGCAAAAAGGCAAAAAAAGGAAGAGTCCTAATCCTACTAGGATTGGAGGAGGAGGAGGACTCTCCTCCCTAGCTTCGGCTGAAGCCTCCTAATGGGATTTGACCTTGTTGCAAGCCTCCTCTCTTCCTCTTATATATACTAGAGGTTTTAGGGTTTTTGCACAGAATTTTAGCCACGTGCTTCCCATTCCTCCAATGCATAGTTTCTCCTCTAGATCGGATTTCTGCAGTGCTTAGGCGAAGCCCTGCCGGAATAGCTTCACCACCATTGCCGGCGCGCTGTCATGCTGGCGGAGAACTCTTCTACCTCTCCGCTCCCTCTTGCTGGATCAAGAAGGCGAAGATCGTCATCAAGCTGTACGTGTGCTGAACGCGGAGGTGCCGTCCACTCGGCGCTAGATCGGAAGGACCGTGATCAAGGTCGTGAGACAGATCGTGATGAGATCGCGGGACGGATCGTGATGAGTTCGCGGGACGGATCATGATGACATCGCAGGATGGATCGTGATGAGTTCGCAGGATGAATCATGATTATGATCGCGGGACGGATCGTGATGAGATCGCAGGACGCTCAGCGATTTGGATCGCGAAGACGTTCGACTACACCAACCGCGTTTCTTAATGCTTCCCGCTTAGCGATCTACAAGGGTATGTAGATCCACTCTCCCTCTTGTAGATGCTCATCACCATTGATAGATCTTGCGTGTGCGTAGGAAATTTTTTGTTTCCCATGCGACGTTCCCCAATAGCTAGCCCCGAAGATCATGACTGATGAGGATATGTACCTGGGGTAGGGTCCTAGGCACGGTCCACATACCCTACCTAAGGACAGTACATGGGAGGACTTGAAGATCAAGCATGAACTTTCGAGTGGATCCCTGGAGACGTTCAAAGACACTCGACAATAATCCACTCGGAGACTCCCGCTCTCACTCGGCAGTCGCGTGTCACTCGGAAGACCTCGCTTTCACTCGACGTTAGAAGTCCAGGAGCCATCATCAAGTGCCTAACGGGCAGATGCTGGTTCAATGGACATTAATAGCTTTTACTACGTACGTTACCTGTAACGGAGGACTTTAAACCCCACGACCAGACTCTTTGATGCGGAGCCATTATGAGGGGCAGCGAACTCTATATAAGCCGCCCCTCCCCTCCTGCACAAGGGCTAGCAACTATTGTAATCTCCACATTCCACATGACATAGAGCTCCTGAGCACTGAGACGTGGGGCTGTTACCTCCACGAGAGGGTCCTGAACTCATACATCCATGTGTACACCCTCGTCGTAGCTAGGAATCTGCCCTCTCCATTCGTACCCCTACCATCTATTGTCAGGCTCGTTCCCACGACAGTTAGCGCCCACCGTGGGGCAGGCGTCTAAGCGACTTCCGGTGAGGTTGCGATTTTCATCCTTCGACATGTCTTCCGGCGGTGTTTTTGCTCTGGGCCACGAGATCCATTTCGGAGCGCTCACCTTCATGCCGACAATTCGGCATGGCTTCAAGAGGCGCCTCTCGATGTCGAGGCGCTCCCGATCCACGGTGCCGCGCACTTCCGCGCGAGTCCCTGTGGTGTGTTGTTGCGTCAGCCGTCGACTCCCTACGCGTCGGCTCCTCTCGCCGTTCGCGGCCGCAAGCGGTCCGGCCGCTCACGACTCCAGCGGTGGATCGATCACGCAGCGACACGTCAAGCTTCTTCGCAGGTTGCAGCACTCGAGCCCGCCGAATCCCTTCATGGCGTGTTCGAGTGGGATTCCGATCCGTCCAACATGCCTTTCGAGTGTGAAAGTTGCGATCCCGCAGCAGAGGTCTTGATGGCAGGCTCTCATCAGAGTTCACCGTCTGGCTTCGGTCGTGGCAAGCGCGAGGTTGGAGGCCCGTCGAACGTGCAGCCGCGTCATGATGAGGAGGTCCTTCATACCCCCATCATCGGCGCGACTGCCGAGGCCCAAGCTTTGGAGGCCGCGCGCATTCGTCTCGAAGAGCTCCAGGCAAAGATCGATGAGCGCGCCCGCCAGCGCCCGCCGCGCCCCAGTCGACGTCATCGACAGCTATTTCCGACTGGATCTCACAATGGCGTCGAGGTACATCGAACTCCTGTGCTTAATGTTGCTGATGCTGCTAGGATAGCAGATTCCATTCAGCCGTCCCGGTCAGAGGCTGGTAGAGGGCTGTTGTAGATCAGAGCGCTATTAGATGCAGCACAGCGTTAGAATTCAGTAGTTTCTCAGTCCCGTCACAAGATATACATCAATTCACCCAAGGCAGAGACCATTCAGGCGGCACACAGCCCTGGATCGCCCTTGTGTCGTCGAGGCAGCGGTTTTCGTGAAGGGCAAGACAGAGATCAGCATCATGGAGTGGCCCGAACGCGCCCCGGCGCTAGGGCGACAGGCACTCCTCCGGTGATGAGCGGGACATGGACTTTGAAGCCCGCACTTATCTTGTTCGGAAGCGGATCGACAAGAGCAGAGCCTATAGAGAGGGACTCGACAGAGATGTTCCGACTGGAAGCTCAGCTGTGGTGTCTGGTCCAGAGTGTTTCAGCAGAGCTATAAGTTCTGCAGAGATTCCCCCCAACTTCAGAATGGCAGCGGGGATTGGAAAGTTTTCTGGTGAAACAAAACCAGAGACTTGGTTAGATGATTACCGAGTGGCTGTGCAGATTGGTGACAGAAATGACAATGTCGCAATGAAGCACCTGCCCCTCATGTTGGATGGTCCAGCTCGAGCTTGGTTGAATCGTTTGACTCCTTCCAGCATACATTGTTGGGAGGATCTTGCCCGAGCGTTTGTCCAGACCTTTGAACGCACTTGCAAGCGCCCAGCAGGTCTGGTCGACTTACAACACTGCATCCAGAAGCCCAATGAAAGCTTAAGAGACTATATTCAGCAATGGTCCACCCTGCATCATACGGTGGAGAATGTGTCGGAACACCAGGCTGTTTGTGCCTTCAAGGCCGGTGTGAGATACAGAGAGTTGTACCTGTAGTTCGGCGCACTGGTGACATTTCACTCGGTAAGATGATGGAAATAGCCACATGCTACGCCAATGGCGAGGAAGAAGACCGCCTCCGTAGCGGCAAAGGAAAGGCAGTCGCTAACGAGTCTGGCGGCGGTAACAATCGGAAACAGAAGCGGAAGGCTGAAGACCCAGCTCCAGCAGAGGCAGCAGCACTGGCGACTCAGTCGAAGAACAAGGGCAAGGCCAAGGCCCAATATGCCCCCAAGAAGAGGAAGGGTCAGTCAGGAACTGACATTTTGGATCAGCCGTGTGTAATTCACACGAAGAAAGATCCAGAAGGCAACCTGATTCTGCCCAAGCACACCACTCGACAGTGTCGAACCCTCATTCAGCAGTTCAAGGGAGACCAGTCGAGTGGGAAATCTCCTAAAAAAAGAAGATAAAGATGAAGAGAAGGAAACATTCCCGGATGTCACTGCTACACTAGTGATCTTTGCTGATGTCGTGAGCAAGAGTCGTTTGAAAGTCATTAACAGAGAAATCAACATGGCTGTGCTAGACAGCCCCACCTACCTCAAGTGGTCTCAGTATGCTGTCACGTTTGACCAGACAGACCATCCTGCTCGTGTGGCCACTCCTGGTCGACAGACTCTGGTAGTTGATCTGGTGGTGCAGGGAACTCGAGTTAGAAAGGTCCTCATGGACGGCGGCAACAGCCTAAACATTCTGTATGCGGATACCCTGAAAGGGATGGGCATTCCGATGTCCCGTCTGAGCGAGAACAACATGCATTTTCATGGGGTCATCCCAGGAAAGAAGGCCAAGTCACTCAGCCAGATAGCATTGGACATGGCATTCGGAGATAGCAAAAATTTCTGAAAAGAAAAATTGACATTTGAAGTCATGGATTTCAAGAGTGCTTACCACGCCATCTTGGGTCGATCCACTTATGCACGTTTCATGGCCCGACCATGTTACGTGTATCTCAAGTTGAAAATGCCAGGCCCTAAGGGCGTGACCACAGTCACTGGCAATCGACAGCAGGCTGAAGAATGTCTCCAGCAAGGATCCAAGATCGCCGATCAACACATGGCCATGGTCGAGCTGGAGGAGTACAAGAAAACCGCTGACCCTGCTGATTTGCTCCGCGCAAAAAAATCTGCTTCCGAGTCGGCATTTCAGTCAGTAGAGGAAGTGAAGAAGGTGCACATCCACCCGATGGATCCAACTGCTGCCCCGACGAATATCTCAACAACTCTCGACGGTAAATAGGAAGCCGAGCTCATCCAGTTCCTCCGTGAGAACTGGGATATCTTTGCATGGAAGCCTGCTGACATGTCGGGGATTCCCAGGGAGCTGGCTAAGCACCGTCTATGAGTAGATCCGAAAGCCAAGCCCGTCAGGGAGCATTTGCGTCGATCCGCGGCGGAGAAGCACAAGGCAATCGGCAAAGAAGTGGCCCGTCTCTTGCAAGCCAAGTTCATTCGGGAGATTTACCACTGCGAGTGGCTCTTGAATGTTGTGATGGTGCCCAAGAAAGATAAGTCATTGCGCATGTGCATTGACTTCAAACATCTCAATAAGGTGTGCCCGAAAGACCATTTTCTGCTCCCCCGCATAGATCAAATTGTTGACTTGACAGCGGGGTGTGAGCGATTATCGTTTTTGGATGCTTATTCTGGGTACCATCAGATCCGTCTATTTGGCCCAGATGAAATAAAAAGAGCCTTCATCACCCCGTTTGGGTGCTTTTGCTACATCACCATGCCTTTTGGTCTTAAAAATGCTGGCGCTACTTTTATGAGCATGATTCAGAAATGTTTACTCGACCAGATCCCTCAGAATGTCGAGGCGTACATGGACGATATAGTGGTCAAGTCCCGCAAAGGTTCCGACCTGTTGGCTGACTTGGCCGAGACATTCGCCAATCTGAGGCGATTTGACATAAAGCTGAATCTGGCTAAATGTACCTTCGCTGTCCCTCGCGGCAAGTTGCTCGGTTTTCTCATTTCCGAGCGAGGAATTGATGTCAATCCCGAGAAGATCAGTGCCATTACCCGTATGAAGACTCCCATGCGAGTGCACGACGTTCAGAAGCTCACAGGTTGCTTGGTAGCATTGAGTCGATTCATTTCTCGTCTCGGTGAGAAGGCTCTGCCCATGTACCAGCTAATGAAGAAGTCCGACACATTTGACTGGACTCCTGAAGCCGAAGCAGCGTTTGTTGAGCTCAGAGCCCTGCTCTCCACCCAGTCGGTGCTTGCTGCTCCCGCTAGCAAGGAGCCCTTGGTCCTGTACATCGCGGCCACAAATCAGGGCGTTAGTACAGTACTGACTGTCGAGCAAGAAGAAGATGGAAAAGCTTATAAACTCCAGCGTCCAGTTTATTATGTCTCGGAAGTACTGTCCCCCTCAAAGCAAAGATACCCACACTATCAGAAGCTGTTGTATGGTATTTACCTGTCGGCGAAGAAGGTGGCACATTATTTTGAAGACCATTCGATCACAATCATCAGTGATGATCCTTTATCCGAGATTTTCAATAATAGCGACGCATCAGGTCGAGTGGCCAAATGGGCAATTGAGCTTGGACACTTTGACATCAGATTCGAGGCCAAGAAGGCAATCAAGTCCCAAGCATTGGCAGATTTCATGGCCGAGTGGATCGAACAGCAACAGCCCATCCAAGTTCACTTGACGCATTGGACAATGTTCTTCGACGGCTCCAAAATGTTGAATGGGTCCAGTGCTGGTGTTGCTTTGATATCCCCCAGAGGCGACAAGCTCAGCTATGTCTTGCAAATTCACTTTGATTCCTCCAACAATGAGGCGGAGTATGAAGCACTTTTGTATGGGTTGCGCATGGCTATCTCACTCGGCGTCAAGCGCCTGATGGTTTATGGCGACTCAGATTTGGTGGTGAATCAAGTGATGAAAGAATGGCATGTTAGAAACCCTGCTATGACTGGATACTGCAATGCAGTCCGGAAGCTAGAGAAGGAATTTGAAGGTCTGGAACTTCACCACGTTCCTCGACTGAAAAATCAAGCAGCTGACGAGTTGTCCAAGATTGTTTCCACTCGACGTCCTGTCCCCGGCGGAGTGTTCTTGGAGCATTTGCATACTCCTTCGATTCAAGAGGATCCCTTCACTGAAGAGCCCCCACAAGCTTTAAGCTCCTCTGAATCGACCGAAGTTGATGTTCCTGCTATAATTGACCTGGTCATGGAGGTGCTAGTTATCATTCCCGACTGGACCGTGCCATACATTGCCTATATCCTCAGACAAGAGCTCCTTGAAGATGAAGCAGAGGCTCGACAGATCGTGCGCAGGTCCAAGGCTTTCACTGTGATGGGAGATCAGTTGTTCAGAGAGAGTGTGACTGGTGTCACCCAGCGCTTCATTTCCCCCGAAGAAGGTTGAATGATTCTAGACGAAATCCACCCGGGAACTTGCGGGCACCATGCGTCTTCAAGGGCGATCATCGCTAAAGCATACCGAGCTGGTTTTTACTGGCCACGAGCAAATGGGATGGCTAAGGACATTGTTGATCACTGCAAGGGCTGACAATTCTATGCAAATCTATCACACAAGCCAGCGTCTGCTCTGAAGACAATTCCACTCGCCTGGCCGTTTGCGGTTTGGGAACTCAACATGGTTGGTCCCTTCCGACCCAGAAAAGGAGAGTAAATACCAGCCCTTTGTGGGCTGGTGGACGTCCCACACAAGTCCCATGCAGCTGGGAAGAAAAGCCCAAAGAGAAAAGGTGGAAAAAAGGCAAAAAGGCAAAAAAAGGAAGAGTCCTAATCCTACTAGGATTGGAGGAGGAGGAGGACTCTCCTCCCTAGCTTCGGCCGAAGCCTCCTAGTGGGATTTGACCTTGTTCCAAGTCTCCTCTCTTCCTCTTATATATACTTGAGGTTTTAGGGTTTTTGCAGAGAATTTTAGCCACGTGCTTCCCATTCCTCCAATGCATAGTTTCTCCTCTAGATCGGATTTCTGTAGTGCTTAGGCGAAGCCCTGTCGGAATAGCTTCACCACCATTGCCGGAGCGCCATCATGCTGCCGGAGAACTCTTCGACCTCTCTGCTCCCTCTTGCTGGATCAAGAAGGCGAAGATCGTCATCAAGCTGTACGTGTGCTGAACGCGGAGGTGTCGTCCATTCGGCGCTAGATCGGAAGGACCGTAATCAAGGTCGTGAGACGGATCGTGATGAGTTCGCGGGACGGATCGTGATGAGTTCGCGAGACGGATCGTGATGAGATCGCGGGATGGATCGTGATGAGTTCGCAGGACGAATCATGATTATGATCGTGGGACGGATCGTGATGAGATCGCGGGACGCTCAGCGATTTGGATCGCGAAGACGTTCGACTACACCAACCGCGTTTCTTAATGCTTCCCGCTTAGAGATCTACAAGGGTATGTAGATCCACTCTCCCTCTTGTAGATGCTCATCACCATGGATAGATCTTGCGTGTGCGTAGGAAATTTTTTGTTTCCCATGCGACGTTCCCCAATAGCTAGCCCCGAAGATCATGACTGATGAGGATATGTACCTGGGGTAGGGTCCTAGGCACGGTCCACATACCCTACATAAGGACACTACATGGGAGGACTTGAAGATCAAGCATGAACTTCCGAGTGGATCCCTGGAGACGTTCAAAGACACTCGACAGTAATCCACTCAGAGACTCCCGCTCTCACTCGGCAGTCGCGTGTCACTCGAAAGACCTCGCTTTCACTTGACGCCAGAAGACCAAGAGCCATCATCAAGTGCCTAACGGGCAGACGCTGGTTCAATGGACATTAATAGCTTTTACTACGTACGTTACGTGTAACGGGGACTTTAAACCCCACGACCAGACCCTTTGATGCGGAGCCATTATGAGGGGCAGCGAACTCTATATAAGCCGCCCCTCCCCTCCTGCACAAGGGTTAGCAACTATTGTAATCTCCACATTCCACACGACATAAAGCTCCCGAGCACTGAGACGTAGGGCTGCTACCTCCACGAGAGGGGCCTGAACTCATACATCCGTGTGTACACCCTCGCCGTAGCTAGGACTCTTCCCTCTCCATTCGTACCCCTACCATCTACTATCAGGCTCATTCCCACGACAACGACCAAGGCCTCTCTACTCTTCTGGATATGTGACGTACATTCTGCCACGTTCTTCGTCACACTCCCACTAGAGCTGGGTCGCATCATCTGGCACGGTCTCATCTGCACCTGCACCTGTATTTGTTGTAGTAATCTATGAGCCATGGGGACTCAGCAATCTTGTAACCCGGGTACCGAAACTATCTAAGCTTATTGGGTTGGATGGGGGTGAGTGTTGAGTTTGCAGCAACACTAAGCATTGTATGGTGGCTAACTTACGAGAACATGAATGTAAATATAGTGGACTACGAAAGACGTTCGAATACTACCATGACCACTAAGTGTCCTGAACACCTACTTACGTCAAACATAACCCCACCGTGTTCTCTCTTGGTTCATGTTCACGAGCAAAGACAATCACAGTTACTCACACAGTTGGTGTATTTTATTGGAGTTTACTTCAAGTTAACTATAACCGGGTGTTAAACAAAGTATCCAAGTTGTCACATAACCGCGGGCACGGCTTTCCGAAAGATTTTACCCTGCAGGGGTGCTCCAAATAATCCATCACGAATTAACCACACTCCGCGGGAATAACCTCGACCACGGATCTCATGATCATCCTAGGCAATTCCAAAGGAAAACCGACACCTCGAGATAGCCTGAAGAAGATCAGAGTTCCTCGCACAAGCCATTCGAGAAAGGTAAAACAAGTCTAGCAAGACCACCCGACGTGTCGACGAATCCGATAAGAGTCGTGTATCTCGTTCTCAGGACACGATGGATGAGCGATGGTTACCACGCCAATCACCGAGTTGCCCCAGGCGGCATTAATAAGCTGCTCTGGGTTGGACCAACACTCATGAGGAGCACTGGCCTGGGTTGTTGATTAATTATCCACGGGGTTGCAAAGCCCTATGCATTTTTTATTAAGTTGTTTAAGCAAAAAGTACCAATGTTGGGTCTTGATAGACAAACTTTAATCTCAAGCGAATAATCAAGGGGGTCCCCATAACAACCTTGAGCATGTTAGGAGCGCAAAATATGGAAACATAACACCGGTAACAAGTAACTATGGCGGTAAAAGTGGAACAAAACATAAAGCAAAAGGCCAAGCCTTCCACCATACCAAGTTATATATGTGCACTAAATTAAATAGTAGTAAGTATTGTGATATCTCCAGATAGCCATGTTATCACATGGAAACAACCTGCACCTGCATCTAAGAACGCTATAAGAGGGGTTGAGCAGCGGTAACTTAGCCAAACAAGGTTTGCTAGGTAGTGGAGGGGTTAGAGGCTATCATGGCAATATAGGAGGCTTGACATTCAAGTGGTAGATAACACAAGGTAACGATAAGAGCAAGACATCTAGCAAAGCAAAAATAGTCTCGGGATCCGGGTACGGTCATCTTGCCTGTTGGTTCTTCAAAAGGACAAAGAGCTGGGTCCTCGTAGTGATACTCTCCTAGACCCTCGTACTCAGGTTCAACACTCGCGTCTACCCAAGAGAAACAACAACAATAAACAACCAACCAAGGTGCAATGCACACACACGATGATGCATGATTTATTGAAGTATTTAACATGGCAATCTTAAGCTAGTCATGTTTCCCATGCATCAGTTAAGTTATTTACAATTCTGGACAGGACCTCATGTTAAGTTGCTTGAACATGCATAATCATGGAAAATATGGATGCTTCATGCAAAATAGATGCAAGTGCATATGTAAAATGTAGGAAACGGAGTAACAAATCTCACACTACGGTCACGGCAAGGTACGAAGGAAAAATACGAGACAAGGAAGGCCATGGGATATTCCTCGGTATTCCAAGGTAGCTAGTGGTTAGGAAATGAAAAATAAACCACAATGGAGCCAAAGACCAAGCAAAAAATGGAGCATAGCTCCCACAAGTCACAAAACACTACCACACACAATCTGCCCAAAACAGCAACATAGCAACTTCCACAACAATTATCTAGAGCTACAGGAAGTTTCCGACCTCAAACAAAGCATGAACAGAAACTACATAACATTCTTATCAAATCATCCAACTACACAAACTGGAAAGGAGGCATGGATCACTAAGCATGAAGCTCACAAGATGTCATGATGAAACAGATTCTAGGGACTTAATGAAAATCATAGTTTTCTGGAATTTGAGTTAAGCTGATAGCAAGTTGACAGCACAAAAAAATGATGCTAGAGACCACCTCATGGCATGAAAATTAACATGATGGTATAGGACAATATCTACTACAAAACACCAGCACTGAGCTTGAGCTAAAACACTACGGAGCAATTGGTAGCATCCGCTCAACAAGGCATAAAAATAATAACAGATTCTCAGACTTAGAAATATTTAGCATATTGAAATCAGCAACATTTTATTAGCCACCTTGGAGCAAGATTCCCACTTATATGCAAGCCTAACATGTCAAAAGAAAATACCATGGCATACTACTCATGAAACACTACCACTTTCATGTTGACACCAGTATCTAAGCATGCAAGGATTAATTCTAACTAAAATGACAAAATGGCATATTGGGACAAAATGACATTTTGTAAAACTTGCTCAAATGACAAAACCAATTGCACCAATGGATTCTTGGGATTTTTCTACCCCAATCCATATATCACACTCATATGTTCACACCTAACAATTGCACAAAACCTAGCTCGAATCTAAGCATGCATCACTTATAAGTCAAAATTTGCCATATAAGCTTATGCCAAAAATGCTTATGCACAGGAATGGAAATATACTAGAAATGGAAATAAACTAATAAACAGAAAAACAACAAGCAATAAAATAAAAACAAACAATGCAAGGAGGGGACCCACCTGGCATAGTCACCAGGGCCCCTATGTGGATGACAAGTGGGCCATGGCCCACTGTCATACACTCACAATCACCACCACACACTCACACACAGATGCACACACACGGATTTGCCTGCCACATCAGATCCTACCAACACACACACACACACACACTGGCACTCACACACGCACTGCACACTCACACCAGATCCCACGTCCATAGCGGATCCAGCGGCCACCACACACACACGCACCAAAATGAAAAAAACAAAAGGGGCGCGTCGGGGAATCAAACCCGCGGCCTCACGGTCTCACCCGAGTCGATCAACCACTACGCTATGTTGTGGTATTTGACCGAAGGGAGGTTCTACGCTTCTAGTTCTAACCTGTCGAGGATAACTGACGAAACTGAAATAAACGACACCTGCGACAGGGAACGGCGGCTGCGATTCCGGCGACAGCGGATACTCTCCGGCGAGGAGGACCTCATGCGGGGGATGCGGGGACCCAGGGGAACCCATCCCTGCGGCTACAACGACTACGCGCGGCGACAAAGGGGCGCTCGAGCTCGAGTTGACGCTCAGCTCGGGCATGGTGGAGACGAACACGGCGGCGATGCACTCGCGACCCTATGCGGCTACGAACGGCATCTGGAATAGGGAACGATGGCGGATGCTCACTAAGAGGGGGGCGAAGACACTCACGGCTCGGAAAAGAGGAAGAAGAGGCTCGCGTCGGCTTCGGGAGCACGTTGGAGACGAGGAAGGGGCCAACGATGGAGGGGCTTCCTCCACCTCCTAACGCCGGGAACGGCGCGGGAGGCAGCACGGAGCTCCACGGCATCTCCGGCGATGAGGAGGAGGTCACCGACAACGAGGACGATGGTTGCGGGCTCGGCGGAGATGATCTGTCTTACTCTAAACTTCTCTGAATTCTCTATCTCACTCTGCACTTACCTCGGAGAAGGGAAGGAAGGGGAAGATGGCGGCAGCGCGGAGAGAAGGGGAAAACCCTAGGCAAGGCACGGACGCCGAGGGGGATTTATAGTCCGTGGATGGGACGGCTCCCCTCGCCACCTCGGCCATGGCGGGGCCCCTGCTCGTGCTCTCTCTGAGAGGGAGAAGGAAAGGGAGGAGGATGAAAGGAGGGAGGGAGAGACTGACGCACGGGCCCCAGCTCAGCCACGCTGGAGGGAACCAGCGCACGGGCTAGCTGGGCCGCGGGGAAGGAAGAGGCCCAGGTGGGACGGTTCACTCTCACCGCGATAAGCAAAACACGGGATCTTTTAAATAAAACAGCACCAAGACAAAATAACCCATGCATGATTGGCAAGGTGATAGAGAGAAGAAAAAAAATTGAATCAGCAAAGCATACTCTATTTTATAAAAATGGCCTTGGCATTTTTAGAACAAATTAATTATACACATATTTTAGAATGGGAGTCTGTTGCATTTATTTTAAAATTAGTAAACCAGAGAACATGATTTAGAAAGATGCACAACATACTCACTAGATTATGTAGAAGAGTTGGAACATTTTTAATGCATTGAAATAGCATCTACAAGTACCACATGCTATATTATTGGAATAAGAAGAAGAATGGGATAGTTGTTTTGGAATAGGGGATACAATGAAATGGTAATAAAAAGAGGAGCATTCCAATCAAGGCCACACATGTACTCACCCCACAACACATGCACTCACTTCACAACATTCACAAGTAAACAAGGCAAAGAAATGAAACGCACTAGATGATGATCATGATGCATGATGCATGAATGGCATGAAACAAAATCATAATTCATACAAGGAACATGGCAACATAGAGGTTCACAAGAGACACATGACCAAAATGGCAAGGGGAGCACTTGGGCTGTTACACAACTCCTCCAAGCTTAGACCTCGCTTGTCCTCAAACGAAAGCCAAAATTGATAAATATGCCCACATGTTTAGAGATAGAGGTGTCAATAAAAATAAAAATATGAACATGAGGGCATCATGATCATCTTTAGTGCAGCAATATAATGACATATAATTTCTTATGCTAAAGTAACAATTCATTCACAATGGCAAAGTATGAAGCAAGAACTCTATTGAGAACTGACAAACTATGATCTCAGTCATTGAAGCAATCCAATTTATCATAATGTAGGAAAGATTAAATATAAGAGCTTGTAAAGAAAATCCACATACTCAATCATCTTTTAGTCTTTCACAATTGCTAACACTCACGAGGTACCTATGAGTTCAAAGTTTCAATCGGACACTGAGAAAGATAGGGGCTTATAGTGTTGCCTCCCAACTATTTATCTCAAGGGTAATGTCAACAGTAATGACTCATGCTCATCCACTTCCGAGTGGATATATTTGCCTAGAACATTCCCCAACACGTGACACTTGCCAGATGATAAAGGAGAAAATAGCAAAGGTGATGGAGATCACCACGACTCTTGCATAAAGGTAAGTACTAGAAAATTAAAGTAGTAGATAGGCCCTTCGCAGAGGGAAGCAGAGATTGTCATGCGCTTTTATAATTGGATGCACAATCTCTTAATGCAAAAGAACGTCACTTTATATTTCCCCTTGTGATAGAGAACTTTATTATGCAGTCTGTCGCTTTTATGTCTTCCCTATCACAAGTTCGTATAAAGTTTATGTTACTCACACTAATAGATCACACATATTTAGAGAGCAATTTTTATTGCTTGCACCGATGACAACTTACTTGAAGGATCTTATTCTATCCTTAGGTAGGTATGGTGGACTCTCATGGAAAAACTGGGTTAAGGGTGTTTGGATGCACAAGTACTATCTCTACTTGGTGCGGAAGTTTTGGCTGATATGAGGTGGAAGCAAGCGACACATGTTGAGGGATCTATAACAATATAACTTCTATTCGGAAATAAGCAAACATAAACCATTATATTGTCTTCCTTATCCAACATCAACTTCTTAACATATAATATTTTAATGAGTGCTCATAATCATAAAAGATGTCCAAGATAATATATTTATATGCGAACCTCTCTTTCTTTATTACTTCCTTCTAGTTGCCCCAATGACCAACAGCTATGTTTGTCAACCCACAACAGGTTTCAATCGACATACTTTTTACATGTGAAGTCATCACTCCCCATAAGATTTTCATATGTACTCCTTGCTTTTATTCTACACTTCTTTCTACTTCATCTTTTTATAGATTAAGATCATACCAAGCAAAGCCCTCAACTCAAAAGCACTTTTCATTATATAACTCATGGACTTGCTTACATGGGAGGAATCATAAAGCAAAGACTCAAAACTAGATCACACGAAAACTTTATTCTACTAGATCAAGATATAACCAAAAAGGTTGAACTAAGAAAAGATGATGAAAATAAAAATAAAAACGAAAGATGTGATGGTGATACGATACCGGGGCACCTCCCCCAAGCTTGGCACAAGCCAAGGGGAGTGCCCATACCCATGTGTTTAGTTGTCTTGGTACGGAGGTGGTGATGTGGGAGTTGTTGATGGGGTTGGAAGCCTTTCTAGTTTCCTCCTAAGCATAAAATTGTGTTCCCTCAAATCGCCCACTTCCTGCTCGAGCTTCAATATCCTTTGACATGATTCTTCCTTGCTCTCCTGCAGGAGACGAGAAGAGATAAATAGAACCTTGGGTTTTTGCCTTGTGTTTGGGAGGCTTGATTTCCTGAACTCCATGTGCATATCTCCTGGCTGAAGTAGGGAGGCCTCTTATTCATCCGAGCTTTCTTCCTCGTACTTGCCTTCTTGTGTTGGGGAACGTTGCATGGGAAACAAAATATTTCCTATGCTTCACCAAGATCAATCTAGGAGATGAGCATCTATGAGAGGAGAGATTGGATCTACGTACCCTTGTAGATCGCTAAGCGGAAGGCGCTAAAGAACGCGGTTGATGTAGTGGTACGTCTCCGCGATCCAAATCGCAAACCGTCCCACGAACTCCCGATCAAGTACCGAACGGATGGCACCTCTGCGTTCAGCACACGTGTAGATCGATGAAGATTGCTGCCTTCTTGATCCAGAAAGAGGGAGCGGAGAGGTCGACGAGTTCTCTGGCAGCGCAACAGCGTTGCGGCGATGGTGGTGGAGCAATTCCAGCAAGACTTCGCCTCAGCACCGCTGAAAAACGATCTAGAGGAGAAAACGATCTAGAGGAAGAAGAGGGAAGCACGTGGCAATTAGGGTTAGGGCTGCCCTCAAAATCCTCTAGTATATATAGGAGGGAGGGGAGAGGAGGCATCCTTGCCCCTCCTACAAGGAGGGCTTCGGCCGAAGGCTAAGGGGAGGAGTCCACCTCCCACAAGGGAGGTGGACTCCTAGTAGGACTCCTTTCCTACTTGGCCCCTACTCCTACTCCTCTTCCCTTGCGCATAGGGCCTTATGGGCTGGCTGCCCAGACCATTAGGGGCTGGTGCACCACCTCTAAGGCCATATGGCCCCTTGGGGTATGTGGGCCCCACTTGGTGGTCCCCAGAACCCATTTGTCACTCCCGGTACACTGTCGGAAATACCAGAAACTTTTCCAGAGTTCAAACACCACTTTCCTATATATCAATCTTTACCTCCGAACCATTCCGAAGCTCCTCGTGACGTCCGGGATCTCATCCGGCACTCCGAACAACCTTCGGTCACCACCATACATAACTGTATACTACCGAAATGTCACCGAACCATAAGTGTGCAGACCCTGTGGGTTCGAGAACTATGTAGACATGACCGGGACACCTCTACGGTCAATAACCAATAGCGGGACTTGGATGCCCATATTGATTCCTACATATTCTACGAATATCTTTATCATTCGAACCTCTATGTCAGGGATTCATTTAATCCTGTATGATGTTCCGTTTGTTCTTCGGTATGTTACTTGCCCGAGATTCGATCGTCGGTATCTCCATACCTAGTTCAACCTCGTTACCGGCAAGTCTCTTTACTCGTTCTGTAATACAAGATCCCGTGGCTAAAACTTTCAGAAGTTTCGGGCTCATCGGTAGTGTACCGGGAGTGCCGGTAGTGTACCGGGAGACCTCCGGGAGGGGTATTTCGACCCAAGAGGCTTCATGGGCTGTGGTATAGTTTTAACCAGCCCTTAGTGGGCTGGTGGAATAGCCACAACAGGCCCATGCGGCTGGGGGAAGAGTCCCAAAGGAAAAAGAGTGGAAAAAAGGCAAAAAGGGAGAGTCCTACTCCTACTAGGAGTGGAGGAGGAGTAGGACTCCTACCCCTTGGCTTCGGCCGACTCCAAGAGGGTCTCAGCCTTGCGCCAGCCCTCCTCCTCCTCTCCTCCTATATATACTGGTGGAATAGAAGGGTTTTGCATAGAATTTACGGCCTCGTGCTACCCGTTCCACCGGTGCTCCTCTAGATCAGTTTTCCGCAGTGCTTAGGCGAAGCCCTGCCGGAATCACTCCACCACCATTGTCGGAGCGCCGTCACGCTGCCGGTGAACTCTTCCTCCTCTTCACCTCCTCTTGCTGGATCAAGACGGTGGAGATCGTCATCAAGCTGCACGTGTGCTGAACGCGGAGGTACCGTCCGTTCGGTACTAGATCGGAAGGATCGTGATCAAGGCCACGGGACATTCCTGATTGGATCGCAGGACGGATCGTGACGAGATCGCGGGACTGTTCGTGATTAGATCGTGGGACGCTCGGCGATTTGGATCGCAAAGACGTTCGACTACACCAACCGTGTTTCTTAACGCTTCCCGCTTAGCAATCTACAAGGGTATATAGATCCACTCTCCCTCTCGTAGATTCTCATCACCATGGATAGGTTTGCGTGTGCATAGGAAAAATTTTGTTTCCCATGCGATGTTCCCCAACAGTGGTATCACAGCTAGGTTGATGGTTCGATGAGATCTCGAGTAGAATACAAAAGGTTTGTGGGCGTTGATGCTTAGATTGCTTCCTTCCTTGGTCGGATTTTGGTTTAGCGGTATTGTGAGATGAAGCGGCCCGGACCAACATTACTCGTACGCTTACGAGAGACCGGTTCCCTCTACGCAACTTGTTGCCTAGATGGCTTGCGGGTGGCAATTTCTCTCACTTTATTTGGGTCGGATTCGACAAAGGCGGTCCCTGAGAAGGTTGAAAAGCAAATTATGTAGCACCGTTGTGGTTTATGCGTAGGTGAGAATCATTCTTGCTAGAAACCCATAGCAGCCACGTAAAACATGCAACAACAATTAGAGGACGTCTAACTTGTTTTTGCAGGGTACGTTGTGATGTGATATGGCCAATTACATGATGTGATATATGTGATGTATGAGATGATCATGTGATGTATAGAATTTCACGACTTGCATGTCGATGAGTACGGCAACCGGCAGGAGCCATAGGGTTGTCTTTAATTATTGTATGACCTGCGTGTCAATCATTAAGCGCTATGTAATGCTTTACTTTATCGCTAAATGGTATCAATGGTAGTAGAAGCATGCAGGGCGTGACAACCTCGATGGCGACACGTTGATGGAGATCAAGATGATGGAGATTATGGTGTCGTGCCGGTGACGATGAAGATCATGTCGGTGCTTTCAAGATGGAGATCTAAAGCACGAGTTCATGGCCATATCATGTCACTTATGAATTGCATGTGATGTTAATCCTTTTATGCACCTTGTTATGCTTAGTACGACGCTAGCATTATAAGGTGATCCCTCACTTAAATTTCAAGATAAAATTATGTTCTCCCCGAGTGTGCACCATTGCGAAAGTTCGTCGTGTTGAGACACCACGTGATGATCGGGTGTGATAGACTCTACGTTCACATACAACGGGTGCAAGCCAGTGTTGCACACGCAGAACACTCAGGTTAAACTTGACGAGCCTAGCATGTACAGACATGGCCTCGAAACACAAGAGACCGAAAGGTCGAACAAGAGTCATATAGTAGATATGATCAACATAATGATGTTCACCATTGAAGCCACCTCAACTCACGTGATGATCGGACTTGAGTTGGTGGACTTGGATCATGTGACACTCAGATGACCTGAGGGATGTCAGTTTGAGTGGGAGCTTTAGTAATTTGATTAACTAAACTCATTATCTTGAACAATAGTCTAAGTGAACTTTTCATATTTATGTTGTAGATCAATGGCTCGCGCAGTAGCACCCCTGAATTTTAATGCGTTCCTAGAGAAAGCTAAACTGAAAGACGATGGAAGTAACTTTGTTGACTGGGCCCATAATCTGAGGATTATCCTCACGGCTTCCCAGAAATCATATGTCCTTGATGCACCGCTTGGTGACCAACCAGAAGACATGACCTCCGAAGACGTTAAGAACGCTTGGGAGGCACGTACTGGAGATTACTCAATAGTTCAGTGTGCAATATTGTATGGCTTAGAACCGGGACTTCAAAGACGTTTTGAACATCATGGAGCATATGAGATGTTCCAGGAGTTGAAGTTTATCTTTCAGAAGAACGCCCGAATCGAGAGGTATGAAACCTCCGATAAGTTCTATGCTTGCAAGATGGAGGAGAACGGGTCTATCAGTGAACATATACTCAGAATGTCTGGGTATTCAACTCGTTTAGCATAGTTGGGAATTGCCCTTCCGCCAGAGGCGATCACTGACAGAGTTCTTCAATCACTGCCACCTAGTTACAAGAGCTTTGTGATGAACTATAACATGCACGGGATGAACAAGTCAGTCGCCGAGCTGTTTGCGATGCTAAAAGTCGCTGAGTCTGAAATCCAGAAAGAACATCAAGTGTTGATGGTCAATAAAACCACTAGTTTCAACAAAAATGGCAAAGTCAAGGGCAAGGACAAGAAGGGTAAAACCAAGAAGGATGGCAAAGCAGTTTCTACTCCTGCAAAGAAGCCCAGGCATGGACCTAAGCCAGAAACTGAGTGCTTTCATTGCGAGGGAACTGGTCACTAGAAGCGGAACTGCCCCAAGTACCTGGCTGACAAGAAGGCGACCAATGAGAAACAAGGTATATATGATATACATGTTATTGTTGTGTACCTTACTAGCTCTCGTAGTAGTGCCTGGGTATTTGATACCAGTTCGGTTTCTCACATTTGCAACTCAAAGCAGGAACTACGGAATAAACGAAGGCTGGCAAAGGACGAAGTGACGATGCGCGTGGCAAATGCTTCCAAGGTTGATGTGACCGCCATCGGCACGCTCTCTCTTCAATTACCATCGGGATTAGTGATGAACCTGAATAATTGTTATTTAGTGTCTGCGTTAAGCATGAACATTATATCTGGATCTTTATTATTGCGAGACGGTTACTCATTTAAATCAGAGAATAAAGGTTTTCTATTTATATGAGTAATATCTTTTATGGTCATGCACCCAATGTTAGGGGTTTATTCATATTGAATCTTGATAGTGATGACACACATGTTCATAACATTGATGCCAAACGATGTAGAATTGATAATGATAGTACCAGTTTCTTATGGCACTGCCGTTTAGGTCATATTGGTGTAAGACGCGTGAGGAAGCTCCATGTTGATGGACTTTTGGAGTCACTTGATTTTGAATCACTTGACACATGTGAACCATGCCTCATGGGCAAGATGACTAAAACACCGTTCTCTGGAACAATGGAATGGGCGAGTGACTTATTGGAAATCATACACACTGATGTGTGCGGTCCAATGAATGTTACAGCGCGTGGTGGATATTGTTGTTTTCTCACCTTCACTAATGACTTAAGTAGATATGGGTATATTTAATTAATGAAACACAAGTCTAGAACGTTTGAAAAGTTCAAGCAATTTCAGAGTGAAGTTGAGAATCATCGTAACAAGAAGATTAAGTTCCTACGATCTGATCGAGGAGGTGAATATCTGAGTTATGAGTTTGGCAGTCACTTAAGACAGTGTGGAATTGTTTCACAGTTGACACCGCCCGGAACACCACAGCGTAATGGTGTGTCCGAACGTCATAATCGAACCTTATTAGATATGGTGTGTTCTATGATGTCTCTTGCTGATTTGCCACTATCATTTTGGGGTTATGCATTAGAGACAGTTGCATTCACTTTAAATAGGGCACCATCAAAATCCGTTGAGACAACGCCATATGAACTGTGGTTTGGCAAGAAGCCAAAGTTGTCGTTTCTTAAAATTTGGGGATGTGATGCTTATGTCAAAAAGCTTCAGCCTGAAAAGCTGGAACCCAAAGCGGAGAAATGCGTCTTCATAGGATACCTGAAAGAGACAGACGGGTATACCTTCTATCTCAGATCCGAAGGCAAAGTGTTTGCCGCTAAAAACGGAACATTTCTTGAGAAAGAGTTTCTCTCGAAAGAATTGAGTGGGAGGAAAATAGAGCTTGATGAGGTTATTGAACCTTTACTTCAACCAGAAAGTAGCGCAGCGCAAAAAGATGTTTTTGTGGAACCTACGACGGTAGAAGAGGAAGTTAATGATGATGATCATGAAGCTTTGGATCAAGCAGCTATTGAACCTCGTAGGTCAACAAGGCCGCGTACTACCCCTGAGTGGTACCGCAACCCTGTCTTGGAGGTCATGTTGTTTGACAACAATGAACCTACGAGCTATGGAGGAGCAGTGATGGGCCCGGATTCCGAGAAATGGTTAGAGGACATGAAATCCGAGATGGGATCCATGTATGAAAACAAAGTATAGACTTTGGAAGTATTACCTGAAGGGCGAAAGGCCATTCAGAACAAATGGATCTTTAAGAAGAAAACAGACGCGAACGGTAATGTCACCGTCTATAAAGCTCAACTTGTGGCAAAGGGTTTTTCACAAGTTCAAGGAGTTGACTACGATGAGACTTTCTCACCCGTAGCAATGCTTAAGTCTGTCAGAATCATGTTAGCAATAGCTGCCTATTTCGACTATGAAATTTGGCAGATGGATGTAAAAACAACGTTCCTCAACGGTTTCCTTGAGGAAGAGTTGTATATGATGCAACCCGAAGGTTTTGTCGATCCAGAGAATGCTGACAAAGTTTGCAAACTCCAGCGATCCATTTATGGACTGGTGCAAGCATCTCGGAGTTGGCATAAGCGCTTTGATGAGGTGATCAAAGCGTTTGAATTTATACAAGTTTACAGAGAAGCTTGTATTTACAAGAAAGTGAGTGGGAACTCTATAGTGTTCCTAGTATTATATGTGGATGACATATTGCTGATTGGAAACAATATAGAAATGCTGGAAAGCGTGAAGGAATATTTGAACAAGAGTTTTTCAATGAAGGACCTAGGAGAAGCTGCTTTCATATTAGGCATTAAGATCTATAGAGATAGATCGAGACGCTTAATAGCACTTTCACAGAGCACATACCTTGATAAAGTTTTGAAGAAGTTCAAAATGGAACAGTCCAAGAAGGGGTTCTTGCCTGTATTACAAGGTGTGAAGTTGAGTAAGACTCAATGCCCAGTAACAGCAGAAGATAGAGAAAAGATGAGTGTCATCCCCTATGCTTCAGCCATAGGCTCTATCATGTATGCAATGCTGTGCACAAGACCCGATGTCAGCCTTGCCATAAGTATGGCCGGAAGGTTTCAAAGTGATCCTGGAATGGAGCACTGGCAAGGGGTCAATAATATCCTTAAGTACCTGAAAAGGACTAAGGAAATGTTTCTCATTTATGAAGGTGATGAAGAGCTCATCGTAAAGGGTTACGTCGATGCAAGCTTTGACACTGATCCGGACGACTCTACGTGCGAAGCCGGTGCAGTTCCAAGCAAAGCATGGTAGCTAATTCTACGTGCGAAGCAGAATACATCGCAGCCTCGGAGGCGGCAAAGGAAGGTGTCTGGATGAAGCAGTTCATGACAGATCTTGGAGTAGTGCCCAGTGCACTGAATCCAATGAACCTGTTCTGTGACAACACTGGTGCCATTGCTCTGGCCAAGGAACCAAGGTTTCACAAGAGGACCAGACACATAAAGCGACGCTTCAACTCCATCCGCGATTACATCTTGGAGAAAGACATAAATATTTGCAAAGTGCACACGGATCTGAATGATGCAGACCCATTGACTATACCTCTTCCAAGGGCTAAACATGATCAACACCAGAACTGCATGGGTGTTCGATTCATTACAATGTAAATCACATAGTGATGTGAACTAGATTATTGACTCTAGTGGAAGTGGGAGACTGTTGGAAATATGCCCTAGAGGCAATAAATAAAGTGTTTATTATTGTATTTCCTTGTTCATGATAATCGTTTATTATCCATGCTATAATTGTATTAATTGGAAACATGGATACAGGTGTGGATACATAGACAAACACAATGTCCCTAGTATGCCTCTAGTGAACTAGCTCGTTGATTGAAATATGGTTAAGGTTTCCTAGCCATGGACATGAGATGTCATTTGATAACGGGATCACATCATTAGGAGAATGATGTGATGGACAAGACCCAAACTACGAACGTAGCTTATGATCATGTCAGTTTATTGCTACTGTTTTCTGCATGTCAAGTATATGTTCCTATGACCATGAGATCATGCAACTCACAGATATCGGAGGCATACCTTGTGTGTATCAAACGTCGCAACGTAACTGGGTGACTATAAAGGTGCTCTATAGGTGTCTCTGAGGGTGTCTGTTGAGTTGGCACGGATCGAGACTGGGATTTGTTACTCCATGTGACGGAGAGGTATCTCAGGGCCCACTCGGTAATACAACATCACAATGAGCCTTGCAAGCAATGTGACTAATTGTTAGTTGCGGGATCTTGTATTACGGAATGAGTAAAGAGACTTTCCGGTAACAAGATTGAACTAGGTATGGAGATACCGACGATCGAATCTCGGGCAAGTAACATACCGAAGAACAAAGGGAACATCATACGGGATTAACTGAACCCTTGACATAGAGGTTCGACCGATAAAGATCTTCATAGAATATGTAGGAACCAATGTGGACATCCAGGTCCCGCCATTGGTTATTGACCGTAGAGGTGTCTCGGTCATGTCTACATAGTTCTCGAACCCGCAGGGTCTGCACACTTAAGGTTTGGTGACGTTTCGGTAGTGTAGAGTTATGTATGGTGGTGACCGAAGTTTGTTCGGTGTCCCGGATGAGAGCCCGGACATCATGAGGAGCTCCGGAATGGTCCGTAGGTAAAGATTCATATATAGGAAGTCCCGGTTTGGTCGCCGGAAAAGTTTCGGGCTCATCGGTAGTGTACCGGGAGTGCCGGTAGTGTACCGGGAGACCTCCGGGAGGGGTATTTCGACCCAAGAGGCTTCATGGGCTGTGGGAGAGTATTAACCAGCCCTTAGTGGGCTGGTCGAATAGCGACAACAGGCCCATGCGGCTGGGGGAAGAGTCCCAAAGGAAAAGGAGTGGGAAAACGGCAAAAAGGGAGAGTCCTACTCCTACTAGGAGTGGAGGAGGAGTAGGACTCCTCCCCCTTGGCTTCGGCCGACTCCAAGAGGGGCTCAGCCCTGCGCCAGCCCTCCTCCTCCTCTCCTCCTATATATACTGGTGGAATAGAAGGGTTTTGCACAGAATTTATGGCCTCGTGCTACCCATTCCACCGGTGCTCCTCTAGATCAGTTTTCCGCAGTGCTTAGGCGAAGCCCTGCCGGAATCACTCCACCACCATTGCCGGAGCGCTGTCACGCTGCCGGTGAACTCTTCCTCCTCTCCACCTCCTCTCGCTGGATCAAGACGGTGGAGATCGTCATCAAGATGCACGTGTGCTGAACGTGGAGGTGCCGTCCGTTCGGTACTAGATTGGAAGGATCGTGATCAAGGCCACGGGACGTTCGTGATTGGATCGCAGGATGGATCGTGACGACATCGCGGGACTGTTCGTGATTAGATCGCGGGACGCTCGGCGATTTGGATCGCGAAGACGTTTGACTACACCAACCGCGTTTCTTAACGCTTCCCGCTTAGCGATCTACAAGGGTATGTAGATCCACTCTCCCTCTCGTAGATGCTCATCACCATGGATAGGTTTGCGTGTGCGTAGGAAAATTTTAGTTTCCCATGCGCCGTTCCCCAATAGTATGCCACAAGAAAATGGAGTCCGGATGGTTCACAAGGTGGCCACAAGCCCTAGGGGCACAGCCAGGGGGGTGGCCGCGCCGAGCAGGCTTGTTGCCTCCTCATGCACTATTCGGACTACTTTAAATTTTCCTAATTTTTTAAATATTCCAAAACAGATGAAAATTTCCATAGAAAAAGTTTTGGAGTCTTTTTACTTACCGTACCACGTACCTATTCCTTTTCGGAGTCTAAAACATTCTGGTAAGTCTCCCTAATGTACTCCTCCGGAGTTATGGTATTGATGATATTGGTTTCAACATTTATGGGAGTACCTGAGATATAATGTTTGATTCTTTGACCGTTCACCACCTTCGGGTTTGTGCCTTTGGCGTTGTTAATCTTGATGGCACCGGAACACATTACCTCTTTGATGATGTAAGGACCTTCCCATTTAGAGAGAAGTTTTCCTGCAAAAAATCTTAAATGAGAATTGTATAGCAAGAGATGATCACCTACATTAAATCCACACTTTTGTATCCTTCTATCATGCCATCTCTTAACCTTTTCTTTAAACAACTTAGCATTCTCATAGGCTTGGGTTCTCCATTCATCAAGTGAGCTAATGTCAAATAACCTCTTCTCACCAGCAAGTTTGAAATCATAATTGAGCTCTTTGATTTCCCAATAAGCCTTATGTTCTAGATCTAGAGGTAAGTGACATGCTTTACCATAAACCATCTTATACGGAGACATACCCATAGGATTTTTGTAAGCAGTTCTATAAGCCCACAATGCATCGTCGAGTTTCTTAGACCAATTCTTCCTAGATCTATTAACAGTCTTTTGCAAAATCAATTTACTCTCCCTATTGCTCAATTCTACTTGACCACTAGACTGAGGATGATAAGGAGATGCAACTCTATGATTAACATCATATTTAGCGAGCAATTTACAGAAAGCACCATGAATAAAATGTGAACCACCATCATGTTGGAAATATGCCCTAGAGGCCATAATAAATTAGTTATTATCATATTTCCTTGTTCATGGTAATCGTTTATTATCCATGCTATAATTGTATTGATCGGAAACTCAGATACATGTGTGGATACTTAGACAACACCATGTCCCTAGTATGCCTCTAATAGACTAGCTCGTTAATCGAAGATGGCTTTGGTTTCCTAGTCATGGACATGAGATGTCATTTGATAACGGGATCACATCATTAGGAGAATGATGTGATGGACAAGACCCAAACTATGAACGTAGCATATGATAGTGTCAGTTTATTGCTATTGTTTTCTGCATGTCAAGTATCTGTTCCTATGACCATGAGATCATGCAACTCACTGATACCAGAGGAGTGCCTTGTGTGTATCAAACGTCACAATGTAACTTGGTGACTATAAAGGTGCTCTACAGGTATCTCCGAGGGTGTCTGTTGGGTTGGCATGGATCAAGACTAGGATTTGTTACTCTGTGTGACGGAGAGGTATCTTAGGGCCCACTCGGTAATACAACATCACAATAAGCCTTGCAAGCAATGTGACTAAGTGTTAGCCACAGGATCTTGTATTACGGAAATGAGTAAAGAGACTTGCCGATAACGAGGTTGTAAGAGCACATTTCTCCATTTGTGGTTTTGGATAATTGATGACACCCCTACGGACTAATGGTTGCCTTGAGTTATTTATTCGAAGGATTTGTCCATAGGCACTTATTGAAGTCCATCTGTTGGGTTTCAAGGAGTTTATATGGTGACCAAGGTGGTATTCAAGGTTTATCCAAAGATTGGTCATGTGGGAGTTGAGCTTATTGCAAGCATGTCTTGAACAAGAAGATTGTGTAAGCATTCATGTTTACCTTCAAGACATCATCTTTATGAAGAGAGAAGCTAAGATACAAGGTTCATCAATACTAAGTCAAAAAGTGAATCAAGTTGATCAACACACAAAGCGTACAAGATGTACTGAGAGGGGTCAAGTGATCCCATGGTGTGGTAAGCATTGTCCATTACGCTTTGTGTACTAACCCATGGTCTACGTGAGAGTTCTTTGTGGGGTTAGGTATATTTCTATGGGCTTGCATCAAGAGACAGATCCTATACATCCCATGGAAGATGACATCAAGTGGAGATTGTCATCAAGGTTGCGATGTGCAAGATCAAGTGAAGCATCATGGAGAGATCATGCTTGAGGCTCGCCATTCATTCTGGTGACAATGGACTTGTGAAGATGTGTCGAAGAGTGGCTCACCCATAGTGGAGAATGTGGGAGCAATCATCTAGCCTTCATCAAGCAAACGCAATCAAGAAAGGTGGTCCATCTTGAGGAAGTCAAGATCGTCATCATCTAGCTCAAGTGGACTATGCGCAAGGCTAAGGTTTGACCTTGATAGCGTTTTCTATTTTACCGGTCTCATGGTGGTAGTTGAGAGACCAGGTTATAGGATCGATTGTCGTACTATCAAGGGGGCACTAGTAGAATGTCGATCAGTAGTCCCGGTCAGGATGTTCCTTTAGTACCGGTTCCCCAACCGGTACTAACGGGTCGGGACTAAAGGTCCAGACCTTTAGTACCAGTTGGCCCACGGACCGGTACTAAAGGCCCACCACGTGGCTGCCTGCGTGGGTTGGTGGTGGGGGACCTTTAGTACCGGTTGGTATCACCAACCGGTACTAAGTGTTACCAACCGGTTTTCAAAATAACTTTTTTTGTTTTTCAAATTTTAAAAAAAAAAATTCTGATTTTCAAATCTTTGAATTATTTGACAATTTAATCTCTAATCACCCCTCTTCACTGCTTTTGAATTATTTGACAATTTAATCTCTAATCACCCTCACTTCCCAGCCGGTCACCCATCCTCTCACTGCTCTAACACGAGCATGCTTAACTTTTGAGTTCTATCACCCTTTGTTTCCAAGTCTGCACTTGTTGTTTTCTTGACAATAGTAAGCTATCAATCCTATTAACCCTTAGGTCTTGATGTCACATTATTTAATTTTTTGAATTCCAAACAATTATTAAAATAAAAAATATATTGAATTTCTATGAAAATAAAATAAGTAATATTACTATTTTATTCATTTTTTTGCCATATATTCAATTCATATGGCATAATTAATATCTTTAAATCTGTAAATCGAAATTCAACAAATAGTATATCCATTATTATCAAAAAACGTGAGGAATCCAAATATGACATCATTTATTTATTTTTCTCTAGTTTTTCTGATATATTAAACTAACCCTGGTGATCAATAAAATAAAATCAATAACTGCATGAAAAATAACAAATGAAGTCAAAAAGGGTTGAAAATTGATGATGTGGCTTTGAATGGTGCATTTTGAACACACAAAAAGCCTGGAGTTCAAATAAGTTCAAGAAAATGAAATGCCTTTTGTAACAGATGACTTTCCGTCCGAAACCCTGATACTTTGAAAGAGACTGTCTGTTTTGTACATAAAGTGCATCTAGCAAAAAGAATGAACTAAAAATAATCAATTTAATATTATTTTATGAACTATAATATTCTTCAATAGCAAAAAGAATCAACTAAAAAGCTTTTTATATAACTCTAATAGCAAAAAGAAACTCCAAAAGCTTTTATAAACCTCTAGTATTTTTGAAACTAAAATTATATAAAACCTAAAAATTACCGTATATGTAGGAAGTCTTTAGTACCGGCTGGTGACACCAGTCGGTACTAAAGGTTGCCCTTTAGTACCGGTTGGTGTCACCGGCCGGTACTAAAGGTGCACGTGGGGCCCAAGTCTGACCAAAAGCCTGCCACGCCCCTTTAGTACCGGCTCGTGACACGAACCGGTACTAAAGATTGCTCACGAGCCGGTACTAAAGGTTGCCCTGCTCCTAGCCGTTGGAGCCGGCATGAACCAGGACTAATACCGTCTTTAGTACCGGCTCATAACCAGGCCGGGACTAATGCTTGGGACGAAAGGTCTGTTTTCTACTAGTGGGGGCTCTCAAGTGAGTAGCTTGATCGTATCGTTCGTTTAGAGCTCAAACCATTGCATTCTTGGCACCATCATGTTTCTTGGTTCTTGGTTTTCTTTTATCTATGTGGATTATTGAGCTTGTGGTTATCTTCGTGACAAGCTCTATTATATCGGGATTTCATATGCTTCGTCTATTGGTTTTCAGTGTTGGAAGTTTTACCGGTCTTATTCGAGGAAGGGTTCTCACCATTTTCTTATGGGCATTTTCTCATTTTATTCTTATTAATATTTCAATCAATATTGTGTTAGAACATGTCGTTAGCTTTCCAACAAACTTTGTTTCATTGAATTCGAAGTCCGTTTGCAAAAGTTGTGGCGGTTTTGGTGTTCTTAAAAGGCTGCAGCGGTACTACCGTGGCTAGAGCAGATGTAATTTTTTATTATCGCTCCGGAGCTGTACTACCACAGCTCCAAGAGAGGTACTACCGCTTTGGACCAAAATCTTGCGTTATTTACAGCCATGGTAGGCACAGATGTAATTTTTTAGTACCGTTCGCAAGCAGTAGTACCGCTACGCGTAGCGGTAGTACCACTATCCATAGCGGTAGTACCGTGAGGACGAGCGGTAGTACCGCTCCGGTGGTTCTACTGGCCTTTTTCCTCCTCGGTGTTGTTTTTCAAAGGGGTACTACCGCCCTAGCGGTAGTACCGCTCCTTGGAGCGGTAGTACCGCTCTGTGCGGGCTGTGAGGATAACGGTTGGATTTTTCCCCACCTATAAAAGGGGGTCTTCTTCTCCAATGGACCTCATCCTTTGAGCTTGTGTTCTCCCCCCATTGTTGACCTTCTTAGAGCTTGCTAACTCTCAATCCCTCCAATGATTCTTGCTAGTTCTTGAGGTAAAAGAGAGAGGAGATCTAGATCCACATTTCCACCAATCACTTTCTCCTCTAAGTGAGGGGAACCCCTTGGATCTAGATCTTGGAGTTCTTCGTGTTCTTCTTCATTCTTCCTCTCATTTCCTCCCTAGCATTAGTTGCTTTGGTGGGAGTTGGGAGTGAAGGACTTGGGCACTCCGTGTGCCCTTGCCAGTGCATTTGGTGCATAGGTTTGAGTTCTCCACGGTGATACCTGGAAGTGAGAAGTTGAGAAGCTATTACTCTTGGGTGTTTGAGCACCCTAGTGCTTGTTCCTCTTGGGTGCTTTGGTGCCCTAGACGGTTGGTGGTGCCTCGGAGCTCAATCATTGTGGTGCAAATCTCCGGCAAGCTTCGGGGTCTCCAATTAGGTTGTGGAGATTGCCCCGAGCATTTGAGGTCACCTCGGAGCCACAATCCATTGTGGTGAAGCTTCATGGTGTCGTTGGGAGCCTCCAATCAAGTTGTGGAGATTGCCCCAACCTTGTTTGTATGGGTTCAGTGACCACCCTCAAGGGTCCCTTAGTGGAATCATGGCATCTTGCATTGTGCAAGGGCATGAGGAGATTACGGTGGCCCTAGTGGCTTCTTGGGGAGCATTGTGCCTCCACACCGCTCCGAACGGAGATTAGCATCCCCAAGGGTGTGAACTTCGGGATACATCGTCGTCTCCGCGTGTCTCGGTTATCTCTTACCCGAGCCCCTTTACTTATGCACTTTACTTTGTCATAGCCATATTGTTTCTTGTTATATATCTCGCTATCACTTAGTTGTCTATCTTGCTTAGCATAAGTTGTTGGTGCACATAGGTGAGCCTAGTTGTTTTAGGTTTTGTGCTTGACTAATTAAACGATAGTTTTATTCCGCATTTGTTCGAGCCTAAACCGTAATTATTTTAAAGCGCCTATTCACCCCCCCCCCCACTCTAGGCGACATCCACGTCCTTTCAGAGGTTGAACTAGGTATGGAGATACCGACGATCAAATCTCAGGCAAGTAACATACCGAAGAACAAAGGGAACAACATATGGGATTAACTGAATCCTTGACATAGAGGTTTGACCGATAAAGATCTTCGTAGAATATGTAGGAACCAATATGGGCATCAAGGCCCGCTATTGCTTATTGACCGTAGAGGTGTCTCGGTCATGTCTACATAGTTCTCGAACCCGCAGGGTCTGCACACTTAAGGTTCGGTGATGTTTTGGTATTATAGAGTTATGTATGGTGGTGACCGAAGGTCGTTCGGAGTCCTAAATGAGATCCCGGACGTCATGAGGAGCTCCAGAATGGTCCGGAGGTAAATATTGATATATAGGAAGTCCTGTTTTGGTCATCGAAAAAGTTTCGGGCTCATCGGTAGTGTACCGTGAGTGCCGGGAGTGTACCGGGGGACCATCGGGAGGGGTATTTCGACCCAAGAGGCTACATGGGCTGTGGGAGAAGTAATACCAGCCCTTAGTGGGCTGGCCTAAGTCCCACAAGAGGCCCATGCGGCTGGAGTAAAGGAAAAGGCAAAAACGGACAAATTAGGAAGGAGTCCTAATAGGATTCCACCTCCCTTGTGGGAGGTGGACTCCTCCCTTGTTGCTTCGGCCGAAGCTATCCTTGGAGGAGAGGCTAAGGCTGCCTCATCTCCCTCCCTCCTATATATACTAGAGGATTTTTGAGGGCAGCCCTAACACCAATTGCCACGTGTTGCCCTCTTCTTCCTCTAGATCGTTTTCTCATCTAGATCGGTTTTCAGCGGTGCTTAGGCGAAGCCCTGCTGGAATTCCTCCACCATCATTGCCGCAACGCCATCGCGCTGCTGGAGAAATCATCTACCTCTCCGCACCCTCTTGCTAGATCAAGAAGGTGGAGATCGTCATCGAGTTGTACGTGTGCTGAATGCGGAGGTGCCGTCCGTTCGGCGCTAGATCGGAAGGACCATGATCAAGATCGCGAGACGATTCGTGATTGGCTCGCAGGACGGATCATGATGAGATCACAGGACGGATTGCGATTGGATCACGGGACGGATCGCTATTGGATCGTGGGACGGATCATGGTGGGATCGCGGGACGCTCGGCGATTTGGATCGCGAAGACGTTCGACTACATCAACCGCGTTTCTTAACGCTTCCCGCTTAGCAATCTACAAGGGTATGTAGATCCACTCTCCCTCTCTTAGATGCTCATCACCATGGATAGATCTTGTGTGTGCGTAGGAGAAAAAAATCCCATGCAACGTTCCCCAACAGTGGCATCATGAGCTAGGTCTATGTGTAGATGAGATCTCGAGTAGAGCACACAGAGTTTGTGGGCGTTGATGCTTAGATTGCTTCCTCCCTTGGTCGTGTTTTGGTTCAGCGGTATTGTGGGATGAAGCAGCCCGGACCAACCTTACTCATACGCTTACAAGAGACCGGTTCCATCGACTGACGTGTGACTTCGTTGCACAAAGATGGCTGGCGGGTGTCTGTTTCTCCTACTTTAGTTGGGTCGGATTCGACAAAGGCGGTTCTTGAGAACGTTGAAAAGCAATTTATGTATCACCGTTGTGGTTTTTGCATAGGTGAGAATTGTTCTTGCTAGATACTCGTAGTAGCCACGTAAAACTTGCAACAACAATTAGAGGACGTCTAACTTGTATTTGCAGGGTATGTTGTGATGTGATATGGCCAATTACATGATGAGATATATGTGATGTATGAGATGATCATGTATTGTATAAAATATCACGACTTGCATGTCGATGAGTACAGCAACCGGAAGGAGCCACAGGGTTGTCTTGAATTATTGTATGACCTGCGTGTCAATCATTAAGCGTTATGTAATGTTTTACTTTATCGCTAAGCGGTAGCAATGGTAGTAGAAGCATGGTGGTTGCGACAACCCCGATGGCAACACGTTGATGGAGATCAAGATGATGAAGATCATGGTGTCATGCCGGTGACGATGGAGATCATGTCGGTGCTTTCAAGATGGAGATCAAAAGCACAAGTTCATGGCCATATCATGTCACTTATGATTTGCATGTGATGTTAATCCTTTTATGCACCTTGTTTTTCTTAGGACGACGGTAGCATTATAAGGTGATCCCTCACTTAATTTCAAGATAAATTTTGTTCTCCCCGAGTGTGCACCGTTGCGAAAGTTCGTCGTGTAAAGACACCACGTGATGATTGGGTGTGATAGACTCTACATTCACATACAACGGGTGCAAGCCAGTGTTGCACATGCAGAATGCTCGGGTTAAACATGACGAGCCTAGCATGTACAGACATGGCCTCAGAACACAAGAGACCGAAAGGTCGAACATGAGTCATATAGTAGATATGATCAACATGATGATGTTCACCATTGAAACCACCTCAACTCACGTGATGATCGGACTTGAGTTGGTGAATTTGGATCATGTATCACTCGAATGACCGGAGGGATGTCAATTTGAGTGGGAGTTCTTAAGTAATATGATTAATTGAACTCATTACCATGAACATTGTCAGTAGTGTCTTTGCACATTATGTTGTAGATTACTAGCTCACGCTGTAGCTCCCTTGAATTTTTATATGTTCCTAGAGAAATAGAGTTGAAAGATGATGGTAGCAATATTGTGGACTAGGTCCGTGATTTGAGGATTGTCCTCATTACCGCACAGAAAGCTTATGACCTTAATGCACCGCTCGGTGCGCCACCCCCTCTAGCGTCATCTGTAGATGTTGTGAACATCTGACAGGCATGTTCTGATGACTACTTGATAGTTTAGTGCGTCATGCATTATGGCTTAGAATTGAGGCTCCAAAACATTTTGAACGTCACAGAACATATGAGATGTTCTAAGAGTTGAAATTGGGATCTCGGGCTCATGCCCGTGTTGTGAGATATGAGATCTCCAACAAGATTCTTTGCCTACAAGATGAAGGAGAATAGCTCAATTGTTGAGCATGTGCTCAGATTGTCTGGGTAGTACAATTGCTTGAATCGAGTGGGAGTTGATCTTCCAGATAAGATAGTGATTGATATAGTTCTCTGAGTCACTATCACTAACCTACTAGAACTTCGTGACGAACTATAATTATGCCAAGGATGGAAATGATGATCCCTGAGCTATTCGTGATGTTTGACACCGCGAAGGTAGAAATCAAGAAGGAGCATCAAGTGTTGATGGTTAATCAAACCACTAGTTTCGAGAAGGGCAAGGGCCAAGGAGGGAAACTTCATGGATGGCAAGTCAGTTGCTGCTCCATTGAAGCAACCCAAAGTTCAACCCAAACCCAAGACTAAGTGCTTCTATTATGAGGTGAGCGGTAACTGAAGCGGAACAACCCTAGATACTTGGTAGATAAGAAGGATGGCAACGTCGACAGAAGTATATTTGATATATGTGTTATTGATGTGTACCTTGCTAGTACTCCTAGTAGCACCTGGGTATTGGATACCGGTTCGGTTGCTAAATGTTAGTAAATCGAAATAAAAGCTACGGAATAAACGGAGAACTAGCTAAGGGTGAGGTGACGATGTGTGTTGGAAATGTTTCCAAGGTTGATGTGATCAACATCGCATGCTCTCTCTACCTTCGGGATTAGTGACGAACCTAAATAAATTTTATTTGGTGTTTGCGTTGAGCATGAACATGATTAGATCGTGTTTATTGCAACATGGTTATTCATTTAAGTTAGAGAATAATGGTTATTCTGTTTACATGAATAATACCTTCAATGGTCATGCACCCAGTGAGAATGGTTTGTTGAATCTTGATCGTAGTGATACACATGTTCATAACATTGATGCCAAAAGATACAAAGTTAGTAATGATAGTACCGCATACTTGTGGCACTGCCGCTAAATGTCATATTGGTATAAATCGCATGAAGAAACTCCATGCTGATGGATCTTTGGACTCATTCGATTTCGAATCAGTTGAGACATGCGAACCATGCCTCTTGGGCAAGATGACTAAGGACACCGTTTTCGGTTTGATGGAGCAGGCAAGTGATTTATTGGAAATGATACATGTTGATCTATGCAATCCAATGAGTCTTATAGCGTGCGGTGGATATCGTTATTCTCTTATCTTCACTGATGATTTTAGTAGATATAGTGTATACTTACTTAATGAAACACAAGTCGGAATCATTTGAAAAAGTTCAAGCAGAATCAAAGTGAAGTTTGAGATCATCGTGACGAGAAGATAAAATGTCTACGATATGATCGTGGAAGTGAATATCTGAGTTACGAGTTTGGTATACAACTTAAGACAATGTGAAAAGTTGTTTCACAACACACGCCACCTGGAACATCATAGTGTGATGGTGTGTCCGAACATCGTAGTCGTGCTCTATCAGATATCGTGCGAACTATGATGTCTCTTATTGATTTGCCACTATAGTTTTGGGGTTACGCATTAGAGACAACAACATTCACTTTAAATAGGGCACCATCTAAATCCGTTGAGGTGACACCGTGTGAATTATGGTTTGATAGAAACCTAAGCTATCATTTCTTAATGTTTGGGGCTGCGACGCTTGTATGAAAAAATGTTTTCACCTAATAAGCTCGAACCCAAAGCGGACAAATGCATTTTCATAGAATACCCTAAGAACAGTTGGGTGAACCTTCTATCTCAGATCCAAGCATAAAATGTTTGTTGCTAAAACTGGGTCCTTTCTCGAGAAAAAGTTTCTCTCGAAAGAATTGAGTGGGAGGAAGATAGAACTTGATGAGGTTGTTGAACCTTTGTTTCAACTAGAGAGTAGCGCAGTGCAGGAAGATGTTTCTGTGAAGCCTACGTTAGTTGAAGAGGAAGTTAATGATGATGATGATGAAGCTTCGGATCAAGTTACTATCAAACCTTGTAGGTAGACAAGGACGTGTACTGCTCCTGAGTGGTACGACAACCCTGTCTTAGAGGTCATGTTGTTGGACAACGATGAACCTACAAGCTATGGAGAAGCGATGATGGGCCCGGATTCCGACAAATAGTTAGAGGCCATGAAATCCGAGAAAGGATCCATGTATGAAAACCAAGTATAAACTTTGGTAGACTTGCTCGTTGGACGGCAGGTCATCGAGTACAATTGGACCTTTAAGATGAAGACAGACGCTAATGGTAAATGTCACCATTTATAAAGCTCGACTTGTCGCAAAGAAGTTTACGACAAGTTCAAGGAGTTGACTACAATGAGACTTTCTCACTCGTAGCGATGCTAAAGTCTGTTGGAATTATGTTAGCAGTTGCTGCATTTTTCAATTATGAAATCTGGCACGGTATTAGGATCGTTTGATCGATTTCCTTAATTTGATCGCTACTTAATGGGCGTGCGCTCAAAGGATACAAACAGGGATTCGCAAACAAAAAGGGGAATTCGTAGTCACTTTTTCCTGTCGCGTAAAAAAAAGTCTTTACGCGAGAGCAATCTTAACGGTTTACTTGAGGAAAGGTTGTATGTGATACAACCAAAAGGTTTTGTCAATCCTAAAGGATGCTAAAAGGTGTGCAAGCTCCAGCAATCCTTCTATGGGCTGGAGCAAGCATCTCGGAGTTGGAATATACGCTTTGATGACGTGATCAAAGTTTTTGAGTCTATAGAAAGTTTATGAGAAACTTGTATTTACATTAAAGTGAGTGGGAGCACTACAGTGTTTCTGATAAGCATATGTGGATGACAAATTGTTGATCAGAAATGATGTAGAATTTCTGGAAAGCTTAAACGGTTGTTTGAAAAGAGTTTTTCAAAGGAAGACATGGATAAAGCTACTTAATTGTTGGGCATCGCGATCTATAGAGATAGATCAGGATGCCTGATGAGACTTTCAATGAGTGCATACCTTGACAAGATTTTGAAAGAGTTCAAAATGGATCAGTCAAAGAAAGAGTTCTTGCCTGATTTGTAAGGTGTGAAGTTGAGTGAGTCTCAAAGCTCGACCACGGCAGAAGAAAGAGAAAGGACGAACCTCGTCCCCTATGCCTTAGACATAAGCTCTGTATAGTATGCCATGTGATGTACCGCACCTGTGTGTGCCTTGCCATGAGTCCATCAAGGGGTACAAGAGTGATCCAGGAGTGGATCACTGGACAACGGCCAAGATTATCCTTAGTGACTAAAAGACTAAGGAAATGTTTCTTGATTATGGAGGTGATAAAGGGTTCTTCGTAAAGAGTTACGTTGATGCAAGCTTTAATACCAATCCGGATGACTCATAGTAGAAAACCGAATACGTATAGTGGAGCAGCCATTTGGAATAGCTCCAAGTGGAGTGTGCTAGCAGTGTCTACCGTATGACATAGAGATTTGCAAAGTACACACGGATCTAAATGTCGCAGACCCGTTGACTAAAAGACCTCTCTCACATGCAAAGCATGATCGAGCCCCAGAATTCATTGGGTGTTAGATTCATAACAATACGAATCACATGGTGATGTGAACTAGATTATTGACTCTAGTGCAAGTGGGAGACTGTTGGAAATATGCCCTAGAGGCAATAAAAATTAGTTATTATCATATTTCCTTGTTCATGGTAATCGTTTATTATCCATGCTATAAATGTATTGATCGGAAACTCGGATACATGTACGGATACATAGAAAACACTATGTCCCTAGTATGCCTCTAATAGACTAGCTCGTTAATCAAAGATGGCTATGGTTTCCTAGTCATGGACATGAGATGTCATTTGATAACGGGATCATATCATTAGGAGAATGATGTGATGGACAAGACCCAAACAATGATAGCATATGATCGTGTCAGTTTATTGCTACTGTTTTCTACATGTCAAGTATCTGTTCCTATGACCATGAGATCATGCAACTCACTGACATCGGAGAAGTGCCTTGTGTGTATCAAACGTCGCAACGTAACTGGGTGACTATAAAGGTGCTCTACAGGTATCTCCGAGGGTGTCTGTTGGGTTGGCATGGATCAAGACTGGGATTTGTTACTCCGTGTGACGGAGAGGTATCTCAGGGCCCACTCGGTAATACAACATCACAATAAGACTTGCAAGCAATGTGACTAAGTGTTAGCCACAGGATCTTGTATTATAGAAATGAGTAAAGAGACTTGCCGGTAACGAGGTTGAACTAGGTATGGAGATACCGACGATCGAATCTCGGGCAAGTAACATACTGAAGAACAAAGGGAACAACATACGGGATTAACTGAATCCTTGACATAGAGGTTCGACCGATAAAGATCTTCGTAGAATATGTAGGAACCAATATCGGCATCTAGGTCCCGCTATTGGTTATTGACCTTAGAGGTGTCTCGGTCATGTCTACATAGTTCTCGAACCCGCGGGGTCTGCATACTTAAGGTTCGGTGACGTTTCGGTAGTATAGAGTTATGTATGGTGATGACCGTACCAAAGGTTTTTTGGAGTCCCAGATGAGATCCCGGACATCATGAGGAGCTCCGGAATGATCCGGAGGTAAAGATTGATATATATGAAGTTCTGTTTTGGTCACCGGAAAAGTTTCGGGCTCATCGATAGTGTATCGGGAGTGCCGGGAGTGTACCGGGGGACCATCAAGATTGGTATTTCGACCCAAGAGGCTAATGGGCTGTGGGATAAGGAATACCAGCCCTTAGTGGTCTGGCCTAAGTCCCACAAGAGGCGCATGCGGCTGGAGTAAAGGAAAAGGCAAAAAGGGCCAAATTAGGAAGGAGTCCTAATAGGATTCCACCTCCCTTGTTGCTTCGGCCGAAGCTCTCCTTGGAGGAGAGGCTAATGCTGCCTCCTCTCCCTCCCTCTTATATATACTAGAGCATTTTTTAGGGCAGCCCTAACCTAATTGCCACATGCTGCCCTCTTCTTCCTCTAGATCGTTTTCTCCTCTAGATCGGTTTTCAGCGGTTCTTAGGCTAAGCCCTGCTGGAATTCCTCCACCACCATCGCCGCAACGCCATCGTGTTGCTGGAGAACTCATCTACCTCTCCGCTCCCTCTTGCTGGATCAAGAAGGTGGAGATCGTCATCAAGCTGTACGTGTGCTAAACGCGGAGGTGCCATCCATTCAACACTAGATCGGAAGGACCGTGATCAAGATCACGAGATGATCGTGATTGGATCGCGGGACGGATCATGATGAGATCGCGAGATGGATCGTGATTGGATCGTGGGATAGGTCGTGATGGGATCACGGGATGCTCGGCGATTTGTATCGCGAAGACGTTTGACTACATCAACCGCGTTTCTTAACGCTTCCCACTTAGCGATCTACAAGGGTATGTAGATCCAACTGCATTTTAATAGAAGTGTTATGACCAGCGCTACTAGTTGGAATAGCTTCTACCCACTTAGTGACATAATCAACAGCAACTAGAATATGAGTATACCCGTTAGATTGTGGAAAAGGCCCCATATAATCAAAGCCCTAAACATCAAATGGTTCGATAACAAGAGAGTAATTCATAGGCATTTCCTAACGTGTACTAATATTACCGATTCTTTGACATTCATCACGGGATAAGACAAACTTACGAGCATCCTTGAAGAGAGTAGGCCAATAACACCCAGATTGTAGTACCTTGTGTGTAGTTCTATCTCTAGCGTGGTGTCCTCCATAGGCTTCGGAGTGACACTTGCGTAAGATCTATTCATGTTCATGCTAAAGTACACAATGTATAATAATACCATCTACTCATTTATAAAGATGTGGGTCATCCCAAAAGTAATGCCTTAAATCATAGAAGAACTTTTTCTTTCGTTGGTATGTGAAACTAGGAGGTATAAATTTGGCAACAATGTAATTGGTGTAATCACCATACTAAGGAGCATTATGTGAAGTATTCACGACAGCTAATTGTTCATCAGGAAAGCTATCATCAATAGGTAGTGGGTTATCAAGAACATTTTCTAACCTAGACAAGTTATCTGCCACATGGTTATCAGCACCCTTTCTATCAATGATATGCAAATAAAATTATTGTAGCAAAAGGACCCACCTAATAAGTCTAGGTTTAGCATCTTTCTTCTCCATAAGGTATTTAGTACCAACATGATCGGTGTGAACAGTTACTTTGGAATCAAAAATATAAGGTCTAAACTTATCACAAGCAAACACAACTGCTAGAAATTCCTTTTCAGTAGTAGCATAGTTTCTTTGAGCATTGTCTAGAGTTTTACTAGCATAATGGATAACATTAAATTTCTTCTCGACTCTTTGTCCTAGAACAGCACCAACAGCATAATCACTAGCATCACACATAATTTCAAAAGATAGGTTCTAGTCGGGTGGTTAAACGACAGGTGCAGTAATCAAGGCATTCTTAAGAATTTCAAATGCTTCTACGCAATCATCATCAAAAACAAACGGGACATCTTTTTGCAAAAGGTTTGTGAGAGACCTAGAAATCTTAGATAAATCTTCGATAAACCTCCTATAGAAACCAGCATGACCAAGGAAACTTCTTATACCTTTGATATCCGTAGGGCACAACATTTTTTCAGTAGCATCAACTTTAGCTTTATCAACTTCAATACCTATTTCGGAGATCTTGTGCCCCAAGACAATACCTTCGTTAACCATAAAGTGGCACTTTTCCCAATTCAATACAAGATTAGTTTCTTCACATCTCTGCAAAACTCGATTAAGGTTGTTCAAACAATCATCAAATGAAGTTCCGTAAACGGAAAAATCATCCATGAAAACCTCAAGAATCTTTTCACAAAAGTCATAGAATATAGCCATCATACATCTTTGAAAGGTAGCCGGTGCATTGCATAAACCAAAAGGCATACGTCTATAAGCAAAGGTACCAAAAGGGCAAGTAAAAGTGGTTTTTTCTTGATCCTTGCTTGATATAGGTATTTGAGAGAAACCAGAGTAACCATCTAGAAAGCAAATATGAGTATGTTTGGATAATCTTTCTAGCATTTGATCAATAAAAGGTAAAGGGTAATGATCTTTCTTAGTAGCTTTATTTAATTTCCTAAAATCGATTACCATTCTATAACCTATAACAATTCTTTGCGGGATCAATTCATTTTTATCATTAGGAACAACGGTAATACCTCCCTTCTTAGGGACACAATGGACGGGACTAACCCATCTACTATCAGCAACATGATAAATTATACCTGCCTCTAGAAGCTTTAGTACTTCTTTTCTTACCACTTCTTTCAACTTAGGGTTCAATCATCATTGGTGATCAATAACTGGTTTGGCATCAGGCTCCATATTAATTTTATGCTCGCATAGAGTGGGACTAATGCCCCTAAGATCATCAAGAGTATAACCAATAGCAGCACGGTGCTTCCTCAAAATTTTCAATAATATCTTTTCTTCATGCTCTAAAAGGTTAGCACTAATAATAACAGGATATATCTCATTTTCATTAAGATAAGAATATTTCAACGTATCGGGTAATTTCTTGAGACCAAACACGGGATCACCCTTGGGTGGAGGAGGATTCCCAAGTATTTCAACAGGTAAGTTATGTTTCAAAATAGGCTGCTGCTCAAAGAAAATTTCATCTATTTCATTCCTCTCATTCATATGCATATCATTTTCATGGTCTAGCAAATATTGTTCTAAGGGATCAGTAGGAGGCACAGCAATAGAAGCGAGACCAATACTTTCATCTTTACTAGGCAATTCCTTGTCATGGGGTTGTCTACGAAATTTAGAGAAATTAAACTCATGAGACACATCCCCAAAGCTCATAGTCACTATTTCTTTCTCACAATCAATCTTATCATTAACAATATTCAAGAAGGGTCTGCCAAATATAATGGGACAAAAATTATCTTGTGGGCAACCAAGAACAAGAAAATCAATAGGATACTTTACTTTCCCACACAAGACTTCAACATCTCTAATAATCCCCATTGGTGCAATAGTGTCTCTATTAGCAAGCTTAATAGTAACATCAATATCCTCTAGTTCAACTGGTGCAATATCATGCATGATTTCTTTGTATAAGGAATAGGGAATTGCATTTACTCTAGCACCCATATCACATAAGCCATGATAACAATGATCTCCTATTTTAATAGAAACAACAGGCATGCCAACAACTGGTCTATGTTTATGCTTGGTATCAGGTCTAGCAATTCTAGCAGCTTCATCACAGAAATGAACAACATGCCCATCAATATTATCAACCAAGAGATCTTTAACCATAGCAATACTAGGTTCAACTTTAATTTGTTCAGGGGTTGTAGGTGTTCTAATACAACTCTTACGAACCACGGTTGAAGCTTTAGCATGTTCCTTTATCCTAACAGGGAAAGGTGGTTTCTCAATGTAAGCAGTGGGGATAGCAGGATCAGCATTGTAAGTAATAATTTTGTCTTCAACTTTAATGGGTTCCACTACTTTCACTTCAATGGTAGGATAATATTTAAACCACTTCTCCTTAGGGAGATCAACATGAGTAGCAAAAGATTCAGAGAAAGAAGCTACTATCTCAGAGTCAAGTCCATATTTAGTGCTAAATTCACGAAAAGCATCGGTGTCCACAAAGGATTTAACACAATCAAACTTAAGATTTATACCTGACTCCTTACCTTCATAGAGTTCCCAATCTTCAGAGTTGTGTTTAATTCTTTCCAATAAATTCCATTTGAATTCAATATCTTTCTTCATAAAAGAACTAGCACAAGAAGTATCGAGCATGGATTGGTCATTACGAGAAAGCCGAGCATAAAAATTCTAAATAATAATTTCTCTTGAGAGCTCATGATTGCGGCATGAATATAACATTGAATTAAGCCTACCCCAATATTGAACGATTATTTCTCCTTCATGAGGCCAGAAATTATAAATATAATTCCGATCACGATGAACTAGATGCATAGGATAGAACTTCTGATGAAATTCCACAACATACATCTCATCAAAATATCGAACGAATACCAAATTCACATGATTACTTATAACAAGACTTATCCCATGTCCTCAGGAACAAACATAACTACTCCCAAAACATATTCATGTTCATAATCAGAGGAGTATAAGTGATGATCAAGGATCTGAACATATAATCTTACACCAAGTAAACGAACTAGCATCAACTACAAGGAGTAATCAACACTACTAGCAACCCAGAGGTACCAATCTGAGGTTTTGAGACGAAGATCGGATACAAGAGATGAACTAGGGTTTGGAGAGGAGATGGTGCTGATGAAGATGTTGCTAGAGATTGACCCCCTCTCGATGAGAGGATCGTTGGTGATGACGATGGCTTCGATTTCCCCCTCCCGGAGGGAAGTTTCACCGGCAGGATCGCCCTACCGGAGCTCTAGATTGGTTCTGCCCAAGTTCCGCCTCGAGACGGCGGCGCTTCATCTCGAAAGGTCTCTTCTGATTTTTTCCTGGACGAAACCCTCCATATAGCAGAAGATGGGCACCGGAGGGCAGCCAGGTGGGCCACAAGCTCGCTAGCCGCGACCAGGGGGTGGTTGCGGCCAGCAGGCTTGTGGCTCCCTGGTGGGCCTCCTGATGTATTTATTTTGCCTAGTATTTTTATATATTCCAAGATAATTCTCCGTAGATTTTCAGGACTTTTGGAGTTGCGCAGAATAGATATCTCAGATTTGCTCCTTTCCTAGTCTAGAATTCCAGCTATTGGCATTCTCCCTCTTCATGTAGACCTTGTAAAATAAGAGAGAAAAGGCATAAGTATTGTACCAAAATGTGTAATAACATACCATAATGCAATAAATATCAATATAAAATCATGATGCAAAATGGACGTATCAAGGGTCATTTAGCTCAAAGAATGCACTAAAAAGCTTTTATAAAACTCTAATAGCAAAAGGAATCAACTAAAAAGCTTTTATAAACCTCTAGTATTTTTGAAACTAAAATTATATAAAATTTACGCAACTGAAATTATCAAAGTATATTTTGTTCTAAACATTAATAGCAACAAGAATTTTCATAAAGAAATTTTTTGTTAGAAACTTTAATAGAAACTAAAATAACCAAATATGTTTTTGATTAAAATAGACATTTAAAATAACCTAATACTTACCAAATAGCAGGAAAAAGAATCACTCAAAAATCTATTTTTTAGTAAAGTTATTCACAAACTAGTGATTCACACAAAATTCAAAAAATTCAAATTTGAAAACTAATAGCACTAATAGAAAGTTTATAATTTTTGTGACCTAAAAGCAAAGAGAATCACTGAAAAACAATAAGTAGGAACAAAATAAAATAAATAAAGCAAAAAAAAGGATTTTTTTTTAAAAAAATGCCACCTACTGGGCCACTATGGCATGAATACGACTAGAAATCCAACCAGCTTGTTGGGCCAGGATTCAGGCCAGTAGAAGGCCCAGTAGGCCCACAGGCAGTGACAGTTTAGGCCTGAAAGCCTGCAGTTGAGAGGAGCTCGGGAGGGTGTGCGCAGCAGCGCTTATAAACCACTCTCGGGCTCCCTCGTCTAGCGAGGTGGGACTAAAACTTTGGCCCTGGACAGCACCACCCTTTGGTCCCGGTTTGTGGCACAAACCGGGACCAATGCACCTTTCGTCCCGGTTGGTGCCACCAACCGGGACAAAAGGCCCCTGTTTCCTGCCCTTTGGGCTATTGAAAACTGACCTTTGGTCCCGGTTGGTGGCACCAACCGGAACCAAAGGTCCTTGTTTCCCGTCCTTTGGGCTGCCGAAAACTGATCTTTGGTCCCGGTTGGTGGCACCAACTGGGACTAAAGGGGTGCATTGGTCCTGGTTTGTGCGACCAACTGGGACCAATATTCTGGCTATATAAGCCAACACTTGTGAAATTTTCAGCATTCTTCATCGTCTCGCCCCCGACGACGCAGACGCCGCCAGGCTGCCCCGACGTCGTCGCCACGCCCCTGCCCCGACGCCATCGACGTGCCCCTGCCCCGCCATCGCCGTCGCCGTCGCCGCCCCCGAGCTCGCGCGTTGTCGCTCCTTCCCGAGCCCTCACCACACCCCTGCCCCGCTGTCACCGTCGTCGTCGCCGTCAACGCCCCCGAGCCCGCACGCTCTCCCTCCTCCCCAAGCCCTTGCCGCCACCGTTGTGAGCCGCCGCCCCAGCTTTCCTTTTTTAAAGATTTTTTTTCATGTATGTATATATGTAGATGTATGTATGTAGATGTATGTAGATGTATATAGATGCATATGTAGATGTATGTATATATGTAGATTTTGAGCCACCGCCCCGAGCCCATCCCGAGCCATATTTTTTTTTGTTTATGATGCTTTTTATGTTTTAGTTGTTTTATGTTTTAGTTAATTAGGAGTACGTACATGCTAGGAAAAATTAGTATGTGTATGTTAGATCAGAAAAAAATTCTTCGATTTTGGAAAAATTAGTGATTAAACGATAAGAAAATGTTTTCATTGGAGTTTGTCTCGACATCGACGATGCTCGGCTCACATCCTTGTCGTCGAGTGGTCTGCGAGAGCCTGCTTGATAGGCGTCATATCTGGGACTGGGCTCCGCCGGGCTGGCACTAGGAGGTGCTACCTTACAGGGCTCGAAGCTTGGTGAGGAATCCGGATCTCGTCGTCGACCCGGAGCTTCTTTGGTGGCGGTCACGTGGGCCATTTTCGGTGTAGAGGGAGCGGCCCCCACGGAGGTGGTACGTTGCCGTGTCAGGGAGGAGGACGAGCACGTCCGTGGATATATGCTGGCATTGGACGCTAGGTTCAACAATACCTGGCAGATTCTTCACGGAGCTCAGTCGAGTTATGATCCCGTGATGGTTCCTTATCTTTGGGTGTCCACCACCCACGACTCAGGAACCATCATGGGATCATAATGGCATATTCTTCAGGGATCTCAGTCGAGTTATGATCTCGTGATGGTTCCTTATCTTTGGGTGTCCACCACCCATGACTCAAGAACCGCTAGTGACTTAGATTATTTGATAGTATTCGATCTGTATTAATGATCTTATATGATAATATTCGAGATGTATTAGTTAATATTTGGTGATGCATTAATAACTGGATTATTCGAGATGATGTATTAGTGATATTATATCCGAGTTCATTATAAATGTATTAGTGATATTTTATCGGTATAATGCGTGTGTGACTTTCGGTCTGTCGTTGCTCCTTGTGTGACTTTCATGCATGTTCTTGATGGAGGAATCCCGACTATTGTCGTGGGGGGCGCCTCATCTTTCTTCTCTTCTTTGCGATACACTCATCGGTATAATGCGCAAGAAGAGAAGAGGCGGGGCGTCCATCACCGACGGTCAAACTATTACTGTGAGAGAGTGTCCACCAACATATATACACCACCGTATCAATGTGAGAGATTGTGCACCAACACACCATGAGATATGACACTTATTTAAGGAAAGCCTCGACCGACCAAAAGTCACACACGCATTAGGATCCAAAGCGTATCGTAATTCTTGAATCATGAACACAGCAAATGTCGTCGTCATCAGATGATAATAGGATCCAAGCGTGTGGATTTTGCGGTGAAGATAAGGGTCTTTGTGACCAGCCTAGGTTGTGAGATGGCAGGTTCTTCACCATGAAGCTTTACGAGGACTTTGATATTTCTACGGTACGCAACAATGACAACTGTTTTTTCGTAATTAAGCATGACTTATGTTTCTTTCTCTCAAGGCATAATTTCTGTTTTATACAACTCGACTAGTTCGTCCCCTGTCATGCAAGACGGTATTTCTTGGAGAGGCTCGGTTTCGAAGAGCACGGGAGTTTCGAGACGAGAACAGCCAACCTGAGGACTAAACATGATCACACATTTCTTCTGAAAGTAATGAATGCACCTAATAACACAGAATTAGGGTGCTCAAATTGGGAAGCTCTTTCCAAGGAATATGGATTTCAGGAGGATATGGAAATAACCTTCGATCTTCGTCCTGAATATCATATTGAAGGAAACATCGACATTTGGGTGCATGTCAATATGCTTCCTGTTTTACCTCCATGTGAGTTTGTCAACCATGCATATGTGTCAAGTAATTTGCATTCTATATATATAAATATTTGGTGTTCATCCGTACTACATTTGTTAATTTTTAATTTATAGCTTATTTCGTTTCTTCGAGTGAAATACAGAACATAATCGACACGACATGCTACACTTATGGATCACATCTAACTTGGGAGGAGAAGGATGATCTTATCTACTTTGTTATTGGTGTCATAGCTGGTAGGGACATCTTCCCATATAATTTGGGGACTGGCCCAAATTATACATTGTACAGGACACTAGTGCATAGGTTGAGGGCGGATGACATTCGCCGAAATATCTTCGTAAGAGTTGCTAATTAAGTACACTAGTACTGTTGCGTAAATGGTATTGATTACATTGCTAACTAGCCTACTATTATGTTCTTAAGGGAAATTGCCATATGAAGTTGTGCCACCGTTGATGCAACCCGAAGGTAATATGACAATAAAAAAGCCCCTTCCATCCGAGTTATCTTTTGCATACTCGACTGAGCGCAAACCACCAAGAAGGCTCCAAATTGAAGCATGGGACAAATAAAGAAGGATCGCAAGCCACAAGTTGGAGATTGTTGGATCTCTTTGCTTCATCATGGGGACATAGGTGTTATTCTTTTTTATGTCATTTTACCTAGGACGGAGGAGTAGGTCCTATGAGGAAGGACTATGTCATTTTATCTTTTTTTGTTGATGAGACTTTAACTTTGTATGATTAAGATGATGATAATGATGAGTTATTACATCTTGTGTAATTAATGGTTTCCTTCATTTGCTTATTAGCTCGCGTCGAGTTCTCTCTATATGTATAGTAGCTAGCAGCGTAGACCAAGCACGGAGAAAGAGAGGTCACTTCTCTCTATTAGCTAGCTAACACAATATGAAACTCCTAAATTAACTCTCCAAAACCCCCTAATCCCCCCCCCTCAAAAAAAACCTAGCTCCTGCCAGATGCTGACGCGTGGATGCCTTTTGGTCCCGGTTGGAGTTACTAACTGGGACTAAAGGTCCACCTGCCTGGGCTCCCCGCAGCGGCCACGTGGAGCCCCTTCTGTCCCGGTTCGTAAGCGAACCGAGACTAAAGGTTTTGGGCTTTAGTCCCGACCCTTTAGTCCCGGTTCCAAAACCGGGGCTAATGGGCCTCTAGAACCGGGACAAATGGGTCGTTTTCTACTAATGGACCCATACCCGTGCACAGGGAAGAAGTCGCGGGCAGGGCAAGGTCCATATCCGTGCACCGAATAGAAGGCCACGCTTGTGTCCTTTCCATTGTCGAAGAATATCCACGGCGGTGGCGGGGCCATAGTGGCTTCGAAGTCATCATCCTTGCCTAGGAACGGTGCTAGTGGGCCGGCTGAGAACTAGTCCGATGGCGGAGCGACAAAGGTCGGCATCAGATGTGCCTGATGGGCGTGGTGGACGACCGCTGGTGGGGTGCTTAATCCTGCATGATTTGTTGCGGCAGGGCCAGGGTGACCCTGACGACCACGGCGACCACAATGGTCGTTGCCTAGGCCCCAACGGTGATCCACTCCAACATTGTGGCGTCTGGCGGATCGACGGATTTCCCGTCCGATGAAGCAAACAAGAACAGAGGTGATTCTATGCAGGTTCATCCATGCCATCTTACCTTCTCCCCATCTTGTTCGTCTATATGCTCTGTTGGTAGAACCAGTGTTGATAACATGTTAGAATTCAGTAGATTGTGAAGAAACTTACAATCTTATTGATTGTAGGGCAAAGCCCTTAGAGCAACTCTAGCAGGCCCTGCAAAAGCCGCGAGCCCGCAAAATTCCGGCGAGTATGCGGGCTCAGCCCAATTTTCTGGCCAGAACAGAGCCCGCATACTCGCCCGGCCCGTAAAATGTTTTGCCGCGGCCCGCAAACCACATGCCCCGACCACTATATCTACGGGTTTGTGGCGCATTTGCAGGTCGAAACCCTATCCCTCATTGTTGTCGAGCTACGCAATCCCCCCCCCCCCCGCCTCTCCACATTTCTCATCGCCGGCGACCCCCTTCCACCTCCAGCCGCCATGTGGCGCCGCATGTGGAGCTCTGGACGCGGCGGCAGCGACCCCGAGTGCGAGCGACGCATCTAGTCGGACGGCGCGAGGAAGTGCGGGGCAAGGAAGTGGACCAACCGCGGCCTCTCACCACCTCCGAGCTTCCGCGTCCGCGAGACGGACGAGTACGACCGTCGGCACGGCCGTACCCCATCCTCTACCGCATCCTTCTCCTCCGCGGCGAGATCTTCCTATGCCGGGAGCTCCTCCTCTTCTGGTGCGGGCCTTCTCACTGTGAAGAGGGAGTGGTCGGAGGAGCCCGAGGAGCCGGAGGACGTCAAGTTCGTCCCCGTCAAGGAGGAGCCCGAGGAGCCGGAGGGGCTTGGCCGCCGCGAAGTCATTGGGCCGGAGGACTTCATCGCCGATGTCGACGCTGTTGCGTCCGCCATTGTCGAGCGGAGCATGCACAAGGAGGCGGAGCGGCGGCGCCACCACGAGGAGCTCGAAAACCTCGAGTTCCGGTAGGCGGTTGCGGCCAACCTCGCCGCCAAGGAGAAGGACGACGAGTGGCAGCGCATCCGCGAGGAGCAGAGGGCGAAGTACATCGACCTCGGCAGCTCCGGTGAGGAGGATTGAGCTCCTCCATGGCGTCGTCCATGGCCGCGAGCTCGCCGTCGTGAGATCCCCACCCCTCTAGTACTAGTACTAATGTAGTATGTAGTATGACCTAGTATTTGTAGTGTTTGATCATATAAAATATATGTAGTACGTGATGAACTACGAGGTGCAATTTCTCCCGCGAAACTATTTTTTAAAATTATGCAGTTTCATCTACGGTTTCTGTTCGGCCGCACTCGTTCTCGACCCGCAAACGAGATCTTCGTCGAACTGCAAACGCGTTTTGCGGGTCAAGATTTTGCGGGGTCTGTTAGAGTTCCTCTTAGAGCATCTCCAATAGCCGCCCAACGCGTGGCACGCTAAAAAGCGTTTGTGGCGCGCCGATCGCCTGTTTTGGCGCGGCAGGGAGCGCTGGCTCCAGCGGACGCTGTAAACTTTAGCGTGCGCATTGCTCCATCAGGCGCACTAAAATGCAACGCGTGCGAGCAGCCGTAGCTTGCCATATGTTGCATTTTGGACTCAAAATGAATTTCAAACATCAAAACAAAGACATGGCATAATTTAAATCACACAAACAAGTTCATGATGACATAAAAAATTCATGCCCACAAGTTCAAATTCATGCCCACAACATCATACAACCAAGTTCAAAATCCGAACCAAGTTCATGACACAAAAGTTCACACCAACGAATGGCCCATCAACAATCAAGCCTCGTCCTCGTCTTCATCTTCCTCTTCCTCCGATTCATCATTCGAAGATGATTCTTCCGCCTCCTCTTCATTGTCGTGCGTCGCATCATCATATGAAGCTCCCATGCCGCTCGGAGGTGCTCCCATGCCGCCCATGTCGCCCGGAGGTGCTCCGAAGCCATCCATGCCTCCCATGGTCTCCATGGTAGTTCCGAAGCCACCGATGTCAACCATGCCGCCAAGGCTACCGCCTCCCATGCCGCCAAGGCCACCGTCATCCATGCCACGAATCATGGCTCTTTTTTGGATCAAGACTTCTTCACGGGCAAGATTGACATACTCCTTTTGCGGCTCATTGAGGATAGATGTTTCCATCAAGAACAAGTACTTATCCCAATCCAACAATCTAGATCGCTCCTCCAATGCCACCTTCCTCTCCTCTAATGCCACCTTCCTCTCCTCGGTCGCCACCCTCCTGTCCTCGGCCGCCAACCTCCTCTCCTCGTCCGCGGCATCTTTGTTCCTTGCCATAATCCTTGCCTCGTTCGCTTCCTTTCTTGCCTTCACAATAGCTTCCATAGCATTTTTGAGCTCCTCATCTCCTCTCCTCTTCTTCTTTTCTTTTGCGCCTTTCTTAGTACCATCAGGTCATTTTGGCTTCGAGTATGAAACCGAGTTTGGTGTAGAGCTTCTATTGTCGTCATCACTTGATGCCTCCTCATCATCATCATCCAACTCAATTGTTCACTTGCGTTTGTTGCTCATATCCAAATCATCCATATCTTCATGCTTCTTCCATTTATCATCATCCTTCAATACTTTATAGCAATGAGGCAAGGTAAACGGTCTCCCTTTCTTGATCTTCCCTTTCTTGTTTTTCTTCTCCTCTCCTTTGAACAAGTTTTGTGCAATGTTGAACTACATAAAAAAACAAGTTAGCACTACAAACACCAACAACAAGCATGATGAACATGGATGAAATGGCACTTACCCTATCTTCTTCATTAGTGCCACTTGGATTCAACTTGTCAACCGCCTTTTGTGTGGCCGCCCACTTTTGACAATCTCGGTTGATTGTCAACCATCGAGAGCAAAGAGATCGTTCCGAGCGGTCAATTCCACTCTTGTTGTGTAGATCAAAATGCTCCTTCATCCGGTTCCAATAAGCATCTCTACTTTGATCACCTCCAACGGATGGATCCCTCGACATTTGCAACCAAGTATTGAATATCAAGACGTCTTCATCATTGGTGTAGTTGCCTCCTCTTCCTTTTGGTGCGTCGACAATGCCCTCACCATCCTTGTCCACCTCGAACTCATGGTCATCGAAATGCATGTCATCGGTTTGAGACCAATGCGAATTGTTGGAGCCAACACCCATAGTTGACATATACGCCTCATCCTTGAAAATACAAAGTATATACAACAAAGTAAATAAGCTATCTATATGTATGCATTCAAATAATACAACAACAAAAAGTTGGCGAAATTTTATACCTTTGGGGCATTCCCTCGAACACGTCGTCGGCCGCTGGCTCAACAAGTGAGCTCGTTGGCGCTTCGGTATCCGCCACGCCCCTCTCACGCCCTGCAACCTTCTTCCTCGACGTCTTCGAGGAGCCGGAGCCATCCGCCGCCTTCTTCTTTTTCGCCGATACCTTGCCCTTCTTCGGCCGTGCCGCATTTGGGAGCTTCGATACGGGGGCACATGGCTTCACGGCAGGCGTCGTCGCGATGCCACCCGCCGCCGAGGTCATCCATGGCGGCATGAAAAGGCCGCGCACGATGCTGGTGCTTGGAGGAACTCCGGCGGAGGTGAAGCCAAAGCTCCCCGCGCTAGGGTTTGCGGCGACGGCGGCGACGACGATGGCGACGGCGGCGACCGAAGGGTCACGGGAGTAGGAAGGGGTGAGGGGGGTGCCGGCGCCGGCATCCATCAGGTCGATTCACCGGCGGCAGCGTGGGTGGGCGAAGGTGGCGCGGCGGAGAGAGTGCGGTGCGAGCGCTCGAGTGTGCGGCACGCGGAAGCGGGTGCAACAAATACACAACGTGTGATGACGATTCGGACCACGCGTCCAACTCTATATGTCGCGCGCGCTTATTGCGCGTCCGCTGGAGCCGCTATATCGCTTGCGTGTGCTAAAAAGGACAAATTTATGGCGCGGCTGTTAGAGATGCTCTTATATACAAGGATTGGCGTCTTCAGTTTGAGGCGCCCGTCACAGGAGGTGCATGTTCGGCAATGACAAGATGTTCGTACAGGCGATCACGTTTGTATGATGCTTTGGACACTAATAACCACATGTGCTAATGCTAATGATGGTTTGACAGGAGCGGGTCAGCTGGAACACGTCGGTTGGTTCTTAACACCTGCCAATGAGAGCTCTCGCTGGTACCTACGCAGTTACATCAACAGTCTGCATCCATCAGCACCCACAATGAGGACTTTTTTTGGCGAATACACAAAGCTTGCATATCTTTCCATCGATAGAAGGAGTAGAATGAGTCCATAGGGATACAACATATGACACGGACGCAGAGGCGTGAACATGGTGCACGGAGCAGAGAGACAAGGAATGCTCGGCCCAAACAAAAGATACATCACAGCTAAATCTACCAAGCCCGAATCATGAGCGACAATGCCGAACCAACAACAATTCCAACTTCACTCGAACTAACACCGGGGACACCGCGAGCAAGCAAGATAGCGCCTTCAATAAGGAAGACCACGTCGAGACACCATCTCCATCCGGTCCAAGGAAAGCGGACCTAGGGTTTCCCCTGAGCTCGAAGAGGGGCGTAGCTAAAAGCCTTGGCAGCGCCTCCAAGAAGGAAACGACACCCGCGGGCGCCATCGCTACCAGCATTGGCAAGCCGAGCGAAGATCTCTCCATGGCCTGAAGCTGAGCAATCCCATAGCCATCGAGTCTGGAATCGAAGATGGGGAAGCCCGTGTTGGTCGGAACCGCCAAGTCGAGAGGGGATTGGAAGGGTTGCACTTGTCGTTGGAGGGTGGCACCGCCTCCAAACCCATGAGCATTGGATCCGGCAAAAGGCGTAGGCTTTGAGGCATATGGGGTGGGGAAGTCGATGAAGTGAACCACATGGAGGGCTTGGGGCGACGGCGTCCAGCAACGCCGACAAACTGGGACTGGAGAGACGTAGATCCGAGCTGTGTGTGGCCTTAGCCATCGAGACGTCGGCGAGCCAGGTAAGCTAGAAGGGTCGCAGCTACCTGGTGACCGAGGCCGGAGCTGCCTGGCAGAGACACCGACAACGAAAGACACCAGAGAGACGCAGGCCTAGGCGGCCAAGGCCGGAACAGCGCCAGCGAGTGCCCGCCGCGAGGAGCTCCATGTCTGCCACAACCATAGATGTGTTGTCGCATGGCGCGAAAGCAGTCAATGTGGCTAAGGGGGGAGGAGGGCCGCCGGAGCGCCGGCGGCCGGCAAGCTCATGCAACAGCTGGAGGAGGGCACGCCGAGAGGGGTCCCGGGGCCGCGGGCGGAGGGGTGGGGAGGCGCATGAGTGGTTATGGCGCCCGCAACAAACAAGGATGCATGGGGCGTGGCTAGCCGGGGCCACGCGGGCAGGCCGGCGAGACCGGGATCGGCGAGACCGGACCAACAGAAGGCTGCTGCCGCGGGGGTGTGGGCGTAGCGCGGGGTGTAGAGGTGGTGACGTCAGCAACATTCGAGGATGAACGGGGGAGCGGGGCTGGTCGGAGCCGCACGTGCCGACCGTCGGGGAGAACCGGATCTGACGCCGCCGGGCCAGCGGGAGGCTGCTGCCGCGGGGGTGGGGGCGTGGCACGAGGCGGAGGGATGGGGAGCCTCATCCATGGGCGTGAGGAGGCAAATCCGCCCTGCCGCCACCTTCATTGGGTCCGGCGGCGGCGATGCAGGGTGGACGGCGGAGAGGCCTGTGAGCGGCGGTGGCTAGGGTTCCCCCCGTGTCACCAGAGGAGGGCGGCGCGGGGGGCGGGGCAATTCACGTTAGTTTCAGACGAACATGAAATCTCCCCACAATGAGGACATGGCTAAAGGTAAGATGGTGATTACTCATTTACGCATGTGTCACACACAAGCCACAAGAAGGTGATGGCCACCCAGGCTACATGCACACGGTCGCTGGAGGTTTGGTCTAAGCCACCCCATGACAAGGCTAAACTAAATGTAGATGGATTGCGAGAGGAGGATGAAATAGGAGGAACGGGGATGATTCTCAAAGATAATAGCGACGGCATCATCTTTGCATCATGTCGTTTCTTGACATCATGCTCACGTGCACTTGAAGCGAAGATGCATGCATGCATGGAAGAGATTGACCTTGTCGTTCATCATAGAGACGGATAGCCTCGTTGAAGAAGAGCAAAACAGGTCACCTGTTGTTGCACTAGTAGGTGAGGCCAAACGACTTCTAGCATCAGGGCTAAAAGCCGTTTGGCCTCGGCATCCCCACTCTATAGAAGTTAGAACATCTAGTAAGGTGAGTGGAAGGGTTATGGTGCGAGAGGTGTAAGCGCGTGAGCTGGTCGGACGTGGGAGCCGGTGCAATAGATGGCAACGTGAGGCCATGTGAAGGATGGGATGAAAGCACTCCCTACTCACTCTGTTAATATTGATACGTGGATTTTTCAGTGTTCGTCGCAGCTCCGCTCTTTTGAGTGCGGAGCAAAAGCGATCATAGTTTTCGCTTTTAGTTTCAGAAAAAATTCATTACCAACCAAAATCATCGAAATTATGCGAATTTCGGTGATTTTGCTTTGCATTTCGGCAGAAGTGTTGAAATATTCGCTTAAATTCAATAAAAAAATGAAAGAATTTGAAAAAATATACATATTAAAATAGATTTGAATTCTTGTGCTGTACTGAAATTGCTGAAATATGGCCGAAAGGTAAAGATTTCAATATATCTAGTAAAATTACTCACAATGCCACGCACCATTCTCTCTCCCTGTCACGCTATCCAACAGTTTTTTTTCAAACGTATTCCCCGCCACCGCTACTCCTGAACCACGCCCACAGAACCACCACATTCAAAAAAAAACGCCGCACACACTCGCATCTCCCCCCGTGCACCGCGTCCACGCAGAACCGCCGTAGCGTCCTCCTCCCCAACTTCTTTCCCGCCACCAGTCCCTTATCCACCAACGGCGAGGCTCGGTGACTTCAGTCTTCGATCGATCGGCTGCGCTCTCAATCTCCACGCCCCGATGTCCTCCTCCGATGACCTCGTCCGCCGGATCGCCGCCTTCTTCCCGCTCCCGCCGCCCCCGCAGAAACAGCAGCTCTCCGGCGTCGCCGCGGCCGTCCTCAGCGCGGGCGGCCGCCTCGGGCGCGCCGTGGGCGACGTCTTCCGCCGCCTGCGCATCGACGACGGCCTCGACATCGCGTACGCGCGGCGGCACCCGAGGTTCGTCCCCGGCAGAGGCGGCGCGACGGCCGCCGACGACGACGACGCGCGTAGCAAGCAGGAAGGGATCGTCGGCTCTGGCGGCGATCGTCCGGTGGTAGGTGGCTCCGGGAGGTTCGCGCGGTCGCAGGGGAGCATGGTCCTGTCGGCGGCGTTCGACAGCAGGACGAACGACGTGGAGAGCTCCGTGGCGGCCCGCGGCGACCTGTGGCGCGCCGAGGCGTCGCACTCCAGCAGCAGAGGCGGTGGTGACGGTGGCGCCGCGCCGCTGTTCCTGGTGCAGCTCGGCCCCGTGCTCTTCCTCCGCGACACGACGCTGCTCTTCCCGGTGCACCTCTCCAAGCGCCACCTCATCTGGTACGGCTTCGAGCGCAAGGTAAGCAAAGCAACCGACGAACACATTGAATCTAAGATCTTATCTGCACAAAGAACAAGCTAAGAGTAAGATCTGATATGTGTGCAGACCGGAGTGCACTCAGTGTGCCCGGCGTACTGGACAGCTCGACGGAGATGCTTCTTCATGTCGATGATCTGCCTCAACCCCTTTGCCTGCGTGAGTGTTCGATCGGTGTTCTGAATTTTCTGTCCTGAATCCTGCTGATGGCCAGTCAATCTCTGCACTGTCTTTGTCTGAATTTACCCTTGGAAAACATTGGGCAGTCGTTCATGGACATGCAATTCCCCAACGGGCAGCTGAGATACGTGGCCGGCGACGGGTTCACGGCGCGGGGCTTCCTCCCCATAGGCGGCGGCGGCATCGTCCAGGCCCACGGAAAGTTCCCAGGGGAGAAGAGGCTCAGCTTCTCCTACAAGGTCAGCACCCTGCCTACCTGATCCCCCACAAAATGCATCTGCATTTTCTGCACACATCACAACAGAGATTCAGAAACCCAAGAGATGATCTGAGCCGTTGCTCTGTAGAACGGGAGCGGGGGCAGCGTCACCCCGACCGTCCAGTGGCCGGACAGGTCTCTCTCGCTGGGGCTAGTCCAGGTGCTCTCCTGGAGGAGGTGCGGCCTCATGCTTCAGCCAGCACTGCAGCTCAGGCAAGTCCACTTATTTGCATGTTGCAGCCTCTCTCTGTTTCTTGCCAGATTATGCTGCAGTTGATCTTGTTGGAATGGGGATCACACAACTAAGCTGGTTGCCATGGTGTCTCTTTGTGATGAATAGCGTGTGCCCTACGATCGGTGGGAGCCGCCCCGGGGTGTCGACGGAGCTGGTCCATTCGGTTAGCGAGGAGGCCAGCGTCGCCTGCGGCTATTCCCGAACCGCCTCCCCCTCTGCCTACGCTTCCGTGTCGGTAAGTCTCCACCATTTCCCTATCATTGAGCTATATTGCACACTTTGCATAATTTTGGATGAACTGGTTGGTGCATAAATTGTACTCCGTACACATGGTTTTACTTCGTGGTTCATTCTTTGTACTTCCTCCGTTTCAAAATAAATGTCATTGATTTAGTACAAAGATCACACTTGTTTTGGGAAGAAGGGATCAGATGATAATCAATCGGTTGATCTTGTCGTTCGGGTGTGCAGCTCGGGAGATCAAAGCTGAATGGCGGCGCGTCGAGCTCGGGGCTGGTGTTCAGAGTGGACGCCCCGCTGCACGGTTTTGGGCGGCCATGGTTCTCCATCCAAATGAACAGTGGGATCGAGCTCTGACTCTTTGGTTGTTGCAAAGGTAAATACGGGGCGGCATTGCGTCTCGTCAAAGGCATGTATGTATAGTCGATGCTAGTTTTGTACATATGGTTTAACAGATGGACTGGAACAGACTCTTTATATACATGTTACGGATCATATGACTGGCTGAAACCGTGGGAAAAAAAACCTGAAATTCACATGGTCAGATAGATCTCTTGGCAGGAATGCACCGCTCCTTCCCCTTCGGGTATTTCTGGGAAAAAAGCTCTGCTGCAACAAATATGTGTGAAGTAATTAAAAGAGGTGGCTAGGTAGAAATGTATTACTAAGTCGGTAAATTTCGGTTGTGAACGTTGAGACCTGAGAGCATGGTCTCCAGGGCATGCCCGGATAGTTTTGAATTTCAGTTTCAGAAATTTTTGAGTCATTATCGAATCACATGATTTCAGTGAAATTAACTATTTTCGGTTTTGATATCGGCCAAAGGACCAAAATTTTCACTTGGAATTTGACTGAGATCCAATCAAATATTTTGAAATTCAAAACATAACCTAAAAATAATTTGAATTTCTGTGTACTATCGGAATCTGTGAAACGTTTCGATCAAAAAGGAAATTATTCTAATACGTACCAAAAATAACGGAAATTCGAAAATATCATTGAAATTGCACTAAAAGTGAGAACCATCAGGTATGCTATGCAACTAGTGCTTGCAAAGAATATATAGTGCTCATTACGAGCTTGATTTGTTCCTTGAATATATTTGAACTGGTTCACCATTCACCAAGTGTGTCGATTATTCTGACTTTGCAACTTTCAGTTGTGTTGTGCCTTAAATGTACGCCAAAACACTAATATGGATCGCCATGGCTTCAGCTTCCTGCAGTTGACTGTATATGTTCAGAGAGGTAAACTAAACAATCGTGTTTACAACCAGCCATGGAATGGTTTTGTTCAGAGCCTCTATCGGATGCCCTTAGGCAGTGATGATCCATGATGGTTTAACCCTGTGTGCTTCCAAGCAGTGGTGTTCCTCCTAAGGGCTTGTTCGGTTGACAGGGAAATGGAGAGGATTTGGCAGGGATTGACGGGATTTAATCCGCTATAAGTCAAAATCCCCTTCAATCCACCCCAATCCCCTTGGGAGGGGGTGTAACCGAACAAAGCCTAAAGTGAAGGTGACGCAGTAGACTGAAGGTGTAATCTGTGTTTCTCACTTGGAGGTGCTCCAATCTAGAAGAGGGAAGCTGTTTTAAAAGGAAATGCCGAAAGGAAGTACTTATCCAAGATGGGAACCGATCCATCGCCGCTAATCCCCAAACTGTTGCTGCTTTCATATGCACACAATTACTGAAAATTACTACAAAATATATCCCACACAATTGTTGAAAAAATAATTTTCTACGGAATATGTTGCACACAATTGTTGAAAATTTAATTTTCTATGGAATATATTACACACAATTATCTAGGAGAGTGCAGAAAAGCAAAAAAAAACATGAATAGTAATTTCAAAAAGATTTCAGTAAAATATGTCCAAGTGGGTGTAGCTTTGACAAACCTCAACATGACAATACAACGATTCAAATCGCTTGCTATCCGGAGTTCAGTGCAATGGAGTGCACCCCCAACAAGTGAAATTTCATTTCCCGCAAAAAAAACAAGTGAAATTTCACAACTGAAGAACAAGATATACAGACCACAAACAAAATAAAGGAGAACCGACATGCGACCATAATCGACTAGGCATAACTATGAAATCAACCACAGCACAATTGGCAACCAGCTGGGAAGGAATTTTATTTCCATGTTAATGCATAGAGAGATTAGAATGCATCAAGCCTCATATGTTAAGCAAAAAACGCTGCAGTGTACCACCACTGTCATGTCATCAGACCACAGCAAGCATGAAACACAGGGTACAGAGGACCGTGACTGCCAACCAAAGATCAATTACTTCATGGTTGCAACAGAATGGTAAGTAGTATACTAACTTGGACACCTAGCTAATCATGGAACAAGAGTCGGATCCAAACAATGAAAAGAAACCTCAACGGTGTCTTGCATGCACCGACCACAGAAACAGGTCATCGATAACTTCCAAGGCAATTTGCGTCGCACGCACCTGTTGTGGCTTCAGTAGTTTGCACAAGGATATTTCAAAATTTCAAAAGGGACAAAAGGCCACCAAGAGGAAATTCAGACCCTCTCTTGAAACGTCCTTTAAGACCGGAATAGCCATTGACGAGCGCTATGGAGATTTCACCTGCCCGTTTCACATTCGCCATTTTGGAATGCACCTCCTGCGCCGCAGTGGAGCCAGCGGACGACAGGATCACCACCTGCTTGAGCATCAATGCACTCTCGACGAAGTATTTGAGGAAGGCGAGCTCACTTCGATCCCCTCGGAAATCATGGAAAATCAGCCACTTGATGCGCGACCGAATGCATTCTATGGCACCAGAGTCGTGCCAGAACTTTAGGCTGAGCTTGCCAGTGGATTGATCAGGCTTTCCAGACTGAAAAGAAGTCCCATCAGTTAAATGCACATGATGTTCTTCATCAGCTATATTGATAGAAATAAGTAATAGAGTACGAAAGCTGAAAGAGGGCCTCACCTTGATGTAGAGTGTCTCGACATTAGGAAAGCATCCGAGGACACTGGGAATCATCTTGGCATCATTGCGGACTCCGAAACGCACCTCCAAAGCCAGGACTGTCACAGTTGTCACCATGGTTCTTGGGCTCACCATTGCACCAGCCTGCAGATGCGATTCACAGTGCAACCAAACTAAGAGAAGAGGAAACACAAATGGACAGTTTACAGTCTCCGAACAAATGGGAACATCAGGCGAGGCACCTTGATGATTGTGTTGCGGATCTCCAGGACGTGATTCCGTGTGTCCAACTGCAAGTATGCCAACAATTGCAGCTTGGGGGCATGGCCAATCTTGACATTGGTGCGGCTGCCTTCAGGGTTCCAACCTTCCAAATTGATGAGGCGCTCAAGGAGTGGGGCGTTCACCACGAAGATCTCCTCCAAGAAGGACCCGATGATCTGCACGCACCGGAGGCTTTGGCTGACGAGGCGCAGCCGGAGCGCGAACAGATTCCCTTCGAGGTAGAACGTCTCCAGCACCGGGCTCCTGTCGAGCATGAAGTCCAGATCCCGGCTCTCCACGACGACGCTGTAGAGACCGAGCTCACGGAGGTTGGGGAACGAGACGCCCGGCGGCAGGCCGGCCGTGTTGGGGAACTTCCAGAAGCTGAGGTAGAGGCGGGTGAGGGTGGCCGTACGCAGGAACGTGGCGGGGAGGACGACGTCGAGCGGGCACCGGCAGTTGACGAGGACCAGCTCCTGCACGCCCTTGGCGGCGAGGAGCTGGAGCCAGGGCGCGAGCAGGTGGCGGGACTCCTCCGTGCAGCTGCTGGCGAGGTGGATGCAGCGGAAGGGCCCCGGGTGCGCCCCGAGGGCGCGGATCAGGGCGGGGCCGGTCGGGGAGAGGTCCGCGTCGGCGAGGACGAGCGGGGCGGACCGCCAGATCCCGCGCCAGCGGCGGGAGAGCGCGGCGGTGCGCGCGGCGTCCTTGACAGGCAGGAGGGAGACGATGCTGCGGAGGAGCGCGTCGGGGAGGCGGCTGACGCGGTCGACGGCGTCGTCGGAGGGGAGGGCGGAGAGGCGGGCAGCAGCGGAGACGGGCGGGTCGGGGAGGGTATGGTGGATGCCGAAGAGCAAGCGGGCCAGGATATCGTCCGCCTCGTCTGGGTCGCGCCAGGGGTGCAGGAGCTCGACCAGCATCGCGGCCTCTAGGGTGCCCTGGGCCGTCGCCGGCCGCGGCATCCCCTCGGCGGAGACGAAGGTTTTGAGCGGCGCGTGCGGTGGAGTGGAGCGGGGACGGCGGAACACGAGGGGAACGAAATGCAGAGGTAGGGGTTGGTCACAAACTAACTTTCCTTTTTCTATTCCCCTCAAAAAAAAACTTTCTTTTTCTATTTTAGGGTAAAGTCACAAACTAACTTACCTTTCACAGCACCGCCACGGCCGATTTTCCGGTATCTCGCGAACCTTCTCGTGCATGGTGGATCCGAGTCCTTCACCTCTAGATTCGTCGATCACGAGCTCATCCCACGCGGCTCCGAGGAGGAGATGGTCGTCCGGCTTGCGCTCCGCCGCTCCCGGGAGTCGGCCGCCTGACGGCAACACTCGAACTCGCAACGTCGAAAATCCATTACGTCGGCACAATTGGTGCTTGGATCCTGCGTCGCTACCTCACCAAAGGCGATGCGATCCGTCTGGCGTCCGAATAATGTGGTGGACGCGCAACCCCTTCATTAGTGCGCCGAGGACGCACCATGGGCGTCCTCGGACGCTAACATGGCGCAACATGTCCGCTGTGCGGGGCAGGAGGCGAGGGAGGCGGCCGAGGCCCTCGCGGCGATGGACGTTGGAGAGGCGGAGTAACATTCTTCGAGGCCTGTATAATGCATAGGTGCGGGCATCGCAACCGCGTTGTGGTGGACATTGTCTCCTCTTAGGAAGGATCTGTCGTCGACGTGACGTCCACCTACACCATCCAGGTTACGGACTCCAACGAGGAAGAGTAGGGCATGGGAGACAACGGGAGCTCGACTCCCGTGAGCCGGCTAGTGTCCCATGTCTTACTCTACCTCGTCGACGACTGAACCGACACTATAAGGGATGCAACCAGCCGCTATTCCTTGTATGATAATTTTGATGTCAACATGTCTTGTATGATAATTTGATTTGCTTACATTGATGTGTACGCAGACCTGCCCTGCTATTTCTTTCGTTGGTGCTGCCCCAACACTACTACATATTCACCATTCGGACCCAACGAGGGATGCAAGGCTCTGTCCTGTATAATAATTCGATTTGCTTATTGATGTATACCTACTTGCATTGATGTCAACATGTCTTATATAATGATTTGATTTGCCTACATGGATGTGTAAGCAGGCATGTCCTGTTATTTTTTTCCGTTGGTGTTATCCTAACTACATCATGTATCATCATTCGAACCCGATCATTTCTTATATGGCCACATATCCATTTTGACATGCACATCTTTGTTATAACTAACTGTTGAACATGTTGTATTTTAGTCGGTTAGCACTCAACATCATACAACATTACGGATCGAATCGTGATGTTACAGAACATGCTTTTTAGCTTTTGTTGCACTCTCTTCCCATAAAGAATGTCAGAAGCTTGACACCACTTTATCCATTCGGCTTTGATTCGATAGCTCATATCTTCATGGATATCACCATCATTCTGTTTTAGTTATACGGTTCTACTACGCCCTCCTCCTCATGCCTAGTAAGTTTGAAACCGCACCTACTTAGTTTTAGTTCTACTAAGCCTAGAACCTATCGATTCCAAAGCTTTTCTAAAACTCTAATATTCTATTAACCCCTGTCTGGCTATCATTAACTAGCATCACATCGTCCGTAAAAGATATATACGATGGGATATCTCCTTTAAATATCAGCAAAGTCCATGCTGAAAATCATACGATCAGATAAAATTGTGGGAAAAGAATCACAGGCAGGGTCAATTACCATTTTTCCAATAGAACTGCACCACTACTACACTTTGGAGGTTCCTCAGAAAAAGAAAAAGAAAAATGTGAGAAAAGAATATACGAGTACCTAGTCTGAAAAAACTGGTTACCTCAGAATTAAGTTTGGAGAGCCGATCATATGTGTGCCACTAACAGAAGATGAGGACATAGACCAAGCTTTACTAATTTTGTGGATAGCTGCTCACCAAAAGTTGCATGAACAAACCAAATTAGGGGCAACTAGATTACAATGATCCTGTGTGCCCACATTATGGACGAACAGATGGATGAATGGATCATCACAGGCTCTGTGGTTGACATGGGGATAAATCAAATGCAGATCTCTATCGGGTTCAATGCGTGCCAATTGATGCAGGGCCCATGAAACCAATGACACCTGCGAGTGCTATATAAACACGACAATACGTGCATTGCGAGGGCAAAGACGCGGCAAAGATGTACATTGGCCGTCATGGGCATAGGCATCGCCGTAGTTGCGGCAGCCGCAGCGACCGCTCTCTTCTCATACTGCTGCCTGATGGTTGCACTTCCAGCTAGCGCCGCGGCAGCCAGCGGTGGCGGCAGTGGACCACGGTACAACGCCGTCTTCAACTTCGGCGACTCGGCTTCCGACACCGGCAACACATGCACCGATGGCCGGCCAGGGCCTGCCGGTGTGGTAGGAATTTTCACCTGCCTCCCCTACGGTGTCACCTATTTCGGGAAGCCCACTTGCCGGTGCAGCGATGGCCGGGTCTACATCGACTTCCCGGGTAAATATGCAGTGTCCTAAAATTTCAAATTTGACTGGGCTTTGAAAACCTGAAATTGCCCAATTTTACGAGGGCATTCCCTGAACTTCTTGTGAAAATGTCATAACACTGACATACTTTAAGTGACTGTAGCGCAAGCATTCAGGCTGCCGTTCCTCCCGCCATCCCAGGCGCGCTGCAGGGAGTTCCAGCAAGGCGCGAACATGGCCATCATCAGGCGGCACCGTACTTTACTACGCCAACGCCAGCCTCAAGTTCACTGCCTATATGACGGCTCCATGAACACCCAAATCAACAATTTCCAGCAATTGTTGCCTTCAATCTGTGGAATACGTTAGAATAATTAAGCACTGAGCTGGTTCTAATATTAGATCATTTGATTGACCCATTATGCATGCGAATATTTGAAGTTTACTAATCGTATATATGTGACTGTATATAGATTGCAAGGACTATTTGGCCAAGTCCCTGTTTGTGTTTCAGTTGGGGGAGAATGAGTACAGCATTCAGCTGGTGAATGGATCCACGGTAGATGAGGCCAGCAAGAACATACCCAGAATAGTGAACACCATCATATCCGGCGTACAGGTAACTGCAAAGCTTTATAGTTCCCCCTCTGCTTGCAAAGGCTTGTCGTTTTTTACCTGAACATGCATATCAATGAAACAATTAGTTGGTTAAGACCGAAGTACCCTACAACAGTAACAATATCTCAAGGGAGCGGTAGAAAAATGATATCTCAAGCATGAGAAGCACAACTGTTATTTTGGAAACCGTGCCTTCACAGATGGAGAAGTGACGAATACATGAACAAATATAGTGGCCAAGCCATGCAGTTTGTAACTTTGATCCCAACATCTGCTCTAAACATGCAGGAATTGATAAAACTTGGTGCAGTTGACATTGTGGTGTCTAACATTGCTCCGGTGGGGTGCTTTCCATTGTACCTGAACATGTTCGAGAGCTCCAACAAAGGTGACTATGACAAGTACGGGTGCTTGAGAAACCACAACGTCTTGTTCAATAGGCACAATTCTTTCCTTCGGAGCAGCCTCTCAAAGCTTCAAAAGAAGCATTCACACACAAGGATCATGTATGCCGACCTCGCGAGCCACATCTACCAAATAGTGCAAGATCCCAGAAGATTCGGTGAGTCTCAGCAAGCATGTTTGCCGATGCCTCGCTCGGCTTTGTCAGTTGTGAGAGAGTGACAGGGTCAGAATACAAAACACTAGCGCACCGCACACATAGTTGACTTACATGGTGTTGTGTGAAAAAATCAACATTCTCATCCAGCTACAAGCATCTCAGCATTTGTATTTAAAAATAGAATTGTATTTATGTGATTCTAATTATTGTAATAACTAACAAAGAAATACTTGGATAATGGTTGTATCCAGCTATTCATCATGTGATTCTAATATTTGAGTACGAGAATCTTCACAACTACGATCTGCAGCCACCAGATAAGTATTGACATGTCGGGCTGACTGGTCGCATTCCCGTCAGAGCCACCATTTTAGTAACTAATTACACCATGCCCCAAACATGGTGGTTTTGCACAAAAGAGAAATAGTGATGGTCATGTGCAACAAGGTTTCCGAAACTGGTGGCTTTTTGTAATTTACATGTAATAATTGTTTCATGAGTCTAGAATGTAGGAATCTATAACATCCTAAGAAAAGACACTCGGAATAAGCTCCTTGTAACATCATATAATTATCATGCAATAGGGTTAGGTGGCTTCTACAGAATACTAGGTGCTAAATCTGCTTCTTGTTTAATCAAGTTGCTAGAGGTGACAAAACTACTACTTGATGTGAAGTTTTAAATTGTTAGTAATTAATTCTGAAATAGATGATATTCAAACACATACATGTATATCAAAAGGCAATCCTATGTTAATCCCAAAAAAAAAAATACACCAGGTCAACTTTTACTACACTTACATGTGGGTTTATGCAGGTTCCCGCTTGCATCCCTAACTGATAGGTTCAAACTGCATGCATGCTTGAACCGGTAGTTACTATTCCTTTTTTTCATGTTCCTCATTCCCATGAGCAGCCGGCGCATCATGTGCAAAGCTTTTCATTGGTAGCGGTGAAGATTACACAGATTGGTATCAGAACCCTTCAACAGCCCATTTGACAGTGTTGTATGACTCATGATTACCAGTTTTCATTATCCCTGTTCCACAGTTTATTTCTTCTCTCAGGTGCCTTAGTGTTGGTGGAATATAAGCAGCTCCCTTGGGCACTTTATGTCCTTCATTCTGCAGCAAAACCAAAAGTTGGAAGTCAGTGTGTGAAACAAAGGTAATTCCCTTGTCCAAGCAAGATAAAATGGTGAAAACAAGGAGCCCTCTTGCTTTTTTTAGCCTACCTAAGTAAAAGACACAATCCGTTGGCTGCCCATAATAAACCAACTGGGAGTCTGGGACTGGTAGTGTCACACCATACAGATTTAGAGTATATCATTGTGTTTCAAAGACAAATTATCCAGAAAAGAAGGGCACTCATAATGACACCGTTGGACAGTACAGTGTCCAATTTTTACCACTTTTCAGAAGCTGACAAAGTTATCATCATGACACCGTTGGACGGCACAGTGTCCAATTTTTTTGTAGTAATCTGACATTTTTTGCTTATGGTTCATGTTCCATTTCCCTTAAAAAGGGCATACCAACCAATGTAACTCATACTCCCTCCGTTCCATAATAAGTGGCGTGGTTTTACTTCAAATATGAACTAAAACCATGACACTTATTATGGAACGGAGGGAGTACTATTTTCAGCTTAATGAGTAGGCAGTGCTTTGCCCAGTTTCTTGGAAGAAAAGGAAGGAATTACATCAACAGACCAATAGAGGTGCTGGCTGGGATCAATCATCAATGTGTGTCAAGTGTTAACTAAGACCAGGGTACAAGACAACTTTAATCAGTTCGTGAATATCTAATCATGATCTTCTAGTGTCCTAAAGCATGGGCAGGAGTGCGTGGAAGCTTGCTATCCATGTGCCCGAACCATGAGTTGGTCGCAAGATCTGATGGATTTCACCTCTAGCCTACCCCAACTTGTTTGGGACTAAAGGCTTTGTTGTTGTTGTTGATCTTCTAGTGTCCTAAACAAGGACATGATCACAAAATGTCTTAACATGATAACAGCAATAACCATTCTTCTAACCTAAGCAACAGAGGTGCTAGTACCTAGTCAAGGATTTATGAACTTGCATTCACATGATAGGATCTGAAAAAATAATAAATCAAACACTTGCTCACTTCACATCATCCTGTAGCATGAAGAAGAAACTTCATCCTTTTCAACTCTTCAACGGAGTATCAGCATTAATAACGCTCAGCAAGGCATGAGCCAAGAAGTGCTCCAAAGAGATCTATAGTCATCAGTAATTCAATGCTCCAGAAATACAACGAGGTTCCTACATACCACAGTTCACCCTGAGCCTGGAAGTAGCCCATCCCTTGTCATGCCACGGAGGACATCAACCACAGCATCCACGTTACCTTCCTTTCGATTGAGATCAATAAGAGCCTTCGATGTTTCTGCATCTGCTAGCGAACAACAATTCAGCAACTCCTGAATCACAGTATCTGCTTCAACAGTCATCCCCTCTTCAAATAGACCCCTAACTAATGAAATAGTGCTTGTTGAATTAGGAGGAAAACCACACCGCAGCATTTGCTTATGGAAGCTGAGAGCCTTCATAACATTTCCTCCCCGGCAATACCCATGAATAAGTACACCATACACCGAACCATCAAGCTTCCAATTTCTGTCCAATATTGACTGGTAAACTTTGTCAGCTTCATTCATCAAGCCTTTCATGGAAAATCCCTTAAGAAGAGCCACCACACTCTTAAACTCGGCTTTCCTGCAACAGTGCATCAGGGCTTCATATTTAATATTGTCTGGAACAGGGTCTTCATAGTACAATTTGAAGAGTAACCGTTGTGCTTCCTTTGTGCGTGCTGACTTGCTAAGTCCATCTATAAGCACACTGTATGTCACGACATCAGGAAGAACTCCTTGCTTTATCATCTCATCATGCAGAGAAAATGCCTTCTCAACATCCCCCTCCTTGCAATGACCATGGATCAGCGTTGTATAAGTAAATTCATCAGGCTGTAGGCGAAGCTGAATCATCTTCTCAAAGAGTTCACATGCATCACTGAGTCTTTTCTCCTCACAAAGACCCCTTATGAGCGATGAGTAGGTGATTGCATCTGGAACAACACCTTTTTTCAGCATTTTCCGGTTCAATTCAAATGCAGAATCTGTATCACCAATCTTACAGTACCCACTGAGAATTGTACTATATGTCACGACGTCAGGCTTCACTCCATTAGCCTCCATTTCATCGACTAACTGCCTCGCTTCTTCCATTCTTCCTAACCTGCAGTAACCATTGATAAGCGCATTGTAGCACACTACTGAAGGCTTGATCCTGCATTCCCTCATCTCCTTCAGTGCGAGCAATGCGTCATCCAAGAACCCGTTCTTGCAGAACCCATCTATCAGTGCTGTGAAAGCGATCTCATTCATCCGGAGGCCCCTCTCCCTCATCTGCCCCACCAGGGCCACTGCCCGCTCCAATTTCTCAGCCCTGCACATCGCATGGATAAGCGACGTAAACGTCACAACATCCGGCGCAACCCCTTTCTGAGACATCTCCGCAAACACTGTCAGTGCCTCATGCAGGCAGCCCGCCTTGCAGTACCCATTCACCAGGGTGTTATAACTGACCCCATCAGGGGCCAACCCCTCCCTCGCCATTCCGTCAAACACCTTGCGGGCATCCTCCATCCTCCCCGCCTTACACATCCCATTCACCACCGTGTTGAACGTCACCAGGCTCGGCCTCACGCCGGTCTCCCGCATCGCGGCGACGAGCCTCTCCGCGCCGCCCACGTCCCCGGCCCTGCAGAACGCGGCGACGAGCGTGTTGTAGGTGACGGCGTTGGGCGCGCACCCTGCGGCGCGCATGTCGCCGTCCACGACGGCCGAGAGCGCCTCCTCGCGGCGGCCGCGGGCGCAGAGCGCGCGGACGAGGATGTTGTAGGTGTACACGTTGGGGGCCACGCCGACGCGGAGCATGGAGCCCTCGAGGAATCGCCGCGCGGAGGCGAGCGAGGCGTCGGAGAGCGCGAGGAGCACGGCGTTGTAGGCGGGGAGGGAGGGGGCGTAGCCCGCCGACCTGGCGAACGCGAGCGCCGCGGCGGCGAGGGACGGGGAGGAGAGGGAGGCGTAGGCCCTGATGAGCGCGTCGAAGGGCCGCGGCGGAGGTGGGGACGGGAGGAGGCGGAGCGCCGAGAGCAAGGCGAGGAGGAGCGGCAGCGGCGGGAAGGAGGCCGCGAGGCGGGAGGCGGCCTGGGGCGAGAGCGGGAGGTGGCGCCGGCGGAGCGGGGGCGGGAGGGGCGGCGTGCGCGGGGTCGGGTTTAGGAGGGCCGCGAGGTGCGCGTGCTGCACCGGGTGCTGGTAGAGGCTGCCGGAGGCGCCCGCCGCTTGCCGCGCGGCCGCCATGCTTAGGTGCGAGGCGGCGGCGCACGGGCCTGCGGCATTTGGGTCAGCCGGGAGTGTGGACTTGGTGGGAACCGGTGGTCAGCTTGCCACTGATCCAACTGCCGTGGGAAAATCACCGTTTTGACCTTGGAGCATGTCCAACAGTAACACAAAAATTTCGCCACCAATAAAAGTTTTAACACGGCATCATAGCCTTTATATTGTGGGCGGATTGCTTTAGCAGCTGTCAAAAAAAGACGTATAAAAACGCACAGTATAAATTGTGAAGCGCGCGCAAGCCAGCGCCTAAAATATGCTGCGCGCGCGGAGCAGTTTTTGGGCGCTTGTTGGAGATGCTCTTAAAGCCGGGCCAAAATCACCGCTTTGACCTTAGTTTTGACACTAGCACGAAATGACCCCCTTGCCCTTTTTGCAACGTCCTACCCCCGGCCTCATCTATACAGCGCAGCAGCGATGTCTTTGCTATTGCCTAATTGTTTGAAACGCGGTCCTTACGACCTGATTTATTAAAAGAGTCAAAAAGAATCGACCGGTTAATAAACAGAAAACCAGCCGAAAACCGTCACAACAGGCCCGCAAAAACAAAGGCACGCCATGCGACCTGGCAACCCACATAAGAACGCACACATGTTGTCGATGGGAAAAGCATCGTCGAGGTTGCAGCCCGGCATCATCGTCATCAAGCCTCCGTAAGGGCGATTTGGACTCCACCATCGATGACCACCGAAGAAGCCCTCACCGTAAACAAGCGTTGAGGCTTGCGTCGTTTGATGCCAATCTATCAGCCACACGCGCATGCAACGAGACAACTTTGACTTTGTTGACGGACATTGCAGGAGAAAAGCGTTGGGCTTGCATCGAGCCAGCGCCAGAGCCGACTACCCGTCTCGTGTCATCGTCACCGCAAGGGCCCTCCTCAGCAGCTCCGACTTTAGGAAGATAAAGTGAGGCACGATGACTCCTCAAACACATCGGAAGAGACCGACTACCAAGAACCATCAACAAACCTGACTCCGCCCGAAAGCCGCCATCGTTGCCACATACAGAAAACTGCGCAAACATCTGCATTGCCAGACGGGCACCTGTCGACCGCAATGTCACGAGCGTCCAGCCCATGAAGCATGCAAACAGGATCCGAAGCTCTTCAAGACGACGCCCCAAAGAGGAAAGCGACGATGACGACATCGTCGCCCGACCCAATCGGGCCTTAGGTTTTCACCTGAAGAGCAAGATCCGAGGTGTAGGAGGATGCGGGACTCCACCACGACGCCTCCAAGGAGGTTAAACGATGTCCAAGATGCCGATGCCGCCGGCCGACATGACCGGGCAAGCTTTTGCCTAGAGCATACCCAACACCACCAGCATCCTCACGCACTGCACCTTCACTCACCCCCCCCACCCCACCTCTAACAAAGTCACCGCACCAGCAGCACCAGAGAGCCACCAAACACCACCTCCTCGGCGGTCAAGAAGACGCGGACGGGCCAGATCTGGTCGATCTGGCATCCCACCATCGCTGCATCAAACTGAAGCCACCAGAGGCCAACACGCCACTGGCCTGACCAGGGACGCGCCCCACAAGGCAGGGGGAGGCGCACCTGCCCCGACCGCCAAAGAGGAGCAGCTCGTCAAAGCTAGTCGCCTGTTGACGATGTTGCCACGACTTCCACCCACGAGAGCCGCTGCCAAGGGGGTCATCCCGCCGGAGAAGAAGCCCAGAGGCCCGACGACAACACATTTGAAGCCCTCGATTGGATCCAGTAAACGATGCAGAAAAAGGGGATCGAGCCTCCCCACCCGAGCTCCTACGGCATGGCGAGAGGAAGTCGACCCTGCTGTCGCCCGGGCTTAGCCCAGCGGCCTCCGACGACGATAGCGAGGCGGGGAAATGGGGTCAGGAGGGCGGACCAACGGCGCGGGCTGGGTTCCGCCCATGTCGCCTCAGTCGAGATGACGCGGGGGCTCCTTTTCACTTTTGGTTCGCTTCTGCTATAGGTATCAAACCACCCATGCCTAATTTGAATCGTCGCTGGCCGACCGATGTGGTGAAAGCGAATGTAAGTGCCTCGCAGGGGCCATGGGTAGGCTGTGATCCACCCACTTACCCCCCACCTCTCTTTCTATCCGGTTCTAATCCTAGTTGCCCCCCCCACACACACATCTCTCTCAAATCCCTTCAAATCGGTTGTATTTGTTTGTGGATTTGATCTATTTTGCATTCATTGGGTAACCTCTTTCGTCTCTCATGATTTGGTTGGTTGGAGTTGCATGTTTTGATGGCATTGTTGATGTGAGCCTTGAACCTTGTTTTGAAGATTTCTTACAAGTCCATTGCTGAATAATTGAGATTGTGGTCAATATGGTCTTCATGATATGTAGTAACCCTTAGGTTTTGTCAAATATTAGTGAATTTTATGCGGATGACCTAGGGTTAGAGTTAGGATTTGTACTAGAGGGAATAATATATGTAACTAATACGTCTCCGTCGTATCTATAATTTTTTATTGTCTCATGATAATATTCTACCACTTTCATATACTTTTGGTAATATTTTATATTATTTTTGGGCTAATTTACTTATCTAGTGCCCAGTGCCAGTTCCTTTTTTGTGTTTTTTATTTCGTAGAAATTTCATATCAAACGAAGTCCAAAAGCAATAAAAATTTATGAAGTTTTTTGGGAATATATGTGAATTTTGGGAAGAAGAATCAATGCAAAATGGTGCCTGAGGGCCCCACCATGCAACAGGGCGAGACTAGGGGGTTTGATCACGCCCTGTTAGCTTGTGTCTCCCCCTTAAGTTGGTTGGGGACCTACCTTCGCCGCAGGAAAGATAATTTTCCTATAAAATACCCTCAAACTTTCAACCCGATGGGAGTTACGGATCTGTGGATATTTAAGAAACGGTGAAGGGGCGAGAAAACAAGCAAAAACAGAAGAGAAACATAGAGAGAGATCCAATCTCGAAAGGGGATCCTGACCTTCGGGTGCCATGGCGGCCATGGACCATAGGAGAAAATCTCCTCCCATCTAGGGGAGACCAAGGAAGAATAAGAAGGAGGGGGCTCTCTCCCCTATCTCCCAGTGGCGCCGGAGCGCCACCGGGGCAACCATCATGATGGCGACCTACACTTTCGCCGTCGTCATCACCACCGGCACCATCATCGCCTTCCCTCATCTATCTACAATGGTCCACTCGCCCACATCCCATCGTACCCCTACTTGAACATGGTGCTTAATGTTGTATATTATTATCCAGTGATGTGTGGCTACCCTATGATGTTTGAGTAGTTCCTTTTTGTCCTATGAGTTGATTGATGATCTTGACTGGTTTGAGTTGTATGTTGATATGGTTTTGTCCTATGGTGCCCTCCGTGTTGTGCAAGTGTGAGGAATCCCCGATGTAGGGTGTGGCAATATGTTTATGATTCACTTATAGTGGGTGGCTAGAGTGTTAGAAGTTTACACCCAAGTAAGGGGGTTGTTGTGTATGGGACTAAAGGGGACTTGAAGTGTTAATGCTCTGGTTGGGTTTACCTTAATGATATTTAGTAGTTGCATATGCTTGCTAGAGTTCCAGTTATAAGTGCATATCATCCAAGTACGGAAAGTATGTTAGCTCATGCCTCTTCCTCATATAAAACTGCAACAATGATACCGGTCTAGTTATCAATTGTCTAGGACAATCTCGCAAATCCTACCACCACTTTTCCACACTCTCTATATTACTTTATTGATCTTTTATTAAAACAAAACCTAAATTTTGTTTCCATGTTCTTTATTATCTTGCAAAACTATCTACAAAGTACTTCTAGTTTTATTCCCGCAAAGTAGTTTCATACTTATTCTAGGTAAAATAAGCATTAACGTGCGTAGAGTTTTATCGATGGTCGATATAACTTGAGAGAATATTAATTCTAACTTTAGCTCCTCGTTGGGTTCGACACTCTTGCTTATCGAAAAAGGCTACAAACAATCCACTACACTTGTGGGTTATCAGTAATTCAATGGCCCATGTGAGATATATTTTTATATGTTATTTGTGATGCCTTTTAGATGCCATACATAAGATTTCCCATTGATTCTTTAAGTTTTTTTTTATATCATTGTGTTTTAGAGAATTGTGAACGTTCATTATGTTGAGAAGGTGACATTTAGTAGCGTTGAGAATGTTGACGACGAGGAGGAAGTGTTGACGTTTCTTACAAGTACTACTAACGAGAAGTTTGTGGAACAAACAAGGATTACGTTGAATTGCATGGATATGAGTGATCAAGTTGAACCATTGGAACGTATGATTTTGGGTTGGGGCACAAGTCTCGAATGATGAACATGCCTATCAAGTTGGATTGGCAATGGCGTGCATACAAGAAGGTAGCTGCGTCGTCGCAAAATGAGTTGCTTGAATTATTTTCCACCAAGCTCAAAGGTCCTTAGTTTCATATTGACATCAAATCGAACCTCATTGGATGATATGATCCTGATTGGAAGTGTGTCGGTTGTTGATGAAAAGTCAAGGTGCATGTTCCCAATGCAATGAGTCAATCGCATATTAGCAAATCAAATGAATTCGAGATCAATGGTATTGACAAAGTCGATGGGAAAGATGACGGCAGTGCATCCATGGATGGTGGTGGTGATAAGTCCGAGTGAGAGGATGTGATGCACAACAATGGTGTTTGTGACATAGCAACATGAGTTTAACATAAGGACATGGACCCTAACATCATTTATCAACGTTCCTATGGCGATGACCCTGAGGATATGACCCGAAGAATGATTTGGACGAGGTGGATTCATGGCAAAAGAAATCGATTGTTATACATAAGTCACTAGTCAGGAACACCGAATACAAATGTTTTGTGATCTTAGCTTGGCCCATAAGTTTGTAGTTGGTGGTGGCATGATAAAGGCGATTGAGCCAAAACCGTGCCCAATTGGTACATCCGAGGAAACCGGTAAATCTTACCTAAAGAGAGGCTTGCAACTTGAGGCCATGCTAGAGTACAAGGTGTGGTTTGTGGGTATGTTGTTAAGCACCATATATCTTTCTTAGTTGTTCATTTCGACTGTAAGAGGCGACACATCATCAAATGCTAGAGACAATGTTGCTCATGGAAAGTCCATGCAAGAATCATGAAAGATAGATGGTGGAAGACATTAAGTTTTCAAGCCATTCGCCCGTGCAAACTACCATCCGCTAATGCACTCAAGACGCGTCATATGTTGGCCTCTAAATTCATCGGATATAAATTCACGACACATGTAGTCGTTGTCTCAGCCATTAAGGTGAAGTTAATCATGGGTTTGGATATAAAGTGAAGTGTGGAAAGGCATAGAAGGACAAGCAAGCAGCTATTAGAATGTTGCGGTGGATGGGAAGAAGCATACAACCACCTTCCTAGGTTCTTGGGAGTGATGACCTATAGAAACCCATGCATGTATCACGTGGCCATGAATGATGCTCAAGTGTTCCGCCATTACTTATGGACATTCAACCCATGATGAGGGAGTCCTGGACTAGGAGGTCCTCGGATAGCCGACCTGTTGTTTATGGGCCGGACTATATGGACTACTGGCCGAACATTGGATGATTTGAAGGCCTAGTTTCTAGGATGGAAGCTTCGAGGAGCACGTCTTGCGCTCCACGTTTGATGTAGTAAATAGGCATGTTTATCTCTTCGGCATGTAACCGACCATGTGTAAACCCTAGGCCCCCTTGGCATCTATATAAGCCGGAGGGTTTTAGGGTATAGAGATAGAGCAACTCATCTAGGGTTAGACATACGATCTCGAGGTAGATCAACTATGTAACCCCTTACATCATCAATACAATCAAGCAGGACGTAGGGTATTACCTCCATTGGAGGGCCCGAACCTGGGTAAACTCGTGTCCCCTTCATCTCCTGTTACCGTTGATCCTAGTCTCATAGTTCGGGACCCCCTACCCGAGATCCGCCGGTTTTGACACCGACATTGGTGCTTTCATTGAGAGTTCCTCTGTGAGCGAGATGGGATTGACGCCTCACCTTTTCATCAACGAAGAGGTCCGCAACATGGACGTTTTCGTCCCCGGGCAGATTTTGACCTTCGGCGGCGTTGTGCTGCATGCTGATTCCACCGGCCATCTAGGACGCGTGGAAAACTTTGCCCCCGATTAGGAAGTTAGATTCGTAAACCTAGGGTTTTCCATCGACTCTCGAGGCGACTTGTCACTAATTAGGTTCACGGCTTCGCCCATAGCCCCCGAGGACTCTGAGGCTTTAACCTCGAGCCCTTTCTTCGGACATGCCAATGGGGTCACCCATGGCGCAGTCCGATCTCTAATCCCAGTCTAGCCATCAAGCCATATGACCGGACATGTGTTCCTGTTGAACACTCCCCATGGGTGGGCTTCATGAGGGTTAACTCTACGAGTTCTGAATAGCTTGATCCTATCGGGCCCTTAGCGGTCCACGAGGCCTTGGAGCAATTCTCGTCGATGAGGATCACCGACGATCCAGACCCGATCTACGTCCGGCCCAGTTACAGTTTGGGTAGGGACAGATTTTTCGACCCACCCGCCACCCACTTGATAGCCACCGTCGAAGACTTAACCGACGTGCTAGACTATGCCTCCGAGGAGGCAGAATACATGGATGAAGAAGACCATGCTCCCACCCCCGTTAACACCGGGAGTTGGACCGCCATTTTTACATACGACGTCTACATGGTGGATACTCCTACCACAAAAGGCGACAATACGCCCCACAACAACGGTGAAAAATTGGGCGATGTGCCATCAAGGCGCCGGAAATCGCACAAGCGGTCCAAAAGCAAAAAGGGAAGAAAAGTTATTATCAACAACAGGGACGGTAATACCCCCTCCGATCATGGCAACCCCGATATCCTCGAGCACCCGTTCGAGGGTCAGGAAGAGCCTGAGGACTAGAATGACCCCGATACCGTCAATGACCCCGAAGGCGACGATTACCTTCCCCCGGTCGAGGAGGAAGACTTACCAGAAGACGATGACTTGTACATCCCTGATAACCTCGAGGATCAGGAAGAAATCAGGCAGCGGCTCATAGCAATGACTCGCAACCTAAAGGCCAAGGAGCGGCAACTCAAAGCCGAACAGGCCGACCTCACTGATCGATGGACGAAAGACCTCTCACCCGAGGAAGTATACGACACTGGTATGTCAAACCAGCCCAAAAGCTACCCTCAGTGAAGACTGCTGCCACAATTCAACGATGAGCTCACTGACACTCCGTCTCCGCATCACACCCCATATGACAAGCCGGATCGCCCTCCTCGTGGGTGTGACAGTGTTGGGGAATGTTGCATGGGAAACAAAAAATTTCCTACGCACACGCAGATCTATCCATGGTGATGAGCATCTATGAGAGGGAGAGTGGATTTACGTACCCTTGTAGATCGCTAAGCAGGAAGCGTTAAGAAACGCAGTTGGTGTAGTCGAACATCTTCGCGATCCAAATCGTCGTGTGTCCCGCGATCCAATCACGATCCAATCACGATCCATCCCACGATCCAATCACGATTCGTCCCACAAACTTGATCATGATTCGTCCCACGAACTTGATCACGATCCGTCCCACGAACTTGATCACGATCCTTCCGATCTAGCGTCGAACGGACGACACCTCCGCGTTCAGCATGTTGGAAATATGCCCTAGAGGCAATAATAAATTAGTTATTATCATATTTCCTTGTTCATGATAATCGTTTATTATCCATGCTATAATTGTATTGATCGGAGACTTAAATGCATGTGTGGATACATAGACAAAACCATGTCCCTAGTATGCCTCTAATGGACTAGCTCGTTGATCAAAGGATGGTTAAGATTTCCTAGCCATGGACATGAGATGTCATTTGATAACAGGATCACATCATTAGGAGAATGATGTGATGGACAAGACCCAAACTACAAACGTAGCATATGATCGTGTCAGTTAATTGCTACTGTTTTCTGCATGTCAAGTATATGTTCCTATGACCATGAGATCATGCAACTCACGGATATCGGAGGAGTGCCTTGTGTGTATCAAACGTCGCAACGTAACTGGGTGACTATAAAGGTGCTCTACAGGTATCTCCGATGGTGTCTGTTGAGTTGGCATGGATCGAGATTGGGATTTGTTACTCCGTGTGACGGAGAGGTATCTCGGGGCCCACTCGGTAATGCAACATCACAATAAGCCTTGCAAGCAATGTGACTAATTGTTAGTTGTGGGATCTTGTATTACGGAACGAGTAAAGAGACTTACCGATAACGAGGTTGAACTAGGTATGGAGATACCGACGATCGAATCTCGGGCAAGTAACATACCGAAGAACAAAGGGAACGTTATACGGGATTAACTGAATCCTTGACATAGAGGTTCGACCGATAAAGATCTTCATAGAATATGTAGGAACCAATGTGGACGTCCAGGTCCCGCCATTGGTTATTGACCGTAGAGGTGCTCGGTCATGTCTACATAGTTCTTGAACCCGCAGGGTCTGCACACTTAAGGTTCGGTGACATTTCGGTAGTGTAGAGTTATGTATGGTGGTGACAGAAGTTTGTTCGGAGTCCCGGATGAGATCCCGGATGTCACGAGGAGCTCCAGAATGGTCCGGAGGTAAAGATTCATATATAGGAAGTCCTAGTTTGGTTTCCAGAAAAGTTTCGGGCTCATCGGTAGTGTACCGGGAGTGCCGGTAGTGTACCGGGAGTGTCGGTAGTGTACCGGGAGGCCTCCGGGAGGGGTATTTCGACCCCAATAGGTCCGTGGGCTGTGGGAGAATAATAACCAGCCCTTAGTGGGCTGGGAAAACAGCCACAAAGGCCCATGGCGCAGGAGAGAAAGTCCTAAAGCAAAAAAGTGGAAAATCAGCCAATAGGAGGCAATCCTACTCCAACTAGGATTGGAGGTGAAGTAGGATTGCTTCCCACCTCCTATTTCGGCCGACCCAAAGGCCTTGGATGCCTCTCCTCTCCTCTCATCCTATATATACTAGTGGATTGGGTGGTGTTTGGACAGAATTTCCGGCCACGTGCTACCCGTTCCACCGGTGCATAGTTTCTCCTCTGGATCGGTTTTCTGCAGCGCTTAGGCGAAGCCCTGCCGGAATTGCTCCACCACCATCACCGGAGCGCCGTCACGCTGCCGGTGAACTTTCTCTCCTCTCCACCTCCTCTTGCTGGATCGAGACGGTGGAGATCGTCATCAAGCTGCACGTGTGCTGAACGCGGAGGTGCCGTCCGTTCGGCGCTAGATCGGAAGGACCGTGATCGAGATCGCGAGACGGTTCGTGATGTGATCACGGAACGAATCATGATGAGTTCGCGGGACAGATCGTGATCAAGATCGTGAGACGGACCGTGATGAGTTCGCGGGACGGATCATGATGTGTTCGCGGGACGGTTCGTGATTGGATCGCGGGACGCTCGGCGATTTGGATCGCGAAGAAGTTCGGCTACACCAACCGCGTTTCTTAACGCTTCCCGCTTAGCAATCTACAAGGGTATGTAGATCCACTCTCCCTCTCGTAGATGCTCATCACCATGGATAGGTTTGCGTGTGCGTAGGAATTTTTTTTTGTTTCCCATGCGACGTTCCCCAACACAGCACACGTGCAGCTTGATGACGATCTCCACCGTCTTGATCCAGCAAGAGGAAGTGGAGAGGAAGAAGAGTTCACCGGCAGCATGATGTTGCTCCGGCGATGGTGGTGGAGCAATTCCGGCAGGGCTTCGCCTAAGCACTGCGGAAATCCGATCTAGAGGAGCACCGGTGGAAGGGTAGCACGTGGCCGTAAAAACTAGTGCAAAATACCCAATACCACCAGTATATATAAGAGGGAGGGAGGAGGAGGGTTGGCGCACCAAAGCTGCCCTTGCACAAGGAGGAGAGCAGGAATCCTCCTCCAATCCTAGTAGGACTAGGATTCCTCCTTTCCTACTTGGAATCTATTTCCACCTTGCGTTTTTTCTTTCTCTTTCAACTCCAGCCGCATGGGCCTCTTGGAGGACTTCCACCAGCCCACTAAGGGCTGGTTTCCACCCTCCCACATCCCATGTAGCCTCTTGGGTCGAAATACCTCTCCCGATGGTCCCCCAGTACACTACCGGCACTCCTGGTACACTACCGATGAGCCCGAAACTTTTCCGGCGACCAAAATAGGACTTCCTATATATGAATCTTTACCTCCGGACCATTCCAGAGCTCCTCATGACGTCTGAGATCTCATCCGGGACTCCGAACAACCTTCGGTCACCACCATACATAACTCTATACTACCGAAACGTCACCAAACCTTAAGCGTGCAGACCCTGCGGGTTCGAGAACTATGTAGACATGACCGAGACACCTCTACGGCCAATAACCAATAGCGGGACCTGGATGACCATATTGGTTCCTACATATTCTAGGAAGATCTTTATCGGTCGAACCTCTATGTCAGGGATTCAGTTAATCCCGTATAACGTTCCCTTTGTTCTTTGTTATGTTACTTGCCCGAGATTCGATCGTCGGTATCTCCATACCTAGTTCAACCTTGTTAGCGGCAAGTCTCTTTACTCGTTCCGTAATACAATATCCTGTGGCTAACACTTAGTCACATTGCTTGCAAGGCTTGTTGTGATGTTGCATTACCGAGTGGGCCCTGAGATACCTCTCCGTCACACGGAGTAACAAATCCCAGTCTTGATCCATGCCAACTCAACAGACACCCTCGGAGATACCAGTAGGGAACCTTTATAGTCACCCAGTTACGTTGCGACGTTTGATACACACAAGGCACTCCTCCGGTATCCGTGAGTTGCATGATCTCATGGTCATAGGAACATATACTTGACATGCAGAAAACAGTAGCAATAAACTGACACGATCATATGCTACGTTTGTAGTTTGGGTCTTGTCCATCACATCATTCTCCTAATGATGTGATCCCGTAATAAAATGACATCACATGTCAATGGCTAGGAAACCTTGACCATCTTTGATCAACGAGCTAGTTCACTAGAGGCATACTAGGGACAAAGTGTTGTCTATTTACCCACACATGTAATGTGTTTCCAATTAATAAAATTATAGCATGGACAATAAATGATTATCATGAACAAGGAAATATAATAATAAACACTTTATTTATTGCCTCTAGGGCATATTTTCAACAGACAGAGCGGCCAAAGACACCGGTTATGTATCGGCGATGCCCCGAAGACAGGGTAAGGAGCCATTCGAGCCCAATGACAGGTTCGACCTACGCGGCGACTTAAATCACAGAGCAAGCCGCACAAGATCCATCTACGGATCTAGAGATTACTCACCGGATAGACGGGGAGAGTATAGACCATGGTTCGACCAAAACCATAGAGGCTGGGGATGCAACCGGCCCCATACAGACGCCGAGTACAGGCGAGACATAGCTCGGGTAAGAGGCGCCGCTCACCCACTGTGCTTCACAAATGAAGTAATGCGACATCAGTTCCCCGAAGGGTTTAAACCTGTAAATATAGAACAGTACGACAGGACCACTGACCCAACTATATGGATCGAGGACTTCCTCCTCCATATCCATATGGCACGAGGAGATGATCTCCATGCAATCAAATACTTACCTCTTAAGCTTAAGGGGCCATCTCGGCACTGGTTAAACAGCCTCCCCGAAAACTCCACAGGATGCTGGGAGGACTTGGAAGACGTGTTTTGCTCTAACTTCTAGGGGACCTATGTCCACCCGCCGGACTCTTCCGACCTTAGTAACGTCATTCAGAAGCCCGGCGAGTCTGCTTGGCAGTTCTGGAATCGGTTCTTGACTAAAAAGAACCAAATTGGAAAACTGTCCGGATGCCGAGGCCATTGCCTCCTTCCGGCATAATATTCGGGACAAATGGCTGGCCCGCCAACTAGGCCAGGACAAACCTCAGACTATGTTCGCCTTTACCTCCCTCATGACCCACTTTTGCATGGGCGGAGATAACTGGCTCGCAAGACGCAGCCACAATTCTGAAGATCCAATGGCACTTGAAGCCTAGGATGGCAACTCAAAGCCGAAGCGCAATAAGAACAAACGCCGGCACAACAACAATGACGCCGATGACACGGCGGTTAATGCCGGATTCCGCAACTCCCTACCCACCCAGCGGAAGAAGCCCCCTAAAGGCAATCGTGACGGACCCACTCAGCTCGAGAAGATCATGGACATGACTTGACAAATCCACAGAACTTCAGAAAAGCTAGCCAATCACACACATTGCAATTGTTGGGTGTTTAAACAGGCCGACAAGATACAACCCGAAGACCAGGGTAAAAGCTCACGCATCGAGGACGAAGATGAACCTTGGGGTCCAATGGGTGGTGGTCAGAAGAAATTCCCTCCTGAAGTCAAAATGATGAATATGATATACGCCACCCACATACCTAAGAAGGAGAGGGAGCGAGCCCTTCGGCAGGTCTATGCTGTGGAGCCCGTAGCTCCGAAGTATAACCCATGGTCAGCATAACCGATCACTTTTGACTGGCGAGACCATCCGACTAGTATCTGTCATGGGGGCTCGGCTGCCCTCATCCTAGATCCCATTATAGACGGGAATCACCTCGCTAAAGTCCTAATGGATGGAGTAAGTAGCCTCAATCTGATTTACTCAGACACGGTGAAAAAGATGGGTATAGACCCGTCAAGGATCAAACCCAGCAGCACTACCTTCAAGGGAGTGCTCCCAGGTGTTGAGGCCCGATGTACGGGCTCTATAACCCTGGAGGTTTGATGTCTACTACACAACCTTCTTCTTGTAGACTCGTGTTGGGCCTCCAAGCGCAGAGTTTTGTAGGACAACGATAATTTTCCCTCAAGTGGATGACCTAAGGTTTATCAATCCGTGGGAGGTGTAGGATGAAGATGGTCTCTCTCAAGCAACCCTGCAATCAAATAACAAAGAGTCTCTTGTGTCCACAATACACCCAATACAATGGTAAATTGTATAGGTGCACTAGTTCGGCAAAGAGATGGTGATACAAGTGTAATATGGATGGTAGATATAGGTTTTGTAATCTGGAAATATAAAAACAGCAAGGTAACTAATGGTAAAAGTGAGCACAAACGATATTGCAATGCTTGAAAACAAGGCCTATGGTTCATACTTTCACTAGTGCAATTTCTCTCAACAATACTGACATAGTTGAATCAGATGTAAGTACCTCTCGTGCGACAAAGAGTTCACTCCAAAGTCACAAATAGCGGAGAACTGACAAAGAAATTATTGTAGGGTACGAAACCACCTCAAAGTTATCTTTTCTGATCAATCTTATGAGCTATCCCTATAAGTGTCACGAACAGCCCTAGAGTTCGTACTAAAATAACACCTTAAGATACACATCAACCAAAACCCTAATGTCACCTAGATACTTCAATGTCACCACAAGTACCCATGGGCTTGATTGTACGATATGCATCACATAATTTCAGATTCATCATGTTCAATCCAACACAAAGAACTTCAAAGAGTGCCCTAAATTTTCTACCAGAATGTCAAGACAAAAATGTGTGCCAACCCCTATGCATAGATTCCCAAGGTCACGGAACCCGCAAGTTGATCACCAAAACATACATCAAGTAGATCAATAGAACATCCCACTGTCACCACGGATATCCCATCCCAAGACATACATCAAGTGTTCTCAAATCCTTAAAGACTCAATCCGATAAGAACTTCAAGGGAAAACTCAATTCATCACAACAAGATAGAGTGGGGAAAACTCCATATGATTCAATCTATATCAACAAAGCTCGCGGTACATCAAGATCGTGCCATCTCAAGAATACGAGAGAGAGAGAGAGAGAGAGATCAAACACATAGCTACTGGTACCTACCCTCAGCCCCGAGGGTGAACTACTCCCGCCTCGTCATGAAGAGCATCAGGATGATGAAGATGGCCTCCGATGATGGTTTCCCCCTCCGGCAGGGTGCCGGAACGGGCTCCCGATTGGTTTTTCATGGCTGTGGAGGCTTGCAGCGGCAGAACTCCTGATCTAGGTTCTGCGTTGGGTTTTTTGGAATTTATGGCGGTGGAAACGAGTCAGGATGGGCCACGAGGGAGTCACAAGCCTGGTGGGCACGCCCAGGGGGGTGGTCGCGCCCCTGAGGCTTGTGACTGCCTCGTGGGTCTTCTGGCCCAACTCCGATGCTCTGTGGGTCTCTTCTGGTCCATAAAAAATCACCATAATTTTTTAGTCCGTTTGGACTCCGTTTGATATTCCTTTTCTGTAAAACTCAATATCAAGGGAAAAACAGAAACTGGCACTAGGCTCTGGGTTAATAGGTTAGTCCCAAAAATAATATAAAGTTGTGGTAAAATGATTGCAAAACATCCAAGAATGATAATATAACAGCATGGAACAAGCAAAAATTATAGATACGTTGGAGACGTATCAACATCCCCAAGCTTAATTCCTGCTCGTCCTTGAGTAGGTAAATGATAAAACCAGAATTTTTGATGTGGAATGCTGCCTAACATGTTCATATTATTTTCTTCTTGTATAACATGGACATTTGGACTTGTAAATGATTCAAAGCAATAGTCTAGTTTTAACATAATGACTTCAATACTCAAGCATGTTAACAAGCAACCATGTCTTTCAAAATATCAACACTAAAGAAAGTTATCCCTAGCCCATCATGCTCAATCATTGATCCATTCATGAAACACACTCAAATATTAGCTATGCCCAATGCTCAAGTACGATCATAGTGCCCCCTAGTTGGTGCTTATAAGAGAAGATGGAGACTCAAAGCAAAAACAAAAATTGCATAAAGTAAGTAGATAGGCCCTTCGTAGAGGGAAGTAGGGATTTGTAGAGGTGCCAGAGCTCAAGGTTTGTATTGAGAGAGAAAAGTATTTTGAGTGGCATGCTTTTCCTGTCAACGAAAACGATGAAGTAGCTCACAATACTTTCCATGCTAGATACATTATAGGCAGTTCCCAAACAGAATAGTAAAGTTTTTACTCCCCCTCCACCAATCAATCATACTCCATGGTGAGCCGAATCCACGGGTACCGTCCATACCAACAACATTCCTGGGGGAGTTTTGTTTAATTGTTTGCATTTTTTCTTTCTTTGATTTCGGGACTGGGAATCCCTATTACCAGCCACTTTCTCATGAATGATAGTGAATCAACACATATTGTGATAATAACACACCTAGCATGGGAAAATATTGGATACTCCCCACCGTTTCATGAGCGGTACAGGCACATAAAAGAGAAAATTTATTTTGAAGATTTAGAGATGGCACATACAAATTTGCTTGGAACGACATGAAAATACCGCATATAGGTAGGTATGGTGGTCTCATAAGGCAAAACTTGGTTTTAGGATTTTGGATGCACAAGTAGTATTTCTACTTAGTACATATGAAGGATAGCAAATAGATTGGGAAGCAACCAAACCGAGGAACAAAAAATCTCATAAGTGAGCATTGAGTCATAACTAATACCGAATAATGCACCACAAGTAGGATATAACTTCATTGCATAAGTATTGACTTTTGTTCATGCATAGGGAATCACAAACCTTAACATCAATATTCTTACTAAGCATAATTACTCACTAACATGACTCACATATTACTATCATCATATTTCAAAACTATTACAAAGAATCAAGTTTAATTTGCCCCATGATCTTCATGAAAGTTTTTATTATATCCTCCTTGGATATCTATCATTTTGGGACTAGTTTCATAGTTTGCTATTGCTTTTTGGCAAGCCCAAACAAATTTAAATGAAGCATGAGCAAATGACAAACTACTCTCAAAATATATAAGTGAAGATTAATGAGTAGTCAAACAATTAAGTAGCTATGTGAAGACTCTCTCGCCCTCAATAAATATTTTCAGATCTGAGTACTTTATTCAAAAAGCAAGCAAAAGAAAAATAACACTCCAAGAATAGCATGCATCATGTGAACGAATAAAAATTTAGGATCAACATAGGCTAACCGATAATTAAGGACAGTAAAACTAAGACTAAACCGAGCCTCCTCGGCGATTTGCGTTTCTGACCATCCATTTGTATGATTTAGATGTTTCTGTCCGTCAGATCTCATGTGTAATGCCCCTCCTCCCACAACTGGCCCAACTGTCCGATGGTCTGCTGCTCCAGAGGCCGAATCCAAGACCTCTGGTGAACTGGGCCCGCTAACTCAGCCCATTAAGCTACCACGGATGCTCTCGCTCGGCAGGGGAGGTAAATCGTCCGCTCGTTGCGCTCGCTGGACAGAGGAGGTGGATTGGTGATGGGAAATCCAGCCGCGCCCGATGCGGCCGACACGCTCGAGCGGGACCCAGGAGATGCGCGTGAGCCGTGCCCGATGACACGGGCAATCCGTCTAGATGACGGCATGACGAGTACACGATTCGGGCGAATCCAGCCGACGTGCTCGAGTGGGATCCAAGGCACGCGCGAGGCGCTGCCGGCTGCGACCACTACGATTTCGATCCAGCAGCAGGCCGTCTACTATTCTGTCTGTTCATCTTGATGTCCGCGTTGTCTTGCCAGAGTTGATTCCAGCTGCTAGCACCAACTCTCCACCTTGGGTTCGTCCGGTATGAACTCAATCACCGGCCGCTAGCACTCCTCCTATCCAGATGGTTCCGTCAACCCGTGTACTTAGAGCAAAATCCTAATTTTGGTTAGGACAAAGATTGTTCTTGGGATTTTCATTGTGTGGAGGCAACAGGTGACAAGCCGGTGGTTCCATCACTTAGAAGTATTGCATTTCTTGATCTCCTTACCTATCAGGTCAATTACAATAGTATATTTATAATGTGATTTCAAAAGATTCATCAAATCCAGTGAGCAAACAACACTGCAATACTTGCTTTATGCCCAAGAATTAAATGGCTTGCTTATACGTCTGCATATCTTTTTCATGTGAACTAACATTAATTTTCTTTTTCCAGCTACATTGAAATTTGTAGATGAAGGGCATGTTCAATACCATGATCTATGATTTGGCACATAAGTGATATCCAAGAGAGTATATTCTTCTACGTTTACTTTACAATGTAATTATATTCTACTCTGAATTTCTCATGTTCAACCGGCAACATGTGCTCTATTTTGATGTTTAATTAAGCATTATTTCCAAACTCTGCACCTAAGCGTCAGATAAAAGTATTCAAGTTAAACATGTTGTTATTTTATTATCAAGCTACGAAGTAGATTCATAATATGTTAGACTGGTGCAGTACGAAAGTGGCCTAAAGTGATTTTATTTGGGGATCCCATCAAAGCACGCGGTGCTGCCAGCTACGACCATGATGACTCGCTCAAGCGAGATTCCATGATGACTTCCCTGGCAGCGGAAACCAGCATCTACGGACCACGAAGGAGAGCAGTCACACATCCACGAGGCTGCTTCTCTTCGAGTTCATCAACCTCCATGGGAACCTAGGCAGCTTGCCCTGATAAGCTCCCCTGCAACACCACGCCCCTCGAGCCAGGTACGACATTTGGTCAACACGCGCCTCAACTCTCCTACGGGCTACGGCCGTAGCTTCTTCCCGCAACCCACGAGGTTGAATATCAAATGATTGTCCATTTGTCGTACTAAAAAGCAATGTGCAATTATGGAAAAGGTAGCCAAATAATTAACATCTAATGCTCAAGCTGAATCACAAACACACTAGAGGTACTCCAGCAAACAAAAGTAAATCCCAATACATGCCAAAGTATACACATCTTGTTGTCTAACATGGCAGTTTGTGTGACCCATAGCTTGTGGTAGAAAAATTGGAGAAAGACATATATATTCACTGGAAATAGTGTTATTCATGTCTTACATGCTTGCATATTAAGTTGTAGTTTATTTCTAGCTCTAAATTGTAGTTATGTCCGTAAACACACACTTCATATGTTCTCCTCGTGCCCAAACAAGCTTATCCTTGCAGACCAAGTGTGTGTGCATCATACAAGGATGTGAAGTTATGGAACATCTAGCTAGGTAGGCAAGGCAGGTTGTTATATTCATCTGGCCTGCTGTGGTTCTGGGATCTTTGCTCCTGCTGAATAGTTAATTGTGTGGCAGTAACCATATTTCTTGAAGCAACTTGTGTATAGAGCACCCAAAAGCAAAATCAACATAGACTGCAAGTGTCACTGGACGTCATCTGAATCATATCTAGGGAAATTTATGGAGTTACTAGAATCGAACTCTTCATAACTCACACCTTAGTGCTTTCCTTGTTCATAATGCAAATAAAGAGATTCCAATTTATCTAATCATTGCCGAGGCACCTAATATTCAGTCAGATAATAGATTATTGTGAATATTAGTGCTTGGGTAACTTAACTGATGTTCAATATTACTTTATAGAAGACCATCATTTCTTCTGTATTTGCCTGCTCACTTCAGTAATATCATAATCAACTATACAAAAAAGTGTCAATCTGTAGTAGTATTGGAGCATAAAGAAACTGATGAAATACTGTTGCAGGCACTAAAATGGCACAAACAGATAGGGAAAGAATACTTTCTGAGGTGATCATGACCATTGTGTAATTCAGAAAGTTTATTATGTTACTTTTGTGTAGTGGATCTTCCATGGTGACATAATCTCTATCACTGTTGTACAAAAAAAAAGTGTATTCGGTTCTTTGTTGAATGGAGTCTACAGTTTTCTCAGTTTATCAGTGAAGCTTTCGTGGTTATATACAATATGTCATTTATCTAAGAGGCTGACCTATATTATAAAGTGCCACAATAATTCAAGACCAAAAGGAACTCATTTTTTTTGCATACTGTAAGTGCAACTACACCGCAACTTCTCAAGGTATGCAAATTATGTCCTCTCACACACCCCTTGCTTAATATTTCAACTATATCTTACCGTTGTTAGCTTCCCATTTTATTCGCTACAAAGCTCTCTCCTTAATTGTAAGACTGGATATTCTTTCAAACACAAAATATAACACACATGAGGTTCAGTTTGTTCTCTACATGGCAGTAGCATCACAAATGATAGTGGAAAAAAAATAGCCGCATCATGTAGACCAGACAATGTTCCAACTCAGATAGCTGCCCTTGTTTATAAATATTTTATCTTGACTTTAGTGTTAACAAAAATTGTCTTACTGGACTAATTCACATTTTATTCTCTAGAGGGCCCTCTCCTTAATTCGAAGACTGGGTATTCTTTCAAACAAAAAATATAACACATGTGAGCTTGACTTTGTTTTCTTCATGGCACTAGCTGTTGGGGAACGTCGCATGGGAAACAAAAAATTTCCTACGCACACGCAGATCTATTCATGGTGATGAGCATCTACGAGAGAGAGAGAGAGTGGATCTACATACCCTTGTAGATCGCTAAGCGGGAAGTGTTAAGAAACGCGATTGGTGTAGTCGAACGTCTTCGCGATCCAAATCGCCGAGCGTCCCGCGATCTCATCACGATCCGTCCCGTGAACACATCACGATCCGTTCCGCGAACTCATCACGAACCGTCTCGCGATCTTGATCACGGTCCTTCCGATCTAGCGCCGAACGGACGGCACCTCCGTGTTCAGCACACGTACAGTTTGATGACGATCTCCACCGTCTTGATCCTGCAAGAGGGAGTGGAGAGGAAGAATAGTTCTCCAGCAGTCTGACGGCGCTCTGGCGATGGTGGTGGAGCAATTCCGGCAGGGCTTCGCCTAAGCACTGCAGAAATCCAATCTAGAGGAGAAATTATGCACTAGAGATTAGGGTTGCACGTGGCTGGAAAAAACTGTGCAAAACCCTAGAAATCCACTAGTATATATAGGAGGAGGGGAGAGGAGGCTGCGCCCAAGGGGAAGGGCCTCCCTTGGCTTCGGCCGAACTGGTGGAGGGGGAGTCCTCCTCCAATTGGGAGTCCACCTCTCACACGAGAGGTGGAACTTGGGGAGGACTCCACCCCAATTTTGTTTGGGCCTCTCTCCCTTGCGCCTAGGCCACCTTGGCCGACCCCACCAGCCCACTAGGGGCTGGTGGGTCGCCACTTTGGCCCATGGGGTGGGTTGGCCCCACTGGTGGACCCCCGGGACCCATTCGTCACTCCCGGTACACTACCGAAAGTGTCCGAAATCTTTTCGGAGTCCAAACACCACCTTCCTATATATCAATCTTCATTTCCGGACCATTTCGGAACTCCTCGTGACGTCTGGGATCTCATCCGGGACTCGGAACAACCTTCGGTCACCACCATACATAATTCTATAGTACCGAAACGTCACCAAACCTTAAGTGTGCAGACCCTGCGGGTTCGAGAACTATGTAGACATGACCGAGACACCTCTACGGTCAATAACCAATGGCGGGACCTGGATGTCCACATTGGTTCCTACATATTCTACGAAGATCTTTATCGATCGAACCTCTGTGTCAAGTATTTAGTTAATCCCGTATGATGTTCCCTTTGTTCTTCGGTATGTTACTTGCCCAAGATTCGATCGTCGGTATCTCCATACCTAGTTCAACCTCGTTACCGGCAAGTCTCTTTACTCGTTCCGTAATACAAGATCCCATGACTAACACTTAGTCACATTGCTTGCAAGGCTTATTGCAATGTTGCATTACCGAGTGGGCCCCGAGATACCTCTCCGTTACACGGAGTAACAAATCCCAGTCTTGATCCATGCCAACTCAACAGACACCCTCGGAGATACCTGTAGAGCACCTTTATAGTCACCCAGTTACGTTGCGACGTTTGATACACACAAGGTACTCCTCCGATGTCAGTGAGTTGCATGATCTCATGGTCATAGGAACACATACTTTGACATGCAGGAAACAGTAGCAATAAACTGACACGATCATATGCTACGTTTGTAGTTTGGGTCTTGTCCATCACATCATTCTCCTAATGATGTGATCCCGTTATTTCAAATGACATCACATGTCAATGGCTGGGAAACCTTGACCATCTTTGATTAACGAGCTAGTTCACTAGAGACATACTAGGGACAGAGTGTTTGTCTATTTACCCACACATGTAATGTGTTTCCATTCAATATAATTATAGCATGGATAATAAACGATTATCACGAACAAGGAAATATGATAATAACTAATTTATTATTGCCTCTAGGGCATATTTCCAACAGTTGCATCACAAATGATATGAAAAAAATCGACATTCACACCATGTACAAGACAATGTTCCAATTGAGATAGCTCCCCTTATCAGAATTTTATTCTTGACTTCAGTGTTAATGAAAATTGTCTTACTATAATCCTTCCGTTCTGTAATATCTTCTTTAGTGTCAAGCAATTTTCTTCTTCTTAGTTCACTGTTGCCTACACATGATTCATATTTTGGGCATCTATAAGTGCAGCTGGCTGCAATGTGTTTAGAAGACATCAATAATAAATGGAGCAATCAAAGAGTAAAAGTCCTATGACCAATACTGATTAAACCATATGAACACATTGAATATATTGGAATAAATTATTAGCTCCTGCCCTACAATTTTGTAGCAACTTTTGATTTTTCTAGCCCATAAGATATACTAGACCACTTTACTGGCATTACCTACCATGTTAAACCAAGCTATTAATCTGTAAAAACTTGCAATCTCATATGAACATTTTTCAATTAAATATGTTCTCAGTTTTTTGTCTTCATAAATCATACTTCTTTAATCAGACATCTAAACATTTCCTTGTCATGAGCAGACACACAATAAAAGAAAAAAGAGAGTTTGTTCCATCCATTTTCTGAAATGCAAAAAGGTGATTACCTGAGTATATATATCAGTTCTGCCCATTCACAAACCTCGATATTGCTTCTTAGCTTGTTTTTATTGATTTTGACATGGTTTTAACTGCCAGGTTCGTTTAGCTAAGCTTAGATCTTTTTAAAGTAGGCCTTCACTACAGATCCATGTACTTGGTTTGAACTATATTATTGAAGTTGGTGCTAATTTTGGTGCAGAAATTTCACCCGATGTTGAGCCATTCTATGTTCACAATGAATGATATTGTGGACAATGAATGATATTCTGGGCAAGTAAAATCCACTAACTAATGCATAATCTGAGAATTAATATGATTTATTGGTTGACTATAGAAAGATTTAAAGTGAGTCAAGGTACATAAAATTCTTTTATTTGTTAGTTCCTCTAGCAAGTAGTTATAGAGAAGAATGACATTTGATCCTCAATTTCATGTTTTCAAGTGATAAATTTTATTAATCATGACTTTGCGGGATAAAATGAATTGCAATGATTGGACCAGGTGATGAATCTTTATAGCCTTATAGGGTTAATAATGTCCCCGTTGTAATTAATTGGTAGCACGCAAAGTCTTTCACTCCACATTAAAAATAATTATCCAACTATAGGCTTAACTTTCCATTTATTAATTACAGATCAATATATGGGTCTATTTATGCTAATCTATTTTGCACGTCTCATATATCAATATACTTACTGAAATTTCTGTGTCCATAAATTTATGAAAGTCCCCACCATTCTAATGAAGAAATAGATGGGCGCAGCAACGCGCACCATCAATTATCTAGTTGTTGATGAAGAGAGGTGGGATGCGTAGCATCCCCAAGCTTAGATGCTTGAGACTTCTTGAAATATTTACTTGGAGTGCCTTGGGCATCCCCAATCTTAAGCTTTTGTATCTCGTTCAATCCTCTCATACCACGGTTTCACCTATTCTCAAAAACTTCATCCACACAAAACTCAAAAAGAACTCGTGAGATAGGTTAGTACACATAATAATAAATCAACTCTTTATGTACTGCCAAGACATGTTGCATAATAATTTTCAAACATTAGGTACTGTATACTATCATTTCCACAATTTATATCTACCAATATAGGCTATGGAAATTATAGGATAAGTAGATAACAAAACTATGACAGCAATCTGCCCAAACAGAACAATCTATAGCAATTTATGAAAACAGTGTACTTTTGTAACTCAAACTATTATGAAAATTTATTAAAAGATGTAAAAGTTATATGACTATAGTGTGTAAAAATTTCAGAAACTTACCATGTTCCAATAAAATATGAAAATTCAAACACTACAGCCAAAGTTTCTGTTTCTACACAGCACACATCAAAACATACAATGCAAGCATCCTAAGGCAATTCTTGGAGCCTTTTATTGAAAAACAAGATTATAAATAACACCTAACAGAAAGTAACAAAAATATAATGATGATCCAAGCAAAGCACGTATTGTGTGACGAATAAAAATATAGCTCCAAGTAAGATATACCGATAGTGTTGAAGACGAAAGAGGGGATGCCTTCCGGGGCATCCCCAAGCTTAGGCACTTGAGTATTCCTTGGATATTAACTTGGGGTGACTTGGGAATCCCCAAGCTTAGGTTATTGTCACTCCTTATTCTTCTCATATCGGTATCTCACCCAAAACTTGAAAACTTCAATCACACAAAACTTAACGGAACTTCATGAGATGGGTTAGTATAATAAAGATAGATCATTCACTTAGGTACTGTCAAGACAAGATTCATAATTGTTCTCACATTATACCTACTGTATTACATCATTCTCACAATTTATATTACTCAATATAAGCTATAGGAACACTTAAAACAAGCAAACTATGCATGCAAAACAGAAGCTGTCAAAAAACAGAACAGTCTGTAAAGATCTGAACGATCACCGAACTTACTTGACTCTAAAAATTCTGAAAAATTAGTAAAACTCAAGGAATTTGCACATAAAGTTATTGTAAAAAATTTAGAATTTTTTGACGCTCCAGTAAAATCAGATAATTCATATACTGGACGCAAAACTTTCTGTTTTTTCACAGAATCAAACAAGCAAGTATCCACACTATCCCAAAGGCTTTACTTGGCACTTTATTGAAATAAAAGACACAAAACATGATTAAAAAGTATATTAATCATGTGAACACATCAAAACAGAGATTAAAAGTGTTGGATTGTTTCCCAACAAGCGCTTTTCTTTAATGCCTTTTAGCTAGGCATGATGGTTTCAATGATGCTCACATAGGAATAGTAATTGAAACATGCAAAAGAGCATCATGAATCTCATGAAAAGCACATTTAAGTCTAACCCACTTCCTATGAATAGGGATTTTGTGAGCAAACAATTTAAGGGAACAAGAATCATCTAGCATAGGAAGGCAAAACAAGCATAACTTCAAAACTTTGAACACATAGAGAGGAAACTTGATATTATTGCAATTCCTACAAGCATATGTTCCTACCTCATAATAATTTTCAGTAGCATCATGAAGAAATTCCACAATATAACCAGCACATAAATCATTATTTTGATGATGCACAAGCATAGAAAATTTGTCACTCTCCACATAAGCAATTTTTTTCTCATTCAAAATAGTGGGAGCAAACTCAACAAAATAAGTGTTGTAAATATGCCCTAGAGGCAATAATAAAATGGTTATTATTGTATTTCCTTGTTCATGATAATTGTCTATTTTTCATGCCATAATTGTGTTAACCAGAAACCGTAATGCATGTGTGAATACATAGACCACAACATGTCCCTAGTAAGCCTCTAGTTGGCTAGCTCGTTGATCAATGGATGGTCACGGTTTCATGACCATGGACATTGGATGTCATTGATAATGGGATCACATCATTAGGAGAATGATGTGATGGACAAGACCCAATCCTAAGCCTAGCACAAGATCGTGTAGTTCGTTTGCTAAAGCTTTTCAATGTCAAGTATCGTTTCCTTAGACCATGAGATTGTGCAACTCCCGGATACCGTAGGAATGCTTTGGGTGTGCCAAACGTCACAATGTAACTGGGTGGCTATAAAGGTGCACTACGGGTATCTCCAGAAGTGTCTGTTGGGTTGGCACGAATCGAGACTGGGATTTGTCACTCCATGTGACGGAGAGGTATCTCTGGGCCCACTCGGTAAGACATCATCATAATGAGCTCAATGTGACTAAGGAGTTAGCCACGGGATGATGTATTACGGAATGAGTAAAGAGACTTGCCGGCAACAAGATTGAACAAGGTATAGGGATACCGATGATCAAATCTCGGGCAAGTATCATACCGATAGACAAAGGAAATTGTATACGGGATTGATCGAATCCCCGACATCGTGGTTCATTCGATGAGATCATCATGGAGAACATGGGAGCCAACATGGGTATCTAGATCCCGCTGTTGGTTATTGACCGGAGAGGTGTCTCGGTCATGTCTACGTGTCTCCCGAACCCGTAGGGTCTACACACTTAAGGTTCGATGACGCTAGGGTTATAGGGGAAAAAAGTGTACGTGGTTACCGAAGGTTGTTCGGAGTCCCGAATGAGATCTCGGACGTCACGAGGTGTCCCAGAATGGTCTGGAGACGAAGATTGATATATAGGAAGTGAGGTTTTGGTTATCGGAAATGTTTCGGGGGTCACCGGTAACGTACCGGGACCACCGAAAGGGTTCCGAGGGTCCACCAAGTGGGCCCACCAGCTCCAGAGGGCTGCATGGGCTGAGGGTGGAGGGAACCAGCCCCTAGGTGGGCTGGTGCGCCCCTCCACCAGGCCCAAGGCGCAGCTGAAGTGGGAGGAGGGGCAAACCCTAGGGCAGATGGGCCCTAAGGCCCACCCTAGGGCAGCCGCACCACTCCCTCCCTCTGGCCGCCAGCCAGATTGACCTGGTGGCTGCCGCACCACCCTAGGGCGTAGCCCTCCCTCCTCCTTCCCCTATATATATGTGAGGTTTCAAGGCTGCCCAACACACGATTCTCTCTTCCTCTCGGCGCAGCCCTACCTCTCCACCTCCTCGTTCTCCGTAGTGCTTAGCGAAGCTCTGCCGGAGTACCACGCAGCTCCACCGTCACCATGCCATCATGCTGCCGGAGCTCTTCCCTAATCTCTCCTTCCTCCTTGCTGGATCAAGGCGTAAGAGACGTCACTGAGCTGCACGTGTGTTGAACGCGGAGGCGCTGTTGTTCGGCGCTGAGATTGGTGTCCACCGCGATCTGAATCGCTACGAGTACGACTCCACCAACCGCGTTCTTGTAACGCTTCCACTTAGCGATCTTCAAAGGTATGAAGATGCAATCTCTCCCCACTCGTTGCTGGTTTCTTCATAGATAGATCTTGGTGACACGTAGGAATTTTTTTGATTTACTACTATGTCTCCCAACAGTGGTATCAAAGCTAGGTCTATGCGTAGAATCTATGCACGAGTAGAACACAAACTTGTTGTGGGCGTCGATCTTGTTAATTTTCTTACCATTACTAGTCTTATCTTGATTCGGCAGTATTGTGGGATGAAGCGGCCCGGACCAACTTTACACGTACGTTTACGTGAGACCGGTTCCACCGCCTGACATGCACTAGTTGCATAAGGTGGCTAGCGGGTGTCTGTCTCTCCCACCTTAGTCGGATTGGATTTGATGAAAAGGGTCCTTATGAAGGGTAATAGCAATTGGCATATCACATTGTGGTTTTGGCGTAGGTAAGAAACGTTCTTGCTAGAAACCTATAGCAGCCACGTAAAAACTTGCAACTACAAATTAGAGGACGTCTAACTTGTTTTTGTAGCATATGCCTTGTGATGTGATATGGCCAAATGATGTGATGTGATGCATTGTGATGTATGAGATTGATCATGTTCTTGTAATAGGATTCACGACTTGCATGTCGATGAGTATGACAACCGGCAGGAGCCATAGGAGTTGTCTTATTTTTATTGTATGACCTGCGTGTCAATCATAAACGCCATGTAATTACTTTACTCTATTGCTAAACGTTAGCCATAGTAGTAGAAGTAATAGTTGGCGAGACAACTTCATGAAGACACAATGATGGAGATCATGATGATGGAGATCATGGTGTCGTGCCGGTGATAGTGATGATCATGGTGCCCCGAAGATGGAGATCAAAGGAGCAAGATCATATTGGCCATATCATGTCACTATACTGATTGCATGTGATGTTTATAATGTTTACATCTTATTTTCTTAGAACGACGATAGTAAATAAGATGACCTCTCAATAAAATTTCAAGAGAAGTGTTCACCCTAACTGTGCACCGTTGCTAAGGATCATTGTTCCGAAGCACCACATGATGATCGGGTGTGATAGGTTCTAACGTTTGCATACAACAGGTGTAAGCCAAATTTACACACGTGAAACACTTAGGTTGACTTGACGAGCCTAGCATGCACAGACATGGCCTCGAAACACGGAAGACCGAAAGGTCAAACATGAATCGTATAGAAGATACGATCAACATGGAGATGTTCACCATGGATGACTAGTCCGTCTCACGTGATGATCGGACACGGGCTAGTTGACATGGATCATGTGTCACTTAGATGACTAGAGAGATGTCTATCTAAGTGGGACTTCATTAAATAATTTGATTATGTGAACTTAATTATCATGAACTTAGTCTAAAATTGTCTTTACAATCTATATTGTATATCCAATGGCCAACGCTAATGCCAACCTCAACTTCAACGCGTTCCTAGAGAAAATCAAGCTGAAAGATGATGGAAGCAACTATGCGGACTGGGTCCGTAGCTTGAGGATCATCCTCATAGCTTCCAAGACATTGTATGTCCTTGATGCACCGCTAGGTGACCCACCCATTCTCCTAGCAGAGCAAGACGTTGCGAACGCTTGGCATTCTCGTTGCGATGATTACTCCCTTGTTCAGTGCGCCATGCTTTACAGTTTAGAAACGGGGCTCCAAAAGCGTTTTGAGCAGCACATAGCATATGAGATGTTCCAAGAGCTGAAACTGGTTTTCCAAGCTCATGCCCGGGTCGAGAGATATGACATCTCCGACAAGTTCTTTAGCTGTAAGATGGAGGAAAATAGTTCGGTCAGTGAGCACATACTCAAGATGTCTGGGTTGCACAACCACCTGACTTAGCTGGGAGTTAATCTCCCGGATGACTCGGTCATTGACAGAATCCTCCAGTTGCTCCCACCTAGCTACAAGAGCTTTGTGATGAACAACAACACGCAGGGTATGGAGAAGTCCATTCCTGAGTTGTACTCGATGCTGAAATCAGCAGAGGTCGAGATCAAAAAGGAGCATCAAGTGTTGATGGTGAATAAGACCACTAGTTTCAAGAAAGGCAAGGGTAAGAAGAACTTCAAGAAGGACGGCAAAGCTGTTGCCGAGCCCGGTAAGCAAGTTGCCAGGAAGAGAAGAACAAGAATGGACCCAAGCCTGAGATTGAGTGTTTTTATTGCAAGGGTACCGGTCACTGGAAGCGGAACTACCCCAAGTACTTAGCGAATAAGAAGGACGACAACGTTAAAGGTATATGTGATATACTTGTTATTGATGTGTACCTAACCAGCGCTCGTAGTAGCGCCCTGGTATTTGATACCGGTGCAGTTGCTCACATTTGTAACTCCAACAGGAGCTACGGAATAAGCGGAGGCTAGCAAAGGACGAGGTGATGATGCGCGTTGGGATTGGTTCCAAGGTCGATGTGATCGCCGTCGGCATGCTACCTCTACATCTACCTTCGGGATTAGTGTTAAACCTTAATAATTGTTATTTAGTACCAGCTTTGAGCATGAACATTGTATCTGGATCTCGCTTGATGCGAGATGGCTACTCATTTAAATCTGAGAATAATGGTTGTTCTATTTATATGAGAGAAATGTTTTATAGTCATGCCCCACTGGTCAATGGTTTATTTTTGATGAATCTCGAACGTGATGTTACACATGTCCATACTCCATAGTGTGAGTACCAAAAAGTGTAAGGTTGATAACGATAGTCCCACTTACATGTGGCACTGCCGCCTTGGTCATATTGGTGTCAAACGCATGAAGAAGCTCCATACTGATGGACTTTTGGAGTCTCTTGATTTCGAATCATTTGACACATGCGAACCATGCCTCATGGGCAAGATGACCAAGACTCTGTTCTCCGGAACAATGGAGCGAGCAACTGACTTGTTCGAAATAATACATACCGATGTATGTGGTCCAATGAGTGTCGAGGCTCGTGGTGGCTACCGTTATGTTCTCACCCTCACTGATGACTTGAGTAGATATGGGTATGTCTACTTAATGAAACATAAGTCTGAAACTTTTGAAAGGTTCAAGGAATTTCAGAGTGAGGTAGAGAATCAACGTGACAGGAAAATAAAGTGCCTACGATCTGATCGTGGCGGAGAATATTTAAGTCACGAGTTTGGCACGCACCTAAGGAAATGTGGAATTGTTTCACAACTCACGCCGCCTGGCACACCTCAACGGAATGGTGTGTCTGAACATCGTAATCGTACTCTATTAGATATGGTGTGATCTATGTTGTCTCTTATCGACTTACCGCTATCATTTTGGGGATATGCATTAGAGACTGCCGCATTCACTTTAAATAGGGCACCGTTAAAATCGGTTGAGATGACACCGTATGAATTATGGTTTGGAAAGAAACCTAAGCTGTCGTTTCTAAAAGTTTGGGGATGCGATGCTTATGTGAAGAAACTTCAACCTGAGAAGCTCGAACCCAAAGCGGAAAAGTGCGTCTTCATAGGATATCCCAAAGAGACTATTGGGTATACCTTCTACCTACGATCCGAGGACAAAGTCTTTGTTGCCAAGAATGTATCCTTTCTCGAGAAAGAGTTTCTCTCGAAAGAAGTAAGTGGGAGGAAAATAGAACTTGATGAGGTAATTGTACCTCCGGTCGAACCGAGAGTAGCGCAGCACAAGAAGTTGTTTCTGTGGAGCCTGCACCGTCTAGAGAGGAAATTAATGATGATGAGCCTGAAACTTCAGATCAAGTTACTATTGAACGTCGAAGGTCCACTAGGACACGTTCCGCACCAGAGTGGTACGGCAACCCTGTCCTGGAGATCATGTTGTTGGACAACGGTGAACCTTCAAACTATGAAGAAGCAATGGCGGGCCCGGATTCCAACAAATGGCTTGAGGCCATGAAATCCGAGATAGGATCCATGTATGAGAACAAAGTATGGACTTTGGTGGACTTGCCTGGTGATAAGCGAGCCATTGAAAATAAATGGATCTTTAAGAAGAAGACTGACGCAGACGGTAATGTGACCGTCTATAAGGCTCGACTTGTCGCTAAGGGTTATCGACAAGTTCAAGGAGTTGACTACGATGAGACTTTCTCACCCGTAGCGATGCTGAAGTCTGTCCGAATCATGTTGGCAATTGCCGCATTTTATGATTATGAGATCTGGCAAATGGACGTCAAAATGGCATTCCTTAATGGCTTCCTCAAGGAAGAACTGTATATGATGCAGCCGGAAGGTTTTGTCGATTCTAAAGATGCTAACAAAGTATGCAAGCTCCATCGCTCCATCTATGGGCTAGTGCAAGCATCTCGGAGTTGGAACATTCGCTTTAATGAGGTGATTAAAGTGTTTGGGTTTATATAGGTTTATGGAGAACCCTGTATTTACAAGAAAGTGAGTGGGAGCTCTGTAGAATTTCTTATATTATATGTGGATGACATACTGATAATGGGAAATGGTATAGAACTCTTGGAAAGTATAAATTCCTACTTGAATAAGTGTTTTTCAATGAAGGACCTTGGAGAAGCTGCTTACATATTAGGTATTAAGATCTATAGAGATAGATCGAGACGCCTCATAGGTCTTTCACAAAGCACATACCTTGAAAAGATATTGAAGAAGTTCAATATGGATCAGTCCAAGAAGGGATTCTTGCCTGTGTTACAGGGTGTGAGATTGAGTATGACTCAATGCCCGACCATGGCGAAAGATAGAGAAGAGATGAGTGTCATCCCCTATGCTTCAGCCATAGGCTCTATTATGTATGCCATGCTGTGTACCAGACCTGATGTGAACCTTGCCATAAGTTTGGTAGGGAGGTACCAAAGTGATCCCGGAGTGAAACACTGGACAACGGTCAAGAATATCCTGAAGTACCTGAAAAGGACAAAGGACATGTTTCTTGTATATGGAGGTGCCGAAGAGCTCGTCGTAAAGGGTTACGTCGATGCTAGCTTCGACACAGATCCAGACGACTCCAAGTCGCAAACCGGATACGTGTATATTTTGAACGGAGGGGCAGTCAGCTGGTGCAGCAGCAAGCAAAGCGTCGTGGCAGCATCTACATGTGAAGCGGAGTACATAGCTGCTTCGGAAGCAACAAAGGAAGGAGTCTAGATGAAGGAGTTCATCACCGACCTAGGAGTGATTCCCAATGCGTCGGGCCCGATGACTTTATTCTATGACAACACTGGAGCTATTGCCCTTGCGAAGGAGCCCAGGTTTCACAAGAAGACAAGACACATCAAGTGCCGCTTCAACTCCATCTGTGATTACATTTAGGAGGGAGATATAGATATTTGTAAATTGCACACGGATCTGAATGTCGCAGACCCGTTGACTAAACCTCCCGCACGAGCGAAACATGATCAACACCAGAATGCTATGGGTGTTCGATTCATCACAATGTAACTAGATTATTGACTCTAGTGCAAGTGGGAGACTGTTGGAAATATGCCCTAGAGGCAATAATAAAATGGTTATTATTGTATTTCCTTGTTCATGATAATTGTCTATTGTTCATGCCATAGTTGTGTTAACCAGAAACCGTAATGCATGTGTGAATACATAGACCACAACATGTCCCTAGTAAGCCTCTAGTTGGCTAGCTCGTTGATCAATGGATGGTCACGGTTTCATGACCATGGACATTGGATGTCGTTGATAACGGGATCACATAATTAGGAGAATGATGTGATGGACAAGACCCAATCCTAAGCCTAGCACAAGATCGTGTAGTTCGTTTGCTAAAGCTTTTCAATGTCAAGTATTGTTTCCTTAGACCATGAGATTGTGCAACTCCCGGATACCGTAGGAATGCTTTGGGTGTGCCAAACGTCACAACATAAATGGGTGGCTATAAAGGTGCACTACGAGTATCTCCGAAAGTGTCTGTTGGGTTGGCACGAATCGAGACTGGGATTTGTCACTCCGTGTGACGGAGAGGTATCTCTGGGCCCACTTGGTAAGACATCATCATAATGAGCTCAATGTGCCTAAGGAGTTAGCCACGGGATGATGTATTACGGAACGAGTAAAGAGAATTGCCGGCAACGAGATTGAACAAGGTATAGGGATACCGACGATCGAATCTCGAGCAAGTATCATACCGATAGACAAAGGGAATTGTATACGGGATTGATTGAATCCCTGACATCGTGGTTCATCCGATGAGATCATCATGGAGCATGTGGGAGCCAACATGGGTATCCAAATCCTGCTGTTGGTTATTGACCGGAGAGGTGTCTCGGTCATGTCTACTTGTCTCCCGAACCCGTAGGGTCAACACACTCAAGGTTCGATGACGCTAGGGTTATAGGGAAAAAAGTGTACGTGGTTACCAAAGGTTGTTCGGAGCCCCGGATGAGATCCCAAACGTCACGAGGAGTCTCGGAATGGTCTGGAGACGAAGATTGATATATAGGAAGTGAGGTTTTGGTTACCGGAAATGTTTCGGGGGTCACCGGTAACGTACCGGGACCACCGGAAGGGTTCTGGGGGTCCACCAAGTGGGCCCATCGGCTCCAAAGGGCTGCATGGGCCGAGGGTGGAGGGAACCAGCCCCTAGGTGGGCTGGTGTGCCCCTCCACCAGGCCCAAGGCGCAGCTGAAGTGGGAGGAGGGGCAAACCCTAGGGCAGATGGGCCCTAAGGCCCACCCTAGGGCAGCCGCACCACTCCCTCCCTCTGGCCGCCGGCCAGATTGATCTGGTGGCTGCCGCACCACCCTAGGGCGCAACCCTCCCTGCTCCCTCCCCCTATATATATGTGAGGTTTCAGGGCTTCCCAACACACGGTTCTCTCTTCCTCTCGGCGCAGCCCTTCCTCTGCACCTCCTCGTTCTCTATAGTGCTTAGCGAAGCTCTACCGGAGTACCACGCAGCTCCACCGTCACCATGCCGTCGTGCTACCGGAGCTCTTCCCCAATCTCTCCTTATTCCTTGCTGGATCAAGGCATAGGAGATGTCATCGGGCTGCACGTGTGTTGAACGCGGAGGTGCCGTTGTTCGGCGCTGAGATCAGTGTCCACTGCGATCTGAATCGCTACGAGTATGACTCCACCAACCGCATTCTTGTAACACTTTCGCTTACCGATCTTCAAAGATATGAAAATGCAATCTCTCCCCACTCGTTGCTGGTTTCTTCATAGATAGATCTTGGTGACACGTAGGAATTTTTTTGATTTACTACTACGTCTCCCAACAATAACTATCATGGCATACTTGATTGACATAACCACTTTGAATATTAAAATCATGATGACAAGTTTCATGGTTACCATTACTCTTCATAGCATACGTGTCATCACAATAATTATCATAGATAAGAGGCATGTCATAATCATGATAGTTTTGCTCATCAAAACTTGGGGGGCTAAAAATATCATCTTCATCAAACATAGCATCCCCAAGCTTGTGGCTTTGCATATCATTAGCATCATGAATATTCAGAGAATTCATACTAACAATATCACTATCATTCTCATCATTCAAAGATTTAGTGCCAAACATTTTAATAACTTCTTCTTCTAATACTTGAGCACAATTTTCCTTTCCATAATTTTCACGAAAGACATTAAAAAGATGAAGCATATGGGGCAACCTGAATTCCATTTTTGTTGTAGTTTTCTTTTATAACCAAACTAGTGAAAAACAAGAAACTAAACGATTTGATTGCAAGATCTAAAGATATACCTTCAAGCACTCACCTCCCCAGCAACGACGCCAGAAAAGAGCTTGATGTCTACTAGACAACCTTCTTCTTGTAGACTCGTGTTGGGTCTCCAAGCATAGAGTTTTGTAGGACAACGACAATTTTCCCTCAAGTGGGTGGCCTAAGGTTTATCAATCCGTGGGAGGTGTAGGATGAAGATGGTCTCTCTCAAGCAACCCTGCATTCAAATAACAAAGAGTCTCTTGTGTCCCCAACATACCCAATACAATGGTAAATTATATAGGTGCACTAGCTCGGCGAAGAGATGGTGATACAAGTGTAATATGGATGGTAGATATAGGTTTTTGTAATCTGAAAATATAAAAACAGCAAGGTAACTAATGGTAAAAGTGAGCACAAACGGTATTGCAATGCTTAAAAACAAGGCATAGGGTTCATACTTTCACTAGTGCAATTTCTCTCAACAATATTGACATAGTTGAATCATATGTAAGTACCTCTTGTGCGACAAAGAGTGCACTCCAAAGTCACAAATAGCAGAGAACTAACAAAGAGATTATTGTAGGGTATGAAACCACCTCAAAGTTATCTTTTCTGATCAATCTTATGTGCTATCCCTATAAATGTCACGAACAGCCCTAGAGTTTGTACTAAAATAACACCTTAAGATACAGATAAACCAAAACCCTAATGTCACTTAGATACTCCAATGTCACCACAAGTACCCATGGGCTTGATTATACGATATGCATCACATAATTTCAGATTCATCATGTTCAATCCAACACAAAGAACTTCAAAGAGTGCCCTAAAGTTTCTACCGGAATGTCAAGACAAAAACGTGTGCCAACCCCTATCCATAGATTCCCAAGGTCACGAAACTCGCAAGTTGATCACCAAAACATACGTCAAGTGGATGAATAGAACATCCCATTGTCACCATGGATATCCCATCGCAAGACATACATCAAGTGTTCTCAAATCCTTAAAGACTCAATCCAATAAGAAAACTTCAAGGGAAAACTCAATTCATCACAACAAGATAGAGAGGGGAAAACTCCATACGATTCAATCTATATCAACAAAGCTCGCGGTACATCAAGATCGTGCCATCTCAAGAACACGAGAGAGAGAGAGAGATTAAACACATAGCTACTGGTACATACCCTCAGCCCCGAGGGTGAACTACTCCCTCCTCGTCATGGAGAGTGTCGGGATGATGAAGATGGCCTCCGGTGATGGTTTCCCCCTCCGACAGGCTCTCAATTGGTTTTTGGTGGCTTTGGAGGCTTCCGGCGGCGGAACTCCCGATCTAGGTTCTGCGTTGGGTTTTTTGGAATTTATAGGAATTTATGGCGGTGGAAACGAGTCGGGATGGGCCACGAGGGAGTCATAAGCCTGGTAAGCGCGCTTAGGGGGTGGCCGCACCCCTGAGGCTTGTGACTGCCTCATGGGTCTTCTAGCCCAACTCCGATGCTCCGTGGGTCTCTTCTGGTCCATAAAAAATCATCGTAAATTTTTATTCCCTTTGGACTCCGTTTGATATTCCTTTTCTATAAAACTCAAAAACAAGGGGAAAACAGAAACTAGCACTGGGCTCTAGGTTAATAGGTTAGTCCCAAAAATAATATAAAGTTGTGGTGAAATGATTGCAAAACATCCAAGAATGATAATATAACAGCATGGAAGAAGCAAAAATCATAGATACGTTTGAGACGTATCAAGGTTGTGTTCGGCTCGCCCGATAACTTCCATAGTGAGGCCTTGAGTATTGTGCCCTTCCGCAGCGGTTATCATGCGCTGCTCGGCCGGACGGCGTTCGATCGGTTCAACGCAGTCCCGCACTACGCATACCTCAAGCTCAAGATGTCGGGCCCCAAGGGGGTCATCACTGTCAATGGGAATACAGAGCGGTCCCTTAGAACAGAGGAACATGCACTGGCACTGGCGGCCAAATTCATCTACAAAGACGACCGACAAGCTTCGGTATTCGCCGTAAAGGCACGAAAGGCTGGGAAGCTAGTTCGAATTCAGACCGAAAACTCCGACCCTCCTCCCTCCCATCAATAGGGACTTGCCCCTCACCGCACAACCTCAGGACCAGCGAAGTACGTGCCAAGGAGGCACAACTTCGCACTTAAGATTCCATGGGTAGCGGTGGGGGACTTACGATGGATGTTCGGATGTCCCGAACTGTGACAATCAACACGTCTTTAGACAAGATGCAGGCACTCCTAATAGAGCCTGCCCACGGCTTAAAGCTCACCTTTCACACTGCGCCTCTCAAGAATTTGTTCGCAAGATCCGCCCGCACTAACACCTGTCAAGGTGCATCTAAAAGCAGGAGTCCACTAGCAACAGGGTATATCAAAGATGTCTGGTCACGAATTGAAGACCCCTGGTATAGCAACTCCCGCAGGACATTATTTCTTATTACATACCTGTAAACAGTTGCTTCCGCAATCCGAGTTATAAGAGTTGTTGAGGAAACGCGAAATTGCATGGCGCACGTACGCCTCATTTGTCCTGTTTTTGGAACATACCCCTTTTCTTTCTTTTTCCCCTCCCTCTTCTCGTGAAACCTGTTCGATATAGCTCGAGGTTACCAGCTAATAGACCGGGGGCTCGATTTCAAACACAAATTGCCTCAGCCATTGTGTGCTCGGCGTCTTGGCATTCACTTTATATGCATCGAATCCGAACTATGTCTTTGGTCATTAAGTTGGGTTGCCCGGCTTCGGTGCTTGCCCCTTTATGTTCCACTCGTTCGGCTAAAAGGGCAAAGGGAGCACCCCTACGATTGTGCTTCTGGATAGTCCGGTCAAGCACCTCAGGGGAGAAAGCCGAAAACGGATTGTCATAGTATGCGCGATCCGATTTGTGAACCCTAAAGTTAGAAGTATTACACTTCAACCCTCACAAGCGGTTATTCCGTGTTATACGAGGAATTCGCCCTTTGTGCAAATACTATGATGTCGGCTTCGGCCTCGGCTCGTCCGAACATCGCAAAAACTCCGGTGGCTAATCGTACGTTTCCTGCAGTCCTTTTTGCACCCCTCCGGTTAAGTGCAAGAAATAAAGCATAATGGTCCGATTACCTAGTATGCCACACTAAACCGCCTTCGGGTTCCTATAATTTGGCTAAGGGACACAGTGCATTGGCATAGACACCCCATGTAGTATCTACATGGGGGCTGAAGCCGACGACTCGCATCTTTCAGTATCAACAACCATACAGGAGTTATAAAGGAATGCAAAACCATATAAAGAGCGGATGTTAATATCGTTGAAAGTTATAACTAGTCTTCGGACATATTACAAGCTCATTCAAATATTTTTTTCGCCTGAACACTGCGATGCTATCACCTGCGCACTCTCCATCACTCCATCGAAGTAAAGCTCGGGGCGTCGGAGCTGCTTTTCGGGCAGTGGTGGATCGGTGGCGACCTTCATCGGATTGAGCCCCAGCCAGTGCAGTATGGCCTTGGCAAGGGCCATCTGTACTCCTTCAATGCACAAGGAGCTCTTGGCGGCATCGAGACGGGGCGTAGCATCAATCAGCCGTTCCACCAGGCCGAAGTAGCTACCTGGGAGTGGCTCGCCCGGCCATAAGCGGACGCAGAGGTCCTTGATAGCCGGCTCCGCCATCTGGTGCATCACCATCAGCTATTTTAGCTGCTCCACCAGAAGAGGAGGACGCTTGGGGTCTCCAAACTGTGCCCAGAACGTCCGAGCTTCGTCTTTCTCTCCCCGCGAGGCAAACAGCTGATTGGCGTTTGCCATGCTCTTCTGGAAATCAGCGGTCGTGCTTGTGGATCACCACACCCGGGTTAGCAATTCGAATTTGCTATCCCCAAATACGCACTTTAGGGAGTACGGCTTACCATCGGCTATCTCCTTGGCTTGACGAACTTGTCCCTCGTATAACCGTTTCTCCACCCGCTCCTTCTAGAGATCGGACCTCATCGTGGACAAATCGGCCGAGACCGCCTTGTTCTTTTGCTCCAAGGACTCACACTTGTTGCTAGCATCCTTGAGCTCATCCTGTATCTCCGCCACACGAGCCTGGTGTTTGTCACTAGTGGCTCGCACGGCGGAGAGAGCGGTGGCCGCTTCTTTGACCGCCGCCTTCTCAACGGCCGCTTTGTCTTTGGCACGTTGAAGCTTGGCCTTGAGATTTTCGATCTCTTTCAACGAAGCTGCAACAAGATGCAAATCTATTTAAAAATGAATCTGCATTGACAGTATTCAGGGGAACGCATCCAGATTTAGTTCAGACTTACCCTGCACTTCGTCGAATCTCTTGTTGAGGGCTTCCACCTCATCCTCGGAACTCTTGAGCTTCTGATGCAGCTCGTCCAGTGCGGCACCGTTTTTGGCCGCCGCTGATGACAAAGCCTGCATTACACACAAAGCATACGTTACATCGTCACTCACTTCCTGAATTATAGATATGACCCCTAGGCGAGATGGTCCATCTCACCTAGGGCTCGGGGGCTGCCATGTCTACATGACGAATAAATAATAATCTTAGCAAAAACATTGGGCGACTTACTTGAAAGCCTGCAAGGCGACCTTTGAAGGCCTCCTTCAGTCCGTGGTCTACAGACTGGAAGCTTTGTAGTACCGCACCCATAAGGGTGCGGTGATCCTCGGGGATGAAGGCGCTTGATAGAGCGTCCTCCATGGCCGACCACCGGTTGGTCAACGGTGCCGGGGATGATCAGATTTCCCGATCACCCACCGGGGATTGGACCGACGCCTCCGAAGGCACAATGCGCTCCGGAGATGTCCTTGGAGGGGGCTGATGGCCCGTCCATCCGTCCTCCTCGGTGTCCAGAGAGGGGATCGTCCCCTGGTCTTTGGTGGCCGAAGCATTAGCTTCGGCCACAATGATATCTCCCTCGCCCTGGGTCCGCTTCAATTGGAGTAGGCTAGGACGACACCTCCATGGCGTCCTTCGTAGCGCCTGGAGTGGTGGGGTGCGAGGCGTCCCCGCTCTCCATTAGTTCAGCGGGCGGGGTCTCCTCATCCGATACCACCTCGGTGGGGATGACACGTGGGAGGCTATAGGACCAATAACCTGCGTGTTAGCAAACTCTAAAAGTTATAGGAAGGAGTGTCTTCGGATCCTAACCTGGATGGAGGGGGCTTGACCCTTAGGCTCTTTCGTGGAACCTCCTCGGGGTCTTCGGACACGGAGCTCGAGTTCGAGTTGTCGTTGGACAGGATCATCTGCACTTGCCGTGCCCTCTTCGGGGTAGGAGAAGCTGCCTGCCTCGGGGCATCCGAAGACGCCACTCCCTTCTTGGTGCGGGGAAAGTTGCCTCCCCCTCGCTCTCGACCTCCTCCTCCTCCTCTTCCTCCTCTTCGGCCTCCTCCTAATTTGAGGAGGCGGGAGTGTCTTCGGATGCAGCATCAGGCTGGTCCTTGATGCGAAGGGCAGCCTGACCTGGTTTCTTCTTCTTCTCCTTCTTCGTAGGAGCCTCGTAAGGCTTCTCCACGAGCATCCTAACCAGCAGCCCGGTCCTCTCATCTTCGGGCCGAGGAGCCGGACTGCTGATGTTGATGACTTTCTTCGGCCATCTTTGCATAAATAGATCGTACACAGGGTTATATATCTTGTATGTAATAAGGCCGACCGAGCAAGGATGTATCGTACCTCGGAATCCGTCTTGGTGGCATGCAGGCCCTTGTCCTCCTCCTTGGCTGGCCGGCTCTTCATTGATTTGAAGAACGCCTTCCACAGCTTCTCCCGCGTAGTGCGGAAGAGGTTCCGGACAGTGGGCTCGGCTTCGAGTTTCCAAGCCTACAAGGGAGTGTCCCGGCACTAGCAGGGGAGGATGCATCTTCGGAGCATCAACTGGACCACATCGGGCGGCATGGTGCCGTCCTCGACCAAGGAACGGATGCACTTCTACAGATCGGTCACCTCCTTTCTCTACCCCCAGACGAGGCCCTTTTCGAGCCAGGAAGCCAATCGGGTCGGGGGACCGGATCTGAATGCGGCGGCAGGGTGCTGACCTCCTTCTTGTGGTTCGGTGACATAGAACCACTCCTTTTGACACCCCTTGATGGTGTCGATGAGGGTGCCCGACGGCCACCCGACACGGGTGAGTTTGCCGATAACGACCCCGCCGCAGTCAGCGTGTTTGCCGCCGACGCACTTCGGCTTGATGTTGAATACCTGCAGCCAGAGCCCGAAATGCAGCTCGACGTGTAGGAAAGCCTCGTAGACGAGGATGAAGGCTGAGAGGTGCATGATGGCGTTCAGCGGGAGGTCGTGGAAGTCGAGGCCGTAGAAGAACATTAACCCCCTGACGAAGGGGTGGAGGGGGAAGATCAACCCTCTGATGAAGTGGGGGATGAACACCACCCTCTCGCCTGGCCTGGGAGTGGGAATCGCTTGGCCCTCCTTTGTCGCGCGGTGAGGGATGTTGGCAGGGAGGTAGCTGGCCTTCTTGAGGTCGAGGATGTCTTTATTGGTGACCGTGGAAACTTCCCACTGGCCATTGGAGCCCGCCATTGTTGAGCTCGGGAGTGGGGGTGGAGAAACCTAGATCTGTGCTCTGGAGGCACAAGAGAATAGGAGGCGGAGATGTCGAATGAAGAGTGTGAAAGGCCTTTGGGTTTTTTCTTTCTCCTTTTATGAGGTCTGCCTATTCGGGCTCCCCTTGTTGCTCCGTGAATCCCTCCACTTCCCAAGATGTGCAAGCCGTTGTGCACGCGTGATTAAGTATATCCCGTATAAAACGGGACACGATCGACATGTTGATAGATCGTGTGGATGGAACAGCCTCGAACCACGCATCGAGTGCTTGTAACTGGTCTATCGGTCGTAGTGGGCTGTGACCTTTCATCAGAAAGGTCGTCAGGAAACATTAGCTTTTTTCCCTGACGTTTGGCCTTCAAAGCCAACTTATCTCACAGGATTCAGACGTGTCACTATGCGGAAAACTACTTATCATCGGAGGCCAAACTATGGTTCGGTAGGAAGGAACTCACCTCGCAAGCCGAAGACTCTGTTCGCGAAGCATTTGGAGCTGAAGACCCTTGGCGTTGGAGGCACGTTCGGGGGCTACTGAGGTAGTCCTGGACTAGGGGGTCCTCGGATAGCCGACCTGTTGTTTATGGGCCAGACTATATGGACTACTGGCCAAACATTGGATGATTTGAAGGCCCAATTTCTAGGATGGAAGCTTCGAGGAGCACGGCTTGCGCTCCACGTTTGATGTAGTAAATAGGCATGTTTATCCCTTCGGCATGTAACCGACCATGTGTAAACCCTAGGCCCCCTTGGCATCTATATAAGTCGAAGGGTTTTAGGGTATAGAGATAGAGCAACTCATCTAGGGTTAGACATACGATCTCGAGGTAGATCAACTCTGTAACCCCTTACACCATCAATACAATCAAGCAGGAGTAGGGTATTACCTCCATTGGAGGGCCCGAACCTGGGTAAACTCGTGTCCCCTTTGTCTCCTATTACCGTCGATCCTAGTCTCACAGTTCGGGACCCCCTACCCGAGATCCGTCGGTTTTGTCACCGACACATGAATCACGACATTTAACATTGTTGACCATTTTTGTCTTTGCGCACAAAGTATATTTTCTATCTCAACAAATCTAACTTAGAAAACCTTCAAAAGATGTAGGGAAAATACAAATTAGGGCCACCACGCAAAAAAAAGTGCACTGCAATAGTAGGTTTCAACCACAAAAGGATGGAGGAGTTGAAAGAGAATCCATAACATGAGGAGGGCTTTCATGGAGGAGGAGAGAGGGTGATGCCATTCTCTTCGTGGAGGTTGGAGAAGACGGCCCGTGGGGCTGCTAGTGGGCTGGGCCCTACCCAATCTTCGCATGACATTTCTCTATTCGGTACATAACAACACTTGTCCTCGTGTTTTATGCAACATCGCAAATGTATGTGGCTTCGCCTCCCCATGTTGGTTCGTTAGCGACGACTCGGCTTGGGTGTGGGCCATGAAGCAACACCAACGACGTCGATGTTGCGCATTATAGATGCCCATCTGAGGAGGAGGTTCATTTTGGGGCAGCGCTATGTCTCACTTATAGCGAGACCTAGCATGCTCTCACATAAGGCGCCTCCCTAGATGGACCGGCTCAAGCACGTGGGAGGCCACAACCTCTTTTTTTGTTTTTCCTTTTTCTTTCCTTTTTTCCTTTGTTTTGTTTATATTTCCAAATAAATACGGAGTATATTACAAAAACACTTTTCATAAAACCATTTGATTTTTTTAACCAATCACTTGAAAATGTTAAATATGTATAAATAAAATGTTTCTCATGTACACGAAAAATATATACACAAAATATGCAATGTGTGTGAAAATATTGATCAGTTATTTAAATAAAATTAATCAAGCATTTGAAAAATGCTAAATGTATATATAAAAAAAATGTTGTTCTGTATTTAAAAAAATGTTAATCAAGTATTTGAAAAATGCTAAATGTGTAAAAAAATGGTCAACAATATATTAGAAAGTTAATATTGTATTGTATTCAAAATATGAACCTTATATTTTTAAAATGTTAATCAAGGATTTGAAAAAATGTATAAAGACGAAAATTGACCATGTATTAAAAATATTTAATCTTGCATTTGAAAAAATGCTCATCAAGATTTTTAAAAATGTGATATGTGTATAGAAAAGAATATTGACCATGAATTGAATTTTTTCATTTTTATTTGGTAAATGTAAACAAGCATTTGAAAATTTTAAGATTGTGTAAAAAAACATTGATCATGTATTAAGAAAAATAATATTGTCCTTTTTTTGAGGGAATACAATAATATTATACCCGTGCAAGAAAACACAAGCCGAAAGAAAACAAAACTGTTGAAGAAACAAAGAAAACCAAAAGAAAAGAAGGGAATTAATTTTTTTGAAAAATAACCCGGAAGAACCCGGTACATCAACCACCACGAGCGATCTATGGCAGGGTGAGAATGCCTGAGGCTAGACGGGAAAAACACTCGCCGCAAGCGAGACATAGCATCCGCGTTCATTTTATGCCATGCTAAACCTGCCCAACTTTTTTTCCCTAGGGTTTAAGGCGATTTCGGCCGGCGCCGCGTGTCGCGTCATAAAACGAGGAGGGGTTTCCGTTCCGGACCCGTCCTCTCCATTCCCTTCTTCCTCCGGCGTTTTCCCCAACCCTCCTCCTCGTCCGACGCGACGCAGGCCCCGAGCCCGAGGTGAGCACCACGAATCCCACCCAATACGCTTCGAATTCGCGTCCATTGCCGGCTCCTGCTCGTGCGCCTCGCCGATTGCCCCGAGGTTTCGACGCCCGCTCTGTGGATTTTCTTTCTCGCGGTTCTCCCTCGCTCGTGTCGGGGGCTGTGGTTCGTGTTCGTCGTGGGAGGGGTCCATCCGTCGCGGTGGATGTCGTGGCGGCGCTCTTGGGCGGGTTCCGGGGCGGCGTCTTCGTGATTTGTCGTGGGTTGTGGTTGTCTCGTGCGGTACGGATGGCTCGCTAGGGTTACCCCCAAATTTTCTCGTGCTCGGCGAATTCTCAACGGGGAGAGATAGATTGGGTTTGATTGCAGGCCCTGCTTGTGTCAGATTCTTTTCAAAGCCAGTCATCGTGGTCGATTTGGTGATAATCGGGTAGTGGATGCCTTGTTCGTGGCAGGATCAGGCATTGGCATTGTGGTTCCTGGATTCTGTTTCGCAGATGATTGGTTTGCTATCTTGTGTGGTTACAAGTTTTGGTTGCTTTTAGGAGAAATGTGGTGGATATAGCTTGGTTCTGGCTAAAATCCCTTTGGAGCTTTTATGATAATTAGGACTCTGCATTCTGCAGATCGCATTGGATCCCGTTGTGTACAACTATTGTATTTCTATTTTTCGAAATATATTAACTAATGCTTCCTTTGTGGCATCTTCTTCATGTGATAACTGTCGTATCATCATTTGCTAAATTATAACCACTGCACTTCGTAGATTTTGAAGGAAGAAAATAAGTTGATTGGTAGATGATTCCGTTTCTTAGATGATTAGTTTGCTATCTTGTGTGATTGCAAGTTTTGGTTGCTTTTAGAAGACATGTTGTGCCAGGTAGCTTGGTACTGGCTAAAATCACTTCAGTGCTTTTATGGTAGTTAGTACTCTGCATTTTTGCAGTACGCAAATCACATTGGATTTCCTTGTGTATTAATGCTTTCTTCTGGCATGTTATTTGCGACTATCAATTCTATTAATGTGTTATATGCCTTATCATCATTTGATAGATTATAACTGCTGCACTTGGTAGATTCTGAAGGAAGAAAAAGAAGTTGAACCATGGGGAAGAGAAAGTCAGCTGCTAAGCCACCTCCAAAGAAGCGGATGGACAAGCTTGATACGGTCTTTTCCTGCCCGTTCTGCAATCATGGGAGCAGTGTTGAATGCCGAATGTTAGTACTGTCTTCACATGTTTTCCTGCTAATTGCTTGATACTGGATGGCTATCCATTCAACATTGTGACTGGGTTTCCCCATTTCCTTTTCTTCAGTGATATGAAGAATCTGATTGGTGAGGCGAACTGTCGAATCTGCCAGGAAAGCTTCAGCACCACCGTAAATGGTATGTCCAAATTATACATAGAACTGCAAATTGTACTCCTGAAGTAGATGCCCATACTGATTGTTTCTCAGCTAGAAATTTCTGCACCAGACACCTCATTGTTTTTGTTTCTTCTCAACCTAATGCTTACAGCTCTAGGAACAGGGTATATCTTATCTATAAATTTCCTACAGCCATGCCTATCTCATATACTCTTGGGGGTTTAGTCATTCTAATCACTGGGTCATAATGGTGCAGAGCCAAGTAGTAATATGCATACTTGGTTGCCATTAAATCGCACAAACATGCTTGTAAGATAGGCCATGTGGCTCCCTATTTTATCATGTTCCAAATCTGAATTAACTGAATTGCTTGAAACAAACCTGCATCATCAGAAGTTCAAAACTGAACCTGTATAATAATATTGCTTGAATGAAAAACAGTGTTGTAGAGGGTTAACATTTGTTGCGCCACATGTTTACAAGTTTTGTATAACTATGCCACGTAAATGAAACAGTGATCAGTAGAGTTTTTTACCCTTGCTGAGCTACATATATTCAGTATATATTGTACTAATTATCTGTTTTCTTTGGTGCAGCGCTGACTGAGCCTATTGACATGTAAGTCAAATCCAACAAATAACTATTGACTATTGACTTGGTGCAAATACGTCGGAGGCCAGAAACTGAAGATTGTATTATTTTTCCTGCAGATACAGCGAATGGATCGATGAGTGCGAGCGCGTCAACACTGTCGAAGATGATGATGGTGCATGAGCATGCCCCGCTTGCAAACAAAATGGTTACTACTATGACTGTAATGCGTCGGTGTATTGGCTGCCACCTTCAGCCATGTCTTTAGTAGCGTTTTGAGGTCGTGCTGGCTGATCGAACCATTAGTATGCAGTTCATCCCTCGTTTAATAAACAAGTGATGATATTGTGTACTTGTGTTTCAATCTTAATAGTAGTGTTGCATGTCTGGTGTGTATGGATCTATCATATATGAGATTGTGTAAGGTTGGTACTCTACCAGTGTGTTATCATGGTTAAGATTAGGACTAATTTCAGTACCAGAGAAGAATTAATACTCATGCTATGTTGATAGTTATTCTCAAGTATGTGGTTGGTATTTTCATACGCCCTACAAGTTATGTTGGCCTTTTGTAAGGCTGTTCTTGCTTGTTTCAAAGTTTGAAATGGAGTGGAAATATGCAATGGAGAATAAGCTTGCAGGTAGGTGTAGTAAAATTTTCCTAATATATAATTCTTCACAGCACAAAAATGGCATTGGAAGTATATTATGCATACCAAATTGTCAGCCTACCGAGTACAAGGAATGCGAATAGAAATGCGCACCAGTGCAGATATGAACATGACCAAAAAACATTACCCACTTGGCTTAGTACAATTTCCTGCTTGACCAGGGGCACTGGGCAGTATATTTCTGTTTATGTAATGTAGATCAGGGAGTTACCCCAAACTTGATGAACTTGTATGAAGAATACGTTTATTACAAAGTGTGGAAACTAGCTGGCCCTACTTGTTAGCTGGTCTCTCCCATCAACTTCTCAAAGGAAACAAGACTACTCCAGGAGTACAACCTTTCTTTCTTTGCCACTACTTGATCGTGATTCCTGCCAAGATCTGAAGTGGCATAAGTTTTGCTTCCCAAAAATTGTTCCAGTTGATTCACAAACGACCCATCTCCTCTCCAACCACGACTAGCTAATCTTGCTACTGTGGCGTCGCTGAGGGTGCTTCACTTTTCTTGATGCCGTAAGCAATGTAGTTTATACTAGTATCATCAGACACAGACCACTCTCTAGTCAATGGATTGTAGACGAAGCCTGCCATTTCTTCGACCTGGAGATAAGATGTCGAGCTGTCAGTTATATAAAGTGGCAGCAAGATCATCGTGTGGGAGTGAATAGTAGCTTACGGAGATTGAGGCTCTTTGCAGTGCTAGGACTAGCTCCTCGGGGGTGACTAGTTTGGACCATTCATGTGTGCCTATAGGAAGCTGTAGAAGTACAAAGAAAACCATTAAGACTTAAAGAGTACAGTGTCACTGATTCAGATCCACCAGAGCATCAAACTTAGTAGGAACGCGCATTGCAACAGCTTGTTGATTATTCTGCAAATGAACATGATAGCATGATTTGAACCCTCATTGAATTCTAGCCCAACAAACACAGCTGATCAGATCAATATATCCATACACCTTTGTTTATCTGTTGCATGTGCGACCTTGCATAATACTTCCTCCGTCCAAATAATTGCCTCGACTTTGTACAAAGTTGTACTAAACTTGAGACACTTATTTTGGGACGGAGGGAGTAGAAATCAAGATAACATGGCCCTTCCTACCATTGTGCACGCAAAGCCATATGTTAGGCTGATGAATTGAACGACATATTTCTTTTGACTTGAGACTGCTCATGAGTCATGAGCATTAGCAATTAGGACATCTTACAATATTAGGAGTCAAGATTTTGCTAAGCTAGTGACCGCGAAATGGTATACTACTCCCAAGTCCCAACATAAGACTGCCAACTATGTGAATCAATCTTCTGTGGGAATTGAAACAAAAAAAATGCAAGATGGACAATGTGACTAACCCATCTGAGAATATACTCAGCACCAACAATGGCAGCCGCATACGCTCTCATTGACCGGTTGATTGTAGAAATCACAGTGGCGCCATTAGGAGCTGTCAAAGCTGATAGAGATTCGCAGAACTCCAAAGGATTAGCAACGTGCTCAATCACCTGCAAAGATAATAAGATAATTTATATTTTGATCCAATACACTAGTTTCAGTTAAGAAAGCCGTGCTTGCAAGACACACGGTACTTAATCATCCTATTCAGAAAGAGCTTATACAGTGTGTTGTGTGATATTGTGTCATAGGTTTCGTAAGTTGTCCCAATATTTTGCACTGGTGACTCCTTTTCTTTGAACACATGACTTGACTCTAGGGGTTGAGAGGCGACAAAAAATGAGGGAGACTACAGATGGAGGCAGAATAGATTCATGAACTTTGTGTGGCTTAATTGATTGGATGGTGCAGATGGCCGAACTTTCATATAGATGCACCTGGCAAATAAAATATAATCCAAACTGTCCTAATTAATGGGATTGTATCCCTTCTTTGAGTGGACAGAGCCAGCAGCTCTCCTAACACACGGTTCTAGCAGAAGCTATATGCCTGTAAGGCATAATTAAAGCATTCTTCAATATCACTCAAAGGTTATAAAATGGATCCTGCATCAGTGAATTACCAAAACATCTCTCTGATAGCGTATACTATGATAAATAAGCTGTGGAGGCAATCTATTCTGGATCAAACACCTTAGGAAGACATGATATGTGTAAGATGGGACAAAAATGTTCATACCTCAAGAGAAATTACAGCATCAAATTGCTTGTTCTCTTTTACCAAATCCTCTGCATATGAACAATAATTTGCATAAGTTTTGCTATTTTCAGCCATAAGAAATAGCAGAATTAAATTACTTATATATTATATTGTCTAAATTTGGAAGTTGCTGGTCTTCCTTTACAGTCTGGTTAATTGCTGAGAAAAAAAATGTTCAATCAAGATTGTAAATGTTTTAACCACATAGTGGAGCTACATAACTAAACAGTCACTGGAATATGCCCTGAAAGAGATTACCAGCGGTTGTGCAGCAATACTCAATGGAAGCAGTTGTTGGATCAGATGCCTGCAAAGGTACGACGCAAAAATCATTGGCTAAAAATATAATAAATCCATCATGGTTCTGGCTGGCAATTCCGGCAGTGTAAACCCATGAACAATCGATTCACTTTTATGGAAATTTGATGTCTACATGAGTAAAGGAGTAAAGGTCAAGGAAAAGAACATGGAAGTCATCAGACCTCAAAAGCTTAATACTGCATACATAGTGAACATGTGCTATACATCAGGCAAAATATGAACAAGACCGTATTTATTAGCATTATATGTTTCATTGTTATCAGCAGGAAGCCAATAAATAAAACTTAGCAGTACACCTTTCTCGTCGAAATTATACATAAAATATGTCCCAAGAAAATAAGCACAACTATTTCTACATGACAATTGACATGAAGATGAGTAATACATACAGCATGAATGTGCGCAATTTTTATATTCTTGTCAACAGCATCAATACCAGTAACTGTAGCTCCCATCCGAGCAAGAGGCTGTCATCCAACACAGATGATCCAAAAGGTCAACAAATATTTTATCCGTCAGTTCAATCACACAGAACAAGAAAACACATGTTAAAATCCCAATTGCATTGTAACACTACAAAGACTAACAATTCCAAACCAACTAGCTACCATATATCTAGATTAGAAATGCAATAAGCCCACATCAATAAGCTCGACTCAGACTGTAGGCAAGGATAATACATCATGGATAGTTTAAGACATTCATCATAGGCTATAGAGATTAGTAAGTCAAAATGCTGAAAGATAGTTATAGATGCAAACATGAATTTACATCTAATAGTTCAATGTGAGTACATTGTACAATGTGATACTTGACATGAAAAGAATACGATAAGTAAGGCAAATATTGCATATCCATTATCCATTTTTATACCAGTGAACTACATGATTTAACTCTCCCTTTCACACAGATGAAAAACCATCAAAAAGTTTTACTATCTAGTATGTTTAACACTAGAAGGTTTTGGTTCTTAAAAATTATTGGCTGAAAAAGCCTTTATACCTCTGAGAGAATGCCACCTCCACATCCAACATCAATCACTTTAAGACCTTCGAGTGGCTTAGCTGAATATGGATCCCTCCTGGAAGAATTAACTTTAGACAAAGTAGAACAAATGTGGATCCCTTAGGATGAACTTAGGCAAAATACAGCAAAAGGTAACTTGATGATGAGAACTGAGGAATGGAAAAATAATGACAATATGGAATAGGGAACGGTACAATAAGCGGTCGAGTACCTGTCTTCTCTTCGGCGCAAAAGAATAACTAAAAACCACAACAGCAATGCTCTACAGAAAAAAAAATGCAGGGTACGTTAAATGTACCTGAAATGTCTACATAGCGTGGAGCGGATAAAAGACAATCGTGTCGGATTCATCAAATGCAATGGCTTGAATGGACCTTGAGAATCCCACCTATTTACTCCAGAAACACTATCATCATCAGTAACCAATCATATGAAAAGCAAAAAGTTGTCACACCCTTTGCTTTGAGCACTTTAATATACAGACTATACTAAGTGTTGCACTGGTAGAATGGCAGGCAAATGCTTCTTCATAGAACAGAGATGATATAATACAAAGACCCCAAACACCAGATTAACCATTGTTCATTATGGCAAGACTACCTAGGCATTCTCAACGCACAGTAGCCCATACACTGTAGTAATTCTTGTGCAATTCCCTGAACACGTAGAGGCATGTTGATATATCAAAAACATATCTAGAAGCATGTTGATATCTACAGAAAAGAAATGTATGCCAATTCACTGAAAAGCGTTGAAAACATACACTGTCTGTTGCAGATTATTCTAAGCAACTCGTGTCTGCGACTGAGCTGGTATCCGATTTCGGTGGTTCAGTATGCAACAGTGAGTGATCCCCCTATAACTCAACGTTCATCACCGTGACCGGTGGTAGACCTATTTTCGAAAGAGAGAACATCGCTATTCGGATCCAACAAACAGGCCAAACAATTTTTGCAGCTCCGATTTGCTCCAAAATTTTAACCAAACATTCAGAGCATAAGCAAGGGGGTTCACCATCTCAGAAGGCCAGGGAGGGATCTCACCAGGTCTCGGCGATGGCGGCGAACTTGGCCACCTCGGCGGGGTTCAGCGAGGACGCGGCGGATCCCCCGCCCCCGTGCCGCGGTGGGCCCTGGGACGGAGGCGGCGGAGGCGGCGGGAGCGAGGATGCGGCGGCGGAGGCGCAGCGGCGCCATTGCGGGAGCAGCGCGTGGGGAGACGAGAGGCCGGGGTCCGGGAGGCGCGCGCCGCCGACGCGCGGTACGGCGGAGGAGGCGACCGCTCGGCGGAGCGACGGAGCGAGGCGGCGGAGCATCGTGTGCTATTGCGCGAGCGGAGCCGGCGGCGACCACGGTGGTGCTCTCACGACTTTGTCGCGTCGCTTCGAGGTTTCTGGGTAGACGTGGCGAGATCGCGACCGTAGGATTCTCGATACACGGTTCGGGTTGAAACCTCCGTGTCTCGCTGGCCCTCCCCGCTTTCCCGAGTGCTCCTACCATTCCAGATTAACTGAAGTTTTAGCTTTACTGGCTAATTGTCCCTTCCTTTTAGCGGTTTAACATTATTAATCATGTCCGACATATACCTTATGTTCATTATATTCTAGATTTTGAGAGCATAGATATGGAGGCAAGGAATTTTTTGATTTATTTAAGATTTTGGTAAGATTGATTTAATTGAATTAATGCAAGACTGATTTTGGAAAGGGTGTCATTTTGTTTTGGATTGTTCCAAGTTACCATGTTTATGTTGGTTTTTATTTTGCGTGGCATCGGTTGGGGGTTACAAAACGAACGAACATAAACCAACTGGGAAGGAGAGGGAATATGGGAGAGAGAAAAAAATCGGATGTGAGGTGAAGACGATGACAAACCCCCTTTTAATAGTAGAAATTTTGAGTCAAACTTTCACTAGTTTATTCGGATCAACAAAAAAGTTTGTTAAAATGTATTCCCTCTATTTCAAGAAAAGTGATTCAATTTTATACTAACATCATTAAATATGAAACACGGATATATTTTATGACGACGAATCTATCGAACCTAACTTCGCCACCATTGCGATATTATCGTCTGTGGCATGACGGGCCGTCGACAACACACCAATGGCTAGCATGTCGCCTTGCAAAACTGGTGCTATGTCAGTGGTGCATACACAACGACCCCATGCACGATATTGTAGTTTAAGAGCATGAGGAGGCCACTCAAAGCCTCATATAGGTGGTATGTGTCGCCTGATGCAAAGAGCTCATGGGATGATAATTAAGGAGGGGAAGATGGATATGTAGTTTCTTGAGTGAAGTCTAAAATAAACCCTATACTCATAGGACCCATCGGAATTAAACCCCTACCTCTTAATCCCTGAAGTCCATACCCTATACTTTTTGATCCCGGTCAAGTTCAACCCTATCTCAAACCTATAGCAGTTTAGACCGATTTGGTGCACTGGGAAAAGCCAATCCTCACTGGGATAACCATTTGCTCTCACTGACTATGTGGTCCCACATGTCATATCCATCCTCGTCTTCTCATTCTCTTTGGAAAAAATCCGCTTGCGGGAATCAAGCCGCTACCCTAAACCCTCAGAATCCCGTCGCAGATTGCCCTTCACTCCATGAACAGTTCTTCACTCCAACCGAACGCCGCCCTTCGTCCTCGCTGCTTCTGTGCTTCATGGTGGCCTTGTCACCCTTGTGAAACTAGCTGTAGAGCTCGCCAACCTGCTCCTCCCCAGCCAACGAGGCGTTAGGCTTGAGCGGTGAGTGTGTGGAAGCCAGGAAGAGGCACTGGACGAGCACGACGGTGAAGTGACTGCTGACGCGACAGATTACAGCTGCCGGCGGAACCGTGGTAAAAGGCGGGCAAGAGTACGAACGCATATGCGTGGATTGCTGGGTCGATACAATACGCCATGTGGGCGACGAGACGTTCTTTGTGGTGGTGGCGTCCTAGGTAGACGGGTGAGAGTTCCATCCCATGCAAGCTGAAGGCAAAGTGAACTCCATGACTCCTCTCTCCTTTTATCTTGCCCATCAAGATCTAAACTTAGATTCTGGAACACTAGAAGACCCAACCGAAGGGGAAAATGGGATGTATGATCACAAGAGAGTATTGCGATGTTATTTTTGCTAACCAGCAGACAAACGCGCTATCTTTGGCCATGGATTTGATGGATCAAATATTCATCTTCAACTAGGATAGAGGGAGCCAGAGGAACAAGAAAGCACACATGGATATTTTTATTTTATGGTTTCTTTATTACAATATACGTACGTGGGTCCCGACTAAAGATATATACTGGAGCAGATCCGCAAAACACTTCAAAAGATTTTTCCTTTTTTTAGGCTAGCACAACTCTAGCATGGACTAAGGATGAAGATAAATATGACAGTGGGGTATGCATGTCAGCAAGAGTATTATAAATATGACAATGAGGTATGCATGTCAGCAAGAGTATCTTATAATCCTGATCGGGAATGATGTTTTCCCGGTGTGCCAAACAGGTTCGGGGTTCTTAACGATCGGGATTGAAGAATACAGGATACCGATTTCGGGATTATAAGATGAGGGTTCGATTTTGACGAGCCGTATGTATAAATTTAAGGTTTATTTCAAACTTCATTCTAGTTTCTTCGCGGTGAATTTGGAATCTTCGCCGTGAGCCGCCACCTCCCACCACAGCGCGCCCGCCATCGCGACGCGCAGGGGCATGCGCGGAGCCGCAAGGGCGACCTCGTCCAGGAGAGCGCGCCCGGCCGCCGCGGCATGCCGGCGCGCCGCCCCCTCCTCGAGGCCCATCCGCCCGGCCCAGCGCGCGCGGACGACGCCCCTGGGCTGCGACTGCGAGACGCGCGTGCGGCGGTGGCGGGACGCGAGGAGGCTGGCGCCGTGCACACCTCGGCGTTGCACGGCGCGCAGAGGAACGCCGCGTCGGTCCGGCAGTGCACGTCCGCCCTCGCTCCGCATAGCTCGCAGCGCACATCCCCGCTGCTGGACGCGCTCGTGGGGGAGACGACGGAAGAGGCAGCTAGCTGGCGGGCGTGGCGTACGTGCTTTAGCTTTGCTTGACTCCCTTCGTCCCGGCCGGCCGGCGCATATTTAAAGAAGGCGATCCGGGGAGGGAACTCGGCCGGGCGTGAGAGTGAGACGTTTCTCGCTCCTCCCATGCAAGCTTCCACTGCACCAGATCAGGCCGGGCGTACGTAGACGGATGCAAAGGGAGGCGACGTGCGGCTCTTCTTTGGGTTGACGAGGACGTGGAGTGCTAGCAACCAACCGCGCCGCGTGTGACACCGGCACTTGCACAAGATGGAGGACTACGTACTAAGTACGTGACTGGCGGCCACTGTCAATTTTTTTTGCCTCTTTCAGAGAGAACGTGCTCGTTGCTGTCGGATGCGCCGCAATGATCTTGAAGTAGCCAGTAGGCAGAGGAGACACGTAACTTCTGGATTTCGGCCGAAGCTTTGGCCAGTCGCACCCACACACTCGTTGCTGCTATCTGATCGAACGCGCGTGGGCTATAATGCATATAAGTAAATCAACCGAATGGTTAAAGTCGTCTTCAAGGTTGAAATTCATTTCTTTTCATATGTTCGGATGTGTTTGGACATTAAACAAGCTCATTAAAATTCAACCGCATGGACACTATCACCCCCCTCCACACAAATCCATGCCATATATGTGGAGAAATCTACTTTCCAAACTATTCGACATGTCATATTCAACACGTAGTCCCAACACAAAAAACACATCCTACAACGCATCCTTCCTTTTCTTGCCGGACCCTCCCCTTCTCGCTCGCCCCTGTCTCTTATCCCCCGCTAACCGCCGCCATGACCCCCAGCCGCTTATTGCCACCTACCATCTATCGCTCCTCCCTTTTCCCAATCTCCATGGCAGAGTGTTCCTACTATGCTCCATTCTTCTTCGTCCAGGAAGCCAAAGAAGGAGATGAGGGGCGGCTCCGGGCAGTGCATCTTCTTTCGCGACCACCAGCCATCAGGTAATACTTCTAACTCCGACGAGCACCAGTCACCAGGTAATGCCTTGAATATGTTGATTACTGCCAAGATATATGTAAACAAGCTCAACTAGCCCTGAATCATAGTGATTATCTCATAGTTCACCGGTGTCGTACAAAAAACAAATGAAATATTTTGGAAAAGATAAATAATTTAATTTGGTTATATTATGCACTATTAATACCTATTTCCTTTTCTTCGCTTGTGGGGGAAATCGCCGTATATTTTTTGATCATGCAAATATAGTACAATATGTGTATAAGAGTCTGGCAAAGACCCACAACATGGAAACTTTCAAATACAATTTCATGATAACATGAAAGCCCCATTTTAATCAGATCAAGAAACATTCCTTTGATTTTGTTGCCAACTCTTTTAGGGAAAATTTCGTAGCAAAATCTAATGAAGACACAAAATGATCCTAGCCTTTCTGGAATAATGGACAAATCCACACAAAATATATAGGATAAAGACTCAATAATCTCAAACTATATTATTCGAGGTGCTTGATAAATTGTCGCCCAGCTAGCCAAAACGCCATCCTCCATCACCATGAATGCATTAGGGTGATAATAGGATGGAGCAAAGCCACTATGTTTTAAACTTTCAAACAGAGGTCACGTCCTGGGTCACCATATGAGGTGAAGCACAAGTGATGGAGAACATCATCGTGTGAACTGGTCTGTTTTCATGAGCTCATTATGTTCCACATGCCCTGAAAGACATGTTGTCTGAAATTTAAAATAAAAATAGTTTGGCACTTGTAGATTGTGATTGAAATTAAGTAATCAACAGAAGAAGATTCAACTATAAAAAAAAACAGAAATCTGGAACATGAATATGTAGTTGTTTGGCTGAAGTGCGATGAACATTGTTGCATGGTAGAATAGCAATCACGGAAATCGGGGTAAATATGCTTAGGGGTTATTTCGATCAACACTCACCTGCTAGAGCCGCCGCTCCATGTGCTCCCTGACCGGATCTCCACCACCACACTTGGGGTGACGACGGGCAGGTGACCCACCAACCCGCTATGGGGAAGTGGCACCAGACACACTAGTAGAACACATGCCTCTGGACAGGTAGCATTAGTTCCAGTTGGGTTTTGGACCGGGACTAATGTGGTCACTAGTCTCGGTTCATGAGGCTATCCTTTAGTCCCGGTTCGTGAGGACCCTATAGTCCCGGTTGGTGTTACCAACCGGTACTAAAGGGGTGGTGGCAGTGTTGCGTCAGGCTGGGGCCCCTGCGAGCCCCTTTAGTCTCGGTTTGTAACACGAACCGGGACTATAGATGATCCTCTAGTCCCGTTTGGTATAACCAATCGGGACTAAATGTATCCCTATATATAGATGCTTCTTCCAACCCGAGTCGATCCTCTCCATTCTCTGTTTTCTTCCTCTTCTCGAGCTCATCCCTCCATTTTTGCCAAGATTTCTCAAGATTTGAGGCACCCCAATCCATCCAAGTGTTCACAAAGGTTAGCAACTTTGTCCTTTCATCTCTCACCGCTAGATCAACTCGTGCAATGCTTTATAAGTATAGTGATTTGTGGGTTTTAGTTTGGGTGTAATCATGTGGGAGTTTTTTTTGATTTATATGCAATTTGAGCTCAAATTAACTTCTTAGTTTGCATATGTGTAGGTGTGGTTTACTTAGTGCCCTCCCGTCCTAACCACCGTCGATCGCCCACACCGTCCCGTCGACGGCACCACCTTGGTGAGCCTCTTCTTGTTCTTATCCTTTTTATAAAAAAATCGTATTTGTATGATTTAGATAGTTACTTATATAATTTTCTTGCTTGTATGATTGTTTGTTATATATAGTGCCATGGTTTTTATATCTGTGCCCGTCGGCCCTCGTCCGGTTTATGATTCGGATGCGGTATATTCTCTTTTATAACTATTTGTTGCATTTTGTGTTAATGACAATTATGCCCATCAAGTTGACACATATATTTTTATCTAGGAGGTAGTTGAATTGGAAATTCCAACCGACCCTATTGTCGAGAAGTTAAATTTAGTTGAAAAAAACGAGGATTTGAAAGAAAAATTAAAAAGAGTTGAAGAAGAGAAGATGAAATTGGAGTTGTACGCTTCCGATGTCGTCGATGATCACAAGATCAAGATGGATGCAATGCGCTTAAAGATTAGAAAGATTAGAAAATATGTCATTAATAAAGAGGCTTGGTATCATTATGTTGTTGGACCAATTGTTACCATAGTTGCGATTTTGATCGCATTTGTTGTTGCATTTAAATGTTTTAGATAGATAGTTGTATGTTGTTTTATGAGAATAAATGTGTATGAACCTGTATTAATTTGGTTTTTGGTGTTGTGTAATGAAGATGAACCGGCAATGGATGTACGATGGCCGACGCTCTCCCCGGTTCATTAATGGCGTGCATAGTTTTTTTGCGTGCGTCTAAGGCAAACAAGCGGAATGGTTTTATGTGTTGTCCATGCGGTGTGTGTAAGAATGATAAGACTTACTCTAGCTCAAGAGATATTCACGTCCACCTGTTTACGTTTAGTTTCATGTCCGGCTATAACTGTTGGACTAAGCACGGAGAAAGAGGGGTTCTAATGGAAGAAAATGAAGAAGAAGAGGATGATGGCAACTATCCTGGGTTCCCTGAATATGATGGTACTACAATGGGGGAGGAGAATGAAGAAGAAGAAGCTGAAGAGGCATCAGATGAGCCAACTGATGATCTTGGTCACGTCATTGCTGATGCAAAGACAAACTGCAACAGTGAAAAGGAGAAGTTGAAGTTGTAGCACATGTTAGAGGATCACAAAAAAGAGTTGTATCCAAATTGCGAAGATGACAACATAAAGCTCGGTACCACATTGGAATTGCTGCAATGGAAGGTAAAGAATGGTGTATCTGACAAGAGATTTGAAAAGTTGCCAAAAATAATGAAGAAGAAGCTTCCAAAGGACAACGAATTGCCCGACAGTACATACGAAGCAAAGAAGGTTGTTTGCCCTCTAGGATTAGAGTTGTAGAAGATACATGCATGCCATAATGACTGCATCCTCTGCCGCGGTGAGGAGTATGAGAATTAGAATGCATGCCCGGTATGCGGTGCATTGCGATATAAGATCGATCACGATGACCCTGGTGATGATGTTGAGGGTGATGCCCCAGGAAGAGGATTCCTGCCAAGGTGATGTCGTATGCTCCTATAATACCACGGTTGAAACGTTTGTTCCAAAACAAAGAGCATGCCAAGTCATTGCGATGGCACAAAGAAGACCATAAGAAAGACGGGAAGTTGAGAGTACCCGCTGATGGGTCGCAGTGGAGAAAAATTGAGAGAAAGTGGCTGGACTTTGCAGATGACCCAAGGAACTTATGGTTTGGTTTAAGTGTAGATGACATTAATCCTTTTGGGGAGCAGAGCAGCAAACATAGCACATGGCCTGTGACTCTATGTATGTATAACCTTCCTCCTTGGTTGTGCATGAAGCGGAAGTTCATTATGATGCCAATGCTCATCCAAGGCCCTAAGCAATCCGGCAACGACATTGTTGTGTACCTCAGGCCATTAGTTGATGAACTTTTTCAGTTGTGGAATTAAAAAGGTGTACGTGTGTGGGATGAGGACAAACAACAGGAACTTGACCTGCGAGCATTATTGTTTGTAACCATCAATGATTGGCCTGCTCTTAGTAACCTTTTAGGACAGACAAACAAGAGATACCATGCATGCACACTATTTAGATGAGACTCAAAGTATATATTTAGACAAATGCAAGAAGAATGTGTACTTGGGACATCGTCGATTTCTTCCGACCAAGCATGCCTTAAGAAAGAAAGGCAAGAATTTTAAAGGTGAGACAGGTCACCGAAAGAAGCCTGTCATTTGTACTGATGATGATATACTTGATATGGTCAAGGATTTACAAGTAATCTTTGGAAACGGTCTTGGCGGACAATTTGTTCCGATTAACGCTGACGGACACGCCCCCATGTGGAAGAAGAAATCTATATTTTGGAAAGTCCTAGAGGTCCGCTCTGCAATCGACGTGATGCACGTCACGAAGAATCTTTGCGTGAACCTGCTAGGCTTCCTGGGCGTGTATGGGAAGACAAAAGATACACCGGAGGCACGACAGGACCAACAACGTATGAACACAAAAGACGGCATGCATCCAAAGCAGTATGAAGGTCCTGCCAGCTATGCTCTTACCAAAGCAGAGAAGGAAATATTTTTTGAATGCCTCCTCAGTATGAAGGTCCCGTCTGGCTCCTCGTCGAATATAAAAGGAGCAGAGATTTTTTTCAGAACCTAAAGGATCATGATTACCATGTGATCATGACGCAATTGCTTCCGGTTGCGTTGAGGGGGCTTCTACGAGAAAATGTTCGATTAGCCATTGTGAAGCTATGTTCATTCCTCAATGCAATTTCTTATAAGGTAATCGATCCGAAAATCCTACCAAGCTTATAGATTGATTTGGTCCAATGTCTAGTCAGTTTTGAGTTGGTGTTCCCACCATCCTTCTTCAATATTATGACGCACGTCCTAGTTCACCTAGTCAAAGAGATTGCCATTCTGGGTCCTGTATTTCTACACAACATGTTCCCCTTTGAGAGGTTCATGGGAGTCTTAAAGAAATATGTTCGTAACCATGCTAGGCCAGAAGGAAGCATCTCCAAGGGCCATGAAACAGAGGAGGTTATTGAGTTTTGTGTTGACTTTATTCCTAACCTTAAGCTGATTGGTGTTCCTCAATCACGGCATGAGGGAAGATTGCGTGGAAAAGGCACGCTTGGCCCAAAATCAATAATATGTAGGGACGGGCAGTCTTGGGCGCAAGCACACTACATAGTTCTACAAAATTCTACCTTGGTGACCCCGTATATCGAGAAACACATGGATATTATACGATCCAAGAACCCGGAGCAGTCTGACCCCTGGATTAAATGTACACACATTGAGGCTTTCGGCGGTTGGTTGCGAACACATCTCATGAATGACGACATTGTTGAAGATGACCTGTACTTGTTGACCAAGAGACCATCTTTGACTATATTGACTTTCCAAGGGTAAGAGATAAATGGGAATACATTTTACATGATCACCCAAGATAAAAAGAGAACCAAGCAAAACAGTGGTGCCCGCTTTGACGATGCAACAAACACCAATAGGGAAAAGGACACATATCATCGTTACATAGAGTAGATATGGGAACTTCACTATGAAGGTGATTTGAAGGTCCCTTTGTTCTAGTGCAAATGGGGCAATCTGACTGGAGGAGGGGTAATGGTAGACCCGCAGTACGGAATGACAACAGTAGATCTCAACAATCTTGGGTACACAGAGGAACCATTTGTTGGGGAACGTTGCATGGGAAACAAAAAATTTCCTATGCACACGCAGATCTATCCATGGTGATGAGCATCTACGAGAGGGAGAGTGGATCTACATACCCTTGTAGATCGCTAAGTGGGAAGCGTTAAGAAACGCGGTTGGTGTAGTCAAACGTCTTCGGGATCCAAATCGCCGTGCGTCTCACGATCCAATCACGATCCGTCCCGCGATCCAATCACGATCTGTCCCGCGATCCGATCACGATCTGTCCCACGAACTTGATCACGATCCTTCCGATCTAGCACCGAACGGACGACACCTCCGCGTTCAGCACACGTACAGCTTGATGACGATCTCCACCGTCTTGATCCAGCAAGAAGGAGTGGAGAGGAAGAAGAGTTCTCCAACATCTTGATGGCGCTCCGGCGATGGTGGTGGAGTAATTCCGGCAGGGCTTCGCCTAAGCACTGTAGAAAACCGATCTAGAGGAGAAACTATGCACTGGAGGAACGGGTAGCACGTGGCTGAAAATCTAGTACAAAAACCCTAAACCCTCCAGTATATATAAGAGGAGAGGAGGAGAGGCCTTGGCACAAGGGCCAAGGCCTCCTTGCTTCGGCCGAAGGAGAGAGGGAGAGGTGGAGTCCACCTCCAATCCTAGTAGGACTAGGATTCACCCTATTTTGCCTTTTTTTTTTACTTTTTCTCTTAGGCCTTTTTTCCTCCAGCCTCATGGGCCTCTTGTGGATGTTCCACCAGACCACTAAGGGCTGGTTTACACCCTCCTACAGTCCATGTAGCCTCTTGGGTCGAAATACCCCTCCCGATGGCCTCCCGGTACACTACCGACACTCCCGATACACTACCGATGAGCCCGAAACTTTTCCGGCGACCAAAACAGGACTTCCTATATATGAATCTTTACTTGCGGACCATTCCGGAGCTCCTCGTGACGTCCGGGATCTCATCTGGGACTCCGAACAAACTTCAGTCACCACCATACATAACTCTATACTACCGAAACGTCACCAAACCTTAAGTGTGCAGACCCTGCGGGTTCGAGAACTATGTAGACATGACCGAGACACCTCTACGGTCAATAACCAATGGCGGGACCTGGATGTCCACATTGGTTCCTATATATTCTACGAAGATCTTTATCGGTCGAACCTCTGTGTCAAGGATTCAGTTAATCCCGTATGATGTTCCCTTTGTTCTTCGGTATGTTACTTGCCCGAGATTCGGTCGTCGGTATCTCCATACCTAGTTCAACCTCGTTACTGGCAAGTCTCTTTTACTCGTTCCGTAATATAAGATCTCGTAACTAACACTTAGTCACATTGCTTGCAAGGCTTATCGTGATGTTGTATTACCGAGTGGGCCCTGAGATACCTCTCCGTCACACGGAGTAACAAATCCCAGTTTTGATCCATGCCAACTCAACAGACACCCTCGGAGACACCTGTAGAGCACCTTTATAGTCACCTAGGTACGTTGCGACGTTTGATACACACAAGGTACTCCTCCGATATCTGTGAGTTGCATGATCTCATGGTCATAGGAACATATACTTGACATGCAGAAAACAGTAGCAATAAACTGACACGATCATAAGCTACGTTTGTAGTTTGGGTCTTGTCCATCACATCATTCTCCTAATGATGTGATCCCGTTGTCAAATGACATCTCATGTCCATGGCTAGGAAACCTTAACCATCTTTCGATCAATGAGCTAGTTCACTAGAGGCATACTAGGGACATTGTGTTTGTCTATGTATCCACACATGTATCCATGTTTCCAATTAATACATTTATAGCATGGATAATAAACGATTATTATGAAAAAGGAAATACAATAATAAACACTTTATTTATTACCTCTAGGGCATATTTCCAACAGTCTCCCACTTGCACTAGAGTCAATAATCTAGTTCACATCACTATGTGATTTACATTGTAATGAATCGAACACCCATGCAGTTCTGGTGTTGATCATGTTTAGCCCTTGGAAGAGGTTTAGTCAACGGGTCCGCAACATTCAGATCCGTGTGCACTTTGCAAATATTTATGTCTTTCTCCATGATGTAATCACGGATGGAGTTGAAGCGTCGCTTTATGTGTCTGGTCCTCTTGTGAAACCTTGGTTCCTTGGCCAGAGCAATGGCACCAGTGTTGTCACAGAATAGGTTCATTGGATTCAGTGCACTGGGCACTACTCCAAGATCTTTCATGAACTGCTTCATCCAGACACTTTCCTTCGCCGCCTCCGAGGCTGCGATGTATTCCGCTTCGCACGTAGAATCATCTACCACGCTTTGCTTGGAACTGCACCAGCTTACCGCTCCCCCGTTAAGAATAAATACGTATTCGGTTTGCGACTTAGAGTCGTCCGGATCAGTGTCCAAGCTTGCATCGACGTAACCCTTTACAACAAGCTCTTCATCACCTCCATAAACTAGAAACATTTCCTTAGTCCTTTTCAGGTACTTAAGGATATTCTTGACCGCTTGCCAGTGCTCCATTCCAGGATCACTTTGAAACCTTCTGGCCATACTTATGGCAAGGCTGACATCGGGTCTTGTGCACAGCATTGCATACATGATAGAGCCTATGGCTGAAGCATAGGGGATGACACTCATCTTTTCTCTATCTTCTGCAGTTACTGGGCATTGAGTCTTACTCAACTTTACACCTTGTAACACAAGCAAGAACCCCTTCTTGGACTGTTCCATTTTGAACTTCTTCAAAACTTTATCAAGGTGTGTGCTCTGTGAAAGTGCTATTAAGCGTCTCGATCTATCTCTATAGATCTTAATGCCTAATATGAAAGCAGCTTCTCCTAGGTCCTTCATTCAAAAACTCTTGTTCAAATATTCCTTCATGCTTTCCAGCATTTCTATATTGTTTCCAATCAGCAATATGTCATCCACATATAATACTAGAAACGCTATAGAGCTCCCACCCACTTTCTTGTAAATACAAGCTTCTCCGTAAACTTGTATAAACTCAAACGCTTTGATCACCTCATCAAAGCGCTTATTCCAACTCCGAGATGCTTGCACCAGTCCATAAATGGATCGCTAGAGTTTACAAACTTTTTTCGCATTCTCTGGATCGATAAAACCTTCGGGTTGCATCATATACAACTCTTGCTCAAGGAAACCATTGAGGAACGCTGTTTTGACATCCATCTGCCAAATTTCATAGTCGAAATAAGCAGCTATTGCTAACATGATTCTGACAGACTTAAGCATCGCTACGGGTGAGAAAGTCTCATCGTAGTCAACTCCTTGAACTTGTGAAAAACCCTTTGCCACAAGTCGAGCTTTATAGACGGTGACATTACCGTTCGCGTCTGTCTTCTTCTTAAAGATCCATTTGTTCTGAATGACCTTTCGCCCTTCAGGTAATACTTCCAAAGTCCATACTTTGTTTTCATACATGGATCCCATCTCAGATTTCATGGCCTCTAACCATTTCTCGGAATCCAGGGCCATCACTAGGCATTGAGTCTTACTCAACTTTACACCTTGTAACACAGGCAAGAACCCCTTCTTGGACTGTTCCATTTTGAACTTCTTCAAAACTTTATCAAGGTGTGTGCTCTGTGAAAGTGCTATTAAGCGTCTCGATCTATCTTTATATATCTTAATGCCTAATATGAAAGCAGCTTCTCCTAGGTCCTTCATTGAAAAACTCTTGTTCAAATATTCCTTCACGCTTTCCAGCATTTCTATATTGTTTCCAATCAGCAATATGTCATCCACATATAATACTAGAAACGCTATAGAGCTCCCACTCACTTTCTTGTAAATACAAGCTTCTCCGTAAACTTGTATAAACTCAAACGCTTTGATCACCTCATCAAAGCGCTTATTCCAACCCCGAGATGCTTGCACTAGTCCATAAATGGATCACCGGAGTTTGCAAACTTTCTCAGCATTCTCTGGATCGACAAAACCTCCGGGTTGCATCATATACAACTCTTCCTCAATGAAACCGTTGAGGAACGCTGTTTTGACATCCATCTGCCAAATTTCATAGTCGAAATAAGCAGCTATTGCTAACATGATTCTGATAGACTTAAGCATCGCTACGGGTGAGAAAGTCTCATCGTAGTCAACTCCTTGAACTTGTGAAAAACCCTTTGCCACAAGTCGAGCTTTATAGACGGTGGCATTACCGTTCGCGTCTGTCTTCTTCTTAAAGATCCATTTGTTCTGAATGACCTTTCGCCCTTCAGGTAATACTTCCAAAGTTCATACTTTGTTTTCATACATGGATCCCATCTTGGATTTCATGGCCTCTAACCATTTCTCGGAATCCGGGGCCATCACTGCTCCTCCATAGCTCATAGGTTCATTGTTGTCCAACAACATAACTTCCAAGACAGGGTTGCCATACCATTCAGGGGTAGTACGCGGCCTTGTTGACCTACGAGGTTCAATAGCATCTTGATCCGAAGCTTCATGATCATCATCATTAACTTCCTCTTCTACCATCGTAGGTTCTACAGAAACATTTTTCTGCGCTGCGCTACTTTCTTGTTGAAGTAAAGGTTCAATAACCTCATCAAGCTCTATTTCCCTCCCACTCAATTCTTTCGAGAGAAACTCTTTCTCAAGAAATGTTTCGTTCTTAGCGACAAACACTTTGCCTTCGGATCTAAGATAGAAGATATACCCGACTATCTCTTTTGGGTATCCTATGAAGACACATTTCTCCACTTTGGGTTCCAGCTTTTCAGGCTGAAGCTTTTTGACATAAGCATCACATCCCCAAACTTTAAGAAACGACAACTTTGGCTTCTTGCCAAAGCACAATTCATATGGCGTCGTCTCAACGGATTTTGATGGTGCCCTATTTAAAGTGAATGCAGCTGTCTCTAATGCATAACCCCAAAACGAGAGTGGCAAATCAGCAAGAGACATCATAGAACGCACCATATCTAATAAGGTTCGATTACGACGTTCGGACACACCATTACGCTGTGGTGTTCCGAGCGGTGTCAACTGTAAAACAATTCCACACTGTCTTAAGTGATTGCCAAACTCATAACTCAGATATTCACCTCCTCGATCAGATCGCAGGAACTTAATCTTCTTGTTACGATGATTCTCAACTTCACTCTGAAATTGCTTGAACTTTTCAAACGTTTCAGACTTGTGTTTCATTAAGTAAATACACCCATATCTACTTAAGTCATCAGTGAAGGTGATAACGATATCCACCACGCGCTGTAACATTCATTGGACCGCACACATCAGTATGTATGATTTGCAATAAGTCACTCGCCCGTTCCATTGTTCCAGAGAACGACGTTTTAGTCATCTTGCCCATGAGGCATGGTTCACATGTGTCAAGTGATTCAAAATCAAGTGACTCCAAAAGTCCATCAGCATGGAGCTTCCTCATGCGTTTTCACCAATATGACCTAAACGGCAGTGCCACAAGAAAGTGGTACTATCATTATCAACTCTACATCTTTTGGCATCAATGTTATGAACATGCGTGTCATCACTATCAAGATTTAATATGAATAAACCCCTAACATTGGGTGCATGACCATAAAAGATATTACTCATATAAATAGAACAACCTTTATTCTCTGATTTAAATGAGTAACCGTCTCACAATAAACAAGATCCAGATATAATGTTCATGCTTAACGCAAGCACTAAATAACAATTATTCAGGTTCATCACTAATCCCGATGGTAATCGAAGAGAGAGCGTGCCGACGGCGATCACATCAACCTTGGAACCATTTCCCACGCGCATCATCACTTCGTCCTTTGCCAGCCTTCGGTTATTCCGTAGTTCCTGGTTTGAGTTGCAAATGTGAGCAACCGAACAGGTATCAAATACCGAGGCACTACTACGAGAGCTAGTAAGGTACACATCAATAACATGTATATCATATATACCTTGTTTGTCGTTGGCCACCTTCTTGTCAGCCAGGTACTTGGTGCAGTTCCGCTTCCAGTGACCAGTTCCCTTGCAATGAAAACACTCAGTTTCTGGCTTGGGTCCATGCTTGGGCTTCTTTACAGGAGTAGCAACTGCTTTGCCATCCTTCCTGGTTTTACCCTTATTGCCCTTGCCCTTGACTTTGCCATTTTTCTTGAAACTAGTGGTTTTATTGACCATCAACACTTGATGTTCTTTCTGGATTTCAGACTCAGCGACTTTTAGCATCGCAAACAGCTCGACGACTGACTTGTTCATCCCGTGCATGTTATAGTTCATCACAAAGCTCTTGTAACTAGGTGGCAGTGATTGAAGAACTATGTCAGTGATCGCCTCTGGCGGAAGGGCAATTCCCAACTCCGCTAGATGAGTTGAATACCTAGACATTCTGAGTATATGTTCACTGATAGACCCGTTCTCCTCCATCTTGCAAGCATAGAACTTATCGGAGGTTTCATACCTCTCGATCTGGGCATTCTTCTGAAAGATAAACTACAACTCCCGGAACATCTCATATGCTCCATGACGTTCAAAACGTCTTTGAAGTCCCGGTTCTAAGTCATACAATATTGCACACTGAACTATTGAGTAATCTGCAGGACGTGCCTCCCAAGCGTTCTTAACGTCTTAGGAGGTCATGTCTTCTGGTTGGTCACCTAGCGGTTCATCAAGGACATATGATTTCTGGGAAGCCGTGAGGATAATCCTCAGATTACGGGCCCAGTCAACAAAGTTACTTCCATCATCTTTCAGTTTAGCTTTCTCTAGGAACGCATTAAAATTCAGGGGTGCTACTGCACGAGCCATCGATCTACAACATAAATATGCAAAGTTTACTTAGACTATTGTTCAAGATAATGAGTTTAGTTAATCAAATTACTAAAGCTCCCACTCAAATTGACATCCCTCAGGTCATCTGAGTGTCACATGATCCAAATCCACCAACTCAAGTCCGATCATCACGTGAGTTGAGGTGGCTTCAATGGTGAACATCATTATGTTGATCATATCTACTATATGACTCATGTTCGACCTTTCGGTCTCTTGTGTTCCGAGGCCATGTCTGTACATGCTAGGCTCGTCAAGTTTAACCTGAGTGTTCTGCGTGTGCAACACTGGCTTGCACCCGTTGTATGTGAACGTAGAGTCTATCACACCCGATCATCACGCGGTGTCTCAACACGACGAACTTTCGCTACGGTGCACACTCGGGGAGAACACAATTTATCTTGAAATTTAAGTGAGGGATCACCTTATAATGCTACCGTCGTACTAAGCAAAACAAGGTGCATAAAAGGATTAACATCACATGCAATTCATAAGTGACATGATATGGCCATGAACTTGTGCTTTAGATCTCCATCTTGAAAGCACCGACATGATCTCCATCGTCACCGGCAAGACACCATGATCTCCATCAACGTGTCGCCATCGGGGTTGTCACGCCCAACATGCTTCTACTACTATTGCTACCGTTTAGCGATAAAGTAAACATTACATAGCACTTAATGATTGACACGCAGGTCATACAATAATTAAAGACAACCCTATGGCTCCTGCCAGTTGCCGTACTCATCGACATGCAAGTCGTGAAATTCTATACATCACATGATCATCTCATACATCACATATATCACATCATGTAATTGGCCATATCACATCACAACATACCCTGCAAAAACAAGTTAGACGTCCTCTAATTGTTGTTGCATGTTTTACGTGGCTGCTACGGGTTTCTAGCAAGAACGATTATCACCTACGCATAAACCACAACGGTGATACATAATTTGCTTTTCAACCTTCTCAAGGACCGCCTTTGTCGAATCCGATCCAACTAAAGTGAGAGAAACTGCCACCCGCAAGCCATCTAGGCAACAAGTTGCGTCGAGGGAACCGGTCTCTCGTAAGCGTACGGGTAATGTTGGTCCGGGCTGCTTCATCTCACAATACCGCTGAACCAAAATCCGACCAAGGGAGGAAGCAATCTAAGAATCAACGCCCACAAACGTTTTGTGTTCTACTCGAGATCTCATCAACACATAGACCTAGCTCATGATGCCACTGTTGGGGAACGTTCCATGGGAAAGAAAAATTTACTTTCGCACACGCAGATCTATCCATGGTGATGAGCATCTACGAGAGGGAGAGTGGATCTACATACCCTTGTAGATCGCTAAGCGGGAAGCGTTAAGAAACGCGGTTGGTGTAGTCGAACGTCTTCGCGATCCAAATCGCCGTGCGTCCCGGGATCCAATGACGATCCGTCCCGCGATCCAACCATGATCCGTCCCGCGATCCAATCACGATCCGTCCCGCGATCCGATCACGATCCGTCCCATGAACTTGATCACGATCCGTCCCACGAACTTGATCACGATCCTTCCGATCTAGCACCGAATGGACGGCACCTCCGCGTTCAGCACACGTACAGCTTGATGACGATCTCCACCGTCTTGATCCAGCAAGAAGGAGTGGAGAGGAATAAGAGTTCTCCGGCAGCCTGATGGCGCTCCGGCGATGGTGGTGGAGTAATTCCGGCGGGGCTTCGCCTAAGCACTGCAGAAAACCGATCTAGAGGAGAAACTATGCAGTGGAGGAACGGGTAACACGTGGCTGAAAATCTAGTACAAAAACCCTAAAGCCTCCAGTATATATAAGAGGAGAGGAGGAGAGGCCTTGGCACAAGGGCCAAGGCCTCCTTGCTTCGGCCGAGGGAGAGAGGGAGAGGTGGAGTCCACCTCCAATCCTAGTAGGACTAGGATTCACCCTATTTTGCCTTTTTTTTACTTTTTCTCTTAGGCCTTTTTTCCTCCAGACGCATGGGCCTCTTGTGGATGTTCCACCAGCCCACTAAGTGCTGGTTTACACCCTCCTACAGATCATGTAGCCTCTTGGGTCGAAATACCCCTCCCGGTGGCCTCCCGGTACACTACCGATGAGCCCGAAACATTTCCGGCAACCAAAACAGGACTTCCTATATATGAATCTTTACCTCCGGACCATTCCGATCTCCTCGTGACGTCCGGGATCTCATCCGGGACTCCGAACAAACTTCAGTCACCACCATACATAACTCTATACTACCGAAACGTCACCAAACCTTAAGTGTGCAGACCCTCCGGGTTCGAGAACTATGTAGACATGACCGAGACACCTCTACGATCAATAACCAATGGAGGGATCTGGATGTCCACATTGGTTCCTACATTTTCTACGAAGATCTTTATCGGTCGAACCTCTATGTCAAGGATTCAGTTAATCCCGTATGATGTTCCCTTTGTTCTTCGGTATGTTACTTGCCCGAGATTCGATCGTCGGTATCTCCATACCTAGTTCAACCTCGTTACTGGCAAGTCTCTTTTACTCGTTCCGTAATACAAGATCCTGTAACTAACACTTAGTCACATTGCTTGCAAGGCTTATCGTGATGTTGTATTATCGAGTGGGCCCTGAGATACCTCTCCGTCACGCGGAGTAACAAATCCCAGTCTTGATCCATGCCAACTCAACAGACACCCTCGGAGACACCTGCAGAGCACCTTTATAGTCACCCAGTTACGTTGCGACGTTTGATACACACAAGGTACTCCTCCGATATCTGTGAGTTGCATGATCTCATGGTCATAGGAACATATACTTGACATATAGAAAACAGTAGCAATAAACTGACACGATCATAAGCTACGTTTGTAGTTTGGGTCTTGTCCATCACATCATTCTCCTAATGATGTGATCCCGTTGTCAAATGACATCTCATGTCCATGGCTAGGAAACCTTAACCATCTTTCGATCAACGAGCTAGTTCACTAGAGGCATACTAGGGACATTGTGTTTGTCTATGTATCCACATATGTATCCATGTTTCCAATTAATACAATTATAGCATGGATAATAAATGATTATTATGAACAAGGAAATACAATAATAAACACTTTATTTATTGCCTCTAGAGTATATTTGCAACACCATTCGTCCTAGCCAATGATGTGGCGCAAGTTTTCTATGTGGAGGACATGTCTACAAACCGATAAAAATAAAAGATAAGAAAGCGGATACATCATACGATGAGCCAAAGCGCCACATAGTTCTTTCAAGGAAAAGATATATCGTCGGAGTGGAGGACAAGATAGACATGTCAAAAGATTATGAAAAGTTTGATGAAATTCCTCCCTTCACAGTGAAGACTGACCCAAACATCCCGTCAAATGATGAAGATTGTCCATGGTTATGGCGCAATAATCAAGGGAAACACACGAAGAAGAAGTTTTATAACCCAAGATCCCACTCCGGTATGTGATTGGCTTCACCGTATCACTTTTCTTCTCTAGTGAGTAGCCGGGATGGTCCAGTTTTGTACACGAAGTGCATCCAGTTTTTGCTGTAACCCTCTCAACTTTTTAGCACATGCTATGTGGGTGAAATGATGATACCGTGCGAAGTTTGAACCTTTTCAGTGTTCATTTGTAGTGCTTTTTAATTCAAGGTCATTTTGCTCAAAAAAATCATTAAATGCATGAAAAATAGCAAATGAAGTTAGAAAGGGTTGAAATTTGAAGATGTGGCTTCGAATGGTGCATATTGAATGCGCAAAAGGTCTAGAGTTAAAATAAGTTAAAAAATGAAATGACTTTGTAACAGATGAGTTTTCGTCCGAAACCCTCCTATTTCGAACGAGATGGTCTAGTTTGTACATGAAGTGCATCCAGTTTTTGCCGTAACCCTCTCAACCTTTTAGGACATGCTATGTGGGTGAAATGATGATACCATGCCAACTTTTAACATTTTGAGAGTTCATTTGTAGTTCTTTTTAATATGAGGGTCATTTAGCTCAAAAAATCATTAAATGCATGAAAAATAGCAAATGAAGTTAAAAATGGTTGAAATTTGAAGATGTGGCTTAGAATAGTGCATATTGAATGCATAAAAAGTCTTGAGTTCACTTGGGTGATTTTGATTAAAACAAATGAAGGTATAAAACTAAAAGAGTTAAACATAATCTGGTTTTGATTAAAATACATATTTAAATTATCCTAAAAATTCCCAAATTTAACATAATGATAAAACATACTAATATTAAACAATAGGAAAAAATCACTCAAAAATCTATTTTAAACTAAATTTATTCACAAACTAGTGATTCACACAAATTTCAAAAGAATTCAAATTTAAACTATTTAAATTCGAAAACTATTCGCACTAACAAAAAGTTTGTAATTGTTATGACCTAAATCAACAAAGATTCATTAAAAACTATAAATATTCTAATAGTTATTCCAAATCTAAAAACAGAAATTAGAATAACAAAACAAAAAAAGAGGGAAAATAGACCTTTAGTCCCGGTTGGACCCACAAACCGGTACTAAAGGACCCTTCCCACGCGGAATTTGGGCCGCCAAAAAGATGGGCCTTTAGTCCCGTTTGGTGGATACCAACTGGGACTAAAGGTCCTTTCTATATAACCCCGCCTTCTTCCTCCCCAAATCACATCGTCTCTTCCCTCGACGCCGCCGCCAGGATGCCGGACCCCGACCTCGCCGTCAACACCGTGCGTTCTCCTCCCTCCCTCGACGATGCCGCCAGGCTGCGAGAGAGCACCACCGCCATCCACCTTGCATCATCATCGTCGTCTTCCTCTCGCGCCCTCAGCTCCGTCGGCGAACTCCTACCCGCATGGTGAGCTCCTCTTCCCCTCTGGCGTCGTCCGACCGACCCCCTCTCCTCCCCGCGTTCCCTCTGTGCGCGTACGCCGCCATCGCCGTGGAGCCGCCGTTGCCAGCCGCTGTCATCGTGGAGCCGTCATTCCAATTTGTCTGTTAATTTTTGTCTTTTACTTAGTATTGTTGCTTGTATGAACTTGTCGCCGTGTGCATATGAATTTGTCGCCGTGTGCATATAAATTACGTCTTTTACTTAGTATGGTCGCATGTACAAAATCACGGTGTTGTTAGTTAGTAAGGAGTTGGCGCAATATTTGTTAGTTAGGTTGTTTTAGTTTTTTTAGGTTGTTTTAGTTGTCAAGTGTTCATATTAAATAGTAGGAATTTTAAAAGTTGTAGAATTTGTTCTCGATGTCAGCGATGCATGGCCCGCATCTTCGTCGTCGATCGCCAGAGAAGTCCGTGACGATCGCCGGTGAGGAGGCCCGGACGATCACCGGAGGAGTCCCCGACGATCGCCGAAGGATGATATATGATGTTTAGATGTTTAGGGTTTAGATGTTAATATGTTTTAGTAAATGAGACTTTTTGTTAGGCATTAGCTATTTTATATTAGGCATCTATATGAGTTTAGATGTTTAAATGTTTGGTTGCATAGCGTAGCCATCGAGTCGACGATGCTTGACCCGTCGTCGACTCAGTGGAGATAACCTGCTTGAGAGGAGCAACGTCCGAGACTGGGCTCCGCCGGGCTGGCACTAGGAGGTGCTACCTTCCGGGGCGCACATCTTGGTAAGGAATCAAGCTCCCGTCGTTGACCCGGAGATTCTTTGGTGGCGGCCGCGTGGACCACTATCGGTGCAGAGGGAGCCGGCTCCCGTGGAGGTGGTACGTTGCCGTGTCAAGGAGGGGGACGAGCACATCCGACGCTACATGGCTATGTTGCACGCTAGGTTCTCCAATACCTGGCAGGTTCTTCAGGGATCTCACCCGAGCTATGATCCTCTCATGGTTCCTTCTCTTTGGGTGTTCACCGCTGATACGTGTCCAACGTATCTATAATTTTTTATGATGCCATGCTATTATATTATCTGTTTTGGATGTTTTATATGCATTAGTATGCTATTTTATTATTATTTTTGGGACTAACCTATTAATCTAGAGCCAAGTGTCACTTTCTGTTTTTTCTTCTTGTTTTTGAGTTATGCATATATGGAATATTAAACGGAGTCCAAACGGAATAAAACCTCCGGAAGGAATTTTTCTAGAAGGAAACAAGTCAATCAAGCTTGGAGTGCACGTCAGGGGAGGTTCCAGGGCGCCACAAGCCTGCTAGGCGAAACCCCGTGGCCACGCCTAGCAGGCTTGTCGCTCCCTGGCAGGTCTCGAGGTAGATCTTTGATCTCGACTCATCTAGGGTTTAACTCTTTGATCTTGAGGCAGATCGACTCTGTAACCTATACACCATCAATACAATCAAGCAGAACGTAGGGTATTACCTCCATAGGAGGGCCCGAACCTTGGTAAAACCTTGTCCCCTTCGTCTCCTATTTCCATCGCTTCTAGTCTCATAGTTCGGGATCCCTACCCGAGATCCACCGGTTTTGACACCAAAACCAAGGCCACCAACTCCTCCTCCAAGTCCGCCGCATCAGCAGACTCCAACCCACCCGAAGACGGAGCATAGGGCGAGTCCGCCGCATTTGCAGACTCCAAGCCACCTGGAGACAGAGCGCAGGGCGAGTCCACCATATCGATCTCCATTGCATTAGCCGAATCCATCCCTCCCCGAGATGGAGCCTAGCACAAGTCCGCGATATCGATATCTACCGAGTCCAAAGAGGAAGAGAGCACAAAATAAGAAACCTAAGCCTCCAGTCAAAAAGAAGTTAGCTTACGAGAAGACTGATGAGGAAACCCGGGAACAAATGGCTACTGAGTTGCAGGCCCATTTTGGACCGAAACCGCCCCCGCTGCCAAAGGAGAAAGTACCTTAGGAAGTCATACAACACTTTGTGGATGCAGCTAAACAAGTCGAGAAAAGACCGCTATCAGACTATGAACGGTGTATTAGCAATTCCTATCATTCCCAAAAAAAATAACAAAAGTTGAGTGGTAGTAGTAAATGCGGGAAAACTATGCACCAGCTCAGAGAATAGGCAGTGCAATCGATCACCCCACTCAAGGTGAGTACAAGTAAGGTGGTAATAACCGACGTTCATAGAGAGAATGATAGATTGCTCGGTATCACTATTGAACAACTCCTAGAGATCGAGGAACTCCCACCGATGGATCTGAAGGAACTAGCATGGAAATATGTCCCCAAGAACCCTTTGGTCAACCTTGACGAGGAGAACCTTCTACCAACACAAATGCACAACTTGCGTGACTAGTACATGAGAGAAGTAAAGGTCGGGCGACAGAGCCTCAAGGTGAAAGTCAAGAAAGAGCATTACATCCATGTAAAAGATTTGTGGACTGAAAATGAAGAATTTTTCCAGTTATTCAATCAAGCGCACTTGACAAATCTCTCGTCAGTTGCTATTGTCTGTAAGTGATTTGTTTCTCTAATTTAAGTCTCTAGCTCAGCTCGTTCTTTGCCTGTAATTATACTCACTATATTGTTTTGTGTGGTATTATGCAGAATGAAGATTTTTGAATTGAAAAGAGATGGAGTCTATGGCATTAGGTTCATTGACCCAAATACCGTTAATGAAGAAGTGTTAAGTACCCACCGTAAAGACACACAGAAAATGTTGCTAAAGTTTTTGAAGACCCTAAATACCAAACCAGAAATACTTTTACCTTGCAACTTCCGGTGAGTGTTACTGTCTTGTTCTATAAATTCTATGTTAAGTGTAGTTGATGAGTTACGCATGCCCTCTTATACGAATCATGTGTGCAGCTTTCACTGGATCCTTCTAATCATTAGAGTTGACGATGGACCTATTGAAGTACTGGACTCGCTAAGTAAAGACCCTGAACAATACAAAAGCTTGTATTCGTTGCTCAAAAGGTAATTTCAATCATTGATGCACTATGTCGGCTTCTTTATTAGTTTATTTCCTGATATCAAGTAATTAATAAAAATTTTATTCATTTTGTTTGTCGGGCAGGGTTTGGAAACGTTTCATCAAAGAGATCACCGGTGAATGGAAACCATAGCTGAAATGGCTAAAGCCTAGGGTAATTAAGTAGTACTATCTACGTCCAAGCATCTCTTTAATTCTAGTTTCAATACCATTGTCATGCTTCATTATTATCTGATTGAATTCTAGTCTCGTAAAGTGCATGAGGCAGACATAGGGGACTAATTTATGTGCATATTACGTTTGCGAGAACATTCGTTTTATGACCGAAAGGAGCAAAACTGCAAGAGATCTTTGTGTACGTAAACACCATTCATATCTTTTTTACCATGATCTAATATATATACACACAACTAACATTCATATTCATATTGATCTCCTTCTTTATATATCGATGACGCAGATGCGGAATCAGCTCCTACCAACAGACCGCATACGAGCAATTGAAGAGGAAATTGCGGGATTTTTGCTTGAGCAGGTCATATCTTCCGACGAAGAATACCATTTCAACTAATGCCTGCAATGTACTGATCTGCAAATTGTAGGAGAAATCGTATATAGAAAATTGTATATATATGTGTGTGTGTGTATGTGTGTGTATGCATGTGGTTGTACGAGAAATTCTATGATATATGCTTGGTTCTATGAGAAATTATATTATATATGCATAACGTGTGAGTATGTAGTAGCATAAAATTTGTTTGAAATGAAAAATAATTAAATGGAAAACACAAAATGAAAATGAAAAATAAACAACAAAACCAAAATACCTAAACCCCAAAACCACTAAATCTTTAGTCCCGGTTGGTTTAACCAACCGGGACTAAAGATCCCCATCCCATGGCATACGCCGCCAACCACGTGGCAGGGATTTAATCCCGGGTTGTGGTCAACTGGGACTAAAGGCTTGAACCCTTTAGTCTCTATACATTAGTCCCGGTTGGGGAACCGGGACTAAGGCCCTTTCCAACCGGTACTAATACACTGTTTTCTACTAGTGACATCAGCGTGAGGCAATGGTGGAAACACAACACTCGCATGAGCCAACATCCTACTATCCACATCTGCAAGAAGCTCCTGCATAAGAAGCAAAATCACACATGTTGGGGAACGTTGCATGGGAAACAAATTTTTTTCTATGCACATGCAAGATCTACCCATGGTGATGAGCATCTATAAGAGGGAGAGTGGATTACATACCCTTGTAGATTGCTAAGCGGGAAGTGTTAAGAAACGCGGTTGATGTAGTCGAACATCTTCGCAGTCCAAATCGCTAGCTGTCCCGCGATCCAATCACGACCCGTCCCGATCTAGTGCCGAACGGACGACACCTCCGCATTCAGCACACGTACAGCTCGATGACGATCTCCGCCTTCTTGATCTAGCAAGAGGGAGTGGAGAGGTAGATGAAAACTCTGGTAGCGCGACGGCGCGGCGACGATGGTGGTGGAGCTATTCCGGCAGGGCTTCACCTAAGCACCACCGAAAACTAGAGGAGGAGATGATCTAGTGCGGGGGGGGGGGGGTAGAGGGTTGCATCGTGGCTTAGGGTACTACTGACCTCTCCCCCCTCCAATATATATAGAAGGGAGGGGCGTGGGATGGCGGCCTTTGGTTCCTCCCCTAGGGTCGGCCGAACCAGGAGGTGGAGGAGTCCACCTCCAACTAGGAGGTGGGCGTGGGAGGAGTCCTCCTCCGATTAGGATTCCTCCCCTTCTCTTTCTCCTACGCATAGGCCCTATTGGGCTGGCCTCCCAACCCACCAGGGGCTGGTGGGCCACCACAAAGGCCCGTGTGGCCCCTTGGGGTGTGTGGGCCCCACTTGGTGGACCCCCGGAAATGCCCGAAACTTTTCCGGAGTTCAAACACCACTTTCCTATATATCAATCTTTACCTCCGGACCATTCCGAAGCTCCTCGTGACGTCCGGGATCTCATCCGGGACTTTGAACAACCTTTGGTCATCAGCATACATAACTCAATACTACCAAAATGTGACCGAACGTTAAGTGTGCAGACCCTACGGGTTCGAAAACTATGTAGACATGACCGAGACACCTCTACGTTCAATAACCAATAGCTGGACCTGGATGCCCATATTGATTCATACATATTTTACAAAAATCTTTATTGGTGGAACCTCTATGTCAAGGATTCAGTTAACCCCCTATGCTGTTCCCTTTGTTCTTCGGTATGTTACTTGCCCGAGATTCGATCGTTCGTATCTCTATACCTAGTTCAATCTCGTTACCGACAAGTTTCTTTACTCGTTCCATTGAAATTTACGAAGTCAACGTAGACGCCTCGTCGTCGACAGGAACGTCTCCTCCTACTGAATGCGCATCGCCGGAAACCCAGAAATAAATCCAGGAATAACGCAAGCATCAGGATTTGAACCCTAGTGGGCTGGGGATACCATTGTCCCTCTAACCATCCAACTACAGGTTGGTTTGCATGAAGCACACTTGCTAGCACCTTGTGTCCACGTGGGTGACCTTGGTTTGAAACCCAATACATTTTTTTCAATTTACTAGGTGAGAAAAATGTGTAAAAAATTGTTTTAGGTACGTGACAATTTTTTAAAAAATATACATAAATTATTTTTTACTAGGTCTCAACTGTCATTTTTCTTGTTTTGAACACACTACAAACGCAAGCGCTCATATACACGTGTATACATTCATCTTCATGACCGCACACACGCACACCTTACTTCCATGAACACCTTCGAGAGATTAAGTCGACATATCACATGAGTGACCTTGGTTAACCCGGTACTTTTTTTCGCATTTTTTACTAGGTGACAAAAATGTGCAAAAACATGTTTTAGTTATGTCGCAAATTTACAAAAAAATATACATCAATTATTTTTTGACTAGGTACCAGCTGTCATATTTTTTTTTGTTTTGAACACAGTGCACACACAAGCGCTCATATACATGCGCATACACTCACCCTATGAACACACACGCACACCCTATCCTTATGAGAACCTTCGAGAGACTGAACCGACATATCACCTTGAAATTTACGGAGTTACCATAGGCGCCTCATCGTCAACGGGAACGTTTCCTCCCACTGAATGCACAACACCAGAAATCCTGAAATAAATTCAGGAATAATGTGAGCATCATGATTTGAGCCCTCGTGGGTTTGGGATACCACTGTCCCTCTAAAACCATCCAACCATAGGCTGGTTCGCGGTAACAAATGTCATCATCACATTTGTTTTGGTTTATTCTGCAATGACTTTTAGGCATCAATGTACATGTCAATTTTATTTCATGCATCATCCAAAAATTGCCATGTGTCTATGGCAAACATATTTTACACCATGGTAATTTTTCAATTAGTCCATGGTAATTTTATTAATTACGTCATAGTAGTTCTATTGTAGGTACCGTGGCATTTTAATTATTTATACAATGGGAATGTTTTTAGTTAACATTGAAATTCCATTATTTAGACCATGAGAAAAAATACAGATCTTATCTCCCCTTCCATGGCTTGGATGAGAGAACTTTGGGACGTCAGATCTTATCTCGACTTTGGGACCACCTTCCGAAGATTTAGTTTCATTTTTCTTCAGCGCCAGGCGTCGTCCGACACTTTTTTCACTCGCAACTGCGAAAATGATATAAAAATTGCAGCAACATTTTCAACCATGACTATGGCAAAAATCATTGCAACACTCAAACATATGGATGCGAGAAGTACATTTGGGCGCGCATCAAATCTCCATTGCTTACCATACACTTACACCATGACTCTGGCTGATCTTTGCTGCTATGACCTGGACCCTTTGGACCACGAGGAATAAGATGGTAACTAAGAGGATTTTCCTGTGGCGTACCTCTGACTTTTTTTAATTTCTCGCTTTTCTGTAACACTTGCACCTGTCAGCTAGACCAAAGGATGAGGCCCGCCTTGGCCGGATGTTGGATGCTCTTCACGCTACGGTTCGACGCCTTGCCCATCCGGCCCTTCTGGATGACGTGACCACTTGGTGGCCTTTTTTATAATTTCTTTTCTCGTTCTTTTGGGCTTGCTTGTGATGTGACCCTAGCAGGCTGTGGCATTTGTTGTGGTACTTCTGGTTGTGCACTTGGTGCTTTATTTATAAAACAGGATGAAAGCCTATTTCATTAATTAATGAAGTGTTTAAAATGGGTCTCAACACATCCAACATGAAAGACAAGCGAATGCAACATACTACAACAAATAGACAACAATGAAGAAACACATTTGCAACTTATTCAACCCTTTGTAACATACACAAAAAGTAAACAAAACAAGAAACCACTCAGAAGGCTCTCGCGGCATACCACAAGTAGAGGGTGCCTTCTTTCCAGCACAATGAGATCTCGATCATGAGGGCGAAGGAGAATAAGGTGCATTGTCGTCGGGCAATTTTCTCTCAAACTAAACATGCTATTGAGTATGCAGAAGCGAGATGACTATATGGATGAAAAAGGGAGGTCCAAGTTCACATAACGACCATGATCATCTTCGAACCAAAAGGGTCGACATAAATAGCGCTGCCAATAAGGCACCGGGCGGGCACATTATCTCGCCCAAGGATTCTCCCACTCCCAACGACGGTCTGGTCGTCCTGCTTGCCATCATAGCGTACCTAATGGTCTTCGCCATCGACAACTCGACTATCATTGTTTCACATGATCCAAGAAAGCTCCCATGGTCATTTGGTTGGAGATCTTGAAAATAGAAATGAGGGAGAATGCAATTACTTTTCTCACTCACCTACGTATACTATCATAGCCCAATTGATCGAGACATAAACATAATATCATATACTTATCTGTATTTTGTGTTATTCTTTATGGTATTATTACATTAAAAGGCTAAATCTCATTTCCTAGCAGCCTACATTGTCTAGTCTGTTAATGATGAGTGAGGAATTATGGCCGTGTATTCAAATGCTAAAATTATACCTACCCAACTAACAATGGAATCCCAATGACACTTTACTACCATACATTTTTCCACTCGTGCCAAAATTATTAGTTGATTGGTTAGCTGATTTATATTACATCAATCATTTATGTTCCTGATTTTTTTTCAATTATCCTTGGTTCATTTTGAAATCCTGTTTTGCAATCTCAATTGTGCTTAGCAAATACATTAATCCTGACTTTGTTGCTTCTTGGCTGATGTTGTTCATCACTGGACATATTTAGTTTCAGTTTTGCACTTGGTATGGATATTCAATGTTAGAGATTTAAAAATGAATAAACTGCATTAGTATATTCGATGTTTCGAACATGCAAGTGATATAATCTTCGTTCTGTTTTTGTGCACTTAGATACCCTTCTCTAAGATAGCAGATAGGCATGATGCAAATGTTTCAAAGGAAGGGGTGTAGATAAATTGTAGTGTAGACTAGGTTCTAATCGAATATGGTGCGAGGATGATGCCATTTATGGCTTAAAATGAAGCTTACACATTGCTCTCAGTGAAAATATCTTTATCTAAGAACTTAACGCTTCTCCTGAAGAAATAAGAACTTTCAGTATTGTTTTCAATTTTAATATCTTTGCTGTCAGTAATATTGTGTGAAATTTTGAATTATCTTAATGTGTTTAAAAAACCCTAAATAAGTATCCTAATGTGGTGCTCCACGTTTATTTAAGAATGATGTTCCATTATGTGAACTAGATGATCCATTGAGATAATTGGCACAGAGACCAACTGCAGTTTGGAAACTAATCGAAGTATTTGAAGCTACAACCAAGAATTTAAGCAACGGGAAGCTAAGTGAACTATTTAAAAAAACCACTCAACTTTATATAACCGCACAAAGACCAACTGCAGCCCGGAAGCTAAGTGAACTATTTGAAAGTTTTTTTTCCTCAACTATCTGCAACGGTGCAAAGTTAAGTGAACTATTTAAAATATAAAATGGAAGTCAAGTGAACCATTTGAGACCAATTGCAGCCTGAAAGCTAAGGGCGCTATATGAAAGTTTTTTCAATAACCGCCTACAACAATACAAAGTTAAGTGAGCTATTTGAAATATAAAATGAAAATTAAGTGAACCATTTGGAGAGGCCAACTGTAGATATAAAATGAAAAATAAATCTCCTTATGGATATATCATGAGACCTACATATGGTATAAAATTGAAAGATGACAATACTTGATAGATTGCATTATGCCTAGCTTGGGGTATTAAACAATATCGCTTGTTGGGTGGCAATTCAATATTTATCTTTGCTATTTTTCCTCTCTATTTTTGTGTCAAAATGATTATTCCCTCTGTAGTAATTGTGTTTCCATCTTTTATTTTGTTTTTGTGCCAAACTAAACCTTTAGCATATTGAAAAACGTACATTTACTAAGTTCTGTGCAGAAACAAATTTTTTTGCATCCAATGATTGAATTGTTGCTCTGTATTTGGAACATGATAAATTGCTGAATTTTTTACACATAACTGACTATAAAATGTCTACAATATCCTAACTTTTCAGAATTTTTGGAGTTACAGAAGTATGAGCAGAATCAATCATTGCTCTATACTGGAACATATAAATTGTTGAAATTTTTACACATAATTGAATTACAAATTGTCTACAGTGCTTAATTGTTCAGATTTTTCAGAGTTACAGAAGTATGACTAGAAACTCGTACTGTACGTTTTAGACAAATTCTGTTTCGGTTTCTTTGTTTGCTTATTTTAAAAAAATTATCATTTTTATTGGGGTATAAGTTATAAAAATAATAGGATATAGAGAACATTGATTGCAAATCATTATGAATCTTGTTTGGAAATCATTATGAATCTTGTTTATATACTTTCTAAGTTGAAGTTTTATCTCGGCACTGGCAAAGAATTTATGCTTGCGCTATGTTGGCTATGGGCCTTCCTTTCGTGGAAGTTATTCTAAAACATGTGGTTGGTATGTTCATGCATCTGAATTGTCATGTTGGCCTTTCTTTAGGCTGATCATGACAGTTCTAAAGTTCGAAATGGAGTGGAATCAATTGAGAATAAGCCTTTTGCAGAGCATAATGTATGGCACAGATTAGCTAACATATTTATTCACGTCACAAAAGATGCCGCGGAAGGCTGACAAAAACCATTTGTCTTCACTTGTCATTTCTTGCTTCACGAACTAGTATAAGAAACACAAATGGTAGTGCACTTAAGTACAATCTATTTATGTAGTGTACATCATGGGAATGCCCCAAACTCGATGAACTTTGTATGGAAGTGTACATTTATTACAAACTGTGGAAACTAAACTAGACCTGCTTTTTAGCTGTTCTCCCCAACAACTTCTCAAAGAAAACTAGACTACCCCAGGAGTACAACCTTTCTTTGCCTGATTAAGATCCCTGATAAGATCTTAAGTGCGCAAGTTTTGCTTCCAAAAGTTGTTGCACTAATTCACAAGCGATCAATATTCTGCATTCACGACTGGCTAATCTTGCCTCACAACTGGCTAATCTTGCTGATGTGGCATCGTCGAGGGTGTTTTGCTTTTCTTGATGCCGTAAGCAATGTAGTTTATACTAAGATCTTCACACACGGACCACTCTCTAGTCAATGGATTGTAGACAAACCCTGCCATTTCTTGCACGTAGAGATAAGAAGTCGAGCTATCAGTTACATAAAGTGGCAGTAAAACCACATAGGGTAATTAGTCGCTTACGGAGACTGAGCCTCTTTGCAATGCCAGGACTAGCTCCTCAGGGGTGACTAGTTTGGACCACTCATGTGAGCCTATAGGAAGCTGTAGAAGTACAAAGAAAACCATTAAGACTTTAAGAGTACAGTGTCATTGATTCAGATTCAACGGATCATCGACCTTAGCAGGAATGAGCATATGCTGAAACAGCTTGTGGATTGTTTTACAAATGAACATGATAGCACTCTATTTCCTTGGAGGATCTGAATCCTTACTGAATTCTAGCCCAACGAACACAACTATACAGATCCATATATCCACACACAACTTTTTTTATATGTCATCTGTGCGACCTTTGCATAATAGAAACCAAGATAACATGGCCCTTTCTACCATTGCATACGCAAAGCCGTACGTTAGGCTGATGAATTGAATGACATAATTAGTTTGGCTTGAGACTGCTCATGTGAGTCATGAGCATTAGCAATTAGGACATCTTACAATCTCAGGAGTTAAGATTTTTCTAAGCTCACGACCGTGAAATAGGCATACTACTCCCAACATAAGACTGCCAACTATGTGAATCAATCTTCCGTAGGAATTGAAACAAAAAATACAAGATGGATAACGAGACTAACCCATCTCAGAATATACTCGGCACCAACAATGCAAGCCGCATATGCTCTCATTGACCGATTGATTGTAGAAATCACAGTGGCGCCATTAGGAACTGTCAAAGCTGAGGCCGAGGCCGAGGCCGAGACGGCGCGGGAGCGTCGGGGTGAGGAGGACGAGGTGCGGCTCCAGGATTGGAGTCGAGCGGGCGCGGACCTCAACAGCGCAGCGCCAACGGTCCCTGACGCCGCCATGGACCCATGGCGGAAGTAGGCGTGGGTTCGTGCGCCCAACGCCGGAGTAGAGCGACGCGCTGCATCAGATGGCCTGGTGAGTCAGTCATACCCTAATTCGATTCGTTTTGGAGATGATGCGTGGGTTGCCCCTGTGCAGGTCCTCCGAAACTCGCCGGCCGCCGAAGCCGTTGCGAGCTCAGGTGGTTCATCGATTCCCCATGGCTGGAAGGCGAGTAGAGCACTCCAGTTTGATCGTGCTGACCCGAGCAAGGGCGGTTGGATGGCAGCGGATCACGTGGCGCCCATCCAAGGGGCGACCTCGGTACAGTTGTCGAAGACGGATTTTGGGAAGACGCAACCAAGCATCGCTGCGATTCTTCGTCCGCTGTGGGCCAGGGCGCCTGATAGAAGGATCCAATACAAAGGGGGCAGGTTCAAGGTGCCCGAGCGAACCCTAGAGAGGCAGGCGGCGGCGGCGGCGACAGAGTGGCCGGTGGTTGGGGGCGGCGCTTCCATAACTTCCTTCGCCGATATCTCTACCCAATCTATGGCGGGGAGGGGTGATTGGCGGGGGCAGAGGCAGGACAACTCGAGTGGAGGTCATGGATCCTGGGCGCAGGGCCGCGGGGATGCTGATGGAGGGGGTTTCTGGACGGCGGGGCGAAGCAATGCAGGGGGCGGAGTTGCTGGTTGGCGAGGTCCAACGCAACAGAGGCAGCCGTCTCTTCCCCGCGGTCCAATCCTCTGGTTGTGGGCGCTTTTGGCATGAAGCAAGCTGGATTCAGAGGGGTCAGCATGGCCAAGGGGGTTTTATGGGTGGACATGGTGGAATTGGGTCAGGGCAACCTGTGAGCGGTGGTTTTGTTTCTGGGCAGCAAACACACTTCTACCAACCTTCTCCAATACCTCCTTCAGGTAACTTTCAGGCGCATCCCGCTGTTGGTTTTGGAGCAGCTCAGTTTGGTCAGATGAGCAACGATACTTTTGGTAGCTATCAGTATTCTGGAGCTAGCAACAATACTAATCAGCAAGGACAGGGGTATGCTTTCTCTGATTTCAATTCAACTCAATCTGGTGCTAGTAGTGGGCCTGCTAGTAGTGGGAGCAGATCACATATGACATGTTATAGGTGTGAGAATCCTGGTCATGCTGTTAAGGATTGTCAAACTGTGTTGTTTTGTGTAAACTGCACCAAGGACTCACATCTCTCGCGCAAGTGCTCCTTTCTGTCACAACCTAAACATGTTGCGAGTTTGGTTGGTAGTGCTGCTGATGGTTTGCAGATGTTCTCGGCGAGGAGTGTCAAGAAACCAGAGCCTGATAAAAACAAACAGGCTACAACTATTGTTACAGTGAAGAATGCAAACCTAACTGCATTACAGCTGGTGAATTCTTTTAGCATGATGTTCCAGTGGGGATGGGAATGGCAGGCTAAGACTTATCTCAGAGATAGATTTTTGGTCAAATTTCCTTCCGTACAAAAAATCGATGAGATGAAGTCTTACAATTTCTTTGGTTTGATTGGAACCAAGACTGATATTAAAGTGGATAGATGGACTAACTCGTCAGCCACAGCTTTCAAACTGTATGTTTGCTGGGTTAGAATAACAGGGGTTCCCGAGACACTAGAACAGTATCAGGGTTTTTGTGAAGCCAGTTCTCTCATTGGTTCTGTTCTAGAATTGGATATGGAGCTCTATAGGCAATGCGGAGTTCTCAGGGCTAAGATTGGAGTTATGGATCCTAGGAAAATTCCTGCTAGCGCTCCTCTGAATGACAGTGGTTTTATCTTCAACATATACTTTGAGCTAGAAGACATAGTGGAGGAGGGAGGTCCTATGGGGGGTGGTATTCTGGTTAGCTATCCTAGTGGGCCTGATGACACTATAGAAAAAAGGCCAAGAGAGCAAAATAACAAAGAGGATGCAAGCTGCAACAAGTCGCCCAAACATGGTACTGGACCTGGAACGTCAGATAAAGGAAACTCTACAGATTCATCAGAGGTTGTGATTCCGAGTCAATATGAACTTGATTGCTGAAAATGAGGCGAGGCAAAAGTTACTTGACAAAAAGCAGGATGTCGAAAGAGTTCTCTCTGGTGTAGAGCAAGTTAATGTTGATTTTGCCAATAGCACTGTTATGTTGGAGGATTTCACAGAAGTGCCTAACAGCCAAAAGGAAGAAGATTTTGATTGCACTCAAGACACAGATGACTTTGCCAGAAGGCTTGGAATTAGCACTCAAACAATTAAAGAAATCAATGCTGATGTTGAGAGGGAGATAATTAGAGAGGAAAATGATAAACTGCTATTGGCGCAAGATAAGGAAAACAGGTGCCCTTCTCTCGTTAGATCCACTCAGGCCAAGACCACTCCTGAGAGAGAAGGGAGTCAGAAGCATGTACCCTTGTCTGACAAAGTGGATGGCTGTTTGCAATAGCCCTTGCATAATATTTGTGAAGCCGAAGCAGAAAAAAGCAGAAAATGAAGGAGGCTGAAGCAAGAGTTCAGAAAGCAAAAGACAAGGAGGCGCTGGATGAAGCTGCTAGAAGAAGGAGTGATAAGAATAAGAATAAAGATGAGGGACAAACTATGGATAAGGCTACTGAGATGGCCAAGAGGAAGAATTTGGAAACAATGCCAGGTACTAATACTCCTACTATTTTAAATAGAATACCTAGTTTCATTTCACATATCACGCAATGTATTGGTGTAAGTTTGGGGAAAACTCCTGAGGAAATAGATGATACTATTTCTATGATCAAGAGTTTAGGGAAAACTAGAAGTGATTTATTCTTTGCTAGTAAGAGAAAAGAAAATGAGAGAAATATGGATTTAGAATCAAAACTAGAGAGTTTTGATCCAGATGATATTAAATGCTTATTATCTGACTCAGATTCTGATGCTGAGGAGGATGAGGAGCTTAGAGACGAATTAGTATTGTTGTCTTCGTTATATAAATCAAGAAATAGACAGACTTACACTGGGAAATTCAGTGTTAAGCCTAAGATTAGATGTAATACAACAAATGTTACATAATCAAAAGTTTTTTATGGCGGGTCTATTTTGGAATGCAAGAGGGCTGGGTGAACCTGAAAAGAGAAGATTTCTGAAGGAATCTATTTTGGAGCATAGTTTAGAGTTTATTTGTGTGCAAGAAACAAAAAAGAAGGACTTTGACGATTCGTGGCTGGCTGGAGTAAGTGGTAGATTTACTTATATTTGGTTATGGCAGCCCTCCGAAGGTGCTTCTGGGGGGCTGCTTATGGGGGTTCGGGAGGATCCGTTTGAGGTAGATGTTTGTATTGCAGGTAGATTCATGCCAAGAATGGTGATTATGGATAAAAGATCAGGATTCAAATGGAATCTGATCAATGTCTATGGTGTTGCTCATGTGAAAGATAAGGAGGAGTTCTTGGTGGACTTAGTTCAGGTTTTGGGTTACAATAAATTGCCCTGTGTTTTGGGGGGTGATTTTAACCTAATTAGAAGGACTAGCGAGAGGACCAAATTTAAAAATCTTCCTAAATGGTCTTTCTATTTAATTCTGTTATTGAGCATTGGGGCTTAAAAGAGTTAGATTTAGCTGGGAGAAGCTTTACTTGGTCGAATAATCAAGCGGATCCTCTTTTTGCTAAGTTGGATATAATTCTAGTTAGCACCCTTTGGGAGCAACAATTTACTTTAGTTACTGTCAAGACCCTGGTAAGAGGGGTTTCTGACCATGCAACGCTTCTTTTACATATAGGTGTTAAGCCTGTTGTTAGTCACAAGCCATTTAGATTTGAGTTGTGTTGGTTGTCTAGAGAAGAGCTTCCTGCTATTGTTAATAAAGTCTGGTGTTCCACTATGCGTAAAGGTAGCAATCTTGATTGGTGGCAGGATTTCATGCGCAAGTTAAGAAGAACTCTCAAAGGGTGAAACCTTAGTGTGGAGGGTAGATATAGGAGAGAGAGAGAGAGATGATATTGCTAATAAACTTGATTTTTTGGATAAGAAGAGTGAGCTCTCTGGAGTTTCAGAAGCTGACTATGTTTCGAGAAATAAGTTGCAATATGATTTAAATAAGATTCTCAGGGAAGAAGTGATTAAGTGGTACCAGAGATCTAAAGAAAAAGACATTAAGGAGGGTGATGGTATCACTAAATACTTCATGATTAAAGCTAGCGGTAGGAAGCGTAGGAGTAAAATTTTTCGATTCATCCAGGATGAGGGGATCATCCAAGGGGATGATCAGCTCCTTAAATATGCGACTGATTTCTATAAAGATCCTTTTGGGCCTGTTAAATTCCTTCCTATATCCTTACACATCCCTTTAAATGATGTGCTTTCCGAGGAGGACAAAAACAAGCTGGTTTTACTTTGGAAGAAATTAAGGTGGCAGTTTTTTCTATGAGGCATAATAGAGCAGCCGGACCTGATGGTATGCCTATTGAATTTTTCCAAACCTTTTGGCACCTCATTTGCAATGATTTTCTTAGTATCTTTCAAGACTTCTATGATGATAGGATTGATATTTCTAGGCTAAACTATGGGGTGGTTACGCTGTTAACTAAGGGTGATGGGGCGGATAGGATTCAAATGTACAGACCTATATGCATGCTCAATGTTCCGTTTAAATTGTTTACCAAAGTCTTGAATAATAGAGCCATGGTTACTGCTCATAAAACTATTTCTAAGGTGCAATCTGCGTTTATCAAAGGGCGTTATATTTTAGATAATGTTGTTGTTCTCCATGAGACGCTTCATTCACTACATATATCTACATGCTCTGCTGTCATTTTTAAAGTTGATTTCGAGAAAGCTTACGATAAAATTAATGGGGACTTTATGCTTAGTACGTTGAAAATGAAGGGGTTCCCAGATCAATTTATTCGCTGGACGAAAGCGGTTATTCATAATGGTAAAGTAGCTATAACTTTAAACGACTTGATTGGCCCTTATTTTGTTACTAGAAAAGGATTGAGACAGGGTGACCCGTTCTCCCCTTTGTTGTTTAATCTTGCTGCTGATGTTCTTGCTACCCTAGTTCAAAGGGCGCAAGAACAAGGGTTTATTAAAGGAGTCTTGCCTAGTTTATATGAGGGTGATCTTACTGTTTTACAATACGCAGATGATACGATTTTATGCTTTGAAGATGACTTAGAAGGTGCGAGAAACCTTAAAGTCATTCTATGCGTGTTTGAGCACTTGACTGGTTTGAAAATCAATTTCTTAAAAAGTGAAATTCACTGTTTTTGTGACACTTTGTTAAAACAAGAAGAATATGCTCAAATTTTCACTTGTGCGGGGGGGGGGGGGGGAGATTTCCTTTTACTTATCTAGGTCTCCCTCTACATTTTAAAAAGTTGCGTAATTCTGATTGGAAACCAGCAGAAGAGAAAATTGAGAAGAAGGCAGCTACCTGGAAAGGGGGTTTGCTTTCTATGGGGGACCGGATTACTCTCGCTGAAACCTATTTGAGTAATATTCCTAGCCATTTGATTTCTTTTTTTAAACTACCTAAAGGTGTAGGTAAGAGAATGGACTTTGTACGTGCACATTTGGTCTGGCAAGAGAAGGAGGGGGTGAGAAAGTATCATTTAGTCAAGTGGTTGGATGTTTGCCAGCCTAGGGATCAAGTGGGTTTGGGGATTACTAATCTGGATGGGAAAGGTTAAAAAATAACAACTGATGTTGGGAAGGGTTCAAAATTGATGATGTGGCTTTGAATGGTGCATTTTGAACACACAAAAAGCTTGGAGTTCAAATAAGTTCAAGAAAATGAAATGCCTTTTGTAACCGATGAGTTTCCGTCCGGAGCCTTGATACTTCGAAAGAGACTGTCCGTTTTGTACACGAAGTGCATCCAGCTTTTGCCGTAACCCTCTCAACTTTTTAGCACATGCTATGTGGGTGAAATGATGATATCATGCCAACTTTCAACCTTTTCAGAGTTCATTTGTAGTGCTTTTCAATTTCAGGGTCATTTAGCTCAAAAAAATCAATAACTAAAATTATAAACCTCTAGTATTTTTGAAACTAAAATTATATAAAACCTAAAAATTACAAAATTGAATATAATGTTAAAACAAAGTAATATTAAATAGCAGGAAAAATAGTAAAGAAATAACATAAAAATTAGCAAAAGTGAAAATAGATGCACTTACACTGAAATTCAACCTAAATTTAAGTGCTAGTTAGGCACCTAACTAGCATTTTGAATTTAGGTCAAATTTCGTGTATAAGGGCATCTATTTTCACTATGAGAGGAGCTTGACAGGTCAAATGCATCGAGGCTTATAAACATGTGCTGTCTCACCTCGACTAGCGAGGTGGGACTAAACATCTGCTGCTTCCCCGTTGGCCGATGAAAAGGGACCTGTGGTCCCGGTTGGTGCCACCAACCGGGACCAATGCCCCCCTTTCGTCCCGGTTGGTGCCACCAACCGGGACCAAAATTCCCTGTTTCCCGCCCTTTGGGCTGCTGAAAACAGGGTTTTGGTCCCGATTGGTGGCACCAACCGGGACTAAAGGTGGGCATTGGTCACGGTTGGTTCCACCAACCGGGACCAATGCTTCTTCTATATAAGAAGCACTTAGGAAATTTCGCAGTTTTCATTGCCCTCCTCGTCTCCCCGTCGCCATCCCCATCGCCCCCGTCGCATCCTTTTCGCCGCCCCCGCTGTCGTCATCCCCCTCCTCATCACCGCCCCGTCCCCGTCGCCTCCCCTGTTGCCCCCGTCGCTGCCCCACCCTCATCACCGCCCCCGCCCCTTCCCCGTCGCCACCTCCCCCGTCGCCCCCGTCGCCGCCCCGCCCTCGTCGCCGCCCCCGTCGTCGCCCCGTTGCCGCCCCGCCCCCGTCGCCGCCCCGGCTCCTTGGATTTTTTTTAAAATATGTTATTTTTTATATGATGAATGTTTATGTTAGATTAGTATGTGTATGTTAGATTACATATTTTTTTTATGATGAATGTTAATGATGAATGTTTATGTTAGATTAGTATGTTTATGATGAATGTTTATGTTAGATTAGTATGTTTATGATGAATGTTTATGTTAGATTAGTATGTTAATGATGATTTTTTTTGGTTTTATGAAAAATTAGTGATTAAACGATAATAAAACATTCTCATAGGAATTTGTCGATGATGCCCGGCCCACATCCTCATCGTCGAGTAGTCCACGAGAGCCTGCTTGATAGGCGCCATGTCTGGGACTGGGCTCCGCCGGGCTTGCACTGGGAGGTGCTACCTTCCCGGGCTCGGAGGTTGGTGAGGAATGCAGGTATCGTCGTCGACCCGGACCTTCTGTGGTGGCGGTCACGCGAGCCACTTTCGGTGCGGAGGTGGTACGTTGCCGTGTCAGGGAGGAGGACGAGCACGTCCGTCGCTACATGGCGGCGTTGGACGCCTGGTTCGAAAATACTGGCAGATCCTTCAGGGATCTCACTTGAGTTATGATCCCATGATGGTTCCTTATATTTGGGTGTCCACCGCCGGTGACTCAGAGACCGCTAGTGAACCGAGTTCACCGTCCTCCACTTTGGATTCTAGGATATTCGATCTGTATTAGTGATCTTATATGATAATATTTGAGATGTATTAGTTAATATTTGATGACGCATTAACTGGATTATTCGGGATGATGTATTAGTGATATGATATTCGAGGTCATTATAAATATTAATGTATTTGTGATATTTTATCGGTATAATGCGTGTGTGACTTTCGGTCTGTCATTGCTCCTTGTGTGACTTTCATGTGTGTTCTTGATGGAGGAATCCCGACTGTTGTCGTGGGGGACTCCTCTTCTTTTTTCTCTTCTTTCCGATATACTCGTCGATATATTGCACAAGAAGAGAAGAGGAGAGGTGTCCATCACCGGCGGTCGAACTATTATTGTGAGAGAGTGCCCACCAACATATATACACCACCATATCAGTGTGAGAGAGCGCACCAACACACCATAAGATATGGGAGTTACTTAAGGAAAGCCTCAACGGACCGAAAGTGACATACGCATTAGGATCCAAAGCGTGCCATAATTCTTGAACTGGCTTATTCGGGACGATGTATTAGTGATATTATATTCGAGTTCATTATAAATGTATTTGTTATTTGCAAGTCATTTCGGTAAAACATAGGGAATTATTTCTCTGTCATTGCTCGATATATGAAACGGGTTGACTTTAGGTCTGTTTCGGCTCCTTGTGTGTCTTTCAGTGAGGGAGAGTGTTCACCATATATATATTTATGAGAGAGGAAGAATCACAACTGTTGTCGTGGGGGTCGCTTCTCCTTCGTTCCAGTGTGCTAGACATTTTGGTGTAATGCACTCTGGGACGAATGGAGGAGTCACCATCACCGACGGTCGCAATATCAGAGGGATTTCCCACCATATACGTGAGACGAGAGTTTAGGAAGGAAAGACTCGACAGACCTAAAGTCAACCCCGTTGCATATTGAGTAATAGTGATTTGTGTGTTGATCAGTTTTCTCGTAGTTTCCTTCGATCGATTTTAAATGTTTCAATTATGAACAAAGGAAATGTCTGACGATGAAAGTGAATTCGATATGTGTGAATACTGCGAAGACGAGCGCGGCCTATGTGACAAGACTTTCCTAGTTGATGGTAGGCGCTTCAGCATCATGCTGGATGAGACCTTCGAAGTGGATACAGTAAGTAAGAATGACAAGTCTTTTTTTCGTAATTAAGCATGACTTCTGCCTCTTTTGCTTCAACTTATAATTAATTTTAATTTTTTACTGTTCTACTAGCGTATCCCCTGCCATGCAAGAATTGCTGTCTTGGATAAGATTGGTTTCAATACTAAAAAAGATATGAAGGTAAAGATAGTTCACTTGAGGACCGAGCATGGTTTTACTTTTGCAGTAAAATTGTACCATGCAGACACCTATTGCTATTTTGAATGCAAAAATTGGCAAGCACTATGCAATGCTTATGCATTTGAGCCTAATATGCTTATCACCTTTGATATTCGTCCGGAAGATGAAATTGAAGGTAATATCGACATCTGGGTCGATGTGCAGACGCCTCCAGTTCTACCATCATGTGAGTTTCTCAACCATATTTATTAAGTAATTTATATTGTTTATTTAAAAATAGTGACAACTTATTTGCATTGACAACTTATTTTCATTCTTCAAAAAATGTACGGAAGATGGTAGACAAAACCTACTACTACAGTGATGAAGCAGAATTAACTTATAAGGAGAAAGATCATCTTACCGCATTTTTTAGTCATCTTGAGAATTACAATAACTATTATCAAACTCCTGCACATTATGGTCAATACATGCCACTAGTGCACATGGTGAACTATGGTAACATCCATGGAGATTGCATGGTAAGATTTTAATTCTACAATTACGACAGTCGTGCATCTTTTGCATAAATTCTTCTAAAACTAAACTACATTGCTAACTACAAAGTTATTACTATGTTTTTCAACAGAAAATCCCGGAGGATTGTGTGCCTCATCTAATGTTTCCGAGAGGTCACGTTGTTGTTACGAGCTTATGGCCACCATGTCCAGGTCAGCCTACGCATCACTCCTGTCCATACTAGATTTCTAAAACCGATGGAGTCATGACAATCAAAGAGATGGGAGACAGGATGATCTCCGTTCTCCATAATGGAGAGTCAGGGCCTATCTTATTTTATGATATTGTACCTAAGAGAGGGTAGAGTAGGTCCTACGAGATAGGAGTATGTAGGTCCTAGGTACAATGTGTTATTATGTGCTACAATGTGTTAGAGTTGATCACTAGTAGAAAAAGGCCCATTTGTCCCGGTTCTGGAACCGGGACTAAAGGGTCGGGACTAAAGCCCAAAACCTTTAGTCCCGGTTCTCTTACAAACCGGGACAGAAGGGGCTCCACATGGCCTCTGCGGGGAGCCCACGCAGGAGGACCTTTAGTCCTGGTTGGTAACACCAACCGGGACCAAAAGGCATTCACGTGTCAGCATCTAGCAGTTGCTGGTTTTTTTGAAAGGGAGGGGGGGTTTAGGGGGTTTTGGACGGTTAATTTAGAGGTTTTATATTGTTTTAGCTAGCTAATTAATAGAGATAAGTGTCCTCTCTTTCTCCGTGCTTGGTCGACGCTAGCTACTATAGAGAGAACTCGACACGCTAGCTAGTAAGAAAATAAAGGAACCATTAAGTACAAAAGATCGTCATGAACATATAGAGATAGAAGTGATCGACCTCTCTTTCTCCGAGAGATTGGTCGTATAACAAGTTTTCGTATATATATCCGATGCTACTAGCTACATATATACAATATAAGATCTCTTACAATCCCTAACATCTAATGTCAACTTCCAGATGGTATTCTTCGGTTTTATTTATGACATGGTCAAGAAAGAATCCCGCCAATTCTTCTTGAATTGCTCGTATGCGATCATGTGGTAGGAGTTCATCCCGCATCTGCCACATCTAATTTGAAGAAGGGGGTCAATACATATATATGGTAATAAAATAAAATTGTGAATATTATTGCTTACGCACTTGAAATTGTTTTTTAGAGTAGCCCTGCTTAGGGGTCGTCGCGTTGTAGATGAACTCGCAAATGTAGTATCCACATAAATTATTCCCGGTTTCCTGCCACAAGCACTTTACGAGATATAGAGTTCAATCAAACTGATAATCAAGCATGATAAATGGTATTGATGAAACTATAATCAATGGGAGATGCGCGGAACTAGCTAGTAGTACTTACTTTCGGGTGTGTAAATCGCAGCTTCCCCGGCAGTGCCGGAACAATTGCTGTGAACTCTTTCCAAACCCTCCCAGACAAAGAAAATAATTACTTGATATCAGGAAATGAACAAAGTTGCCGATATGATGCGATAATGATCGATTGAACTTACTTCTAGAGAATTTTAGTCATGTCCGCATATTCCTGGGGATCTTTTCGTTTCGAGTCTAAGACGGTTACTACTCCCCGCTTAAGCTGAATCTCTAGCAGAATAGAGTGGAAACTGCGCACACATGCATAACTCATCAATTACATTACTATAAACCTCGAGTAATAAGGGAAACCGAATATGCACCAGACAATAACACTCACTTGAAGTTGTAAGGAAAGAGTATTCTCCCTTTGTTTTGATTTTTAAGCAACGATTGTAGCAAGTTGTCCTCGGTTTGTGTGGGATACTTTTGGAAATTATACTCGTGTATGACATTTGGGTTAATGAACCCAATGTCATAGATTTGTGCTTTTCTGCATTCGATGATCATCTACATAATATAGTAGCGAGGATAATTATATATACATGCAATGAAAGAGCTGAGCTATATACATAGAGAGACTTAATTACAGAAGTAGTACTTAGAGACAGTAGCAAGTCACGATTGTTTTGTCGAGGGCCTTTTGATTGTAGAACTGGAATATCTCCTCAAATTCAATATTCAACAGTTCCATTCCAACAAGGTTGTGCTCCTCTTTAACTGACAGTATTAAAGAATCCGTCCCAGACTCGCGACAGGTTTTCATGTATCATTCATGGAATTTTCGCATCATCGTTATTAGAGGAGGATGATCAGGTTTGACGGGAGGCCGCCCGTGCTGGTAACAGAATTCGTCCACCTCCAATGGTTTAAACTGTACATCATCGCTTAGTTAATCACCAGGTTTGGTACCGGGCACCATCCCCGGATGATTAGCGACGATATCGCTAGACAACTTGAGCGGGGGGCACGATTGGTTCGCTTGTTCGCCGAGCTGGGGAATTTTTTCCCACTTCTTCATTTTGCTAACCTTGCATGACTGGAAGTACTTCCCGACCGGCACACAACTTGATTTGTCTTTTTAATACAACGGTCAAAGTTGGAATTCGGCGGAGGCAGTGGTGGTCGCTTTAGGGCATCGATAGTGCGCATCGCTTTCACCGAATCTATCTTCTCCTTCAGAGGTGGAGTTTTCTTTGCAAAATGGGTCCTCAATTCGGCGTGACATATCTCCTCGTTTTCAGACTCGGTCCTCTCATATGGTAACTTTTCCAGAGGCTTGAGAGATGGACCGTATCTGTATCCCCTACTGCCTATGCTTGTACTGCTAGCCGCCGGAGCGACGGCGGCTCCCTTCCGTTGTTGCTTACTAGGCGCCGGAGGAGACGGAGCGGGGGCATCTGTCTTCCGCCGTTGCCGACAAGGCTGAGGAGGAGGCGTACTGCTCCAACGTGCCGGAGTAGGCGAAGAAGGAGGCGGAGTGCCCTCACGCGTCGGAGGAGCCGGAGAAGGTGGCGGTGTGTCCTGATCACTCGCCGGAGGAGGAGGAGGAGGAGGAGCCGGAGTGCCCTGATTCGCCTGAGGAGAAGGAGGAGGCGGATGCATCCAGTTTGGAAGCTTGATGTACTCCTTCTGCCATAGACATGTACTCCTCAGGGCACGAACCAACTTATTCTCTCCTTCAGCTGTACAGTGGTCAAGTTCGAGCTCCTCAAATTCCTTCATTACTTCATCCACCATCACAACAGCATATCCATGTGGAATCGGAAGGCAGTGAAAAGTTCCGTTGGGTTGAGGAGGTGCAACAGAGCCGACAAGTGCCTTGAATGTGAGGTTCCGGCATTTCATCATAAGCTCGGAATGTTGAGCCTCCGTAATAGTATCCATGGGGTAGCTAGGAGACGTGAAGTCAGGCTGAACAGGCTCCGTGGAAGCGACGCTGCTGCTCCGCTAAGATGGCGGGGTAGCTTCTGGGGTACCTTTGTGCCACTAAGATGGTTGGCCGGCAGCTCGCTGGCTCTCAGATTCCTCTAGCTTTTGTAGTCTTGCATTGAGCTTCTGAATTTTGCTCAGCTCCGCTTTCCTCTTTCTCTCTCGGCTTGTATAACCGCTTGCGTTAGGAAACCCAACCTTCCACGAAACGGAGCCTGGTGTGCCTCGCGTTCGTCTAGGGTGCTTAGCATTCCCTAGGGCCTTAGTCTGCTCGTCCTTCTATCTATTGGGAACGAACGTCCCTTCCTGCGCTATGGTGATATACTTCTGAAGCTTGTTCATGGGTATTGCAAGTTGCTCGTCCGTCCAACGACACTTCCCTATTTGAGGGTCCAAAGTTCCCCCAACCCCGAAGAACCAAGTCCTTGAACGGTCTGGCCAGTTACATGTCTATGGTACAATGTTTTAAGCAATCAGGTCATTCTCAGCTTTGTCCCACAACGGCCGGGCTTTGAGGTAGCCACCTAACCCCGTGTGATGGTGATACTGCGTCTTTGCAGCATTGACCTTGTTTGTCTCTGACATTTTCTTACTCTTGTCCGATGTCTTGTAGTCCACAAATGCGGGCCAGTAATCTCTTATCTTCTCAAATCGGCTGGTGAATTCTGGAGTCTTCCCTTTGTCGACAAACTTTGATTTCAACTCATTCTTCCACCTCCTAAATAGATCTGCCATCTTCTTAAGAGCCCACGCCTTGACCAGTGGATCTATAACTGGCTTATTCGGATCCTCCTCTGGTGGTAGGGTGAAATTTGCCTTCAGCGCGGTTCAAAGATCATCTTTTTATCTATCGGTGACATAATCACCTTCAGGGGTGTCGTCCTTAGGCTTATTCCATTGCCTGATGCTGATCGGGATGTTGTCCCTAACAATAGCTCCGCACTGAGTAGAAAATGCATTCTTGGTCCGCTTGGGTTCAATCGGATGGCCATCGTTTGCGAGTGCTGTGATCGTGAACTTTTCATCCTTGCGCAACCTCTTCTTCGGGCCTCGTCTCGTTACCGAAGTTTGGCTCGACCGGAGGGCTATAAAAGAAGAAAGAAGAGTTAATTAATATATGTACATACCAAAATAATTAATGCATCAATTATCTAGTCACCGGAGCCAAGACTTAATTAATATATATACCTCGTCGGACTTTGCAATAGCTCCCTCCTCCGATCAGTCATCAGAGCCGTCATCATGGTCTCCTTCCTCTGGCATTCGGTCACCGGAGCCATCATGATCATGTCCTTCCTCCTCCATTGTTCGATCACCAGAGCCGTCATAATCCTCTCCTTCCAGACCATCGGTGTCGTTGAGAAACGACAAGATATCACGTCCGCCGTGGATTATGTCCCCCAACAACTGTTCTTGTTCTTCGTCTCTTGGATCCATAGTTTTTGCAAATATTACAACATGGCAATTAATATACAAACATGAATGTCCGACGTCCGGACCGCCTCTCTCATGAATGTCTGACGGCGTCCCAGATAGGATAATTAATTAGCTTTTTGGTATGAAGTTCAGCAAGAGCCTTCCGAATATCGCTAGTTGGTCGGGTAGGGACGGGGTAGATCGACAATGACGCTCTTTCTTCTAGGGTTTGGGTGGCCTCGATAGTTGGTTGGGTGAGCGGACCGCCTCTCTCTCATGCATATCCGACGTCCCCTCTCATGTCGAAGTTATCGGGGAGGGGGTAGATCGACAACGACGCTCTTTATTCTAGGGTTTGGATGGCCTGGATAGTTGGTCGGGCGAGCGGACTGCCTCTCTCACTCATGCATGCCTGACGTCCCCTCTCATGTCGAAGTTATCGGGGAGGGGGTAGATCGACAACGACACTCTTTCTTCTAGGGTTTGGGTGGCCTCGATAGTTGGTCGGGTGAGCGGACCGCCTCTCTCTCATGCATGTCCGACGTCCCCACTCATGTCGAAGTTATCGAGGAGGGGGTATATCAACAACGACATACATTCCGGAACTGTTGGAAAGCTCTCGGGGAGCCGAGGCCAACGTGATGATAGGGGGCCGGGGTGCTCCCGTGGCCTTGTTGATAGATAGATCCGATGCCAACGTGATGATAGAGCCGATGCCAACATTTTCATTTAACAAAAAAACTACCTTCAAAAAAAGACTTGCTTCGCTGCGGGTGCTCGGTGCGACGTGGACTCGGTGGAAAAACTTTATGAAAATGCGGTGGTGGCCGGGCCAGGCGGTTTTCTTTTCCTTCTTCTTTTTTTTCTTTTTTTTGTTATATGTTTGTTTTCATTTTCACTCTACATTTTCGTACATATGAAAAACAACGAAGACTTTTTACATGAACATATACACGCATATACATGAACATATATACATATACATGAAAAAAACATATATATACATGAACATATACACACATGACACATATACATGAACATATATACATATACATGAAAAAACATATACAACATATGCTTGAAAAAATACAAGGGGCGGCGGCGGCGGATCACAACGGGGGCGGCCGACGAGGGCGACGGCCGGGGCAGCGAGGGCGACGACAACGGTGGGGGCGGGCTGGGGCAGGGGCAGCGGATGGCGACGGCGTGGGCTCGGGGGAAGGGCAGGGGCACGGGCGACAGCGACGGTGTTGGGGCAGCCTGGCGGCATCAAAGAGGTCGGCGTCGTCGGGGGGAACTGCGAGATGAGAACTGAAAATTCCTAGGTTCTACTTATATGCCCAGAGCATTGGTCCCGGTTTGTGGCACCAACCGGGACCAATGCCCACCTTTAGTCCCGGTTGGTGCCACCAACTGGGACCAAAGGTCTCTTTTCGGCAGCCCAAAGGGCGGGAAGCAGAGACCTTGGGTCCCGGTTGGTGGCACCAACCGGGACTAAAGGTGCGCATTGGTCGCGGTTGGTGCCACCAACCGGGACTAAAGGTGAGTATTGGTCCCGGTTGTAGCCACCGACCGGGACTAAATGGTTGGTCCTGGCTGTGGTGGGAGTTTAGTCCCACCTCGCCAAGCGAGGGGCGCTCGCACCAGTTTATAAGCCCACCCCTCCCTGCCTTATTGAGTTCATCTCAAATTGAAAATAGATGCCCTTATGTGAGAAAATTTGACCTGAAATCAAACTGAATGTCAGTCTAATTTCCGGTCGAATTTTACTTACATAAGCGCATCTATGTTCATTTTTGTTATTTTTTTATGTTATCTAAAGGGATTTCATTTTTTGAACTTATTTCAACTCCATAATTTTTGTGTGTTCAAAATGGACCATTCAAAGCCACATCATCAATTTTCAACCCTTTCTGACTTCATTTGGTATTTTTCATGCACTTACTGTTTTTAGCTAAATAACCCTGAAATTGAAAAGCACTTCAAGTGAACACTGAAAAGGTTGAAATTTGGCATGGTATCATCATTTCACCCATACAGCATGTGCTAAAAAGTTGAGATGGTTACGGCAAAAACTGGATGCACTTTGTGTACAAAATGGACAATCTCTTTCGAAGTATCACGGTTTCGGAAGAAAACTCATATGTTACAAATGGATTTCATTTTTTTAACTTATTTGAACTGCATACTTTTCTTGTGTTCAAAATGCACCATTCAAAGCCACATCATCAAGTTTCAACCCTTTCTGACTTCATTTGGTATTTTTCATGCACTTACTGGTTTTTTGAGCAACCGGCAACAGTTGCGTCATAATCACGTGGCAGTCATGAGACTTTAGGTTCTGGAACTTTTTCTCCGCCATATTTATTATTCCCTTTATATTCGACAAGAAGCCAGACGGGAGCTTCATACTCAGCAGGCATTCAAAGAAGATTTCCTTCTCTTCTTTGGTAAGAGCATAGCTGGCAGGACCTTCATACTGCTTTGGATGCATGCCGTCTTTTTCATGCACACGTTGCTGTTCCTCCCGTGCCTCCGGTGTATCTTTTGTCTTCCCATAGACTCCCAAGAAGCCTAGCAGGTTCACGCAAAGATTCTTCGTCACGTGCATCATGTCGATTGCAAAGCGGACCTCTAGGTCTTTCCAATAGGGTAGGTCCCAAAATATAGATTTCTTCTTCCACATGGGTGCACGTTTGTCAGCGTCATTCCGAACAGATAGTCCGCCAGGACCCTTTCCAAATATTACTTGTAAATCATTAACCATATCAAGTATGTGATCACCAGTACGGAGGGCGGCTTCTTCCGGTGATCTGCCTCACCTTTGAAATGCTTTCCTTTCTTTCGACATTGATGATTGGTCGGAAGAAATCGACGATGCCCTAGGTACACATTCTTCCTGAATTTGTCCAAATATATACTGCCGGTGTCATCTAAACAGTGTGTGCATGCATGGTATCCCATGTTTGTCTGTCCTAAAAGGTTACGGAGACCAGGTCAATCGTTGATGGTTACAAACAGCAACGCATGTAGGTCAAATTCCTCCTGTTCGTTCTCATCCCACACACGTACACCTCTTCCATTCCTTAGCTGTAAAAGTTCATCAACTAATGGCCTTAGGTACACATCAATGTCATTGCCAGGTTGCTTAGGGCCTTGGATGAGCACTGGCATCATAATGAACTTCCATTTCATGGACAACCAAGGAGGAGGGTTATACATACATAGAGTCACATGTCATGTGCTATGCTGGCTGCTCTGCTCCCCAAAAGGATTAACGCCATCTGCACTTAAACCAAACCATACATTCCTCGGGTCACGTGTAAAGTTGCTCCACTTTCTCTCGATCATTCTCCACTGCGACCCGTCAGCGGGTGCTCTCAACTTCCCGTCTTTCTTACGGTCTTTTTTGTGCCATTGCATCAACTCGGCATGCTTTTTGTTTCTGAACAGATGTTTCAACCGTGGTATTATAGGAGCATACCACATCACCTTGGCATGAACCCTCTTCCCGGTGCGCTGACCCTCAACATCACCAGGGTCATCTCTTATGATCTTATACCGTAATGCACCGCATACCGGGCATGCATTCCGTTCCTCGTACTCACGGCGGTAGAGGATGCAATCATTAGGGCATGCATGTATCTTCTGCACCTCCAATCCTAGAGGGCATACAACCTTCTTTGCTGCGTACGTACTGTCGGGCAATTCATTATCCTTTGGAAGCTTCTTCTTCATTATTTTCAGTAGCAAACTAAATCCCTTGTCAGATACACCATTGTCTGCCTTCCATTGCAGAAATTCCAGTGTGGTACCGAGCTTTTTTTTGTCATCTTCGCAATTTGGGTACAACCCTTTTTTGTGATCCTCTAACATGCGATCGAACTTCAACTTCTCCCTTTCACTTTTGCATTCTCTCTGTGCATCAACAATGACCCGGCGAAGATCATCATCGGGCACATCGTCTGGTTCCTCTTGATCTTCAGCTTCCCCCATTGCAGCATCACCGTATTCAGGGGAGGGTAGTTGTCGTCATCCTCTTCTTCTTTGTTGTCTTCCATCATAACCCCTCTTTCTCCGTGCTTGGTCCAAACATTATAGTGTGGTATAAAACCCTTCTGAAGCAGGTGGAAGTGAAGGGTTTTAGAGTTGGAGAAAGACTTCGTATTCTCACAGACAGTACATGGACAAGGCATAAAACCATTCTGCTTGTTTGCCTCAGCCGCTTCGAGAAAATTATGCAGGCCCTTAATATACTCGGAGGTGCGTCGGTCACCGTACATCCATTGCTGGTTCGTCTACGTGCGTTATATAATAAAGTGTATTAAAAACCATTACAACATATCATGAATAGAGAAGTGAACAATAATACAAGTAAGAAAATCATACGAGTAAGTATATTTTCTTTTAGCAAGAAGATAAGATCAAGAGGCTCACCACGCGCGGGCGATCGACGACAGTTTCAGGACGGGGATGGGACAGGACGGACTGCCAAACCTAGACAAATCTTGACGAAAATGGAGTTTGGACAAGGAGCTTCGAGAGGAGAAAGCTTAAATTTCGCTTAGGCATTTCATCAAACACCTCATGTGCATAGGAGGTGAGCTAGAGCACCACAAAGCTCTCTCCTCGCCGGGCAAAAAACAGAGCAGTGTGGAGTGCTCTGCTCGCTGGCGAGGGGTATATATAGGCATCTCATTGGTCCCGGTTCGTGGCCAGAACCGGGACTAAAGGACCCCCTTTGGTCCCGGATCCATCCACGAACCGGGACCAATGGTTGTGGGCCAGGAGCGAGGCACGTTGGCCCTGGTTCGTGTCTGGAACCGGGACCAAAGGTTCCATACGAACCGGGAAAATGCCCCATGTGGCCTGCCCGCCCCCTGGCCTCATGAACCGGGACCATTGCCCCCATTGCTCCCGGTTCGTGACTGAACCGGGACTAATGGGCTGGCCCGGACCGAACCAATGCCTTGTTTTCTACTAGTGGATGATGATGATGATGAGGAGGAGTTCTGATTATGACTAGTGACCAACTTGTTATATGATGTCTCATTGACGAAAATGATGATTAAATTGTGTTATATGTTCTATCTATAAGTATAGTACATAGCGTCGTGACCAAGCACGAAGATAAGAGAGATCACTTCTCTCTGTTAGCTATCTAACAAAATATATGAAACCCCTAAATTAACCCTCCAAAACCCTCAACCCCCCTCTTTTAAAAAAACAGCTCCTCAGCTGCTGACGCGTGGACGCTCTTTGGTCCCGGTTGGTGTTACCAACCGGGACCAAAGGCCCTCCTGCCTGGGCTCGGCGGAGCGGCAACGTGTAGCCCCATCTGTCCCGGTTCGTAAGCGAACCGGGACTAAAGGTCGTCGGCTTTAGTCCCGACCCTTTAGTCCCGGTTCCAGAACCAGGACAAATGGGCCTTACGAACCGGGACAAATGGGCCTTTTTCCACTAGTGCTTGCATTGATTCCCCGCGGAAAACCGAGGCAATGAGGACGACGAAGCGCCGTGCGGTTGCTGACACGGAGGACCCACCCGTTTTCGTGCCAAAAACGTCCTCCCCGGCGCGCCCAGGAGCGCCCCAGCGCGCAGGGTTCGGCTTGGGTTCACCGGCGCCAATTTCGGCCCTAACCAGTGAAAATTGGGCTCCTGGGGGCGTGACTGGGCCGATTTTCTCATGCCGACGATAAAAAAAGGGCCTTGGGCCTTGGGGGTGGCAGTGGAGATGCTCTTAGCTTTGATGAGAAAAACACTTGGGAAAGACTTGGTGGGCTCAGGCATTACTAGATTTGCCATGGTTTATCTCAATCTCAAAAGCTTGCAAGACAACAAGAGGGAAATGCTTAAACTATTAAGATCAGATGAGCTATATGAAATGATTTACTTAGAGAAGGACAAGGGAAGATAGCTCATAAAGTGGTGCACTCAGAATCCTTTTGGAAAGGAGTTGACATTGTTGTAAACTACTTTGAGCCAATGGCTAATGTGCCGAGAAAAATGGATAGCGATGAGTCAGCTACGAGATTCCTTCATGGTTGTATGTTGGATGCAAAAAAGGAAATTTCGATGATGTTTGATAATGACGAGAGTTGCTTCAAATGCGTTATTGATATCATTCACAAGATATGCGATAGCAAACTCAAGTCGGCGCTACATTTGGCTGGATACTTTCTGAACCTCTTCTATTATTATCCAAACAAAAGTGCAATCGAGAACGATCGATCATTTAGTGCAGTCGTGATCCATTGCATTACAAAGTTGGTTTAAGATAAAAAAAACTCAAGAAGAGACTATTGATGAACTCGACAAATACCAAGAGGAGGAGGATTCCTTTGGAATGGACTTTGCCGTACGACAGAGAAGAAAGAAAACATTTGCTCCATGTAAAGTGATGTTGCTGAAATCTTATGATGTTATTTAATATCACGTTCTTTGTTTCTCCTGCTTATACTTGTCTAACTAATAATCTATTGATGTCTTAACACAACTAAATGGTGGTTGAATTATGGAACATGTGCACCCACGTTGAAGAAGATTCCAATGAAAATTCTCACTTTGACATGCAGCTCCTCGGCTTGTGAGAGAAACTGGTCAGCATTTCAACAAGTAAGGAATACAACTACAAAATATAGTTAATTTCTCTTCTCAAATTGATACCATGTGTTCCATACTTGATTTTCTTCCACCTACACAGGTTCACACAAAGAAGCGCAACATGCTACTCCATGATAGGCTGAGTGATCTTGTCTTTATCAAATTCAACTCCAGGATGAAGCATTTGAGAGAGAACAAGCGTAGAGATCCAATAGAGAAGACAACTGTTGATGTTCTCGAGGATGAAGACAATGAGTTCATCACCGGGATTGTTCCCAGTGACAATGTTGATGACCATGTTGGCAATGAAGATCAAGCCCAATAAGAGAGAGCTTCAACATCACAAGCACAAAGAAAAAAAAAGAGGGGGCCTACTGCACCCCCTAAAAAGAATAGGAAGAAGAGCATCCATTCTCTCCTTAATAGCATCGATGAAGAAGCTATTAAGGAGAGAATGGATTCTTCTTCTTCTTCGCCTGTTCTGATTGTTCTTCTTCGGAAGCAGAAGATGAGTATCCCTCTGCCCTAGCTGACTCAGATTCTGTTGTGTGAAAGTGTGCCTTGTTCGCTGGATGCCAACCAAATCACTTATGTTATGTGTGCAAGTGTGACTTGCCCAGTCAGTTCTTAGTTGGTTGAACTTCTGTTGCTTCGGCGGGAGGCCAAACTTTGCTTTGATTTATTATGTAATGACTTGCTGGATGTTGACTTGATGGCTTTGTTATGTAATGCCAAACTTATGAACCATGTCCTGTATTTTGAATTTGCGACGTGTTGGCAACTTGTTATATACTTGTATGTGGCTGTTCTTTGCTTTCCATTATGATTTATGCCTTCCTGGTTGCTGCTATGTTGTAGTGTATGATATTCTTCTATTGATTTGGCTGGATGCTAATTGATTTGCTGGTTGCTGCTACGTGTGCTGTCAATTGTCAAGTATATGTTAATTTCATGCCTGATTATATATTTATTTTCTTTATTTTATATTAATTTAGCTGAAACGCTAAATGGGGCTTAGGATGCTATAGCTGCGCCTATAGCGTTTCACACATTCTAGCCGAGCCGACGCTAAGAATCTTAGCGTGCTATTTAAAAGTTTGGGCAAAATACAGCAAGAGGCAACGATATGGATGATGAGAACTGAGGAACCAGAAAATAATCATACTATCGAATAAGCAAAGTTACAATAAGCAGTCCAGTATTTTGTATTCGCCTCGGGGAAAAAGCAAAACTAAAAGCAAATCAGAAATGCTCTATAGAAAACAAAATGCAGGAGATGTTAATTGTACCTGTAATGTCTACAGAGTGTGGAACGGATAAAAGACAGTCGTGTCGGATTCATCAAATGCAAGGGTTTGGATGGACCTTGAGAATCCCACCTATTTATTCCAGAAACAGTATCATCATCAGTAACCAATCATATGCAAAGCAGAAACTTGCCATGCCCTTCGCTTTGAGCATCCAAACATACAGACTATATTAAGTGTTGCACTGGCAGAGTGGCAGACGAATGCTTCTACATAGAACAGAGATGATGTACAAAGATCCCAAAGACCAGATTTTTGATTTTAATAACCATTGTTCATCATGGCAAAACTAGGTAGGAAATAGGCATTCTCAACGCACGGTAGTCTATACACTGTAGTACTTTTTGTGCAAATCCCTGAACACGTAGAGGTTTTTTCTTTTCCTTTTGAAATTCACATGTGGAGGCACGTTAACATCTATATCTATATACCTATACCTATACCCGGAAATTGCTTTTGGAGGCCGAGCTCCATGGAGGCCTTTAAATGCAAAATTCAAAATTCATGAAAATTCATATTTTTACATTTTCAAAAATTCTGAAAAAAAATACAGAGATATGTGAGGGCGTAACACACATGTGTGTAAATTTTCAGAAAAGAATATGTTGAAATGAGGCCTGTACAAAAAAGACAAATCTAAGGCTTTTTAACATATGGTACTATTCATCGTCTCAGGCCATGAATTCATCTTTTTTGTGCAGATCATATTTTAAGGTATTTCATCCTAAATATTTAGACAAGTAAACATAACATCCTTCCTTAGTTGCATAACTTTTTTCAGATTTTTTTGAAACCAAAAATTTAAATTTTGAATTTTTCAAAAATACAGAGCTCCATGGAGCTCGGCCCCAAACATCCGTTCTCTACCTATTAATAAAGTACCGATTGCTTCTGCCATACGTCGTTAAAACCTAAGTACTTTGTTTCGTTAAAAATCGTCAAAACGTTTTGCCCGTACGTCGAAACGTTACGCTTCGTTCACGGGCTTTTACGTACTAGGCCTGGGAGTTATTTTCTATTGGGACTGCGCTTTTCTATAGCAAAAAGCTGCAAGCTGGCAGATGAGCAGCGACAACGACCTGCTAGCAGCGGCAGACGGGCACAGCCGCGCAAAGCAGTAGCGTAGGACGACTCTGGCAAGAAGCAGGTGGCTGGATGAAGACCCCGTGGCCGTGTGGGTGGGTAGAGGGCGCGACAGAAGCGCCGGCGGTACTGGTCGTCGTCCCAGCCGCACCGACCCCACTTGCGCCATCGCCCTTCAACAACGGGATCCGGAGCCTTCATTCTCAACTCATGGCCATGGCTTCCCCAACACCATCACGGCAATGAGCCTTTCCCCTGCGGTCACCGTCATTCCCGTCTTCTCTGTTGGACTTGTTGGGTTTAGTTTCACATCGGTTACGAGAGAAGACATAATAACACTACTCATAAGGATGAGGCGTCCCTTCCCAATAGGCTAGTCTTTTAGGGAAAGAGGGTCCAAGACCTCTCATAAATCGGTGTCGTTTTCCGGTTAGGCCTGGTGACACAGGGGGTAGGAAGCGCTGATGGTAACGGATCCGGAATTGCGTAACAGGACTTTGATGTTTCTCTAGGGAGTTGCCGTGCCTGAGTCGCGAGGAGGCGAACTAGCCTCCTCCGTAGGCGTTGCGAGGAGAGAGTCGTCGTGGGTGGGTCGCGAGGGGCGACCTGGCTCCTCCATGCCCGGTCTAGCTTCCTCCTCCGCATGCGTTGCGAGGAGAGAGTCGTCGTGGGTGGGTCGCGAGGGGCGACCCGGCTCCTCCGTGCTCGGTCTAGCTTCCTTGGCCACCTCGAGTCACGAATCAGACATCTGCATCAGATGTGCATCTTCCACTCTTGCTAACATCAACATGAACGAGCTTGGATCCAGCATCCAACCTTCCTTTGCAGGCGTCGCGATGAGAGAGTCACGAGGGGCAACCCGGCTCCTCCATGCTCGGTCTAGCTTCCCTGGCCGTCTCGAGTCACGAATCAGACATCTGCATCAGATGTGCATCTTCCACTCTTGCTAACATCAACATGAACGAGCTTCTGATCCTCCCTAGAAGTTGGGGTGTAATGATAACATATGCCTCACTATATGATCCAGATCTGGAGGGAGATTTCTTGATCTTGACACAGACATCATTGCCACAAATAAGTTGTTCATGCCATCACTCCTGATAACTGGTCCAGTAGGTCATCAATAATAAAATTAAGGCCACTTCCCCAAGTTCTTTTCTGGATCTTCCCCGTTGTTGAATTTGGCAAAATGATGATTGCAATGCTACTTCATGATCACAATGCAAAGAGAGCCTTGGCTCAATGGTTGAGCATGCGATTATGCAGCCTTGTGATGTATATGGTTTTTTCCCCATTTATTAAGGATCAAGCTTGATGTGTGGTGGAACCACTCATCAAGAAATATCTTGATACTTATTTAAAAAATTATGAGGACCATGTTTATCTTCATATTCATACTAATGGCCATATGCATCCCTAGTTGATGCAGAGGCCGGGAATGGAAATCTCTCCCATTTTAAGGGACAAACCGATGACGTAATTGTTATCCCACATTCTACGGTCTCCCCCCCCCCCCGCCCCCTGCGTCGCGCGACTCAGGTGGGACGGAACCCTAGCCGCCGGGGGCTCTCCTTACTTCCTTCCCTCCCTCCACCGCCGCCGAAGAATGCCGCCGGGGGTCGATGGTGGTGGCGGGAGCCTCCCTCTATCCTGCGCCATGGGGATGGTGCAGAGCCCTGCTGCGTGAGGACGCACAGCCAATCTGGCCTTGGCGGCATGGCGGGTGTCCCTTCCTTGACTAGCGGCGGCACGACGGCCGACCTAGCGTCGGGTAACGACATTGGTTTGACGGTGGCTACCAGATCCGCGATGATGGACCATCTGGCCCCAGATCGGCGACGGCGACATGAAGGGCCCTGGTGGATGGGCCGGCATCATGCGTGGTTTGGCCTCCGGGCAGATTTGATCTGGCCGGTGCAGCCTACTAGCTGCGCGGCGGCTCAGATCGGTGTGACCCGTGCACACGATGCTTGATGGAGGTTCGTCGGTTGGATCCGGGTGAAAATCCCGTTCTCGGCTTGTTGCCAAGACCAGCGATGGCATCACTCTAATATGTTGTTACCTTCTTGAAGGCGTCACCGTGGAGAAGCTCCAGACCTCTATCCGCTACCTTCGGGGGAAACCCTACGGATGACGGCGACACTCTGGTGTCGTCTCCCCTTGTGGCATCATTCTTGGAGGTGTACGCGAGCTTGAGGGACTAGTGGACGACTACTTTGGTGGAGCGGTGCTTCATCTTATACATTGATGGCGGCAGATCTCGGCGGCATAGCGCAGTGGAGACTTGTCGTCCGATGCGCGGAGATAGACTCGCGTAGGAGGAGGACGATGTCTGGCGTCATGGTGACGTAGATGGCAGAGAGGCCTGGCAAGGTCAGTGCGTTAGGTTGTTCTTTAAAGATGGATTGGTGGAAGACGACGGCGGACCAGTTTGTACCCCAAACCTAGTATGTTGCTTTGTTCGGGCCTCCGGCTTTAGATGTTAGGCTTTCGTGCGATGTCTGTTTGGTGTTAGGCTCGGACCATCGACACCAATTCATCAAGTGAATAGGAGTAGCGAAATTTGTTTAGATGGTGGCTTCAGACTGCTGGCTGATGTACTACTTTGTAAGGTCTTCATAAATAATCAATAAAATGGTTGCATGCATCGTCCAGATGCAGAGACCGGGGGTAATCCTCCTTTTCTAAGGAGTATTTTCAAGGTAGTCATGTCTGTAAAGAAACTTAATAAGGATAGAACTTTGCCGTTATTAATGTCTTGACAATTTAGCATGATTTGTCCAAGACAAATGTTAGAACCAATACAATACATCAACTGTCTTTTGGAGAGCAACAACCAATCACTTGTGTTATTTCTTTCAAGTTTGTTAGATTCACAACTAATTTCTTTTTTTATTGGACTTCAAGTTGTAATTAATGAAAACTAATTTTTATTCATGAATGCTTACACAATAACATTGCAAAGGTAAGGTTAATTTGACTAATCAGGAACAACAGCTGGATAATCTGGGTGGTGCCTTTTCATGGTATCCAACAGTGAACTCATTTTTCTTGCGGACGTTGGAAAGAATTTGATCTTGTAAAATCGGTGAACAGCTCCGAATAATGGGGTTTCGGCATCCTCTCCGCCAACTAAATGGCTTTCAGACGCTGTGTAGGAATAAATGACAGTTTGAGATGCTCATGTCGGAAAATGCATTTCACACATTGAATTTTGTAAGGTCAACCCAGTTGGTGAGGTAGGCGGAACAGATTAGATGACTGTGATGAAAAATAATAGTTCAATTCGCCTATGAGATGCTTCCTGAGAATCCTGAAGATCTTTGTACTAACTCTAGGACATGATATTCAGGAAATGCATTGGAGTTTGTAGAAATCATCACATGTTAGTGGTCAAAAATATCATCGCAAGTTTATCCGAACCAGTAGTCTGAAATGGCTGAAACATTGCATGCTTTGTACAATCTATATAGCAGTGCCTGTGCTAATAGGCATGCATATGCATGTTGTCATTGATACCCTTCGGTGTGAATACTACGAATTCCCAGTAGCCATCAATTGTTTTGAACAGACTGATCTTCAATTTTGGTAGTCCTTATAATGCCCACAACACTACGTGACACACCTCAAAAATTTGGGACTACTTCTAGGTCGATGAATCTGACTGTTGATTACTTATCCAACATGAATTGGCTAGTTGCAATTATTCAAAATTATCTGAAAATTAGTATCAGAAATGTTTGGATTTAATGCATCTTTACTTCCATGTCATGTGCTTACATCGTATGGAGCTTATCATTGCACTCTTCCATGATAAGAGAGGAAGAGTAAAATGTAGTGCTGGTGATAGTGCATCTGAGGGACGAGAAATGAAAATCTGGTGGTGGCGCATCTTAAGCGAGGGGTGAAATTGCTTTTCTGAAAAGGAAAGGGATTGTAGGCAAGCATGTATAATTTCCTCTTACCTCTTCTCTTCTTTTATTACAGCAGTGGACCAAGACGATGTGGTTCTGAAGGGATGGCGTGGAGCTAAAAGAGAGGTGAGGAGTTGGTGAAGAGAGACAATGAAAAGATAAAAATGCAACTGAGATAAGACAGATTACAAAGCACATGAACATGTGATTGCAAAGCAGAGAATAGTCAAAATACATCAATGGCGCATTTCCCTCTCGAAGCGAGCCGGATCTTCTAAAATTGGAAGGGATGTCAGGGGAGTTACAGTAACTTGACTTCCCTTCTCTCTACGTCCACGAACAACACACATTTCAATTTTTAAAAGATTTGTTTCAGTTTTTGAAATATTAATTTTAAATCATTACACACTAATTTCAATTTTGAGAAATACCTGTTTCAGTTTTTAGAAATACATTTTATTTCATTTCAATAGATATATTTCAATTTCACAGGCTCCCTGACTTTCCATTTCTTTTTCTACACAAGAAGAACATTGTAGCTCCCTGACTTCCCTTATGCAAGTCATATCATCCGGCAGCATATAAGCATTTTTTTTGTAAATCCAAGTACCTTTACATTTCTACATAAAAAGCAGCATGCAAAAAGATATGAACTTCAACAAGACATGACATTTGAAGACATTCTTCGCCTTTTGCCTGTAGTACGGGAAAGTGCATGCACCATCATTACATGCTCCACCCAAGATTAAATTCTTCTCACGGCTTATTCTTCAGGATAGGATCTAGACAACAGACAGATTGCTTCGCAGAGGTTGGTCAAATTGTGGTGTTTGCCGCTCATCTCATGTTCAAATGTCGCTACACCAATAGAGTCTGAAACATGGTCTTTGATTGGTTAGGAGTTCACTCGTACCTCCAAGCTGGACTAACCTGCAATCTATTAACCAATGGTGGAGCTTAAACGAGGGTAAGGTGCCAAACTACAGGAAGGCCAACAATTCTTTGCAGATGCTCATATTCTGGGATATCTGAAAGGAAAGGAACGCTTGGGTGTTCCGCTCCAAAGCCACCCTTCCGTCCAGATGGTCACGGCGATTAAAGACGAGGCAAAGGCGTCGGTGACCGGTGGGATTAAATTATTGGGCAATTTAATTGGAAGAAAGTGATCCTTTCAATTTGGACACATATCGTCCTGCAACTTGAAAATGTTGTTCTGTTTCTTACTCCCTTCATTTCATAATATAGTGTGTCCTCGGTTTTCGAGTTTTAAATTTGATCATAAATTTAACCAACAAGACTGATTGCAGCGGGAGTAAAAATTGTACCATCGAAAACTTCATTCGAATACAAATTCAATGTATAATTTTTAAATTTGACCATAAATTTAACCAAGAAAGCCGATTGCAATGGGAGTAAAAATTGTACCAATGAAAACTTCATTCGTATACGAATTCAATGATATAATTTTATTCCCGTCGCAATCGGTCTCGTTGGTTAAATTTACGATCAAACTTAGATTTGAAGAAGCGCAGGCACATTACATTATGGAATGGAGGGAGTATTATTTAGTGAGACAAGGAAAATCTTTTGGCTTCATATCAAAAAATAAAATAAAATAAAATTATTCGAAGCAACTCAGGTCTGCAAGACTGCAACGGAAGTGGTATCCTATTTTGGTGGTTCAGTATGCCAACAGTGAATGATCCCCTGTACCCATTCTTCATCACTGTTGTGACCTGTTGTAGTCCTGCTTTCGAGAGAAAACATCGGTGTTCTGATCCAACAAACAGGATCAACATTGGTATCCTTTAGCTCCGCTTTTACTAAATAATTTAACCAGTCACGCGGCACCAAAGCATGGGTAGTTCATCATTCAAAAGGTCGGAGCAAACCAATCTGTGATTGAATGGTTAGAGAGACAGTGATATTTTCAGCCTATCAAAGTTTAAATCTTGATGCTCGCATTATTTATAGAGACATGTTATGTGTGTGTGCGTTCATAAGGATAGATGTATGCGCGTGTATATAAGCCCTGCTATCTGTACTGTGCTAACAAAAAAGCCAAGGAGGGATCTCACCAGGTCTCGACGATGGCAGCGAACTTGGCCACCTCGGCAGGGTTCAGCGAGGACGTGGAGAACCTCGACGGAGGCGAGGACGCGTCGACGAAAGCGCAGCAAACGCCATCGCGGGAGCAGCGCGTGGGGAGACGAGAGGCCTGGGTCCGAGAGTCGCACGCCGCCGCCGCCGCGCGGGATGGCGGAGGAGGCGACGGCTCGGCGTGGCAGCGAACTTGGCCACCTCGGCGGGGTTCAGCGAGGACGCGAAGGACCTCGGCGGAGGCGAGGACGCGTCGACAGAAACACAGCGGCGCCATTGTGGGAGCAGCGCGTGGGGTGACGAGAGGCTTGTGTCCGGGAGTCGCGCGCGCGGGAGGAGGCGACGGCTCGGCGGAGCGACGAAGCGAGGCAGCGGAGCATCGTGTGCTATTAGGCGAATGGAGCCGGCAGCGGCCACGGTGGTGCTCTCTCGACTTTGTCGTGTTGCTTCGAGGTGTCTGGGTAGACGTGGCGAGGTCGCAACCATAGGTTGAGATCCACTGTACGGATTGAATCTTCCGTGTCTCGCTGTCTCTCCTCCCCTGCTTTCCCGAGTGTTCCTATACCATTCCAGATTAACTGAAGTTTAGCTTCACAAGCAATTTGATAAAATGACACGGTTTTTTTTCTCATACTTTGATTTTATGGCACATCTTTCATTTTCTTTGATAAAATGGTACACGTTAGATTGTTTGGGATCATTTTGCCCTCCCGCATCAAACCTCTTGGTCGATCTTAGCGACCAAAATTAGCCACAAAAAGTTGCCGGACGAAAGCTCCGCGCTTTGTTGCTGACAACGGTGACGCTTGCGGGTGTCGTTTTTTTCTTGAAAACGTCATCGTGGTGTTTCTTTTTATGTCCAGGTTTCGGGTGAAAACTTTTATTCATAGTGGACTTGGCAGCGCCAAAGCTTCGCGTCGTTTTTCTTATTGGGGGCGTTCTCGTGGAGCTTAGGTGTGCTAGGACATTATGTGGCGGTGTTTTTTTTCTTCCTGTGTTATCTCTCGGTAGCATAGTCACTTGCGTTCTGCGTGATTGATTATTCTGGGATTGACAATGTACGAGGACTATCTCATCATTTTGTGTCGTTTGTCGTGTATTTTGTTCGAATGTTGCTTTATATATAAATCAAGGCAAAAGCATGTTTCGAGAAATTGGCCGCGAGACCAAAGGAGAGGAACAACAGGGCTGCCACCTCGCCATCCTCCTCTCAGGCGCCGCTCTTCTCCCGTCGTCGCCTTGCTGTGCTCCGGCCGCCCATCCGTTCGTGTGGAGGAGGAGGCGCGGATGTCTTGCGGTGAGCTCGATGCTCCCTCGCCAAGCGTCCTTGCTCTTGTCTCGCCGTTCTTTCGAAGTGTGCCTCGGCATCTTTATGCCCGCCGTGTGACCCTGTGTTATGCCCTGATGTCGACGCTGCCGTGCACCGTGCTGGGCGTCCCTTTTGCAGTTCGCTCGCTTGCCGCATTGGCCGTTCGGGCCGCTAGAGCGTGCGTTGGTCGCTCACGTCGCTAAAGCTACTGGCTAGCTGTAGCTTCTGTACTTGCTCCATGCTATCTCTGTAACTGACGTAGTTGCTGCCTGAAGAAAGTAATTGGCTTTAAAAACATCTTCGACAGCCGTCCAATGTGCGGCGAGTAAAAATGCATTTGCGATGCGTTGATCGTTTGTTTTGGCGTGGCGAGGAGCGCTGGTTTCAATGGCCGTTCTTAACTTTAGTGCGCGCGTAGCTTCAGCAGCAGACGCGTTAAAATGCAACGCGCGCGAGCAGCCGGAGCTTGTCACAACAGTTCATTTCCCACGTGCATTTCATCACAAACAAAGTTCACTTCCAACATAGTTCATAGCATAGATTAAAACATAGATAAAACATAGATAAACTACTCATCGTCGTCCTCCAAAATGTCCTCCCAGTCGATGTTGTCCTCCTCCTCCTCCGACGACGCCGTCGAAAGGAAGGCGTCGTCAAACCGGCTATCGTTTGGCTCCGAGGTTGACGCTTCCCCGAGCTCGCTGTTGAAGATCGCCGCCACCTTCCGCATACGCCGGTCCTCGCGATAGGCGGCTCGCTCCGTCTTCCTCTCCGCCCTCCGCCGCGTGTAGAACTGTTCCTCGTCGAGGACGTCCTGTGGGAAACGCTGGCACCACTGCGCCATTGCCTCCTCGTCCATCTCGGCTATACCGAGACGGTTTTCCCGCCTCCGGTGTTGGCGGCGTTCCTCGTCGGTGACGACCTGCGGCGGAGGCGCGAGCTCGATCGCTTGCTCCGCGTCGGCACGTCGGGGAAGTTCATCTCCCGACGAGGCCGTCGGAGGCGCCACGCCGCCGCGTCGTACGCGCGGGCGGTCTGGTGGGCGGTGTCGAAGGTGCTGAGGCCGAGGTATGTCGGGCCGGAGCGTATCTCCACATAGAACGTGTCGAACGGGCGCGCTCGGACGCCGCGGTAGCCCGGCGATCCATGGCGGGGCGGCGGCATGGTGGCGCGTCGGCGGCAAGAACAGGGGCGAGGAAGAGAAGGCGATGCGGCGGCGAGAGCCATGGCACGGGTGCGTGGCGAGCGAGCAGAGAGAAGAGGAGGTCGCATGACAATGTGGATAGCGGTGGGAGGACGCGTGGCGAGCGCCGCAATTTATACGCGTGCCGGAAGCGGTGCGCCAAATCTAACACACGATCGCCCGCTTTCTCGCGCACGCTAGTTTCTCGGCTCCACTGGAGTGCGTGAAAATGCCCGTGCGCTAAAATAGAAGTTTAGCGCGCGAAAATGCAGGCGTCTTTTGGCGTCGTCGTTGGAGTTGCTCTGAATATTGATACGAGTTGCTAGCTTAGTTGTAACTTCCGACAACAGCAAGATATGGTCGCTTGTTTTTGACGCGTGATATGGATGCTTGTTGATTTAGATAAGCACACGTTGGCAGCATGTAGGGATGTAATTAACATGCACACGATATGGCACACTTCACAAAACGGGGTAGGGATGTAGACTTGCGAGGATCGGTACACAAACTGGAGGGTCTGAACTCTGAAAGCGGCCACTGTTCGTTGGAGACACAAGACGAACAGCTGCGGCGAGGCGATGGCAAGAGAACGGGCTAAGAGACACTCTAACAGACCCATACTCTGTCAAACTTTAAACGCGGTTTACAGTTTGCTCAACAGGGTCTATATGGCCACGAAATAACCGTAAACAAGAACTGCATAATTTGAAAAGCTAGTTGCGAGACAAATAAATGCCAAAACGCGTAGATCATATGTAGACAGATCATTCAGATATAGCATAGATTTTTTTCGAAAAGGATAGCATAGATGTTTTACATAAAAAGCTCGCCGAAGTACGAGACACTAGTGCAGAATCTGCCTATAGTGTCGGTTCGTAAGGGTCTTTAGTGCCAGTTCTTCAACCGGCACTAAAAGGTAGGGACTAAAGCCCCCTCTCCCCCTTTAGTCCCGGTTCAACACAACCCGACACTAAAGGCCCACCACGTGGCACCTATCGACGTCGTGGGCTGGGAGACCTTTAGTCCCGGTTGGTAACACCAACCGGGACTAAAATTATTTAATTCTTTTAATTTTGGTTTATTTTTCCTTTTAATCCTTTAGGGGTTTATGAATTAATTATGGTTTTTTTGTGTTTTTTATTTAATTATTTTTCATTTTAAACATATATTACGCTACTACATACTATACAAGTTGTGTGTATATATATATATCAATGAAATTCTCGTACGATGACCATTCACATACATATATATATACCATTTCTCCTACAATTTGTAGATCATTACATATGCAACACTAGTGCAGAACAGGCCTATAGTCCCGGACTGGATGGACCTTTAGTACCGGTTCCCCAATCGGTACTAACGGGTCGGGACTAAAGGTCCAAACCTTTAGTATCGGTTGGACCACGGACGGTACTAAAGGCTTTCCACGTGGCTGCCTGTGTGGACTGATGGTGGAAGACCTTTAGTACCGGTTGGTGATATCAACCGGTACTAAATCTTCTGTTTTTTTTGTTTTAGCTTTTAATTAGGTTTTAATTTTCCTTTCTATTTTTGTGTTTTCCATTGATTTCAAAATTATTTTACGGTGCTACATACTGTAAACAGTACACAAGTTCATGCATATATATATATGTAATATAATATATAATATCTCATACACAGTATATATATATACAAATGGAATTACACATCCATATAAATTCGGGACTTATAATTAACTTAAGGCCCAAAACCTAGCCAGGACTAGCTAGCTAGTGCTCCGGATGAAATCTCAGTTCTCTACTACTGATTTGCTGGAATTATTGAGGCGGCGGTAAGGAATAGTGCTTTCCGTTTACATGAATGATATGTTGAAGAAGAAATGCCGCAAATTCCTCTTGAAGTGCTACAAAGCGTTTCTCGGGTGAGAGCTTCGACATCATCTCCCAAACCTGGAGTTGTCTTTCACGTGCTGCTCTGCGTATATGACTTTCGGTCTGGATGCGAATGTTCTCGCAGAGGAAATATCCACATAAATTTGTCCCCTGTGGCTGCTTCGCGCACTTTGCAAAAGAATAGAATTGAATAAGATAATTAATAATCGAGCATGATAATGGTATTGAAAATAGAATTACTGAGATGCGCGGACCTTGTAGTACTACTTAATTACCTTCATCTTTTTCCATTTCAGCTTCGGTTTCCATTGACGACCATGATGGGTTTTTTTATCATCTTTTTCCAAACACTACCCGGCAAAGAAAAAGAACGAAAGAGTTATTATAATTACTTTTGATATCAGGAAATAATGAAAGAAAGCGAGGTCGATAAAGATTGAAATTACCGTTCTATCATAAAATACAAGTCCATGTATGATTGTTCTGGTGTATCTAGTGAGTCGTACACTTGAACAAGTCCATCCGCGAGGATAATATATAGGAGGATATAGTGGTCTCTGCGTAGAAGTTTATATAATTAAGCAGACATGCGCATATAACTCATCAACTACACTTAGACATCGAGCTAGTAAGCAAAAATAGAATTTGTAGTATACAAGAGAGTAAACACTCATCCCATGTTGTAAGGAAATATTATAGTAGATTTGTTGATATTCATTATTGCCTCTAGAAAATTTTTCAAGAGATCTTCTGTGTCCTTGGCATAATGTTTTACCACATGACCATTAACGGTACTTGGGTCGATGAAACCAATGTCATCGATTCCCTCTTGTTTCAATTCTCACATCTTCAATCTGCATAATAGCGTAGAAAAGAACATATATAGTGAGGATAAGCCAATGAATGATATCTTAGCTAGAGACTTAAATTACTAAAGATATAAATCACTTACAGACAATAGCAACTGATGAGAGTTTTGTCGATAGAGTCCATGTGGTATAACTAGAAAAGTTTTGAGAATTCAAGACATATGTCACATGCATTGACGTAATGCTTTTTCCTTACTTTGACCATGACCGCCTTCTCCCCTCGCTTTGCTTCACGCATGTACCAATCATGCAACTGTCGCATCACAGTTGGTAGTTCCTTGTATTTCTCGGGCGTGACAAGTGGTTTTCCGACGGCATATTGCATTGCGTACTCAGTTGCATCGTACCCACGGGTTTCCTCGGTGCCAAGGATTTGGTCAAGAGTGAGACCTACAGCCTTTAGTACTTCGAGGTCGATTGGGTTGCCTTGCACGTCGACTGATTGGATCGGTTGCTTGCTTGGATTGGTACTCACCTTGAGCGGAGAGATCGATTGCTTGGATTGTTCTCCGAGATGGGGAACTATTTTCCCGCTAGTTGATGCCGTACTTCCCGACTTCTTCCTTGGGCTGGGCCGACTTCTCTGCTCACTTGCCTTCTGAATCTGTCGCTCATAGTCTTTCGGCATACGCTCGATATATGCCGGGGGTCGATCAATAAATGTTCCATAAAGTGCTCTTGGACTTCCTTGGGTATTATCTCCTTTGGCGGCACGGTCTTCTTCACAAAAAAGGCTTTCATTTGGAGATCGCATTCAATTTTATTTTCCTCCGGTGTCATGTCATAAGGCAGCTTCCTTTTGGCCGGAGGCTCGGCTTTCTTCTTTGCTTGCTTCCGAAGAGGACTGCTGGTGGCCTTCCTCTTTTGGGAGCCCTGTTGGCGGGACAGCTGCCGGGGTGGAGTCGGCTTACGCGGCGGAGATCGATATCGATGATGATATGGACTCGCGTCGTGCTCCGTCCCGAGGTTGGGAGGACTGCTCATGGCGAGGTGGGGAGGACTACTGGCGAGGTGGGACGCCTCTCGAGGTGGGGACGACTGTGGGGGAGCTCGAGGTGGGGAGGACTGCTGGCGAGGTGACTGCTGGCGAGGTGGGGAGGACTGCTGGCGAGGTGGGGAGGACTGCTGGCGCTGCGATGCCTCTGGCTGGGATCCCTCGCGCTGGACAACGATACTCGGAGGAGCCGGTGGCCTTAGCGCCGAGTGTGGAAAGACGATGCAGTCCTTACTCCATAGAATGAGACCACGACCGGCTTCTGCCAATGTGGACTTCCCCTCACCTCTAGGGATGTCAAGCAATAGTTCATCATATCCCGGATCTATTGCGTCCACCGCGACACGAGCATACCCAGCTGGAACCGGATTGCAATGCCAGAGAACATCAGGTGTATTTGGTAAAGCATAGCCCGTCGGGACCCGCACGGGTATGTTCTTCATTTTCTGGATTAGCTCACAAGATGTCTTCTCGGTGATATCATCCACGGGGGTGTGACCCAGCGATGCCCCTGTGGAACCCACGCTGCTTTTCTGCATTGTAGATGGGACGGGTTCTTCCCCTGCCTCCTGCTGCGGAGTTTCCCTTTGCTGGGTCAATACCTGTATCTGCAGCAGCTGTTGCTCGTACTTCTGTTCCAACTTCGAAAGTCGGTTTGCTTCCACCTTGTTTTTTCTCGAATTGCTTTTATAACTGTCCTGCCATCCCGCAAACCCCTCGTACCACGGAACAATGCCCATGCCTCGTGTTCGTCCTCCGTGTTCGGCATTCCCGAGGGCGCGTGTAAGCTCGTTGTTCTCTCTATCGGGGTGAAACCGTCCTTCTTGGGCATCTTTTATTGCTTGAATCAACTCATCTGAGTGCTTCAGATTGGCCAGTCCAATAATCTTCCCTGTGGCTGGGTCCAACTTTCCCCCATGCGCAAAAAACCAATTTCTGCACCTCTTGGGCCAGTTGAAGGTTACTGGAGTGATCCCTTCAGCAAGCATCTTATTCTCTAATGCATCCCACTTAGGAATGGCTGACTTGTATCCACCTGTCCCTAGTTTATGGTGATACTTTTTTTCTCAGCATTTATCTTATTCTTTGCCGACTTCTCCATAACAGCTATCGATGTCTTGTACTCGATAAATGCGTCCCAGTGATCCCTTACCTTCTCGTATATTCCTTTGAATTCGGGCGCCTTCTTGCCTCTAGCGTTGTACTCGATCCATAATATTTTCTTCCAAGTCTGGAACGCGCCGGCCATCTTATGAAGAGCAAACTCCTTGACTTTGTTCCTTTGACGCTCCGAGAGAGAATCTGGTAGGGTGAAATGCTCCATGAGCTCTCGCCAAAGGGCATCTTTAATTCTTGTACCGACATAATTCACTCCTGGTTTTGGTTCCTTTGGCTGAATCCATTCATGCATTGTGATTGGGACTCCGTCCCTAACAACCACTCCGCATTGACGCACAAATGTCTTGGCATTGGCTTCAGGGTGAGTCGGTTCACCATTATGTTTGAAAGCATCAAGATTGAGCTTTACGTTGCCGTCCAATATTTTGGCAGTGCCTCGTACATTTCTACTAGATTGGCTCGATCCGGAGGGCTGATAATTAAAATAAGAAAGATTTGTTAATATATATATATACAAATCAATTAATACACATGTAATGATCATCAGAGGCTAATGGATGTGTATATACCTCGCCGAACAATCTTGGTTGTTCCGGATTTTGGAACATAAGTTGTTCTTCTTCGGTCTCACATCCATCACCATGATCGTTCAGATATTCTGAGCCATCATCATGATCATGTGATTCACCTCGAAGGTCCGCTGAGTTTTCGGAGGAGCGTATCATGTCGAAGATGTCCTCTTCATGAGCTCTACCGGTATTGTCCATAGCTTAATAACTAGTCCATAATAATATAGATAAAACAAATTAGTATTTAAATTAGCATGCATTCAAGAAGCAAAATAGCTGATAGTTAATTAATAATGCATCATCGAATACATATATAGTATAGTTCTTAGAAAAGATCTCATCTGCATAATCTTGGATAATTTTCAATACATCGTTTAATCTCCATCGATCTAGCTAATACATCATAATAATACATCATAATAGTAGCTAGCTAATATATCGATCTAGCTAGAACCCTAGCGCCCGGCGGATATCGGGGCGGGCGGTGAACACCCAAAGAGAAGGAACCATCACAGGAACATAGCTGCAGTGAGATCCCTGAAGAATCTGCCAGGTATTGTCGGACCTGGCCTCCAAAGCTGCCATGTAGCGACAGACGTGCTCGTTCTCCTTGTTGACATGGTACTGTAACACCTCCGCGGGGGACTCAAGCCTCTAAAAACTCCGTGGCCCATGCGGCCGCCACCACAGAACCTCCGGGTTGACGACAGGCTGGCTCCTCACCAAGCTGCACCGCCCGGAAGGCAGCACCTCCCAGTACCAGCCCGGCGGAGCCCAGTCCCTGACAGGGCCCCTCGGCTCAAGCAAGTGACCTCCTCCGGCGACTCGACGACGAGGATGCGGGATCGGCATCGTCGACGTCGAGAAGAAACACTTAATTACGAAAACAAATTAAATAAAACTTAGCAAAATTAACACTTAACAAAATTAAGAGTTAGCAAAATTAACACTTAGCATCTAGCAAAATCAAGAATTACGGCACGCTTTGGATCCTAATGCGTGTGTGACTATCGGTCTGCCGAGACTTTCCTTAAATAACTCTCACATATCTCATGGTGTGTTGGTGCGCACTCTCTCACATTGATACAGTGGTGTATATATGTTGGTGGACACTCTCTCGCAGTAATAGGTTCGACCAGCGGTGATGGACGCTTCCCCTCTCCTCTTCTTGCACAATATATTGATGAGTATATCGCAAAGAAGAGGAGAAAAAGGAAGCGCCCCCCACGACAACAGTCGGGATTCCTCCATCAAGAACACACATGAAACCCTAAACTAAATTAGGATCGACGACAGACCGAAAGTCACACAAGCATTAGGATCCAACTAAATTAAATCTAAAACTAAACTAAACATAAACTAAATTAAACCTAAACTAAACATAAACTAACACATGTCCTAATAACCTGACAACCTAACTAACTAACTAAATAGGGTGTTGTGTCGTGGTCGGGGTCGGGTGTCGGGGGTGTCGTGTCGGGGTGTCGGGGTTCGACGTCGAGGGACCCTAGATACCCTAGCATCTACACGCTAGTCCGGCGATCATCGGGGTGATCATCGGGGAGAGGGGTCGGCCGGGAGATCTCACCTAGCCTCCTGACCCGGAGGTGGCGTCGGCGACGGGCTCGGGGCGGCGGCAACGGGATCACGGAGCAGCGGCCGGAGTGAGCGGGCCGGCAGTGACGGGACCGGGGACGAGGGGCGGCGTCCGGGTAGGCGAGGGCGACCGTGACGAGGGCGACGGCGGCGGTGGTGAGGGCGACGGCGGCGTCCGGGTAGGCGAGGGCGAGGGTGGCGAGGGCGACGGCGGCGAGGGCGACGGCGGCGAGGGCGACGATGGAGAGAACGACGACAGCGGTGGTGAGGGCGACGGCGGCGCGACCGACGACGACGAGGGCGACGGCGGTGGTGGTGCGACGGCGGCGGTGGTGAGGGTGACGGCAATGGCGCGGTGGTGGTCCGACGACGGCGAGGGCGACGATGGCGAGAGCGACGACGGCGAGGGCGACGGCGGCAAGGGCGACCGCGACGAGGGCGACGGCGGTGAGGGCGACGGTGGCGAGGGCGAGGGCGGCGGTGGTGAGGGCGACGGCGGCGCGACCGACGGCGGCGAGGGCGACGGCGGTGGTGGTTCGATGGTGGCGGTGGTGAGGGCGACGACAATGGCGCGGTGGTGGTGCGACGGCAGCGAGGGCGAGGGCGGCGAGGGCGATGGTCTTTAGTACCGGTGCGTGCCACGCACCGGTACTAAAGGTCCTCCCAATAGAGCGCGGGGGCGGTGGACCTTTAGTACCGGCGCGTGGCACGCACCGGTACTAAAGGGTCTTTAGTACCGGTGCTAGTCACACACCAGTACTAAAGGTCCTGCCAAATTGTTTTTTAATTAAATATTAGTTATTATTTTCAGAAAACCTCCGTAAACTTTAGAAAATCATAGAAAGAAACATAGGACTCCAATGCAAATAAATAATATATGAAAAAATATTAGAAAAATATAAAGAATCTGTTTATGGCATTTCCATGCATGTTTGAACAACTTCAACTACTGTATAAGATAATTTGATTAAATATGGCATTTGAAATATTCATATCTCGAGTTTGAAAAGCAGTACAAATGAACTCTGAAAAGGTTGTAACTTGTCATGACATCATAATTTCACCCACATAGCAACTTCTAGAGAGTTGAGAGGGTTACAGCAAAAACTGGATGCACTTCGTGTACAAATTGGACAATCTAATAAGAAGTATGAGGGTTTCGGACGAAAACTCATCTATTACAAAGAGATTTCATGTTTAATAACTTATTTTAACTCCATACTTTTTGTGTGTTCAATATGCACCATTCAAAGGCACATCATCAATTTTCAACCCTTTCTGACTTCATTTGATATTTTCATGCATTTAATGATTTATTTTGAGCTAAATGACTCTGAATTTGAAAAGCAGTACAAATAAACTCTGAAAAGGTTGTAACTTGGCATGACATCATAATTTCACCCACATAGCAACTTTTAGATAGTTGAGAGGGTTACGGCAAAAACTGGATGCAGTTCCTGTACAAATTGGACAATCTCATAAGAAGTATGGGTGTTTTGGACGAAAACTCATCTAGTACAAAGGGATTTCATTTTTAATAACTTATTTTAACTCCATACTTTTTGTGTGTTCAATATGCACCATTCAAAGGCACATCATCAATTTTCAACCCTTTTTGACTTCATTTGATATTTTTCATGCATTTAATGATTTATTTTGGGCTAAATGACCCTGAATTTGAAAAGCAGTACAAATGAACTCTGAAAAGGTTGTAACTTGGCATGACATCATAATTTCATCCACATAGCAACTTCTAGAGAGTTGAGAGGGTTACGGCAAAAACTGGATGCACTTCGTGTACAAATTGGACAATCTCGTAAGAAGTATGAGGGTTTCGGACGAAAACTCATCTAGTACAAAGAGATTTCATTTTTAATAACTTATGTTAACTCCATACTTTTTGTGTGTTGAATATGCACCATTCAAAGGCACATCATCAATTTTCAACCCTTTCTGACTTCATTTGATATTTTTCATGCATTTAATGATTTATTTTGAGCTAAATGACCCTGAATTTGAAAAGCAGTACAAATGAACTCTGAAAAGGTTGTAACTTGGCATGACATCATAATTTCACCCACATAGCAACTTTTAGAGAGTTGAGAGGGTTACGGCAAAAACTCGATGCAGTTCTTGTACAAATTGGACAATCTCATAAGAAGTATGGGGGTTTCGGACGAAAACTGATCTAGTACAAAGGGATTTCATTTTTAATAACTTATTTTAACTCCATACTTTTTGTGTGTTCAATATGCACCATTCAAAGGCACATCATCAATTTTCAATCCTTTTTGACTTCATTTGATATTTTTCATGCATTTAATGATTTATTTTGAGCTAAATGACCCTGAATTTGAAAAGCAGTACAAATGAACTCTGAAAAGGTTGTAACTTGGCATGACATCATAATTTCATCCACATAGCAACTTCTAGAGAGTTGAGAGGGTTACGGCAAAAACTGGAAGCACTTCGTGTACAAACTGTTACAAAGATATACCATGCTAGCTAGGAAATGGATGCATGTCCTTCACATAAATATATAGAAAGTGATGATGGTGAAGCCTGTCACATCCCAGAGTGGGATCTCGCGGTGTAAGACTTTTTCTGCGTGTTTGTCCCTTTCTTATGATTGTGCCGTAACCATGGATAATCTTCATAATTTAATAGGATGCTTGGGTCAGTCTTCACTCTGAAGGGAGGGATTTCATGAAACTTTTCATAATCTTCGGACATGTCTGTCTTGTCCTCCACTCCCACAATGTTTCTTTTCCCTGAAAGAACTATGTGGCGCTTTGGCTCATCGTATGATGTATTCGCTTCTTTATCTTTTTTTCTCCTTGGTTTGCTAGACATGTCCTTCACATAGAAAACCTGAGCCACATCATTGGCTAGGACGAATGAGTCGTCTGTGTATCCAAGATTGTTGAGATCCACTGTTGTCATTCTGTACTATGGGTCTACCTGTACCCCGCCTCCAGTATATTTGACCCATTTGCACCGAAACAAAGGGACCTTAAGATCAGGTCCATAGTCAAGTTCCCATATCTCCTCTATGTAACCATAATATGTGTCTTCAAAGTTGGTTGCATCATAGCGGACACCACTGTTTTGGTTGGTGCTCTTCTTATCTTGGGCGATCGTGTAAAATGTATTCTCATTTATCTCGTACCCTTTGAAAGTCGTTACAGTCGAACTTGGTGTCTTGGCCAACCAGTACAATTTATCTGGAACATCGTTGTCATTGATGAGCTTTGTTTGCAACCAACTGGCAAAAGTCTCCATGTGTTTACGTTCAATCCAGGGGTCAGACTGCTCCGGGTTCTTGGACCGTACAATATCCTTGTGTTCCTCCATATATGGAGTCACCAAGGCAGAATTTTGTAGAACCGTGTAGTGTGCTTGAGTGAAAGAATGCCCGTCCATATTTATTGCTTCTTTCTTTCCTAATGTGCCTTCTCCACCCAGCCTCCCCTCATGCCGCGATTCAGGAAGACCAATCGGCTTAATGTCAGGAAAAAAGTCAACACACAACTCAATAACCTCCTCTGTTCCATATCCCTTGGCGATGCTTCCTTCTGGCCTAGCACGGTTATGAACATATTTCTTTAAGACTCCCATGAACCTCTCAAAGGGGAACATATTGTGTAGAAATACCGGACCCAGAATGTTAATCTCTTCGACTAGGTGCACTAGAACGTGCGTCATAATATTGAAGAAGGATGGAGGGAACACCAACTCGAAACTGACAAGACATTGGACCAGGTCATTCTGTAACCTTGGTAGGATTTCTGGATCGATTACCTTCTGAGAAATTGCATTGAGGAATGCGCATAGCTTCACAATGGCTAATCAAACATTTTCCGGTAGAAGCCCCCTAAGTGCAACCGGAAGTAATTGCGTCATAATCACGTGGCAGTCATGAGACTTTAGATTTTGAATTTTTTTCTCTACCATATTTATTATTCCCTTTATATTCAACGAGAAGCCAGACGGGACATTGATACTGAGCAGGCATTCAAAAAAGATTTCCTTCTCTTCTTTCGTAAGAGCGTAGCTGGCAGGACCTTGATACTGCTTTGAAGGCATGCCATCTTTTTCATTAATTCTTTGCTTGTCCTCCCGTGCCTCCGTTGTATCTTTTGTCTTTCCATACACGCCCAAGAAGCCTAGAAGGTTCACACAAAGATTATTCGTCACATGCATCACGTCGACTGCATTGCGGACCTCTAGGGCTTTCCAATATTCAAGTTCCCAAAATATAGACTTCTTCTTCCACATGGGTGCGTGTCCGTTGGCGTCATTGGGAACAGATTGTCCGCCAGGACCCTTTCCAAAGATTACCTGTAAATCCTTGACCATATCAAATATATATTCACCAGTACGGAGGCCAGGCTTCTTCCGGTTATCTGTCTCACCTTTGAAATGGTTGCCTGCCTTTCTTAAGATATGCTTGATCGTTAGAAATCGACGATGTCCCAGGTACACATTCTTCTTACATTTATCCAAATATATACTTTCAGTATCATCTAAACAGTGCGTGCATGCATTGTATCCCTTGTTTGTATGTCCTTAAAGGTTACTAAGAGCAGGCCAATCATTGATGGTTACAGACAGCAACGCTCGTAGGTCAATTTCCTTCTGTGTGTGCGCATCCCACACACGCATACCTGGTTTTTCCCACAACTGTAGAAGTTCATCAATTAGTGGCCTTAGGTAGACATCAATGTCGTTGCCAGGTTGCTTAGGGCCTTGAATGAGCACTAGCATCATAATGAACTTCCGCTTCATGCACAACCAAGGAGGAAGGTTGTAGATACATAAAGTCACGGGCCAGGTGCTGTGACTGGAGCTCTGCTCGCCAAAAGGATTCATGCCGTCTGTACTAAGACCAAACCATAAGTTCGTTGCGTCAGCTGCAAAGTCCTCGAACTCCCTCTCGATTTTTCTCCACTGCGACCCATCAGCGGGTGCTCCCAACATCCCGTCTTTCTTACGTTCTTCTTTGTGCCATCGCAACAACTTGGCATGCTCTTTGTTTTGGAACAAACGTTTCAACCGTGGTATTATAGGAGCATACCACATCACCTTGGCAGGAACCCTCTTCCTGTGGCATTCTCCCTCCACATCACCAGGGTCATCGCGGGGGATCTTATAGCGCAGTGCACCGCATACCGGGCATGCATCCAAATTCTCGTGCTCCTCACCGCGGTAGAGGATGCAATCATTAGGGCATGCATGTATCTTCTGCACCTCTAATCCTAGAGGGCGGACAACCTTCTTTGCTTCGTACGTACTTTCAGGCAATTCGTTATCCTTTGGAAGCATCTTCTTTATCATTATCAGCAACTCTTGAAATCCCTTGTCAGTTACACCATTCTTCGCCTTCCATTGCAGCAATTCCAGCGTGGTACCCAGCTTTTTCTGGTCATCTTCACAATTTGGATACAATAATTTCTTGTGATCCTCTAACATGCGTTTCAACTTCAACCTCTCCTTATCATTTTCGCAGTTTCTCTTTGCGTCAGCAATGACCTGACCCAAATCATCAGCGGGCTCATCTGATGCCTCTTCTTCAGCTTCCCCCATTGATGCCTCTTCTTCAACTTCCCCCATTGTTGTATCAGCGAAAGGATAGTTGTCATCATCCTCTTCTTCTTCATTGTCTTCCATTATAACCCCTCTTTCTCCATGCTTGGTCCAACAGCTATAGTCGGATATGAAACCGGACTTCAGCAGGTGGTAGTGAAGGGTTTTTGAGTTAGAGTAATTCCTATCATTCTTATAGTCACGACATGGACAACACATGAAACCATTCTGCTTATTTGTCTCAGCCACATGAATAAAATCATGCAGGCCATTAAGAAACCCTAGACGTAGTCGGTCATCGTACATCCATTGCCGGCTCATGTTCACTACACAACATCGAAGTGACCAAATTAATACAACTTCATCATCACATTACAACCAAAAGTAGAGCTAGCAGTGACCAAATGTTATTACTGCAAATAATGGATACTTATAGTTCATACATATACATCTCATAAAACAACACCAACTATCTAAAACATGTGAATACAACAACAAATGCGATCATAATCGCAACTAAAGTAACAATTGAGCCAACATCATAATGATACCAAGCCTCTTTATCAATGGCATATTTTCTAATCTTTCTAAGCTTCAAGCGCATTCCAACCATCTTGTTCTTGTGATCATCGACGATATCGGCAACATGCAACTCCAATCCCATCTTCTCATCTCCAGTTCTTTTCAATTTTTCTTTCAAATGATCAATTTCTTTTTCAGCTTGTGTTAATTTCTCGAGCAGAATTGCATAGTCGGTTGGAATTTCTGGTTCAACTACTTCCTATAGATAAAAATATCTACGTAAATTTGGTGGCATAATTAATTGTCATAGACATTAGATGATGTGTGAAATAGTTATAAAAGATAATTAACGACATACCACATCTGAATCATAGACTGGACGAGGGACGACGTGGGCGGATACCATAACCATTACACTATAGAATAACTAACAATAATACAAGTAAGTAAATTGTACACACAGCTATCTAAATCATACAAGTAATTTTAAAAAAAGATTTTAAGAAGAACAAGAGGCTCACCAAGGTGGCCGGTGCCGCGACGAGACGGTGCGGACGATGGACGGTGGTTAGGACGGCCGGGGATGGTGGGAAGGCACACCAAATAAACCACACCTACACATATGCAGCCTAACAAGTTAATTTGAGCTCAAATTGGATATAAAGCAAATAAACTCCCACAAATCACATATCACATATCTTTGAGCATACCACAAGCTAATCTAGCAAGAGATGAAGGAGCAAAGTTGCTAACCTTTATGAACACTTGGATAGATAGGGTGCCTTTAAATCTTGACAAATCCTTGGCAAAATGGAGGATGAGCTTCGAGCAAGAAGAAGAACATGGGAAGGCACACCAAATAAACCACACCTACACATATGCAACCTAACAAGTTAATTTGAGCTCAAATTGGATATAAATCAAATAAACTCCCACAAATCACATATCACATATCTTTGAGCATACCACAAGCTAATCTAGCAAGAGATGAAGGAGCAAAGTTGCTAACCTTTATGAACACTTGGATAGATGGGGTGCCTTTAAATCTTGACAAATCCTTGGCAAAATGGAGGATGAGCTTCGAGCAAGAAGAAGAACAGGCGAGAAAACAGAGCTCTTTCGATCGGCTGTGGACGGATGTATATGTAGGAAGTCTTTAGTACCGGCTGGTGTCACCAGCCGGTACTAAAGGTTGCCCTTTAGTACCGGGTGGTGACACCAGCCGGTACTAAAGGTGCAAGCGGGGCCCATGTCTGACCAAAACCCTGCCACGCCCCCTTTAGTACCGGCTCGTGAGACGAACCAGTACTAAAGGTCCCTCACGAGCCAGTACTAAAGGTCGCCCTGCTCCTAGCCATTGTAGCCCGCACGAACCAAGACTAATACCATCTTTAGTACCGGTTCATGACCAGACCGGGACTAAAGCTCGGGACGAAAGGTCTGTTTTCTACTAGTGGGAGTTGAATGGGAAGAAGGTCAATATCCCGAGCCCATGTTTGTTCCTCAAAAGGAGAAGTACGAAAATACTCTTCCCAAGGGGACAAACACTCAAGATGACCTTCCACCACAAGACCACAAGCTCAAGGGCAAGAACAAGCTTCAAGAGGACATTGACTCATATGAAGATGAATCCCTAGATATGGTGGAGTGGGTTCCCAAGGCTACTTCAAGCTCAACTTCTACAAGTGCTACTTCAACACCAAGGATCCCCATCAACTTGATGTGGATTCCCAAGAAGAAGAATTAGAGAGTTCTTGAGGGGTGACTCTGCCAATGAAATCCACTCACATTCATTATTGGCAAGATCTATTTGCAATCAACATCAACCCTATGCAATAGTTCAAGGAGTAACACATTCCCTCAAAGGTAAGCAAGGGACAAGGTAATCAACAAATCAATGGGCATCATAACATATTCTTTGCACTCGATGTCCATAGATATCCTTGTATTTGTCTCTTGTGTGTTGGGACTAACCCATGTAGGTGAGAAGAGTAAGGAAACAACAAGGATGCTCCCAACTCTTGGTGATGTTCATCAACTTTGAGGATCCACCACTACCTCACCAACATGAAGTCTTCATCAACAAAACCCTAGGTTAGTTTATCCCTCTTATGGGGGGATGTCACATCAAGGTGGAGCTTTACTCTAAGACTTGAGTCAAAGCATCTCTTAGTATGTGAGAACATTAAATGCTTTATGTAAAAGTGGTAACCCCACTTGTGCTTAAACGATGAGTATGACCTATGATCAAGTATTCTTACTTGGCCCCTAAGTCAAATACTCATATATAGATGACTTCGTCATCCCCCAAGTGCTTGTTATATGCTAGAGTGTTTGTGCATGTTTTTCATTATTTCATTTGACATCTTATTGTGTGAGCATGTTGGTCTGCATTTATTTTCTCATTCGAGGACATCCAATTGTTGCTATTTGATCTTTGATTTATCTTTTTCCAATTGGATGGACAAGAATGCCTAGGACCACTCTTTAGCTATCTATGCTTTCTCAACTCATACTCTATTCATGTTGCATCACAAAATATGAACAAGTGCTTTTCGATCCCTCTGTGTGTGGAGCACTCGGAGTTCCGTATCGACAAGGACTGACCATTAAAACCTCCCAAGTGCATCTCGGTGGAACCAACTCCAAAATCTTGGTCTCACCGAATGCCTAGGGTTGATCTGGTTTTCTATCTCGGTACTATCGATTCCATATTCTCGGTTACACCGAGTTTCCCTGTCAATTGACAGTTGAGAAACTCAGTGACACTGACAATATAAAATCGGCGTCATCGATAATGGTGGGTATATATACTGTGGACCCCGACGCTTTGAATTTCATCCTCAAATCGTCGCGCCTTAGAAACATAAGCTATCGTTTTCGAGACCCCTGGTCATCGCCCTTGTCTCCCTGTGCTCCTCCGGCGTTGGGAATCGCCGCCGTCGACGAAATCTTCTCCATCGTTGCTGCCGTAGCGTATCCGTTGCCGAGTTAGTGTATGGATTCGACCTCCTTTGCGCTCCCCATCTGTTTCTTGCGCACTGGATTTGTTTTTCTCTATAAGCCACCTATTGCATGTCTTCCTATCCACAACAAAATCCTATAGTCCAGCGAATGATAGATTTTCTAGGGTTTGCCTTCCGCCCGATGGAACTTGGTGGAACCGAAGCAAACAAATAGGTGTCGCCAATTTTTCTTTCTGTGTTGCTGAGAACTGTCTTGGTGAAACCGATTACTTCTTTTCGGTCTCACTGAAAAGAGTGCCAAGTTGCTGTTAATGGGATAGTCAGTCTCGCTAGCACCAAAAACTTTGCTTCGACTGGACCGATTTTCATGTGACAGAATGCAAAGCCTTGGAAATCTTTTGTTCAATCTTTCAAAAACCAGCCTCATTTTTTGGTGACTCATCTTCTTCTGCTCTTCTATACTCTATTCACGGGGTCAGTATTTCAGATGCTGAGGACAGTCAGAATTTGCCACAGCAGGGAGTTGACATGAGTTCAGGCACAAGCCTAGATCCTAGTTCATTTTCAGATCCAGGCACCCCCAGCTCCCATGGGTTGCCCAAGGCTGCCACAAGGACCAGGAAGAAGCTGAATTCTGATGAGGAAGATTCAGATTTTGTCCCTGAGGAGACTCTTGCCAAGAAGAAGAGAAGGCTGCTAACAAGTCTGCTACTGAAGCCACTTCTTCCAGGAGAGTTGTTAGCAAAGTCTATGCTAGCTCTGAAGCTATGAGAGCACCTGAGAGTGCTAGGGCAACCTGACCATTGAGCCCCGAAAGAAGTCTATGCCTAAGAAGGCAGGGAGAAGAGATCCAGAAAGAGGATAATCCATGTGACTACGAGGCCTAGATCTATGTATGAAGATCCAGAGGAGGCTGCTGGTGCTGCTGCTGAGGAGGAGGAGGAAGAGCATGTTGAGAAGGCCCCTCCCAAGAAGAAGGACAAGAAGCTTATGGATGATGCTATGTCAAAGACTGACACATCTAAGAGCACCAAGTCTACATCCAAGAAGGCTGTTGATGTAAAGCCTAAGAAGACATCCAAGCAAATTCCATCTTCTAAAAAGAACAAGGGAACCACCTCCAGATTTGAGGATGAAGATGCTATGTCTGTTGTGACGAAGCTAAGGCCACACCTTCTAGTACATAATGCTAGCTACCCACTTGCTGAGGATATGAAGAAGAGGAAGGATTCTGGTTTGAGGACTTGGAGAGTTGCTGATCCATATGCACAGAGGAAGAAGACAGCTTTGGATTACAAATTCTACACCAAGGATCAACATGATTTCTATGAGACTGTGCTTGTTGACAAGAGACCAGCTGTGAGTGATATGAGGTATGTGGACTGGAAATTCATCGAGGAAAAGAAAGACTATTTTCCAAGTCCAAGATAATTTCCACTGCATTGGTCTGGATGAGTTCATTGGCAGATAACTTACTGCTTGGAATGATGAGATGATCTCCATCAGGTCCAGTTCCTCCAGCTGCCACTCCAACTCCATCCACGACATCTGCAGAGATCTTCGCCGACGTTGTCCTCTCGACTCCTTCATCATCAACCGGAGGAGATCTTCCCAAGAACGTTTAGATATATGCCTTTCAACTTTTTGGTAACTTATTGCCAAAGGGGGAGAAGTGTATATAGATCTTTAGGCTTCGAGCGAGAGAGCGTTTTGGTGTTTATCGCTTTTTCAAAAACAATTGGTCTTTTGGTTGCCCGTGATACACGTTTTATGATGTTTGATCATACGCTTTAATGTGTGATGCTACTATTTCCTATCATCTTAATGCTTTTGTGATGATCATTCATCTTTGCTTGATTGTGTTGTGCTATGATGTTCATTCTAATTATTCTAGCACACCACCAAGTTGTATGTGACATGTAAGAAGTGACCCATGTACCTAATCGATTGTGCTTTTGCATTCAAACACAAATTTAAAATAATGCACAATTTTATGGGGAGCTCTTGCTTATCACATACTTCTCAAAGCGATGATTATATTCATTGAGTATATCTTTGTGGAAGCTTTGATCTATACGTTGTCATCAATTACCAAAAAGGGGGAGATTGAAAGCACATTTGCTCCCTTGGTGGTTTTGGTAATTAATAACAACATATAAGTCATTGAACTAATGATTCCACCAAGTATATTTTAGGAAAAGTTCAATGATAGGAATGTCAAAAGGATTGTGGAGATTGTGGAATTACCCCAAGATGCAAGGAAATAGGTTGGCCAAGCTTCAAGCAAGAGGACTCTACATTTTACATTTGTGAGAAATCACTTTGAGTCCATAGGAAAGCCAATACTATTAAAAGGGGGTAAGGTTTTGTTGGTGACTAAAATGCTCATGCGTGCACAAGTGATAGTCACAAAAAACATCCACAAGCTCTCCCACCAAAGTCTGTCTATTGCCAAACATTCAAAATCGGTGCAACCAACATTCCTACTCCGGTGCCACCGATTTCAGAACCTAGACAGACTCAGCCAAACCCTAGCCACTTCGGTGCAACCGATTCAATACCAGTGCCACCGAGTTTAGGTTGCCAACTTTCTGTTACGCAAATTCACATTTTCGGTACCACCGAGATTGGATTTTTGACCGTTGGTCACCTTATCGGTGCAACTGAGTTTCATATATCGGTCTCACCGAGATTCAAAAGTTGCCACCTTTTGACCACTTCGGTACCACCAAGATTAACACATCAGTGTCACCGAGTTGGTCATTTTGTGTGTAGCGGTTGGATTTTTGGGGAAGCCTATATATACCCCTCCACCACCACCTAGTCAAAAGAGAAGCACTCAGAACTATTCCATACCTATCCTACTCAGTTTTCTGAGAGAGAACCACCTACCCTTGTGTTGAGATCAAGATCGATTTCTAGCCTCCCCAAGTTGCTTTCCACCAATCCCATATCTTCTACCAAGCCAAATCTGTGAGAGAGTGGTTGTGTGTTGAGGAGTCTATCATCTTGAAGCACAAGAGCAAGGAGTTCATCGTCATTATCGAGCCTATTACCTTTCGGATGGTGTTGCCTCCTAGATTGGTTAGGTATCGCTTGGGAGCCTCCTACTTCGTGTTGTGGAGTGAACCAAGAAGTTTGTAAGTGCAAGGAGATCGCCTACTTCGTGAAGATCTACCCATAGTGAGGCTAGTCCTTCGTGGACGGAAGCCATATGGAATAGTCAAGGTTGCTACTTCGTGGACCCTTATGGGTGGATCCCTCCATGGACTCTCGCGACTGTTACCCTTCGTGGGTTGAAGACTCCATAAACATGGATGTGCGATAGCGCCACCTATCAGAGCCATGGGAAAAATCATCATGTCATCATTTGTGTTTGCTTTTCTTACCATCTCTTTACTTACATGTGCAATGCCTTTGCTTTCCGCTGCTATACTCTTAGACTTGCATTTATAGGGTGTACTTGACATACTATGAATGCTAAAACTTGCCAAGAATGAAAATTGGGAAAAAGCATAGTTTTATTTGGTCAAGTAGTCTAATCACCCCCCTTCTAGACCTACTTTCGATCCTACAGACGTGCGTCATGATATTGAAGAAGGATGGTGGGAATGCAACCTCGAAACTGACAAGACATTGCACCAAATAATTCTCTAACCTTGGTAGGATTTTTGGATCGATTATCTTTTGAGAGATTGCATTCAGGAATGCACATAGCTTCACAATGGCTAATCGAACATTTTCCGGTAGAAGCCCCCTCAATGCAACCGGAAGCAGTTGCTTCATAATCACGTGGCAGTCATGTGACTTTAGGTTCTGAAACTTTTTCTCTACCGTATTCATTATTCCCTTTATATTCGACGAGAAGCCAGATGGGACCTTCATATCGAGCAGACATTCAAAGAAGATTTCCTTCTCTTCTTTAGTAAGAGTGTAGCTGGCATGACCCTGAAACTGCTTTGGATCCATGTCGTCTTCTCCGTGCATACGTTGCTGGTCCTCCCGTGCCTACGGTGTATCTTTTGTCTTCCCATACACGCCCAACAAGCCTAGCAAGTTCACGCAAAGTTTCTTTGTCACGTGCATCATGTCGATTGCAGAGCAAACCTCTAGGTATTTCCAATAGGGTAGGTCCCAAAGTATAGATTTCTTCTTCCACATGGGTGTGCGTTTGTCAGCGTCATCGGGAACAGATTGTCTGCCAGGACCCTTTCCAAAGACTACTTTTAAATCCTTGACCATATCAAGTATGTCATAACTAGTACGGTGGCGAGGCTTCTTCCGGTGATCTGCCTCACCTTTGAAATGCTTGCCTTTCTTTCTTACGGGATGCCTGGTCTGAAGAAATCGACGATGCCCCAGGTACACATTCTTCTTACATTTATCCAAATATATAATGTCGGTATCATCTAAACAGTGCGTGCATGCGTGGTATCCCTTATTTGTCTGTCTTGAAAGGTTAGTGAGAGCAGGCCAATCATTGATGGTTACAAATAGAAACGCATGTAGGTCCAATTCCTCCTGTTCTTTCACATCCCACGTACGTACACCTTTCCCATTCCATAGTTGTAAAAGTTCTTCAACTAATGGCCTTAGGTACACATCAATGTCGTTGCCGGGTTGCTTGGGGCCTTTCATGAGCACTGGCATCATAATGAACTTCCGCTTCATGCACAACCAAGGAGGAAGATTATAGATACATAGAGTCACATGCCATTTGCTATGATTGTTGTTCTGCTCCCCAAAAGGATTAATGCCATCTGCACTTAAACCAAATCATACGTTCCTTGCATCCTTTGCAAGGTCCTTCCACTTTCTCTCGATTTTTCTCCACTGCGAACCATTAGCGGGTACTCTCAACTTCCCGTCTTTCTTACGGTCTTCGTTGTGCCATCGCATCAACTTGGCATGCTCTTTGTTTTGGAACAAGTGTTTCAACCGTGGTATTATAGGATCATACCACATCACCTTGGCAGGAATCTTCTTCCTGGGGCGCTCGCCTTCAACATCACCAGGGTCATCGTGGCCGATCTTATAGCGCAATGCACAACATACCAGGCATGCATTCAAACCCTCATACTCACTGCAGCAGAGGATGCAGTCATTAGGGCATGCATGTATCTTCTCCACCTCTAATCCTAGAGGGCTAACAACCTTCTTTGCTTCGTACGTACTGTCGGGCAATTCGTTGTCCTTTGGTAGTTTCTTCTTTAACATTATCAATAACTTTCCTAATGCCTTGTCGGATACACCGTTCTCCGTCTTCCATTGCAGAAATTACAGTGTGGTACCCAGCTTTTTCTTGTCGTCTTTGCAATTTGGGTAAAACCCTTTTTTGTGATCCTCTAACATGCGCCGCAACTTCAGATTCTCCTTTTCAATTGCGTAGTTTCTCTTTGCATCGGCAATGGACCAACCAAGATCATCAGCAGGCTCATCTGATGCCTCTTCTTCAGCTCCTTCCCGCATTGCTGACTCAAATTCTTCCCCCATTGTTGTACCATCGTATTCATGGAACCCATGGCCAGGATAGCTATCATCATCCTCTTCTTCTTCATTTTCTTCCATTAGGACCCCTCTTTCTCTGTGATTGGTCCAACAGTTATAGCCGGACATGAAACCGGACTCAAACAGGTGGACGTGAATGGTTCTTGAGTTAGAGTAATTTCGATCATTCTTATAGCCAGCACATGGACAATACATAAAACCATCCGCCCGCTTGTTTGCCTCAGCCGCAACCAAAAAAGTATGCACGCCATTAATGAACTGGGGAGAGCATCGGTCATCGTACATCCATTGCCGGCTCATCTTCATTACACAACACGAAAACGACCAAATTAATACAAGTTTATACATAAAGTTCATACGCACTTGTTCTCATAAAATAACATACAAACTCTCTAGATAAAGCATTTAAATGCAACAACCAATGCGATCAAGATCGCAACTAAGGTAACAATTGATTCAACAACATAGTGATAACAAGCCTCACTATCAATGGCATATTTTTAACATTTTCTAATCTTCAAGCGCATTGCAACCATCTCGATCTTATGATCATCGACAACATCGGCAACATACAACTCTAGTTTCATCTTCTCTTATTCAACTCTTTTCAATTTTTCTTTCAAATACTCGTTTTCTTTTTCGACTAAATTTAACTTCTTGTCAAGAATATCTATGTCGGTTGGAATTTCCGGTTCACATACCTCCAAGATAAAAATACCTATGTCAACTTGATGGGCATAATTGTCATAAACTTGAAATGCAACAAATAGTTATAAAAGAGAGTATATACCACATCTGAATCATAAACCGGACGAGGACCGACGGGGACGAATATCAAAACCATGCCACTATGTATAACCAACAACCATATAGGTAAGAAAACTATACAAGTAACTATCTAAATCTTACAAACATGATTTTTTTTATAAAAAGGATAAGAACAAGAGGCTCACCAAGGTGGTGCCGGCGACGGGACGGTGCGGGCGATCGACGGTGGTTAGGACAGGGGCGGGAAGGCACTAAGTAAACCACACCTACACATGCAAAGTAAGAAGTTAATTTGAGCTCAAATTGCATATAAATCAAATAAACTTCCACATATAAATACTCCCAAACTAAAACCCACAAATCACTATACTTATAGAGCATTGCAAAAGCTAATCTAGCAATGAGAGATGAAAGGACAAAGTTGTTAACCTGTGTGAACACTTGGATGGATAGGGTGCCTCCAAATCTTGACAAATTTTGGCAAAAATGGAGGTGAACTCGAGCAAGGGGAAGAATAAAGGAGAGGAAGAAGGGGTAAAACAGAAAGGAGTGTGCTTGGGCTGGCCGAAGGGTTCATATAGGGGACCGTTAGTCCCGGTTCGAGACACAATCCGGGACTAAAGGTGAGCCTATAGTCCCGGTTCGTGCCACAAACCGGGACTAAAGGTAATCGTGGGGCCTCAGGTTTGACACCAGCCTGCCACCACCCCTTTAGTCGCGGTTCGTGTTACGAACCGGGACTAGAGGTCCGGAACGAACCGGGACTAATGATGCTCATCCCGAACCGGGACTAATGGTAACGTTAGTGCCGGTTCAAAACCAGAACAGGACTAATACTATGAACAAAAGGTCTGTTTTTACTAGTGAGCCATTGCGTTCAAACATCGGCATCTACCTATCTGTTGTGTTAGCAGTGCAAGCACACGCAGCTAGCCGACCGTGTTGTAGTACTGGAATAGGATATGTATCGATTAGACTAATTACGATTAGCGGCAGCGACGGCGGCGAAGTAATTAGGAAGATAACCTGTGAGCAATCTGAATCAAGCCTTTTGCATGCTCTGATGAAACAAGCGGTGTGTCCAAGAACAGACCTCAGCTCACACAGTTTGTATTAGAAGACATTAGTATCAAAAACAGTGTATGAGCTGAAGTATCGAAAACTACAATAATTTTGCGGCGTGGGAGCAAAGCCAGAGCGAGCTGTTAAGGAGAACGAGGAAGGATAACGACGCGAGTCCCTTTTTTTGGCTGTTCTATTTTTTAAAAAGAGGTCTGAGGTCCTTTTTTTTATGCAGAGAGAAAATCACAGTTTTGTCAATACTACAATATTAAAACCATAGTTGTTAGGGGCAACCAAACAGGTCATTGTAAATAAAACTAAGCTTATCTTAAAAGCTGTAGTATTCTCTAAATACTTCAAAAATACTTTGCTATCAAGCAGGGCTGGAATTCCTTGGCCTTTATATCTGAACTAGAAGCACACGCGCGCGTTGCCGCGCCGTCTTTTTTTCCTGTCAACTTTCCTTTTTGATCCAATGTTTTTCGCTGATTTAAATTTCCTTGTTTGTGAGCCTAAATTTGGGTAAACACAAGAACAAAATGAGCAAGATCAAGTGAGTAAAAACAAATCAAAACTATGAAGTAGCCAAAGTGACAAAAAACACAGCACTTTTACTTGTAATAGGCAAAACACTGTCCAAACCAATGGGCAAACCCTTGCTGGAGCAAGACTCGGCTGAGAAGCGTAGAAAACATCCCTAGCTAGCAAACTGCCTCTGTGCCAACAACCTTGATTTACCCTCACTTTTTTGCATCCAGTACTATCAAAGTAACCGTCCGCCTGTGGCACATCCTTCCACATCTACGTTAACAATCACACCATCAGTTGGTCCATCATGTGATGGTTTCATTTATATGGTAGTATTGAGAATGGAGAACTCGAAGTCAACAAAGTGAACTAACAACATGGATTGGTAAGTCAATAGGGATATACTCTCCACGCCTTGTCCTATCACTACTGCATTCAAAAGAATGTTTTGCAGATATCAGTCACTTCCAATTGATTAAAGCATACCTAGTGGCTGATAGGAACAAAAACCAACATGTTGATTCGGTGAAGAAAGACTAGTACTCTTATGAAGATATTCAGATTAACCATGTGGGATCAGTTTGTAGAAGTAATCTACATATGGTTATACCAAAGGGTCACCTATACTATACATCATGATTCATAACTATAAATGTTCAAAATGAAGTCCCCTCGTGCATCTATTTTTCTGCTTTGTGATTGACTACATAGATTATGAATTATTGAGATAATTATGCCTACATTCTTCAGTCTTCACACACAAGGCGTCACTGACGTTTGGGAGTAGTCGTTTTAGAGGTATGACTCTCGAGTGGGGAAGTATAATTTCCTTAAACAAGCAGAAAAGAAGGGATTGTCCAGTTTGCTCAATCTTGAAATCTGCAAACTGCCAATACAAGCTAGATCAATGATCAACTGCATAATTGAACATCATATAAACAGATGAATTAAACAAGCAAAAACAGAGAAAAACAGAGTTAAGAGGTTTTGATTCCTCGACTTTCTAAGAGGTCGTGAGGTAGGAGTATAAGAGATACAGGAGAACGGGAAAATGCCCAATAAAAATCACTTGCTTGTCCGATCACCGGTGAGGAGTATTGATGTGTGACCCGCGGCTGATCTGCCTCTTGCCCTCGATCCAGCGCTACTGGCCGTGGCCGGAAGGCAGCTAACACGCCCCATTATAGGCAGTGACGCTGAAGCATTAATCGGTCTTGCAAGTTTTTCCAAACGATGGGTTCCAAGACGCTGGTGGTACTGTCGGCGTATGCCTTAGCAGTTACAGGATCTCGCAAGCAAAGGCAACAAAATAAGGGGATACAGATGAGGGCGGCGTCACCAAATCATGCAAGGAGTGTGCGCAGCGCCGGCAGCCAACCGCATGAGATGAAGAAGGGGCGACAGGGAGGGGAGAAAGCGAGGGGCAGGGGGTCGGAGGCGGCACCTCGATGGAGGATGTGACACGCAGTAAGGCGGCGGCTCGGTGTCGAGAATAGGCCGCTAAGACGTGGTAATGAATGACTTAGAGCATCTTTAATAGATGGTTTAAATTTTGGCGGTACAAAACTGCCGATGTAAAATTTGGACCGCCAAAAAGTGCGTTTTCTAGCTTCGAAAAATGCTCAATTCCAATAGATGGTCCAAATTGATGGTTCAAAAGAGCAACTGCAACAAATGGTCCAAATTAATGGTCCAAAAGAGCAACTCTAATAGGTGGAAGAAGATGGATGCCGGTTGGATTGGCTGTTGCGGACGGCTTCGGACAGCGGCGGTGATAAGAGCTGAGCTCGGAGGCCGGCAGAGAGGAGCTTGGCGGGCGAAGAGTTTGGTGGCCAGGCGGCGAGCTTGGTGCGGCAGTCGTGCGGCCGGTGCAAGGACCGTGGAGAGGCCACGGCCGACAGGGAGGAGGTCGGCGGCAGCCTAAGACCCGACAAAGGCCAACCGGGACAGTCGGACCGCCGGAGGCGCCGAATCCCACGGCGGCTGCCTCCCGTTTCAACCCTGGTATTATAGGAGCATACCACATCACCTTGGCAGGATTCTTCTTCCTGGGGCGCTCGCCCTCAACATCACCAGGGTCATCGTGACCGATCTTATAGCGCAATGCACAGCATACCGGGCATGCATTCAAACCCTCGTACTCACTTCGGTAGAGGACGCAGTTATTAGGGCATGCATGTATCTTCTCCACCTCTAATCCTAGAGGGATGACAACCTTCCTTGCTTCGTAAGTACTGTCGGGCAATTCGTTGTCCTTTGGTAGCTTCTTCTTTAACATTATCAACAACTTTTCAAATGCCTTATCAGATACACAATTCTCCGCATTCAATTGTAGAAATTACAGCGTGGTACCCAACTTTTTCTTGTCATCTTCGCAATTTGGGTAAAACCTTTTTTGTGATCCTCTAACATGCGCCACAACTTCAGCTTCCCCTTTTCAATTGCGAAGTTTCTCTTTGCATCGACAATGGCCCGACCAAGATCATTAGCGGGCTCATCTGTTCTTCAGCTCCTTCCCGCATTGCTGGCTCAAATTCTTCCCCTATTATTGTACCATCGTATTCATGGAACCCATGGCCAGGATATCTGTCGTCATCCTCTTCTTCTTCATTTTCTTTCATCAGGACCCCTCTTTCTCTGTGCTTTGTCCAACAGTTATAGCCGGACATGAAACCGGACTCAAATAGGTAGACGTGAATGGTTCTTGAGTTAGAGTAATTTCGATCATTCTTGCAGCCAACACATGGACAATACATAAAACCATCCGCCTGCTTGTTTGTCTCAGCCGCAACCAGAAAAGTATGCACGCCATTGATGAACTGGGGAGAGCATCGGTCATCATACATCCATTGTTGGCTCATCTTCATTACACAACACCAAAAATACCAAATTAATATAAGTTTATACATAAAGTTCATACACACTTGTTCTCATAAAATAACATACAAACTCTCTAGCTAAAGCATTTAAATGCAACAACCAATGCAATACAGATCGCAACTAAGATAACAATTGATCCAACAACATAGTGATACCAAGTCTCACTATCAATGGCATACTTTTAAAATTTTCTAATCTTCAAGCGCATTGCATCCATCTTGATCTTATGATCATCGACGCCATCGGCAACATACAACTCTAGTTTCATCTCCTCTTCTTCAACTCTTTTCAATTTTTCTTTCAATACTCATTTTCTTTTTTGACTAAATTTAACTTGACAAAATATCTATGTCGGTTGGAATTTCCGGTTCACATACCTCCAAGATAAAAATATCTATGTCAACTTGATGGGCATAATTGTCATAAACTTGAAATGCAACAAATAGTTATAAAAGATAATATATACCACATTTGAATCATAAACCGGACGGGGCCCGACGGGGACGAATATCAAAACCATGTCACTATGTATAACAAACAACCATATAGGTAAGAAAACTATACAAGTAACTATCTAAATCTTACAAACATGATTTTTTTTATAAAAAGGATAAGAACAAGAGGCTCACCAAGGTGGTGCCGGCGACGGGACGGTGCGGGCGATCGACGGTGGTTAGGACAGGGACGGGAAGGCACTAAGTAAACCACACCTACACATGCAAAGTAAGAAGTTAATTTGAGCTCAAATTGCATATAAACCAAATAAACTACCACATATAAATACTCCCAAACAAAAACTCACAAATCACTATACTTATAAAGCATTGCAAGAGCTAATCTAGCAATGAGAAATGAAAGGACAAAGTTGCTAACCGTTGGGAACACTTGGATGGATGGGGTGCCTCCAAATCTTGACAAATTTTGGCAAAAATGGAGGTGAGCTTGAGGAAGGGGAAGAACAAAGGAGAGGAAGAAGGGGAAAATAGGGAGGAGTGTGCTCGGGTTCGAGACACAAACCGGGACTAAAGGTGAGCCTATAGTCTCGGTTTGTGCCACGAACCGAGACTAAAGGTGACGGTGGGGACACAGGCTGACACTAGCCCGCCACCACCCCTTTAGTCCCGGTTCTTGTTACGAATGAGGACTAGAGGTCTGAAACGAACCGGGACTAATGATGCCCGTCCCCAACCGGGACTAATGGTCACATTAGTGCTGGTTTAAAACCAGACCAGGACTAATGCTATGGACAAAATGTCTGTTTCCTACTAGTGAGAGGACGCTACCCCCTACTATAGAACTAGCCAAAATCAAGCTCGCCGAAGCTCATATGGTGCAGTAGCTGACCATATTGAGCTCACCGGAGCCTAGCAAGAACTCTCAATCGTCGTTGTCGGAGCTGAGGTCGACGTAGATCCGCTCGTGCTCGGCCTTCTCGCGACGCCACTCCTCCTCTTTCTCGTCGAACTCGAGGGCTTTAAAGAGGACCTGTTGATAGAGCACGTCGTCAATCTCCTCCTCCCTCCGACGGTGCTATATCTCTTCTTCCTCCTCCCACGGACTACGCGCGAGTATGGCTACCAAAATCGGGTCCGCCTTCATCGAGGAAGGAAGTCCTCTGGCCTGACAATGCCACCGACCCGCTACTCCGGTTCCGCCTTGACCTCTGGCTCCCTCTTGACCGCATGGATCGCCGGGGGGGGGGGGGAGATCCTCCGGCTCCCTTTTTCACCGAGATGAGAGAAGAGCGCAAGCTAGACGCCCCGGAGGAGCTACTTGTGCGGAGAAAAGACACCCATGTGCATAGTTGTACACCTCCTGTTGGGGAACGTCGCATGGGAAACAAAAAACTTCCTACGCACACGTAAACCTATCCATGGTGATGAGCATCTACGAGAGGGAGAGTGGATCTACATACCCTTGTAGATTGCTAAGCAGGAAGCGTTAAGAAACACGGTTGGTGTAGTCGAACATCTTCGCGATCCAAATCGCCGAGCGTCCCGCGATCTCATCACGATCCGTCCCGCGATCCAATCATGATCCGTCCCGTGAACTCATCACGATCCGTCCCACGATCTTGTCACGATCCGTCTCACGATCATATCGCAGTTATTTTTATCTTCTTGTCATGATGATCTTAAACTTCACTCTAAATTTGCTTGAACCTTTCAAATGATTCAGACTTGTGTTTCATTAAGTAAATATACACTATATTTACTCAAATCATTAGTGAAGGTAAGAAAATAACGATATCCACTGCACGCTACAAGACTCACTGGATTGCATACATCAACATGTATCATTTCCAATGAATCACTTGCCCGCTCCATCCAACGAGGTCCTTTAGTCATCTTGCCCAAGAGGCATGGTTCGCATGTCTCAACCGATTCGAAATCGAATGAGTCTAAAGATCCATCAGCATGGAGTTTCTTCATGCGCTTTATACCAATATGACATTCTGCGGCAGTGCCACAAATATGTGGTACTATCATTATTAACTTTGTATCTTTTGACATCAATGTTATGAACATGTGTATTACTACAATCAAGATTTCAACAAACCATTCTCACTGGGTGCATGACCATTGAAGGTATTATTCATGCAAACAGAATAACCATTATTCTCTAATTCAAATGAATAACCGTATTGCAACAAACATGATCTAATCATGTCCATGCTCAACGCAAAACACCAAATAACATTTATTCAGGTTCGTCACTAATCCTGAAGGTAGAGAGAGCGTGCGATGTTGATCACATCAACCTTGGAAATACTTCCAACACATATCGTCACCTCACCCTTAGCTAGTTCTCCGTTTATTCTATACCTTTTATTTCGAGTTACTAACATTTAGCAACCGAACAAGTACCCAATACCCAGGTGCTACTAGGAGTACTAGCAAAGTACACATCAATAACTCGTATATCAAATATACTTCTGTCGATTTTGCCAGCCTTCTTATCTACCAAGTATCTAGGGTTGTTCCGCTTCAGCGACCGTTCACCTCATAACAGAAGCACTTAGTCTCGGGTTTGAGTTCAACTTTGGGTTGCTTCACTGGAGCAGCAACTGACTTGCTATCCATGAAGTTTCCCTCCTTGCTCTTGCCCTTCTCGAAACTAGTGGTTTGGTTAACCATCAACACTTGACGCTCCTTGATTTCTACCTTCGCGGTGTCAAAACATCGCGAACAGCTCAGGAATCATTATTTCTATCCCTGACAATTTATAGTTCATCACTAAGTTCTAGTAGCTTAGTGATAGTGACTTGGAGAACTATGTCAATCACTATCTTATCTGGAAGATCAACACCCACTTGATTCAAGCGATTGTAGCACCCAGACAATCTGAGTACATGCTCAACGATTGAGCTCTTCTCTTTCATCTTGGAGGCAAAGAATCTTGTTGGAGATCTCATATCTCGCAACACGGGCACGGGCCTGAGATCCTAATTTCAGCTCTTAGAAACATCTCATATGTTCCGTGACGTTCAAAACATTTTGGAGCCTCAATTCTAAGCAGTAACGCATGACGCACTAAACTATCAAGTAGTCATCAGAACGTGCCTATCAGATGTTCACAACATCTAAAGACGACGCTAGAGGGGTTGGCGCACCGAGCGGTGCATTAAGGTCATAAGCCTTTTGTGCAGCAATGAGGACAATCCTTAGATCACGAACCCAGTACGCAATATTACTACCATCATCTTTCAATTCTATTTCTCTAGGAACATATAAAAATACAAGGGAGCTACAACGTGAGCTAGTAATCTACAACATAATTTGCAAAGACACTTTGACTATGTTCATGATAATGTGTTCAATTAATCATATTACTTAAGAACTCCCACTCAAATTGACATCCCTCAGATCATTCGAGTGATACATGATCCAAATTTACCAACTCAAGTCCGATCATCACGTGAGTTGAGGTGGCTGCAATGGTGAACATCATCATGTTGATCATATCTACTATATGACTCATGTTCGACCTTTCGGTCTCTTGTGTTCCGAGGCCATGTCTGTACATGCTAGGCTCGTCAAGTTTAACCCGAGTGTTCCGCACGTGCAAATCTGGCTTGCACCCGTTGTATGTGAACGTAGAGTCTATCACACCCGATCATCACGTGGTGTCTCAACACGACGAACTTTCGCAACGGTGCACACTCAGGGAGAACACAATTTATCTTGAAATTAAGTGAGGGATCACCTTATAATGCTACCATCGTCCTAAGAAAAACAAGGTGCATAAAAGGATTAACATCACATGCAAATCATAAGTGACATGATATGGCCATGAACTTGTGCTTTTGATCTCCATCTAGAAAGCACCGGCATGACACCATGATCTCCATCATCTTGATCTCCATTCTCCATCGGGGTTGTCACGCCCTGCATGCTTCTACTACTATTTCTACCGTTTAGCGATAAACTAAAGCATTACATAGCGCTTAATGATTGACACGCAGGTCATACAATAATTAAAGACAACCCTATGGCTCCTGCCGGTTGCCGTATTCATCGACATGCAAGTCGTGATAATCTATACATCACATGATCATCTCATACATCACATATATCACATCATGTAATTGGCCTTATCATATCACAACATACCCTGCAAAAACAAGTTAGACGTCCTCTAATTGTTGTTGCATGTTTTACGTGGCTGCTACGGGTATCTAGCAAGAACAATTCTCACCTACGCAAAAACCACAACGGTGATACACTAGTTGCTTTTCAACCTTCTCACGGACCGCCTTTGTCGAATCCGATCCAACTAAAGTAGGAGAAACTGACACCCGCTAGCCATCTTTTGCAACAAGTGCAGTTGAGGGAACCGGTCTCTCGTAAGCGTACGAGTAAGGTTGGTCTGGGCCGCTTCATCCCACAATACCGCTGAACCAAAACACGACCAAGGGAGGAAGCAATCTAAGCATCAACGCCCACAAACCTTTTGTGTTCTACTCGAGATCTCATCGAACCATCAACCTAGCTCTGATACCACTGTTGGGGAACGTCGCATGGGAAACAAAAATGTACCTACGCACACGCAAACCTATCCATGGTGATGAGCATCTATGAGAGGGAGAGTGGATCTACGTACCCTTGTAGATCGCTAAGCGGGAAGCGTTAAGAAACGCGGTTGGTGTAGTCGAACATCTTCCCGATCCAAATTGCCGAGCGTCCCGTGATCTCATCACGATCCGTACCGCGATCCAATCATGATCCGTCCCGTGAACTCATCACGATCCGTCCCGCGATCTTGTCACGATCCGTCTCACGATCTGTCCCGTGAACTCATCACGATCTGTTCCGCGATCTTATCACGAACTGTCTCGTGATCTCGATCACGGTCCTTCCGTTCTAGCGCCGAACGGACGGCACCTCCGCGTTCAGCACACGTGCAGCTTGATGACGATCTCCGCCGTCTTGATCCAGAAAGAGGAGGTGGAGAGGAGAGAGAGTTCACCGGCAGTGTGACGGCGCTCCGGTGATGGTGGTGTAGCAATTTCGGCAGGGCTTCGCCTAAGCACTGCAGAAAACCGATCTAGAGGAGCACCGGTGGAACAGGTAGCACATGGCCGTAAAAACTATGCAAAACCCCTCTATGTAATATAGGAGGGAGGGAGAGGAGGGCGCAGCCTTGGCCTCCAAGGCCTGCTGGCTCGGCCGAACCAAGTGGAGGAAGAGTCCTCCTCCACCTGAGAGTCCACCTCTCACACGAGAGGTGGAACTTGGGGAGGACTCCACCCCAATTCGGTTTGGGCCTCTCTCCCTGCTCCCAAGCCACCTGGGCCGACCCCACCAGCCCACTAGGGGCTGGTTGGTCGCCACTTTGGCCCATGGGGTGGGTGGGCCCCACTGGTGGACCCCCGGGACCCATTCGTCACTCCCGGTACATTACCGAAAGTGCCCAAAATCTTTCCGGAGTCCAAACACCACCTTCCTATATATCAATATTTACCTCCGGACCATTCCGGAGCTCCTCGTGATGTCCGGGATCTCATCCGGGACCCCGAACAACCTTCGGTCACCACCATACATAACTCTACACTACCGAAACGTCACCGAACCTTAAGTGTGCAGACCCTGCGGGTTCGAGAACTACGTAGACATGACCGAGACACCTCTACAGTCAATAACCAATGGGGGGACCTGGACATCCACATTGGTTCCTACATATTCTACGAAGATCTTTTTTGGTCGAACCTCTATGTCAAGGATTCAGTCAATCCCGTATAACGTTCCCTTTGTTCTTCGGTATGTTACTTGCCCGAGATTCGATCGTCGGTATCTCCATACCTAGTTAATTCTCGTTACCGGCAAGTCTCTTTACTCGTTTCCTAATACAAGATCCCGTGACTAACACTTAGCCACATTGCTTGCAAGGCTTGTTGTGATGTTGTATTACCGAGTGGGCCCTGAGATACCTCTCCGTCACACGGAGTAACAAATCCCAGTCTCGATCCATGCCAACTCAACAGACACCATCGGAGATACCTGTAGAGCACCTTTATAGTCATCTAGTTACGTTGCGATGTTTGATACACACAAGGCACTACTCCGATATCCGTGAGTTGCATGATCTCATGGTCATAGGAACATATACTTGACATGCAGAAAACAGTAGCAATAAACTGACACGATCATATGCTATGTTTGTAGTTTGGGTCTTGTCCATCACATCATTCTCCTAATGATGTGATCCCGTTATCAAATGACATCTCATGTCCATGGCTACGAAACCTTAACCATCTTTTGATCAACGAGCTAGTCTAATAGAGGCATACTAGGGACATGGTTTAGTCTATGTATCCACACATGCATTTAAGTCTCCGATCAATACAATTATAGCATGGATAATAAACGATTATCATGAACAAGGAAATATGATAATAACTAATTTATTATTGCCTCTAGGGCATATTTCCAATAGTCTCCCACTTGCACTAGAGTCAATAATATAGTTCACATCACCATGTGATTCGCATTGTTATGAATCTAACACCCAATGAGTTCTGGGGTTCGATCATGCTTTGCATGTGAGAGAGGTCTTATAGTCAACGGGTCTGTAACATTCAGATCCGGGTGGCAACACCTCCGTCTCGCGGTGGAGTAGCAACAGTGGCAAAGCCAGCCCACGGTTCATGTACCGCATGGCGAAGCGCTTCTGCGTCGCTTCGGTTTGACGTAACACCTCCGCGCCGGCCGAAGGTCCACATCTCGCGGTTCGATGGTCGGGGTGGCGGATTTAAGACACCGGTGGCAAGTAATGAGGAATTCGCTGCAGTGGAGGGATAGGGTTTCGACCCGTATCGACCTCGCAGACCCGCCGATATACTGCGCCGGGGGGGGGGGGGGGGGGGTGAGGGAGTCCTGGACTAAGGGGTGAGCCGACCTATTTCTATGGGCCAGACTATATGGTCCACTTACCGAACATAGGATCAACTTTAGGCCCTATCTCCAAGATGGAAGCTTCGGGAAGCACGACTTGTACTCCACGTTTGATGTAGCGAATAGGAATGTTTATCTCTTCGGGATGTAACCAACCATGTGTAAACCCTAGGTACCCTTGGCGTCTATATAAGCCGGAGGGTTTTAGGTTGTAGATATAGAACAACTCATCTAGGGTTAACTACTCGATCTTGAGGTAGATCAACTCTGTAATCCCCATATCATCAATACAATCAAGCAGGATGTAGGGTATTACCTCCATAGGAGGACCCGAACCTGGGTAAAGCCTTGTCCCCTTCGTCTCTTGTTAGCATCATTTCTAGTCTCACAGTACGGGACCCCCTACCCGAGATCCGCCGGTTTTGCCACCGACATTGGTGCTTTCATTGAGAGTTCTGCCATGAGCACCCAAGGAATCGATATCTTGCCTTGTCATCAACGAAGAGGCCTGCAACATGGACACTTTTGTCCCCGGACAGATCTACGCCTTCGGCAGTGTTGTGCTGCACACCGCCCCGACCGGCCATCTAGGCCGTGTTGAGAGCTTCGCCCTTGATCGAGATGTCAGATTCAGGAACCTAGATTTCACCGTGGATTCTCAGGGCGACTTGTCATTAACCGGGCTTGCGGCTTCACTTACCATGCCCGAAGACTCTGAGACTTTAACCTCGAGTTCCTTCTTCGGTCACGTCAATGGGGTTAACCACGATGGTGTTCCAATTCCTAGTCCGAATCGGGCCATAGTGTCAGAAGTCTGGACATGCGTTCTTGTCGAACATCCCTCTCGTTCGGACACATCGGAGGTCAATTCCGAAAGTTCCGAACAATGTGATCCGATCGAGCTCTCGGTGTTTGACAAAGCCCTAGATCGGATCTCGTCGATGAAGATTTCTGACGATTCAACCCCGATCCATCCTCGGATCAGTTACAGAGCGGGACGGGACAAATTTTTCGAACCACCCACCACACACTTGATAGCCATAGCCGAAGATCTAACTAACATGCTGGATTATGCCTCCGAGGAGGCAGAATACAAGGACGAAGAGGACTGTGTTCCCACCCCTGTTAACACCGGGCGATGGGCCACCACTTCTACATACGCCGTCTACATGGTGGACACTCCTACCACTAATGGCGACAAAACGCTTAATAATGATGATGACAAGTCCGGCGACAGACCGTCACGGTGCCGGAAACTGTTGGAAATATGCCCTAGAGGCAATAATAAATTAGTTATTATCATATTTCCTTGTTCATGATAATCGTTTATTATCCATGCTATAATTGTATTGATCGGAGACTTAAATGCATGTGTGGATACATAGACAAAACCATGTCCCTAGTATGCCTCTAATGGACTAGCTCGTTGATCAAAGGATGGTTAAGGTTTCCTAGCCATGGACATGAGATGTCATTTGATGACGGGATCACATCATTAGGAGAATGATGTGATGGATAAGACCCAAACTACAAACATAGCATATGATCGTGTCAGTTTATTGCTACTGTTTTCTGCATGTCAAGTATATGTTCCTATGACCATGAGATCATGCAACTCACGGATATCGAAGGAGTGCCTTGTGTGTATCAAACGTCGCAACGTAACTGGGTGACTATAAAGGTGCTCTACAGGTATCTCCGATGGTGTTTGTTGAGTTGGCATGGATCGAGACTAGGATTTGTTACTCCGTGTGACGGAGAGGTATCTCAGGGCCCACTCGGTAATACAACATCACAACAAGCCTTGCAAGCAATGTGGCTAAGTGTTAGTCATGGGATCTTGTATTACGGAACGAGTAAAGAGACTTGCCAGTAACGAGGTTGAATTAGGTATGGAGATACTGACGATCGAATCTCGGGCAAGTAACATACCGAAGAACAAAGGGAACGTTATACGGGATTAACTGAATCCTTGACATAGAGGTTCGACCGATAAAGATCTTCGTAGAATATGTAGGAACCAATGTGGACGTCCAGGTCCCGCCATTGGTTATTGACCGTAGAGGTGTCTCGGTCATGTCTACATAGTTCTCGAACCCGCAGGGTCTGCACACTTAAGGTTCGGTGACGTTTCGGTAGTGTAGAGTTATGTATGGTGGTGACCGAAGGTTGTTCGGAGTCCCGGATGAGATCCCGGACGTCACGAGGAGCTCCGGAATGGTCCGGAGGTAAAGATTCATATATAGGATGTCCCAGTTTGGTCGCCGGAAAAGTTTCGGGCTCATCGGTAGTGTACCGGGAGTATCGGTAGTGTACCGGGAGTGCCGGTAGTGTACCGGGGGACCTCCGGGAGGGGTATTTCGACCCCAAGAGGTCCATGGGCTGTGGGATAATAATAACCATCCCTTAGTGGGCTGGGAAAACAGCCACAAAGGCCCATGGCGCAGGAGAGAAAGTCCTAAAGCAAAATGTGGAAAATCAGCCAATAGGAGGCAATCCTACTCCAACTAGGATTGGAGGTGAAGTAGGATTGCTCCCACCTCCTATTTCGGCCGACCCAAAGGCCTTGGCTGCCTCTCATCTCCTCTCCTCCTATATATACTAGTGGATTGGGTGGTTTTTGGACAGAATTTCCGGCCACGTGCTACCCGTTACACCGGTGCACAGTTTCTCCTCTAGATCGGTTTTCCGCAGCGCTTAGGCGAAGCCCTGCCGGAATCACTCCACCACCATCACCGGAGCGCCGTCACGCTACCGGTGAACTCTCTCTCCTCTCCACCTCCTCTCGCTGGATCGAGACGGTGGAGATCGTCATCAAGCTGCACGTGTGCTGAACGCGGAGGTGCCGTCCATTCGGCGCTAGATCGGAAGGACCGTGATCGAGATCGCGAGACGGTTCGTGATGAGATCGCGGAACGGGTCGTGATAAGTTCGCGGGACAGATCATGATCAAGATCGTGAGACGGATCGTGATGAGATCGCGGGATGGATCATGATGAGTTCGCGGGACGGATCGTGATGAGATCGCGGGACGCTCGGCGATTTGGATCGTGAAGATGTTCGACTACACCAACCGCGTTTCTTAACGCTTCCCGCTTAGCGATCTACAAGGGTATGTAGATTCACTCTCCCTCTCGTAGATGCTCATCACCATGGATAGGTTTGCGTGTGCGTAGGAAATTTTTTGTTTCCCATGCGACGTTCCCCAACAGTGGCATCATGAGCTAGGTTGATGGTTCGATGAGATCTCGAGTAGAACACAAAAGGTTTGTGGGCGTTGATGCTTAGATTGCTTCCTCCCTTGGTCGGATTTTGGTTCAGCGGGATTGTGAGATGAAGCGGCCCGGACCAACATTACTCGTACGCTTACGAGAGACCGGTTCCCTCGATGCAGCTTGTTGCTTAGATGGCTTGCGGGTGACAGTTTCTCTCACTTTAGTTGGATCGGATCCGACAAAGGCGGTCCTTGAGAAGGTTGAAAAGCAATCTATGTATCACCGTTGTGGTTTATGCGTAGGTGAGAATCGTTCTTGCTAGATACCCGTAGCAGCCACGTAAAACTTGCAACAACAATTAGAGGACGTCTAACTTGTTTTTGCAGGGTATGTTGTGATATGATATGGCCAATTACATGATGTGATATATGTGATGTATGAGATGATCATGTGATATATAGATTATCACGACTTGCATGTCGATGAGTACGGCAACCAGCAGGAGCCATAGGGTTGTCTTTAATTATTGTATGACCTGCGTGTCAATCATTAAGCGCTATGTAATGCTTTACTTTATCGCTACGGTAGCAATAGTAGTAGAAGCATGCAGGGCGTGACAACCTCGATGGCGACATGTTGATGGAGACCATGGTGTCATGCCGGTGACAATGGAGATCATGCCGGTGCTTTCTAGATGGAGATCAAAAGCACAAGTTCATGGCCATATCATGTCACTTATGATTTGCATGTGATGTTAATCCTTTTTATGCACCTTGTTTTGCTTAGGACGACGGTAGCATTATAAGGTGATCCCTCACTTAATTTCAAGATAAATTATGTTCTCCCCGAGTGTGCACCGTTGCGAAAGTTCGTCGTGTTGAGACACCACGTGATGATCGGGTGTGATAGACTCTACGTTCACATACAACGGGTGCAAGCCAGATTTGCACGTGCAGAACACTCGGGTTAAACTTGACGAGCCTAGCATGTACAGACATGGCCTCGGAACACAAGAGACCGAAAGGTCGAACATGAGTCATATAGTAGATATGATCAACATGATCATGTTCACCATTGCAGCCACCTCAACTCACGTGATGATCGGACTTGAGTTGGTGAATTTGGATCATGTATCACTCGAATGATCGGAGGGATGTCAACTTGAGTGGGAGTTCTTAAGTAATATGATTAATTGAACTCATTATCATGAACATAGTCAAAGTGTCTTTGCAAATTATGTTGTAGATTACTAGCTCGCGCTGTAGCTCCCTTAAATTTATATATGTTCCTAGAGAAATAGAGTTGAAAGATGTTGGTAGCAATATTGCGGACTGGGTCCGTGATCTGAGGATTGTCCTCATTGCTGCATAGAAGGCTTATGTCCTTAATGCACCGCTCGGTACGCCACCCCCTCTAGCATCGTCTATAGATGTTGTGAACATCTGACAGGCACGTTTCGATGACTACTTGATAGTTTAGTGCGTCATGCATTACGGCTTAGAATTGAGGCTCGGAAACGGTTTGAACGCCACGGAACATATGAGATGTTCTAGGAGCAGAGATTGTGATCTCAGGCTCGTGCCTGTGTTGCGAGATATGAGATCTCCAACAAGATTCTTTGCCTGTAAGATGAAGGAGAATAGCTCAATCGTTGAGCATGTACTCAGATTGTCTGGGTACTACAATCGCTTGAATCAAGTGGGAGTTGATCTTCCAGATAAGATAGTGATTGATGTAGTTCTCCAAGTCACTGTCACTGAGCTACTAGAACTTGGTGATGAACTATAAAATGCCAGGGAAATAAATGTTGATCCCTGAGCTGTTCGCGATGTTTGACACCGCGAAGGTAGAAATCAAGAAGGAGCGTCAAGTGTTGATGGTTAATCAAACAACTAGTTCCGAGAAGGGCAAGAGCAAGGAGGGAAACTTCATGGATAGCAAGTCAGTTGCTGCTCTAGTGAAGCAACCCAAAGTTGAACTCAAACCCGAGACTAAGTGCTTCTGTTATGAGGCGAGCGGTCGCTGAAGCGGAACAACCCTAGATAATTGGTAGATAAGAAGGCTGGCAACATCGACACAAGTATATTTGATATACGAGTTATTGATGTGTACCTTGCTAGTACTCTTAGTAGCACCTGGGAATTGGATACCGGTTCGGTTGCTAAATGTTAGTAACTCGAAATAAAAGCTACGGAATAAACGGAGAACTAGCTAAGGGTGAGGTGACGATATGTGTTGGAAGTGTTTCCAAGGTTGATGGGATCAACATCGCACGCTCTCTCTACCTTCAGGATTAGTGACGAACCTAAATAAATGTTATTTGGTGTTTTGCGTTGAGCATGAACATGATTAGATCATGTTTATTGCAATACGGTTATTCATTTAAGTTAGAGAATAATGGTTATTCTGTTTACATGAATAATACCTTCAATGGTCATGCACCCAGTGAGAATGGTTTGTTGAAATCTTGATCGTAGTATTACACATGTTCATAACATTGATGTCAAAAGACACAAAGTTAATAATGATAGTACCACATACTTGTGGCACTGCCGCTAATTGTCATATTGGTATAAAGCGCATGTAGAAACTCCATGCTGATGGATATTTGGACTCATTCGATTTTGAATTGGTTGAGACATGCGAACCATGCCTCTTGGGCAAGATCATTAAGGACCCCGTTGGATGGAGCGGGCAAGTGATTCATTGAAAATGATACATGTTGATGTATGCAATCTAGTGAGTCTTGTAGCGTGCAGTGGATATCGTTATTTTCTTACCTTCACTGATGATTTGAGTAGATATAGTGTATATTTACTTAATGAAACACAAGTCTGAATCGTTTGAAAGGTTCAAGAAAATTCAGAGTGAAGTTTAAGATCATCGTGACAAGAAGATAAAAATAACTGCGATATGATCGTGGAGGTGAATATCTGAGTTACGAGTTTGGCATACAACTTAAGACAATGTGAAATTTGTTTCACAACTAACGCCACCTGGAACACCATAGTGTGATGGTGTGTCCGAACATCATAGTCATGCTCTATTGATATGGTGCATACTGTGATGTCTCTTATCGTTTTACTACTATAATTTTTGGGGTTATGCATTAGAGACAACTACATTCACTTTAAATAGGGCATCATCTAAATCCATTGAGATGACACCGTGTGAATTATGGTTTGATAGAAACCTAAGCTATCATTTCTTAATATTTGGGGCTGTGACACTTGTGTGGAAAATGTTTTCACCTAATGAGGTCGAACCCAAGGCGGACAAATGCATCTTCATAGAATACCCTAAGATCAGTTGGGTAAACCTTCAATCTCAGATCCTAGTGCAAAGTGTTTGTTGTTTAAACGGATCCTTTCTCGAGGAAATGTTTCTCGCGAAAGAATTGAGTGGGAGGAAGATAGAACTTGATGAGGTTGTTAAACCTTTGTTCAACCAGAGAGTAGCGCAGCGCAGAAAGATGTTTCTGTGAAGCCTACGTTAGTTGAAGAGGAAGTTAATGATGATGATCATGAAGCTTCAGGATCAAGTTACTATCGAACTTCGTAGGTCGACAAGGATGTGTACTGCTCCTAAGTGGTACGACAACTCTGTCTTGGAGATCATGTTGTTGGACAATGATGAACCTACGAGCTATGGAGAAGCGATGATGGGCCTGGATTCCGACAAATGGTTGGAGGCCATGAAATCCGAGATAGGATCCATGTATGAAAACCAAGTGTAGACTTTGGTAGACTTGCTCGTTGGACGGCAGGTCGTTGAGTACAAATGGATCTTTAAAATGAAGACAGACATTGATGGTGAATGTCACTATTTGTAAAGCTTGACTTGTTGCAAAGATGTTTGTGACAAGTTCAAGGAGTTGACTACGATGAGACTTTCTCACTCGTAGTGGTGCTAGAGTCTGTTGGAATTATGTTAGCAGTTGCTGTGTTTTCAATTATGAAATCTGGCAGATGGATGTCAAAACATCGTTTCCTTAACGGTTTACTTGAGGAAAGGTTGTATGTGATACAACCAGAAGGTTTTGTCAGGCCTAAGGATGCTAAAAGGTGTGCAAGCTTCGGTGATCCTTCCATGGACTGAAGCAAGCATCTCGGAGTTGGAATATACGCTTTGATGAGGTGATCAAAGTTTTGATGTTTATACAAAGTTTACGAGAAACTTGTATTTGCAATAAAGTGAGTGGGAGCACTATAGAATTTCTGATAAGTATATGTGGATGACATATTGTTGTTCAGAAATAATGTAGAGTTTCTGGAAAGCATAAAACGGTTATTTGGAAAGTGATTTTCAAAGGAAGACCTAGATAAAGCTACCAAATTGTTGAGCATCAAGATCTATAGAGATAGATCAAGATGACTTGATGAGACTTTCAATGAGTACATACCTTGACAAAGATTTTGAAAGAGTTCAAAATGGATCAGTCAGAGAAAGAGTTCTCGCCTGATTTGTAAGGTGGGAAGTTGAGTGAGACTCAAAGCTCGACCACGGCAGAAGGAAGAGAAAGGACGAACGTCGTCCCCTATGCCTTAGCCATAGGCTCTGTATAGTATGCCATGCTATGTACCGCACCTGTGTGTGCCTTGCCATGACTCTGTCAAGGGGTACAAGTGGTCCAGGAGTGGATCAATGGACAGCGGTCGGAATTATCCTTAGTAACCAGAGGACTAAGGAAATGTTTCTTGATTATGGAGGTGACAAAGAGTTCGTCGTAAAGAGTTACGTCGATGCAAGCTTTAACACCTATCCGGATGACTAGTAGTAGCAATCTGGATACGTATAGTGGAGCAACCATTTGGAAATAGTACCAAGTGGAGTGTGGTAGCAGTGTTTACGGTTTGACATAGAGATTTGCAAAGTACACACGGATCTGAATATCGCAGACCCGTTGACTATAAGACCTCTCTCACATGCAAAGCATGATCGAGCCCCAGAACTCATTGGGTGTTAGATTCATAACAATGCGAATCACATGGTGATGTGAACTAGATTATTGACTCTAGTGCAAGTGGGAGACTGTTGGAAATATGCCCTAGAGGCAATAATAAATTATTTATTATCATATTTCCTTGTTCATGATAATCGTTTATTATCCATGCTATAATTGTATTGATCGGAGACTTAAATGCATGTGTGGATACATAGACAAAACCATGTCCCTAGTATGCCTCTAATGGACTAGCTCGTTGATCAAAGGATGGTTAAGGTTTCCTAGCCATGGACATGAGATGTCATTTGATGACGGGATCACATCATTAGGAGAATGATGTGATGGATAAGACCCAAACTACAAACATAGCATATGATCGTGTCAGTTTATTGCTACTGTTTTCTGCATGTCAAGTATATGTTCCTATGACCATGAGATCATGCAACTCACGGATATCGGAGGAGTGCCTTGTGTGTATCAAACGTCGCAACGTAACTGGGTGACTATAAAGGTGCTCTACAGGTATCTCCGATGGTGTTTGTTGAGTTGGCATGGATCGATACTGGGATTTGTTACTCCGTGTGACGGAGAGGTATCTCAGGGCCCACTCGGTAATACAACATCACAACAAGCCTTGCAAGCAATGTGGATAAGTGTTAGTCATGGGATCTTGTATTACGGAACGAGTAAAGAGACTTGCCAGTAACGAGGTTGAATTAGGTATGGAGATACTGACGATCGAATCTCGGGCAAGTAACATACCGAAGAACAAAGGGAACGTTATACGGGATTAACTGAATCCTTGACATAGAGGTTCGACCGATAAAAATCTTCGTAGAATATGTAGGAACCAATGTGGACGTCCAGGTCCCGCCATTGGTTATTGACCGTAGAGGTGTCTCGGTCATGTCTACATAGTTCTCGAACCCGCAGGGTCTGCACACTTAAGGTTCGGTGACGTTTCGGTAGTATAGAGTTATGTATGGTGGTGACCGAAGGTTGGTCGGAGTCTCGGATGACATCCCGGACGTCACGAGGAGCTCCGGAATGGTCCGGAGGTAAAGATTCATATATAGGATGTCCCAGTTTGGTCGCCGGAAAAGTTTCGGGCTCATCGGTAGTGTACCGGGAGTATCGGTAGTGTACCGGGAGTGCCGGTAGTGTACCGGGGGACCTCCGGGAGGGGTATTTCGACCCCAAGAGGTCCATGGGCTGTGGGAGAATAATAACCAGCCCTTAGTGGGCTGGGAAAACAGCCACAAAGGCCCATGGCGCAGGAGAGAAAGTCCTAAAGCAAAATGTGGAAAATCAGCCAATAGGAGGCAATCCTACTCCAACTAGGATTGGAGGTGAAGTAGGATTGCTCCCACCTCCTATTTCGGCCGACCCAAAGGCCTCGGCTGCCTCTCCTCTCCTCTCCTCCTATATATACTAGTGGATTGGGTGGTTTTTGGACAGAATTTCCGGCCACGTGCTACCCGTTACACCGGTGCACAGTTTCTCCTCTAGATCGGTTTTCCGCAGCGCTTAGGCGAAGCCCTGCCGGAATCACTCCACCACCATCACCGGAGCGCCGTCACGCTACCGGTGAACTCTCTCTCCTCTCCACCTCCTCTCGCTGGATCGAGACGGTGGAGATCGTCATCAAGCTGCACGTGTGCTGAACGCGGAGGTGCCGTCCATTCGGCGCTAGATCGGAAGGACCGTGATCGAGATCGCGAGACGGTTCGTGATGAGATCGCGGAACGGGTCGTGATGAGTTCGCGGGACAGATCGTGATCAAGATCGTGAGACGGATCGTGATGAGATCGCGGGATGGATCATGATGAGTTCGCGGGACGGATCGTGATGAGATCGCGGGACGCTCGGCGATTTGGATCGCGAAGATGTTCGACTACACCAACCGCGTTTCTTAACGCTTCCCGCTTAGCGATCTACAAGGGTATGTAGATTCACTCTCCCTCTCGTAGATGCTCATCACCATGGATAGGTTTGCGTGTGCGTAGGAAAATTTTTGTTTCCCATGCGACGTTCCCCAACAGAAACCGCATAAGCGGTCCAAAGGCAAAAAGGGAAGGAAAGCTATCATCGGCTCCGGGGACGGAGATATCCCCGAGGACCGGGGCGATCCCGATATCCCCGAACACCCGTTAGAGGGTCAGGAAGGGCCTGAGGACCAGAGCAACCCCGACAACTTCAACGACTCTGAGGATGACAATTACCTACCTCCCGTCGAGGAGGAGGATATCCCGGAAGCCGATGACCTAGACATTCCCAATAACTCTAAAGATCAGGAATTGTTTAGACAACAACTCATAGAAACGACCCGCAGCCTGAAAGCGAAAGAACGACAACTTAAAGACGAACAAGACAACCTCAACGATTGATGGACTAAAGTGCTCTTAGCTAAGGAGGGATATGGTACTGGTCTGTTGGACCAATCCAAGAGTTATCCACGCAGAAGGCTGCTGCCGCAATTTGACGACGAGCTTACTGATACCCCGTCTCCCAATCATACCCCATATGACAAGCCGGATCGCCCTCCTCGCAGGCGTGATAGGATGGCAGACGATACCGGTTACAGACCGGCTATGCCCCAAAGACACGAAAGGAGCCGCTAGAGCCTGATGACAGGTTGGACCTGCGAGACGACCTAAACCATAGAGCAGGTCGCACAAGATCAATCTATGGATTGAGGGGCTACTCACCCAATAGATGGGATGGGTATAGATCATGGCTCGACCAATGCAATAACAGAGACCGGGAACACAACCGGGCTAGAACAGACGCCGAATACAGTGGCAATATAGCTCGGGTTCGAGGCGCCGCTCACCCTCTGTGCTTCACATATGAGGTAATGCGACATCAGTTCCGAGAAGGATTTAAACCCATGAATATCGAATAGTACGATGGGACAACTGACCCAACCGTATGGATTGAGGATTTCCTCCTCCACATACACGTGGCACGAGGAGATGATCTCCATGCCATCAAATATCTCCCCCTCAAACTTAAGGGGCCAGCTCAGCACTGGCTAAACAACATCCCCAAAAACTCCATCGGATTCTGGGAGGACCTGTAGGATGCATTCCGCTCTAACTTCCAGGGAACCTATGTTCGGCCGCCGGATTCCTCCGACCTAAGCAACATCGTTCAGAAGCCCAGAGAGTTTTCTCAGCAATTCTGGAATAGGTTTTTGACCAAGAATAACCAAATTGTCGACTACCCGGACGCCAAGGCAATAGCCTCCTTCCGGCACAATATTTGGGGTGAATGGCTAGCCCGCCAGTTCGGCCAGGATAAACCTCGGACCATGTCCGCCCTTACATCCCTAATGACCCGCTTTTGCACGGGTGAAGACAATTGGCTAGCAAGACGCAGCCACAACTCCGAAGATCTCGGAACCTCCGAAGTTCGGGATGGCAACGAGAAACCCAAGCGCAATAAGAACAAGCGCCGACACAATAACCGTGATGCCGATGATATGGCTGTTAATGCCGGCTTCCGCAATTCCCATCCTGGGAAGCGGAAGAAGCCCCCTAAAGGCAATCGTGATGGACCCACGGGACTCATGAGAAGCCCACCAATCACACACACTGTAATTGTTGCGTGTTTAACCAGGTTGGCAAGCTCCCACCCGAGGAACAAGGCAAGAACCCCCGCAGCGAGGATGAGGATGAGCCCCGGGGCCCGATTGGTGGCGGCCAAAAGAAATTTCCCCGGGAAGTCAAAATGGTAAACATGATATACGCCACCCATATACCTAAGAAGGAGAGGAAGTGCGCCCTTCGAGAGGTTTACGCTGTAGAGCCCGTAGCCCCGAAGTATAACCCATGGTCACCATATCCGATCACTTTTGATCGGGGCGATCACCCGACCAGTATTCATCATGGGGGTTCGGCCGCACTCGTCCTCGACCCCATTATAGATGGGTATCACCTCAAAAAGATCCTAATGGACGGAGGAAGTAGCCTTAACCTGATTTACTCAGACATGGTAAAAAAGATGGGCATAGATCCGTCAAGCATCAAACCTAGTAACACTACCTTTAAAGGAGTGGTTCCAGGTGTCGAGGCCCGATGCACGGGCTCTGTAACCCTAGAAGTTGTGTTCTGCTCGCCCGCTAACTTTCGCAGCGAAGACTTGATCTTCGACGTTGTACCCTTCCACAGTGGTTATCATGCCTTGCTCGGCCGGACAACGTTTGCTCGCTTCAACATCGTCCCGCATTCTGCGTACCTCAAGCTCAAGATGCCCGGCCCCAAGAGGGTCATCACTGTTAACGGCAACACGAAGCCCTCTTTACGAACCGAGGAAAATGCGTTGGCCCTGGCAAACGAATTTAACTACAAAGATGATCGACAAGCGCCGACATCTTCCATCAAGGCACAGAAGGTTGGTAAACGAGCTCGGCTTCGGTCCGAACTCTCAGAACCTTCCTCTCCCCTTAAATAGGGACTCTTACCCCATAGCACACCCCTAGGACCAGCAAACTACATGCCAAGGAGGCACAACTTTGCACTAAAAATTCCATGGGTAGCGGTGGGGAAACAAAGGTGGATGTCCGGCTGTACTGAACCACTACCATTAACGTGTCTTCGGACACAATGCAGGGACCATTCAAAGGCCCGCCAATGGCGTAAAGCTCATCCACAATTCGGCGACTTCTCAAGACCTTGTTTGCAAGATCCATTCGCCGAAAAGTACTACCCATCGAGGTGCACCAAAGAGAAGGAGTAAACTAGCAACAGGGCACATCGAGGATGTAAGGCCACCAATCGAAGACCCCTGGTACAACCACTCCTGTGTAATTTCTTTCTTCACATACCTGTAAGCAGTTGCTTCGGCACTCCGAGTAATAAGAGTTGTTGAGAAAAAATATAGCATCATTTTACATGTTTGTCTTGTTTTCCTTTTTGGCACAAATTTTCCTTTTCTCCCTCTTCTCGCGAAATATTTCGGGATGTTACGATGCAATCAGGTAATACACCGGGGTCTCGAACTTACAAACAAATCGCCTCATGTACAACTTATTATGTGTTCGGCGTCTTGGAGTTCACTTTATATGCATTTGTTCCGAACTATGTTTTGGGTCACTAGTTGGGTTGCCCGGCTCCTGTGCTTGCCCCTTTACGTTCCGCTCATTCGGCTAAAAGGGGAAAGGGAGAACCCCTGCGATTGTGTTTCCGGATAGTCTAGTCAAGCACCTTAGGGGAGAAAGCCGAAAACTGACTATCATAGTATGCGACAGCCAGTCTGTGAATCCGATCTTAAAGTGTTATACTTAAATCCTCGTCAGAGGATATTCCGCGTTGTGCGAGGGGTTTGCTCTCCCTGAAAACCATGTGATGCTGGCCATAGCCATGGTTCATCCGAACATCACAACACTCTGGGGGCTAGTATTTAGCCTCCCACCGTCCTTTTCGCGCCCCTACGGCTAAGTGAAAGAAATAAAGCACTATAGTCTGATTGCCTAGTCCGCCGCACTCTACCGCCTTCAGGTTCCGATCACTCGGCTAAGGGACATAGTGCATTGGCAGAGACACCCCATGTAGTTTCTACATGGAGGCTGAAGCCGATGATTCACATCTTTCAGTTTCAAACGGCCACACAGGAGTTACAAAGGAATGCAAAAACATTAAACGCATAATAACTTGTAACATAATATTCAAACTTCAAAATGTCTTCGGACACATTAGAACTTATTCAAACACATTATCGCCCGAACACTGTGACGCTATAGCCCGAGCATCTTCCATTACTCTGGCAAAGTACAGCTCGGGGCGTCTATGTTCCTTCTCGGGAGGCGACGGGGCGGTGGCTATCTTCATTGGATCCAGCGCCGACCAGTGCACCTTGGCCTTGGCAAGGGCCATCTGGACTCCCTCGATGCAGGAGGAGTGCTTCACACTGTCGAGGCGGGGCGAAGCGGCAATTAACTTCTGCACCAGGCCAAAGTAGCTGCCTGGCAGCGGCTCGTTAGGCCATAGGCGGATGCAGAGGTCCTTCATGGCCGGCTCCGCCATCTGGTGCAGCTCCATCAGCTGCTTCAATTTCTCCACAAGAAGAGGAGACTGCTCGGGGGCTCCAAACTGCGCCTAGAACAGACGAGCTTCACCTCCTTCTTCCCTCGACGCGAACAGCTGATTGACGTCCGCTATGCTCTTCTGGAGATCGGAGGAGGCGCCTGAGGAACGCCACACCTGGGTAAGCAATTTGAACTTGCTATTCCCAAAGACACACTGTAGTAAGTATGGCTTACCATCCGTTATAGTCTTCGCTTGGCGGACCTGCTCCTCAAAGAACCACCTGTCCACCCGCTCCTTATGGAGATCGGCCTTCAGGGTGGATAGTTCGGCCGCGCTCTCCTTGTCCTTCTGCTCAAGGACCTCGCACTTCTGACTAGCTTCCTTGAGCTTCTGCTGGATCTTTGCCACACGAGCCTCATGCTTGTCGCTGGCGGCTCGTAGGGCGGAGAGGGTGGTAGCAGCTTCTTTGGCCGTTGCCCTCTCGACGGCCGCTGCGTTCTTTGCATATTGAAGCTCGGCCTTCAGCCTCTCCACCTATTTTGCCGAGGCTGTATAATAATTAACACTATGAAATTCTGCATTGATAGTATTCTAGCAAAGGTGTTCGGATTTTGTGTAGACTTACCTTGTGCCTCGTCGAATCTTTTGTGGAGGGCATCAACTTCATCCTCGGAGCGTTTTAGCTTCCGATTCAGCTCATCCAGCTCGGCGCCGTTTATGACCGCCGCCGACGATGAAGCCTATAAAATACAAATCCTTGTCAGGATACATGGGATCAACACTTCCGAACTATCATCAATCTGATCACATGTCCGGTCCTCTTAGGGGTTACTTGAACGTTCCAAACCCACATCTTGTGTATGAAGTCCGGAAACGAATCCGTGATTGATCCCTAGGTAAGTTTTTTTCAAACTTACCTAGGGCTCGGGGGCTGCCATGTATATAATCATAAAAATAAATAAACATTTTTGCAGATGAGAGTGTCACGTGACTTACTTGAAAGCCCGTCAGAAGACCCTTGAAGGCCTCCTTCAGTCCGTTGTCGACGGACTGAATGCTCTGCAATACCGCACCCATAAGGGTGCGGTGCTCTTCGGCGATGGAGGTGCTTGATAAAGCCTCCTCCATGACCGGTCACCCATTGGTCGATGGCAGAGGTGATGATCGGACAACCCGATCACGAACCGGGGTTTTAACCGTTGTCTCCGGAGGTGTGGTGCGCTCTGGGGATGCCCTTAGAGGGGACTGAGTGGCCGCTCGTCCGGCCTCCTCAGTATCCGGGTGGGGTACCTCCCCCCGGTCTTCGGTGACCGAGGTGTTAGCTTCGGCCGTGATGTCGTCTCCCCCGTCGCCAGTGCCCGGCTCCGGAGCATGCTGGGATAAAACCTCTGAGGCGTCCTTCGCGAAGCCCGGAGTGGCGGGATGCGATACATTCCCACTTTCCACTAGTTCGATGGGCGGGGTCTCCCCGTCGGATAGTTGACCGGTGGGAAGGACGTGCGGGGGGCTGCGAAGTCAATAAGTACTCGCGTGTTAATAAACTTTAAACCTGTTAATGACGAACAAGGGGATATTCGGATCCTAACCTTCGAGCTGGGGGCTTGACCCTAAGGTTGCTTTCTGGAACCGGCTCGAAGTCATTGTACTGAGTGTTTGTGTCCGAGCTGCCGTCAGATGGGATCACTTGCGCCCTACATGTTCTCTTCTAGGGAGGAGGGGGTACCTCCGCCAGGGCGCCCGATGATGCCGCCCTGTTTCTTGCGAGGGGGGAATCGCCTTCCCCCTCGACTTCGTCCTCCTCCTCCTGCTGCTCCTCCTCTTCCTCTTCCTCCTCATGCTCCTCTTGATTCGAGGAGGCACGAGTCTCCCTGGACACAGTCTCTGATTAGTCCCTAATGTGAAGGCCACCCCGGCCTGGTTTCTCCTTCTTCTCTTTCTTCGTGGGGTCCTCGTAAGCCTTCACCATGAGCATTTCCGCTAATAGCCCGGACCTGACATCTTCGGGCTGAGGTGCCGGACTGCTGATGTTAACGGCTTTCTTTAGCCATGTCTGCAAAGGGATGATCGAAAAAATGTTATGGTCCCTCTCTGTGAAAAATAAAGCCGACAAAGCAAAATTATACCGTACCTTGGAGGCGGTTTTGGCGGTGTGCAGACCCCTGTCTTCCTCTCAGATGGCCAGCTCTTTTGCGACTTGAAGAGCGCCTTCCACAACTTCTCCCTCGTAGTGCGGAAGAGGTTCCGGATTGTGGGCGCATTGTCAAGCTGACGAGCCCACAAGGGAGTATCCCTCCGCTGGCAAGGGAGGATGCGTCTCTGGAGCATGAACTGGACCACATTTGTCAAATTGACGTCCTTCTCGATCATTGAGCCAATGCGCTTCTACAGGTCGCTCACCTCCTTGCTCGGTCCCCAGCCAAGGCCCTTTTTGATCCATGAAGCTTAATCTGGTGGGCGACCAGATTTGAATTCGGTAGGGGGAATCTGACCTTCTTCCCATGGCTCAGTGATGTAGAACCACACCCTCTGCTACACCTTGATGGTGTCGATGAAGGTACCTGATGGCCATGCGATGCGGGTGAGCTTGCCGATGACAACCTCGCCACAGTTTGCGTGCTTGCCTCCTACGCACTTCGGCTTGACATTGAATACTTTGAGCCAAAGCCCAAAGTGCGGCTCGACCCGTAGAAAAGCCTCGCATACGAGGATGAATACCGATATATGCATGAACGAGTTCGGCGGGAGGTCGTGGAAGTCAAGGCCGTAGAAAAATATTAGCCCCCTGACAAAGGGGTGGAGCAGGAAGCTCAACCCCCGGATGAAGTGGGGGAGAAAGACCACCCTTTCTCCCGGCCTGGGAGTGGGGATCACTTGGCCCTCCTTCGGCGCATGGTGAGGGATGTCGGCGGAGAGATAGCCGACCTTTTTGAGGTCCAGGAAATCCCGGTCGGTCACCGTGGAAACCTCTCACTAGCCGTTGGAGCCGCCCACCATTGGTGAGCTCTGTGGAGGGGGGCGGAAAACCTAGATCTGTGTTTCGCAGGTTCGGAGGAGTGGAAAGCAGAGAAGGCGATTGGGGAGCGTGAATAGGCTTTGGGCCTTTTTCCCCTTTTATGGGACTTATTGTTTGGAACCCCTTCATTGCGTCGTGCATCCCTCCGCTTCCCGAAATGTGCGTGCCATTGCACGCGCATGATTAAACATATCCCGTGTAAAATGGGGCACAATCTGCATATTGATAGATCGTGTTGATTAAAACAGTCTCGAACCGCGAATCGAGTTTTGGCAATTGGCCTAAGCGGTCATGGTGGGCCGTGACCTTTCGTCACAAAGGTCTCCACGGGACATTATTTTACCCCTTGATGTTTGGCCTTCAGGGCCGACCTATTCACAGTGTCCGGACGCGCCACTATTCAGAAAGCTACTTGTCATCGGAAGCTGAACTAAATTCCACAGGAAGAACTCACCTCGCAAGGCGAAGACTCTGATCGAGCGAAGCAATTGAAGCAAAAGACCCTTGGCGTTGGAGGAAAGTTCGGGGGCTACTCAGGGAATCCTGGATTAAGGGGTCCTCGGGAAGCCGGCCTATTTCTATGGGCCGGACTATATGGGCCACTTACCGAACACAAGTCAACTGAAGGCCCTATCTCCAAGATGGAAGCTTCGGGAAGCACGGCTTGTACTCCACGTTTGATGTAGCGAATAGACATGTTTATCTCTTCGACGTGTAACCGACCATGTGTAAACCCTAGGTACGCTCAGCGTCTATATAAACCGGAGGGTTTTAGGTTGTAGATATAGAACAACTCATCTAGGGTTAACTACTCAATCTCGAGGTAGATCAACTCTGTAATCCCCATATCATCCGAACCTGGGTAAAGACTTGTCCCCTTCGTCTCATGTTAACATCATTTCTAGTCTCACAGTTCAGGACCCCCTACCCGAGATCCGTCGATTTTGACACCGACAGGGGGTGGGAGCGTTTGCGGACACTGTAAAACATTTACGGGCCGTGCCGAGTATATGGGGTTTGATCTGGCAAAAAAAAAACCTAAACCCGTATACTCATCGAAAATTCACAGTCCGAAATGTTTTACAGCGTCTGTTAGAATTGCTCAAAGCATGGCGAGATGGCAGTGAGAAACGCACAACATGTGGATAGGAAGGACGGCGACACTGTTCTTCCTCTCCTACTGCCGCGTGCCTGTTTCTTGTATCGACCGATAGGTTCAATCCAATTGGAGGAAACTAGCTCAAGGGCAAAACCGATCATAACCCAATCGATTAAGACATAAGCATATACTTATCTCTGTTCTATGTTATTCTTTATGGTATTACTGCATTAAAAGGCTAAATATCTTTTCCTAGCAGCCTACGTCGGCTCGTCTGTTAATGATACAGTGAGAAATGATGGTCATGTATTCAAATGCTAAAATTATACCTACCCAATTAACAACAGATCCCAATGACACTTTGCTACCTTGTATTTTTCACTCACGACAAAATTATTAGTGGAATTCTGTTAGCTGATTTATATTACATCAATCATTTATGTTCCTGGAAATTTGTCAATTATCCTTGGTTCATTTTTAAATCCTATTTTATAATCTCCGTTGTGCTTAGCCAATACATTGATCCTGACTTTGTTTCTTCATGGTTGATGTTATCATAACTGGACATACTTAGTTTCAGTTTTGCACTTGGTATGGATATTCAGTGTTAGCCATTTTCAAAACGTAATCTGCATTAGTATATGGAATGCTTCGAACATGCAACTGAGGTAATCGTCGTTCTATTTTTGTCCACTTAGATTGCCCTTCTCTAAGATTGAGGAAATGCACGATGCATATATTTCAAAGGAAGGAGTGTAGCTAAATTATAGTGTAGAATGGGTCCTGCTCGAATATGGTGCTAGGATGATGTAATTTATGGCTTCAAAGGAAGCTTACACATTGCTCTGAGTGAAAAGATCTTCATCTAAGAACTTAATGCTTCTCCTGAAGAAATTACAATTTTCAATATTGTTTTCGGTTTTTATAGCTTTGCTGTCAATAATATTATCATAAATTTTGAATTGTCTTAATGTGTTTCTCAAAATACAAAACAATTATCCTAATGTGGTGCTTTTATGTTTATTTAAGAGTGGTGTTCCATTATGTGAACTAGACAACCCGTGACGCCAATTGGCGCAGAGATCAACTGCAGTCCGGAAATTAATCAAATAGTTTAATGAACAAACAAAAAGTTAAGCAACAAGAAGCTAAGTGAACTATTTGAAAAAAAAATCCCTTAACTTTCTACAGTCACGCAAAGACCAACTGCAGCCCGGAAGCTAAGTGCAACCATTAGTGAACTAGTTGAAAGTTTTTTCCTCAACTGCCTGCAACGGTGCAAAGTAAGTGAACTATTTGATATATAAAATGGAAGCCAAGTGAACCAATTGCAGCCCAGAAGCCAAGGGAGCTATTTAAAGGAATTTTTCCTTAACAACCTGCAATGGCGGAAAGTTAATTGAGCCATTTGAAACATAAAATGGAAGTTAAGTGAACCACTTGAAGATGGCAACTGTAAGCATTGAAGCATTAGGTGAATCATCTTTAAAATCATCATCATTGTTAGTTGGGCGATACCTAACCATCATGAAGGCATACGAAAAAGCACAACAAAGTTACCATATGAATTAGAAAACAAGAGTTGAATGCAAAAATCTCCAACAAAACATACTTAACAAGAACATAACAAAAGTGCATCAGCTTCATGGAAAATTCAATAAAACCGACAATGAAAAACTCGTAGAATCAACCTATCTCAAGAACAACACAATTGCCAACTCCCTGACGCTTTGGGGGGGGGGGGGAGGGGTAAATTGCACAAATGCAACAAAATCATGCAGCCCCCAAAATGGTCAAAACGAACCACATCGTTGCCCATAGCCCATGTGCAGTCGTGGCCACACCACCCGCTGCATCGATTCTGACAAGCCCTTGGGTCTCTCCCGCCGCGATGACACCAGCAAAAATTGTAATGCTAGAGAGCCCCATGATACGTCTCGAACGTATATATAATTTATGAAGTATTCATGCCATGTTTACAATAATTCTATATGATTTTATTAGAACTAACCCGGACTGACGTTGTTTTTAGCAGAATGACCATGGTGTCGTTTTTTGTGCAGAAATAAAAGTTCTCGGAATAGGCTAAAAATTTACGGATAATATTTTTTGGAAAATATAAAAAATACTAGAGCAAAAAAATACCGGAGAGGAGTCTCGAGGCAGCCACAAGACACCAGGACGCGCCCCCTAGCTTTTGGGCCCCTTGGCAGTTCCGTTGACGTGATTCCAACGCCAAGTACTCCTATAAATACCAAAACCCCAGAAAGAAACCTAGATCGGGAGTTCCGCCGCCGCAAGCCTCTATAGCCACGAAAAACCAATCAGGAGCCTGTTCCGACATCCTGTCGAAGGGGGAAATCATCACCGGAGGCCATCTTCATCATCCCGGCGGTCGAGGAGGGAGTAGTTCACCCTCGGGACTGAGGGTATGTACCAGTAGCTATGTGTTTGATCTCTCTCTATCTCTCCTGTTGTTGAGATGACACAATCTTCATGTACCGCGAGCTTTATTAACATAGATGAATCATATGAAGTTTTCCCATCTCTATCTTCTTGTGATGAATTGAATTTTTCTTATCGGATTGAGTCTTTACAGGATTTGAGAATACTTGATGTATGTCTTGCGATAGGATATCTGTGGTGACAATGGGATATTCTATTGATCCACTTGATGTATGTTTTGGTGATCAACTTGCGGTTCCGTGACCTTAGGAATCTATGCATAAGAGTTGGTACACATTTTCGTCTTAACTCTCTGGTAGAAACTTTGGGGTACCCTTTGAAGTTCTTTGTGTTGGATTGAACATGATGAATCTGAAATTGTGTGATGCATATCGTATAATCAAGCCCATGGGTACTCGTGGTGACTGGAGTATCTAGGTGACATTAGGGTTTTGGTTGATGTGTATCTTAAGCTATTATTTTAGTACGAACTTTAGGGTTGTTCGTGACACTTATAGGGATAGCACATAAGATTGATCGGAAAAGATAACTTTGAGGTGGTTTCATACCCTAAAATAACTTTTTCGTTTGTTCTCTGCTATTTATGACTCTGGAGTGAACTCTTTGTCGCACGTGAGGGATTTACATATGATTCAACTATGTTAGTATTGTTGACAGAACTTGCACTAGTGAAAGTATGAACCCTAGGCCTTGTTTCTAAGCATTGCAATACCGTTTGTGATCACTTTTATCATTATTTACCTTGCCGTTTTTTTATATTTTCAGATTACAAAAATCTATATCTACCATCCATATTACACTTGTATCACCATCTCTTCGCCGAACTAGTGCACCTATATAATTTACCATTGTATTGGGTGTGTTGGGAACACAAGAGACTTTTTATTATTTTGTTGCAGGGTTGTTCGAGAGAGACCATCTTCATTCTATGCCCCCAACGGATTGATAAACCCTAGGTCATCCACTTGAGGAAAATTTGCTACTGTCATACAAAACTCTGCGCTTGGAGGCCCAACACAAGTCTACAAGAAAAAAGTTGCGTAGTAGACATCACCCCACCGTCGATAGCAACCGCGATACCTCCGTAGTATCGTGGCGTCACCCGGTCGGCAATCTGTAATCTCTAAACCGTTAGATGTTGCGAAGACACACCATGAAACAAAGCAGTTACGGCCGCCACCGCTGCCCTCAACAGTTTCTCAACCCTCACTGAATCCCTAGCAGCCCAAAACTAGCAAAAAGGAGGTTGTCGAGCAGTGTACCTTGAAACCACCAGCAAATGCTGCCATAGGGAAGTGGAGAACCCAATACTGGCGGCTGACAACGCCGGAATGACAAGCGAAAATGAAGAACCGCTGCATGAATCACCCACGGGCGAAGAGCAGGAGTGAGAGAGAGTGAGTGTAGTGGGTTTAAGGACACATGCTCGCACAGTTGCCCTGTAGAGCGAACAGTTGCCAACTATGATGTGACGGCATTGCCCCGCATTGAGATTCATGCCTACCAACCGACGGCGCAGACAACATTCACACGGAAAACTTCAGCGAACGTTAGTTCATTACGGGGAAGACTTGTATAGGATCTGTCCTTAGGTTCGATCAATGAGATCATTTAAAAAAAATACAAAGCATGCTCAAAATTCTTAAGAAATTTGGAGAGACACATTCATGTCTGATGGACAAACTCAAAAAGTTTCAACTCCTAATCGAACTACACACAGTGGACCAAAAAAGACAAAATCAGATGTGAGTAGTGTCAAATACTATTCATCCCAAAGCTGACATTATTCATAATCAAATTTGTCTTTTTCGTATCTCTAACTGTACATCAAGTTTTGAGCTGAAGTTGTGGACGTACCCCGCAGGTAAGTTGTACATATATTTTTAGATTTTTTTGGATTGTCTATAAATATATAATGTTTGGGTTGATGCTACGATCTCCCCTAAATGGCTAATCCTATACTAGTCTCCCCCAGTTCATTAGCATTTAGCAAATTTATTTATTATATCTACTAGTCGTCAATCCGTGCATCCGCACGGGCTAGCATTATACATAACTACAGTTAGTAAAAGTTCATGGAAGAACATTGATTCCACTTGCATCGTTTGGAACAGGAAATTTGTACGCACAATGAAGTTTACTCAAATTTATGCAACATATAGCAAACTTAAGTAGTATTCCTTCAATTATTCATAATGATTGGATAAAATGCATGTAGGTAATTTTTTAAAATTATTGTGTTCTTTTAGGCTCAGTTAAAAGTGGATAAATTGTGTTGTGATGTGTCTATTTCATAATCGAGTATGAAAAACTAAAAAACAAAGTACGAAAAGCATGGTTCAAAGAAACTCTAAAATATACAAAAGGTTCTTTGGGAAAATTGGACCGTGAGAATCCACAATGTCAAACCCAGGAAATGATATAAGCTTATTTGTGTCGAATCAAACATGTGTAGAGGAATATAATTATAGAAATTGATAAATATCGCCATAGTGTAGATTTGTATGATAAATTTGATTATAGAAGTGACATAAACTCGAGTGATTTGGAGAATAAAAAGATGTGATCTTCGATGCTAAATCAGTACTACAAATGTGTGGTCAATGAGGTCTATCAACCTCAACCAATTATGTCATGTGCCAAAAGTTTCAACCATTGAGTAACGTGCAAGAAGTTCTGTAGCTTTAACAAACATTAATATGATTTAAAAATAAACACTTAGGTTTGTAGATTCAACGAAAAGAAAATTTTGGTAAGTAAAAAACATAGACAAAGAACAACTACATTTACGTAAAGTCAAAATCTTGAGCGCGAGCCTTCAACACAGTAGTAACTACATAAAACAAAGGAAGATGGTTAAATACAGCCAACAACAGATACTATGTGTAGAATATTGTATTACACAATTGCATTGTTGGATAAACTAACTATAAGAAATGCATGATTCTAGAAGCAAAATAGATCAACATCATATTCAAAGACTAACATAAGCTTGTCCGTGTCGAATTAAACATGTATAGAGAAATATAAATTTAGAAATTTGTTAAAATGCTTCAATGTGTAGATTTATATCATAAATTTGATTATAGAACGGACCCAAACTCGAGTGATTTGCAGAAGTAACAGATGTCATCTAGGACACTAATTCTACGGTGGAAATGTTTGGTCATTGAGGTCTACCAGCATTAACCAAATATGTTACATGCAAAAAGTTTTAACAATTGAGGAATGTGCAAGAAGTTTTCTAGTTTTTACAGCAGAAACATGAATTAGAAATTCAATTAACAACAACCACTATATGTAGCAGATCGTATTACATAATTGCATTGTCGGGCAAACTAATTCTAAAAAATGCATAATTCTAAAAGCACAACACATCGACATCATATTCAAAAAATTTACATATACTATAACTCCTCGTTTCCAAGGCAGAGTTCACACAAAAACTGCAATTCCTCCCTGGAATTAAAGAAGAAGAGTCAAGAATCACAATGTATTGAATTTGTTCCATGATCAAACAAAGAGTAAGCACCCGATTAATGGTTGATGCTTCTGATCATGGTCACTTATCTTTTTTTTTTCTATTCTATCTGAACAAAAGATCTTCCGTATAACTAATGTCCAAACAAAAAATGTAGATAAGGTACATGGTTATGGAATACATTATTGAGTAATTTCATTCATATTATGCGAGTTTATTGATCTACCATCTATAATGTAAAAACGTGTATACTTCCTTTTTTACGATGAAGTAATCAAGCAGCCACATAAGTGAAGAAATGTTGTTCTAATCTTACATTTTCTTCTAATCTGAAAAAAAAGTCCAGCTACTACAAACCGAGGATAAAAAAAAGACATCATTGACATCTTCCCATTTGGAAGACTATTTGTAATTCTTTTGCATTATATTGTAAGATATCTAGCCTATACATGCAGTTGCAATTATATGTGGCAGTTCATGCGAAACAAAGGAATATAACTTGAGAAAATAAAGATCGTACCTTGAATTTGGTCGGTTGCTTGTAGTGCACTATGAGCACTCTAAGGGATTTTAGATATAGTATTCTTCCCCCATTTTCGAGGCAGGTATGACACCAAAACCTCACGAATTCGTCCCTATAATTAAGGAAGAATAATCAAGAATCACAATGGACTGAAGTTGTTCCATGATAAAACAAAGAGTAAGCACCTGATTAATATGGCTGATACTTCTGATCAAACTTGAGGTTTCCGAAACCAAACACATGAATGTGTGACATGGTTGGCCGGATTTGATGTTGTAGTCAGTTATCCTTTTTTCTTTCTATTCTATCTGAACAAAAGATCTTCCATCACGCTGTCATGAAACACCATTGTGTAATTTCATTTATATTATGCAAGTTTATTCGTCTACCATCTATAATGTAAAAGATGTGAATTCTTCCTTTTTTACGACGAAGAAATCAAGAAGCCATAAACGTGTAAAATTTTGTTCTGGTCTTAAATGATGAACACTACTTATAAAGCATCTGGAAAAAAGTCAGACTACTACAGATAGATGATGACATGTCCACATCATTAACGTCTTACCTATTTGGAAGTCTATTAGTAATTACTTTTCAGCATAGTGTAGATATCTAGCCTATACGTGCAGCTAGCAATTATATGTGTAAACGCAGGCGAACAAAGGAATAGAACATGAGATAATATAAATCATATTTTGAATTTCCTCGACTGCTTGTTGTGCACCATGAATTCTGCTGTGGCCGAGGTCGCATCTCGTCCCTACCGGTGGCCCTGGCTAATGCCGGTGAGCACCCCGATGTCTTGTACGTTGTCCCGCATGATGACTCCTGTTTGGTTTTCTGCCGGACAAAATCAAAGGCCGAGGTGTTTGACAGAATCAATTAGCCATGGGCCCATGGCTGTAGTAAGTCTGTTTGTTTCCGGACGGTCGAAAAGGTAGCTAGGTTTAGATGGAATCGATTAACCCACTTGCCTCAAAGTGTATATTTGTTTGTCCCAACAAATCAAGCCAAGCATGTACGACGTGCCTCAATATACTTGTTTCTCCCAATAAATCAAGACAATCATGTATTTTTATCAAACAAAAAATGCCAAGCGTGTATGGCTTACCTCAAAGGCAGATCGTATACTGTGTCCCTCCCAACAAATCGAGTCAAGCATGTACCTGCCCTTGCACCGGCGCCGCACAGCCGTGCATGTAGTCCCAATCACAGACCTTAAAATCATACGCCAACATTATCCAGCCGCCCTAGCTCACGATGGGAGAGCCTGCGTGCAGTCCTGCATGGGAGGACATCTAGTCCTGGCGGTAGGTCTTCCTCAAGGTCGTGCAGTATGAAACTTTAATGTTTCGGATGGCATGGTGAGGACGGCTTTCTTGACGGTGCTAGGATTTCTTCAAGGGAGATATTGTTTTTCGTCACATGTGGAAGATTTGGGTAACTCTTAATGAATAATACACACTGGATTGTTTTTTTAATCTATAGATTGCAACGATTACATCTGTGGATCTGCACCGTTATAATTCGGGCCCACCAAATTAACGGCTGGTAATTTCTGATTAACGTGTGAATTTTTAGGAAGTGCTTAATTAGTATAAAAATAAAAATAAATAAAAAAATAAAAAAATATTGATAGATATAGATATAGATAGATAGATAGATGTGCGTGTCAAATAGGGATTGATGCCTGAAATCAGTAGGGCAAATTAAAGAGTTTTCCGAAAGACAAAGTACAGCATGTTGCAATGGTTCCCAGCAGAGCGCACATGCCCTCTGGCATCGTCCACTGGCACCTCAGCGACCACCCACACGTAGGTAGCAGCAGATAAGATTTTGGTAACACAGCGGCCACAGGGCACAAAGCCCAAACTAATACAACAGCAGCCCTGCACAGGATAAGATTCGAAAATCTTGACGAGTGTGCAGCTCGCAGGCTGCGGCAATGGCGGCGACACTGCAGTTCATCAGCCTGCTCGGCACCTCCTCTGCCCATCCAGCTCCTTCCTGCAGCAGCAGCAACGAGAAGCACCACCGCTCTGTTCATCTGCCCAAGCAGCAGCAGCAGGGGAGGGGGAGGAGGCTGCGTGCCATCCGCGCCGTCGAGACGGACGCCCCCGCCGCCACCGCCGATTCCGAGACGACGGTGGAGCCGCCGTCCGTCGACTTTGCGTTCGTCAGCGTGAGTTCTTGTCTCCTGCCTCCATCGGTTATTTGTTCTGGTTTTTTTTTTCCCTTTCGTTCGGCCGGCGATGCTGCTGCGTGCGATTGCAGCCTCGCTTGCTGCCGGACGGGACGCCGGACGTGCACTACCGGACGGCGTGCGGCGGGAAGAAGCTCAGGGACATCATGCTCGACGGTTACATCGACCTCTACGGGCCTTACGTGAGCGATCTCTCGTTCGTTGATCTCGGTGCTGTATCACCCATCAGTGCTGATGCTGTTGATGCCGCTGCTGCTGCTGCAGGATAAGTTGCTGCTCAACTGCTCGGGGGGCGGCGAGTGCGGCACCTGCATCGTGGAGGTAACCGAATTCTCAGAGTTGGTTTGAGATCGCAATAAGCACATCCGAAGCATCTCTCTAGAAATTACCAATCTTTGTTATTAACTGCCACCGCAAGAGCAGCTCGGAAATCTCTGAAAATATTCATCCCACTTGACGTTTTTTCAGGTAGTTGAAGGCGGCGAAATGCTCTCTCCGAAAAACGAAGTAGAGAAGGAAAAGCTTAAAAGGGTGCGTGCGCAGCTCTCTAGCTCAGCCCATTCATAATTTCCACCAAATATCCAATGCATTTACGGAAAAGAGAAACGATGATAGTAATAACAGTGTAACTTTGTGCTAAAACTCTGAACGTTGGTTGATCATCAGAAACCCAAGTCATGGAGACTGGCGTGCCAGGCTACGGTTGGCAACCCAGATTCAACAGGACAGGTAGGTATCATTGTTGCAAATATATGGACTACTGCATTCTGTTTTCTCTTTTCTGAACATACCAAATACACAAGACGAGCGTTCGTTGTGTCATTCTGCTTTGTTTATCAGGTTTGACAGCATTAACGGGCTAACAGCATGGACCTGTGTTTTATTGATTCTGTGTTCTGTGCAGATGGTCATACAGCAGCTACCAGAGTGGAAGGTACACAAGTGGGACAAGTGACCTATAACATTATGATGATTATGCAGTGGACCTCATGACCCTGGAAGAATTAAGCAGGGCCAGGCTTGGTCAGGAGGAGAAGAACTAGACGCTGTCTGTTTGATGCCTCAAGGAGGACTCTATGCGAAGGACATGGAGATTTGTGAAGGCGTCCCGTAGAACTAGAGGCAAAGGTGCACTTCGTTGCGCTCGAACTGAACTGTAAAATAATCCAACATGTTTCAATGCACAGATATGAAATAACAGGTTAATTTTTCTCATCCTAGGCAATCACTTATTGCATAGTACTGTGCATCACCTTGGCATCCTCTCTCACCGAGTCCAAGCGAAAATCGTCCACACGACCACACTACACACATCTCTCATCGAATCATCGTCCACTGACACAATTTTACAACCATATGTTTGACATGGTGACAGGGGGCAAACCTTGTGGCTGGCCCAATCTTCACAAACTGGAGGTGGATTTGAGAATGAACACGAACAAATCGTTAGGGAAACACAAGCGTGGAGCACTCAAAGACAAAATCCACAACCAAATGTCTCATAACAAACCTCAATACAAGAGGAACCCTTAGATCCAACAACAAACAAGAGAAATAAGACAACAATGTGATAGTTCATCGCTTAATTCAACAAGGAAGTGGAGGTCTTGAGAGATATTGTTCCCCATCTTTTAAGAAGAGCAGGTCCTGAAATCCATGGGGATTCATCTCCAACTAGAAGGAATGGGAACGCTTTGCTGCGTCGTTGGTGTTGTTGGGTTTCTTAAAAAAAGTACTAACTCTGTTTCAAAGTATAAAGTGTATGAAAAGTCAAACCTTTTAAGTTTGATCACATTAATATACCAAAATCCGTAATATCAAATCGGTATGGTTAGATTCGTCGTGAAATCTATTTACATACTTTCTATTATTTAATATGGTGGATGTCCATATATCTTTCTATGAATTTCGTCAATGTTATAGAAAATTGACTTTCCAAAAAAAAAACACTCCTTATATTTTGGAAATGATGCAATATTTATGTTGGCAGGTGAGGGAGATGATGGAGTATGTTTTATTTTTATTTATAATGCGGTGATTTTGTAGGTCTTTCATGGTGTGATTCTATGTTATCTGCTACCAACCTATACTTATGTGGAATTTTTTTTGCGTCGGTTGTTGCATGTACTACATTGCTGTTACAGTATCACATGGCAGCACTTTTTTTTTATGTGATGGGAGGGTGGGTGGGAGTGATATGTTGTTATAGGCTAGTTGTTGCTAATTGATTTAGAAAATCATTGGCCCGGTCAAAATCGTAAATCAAATCCAGAATTGAATACCTCAGTTGAATGAAAGAGCTTCAAAATTAAAGTTGTTGACCCGATCAAAATCGAGCGATCCATTTCTAAATTGAAGAACTCGGTTAATTGTGAGGCCTTGAAAATAAAGAAGCATAGTGTATACCATAAAAGAATTGAATAAGAGAGCTGAATGAAATTAAATAATTGAATGGAAGAGCTCGTTGATAAATTGTTGACGCAATCAAAATCGAGTGACCCATTTCTAAATTGAAGACCTCAATTAAACGTGAGACCTTAAAATTTAGGAAGCATAATGTATAATATAATAGAATTGAATAAGAGAGCTTTTAGATATGGTTGACCCGGTCAAAATCGGATAAGACCCAATTCCAATTAGAGATTGAACGTGGGCTCTTTAAAACTAGGGATCACAGTGTTACAGAGGAGAACTGCGTGAATTAAAAGAATTTAATGGGAGAGCTTCTTAAGAAATTATTGACCCGATAAAAATCGAGTAAACCATGTCTAAATGTGGAGGCCACAATTCATTGTGCGGCCTTAAAAATTAGAAAGGATATTGTATACTATAAATCAATTGAACAAGTGAGATTTGAAAAATTGTTGACCCGTTCAAAATCGGGTGAACCAATTCCAATTAGAGACCTCGAATGAATGTGGCTTTTAAAAACTAGGAAGCATAGTATTATAGAGGACTGGATCCTGCTAAGAGGAGATAAATTAAGAAAATCTCTCTCAAGATTTACTTTAAACTTTGCATGCCCTAGATTTGAGGAGGGATACGACTTATATAGTCTAGCCATGAAGAGACAGATATGTGGGGAAAGGTAGGCCAATTTCAACTCGCACAGGTAGGTCGACATGGCCCAGAGGGTTGTTTGTAAGTTAGACACGGGGTCGAATGTTATGTTAGATTGTTCGATATGTCGAATTGCAGGTCGGATATTGATGTCGGAACACCCAACATCTTCGAGAGAGCATTTGGGCAAGTCGGACTGTGACGCCCTGGATTTCAGCTACAGTAATCTCTGTAATTAAGCTACAGTAATCCCACGCTAATGATGTCTTGTCATCGCCTTCACTGTTGCTAATTCCATTTTGGTTCAAAGCACGATGAATTTTCAAAATTTAATTAAAGTTTTAAAAATGCCAAATCAAAAATGTTCGGGATGCGACAATTAATGAATAGATAATTGTGTTGTGGGAATCAATATTTTTTGAAGTATTTAAAATTCACTAAATTAAAATAAAACTAAAATAGAAACGAAAAAATAAATAAAAAGAAACAAAAACGAAACTAAAAATAAGAATAAAAGACCCCCCTTTCCCCACTGGGCCGGCCCCAACCGAGTCGTGGCCCAGCCTGCCGCCATGCGGCCTAACCAGCCCACACCCTGGCGCCTACACCCCCCGGGGCAAACCCTAGCCCATCCCGACCCCCACTCGCCCCCGCACCCCACCCACTTCGTCCTCCCCTTCCCTCGATCCCGATCTGGATCGGGAGCTCGGCCCGCGCCGCCCCACTTTCCCCCGTGACGCCGGCGGCCGCCGACCCCCTCCCCAGCGCTGCGCCACCGCATCGCCCCCTCCCCGCCGGATCGAGCCCCTGCTCCCTCCCCACGCCGCGACACCATTGTCGCCCCTCCCTCACCCGTGCCGCCCCGTCGCCGCCGCGTCCCTGTCCTCCCCCTCGCCAGCCTGCATCGCACCTCCTCGCCTCCTCCCCGAGTCGCCCCTCGAGCCTCGCCCCCCCTTCTCAGCGCCACTGGTGAGCCCACCGAGGCTCCTCCCCTCTTCTACTCCCATGGCCACACCCGCTCCCGGCCCCGACTTGCATTCCCCCTCACTCCCGCGCACGCACGTGCCTGCGCCTGCGTTGTCGTGGCCGACGCGCCTCCCCCTGCCGTCACCTTACCGTGCCTCGCGTCACGCGCGCAATGACCCACGCGCAAGCCCGCGCGCTCGCCGCACCCCACTGCCCCCGCGCGCGATCGCTCACGCACCAACCGCGCCCAGCGCACCTGTTGGAAATATGTCCTAGAGTTATGTATTGTGGTGACCGAAGGTTGTTCGGAGTCCCGGATGAGATCCCAGACATCACGAGGAGCTCCGGAATGGTCCGGAGGTAAAGATTCATATATAGGAAGTCCTGTTTTGGTTGCCGGAAAAGTTTCGGGCTCATTGGTAGTGTACCGGAAGTGCCGGTAGTGTACCGGGAGGCCTCCAGGAGGGGTATTTCGACCCAAGAGGCTTCATGGGCTGTGGGAGAGTGAATATCAGCCCTTAGTGGGCTGGTGGAAACTCACACACAAGGCCCATGTGGCAGGAGAAGAAAACCCAATAGGAAAAGGTGAAAAAGGCAAAAAAAAGGAGCAATCCTAGTCCTACTAGGATTGGAGGAGGAGTCCTCCTCTCCTAGTAGGTTCAGCCGAACCATAGGAGCCTTGGCCCTTGTGCCAAGGCTCTCCTCCTCCCCTCCTATATATACTGGTGGATTTTAGGGTTTTGCACTAGTTTTTTCAGCCACGTGCTACCCGTTCCTCTAGTGCATAGTTTCTCCTATAGATCGGTTTTTTGCAGCGCTTAGGCGAAGCCCTGCCGGAATAGCTCCACCACCATCGCTGGAGCACCGTCACGCTGCCGGAGAATTGTTCTACCTCTCCGCTCCCTTTTGCTAGATCAAGACGGCAGAGATCGTCATCAAGCCGTACGTGTGTTGAACGCGGAGGTGCCGTCCGTTCGCCGCTAGATCGGAAGGACCGTGATCAAGATCGCGAGACGGATCGTGATGAGTTCGCGGGACGGATCGTGATGAGTTCACGGGACGGATCGTGATTGGATCGCAGGACGGATCGTGATGACATCGCGGGACGCTCGGCGATTTGGATCGCGAAGACGTTCGACTACACCAACCGCGTTTCTTAACGCTTCCCACTTAGCGATCTACAAGGGTATGTAGATCCACTCTCCCTCTCGTAGATGATCATCACCATGGATAGATCTTGCGTGTGCGTAGGAAATTTTGTGTTTCCCATGCAACGTTCCCCAATAGTGGCATCATGAGCTAGGTCTATGTGTAGATGAGATCCCGAGTAGAACACAAAAGGTTTGTGGGTGTTGATGCTTAGATCGCTTCCTTCCTTGGTCGGATTTTGTTTCAGCGGTATTGTGAGATGAAGCGGCCCGGACCAACATTACTCGTACACTTACGAGAGACCGGTTCCCTCGACCGCAACTTGTTGCATAGATGGCTTGCGGGTGCCAGTTTCTCTCACTTTAGTTGGATCGGATTCGACAAAGGCGGTCCTTGAGAAGGTTGAAAAGCAACTAGTGTATCACCATTGTGGTTTTTGCGTAGATGAGAATTGTTCTTGCTAGATACTCGTAGCAGCCGCATAAAACATGCAACAACAATTAGAGGACGTCTAACTTGTTTTTGCAGGGTATGTTGTGATGTGATATGGCCAATTACATGATGTGGTATATGTGATGTATGAGATGATCATGTGATGTATAGATTATCACGACTTGCATGTCGGTGAGTATGGCAACCGGCAGGAGCCATAGGGTTGTGTTTAATTATTGTATGACCTGCGTGTCAATCATTAAGCGCTATGTAATGCTTTACTTTATCGCTACGGTAGCAATAATAGTAGAAGCATGTTAGGCGCGACAACCCCGATGGCGACACGTTGATGGATATCATGGTGTCGTGCCGGTGACGATGGAGATCATGCCGGTGCTTTCATGATGGAGATCAAAAGTACAAGTTCATGGCCATATCATGTCACTTATGATTTGCATGTGATGTTAATCCTTTTATGCACCTTGTTTTGCTTAGGACGACGATAGCATTATAAGGTGATCCCTCACTTAATTTCAAGATAAATTGTGTTCTCCCCGAGTGTGCACCGTTGCGAAAGTTCGTCGTGTCGAGACACCATGTGATGATAGGGTGTGATAGACTCTACGTTCACATACAATGGGTGCAAGCTAGTGTTGCACGTGCAGAACACTCGGGTTAAACTTGACGAGCCTAGCATGTAGAGACATGGCCTCGGAACACAAGAGACCGAAAGGTCGAACATGAGTCATATAGTAGATATGATCAACATGAGATGTTCACCATTGAAGCCACCTCAACTCATGTGATGATCGGACTTCAGTTGGTGAATTTGGATCATGTATCACTCAAATGACCGGAGGGATGTCAATTTGAGTGGAAGTTCTTAAGTAATATGATTAATTGAACTCATTATCATGAACATAGTCAGTAGTGTCTTTGCAAATTATGTTGTAGATTATTTGCTCGCGCTGTAGCTCTCTTGATTTTTTATATGTTCCTAGAGAAATAGAGTTGAAAGATGATGGTAGCAATATTGCAGACTGGGTCCGTGATCTGAGGATTGTCCTCATTGTTGCACAAAAGGCTTATGTCCTTAATGCACCGCTCGGTGCGCCACCCCCTCTAGCATCATCTGTAGATGTTGTGAACATTTGACATGCATGTTCTGATGACTACTTGATAGTTTAGTGCGTCATGCATTACGGCTTAGAATTGAGGATCTAAAACGTTTTGAACGTCACGGAACATATGAGATGTTCTAAGAGCTGAAATTAGGATCTCAGGCTCGTGCCCGTGTTGCGAGATATGAGATCTCCAACAAGATTCTTTGCCTGCAAGATGAAGGAGAATAGCTCAATTGTTGAGCATGTGCTCATATTGTCTTGGTACTACAATCGCTTGAATTGAGTGGGAGTTGATCTTCCAGATAAGATAATGATTGATATAGTTCTCCAAGTCACTGTCACTAAGGTACTAGAACTTGGTGATGAACTATAAAACGCCAGGGATAGAAATAATGATCCCTGAGCTGTTCGCGATGTTTGACACCGCGAAGGTAGAAATCAAGAAGGAGCGTCAAGTGTTGATGGTTAGTCAAACCACTAGTTTCGAGAAGGGCAAGAGCAAAGAGGGAAACTTCATGGATAGCAAGTCAGTTGCTGCTCTAGTGAAGCAACCCAAAGTTGAACCCAAACCCGAGACTAAGTGCTTCGATTATGAGGAGAGCGGCTGCTGAAGCGGAACAACCCTAGATACTTGGTAGATAAGAAGGCTGGCAACGTCGACAGAAGTATATTTCATATACATGTTAATGATATGTACCTTGCGAGTGCTCCTAGTAGCACCTGGGTATTGGATACCGGTTCGGTTGCTAAATGTTAGTAACTCGAAATAAAAGCTACGGAATGAACGGAGAACTAGCTAAGGGTGAGGTGACGATGTGTGTTGGAAATGTTTCCAAGGTTGATGTGATCAACATTGCACGCTCTCTCTACCTACGGGATCAGTGACGAACCTAAATAAATGTTATTTGGTGTTTTGCATTGAGCATGAACGTGATTAGATCGTGTTTATTGCAAACACAGTTATTCATTTAAGTTAGAGAATAATGGTTATTCTATTTAAATGAATAATCCTTGAATGGTCATGCACCTAGTGAGAATGGTTTGTTGAATATTGATCGTAGTAATACACACGTTCATAACATTGATGCCAAAAGATACAAAGTTAATAATGATAGTACCACATACTTGTGGCACTGCCGCTGAATGTTATATTGGTATAAGCGCATGAAGAAACTCCATGCCGATGGATCTTTCGACTCATTCGATTTCGAATCGGTTGAGACATGCGAACCATGCCTCTTGGGAAAGATGACTAAGGACCCCGTCTTCCGGTTTGATGGAGCGGGTAAGTGATTTATTGGATATGATACATGTCGATGTATACAATCCAATGAGTCTTGTAGCGTGCGGTGGATATCGTTATTTTCTTACCTTCACTGATGATTTGAGTAGATATAGTGTATATTTACTTAATGAAACACAAGTCTGAATCGTTTGAAAGGTTCAAGCAAATTCAGAGTGAAGTTTAAGATCATCGTGACAAGAAGATAAAAATGTCCGCGATATGATCGTGGAGGTAAATATCTGAGTTACGAGTTTGGCATACAACTTTAGACAATGTGAAAGTTGTTTCACAACTCACGCCACCTGGAACACCATAGTGTGATGGTGTGTTCGAACGTCATAGGCATGCTCTATTGAAAATGGTGCTTGCTATGATGTCTCTTATCGTTTTGCTACTATAATTTTGGGGTTATTCATTAGAGACAACTACATTCACTTTAGATAGGGCACCATTTAAATCCGCTGAGATGACACCGTGTGAATTATGGTTTGATAGAAACCTAAGCTGTCATTTCTTAATGTTTGGGGCTGCAACACTTATGTGAAAAAGGTTTTCACCTAATGAGCTCAAACCCAAAGTGGACAAATGCATCTTCATAGAATACCCTAAAGACAGTTGGGTAAATCTTCTATCTCAGATCCAAGCATTAAGTGTTTGTTGCTAAAACTGGGTCCTTTCTCGAGAAAGAGTTTCTCTCGAAAGAATTGAGTGGGAGGAAGATAGAACTTGATGAGGTTGTTGAACCTTTGTTCAACCAGAGAGTGGCACAGCACAGGAATTTGTTTCTGTGAAGCCTACGTCAGTTGAAGAGGAAGTTAATGATGATGATCATGAAGCTTCGGATCATGTTACTATCGAACCTCGTAGGTCGACAAGGATGTGTACTGCTCCTGAGCAGTACGACAACCCTGTCTTGCAGGTCATGTTGTTGGACAACGATGAACCTACGAGCTATGGAGAAGCGATGATGGGCCCGGATTCCGACAAATGGCTAGAGGCCATGAAATCCGAGAAAGGATCCATGTATGAAAACCAAGTATAGACTTTGGTAGACTTGCGCGTTGGACGGCAGGTTGTTGAGTACAAATGGATCTTTAAAATGAAGACAGATGCTGATGGTGAATGTCACCATTTATAAAGCTCGACTTGTCGCAAAGAAGTTTCTGGCAAGTTCAAGAAGTTGACTACGATGAGACTTTCTCACTCGTAGCGATGCTAAAGTCTGTTGGAATTATGTTAGCAGTTGTTGCGTTTTTCAATTATGAAATCTGGCAGATGGATATCAAAACATAGTTTCCTTAATGGTTTACTTGAGGAAAGGTTGTATGTGATACAACTAGAAGGTTTTGTCAGTCCTAAAGATGCTAATGGGTGTGCAAGCTTCAGTGATTCTTCTATGGACTGAAGCAAGCATCTCGGAGTTGGAATATACACTTTGATGAGGTGATCAAAGTTTTTAAGTCTATACAAAGTTTATGAGAAACTTGTATTTACAATAAAGTGAGTGGGAGCACTATAGAGTTTCTGGTAAGCATATGTGGTTGACATATTGTTGATAGAAAATGATGTAGAATTTCTGGAAAGCATAAACGGTAGAATCATGATAATCGTTTATTATCCATGCTATAATTTTGTTGATCGGAGACTTGGATGCATGTGTGGATACATAGACAAAACCATGTCCCTAGTATGCCTCTAATAGACTAGCTCGTTGATCAAAGATGGTTAAGGTTTCCTAGACATTGATATGAGATGTCATTTGATAACGGGATCACATCATTAGGAGAATGATGGGATGGACAAGACCCAAACTACAAACGTAGCATATGATCGCTTCAGTTTAATGCTACTGTTTTCTGCATGTCAAGTATCTGTTCCTATGACCATGAGATCATGTAACTCACTGACACCGGATGAGTGCCTTGTGTGTATCAAACGTCGCAACGTAAATGGGTGACTATAAAGGTACTCTACAGGTATCTCAGAGGGTGTCTATTGGGTTGGTACGGATCAAGACTGGGATTTGTTACTCCGTGTGACGAAGCGGTATCTCAGGGCCCACTCGGTAATACAACATCACAACAAGCCTTTCAAGCAATATGACTAAGTGTTAGTCACGGGATCTTGTATTATGGAACGAGTAAAGAGACTTGCCGGTAACGAGGTTGAACTAGGTATGGAGATACCGACGATCGAATCTCGGGCAAGTAACATACCGAGGAACAAAGGGAACATCATACGGGATTAACTGAATCCTTGACATAGAGGTTCGACCAATAAATATCTTCGTAGAATATGTAGGAACTAATATGGACATCTAGGTCCCGCTATTGGTTATTGATCGTAGAGGTGTCTCGGTCATGTCTACATAGTTCTTGAACTCGCAGGGTCTGCACACTTAAGGTTTGGTGACGTTTCGGTAGTATGGAGTTGTGTATGGTGGTGAACGAAGGTTGTTCGGAGTCCCGGATGAGATCCCGGACGTCACAAGGAGCTCCGGAATGGTCCGGAGGTAAAGATGCATATATCGGAAGTTCTGTTTTGGTTGCCGGAAAAGTTTCGGGCTCATCGGTAGTGTACCGGGAGTGTCGGTAGTGTACCGGGAGGCCTCCGGGAGGGGTATTTCGACCCAAGAGGCTTCATGGGCTGTGGGAGAGTGAATATCATTCCTTAGAGGGCTGGTGGAAACTCGCACACAAGGCCCATGTGGCAGGAGTAGAAAACCCAATAGGAAAAGGTGGAAAAAGGCAAAAAAAAGGAGCACTCCTAGTCCTACTAGGATTGGAGGAGGAGTCCTCCTCTCCTAGTAGGTTGGGCCGAACTATAGGAGCCTTGGCCCTTGCGCCAAGGATCTCCTCCTCTCCTCCTATATATAATGTTGGATTTTAGGGTTTTGCACTAGTTTTTTCAGCCATGTGCTACCCGTTCCTCCAGTGCATAGTTTCTCCTCTAGATCGGTTTTCTGCAGCGCTTAGGTGAAGCCCTGCCGGAATAGCTCCACCACCATCGCCGGAGCACCGTCACGCTGCCGGAGAATTCTTCTACCTCTCTGCTCCATCTTGCTGGATCAAGACAACGGAGATCGTCATCAAGCCGTACGTGTGCTGAACGCGGAGGTGCCGTCCGTTCGGCGCTAGATCAGAAGGACCGTGATCAAGAGCACGAGACGGATCATGATGAGTTCGCGGGACAGATCGTGATGAGTTCGCGGGATGGATCGTGATTGGATCGCGAGACGGATCGTGATGTGGTCGTGAGACGCTCGGCGATTTGGATCGCGAAGACGTTCGACTACACCAACCGCGTTTCTTAACGCTTCCCGCTTAGCGATCTACAAGGGTATGTAGATCCACTCTCCCTCTATTAGATGCTCATCACCATGGATACATCTTGCGTGTTCGTAGGAATTTTTTTGTTTCCCATGCAACGTTCCCTAACAGCACCTCTGAGCCGGCGCACACGCCGCCGCTCCCGCGCTCGTACGCCCTGGCCACGACCCGCCCACACCATGCACGCATGCCTCGCACCCCCTGGCTCCGCCGGCCGCCGACGAGCACCGTGTGTGCCTCGGCCACCCCCGGCCCCGATCTGGTTATTGTCATGTCATGGATGTGATGCATCAGTTTGCTTTATATTTATTGTTTCTCCCCTCTTCTTATTGGTAGACCCCGAGACTGACGTTGCTATCGGGTACGGCTACGCACCTGACGATTATCCTTTTGCCACAGAGAAGCAAGGCAAGCAACCCCCCTTGAGCATTCCGATATTGCCCATTCTTCCTTCTCATTCTTGCATTAGGTTTTGCTAGTGCATTAGGTAGCTCCTATTTCTGATGCATAGCCTGTTTTTGATAAACTGTTACTATACCGTTAATCATATCAACTGCTTAGTATAGGTTGAACAATGAATCCCCAGTGACCCCTTAGTCCTAGTTGCCCCTGCATCTTCATCGATGACCCGACGACTCGACGACTCGGTCAACCGACCGACGAGCCAGGCCCCTCACATCACCACATACCTCAAGTGTGATTCATCGAGGGTGATTCCTCGGATATCCACTTGGCATATAAACACACAGCTACCACTGACTTCACAATGTACTAACATGACGGGACTGAAGGGACAGGCGGTACCACCCTGTTGATGTGGACCTGAGTTCCCGACAGTCTTGAGACAGGTCGGCCCCAAGGGTACTCGTGTGTGTGAGATAAGGTGGGATGTGCCGGTAAGGCATCCAAAGGGTTATGATGAGGCGTGGATGGGCAGGAGAGGCCCTTGTCACACATCCTCGAGACGGGGCGACGGGACCACACTTCATGGGTCACGCTTGCCCCGCATTAAAAAAATGCTAATGGGTTGGGTATTTGATCTGAGTTGGTCGTTTGACCTTTTTCGCACTAAACCTTCACGTGGGAGAAGTTATGGGTACTCAGCGTCGTTGTATCAGCCAAAGCTCTTCGGACGTCAGCAATGGAGCAGCGTGCGCCGGATTGGACTGGACGATACAACACTCGGACTGGAGTGTGCTAGGTCTGCTTCCAGCCGCGTACGCATCGCGTAGGAGCATGGAGGGCAAGTGGGCCCATGACCCCTTTGGGCTTAGGATTTAGAATGGCGGGCTGGCCTCTCTGTTGAGTCTAGGTGGGGCAACGAAGTGTTGCTCTCCCGAGGCCGGGCATTACCCAGAAAAGTGTGTCCGGCCGGATGTGATCAAGCGTGTTGAAAGTGCGGTGCATCCTTGCAGGGGTGAATTCATCTATTCGAATAATTGTGTCCACGGTAACAGGACGACTTGGAGTTGTACCTTGACCTACTACAACTAAAATTGTGACTTTAATTTAAATGAATGTTGGCTCCGAGATTACTTCCTCGTAGGGCGTGGTTACTTAATAAAAATTGCTACAATAATATGTTTATATATGAGTTACCAGTCTACTCTCTTCTAATGCCGCAAGATGCTGAAGATGCTAGTCTTCGATGGGACTGGGCCTTCCCCCTATTCTTGCTTTCTGTAGTCAGCCCACATATAACCCCATTCCTTGATACTGATGCATACTTAGCATAGTTCTGATGTCAGTCTTGCGAGTACTTTGGATGTGTACTCACTGCTGCTTTGCTTTTTGTTTCCCCCTCGATACGATTCTGCGTTCAGACGATGGAGCCCAGGAGATGGAGTACGTCGGAGAGGACTACTACACCACCGTAGGAGCCTACTACTACGTGGAGGCAGCCCCTGACCAATAGTAGGATAGGAGGTTCCCAGGCAGGAGGCCTCGCCTCTTTCGATCGTGTTATGTTTGTGCTAGCCTTCTTATGGCAATTTTTTTAACTTATGTCTGTACTCAGATATTTAATTGCTTCTGCTGATTCGTGCTTGTCGAGCTTTGTATTCGAGCACTCGAGGCGCCTGGTTTGTAATATGAAGCTGTATGACTTTAGTTTGTGTCTAGAGTTGTGTTGTGATATGGATTAGTGAGTCCCTGATCTTGCTCGTACGCATTGCATGTATGTTTAGCGTACGGTCGAAATTAGGGGCGTCACACAGACGTTGGGTGACTGTTCGGTTTTGTAGTATCTAACAAAATAACCTCCTTGGTGATGTTCCTTGCTTCTACCTTGAGCACCTTCTTCTCCTTGAGTCCTTGATAATGTACAAGGTTTGAAATGAGGTAGTAGCCATGTATCACGTGAATGTAGAGGAAGCTCAACTAGGAAGGAACTCCACTTGGAGATTGTATAGTCAATGGTGGGTTTATAGTGATGCCATTGGCTGCTCCTTAACCTCATTCCCCCCTACTCATGTGCGGTAGATCAATCCTTGGATCAAGAATCCTCATCACCATGAAAAGTCTCATGGCCGGTGACGTTGAAGGAGTCACTCACCAAGTACTTGTCCAACGAAATGTTGATCTTGTAAGAATTATTTTTGATACTTTGGATGACCTTGGAGGAAGCATCGACTCGTGGAAGTAACTTGGACTTTCGCGAAGTGATCGTTGCGAAGATGCACCCACCCGAGGTCCCCGGGTTGAAGACCATTGGATTCTTGTTGAGGCTTACTTTGTTGGGATGGTATTGAACTTATCACTTGATGGTGAGTTTTGTATCTACCTGCATCATCTTCAACCCAAGCGTGGACCAAGAATCCTCATCAAACCGTATGGGTCGCCCAATCTTTCCAAATTGGATGTGGATTCGAGGATGAACACAGAGCAATCGTAAGGGAAACACAAGCATGTAGCACTCAAATACAAAATCCACAACCAAATATCTCATTACACAACTCAATACAAGAAGAACACTTAGATCCAACAACAAACAAGAGAAATAAGACGACAAGGAAGTGGAGGTCTTGAGAGATAGTCTTCCCCAACTTCTAAGAAGATGACGTCGCAAAATCCATGCAGATTCTTCTCCAATTAGGAGGTCTTGATCCTAGTAAGTGGAGATAAATTGAGCAAAACCCTCCCACTTTTGCTTCGGTATATCCATCTTAAACACATCGATTTTTTCATACCCCTTCATAATAAAGTGTAGGATGATTTTTATTAAAACTAGGTTGCCCGCGCCCAACGTGAATATGTGGCCTGTGTACGTACATACCACCAGGGGACGGCCCTTTTTACCTTTTTTTTCATTTCTGTAAAACAATAAAAAACAAATGAGTGTCCGATGAGATTGAAACCAAGCACCTATATACCCTCACTACAACTATGGCAACCAACTGGACTACTTTTTTTTGTTGGGTCTAGTTACTTTCTTTTTTCTTATTCAATTATATGAGCCATTTTTTGTTTTTGTTTTTGTTTGTCCTTGTTTTCTTATGTTTTTTATTTTCCCTTTATTTTTCTTTTTTCCATTTTCTATTATGATTTAAAGTGCATGAGCTATTTTGAAATCGTGGACTTTTTTCTAGTCTATGAACTTTTTAAATTCGTCAACATTTTGTTAAACCGTAAAGTTTTTTTTGAAATCCGTAAACTTTTTATCAAATCCACATCTATTTTAAACTTTTATAAACTTTATTTTAAAGCCAGAAATTTGATGTTCAAATCTGTGAACATTTATTTTTCAAAATTGATAAACTTTTTTTCAAATCCGCGAACGATAGGGCCGGCTAAACAGGCGCGGGACAGGAGCGTTGCTATCACCAGTTACATTTCAAGAACATTTCCCCCCAAAAAACATAAGCAATTTTTTAAACATGTGAATCTTTTAAAATGTTACGAACAATTGTTTGTACCACTCGCCTCTGGAGTTAGCCAGAGTGGTCTGATCCTTTAGGAGTTGTGCACATGGGGATTTTACAAGCTTGCGTGGACTGGTACAGACGGTGTAGGAACCTTCCGCCCAGTTTTGGGAAGGTTCTGCAAACTTTATTTTATTTGTTTTATGTTTTTATCTATGGGTTTATGTTGATTTGAACTTTTTCTAAATGTTGTGAACATTGTTTTTGTAAATTCAGCAAACATTTCAAATTGTTTATACACATTTATTTATAATACCACAGAAAAACTATATGTAATGAATATTTTTAGAAATTGTGCAACAATTTTTTACATTTCATGAACATTGTTTAAAGATGTTAAAGCATACTTTCAAACGTGTGGATCTCTTTTAAATGTCAACAACAATTTTTTGGATGGTATGACCACATTTCAATTTTTTTTGTGAGCAATGACTTAATTTTAATGAACATCTGCAAATATTCATGAGGATTTTCTTATATCCGTGAACATTTTTATTAAATTATTGATTTTTTGAAATCCGTTTTTTTAATTAGTGAACTTTTATTTCATATCCACTGACTCTTTTTAACGTTTACAAACTTTCTATTAAAGTCTACGATTTGTTTTCATATTCATGAACATTTTTGTCAAAATCAATGAGCTTTGAAATCTGCAAACGGTTGGCCGGCACAACAGTGCACGAGGGGTGCGATGTAGTTGTCTAGTTTGGCTAAGCCACAAGCTTTTTCTGTTTTCTTTTTCTTTTTTTACTCAGTAATTTTTTCTCATATTTGAACTTTATTGTTCATTTTTCAAATCTGTTCAAACATTTGGGGTAATTTGATGGATGTAAAAAACGACGTGCTTTCAAATAAACCCTTCCGTCCTGCCCAAACACCTACGATTGAACCTGAGCAGGTTTTTACATTACTGAGATGACCCCATTGAGGGAGTCCCGGATTAGGGGGTCCTCGGATAGCCGACCTGTTGTTTATGGGCCGGACTATATGGGCTACTTGCCGAATACTGGATGATTTGAAGGCCCAGTCTCCAGGATGGAAGCTTCGAGGAGCACGGCTTGTGCTCCGAGATCCGCCGGTTTTAACACCGACATTGGTGCTTTCATTGAGATTTCCTCTGTGAGTGAGATGGGATCGACACCTCGCCTTGTCATGAACGAAGAGGTCCACAACATGGACGTTTTCGTCCCTGGGCAGATCTTCGCCTTCGATAGCGTTGTGTTACATGCTAATTCCACCGGCCATCTAGGCCGCGTGGAGAACTTCGTCCCCGATCAGGAGGTTAGATTCGGAAACCTAGAGTTTTCCGTCGACTCTCAATGCGACTTGTCACTAACCGGGCTCGTGGCTTCGCCTGTAGCCCCTGAGGGCTCTGAGGCTTTAACTTCGAGCCCCTTCTTCGGACACGCCGATGGGGTCACCCACGGCGACGCTCCGATCTGTCATCCCGGTCTGGCTATCAAACCATGCGACCGGATATACATCCCTTCCATACAATCTCCATGGGTGGACTTCATGGGGGTGAACTCCGCGAGTTCCGAACAGCTGGATCAGGACGGGCCCTCAACGGTCGACGAGGCCTTGGAACAACTCTCGTCGATGAGGATCACCGATGATCCGGCCCCGATCTACGCCCGACCCGGTTACAGTTTAGGCAGGGATGGATTTTTCGACCCACCCACCACACACTTGATAGCCACCGTCGAAGACTTAACTGACGTGCTGGACCATGCCTCCGAAGAGGCAGAATACATGGATGAAGAGGACCATGCTCCCACTCCCGTCAACACCGGGAATTGCACCGCCACTTCTACATATGACGCCTACATGGTGGATACTCCTACCACCAGCAGCGACAATACACCTCACAACGACGGAGACAAATCGGGCGATGCGCCATCAAGGCGCTAGAAATCGCATAAGCGGCCAAAAGCAAAAAGGTAAGAAGAGCTATTATCAGCAGTGGGGACGCAAACACCTGTTGGGGAACGTTGCATGGGAAACAAAAAATTTCCTACGCACACGCAAGATCTATCCATGGTGAAGAGCATCTACGAGAGGGAGAGTGGATCTACATACCCTTGTAGATCGCTAAGCGGGAAGCGTTAAGAAACGCAGTTGGTGTAGTCGAACGTCTTCGTGATCCAAATCGCCGAGCATCCCGCGATCTCATCACGATCCATTCCGCGGTCCAATCATGATCCGTCCCGTGAACTCATCACGATCCGTCCCTCAATCTCATCACGATCCGTCTCGCGATCTTGATCACCGTCCTTCCGATCTAGCGCCGAACGGACGGCACCTCCGCGTTCAACACACGTACAACTCGATGACGATCTCCGCCTTCTTGATCTAGCAAGAGAGAGCGGAGAGGCAGATGAGTTCTCCGGCAACGCGACGGTGTGGCGATGATGGTGGTGGAGCTATTCCAGTAGGGCTTCGCCTAAGCACCGCTGAAAACCGATCTAGAGGAGAAACTGCGATCTAGAGGAGAGGTAGCACGTGGCTATTAGGGTTAGATTTTTCCTCTAAATCCTATAGTATATATAGGAGGAAGGGAGAGGAGGAGGCAGCCTCAAACCCTCAAGGTTTGGTCGAAATTGGAGGTGGAGGAGTCCTACTCCAATCCTATCAGGAGTAGGATTCCTCCTTTCCACTTGGAAACTCTTTCCACCTCTCCACCTTTGGATTTTTTCCTTCTCAAACCACTCTAGCCGCATGGGCCCTTAGAGGAGGCTTCGGCCAGCCTACCAGGGGCTGGTTTACCTCCTCCCACAGCCCATGTAGCCTCTTCGGTCGAAATACCTCTCCCGATGGTCCCCCGGTACACTAGCGGCACTCCCGGTACACTATCGATGAGCCCGAAACTTTTCCGGCGACCAAAACAGGACTTCCTATATATCAATATTTACCTCCGGACCATTCCGGAGCTCCTCGTGACGTCCGGGATCTCATACGAGACTCCGAACAACCTTCGGTCACCACCATACATAACTCTATACTACCGAAACGTCACCGAACCTTAAGTGTGGAAACCCTGCGGGTTCGAGAACTATGTAGACATGACCGAGACACCTCTATGGTCAATAACCAATAGCGGGACCTGGATTCCCATATTGGTTCCTACATATTCTACGAAGATCTTTATCGGTTGACCCTCTATGTCAAGGATTCAGTTAATCCCGTATGATGTTCCCTTTGTTCTTCGGTATGTTACTTGCTCGAGATTCGATCATCGGTATCTCCATACCTAGTTCAACCTCGTTACCGGCAAGTCTCTTTACTCGTTCTGTAATACAAGATCCCGTGACAAACACTTAGTCACGTTGCTTGAAAGGCTTGTTGTGATGTTGTATTACCGAGTGGGCCCTGAGATACCTCTCCGTCACACGGAGTAACAAATCCCAGTCTTGATCCATGCCAACCCAACAGATACCCTCGGAGAAACCTGTAGAGTACCTTTATAGTCACCCAGTTACGTTGCGACATTTGATACACACAAGGTACTCCTCCGGTGTTAGTGATTTGCATGATCTCATGGTCATTGGAACATATACTTGACATGAAGAAAACAATAGCATTAAACTAACACGATCATATGCTACGTTTGTAGTTTGGGTCTTGTCCATCACACCATTCTCCCAATAATGTGCTCCCGTTATCAAATGACATCTCATGTCCGTGGCTAGGAAACCTTAACCATCTTTGATCAACGAGCTAGTCTATTAGAGGCATACTAGGGACATGGTTTTGTCTGTGTATCCACACATGCATCTAAGTCTCCGATCAATACAATTATAGCATGGATAATAAACGATTATCATGAACAAGAAAATATGAAAATAACTAATTTATTATTGCCTCTAGGGCATATTTCCAACAGTCTCCCACTTGCACTAGAGTCAATAATCTAGTTCACATCACCATGTGATTCACATTGTTATGAATCTGACACCCAATGAGTCCTGGGGATCGATCATGCTTTGCATGTGAGAGAGGTCTTATAGTCAGCGGGTCTACGACATTCAGATCAGTGTGTACTTTGCAAATTTCTATGTCAAACCGTAGACACTGCTACCACACTCCACTTGGTACTATTCCAAATGGCTGCTCCAATATACATATCCAGATTGCTACTACGAGTCATCCGGATTGGTGTTAATGCTTGCATCGACGTAACTCTTTACGACGAACTCTTTATCACCTCCATAATCGAGAAACATCTCCTTAGTCTTTTAGTTACTAAGGATAATCTTGACCTCTGTCCAGTGCTCCATTCCAGGATCACTTTAAAACCTTCCGGCCATACTTATGGCAAGGCTAACATCGGGTCTTGTGCACAGCATTGCATACATGATAGAGCCTATGGCTGAAGCATAGGGGATGACACTCATCTTCTCTCTATCTTCTGGAGTAACTAGGCATTGAGTCTTACTCAACTTCACACCTTACAAATCAAGCGAGAACACTTTCTCTGACTGGTCCATTTTGAACTCTTTCAAAATCATGTCAAGGTATGTACTCATTGAAAGTCTCATCAAGCATCTTGATCTATCTCTATAGATCTTGATGCTCAACAATTAGGTAGCTTTATCAAGGTCTTCCTTTGAAAAAATCTTTTCAAACAACCGTTTATGCTTTCCAGAAATTCTACATCATTTCCGATCAATAATATGTCAGCCAGATATGCTTACCAGAAACACTATAGTGCTCCCACTCACTTTATTGTAAATACAAGTTTCTCATAAACTTTGTATAGACTAAAAAACTTTGATCACCTCATCAAAGTGTATATTCCAACTCCGAGATGCTTGCTTCAGTTCATAGAAGAATCACTGAAGCTTGCACACCTTTTAGCATCCTTAGGACTGACAAAACCTTCTGGTTGTATCTCATACAACCTTTCCTTAAGGAAGGAAATGATGTTTTGGCATCCATCTGCCAGATTTCATAATTGAAAAATGCAGCAACTGCTAACATAATTCCAACAGACTTTAGCATCGCTATGAGTGAGAAAGTCTCATCGCAGTCAACTCCTTGAACTTGGCGGAAACTTCTTTGCGACAAGTCGAGCTTTATAAATGGTGACATTCACCATCAGCGTGTGTCTTCATCTTAAAGGTCCATTTGTACTCAACGACCTGCCGTCCAACGAGCAAGTCTACCAAAGTCTATACTTAGTTTTCATACATGGATCCTTTCTCGGATTACATGGCCTCTAACCATTTGTCAGAATCCGGGCCCATCATCGCTTCTTCATAGGTCATAGGTTCATTGTTGTCCAACAACATGACCTCCAAGACAGGGTTGTCGTACCTCTCAGGAGCAGTACACATCCTTGTCGACCTACGATGTTCGATAGTAACTTGATCCGAAGCTTCATGATCATCATCATTTACTTCCTCTTCAACTGACGTAGGTTCCACAGAAACATCTTTCTGCGCTGCGGTACTCTCTGGTTGAAACAAAGGTTCAACAACCTCATCAAGTTCTATCTTCCTCCCACTCAATTCTTTTGAGAGAAACTTTTTCTCGGGAACGGACCCGTTTTAGCAACAAACACTTCATGCTTGGATTTGAGATAGAAGGTCCACCCAACTGTTCTTAGGGTAATCTATGAAGATGCATTTGTCCGCTTTGGATTCGAGCTCATTAGGTGAAAACATTTTTCCACACAGGCGTCGCACCCCAAACATTAAGAAATTATAGCTTAGGTTTCTATCAAATCATAATTCACACGGTGTCATCTCAACGGATTTAGATGGTGCCCTATTTAAAGTGAATGTAGTTGTCTCTAATGCATAACCCACAATTATAGTAGCAAAACGATAAGAGACATCATAGCACGCACCATATCCAATAGAGCACGACTATGACGTTCAGACACACCATCACGCTATGGTGTTCCAGGTGGCGTGTGTTGTGAAACAACTTGCACATTGTCTAAAGTTGTATGCCAAACTCGTAACTCAGATATTCACCTCCACGATCATATCGCAGACATTTCTTCTTGTCACGATGATCTGAAACTTCACTCTGAATTTGCTTGAACCTTTCAAACGATTCAAACTTGTGTTTCATTAAGTAAATATACACTATATCTACTCAAATCATCAGCGAAGGTAAGAAAATAATGATATCTATCGCATGCTATAAGACTCATTGGATTGCATACATCAACATGTATAATTTCCAATAAATCAATTGCCCGCTCCGTCAAACCAGAAAACGGGGTCCTTAGTCATCTTGACCAAGAGGCATGGTTCGCATGTCTCAACCGATTCGAAATCGAATGAGTCCAAAGATCCATCAGCATGGAGTTTCTTCATGCGTTTTATACCAATATGACATTTAGAAGCAGTGCCACAAGTATGTGGTACTATCATTATTAACTTTGTGTCTTTTGGCATCAATGTTATGAACATGTGTATTACTATGATCAAGACTCAACAAACCATTCTCACTGGGTGCATGACCATTGAAGGTATTATTCATGTAAACACAGTAACAATTATTCTCTAACTTAAATGAATAACCATGTTGCAATAAACACGATCTAATCACGTTCATGCTCAACGCAAAACACCAAATAACATTTATTTAGGTTCGTCACTAATCCCGAAGGTAGAGAGAGCATGCGATGTTGATCACATCAACCTTGGGAACATTTCCAACACACATCGTCACCTCACCCTTTGCTAGTTCTTCATTTATTCCATAGCGTTTATTTCGAGTTACTACCATTTAGCAACCGAACCGGTATCCAATACTCAGGTGCTACTAGGAGTACTAGCAAGGTACACATCAATAACACGTATATCAAATATACTTCTGTCGACGTTGCCAGCCTTCTTATCTACCAAGTATCTAGGGTTGTTCCGCTTCAGGGATCGCTCTCCTCATAATCGAAGCACTTAGTCTTGGGTTTGGGTTCAACTTTGGGTTGCTTCACAGGAGCAGCAACTGGCTTGCTATCCATGAAGTTTCCCTCCTTGCTCCTGCCCTTCTCGAAACTAGTGGATTGAATAACCATCAACACTTGACGCTCCTTCTTGATTTCTACCTTCCCGGTGTCAAACATCGCGAACAGCTCAGGGATCATTATTTCTATCCCCGGCATTTTATAGTTGATCACCAAGTTCTAGTAGCTTAGTGACAGTGACTTGGAGAACTATATCAATCACTATCTTATCTGGAAGATCAACTCCCACTCGATTCAAGCGATTGTAGCACCCAGACAATCTGAGCACATGCTCAACGATTGAGCTATTCTCTTTCATCTTGCCGGCAAAGAATCTTGTTGGAGATCTCATATCTCACAACATGGGCACGAGCCCGAGATCCTAATTTCAGCTCTTAGAACATCTCATATGTCCCGTGACGTTCAAAATGTTTCGGAGCCTCAATTCTAAGCCGTAATGCATGACACACTAAACTATCAAGTAGTCATCAGAACGTGCCTGTCAGATGTTCACAACATCTACAGATGACGCTAGAGGGGTTGACACATCGAGCGGTGCATTAAGGACATAAGCCTTCCGTGTAGCAATGAGGATAATCCTCAGATCACGGAGCCACTACGCAATATTGCTACCATCATCTTTCAACTCTATTTCTCTAGGAACATATAAAAATTCAAGGGAGCTATAGCGCGAGCAAGTAATCTACAACATAATTTACAAAGACACTACTAACTATGTCCATGATAATGAGTTCAATTAATCATATTACTGAAGAACTCCCACTCAAATTGACATCCCTTCCGGTCATTCGAGTGATACATGATCCAAATTCACCAACTCAAGTCCGATTATCACGTGAGTTGAGGTGGTTTCAATGGTGAATATCATCATGTTGATCATATCTACTATATGACTCATGTTCGACCTTTTGGTCTCTTGTGTTCCGAGGCCATGTCTGTACATGCTAGGCTCGTCAAGTTTAACCCGAGTGTTCCGCATGTGCAACACTGGCTTGCACCTGTTGTATGTGAATGTAGAGTCTATCACACCCAATCATCACGTGGTGTCTCGACACGACAAACTTTCGCAATAGTGCACACTCGGGGAGAACACAATTTATCTTGAAATTTAAGTGAGGGATCACCTTATAATGCTACCGTCGTAATAAGCAAAACAAGGTGCATAAAAGGATTAACATCACATGCAAATCATAAGTGACATGATATGGCCATGAACTTGTGCTTTTGATCTCCATCTTGAAAGCACCAGCATGATCTCCATCGTCACTGGCATGACACCATGATCTTCATCGTCTTGATCTCCATCAACGTGTCGCCATCGTGGTTGTCGCGCCCACCATGCTTCTACTACTATTGCTACCGTTTAGCGATAAAGTAAAGTATTACATAGCGCTTAATGACTGACACGCAGGTCATACAATAATTAAAGACAACCTTATGGCTCCTGCCGGTTGCCGTACTCATCGACATGCAAGTCATGATATTCTATACAAAAGATGATCATCTCATACATCACATATATCTCATCATGTAATTGGCCATATCACATCACAACATACCCTGCAAAAACAAGTTAGACTTCCTCTAATTATTGTTGCATGTTTTACGTGGCTGTTACGGGTATCTAGCAAGAACAATTCTCACCTATGCAAAAACCACAACGGTGATACATTAGTTACTTTTCAACCTTCTCAAGAACCGCCTTTGTCTAATCCGATCCAACTAAAGTAGGAGAAACAGACACCCGCCAGCCATCTTTGTGCAACGAGGCTACACGTCAGTCGATGGAACCGGTCTCTCGTAAGCGTATGAGAAAGGTTGGTCCGCGCCGCTTCATCCCACAATACCGCTGAAACAAAACATGACCAAGGGAGGAAGCAATCTAAGCATCAACGCCCACAAACTCTTTGTGTTCTACTCGAGATCTCATTTACACATAAACCTAGCTCATGATGCCACTGTTGGGGAACGTTGCATGGGAAACAAAAAAATTCCTACGCACACGCAAGATCTATCCATGGTGATGAGCATCTATGAGAGGGAGAGTGGATCTACATACCCTTGTAGATCGCTAAGCGGGAAGCGTTAAGAAACGCGGTTGGTGTAGTCGAACGTCTTCGCGATCCAAATCGCCGAGCGTCCTGCGATCTCATCACGGTCCGTCCCACGATCCAATCATGATCCATCCCGCGAACTCATCATGATCCATCCCGCGATCTCATCACGATCCGTCTCGCAATCTTGAGCACGGTCCTTCCGATCTAGCGCCGAAGGGACGACACCTCCAAGTACAGCACACGTACAACTCGACGACGATCTCCGCCTTCTTGATCCAGCAAGAGGGAGCAGAGAGGTAGAAGAGTTATCAGGCAATGTGACAGCGCTCCGGCGATGGTGGTGGAGCTATTCCAGTAGGGCTTCGCCTAAGCACTACAGAAATCCGATCTAGAGGAGAAATTATGCACTGGAGGAACGGGTAGCACGTGGCTGAAAATCTTGTGACAAAACCATAAAACCCTCTAGTATATATAGGAGGAGAGGAGGAGGAGGCTTGGCTCCCAAGGAGACAGCCCTTGGGTCGGCCGAACCAGGAGGGAGGAGTCCTCCTCCTCCACTCCTAGTAGGATTAGGACTCCATCCTAATTTAGCCTTTTTGCCTTTTTCCACCTTTTTCCTTTTGGGCTTTTCCTTCCCAGCCACATGGGCCCTTTGTGGGACTTTCACCAGCCCACTAAGGGCTGGTATTCATCCTCCCACAGCCCATGTAGCCTCTTGGGTCGAAATACCCCTCCTGATGGTCTCCCGGTACACTACGGACACTCCCGGTACACTACCGATAAGCCCGAAGCTTTTGTGGCAACCAAAATAGGACTTCCTATATATCACTCTTTACCTCCGGACCATTCCGGAGGTCCTCGTGACATCCGGGATCTCATCCGGGACTCATAACAACCTTTGGTCACCACCATACATAACTCTATACTACTGAAACGTCACTGAACCTTAAGTGTGCAGACCCAGCGGGTTTGAGAACTATGTGGACATGACCGAGACACCTCTACGATCAATAACCAATAGCGGGACTTGGATGCCCATATTGGTTCCTACATATTCTACGAAGATCTTTATCGGTCGAACCTCTATGTCAAGGATTCAGTTAATCCCGTATGATGTTCCCTTTGTTCTTCGGTATGTTACTTGCCCGAGATTCGATCGTCGGTATCTCCACACCTAGTTTAACCTTGTTACCGGCAAGTCTCTTTACTCGTTCCGTAATACAAGATCCCATGACTAACACTTAGTCACATTGCTTGCAAGGCTTGTTGTGATGTTGTATTACCGAGTGGGTCCTGAGATACCTCTCTGTCATACGGAGTAACAAATCCCAGTCTTGATCCATGCCAACCCAACAGACACCCTCGGAGAAACCTGTAGAGTACCTTTATAGTCACCCAGTTACGTTGCGACGTTTGATACATACAAGGCACTCCTCCAGTGTCAGTGAGTTGCATGATCTCATGGTCATAGGAACAAATACTTGACATGCAGAAACAGTAGCATTAAACTGACACGATCATATGCTATGTTTGTAGTTTGGGTCTTGTCCATCACACCATTCTCCCAGTGATGTGATCCCATTATCAAATGACATCTCATGTCCATGGCTAGGAAACCTTAACCATCTTTGATCAACGAGCTAGTCTATTAGAGGCATACTAGGGACATGGTTTTGTCTATGTATCCACACATGCATCTAAGTCACCGATCAATACAATTATAGCATGGATAATAAACGATTATGATGAACAAGGAAATATGATAATAACTAATTTATTATTGCCTCTAGGGCATATTTCCAAGAGTCTCCCACTTGAGTCAATAATCTAGTTCACATCACCATGTGATTCGCATTGTTATGAATCTAACACCCAATGAGTTCTGGGGCTCGATCATGCTTTGCATGTGAGAGAGGTCTTATAGTCGACGGGTCTGCGACATTCAGATCCGTGTGTACTTTGCAAATTTCTATGTCAAACCGTAAACACTGCTACCACACTCCACTTGGTACTACTCCAAATGGCTGCTCCAATATACGTATCCAGATTGCTACTACGAGTCATCCGGATTGGTGTTAAAGCTTGCATCGACGTAACTCTTTATGACGAACTCTTTATCACCTCCATAATCGAGAAACATCTCCTTTGTCTTTTAGTTACTAAGGATAATCTTGACCGCTGTCCAGTGCTCCATTCCAGGATCACTTTGAAACCTTCCGGCCATACTTATGGCAAGGCTGACATCGGGTCTTGTGCACAGCATTGCATACATGATAGAGCCTATGGCTGAAGCATAGGGGATGACACTCATATTTTCTCTATATTCTGCAGTCACTGGGCATTGAGTCTTACTCAACTTCACACCTTACAAATCAGGCGAGAACTCCTTCTCTGACTGATCCATTTTGAACTCTTTCAAAATCTTGTCAAGGTATGTACTCATTGAAAGTCTCATGAAGCATCTTGATCTATCTCTATAGATCTTGATGCTCAACAATTAGGTAGCTTTATCTAGGTCTTCCTTTGAAAAACTCTTTTCTAACAACCGTTTATGCTTTCTAGAAATTCTACATCATTTCCGATCAACAATATGTCAATCACATATGCTTACCAGAACTCTATAGTGCTCCCACTCACTTTATTGTAAATACAAGTTTCTCATAAACTTTGTATAGACTCAAAAACTTTGATCACCTCATCAAAGTGTATATTCCAACTCCGAGATGCTTGCTTCTGTTCATAGAAGGATCACTGAAGCTTGCACATCTTTTAGCATCCTTAGGACTGACAAAACCTTCTGGTTGTATCTCATACAACCTTTCCTTAAGGAAGGAAACGATGTTTTGGTATCCATCTGCCAGATTTCATAATTGAAAAATGCAGCAACTGCTAACATAATTCCAATAGACTTTGGCATCGTTACGAGTGAGAAAGTCTCATCGCTGTCAACTCCTTGAACTTGGCGGAAACTTCTTTGCGACAAGTCGAGATTTATAAATGGTGACATTCACCATCAGCGTCTGTCTTCATCTTAAAGGTCCATTTGTACTCAACGACCTGTCGTCCAACGAGCAAGTCTACCAAAGTCTATACTTGGTTTTCATACATGGATCCTTTCTCGGATTTCATGGCCTCTAACCATTTGTCACAATCCGAGCGCATCGTCGCTTCTCCACAGCTCATAGGTTCATCGTTGTCCAACAACATGACCTCCAAGACAGGGTTGTCGTACCGCTCAGGAGTAGTACATATCCTTGTCGACCTATGAGGTTCGATAGTAACTTGATCCGAAGCTTCATGATCATCATCATTTACTTCCTCTTCAACTAACGTAGGTTCCACAGAAAGATCATGGACAGTACTTGCCAAATCCATGGAACTTCGGAAAAGCCAGCTAATCACACACACCACAATCGCTGGGTGTTTAAACAGGCCGGCAAGATACAACCCGAAGACCAGGACAAAAGCTCGCGCAGCGAGGACGAAGATGAGGCTCGGGGTCCAATGGGTGGCGTTCAGAAGAAATTACCTCCCGAAGTCAAAACGGTGAATATGATATACGCCACCGACATACCTAGAAGGAGAGGCTCACGGACGCTGAGGCCGGCGCCGTTTCGCCCCCCTTTTAAGCGCGCGGATCCCTTGGGTTGTGTCTCTCCCTCCTCGCTGCTGCCGCTCCCCTTCTCCCTCTTCTTCTCCTTCCTTTCCACCTGTCAGGTAAGTCTCTGTAGCTTCAGATAATTTCAGAGGTGTAGCCGCCGTCAATCGCCGTCGTCCTCGCCGTAGGAGTAGAGCCGTCCTCGTCGGAGATGTCGCGGGCGTCGAGGACCTCTCCCGCATCCTGTTACCGGCGCTAAGGTGCTGCGGGAAGGCCGTGTCGTCCTTTTCTTCCCCTGCTCTCGAAGCCATCATCACCGCCTCACGTCTTCTTCTTCCCCTGCTCCGCCCTCCTCCGAGAGAGTCATCGCCCATAATGAGCACCTGAAGCTCCTCCTCCCCCTCCTCTCTGCTTCCCTCTCCTCGTAGCGCACCGTAGTGTTCGTCGCGTAGTGTTCTCCGTCACCGTCGGCCGGAAAAGGTGTGGCCTTTAGGGCTCACCTCCGCCCCCCTCGTCGCGACGCGAATGGGGGAATGGACACTCCGTAGGTGCCGCAGCCCCCGCGGCATTTTCCCCTCGTCGGAGAGGCCCGTGGTCGCTGGATTTCGCCGCCGTCATCAGTTATCGTCGGGGTGTTCAAGAATTCAGTTTCGTCAGTTTCAGGTGGCTTTGTTAGTACTAAGGGCGCAGGAACCCTCCTTCTGTCGAGATTCGTTGGGTGGCGCAGTGGAAACCGGCTCGGGGATCGACCGCGAGGTCGCGGGATCGAATCCCGGCTCCCCCCTTTGCTCTTTTCCTTGATTGGCCGCTGTGGTGTGGCGTGTGTGGATCCGGTGTGCCGTGTGCCGGATCCCGTGCGTGGTGTGGCCTGTGTGTGGATCTGGTGCGGCCACAGCCAGATCTGGTGTGGTTGTGCGGTGAGAGTGTGTATGTGAGTGGATCTGGTGTGGATGCCAGATCCAGAGGTGTGTGTGTGTACAATAGTGTTGTGTGTGTTGTGTGTGTGTGTGTGTGTGACAAGTGGGCCTGGCCCCACTTGTCATACACTAGGGGCCCCTGGTGAGTATGCCAGGTGGGCCCCCTCCTATTAGTTGTTTCTTTTATTTTTGTTTGTGTTTTGTTGTGTTATAGATAGGAATTACTATTTCTGGTATATTTCCATTTCTGGTTATGTGCAATTATGAACATGGACATTTTAAGTAAGTTTTCACTTATAGGAACGAAGAGCATTTTGCTATCTATTGTTTTGCCATGATGCTCCACACAAAGTTAGGGGTGTGATATATGATTTTGGGGTAGAATCACCCAAGGAATTCATTGGTGCAACTTGTTTGGTCATTTGAACAAGTTTGGAAAAATTTCATTTTGTCTCAAAGTGCCATATTGTCAATTTTCTTATACTTAATCCATGCATGCTATGAAAATTGGGCCAACATGAAAATGGTAGCCTTTGATGAGTAGAATGCCATGGTATTTATTTTTGTCATGTTAAACTTGCTTATAAGTGGGAAACATGCTCTAAAGTAGCCACTAAAATGTTGTTGTTTTTAAACATGCCAAATATTTCTAAGTCTAAGAATCTGCTAATATTTTTATGCCATGAAGAGTGGATGCTATCTTGTGATATGTTATGAATTAGCTCAAGGTCACTGCTAATGATTTGAAGTAGAGGTTTCCCTCTACCATCCTGTTAATTTTCATGCCATGAGGTGGTCTCTATCACCATTAGTTTCTGCTCTCAACTTGCCATCAGCTTAACTCAGATTCCAGAAAACTGTTATTTTCTGTAAGTCCCTAAAGTTTGTTTCATCATGTCAACTTGTGGGTTTCATGCTTATTGATGTGTGCCTCCATTCTAGATTGTGTAGTTGGATAATTTGATAAGCATGCTATGTAGTTTCTGTCAATGCCTTGCTTGTGGTTGGAGACTTCCTGTAGCTCTAGTTATTGGTTGTGAAAGTTGCTATGTTGCTGTTTTGTGGTAGATTGTTTGTTTTAGTGTTTTGTGACTTGTGGGAGCTATGATCCATGGAATTGTTTGATCTTTAACTCTATTGTGGTTGGTTTTTCATTGCCTAACCAGTGGCTACCTTGGAATGCCAAGGAATAGCCCATGGTCTTCATTGTCTTGTGTTTTGACTTCGTAACTTACTGTGAGTGTAGCGTGAGAACCGTAACTCCGTTTCCTACATTCTACATATGCATTTGCATCGTTTTTGCATGAAGCATCCATATTTTTCATGATAAGGCATGTTTAAACAACTTAACATAAGGTTATGTCCAGAATCATAAATAACTAATCTATTGCATGTGAAGCATGACTAGTTTAGGATTTCCATGATAAATACTTCAAATAAAGCATGCATCGTCTTGTTTGTGCATTGCACCTTGGTTGCTTGTTTATTCTTGTTGTTTATTTTGGGTAGACATGAGCGTTGAACCTGAGTACGAAGATCCAGGAGAGTACCACTACAAGGACCCCGCTCTTTGTCCCTCTAAAGAACCAACAGGCAAGATGATCGTACCCGGATCCCAATACTATTTTTGCTTGCTAGTTGTCTTGCTCTTATCATTAATTGCGCTACATACCACTTGAATGCTAAGCCTCCTACATTGCCATGATATCCTCTAACCCCTCCACATCCTAGCAACCTTTGTTTGGCTAAGTTACCGCTGCTCAACCCCTCTTATAGCGTTCTAGTTGCACGTGCAGGTTGTTTCCATGTGATAACATGGATATCTGGCATATCACCATATTATCTGTTATTTAATTTAATGCACATATATATCTTGGTATTGGTGGAAGGCTTGGCCTTTTGCTTGGTGGTTTGTTCCACTTTTACCGCCATAGTTTCTTGTTACCGGTGTTATGTTTCCATACTTTGCACTCCTAACATGCTCGGGGTTGTTATGGGGACCCCATTTTATTCGGTTGAGATTAAAACTTGTCTGGCAAGACCCAACCTTGGTACTACATTTGCTTAACAACCTAATAAAACTGCATAGGGACTAGCTACCCCGTGGATTAATCAACAACCTGGGCCAGTGCTCCACATCAGTGTTGATACAAAATGGCAGTAGCCGGGGCCACCAACGGGTGTGTCAGCCGGAAACTTAGCCCATCCATCATGTCCTGAGAACGAGATACGTGGCTCTTATCAGGTTCGTCGACACGCCGGGAGGTCTTGCTGGACTTGTTTTACCTTTCCCGAGTGGCTTGCATGAGGGGCTCTGACTTTCTTCGGCCTATCTCGAGGTGTCGGAATTCCTTTGGAGTGGCCTAGGATGATCACAAGATCCATGGTCAAGGTTATTCCCGCGGAGTGTGGTTAATTTATGATGGACTAGTTGGAGCACCCCTGTAGGGTTAAAACTTTCGGAAAGTCATGCCCGCGGTTATGTGGCAACTTGGATATTTGTTTAACACCCGGTTATAGTTAACTTGAAGTAAACTCTAATAAAATGCACCAACTGTGTGAGTTACCGTGATCGTCTTTGCTCGTGAACATGAACCGAGAGAGAACATGGTGGGGTTATGTTTGACGTAAGTAGGTGTTCAGGATCTCTTAGACATCATTCTAGTTGTCGAACGTTTATTGTAGACCACATATTTACTTTTAGGTTTTGTAAGATTAGCCACCATAAATGCTTAGTGCTGCTGCAAACTAAACACATACCCCCTTCCAACCTATAAGCTTGAATAGCCTCGGTACCCTGATGCGAGATTGCTGAGTCCCCGTGGCTCACAGATTCCTACAACAATCCAGGTGCAGGTACAGATGAGATCGTGCCAGATGATGTGACGCAGATCCAGTGGAAGCATGACGAGGAGCGTGGCAGGATGTACGCAAGTTGTGATGGCTGCAACCAATGCGAATACTCAGATGTTGCTCAGGATGTTGCAATAAAGAGATCAGGGTTAGCAAGGCTTTCAAGGGAATTTTTAGAATCAACCTCAGTTTGCAACGCTCAATCAGTTCCTTGCCAACCAGCCCAAGTCGTTCACCTGTTGTGAGCAGCCTTTTGATGCTGATGATTGGCTCCATGACATGAGTAAGCATTTTGAGTGCAGCAATGTCAAACCAGAGGACTTTGTCAGATTCGTGTTGTTCCAGCTCAAGGGTCAGGCATCAGATTGGTGGCAGCAGTACAAGGATTCCAGGGCGATCGTGTTGTTACTTGGGACGATTTCTGTCGTGACTTCAGGGCCCATTACATTCCGACAAGCTCTGTCGAGGAGATGCATGAGAAGTTCAGGCACCTGAAGCAGGGAAGCAAGTCTGTCTATCAGTACAACATCAAGTTCCAGAATTTGGCCCGCTATGCTAAGCAAGATGTTCCACACGAGAATTCCAGGATCTGTCAGTTCAGAGATGGTCTCAAGGATGAGCTTCTGCCAGGTCTAGTCCTTCAAGAGCCTCGTGAGTTTGATCAGTTGTACAACATGGCTTTGAAGGTCGAGGCATCTCATCTCAAGTTGGAGAACTCAAGGAAGCGTCCAAGGGATTCATATTGTTCTTCTTCTAGCTCTCAGATGGTTCCTAAGCAGCAGAAGTATTGGGTGCCTAATCCTCCTCCGTTTCGTCCGCCTCAGTAGCAGAAGCAGTTCTGTGGTCGTGGTTCTTCCCACCCACCCAACCCAGGATATCAGCAGAGACCCCAGGCTCCCAAGTTAGCTTTTGTTCCTCCTCCAGGCAGCTTTCGTTCGCTATCTAAGGTTACTTGTCACAAGTGTGATCAGAAGGGTCACTACTCAAACAAGTGCAACCAGCGGCGTTTTCCGCCTCCTCCTCCAGTCAAGACCCCAGGCAATGCTATGGCGAGACACGGCCCCAAGACAACAAGAGTGAATATGGCGAACACAGCAGAGGCAGAGGATTCTTCTCAAGTGATCATGGGTAATCTCGAAGTCAGTTCTATTCCTGCAAAAGTTTTGTTTGATACTGGTGCATCGCATTCATTCATATCAAGGCCTTTTTTTTGCTAAGCATGAATTCTTCTTGAATGAGTTGCCTAAGCCTATGACTATAGCTTCTCCCGGGAAGATGATAAATTCTTGTTTGGTTGTTCCGGATGTTTCTATCAAGATGGGCAATTATTCTTTTCTGGCCTCTCCAATTGTTCTCGAAAATTCCGACATTGATCTTATTCTGGGCATGGACTTCCTGGCTATGAACAAGGCATATGTTGATTTTCAAGCAAAAGAAGTCAAGCTGACTCATCGTTCAGAAGATGTGATTATTTTCGCAGCTCGCGATGACACAATCCGTCTCTTTCCTCTCAATGAAAAGGGTGAAATCTCGGCTATTTCGCAAATTCTGGTGGTTAGCGAGTATGAAGATGTCTTTCCAGAAGAATTGGCAGGAATGCCTCCGCACCGACCAGTCGAGTTCGTGATTGACCGCAAGCCCGGAACTGGACCGGTTTGCAAGCACCCTTATAAACTTGGCCCCGAAGAGCTGAAAGAGTTGAAGAAGCAACTAGATGAACAAGAACGTCTGGATCTTATCGGACCAAGTTCTTCTCCATGGGGTTGTGGTGTTTTGTTTGTCAAGAAGAAGGATGGCACGGACCGACTCTGTGTCGATTACCATCCATTAACAAGAAGACAATCAGAAACAAGTACCCACTTCCCAACATCAATGAGTTGTTTGAACAACTGAAAGGTGCCAAGGTTTTCTCGAAGCTTGATCTTCACATGGGCTATCATCAGATTCGCATTCGCGAAGAAGATATTCCAGAGACCGCTTTCAGGACGATTTTTGGCTCTTATGAGTACACTGTCATGTCATTTGGTCTTGCCAATGCTCCTCCAACCTTCTCACGAATAATGAACTTCATATTCTCTCCTTTCAAGAATGAGTTCGTTTATGTCTATTTGGATGATATCCTTGTGTTCGCGGAGACAGAAGAAGAGCATGCAGAGCATCTCCGACTTGTGCTTGACAAGTTAAGAGAGCATCGATTCTATGCAAAGTTTTCCAAGTGTGAGTTTTGGCTCAATGAAGTGGTGTCCCCTGGGCATGTGATCTCTGCCGAGGGCATTAAGTGCACCCTGAGAAAGTTGAGGCAATCTTGAAGTGGGAGCCTCCTCAGAATGTGAAGCAGCTTCGTAGCTTCCTCGGGCTATCTAGTTATTGCAGAAGATTCGTGGAGAACTTCTCTCAAATTGCTAAGCCTTTGTCTAATCTCCTCCAAAAGAATGTCAAGTATGTTTGGTCTCCTCAATGTGATGTGGTGTTCAGTGCGCTCAAGCAGAGACTGACTTCAGCCCCAGTTCTTGTTCCTCTTGAGCAATCAAAACTTTCCAAGTTTTCTGTGATGCTTTTCTCCAAGGTCTTGGTGGAGTTCTCATGCAAGATAAGAAGGTAGTTGCTTATACCGCGCGTCAGTTGAAGCCTACCGAGAAGAACTACCCCACTCATGATCTCGAGTCGGCGGCAGTTGTGCATGCTTTGATGACTTGGAGGCATTTGTTGTTGGGTAGACCAATTGAGGTGTACACCGATCACAAGAGCTTGAAGTACATTTTCTCTCAACCCAATCTTAATCTTAGGCAGTCTCGTTCGGTGGAAATGGTTGAGGACTTCAATCGAAGCAATGAGTATAATCCTGAAAAAGCAAATGACATTGAGAACGAGCTCAGCCAAAAGGCGTACTGCAACAGTCTCATCCTGAAGTCTCTTGAACCCAAGCTTTGTGAAGCCTTCCATAAACTCAACCTTCAAATGATTCCGCAAGGATTTCTTGCCAATCTTCAAGTCTCTTCGACTCTGGAAGATCAGGTTCACCAAGCTCAACTTCTTGATGCAATGGTGAAGAAAGTGAAGAAAGGTGTGGCCAAGGGCATTCCGAAGTATAAGTGCTTTCGCGTTGATGACAAAGATACCTTGTTCTTTGAGGACCGTCTGGTGGTTCCAAAAGGTGATCTCAGGAAGGTTATCATGGACGAAGCACACAATTCTCTTCTATCCATTCATCCAGGCAGTTCCAAGATGTATCAGGATCTCAAGCAAACCTTCTAGTGGACTCGCATGAAGCGTGATATTGCTCAGTTCGTGAACGAGTGTGATGTTTGTCGCAGAGTGAAGGCGGAACATCAATGTCCAGCAAGTCTCCTTCAGCCTTTTCCTATTCCAGAGTTGAAATTCGATCATGTGGAGATGGATTTCATCACTCGGTTTCCCAAGTCCAAGAGGGGCAACGATGCCATCTTTGTGTTTATCGACAAGCTGACCAAAGTTGCTCATTTCCTTCCGGTCAAAGAATCTATCTCAGCAGCTCAGCTAGCAGAGTTGTATACGTCAAGGATAGTTTCTTGGCATGGTATTCCTCATCTCATCTCATCTGACCGTGGAAGCCTCTTTACTTCCAAGTTTTGGGAGTCCTTCTAGACTGCTATGGGTACCAAGATCCGTTTCAGCACTGCATTCCATCCGCAGACAAGTGGTCAAGTTGAGAGAGTCAATCGGATCCTTGAAGACATGCACGGAGCCTATGTGATTTCGTTCAGCATGAAATGGGAAGACTGCCTTCCATACGCTAAATTCTCATACAACAATAGCTTTCAGGCAAGGCCCCTTTCGAGATTCTCTATGACAGGAAGTGTTGTACCCTGCTTAACTGGTCTGAAACCGGTGAGCGTCAAATTTTGGGTAATGACATGATCACCGAAGCAGAAGAGATGTGCCGTGTCGTTCGTGAGAACCTCAAAGCAGCTCAATCCCAATAGAAGAGTTATTATGATAACAAACATCGGGATGTCTCCTTTCAAGTTGATGATCTAGTCTATCTCAGAGTCTCTCCCATGAAGGGCACTCAGCGGTTTGGAATTAGAGGGAAGCTAGCTCCTCGCTTTGTTGGTCCTTCCAGAGTTGTTGGCAAGAGAGGTGAACTTGCATACCAGCTAGAGCTTCCTCCAAACTTCGCAAATGTGCACGATGTCTTCCATGTCTCTCAGCTCTAGAGGTGCTTCAAGACTCCCGAGCGTACCATTAACCTCCAAGACATTGATCTCCAAGAAGACCTCTCTTATCGTGAGCATCCAGTGGCTATTCTCGAAGAAACTGAGCGTAAGACTCGCAACAAATCAATCAAGTTTCTCAAGCTGAAGTGGTCTCATCATTTTGACAAACAAGCTACTTGGGAACGTGAGGATCTTCTCTGTTCTGAATGTCCAGAGTTCTTTCGTTCCTAGATCTTGGGTCGAGATCCTCTTGTAGTGTGGAAGAGTTGTGACAGCCCAAGTGCTGCCCCTGCCTTTCATGGCCATGTAACCTATGTGGACCCATGTGTCATGTGTTGAATGAATTGAGTTTGCTCCTTTTCCATGTCATTGTCTCATGCATCATGCATCATGCGTCTGATCATCATGTCATGCACAATATCTTGTGGTGTGCTTCCATGTGTTCTTATTGTGAGGTGTGAGAAGTTCTTGGTGTTTGTGATGTGTGCATGTGTGGGTATTAACTCCTCCCCTCTCCCTTTGTTTTCAAAACAAAAACCTAAACCTTTATTCCCTTTTATTTTCTCCAACATAATTCACTTGCTCTATAAATCTGTTAAAAATGTTCAAGATGTAGCGAATATTATTTTAAGTTTATATGTGTTGCTCTCTGTGATGTTTGGGCTTCGAGCCCATGGGGTTTTGTTAAAAACAGGACTATTAATTTATAAAGTATTTAATTTAAGTGCTCTAAAAATCAACTTGTTAATTTCATTAAATAGGTCATATTTTCTTTTGTGTCATGGTATTTTTGTTTTGTCAAATATTATTTTCTTTCTCTCTGGAGGTTTTAATTTGTGTTATTCTTTTATTAAAAGGGACTCCCTATGTTTTATTTTGTTTGCGAGAGAGAGTGGAGCTGGGCCTAATCCCTCCCCCGTGCGGCTCAGCCAAGGTAGGCAACGCCTACCTGCTCCCGTCGTCCTCCGTCAGATTCAGGCGCTCGTCAGTGAGAGAGAGCGCGTCGCGTCACCGTGAGAGGCTCACGGACGCCAAGGCCGGCGCTGTTTTGCCCCCCTTTTAAGCGCGCGGATCCCTAGGGTTCTGTATCTCCCTCCTCACCGCCGCCGCTCCCCGTCTCCCTTTTCTTCTCCTTCCTTTCCCCCTGTCAGGTAAGTCTCTATAGCTTCAGATAATTTCAGAGGTGTAGCCGTCGTCGATCGCCATCGTCCTCGCCGCAGGAGTAGAGTCGTCCTCGTCAGAGATGTCGCGGGCGTCGAGGACCTCTCCCGCATCCCATTCCCGGCGCTAAGGTGTTGCGGGAAGGCTGCGCCGTCCTCTTCTTCCGCTACTCTAGAAGCCATCATCGCCACCTCGCATCTTCTTCTTCCCCTGCTCCGCCCTGCTCCGAGCGCGTCGTCGCCCGCTGCGAGCACCTGAAGCTCCTCCTCACCCTCCTCTCTGCTTCCCTCTCCTCGTAGCGCAGCATAGTGTTCGTCGCGTAGTGTTCTCCATCGTCGTTGGCCCGAAAAGGCGTGGTTTTGAGGGCTCGCCTCCGTCACCCTCGTCGCGAGACAAAAGGGGGAATGGACACCCCGTAGGTGCCGCAGCCCCCCAGCATTTTTCCCTCGTCGGAGAGGCCCGTGATAGCTGGATTTCGCCCCCGTCGTTAGCTGTCGCCAGGGTGTTCAAAAATTCAGTTTCATCAGTTTCGGGTGGCTTTATTAGTACTAGGGGCGCAGTGGCAACCGGCTCGGGGATCGGCCGCGAGGTCACCGGATCGAACCCCTGCTCCCCCCCCCTTTGCTCTTTTTATTGATTGGCCAGTGTGGTGTGGCGTGTGCGGATCCGGTGTGCCGTGTGCCGGATCCCGTGTGTGGTGTTGCCTGTGTGTGGATCTGGTGCGGCCACAGCCAGATCTGGTGTGGCTGTGCACTGAGAGTGTGTGTACTTGTGTGTGGTGTGTATGTGAGTGGATCTGGTGTGGATGCCAGATCTAGAGGTGTGTGTGTGTACAGCAGTGTTGTCTGTGTGTGTGTGTTGTGTGTGTGGGTGACAAGTGGGCCTGGCCCCACTTGTCATACACTAGGGGGCCCTGGTGAGTATGCCAGGTGGGCCCCCTCCTATTAGTTGTTTCTTTTATTTTTGTTTGTGTTTTGTTGTGTTATAAATATGAATTACTATTTTGGTATATTTCCATTTCTGGTTATGTGCAATTATGAACATGGACATTTTAAGTAAGTTTTCACTTATAGGAACGAAGAGCTTTTTGTTATCTATTGTTTTGCCATGATGCTCCATACAAAGTTAGGGGTGTGATATATGCTTTTGGGGTAGAATTACCCAAGGAATTCATTGGTGCAACTTGTTTGGTCATTTGAACAAGTTTCAAAAAATGCATTTTGTCTCAAAGTGCCATATTGTCAATTTTCTTATACTTAATCCATGCATGCTATGAAATTTGGGCCAACATGAAAATGGTAGCCTTTGATGAGTAGAATGCCATGGTATTTATTTTTGTCATGTTAAACTTGTTATAAGTGGGAACCATGCTCTAAAGTAGCCAATAAATGTTGTTGTTTTCAAACATGCCAAATATTTCTAAGTCTGAGAATCTGTTAATATTTTTATGCCATGAAGAGTGGATGCTATCTTGTGATATTTTGTGAATTAGCTCAAGATCAGCGTTAATGATTTGAAGTAGAGGTTTCCCTCTACCATCCTTTTAATTTTCATACCATGAGGTGTTCTCTATCACCATTAGTTTCTTCTGTCAACTTGCCATCAACTTAACTCAGATTCCAGAAAACTGTTATTTTCTGTAAGTCCCTAAAGTTTGTTTCATCATGTCAACTTATAGGTTTCATGCTTATTGATGTGTGCCTCCATTCCATATTGTGTAGTTGGATAATTTGATAATCATGCTATGTAGTTTCTGTCAATGCCTTGCTTGTGGTTGGAGACTTCCTGTAGCTCTAGTTATTGGCTGTGAAAGTTGCTATGTTGCTGTTTTGTGGCAGATTGTTTGTTTTAGTGTTTTGTGACTTGTGGGAGCTATGCTCCATGGAATTGCTTGATCTTTGACTCTATTGTGGTTGCTTTTTCATTGCCTAACCAATGGCTACCTTGGAATGCCAAGGAATAGCCCATGGTCTTCATTGTATTGTGTTTTGCCTTCGTAACTTGCCGTGAGCGTAGCGTGAGAACCGTAACTCCGTTTTCTACGTTCTACATATGCATTTGCATCGTTTTTGCATGAAGCGTCCATATTTTCCATGATAAGGAATTTTAAACAACTGCATACGGTTCTGTACATAATCATAAATAACTAATCTATTGCATGTGAAGCATGACTAGTTTAGGGTTGCCATGATAAATACTTGAAATAAAGCATGCATCATCTTGTTTGTGCATTGCACCTTGGTTGCTTGTTTATCTTGCTCTTTATTTTGGGTAGACGCGAGCGTTGAACCTTAGTACGAAGATCCAGGAGAGTACCACTATGAGGACCCCGCTCTTTGTCCCTCTGAAGAACCAACATGCAAGATGATCGTACCCAGATCCCGATACTATTTTTGCTTGCTAGTTGTCTCGCTCTTATAGTTACTTGCACTACCTACCACTTGAATTCTAAGCCTCCTACATTGCCATGATAGCCTCTAACCCCTCCACATCTTAGCAACCTTTGTTTGGCTAAGTTACCGCTGCTCAGCCCCTCTTATAGCGTTCTAGTTGCATGTGCAGGTTGTTTCCATGTGATAACATGGATATCTGGCATATCACCATATTATATATTATTTAATTTAATGCACATATATATCTTGGTATTGGTGGAAGGCTTGGCCTTTTGCTCGGTGTTTTGTTCCACTTTTACCACCATAGTTTCTTGTTACCGGTGTTATGTTTCCATACTTTGCGCTCCTAACATGCTCGAGGTTGTTATGGGGACCCCCATGTTTATTCGGTTGAGATTAAAACTTGCCTGGCAAGACCCAACCTTGGTACTACATTTTCTTAACAACCTAATAAAACTGCATAGGGACTAGCTACCCCGTGGATTAATCAACAACCCGAGCCAGTGCTCCACATGAGTGTTGGTCCAAAATGGCAGTAGCCGGGGCCACCAACAGGTGTGTTAGCCAGAAACTTAGCCCATCCGTCGTGTCATGAGAACATGATATGCGGCTCTTATCGGGTTCGTCGACACGTCGGGAGGTCTTGCTGGACTTGTTTTACCTTTCCCGAGTGGCTTGCGTGAGGGGCTCTGACTTTCTTCGGGCTATCTAGAGGTGTTAGAATTCCTTTGGAGTGGCCTAGGATTATCACGAGATCCGTGGTCGAGGTTATTCCCATGGAGTGTCGTTAATTTATGATGGACAAGTTGGAGCACCCCTGCAGGGTTAAAACTTTCGAAAAGCCATGCCCGCGGTTATGTGGCAACTTGGATATTTGTTTAACACCCGGTTATAGTTAACTTGAAGTAAACTCTAAGAAAATGCACCAACTGTGTGAGTAACCATGATTGTCTCTGCTCGTGAACATGAACCAAGAGAGAACACGGTGGGGTTTTGTTTGACGTAAGTAAGTGTTCATGATCTCTTAGAGGTCATTCTAGTTCTCGAACATTTATCGTAGACCACATATTTACTTTCATGTTTCGTAAGATTAGCCACAATAAATGTTTAGTGCTGCTGCAAAACTAAACACATACCCCCTTCCAACCTATAAGCTTGAATATTTTTGGTACCCGGGCGCGAGATTGCTGAGTCCCCATGGCTCATAGATTCCTACAACAATCCAGGTGCAGGTACAAATGAGATCATGCCAGATGATGTGACGCAGCTCCAGTGCGAGTATGACGAGGAGCGTGGAAAGATGTACGTCACTTATCCAGACGAGTAGAGTGGCCGTGGTCGAGATCTTTGGGCTAGCAAGCCAGTGTCATTGCATATTTTTATCATTTTTTTTCATCCATAGACGGACTCTGTCTTTGGAATGATGTTTTGAACTAATTGTGTGGAATTGCAATTTAGCATGTGGCGAGTGTAAGCCAACTCATATACTCCTCTCTTCATAAATGTATGTAATGATGCTCTACTTGCGAACGACAAGATGCGCCTCTATCCCTGTCGAGGCCCCCGTGCCTTAATATGGATAGGCGCGCATCTTGGGCGTGACAAAGTAGCCTCAATCTGATTTACTCAAACGCGGTGAAAAAGCTGGGTATTGATTCGTCAAGGATCAAACCTAGCAGCACTACCTTCAAGGTAGTGATCCTAGGTGTTGAGGCCCAATGTACGGGCTCTATAACCCTGGAGGTTGTGTTCAGCTCGCCCGATAACTTCCACAATGAGGACTTGATCTTTGACATTGTTCCCTTCTGCAGCGGCTATCGTGCGCTACTCGGCCGGACGGCATTCGCTCGGTTCAACGCAGTCCTACATTACGCATACCTGAAGCTCAAGATGTCGGGCCCCAAGGGGGTCATCACTGCCAATGGCAATATAGAGCGGTCCCTTAGAGCAAAGGAACATGCACTGGCACTGGCGGCCGAATTCAGATACAATGACGACCGGCAAGCTTCGTCATTTGCCGGAAAGCCACAAAAGGCTGGTAAGCGAGTTCGGGTTCAGACGAAAAGCTCCGACCCTCCTTCCTCCCCTCAATAGCGACTCTCCCCCACCGCACAACCTCAGGACCAGCGAAGTACATGCTGAGGAGGCACAACTTCGCACTTAAGATTCCATGGGTAGCGGTGGGGAACTTACGATTTGTGTTTGGTTGTCCCGAACTGTTACCATCAACACGTCTTCGGACAATATGCAAGCACTCCTAAAAGAGCCTGCCCATGGTGTAAAGCTCACCTTTAACACCGCGGCCTCTCAAGATTTTGTTCGCAAGATCCGCTCACACTAACACCCATCAAGGTGCATATAAAAGCAGGAGTCAACTAGAAACAGGGCATATCGAAGACGTCTGGTCACCAATTGAAGACCCCTGGTACAACAGTTCCTGTAGGACTTTGTTTCTTATTTTCTTTCACATACATGTAAACAGTTGCTTCAGCAATCCGAGTTATAAGAGTCGTTGAGGACATGCGAAATTGCATGGGGCAAGTACGCCTTATTTGCCCTGTCTTTGGCGCATACCTTTTTTCCTTCCCTCCCTCTTCTCGTGAACCCGTTCGGTATGACTCGAGGTCATCGGCTAATAGACCGGGAGCTCGATTTCAAACACAAATCGCCTTAACCACTGTGTGTTCGGCGTCTTGGCGTTTCGCTTTATAAGCATCGGTTCCAAACTATGTCTTTGGTCATTAATTTGGGTTGCCGGCTCCTGTGCTTGCCCCATTACGTTAAACTTGTTCGGCTAAAAGGGCAAAGGGATCACCCCTGCGATTGTGCTTCCGGATAGTCCGGTCAGGCACCTCAAGGGAGAAAGCTGAAAATGGACTATCATAGTATGTGTGATCCGATCTATGAACCCCAAGTTAGAAGTATTATACTTCACCCTCGTAAGCGGTTATTCCATGTTATACGAGGAATTCGCCCTTTGTGAAAATACTATGATGGCATCTTCGGCCTCGGTTCGTCCGAACATCGCAAATACTCCGGTGGCTAATCGTACGCTTCTCGCAGTCCTTTTCGCGCCCCTTCGATTAAGTGAAAGAAATAAAGCACAATAGTCCGATTGCCTAGTCCGCCGCACTAAATCTCCTTCGGGTTAATGTAATTCAGCTAAGAGCCACAGTGCATTGGCATAGACACCCCAGGTAGTATCTATGTGGGGGCTGAAGCCAATGACTCGCATCTTTTAGTATTAAACAATCATACAGGAGTTATAAAGGAATCCAAAACCATATAAGAGCCGATACTAATATCATTGAAAATTATCACATATCTTCGGACACATTACAAGCTCATTCAAATAATTTTTTCCCGAACACTGCGACGCTATGACCCGCGCACTCTCCATCACTCCATCGAAGTAAAGCTCGGGGCATCGATGCTCCTTTCCGGGCCGTGGTGGGTCAGTGGAGACCTTCATCGGATTGAGCACCGACCAGTGCACTTTGGCCTTGGCAAGGGCCATCCGGACTCCTTCGATGCAGGAGGAGCGCTTGATGGCATCGAGGCGGGGCGAGGCAGCAATCAGTCATTGCACCAGGCCGAAGTAGCTGCCTGGGAGTGGCTCGCCGGGCCATAAGCGGATGCAAAGGTTCTTGAAGGTCGGCTCTGCCATCTGGTGCATCTCCATCAGCTGTTTCAGCTGCTCCACCAGAAGAGGAGGACGCTCGGGGGCTCCGAACTGTGCCTAGAACGTCCGAGCTTCGTCCTCCTCTCCCCACGAGGCAAGCAGCTGATTGGCATCCGCCACGCTCTTCTGGAGATCGGCGACCGCGCCTGAGGATCGCCACACCTGGGTCAGCAATTCGAATTTGCTATCTCTAAACACGCACTTTAGGGAGTACGGCTTACCATCGGCTATCTCCTTTGCTTGGCGAACTTGTTCCTCGATGAACCGTCTGTCCACCCGCTCCTTCTGGTGATCGGACTTCATGGTGCACAGTTCAGTCGAGATCGCCGTAATCTTTTGCTCCAAGGACTCGCACTCGTTGCTGGCGTCCTTGAGCTCATCCTGTATCTCCGCCACACGAGCATGGTGTTTATCTCTGGTAGCTCATAGGGCGGAGAGCGCGGTGGCCGCTTCTTTGGCCGCCGCCTTTTCCATGCCCGCTTCATCTTTGGCGCGTTGAAGCTCGGCCTTGAGCTTTTCGATCTCTTTCGACGAAGCTGCAACATGATGCAAGTCTATTTAAAAATGAATCTGCATTAACAGTACTCGGGGGGAACGCATTCAGATTTAGTTTGGACTTACCCTACACTTCGGCTAACCTCTTGTTGAGGTCTTCCACCTCATCCTCGGAACGCTTGAGCTTCCGATGCAGCACGTCCAGCTCGGCACCGTTTTTGGCCGCCGCTGATGATGAAGCCTACATTATACACAAAGCATACATTACATCGGTGCTCACTCCCCAAATTATAGATATGACCCCTAGGAGAGCTTGTCCATCTCACGTAGGGCTCGGGGGCTACCATGCCTACAATACGAATAAATAAAAATCTTAGCAAAAACATTGGGTGACTTACTTTAAAGGCCGCAAGGAGACCTTTGAAAGCCTCCTTCAGTCTGTTGTCAATGGACTGGACGATTTGTAGTACCACACCCATAAGGGTGTAGTGATCCTCGGGGATGGAGGCACTTGATAGAGCATCCTCCATGGCCGACCACCGGTTGGTCGACGGTGCCGGGGATGATCGGATTTCCCGATCACCCATCGGGGATTGGACCGGTGCCTCCAGAGGCACAATGCGCTCTGGAGATGTCCTTGGAGGGGACTGATGGCCCGTCCGGCCGTCCTCCTTGGTGTCCGGACAGGGGATTGTCCCCTGGTCTTCAGTGGCCGAAGCGTTAGCCTCGGCCACGGTAACATCTCCCTCGCCCCTGGGTCCGCCTCCATTGGAGTACGCTGGGACGACACCTCCACGACGTCCTTCGTAGCGCCTGGAGTGGTGGGGTGCGAGGCATCCACGCTCTTTGCTAGTTCAGCGGGTGGGGTCTCCCCATCCGATACCACCTCGACGGGGATGATGCGTGGGGGGCTGTAGGACCAATGACATGCGTGTTAGCAAACTTTGAATTTCCAAGTTATAGGAAGGAGAGTCTTCGGATCCTAACCTGGATGGAGGGGGCTTGACCCTTAGGCTCCTTCGTGGAACCTCCTCGGGGTCTTCGAACACGGAGCTCGAGTCCGAGCTGTCGTCGGACAAGACCACCCATGCCTGACACGCCTTCTTTAGGGCGGGTGAAGCTACCTACCCCGGGGTGTCCGAGGACGCCGCTCTCTTCTTGGTGCGGGCGAAGTTTCCTCCCCCTCTCTCTCGACCTCCTCCTCCTCCTCTTCCTTCTCTTTGGCCTCCTCCTGATTTGAGGAGGTGGGGGTGTCTTCGGAGGCCAGCCTGACCTGGTTTCTTCTTCTTCTCATTCTTCGTGGGAGCCTCGTAAGGCTTCTCCATGAGCATCCTGGCTAACAGCCCGGTCCTCTCGTCTTTGGGCTGAGGGGCCGGACTGTTGATGCTGATGGCCTTGTTCTGCCATCTCTGCCAGAATAGATCAGATAAGAGGATGAAGGGATTCTCTGTGTAATAGAGCCAACCAAGTCGGGGGAAATCATACCTCGGAGTCCGGCTTGGCGGCGTGCAGACCTTTGTCCTCCTCCTCGGATGGCCAACTCTTCATCCACTTGAAGAGCACCTTCCACAGCTTGTCCTGCATAGTGCGGAAGAGATTCTAGATTGTGGGCTCGGCTTGGAGTTCTTGAGCCCACAGAGGAGTGTTCCGACACTGGCAGGGGAGGATGCGCCTTCGGAGCATCACCTGGACCATGTCGGCTAGCTTGATGCCCTCCTCGACCAGGGAGCGGAGGCATTTCTGCAGATTGGTCACCTCTTTACCCGAAACCCAGGCCAGGCCCTTCTCGGGCCATGAAGCCAGTCTGGTGGGGGGACCAGATCTGAATGCGGCGGCGGGGAGTTGGCCCTCCTCTTGTGGTTTGGTGATGTAGAACCATTCCTTCTGCCATCCTTTGATGGTACTGATGAAGGTGCCAGACAGCCATCGACGCGGGCGAGCGTGCCGATGACTGCCCCGGCACAGTCCGCATGCTTGCCTTCGACACACTTGGGCATGGTATTGAATACCTGCAGCCAGAGCCCGAAGTGCGGCTTGACATGTAGGAAGGCCTTGCAGATAAGGATGAACGCCGAGATATGCATGATGGAGTTCGGTGGGAGGTCATGGAAGTCGAGTCCGTAGAAGAACATTAATCCCCTGATGAAAGGGTGGAGTAGGAAGCTCAACCCCCTGATGAAGTGGGGGATGAACACCACCCTCTCGCCTGGCCTGGGAGTGGGGATCACTTGGCCCTTGATACGTCTCCAACGTATCTATAATTTTTGATTGTTCCATGCTATTATATTATCTGCTTTGGATGTTTTGTATGCATTAATATGCTATTTAATATTATTTTTGGGACTAACCTATTAATCTAGAGCCCAATGCCAGTTCCTAGTTTTTCCTTGTTTTTCAGTTTCGCAGATAAGGAATATTAAACGGAGTCCAAACGGAATAAAACCTCCGGAATGATTTTTTCTGGAATAAAAGGAAGCCACGAGACTTGAGAACCAAGGCAGAGGAGCCGCCATGGGGCCACAAGCCAGCTAGCCGCGGCCAGGGGGCCACCCACGCTGGGCAGGCTTGTGGGCCCCTGGCAACTCCCCTAACCTAATCTTCAGCCTATAAATACCCAAATATTCCATAATTATCAAAAAGGAGCCACGAAAACACTTTTCCGCCGCCAGAAACCTCCGTTCCCAAGAGATCCAATCTTGGAGCCTTATCCGGTAATCTATCGGAGGGTGATTCGATCACGGAGGGCATCTACATCAATTCCATTGCCCCTCCAATGATGCGTGAGTAGTTCACCATAGACCTATGGGTCCATAGCTAGTAGCTAGATGGCTTCTTCTCTCTCTTTGCTTCTCAATACCATGTTCTTCATGATCTTCATGGAGATCTATCCGATGTAATACTCTTTTGCGGTGTGTTTGTCAAGATCCGATGAATTGTGGGTTTATGTTCAGATTATCCATGAATATTATTTGAGTCTTTTCTGAATTCTTATATGCATGATTTCATATCTTTGCAAGTCTCTTCGAGTTATTGGTTTGGTTTGGCCAACTAGATTGAAATTCTTGCAATAGGAGAAGTGCTTGGTTTTGGGTTCAATCTTGCGGTGTCCTCAACCAGTGACAAACTAGGGGTTGTGAGGCATGTATTGTATTCTTGCAATCAAGGGTAAAAAGATGGGGTTTTCATCATATTGCTTGAGTTTATCCCTCTACATCATGTCATCTTGCTTAATGCGTTACTCTAGATACAGGGAGGAGTCGGTCAATGTGTGGACTAATAGTAGTAGATGCAGAATCGTTTCGGTCTACTTGTCACGGACGTGATGCCTATATGCATAATCATTGCGTTGGATATCTTCATAATTATTTGCTTTTCTATCAATTGCTCGACAGTAATTTGTTCACCCATCGTAATACTTGCCATCATGAGAGAAGCCATCTAATGAAACCTATGGCCCCCGGGTCTATTTTCCATATTATATTTTCAGATCTGAAACCAAAAATACCAAAAATACTTGCTGCCCTATTTTTACTTTCAGTTTCACTTTCCGTTCAAGCATCCTATTATATCTATCTCTACTAGATCTAATCCTTGCAAATAACTGTGAAGGGATTGACAACCCCTTTATAGCGTTGGGTGCAAGAGTTTGATTCTTTGTGCAGGTACATCTATTGTTGGCTCGCTTGTATCTCCTACTGGATTGATACCTTGGTTCTCAAAAGCTGAGGGAAATACTTATCTACTTTGCTGCATCAAACCATTCCTCTTCACGGGAAACCAACGCATGCTCGAGAAGTAGCAGCCCTCCTCCACCGTGCGGGGAGGAATGTCGGCGGGGAGGTAACCGGCCTTCTTGAGGTCGAGGATGTCCTTGTAGGTGACCGCGGCACCTTCTCACTGGCCATTGGAGCCTGCCATTGCTAAGCACAGGAGCGGGGGTGGAGAACCCTAGATATATGCTCTGGAGGTGCAAGGGAATACGAGGCGGAGAAGTCGAATGGAGAGCGTGAAAGGCCTTTGCGGTTTTCTTTCTCCTTTTATGAGGCCTATCGATTCGGGCTCCCCATGCTGCGCCGTGAATCCCTCCACTTCCCGAGACGCGTGAGCCGTTGCATATGCATGGTTAAGTATATCCCATATAAAACGGGACACGATCGACATGTTGATAGATCGTGTGGATGGAACGGTCTCGAACCGCGCATCGAGTGCCAATAACTGGCATGTCGGTCATGGTGGGCTGTGACCTTTCGTCAGAGAGGTCGTCAGGAAACATTACCTTTTTTTCCCCTGATGTTTGGCCTTCAAAGCCAACTTATCTCACAGAATTCGGACGTGCCACTATGCGGAAGACTGCTTATCATCGGAGGCCGAACTATGGTTCGGCGGGAAGGAACTCACCTCGCAAGCCGAAGACTCTGTTCGCGAAGCAATTGGAGCTGAAGACCCTTGACGTTGGAGGCAAGTTCAGGGGCTACTGAGGGAGTCCCGGATTAGGGGGTCCTCGGATAGCCGACTTCACTAGTAGAAAACAGGGCATTGGTTCGGGACGGGCCAGCCCATTAGTCCCGGTTCAGTCACGAACCGGGACCAATGGGGGCAACGGTCCCGGTTCGTGAGGCCAGGGGGGCGGGCGGGCCACGTGGGGCATTGGTCCCGGTTCGTTTGGAACCTTTCGTGCCGGTTCCAGACATGAACCGGGACCAATGTGCCTCGCTCCTGGCCCACAACCATTGGTCCCGATTCGTGGCTAGATCCGGGAGCAAAAGGGGGTCCTTTAGTCCCGGTTCCAGCCACGAACCGGGACCAATGAAATGCCTATATATACCCCCTTGCCAGCGAGCAGAGCACTCCACACTGCTCTGTTTTTTTGGCCGGCGAGGGGAGAGCTTTGTGGTGCTCTAGCTCACCTCCTATGCACATGAGGTGTTTGATGAAATGCCTAAGCCAAACTTAAGCTTTCTCCTCTCGAAGCTCCTTGTCCAAACTCCATTTTTGTCAAGATTTGTCTAGGTTTGGCGGTTCGTCCTGTCCCGTCCCCGTCCTGAAACCGTCGTCGATCGCCCGTGCGTGGTGAGCCTCTTGATCTTATCTTCTTGCTAAAAGAAAATATACTTACTCATATGATTTTCTTACTTTTATTATTGTTCAGTTCTCTATTTATGATATGTTGTAATAGTTTTTAATACACTTTATTATATAATGCACGCAGATGAACCGGCAATGGATGTACGGTGACCGACGCACCTCCGAGTATATTAAGGGCCTGCATAATTTTCTCGAAGCGGCTGAGGCAAACAAGCAGAATGGTTTTATGCCTTGTCCATGTACTGTCTGTGAGAATACGAAGTCTTTCTCGAACTCTAAAACCCTTCACTTCCACCTGCTTCAGAAGGGTTTTATGCCACACTATAATGTTTGGACCAAGCACGAAGAAAGAGGGGTTATGATGGAAGACAACGAAGAAGAAGAGGATGACGACAACTACCCTCCCCCTGAATACGGTGATGCTGCAATGGGGGAAGCTGAAGATCAAGAGGAACCAGACGATGTGCCCGATGATGATCTTCGACGGGTCATTGTTGATGCACAGAGAGAATGTGAAAGTGAAAGGGAGAAGTTGAAGTTCGATCGCATGTTAGACGATCACAAAAAAGGGTTATACCCAAATTGCGAAGATGACAACAAAAAGCTCGGTACCACATTGGAATTGATGCAATGGAAGGCAGACAATGGTGTATCTGACAAGGGATTTAGTTCGCTACTGAAAATAATGAAGAAGAAGCTTCCAATGGATAACGAATTGCCCGATAGTACATACGCAGCAAAGAAGGTTGTATGTCCTCTAGGATTGGAGGTGCAGAAGATACATGCATGCCCTAATGATTGCATCCTCTATCGCGGTGAGTACGAGGAACGGAACACATGCCTGGTATGCGGTGCATTGCGGTATATGATCAGAAGAGATGACCCTTGTGATGTTGAGGGCCAGCGCACCGGGAAGAGGGTTCCTGCCAAGGTGATGTGGTATGCTCCTATAATACCACGGTTGAAACATCTATTCAGAAACAAAAAGCATGCCGAGTTGATGAAATGGCAGTGCTCATCCAAGGCCCTAAGCAACCCGACAATGACATTGATGTGTACCTAAGGCCATTAGTTGATGAACTTTTACAGCTATGGAATGAGAGGTGTACGTGTGTGGGATGAGAAAGAACAGGAGGAATTTGACCTACATGCATTGTTGTTTGTAACCATCAACGATTGGCCTGCTCTCAATAACCATTCAGGATAGACAAACAAGGGATACCACGCATGCACACACTGTTTAGATGACACCGACAGTATATATTTGGACAAATGCAGGAAGAATGTGTACCTGGGGCATCGTCGATTTCTTCCGACCAACCATCAATGTCGAAATAAAGGAAAGCATTTCAAAGGTGAGGTAGATCACCGGAAGAAGCCCGCCCTCCGTACTGGTGATCACATGCTTGATATGGTCAATGATTTACATGTAATATTTGGAAAGGGTCCTGGCGGACTATCTGTAACGAATGACGCTGGCAAACGTGCACCCATGTGGAAGAAGAAATCTATATTTTGGGACCTACCCTATTGGAAAGACCTAGAGGTCTGCCCTCCAATCGACGTGATGCACGTGATGAAGAATCTTTGCGTGAACCTGCTAGGCTTCTTCGGAGTGTATGGGAAGACAAAAGATACACCGGAGGCATGGGAGGAACAGCAATGTGTGCATGAAAAAGACGGCATGGATCCAAAGCAGTATGAAGGTCCTGCTAGCTACGCTCTTACCAAAGAAGAGAAGGAAATCTTCTTTGAATGCCTGCTTAGTATGAAGGTCCCGTCTAGCTTCTCATCGAATATAAAGGGAATAATAAATATGGTAGAGAAGAAGTTCCAAAACCTAAAGTCTCATGACTGCCACGTGATTATGATGCAACTGTTGCCGGTTGCATTGAGGGGGCTTCTACCAGAAAACGTTCGATTAGCCATTGTGAAGCTATGTGCATTCCTCAATGCAACCTCTCTGAAGGTGATTGATCCAGGAATCCTGCCAAGTTTAAGGAGTGATTCGGTGCAATATCTTGTTAGTTTCAAGCTGGTGTTCCCACCGTCCTTCTTCAATATCATGACGCACGTCCTAGTTCATCTAGTCGATGAGATTGTCATTCTGGGCCCTGTATTTCTACACAATCTGTTCCCCTTTGAGAGGTTCATGGGAGTCTTAAAGAAATATGTTCGTAACCGCGCTAGGCCAGAAGCAAGCATCTCCATGGGCCATCAAATAGAGGATGTCATTGGGTTTTGTGTTGACTTCATTCCTGACCTTAAGAAGATTGGTCTGCCTCAATCGCAGTATGAGGGGAGACGGACTGGAAAAGGCATGCTAGGAGCGGACTCAATAATATGTAGGGACAGGCATTCTTGGTCTCAAGCACACTACACAGTTCTATAGAATTCCACCTTGGTGACCCCGTATGTCGATGAACACAAGAATATTCTACGCTCCAAACACCCAAAGCAGTGTGACGACTGGATTACATATGAACACATCAGGACTTTCGGCAGTTGGTTGCAAACACGTCTCATGGGTGACAACACTGTTTCTGATGAGCTGTACTCGTTGGCCAGTGGACCATCTTCGACTGTATTGACTTACAAAGGGTACGAGATAAATGGGAATACATTTTACACGATCGCCCAAGATGAAAAGAGCACCAACCAAAACAGCGGTGTCCGCTTTGATGCAGCAACCAAGAGGGGAAAGGACACATATTATGGTTACATAGTGGACATATGGGAACTTGACTATGGACATGATTTCAAGGTCCCTTTGTTTTAGTGCAAATGGGTCAATCTGTCAAGAGGCGGGGTACAGGAAGACCCACAGTACGGAATGACAACAGTGGATCTGAACAATCTTGGGTACACACACGAACCATTGGTCCTAGCCAATGATGTGGCGCTGATTTTCTATGTGAAGGACATGTCTACCATACCGAGAAAAAGAAAATATAAGGAAGCGAATACATCATACGATGAGCCAAAGCGCCACATAGTTCTTTCAGGAAAAAGAGACATCGTGGGATTGGAGGGCAAGACAAACATGTCTGAAGATTATGAAAATTTTCATGAAATTCCTCCCTTCAAAGTCAAGGCTGACCCAAGCACCCTGTTAAACGATGAAGATTATCCATGGTTACGGCGCAATCAGCAAAGGACACAAGCGAAGAAAAAGTGAAGACTTTCTCTCCACAACTATATCATTGCAGTGACATGTGAAGACATGAAATGCCTTTTGTAACACATGAGTTTTCATTCGAAACCCTAATACTTCGAAAGAGATTTTTCGTTTTGTACACGAAGTGCATCCAGTTTTTGCCGAAACCCTCTCAACTTTTTATGACATGCTATGTGGGTGAAATGATGATAGCATGCCAACTTTTAACCTTTTTAGAGTTCATTTGAAGTGCTTTTCAATTTTAGGGTCATTTAGCTCAAAAAATCACTATGTGCATGAAAAATACCAAATGAAGTCAGAAAGGGTTGAAAATTGATGATGTGGCTATGAATGGTGCGTTTTGAACACACAAAAAATATGGAGTTCAAATAATTTCAAAAAATGAAATCCCTTTGTAACAGATGAGTTTTCATCCGAAACCATGACATTTCGAAAGAGATTGTCCATTTTGTACACGAAGTGCATCCAGTTTTTGCCGTAACCATCTCAACTTTTTAGCACATGCTATGTGGGTGCAATGATGATACCATGCCAACTTTCAACCTTTTCAGAGTTCATTTGAAGTGCTTTTCAATTTCAGGGTTATTTAGCTCAAAAAACCAGTAAGTGCATGAAAAATACCAAATGAAGTCAGAAAGGGTTGAAACTTGATGATGTGGCTTTGAATGGTGCATTTTGAACACAAGAAAAGTATGCAGTTCAAATAAGTTAAAAAATGAAATCCATTTGTAACATATGACTTTTCGTCCGAAACCGTGATACTTCGAAAGAGATTGTCCATTTTGTACACAAAGTGCATCCAGTTTTTGCCGTAACCATCTCAAATTTTTAGCACATGCTGTGTGGGTGAAATGATGATACCATGCCAAATTTCAACCTTTTCAGTGTTCATTTGAAGTGCTTTTCAATTTCAGGGTTATTTAGCTAAAAAAACAGTAAGTGCATGAAAAATACAAAATGAAGTCAAAAAGGGTTGAAAATTGATGATGTGGCTTTGAATGGTACATTTTGAACACACAAAAAGTATGGAGTTCAAATACGTTAAAAAATGAAATCCATTTGTAAAAGATGAGTTTTCGTTCGAAACCGTGGTACTTCGAAAGAGATTGTACATTTTGTACACAAAGTGCATCCAGTTCTTGTCGTAACCCTCTCAAATTTTTAGCACATGCTATGTGGGTGAAATGATGATACCATGCCAACTTTCAACCTTTTCAGAGTTCATTTGCTCAAAAAACCAGTAAGTGCATGAAAAATATCAAATGAAGTCAGAAAGGGTTGAAAATTGATGATGTGGCTTTGAATGGTGCATTTTGAACACACGAAAAGTATGGAGTTCAAATAAGTTTAAAAAATGAAATCCATTTGTAACAGATGAGTTTTCGTCCGAAACCGTGATACTTCGAAAGAGATTGTCCATTTTGTACACAAAGTGCATCCAGTTTTTGCCGTAACCATCTCAACTTTTTAGCACATGCTATGTGGGTGAAATGATGATACCATGCTAACTTTCAACCTTTTCAGAGTTCATTTGAAGTGCTTTTCAATTTCAGGGTTATTTAGCTCAAAAAAACCAGTAAGTGCATGAAAAATACCAAATGAAGTCAGAAAGGGTCGAAAATTGATGATGTGGCTTTGAATCGTGCATTTTGAACACACAAAAAGGTATGGAGTTCAAATAAGTTCAAAAAAATGAAATCCATTTAGATAACATAAAAAAATAACAAAAATGAACATAGATGCGCTTATGTAAGTTAAATTCGACCGGAAATCAGACTGAAATTCAGTTTGATTTCAGGTCAAATTTTCCCACATAAGGGCATCTATTTTCAATTTGAGAGGAACTCAATAAGGAAGGGAGGGTGGGCTTATAAACTGGTGCGAGCGCCCCTCGCTTGGCGAGGTGGGACTAAACTCCCACCACAGCCAGGACCAACCATTTAGTCCCGGTCGGTGGCTACAACCGGGACCAATACCCACCTTTAGTGCCAGTTGGTGGCACCAACCGGGACCAATGCCCACCTTTAGTCCCGGTTGGTGCCACCAACCAGGACCAAAGGTCTCTACTTCACGCCCTTTGGGCTGCCAAAAAGAGACCTTTGGTCCCGGTTGGTGGCACCAACCGGGACTAAAGGTGGGCATTGGTCCCGGTTGGTGCCACCAATAGGGACCAATGCTCTAGGTATATAAGTAGAACTTAGGAATTTTTAGTTCTCATCTCACAGTCCCCCCCCCCCCGACGACGACGACCTCCTCGACGCCGCCAGGCTGCCTCGACGCCATCGCCGTCGCCCGTGCCCCTGCCCTACCCCCCCCCCCCCTGAGCCCACGCCGACTCATATGTACGAAAATGTAGAGTGAAAACGAAAACAAACATATAAGAAAAAACAAAGTAAAAAATGAAGAAGGAAAAGAAAACCACCCGGCCCGGCCACCACCGCATTTTCATAAAGTTTTTCCACCGAGTCCACGTCGCACCGAGCACCCGCGGCAAAGCAATTCTTTTTTTGCAGAAGGTAGTTTTTTTGTTAAATGAAAATGTTGGCATCGGCTCTATCATCACGTTGGCATCGGCTCTATCTATCAACAAGGCCACGGGAGCACCCCGGCCCCCTATCATCACGTTGGCCTCGGCTCCCCGAGAGCTTTCCAACAGATCAAGAATGCATGTCGTTGTTGATATACCCCCTCCTCGATAACTTCAACATGTGAGGGGATGTCGGACATGCATGAGAGAGAGGCGGTCCGCTCACCTGACCAACTATCGAGGCCACCTAAACCCTAGAAGAAAGAGCGTCGTTGTCGATCTACCCCCTCCCCGATAACTTTGACATGAGGGGGGATGTCGGGCATGCATGAGTGAGAGAGGCAGTCCGCTCGCCCGACCAACTATTGAGGCCATCCAAACCCTAGAATAAAGAGCGTCGTTGTCGATCTACCCCCTCCCCGATAACTTCGACATGAGAGGGGACTTCAGACATGCATGAGAGAGAGGCGGTCCGCTCACTCGACCAACTACCGAGGCCACCCAAACCCTAGAAGAAAGAGTGTCGTTATTGCTCTACCGCGTCCCTACCCGACCAACTAGCGATATTCAGAAGGCTCTTGTTGAACTTCGTACCAAAAGGCTAATTAATTATCCTATCCGGGACGCCATCGGACATTCATGAGAGAGGCGGTCCGGACGTCGAACATTCATGTTTGTATATTAATTGCCATGTTGTAATATTTGCAGAAACTATGGATCCAAGAGACGAAGAACAAGAACAGTTGTTGGGGGACATAATCCACGGCGGACGTGATATCTTGTCGTTTCTCAATGACACCGATGGTCTGGAAGCAAAGGATTATGACGGCTCCGGTGATCAAACAATGGAGGAGGAAGGACATGACCATGATGGCTCCGGTGACCGAATGCCGGAGGAAGAAGGAGACCATGATGACTGCTCCGATGACCGATCGGAGGTGGGAGCTCTTGCAAAGTCCGGCAAGGTATATGTGTTAATTAAGTCTTGGCTCCGGTGACTAGCTAATTGACACATTAATTATTTTAGTATGTACATATATTAATTAACTCTTCTTTCTTCTTTTATAGCCCTCCGGATCGAGCCAAACTTTGGTAACGAGACGAGGCCCGAAGAAGAGGTTGCACAAGGATGAAAAGTTCACGATCACAGCACTCGCGAACGATGGCCATCCGATTGAACCCAAGCAGACCAAGAACACATTTTATGCTCAGTGCGGAGCTATTGTTAGGGACAACATCCCGATCAGCATCAAGCAATGGAATAATCCTAAGGACGGCGCCCCTGAAGGTGATTATGTTACTGATAGAGAGAAAGATGATATTTGGACCGTGCTGAAGGCAAATTTCACCCTACCGCCAGAGGAGGATCCGAATAAGCCAGTTATAGAGCCATTGGTCAAGGCGTGTGCTCTTAAGAAGATGGCAGATCTATTCAGGAGGTGGAAGAATGAGTTGAAATCAAAGTTTGTCGACAAAGGGAAGACTCCAGAATTCACCGGCCGATTTGAGAAGATAAGAGATTACTGGCCCACATTTGTGGACTACAAGACATCGGACAAGAGTAATAAAATGTCAGAGACAAACAAGGTCAATGCTGCAAAGAAGCAGTATCACCATCACACTGGGTTAGGTGGCTACCTCAAAGCCCGGCCGTTGTGGGACAAAGCTGAGAATGACCTGATTGCTAAAAACATCATACCACACACATATAACTAGCCAGACTATTCAAGGACTTGGTTCTTAGGGGTTGGGGGAACTTTGGACCCTGAAACAGGGAAGTGCTATTGGACGGACGAGCAACTTGCAATACCCATGAACAAGCTTCAGAAGTATATCACCGCAGCGCAGGAAGGGACGTTCATTCCTGACAAAGAGAAGGACGAGCTGACTGAGGCCCTAGGGAATGCTGAGCACCCTGGACGAACACGAGGCACACCAGGCTCCGTCCTGTGGAAGGTTGGGTTTCCCGATGCAGGCGGTTACAGAAGCCGGGAGAGAAAGAGGAAAGCGGAGCTGAGCGAAATTCAGAAGCTCAATGCAAGACTACGAAAGCTAGAGTAAGCTGAGAGCCAGCGAGCTGCCGGCCAACCATCTCAGCGGCACGAAGCTACACCAGAAGCTACCCCGCCATCTCAGTGGAGAAGCAGAGTCGCTTCCACGAAGCCCGTTCAGCCTGACTTCACGTCTCCTAGCTACCCCGTGGATACTATCACGGAGGCTCAACATTGTGAGCTTATGACGAAATGTTGGAACCTCACTTTCAAGGTGGCTGTCGGCTCTGTTGCACCTCCTCAACCCAACGGAACTTTTCACTGCCGTACGATTCCACATGGCTATGCTGTTGTGATGGTGGATGAAGTACTGAAGGAATTTGAGGAGCTCGAGCTTGACCACTCTACAGGTGAAGGAGAGAATACGCTGGTTCGTGCCCTGAGGAGTACATGTCTATGGTAGAAGGAGTACATCAAGCTTCCAAACTGGATGCCTCCGCCTCCTCCTTCTCCTCAGGCGAATCAGGGGACTCCGGCTCCTCCTCCTCCTCCTCCTCCTCCTCCTCCTCCTCCTCCGGCGAGTGATCAGGGCACACTGCCTCCTTCTCCGGCTCCTCCGACGCGTGAGGGCAATCTGCCTCCTTCTTCGCCTACTCCGGCACGTCAGAGCAGAACGCCTCCTCCTCAGCCTCGTCGGCAATGGCGGAAGACAGACGCCGCCGCTCCGGCTCCTCCGGCGCCTAGTAAGCAACGACGGAAGGGAGCCGCCGCTGCTCGGGCGGCTAGCAGTACAAGCATAGGCAGTAGGGGATACAGATACGGTCCATCTCTCAAGCCTCTAGAAAAGTTACCATATGAGAGGATTGAGTCTGAAAATGAGGAGATATGTCAGGCTGAATTGAGGGCCCATTTTGCAAAGAAAACTCCACCTCCGAAGGAGAAGATAGATCCGGTGAAAGCGATGCGCACTATCGATGCCCTGAAGCAACCACCACTGCCTCCGCCGGATTCCAACTTTGACCACTGTATTAAAAAGACATATCAAGTTGCGTGCCGGTAGGGAAGTACTTCCAGTCATGCAAGGTTAGCAAAACAAAGAAGTGGGAAAAAATTCCCCAGCTCGGCGAATAGGCGAACCAATCATGCCCCCCGCTCAAGGTGTCTAGCGATATCGTCGCTAATCATCCGGGGATGGTGCCCGGTACCCAACCTGGTGATTACCTGAGTGATGATGTACAGTTTAAGCCGTTGGAGGTGGACGAATTCCATTACCGGCACGGGAGGCCTCTCCTCAAACCTGATCATCCTCCTCTAACAACGATGATGCGAAAATTCCATGAATGGTACATGAAAACCTGCCGCGAGTCTGGGACGGATTCTTTGATACTGTCAGTTAAAGAGCAGCACGACCTCGTTGGAATGGAACTATTGAATATTGAATTTGAGAAGATATTCTAGTTATACAATCAAAAGGCCCTCGACAAAACAATTGTGACTTGCTACTGTTTGTAAGTACTACTTCTGTAATTAAGTCTCTCTATGTATATAGCTCAGCTCTTTCATTGCATGTATATATAATTACCCTCGCTACTATATTATGCAGATTGAAGATCGTCGAATGCAGAAAAGCACAAATCTATGACATTGGGTTCATTAACCCAAATGTCATACATGAGTATAATTTCCAAAAGTATCCCACACAAACCGAGGAAAACTTGCTACAATCGTTGCTTAAAAATCAAAACAAAGGGACAATACTCTTTCCTCACAACTTCAAGTGAGTGTTACTGTCTTGTGCATACTCGGTTTCCCTTATTACTCGAGGTTTATAGTAACGTAATTGATGAGTTATGCATGCGTGCGCAGTTTCCACTTTATTCTGCTAGAGATTCAGCTTGAGCGGGGAGTAGTAACCGTCTTAGACTCGAAACGAAAAGATCACCAGGAATATGCGGACATGACTAAAATTCTTCAGAAATAAGTTCAATCAATCATTATCGCATCATATCGGCAACTTTATTCATTTCCAGATATCAAGTAATTATTTTCTTTGTCTGGTAGGGTTTGGAAAGAGTTCACAACAATTGTTCTGACACTGTCGGGGGAGCTGCGATTTACACACCCCGAAAGTAAGTACTACTAGCTAGTTCCACGCATCTCCCATTGATTCTAGTTTCATCAATACCATTTATCATGCTTGATTATCAGTTTGATTGAACTCTATTTCTCGTAAAGTGCTTGTGGCAGGAAACCGGAAATAATTTATGTGGATACTACGTTTGCGAGTTCATCTACAACGCGACGACCCCTAAGCGGGGCTACTCTGAAAAACAATTTCAAGTGCGTAAGCAATAATATTCACAATTTTATTTTATTACCATATATATGTATTGACCCCCTTCTTCAAATTAGATGTGGCAGATACGGGATGAACTCCTACCACATGATCGCATACGAGCAATTCAAGAAGAATTGGCGGTATTCTTTCTTGACCACGTCATAAATAAAACCGGAGAATACCATCTGGAAGTTGACATTAGATGTTAGGGATTGTAAGAGATCTTATATTGTATATATGTAGCTAGTAGCGTCGGATATATATATACGAAAACTTGTTATACGACCAATCTCTCAAAGAAAGAGAGGTCGATCACTTCTATCTCTATATGTTCATGACGATCTTCTATACTTAATGGTTTCTTCATTTGCTTACTAGCTAGCGTGTCGAGTTCTCTCTATAGTAGCTAGCGTCGACCAAGCACGAAGAAAGAGAGGACACTTCTCTCTATTAATTAGCTAGTTAAAACAATATAAAACCCCTAAATTAACCATCCAAAAACCCCTAACCCCCCTCCCTTTCAAAAAAAAACCAGCAACTGCTAGATGCTGACGCGTGGATGCCTTTTGGTCCCGGTTGGTATTACCAACCTGGACTAAAGGTCCTCCTGCCTGGGCTCCCCGCAGAGGCCACGTGGAGCCCCTTCTGTCCTGGTTTGTAAGAGAACCGGGACTAAAGGTTTTGGGCTTTAGTCCTGACCCTTTAGTCCCGGTTCCAGAACCGGGACAAATGGGCCTTACGAACCGGGACAAATGGGCCTTTTCCTACTAGTGCTTGTTGTTTATGGGCCAGACTATATGGGCTACTTGCCGAACACTGGATGATTTGAAGGCGTAGTTTCCAGGATGGAAGCTTCGAGGAGCACGGCTTGCGCTCCAAGTTTGATGTTTATCTATCCGGCATGTAACCGACCATGTGTAAACCCTAGGCCTCCTCGGCATCTATATAAGCCAGAGGGTTTTAGGGTATTGATATAGAACAACTCATCTAGGGTTAGACATATGATCTCGAGGTAGATCAACTCTGTAACCTCTCACGCCATCAATACAATCAAGCAAGACGTAGGGTATTACCTCCATTGGAGGGCCCGAACCTGGGTAAACTCGTGTCCCCTTCGTCTCCTGTTACCGTCGATCTTAGTCTCACAGATCGGGACCCCCTACCCGAGATCCGCCGATTTTAACACCGACACCCATTTTTTCAAGTAGGTAGGTATTCCTATGATAGGCATCCATGTCAGGTTTGAATAATTTTCAACCTGTATGCAGTTGCGACACGCCCAACCATTTATCAGCCTTTTTGACCATGAAAACTTCAGAAATTGCTAAAGTTGTTGAAAACCAACATAATTTGGCATGATGCCTTTAATTGGTCATATAAACACATGAATTTTTTGGAGGCCATTTGACGGATACAAAATACGTTCTTTCAAACGAACCCTTCTGGCCTAGCCGAACACACTCCGTTAAACATGTTCTATCTTTGGACATGCATGAAATGGCCCTAAAAAATTTCAGTACGTCGGCATGTCCATGGTAGGCATCCATGCCAGGTTTGAACCAATTCCGACACCGTATACAAGTTCTGTCAAGTCTGACCATGTATCGGCCAGGTTTCACCTAGAAAATTCTAGAAAATGTAAGAATTGTTGACAACTCAAACAACATAGCGTGGTGCCTAGAATTGATCATAAGAACTGATAGAAATTTTTTGGGCGTATTTGAAGAATGTCGAGAAATAATGTGCTTTAAAACGAAGTCTTTTGATCAACTCAAATGCCCTTCATTGAACATGATTTAGTTTCGGACATTCTTAAAAGGCCGGCCCACGCGTAGCACTGCCCTTAGAAAAAAGTACAACTAAAAGACCAACTGAAAAAAAAATCAGAAACGGAAGATGGGGTTTGGTCGGGAAAAAATCGTTGGGAGGTGAGGTGGTCGTAAACATAAATATACACATGATCATGCGTAGAAAGAAATCGCCAAAACCCTGCCACGCAAGATGCAGTTCCTGAAGCCGCGCACCGTCCGCCTCTATCCCAAACTACGGCGATGGATCTTGAAGGACGCTGCCCGGCCCGCGAGCTCCGGTTCCGGCATGCAGCCGTTCGCTCTAGACGTCAACAAGCGCCTCGCCGACGACGCTGCCAAAATCAACAAGAGCGTCGTCTTCTCGCCCTTGTCCATCTACGCGGCGCTATCGCTGGTGGCCGCCGGCGCCCGCGAGCGCACCCTCGCGGAGATGCTCGACGTACTCGGCGCGCGGTCCAGGGACGACCTCGCTGCGCTGGCGGAGCAGGCCCTCGCCGACCAGTCACAGGCCGGCGGACCGCAGGTCAGGTACGCGTGCGCCGTGTGGCACGACAGGACGAGGCCTCTCAAGCCCGGCTACGCCGACGCCGCCCTCAAGTCCTACAAGGCGCAGACGTGCGCCGTGAACTTCCACGAGGAGGTCAGTTTATTTAGTCTAGTCTCTCGTTTGCCTGCATGATCGATCTATGTAACTGTTTTGCTGAGCACATAAGGATATGCCTAGGTATTGCTCATCTATTGATTCTATGCAAAGATTGGTGCGGGTATTTTTCTTTTGTTTGATAACAAGAACACATCTAGATGTGTCCTAGATCAGACCCATTGATTAATGTTCGCACATAAACTCACCCCCTCAATCATGGTTTCATGTGGTGGTGCAGCCGAAGGAAGTAGGGAAGCAGATCAATGCATGGGTGAAATCGTCGACGAACAAACTCATCCCCTCAATCATTGATCCAAACAAACTGTCCAATATGAACGACCTGGTCTGGTCGTTGCCAACGCCATCTATTTCAAGGGCATGTGGGACATGCCTTTCGACGAAGAAGACATCAAGGAGGACAAGTTCCACCTCCTCGACGGCGGCACCATTGATGTGCCCTTCATGCGAGGACGAGACAAGCACCTCATCGCCTGCCACGACGGCTTCAAGGTGCTCAAACTTCATTATCAGACAGGCATGCCGTCGGCTGCACAGCCGCCGGCGCTCTACTCGATGTGCGTCTTCCTGCCCGACGACTGCGACGGGCTGCGGCAGCTGACCGACAAGATTGCATGCGACCCCGACTTTATACATGAGCACCTGCCGACGAACCCCGTCTTGGTCGGCGACTTCCGTCTGCCCAAGTTCAAGCTTGAGTTCGATGACAACTTGGCCGACGTTCTCAAGGACATGGGACTCAAGGACGCTTTCGAGCTGGGGAAGGCCGATCTGACGGACATGGTGGAGGGCGCCGGCAGGCCACTGGCCCTACAGGAAGTGCTACACAAGGCTGTCATCGAGGTGAACGAGGAAGGCACCGAGGCGGCCGCTGTCACGGCTGTCCTCATGTTTGGATATACGTCGGTCTACCGAACGCCGCCACGTGTGGACTTTGTCGCTGATCATCCATTTGCCTTCTTTGTGATAGAGGAGGCCTCGGGTGCAATCATGTTCGCAGGGCATGTCCTTGACCCATCAAGGAAGTGATGATAGTACTCAACGTGCATAGCCTTTGCTGGCTCAGGAAGTAACGCTCGAATAATACTATCTAGTTTGAATGTGTAATTTGGTTAGGTATATTTCCATGTTTGTGCTACAATTGCCATTTTGTTTTCATTTATAAAGTTTAGTTAACGTTTGCATAAGTACTTAGACCATGAGAGTATCGAATTCCTTCATACCAGACGATGCACTTTGGGATTTGTCTAATGTCAATCGTAACAAGGTAATTCTAATGATAGCTTACGGGTTCATTGAAAAAGTATGAAAAAGAACTAGATAGCTCAAGACTGCGATTTGCTCCTCCGATGATGTAAAGATATTCTTTGGGCTCTTTCGGTGTCATGGTATTCATCATTATCTGTCCAAACACAATGTGGTTTGATGACAATGATGTCGGATCATGGGAACGAGAAAAAAGAACAAAACCAGTAATGAGGAAACTGATATAGTGAACGAGTTGTTGATTCATGGGAATGCTGGTAAATCTCACCTCGGGTTTTGAAATATATCAAGAAGCAAAAGGTATATCACATGATAACTACAGGTTCACTCGAATATCATTCATGTGAATATAGCGGTCAATATGGATGTCCAAGGTTTCGTTATTGATCATTTTTCGGATGGAGTTTTAGTCATGTCTATATTTCACCAAACATACAGAGTCGAATTCTTAAGGGTTATCAATCTGCTGAGTACTTAGATGGTAAGGAGCCTGAGAGATAGTCACCGAAGAAGTATCGAATATGTTGAAAATATTTTGGAGTAACCGGAAAAAGTTTTAGAAAAAAACATAAAAACCATCACGGTGAAAAAGTTTCGGAGTGAGTCCGGAATTTTTCGAAGGGTTCTGGAATGGTTTCGGAACCTCACATAATTTTTCAAGAGGCCCTAAGGGGTAGCACACACCAAAAACCAAGTCTTGGGAGAGGATTACTCCATTGTTGACAGCCCTCCCCCTTCTGTGGGATGTGTTGCAGGGGTGCCCCTTTGGGGGGCAGAAAGTGTTGGGAAGGGGGCCTCCTTTGGGGGCATCCCCCTTCATGTGGTACGGCTAGAGGAGGGGGGCCTTGGGTGGCAGCCCCCCCTTTTTGTTGGACATGGACAATGTTTAGTAGGGCCCACCCCTTTGGGGACAACTGCTCGCCTTTTGTGGGACATTGTTGGTGGGGTGCGCCCCTTTGGGCTGCCTCCTTCTACCCCATCCGTCCCCTCTCCGTCTGTAAATAGATGAGGAGGGCAGCCACAATTGACACACAAGTTTCATACTTGAGCTCTCATATTTCGACTTGCAATGATTTTTTTATTCTCCCTCTCGCTCTCCACGAAATAGTTCCGTAGATCCACAAGGCTTCCTAGTCTCTGGCGGCAATTAGTTTGGGCAGCAAAGTGCTGCTGCATCTGTGACATTGTATGCGTGCAACCCGGTAGAGATCGTATGTTTGATCTTTTTTCTAGGGAGGAAAAATCTCGTGGTTGGGAGGTTATAAAATCCTAGCCGTGGGAATCTGCATCGACGGTCTTCATCAACTCTTCTTCCGCCAAGCTTCGAGTTTGTAACGATCAAATCTAATCTTGTATGCATCTTCATGGTGGTCCTGGGCTAGTGCGCATGACAACATTTTTTTTGTTTTCTGTTGTGTTACCCTATGCTAGCTTCATTATTCGTGCTATGTTTGGATCCATGTTACAATCTAGAATATTGCAAGGGATTCTGTAGTATAGTATTAGATATGTTGCTTAAATATTTTGTAATAAATTATATTGTTACTTAATAAATTTTGGAAGGGAGACTTTGGGGCCTCCATGTGGTGTGGCTAGAGAGGGAGGGCCCTTGGGGGGGTGCCCGTCCCCCTTGCTATGGGACAATGTTTGGTAGCCCCCCCTTTAGGGACAACCCTTCCCCTTTTCGTTGGACATTGTTGGGGGGGGAGGGGGGGATCCCCCTTTGGGCTACCTCCGTCCACTCCACCCTCCCATCTTCATCTATAAATAGATGAGGAGGGTAGCCAAAATTGGCACACAACATTCATACTTGAGCTCTCATATTTTGGCATGGAATGATCTCCCTATTCTCCCTCTCGCTCTCCACAAAATAATTTTGTAGTGCCGCAAGGCTATCTAGTCTCTGGCGGTGATTAGTTCTGGGCGGCAAAGTGTTGCCGGATTAGTCACATCGTATATGTGTAAACCGGTAGAGAGATTGCATGCTCGATCTTCTGTTCGAGGGAGAAAAAGAAGCTCGCAACTGAGAGGTTGTAAAATCCTAGTTGCACGAATCTGCACCTACGATATTCATGAACTCTTCTTCCTCTATGCTTTGAGTTGGTAACGATTAGATATAACATTGTATACATCTGCTAGTGATCTTGGACTGGTACGTAAGATGGATTTTTTTTCTACTATGATTACCCTATAGATTACGAATAAATGACTAGATTTCATAGTCTTATAAGTCCAAACCAAACTAGAGTTCAATTCTGCTAAGAACACATATATAAAGAGCAAGTCCAGATAAAACTAGAGTTCAATCACACGACAATAGCTTTAAAACCTAATGGTACTAGCCTTAGTATTACTAGTATCACCGTCATGAACAAAGCTCGACAATATTTGACACCCGACGCTTAGTGACAACCCGTTATCTCCCGAAGCTCCAAACCTATGGGTGTAAAAATAAAACAATCTTAGAAAGGAAAAAAAACTTAAAGATTGCACGCACACCTAAATCCTATCCTGGTATTGGGCACATAGTTGTTTAAGCTGCTAGCTAGAGAGTGGAAAATCATCATCTATGATTCTAATTAGGAAAATCATCATCTATGGTTCTAACTTAGGAATTAAAACTTAGCTCAATTGGCATAGGTACTTGATCAAGTGGATGGCAAGGTGGCTGCTAAAGGTGGAGCGGTATATGGTGGTGGTGGGGGCATTCTCGGCGGCATTATCCCCACGACACATCCCCATCGTGCTCTTTGAGTTGGAATCAGAGATTCCACCTCTTGCAGGGCCCATTTGGGACCAATTCCGGTCTACTTCAAGTCGGCGTCCGAGCGCGCTCTACATCAGTGGCCTCTGAGAAGATGATGTCTGCTATATTCCTCAATCCTCTATTGTACATTGAGACATCCACCTGAAAACCAGGGTTCTCGCGTGCAATAGCATCCTTCTCCTTGAGCTCCTGCATGCACTTCATCCAGCAGGACACCACCTCATCAATTCTCTTTTTGCTCTCACCATCCACATCCTCCATTGCTGCATATCCAACTCGTCTGGGGCCATAGGTTGAGGAGGCCCCTGCGGCTCCTCTCACGGGCCTTGGAAAGGCAAGGGTCGAACTGGAGTGGAGGATGATGGTGCGGTACGGGATGCCTGACGATGACTAGGAGCCATGGAATCCCTGTAAAAATTGCCTTAGTACAAAAAATGCCGAAAACTATTCGATATTTGACACCTCCTTGCCACTACATTAGTACCTAAGTACCTAAAAACCGGACAATGTGTCTTCTAGCCAACATTTGAGAACATGATGTTTGTCATACTAGCTTATCCAATTTTAATATTTTTGAACATCTCAGCAAGCCGGAGAGAAGAGGCCGATAACTTAAAAAGGTTGGGAATCAATAGGAAAAATCGACATGGCCTATGCTAAAAATTTAATCATATTGAGTGCCATAAATCTGGAAAAAAGGAAATTAATCAACATTTTGCCAAAATGTTAGCACTCATCTTGAATCCCTAGAAATTTTGAAAATGGACGAATTGGAGGCCTCTATATTAAATTGGTTTCAATTCCATTTTAGTGAAGAAACTGTAATGGACATGAATATGTATTTGGTTGTTTTGTATGTTAATTGAAATGGCTCACGGGATTTTACCGAGGTTTAAATATGGAATCATGTTTGGCACACATAAACATTACAAAATTGACAAAATGTATTTGCCAACGCACTACACAAGAAAATTTATGCATTCATCCAATATATACATTAGAAGGACACAACAACCATCACCATTTCACATAGTGCAAAATTCATCATCTCATTTCACAATAAAATATGATGCATCATTAAATTTGTACATGGGCATTACCCATCATCAGTAATTTACTGTCTCATTTGACAAAAAAGCATTCATCATTGACCATCATGTCACATAACCTATAATTTGTTCTTACCTGAAATCTGCCTCGCCGTGATCCAATCTTTGGCCAAATCTGCAACAAGAAACATGGAGGGTTAGCAAAAATCTGTCAAACATAATGGACCATCAGATTAGCTGAGGAAGAGAGGAGGTGGCTCGGTGGGGAGGGGACAGAGGATGAAGAAGAAAAGGGGGTCTCGCAACAGATCATAAATTGGTTCGGTGGGGAAACGATGGAGGAGGAAATGGTCCGATGGGGAAGGAGTGGATGAGGAAGTGTTCTGGTGGCATGACGAGGCGGTGCTGGATCAGGGTGAACATAGGGGGAGCGATGGGGACAGGAAGCTCCATGCCATGGCGGAGGCAATATCTTGCAACAAAGGTGATTGGGAGCAAAGAGAGTTGGGGAAGGAGATGCGGCGAATGGGATGCGAGTGTCGGTGTAGGAGGACCATGAGGAGGAGCTCTCAATTGGGGCCGCTATCGATAGCCTCGTTTGGTTGTTGCCTCCTCTTTCCACGCCAGGCTGCGGGGAAAGTAGGGTTTACCTCTTATATGGATGAACACAGGGGGGAGATTGGAACAAAGTGTTTTCTTTTGCGGGTAAAATATTGTAAAAAAAGATTGGTATGAAGCGATTACAAGTCGTTGAAAGGAGGTAACGTCACACTATGTTGATTTTTGGTTTTTCCTCTTATGCTAGATGGATTGCAAAAATAATTATTTCGACGTGAATTTTCATATGCACTGATCGCAATTTTATCTATTTCATGTTCATATCATTTGGCAAAATATAAATTCTTGCTTTTCTTAGTAGTTCCATATGCATGGAAAATGTTACTTAGTTTCTTCCAATTAGTATGTTTGTCTTTGAATGAAAACTGTTTGTTTTGGAATATAAGTTTTCTATACACTTGTGGCAATTCCAACCATGAGATGGTCATATCCGTGGCAAATTAGCCACTGTTGCTTCATAACATTTCACATGCATGGAAAATGTTAGCTAGTTTCCTATAAACTAGTCCTGCTAATTCTTAAAATTCATATCAAGTTAACCAAGGGGGATAGTTATAAACAATCCTCCCTACCCCATGGCAAATTTCACACACCCACATCATTATCATTATTTATGTTGTCCATTTCTCGTGTTCTTTTCTTTGCCAATCATATATGCACTAACAAATGGTAAGTATACTCAATTACTGGCAATTTTTTCATGTTTCCTTCTTTTCTTTTTCCATGAACACTGAGCCTAGCTCAACTGGTTGGGGGAGTGGATGCACAAACCCAACACATGAGTTCAAATACTCACGGAAGCAAATTTAGGTTCCTATTTATTCTTCAGGATCAGCCTTTGCTGCTACTCATGCAATTTATCTAGAGGACCAGGCTTGGTTATTAACCAAGTAAAAAATCCTGGTACTCATACATAATGGTTGTATGCATCGTTAGTTGGTGTAGAGGCCGAGGAAGTGAAATTCCCCCTCAATTTTTTTGGACGGGTTCCAATGGGCACTCGTGGCTGTTTATGGAGCGGCACAGCCGTAGCTTAAGAGGGATTTCTTGGCTGACCTTGTCAGCTGCCAATTTTAGTAGGAGGAGACTTTAATATCACAGGAGAACAGATGAAAACAATAATGATAACTTCAATGGCAGATGGTCATTCATGTTTAATTCAATTATCGAAAGCCTAGACTTGCATGAGATCGAGCTTTCAGGCAGAAAATTCACGTGGGTGAATACTCTGCCTAACCTGACTTTTGAGAAGTTGGATCAGATTCTTACGAGTGTGGAATGGGAACAGAAATTCCCGCGCGTGACAGTGTGAGCGCTGCCCAGAGCAATTTCCGACCATACACCATTGTTCGTCGACTCAGGGGAGGCGACACATGTGGGTAACAAAAACATATTCTCTTTCGACCTGGCATGGTTTGAACGAGAGGGTTTCCTCGACCTAATAGCTAGAGAATGGGCTAGAGACACGGGGGCAAGCTCGAATGTTGATAGATGGCAAAATAAGATTCGGCATCTGAGGCAATTCCTACGGGGATGGGCAAAACATGAGAGCGGTAAATATAAGATGGAGAAACAAAGAATTATCAATCTTATAAATGAGCTAGACATTAACGCCGAGTCCGCTCTATTAGATGACATTGAGAGAGCTTCAAGAGTGGAAGCGGATCAACAACTCAAAAAGCTCCTTAGAGAAGAGGAGTTAAAATAGACACTTAGAGCGAAAGTGTGCCACGTGGTACAAGGGGATGATAACACATAGTTTTTCCACCTAATTGTGAATGGAAAACACAGACAGAAGAAAATTTATCAACTGCAGGGCTCCAATGGACAATTTTGTGTCCATGGATGAACAGTTGGTCGGTGATATTACTCAGCTCGGGACGGACGAGAATGAGATATTAACCGCACCCTTTACGGAGAAAGAGGTGTTTGAGGCTATAGTGCAAATGAAGAATAATAAGGCACCAGGCCCAGATGGGTTCCCAGCTGAGTTCTATAAGAGATGTTGGCACATTATTAAAGGTGACTTATTACCGATGTTCCATGATTTGTTCAATGGTCGCTTACAGCTTTTTCACCTTAACTTTGGGACAGTGACGATGTTGACAAAGAAGGAGGGGGCGGTGCGCATTGAACAATTCAGACCTATTTGTTTTCTTAGTGTGAGTTCTAAAATTTTCACAAAAGTAGGAACAAATAGACTGACGCAGATTGCACATATGGTAGTGCAACCTAGTCAAGCAACCTTCATGCCAGGCAGAAACTGTTGAGGAACGTCGCATGGGAAACAAAAAAATTTCTACGCACACGCAAGATCTATCCATGGTAATGAGCATCTATGAGAGGGAGAGTGGATCTACATACCCTTGTAGATCGCTAAGCGGGAAGCGTTAAGAAATGCGGTTGGTGTAGTCGAACGTCTTCGCGATCCAAATCACCGAGCGTCCCGCCATCCAATCAAGATCCGTCCCGCGAACTCATCACGATCCGTCTCGCGATCCAATCACAATCCGTCCCGCGAACTCATCACGATCCGTCCCGCGAACTCATCACGATCCGTCTCGCGATCTTGATCACAGTCCTTCCGATCTAGCGCCGAACGGAAGGCACCTCCGCGTTCAGCACACGTACAGCTCGATGGCGATCTCCGCCTTCTTGATCCAGCAAGAAGGAGCGGAGAGGTAGTCGACTTCACCGGCAGCGTGACGGCGCCACGGTGATGGTGGTGGAGCAATTCCGGTAGGGCTTCGCCTAAGCACTGCAGAAATCAGATCTAGAGGAGAAACTATGCACTGGAGGAACGGGCAGCACGTGGCTAAAAAATTCTGTGCCAAAACCCTAAAACCTCTAGTATATATAAGAGGAAGAGAGGAGGCTTGGCGCAAGGGCAAATCCTACTAGGAGGCTTCGGCCGAAGCTAGGGAGGAGAGTCCTCCTCCTCCTCTTCCTTTTTTGCCTTTTTGCCTTTTTCCACCTTTTTCTCTTTGGGATTTTCTTCCCAGCCGCATGGGACTTGTGTGGGAATTCCACCATCCCACAAAAGGCTGGTATTTATTCTCCCACATCCCATGAAGCCTCTTGGGTCGAAATACCCCTCCCGATGGTCTCCCGGTACACTACCGGCACTTCCGGTACCCTACCGATGAGCCCGAAACTTTTCCGGCGACCAAAACAGGACTTCCTATATATGAATATTTACCTCCGGACCATTCCAGAGCTCCTCGTGATGTCCGGGATCTCATCCGGGACTCCGAACAACCTTCGGTCACCACCATACATAACTCTATACTACCGAAACGTCACCAAACCTTAAGTGTGCAGACCCTGCGGGTTCGAGAACTATGTAGACATGACCGAGACACCTCTACGGTCAATAACCAATAGCGGGACCTGGATGCCCATATTGGTTCCTACATATTCTATGAAGATCTTTATCGGTCGAACCTCTATGTCAAGGATTCAGTTAATCCCGTATGATGTTCCCTTTGTTCTTCGGTATGTTACTTGCCCGAGATTCGATCGTCGGTATCTCCATACCTAGTTCAACCTCGTTACCGGCAAGTCTCTTTACTCGTTCCGTAATACAAGATCCCGTGACTAACACTTAGTCACATTGCTTGCAAGGCTTATTGTGATGTTGTATTACTGGTGGGCCCTGAGATACCTCTCCATCACACGGAGTAACAAATCCCAGTCCTGATCCATGCCAACTCAACAGACACCCTCGGAGATACCTGTAGAGCACCTTTATAGTCACCCAGTTATGTTGCGACATTTGATACACACAAGGCACTCCTACGGTGTCAGTGAGTTGCATGATCTCATGGTCATAGGAACAGATACTTGACATGCAGAAAACAGCAGCAATAAACTGACACGATCATATGCTACATTTGTAGTTTGGATCTTGTCCATCACATCATTCTCCTAATGATGTGATCCCGTTATCAAAAATGACATCTCATGTACATGGCTAGGAAACTTTAACCATCTTTTGATACACGAGCTAGTCTATTAGAGGCATACTAGGGACATGGTTTTGTCTATGTATCCACACATGTATCTCTGTCTCCAATCAATACAATTATAGCATGGACAATAAATGATTATCATGAACAAGGAGATATGATAATAAATAATTTATTATTGCCTCTAGGGCATATTTCCAACAGCCTCCCACTTGCACTAGAGTCAATAATCTCGTTCATATCACCATGTGATTTGCATTGTTATGAATCTAACACCCAATGAGTTCTGGGGCTCGATCATGCTTTGCATGTGAGAGAGTTATAGTCAACGGGTCTGCGACATTCAGATCCGTGTGTACTTTGCAAATTTCTATGTCAAACCGTAAACACTGCTACCACACTCCACTTGGTACCATTCCAAATGGCTGCTCCACTATACGTATCCAGATTGCTACTACAAGTCATCCGGATTGGTGTTAAAGCTTGCATCGACGTGACTCTTTACGACGAACTCTTTATCACCTCCATAATTGAGAAACATCTCCTTAGTCTTTTAGTTACTAAGGATAATCTTGACCGCTGTCCAGTGCTCCATTCCAGGATCACTTTGAAACCTCCCGGCCATACTTATGGCAAGGCTGACATCGGGTCTTGTGCACAGCATTGCATACATGATAGAGCCTATGGCTGAAGCATAGGGGATGACACTCATATTTTCTCTATCTTCTACAGTCACTGGGCATTGAGTCTTACTCAACTTTATACCTTACAAATCAGGCGAGAACTCTTTCTCTGACTGATCCATTTTGAACTCTTTCAAAATCTTGTCAAGGTATGTACTCATTGAAAGTCTCATCAAGTATTTTGATTTATCTCTATAGATCTTGATGCTCAACAATTAGGTAGCTTTATCCAGGTCTTCCTTTGAAAAACTCTTTTCAAACAACCCTTTATGCTTTCCAGAAATTCTATATCTTTTCCGATCAACAATATGTCATCCACATATACTTATCAGAAATTCTATAGTGCTCCCACTCACTTTATTGTAAATACAAGTTTCTCGTAAACTTTGTATAGACTCAAAAACTTTGATCACCTCATCAAAGTGTATATTCCAACTCCGAGATGCTTGCTTCAGTTCATAGAAGAATCACTGAAGCTTGCACACCTTTTAGCATCCTTAGGACTGACAAAACCTTTTGGTTGTATCACATACAACCTTTCCTCAAGTAAACCGTTAAGGAAACGATGTTTCGATATCCATCTGCCAGATTTCATAATTGAAAAATACAGCAACTGCTAACATAATTCCAACAGACTTCAGCATTGCTACGAGTGAGAAAGTCTCATCGCAGTTAACTCCTTGAACTTGTCGTAAACTTCTTTGCAACAAGTCGAGCTTTACAAATGGTGACATTCACCATGAGCGTCTGTCTTCATTTTAAACATCCATTTGTACTCAACAACCTGCCATCCAACGAGCAAGTCTACCAAAGTCTATACTTGGTTTTCATACATGGATCCTTTCTCGGATTTCATGGCCTCTAACCATTTGTCGGAATCCGGGCCCATCATCGCTCCTCCACAGCTCGTAGGTTCATCGTTGTCCAACAACATGACCTCCAAGACAGGGTTGTCGTACCGCTTAGGAGCAGTACACATCCTTGTCGATCTACGAGGTTCGATAGTAACTTGATCTGAAGCTTCATGATCATCATCATTAACTTCCTCTTCAACTAACGTAGGCTTCACACAAACAAATTCCTGCTCTGCGCTACTCTCTGGTTGAAACAGAGGTTCAATAACCTTATCAAGTTCTATCTTCCTCCCACTCAATTCTTTCAAGCGAAACTTTTTCTCGAGAAAGGACCCAGTTTTAGAAACAAACATTTTATGCTTGGATCTGAGATAGAAGGTTCACCCAACTGTTCTTAGGGTATTCTATGAAGATGCATTTGTCCGCTTTGGGTTCGAGCTCATTAGGTGAAAACATTTTCCACACAAGCGTCGCAGCCCCAAACATTAAGAAATAACAGCTTAGGTTTCTATCAAACCATAGTTCACACGGTGTCATCTCAACGGATTTAGATGGTGCCCTATTTAAAGTGAATGTAGTTGTCTCTAATGCATAACCCCAAAACGATAGTGGTACAAGGATAAGAGACATCATAATTCGCACCATATCCAATAGAGCACGACCATGACGTTCGGACACACCATCACAATATGGTGTTCCAGGTGACGTAAATTGTGAAACAACTTTCACATTGTCTTAAGTTGTATACCAAACTCGTAACTCAGATATTCACCTTCACGATCATATCGCGGACATTTTATCTTCTTGTCACGATGATCTTAAACTTCACTCTGAATTTTTTTGAACTTTTTCAAACGATTCAGACTTGCGTTTCATTAAGTAAATATACACTATTATCTACTCAAATCATCAGTGAAGGTAATAAAATAACGATATCCACCGCATGCTACAAGACTCATTGGATTGCATACATGAACATGTATCATTTCCAATAAATCACTTGCCCGCTCCCAAACCAGAAAACGGGGTCCTTAGTCATCTTGCCCAAGAGGCATGGTTCGCATGTCTCAACCGATTCGAAATCGAATGAGTCCAAAGATCCATCAGCATGGAGTTTCTTCATGCGCTTTATACCAATATGACTTTTAGCGGCAGTGCCACAAGTATGTGGTACTATCATTATTAACTTTGTATCTTTTGGCATCAATGTTATGAACATGTGTATTACTATGATCAAGATTCAACAAACCATTCTCACTGGGTGCATGACCATTGAAGGTATGATTCATGTAAACATAATAACAATTATTATTTAACTTAAATGAATAACCGTGTTGCAATAAACACGATCTAATCACGTTCATGCTCAACGCAAAACACCAAATAACATTTATTTAGGTTCGTCACTAATCCCGAAGGTAGAGAGAGCGTGTGATGTTGATCACATCAACCTTGGAAACATTACCAACACACATCGTCACCTCACCCTTAGCTAGTGCTCTGTTTATTCCGTAGCTTTTATTTCGAGTTACTAACATTTAGCAACCGAACCGGTATCCAATACCCAGGTGCTACTAGGAGTACTAGCAAGGTACACATAACACGTATATCAAATATACTTCTGTCGACGTTGACAGCCTTCTTATCTACCAAGTATCTAGGGTTGTTCCGCTTCAGCGATCGCTCTCCTCATAATCGAAGCACTTAGTCTCGGATTTGGGTTCAACTTTGGGTTGCTTCACTGGAGCAGCAACTGACTTGCTATCCATGAAATTTTCCCTCCTTGCTCCTGCCCTTCTCGAAACTAGTGGTTTGACTAACCATCAACACTTGACGCTCCTTCTTGATTTCTACCTTCGCGGTGTCAAACATCACGAATAGCTCAGGGATCATTATTTCTATCCCTGGCATTTTATAGTTCATCATCAAGTTCTAGTAGCTTAGTGACAGTGACTTGGAGAACTATATCAATCACTATCTTATCTGGAAGATCAACTCTCACACGATTCAAGCGATTGTAGCACCCAGACAATCTGAGCACATGCTCAACGATTGAGCTATTATCTTTCATATTGCAGGCAAAGAATCTTGTTGGAGATCTCATATCTCGCAACACGGCCATGAGCCTAAGATCCTAATTTCAGCTCTTAGAACATCTCGTATGTTCTGTGACGTTCAAAACGTTTCGGAGCCTCAATTCTAAGCCGTAATGCATGACGCACTAAACTATCAAGTAGTTGTCAGAACGTGCCTATCAGATGTTCACAACATCTACAAACAACGCTAGAGGAGTTGGCGCACCAAGTGGTGCATTAAGGACATAAGCCTTCTGTGCAGCAATGAGGACAATCCTTAGATCATGGAGCTAGTCTGCAATATTGCTACCATCATCTTTCAACTCTATTTCTCTGGAAACATATAAAAATTCAAGGGAGCTACAGCGTGAGCTAGTAATCTACAACACAGTTTGCAAAGACACTACTGACTATGTTCATGATAATGAGTTCAATTAATCATATTACTTAAGAACTCCCACTCAAATTGACATCCCTCTAGTCATTCAAGTGATACATGATCCAAATTCACCAACTCAAGTCCGATCATCACGTGAGTTGAGGTGGTTTCAATGGTGAACATCATCATGTTGATCATATCTACTATATGACACATGTTCGACCTGTCGGTCTCTTGTGTTCCGAGGTCATGTCTGTACATGCTAGGCTCGTCAAGTTTAACCGAGGTGTTCTGCATGTGCAACACTGGCTTGCATCCGTTGTATGTGAACGTAGAGTCTATCACACCCGATCATCACGTGCTGTCTCGACACGAAGAACTTTCGCAACGGTGCACACTCGGGGAGAACACAATTTATCTTGAAATTAAGTGAGGGATCACCTTATAATGCTACCGTCGTCCTAAGCAAAACAAGGTGCATAAAAGGATTAACATCACATGCAAATCATAAGTGACATGATATGGCCATGAACTTGTGCTTTTGATCTCCATCATGAAAGCACCGGCATGATCTCCATGTTTTACGTGGCTGCTACAGGTATTTAGTAAGAACAATTCTTACCTACGCATAAACCACAACGGTGATACACTAGTTGCTTTTCAACCTTCTCAAGGACCGCCTTTGTCGAATCCGATCCAACTAAAGTGAGAGAAACTGACACCCGCAAGCCATCTATGCAACAAGTTGCGGTCGAGGGAACCGGTCTCACGTAAGCGTACAAGTAATGTTGGTCCGGGCCGCTTCATCTCACAATATCGCTGAACCAAAACACGACCAAGGAAGGAAGCAATCTAAGCATCAACGCCTACAAACTCTTTGTGTTCTACTCGAGATCTCATCTACACATAGACCTAGCTCATGATGCCACTGTTGGGGAACGTCGCATGGGAAACAAAAAATTTCCTACGCACACGCAAGATCTATCCATGGTGATGAGCATCTACGAGAGGGAGAGTGGATCTACATACCCTTGTAGATCGCTAAGCGGGAAGCGTTAAGAAACGCGGTTGGTGTAGTCGAACGTCTTTGCGATCCAAATCGCCGAGCATCCCGCGATCTCATCACGATCCGTCCCGCGATCCAATCACGATCCGTCTCGCGAACTCATCACGATCCATCTCGCGATCCAATCCCAATCCGTCTCGCGATCCAATCACGATCCGTCCCGCGAACTCATCACGATCCACGAACTCATCATGATCCGTCTCGCGATCTTGATCACGGTCCTTCCGATCTAGCGCCGAACGGACGGCACCTCCGCGTTCAGCACATGTACAGCTCGATGACGATCTCTGCCTTCTTGATCCAGCAAGAGGGAGCGGAGAGGTAGACGAGTTCACCGGCAGCGTGACGGCGCCGCGGTGATGGTGGTGGAGCAATTCCGGCAGGGCTTCGCCTAAGCACTGCAGAAATCAGATCTAGAGGAGAAACTATGCATTGGAGGAACGGGCAGCACGTGGCTAAAAAATTCTGTGCCAAAACCCTAAAACCTCTAGCATATATAAGAGGAAGAGAGGAGGCTTGTCCATGGCTAGGAAACTTTAACCATCTTTTGATCAACGAGCTAGTCTATTATAGGCATACTAGGGACATGGTTTTGTCTATGTATCCACACATGTATCTATGTCTCCAATCAATACAATTATAGCATGAACAATAAACGATTATCATGAACAAGGAGATATTATAATAACTAATTTATTATTGCCTCTAGGGCATATTTCCAACAGAAACATACTTGAAGGTGTGGTCGTCCTTCATGAAACGCTGCATGAAATTCATTCGAAGAAACTAGATGGGGTTATCTTCAAAGTGGATTTCAAAAAGGCATATGACAAGGTCAAATGGTCATTCCTACAACAAGCTTTACGTATGAAAGGATTTGACGAGGTATGGAGGAAACACGTTGAATCCTTCGTACAAAAAGGGAGTGTTGGAATTAAAGTCAATGATGAGATTGGTCATTTTTTCCAAACGCTCAAAGGTCTCAGACAGGGAGACCCGATGTCACTCATTCTATTTAATGTAGTTGCGGATATGTTGACAATTCTAATAGGAAGGGCTAAACAGAAAGGCCAAGTAAGTGGACTCGTACCGCATCTAGTGGATGGTGGGGTGTCCATTATACAATATGCATACGATACGATCCTGTTTATGGAACATGATTTAGCAAAAGCAAGAAACATGAAACTTATACTCTACTTATTCGAACAATTGTCGGGCTTGAAAATAAATTTTCACAAGAGTGAATTGTTCTGCTTTGGGAGAACCAAGGATGAACAAGAGGCATATAAACAATTGTCCGGGTGTGAATTGGGCAGCCTACCGTTCAGCTATTTAGGTATACCCATTCATCAACGTAAGCTAACTAACAAAGAGTGAAAGTGTATTGAAGATCGATTTGAGAAGAAGTTGAGCTGCTGGAAGGGCAAGCTTTTGTCTTATGAAGGACGGTTAATTCTGATTAACTCGGTGTTGACGAGTATGCCTATGTTCCTTTATCCTTCTTCGAGATACCGGTAGGGGTACGCAAGAGGTTGGACTTTTATCGTTCATGCTTCTTCTGGCAGAGTGATGAGATTAAGAAGAAATACAGACTCACTAGATGGGATATTATTTACAGACCCAAGGACCAAAAAAGGTGTAGGCATTAAAAATTTAGAGGTTAAGAACAGATCTCTACTCAGTAAGTGGCTGTTTAGATTATCTGTAGAGACAGAAGGTACGTGGATACAAATTTTGCGTAATAAGTATTTACAATCGAAAACCTTGGCCCAGGTCACGATCAGAGCCAACGATTCACCATTCTGGAAAGGGCTGATGAAAATGAAAGCAGACTCTTCCACAGAACTAAATTCATTGTTGAAAACGTGAGACCATGAGATTCTGGGAGGATACGTGGCTAGGGAAGACGCCTTTAGTCATACAGTATCCGACTCTCTATAATATTGTCAACCTAAGGAGGCGTATGTTGCCACAATATTACAGTCAAACCCTCTGAATATTCAATTTCGACGAGTTTTGATAGGTCATCGGTGGGATGCTTGGTTACGCTTAGTTAGGAGACTCATGGAGGTCCAGCTATCAGACCAACCTGACAGGCTTCAGTGGAAGCTACGAAGTCTGACATCTTTTCAGTGAAATCGATGTACCTGAATCTAATCGATACATCGATTATCTCCCATTCGATGCACATTTGGAAGGTCAAAGTTCCTCTCTTTTTTTTTGAGGGAAATAACATCATAGAAGTTCAAAGTTCCTTTAAGAATCAAAGTCTTCAAACATTTAGAACACAACAATTCCAAGTTCTAGCTAATGAAACCACCAGTTCGGAACTAAAAATAAAGGAATCTTCTTAATTTGATTTTGAGGATATCATGGTTTTACTTCTACCTGAACAAATCGACACCACTGGTATAGGAAAAGAGGAAGATTTGTTTCAAGTACACATTAAGCCCGTGGTAGTGCTTCACATTGTACAACAGGGCGACAAACAACGTGACGAGACCGCCCAAATCAATTCATGAGAAAATTCCAAAATTAGATTATCTATTAACTATGCAAGAACATGGGAAGGGCTGCACCAGCCTTCATTGCTGAAAATTATGCATCAAGAAACAAGAGAGCAATTACACCTCAAACTCAAAAATAAGTGGCATGCTTAGCTAGCTTAACTCAACCCATAGACAGAAATGATATCAGAGGGAGGAGCCACACAACAACACGCCATCCCCAGTAATATCCCCTGAACTGGACAAATTATCTCAAGCAGATACAACCGCATAAAAAAATCAACCTTAAATGAAAAAGAAAATGCATAAATATTACTCAAAACATTGAGACAACTAAAATATTTATAGCTTCTGAGTGCACATCTCTTTCCCTTTCTCATTTCAGTCTAGTAGCGGCAGTGTATATCAGAGGAATGTAATTGGAGTTTATATCTGAACAAATAGGGAAACTTCAGGTCAGTATCTAAAACAAAGCTACAAACATATTTTCCCATAATATTTGGACAGTTATCTGAACTACCCATATGCAAAAAAAAATCATTAAATACTCCTGTCAATCTGTAACGCAAATTCCACTCCAGATTGGGCTAGCAAAACAATAACAATAGAAGGCACTAAAATTTGTTACAAGACCTGTAAACTTCATACGAATCGAAACACACAAATTCAACATTGATTTTCTGATGCATCTTAATGGATTTTGAAACCTATATAGTACATGGTGCTGGCGACGCTCCTCTTTATTTCACTATACACAAACCTGTTATCTCAGAGCTCGCAACTCAATCACCATGATCTTCAGAAACAAGACCAAGAAAAGCATACAATTACAACATATGTTTTTTTCTTCCGATCGACTAGCGAAGAATCCATTCATTTGTATGATTTTCTATGCGATTTGATCTACCAGGACCCCAACAGCAACATGTGCCCCTGTTCGACAGAGATGTCCAACGCTACATTTCATTTGCGTATTCAAAACTCTCTCCTTCGACGCTTGAAACCGGCAGACGCAGTGACGTGGTCCTGAGAGCTTTGCAGGGAGGGAGCTTCAGGGACGAACATGGCGCCGTCGTACACAGGATAATGCAAGTTCCCTTGCCAGCAGAGAGCTGAGGCTGTTGGTGGGGAGGGAACCTCGGGCACCACCCATGGATCCTCAGCATCGAATCCAGGTACCTGGCCTAGCAGATCTTCTGCAAACAGGCCTTCAGCTAGGCGGCACTGTGGTGATCCCCCAGCACTCCCCAGCTTAGCATTGTCACCCTGTCGCGCAAAGGAGAAAGAGATTAAAACTGATGCGTAGATGGGAGAGGCGCACACCAGTGTGTTGTGAATAGTATTCTATACTTTCGATTAAAAGTAACTCTCCTTGCAAGTAAATTAAGCATAAATGCAAATGACACAGAACCTAGAACCAGATTTCACAAAAGTGTAATTTAGCCTCAAGCCCAGAATAATTGTGAACTGCACAAGAACTCCTGACAACTTCGTGATTGATTGTTACAAGGTTAGTCGTTAGTATGTGTGTCATGACTACACACTATAGTAATGATGAGGGCCAGTAACAACTAACAAGCTCACATCTTTTAGAAGAAGAAAAAAAGACTACATTACAAAGCAAAAAAAGAAGAAGAAAAGAAGCAGAAATCACTTTCACAGTTACTGATTTAGAAGTCTTAGTCTGAGAGCAATATTTAACCAATTCTAGTATAATAAACATTCTGTGGAACAGTTGAAAAGTCTGAAAACTAGGCTAATCAGCAGGCCTGAATCTGGAACATTCACAGTTCACCCATCAGCTAATAAATTGATAGAAGAAACTAACTAAATTTTGCAAAAATGCTGACCAACATCAGACTAGGTGCTAATTTACCCCAAATAAAGGCCCGAAAGATTCCAGATGCTTGCTTCTCAGCTCTGGACTGAACTCATTTACAGCAACATTCTAATCATATCACAATACTACGGTCCTGAATTTCATCAAGAACCTAAACCATTAATATGTTCTTTTGAAAACACAACTCTTCTGCCATGAAAGTGAAAAATTCTACTCTTCAATATGTAAAGTAAAAGGAGATTAAAATCTTACTGAAAACTAGAAAACACATGCAACACACCTATATAAGGATTCACATCTATGTAAGGATTACCTTGGAAGAACCATGCTCAGTGAAGCCAAAGTTTGGACCATATTCTAAGTTACTGAAGAATTCATCCACAGGCCAATCAGGTAAACTATCTGACCCATTACCGCCTGAGAAAGGTAAGTTGTAAGCCCGGCCACTATCCCTGTTCATTTGGTTGGATAAAGCTGTGGTGGTCTGACCAGAGAGCATAAGTTTTGAATTTCCATCTGACAGGTACTTAGGTGGGGGCTCTGCCAATCTAAGTGCACTGTTGTCCATAGTCCAATTGGCCATTCCGGTCTTGGCACTTGGAGCAGAAATCTGCCTAGAATAATCTCCATTGATTGCATTTTGGCTGGGAATAGATCCACTGTTTTCACCTGAAACCAGGACTGTAGGATTTTTCCTTGGCAGGTGTTTTGGTTGTGAATCCACTGATCCACCAGACGTGTTAACATGCTTTTCAGCAACAGGTGGAACAGGATCAGCAGGATCGAGGCCAACTTGAACTCCCGTTAGCAGGAACCTTTGATGTGCTGAAACAAACAAATTCGCTGTGTGTATAGCAACATCACAATCTCTACAAAGTAGAGCACGGTCCTCCAGGCAGAAGAAGTATCCAGAAGCCTCCTGCAATTAAAAATAAAGATTCTGATCAGCAAAATTAAGGATAAATGACTTGAAACAGGAATCATAGTACAAAGAAAATTATGTGGGTACATCATTCCAATAACTGGGACATTAGTTGTGCCTTTCAGAATGGGCTTTGCACTATGACCCGTCAAGTGAGTAGCAAAATACATAATTCAGCGATACAGGATCCACATCCAGGCTATCCAGCCTGGTATGATAACCCAAATAAATATATAGTGCAATATAGTTAGCCCTGTAACTATACGACTATGTAAGATTAAGATCTAACGAACAGGTGTTTGGAAACACAATTGATTACTATTGTAGATTATGTCCAGCTAAGCATACTAGGATATGTTAGGCATATGCCTTACAGCCCTGTATCATAACAAATGCAAAATAAAAAAACATTTCAAAAAGGAATTTTTGGTGACCTAAATAAGTCTTGTATTTTTTTTAAACTTCACCGTTGACTGTTTGTGTGAGAAACTAAGCTTGTCATCTTACAAGCAAGGTTTGCTTCTTCTATTGGTGAGCTAATGGCTGCTATTGAATAAGACGAGAGCATGGATTTCGAGTCGCTCGACTAGTCGCGACTAGTCGTCGACTAGTCGATGAGTCGCAACACAAAGGTTGACTCAACTTAGTGTCGACTCAAAAAGCGAGTCGCGACTAGTCGAAACTCCAGGCTCGACTCTTGCCGAGTCGCTACCCCTGAGTGACTCACATGAGTCGCGACTCGAAAACCTTGGACGAGAGAAAGCTTGTCCAAGTTCACTACAAAGCCTATTCAAGTTCAATGGTTTCGTTTAAAGTTTTAAACTAACTGATCTGTACTCTATGTTACCTAGAGCCTACATTTTAAGGCTCAAGATAAATCTTCAGATTAATTGGCCTGAAGTAAACAAGTCCAGAGAAGCTCTTCTATGTTTCTAGTTTCATGTGGTCTTTTGTATGCAACTCTGTGACCAACTAAATTTTGGTTCTGTGACCAACTAAATTTTGGTTCTAAATGTTAGTCCAGTTATAGTAATATTCCAACAATTCTAGCCTTACAAAGGAATCATTGATCTTTATCTCTTTCATAGGGAACATCACTTTAAATGCTTAGACGCCACAATTTAGGCAAATACAGAAAAAAGAACTGACACTGCATGTGTTTGTGCATGCACATACTCAAATGTTAGTCCAGCTATAGTGATATTCCAAACATTCTAGCCTTACAAAGCAATCATTGATATTTATTTTCATTCATATGGGAACATCAGTTTAAATGCTTAGACACCACAAAGATAGAAAATAAACTAACACTGCATGTGCATGCACATGCTCAGCAACCAGCCAACAAGATGATTGCCACACTCGAGGTTATGCCAGGACAGCATGATCCACTGTAAGCACTTTTTTTTGGCATTTATCATATTGGTTTGGAACAGGTTAAGTATGCACTTTATGAAACTGGTGAGGTACTGAGGTATGAACTGTAGAACAGCAAACATTGCTACACTCATTTTCCATACTGATTTGGAATAAGAGGTATGAATTTAGAACCAAAAAGATTGTTGTGTTGCTAAGTCACTGTATTCAAAATCGTGATTTACCGAAAGCAACTGTGAGCACTGATCATTCCCCCTCGATCATGGACATAATTTGTCAATAACTCAGTGACAAAAAATAAATCATGAGTTCATTATTCCGCATTTTCAAAAGCAACAGCATTCACCTTAGGTTCCTTGCAGAACAAGGGATGATGCATTTGGATCTGATAAATTACTTACCCTTAGAAATAAAAATAGTGCCCTGAGAAGGAGTTAGCAGTACTCTTACAATATGTCAACATTTGGAATAATGAATTCCTTTTTGCAGAACCGCAAACAACTAGCTTCATACACGATGTGAATATTATATCTTCAGTTTTTGTGTGAATACTATCTGCTTATGGATTAACCAACTCAAGGTGGACCACTTGATATAAGAACACTGCACATGGGTTTAACTTAAGAACGCTCCTCCCTCCTCGTGGCACCATGTGGGGCAGTGGGTGGCCATATTAAGAAACTGTTACTCTGTTATACTGATAACGATGTGCAGCAATACCAAGCATGAAAGAAGGAGGGGGTCGTAATTCAGAGTGCCTAGAGACCGGAGATCAATTTGATAATACCGATATGGTGGGGTAATCTGGGAGGATGAAATGGAGTGGACAATTAATTGGTATGCACGGCAATCACATGACAACCAAGCATATGGCCGCACTAAAGATGCGAAGGGAATGGAGATGATAAGCATAATATGGCTGGTCCTGAGATCACTTAACGCATCTTAACCATGACCGACTCCCTGAGGATCAGCACAGGAAGAAGGTGCTGGTGGTCTCGGTTCGCTAGATAGATAATTCGTAATTCTATCGAAACTAACTACTCCTCAGACCGATTACCCTCAGCTCACGAAATAAGACGGCGCCTCGCCAGGAACAGTCAGGAATTCATGGATTGCGCCCAATCGAGAGAGACAGGGGCGGAGAAGGGACTGACCTGGCAGATGTCGCACTTGGGCGGCGGTGCGGCGTTGGGCGCGGCGTCGGGGAGGAGCGGCACGCGCTGGTGCTTGGCGGCGAGCCTGTTGGCGGCGTGCACCTCCTCGTCGCAGGCGGCGCAGAGCGCGGCCTCGTCGGCGCAGCAGAGCACCCGCGCCTCCGCGGCCCCGCACGCGTTGCACTGGATCTTCATCGCTTTGCTGGTCTGGTCTGGTCTGCTCTGCTCTGCTCGCTCGCTGCGTCGGGAAAGGGGGGGAGGGGGCGGGTGGGGGATGGGGGAAGGAAGGAAGGAAGACGACGGGAGGATACGGTTCGGTGGTGATGTGAGATGCGATTGGATTTGGATCTCGCGAGCGAGGGCCAAGTGATTAGTTGGTGGGTCTCGTTTGTTTAGCGGCAAAATTAGTGGGTGGTGCGGTGTCGATGGCGGGCGGATTAGTTAGTGAGCCAGGCGAGCGGTACTTTTAGATTAGATTACGTGAGTGGGAAGAGGGGTGGGAAGAGGACGAAACGGTGGTCACTGGTCCAATAGGGGGAGGCAGCGGCGGAGGCTAGCCGGGAGAGAGGCGGCGTGGAACGGTGGAAGATAGGCCGGGACGTGTCGGCAACGCTCGTGCCGGCCGTCGGGCCGCCGTGGAAGAGGCGGGGCCGGCCGGCGACGCCCCGCATACACGGCGATCTATCTCGGCCGTCAAACTGATTAGAACAACGTGTGCGCATTTTCATTGGATTCGTCCTCGAATGAGATTTCCAAACATATATTGTATTGTGGATGTGGTTAGATGGTTAAGACATCTTCTTTCTTTCCACGTCGATCTCAAAACCGCTCGTATATGTTTAGACCGTGCAATATGGAGCGTGAAAGTCATCTTGTGCGGTCTTTATTAATCCGTCGAGCAGTCTTGACGTGTTTTTATTGCGTAAATCGAAGACAAACGTGAGAGCTTTGCGTGTATCCGGATTGTTTCGAACCCCGCGTCTACGCCCTGGCCCACCAAGAAAAACCACCCGCCCGTGTCGCATTTATGCCGGTCAGAGTATGTAGCGGCCAACATTGAAGCAGCGATTGGGCCGGACGGGAGGACGACGCTGACAGACGTGATCTCTCAGGCATTGCCACTTCAATGCGGACGCCGCATCCCGATGAACCAACTCCGGCCACTGCACCGCATTGAAGCGGGGTGGCCACGACTATTTAAGTTGTATGTTGGCTCCTCCGGCAATGTAACGCCCAAGATGCGATACAATCCTTATTTTGGCACGAGGGCCTCGACAGGCATAGAAGCGCATCTCGTTGTTTTGTCAGAATGGATATCATTATAAGTACTTGTACAGAAGAGGTGAGTATATGGAATTGGCTTACACTCGCCACAAGTTATATCAAGAACACCTCAATACAATAACATATTCAATCATCATACAAAAGAGCAGGGTCCGACTACGGATGAAATCAGACGATAAAATGGCATCCATCCTTGCTATCTCAGGCTGTCCCTGGAACCCATCCTAAATCGATGAAGAAGAAGAAGAACTCCAAATAAAAACAAGCATCGCTCTCATGTCACAGCATCACATTATCTGTACCTGCAACTGTTGTTGTAGTAATCTGTGAGCCACAGGGACTCAGCAATCTCATTTCCAAGGGTATCAAGACTAGCAGAGCTTAATGGGTGGGGTATGGTTAAGTGATGAGGCCGTAACAAGAAACTAAGCATTTATGTGAGTGGCTAACTTACGAATACAGAAAGCAAAGTATGGTGTTGTACGCATAACGGACGTGAGCTAGTAATGATCGCTAAGTGATCCTGAACACCTACTTACGTCAAACATAACCCCATCATGTTCTCTCTCGGATAAGAACTTACGAGAAGAGACAATCACGGCCACACACACAATTGGTTTATTTTTTTGAGTTTACTTCAAGTTTACTATGACTGGGTGTTAAACAAAGTTTCCAAATTGCCACATAACCGTCGGCACGGTTTTCCGAAAGATTTAACCCTGCAGGGGTGCTCCAACTCATCCATCACAAATTAACCACGCGCCGCGTCGGAATTCCTCAACTGGGAATCACCTGTAGTATTTGCGGAATCCCGATGGAAAATCTCAACTTCGAGATAGACCGAAGTGTCATCGAAATCCCGCGTGCAAGACGTTCGGGAAAGGTAAAACAAGTCCAGCAAGGCCGCCCGACGTGCCGACAATCCCGATAGGAGCCATGTATCTCGTTCTCAAGGCACAACCGGATGAGCAAGTGTACAGTGGCCTGATAGACATCACCCGAGTTGCCTCGGGGTGGCCCCGCACAGTGCTTTGTTTTGAACAAGCACCAACAGCACTGGCCCCCTAGATTATGTTAAATTACTCCTCGGGTTCATGACGCCCCATGCTTTAGAAACGGTGTACAGTATTATTATGTTGGGCAAATGTAGTACCAAATTTGGGCCTTGCCAGACAAGTTTTATCCTAAAACGAAAATCAAAGGGGTCCCCATAACACCCCCGAGCATGTTAGGAGCGCTCAATATGGAACATAACACCGGTACACAAGTAATTAGGGCAGCAAAGGTGAAACAAAACACCGAGCAAAAGGCCAAGCCTTCCACCCTGTACCAAGTATATACATGTGCATTAAATTAAATAGCAATATTATTGTGATAACAAAAGAATGTTCATGTTGACACATGGAAGCAATTGCACCTGCAGCTAGAAACGCTATAAGAAGGCTGAGCAAGCGGTAACATAACCAAACAATGGTTTGCTGGGATGTGAAAGGGTTAAAGGCTTATCATGGCATATTTGGAAGGCTTGTCAAATAAGTGGTAGGTAGCGTGACATAGCGATAGAAAACGAGACAACTAGCATGACAATGATAGTAGTGGTATCCAGGGAAACATGTTATCTTGCCTGAGATCCCGCTTGGAAGAAGAACGAGTCCATGAAGAAGACGATCCGTGAAGTAGACGAACGAATCCTCACATCCCGAATGCTTTCGGAACTCTATCGAGAAGAAGCAATCCGGAAACAAACAATCAACACACGATACACCACAACATGGGCATGACATGATGCGCAAACAAATATGATGTATGTTCATTTAATTATGCAAGGCATGGCAAAGCACATCAAACAAGTCCTACACATTAAGTGAAGCTCAACGAAACTCCATATTTGGATTACTTAGTTCACTTCCATTTAGGTACACGTCAATGTTAAATATTGTTAAACATGGCAAGAGGTGCAGCATAAGTAAACTATCTATCTAGGCATCTTAAATGTGTCCTGAAACAACTTATAGCATTTCCGAAATGACCCCATATCTTAATTTCGAAATTGGTCCAGATATAAACTAACCATATTTTATAATTGTTAAACAACAAAATAAAGTATTCCATGCAATTCTACACGTCATTCTAGTCGATTTACATATACCGAACATTTAAAACGGGGCTACGGTCTAAAATATATAACCAACACAAGATGAATATGTCATGAATGCAAAATGCATGAAAATGACAACCACAAACATTTCAAATCAAGTTTCATATATGGCATGTCCAAAACGGAGCTACGGTTCAACCACATCTACCAACACAAGTTTATGTATAATCTGCCCAAAAAATAGCAACATGGCATATTGCAACCTACAAATCAACAATCTACAATCATCTAAAATGCTCAACAAGGACACGGAGGTGAAGCCTACATGATGCTTAATAATTCATATATTAATAGCAAGTTTATTAGAAGCATGGATCAATAGGAAATGAGTTCACAAGAAGACATATTGAACTAAGCAGTTTTCAGACTTAGTGAAAATCTCAGTTTTTATAACAGAGTAGTTTTTATCACGAAGGCGTATTGACAGCAGTAAAACTATATGCTACAGGGCATATTATGGCATGAAATTTAACCTTATGCTAGAGGACATTATAAACTACAAATAACTCCACTACACCAATAAAAAAGGACTTATAGATAATTAGTAAAACACATGGCAAGACAGCAACAAAATATAATAGATTCCAGACTTGGAAATATTTAGACCCCTCAAAACAACACTATTTTTATGACATGTTGGCAACAAGAAAAATACCGCCTAAACATGGATTATCATGGCAAACAAAATGACCAGGGGCTAGTGCACATGCGAAAGGGCATATCTCATGTTTAAACATAATTCATACTTTGATGCATGGATTTAATCACACAAAAATAACAAAAGGGCATCACAACAAAATAACATACGCATAAATTTACTCAAATGACAAAACTAATTGCACAGATAATTTCTATGGATTTTTTACCCCAAAATCATATATAATATGCATATGTTCATGTAGGAAAAATGTCACAATTAATTACGCAAGTTTATGGCATAAACCTATTAGCAAGTTATTTATGCAAATTAAATGCAAAAAGCAAGGTAATCATTTCTATCATGCATAGAAGAGAGAAATAATGAATCTACACAAAATTCCACACATTTTTCATATATAAAGTATTTGGATATGATGCACGGTTATTTATTTATGTGCATTTTAAAATGATGCATTTCTCTGAAAATATGCAATGTCCTCGATAATTGAGAAATTCGCACACACTTAAAAAAAAGTACGGACCGAATCTTGAGCTATCGGGCCGAATCTGGTTGGAACTAGGCTACACAGAGCTGAGCGGGGGATACTATATTGCACCCTAGGCGCCAGATATCAAACAAAAGCGAGAGGGGGGGTCAACGGGGAGCTCACCATATGGGCTTGGCCCGTCGGTGTAGGGCGAGGCGGACGAGGCGGGGCTGGGCCTTGGCAGGCGCCGGCCCACGTGCGTAGGCAGAGGCCCACACGGGCGAAGCGCTGGGGCTGTGGAGTCGGCCCGCTCCTCGTGCTTCTGCACGAACGGGACCATGGCGGCGCAGGGTCAACGATGATGGACGGTGACATAGGGCGACGTGATCCGGCGGGGCCCGACTGGGTCTGGGTGGATTTGGGTCGAGGGAACCCTTTCCCGGTGGCGGCGGGGCATGAGCCGGTGATGGTTGGCTCCGGCGGTGGGTCCATGCAAAACTGAGGGAGAGAGAGAGTTAGCATGGGGAGATGGGGAACAGGAGAGATGAGGGCGATGGGGAGCTCGCGCACCTATGGTGGTGATGTGGTCGCCGGCGGCGGTTCTCCGGCGACCTGGTCGACGGCCGACGCGAGGAGGCCCCCTGGTGGCCGGCAAACGAGGTCAGGCTCCTCACCTGATCCCGATCGAGATCGAGGGAGGAATATGCGGGCGGCAGCGGTTGGGCCCGGGCGGGCCGTGCTCAGGCTCAGGCGGGCCTCGGCAGCAGTGGGCACCGACAGGGCGACGTGGCAGCCCCTTAGTGGTGGAGATCGGCGCATGTGGTGGCTGGATGGCGGCAGAGACGCGACAAGTGGCGGCTGGCGGCTGGGAGGGCGCAAAAATGATGCAGGAGGTAGGGGAGGCCATTTTTGGACGGCTAGGAGGGCTTAAATAGGCAGGTTTTTAGGGTTAGGGGCATTTTCACCCGTTTTCAAGCCGTTCGATCTTGATCGAACGGTTCCGAATGCAGGGGTGGTGTAGGTTGGGCTAGTGGGCTGTGTAGGGGGGTTGGGCCAAGAAGAGAGGGAAATTTGCGGCCCGGGACAGTTTAAAACACCGAAAAAGTTCGATAAATAAACCGGTATGGTGCCGCTACGGTCGACCGTTCGGGTACCAAACGACATCCGATTGCGACGAAATCTGGCAGGCGGCCTACCTACAATATAACAAGACCGCATGCCAACTTTCGATGCAATCTGAGAATATTTTTCACGCGTATTTAAAAACATTTTTTAAAAGATGTCGCGGGCGTGTATGTGTGTGGTTGGGCTCAAAACGGTCAATGACAAGAACGGAGAGAACCAACACTATGAACGGATGCAAGTTTTGAAAACGAGTGACGATGCCATGCAGATGATGTGAATGATGCGCTGATGAATGTAACAACCAAATGAATCACACGATGACAACGGAATAAAAGGGGAATCTTCTGGAGCGTCGGTCCCGGGATGATATAACTCTCCTCCACTTACAAGAGATCTCGTCCCGAGATCTTAGAATGAGGAGAGAAAGAGAAATAGGACACGAAGAGGTAAAACTTAGTTGCTTCAGTGACAAATGAGTGAAACCAATGAAACATGAAGGTTGGAAAGAGATGAAGAATGACATGAGTAACAAGCAAGAATTCGCAAGAAATTTCGGCAGCACTTCGGTAGGATAGAGGGGCAAAATTTGATAAGATGGATAGAACTTGAAAAGAGAACACAACACTCCTGTTAAATGGATAAACAAGGAAATAATATGAACTTGATAAAACAAGATGATGGTTGAAAGAGATCAACATGACAACGCCTTCGGAAGAAAAGAATAGAAACTCGATTGTTGGAAGAAAAGAACGGAGAAGAAAATGACAACTTCCACCATTGAATTTGAAAGCACGCTTAGAAAGAAGAGATTGAACGGAGTTGTTGGAACATCAACAACGAAAAGATTTACCTTGATGTGGGCTTATGGAAAACATCTCAAAATTATGAGGTGACAACCACCACTAAAGGAAACAAAGATTACTTAGAAGCAACAAGATATGCAAAACTTCTTTCACCAAGGGTCATTGATGAGCACCATGATAGCAACAATCCTAAGGAAATGCTTTAGGTGAAATCCAATCCAATATAACTCTAAGAAGGAATGATGGGTTTAAATATTTCATTCTTGACAATTCCCTTCAAGACTCCTCATAACTCAAGAATGTTATACCACCATCTCAAAGATAAGGAAGAAAGAATTGCACTTAGGAATGCAAGAGAAAGAATACTTGAGGTCCTCCAACAAGAAACTTGCAGAACACTTCGAGAAAGAATTACATCCTTGAAGAACCACCATGGAGAACCTCTGTATACAAAAGAATGATCAAAACAATGAAGGTTGAAAAGAATAAGATTATGAACTAGAAAAGATTTAGATAAAGCTCCATGATAACATATTTGAGAGAACTTGGAACTCCGGAAAAGAAACGATGATCACGGGATAAGGAATTTGATATCATGAATAACTCCATAAAAAGGATTGAAATCACCTTGATGAAACTAGAATAAGAATTGCGTTATGCTTATCCTTCATCAATTTAAATTAATGACAAGCAACGGATTTGGTATACCACTTATTCCTCTTGAAGAAGATTAAAGAGAGGATATCATGAACATGAAGAACTGTTGAGCGAACTACCGGTAAGAATTTGAAATGTATTAGGATACCATGAATGAATGAAGATACGTGAGAATGAAGAGATCATGATCCGCCTGATAGAAGATTTGAATGAAGCACCAAAAAAATTGAGATACGAACGAAGGGACAACAATTGAGAAGAATTTGAGAATGAAAGCAAAAAGCTGAGAATGAAGAAATCTTATGAAATGATGGCCTTCGAAGGATCGAGAAATGAAAACAAGTGTGAAATGCACCGGATAGATATGAGAGGAATTACTCATTATCGAAAAATTTCAGATGGATAGCAGGAATCTGATACCATGAATCTTCAAGAGAATGAGCAAATATTTAAGAGAAACACTCCTTCGGTCTTCAACGCTGAGAATGATGACGAGAAACAACATCATGAATTACTAAGAAAATCCGGAACAATGAACAAGGAAAGGTTGAGCCAATGATGAAATAATTTGAAAACAATCTTGGAGAAGTAATATGGCTGATGGAATTCATACGTACGTCATATTTGAAAAGAACTTGAGATCTCCGGAAAAGATTAGAAGAGCCAGGTAAGATCCTGGGGGAAACCTGTGGGTTATGGGCCCACTGAAAGGAAACCACCGTTGAAACAATTTCTTAGAAAGAGACATTACACCGGTACAAATTAATAACTAGATGAGGTGAGACCCTCAAAATAATTTGAAAGGATCTTTAATGGAAACACAAATCTTCTGAGATATCTTGAGCACTCCGGATAAAATAGAGAGAGGATGAATAAACACGACATGCTTGAATAGGAATTTACCACGAGAAAATATTTAATGGATGAAAAGGATATGATGAACACCGGAAGCTTGACTTAAATCCATTGGAAAAGAAAACAAGAACAGAAAATGATGAACTTATTACCTGAACATCTTCACAATGAATCACTAGATACAATATGGAAGAAAAGATAGCGGAAGCATTAATGAAAGGGAAGACACTTGGATGAAAATTTAATCATTGAAGAAAAGTGCCGCGAGGGTACCAGGGACCATCGGGAGGGAAGTCTCGACCCAAGGGCCTCATGGGCTCTGAGAGGAGGCAGACCAGACCCTGGTGGGCTGGCCAAAGCCTCCCCTAAGGTCCCATGCAGCTAGGGTGAAGGGAGGAGGCAAAAGCCCAAAGGTGGAAAAATTTCCAAGTGGGGGAGGAGTCCTACTAGGAGTAGGATTGGAGTCCAACTACCTCTTCTCCCCACTTCGGCCAAACCAAGGGCAGCCCTAGGTCGCAGCCTCCCCTCCCCTCCTCCTATATATACTAGAGGTTTAGAGGTGAGGGCTAACCCTAATTGCCACGTGCTCCCTCTACTTCATCTAGATCGGTTTTCTCCTCTAGTCTAGTTCGACGGTGCTTAGGTGAAGCTCTGCCAAAATAGTTCCATCACCATCGCTGCCACGCCATCGCGCTACCGAAGAACTCTTCTACCTCCACCTCTCACTCTTGTTGGGTCAATAAGTCGGAGATCGTCATCGAGCTGTACGTGTGCGCAACGCGGAGGTGCCGTCCGTTCGGTGCTAGATCAAAAGGACCGTGATCAGGATCGCGAGACGATTCGTGATTTGATCGCGAGACAAATCGTGATGGGATCCCGGACGGATCGTGATTGGATTGCGAGATGGATTGTGATGGGATCATGGGACGCTCGCTGATTTGGATCGCGAAGACGTATGACTACATCAACTGCGTTTCCTAACGCTTCCCGCTTAGCGATCTATAAGGGTATGTAGATCCACTCTCCCTCTTGTAGATGCTGATCACCATGGATAGATCTTGCGTGTGCGTAGGAAATTTTTTGTTTCCCATGCAACGTTCCCCAACAGTGGAATCATGAGCTAGGTCTATGTGTAGATGAGACCAGGAGTAGAACACAAAGGAGTTTGTGGGCGTTGATGCTTAGATTGCTTCCTCCCTTGGTCGTGTTTTTATTCAATGGTATTGTAGGATGAAGCAGCCTGGACCAACCTTAATCGTACGCTTATGAGAGACCGGTTCCATCGGCTGACGTGTAACTTTGTTGCACAAAGATGGCTAGTGGGTGTCTGTTTCTCCTACTCTAGTTGGATCGGATTCGACAAAGGATGTCCTTGAGAAGGTTGAATAGCAATTTGTGTATCACCGTTGTGGTTTATGCGTAGGTAAGAATTGTTCTTGCTAGATACCCGTAGCAGCCACGTAAAACTTGCAACAACAATTAGAGGACGTCTAACTTGTTTTTGTAGGGTATGTTGTGATGTGATATGGACGATTACATGACGATATATATGTGATGTATGAGATGATCATGTTTTGTATAGAATATCAAGACTTGCATGCCGATGAGTACGGAAACCGGCAGGAGCCATAGGGTTGTCTTGAATTATTTTCACCATTTTTTGCTTTACTTTATCGCTATGAGTTAGCAGTAGTCGTGGAAGCAACAGTCTGCGCGGGAACCCCGATGACAACACATTGATGGAGATCAAGATGATGGAGATCATGGTATCATGCCGGTGACGATGGAGATCATGCCGGTGCTTTGAAGATGAAGATCAAAAGCACAAGTTCATGGCCATATCATGTCACTTATGATTTGCATGTGATGTTAATCCTTTTATGCACCTTGTTTTGCTTAGGACGATGGTAGCACTATAAGGCGATCCCTCACTTAAATTTCAAGATGAATTGTGTTCTCCCTGAGTGTGCACCATTGTGAAAGTTTGTCGTGTCTAGACACCACATGATGACCGGGTATGATCGACTCTACGTTCACATACAACGGGTGAAAGCTAGTGTTGCACGTGCGGAACACTCAGGTTAAACTTGACGAGCCTAACATGTACATACATCGCCTCAAAACACAAGAGACCGAAAGGTAGAACATGAGTCATATAGTAGATATGATCAACATTAAGATGTTCACCATTGAAACCACCTCAACTCATGTGATGATCGGACTTGAGTTGGTGGATTTGGATCATGTGACATTCGAATGATCAGAGGGATGTCAATTTGAGTGCGAGTTTTTTAAGTAATATGATTAACTAAACTCATTATAATGAACATAGTCAAAATGTCTTTGCAAATTATGTTGTAGATTACTAGCTCGCGCCGTAGCTCCCTTGAATTTTTTATATGTTCCTAGAGAAATAGAGTTGAAAGATGATGATAGCAATAATGCGAACTAGGTCTGTGATTTGAGGATTGTCCTCATTGCTGCACACAAGGCTTAAGTCCTTAATGCACCACTCGGTATGCCACCCCCTCAAACGGCACTGTGGATGTTGTGAACATCTGATAGTCATGTTCTGATGACTACTTGATAGTTCAGTGCGTCTTGCATTACGTCTTAGAATTCAGGCTCCAAATACGTTTTGAACGTCATGGAGCATATGTGATGTTCCAAGAGCTGAAATTGGATTTCAGGCTCGTGCCCGTGTTGAGAGGTATAGGACCTCCAACAAGATTATTTGCCTGCAAGATGAAGGAGAATAGCTCAATCGGTGAGCATGTGAGTAGATTGTCTGGGCACGCCAATCACTTGAATCGAGTGGGAGTTGATCTTCTAGATAAGATAGTGATTGATATAGTTCTCTAAGTCAATGTCACCAAGCTGGTAGAGCTTCGTGATGAACTATAAACTTGCCAGGGATGGAAATGATGATCCCTGAGCTGTTCACAATGTTTGACATCGTGAAGGTAGAAATCAATAAGGAGCATCAAGTGTTGATGGTTAAGTAAAACCACTAGTTTCAAGAAGGGCAAGGGCAAGAGGGGAAAAACTTCAGGAATGGCAAGCCAGTTGCCGCTCTAGTGAAGAAACCCAGGGTTGAACCCAAACCCGAGACTAAGTGCTTCTATTATGAGGAGAACGGTCGCCGAAGCGGAACAACCCTATATACTTGGTAGAGAAGAAGGCTGGCAACGTCAACGGAACTATATTTGATATACGTGTTATTGATGTCTACCTTGCTATTACTCCTAGTAGCACCTGGGTATTAGATACCGGTTTGGTTGCTAAACGTTAGTAACGCGAAATAAAAGCTACAGAATAAACGAAGGCTAGCTAAGGGTGAGGTGACGATGTGTGTTGGAAGTGTTTCCAAGGTTGATATGATCACCATCGCACGCTCTCTCTACCTTCGGGGTTAGTGATCAACCTAAATAAATGTTATTTGGTGTTTGCATTGAGCATGAACGTGATTATATCGTGTTTATTGTAATATGGTTATTCATTTATGTTAGAGAATAATGTTTATTCTGTTTACATGAATAATACCTTCAATGGTCATGCACCCAATGGGAATGGTTTATTGAATCTTGATCGTAGTAATACGCATGTTCATAACATTGATGCCAAAAGATACAAAGTTAATATTGATAGTACCACATACTTGTGGCACTACCGCTAAATGTCATATTGGTATAAATCGCATCACTAGTAGAAAATAGACCTTTTGCCCATTGCATTAGTCCCGGTTAGGTTTTGAACCGACACTAATGAGACCATTAGTCCCGGTTCGGGACGGGCATCATTAGTCCCTGTTTGTTCCGGACCTTTAGTCCCGGTTCGTGCCACGAACCGGGACTAAAGGGGTTGAGGCTTTAGTCCCGGTTGGTGTCTCCAACCGGGATTAAAGGTTAGACCTTTAGTCCCGATTGGAGACACCAACCCGGACTAAAGGGGTTCTAAAAGTTTCTGTTTTAAATTGCTTATATCTTTTAGGATATTTGATGTTTTTGAGTGATTCTTTTTGCATTAGATTCAAAATTTTGTCTAGTTTACGTTTGTGCCATTAATTTTCAAATATGAATGGTTTCAATATGAATTTGTTCAAATTTGCTTCAAACCCTATATTGTGAATAACTTAAGTTTAAAAATAGTTCGTCCAACTTGAAGGAGATGGTCCAGTTTGTACACGAAGTGCATCCAGTTTTTGCCGTAACCCTCTCAACTTTTGAGCACAAGCTATGTGGGTGAAATGATGATACCATGGCAAGTTTAAACTTTTTCAAAGGTCATTTGTAGTGCTTTTCAATTTCAGGGTCATTTAGCTCAAAAAATCATTAAATGCATGAAAATTAGCAAATGAAATTAGAAAGGGTTGAACTTTGAGGATGTGGCTTTGAATGGTGCATATTGAATGCACAAATAGTCTGGAGTTCAAATAAGTTAAAAAAAGAAATGCCTTTGTAACAGATGGGTTTTCATCCGAAACCTTGATACTTCGAAGGAGATGGTCAGTTTGTACACGAAGTGGATCCAGTTTTTGCTGTAACCCACTCAACTTTTTAGCACAAGCTATATGGGTGAAATGATGATCACAAGCCAAGTTTCAACCTTTTCAGAGTTTATTTGTAGGGCTTTTCAATTTCAAGGTCATTTAGCTCCAAAAAAAATCATTAAATGGATGAAAAATAGCAAATGAAGTTAGAAAGGGTTAACTCTGGCTTGCTTAACCTTAGTTGTGACTCTACCTGGGACGGTGCTAGCAGATGTAGTCGACAGTATGATTGGATGGACACCAACCTGCACTACTGGAATCAGAAGATTTGTCGTCTGCCACATCTTTGCCGTCTGCTAGCGGACGACAAAGAGTGGCTTTGACATCAGCTAGCAGAAATAGACGGCAAAGAGCTAGCAGACGGCAAAGGGTGGCTTTGCCATCAGCAAGTTCTTTGCCGTCTACCAGCTGATGGCGAAGATTCTTTGCTGTCCGCTGGCAGACGGCAAAGAGGTGGGGTGAGGCCCAATGGAGGCCAGCTTAGCACAACGACCCACCCCACCTATTTGCCGTCTGCTAGCTGACGGCAAAGAACTTGCTATCTAACGGCCCGTTACCCCCTCCTCTCTTCTCTCTCTCTCTCTCCCCGACCGCACCCCGCCGCCGCCCCCAAACGCACCCGGCCGCCGCCCCCGACCGCACCCCGCCACCGCCCCGACCCCACGCCGCTCCGGCCTGCCGCCCACCGCCACCGACGCCCCGCCGCTCTCCCCGCCACCGCCCCGACCCCCACCGCCATCGCCCCGCCCGTCCCCTGCCCCGGCCTCCTCCACCGGCCCCGCCCTGCACCCTCCCTTGCCCCGGCCTCCTCCACCGGCCCCGCGCCCGCCTCCTCCCCTGCCCCGACCTCCTCCATCGGCCCTGCCCTGCCCCCTCCCCTGCGGTGATGCCGCCCCCTCCAGTAGCCCCGCCCAGGCCGCCCTGCTTGCCGACACCGATGCACCGCCGCTGCCGCACCCCACCGCCACCGCACCCCACCGCCGCCGCACCCCGCCGACGCCCCGACCCCCACCGGTGAGTTTAATTAGATTTAGATTTTTCTGTTTTTTTCCGTTTTTTTAGATTATCTGTTTTTTTAGATTTAGGTTTAATTAGTTTAGTTTAGTTTATTAGGTTAGAAAAAATAAGTTAGTTAGTTAGTTTTTTCTGTTAAGTTAGTAAGTTAGTTAGTTAGTTAGGAGGAGGAGGAGAGGAAATGAAGAGGAAGAAGAAGAGAGAAGAAGAAGAAAAGAAGAAGAGGAGGAGGAGAAGGAGAAGGAGAAGAAGAAGAAGAAGAAGAAGAAGAAGAAGAAGAGGTAGAAGAAGAAGAAAAAGAAGAAGAAAAGGAGGAGGAGGAGGAGGAGAAGAAAAGAAGAAAAAGAAGAAGGAGAAGAAGAAGAATAAGAAGAAGAGCAGGAGGAGGAGGAGAAGGAGAAGAAGAAGAAAAGGAGGAGAACAGGAGAAGAAGAAAAGGAAAAAGGAAAACCGGGTCGAGGATCGGCGACGGGGTGCATTGGCGCCGATGTAACCGGGTCGAGGATCGCCGACACGACACCACCGACACCCTAACACCCGACACGACACCACGACACGGCACCCCCGACCCCGACATAGCACCCCTACCCCGACATGACACCACCGACACCCCGACCCCCAACATGACACCCCGACACGGCACCCCAGATCCCGACACAACACCCCTACCCCGACACGACACCCCCGACACCCTGACCCCGACACGACACCCCTGACACCCCGATCCCGAAAAAGGTGCTCTTCGGCCTTCCAGAGGCCGACGGGTCATATATTTGTGAATTATGAGTTAGGTCATATATTTTTCGATTATGTTATACAAACATCATATTTATGTTGATCAGGTGGATTTAAATGAGCAGTTGTTTCGTTGCTGCATGTCGAGGGTGGATTTAAATGCTTGAGCGATTCATAAAGGAGGCCTTCCACATGTTGATGCATTTATTGATGATGCCGATGAACACGTCATTACTGATAGTGATGATGATTATGCATTTATTGATCCCGGAGCATATATAGACGATGAAGATTAATATTAGTAATGTGAGGTATTCAATTATTATTATGTACACATATATTATTAATTAGTTCGTGTTATTAGGTATTCAATTTTGTTATGTTGAACTAATTTCGTTCACTCTTTGTCATTGCAGGTGTTGGCAAATGGTGGGCGCGGGTCGAGAGCGCTCTGAGCCTCCTTCCTCGGGGTGTGCTGGGAGGTGTGCTATTATTCCGCCCCAGCAACTCCGGAGAGCGCTGGTATACTGTATGCAGAAACCGGCGGACACTTCTTCTTCGACCGGGAGAGGTCGGGGGAAGACGAAGAGAGGTGCTAGAGGTAGGAAGGCTGCTGCGCCTCCTTGCCACCACCCACAGCTGATTCTCCCGACCATAGGAGTGCTCCGTCTCAGGTGGACTCGTCTGACTTGGACCCGTCTCGGACTCCGGTCGTCGAGCCTCGGGCCGACGAGCCTCGGGTCACCGAGCCTTTGTCCCAGGAGACTCCGGTACCTGTGTCTTCGTCCCAGGAGACTCCGGTCCCAGAGTCTTTGTCCCACGTGACTCCGGAGGCTAGTGGCCATGTTGATGGTGGCGAGGACAACTTGTCTGAGGACACCTATAGCGAGGGCGAGCTGGTTGAGGAGGGCAAGAAGGTCTACCAGCGTGGTTTTACAAAGCTCCCGCCCATGTCGACGACCCGCAATCAGAGGTGGTTGATTGAGCCTAATGAGGAGAAGTAAGTGCATTTACTCTTTTTTAACCTTTTGCCTTCATGTTTCTTCAAATTAATATCTAATGTGTTGGCCTTGTCATACTGCAGGGGATGGAAACACGAGCGTGGTGTCCGTAGGACCAACCAGGTCCTTGGTGTGCTTCTCCGGCACCACTTCCCGGGGAAGGTCTAGTTGCCTGGTGAGGGTGAGGTTTCATAGGTAGCACTAACCTGGGAGCTGTACATGGCTGCCCTAGCCCCGCCAGAGGAGAGGGTCGACGGTGTCTTGTGCGAGACGGTGGCTGACATTGTGATCCGTTGGTTTTGGGTAATTTCTCCTTTAGAGAATTAAAATTCAACAAAACCTAGTGATTGTAATAATCAGTGTTGTCTTGTTTGATTGCAGACCTTCTACAGGTGTCTTGAGGAACACTAGGCGAAAGCGGCTATTGTTCTCGTAGCCGAGTGCAAGCGCCTACTTCAGAACTTACGACACAAGGCTCAGGTGCAAGCTATTCGAGACTACTACGCCTCGACTAACATTAAGAGGGCCAAGAAGAAGTGCCGCAAAAATTATCTAAGTAAGGAGAAGTTAATGAAGGTAATTATCTATTCTTAAGGCCTTGTACTTAGTTTTCTTGATTTTATTCGTAGGTGTAGCGCTGAAATTTCTCTTGTCTAACTTAGGTGCCCCCAAGATGGTGTGCGGATAGGATGGACTGTTGGGAGGCATTGGTGGATGAGTGGTGCTCTCCCAAATGGCTAGACGACCACAAGAAGGCCAAGGATAAGCGTGCCCAAATGAAAGATGTGCCACACCATCAAGGGAGCTCCAACCTGTTTGAGTACGGGGATCATTGGGTATGTGGTTTGTTTCATGATTCATGAAATTTCATTCTTCATGCTAGCTTGAGCCCTTAACTAATATGTTGTTCCTCTCTTTTAGGCGCGAGAAAACAAGAAGGAGGTGCCACCGCTGTTCGACCTCTATGCCATGGCCCATACTGCCTCGTACAAGAAGGACAAGGCATTCTGTGAGGATGACCTCGATCATCCAGAGAGCTTCAACAACATCTCTCCCACAACAAGCTCGTGAGGTATAGAGATCAGGGAAAGACGAGGAAAGGGGAGGACTTTAACCCGAGCCAGAGTCCTTTTGATCCAGAGCTCATGATGATATCTGGTGGCGGGAGGCCCCATGGCTTGATTGCCATTGGGGATGGTACGTTGTCCTAGAACTCTCCCAGAGATCAAGAAGCGCCAGACGAGCTCCGATCCTGAGATAAGGCCTCGTCCACGGCCAATGGATCTCACCATCGAGGCTAGGGCCCAGGAGCTTCTGGAGGAGGCAAACAGGCAGGCGGCACAAAGGGAGAGGAACATGGAGGAGAGGACGGCTAGGCTGTTGGAGGAGGAGAGGAACCAGAACGACGCGTCTCACCGGTCCCTATACGAGCTCCTCCTGGTAAGTTTCTCCTGCATATTAGCCAAATCATGCACGTAATATTCGTTTCATCACTAACTAATATGACTGACTCCTGAAAACAAAATGTGTAGATCGTGTGCCAGAACAATGGTCAGACCCCTTCGTCGATGCCCCATATTGCTATAGCACCCACTGTGAGTTTCATTTGAATGGTCATTAGTTACTAGTATTCACATTTGAGTTGCATCATGTAACAGCCTGGGACCGACGCTCCAGAAGATTTCCCTTTTATTTCCATTCTCGCCTGTGTTTCGTTTGGTTGTTGCATTCATCATCGCATCCTTCGCATCATATGCATTGCATCGTCACTTGTTTTCGAAAACTTGCATCCGTTCGTAGTTGCCGGTTCACTCCGTTCGTGTCGTTGCCCGTTTCGAGACCAACCACACACGTACACGTCCGCGACATCGTTTAAAAAAACGTTTTTAAAGTGCGCGCAAAATATTCTCAGATTGGGTCGAAAGTTGGCGTGCGGTCTTATTATATTGTAGGTGGGACGCCTGCCAAATTTCGTCGCATTCCGAGTTCGTATGATTCCCCATCGCTCAACCATATTAGTGTAGTCATCGGTTTATTTGCGGTCGTTCCGGTGTTTTAAAACTCTTGTCACGGGCTGCCATCTTCCCTCTCATCTTAGGCCTAGCCCATCTACACACACCACTAGCCCACCTAGCCCGCCTCCGCTTCCGGACCGTCCGATCGAAATCGAACGGTCCAAAAACGAAGCAAACCCCCCTAACCCTAGCACCCTTGTCTATTTAAGGAGGTCCAACCTTCCAAATCTGGCCTTCTCCCTCCTCCTCCCTCGTTTTCCATGCCCCATCAACCCCCAGCCGCCACCTGCCTGCGCCCACCTTCTCCCCCAGCGGTCAGGGCTCTCCAGGCCCAGATCGGGGCCCACCCCAGCCCATCTGGGCCCGGGCAACCACCACCGCCGCGCAGGGAGGCAAGCTCCTCTGCCTTGCCTCCAGATCCCTCGCCCCGTCGGCCTTCCCATGGCTGCCGCCGCCACCAGCTCGCTAGAGCGCCGGTCGGAGTCCGCCCGCGCCGTGCCCGAGCCTCCCGCAGCGCGTACCCGTCGCCATAGATCGGCCCTACTTCCTTGTGCCCCGCCATGGCCTCAAGCTCGTCGCCGCCGCCCCAATCTTCGCCCCACCCCCATAGGACGCCGGCCCGGCCCGGATCCGGTAGCCCCGCCTCAGATCTCCCCGTTCCTGGCCTCGCAGACCCCGCCAGTCGCCTCCTTCGGTCGCCTCCGAGCCCAGCCTCGCCGGAGTTCAAGCCCCGCCACCGCCACTCGTTTGCTCCGCTCGGGATCGAGAAGGGTGCGAGCGTCGGGCCCCATTCACTGTTGCGCCCGCATGGGCTGGCCTCGCCTGCAGCCCAGCCAGCAGCTCCCGCGGCCCAACCAGCAGCTCCCGCGGCCCAGCGCTCTGCTCCAGCCGGCCCAAGGCCGAGGGTGAGCGCCGCCTATTCCCCGCCTGAGTGCCATATAATTATCAATCGTCCTTTGTCTGATTTAGGCTGTTGGCAGAATCGGCCCGACTCTTTTTTTTTACGTTCTTCGAATTTCGTAATTATCCAGAGAAAAACTATTTTGCAGAAAAGTCTCTAATGATCCTGCATTTAATAACTCCGCATCCGTGCATCGGATTAAAAAACTTATTATATGAAACTTGACTAGAATTTTATGTAGTTTCACAATAACCAACTCTCACATGTGTTTGAAATGTTTAAACTTGCTGTTTGCATTGTTTTGCGTAAATGACATGTTAAAATGATTTATTTCATAACTACTAAACCGTAGCGCTGATAAGAATGTTCCACATATGTAACTTGACTAGAAAAATGTGTAGAATCACATGGTGACATTTATTTTGCTTGTTAACAACTCTAAAACATGTTTATAACAGATCTGGACCAAATTCATATAATGCTTATGGGGATGTTTCGGAAATACTATATGTTGCTTCCGGACCCATTTAAAATGCATAGATGATATAGTTGTTCATGCTTCACCTCTTGCCATGTTTAACAACCTTTAATATTGATGAGTACCTAAACGGGAGCGAACTAAATAATTCGAACATGGAGTTTCGTCAATATGCAACTCGTTGCATATTGAACTTCACTTCATATGTAGTGGTTGTTTGTTGTGCTTGCCATGCCCTGCCCTGCGTTGCATATTAAACTGGACATGCATCATATTTGTTTGTGCATCATATCATGCATATGTGTGGTGCTATCGTGTGTTGATTGTTGTTTTGGTTTGCTTCTTCACGATAGAGTTCCGAAAGCATTCGGAGTGTGAGGATTCGTTTGACTACGTTGGCTCGTCTTCTTCATGGATTCGTTCTTCTATCGAGCGGGATCTCAGGCAAGATGACGCGTTTCCCTGGATACCAGTACTATCATTGCTATGCTAGTTGTCCCGCTTTTATTGTTATGTCTCGCTACCTACCACTTGCTTGTCAAGCCTCCCAACATTTCCATGAAAGCCTCTAACCCTCCACATCCTAGCAAACCGTTGCTTGGCTATGTTACCGCTTGCTCAGCCCTTCTTATAGCGTTTCTAGCTGCAGGTGCAATTGCTTCCATGTGACAACATGGACATTCTTTTGTTATCACAATATTATTGTTATTTAACTTAATGCACTTAAAGACTTGGTAAAGGGTGGAAGGCTTGAACTTTTGCTTGGTGTTTTCTTTCACTCTTGCCGCCCTAGTTACCTGTGAACCAGTGTTATGTTCCATAATTGAGCGCTCCTAACATGCTCGGGGTTGTTATGGGGACCCCCTTGATTTTCGTTTTAGGATAAATCTTGTCTGACAAGGCCCAACATTGGTACTACATTTGCCTAATAACTAATAAACCTGCATAGGGAGTAATTAACCTGAGGATCTTAATCAACAACCCGGGACAGTGCTCCTTATGAGTGTTGGTCCAAACTAGAGCATTGTGCGGGGCCAACCGGGGCAACTCAGGAGATTTTTATTAGGCCACTGTACGCGTAGCTTATCCGCCGTGTCCTGAGAACGAGATACACGGCACCTATCGGGATCATCGACACGTCGGGAGGCCTCGCTGGATTTGTTTTACCTTTCTTGAACTTCTTGAGTGAGCAATTCCGATTATTTTTCAGTCTATCTCGAGGTGGCAGATTTCCTGTGGAATTGCCTAGGAAGATCTAGAGATCCGTGGTCGAGGTTATTCCCGCCGCGTGTGGTTAATTTGTGATGGATGAGTTCGAGCACCCCTACAGGGTTAAATCTTTCGGAAAGCCATGCCCGCGGTTATGTGGCAAACTTGGATACTTTGTTTAACACCCGATCATAGCAAACTTGAAGTAAACTCTAATAAAATACACCAACTGTGTGCGTAACCGTGACTGTCTCTTCTCATGAGTCCTTATCCGAGAGAGAACACGGCGGGGTTATGATTGACGTAAGTTGGTGTTCAGGATCAGTTAGTGATCATTATTAGTTCACGTCCATTATGCGTAGACCACCATACTTTACTTTCTGTACTCGTAAGTTAGCCAGTCAAACAAATGCTTAGTCGCTTGCTGCAGCCTCACCTCTTAACCATACCTCACCCATTAAGCTTTAATTGTCTTGATACCCTTGGAAATGAGATTGCTGAGTCCCTATGGCTCACAGATTACTACAACAATAGTTGCAGGTACAGGTAATGCGATGATTTGACGTGAGCGCGTTGCTTGATTTGATTTGGAGTTCTTCTTCTTCTTCTTCATCAATCTAGGATGGGTTCCAGGCGGCAGCCGGGGATAGCAAGGATGGATGACATTTTGTCGTTTGTTTTCATTCGTAGTTGGACCCTGCTCTTCTGTATGATGTTTGAGTATGTTGTTGTATTGATGTGACTCTGATGTAGCTTGTGGCGAGTGTAAGCCAATTCCATATACTCATCTCTTCTGTACATGTACTTGTAATGATATCCACTCTTGCAAAACGACGAGATGCGCTTCTATCCCTGTCGAGGCCCTCGTGCCGAAATAAGGATATGACCGCATCTTGGGCGTGACAAGTTGGTATTAGAGCCTGTACCGACCTAGGAGCCCCTTTGATTGATCGAACTTGGCCAAGTCGAGTCTAGAGAAAAACCGTTTTGAGTCTAGTTATATCGGAGAGCAGGTTTCTTTTTACTCCTCTTCTATACTCTGGTGAGGAATTACGACATAGGAATTTTGATTCTACTCCTCTTCTCGCTCAAATTTTTTTGGGATCACATGGGTATTTTGGAAACTATATGATGTCGATGTGACGGAGTTCTGTCTTGGTGCCTCCTATCTGACTTGATTTCTTCCGGGGAGTTGAGCTCCAGGGAATTTTTGGGACATCGTTATCATTCAGCTTCCTTAGTATCTCAGGACGGAGGATGTTCGGAATTGCTTCAATACTTGTCGTGGTGAAATAAGGTCGGAGTCACCCAGTACTGGGGAGGCATTCGGGGTACCACCATGGTTAGTATCATTGTGCTTTCGAGGATCTGAGTTAGATGGACTTGCGGAAGCCTCTGGTTATGTGTTGAAGGATGGATACAGTTGGGGTGTAGTTTTGTTAGTTGTGTGAGATATTTCCTCCTTCTATCGCCCACACTGGATTGCATAACCAGAAAGTTTTCGAAAGTTCTTAGGTGGGAATTCAAGTAGGTACCTAGGATTATCTTTCCAACAAGTGCATAGTGGGTATGTATTTGTTCTGGCTTGTTTCGTAAGCCTCATCCATTGTTTTGTTTTGAATATGTTAATTCGAGTTGCTTCGATGTCAGGTGGTGATTTCATATCTTGCTAAGTAGTGTTCTCATATTTCTATGGGAATGCTAATTCTTTTGCCCAATCAAGTTATCATATCAATTCTTTTCAACCGGTGCGCTCCTCTTCATGTTATTCAATCATCTCCAATATTTGCAAGATCAATCCTCATATTTCATTCCGGAGTTGTCTCATCTGTTCCAAGTTTTCTTTGTTTTTCCCACCCTCCCGACCTTTTTTATTCACTGATTAAATTCTCATCCAAGTGCCTTTTCTATTCATGTGATGCTTCAGCTATCGATTCGTTTGTATTGTATCCGGTGATTCCTTGTGAGGAATTTTCTCAGGAGTTTTTTATTTCAAGATCTATCCTCATATTCCTTGTTCTCGTTGTTATTCTTCTCTGGTGGATTCAATTCTCGTTCATGGTGTTCATCATATCATTTTCATTCTCTAATTGCTCTCCCATGTTGGAATTCTTATCTAAGCCTCTCTTGTTTATTCGCCTCTCTTTTCTACCCGGAGTTTTGAAGATATCTAAGAAGATTCATGTTTCCGTTCAAAAATCTTTTCGATTATTTCGGGGTTCTCACCTCATCAAGCTTCTTCTTGTATCGGTGCAATCTTTCTTCTAATCAATTGTTCAACGGTGGTTTCTTCTGAGTGGGCCCATAACCCACAGGTTTTTCCCCAGGATCTTACTTGGCTCTTCTATTCTTTCGGAGACGTCCTTAAGTTCTTTTCAATATGATGTAAGAATGATTTTCATCAGTCATATTTCTCTTCCAAGATCACTTCAAACCATTTTCATTGTTGGCTTAACCTTTCTTAATTCATTATTCCGGAGTATCTTAGTAATTCATGATGTTATTTCTCATCATCATTCTCTGCATTGAAGACTGAAGGAGTGGTTCTCTTAAATCTTTGCTCATTCTCTTGAAGATTCATGGTCTCACCTTCATGCTTTCCTCTCAAATTGTTCAATCATGAGTAATTTCTCCCATATCTATCCGGTGCATTCACAGTTGTTTTCATTTCTCGATCCTCCCGAAGGCCATCATTTTAGAAGATTTCTTCGTTCTCAAATTCTTCTCAATTGTTGTCTCTTAGTTCGTATCTCAATTATTCTGGTGCTTCGTTCAAGTTTTCCATTAGGTGGATCATGCTCTCTTAATTCTCATGTTATATAATTCATTTGTATTATCCTCTTTTGTTTCTAATTCTTACGGGTGTTCTCGCGCAAGACTTCGGCAAGTTTGTGCTCTATCTATCTTTCCTAACTCTTCCAAAAGGATAAGTGGTATGCCAAATCCATTGTTTATCATCAATTTAACGTGATGAAGGATAGGCACATCATAATTCTTATTCTTGTTTTATCCAAGTGATTTCAATCCTTCTTCCGGAGTTGTTCATGATATCTTATCCCAAGTGGTCATCTTTGTTTTCCGGAGTTCCTAGTTTGTCTCAAGTATCTCTTCGCGAAGTTCTAGCTCAATCTTTCCAAGACCTCAATCATGTTCATTTTGCAACCTTCACTTTGTGTCTATCTTCCTTTCATCGTAGTGTTCTACACGAGGTCCTTCATGGTGGTTTGCTAATGATTTAATTCTTTCCCGAAGTGTTCTTCAAGATTCTTGTTGGAGAAGCTCAACCATTCTTTTCTCACATTTCTACGTTTAATTCCGTCTCCATTGTCTTTTGAGGTGGTGTTATTAAATTCTTGATTATGAGGAGTCTCGAAGAAAAAATGTCAAGAAAAAGATAAGTAAACCCATCTTGTATTCTTGGAGTTATCTTGGGTTGGATTTCACCTAAAGCATTTCCTAAGGATTGTTGCTATCATGGTGTTATAAATGATTCAAGTGTCTCCCCACCTCTTGGTGAAAGAAGCTTTGCATATCTTGTTGCTCTCAATCAATCAATTGTTTCTGTTGTGGTAGGTTGTCACCTCGTAATTTTGAGATGTTTTCCATAAGTCCACAACAAGCTTGTTCTTTTCGTTGTTGGTGTTCCAACAAGTCCGTTCAATCTCTTCTTCCTAAATATGCTTTCTAATCCATTTGTAGTAGCAGTTGTCATTTTCTTCTCCGTTCATTTCCTTCCAATGATCTAGTTCTATTCTTTTCTTCCGGAGGCGTTGTCATGTTGCTCTCTTTCAACCATCATCGATCTTGTTTAATCAATATCATGTTCTTACTTTGCTTATTCATTTAACCGGAGTGCTGTGCAATGTTTTCATGATCCTTCCATCTTATGAAGTTTTTGATTCTTATCCAACCAAAGTTTGGTGTCTCTGTTTAAATTTCTTTCCATAATATCTAATTTTTCCTCTATCCTACCGAAGTGCTACCGATATTTCTTTTGAATTCTTGGTTGTCCCTGTGCCATTCTTCTTCTCTTTCCAACCTTCAATGATCTTTGGTTTCACTCATTTGTCAGAGAAGCAACTAAGTTTACCTCTTGCTTTTTCTCTTCCCCTTCTCATTCTAGATCTCGGGACGAGATCCTCGTGTAGTGGAGGAGAGTTGTAACAGCCCGGGACCGACGCTTCAGAAGATTTCCCTTTTATTTCCATTCTCGTCTGTGTTTCATTTGGTTGTTACATTCATCATCGCATCATTCGCATCATATGTATTGCATCGTCACTTGTTTTCGAAAACTTGCATCCGTTCGTAGTTGTCGGTTCTCTCTGTTCGTGTCATCACCCATTTCGAGACCAACCACACACGCCCGCGCCCGCGACATCGTTTGAAAAAACCGTTTTTAAAGCGTGCAAAATATATTCTCGGATTGGGTCGAAAGTTGGCGTGTGGTCTTATTATATTTTAGGTGGGCTGCCTGCCAAATTTCGTCGCATTCCGAGTTCGTTTGATTTCCCATCAGTCAACCGTATTAGTACGGTCATCGGTTATTTGCGGTCGTTCCGGTGTTTTAAAACTCTTGTCACGGGCTGCCATCTTCCCTCTCATCTCAGGCCTAGCCCATCTACACACCCCACTAGCCCGCCTAGCCCCCCTCCACTTCCGGACCGTCCGATCGAGATCGAACGGTCCAAAAACGAAGCAAAACCCCCTAACCCTAGCACCCTTGCCTATTTAAGCAGGTCCAACCTTCCAAATCTGGCCTTCTCCCTCCTCCTCCCTCGTTTTCTATGCCCCATCAACCCCTAGCCGCCACCTGCCTGCGCCCACCTTCTCCCCTAGCGGTCAGGGCCCTCCAAGATATCCATTCTATACATGTACTTGTAATGATATCCATTCTTGCAACACGACGAGATGCGCTTCTATCCCTGTCAAGGCCCTCGTGCCAAAATAAGGATAGGGCCGCATCTTGGGCATGACACATCATGCTAAGGAGACATTGCAAATGATCTTTGGTGCAGCGTGCCTCCCGACAAGCATCGACCGATCCTTCTGCGTCTGACGCAACCCCGACCGGTCTTTCTCCGTCTCACCCTGGCGCAAACTCGACCGGTCCTTCACCTCCGTGATGATGGTAATTTTTACCAAGTGTTTTGCTTAACAAATGCATCCTTAGCTTAAGAAATGACCAATTTAGCTCCAAAATGACCTATACTTAGCTTCTTTAGTTTATTTATGACATACTAAGCATACTTAGGTAAAAAAATGGCATGATAACCTTGGTTTAGCTCCAAAATGACATAGACTTAGCTTATTTTCCTCCAAAATGACAAAATGACCTAACCTACCTCCAAAATGACCGATTATAACTAGGATAGCTCAAAATGACCTACACTTGCCATTTTGTCCTCCAAAATGAGTAAATATGCTTAGTTAGCTCAAAATTGGCCTAACTACCTAGGATAGCTCAATAATGATCTATACTTAGCTTAGCTAGTTCATTTATGACATAATTAGTATACTCAGGTCAAAAATGGCATAATAACATTGGTTTAGCTCCAAACTGTCATATCATTAGTTTATTTTCCTCCAAAATGACAAAATAACCTTACCTAGCTCCAAAATGACTGATTATAACTAGGATAGCAAAAAATGACCTAGACTTGCCATTTTGTCCTCCAAAATGAGTAAATATGCTTAGTTAGCTCAAAAATGGCCTAACTACCTCGGATAGCTCAATAATGATCTATACTTAGCTTAGCTAGTTCATTTATCACATAATTAGCTTACTTAGGTAAAAAAAGGCATAATAACCTTGGTTTAGCTCCAAACTATCATATCATTAGTTTATTGTCCTCCAAAATGACAAAATAACCTTACCTAGCTCCAAAATGACCAATTTTAACTAGGATAGCTCAAAAATACATAATTAGCTTAGTTAGGTAAAAAATGAAATAATAACCTTACTAACCTCCAAAATGACCTATTTACCTAGCTTAGCTCTAAAATGACCTACACTTAGCATTTTTACCTAGCTGAGCTAAAAAATGGCATTTTTACCTACCTTAGTTAGAAGAAGAAGAAGATAAAGAAGAGGAGAGGAGAAAAAGAAAGAGAAGAAAAATTCCTCTTCTTCTTCTTCTAGCTAGTCTACTTCTTCTAGTCTTCTTCTTCTTCTACTTCTAGCTAGTCTTCTTCTTCTTCCTCTTCTTCTTCTAACTTTCTCCTTTCCCAATTTGTAGATTTTCTTTTGATGAGGAAACTTGCGTTGATAGAGTCTACTCTTCTTCTTGTGCTTCCTTTTTGTTTTCATTTTGTAGGATGAGCAATGTGAAACTTGCTACCTATGTATGTATGTATGGATGAAAACATTGTATGCATGTTGTGGGATATGTTGCATATGGACTTTTCATTTGGTATGTATATATATGTGTTGGAAGATCATATCCATATGGCAGGGATATGATTTCGTATGTATATGCGTTGTTATGCTTGTTGAAAGTATTTTCAAATGTGTATATATGTATATATGTGAAATTCTGTAAAATTGAATGAATTTAAGAAAAAACAGAAAAAAAGAGACTTTACAAGCTCTTTGCCGTCTGCTTGCGGACGACAAAGAGCTTTGCCGTCTGCCAGCAGACGGCAAAGCTGCCATGTGGCAGCTACCTGTGCAACCTGGGGTGGCACTAGGCTGGCCTATGTGGTTTCTTTGCCGTCTGCTGGCAGACGGCAAAGAACTTTGCATATTTACCGTCTGCCAGCCGATGGCAAAGCACGCCGTTAACACCTTAACGACCGTAAGCTGCCACGTGTGCCGTCCATAGTCTTTGCCGTCCGCTGGTAGACGGCAAAGACCTAAGCATCTTTGTCGCCGCCCAGTAGACTGCAAAGCGTCCTTTACCGTAGCTTATTCATCCGGACGGTTGGCCGTCTGCTGGCAGACGACAAAGCTTTTGCCGTCCACCATGCATGCCTTTGCCGTCTGCTATGGCTGACGGCAAAGTAGCTGATTCCTATAGTGCTGGACTAAAGGGGTTCTGAAATTTTCGAACTCTACCCCCCCGGTGGACCGCCTTTTTTAGTTTTGTAGAAAATAAACAAAAATGATGATATCTTGAAAAAATAATATCCTTTGAGATGTACTCCCTCTGTTCCTAAATATAAGTCTTTTTTGATGTTTCATTAGGGAACTACATACAAATGTATATAGACATACTTTAGAATGTAGATACACTTATTATGCTCCATATGTAGTCTCCTAGTGAAATCTTTAAAAAGACTTATATTTAGGAACGGAGGGAGTAGTTAGGTTTTACTGTCTAGTTGATACAGAAATTTTGAAATATGAATTTTGACCGTTTTTGCACAAAAACGAAAAAGATGTAAAACGGCCATAACTTTTGCATACGACGTCGAAAAAAGGTTGGTAACACCAATCGGAACTAAAGGTCCTCCAGCCCCAGCGTGCCACATGGAGGGCCTTTGGTCCTGGTCCGTGTTGAACCGGGACTAAAGGGGGTGGCCTTTAGTCCCCACCCTTTAGTGCCGGTTGCAAAACCGGGACTAAAGGCCCTTACGAACTGGGATTAAAGGCCCGTTTTCTACTATGAAGAAACTCCATGCCGATGGATCTTCGGACTCATTCGATTTCGAGTCAGTTGAGACATGCGGACCATGCATCATGGGCAAGATGACTAAAGACCCCATTTTCGATATGATGGAGCGGGCTAGTAACTTATTGGAAATAATACATGTTGATCTATGCGGTCCAATATGGTTTGTAACATTCAGTGGATATCGTTATTTTTTTACCTTCACTAATGATTTGAGTATATATATGAGTATATTTACTTAATGAAACACAAGTTTGAAATGTTTGAAAAGTTCAAACAAATTGAGAGTGAAGTTGAAGATTAGTGTGACAAGAAGATAAAATGTCTACGATATGATCGTGGAGGTGAATATCTGAGTTACGAGTTTGGTATGCAACTTAAGGAAAATGTGGAAATTGTTTCACAGCTCACGCCGCTTGGAACACCGTAGTGTGATGGTGTGTCCGAACGTCGTAGTCGTGCTCTATTGGATATGGTGCGTACTATGATGTCTCTTATCATTTTGCCACTATCATTATGGGATTATGGATTAGAGACAAATGCATTCGCTTTAATAGGGCACCATCTAAATCCGTTGAGATGACACCGTGTGAATTTTGGTTTGGTGGAAACCTAAGCGGTCATTTCTCAAATGTTTGGGGGTGCGACGATTATGTGAAAAAGGGGTTTCACCTAATGAGCTCGAACCCAAAGCAGACAAATGCATCTTCATAGAATACCCTAACATTACAGTTGGGTAAACCTTGTATCTTAGATTCAAGCACAAAGTGTTTGTTGCTAAAACGGGTCCTTTCTCAAGAAAGAGTTTTCTCAAAAGAATTGAGTGGGAGGAAGATCGAACTTGATGAGGTTGTTGAACCTTTGTTTCAATCAGAGAGTAGCACAACACAGAAAGTTATTTCTGTGGAGCCTACGTTAGTTGAAGAGGAAGTTAATGATGATGATCATGAAGCTTCGGATCAATTTACTATCAAACCTCATAGGTCGACAAGGACGAGTACTGCTCCTGAATGGTACGACAACGCTGTCTTAGAGGTCATGTTGTTGGACAATGATGAACCTACGAACTATGGAGAAGCGATGATGAGCCCGGATTCCAACAAATGGTTAGAGGCCATGAAATCCGAGAAAGCATCCATGTATGAAAACCAAGTATGGACTTTGGTAGACTTGCCCGTTGAATGGTAGGTCATTGAGTACAAATGGACCTTTAAGATGAAGACAAACGCTGATGGTGAATGTCACCATTTATAAAGATCAACTTGTCGCAAAGAAGTTTCCGCCAAGTTCAAGGAGTTGACTACTATGATATTTTCTCACCTGTAGCAATGCTAAAAGTCTGTTGGAATTATGTTAGCAGTTGCTGCATTTTTCAATTATGAAATCCGGCGGATGGATGTCATAACATCGTTTCCTTAACGGTTTACTTGAGGAAAGGTTGTATGTGATACAACCAAAAGGTATTGTCTGTCCTAAGGATGCTAAAAGGCGTGCAAGCTCCAGCAATCCTTCTATGGGATGGAGCAAGCATCTCGGAGTTGGAATATATGCTTTGATGAGGTGAGCAAAGTTTTTGGGTTTATACAAAGTTTACAAGAAACTTGTATTTACAAGAAAGTGAGTGGGAGCACTATAAATTTCTGATAATTATATGTGGGTGACATATTATTGATCGGAAATGATGTAGAATTTCTGGAAAGCATAAGCGGTTGTTTGAAAAGAGTTTTTCAAAGGAAGACCTGGATAAAGCTACATAATTGTTGGGCATCAAGACCTATAGAGATAGATCAAGATGCCTGATGAGACTTTCAAGGAGTACATACCTAGACAAGGTTTTGAAAGAGTTCAAAATGGATCATTGAAAGAAGGAGTTCTTGCCTAGTTTGTAAGGTGTGAATTTGAGTAAGACTCAAACCTCGACCACGGTAGAAGAAAGAGAAAAGACGAAGGTCGTCCCCTAGCCATAGGCTCTATTTCGTATGCCAGGCTGTGTACTGCACTTGATGTGTGCCTTGCCCCATGTCTGACAAGGTACAAGAGTGATCCAGGAGTGGATTATTGGACAACGGTCAAAATTATCCTTAGTAAATAGGGGACTAATGAGATGTTTCTCGATTATGGAGGTGAGAAAGAGTTCGTTGTAAAGAGTTACATCGATGCAAGCTTTAAACACCAATCCAGATGACTCTGAGTAGCAATCCGGATACGTATAGTGGAGCAGCCATTTCGAATAGCTCCAAGTGGAGTGGGGTAGCAGTGTCTACAGCATGACATAGAGATTTGCAAAGTACACACGAATCTGAATGCCGTAGACCCATTGACTAAAGACCTCCCTCACATGCAAAGCATGATCAAACCCCAGAACTCATTGGGTGTTAGATTCATAACAATGTAAATGACATGGTGATGTGAACTAGATTATTGACTCTAGTGCAAGTGGGAGACTGTTGGAAATATGCCCTAGAGGCAATAATAAATTAGTTATTATCATATTTCCTTGTTCATGGTAATCGTTTACTATTCATGCTAGAATTGTATTGATCGGAAACTCAGATACATGTGTGGATACATAGACAACAACATGTCCCTAGTATGCCTCTAATAGACTAGCTCGTTGATCAAAGATGGTTAAGATTTCCTAGCCATGGACATGAGATGTCATTTGATAACGGAATGACATCATTAGGAGAATGATGTGATGGACAAGACCAAAACTATAAATGTAGCATATGATCGTGTCAGTTTATTGCTACAATTTTCTTAATGCAAGTATTTGTTCCTATGACCATGAGATCATGCAACTCACTGACACCGGAGGAGTACCTTGTGTGTATCAAATGTCGCAACATAACTAGGTGACTATAAAGGTGCTCTACAGGTATCTCCGAGGGTGTCTGTTGAGTTGGCATGGATCAAGACTAGGATTTGTTACTTCGTGTGATGGAGAGGTATCTCAGGGCCCAGTCAGTAATACAACATCACGATAAGCCCTCCAAGCAATGTGACTAAGGGTTAGCCACGGGATCTTGTATTGCGGAACGAGTAAAGAGACTTTCCAGTAACGAGATTGAACTAGGTATGGAGATACCTGTTGGAAATATGCCCTATAAGCAATAATAAAATGGTTATTATTATATTTCCTTGTTCATGATAATTGTTTATTGTCCATGCTATAATTGTATTGATTGGAAACACATTGCATGTGTGGATATATAGGCAACACTTTGTCCCTAGCGTGCCTCTAGTAGACTAGCTTGTTGATCAAAGATGGTCAAGGTTTCCTAGCCATTGACATGATATGTCATTTGATAACAGGATCACATCATTAGGAGAATGATGTGATGGACAAGACCCAAACTATAAACGTAGTATTTGATCGTGTCAGTTTATTGCTATAGTTTTCTACATGTCAAGTATCTATTCCTATGATCATGAGATCATTCAACTCACTGACGTTGGAGGAGTACCTTGTGTGTATCAAACGTCGCAATGTAACTGGGTGACTATGTAGGTGCTCTACAGGTATCTTCGAGGGTGTCTATTGAGTTGGCATGGATCAAGACTGTGATTTGTTACTCTGTGTTATAGAGATGTATCTCAGGGCCCACTCGGCAATACAACATCACAACAAGCCTTGCAAGCAATGTGACTAAAGTGTTTGTTACGAGATCTTGTATTACGGAGCGAGTAAAGAGACTTGCCGGTAATGAGATTGAACTAGGTATACATATACCGACGACCGATTCTTGGGCAAGAAACATACCAAGGAACAAAGGGAACAGTATACGGGATTGACTGAATCCTTGACATAGAGGTTCGACTGATAAAGATCTTCGTAGAAGATGTAGGAACCAATATGGGCATCCAGGTCCCGCTATTGGTTATTGACCGTAGAAGTGTCTCGGTCATGTCTATATAGTTCTCGAACCCGCAGGGTCTGCACACTTAAGGTTCGGTGACGTTTCGGTAGTATAGAGTTAAGTATGGTGGTTACCAAAGGTTGTTCGGAGTCTCGGATGAGATCCCGAACATCACAAGGAGCTCTGGAATGGTCCTGTTTTGGTCGCCGGAAAAGTTTTGGGTCATTTGTAGTGTACTGGGGGACCATCGGGAGGGGTATTTTGACCCAAGAGGCTACATGGGCTGTGAGAGAAGGTATACCAGCCCTTAGTGGGCTGGCCGAAGCCCCATAGGAAGCCCATGCGGCTGGGGTGGAAAATCCCAAGAGTGGAAGGAGGCCCAAGTGGAAAGGAGGAGTCCTAGTCCTACAAGGATTGGAGGAGAAGGACTCCTCCCGCCCCTTCGGCCGAACAAGGGCTGGCTCCCTTGGGAGCCAAGCCTCCTCCCTCCCCTCCTCCTATATATACTAGAGGTTTTATGGTTTTTTGAGACAGAAAAACAGCCACGTGCTACCTCTCCTCTATATCGTAGTTTATCCTCTAGAATCGGTTTCAGCGATGCTTAGGCGAAGCCCTACTGGAATAGCTCCACCACCATCGCTGCAACGCTGTCGCGCTGCCGGAGAACTCGTCTACCTCTTTGCTCTCTCTTGCTGGACCAAGAAGGTGGAGATCTTCATCGATCCATACGTGTGTTGAACGGGGAGGTGCCTTCCGTTCGGCGCTAGATCGGGACGGATCGTGATTGGATTGCGAGATGCTCGACGATTTGGATCGCGAAGACGTTCGACTACATCAACCCTGTTTCTTAACGTTTCCCGCTTAGCGATCTACAAGGATATGTAGATCCACTCTCCCTCTCGTTCATGCTCATCACTATGGATAGATATTGCATGTGCGTAGGAATTTTTTTGTTTCCCATGCAACGTTCCCAACAATACCGACGATCGAGTCTCGGGCAAGTAACATACCGAAGAACAAAGGGAACAACATATGGGATTAACTCAATCCTTGACATAGAGGTTAAACCGATAAAGATCTTCGTAGAATATGAGGGAACCAATATGGGCATCCAGGTCCTGCTATTGGTTACTGACTGTGGAGGTGTCTTAGTCATGTCTACATAGTTCTCTAACCTGCAGGGTCTGCACACTTAAGGTTCAGTGACGTTTTGGTATAGTAGAGTTATATATGGTGGTGACTGAAGGTTGTTTGGAGTCCCTAATGAGATCCTAGATGTCACGAGGAGCTCCAGAATGGTCCAGAGGTAAAGATTGATATATAGGAAGTCCTGTTTTAGTCACCGGAAAAGTTTCGGGCTGATCGGTAGTGTGCCGGGAGTGCCGGGAGGGTACTGGGACCATCGGGAGGGGTTTCTCAACCCAAGGGCCTCATGAGCTGTGAGAGGAGGCAGGCCAGACCCTGGTGGGCTGGCCGAAGCCTCCCCTAAGGGCCTATGCGGCTAGGGTGAAGGGAGGAAGCAAAATCCCAAAGGTGGAAAGATTTCCATGTGTGTGTGTGTGTGTGTGTGGGGGGGGGGTCCTACTAGGAGTAGGATTGGAGTCCAACTCCCTCTCCTCCCCACTTCGGCTGAACCAAGGGCAGCCCTAGGGCGCAGCCTCCCCTCCCCCTCCTCCTATGTATACTAGAGGTTTAGAGGTGAGGGCTAACCCTAATTGCCACGTGCTCCCTTTAATTCATCTAGATCGATTTTCTCCTCTAGTCTAGTTCGGCGGTGCTTAGGCGAAGCCCTGCCGGAATAGTTCCACCACCATCGCGCTGTCGGAGAACTCTTCTACCTATTTGCTCACTCTTGCTGGATCAAGAAGGTAGAGATCGTCATCGAGATGTATGTGTGTTGAACGCGGAGGTGCCGTTCGTTCGGTGCTAGATCGGAAGGACCGTGATCAGGATCGCGAGACGATTCGTGATTTGATCACGGAACGGATCATGATGGGATTGCGGGACAGATCGTGATTGGAGCACGAGATGGATCATGATGGGATCATGGGACACTTGGCGATTTGGATCGTGAAGACGTTCGACTACATCAACCGCGTTTCTTAGCGCTTCCCGCTTAGCGATCTACAAGGGTATGTAGATCCACTCTCCCTCTCGTGGATGATCATCACCATGGATAGATCTTGCGTGTGCGTAGGAATTTTTTTGTTTCCCATGCAATGTTCCCCAACACATAGCTAGTAGCTAGATGGCTTCTTATCTCTCTTTGTGCTTCAATACCATGTTGTTCATGATCTTCATGGAGATCTATCTGATTTAATACTCTTTTGCGATGTGTTTGTCGAGATCCGATGAATTGTGGGTTTATGTTCAGATTATCCATGAATATTTTTTGAGTCTTTCTTGAATTCTTATATGCATGATTTCATATATTTGCAAGTCTCTTCGAGTTATTGGCTTGGTTTGGCCAACTAGACTAGTAATTTTTTGCAATGGGAGAATTGCTTAGTTTTGGGTTCAATCTTGCGGTGTCCTCACCCAGTGAAAAAGTAGGGGTAGCGAGGCACGTATTGTATTGTTGCCATCAAGGGTAACAAGGTGGGGTTTTCATCATATTGGTTGAGTTTATCCTCTACATCGTGTCATCTTAGCTTTACTCCGTTCTTTATGAACTTAATACTCTAGATGCAGGCAGGAGTCGGTCGATGTGTGGAGTAATAGTAGTAGATGCAGAATCATTTCGGTCTACTTGACATGGATGTGATGCCTATATGCATAATCATTGCCTTGGATATCTTCATAATTATTTGCTTTTCTACCAATTGCTCGACAGTAATTTGTTCACTCATCGTGATACTTTCCTTCAAGGGAGAAGCCTCTAGTGAAACCTATGGCCCCCGGGTCTACTTTCCATAATTTATTTTCAGATATATAAACCAAAATACCAAAAATAGCTTGCTACAATTTATTTACCTTTTACTTTCCGCAATCCTTTACATCTATCTCTATCAGATCTAATCCTTGCAAATAACCATGAAGGGATTGACAACCCCTTTATAGCGTTGGGTGCAAGAGTTTTATTGTTTGTGTAGGTGCATCCATTAGTGACTTGCTTGTTCATCCTACTGGATTGATACCTTGGTTCTCAACAACTGAGGGAAATACTTATCTACTTCGCTGCATCACCCTTTCCTCTTCAAGGGAAAACAAACACAAGCTCAAGAGGTAGCATAATACTATGCTCCAATGCAACACATCCGCCAACACATAACTAGAGGCCTCGGAAATTCATCTTGAGACCCTCGTAATCACAACGATACCAATTATGCAGTACATCTGGACGCTCTCCCCAGTACTAGGTGACGCCAAGCTTCTCTCACGACAAATAGTATTGAAGCAATTTCGAACAGCCTCCGTCATGAGATACTAAGGAAACTGAATGATAACGAGGTGTCAAGAATCCCTTGGAGCTATATGATGTCGATATTACGAAGTTCTGTCTTGCTGCCTCCTGTCTGACTTGATTTCTTCTGGGGAGTTGAGCTCCAGGGAATTCTTGGCACATCGTTATCATTCAGCTTCCTTAGTATCTCAATACGGAGGGTGTTCAGAATTGCTACAATACTTGTCGTGGTGAGATAAGGTTGGAGTCACCCAGTACTGGGGAGGCGTCTGGGGTACCACCATGGTTAGTATCATTGTGCTTTCGAGGATCTGAGTTAGATGGACTTGCGAAAGCCTCTGTTTATGTGTTGAAGGAGGGATACAATTGGGGTGTAGGTTTGTTAGTTGTGTGAGATATTTCCTCCTTCTATCCCCCACACCGGATTGCCTAACCTGAAAGTTTTCGGAAGTTCTTAGGTGGGAATTCAAGTAGGTACCTAGGATTATCTTTCCAACAAGTGCATAGTGGATATGTATTTGTTCTGGCTTGTTTCGTAAGCCTCATCCTTTGTTTTTGTTTTGAATATGTTAATTCGAGGTGCTTCGATGTCAAGTGGTGATTTCATATCTTGCTAAGTAGTGTTCTCATATTTCTGTGGGAATGCTAATTCTTTTGCCCAATCAAGTTATCATATCTATTCTTTTCAACTGGTGCGCTCCTGTTCAAGTTATTCAACCATCTCCAATATTTCCAAGATCAATCCTCATATTTCGTTCCGGAGTTGTCTCATCTGTTCCAAGTTTTCTTTGTTTTTCCCACCCTCCTGCCCTTTTTTCTTCAATGATTAAATTCTCATCCAAGTGCCTTTTCTATTCATGTGATGCTCGAGCTATCATTTCATTTGTATTGTATCAGGTGATTTCTTGTGAGGATTTTTTTCAAGAGATTTTTATTTCAAGATCTATCCTCATATTCCTTGTTCTCGTTGTTATTCTTCTCCAGTGTATTCAATTCTAGTTCTTGGTGTTAATCATATCATTTTCATTCTCTAATTGCTCTCGCATGTTGGAATTCTTATCTAATCCTCTCTTGTTTATTCGCCTCTCTTTTCTACCCGGAGTTTTGAAGATATCTAAGAAGATTCATGTTTCCGTTCAAAAATCTTTTTGATTATTCCGGGGTTCTCACCTCATCAAGTTTCAGCTTGTACCGCTGCAATCTTCCTACTAATCAATTGTTCAACGGTGGTTTCTTCTAAGTGGGCTCATAACCCATAGGTTTTTCCCCAGGATCCTACCTGGCTCTTCTATTCTTCCGGAGATGTCCTCAAGTTCTTTTCAATATGATGTAAGAATGATTTTCATCAGTCATATTTCTCTTCCAAGATCACTTCGAACCATTTTCATTGTTGGCTCAACCTTTCTTAATTCATTATTCCGGAGTATCTTAGTAATTCATGATGTTGTTTCTCATCATCATTCTCTGCATTGAAGACTGAAGGAGTGGTTCTCTTAAATCTTTGCTCATTCTCTTGAAGATTCATGGTCTCACCTTCATGCTTTCCTCTCAAATTGTTCAATCATGAGTAATTTCTCCCATATCTATCCGGTTCATTCATAGTTGTTTTCATTTCTCGATCCTCCCGAAGGCCATCATTTTAGAAGATTTCTTCGTTCTCAGCATTCAGCTTTCGTTCTCAAATTATTCTCAATTGTTGTCTCTTAGTTCATATCTCAATTATTCCGGTGCTTCATTAAAGTTTTCCATTAGTTGGATCATGCTCTCTTAATTCTCATGTTATATCATTCATTTGTATTATTCCCTTTTGTTTCTTATTCTTACCGGTGTTCTCGTGTAAGACTTCTGCAAGTTTGTGCTCTATCTATCTTTCCTATCTCTTCCAAAAGGATAAGTGGTATGCCAAATCAATTGTTTGTCATCAATTTAACATGATGAAGGATAGGCATATCATAATTCTTATTCTTGTTTCATCCAAGTGATTTCAATCCTTCTTCCGGAGTTGTTCATGATATCACATTCCTTATCCCAAGTGGTCATCTTTCTTTTACGGACTTCCTAGTTTGTCTCAAGTATATCTTTGCGAAGTTCCAGCTCAATCTTTGCAAGGCCTCAATCATGTTCATTTTGCAACCTTCACTTCGTGTTTATCTTCCTTTCATCCTGGTGTTCTACAAGAGGTCCTTCATGGTGGTTTACTAATGATGTAATTCTTTCCCGAAGTGTTCTTCAAGATTCTTGTTGGAGAAGCTCAACCATTCTTTTCTCACATTTCTAAGTTTAATTCCGTCTCCATTGTCTTTGGATGTGGTGTTATTAAATTCTTGATTATGAGGAGTCTCGCAGAAATTTTTTCAAGAAAAAGATAAGTAAACCCATCTTGTATTCTCGGAGTTATCTTGGGTTGGATTTCACCTAAAGCATTTCCTAAGGATTGTTGCTATCATGGTGTTATAAATGTTTCAAGTGTCTCCCAACCTCTTGGTGAAAGAAGCTTTGCATACCTTGTTGCTCTCAATCAATCAATTGTTTCTATTGTGGTAGCTTGTCACCTCATAATTTTGAGATGTTTTCCATAAGTCCACAACAAGCTTGTTCTTTTCGTTGTTGGTGTTCCAACAACTCCGTTCAATCTCTTCTTCCTAAATATGCTTTCTAATCCATTTGTAGTAGGAGTGGTCATTTTCTTCTCCGTTCTTTTCCTTCCAATGATCTTATTCTATTCTTTTCTTCCGGAGGCTTTGTCATGTTGCTCTCTTTCAACCATCATCGATCTTGTTTAATCAATATCATGTTCTTTCTTTGCTTATTCATTTAACCGGAGTGTTGTGCAACGTTTTCGTGATCCTTCCATCTTATGAAGTTTTTGATTCTTATCCAACCGAAGTTTGGTGTCTCTATTTCAATTTCTTACCATCATATCTAATTTTTCCTCTATCCTACCGAAGTGCTGCCGAAATTTCTTTTGAATTCTTGCTTGTCCCTGTGCAATTCTTCATCTCTTTCCAACCTTCAATGATCTTTGGTTTCACTCATTTGTCAGAGAAGGAACTAAGTTTACCTCTTGCTTTTTCTCTTCCCCTTTTCATTCTAGATCTCGGAACGAGATCTTGTGTATTGGAGGAGAGTTGTAACAGCCCGGGACCGATGCTCCAGAATATTTACTTTTTATTTCCATTCCCGTTTGTGTTTTGTTTGGCTGTTGCATTCAGCATCGCATCATTCACATCATATGCATTGCAATGTCACTTGTTTTCGAAAACTTGCATCCGTTCGTAGTTGCCGGTTCTCTCCGTTCGTGTCGTCGCCCGTTTCGAGACCAACCACACACACATGGGCCCGCGGCATCGTTTAAAAAAACTGTTTTTAAAGCGCGCGAAAAATATTCTCGGATTGGGTCGAAAGTTGGCGTGCGGTCTTATTATATTGTAGGTGGGTCGCCTGCCAAATTTTGTCGCATTCCGAGTTCGTATGATTACCCATCGGTCAACCGTATTAGTGCGGTCATCGGTTTATTTGTAGTCATTCTGGTGTTTTAAAACTCTTGTCATGGGCTGCCACCTTCCCTCTCATCTCAGGCCTAGCCCATCTACAGACCCCACTAGCCCACCTAGCCCCCCTTCGCTTCCAGACCATCCGGTCAAGATCGAACGGTCCAAAAACGAAGCAAAACCCCCTAACCCTAGCACCCTTGCCTATTTAAGCAGGTCCAACCTTCCAAATCTGGCCTTCTCCCTCTTCCTCCCTCGTTTTCCATGCCCCATCAACCCCTAGCCGCCACCTGCCTGCGCCCACCTTCTCCCCCAGCGGCCAGGGCCCTCCAGGCCCAAATCGCGGCGCGCCCCAACCCATCTGGGCCCGAGAAACCACCGCCGCCGCGCAGGGAGGCAAGCTCCTCTGCCCTGCCTCCACATCCCTCGCACCGTTGGCCTTCCCATGGCTGTCGCCGCCAGCTCGCCGGAGCGCCAGTCAGAGTCCGCCTGTGCCACGCCCGAGCCTCCCGCAGCGCGTCCCCATTGCCATAGATCGCCCCTGCTTCCTCGTGCCCCGCCATGGCCTCAAGCTCGTCGCCGCAGGCCCAATCTTCGCCCCGCCGCCATAGGATGCCGGCCCGGACCAGTACCGATAGCCCCGCCTCAGATGTCCCCGTTCCCGGCCTCGCCAGGCCCCGCCAGTCGCCTCCTCCGGTCGCCTCCAAGCCTAGCCTCGCCGGAGTTCAAGCCCCGCCGCCGCCGCTCGTTCGCTCCGCTCGGGATCGAGCAGGGTGCGAGCGCCGGGCCTAGTTGACCGCTGCGCCCGCGTGGGCCGGCCTCGCATGCAGCCTAGCCAGCAGCTCCCGCGGCCCAGCGCTCTACTCCAGCCGGCCCAAGGCCCAGGGTGAGTGCCGCCTATTCCCCGCCCTAGTGCCATATAGTTATCATGCGTCCTTTGTCTGATTTAGGCCTGTGGGCAGAATCGACCCAACTTTGTTTTTTTACGTTCTGTGAATTTCGTAATTATCCAGAGAAAAACTATTTTGCAGAAAAGTCTCTAATGATCATATATTTAATAATTCCACATCCATGCATCGGATTAAAAAACTTAATATATGAAACTTGACTAGAATTTCATGTAGTTTCACAATAACCAACTTTCACATGTGTTGAAAATGTTTAAACTTTCTTTTTGCATTGATTTGCGTAAATGCCATGTTAAAATGATTTATTTCATAACTACTAAACCATAGCTCCGATAAGAATGTTCCACATATGTACCTTGACTAGAAAAATGTGTAGAATCACATGGTGACATTTATTTTTCTGGTTAACAACTCTCGATCAAATTCATATAATGCTTATGGGGATGTTTCAGAAATACTATATGTTGCTTCCGGCCCCATTTAAAATGCCTAGATGATATAGTTGTTCATGCTTCACCTCTTGCCATGTCTAATAACATTTAATATTGATGAGTACCTAAACGGGAGTGGACTAAATAATTCAAACGTGGAGTTTCGTCAATATGCAACTCATTGCGTATTGAACTTCACTTAATCTGTAGTGGTTGTTTGTTATGCTTGCCATGCCATGCCTTGTGTTGCATATTAAACCGAACATGCATCATATTTGTTTGTGCATCATATCATGCATATGTGTGGTGTTATCCTGTGTTGATTGTTGTTTCGATTTGCTTCTTCTTGATAGAGTTCCGAAAGCGTTCGGAGTGTGAGGATTCGTTCGACTATGTTGGCTCGTCTTCTTCATGGATTCGTTCTTCTTTCGAGCGGGATCTCAGGCAAGATGACACATTTCCCTGGATACCACTACTATCATCGCTATGCTAGTTGTCCCGCTTTTATTGTTATGTCTCGCTACCTACCACTTGGTTGTCAAGCCTCCCAACATTGCCATGAAAGCCTCTAACCCTCCACATCCCAGCAAACCGTTGCTTGGCTATGTTACCGCTTTCTCAGCCCTTCTTATAGCGTTTCTAGCTGCAGGTGCAATTGCTTCCATGTGAGAACATGGACATTCTTTTGTTATCACAATATTATTGTTATTTAAGTTAATGCACTTATACACTTGGTAAAGGGTAGAAGGCTTGGCCTTTTGCTCGGTGTTTTGTTCCACTCTTGCCACCCTAGTTACCTGTGAACCGGTGTTATGTTCCATAACTGAGCGCTCCTAACATGCTCGGGGTTGTTATGGGGACCCCTTGATTTTCGTTTTCGGATAAATCTTGTCTGGCAAGGCCCAACATTGGTACTACATTAGCCTAATAACTAATAAACCTGCATAGGGAGTAATTAACCCAAGGATCTTAATGAAAAACCCGGGCCAGTGCTCCTTATGAGAGTTGGTCCAAACTAGAGCACTTTGCGGGGCCAACCTGAGGCAAGTCGGGAGATTTCTATCAGGCCACTCTACGTGTAGCTTATCCGCCGTGTCTTGAGAACGAGATATGCGGCTCCTATCGGGATCGTCGACACGTCGGGAGGCCTTGCTGGATTTGTTTTACCTTTCTCGAACGTCTTGAGTGAGGAATTCTGATTATTCCTTGGGCTATCTCGAGGTGGTGGATTTCCTCTGGAATTGCCTAGGAAGATCATGAGATCCGTGGTCGAGGTTATTCCCGCTGCGTGTGGTTAATTTGTTATGGATGAGTTGGAGCACCCCAGCAGGTTTAAATCTTTCAGAATTCCATGCTCGCAGTTATGTGGCAAACTTGGATACTTTCTTTAACACCCGGTCATAGCAAACTTGAAGTGAACTCTAATAAAATACACCAAATGTGTGCGTAACCGTGACTTTCTCTTCTCGTGAGTCCTTATGCGAGAGAGAACATGGTGGGGTTATGATTGACGTAAGTTGGTGTTCAAGATCAGTTAGTGATCATTACTAGTTCACGTCCGTTTTGCGTAGACCACCATACTTTACTTTCTATACTCGTAAGTTAGCCACTCAAGCAAATGCTTAGTCGCTTGCTACAGCCTCACCACTTAACCATACCTCACCCATTAAGCTTTAATAGTCTTGATACCCTTGGAAATGAGATTGCTAAGTCCTTGTGGCTCACAGATTACTACAACAACAGTTCAAGGTACAGGAAATGTGATGATTTGACATGAGCGTGTTGCTTGATTTGATTTGGAGTTCTTCTTCTTCTTCATCATCAATCTAGGATGGGTTCCAGGCGGCAGCCTGGGATAGCAAGGATGCATGTCATTTTGTCGTTTGTTTTTGTCCATAGTCAGACCCTGCTCTTTTGTATGATGTTTGAGTATGTTGTTGTATTGATGTGACTCTGATGTAGGTTGTGGCGAGTGTAAGCCAATTCCATATACTCATATCGTCTATACATGTACTTGTAATGATATCCATTCTTGCAACACAACGAGATGCGCTTCTATCCCTGTCGAGGCCCTCGTGCCGAAATAAGGATAGGACCGCATCTTGGGCATGACACATCATGCTAAGGAGACATTGCAAATGATCTTTGGTGCAGCATGCCTCCCGACAAGCATCGACCAATCCTTCTGCGTCTGCCGCAACCCCGACCGGTCCTTCTCCGTCTCACCCTGGCGCAAACCCGACCGGTCCTTCACCTCCGTGATGATGGTAAGTTTTCCCAAGTGTTTTGCTTAACAAATGCATAATTAGCTTAAGAAATGACCAATTTAGCTCCAAAATGACCTATACTTAGCTTCTTTAGTTCATTTATGATATACTAAGCATACTTAGGTAAAAAAATGGCATGATAACCTTGGTCTAGCTCCAAAATGACATAGACTTAGCTTATTTTCCTCCAAAATGACAAAATAACCTTACCTACCTCCAAAATGACCAATTATAACTAGGATAGCTCAAAATGAACTACACTTGCCATTTTGTCCTCCAAAATGAGTAAATATGCTTAGTTAGCTCAAAAATGGCCTAACTACCTAGGATAGCTCAATAATGATCTATACTTAGCTTAGCTAGTTCATTTATGACATAATTAGCTTACTTAGGTAAAAAATGGCATAATAACCTAGGTTTCGCTCCAAACTGTCATATCATTAGTTTATTTTCCTCCAAAGTGACAAAATAACCTTACCTAGCTCCAAAATGACCGATTTTAACTAGGATAGATCAAAAATGACATAATTAGCTTAGTTAGGTAAAAAATGACATAATAACCTTACTAACCTCCAAAATGACCTATTGACCTAGCTTAGCTCTAAAATGACCTACATTTAGCATTTTTACCTAGGTTAGCGAAAAAATGGCATATTTACCTACCTTAATTAGAAGAAGAAGAAGATAAAGAAGAGGAGAGGAGAAAAAGAAAGAGAAGAAAAATTCTTCTTCTTCTTCTTCTTCTTATAGCTAGTCTTCCTCTTCTAGTCTTCTTCTTCTTCTACTTCTAGTTAGTCTTCTTCTTCTTCTTCTTCTTCTAACTTTATTCTTTCCCAATTTGCAGATTTGCTTTTGATGAGGAAGCTTGCATTGATGGAGTCTACTCTTCTTCTTGTGCTTCCTTTTTGTTTTCATTTTGTAGGATGAACAATGTGAAACTTGCTACCTATATATGTATGTATGGATGAAACCATTGTATGCATATTGTGGGATATGTTGCATATGGAGTTTTTATTTGGTATGTATATATATGTGTTGGATGATCATATCCATATGGCAGGGATATGATTTGGTATGTATATGCGTTGTTATGCTTGTTGAAAGTATTTTCAAATGTGTATATATGTATATATGTGAAATTCTGTGAAATTGAATGAATTTAAGAAAAAACAGAAAAACATAGACTGTACAGGCTCTTTACCGTCTGTTGGTGGACGGCAAGGAGCTTTTGCCGTCTACCAGCAGACGGCAAAGCTGCCACGTGGCAGCTACCTGTGCAACCTGGGGTGGCACTAGGCTGGCCTATGTGGTTTCTTTGCCGTCTGCTGACAGACGACAAATAACTTTCCATCTTTGTCGTCTGCCAACCGACGGCAAAGCACGCCGTTAACCCCTTAACGGCCCTAAGCTGCCACATGTGCCGTCCACGTTCTTTGCCATCCGCTGGCAGATGACAAAGACCTAAGCATCTTTGTCATCTGCCAGTAGACGGCAAAGCGCCCTTTACCGTAGCTTTTTCATCCGGATGGTTGACCGTCTGCTGGTAGACGGCAAAGCCTTTGCCGTCCACCATGCATGCCTTTGCCGTCCTCTATGGCTGGCGGCAAAGTAGCTTATTCCTATAGTGCTGGACTAAAGGGGTTCTGAAATTTTCGAACTCTCCCCCCCGGTGGACCGCCTTTTTTAGTTTTGTAGAAAATAAACAAAAATGATGATATCTTGAAAAAATAAAATCCTTTGAGATGTACTCCCTCCAGTCCTAAATATAAGTCTTTTTTGATGTTTCATTAGGGAACTACATACGGATGTATATAGATATACTTTAGAATGTAGATACACTTATTATGCTCCATATGTAGTCTACTAGTGAAATCTTTAAAAATAATTATATTTAGGAATGGAGGGAGTAGTTATGTTTTACTGTCTAGTTGGTACAGAAATTTTGAAATATTAATTTTGACTGTTTTTGCACAAAAACGAAAAATGTAAAACGGCCATAACTTTTGCATACGACGTCGAAAAATTTTAATATATAAAAAAACTAGACAAAAATTGGGACTCGATTTCACCCGGGTTTACCCGGTGAGGTTTTCTCAGATTCTCAAAATTCCAAAAGTAAAAAAAGTTATTTCAAAAATAAGTTTTTTTCTAGAAAAATGAAAAAGATCTATATAAAAAATTATTTAAAAATAAATAAATGATGTCATATTTGGATTCCTCACTTTTTTCTGATAATAACGGATATATTATTTGTCAAAATTTGATTTACAGATTTAAAGATATTAATTATGCCATATTAAATGAATAAATGGCAAAAAATGAATAAAATCATATCATTACTTATTTTATTTTCATTGAAATTCAATATTATTATTACTTATTTTGTTTATTTTAATAATTGTTTGGAATTCAAAAATTAAATCATGTGACATCAAGACCTAAGGGTTAATAGGATTGATAACTTACTATTGTCAGGAAAATAATAAGTGCAGACTTGGAAACTAGGGGTGATAGAATGTGAGAGTTAAGCATGCTAGGGTCGGAGCAGTGAGAGGATGGGTGACCAGTCGGGAAGTTAGACGATTTGGAATGAGTGTTCCACACCGGAGCAGTGAGGAAGGATAATTAGAGATTAAATTGTCAAATAATTAAAATATTTGGAAAAATAAAAAATAAAAATAAAGAAATAAAGAAATATCTTTAGTCCAGGTTAGTAACACCAATCGAGACTAAATGTCCTCTAGCCCTAGCGCGCCACGTGGAGGGCCTTTAGTCCCGGTCCGTGTTGAACCGGGACTAAAGGGGGTGGCCTTTAGTCCCCACCCTTTAGTGCCGGTTGCAAAACCGGGACTAAAGGCCCTTACGAACTGGGATTAAAGGCCTGTTTTCTACTATGAAGAAACTCCATGCCGATGGATCTTTGGACTCATTCGATTTCGAATCGGTTGAGACATGCGGACCATGCATCATGGGCAAGATGACTAAAGACCCCGTTTTCGATATGATGGAGCGGGCTAGTAACTTATTGGAAATAATACATGTTGATGTATGCGGTCCAATGAGGTTTGTAACATGGAGTGGATATCGTTATTTTTTTACCTTCACTAATGATTTGAGTATATATGACTATATTTACTTAATGAAACACAAGTCTGAAATGTTTGAAAAGTTCAAACAAATTTAGAGTGAAATTGAAGATCAGTGTGACAAGAAGATAAAATGTCTACGATATGATCATGGAGGTGAATATCTGAGTTATGGGTTTGGTATGCAACTTAAGACAAATGTGGAAATTGTTTCACAGCTCATGCCGCTTGGAACACCATAGTGTGATGGTATGTCCGAACGTCGTAGTCGTGCTCTATTGGATATGGTGCGTACTATGATGTCTCTTATCATTTTGCCACTATCATTATGGGATTATGGATTAGAGACAAATGCATTCGCTTTAATAGGGCACCATCTAAATCCTTTGAGATGACACCGTGTGAATTTTGGTTTGGTGGAAACCTAAGCGGTCATTTCTCAAATGTTTGGGGGTGCGACGATTATGTGAAAAAGGGGTTTCACCTAATGAGCTCGAACCCAAAGCAGACAAATGCATCTTCATAGAATACCCTAACATTACAGTTGGGTAAACCTTGTATCTTAGATTCAAGCACAAAGTGTTTGTTGCTAAAACGGGTCCTTTCTCAAGAAAGAGTTTTCTCAAAAGAATTGAGTGGGAGGAAGATCGAACTTGATGAGGTTGTTGAACCTTTGTTTCAATCAGAGAGTAGCACAACACAGAAAGTTATTTCTGTGGAGCCTACGTTAGTTGAAGAGGAAGTTAATGATGATGATCATGAAGCTTCGGATCAATTTACTATCAAACCTCATAGGTCGACAAGGACGAGTACTGCTCCTGAATGGTACGACAACGCTGTCTTAGAGGTCATGTTGTTGGACAATGATGAACCTACGAACTATGGAGAAGCGATGATGAGCCCGGATTCCAACAAATGGTTAGAGGCCATGAAATCCGAGAAAGCATCCATGTATGAAAACCAAGTATGGACTTTGGTAGACTTGCCCGTTGAATGGTAGGTCATTGAGTACAAATGGACCTTTAAGATGAAGACAAACGCTGATGGTGAAAGTCACCATTTATAAAGATCGACTTGTCGCAAAGAAGTTTCCGCCAAGTTCAAGGAGTTGACTACTATGATACTTTCTCACCTGTAGCAATGCTAAAAGTCTGTTGGAATTATGTTAGCAGTTGCTGCATTTTTCAATTATGAAATCCGGCGGATGGATGTCATAACATCGTTTCCTTAACGGTTTACTTGAGGAAAGGTTGTATGTGATACAACCAAAAGGTATTGTCTGTCCTAAGGATGCTAAAAGGCGTGCAAGCTCCAGCAATCCTTCTATGGGATGGAGCAAGCATCTCGGAGTTTGAATATATGCTTTGATGAGGTGATCAAAGTTTTGAGGTTTATACAAAGTTTACAAGAAACTTGTATTTACAAGAAAGTGAGTGGGAGCACAATAAAATTTCTGATAAGTATATGTGGTTGACATATTATTGATCGGAAATGATGTAGAATTTCTAGAAAGCATAAATGGTATTTTGAAAAGAGTTTTTCAAAGGAAGACCTGGATAAAGCTACATAATTGTTGGGCATCAAGATCTATAGTGATAGATCAAGATGCTTGATGAGACTTTCAATGAGTACATACCTAGACATGATTTTGAAAGAGTTCAAAATGGATCGGTGAAAGAAGGAGTTCTTGCCTGGTTTGTAAGGTGTGAAGTTGAGTAAGACTCAAACCTCGACCACGGCAGAAGAAAGAGAAAAGACGAAGGTCGTCCCCTAGCCATAACTATGCCATGCTGTGTACTGCACTTGATGTGTGCCTTGCCCCATGTCTGACAAGGGGGTACAAGAGTGATCTAGGAGTGGATTATTGGACAACGGTTAAAATTATCCTTAGTAACTAGAGGACTAATGAGTTGTTTCTCGATTATGGAGGTGAGAAAGAGTTCTTTGTAAAGAATTACGTCGATGCAAGCTTTAAACACCAATCTAGATGACTCTCAGTAGCAATACGGATACGTATAGTGGAGCAGCCATTTGGAATAGCTCCAAGTGGAGTGGGGTAGAAGTGTCTACGACATTACATAGAGATTTGCAAAGTACACATGAATCTGAAGGCCACAGACCCATTGACTAAAGGCCTCCCTCACATGCAAAGCATGATCGAACCCCAGAACTCACTGGGTGTTAGATTCATAACAATGTAAATCACATGGTGATGTGCACTAGATTATTGACTCTAGTGCAAGTGGGAGACTGTTGGAAATATGCCCTAGAGGCAATAATAAATTAGTTATTATCATATTTCCTTGTTCATGATAATCATTTATTATTCATGCTAGAATTGTATTGGTCGGACACTCAAATACATGTGTGGATACATAGACAACAACATGTCCCGAGTACGCCTCTAGTAGACTAGATCGTTGATCAAAGATGGTTAAGATTTCCTAGCCATGGACATGAGATGTCATTTGATAAAGGAATGACATCATTAGGAGAATGATGTGATGGACAAGACCCAAACTATAAATGTAGCATATGATCGTGTCAGTTTATTGCTACAATTTTCTGCATATCAAGTATTTGTTCCTATGACCATGAGATCATGCAACTCACTGACACCGGAGGAGTACCTTGTGTGTATCAAATGTCACAACATAACTGGGTGACTATAAAGGTGCTCTATAGGTATCTCCGAGGGTGTCTATTGGGTTGGCATGGATCGAGAATAGGATTTGTTACTTCGTATGATGGAGAGGTATCTCAGGGCCCACTCAATAATACAACATCACGATAAGCCTTCCAAGCAATGTGACTAAGGGTTAGCCACATGATCTTGTATTGCGGAACGAGTAAAGAGACTTTCCGGTAACGAGATTGAACTAGGTATGGAGATACCTGTTGGAAATATGCCCTAGAAGCAACAATAAAATGGTTATTATTATATTTCCTTGTTCATGATAATTGTTTATTGTCCATGCTATAATTGTATTGACTGGAAACACATTGCACGTGTGGATATATAGACAACACTTTGTCCCTAGTGTGCCTCTAGTAGACTAGCTTGTTGATCAAAGATGGTCAAGGTTTCCAAGCCATTGACATGATATGTCATTTGATAACAGGATCACATCATTAGGAGAATGATGTGATGGACATGACCTGTCGTGGGAGCGATTCTGACATTAGAGAGGGGTAGGATAACGGAGCATGATCTATCGAGATGCAAATGGGTGACACGGTGGTTTTAGCGAGTTCGGGCCTCTCACGGTGGAGATAACAACCCTACATCTCGTGCTCCGGAGAGGCTTTGCTTATTCGTCATGAACATGAGTTACATGGTGTATTTGAAAGGGAGAAAGGAAAACGGATCTCCATGCCTGAGCTAAGTCATGAGACTAATGGCGAGAGAGAGCCAAGGGAGAAGAAGCTATCCTGAGCTATGTGGTCGGGGGTGGCTTGTATAGAGTGCGCCACCCCCTCACCTCCTATGTTACAAGATGGGGCATTGATGCCATAATGTCGGCCCACTACAGAACCTTCTCTAAGCTTCGACTGGCTTGCCGACTGTTGGTCCTAGCATATCCGAGGAAGTCGTACTGCCGAGTGAGCCGTACTGCTGAGTGGTTGACTATCATCCGAGTGGATGGAATGCTGCTTGCCGAGTGGAAAGTATGAATGTACTTATCTGGACCCACCTGAAATGTGGACCCCATGTTGTTATGATATTTCGACCCTTCATGGGCCTACCTATTTTGTGTATCCCCGACAGTAGCCCCTGAGACTTTGACTGATTGCCAGCGGTCCGTTGGAGTGTGCCGAGCTTATTTAAACTTGAATGTTGTTGTTGACCTGACCGAGCATAATGTTTATTTTATTTCTCTTCCAGTGGGGGCACGCTAAGTGCACCCATTGGGTGTAGTCCCCGAGCCTCTGTCGGACTAGATGAGTCGGGCGGAGGGTTTATGTCTTCCGGTGCAGAACTGAACTAAATAGGTGAACTCTCATGCGTTTGGCGTAGTAATTTGTTGCAATTTGGAGCTGAATCAGTCGGACTGATCTTTGTGCGCTGGGCACAGTAAATAGATGTAACCTGAAACTGGGCCAGTCGGGCAAATCTTCGTGCGGTTGGCATGCTGAATGTTTTTTGAGTCTGCCTTATATGATTTCTGGATCATGGCTAAGTACCCGAGCGTGGTACTCGGAGTAGTTTTGACTTACGCGATATGGAATCGCAGCTAAGCCTCCGAGTGTGGAGGGTGTCCGCACTCGGAGTAGTTTTTGACTTAGGCGATACAGAATCGCAGCTAAGCCCCCGAGTGTGGAGCATGTCCGCACTCGGAGTAGTTTTTAACTTAGGCGATACGGAATCGCAGCTAAGCCCCTGAGTGTGGAGCATGTCCGCACTCAGAGTAGTTTTTGACTTAGGCGATATGGAATCGCAGCTAAGCCCCCGAGTGTGGAGCATGTCCGCACTCGAAGTAGTTTTTGACTTAGGCGATACGGAATCGCAGCTAATCCCCCGAGTGTGGAGCATGTCCGCACTCGGAGTAGTTTTTGACTTAGGCGATACGGAATCGCAGCTAAGCCCCCAAGTGTGGAGCATGTCTGTCCTCAGAGTAATTTTTGACTTAGGCGATATGGAACCGCAGTGAAGCCCCCGAGTGTGGAGCATGTCCGCACTCGGAGTAGTTTTTGACTTAGGCGATACGGAATTGCAGCTAAGCCCCCGAGTGTGGAGCATGTCCGCACTCGGAGTAGTTTTTGACTTAGGCGATACAGAATTGCAGCTAAGCCCCCTAGTGTGGAGCATGTCCGCACTCGGAGTAGTTTTTGACTTAGGCGATACGGAATCGCGGCTAAGCAAGCGAGTGTGGAGCATGTCCGCACTCGGAGTAGTTTTTGACTTAGGCGATACAGAATTGCAGCTAAGCCTCCGAGTGTGGAGGGTGTCCGCACTCGGAGTAGTTTTTGACTTAGGCGATACAAAATCGCAGCTAAGCCCCCGAGTGTGGAGCATGTCCGCACTCGGAGTAGTTTTTAACTTAGGCGATACAGAATCGCAGCTAAGCCCTCGAGTGTGGAGCATGTCCGCACTCGGAGTAGTTTTTTACTTAGGCGATACGGAATGGCAGCTAAGCCCCCGAGTGTGGAGCATGTCCACACTCGGTGTAATTTTTGACTTAGGCGATACGAAATCGCAGCTAAGCACCCGAGTGTGGAGCATGTTCGCACTCGAAGTAGTTTTTGACTTAGGCGATACGGAATCGCAGCTAAGCCCCCAAGTGTGGAGCATGTCCGTACTCGGAGTAATTTTTGACTTAGGCGATATGGAATCGCAGCTAAGCCCCCGAGTGTGAAGCATGTCCGCACTCGAAGTAATTTTTGACTTAGGCGATATAGAATCACAGCTAAGCCCCTGAGTGTGGAGCATGTCTGCACTCGAAGTAGTTTTTGACTTAGGCGATACGGAATCGCAGCTAAGCCGCCGAGTGTGGAGCATGTCTGCACTCGGAGTAGTTTTTGACTTAGGCGATATGGAATCGCAGCTAAGCCCCCGAGTGTGGAGCATGTCCGCACTCGGAGTAGTTTTTGACTTAGGTGATACGGAATCGCAGCTAAGCCCCCGAGTGTGGAGCATGTCCGCACTGGGAGTAGTTTTTGACTTAGGCGATACGGAATCACGGGTAAGAAAGCGAGTGTGGAGCATGTCCGCACTCAGAGTAGTTTTTGACTTAGGCAATACGGAATTGCAGCTAAGCCGTGCGATGGCACGCGAGGCGGCTTAACGATGAAGACGTGCCACACGGAGTGGCGACGCGCGGGGCTGTCGAGTGATGAAGACGCATCCGTCGGAAAGGAGACGCGCGGGGCGGCCGAGTGATGAAGATGCATCCGTTGGAGTGGCGACGCGGGGGGCAGCCGAGTGATGAAGATGCATCCGTCAGAGTGGAGACGCGCAGGGCGGTCGAGTGATGAGGATGCATCCGTCGGAGTGGAGTCGACCAAGTGACGGCGCACGGGACGGCCGAGTCGAGCTTGTCGTTGAAGAGGAATTGACCAAGTGACGGCGCACGGGGCGGCCGAATTAAGCTTGTCGTCAAATAGATAGCCAATCAAGAGACGGCACGCGCGGCAGCCAAGTCCATCATGCCATCGAGGAGGCGTCTGGACAAGTGGAAACACACGAATGATCGTCGCGGCGACTGAGCCTGAGTAGAGACGAAGATGGTGCATAGATGCGTCGTGTGAACACGTAACCTGTGTATGAAAAATAGCACAAGCCAACATAAAAAGTTCTTGAAGTAACCTGATATTTGCTGAAATAATTTGTGTAAATAACACCTAAAGACACCCGCTGGGTGTGCCAAGTGCTTGTTGGTTCGGGACCGGCAAGGGTCTAACATAGTGCAAGATCCGACTGGACTCGTTTGAGTACTGGACCCAAAAGAAGCGGAAGTGAAGTGTTCCCACATAAAAATAAACAACCGAGCGCAGAGGTACACTAGGTGGCATGGCCTCCGAGTGAATGTCATGTGTGACTTCCTCGACACTCGGTGATGCGGAAACAACTATTTAATTGAATGCAGCATATGACGAATGACTTAGCTGTCTGATGGCGTAGGAGCGGTCGGGCAAAGTAGACACGTCCGGCTGAGTGGTGATGCATGGAGCTGCTGAGTGATGACGACGCGTCCAGTAGAGTGACGGCGTGCGGAGCTGCCGAGTGACGGTGGAGCGTCTGGCTGAATGGCGATGCGCGGAGCTGCCGAGTGATGACGACGCGTCCAGTAGAGTGACGGTGCACGGAGCTCCCGAGTGACGATGGAGCGTCTAACTAAATGGCGATACGCGGAGCTGTCGAGTGATGAAGACGCGTCCAGTAGAGTGACGATGCACGGAGCTGCCGAGTGATGATGGAGCGTCTGGCTGAAGGGCGATGCGAGGAGATGCCGAGTGATGATGACACGACCAGTAAAGTGACGGCGCGCGGAGCATTCGAGTGACGACCGCGTGTCTCGTCGAATGGCGATGCGTGGAGCTGCCGAGTGATGACGACGCATCCAGTAGAGTGACGACACGCGGAGCTACCGAGTGACGATGGAGCGTCCGACTGAACGGAGATGCACAGAGCTGCCGAGTGATGACGACGCGTCCAGTAGAGCGACAGTGCTTGGAGCTGCCGAGTGACGATGGAGCATCTGGCTGAATGGCGATGCATGGAGTTGCCGAGTGATGACGACGCGTCTAGTAGAGTGACAGCGTGTGGAGCTGCCGAGTGATGATGGAGCGTCCGACTGAATGGCGATGCGCGGAGCTGCCGAGTGATGACGATGCGTCCAGTAGAGTGACAACGCGCGGAACCGCCGAGTGACGATGGAGCGTCTGGCTGAAGAGCGATGCGCAGAGCTGCCGAGTGATGATGACGCGTCCAGTAAAGTGACAGCACATGGAGCTACCAAGTGATGACGATGCGTTCAGTAGAGCGATGGCGCGCGGAGCTGCCGAGTGATGATGGAGCATCTGGCTGAATGGCGATGCACGAAGCTGCCGAGTGATGACGACACGTCCAGTAGAGCGACGGCGCGCGGACCAGCCCAGTGACGATGGAGCGTCTGGCTGAATGGCAATGCACGGAGCTGCCGAGTGATGACGACGCGTCCATTAGAGTGACGACGCGCGGAGCTGCCGAGTGACGATGGAGCGTCCGACTGAATGGCGAAGCGCAGAGCTGCTGAATGATGACGACGCGTCTAGTAGAGTGACAGCGCGTGGAGCCGCCGAGTGACGATGGAGTGTCTGGCTGAAGGGCGATGCGAGGAGATGCTGAGTGATGATGACGCGTCAAGTAAAGTGACGGCACGCGGAGCATTCGAGTGACGATCGCGTGTCTCGTCGAATGGCGATGCGCGGAGCATCCAGACCTGCGTCTCTTTACTCCATGCATGTGATATGGACGGTGATTTCTCCATGCACGACGTGAGGCATGGCTAGTTAGAGCATGCATGCAAAAACTGGAAGCGTTAATAGCTAGTTACGCCATGCATGCAAAACCAAATGAATTAAGTCTATGCATGCAAAACTGAAGGCGTTAATAGCTAGTAACTCCACGCATGCAAAACTGAAGGAATTAAGTCTACGCATGCAAAATTGAAGGCGTTAATAGCTAGTAACTCCATGTATAATGTGAGGTAATGCTATTTACTCCATGCATGTGAAATTGAAGACGTTTACTCCATGCATAATGTGTGGTCTGGTGGAGAAAATTATGGTATGCATGCAAGACAAAAAATATTGTGTAGAACGCAGGGATCTGACTTCTGAGGTGCTGCACCAACGGTTGCAGGCATGGGCGATGCCACAAAATAGAAGTTCAAAGGTAGTGTCGTAGACGAGGCAGGAGACGATGGGACGGACCACGTTGGTGGCCGTTCGCAAGAGCTCGACGATGGCGTCGTAGCCGAGGCCAGAGACAACGGGACGGACCACGCAGGAGGCCATTTGCAGGAGCTCGACGATGATGTTGTAGAGGAGGCCGGAGAAGGCGGGATTAGCCGCACCAATGGCTGTTAGCAGGGGCTCGATGACGATGTCACCGAAGACAACGGGATGGACCACGCCGGTGGATCAGAAAACCATGAGCAACATGGCTCGATAGATGCCATGCCCCATGGTGGGCGCCAAATGTCGTGGGAGCGATTCTGACATTAGAGAGGGGTAGGATAACGGAGCATGATTTATCGATATGCAAATGGGTGACATGGTGCTTTTAGCAAGTTCGAGCCTCTCACGGTGGAGATAACAACCCTACGTCTCGTGCTCCGGAGAGGCTTTGCTTATTCGTCATGAACATGAGTTACATGGTGTATTTGAGAGGGAGAAAGGAGAACGGATCTCCATGCCTGAGCTAAGTCATGAGACTAATGGCGAGAGAGAGCCAAGGGAGAAGAAGCTTTCCTGAGCTATGTGGTGGGGGTGGCTTATATAGAGTGCGCCACCCCCTCACCTCCTATGTTACAAGATGGGGCATTGATGCCATAACGTCGGCCCACTATAGAACCTTCTCTAAGCTTCGACTGGCTTGCCGACTGTTGGTCCTAGCATATCCGAGTGAGTCGTACTGCCGAGTGAGCCGTACTGCCGAGTGAGACATACTGCCGAGTGGTTGACTGCCATTCGAGTGGATGGAATGTTGCTTGCCGAGTGGATAGTATGAATGTATTTATCTGGACCCACCTGAAATGTGGACTCCATGCTGTTATGATATTTCGACCCTTCAAGGGCCTACCTATTTTGTGTATCCCTGACAAGACCCAAACTATAAATGTAGCATTTGATCGTGTCAGTTTATTGCTATAGTTTTCTACATGTCAAGTATCTATTCCTATGACCATGAGATCATGCAACTCACTGACGCTGGAGGAGTAACTTGTGTGTATCAAACGTCGCAACGTAACTGGGTGACTATAAAGGTGCTCTACAGGTATCTTCGAGGGTGTCTGTTGAGTTGGCATGGATCAAGACTGTGATTTGTTACTCCGTGTGACGGAGAGGTATCTCAGGGCCCACTCGGTAGTACAACATCACAACAAGACTTGCAAGCAATGTGACTAAAGTGTTAGTTACGGGATCTTGTATTACGAAGCGAATAAAGAGACTTGCCGGTAATGAGATTGAACTAGGTATACATATACCGACGATCGGTTTTCGGGCAAGTAACATACCGAGGAACAAAGGGAACAGTATACGGGATTGACTGAATCCTTGACATAGAGGTTCGACCGATAAAGATCTTCGTAGAATATGTAGGAACCAATATGAGCATCCAGGTCCCGCTATTGGTTATTGACCGTAGAAGTGTCTCGGTCATGTCTACATAGTTCTCGAACCCGCAGGGTCTGCACACTTAAGGTTCTATGACGTTTCGATAGTATAGAGTTAAGTATGGTGGTGACCGAAGGTTGTTCGGAGTTCTAGATGAGATCCCGGACATCACAAGGAGCTCCGTAATGGTCCGGAGGTAAAAATTGATATATAGGGAGTCCTGTTTTGGTCGCCGGAAAAGTTTTGGGTCATTTGTAGTGTATCGGGGGACCATCGGGAGCGGTATTTCGACCCAAGAGGCTACATGGGCTGTGAGAGTAGCTATACCAGCCCTTAGTGGGCTGGCCGAAGCCCCACAAGAATCCCATGCGGCTGGTGTGGAAAATCCCAAGTGTGGAAGGAGGCCCAAATGGGAAAGGAGGAGTCCTAGTCCTACTAGGATTGGAGGAGAAGGACTCCTCCCGCCCCTTCGGCCAAATAAGGGCTGGCTCCCTTGGGAGCCAAGCCTCGTCCCTCGCCTCCTCCTATATATACTAAAGGTTTGATGGTTTTTTGAGACAGAAAAACAGCCACGTGCTACCTCTCCTCTAGATCGTAGTTTGTTCTCTAGAATCGGTTTCAACGGTGCTTAGGCGAAGCCCTGCTGGAATAGCTCCACCACCATCGCTGCAATGCCGTCGCGCTGCCGGAGAACTCGTCTACCTCTTTGCTCCCTCTTGCTGGACCAAGAAGGCGGAGATCTTCATCGATCTGTACGTGGGTTGAACGCGGAGGTGCCGTCCGTTCGGTGCTAGATCAGGACGGATTGGAGTCCAACTCCCTCTCCTCCCCACTTCGGCCGAACCAAGGGCAGCCGTAGGGCGCAGCCTCCCCTCCCCCTCCTCCTACATATACTAGAGGTTTAGAGGTGAGGGCTAACCCTAATTGCCACGTGCTCCCTCTACTTCATCTAGATCGATTTTCTCCTCTAGTCTAGTTCGGCGGTGGTTAGGCAAAGCCCTGTCGGAATAGTTCCAGCACCATCGCGCTGCCGGAGAACTCTTCTACCTCTCTGCTCACTCTTGCTGGATCAAGAAGGCGGAGATCGTCATCGAGATGTACGTGTGTTGAACACGGAGGTGCCGTTCGTTCGGTGCTAGATCAAAAGGACCGTGATCAGGATCGTGAGAGGATTCGTGATTTGATCACGGAATGGATCGTGATGGGATTGCGGGACAGATCAAGATTGGAGCACGAGATGGATCATGATGGGATCGTGGGACACTTGGCGATTTGGATCGTGAAGACGTTTGACTACATCAACCGCATTTCTTAGCGCTTCCCGCTTAGCGATCTACAAGGGTATGTAGATCCACTCTCCCTCTCGTAGATGATCATCACCATGGATAGATCTTGCGTGTGCGTAGGAATTTTTTTGTTTCCCATGCAACGTTCCCCAACACATAGCTAGTAGCTAGATGGCTTCTTGTGTCTCTTTGTGCTTCAATACCATGTTCTTCATGATCTTCATGGAGATCTATCCGATTTAATACTCTTTTGCGGTGTGTTTGTCGAGATCCGATGAATTGTGGGTTTATGTTCAGATTATCCATGAATATTATTTGAGTCTTTCCGGAATTCTTATATGCATGATTTCATATATTTGCAAGTCTCTTTGAGTTATTGGTTTGGTTTGGCCAACTAGACTGGTAATTTTTATAATGGGAGAAGTGCTTAGTTTTGGGTTCAATCTTGCGGTGTCCTCACCCAGTGAAAAAGTAGGGGTAGCGAGGCACATATTGTATTGTTGCCCTCAAGGGTAAAAAGATGGGGTTTTCATCGTATTTGTTGAGTTTATCCTCTACATCATGTCATCTTAGCTAATGCATTACTCCGTTCTTCATGAACTTAATACTCTAGATGCAGGCAGGAGTTGGTCGATGTATGCAGAATCGTTTCGGTCTACTTGACACAGATGTGATGCCTATATGCATAATCATTGCCTTGGATATCTTCATAATTATTTTCTTTTCTATCAATTGCTTGACAGTAATTTGTTCATCCATCGTGATACTTTCCTTCAAGAGAGAAGCCTCTAGTGAAACCTATGGCCCCGGGTCTACTTTCCATAATATATGTTCAGATCTATAAACCAAAAATTCCAAAAATACCTTGCTGCAATTTATGTACCTTTTACTTTCCGCAATCTTTTACATCAATCTCTATCAGATCTAATCCTTGCAAATAACCGTGAAGGGGTTGACAACCCCTTTATAGCATTGGGTGCAAGAGTTTGATTGTTTGTGTAGGTGCATCCAATAGTGACTTGCTTGTTCCTCCTACTGGATTGATAACTTGGTTCTCAACAACTGAGGGAAATACTTATCTACTTCGATGCATCACCCTTTCCTCTTCAAGGGAAAACCAACACAAGCTCAAGAGGTAGCATAATACTACGCTCCAATGTAACACATCCGTCAACACATAACCAGAGGTCTGGGAAATTCATCTACCTCAGACCCTTGTAATCACAACGATACCAATTATGCAGTACATCTGGACGCTCTCCCCAGTACTAGGTGACGCCAAACTTCTCTCACCACAAATAGTATTCAAGCAATTTCGAACATCATCCGTCATGAGATACTAAGGAAATTGAACAATAACGATGTGCCAAGAATCCCTTGGAGCTCTACTCCTCGATAACAGGAGGCACCAAGTACAGAACTCCGTCACATCGGCATCATTGAGATTCCAAAATACCCACGTGATCCTAATTTTTTTTGAGTGAGAAGAGGGTAGAATCAAAATTCCTAAGTAATAATTCCTCACAAGAGTATAAAAGAGGAATAAAAGAATCCTACTCTCCGATATAACAAATAGTTTTTTCTACAAGACTCGAATCGACCAATATCGATCAATCAAGGGGGCTCCTAGGTCCGTCCAGGCTCTGATACCAACTTGTAATGACCAAGATGCGATCCTGTCCTTATTTTGGCACGAGGGCCTCGACAGGTATAGAAGTGCATCTCGTTGTTTCGCAAGAATGGATATCATTACATGTACATGTACAGAAGAGGTGAGTATATGGAATTGGCTTACACTCTCCACAAGCTACATCAAGAACACCTCAATACAATAACATATTCAATCATCATACATAAGAGCAGGGTCTGACACGGATGAAATCAAACGGTAAAATGACATCCATCCTTGCTATCCCAGGCTTCCGCCGTGAACCCATCCTAGATAGATGATGAAAAGGAACTCCAAATCAAAACAAGCACCACTCTCATGTAACAGCATCGGATTACCTGCACCTACAATTGTTGTTGTAGTAATATGTGAGCCATAGGGTCTCAGAAATCACATTTCCAAGTGTATCAAGACTAGCAAAGCTTAATGGGTGAGGTATGGCTAAGTGGTGAGGCTGCAACAAGCAACTAAGCATTTATTTGAGTGGCTAACTTACGAATACAAAAAGCAAAGTATGGTGGTCTACGTATAATGGACGTGAGCTAGTAATGATCCCTAAGTGATCCTGAACACCTACTTATGTCAAACATAACCCCACCATGTTCTCCCTCGGATAAGAACTCACGAGAAGAGACACACACGGTCACGCACACAGTTGGTGTATTTTTTTAGTTTACTTCAAGTTTACTATGACCGGGTGTTAAACAAAGTTTCCAAGTTGCCACATAACCGCGGACACAGCTTTCCGAAAGATTTAACCTTGCAGGGGTGCTCCAACTCATCCATCACAGATTAACCACGCACCGCGTTGGAATTCCTCAACCATGGAATCACCCATAGTATTTGCAGAATAGCAACAACAACAACAACAACAACAACAACAACAACAACAACAACAACCAAGCCTTTAGTCCCAAACAAGTTGGGGTAGGCTAGAGGTGAAACCCATAAGATCTCGTGACCAACTCATGGTTCTGGCACATGGATAGCAAGCTTCCAGGCACCCCTGTCCATGGCTAGTTCTTTGGTGATGCTCCAATACTTCAGATCTCTCTTTACTATTACCATGTCTAGTTTGGTCTACCCCGGCCTCTTTTGACATTATCAGCATGCTTTAGCCGTCCGCTATGCACTGGGGCTTCTAGAGGCCTGCACTGAATATGCCCAAACCATCTCAAACGATGTTGGACAAGCTTCTCTTCAATTGGTGCTACCCCAACTCTATCTTGTACGTCATCATTTCGGATTCGGTCCTTCCTTGTGTGGCCACACATCCATCTCAACATGCGCATCTCCGCCACACCTAACTATTGCACATGTCGCCTTTTAGTTGGCCAACACTCGGCGCCATACAACATTGCCGGTCGAACCGCCGTCCTATAAACCTTGCCTTTTAGCTTTTGTGGCACCCGCTTGTCACAAAGAGTGCCAGAGGCTTGGTGCCACTTCATCCAGCCGGCTTTAATTCGATGGTTCACATCTTCATCGATATCCCCATCCTTCTGAAACATTGACCCCAAATACCGAAAGGTGTCCTTTTGAAGCACCACCTGCCCATCAAGGCTAACATCCTCCTCCTCCTCGTGCCTAGTAGTACCGAAAGTGCACCTAATGTACTCAGTTTTAGACCTACTAAGTCTAAAACCTTTCGATTCCATGGTTTGCCTCCATAAATCCAAATTCCTATTGACCCCCGCCAGACTATCATCAACTAGCACCACATCGTCTGCAAAGAGCATACACCATGGAATATCTCCTTGTATATCCCTTGTGACCTCATCCATCACCAAGGCAAAAAGATAAGGGCTCAAAGCTGACCCCTGATGCAGTCCTATCTTTATCGGGAAGTCATCACTGTCGCCATCACTTGTTCGAACACTTGTGACAACATTATCATACATGTCCTTGATGAGGGTAATGTACTTTGTTGGGACTTTGTGTTTCTCCAAGGCCCACCACATAACATTCCATGGTATCTTATCATAGGCCTTCTCCACTTCGAGATAGTTGATACGTCTCCAAGGTATCTACTTTTCCAAACTCTTTTGCCCCTGTTTTGGACTCCAATTTGCATGATTTGAATGGAACTAACTCGGACTAACACTGTTTTCAACAGAATTGCCTTGGTGTTATTTTTGTGCAGAAATAAAAGTTCTCGGATTGACCTGAAAATTTACGGAGATTATTCCTGGAATTAATGAAAAATATTGGCGAAAGAATCAACTGTAGGGGCCCACCACCTGGCCATAAGCTTGGTGGGCACGCCCACCCCCTAGGGCATGCTGGCCAGGCTTGTGAGCCCCCTGCTGCTCCTCTGACCTCCTTTCCACTCCTATATATTCCTATTCAGGGAGAAAAAAATTCAAGAAGAAGAGTTCATGGCGTTTCATGATACGGAGCCGCCGCCACCTCGTGTTCTTCCTCGGGAAACAAGATCTAGAGGCCGTTTTGGGCCCCGGAGAGGGGAAATCGATGCCTTCGTCATCACCAACCATCCTTCATCACCAATTCCATCATGCTCTCCACCGTTCGTGAGTAATCTCATCGTAGGCTTGCTGGACAATGATGGGTTGGATGAGATTTATCATGTAATCAAGTTAGTTTTGTTAGGGTTTGATCCTTAGTATCCACTATGGTCCGAGATTGATGTTGCTATGACTTTGCTATGCTTAATGCTTTTCACCAGGGCCCGAGTGCCATGATTTCAGATCTCAACCTATTATGTTTTCATCAATATATGTGTGTTCTTGATCCTATCTTGCAAGTTGTAGACACCTATTACGAGTTATGATCCGCATCCCCCAGGGTGAAAATAACTGGGATTCTTTCCGGTGTTACCGTAGTTTGAGGAGTTCATGTATTCACTAAGTGTTAATGCTTTGGTCCGGTTCTCTATTAAAAGGAGGCCTTACCCAAAGCCATGGGAGGGTAGGAGAAAAGATGTCATGCAAGTTCTTTTCCATAAGCACGTATGACTATATATGCAATACATGCCTACATTACATTGATGAATTGGAGCTAGTTCTCTGTCACCCTATGTTATAATTGTTGCATGATGAATGCCATCTGACATAATTATCCATCACTGATCCATTGCTTATGAGTTTTCCATATATTGATCTTTGCTGAGTTACTTTTCCGTTGCTACTGTTACAGACACTACAAAACCGCTACTATCCCTTTTGCCACTGTTACCGTTACTTTCATACTACTTTGCTACTGAATATTTTGCTACAGACATTAAGTCTTTCAAGTGTGGTTGAATTGAAAACTCAGCTGCTAATACTCAAGAATATTCTTTGGCTCCCCTTGTGTCAAATCAACAAATTTGGGTTGAATACTCTACCCTAAAAAAATGTTGCGATCCCCTATACTTGTGGGTTATCAATAGTATTTGCGGAATCCCGATGGAAAATCTAAACTTCGAGATAGCCTGAAGTGTCGTTGAAATCCCCCATGCAAGACGTCTGAGAAAGGTCAAACAAGTCCAGCAAGGCCGCCCGACGTGCCGACAATCCCGATAGGAGCCGCGTATCTCATGCTCAGGGCACAACCGGATGAGCTAGTGTCAAGTGACCTAATACACATCACCCGAGTTGCCCTGGGGTGGCCCCGCACAGTGCTCTGTTTTGGACCAGCACCAGCAACACTGCCTGCTGTATTATGTTAAATTACTCCTCAGGTTCATGACGCCCTATGCTTTAGAAACAGTGTTCAGTATTATTATGTTGGGAAAATGTAGTACCAAAGTTGGGCATTGCCAGGCAAGATTTATCTTAAAACAAAAATCAAGGGGGTCCCCATAACAACCCCCGAGCACATTAGGAGCGCTTAATATGGAACATAACACCGGTACACAAGTAACTAGGGCGGCAAAGGTGGAACAAAACACGGAGCAAAAGGCCAAGCCTTCCACCCTGTACCAAGTATATATATGTGCATTAAATTAAATAGCAATAATATTGTGATAACAAAATAATATCCATGTTGACACATGGAAGCAATTGCACCTACAGCTAGAAACTCTATAAGAAGGCTGAGCAAGCGGTAACATTGCCAAACAAAGGTTTGCTAGGATGTGGAGGGGTTAGAGGCTTATCACGACATATTTGGGAGGTTTGTCAAACAAGTGGTAGGTAGCATGACATAGCGATAAAAAACGAGACAACTAGCATGGCAATGATAGTAGTGGTATCCAGGGAAATGTGTTATCTTGCCTGAGATCCCGCTTGGAAGAAGAACAGGTCCGTGAAGAAGACGATCCGTCAAGTAGACAAATGAATCCTCACACTCCGAATGCTTTCGGAACTCTATCGAGAAGAAGCAATCTGGAAATAAACAATCAACACACAATACACCACAACATCTGCATGACATGATGCGCAAACAAATATGATGCATGTTCATTTAATTATGCAAGGCATGACAAAGCACATCAAAGAACTCCTACACATTAAGTGAAGCTCAATATGCAATGAGTTGCATATTGACGAAAATCCATATTTGGATTACTTAGTTAACTCCCGTTTAGGTAGACGTTAATGTTAAATGTTGTTAAACATGGTAATAGGTGCAGCATAAGTAGACTATCTATCTAGGCATCTTAAATGAGGCCGGAAACAACTAATAGCATTTCCGAAATGACCCCATGTGTCAATTTCGAAATTGGTCCAGATCTGAACTAACCATATTTTTTAATTTTTAAACAATAGAATAAATTATTCTATGTAATTCTACACATCATTCTTGTCAATTTACGTATATGGAACTTTTAAAACAGGGATACGGTCTAAAAGATATGACCAACACAAGATGAATATGCCCTGAATGCAAAATGCATGAAAATTACAAACACAAACATTTCAAATCATGAATGCAGCAATACATTATGATAATAAATGAAATTTAAGCAAGTTTCATATATGGCATGCCCAAAACGGAGCTACGGTCCAAGCACATCAACCAACACAAGTTTAGGTATAATCTGCCCAAAAACAGCAACATGGCATATTATTACCCACAAATCAACAAGCCACAACCATCTAAAATGCTCAACAAGGACATGGTGGTGAATCCTACATGATGCTTAACAATTCATCTATTAATAGCAAGTTGATTAGAAGCATGGATCAATAGGAAATGAGCTCACAAGAAGACATATTGAACTAAGCAGTTTTCAGACTTGGTGAAAATCTCAGTTTTTGTGACACAACAGTTTTTATCACGGAGGCATATTGACAACAGTAAAACTATATGCTACAGGGCATATTATGGCATGAAATTTAACCGCATGCTAGAGGATATTATAAACTACAAATAACTCCACTACGCCAACCACAAAGGACCTATAGATAATTAGCAAAACACATGGAAAAACAGCAACAAAATATAATAGATTCCAGACATAGAAATATTTAGACCCCTCAAAACAGGACTATTTTTATGACATGTTGGCAACAAGAAAAATACCGCCTAAACATGGATTGTTGATACATCTCCAACGTATTATAATTTTTTATGATGGCATGCTATTATATTTCTGTTTGGATGTTTTATATGCATTAATATGCTATTTTTATATTATTTTTGGGACTAACCTATTAATCTAGAGCCTAGTTCTAGTTTCTGTTTTCCCCTTGTTTTTGAGTTTTGCAGATATGGAATATTAAATGGAGTCCAAACGGAATAAAACCTTTAGAAGGAATTTTTTTGGAAGGAAACAAATCAATCAAGCTTGGAGTGCATGGCAGGGGAGGTGCCAGGGAGCCACAAACCTGCTAGACACGCCCCTCCTGGCCGTGCCTAGCAAGCTTGTCGCCTCCCGAAAGGTCTCCTAACCCTAATTCTTGGCCTATAAATTCCCAAATATTCCCCCAACATCAAAAAGAGCCACGCAAATACTTTTCCGCCGCCAGAAGCCTCCGTTCCCAAGACATCCAATCTTGGAGCCTTTTCTGGTAATCTGCCGGAGGGGGTATCGATCACGGAGGGCATCTACATCAACTCCATTTCCCCTCCAATGATGCGTGAGTATTCCACCATAGACCTACGGGTCCATAGCTAGTATCTAGATGGCTTCTTCTCTCTCTTTGATCTTGAATACCATGTTCTTCATGATCTTCATAGAGATCTATCCGATGTAATCCTCTTTTGTGGTGTGTTTGTCAAGATCCGATGAATTGTGAGTTTATCTTCAAATTATCCATGAATCTTATTTGAATCTCCTCTGAATTCTTATTTTCATGATTTCATATCCTTGCAAGTCTCTTCGAGTTATTGGTTTGGTTTGGCCAAATAGATTGGTAAATCTTGCAATGGGAGAAGTGCTTGGTTTTGGTATCAATCTTGCGGTGTCCTCACCCAGTGACATAGTAGGGGTAGCGAGGCACGTATTGTATTGTTGCGATCAAGGGTAATAAGATGGGGTTTTCATCATATTGCTTGAGTTTATCCCTCTACATCATGTCATGTTTCTTAATGCGTTACTCTGTTCTTCATGAACTTAACACTCTAGATGCAGGCATGAGTCGGTCGATGTGTTGAGTAATAGTAGTAGATGCAGAATCGTTTCGGTCTACTTGAAACAGACGTGATGCCTATATGCATGATCATTGCCTTGGATAACTACATGATTATTCGCTTTCTATCAATTGCTTGACAGTAATTTGTTTACCCACCATGATATTTGCCTTCAGGAGAGAAGCCTCTAATGAAACCTATGGCCCCCGAGTCTACTTTCCACAATATACTTTCAGATCTATAAATCAAAAATACCAAAAATACTCTGCTGCATTTTATTCACCTTTTACTTTCCATTCTTTTTTACATCTATATCTATCGGATCTAATCCTTGCAAATAATCGTGAAGGGATTGACAACACCTTTATTGTGTTGGGTGCAAGAGTTTGATTGCTTGTGTAGGTGCAACAATTGGTGACTTGCTTGTTCCTCTTACTGGTTTGATACCTTGGTTCTCAACAACTTAGGGAAATAGTTATCTACTTTGCTGCATCACCCTATCATCTTCAAGGGAAAACCAACGCACGCTCAAGAGGTAGCAAGAAGGATTTCTGGCGCCATTGCCGGGGAGGATACATAGCAAGTCAAGACAAGATCTCTCCCATCAACTTGCTAATTTCTGGCGCTGTTGCCGGGGAGGATACACATCAAGCTTACCAAGTACCCATCACAAACTCATCTCTTGCATTTAAATTATTTGCCATTTGCCTCTCGTTTTCCTACCCCCCCCACTTCACAAATTTGCTGTTTTATTCGCCCTCTCTTTTTCGTTCGCCTTTTTCTCGTCAGATCTCTTGTTTTCTATGTTTGCTTGTGTTGCCATGTCCCTTCTATTTGCTTGCATATTCACTTGATAAAATTCTATTGATATTGATCCTCATCTACTTGCTAATCTTTTCAAAAGACCAAATTATGATGAGGCAATTGCTAGTGAGTTGACTGCACTTGATTATCTGTATGAAGTTTTGTTTGAAAATCATGAATCTGAAAATTTTGATGAAGTATTGAAAGAAGAAATTTATAAGGATATTCGTGATAGTTACTTGAATGAAAACCATGATTTCCATGATTTTAGTATGTATTCCTTGAATATCGATGATGCTAATGATATGCAAAACCACAAGCTTGGGGATGCAATGCTTGATGAAGATGATATTTTTTGTTCCCCAAGTTTTGGTGATGACACGTATGTTATAATTGTTCATGAAAAGAATGCTTTGTTTGATAGTTATATTGTGAGATTCCTTCATAATGCTACTGAAATTTATTATGAGGGAGGAACATATGCTTGTAGGAGTTGCAATAATCACAAGTTTCCTCTCTATGTGGTCAAAGTTTTCAAGTTATGCTTGTTTTGCCTTCCTATGCTACTTGATTCTTGATCCCATACATTGTTTGCTCACAAAATCCCTATTCATAGGAAGTGGGTTAGACTTAAATGTGCTTTTCATGTGATTCATGATGCCGTCTTGCATGTTTCAAATTCTACTTTTTATGTGAGTATCATTGAAATCATTTTGCCTAGCTAGGGGCGTTAAACAATAGCGCTTGTTGGGAGGCAACCCAATTTTATTTTTGTGTTTTGGTTTTTAATTCTGTTTTTGAGTGTTTCCCACATTATTACTTCTGTAGTAATTGTGTTTTGATGTTTTAATTAGTGTTTGATCCAAGTAAAACCTTTGGGGTGATCTATGGTAGCTGTTGATTTGATCTTGCTGAAAAATAGAAACTTTTGATCTCTGTCTAGGAATTTTCTAACTTTTTCAGAGCAACCAATAAGTCTGAAACTTTTACACAAGATTGATACATAAATTTCCCAGGTTATCCTAATTTTACAGAATTGTTTGAGTTACAAAAGTATACGAAGTTTTTAGATTGCTACAGATTGTGTTGTGTTTGACAGATTCTCTTTTCTTTGAGTTGTTTGCCTATTTTGATGATTCTATGGGTTGTATCATGGGGTATGAACCATGGACAAGTTAGAATACAGTAGGTATAACACCAATATAAATAAAGAATGAGTTCACAACAGTACCTAAAGTGGTGATTTATTTTCTTATACTAACGGATCTCACGAGTTTTATTTTAAGTTTTGTGTTGTGAAGTTTTCAAGTTTTGGGTAAAGATTTGATGGACTGTGGAATAAGGAGTGGCAAAAGCCTAATATTGGGGATTCCCAAGGCATCCCAAGTCATATTAAAGGATTCAGTAGAGCCTATTCTTGGGGATTCCCCAGAAGGCATCCCCTCTTTCGTCTTCAATCCATCGGTAAATTTACTTGAGGCTATATTTTTATTCACCACATGATATGTGTTTTGCTTGGAGTGTCTTGTATGATATGAGTCTTTGCTTGTTAGTTTGCCACAATCATCCTTGCTGCACAAATTTTTTGAGACACACACGCTGAATCGCGAATTTTTTAGAATGCTCTATGTACTTCACTTTTAGCTTTTGAGTTGGGCAATTTTGCTCTATGTGCTTCACTTATATCTTTTAGAGCACCGTGGTGTCTGCGTTTTATAGAAATACTTGAACTCCTGTACCTCACATATATTATTTTGAGAGTTTCTAAAACAAGATGGTAATTGGTATAGGTTATGAATTTAGTCCTAATATGATATGTATCCAAGAGGGATATAATAAAAACTTCCATGTTAAGTGCATTGGGTATTTATGAGAAGTTTGATTCCTTGCATAAAGTTTTGAGATATAAAGATGGTAATATTAAGAGTCATGTTAGGAAGTAATTGTGATTTGGTAAAAACACTTTTGTAAATGTTTGTGATTCCCGTAGCGTGCACGTATGGTGAACCATTATGTAAGGAAGTCGGAGCATGACTTGTTTATAGATTGTCGACCTTTGTGCGAGGGTCGGGAGCACGCGATGGTTAACTCCTACCAACCTCTCCCCTAGGAGCATGCGTTTAATAATTTTCTTCAATGACTAATAGACTTTTGCAATAAGTATGTGAATTCTCTGTGACTAATGTTGACTCCATGGATTATACGCACTCTCACCCTTCCACCTTTGCTAGCCTTTCTAGTACCGCGCAACTTTTGCCAGTACAACAAACACCTTCCTCAAAGCAGCCACCAAACACCTTCCTCAAAACAGCTACCATATATTTTTCCTCAAAACGGACACCATACCTACCTATTATGGCATTTCCATAGCCATTCCGAGATATATTTCCATGCAACTTCCACCATTTCCTTTTATGACTTGCACCATCACTTGCATATTGCATATAGAGTCATATTTTGTCATAGGTATCTAGTAGTAATTTTCTTTTGAGTTGTAAGTAAATAAAAGTGTGCTGATTATCATTAATGGAGCATGTCCCATGTGAGGAAAGGATGATAGAAGTTATGATTCCCTCACAAGTGGGGATGAGATCCCGGACAAAAAAAAGAGGCCATCAAAGCCCAAATAAAAAAAATGAATAAAAGAGGCCTTAGATGCCCACCAAAAAATGAGATTAAAGAGAGAAGAGACATTGCTACTACCTTTTTCCACACTTGTGCTTCAAAGTAGCACCATGATCTTCATGATAGAGAGTCTCCTATTTTTTCACTTTCATATAGCTAGTGGAATTTTTCTTCATGGTGCACATCCACTTAGTTACTTTTTGAGCTTTCATACACTTATAGCTCTAGTGCATCCGTTGCATGGCAATCCCTACTCACTCACATTGATATCTATTAATGGGCATCTCCATAGCCCGTTGATACGCCTAGTTGATGTGAGACTATTTTCTCCCTTTCCGTGACAACCTCCACCATATTCTATTCCACCTATAGTGCTATATCCATGGCTGACGCTCATGTATTGCGTGAGAGTCAAAAAAGTTTGAGAAAATAAAGTTGTGAAAACAATTGCTTGACTTTTGATCGGGGTTGTGCATGATATAAATTCTTTGTGTGGGGGAAGATGGAGCATAGCCAGACCATATGATATTGTAGGGATAACTTTCTTTTGCCATTATATTTTGAAGAGATACAATTGCTTTGCCAGTATGCTTGAAACATTACTGTTTTTATAACAATATTAAGCTTTTATTTTGAGTCATGCGGATCTGAATATTCTTGCCACAATAAATAATATTACAAGGATAAATATGTTAGGTAGCACTCCACATACGAAATTCTATTTTTATCATTTACCTACTCGAGGACGAGCAGGAATTAAGCTTGGGGATGCTGATACGTTTCCAACGTATCTATAATTTTTGATGATTGCATGCTATTATATTATCTGCTTTGGATGTTTTATATGCATTAATATGCTATTTTTATATTATTTTTGGGACTAACCTATTAATCTAGAGCCTAGTGCCAGTTTCTCTAGTGCTAGTTTCTATTTTTTCCTTGTTTTTGAGTTTTCCAGATATGGGATATTAAACGGAGTCCAAATGGAATAAACCTTCGGAAGGAATTTTTTTGGAAGGAAACAAATCAATCAAGCTTGGAGTGCACTACAGGGGAGGTGCCACCGAGCCACAAGCTTGCTAGGTGCGGGCCCCCTGGCCACACCTAGCAGGCTTGTCGCCTCCTAGCAGGTCTCCTAACCTTAATTCTTGGCCTATAAATTCCCAAATATTCCCCCAACACCAAAAAGAGCCACGAAAATACTTTTCTGCCACCGAAAGCATCCGTTCCCGAGAGATCCAATCTTGGAGCCTTTTTCGGTAATCTGTCGAAGGGGTTTTTGATCACGGAGGGCATGTACATCAACTCCATTGCACCTCCGATGATGCGTGAGTAGTCCACCACAAACCTATGGGTCCATAGCTAGTAGCTATATGGCTTCTTCTCTCTCTTTGATCTTCAATACCATGTTCTTCATGATCTTCATGGAGATTTGTCCAATATATTCCTCTTTTGTGGTGTGTTTGTCAAGATCAGATGAATTGTGAGTCTATGTTTAGATTATCCATGAATCTTATTTGAATCTTCTCTGAATTCTTATTTGCATGATTTCATATCCTTTGAAGTCTCTTCGAGTTATTGGTTTGGTTTAGCCAACAAGATTGGTAATTCTTGCAATGGGAGAAGTGCTTGGTTTTGGGTTCAATCTTGCGGTGTCCTCACCCAGTGACATAGTAGGGGTAGCAAGGCATGTATTGTATTGTTGCCATTAAGGGTAAAAAGATGGGGTTTTCATCATATTGGTTGAGTTTATCCCTCTACATCATGTCATCTTTCTTAATGCGTTATTCTGTTCTTCATGAACTTAATACTCTAGATGCAGGTAGGAGTCCGTTGATGTGTGGGGTAATAGTAGTAGATGCAGAATCATTTCAGTCTACTTGACATGGACTTGATGCCTATATGCATGATCATTGCCTTTTATAACTACATGATTATTCGCATTTCTATCAATTGCTTGACAGTAATTTGTTTACCCACCATGATATTTGCCTTCAAGAGAGAAGCCTCTAGTGAAACCTATGGTCCCCAGGTCTACTTTCCATAATATACTTTCAAATCTATAAATAAAAAATACCAAAAATACTTTGCAGCAATTTATTTAACTTTTACTTTCCGTTCTTGTTTAGATCTATATCCATCGGATCTAATCCTTGCAAATAATCGTTAAGGGATTGACAACCCATTTATTGTGTTGGGTGCAAGAGTTTGATTGTTTGTGTAGGTGCAACCATTGGTGACTTACTTGTTCCTCCTACTGGATTGATACCTTGGTCCTCAACAACCGAGGGGAATACTTATCTACTTTTCTGCATCACCCTTTCCTCTTCATGGGAGAACCAACACACGCTCAAGAGGTAGCAATTATCATGGCAAGCAAAATGACCAGGGGCTAGTGCACGTGTCAAAGGGCATATCTCATGTTCAAAAAATGACCAGAGGTAGCAACACACGCTCAAAATGGATTTAATCACATGAAAATAGCAAAAGGGCATCACAACAATATAACATGCACACAAATTTACTCAAATGACAAAACTGATTGCACATATATATAATTTCTATGGATTATTCTACCCCAAATTCATATATACTATGCATATTTTCATGTAGGAAAAATGTCATAATTAATTACTCAAGTTTATGGCATAAACCTATTAGCAAGTTATTTATGCAAATTAAATGCAAACAACAAGTTAATCATTTCTATCAGGCATGAAAGTGAGAAAGAATGAATCTACACAAAATTCCACACATTTTTCATATATAAAGTATTTGGATATGATGCACGGTTATTTCGTTATGTGCATTTTACAATGATGCATTTCTCTGAAAATATAGAATGTCCTGGATAATTGAGAAATTCTCACACACTAGAAAACAACTATGAGCCGAATCTTGAGCTAGCGGGCCGAATCTGGTTGGAACTAGACTACACAGAGCTGAGCGGGGGATACTATATTGCACCCTAGGCGCCAAATATCAAATAAAAGGGGGGTCAACAGGGAGCTCACCATATGGGCTTGGCCCATCGGTGTAGGGCGAGGTGGGGCTTGGCCTTGGCAAGCGCTGGCCCACGTGCGTAGGCGGAGGCCCACGCGGGCGAAGCGCTGGGGCTATGGAGTCGTCCCGCTCCTCATGCTTCTACACGAACGGGACCATGGCGGTGCAGGGTCAACGGCCATGGACGACGACATGGGGCGACGTGATCCGGCAGGGCCCGACTGGATCCGGGTGGATCTGGGTCGAGGGGACCCATTCCCGACGGCGGCGGGGCATGGGCCGGCGATGGTTGGCTTTGGCGACGGTCCATGTAAAACTGAGGGAGAGAGAGTTAGCACGGGGAGATGGGGAACGAGAGAGATGAAGGCAACGGGGAGCTCGCCTATGGTGGTGCTGCAGTCGCCGATTCTCCGGCTACGTGACTGACGGCCGAAGCGAGGAGGGAACCTGGTGGCCGGCGACAAAGGAGTTCAGGCTCCTCCCCTGATCCAGATCGAGATCGAGGGAAGGAGCTGCAGGCGGCGGCCGTGGGTCCTGGCAGGGCGACGTGGAAGCCCCTAAGTGGTGGAGAGCAGCAGCTGCGATGGCTGGATGGTGGCGGAGATGCAACACGTGGCGATTGGCGGCTGGGAGGGCATAGAAAATGATGCAGGAGGTAGGGGAGGCCATTTTTGGAGGGCTAGGAGGGCTTAAATAGGCAGGTTTTTAGGGTTAGGGGGTTTTCACCCGTTTTCAAGCCGTTCGTTCTCGATCCAACGGTTCTGGACGCGGGCGTGGTGTAGGTTGGGCTAGTGGGCTATGTAGGGGGGTTGGGCCAAGAAGAGAGGGAAGATTGCGGCCTGTGACAGTTTAAAACACCGAAAACATTCGACAAATAAACCGATACGGTGCCGCTACGGTCGACCGTTCGGGTACCAAACGACATCCGATTGTTACGAAATTTGGCAGGCGACCTACCTACAATATAACAAGACTGCATGTCAACTTTCTACAGAATCCGAGAATATTTTTCACGTGTATTTAGAAACATTTTTTACACGATGGCACGGGCGCGTGCGGGTGTGGTTGGGCTCAAAACGGTCAACGACAAGAACGTAGAGAATCGGCACTACGAACGGATGCAAGTTTTGAAAACGAGTGATGATGCCATGTAGATAATGTGAATGATGCGCTGATGAGTCCAACAACCAAATGAATCACACGATGACAACAGAATAAAAGGGGAATCTTCTAGTGCGTCGGTCCTGGGCTATTATAGGCAAGGAGGAGATGTCATCTATTTTGGTGACGAGGAGGACGAGACGTTGTAGCAGCAACAGCTACAGCAGACATCCCAAACTCCTCAAGGAAGCCGCTGTGACAGACGCATATTTCGTTCGTTAGATCGAGATAATGATGGCGGAGTCGCTCCATCACATGGGCCAATCGCCACCTTTGCCAACACTGCGTCAAGCAGGAGCCGTCATCCCTGCTATGCCACTGCATGAAGCAGGAGCCACCATCCCCGCTCTGACCGGTCAAGGACAAGCTGACCTCGCTCCACTAAAACCGCAGTGTCTAGATTAGACAATGCGCTAAGGACGAGCTGTTGTCGACCCCGCACCATCGCAACATCCATATCAGACGTCGCGTCAAGGGCGAGCTGGCGTCCCCGTTGTGCAACCAGTACGGGAGCATGGATACGCCCTCGTCGGTGCCATTTTGTCACCACCTCTACATCAAGGAGAAGATGCCGGTCATGATCAATAAGGTAAGGGGTCTCCTCATGAACTACCTCGGATGAGGCGAGTACATCGGTTCCTTGAACCCGAGGGCTGTCGTATCCGAGGCGGAGCGTGTGGCCAGGCAGCAGGCGAGGTACGACCACTCCAATGCCGCTCACCGCTCCGCGTTCAACGACCCTGACCTCGACGCCGCATGGGTACTCGACCATTCCATGACCACTGTGGAGATGGCAGCCAGGCGTCGCCACCTTGATGGTGAGGTCGGCAAGATTGGCAAGGAGTGGTCACCTAACGACTGCTCCTCCAATGCTGGTCATAGCAAGGATGTCACTAGGGATCCATAGGTGACATGGCAGTGGCCGCGGCTGCACTCCGTGATACGTATCCAACGTATTGATAATTTATGAAGTATTCATGCCATATTGATCTATGTTTAGAATACTTTTAAATGGTTTTGATGCACTTTGTATGATTTACATAGAACTAATCTGGACTGATGCTGTTTTCAGAAGAACTACCGTGATGTTGTTTTTTGTGTAGAAAATGAAAGTTCTTGTAATCGCCTGAAACTTTTTTGACGATTTTTTGGAACAAAAGAGGCATACGACACTTCATGGGAGGGCCAGAAGAGTCACGAGGGAGCCACCCTCCACTAGGGCGCGCCAGGCCACCAAACCGTGCCCTGGTGGAGGGTGCTCACCTCATGGCCCATCTACGCATGAAACCAACGCAAAAAATTTCTATACATATAGAAACCATCAGAAATAATCTTGGTCTCCTTGTACCGCAACCGCAAGGCCTCTGTACCGAGGAAAAACCAATTTGGAGAGAAAACAGTACCGTCCCGGAGAGGGTAGATCATCTTCGGTGGCCATCTTCATCATCCCGGCGGAGTCCATGATGAGGAGGGAGTAGTCCAACCTCGGGGCCGACGGTTTGTACCAGTAGCTATGTGTTTGATCTCTCTCTCGTGTTCTTCATATGGTACGATCTTGATGTAGCACAGGTTTTGTTAATATAGTTGGATCACACTGTGTTTTCCCCTCTCTATCTTGTTGTGATGAATTGAGTTTCCCCTTTGAGATTTTGTTGTTATCAGATTGAATACTTTTATGGATTTGAGAGCACTTGATGTATATCTTGCATGTGGATACCCATAGTGACATTGGGGTATTCAAGTGATTCATTTGATATATGTTATGGTGTCAACTTGTGGATTCCGGTGACCTTGGGAATCTATGCATAGCGGTTGATTGCACATTCTTGTCCTAGCTTCTTCGGTTCAAATATTGGGTCACTCTGTGAGGTTATTTGTGTTGGATCGATTATTATAAATCTGAAATTGTTTAATGCGTATCGTATAATTAACTCATGGATACTTGTAGTGACAGTGGAGTATCTAGGTGACATTAGAGTTGGTTGATGTGTGTCATATGGTGTTATTCTAGTACGAACTCTTTGATAGATTGATCGGAAAGGATAACATGGTTATTTTAGTACAAACTCTTGGATATATCGATCGGAAAGGATAACTTGGTTATGTTAGTACGAACTCTCGGATAGATCAATCGGAAAGGATAACTTTAAGGTGGTTTCGTACCCTACAAACAATTTCTTCTTATGCTCTCCGATAGATAAGAATTTTGGAGTGATTATTCATTAGATGTTGAGGGATGGTTATGTGATGAAATTATATCAGCATTGTTGAGAGATTTCACTAGCAAAAGTACGTACCTTAGGCCTTGTTTTCAAGCATTGCAATACCGTTTGTGCTCACTTTTGTCACTTGCTACCTTACTATTTTTATATTTTCGGATTACAAAAATCAATATCTAGTATCATTCCTATACTTGTATCACATCTCTTCATCGAACTAGTGTACCTATACAGTTTGCCATTGTATTGGGTGTGTCGGGGACACATGAGATTTCTTGTATTTGATTGCAGGGTTGTTTGAGAGAGATCATCTTCATCCTACACCTTTCACGGATTGATAAACCTTAGATCATCCACTTGAGGGAAAATCGCTACCGTCCTACACAACTTTGCACTTGGAGGCCCAACACAACTTTACCAGAATAAAGTTGTGTAGTAAACATCACTCCGCAGCATGCAGTAGGAGACAGATTGACGCCTCTATGAGCGCCAGGCAGCCGCCAAACAAGGCTGCCTCTGCGCTCCAGCGCCGTTCCGCTGCCGGAGGGACCACGACAATGACACCAACGGTGCAGCAAGGCAGGGCGGCCCCACGTATGAGGTGGCAGTCCCATATAGGTTTTCGGTTATTTTCCTAGTTTTTTTTGTAAAACGGTCAAAATATCGACCTTTTTATGGAAATCATAACTGAAGTTGGCATAAATGTGCACACCTTACACATCATCTTAAAATTAACAAATTTGGCATAAATGTCTTCGTAGTTGATGGGAGCATCTCTTTTCATTGAACGCACATCATCGCAGGCCTGAAATAAATTCAGAAGAATGCGAACACCGATGTTATGTATAGAACTTAAATTTTGATGGGCTGAAATACCATTGTACTTCTAATCATCCAAGTATAAATTGGTTCGCAGTAAATGCGGATATGATATAACCTGCTTTTCGTTTTCAAAGTCATGGTTTGGTACATATGGCCTGCCAGGATCCGTTGGCTCCTTTTCTGATCTAAACACATTTCACTTTATTATTACTAAAAAGTGATGATGCTTGCGTACACGCCTCTAACATCTTCGTTATCGGTGTATATCATTCACAACTCCTTACCAATCTATCACCACATTAGGTAAGGACAGATCTAACGCAAGGACTAAGAGGGTGTTTGGTTCCTAGCCACATTTTGTCAAGCCAAAATTTGGTAGCCACAATTTGTTGGCATGTGTTTGGTTTTTGTCATAGTTTGGCTTTCCACACTTTATTACCCCTGTGCCCCATTTGTCATAGAGTCATTTTTTTGCCAACTTTTACCAAAGTTTGGCGTTCATTTTTGCAGCCACACTTTGTGGCTTGCCACAGTTTGATGGCTTGGCAAAATTAGTCGCCAACCAAACGGACCCTAAAGCCTCTCAACATGAGAGTGCCTTAAGGGAAGTAGTATCGGTAATGTTTGAGCATGTGATAACTGAACACCCTAGGCATTTGACTGAAGCATCCCTACACACACTATAAGAGCATCAACATCCGGACTTGACAAATTTGACCCCTTAAACGTCCACGGATGTATGTGAACGCGTCCACAAACAATGACCGATCAAGATTCAAATTATCCATTCTACAAATAGATACCTTAAGTTCATACTATTACATGCAACATAATCCTATTATTAAGCGGAGCTCATTCGGCTACGTCATGTCCATGTCTGGCTTACGGATGCATCAGAATGTTGGTCCAGTCACCAGCGAGGTAGAGTAAAACATGGGACACGAGCAGGCGCACGACACTCGAGGCGTCATCATCTCACATGCCTTACTATTTATCATAGAAGTCCACAACCCGACGGTGCCGGTGGATGTGAAATCGATGTTGGATTTGTTCAGGGAGGAGTGAGCAATGTCCACCATGCCGTAATTGCTGCAGCCGCACTAGTGCACCATATAGGCGTCAGAGAATGCTACTCCTCCTGGCCAACGTCCACCATCACAAGGGCTCCCCCTGCCTCCAGCGCCCGTTTCCTCACACAACAGGCCCGCGGCTCCATGTTTGCGTTGGACAACACCCATGGTACGTCCTCCAGATCGACACACCAATGGAGGTGTTGTGTGGCCGCCACAACGTTCGGACGCAAGACGCACCACACTGCCTCCAGTAAGGTAGCGATGACACCCCTAGCAGCGGATCCCTATGCCGTTTGGGTGGATGCAGTGGTTTCTCAACGGAAGGAGTCCGAGCGTTGTCGTCGGGCAGCATCCTCTCGGGAGCAGCGAAGTGCAAGCCGAACGGTCATTTCCTCCCCGGGTCCACATGGGATAAGCTCATGGTCGACAAATTTGAAGGTGTATGACTCGGATCCGCTGCCCACCGTGATGGGAAAGGCTAGAGATCGCCCTAGAAGGAGTACCACCTAAATCTGACCCTCCACATAGAAGGGTAGTTTAGTCTTTTCAACTCTTAATTAGGTCCTTCTCTGATTTCTAATCAGATCACCCTAGCTATCTCATTATGTCATTTTTTGATTTCTAATCAGATCATGCTTGCTATCACCAATGCAACCGCCATCACATTAAAGCTACTACGTCTTCATAATGACCGAGCCATTGCTTCCTTGCACAAATCGAGAGCAAGTGGGTAACAGATATCGATCAGACTACAAGTTCTGCAATTTCTAACATCTACTTCCTTCGTTCGGAATTACTTGTCGCCAAAATGAAAAAATAGATATATCTAGAATTAAAATACGTCTAGATACATCCATTTATATGACAACACTAGTAGAAAATAGGGCTTTGGTCCAGGCCGGGCCAGCCCATTAGTCCCCGTTCAGTCACGAACCGGGACCAATGGGTGCAACGGTCCCAGTTCGTGAGGCCAGGGGGCCAGCCGGGCCACGTGGGGCATTGGTTCCGGTTCGTCTAGACCCTTTGGTCCCGGTTCCAGACACGAACCGGGACCAATGTGCCTCGCTCCTGGCCCACAACCAGTGGTCCTGGTTCATGGCTGGAACTGGGACCAAATGGGATCCTTTAGTCCCGGTTCCAGCCACGAACCGGGACCAATGAGATGCCTATATATACCCCCTCGCCAGCGAGCAGAGCACTCCACATTGCTCTGTTTTTCTGGCCGGTGAGGGGAGAGCTTTGTGGTGCTCTAGCTCACCTCCTATGCACACGAGGTGTTTGATGAAATGCCCAAGCCACACTTAAGCTTTCTCCTCTTGAAGCTCCTTGTCCAAGCTCCATTTTCCTCAATATTTGTCTAGGTTTGGCACTCCGCATTTGTTGTTGCATTTAAATTTTTACATAGTTTCGCTATATGTTTTAATTAGATGCTCCATTGAGCTATATGTTGTTCGATAATGAGAAACTATGTATGAACTGTATGTATTTATTTTGGTCACTATTGTACTTTGGCTTTAATGTGATGGTGAATTTCTATTAATTTGGTCACTTCTCTATTCATGATATGTTGTAATGGTTTTCAATACACTTTATTATATAATGCATGCAGATGAACCGGCAATGGATGTGCGATGACCGACGCACCTCCGAGTATATTAAGGGCCTGCATAATTTTCTCGAAGCGGCTGAGGCAAACAAGCAGAATGGTTTTATTCATTGTCCATGTAATGTCTGTGAGAATACAAAGGCTTTCTCCAACTCTAAAACCCTTCAGTTCCACCTACTTAAGAAGGGTTTTATGCCACACTATAATATTTGGACCAAGCACGGAGGAAGAGGGGTTATGATGGAAGACAACGAAGAAGAAGAGGATGATGACAACTATGTGCCTCTTGAATACGGTGATGCTGCAATGGGGGAAGATGAAGATCAAGAGGAACCAGACGATGTGCCCGATGATGATCTTCGCCGGCTCATTGTTGATGCAAAGAGACAATGCGAAAGTGAAAAGGAGAAGTTGAAGTTCGATCGCATGCTAGAGGATCAGAAAAAAGGGTTGTACCCCAATTGCGAAGATGGCAACACAAAGCTCGGTACCACACTAGAATTGCTGCAGTGGAAGGCAGAGAATGGTATACCTGACAAAGGATTTGAGAAGCTACTAAAAATATTGAAGATGAAGCTTCCAAAGGATAAAGAATTGCCTGACAGTACGTACGCAGCAAAGAAGGTTGTATGCCTTCTAGGATTGGAGGTGCAGAAGATACATGCATACCCTAATGATTGCATCCTCTACCGCGGTGCGTACGAGCATTTGAACGCATGCTCGGTATGCGGTGCATTGCGTATAAGATCAGACGCGATGACCCTGGTGATGTTGACGGTGAGCGCCCCAAGAAGAGGGTTCCTGCCAAGGTGATGTGGTATGATCCTATAATACCATGGTTGAAATGTCTGTTCAGAAACAAAGAGCATGCCAAGTCGATGCGATGGCACAAAGAGGACCATAAGAAAGACATGAAGTTGAGAGCACCCGCTGACGGGTCGCAGTGGAGAAAGATTGAGAGAAAGTGGAGCGACTTTACAGGTGACCCAAGGAACGTATGGTTTGGTTTACGTGCAGATGGTGTTAATCCTTTTGGGGATCAGAGCAGCAAGCATAGCACGTGGCCTGTGACTCTATGTATGTATAACCTTCCTCCTTGGTTGTGCATGAAGCGGAAGTTCATTATGATGCCAGTGCTCATCCAAGGCCCTAAGCAACTCGACAATGAAATTGATGTGTACCAAAGGCCATTAGTTGATGAACTTTTACGGCTATGGAATGGAAGAGGTGTACGTGTGTGGGATGAGAATGAACAGGGGAAATTTGACCTACATGCGTTGCTGTTTGTAATAATCAACGACTGGCCTGCTCTTAGTAACCTTTTAGGACAGACAAACAAGGGATACCACACATGCACACACTATTTATATGACACCGACAGTATATATTTGGACAAATGCAGGAAGAATGTGTACCTGGGGCATCGTCGATTTCTTCCGACCAACCATCAATGTCGAAAGAAAGGAAAGCATTTCAAAGGTGACACAGATCACCGGAAGAAGCCCGCCCTCCATACTGGTTATCACATACTTGCTATGGTCAATGATTTATATGTAATCTTTGGAAAGGGTCTCGGTGGACTATCTGTTCTGAATGACGCTGAGGGACCTACCCTATTGGAAGGACCTAGAGGTCCGCTCTGCAATCGACGTGATGCACGTGATGAAAAATCTTTGCATGAACCTCCTAGGCTTCTTGGGAGTGTATGGGAAGACAAAAGATACACCGGAGGCACAACAATGTGTGCATGAAAAAGACGACATGCATCCAGAGCAGTATGAAGGTCCTGCTAGCTACGGTCTTACCAAAGAAGAGAAGGAAATCTTCTTTGAATGCCTGCTTAGTATGAAAGTCCCATCTGGCTTCTTATCAAATATAAAGGGAATAGTAAATATGGCAGAGAAAAAGTTCCAGAAGCTAAAGTCTCATGACGGCCACGTGATTATGACGCAACTACTTCCGGTTGCATTGAGGGGGCTTCTACCGTAAAACGTTCATCTTAGCCATTGTGAAGCTATGTGCATTCCTCAATGCAATCTCTCAGAAGGTGATCGATCAAAAAATCCTGCCAAGGTTAAGGAGTGATTTGGTGCAATGTCTTGTTAGTTTCGAGCTAGTGTTCCCATCGTCCTTCTTCAATATCATGACGCACATCCTAGTTTATCTAGTCAACAAGATTGTCGTTCTGGCCCTGTATTTCTACCCAATATGTTCCCATTTGAGAGGTTCATGGGAGTCTTAAAGAAATATCTTCGTAACCGCGATAGGCCAGAAGGAAGCATCTCCATGGGACATCAAACAGAGGATGTCATTGGGTTTTTTGTTGACTTCATTCCTGACCTTAAGAAGATTGGTCTCCCTCAATCGCGGTATGAGGGGAGACTGACTAGAAAAGGCACGCTAGGAGCGGACTCAATAATATGTAGGGACGGGCATTCTTGGTCTCAAGCACACTACACAGTTCTACAGAATTCTACCTTGGTGACACCGTATGTCGATGAACACAAGAATATTCTGTGCTCCAAACACCTGGAGCAGTGTGACGACTGGGTTACATGTGAACACATCAGGACTTTCGGCAGTTGGTTGCAAACACATCTGATGCATGACAACACTATTTCTACCGTACTCGTTGGCCAGGGGACCATCTTCAACTGTAATGACTTACAAATTGTACGAGATAAATGGGAATACATTTTACACGATCGCCCAGGATCAAAAGTGCACCAACCAAAACAGCGGTGTCCGCTTTGATGCAGCAACCAAGAGGGGAAAGGACACATATTATGGTTTCACAGTGGATATATGGGAACTTGACTATGGACATGATTTCAAGGTCCCTTTGTGTCAGTGCAAATGGGTCAATCTGTCAAGAGGCGGGGTACAGGAAGATCCATAGTACGGAATGACAACAGTTGATCTAAACAATCTTGGATACACACACGAACCATTCGTCCTAGACAATGATGTGGCACGGGTTTTCTATGTGAAGGACATGTCTACCAAACCGAGAAACAGAAAAGATAAGGAAGCGAATACATCATACGATGAGCCAAAGCGCCACATAGTTCTTTCAGGATAAAGAGACATCGTGGGATTGGAGGGCAAGACAGACATGTCTGAAGATTATGACAAGTTTCATGAAATTCCTCCCTTCAAAGTCAAGGCTGACCCAAGCACCCTGTTAAACGAGGAAGATGATCCATGCTTACGGCGCAATAAGAAAAGGACACAAGCGAATAACAAGTGAAGATTTTCTCTCCACAACTATATCATTGCAGTTACATGTGAAGAAATGAAATCCCTTCGTAACAGATGAGTTTTCGTCCGAAATCGTGATACTTCGAAAGAGATTGTCCATTTTGTACATTAAGTGCATCTAGTTCTTGTCGTAACCCTCTCAACTTTTTAGCACATGACATGTGGGTGAAATGATGATACCATGCCAAATTTCAACCTTTTCACAGTTCATTTGAAGTGCTTTTCAATATAAGGGTTATTTAGCTTAAAAACTTAGTAAGTGCATGAAAAATACCAAATGATCAAGTTAGAAAGGATTGAAAATAGATGATGTGGATTTGAATGGTGCATTTTGAACACACAAAAAGTATGGAGTTCAAATAATTTCAACAAATCGAATCCCTTTGTAACAGACGAGTTTCGTCCGAAACTATGATACTTCGAAATAGTTTTCCATTTTGTACACAAGTGCATCCAGTTTTCTCTAAACTTATTAGCACATGCTATGTGGGTGAAATGATGACACCATGCCAACTTTCAACCTTTTCAGAGTTCATTTGAAATGCTTTTCAATTTTAGGGTCATTTAGCTCAAAAAAAAAATCAGTAAGTGCATGAAAAATACCAAATGATCAAGTCAGAAAGGGTTGAAAATTGATGATGTGGCTTTTAATGGTGCATTTTGAACACACAAAAAGTATGGAGTTCAAATAAGTTAAAAAAATGAGATCTCTTTGTAACAGATGAGTTTTCGTCCGAAATCGTGATACTTCGAAAGAGATTGTCCATTTTGTACACGGAGTGCATCTAGTTTTTGCTGTAACCCTCTCCACTTTTTAGCACATGCTATGCGGGTGAAATGATGAACCCATGCCAACTTTCAACCTTTTCAGAGTTCATTTGAAGTGCTTTTCAATATCAGGGTTATTTAGCTCAAAAAATCAGTAAGTGCATGAAAAATACCAAATGATCAAGTCAGAAATGCTTGAAAATTAATGATGTGGCTTTGAATGGTGCATTTTGAACAGACACAAAGTATGGAGTTCAAATAAGTTCAAAAAAGACAAATCCCTTTGTAATAGATGAGTTTTCGTCCAAAACCGTGATACTTCGAAAACATTGTCCATTTTGTTCACGGAGTGGATTCAGTTTTTGCTGTAACCCTCTAAACTTCTTAGCACATGCTATGTGGGTGAAATGATGATACCATGCCAACTTTCAACTTTTTCAGAGTTCATTTGAAGTGCTTTTCAATTCCAGGGTCATTTAGCTCAAAAAAATTAGTAACTGCATGAAAAATACCAAATGATCAAGTCAGAAAGGGTTGAAAATTGATGATGTTGGTTTGAATGGTACATTTTGAACACACAAAAATTATGGAGTTCAAATAAGTTCAAAAAAATGAAATCCGTTCGTAACAGATGAGTTTTCGTCCGAAATCATGATACTTCGAAAGAGATTGTCCATTTTGTACACGAAGTGCATCCAGTTTTTGCCGTAACCCTCTCAAATTTTTAGCACATGCTATGAGGGTGAAATGATTATACCATGCCAACTTTCAACCTTTTCAGAGTTCAATTGAAGTGCTTTTCTATTTCAGGGTCATTTAGCTTAAAAAATCAATAAGTGCATGAAAAATACCAAATGATCAAGTCAGAAAGGGTTGAAAATTGATGATGTGGTTTTTTATGGTGCATTTTGAACACATAAAAAGTATGGAGTTCAAATACGTTCAAAAAATGAAATCCCTTCGTAACAGATGAGTTTTCGTCCGAAATCGTGATACTTCGAAAGAGATTGTCCATTTTGTTCATGAAGTGTAGCCAGTTCTTGTTGTAACCCTCTCAACTTTTTAGCACATGCTATGTGGGTGAAATGATGATACCATGCCAACTTTCAACCTTTTCAGAGTTCATTTGAAGTCTTTTTAATTATCAGGGCTATTTAGCTTAAAAAAATTAGCAAGTGCATGAAAAATTCCAAATGATCAAGTCAGAAAGGATTGATAATTGATGATGTGGCTTCGAATGGTCCATTTTGAACACAAAAAAAGTATGGAGTTCAAATAAGTTCAAAAAAATGAAATCCCTTTGTAACGGACGAGTTATCGTCCGGAATAGTGATACTTCGAAAGAGATTGTCCATTTTGTACACGAAGTGCATCCAGTTTTCTCTAAACTTATTAGCACATGTTATGTGGGTGAAATGATGACACCATGCAACCTTTCAACCTTTTCAGAGTTCATTTGAAATGCTTTTCAATTTCAGGGTCATTTAGCTCAAAAAAAATCACTAAGTGCATGAAAAATACCAAATAATCAAGTCAGAAAGGGTTGAAAATTTATGATGTGGCTTCAAATGGTGCATTTTGAACACACAAAAAGTATGGAGTTCCAATAAGTTCAAAAAAATGAAATCCCTTTGTAACACATGAGTTTTCGTCTGAAACCGTGATACTTCGAAAGAGATTGTCCATTTTGTACACGAAGTGCATCCAGTTTTTTCTAAACTTATTAGCACATGCTATGTGGGTGAAATGATGACACCATGCCAACTTTCAACCTTTTCAGAGTTCATTTGAGATGCTTCTCAATTTCAGGGTCATTTAGCTCACAAAAATCAGTAAGTGCATGAAAAATACCAAATGATCAAGTCAGAAATGGTTCAAAAATTGATGATGTGGCTTTGAATGGTGCATTTTGCACACACAAAAAGTATGGAGTTCTAATAAGTTCAAAAAAATGAAATCCCTTTGTAACAGATGAGTTTTCGTCCGAAACCGTGATACTTCCAAAGAGATTGCCCATTTTGTACACAAAGTGCATCCAGTTTTTGCCGTAACCCTTTCAACTTTTGAGCACGTGCTATGTGGTTGAAATGATGATACGATGCCAACTTTCAAACTTTTCAGAGTTCATTTGAAGTGCTTTTCTATTTCAGGGTCATTTACCCGAAAAATGAGTAAGTGCATGAAAAATACAAAATGATCAAGTCGGAAATGGTTGAAAATTGATGATGTGGCTTTTAATGGTCCATTTTTAACACACAAAAAGTATGGAGTTCAAATAAGTTCAAAAAATGAAATCTCTTTGTAACAAATGAGTTTTCGTCCGAAACCGTGATACTTGGAAAGAGATTGTTCATTTTGTACACAAAGTGCATCTAGTTTTTGCCATAACCCTCTCCACTTCTTAGCACATGCTATGTGGGTGAAATGATGATACCATGCCAACTTTCAACCTTTTCAGAGTTCATTTGAAGTGCTTTTCAATATCAGGGTTATTTAGCTCAAAAAATCAGTAAGTGCATGAAAAATACCAAATGATCAAGTCAGAAATGGTTGAAAATTGATGATGTGGCTTTGAATGGTGCATTTTGAACACACAAAAAGTATGGAGTTCAAATAAGTTCAAAAAAGAGAAATCCCTTTGTAACAGATGAGTTTTCGTCCGAAATCGTGATACTTCGAAAGACATTGTCCATTTTGTTCACGAAGTGGATTCACTTCTTGCCGTTACCATATAAATTTTTTAGCACATGCTATGTGGGTGAAATGATGATACCATGCCAACTTTCAACCCTTTCAGAGTTCATTTGAAGTGCTTTTCAATTCCAAGGTCATTTAGCTCAAAAAAAATCAGTAAGTGCGTGAAAAATACCAAATGATAAAGTCAGAATGGGTTGAAAATTGATGACGTTGCTTTGAATGGTGCATTTTGAACACACAAAAAGTATACAATTCAAATAAGTTCAAAAAAAATGAAATCCCTTTGTAACAGACGAGTTTTCGTCCGAAACCGTGATACTTCGAAAGAGATTGTCCATTTTGTAGACGAAGTGCATCCAGTTTTCTCTAAACTTATTAGCGCATTCTATGTGGCTGAAATGATGGTACCATGCCAACTTTCAACCTTTTTAGAGTTCATTTGAAATGCTTTTCAATATTAGGGTCATTTAGCTCAAAAAAATCAGTAAGTGCATGAAAAATACCAAATGATCAAGTCAGACAGGCTTGAATATTGATGATGTGTCTTTGAATGGTGCATTTTGAACACAGAAAAAGTATGGAGTTCAAAAAAGTTCAAAAAAATAAAATCCCTTTGTAACAGATGAGTTTTCGTCCGAAACCATGATACTTCGAAACAAATTGTCCATTTTGTACACGAAGTGCATCCAGTTCTTGTCGTAACCCTCGCAACTGTTTAGCACATGCTATGGGGGTGAAATGATGATACCATGCCAACTTTTAACCTTTTCAGAGTTCATTTGAAGTGCTTTTCAATATCAGGGTTATTTAGCTTAAAAAATCAGTAAGTGCATGAAAAATACCAAATGATCAAGTCAAAAAGGGTTGAACATTGATGATGTGTCTTTTAATGGTGCATTTTGAATACACAAAAAGTATGGAGTTCAAATATGTTCAAAAAATGAAATATGTTCGTAACAGATGAGTTTTCGTCCGAAATCGTGATATCTCGAAAGAGATTGTCCATTTCGTACACGAAGTGCATCTAGTTCTTGTCGTAAGACTCTCAACTTTTTAGCACACGCTATGTGGGTGAAATGATGATACCATGCCAACTTTCAACCTTTTCAGAGTTCATTTGAAGTGCTTTTCAACATGAGGGTTATTTAGCTCAAAAAATCAGTAAGTGCACGAAAAATACCAAATAATCAAGTCAGAAAGGGTTGAAAATTGATGATGTGGTTTTTAAAGGTGAATTTTGAACACACAAAAAGTATGTATTTCAAATAAGTTAAAAAAATGAAATCCCTTTATAATAGATGAGTTTTTGTCCGAAACCGTGATACTTCGAAAGAGATTGTCCAATTTGTACACGAAGTGCATCCATATTTTGTCGTAACCCTCTCAAGTTTTTAGCAAATGCTATGTCTCTGAAATGATGACACCATTACAACTTTCAACCTTTTCAGAGTTCGTTTGAAATGCTTTTCAATTTCAGGGTCATTTAGCTCAAAAAAACCAGTAACGACATGAAAAGTACCAAATGATCAAGTCAGAAAGGGTTGAAATTTGATAATGTGGTTTTGAATGGTGAATTTTGAACACACAAAAAGTATGGAGTTCAAATAAGTTCAAAAAAATGAAATCCCTTTGTAACAGATGAGTTTTCGTCCGAAACCCTGATACTGCGAAAGAGATTGTCTATTTTGGATGCGAAGTGCATCCAGTTTTTTCGTAACCCTCTCAACTTCTTAGCACATGCTATGTGCGTGAAATGATAACAGCATGCCAACTTTCAACCTTTTGAGAGTTCATTTGAACTGCTTTTGAATTTCAGGGTCATGTATTCTCAAAAAATATCAGTAAGGGCATGAAAAATACCAAATGATCAAGTCAGAAAGGGTTGAATATTAATGATGTGGTTTTCAATGGTGAATTTTGAACACACAAACGTATGAAGTTCAAATAAGTTCAAAAAATGAAATCCCTTCGTAATAGATGAGTTTTTGTTTGAAATCATGATACCTCGAAAGAGATTGTCCATTTGGTACACGAAGTGCATCCACTTCTTGTCGTAACCCTCTGAACTTTTTAGCACATGTTATGTGGGTGAAATGATGATACCATGCCAACTTTCAATGTTTTCAGAGTTCATTTGAAGTCCTTTTCAATATCAAGGTTATTTAGGTTAAAAAATGAGTAAGTGCATGAAAAATACCAAATGATCAAGTCAGAAAGGGTTGAAAATTGATGATGTGGCTTTGAATGGTGCATTTTCAACACACAAAAAGTCTAGATTTCAAATAAGTTCAGAAAAAATGAAATCCCTTTGTAAGAGATGAGTTTTCTTCCGAAACCGTGATTCTTCGAAAGAGATTGTCCATTTTGTACACGAAGTGCATCCAGTTTTCTCTAAACTTATTAGCACATGCTATGTGGGTGAAATGATGACACCATGCCAACTTTCAGCCTTTTCATAGTTCATTTGAAATGCTTTTCAATTTCAGGGTCATTTAGCTCAAAAAAAATCAGTAAGTGCATGAAAAATACCAAATGATCAAGTCGGAAAGGGTTGAAAATTGATTATGTGGCTTTGAATGGTGTATCTTCAACACACAAAAAGTATGGGTTCAAATAAGTTCAAAAAATGAAATCCCTTTGTAACAGATGAGTTTTCGTCCGAAATCGTGATACTTCGAAAGAGATTGTCTTTTTTGTACACGAAGTGCATTCATTTTGGCCGTAACCTTCTCAACTTTTTAGCACATTCTATGTGGGTGAAATCATGATACCATGCCAACTTTCAACCTTTTCAGAGTTCATTTGTAGTGCTTTTCAATTTCAGGGTCATTTAGCTCAAAAAATCAATAACTGCATGAAAAATACCAAATGATGTCGGGAAGGGTTGAAAATTTATGATGTGGCTTTGAATGGTGCATTAGGAACACACAAAAAGCCTGGCGTTCAAATAAGTTCATGAAAATGAAATGCCTTTTGTAACCGATGAGTTTCTGTCCGGAAACCTGATACTTCGTTCGTTTTGCACACGAAGTGCATCCAGATTTTGCCGTAACCATCTCAACTTTTTAGCACATGCTATGTGCATGAAATGATGATACCATGCCAACTTTCAACCTTTTCAGAGTTCATTTGTAGTGCTTTTCAATTTCAGGGTCATTTAGCTCAAAAAATCAGAAACTACATGAAAAATAACAAATGATGTCGGGAAGGGTTGAAAATTGATGATGTGGCTTTGAATGGTGCATTTTGAACACACAAAAATCCTAGAGGTAAGATAAGATCATGAAAATGAAATGCCTTTTGTAACCGATGAGATTCCGTCCGCAACCCTGATACTTCGAAAGAGACTGTCCGTTTTGTACACAAAGTGCATCCAGCTTTTGTCCTAACCCTCTCAACTTTTTACCACACGCTATGTGGGTGAAATGATGATACCATGCCAACTTTCAACCTTTGGAGAGTTGATTTGTAGTGCTTTTCAATTTCAGGGTCATTTAGCTCAAAGAATCAATAACTGCATGAAAAATACCAAATGAAGTCAGAAAGGGTTGAAAATTGATGATGTGGCTTTGAATGGTGCATTTTGAACGCACAAAAAGCCTGGAGTTCAAATAAGTTTAAGAAAATGAAATGCTTTTGTAACCGATGAGTTTCCATCCGAAACCCTGATACTTCGAAAGAGACTGTTCGTTTTGTACACGAAGTGCATCCAGCTTTTGCCGTAACCCTCTCAACTTTTTAGCACATGATTTGTTGGTGAAATGATGATACCATGCCAACGTTCGACCTTTTCAGAGTTCATTTGTAGTGCTTTTCAAATTCAGGGTCATTTACCTCAAAAAATCAATAACTACATGAAAAATAACAAATGATGTCGGGAAGGGTTGAAAATTGATGATGTGGCTTTGAATGGTGTATTTTGAACGCCCAAAATGCGTGGAGTTCAAATTACCTCAAGAAAATTAAATGCCTTTTGTAACCGATGAGTTTCCGTCCGGAACCCTGATACTTTGAAAGAGATTGTCCGTTTTGTACACGAAGTGCATCCAGCTTTTGCTGTAACCATCTCAACTTTTTAGCACATGCCATGTGGGTGAAATGATGATACCATGCCAACTTTCAACCTTTTCAGAGTTCATTTGTAGTGCTTTTAAATTTCCGGGTCATTTAGCTCGAAAAAATCAGTAATTGCATGAAAAATAACAAATGATGTCGGGAAGGGTTGAAAATTGATGATATGTTTTGAATGGTGCATTTTGAACACACAAAAAGCCTGGAGTTCAAATAAATTCTAGAAAATGAAATGCCTTTTGTAACCGACGAGTTTCTGTCCGGAACCCTGATACTTCGAAAGAGACTATCCGTTTTGTACACGAAGTGCATGTAGCTTTTGCCGTAACCCTCTCAACTTTTTAGCATATGCTATGTGAGTGAAATGATGATACCATGCCAACTTTCAACCTTTTCAGAGTTCATTTTTAGTGCTTATCAATTTCAGGATCACTTAGCTGAAAAAAATCAATAACTGCATGCAAAATAACAAATGATGTCAGGAAGGGTAGAAAATTGATGATTTGGCTTTGAATGGTGCATTTTGAACACACAAAAAGCCTGGAGTTCAAATAAGTTCAAGAAAATGATATGCCTTTTGTAACCGATGAGTTTCCGTCCGGAACCCTAATACTTCGAAAGAGATTGTCCGTTTTGTACATGAAGTGCATCTAGCTTTTACCATAACCCTCTCAACTTTTTACCACATGCTATGTGGGTGAAATGATGATACCATACCAATTCTCAACCTTTTCAGAGTTTATTTGTAGTGCTTTTCAGTTTCAGGGTCATTTTGCTCAAAAACATCAATAGCGGCATGAAAAGCAACAAGTGATGTCGGGAAGGGTTAAAAATTGATGATATGGCTTCGAATGGTGCATTTTGAACACACAAAAAGCCTGGAGTTCAAATAAGTTCATGAAAATGAATTGCCTTTTGTAACCGATGAGTTTCCGTCTGGAACCCTGATACTACGAAAGAGACTGTTCGTTTTGTACACGAAGTGCATCCAGATTTTGCTGTAACCCTCTCAACTTTTTACCACATGCTATGTGGGTGAAATGATGATACCATGCCAAGTTTCAACCTTTTCAGAGTTCATTCGTAGTGCTTTTCAATTTCCGGGTCATTTAGCTCAAAAAAATCAATAATTGCATGAAAAATAACAAATGATGTCAGTAAGGGTTGAAAATTGCTGATGTGGCTTTGAATGGTGCATTTTGAACACACAAAAAGCCTATAGTTCAAATAAATTCAAGAAAATGAAATGCCTTTTGCAACCGATGAGTTTCCGTCCGGAACCCTAATACTTCGTAAGAGACTAGCCGTTTTGTACACGAAGTGCGTCCAGCTTTTGCCGTAACCCTCTCAAATTTTTCGCACATGATATGTGGGTGAAATTATGATACCATGCCAACTTTGAACCTTTTCAGAGTTCATTTTTAGTGCTTTTCAATTTCCTGGTCATTTAGCTCGAAAAAAATCAATAACTGCATGAAAAATAACAAATGATGTCGGGAAGGGTTGAAAATTGATGATTTGGCTTTGAATGGTGAATTTTGAACACAAAAAAAGCCTATAGTTCAAATAAGTTCAAGAAAATGGAATGCCTTTTGTAACCGATGAGTTTCCGTCCGGAACCCTGATAATTCGAAAGAGACTATCCGCTTTGTACACGAAGTGCATCTAGCTTTTGCCGTAACCCTGTCAACTTTTTAGCACATGATATGTGAGTGAAATGATGATACCATGCCAACTTTCAACCTTTTAAGAGTTCATTTGTAGTGCTTTTCAATTTCAGGGTCATTTAGCTCAAAAAATCAATAACTGCATGCAAAATAACAAATGATGTCGGTAAGGGTTGAAAATTGATGATGTGGCTTTGAATGGTGCATTTTGAACGCACAAAAAGCCTGGAGTTTAAATAAGTTCAAGAAAATGAAATGCCTTTTGCAACCGATGAGTTTCCGTCCGGAACCCTAATACTTCGAAAGAGACTATCCGTTTTATACACGAAGTGCATCTAGCTTTTACCGTAACCCTCTCAACTTTTTACCGCATGCTATGTGGGTGAAATGATGATACCATACCAATTCTCAACCTTTTCAGAGTTCATTTGTAGTGCTTTTCAATTTCAGGGTCATTTAGCTCAAAAAAATCAATAACGGCATGAAAAACAACAAATGATGTCGGGATAGGTTGAGAATTGATGATATGGCTTTGAATGGTGCATTTTGCCGTAACCATCTCAACTTTTTAGCACATGCTATATGGGTGAAATGATGATACGATGCCAACTTTCAACCTTTTCAGAGTTCATTTGTAGTGATTTTCAATTTCCGGGACATTTAGCTCAAAAAAAATCAATAACTCCATGAAAAATAACAAATGATGTCGAGAAGGGTTGAAAATTGATGATGTGGCTTTGAATGGTGCATTTTGAACAAACAAAAACCTATAGCTCAAATAAGTTCAAGAAAATGAAATGCCTTTTGTAACCGATGAGTTTCCGTCCGGAACCCTAATACTTCGAAAGAGACTGTCCGTTTTGTACACGAAGTGCATCCAGCTTTTGCCGTAACCCTCTCAAATTTTTAGCACATGCTATGTGGGTGAAATGACGATACCATGCAAACTTTCAACGTTTTCAGAGTTCATTCATAGTGCTTTTCAATTTCGGTGTCATTTAGCTCAAAAAAATCAGTAACTGCATGAAAAATACCAAATGAAGTCAGAAAGGGTTGAAAATTGATGATGTGGCTTTGGATGGTACATTTTGAACACACAAAAAGCCTGGAGTTCAAATAAGTTCATGAAAATGAAATGCCTTTTGTAACCGATGAGTTTTCGTCCAGAACCCTGATACTTCGAAAGAGACTGTTCGTTTTGTACACGAAGTGCATCCAACTTTAGCCGTAAGTCTCTCAACTTTTTAGCACATGCTATGTGGGTGAAATAATGATACCATGCCAACTTTCAACCTTTTCAGAGTTCATTTTTAGTGCTTTTCAATTTCCTGGTCATTTAGCTCGAAAAAATCAATAACTGCATGAAAAATAACAAATGATGTCGGGAAGGGTTGAAAATTGATGATTTGGCTTTGAATGGTGAATTTTGAACACACAAAAAGCCTATAGTTCAAATAAGTTCAAGAAAATGGAATGCCTTTTTAACCGATGAGTTTCCGTCCGGAACCCTGATAGTTCGAAAGAGACTATCCGCTTTGTACACGAAGTGCATCTAGCTTTTGCCGTAACCCTCTCAACTTTTTAGCACATGATATGTGAGTGAAATGATGATACCATGCCAACTTTCAACCTTTTCAGAGTTCATTTGTAGTGCTTTTCAATTTCAGGGTCATTTAGCTCAAAAAATCAATAACTGCATGCAAAATAACAGATGATGTCGGTAAGGGTTGAAAATTGACGATGTGGCTTTGAATGGTGCATTTTGAACGCACAAAAATCCTGGAGTTCAAATAATTTCAAGAAAATGAAATGCCTTTTGCAACCGATGAGTTTCCGTCCGGAACGCTGATACTTCGAAAGAGACTGGTCGTTTTGTAGACGATGTGCATCTAGATTTTGCCGTAACCCTCTCAACTTTTTACCACATGCTATGTGGGTGAAATGATATACCATGCCAACTGTCAACCTTTTCAGAGTTCATTTGTAGTGATTTTCAGTTGCCGGGTCATTTAGCTCAAAAAAATCAATAACTGCATGAAAAATAACAAATGATGTCGGGAAGGGTTGAAAATTGATGATGTGGCTTTGAATGGTGCATTTTGAACAAACAAAAACCTATTGTTCAAAGAAGTTGAAGAAAATGAAATGCCTTTTGTAACCGATGAGTTTCCGTCCGGAACCCTAATACTTCGAAAGAGACTGTCCGTTTTGTACACGAAGTGCATCCAGCTTTTGCCGTAACCCTCTCAAATTTTTAGCACATGATATGTGGGTGAAAAGATTATACCATGCCAACTTTCAACGTTTTGAGAGTTCATTCGTAGTGCTTTTCAATTTCGGTGTCATTTAGCTCCAAAAAATCAATAACTGCATGAAAAATACCAAATGAAGTCAGAAAGGGTTGAAAATTTATGATGTGGCTTTGAATGGTGCATTTTGAACACACAAAAAGCCTCGAGTTCAAATAAGTTCTAGAAAATGAAATGCCTTTTGTAACTAATGAGTTTCCGTCCAGAACCCTGATACTTCGAAAGAGACTGTCCGTTTTGTACACAAAGAGCATCCAGCTTTTGCCGTAACCATCTCAACTTTTTAGCACATGCTATGTGGGTGAAATGATGATACCGTGCCAAATTTCAACCTTTTCAGAGTTCATTTTTAGTGCTTTTCAATTTCAGGGTCATTTAGCTCAAAAAATAAATAACTACATGAAAAATAACAAATGATGTCGGGAAGGGTTGAAAATTGATGATGTGGCTTTGAAGGGTGCATTTTGAACACACAAAAAGCCTGCAGTTCAAATAAGTTCATGAAAATGAAATGCCTTTTGTAACCGATGAGTTTTCGTCCGGAACCCTAATACTTCGAAAGAGACTGTTCGTTTTGTACACGAAGTGCATCCAGCTTTTGCCGTAATGCTCTCAACTTTTTTGCACATGCTATTTGGGTGCAATAATGATACCATGCCAACTTTCGACCTTTTCATAGTTCATTTGTAGTGCTTTTCAATTTCAGGGTCATTTAGATCAAAAAATAAATAACTGCATGAAAAATAACAAATTATGTCGGGAAGGGTTGAAAATTGATGATGTGGCTTTGAATGGTGCATTTTGAACGCACAAAAAGCCTGGAGTTCAAATAAGTTTAAGAAAATGAAATGCCTTTTGTAACCGACGAGTTTCCGTCCGGAACCATGATACTTTGAAAGAGACTGTTCGGTTTGTACATGAAGTGCATCCAGCTTTTGTCGTAACCATCCCAACTTTTTATCACATCCTATGTGGGTGAAATGATGATACCATGCCAACTTCCGACCTTTTCAGAGTTCATTTGTAGTGCTTTTCAATTTCAGGGTCATTTAGCTCAAAAAATCAATAACTGCATGAAAAATACCAAATGAAGTCAGAAAGGGTTGAAAATTGATGATGTGGCTTTGAATGGTGCATTTTGAACACACAAAAATCCTCGAGTTCAAATAAATTCGAGAAAATGAACTGCCTTTTAGAACCGATGAGTTTCCATCCGGGACCCTGATACTTTGAAAGAGACTGTCCGTTTTGTACACGAAGTGCATCCAGATTTTGCCGTAACCCTCTCAACTTGTTACCACATGCTATGTGGGTGAAATAATGATACCATGCCAACTTTCAACCTTTTCAGAGTTCATTTGTAGTGCTTTTCAATTTCTGGGTCATTTAGCTCGAAAAAAATCAATAACTGCATGAAAAATAACAAATGATGTCGGGAAGGGTTGAAAATTGATGATGTGGCTTTGAATGGTGCATTTTGAACACACAAAAATCCTGGAGTTCAAATAAGTTCATGAAAATGAAATGCCTTTTGTAACCGATGAGTTTCCGTACGGAAACCTGATACTTCGTCCGTTTTGTACACGAAGTACATCTAGATTTTGCTGTAACCATCTCAACTTTGTAGCACATGCTATGTGGATGAAATGATGATACCATGCCAACTTTCAACCTTTTCAGAGTTCATTTGTAGTGCTTTTCAATTTCAGGGTCATTTAGCTCAAAAAATCAATAACTGCATGAAAAATACCAAATGATGTCGGGAAGGGTTGAAAATTTATGATGTGGATTTGAATGGTGCATTAGGAACACACAAAAAACCTGGAGTTCAAATAAGTTCATGAAAATGAAATGCCTTTTGTAACCGATGAGTTTCCGTCCGGAAACTTGATACTTTGAAAGAGATTGTCCGTTTTGTACACGAAGTGCATCCAGATTTTTCCGTAACCATCTCAACTTTTTAGCACATGCTATGTGGATGAAATGATGATACCATGCCAACTTTCAACCTTTTCAGAGTTCATTTGTAGTGCTTTTCAATTTCAGGGTCATTTAGCTCAAAAAATCAATTACTACATGAAAAATAACAAATGATGTCAAGAAGGTTTGAAAATTGATGATGTGTCTTTGAATGGTGCATTTTGAACACACAAAAAGCCTGGAGTTCAAATAAGATCATGAAAATGAAATGCCTGTTGTAACCGATGAGTTTCCGTCCGGAACGCTGATACTTCGAAAGAGACTGTCCGTTTTGTACACGAAGTGCAACCAGCTTTTGTCCTAACCCTCTCAAATTTTCACCACACGCTATGTGGGTGAAATGATGATACCATGCCAACTTTAAACCTTTGGAGAGTTGATTTGTAGTGCTTTTCAATTTCAAGGTCATTTAGCACAAAGAATCAATAACTGCATGAAAAATACCAAATTATGTCGGGAAAGGGTTGAAAATTGATGATATGTTTTGAATGGTGCATTTTGAACACACAAAAATCCTGGAGTTCAAATAAATTCTAGAAAATAAAATGCCTTTTGTAACCGATGAGTTTCCGTCCGGAACCCTGATACTTCGAAAGAGACTATCCGTTTGGTACACGAAGTGCATGTAGCTTTTGCCGTAACCCTCTCAACTTTTTAGCATATGCTATGTGAGTGAAATGATGATACCATGCCAACTTTCAACCTTTTCAGGGTTCATTTTGAGTGCTTATCAATTTCAGGGTCATTTAGTTGGAAAAATCAATAACTGCATGCGAAATAACAAATGATGTCAGGAAGGGTTGAAAAATGATGATTTGGCTTTTAATGGTTCATTTTGAACGCACAAAAAGCTTGGAGTTCAAATAAGTTCAAGAAAATGATATGCCTTTTCTAACCGATGAGTTTCCGTCCGGAACCCTGATACTTCGAAAGTGATTGTCCGTTTTGTACACGAAGTGCATCTAGCTTTTACCGTAACCCTCTCATCTTTTTACCACATGCTATGTGGGTGAAATGATGATACCATACAAATTCACAACCTTTTCAGAGTTCATTTGTAGTGTTTTTCAGTTTCAGGGTCATTTATCTCAAAAAATCAATAACGGCATGAAAAACAACATGTGAGGTCGGGAACGATTGAAAATTGATGATATGGCTTTGAATGGTGCATTCTGAACACACAAAAAGCCTGGAGTTCAAATAAGTTCATGAAAATGAATTGCCTTTTGTAACCCATGAGTTTCCGTCTAGAACCCTGATACTTCGAAAGAGACTGTTTGTTTTGTACACGAAGTGCATCCAGATTTTGCTGTAACCCTCTCAACTTTTTACCATGTGTTATGTGGGTGAAATGATGATACCATGCCAACTTTCAACCTTTTCAGAGTTCATTCGTACTGCTTTTCAATTTTCGGATCATTTAGCTCAAAAAAATCAATAACTGCATGAAAAATAACAAATGATGTCAGTAAGGGTTGAAAATTGCTGACGTGGCTTTGAATGGTGCATTTTGAACACACAAAAAGCCAATAGTTCAAATAAGTTCAAGAAAATGAAATGCCTTTTGTAACCGATGAGTTTTCGTCCGGAACCCTAATACTTCGAAAGAGACTGTCCGTTTTGTACACGAAGTGCATCCAGCTTTTGCCGTAACCCTCTCAAATTTTTAGCACATGATATGTGGGTGAAATGATGATACCATGCCAACTTTCAACCTTTTGAGAGTTCATTCGTAGTGCTTTTCAAGTTCGGTGTCATTTAGATCAAAAAAATCAATAACTGCATGAAAAATACCAAATGAAGTCAGAAAGGGTTGAAAATTGATGATGTGGCTTTGAATGGTGCATTTTGAACACACAAAAAGCCTCGAGTTCAAATAAATTCTAGAAAATGAAATGCCTTTTATAACTAAAGAGTTTCCGTCCGGAACAGTGATTCTTTGAAAGAGACTGTCCATTTTGTACACAAAGATCATCCAGCTTTTGCCGTAACCATCTCCACTTTCTAGCACATGCTATGTGGGTGAAATGATGATACCATGCCAACTTTCAACCTTTTCAGAGTTCATTTTTAGTGCTTTTCAATTTCAGGGTCATTTAGCTCAAAAAATAAATAACTACATGAAAAATAACAAATGATGTCGGGAAGGGTTGAAAATTGATGATGTGGCTTTGAAGGGTGCATTTTGAACACACAAAAAGCCTGGAGTTCAAATAAATTAATGAAAATGAAATGCCTTTTCTAACCGATGAGTTTTCGTCCGGAACCCTAATACTTCGAAAGAGACTGTTCGTTTTGTACACAAAGTGCATCTAGCTTTTGCCGTAACCCTCTCAACTTTTTAGCACATGCTATTTGGGTGCAATAATGATACCATGCCAATTTTCGACCTTTTCAGAGTTCATTTGTAGTGCTTTTCAATTTCAGGGTCATTTCAATCAAAAAACCAATAACTGCATGAAAAATAACAAATTATGTTGGGAAGGGTTGAAAATTGATGATGTGGCTTTATATGGTGCATTTTGAACGCACAAAAAGCCTGGAGTTCAAATAAGTTTAAGAAAATGAAATGCCTTTTGTAACCGATGAGTTTCCGTCCGGAACCCTGATACTTTGAAAGAGACTGTTCGGTTTTGTAGATGAAGTGCATCCAGCTTTTGTCGTAACCATCTCAACTTTTTATCACATCCTATGTGGGTGAAATGATGATACCATGCCATCTTCCGACCTTTTCAGAGTTCATTTGTAGTGCTTTTCAATTTCAGGGTCATTTAGCTCAAAAAATCAATAACTGCATGAAAATTACCAAATTAAGTCAGAAAGGGTTGAAAATTTATGATGTGGCTTTGAATGGTGCATTTTGAACACACAAAAATCTTGGAGTTCAAGTAAGTTCATGAAAATGAAATGCCTTTTGTAACCAATGAGTTTCCGTCCGGAAACCTGATACTTCGTCCGTTTTGTACACGAAGTACATCCAGATTTTGCCGTAACCATCTCAACTTTTTAGCACGTGCTATGTGGATGAAATGATGATACCATTCCAATTCTCAACTTTTTCAGAGTTCATTTGTAGTGCTTTTCGATTTCAGGGTCATTTAGCTCAAAAAAACCAATAACGGCATAAAAACAACAAATGATGTCGGGATGGGTTGAGAATTGATGATATGGCTTTGAATGGTGCATTTGGACACACAAAAATCCTGGATTTCAAATAAGTTCATGAAAATGAATTGCCTGTTGTAACCGATGAGTTTCCGTCCGGAACCCTGGTACTTCGAAAGAGACAGGTCGTTTTGTACACGAACTGCATCCAGATATTGCCGTAACCCTCTCAACTTTTTACCACATGCTATGTGGGTGAAATAATATACCATGGCAAGTTTCAACCTTTTCAGAGTTCATTTGTAGTGATTTTCAGTTGCCGGGTCATTTAGCTCAAAACAATCAATAACTGCATGAAAAATAACAAATGATGTCGGGAAGGGTTGAAAATTGATGATGTGGCTTTGAATGGTGCATTTTGAACAAACAAAAACCTATTGTTCAAATAAGTTGAAGAAAATGAAATGCCTTTTGTAACCGATGAGTTTCCGTGCTGAACCCTAATACTTCGAAAGAGACTGTCCGTTTTGTACACGAAGTGCATCCAGCTTTTGCCGTAACCCTCTCAAATTTTTAGCACATGATATGTGGGTGAAATGATGATACCATGCCAGCTTTCAACCTTTTGAGAGTTCATTCGTAGTGCTTTTCAATTTCGATGTCATTTAGCTCAAAAAAATCAATAACTGCATGAAAAATACCAAATGAAGTCAGAAAGGGTTGAAAATTGATGATGTGGGTTTGAATGGTGCACTTTGAACACACAAAAAGCCTCGAGTTCTAATAAATTCTAGAAAATGAAATGCCTTTTGTAAGTAAGGAGTTTCCGTCCGGAACCCTGATACTTTGAAAGAGACTGTCCGTTTTGTACACAAAGAGCATCCAGCTTTTGCCGTAACCATCTCCACTTTCTAGCACATGCTATGTGGGTGAAATGATGATACCATGCCAACTTTCAACCTTTTCAGAGTTCATTTTTAGTGCTTTTCAATTTCAGGGTCATTTAGCTCAAAAAATAAATAACTACATGAAAAATAACAAATGATGTCGGGAAGGGTTGAAAATTGATGATGTGGCTTTGAAGGGTGCATTTTGAACACACAAAAAGCCTGGAGTTCAAATAAGTTCATGAAAATGAAATGCCTTTTCTAACCGATGAGTTTTCGTCCGGAACCCTAATACTTCGAAAGAGACTGTTCGTTTTGTACACAAAGTGCATCCAGCTTTTGCCGTAACCCTCTCAACTTTTTAGCACATGCTATTTGGGTGCAATAATGATACCATGCCAACTTTCGACCTTTTCAGAGTTCATTTGTAGTGCTTTTCAATTTCAGGGTCATTTAGATCAAAAAATCAATAACTGCATGAAAAATAACAAATTATGTCGGGAAGGGTTGAAAATTGATGATGTGGCTTTGAATGGTGCATTTTGAACGCACAAAAAGCCTGGAGTTCAAATAAGTTTAAGAAAATGAAATGCCTTTTGTAACCGATGAGTTTTCGTCCGGAACCGTGATACTTGGAAAGAGACTGTTCGGTTTGTACATGAAGTGCATCCAGCTTTTGTCGTAACCATCTCAACTTTTTATCACATCCTATGTGGGTGAAATGATGATACCATGCCAACTTCCGACCTTTTCAGAGTTCATTTGTAGTGCTTTTCAATTTCAGGGTCATTTAGCTCAAAAAATCAATAACTGCATGAAAAATACCAAATAAAGTCAGAAAGGGTTGAAAATTGATGATGTGGCTTTGAATGGTGCATTTTGAACACACAAAAATCTTGGAGTTCAAATAAGTTCATGAAAATGAAATGGCTTTTGTAACCGATGAGTTTCCATCCGGAAACCTTATACTTCGTCCGTTTTGTACACGAAGTACATCCAGGTTTTGCCGTAACCATCTCAACTTTTTAGCACATGCTATGTGGATGAAATGATGATACCATACCAATTCTCAACCTTTTCATAGTTCATTTGTAGTGCTTTTCAATTTCAGGGTCATTTAGCTCAAAAAAACCAATAACGACATGAAAAACAACAAATGATGTCGGGATGGGTTGAGTATTGATGATATGGCTTTGAATGGTGCATTTTGAACACACAAAAATCCTGGAGTTCAAATAAGTTCATGAAAATGAATTGCTTGTTGTAACCGATGAGTTTCCGTCCGGAACCCTGATACTTTGGAAGAGACTGGTCGTTTTGTACACGAAGTGCATCTAGATTTTGCCGTAACCCTCTCAACTTTTTACCACATGCTATGTGGGTGAAATAATATACCATGCCAAGTTTCAACCTTTTCAGAGTTCATTTGTAGTGATTTTCAGTTGCCGGGTCATTTAGCTCAAAAAAAACAATAACTACATGAAAAATAACAAATGATGTCGGGAAGGGTTGAAAATTGATGATGTGGCTTTGAATGGTGCATTTTGAACAAACAAAAACCTATTTTTCAAATAAGTTGAAGAAAATGAAATGCCTTTTGTAACCGATGAGTTTCCGTCCGGAACCCTAATACTTCGAAAGAGACTGTCCGTTTTGTACACGAAGTGCATCCAGCTTTTGCCGTAAACCTCTCAAATTTTTAGCACATGATATGTGGGTGAAATGATGATACCATGCCAACTTTCAACCTTTTGAGAGTTCATTCGTAGTGCTTTTCAATTTCGATGTCATTTAGGTCAAAAAAATCAATAACTGCATGAAAAATACCAAATGATGTCAGAAAGGGTTGAAAATTGATGATGTGGCTTTGAAGGGTGCATTTTGAACACACAAAAAGCCTGGAGTTCAAATAAGTTCATGAAAATGAAATGCCTTTTCTAACCGATGAGTTTTCGTCCGGAACCCTAATACTTCGAAAGAGACTGTTCGTTTTGTACACAAAGTGCATCCAGCTTTTGCCGTAACCCTCTCAACTTTTTAGCATATGCTATTTGGGTGCAATAATGATACCATGCCAACTTTCGACCTTTTCATAGTTCATTTGTACTGCTTTTCAATTTCAGGGTCATTTAGATCAAAAAATCAATAACTGCATGAAAAATAACAAATTATGTCGGGAAGGGTTGAAAATTGATGATGTGGCTTTGAATGGTGCATTTTGAACGCACAAAAAGCCTGGAGTTCAAATAAGTTTAAGAAAATGAAATGCCTTTTGTAACCGATGAGTTTCCGTCCGGAACCGTGATACTTTGAAAGAGACTGTTCGGTTTGTACATGAAGTGCATCCAGCTTTTGTCGTAACCATCTCAACTTTTTATCACATCCTATGTGGGTGAAATGATGATACCATGCCAACTTCCGACCTTTTCAGAGTTCATTTGTAGTGCTTTTCAATTTCAGGGTCATTTAGCTCAAAAAATCAATAACTGCATGAAAAATACCAAACGAAGTCAGAAAGGGTTGAAAATTGATGATGTGGCTTTGAATGGTGCATTTTGAACACACAAAAATCTTGGAGTTCAAATAAGTTCATGAAAATGAAATGGCTTTTGTAACCGATGAGTTTCCATCCGGAAACCTGATACTTCGTCCGTTTTGTACACGAAGTACATCCAGGTTTTGCCGTAACCATCTCAACTTTTTAGCACATGCTATGTGGATGAAATTATGATACCATACCAATTCTCAACCTTTTCAGAGTTCATTTGTAGTGCTTCTCAATTTCAGGGTCATTTAGCTCAAAAAAACCAATAACGACATGAAAAACAACAAATGATGTCGGGATGGGTTGAGTATTGATGATATGGCTTTGAATGGTGCATTTTGAACACACAAAAATCCTGGAGTTCAAATAAGTTCATGAAAATGAATTGCTTGTTGTAACCGATGAGTTTCCGTCCGGAACCCTGATACTTTGGAAGAGACTGGTCGTTTTGTACACGAAGTGCATCTAGATTTTGCCGTAACCCTCTCAACTTTTTACCACATGCTATGTGGGTGAAATAATATACCATGCCAAGTTTCAACCTTTTCAGAGTTCATTTGTAGTGATTTTCAGTTGCCGGGTCATTTAGCTCAAAAAAAACAATAACTACATGAAAAATAACAAATGATGTCGGGAAGGGTTGAAAATTGATGATGTGGCTTTGAATGGTGCATTTTGAACAAACAAAAACCTATTTTTCAAATAAGTTGAAGAAAATGAAATGCCTTTTGTAACCGATGAGTTTCCGTCCGGAACCCTAATACTTCGAAAGAGACTGTCCGTTTTGTACACGAAGTGCATCCAGCTTTTGCCGTAAGCCTCTCAAATTTTTAGCACATGATATGTGGGTGAAATGATGATACCATGCCAACTTTCAACCTTTTGAGAGTTCATTCGTAGTGCTTTTCAATTTCGATGTCATTTAGGTCAAAAAATCAATAACTGCATGAAAAATACCAAATGATGTCAGAAAGGGTTGAAAATTGATGATGTGGCTTTGAATGGTGCATTTTGAACACACAAAAAGCCTCGAGTTCAAATAAATTCTAGAAAATGAAATGCCTTTTGTAAGTAATGAGTTTCCGTCCGGAACCCTGATACTTTGAAAGAGACTGTCCGTTTTGTACACAAAGAGCATCCAGCTTTTGCCGTAACCATCTCCACTTTCTAGCACATGCTATGTGGGTGAAATGATGATACCATGCCAACTTTCAACCTTTTCAGAGTTCATTTTTAGTGCTTTTCAATTTCAGGGTCATTTAGCTCAAAAATTAAATAACTACATGAAAAATAACAAATGTTGTCGGGAAGGGTTGAAAATTGATGATGTGGCTTTGAAGGGTGCATTTTGAACACACAAAAAGCCTGGAGTTCAAATAAGTTCATGAAAATGAAATGCCTTTTCTAACCGATGAGTTTTCGTCCGGAACCCTAATACTTCGAAAGAGACTGTTCGTTTTGTACACAAAGTGCATCCAGCTTTTGCCGTAACCCTCTCAACTTTTTAGCACATGCTATGTGGATGAAACGATGATACCATGCCAACTTTCAACCTTTTCAGAGTTCATTTGTAGTGCTTTTCAATTTCAGGGTCATTTAGCTCAAAAAATCAATAACTGCATGAAAAATACCAAATGATGTCGGGAAGGATTGAAAATTTATGATGTGGCTTTGAATGGTGCATTAGGAACACACAAATAGCCTGGAGTTCAAATAAGTTTACGAAAATGAAATGCCTTTTGTAACCGATGAGTGTCCGTCCGGAAACCTGAGACTTTGAAAGAGATTGTCCGTTTTGTACACGAAGTGCATCCAGATTTTGCCGTAACCATCTCAACTTTTTACCACATGCTATGTGGATGAAATGATCATACCATGCCAACTTTCAACCATTTCACAGTTCATTTGTAGTGCCTTTCAATTTCAGGGTCATTTACCTCAAAAAATCAATTAGTACATGAAAAATCACAAATGATGTCGGGAAGGGTTGAAAATTGACGATGTGGCTTTGAATGGTGGATTTTGAACACACAAAAAGCCTGGAGTTCAAATGAGATCATGCAAATGAAAGCCTTGTGTAACCGATGAGTTTCCGTTCGGAACCTTGATAGTTCGGAAGAGACTGTCCGTTTTGTACACGAAGTGCATCCAGCTTTTGTCCTAACCCTCTCAACTTTTTACCACACGCTCTGTGGGTGAAATGACGATACCATGCCAACTTTCAACCTTTGGAGAGTTGATTTGTTGTGCTTTTCAATTTCAGGGTCATTTAGCACAAAGAATCAATAACTGGATGAAAAATACCAAATTATGTCGGGAAAGGGTTGAAAATTGATGATATGTTTTGAATGGTGCATTTTGAACACACAAAAATCCTGGAGTTCAAATAAATTCTAGAAAATGAAATGCCTTTTGTAACCGATGAGTTTCCGTCCGGAACCCTGATACTTCGAAAGAGACTGTTCGTTTTGTACATGAAGTGCATCCAGATTTTGCTGTAACCCTCTCAACTTTTTACCACATGTTATGTGGGTGAAATGATGATACCATGCCAACTTTCAACCTTTTCAGAGTTCATTCGTAGTGCTTTTCAATTTCCGGGTCATTTAGCTCAACAAAATCAATAACTGCATGAAAAATAACAAATGATGTCAGTAAGGGTTGAAAATTGATGATGTCGCTTTGAATGGTGCATTTGGAACACACAAAAATCCTGGAGTTCAAATAAATTCTAGAAAATGAAATGCCTTTTGTAACCGATGAGTTTCCGTCCGGAACCCTGATACTTCGAAAGAGACTATCCGTTTTGTACACGAAGTGCATCCAGATTTTGCCGTAACCATCTCAACTTTTTACCACATGCTATGTGGATGAAATGATCATACCATGCCAACTTTCAACCATTTCACAGTTCATTTGTAGTGCCTTTCAATTTCAGGGTCATTTACCTCAAAAAATCAATTAGTACATGAAAAATCACAAATGATGTCGGGAAGGGTTGAAAATTGACGACGTGGCTTTGAATGGTGGATTTTGAACACACAAAACGCCTGGAGTTCAAATGAGATCATGAAAATGAAATGCCTTTTGTAACCGATGAGTTTCCGTCCGGAACCTTGATACTTCGGAAGAGACTGTCCGTTTTGTACACGAAGTGCATCCAGCTTTTGTCCTAACCCTCTCAACTTTTTACCACACGCTCTGTGGGTGAAATGATGATACCATGCCAACTTTCAACCTTTGGAGAGTTGATTTGTTGTGCTTTTCAATTTCAGGGTCATTTAGCACAAAGAATCAATAACTGGATGAAAAATACCAAATTATGTCGGGAAAGGGTTGAAAATTGATGATATGTTTTGAATGGTGCATTTTGAACACACAAAAATCCTGGAGTTCAAATAAATTCTAGAAAATGAAATGCCTTTTGTAACCGATGAGTTTCCGTCCGGAACCCTGATACTTCGAAAGAGACTATCCGTTTTGTACATGAAGTGCATGTAGCTTTTGCCGTAACCCTCTCAACTTTTTAGCATATGCTATGTGAGTGAAATGATGATACCATGCCAACTTTCAACCTTTTCAGAGTTCATTTTTAGTGCTTATCAATTTCAGGGTCATTTAGCTGAAAAACTCAATAACTGCATGCAAAATAACAAATGATGTCGGGAAGGGCTGAAAAATGATGATTTGGCTTTGAATGGTGCATTTTGAACGCACAAAAAGCCTGGAGTTCAAATAAGTTCAAGAAAATGATATGCCTTTTGTAACCGATGAGTTTCCGTTCGGAACCCTGATACTTCGAAAGAGATTGTCCGTTTTGTACACGAAGTGCGTCCAACTTTTGCCGTAACCCTCTCAAATTTTTAGCACATGATATGTGGGTGAAATTATGATACCATGCCAACTTTCAACCATTTCAGAGTTCATTTTTAGTGCTTTTCTCATTTAGCTCGAAAAAATCAATAACTGCATGAAAAATAACAAATGATGTCGAGAAGGGTTGAAAATTGATGATTTGGCTTTGAATGGTGAATTTTGAACACACAAAAAGCCTATAGTTCAAATAAGTTCAAGAAAATGGAATGCCTTTTGTAACCGATGAGTTTCCGTCCGGAACCCTGATAATTCGAAAGAGACTATCCGTTTTGTACACGAAGTGCATCTAGCTTTTGCCGTAACCCTCTCAACTTTTTAGCACATGATATGTGAGTGAAATTATGATACCATGCCAACTTTCAACCTTTTCAGAGATCATTTGTACTGGTTTTCAATTTCAGGGTCATTTAGCTCAAAAAATCAATAACTGCATGAAAAATAACAAATGATGTCGGGAAGGGTTGAAAATGTATGATGTGGCTTTGAATGGTGCATTTTGACTAAACAAAAAGCTATAGTTCAAATAAGTTCAATAAAATGAAATGCCTTTTGTAACCGATGAGTTTCCGTCCGGAACCCTGATAATTCGAAAGAGACTATCCGTTTTGTACACGAAGTGCATCTAGCTTTTGCCGTAACCCTCTCAACTTTTTAGCACATGATATGTGAGTGAAATGATGATACCATGCCAACTTTCAACCTTTTCAGAGTTCATTTGTAGTGCATTTCAATTTCAGGGTCATTTAGCTCAAAAAATCAATAACTGCATGCAAAATAACAAATGATGTCAGGAAGGGTTGAAAAATGATGATTTGGCTTTGAATGGTGCATTTTGAATGCACAAAAATCCTGGAGTTCAAATAAGTTCAAGAAAATGATATGCCTTTTGTAACCGATGAGTTTCCGTCCGGAACCCTGATACTTCGAAAGAGATTGTCCGTTTTGTACACGAAGTGCATCTAGCTTTTACCGTAACCCTCTCATCTTTTTACCACATGCTATGTGGGTAAAATGATGATACCATACCAATTCTCAACCTTTTCAGAGTTCATTTGTAGTGCTTTTCAGTTTTAGGGTCATTTAGCTCAAAAAAATCAATAACGACATGAAAAACAACAAGTGATGTCGGGAACGGTTGAAAATTGATGATATGGCTTTGAATGGTGCATTTTGGACACACAAAAAGCCTGGACTTCAAATAAGTTCATGAAAATGAATTGCCTTTTGTAACCGATGAGTTTCCGTCTGGAACCCTGATACTTCGAAAGAGACTGTTCGTTTTGTACATGAAGTGCATCCAGATTTTGCTGTAACCCTCTCAACTTTTTACCACATGTTATGTGGGTGAAATGATGATACCATGCCAACTTTCAACCTTTTCAGAGTTCATTCGTAGTGCTTTTCAATTTCCGGGTCATTTAGCTCAACAAAATCAATAACTGCATGAAAAATAACAAATGATGTCAGTAAGGGTTGAAAATTGATGATGTCGCTTTGAATGGTGCATTTGGAACACACAAAAATCCTGGAGTTCAAATAAATTCTAGAAAATGAAATGCCTTTTGTAACCGATGAGTTTCCGTCCGGAACCCTGATACTTCGAAAGAGACTATCCGTTTTGTACACGAAGTGCATCCAGATTTTGCCGTAACCATCTCAACTTTTTACCACATGCTATGTGGATGAAATGATCATACCATGCCAACTTTCAACCATTTCACAGTTCATTTGTAGTGCCTTTCAATTTCAGGGTCATTTACCTCAAAAAATCAATTAGTACATGAAAAATCACAAATGATGTCGGGAAGGGTTGAAAATTGACGACGTGGCTTTGAATGGTGGATTTTGAACACACAAAAAGCCTGGAGTTCAAATGAGATCATGAAAATGAAATGCCTTTTGTAACCGATGAGTTTCCGTCCGGAACCTTGATACTTCGGAAGAGACTGTCCGTTTTGTACACGAAGTGCATCCAGCTTTTGTCCTAACCCTCTCAACTTTTTACCACACGCTCTGTGAGTGAAATGATGATACCATGCCAACTTTCAACCTTTGGAGAGTTGATTTGTTGTGCTTTTCAATTTCAGGGTCATTTAGCACAAAGAATCAATAACTGGATGAAAAATACCAAATTATGTCGGGAAAGGGTTGAAAATTGATGATATGTTTTGAATGGTGCATTTTGAACACACAAAAATCCTGGAGTTCAAATAAATTCTAGAAAATGAAATGCCTTTTGTAACCGATGAGTTTCCGTCCGGAACCCTGATACTTCGAAAGAGACTATCCGTTTTGTACACGAAGTGCATGTAGCTTTTGCCGTAACCCTCTCAACTTTTTAGCATATGCTATGTGAGTGAAATGATGATACCATGCCAACTTTCAACCTTTTCAGAGTTCATTTTTAGTGCTTATCAATTTCAGGGTCATTTAGCTAAAAAACTCAATAACTGCATGCAAAATAACAAATGATGTCGGGAAGGGCTGAAAAATGATGATTTGGCTTTGAATGGTGCATTTTGAACGCACAAAAAGCCTGGAGTTCAAATAAGTTCAAGAAAATGATATGCCTTTTGTAACCGAGGAGTTTCCGTTCGGAACCCTGATACTTCGAAAGAGATTGTCCGTTTTGTACACGAAGTGCGTCCAACTTTTGCCGTAACCCTCTCAAATTTTTAGCACATGATATGTGGGTGAAATTATGATACCATGCCAACTTTCAACCATTTCAGAGTTCATTTTTAGTGCTTTTCTCATTTAGCTCGAAAAAATCAATAACTGCATGAAAAATAACAAATGATGTCGAGAAGGGTTGAAAATTGATGATTTGGCTTTGAATGGTGAATTTTTAACACACAAAAAGCCTATAGTTCAAATAAGTTCAAGAAAATGGAATGCCTTTTGTAACCGATGAGTTTCCGTCCGGAACCCTGATAATTCGAAAGAGACTACCCGTTTTGTACACGAAGTGCATCTAGCTTTTGCCGTAACCCTCTCAACTTTTTAGCACATGATATGTGAGTGAAATGATGATACCATGCCAACTTTCAACCTTTTCAGAGATCATTTGTACTGCTTTTCAATTTCAGGGTCATTTAGCTCAAAAAATCAATAACTGCATGAAAAATAACAAATGATGTCGGGAAGGGTTGAAAATGGATGATGTGGCTTTGAATGGTGCATTTTGACTAAACAAAAAGCTATAGTTCAAATAAGTTCAATAAAATGAAATGCCTTTTGTAACCGATGAGTTTCCGTCCGGAACCCTGATAATTCGAAAGAGACTATCCGTTTTGTACACGAAGTGCATCTAGCTTTTGCCGTAACCCTCTCAACTTTTTAGCACATGATATGTGAGTGAAATGATGATACCATGCCAACTTTCAACCTTTTCAGAGTTCATTTGTAGTGCATTTCAATTTCAGGGTCATTTAGCTCAAAAAATCAATAACTGCTTGCAAAATAACAAATGATGTCAGGAAGGGTCGAAAAATGATGATTTGGCTTTGAATGGTGCATTTTGAATGCACAAAAATCCTGGAGTTCAAATAAGTTCAAGAAAATGATAAGCCTTTTGTAACCGATGAGTTTCCGTCCGGAACCCTGATACTTCGAAAGAGATTGTCCGTTTTGTACACGAAGTGCATCTAGCTTTTACCGTAACCCTCTCATCTTTTTACCACATGCTATGTGGGTAAAATGATGATACCATACCAATTCTCAACCTTTTCGGAGTTCATTTGTAGTGCTTTTCAGTTTCAGGGTCATTTAGCTCAAAAAAATCAATAACGACATGAAAAACAACAAGTGATGTCGGGAACGGTTGAAAATTGATGATATGGCTTTGAATGGTGCATTTTGGACACACAAAAAGCCTGGACTTCAAATAAGTTCAGGAAAATGAATTGCCTTTTGTAACCGATGAGTTTCCGTCTGGAACCCTCATACTTCGAAAGAGACTGTTCGTTTTGTACACGAAGTGCATCCAGATTTTGCTGTAACCCTCTCAAGTTTTTACCACATGTTATGTGGGTGAAATGATGATACCATGCCAACTTTCAACCTTTTCAGAGTTCATTCGTAGTGCTTTTCAATTTCCGGGTCATTTTGCTCAACAAAATCAATAACTGCATGAAAATAACAAATGATGTCAGTAAGGGTTGAAAATTGCTGACGTGGCTTTGAATGGTGCATTTTGAACACACAAAAAGCCTTTCGTTCAGATAAGTTCAAGAAAATGAAATGCCTTTTGTAACTGATGAGTTTCCGTCCGGAGCCCTAATACTTCGAAAGAGACTAACCGTTTTGTACACGAAGTGCGTCCAACTTTTGCCGCAACCCTCTCAAATCTTTAGCACATGATATGTATGTGAAATTATGATACCATGCCAACATTCAACCTTTTCAGAGTTCATTTTTAGTGCTTTTCAATTTCTTGGTCATTTAGCTCGAAAAAATCAATAACTGCATGAAAAATAACAAATGATGTCGGGAAGGGTTGAAAAATTATGATTTGGCTTTGAATGGTGAATTTTGAACACACAAAAAGCCTATAGTTCAAATAAGTTCAAGAAAATGAAATGCCTTTTGTAACCGATGAGTTTCCGTCCGGAACCCTAATACTTCAAAAGAGACTGTCCGTTCTGTACATGAAGTGCATCCAGCTTTTGCCGTAACCCTCTCAAATTTTTAGCACATGCTATGTGGGTGAAATGATGATACCATGCCAACTTTCAACCTTTTCGGAGTTCATTCATAGTGCTTTTCAATTTCGGTGTCATTTAGCTCAAAAAAAATCAATAACTGCATGAAAAATACCAAATGATGTCAGAAAGTGTTGAAAATTGATTATGTGGCTTTGAATGGTGCATTTTGAACACACAAAAAGCCTGGAGTTCAAATAAGTTCATGAAAATGAAATGCCTTTTGTAACCGATGAGTTTTCGTCCAGAACCCTGATACTTCGAAAGAGACTGTTCGTTTTGTACACGAAGTGCATCCAACTTTTGCCGTAAGTCTCTCAACTTTGTAGCACATGCTATGTGGGTGAAATAATGATACCATGTCAACTTTCGACCTTTTTAGAGTTCATTTGTAGTGCTTTTCAATTTCACGGTCATTTAGCTCAAAAAATCAATAACTGCATGAAAAATAACAAATTATGTCGGGAAGGGTTGAAAATTGATGATGTGGCTTTGAATGGTGCATTTTGAACACACAAAAAGCCTCGAGTTCAAATAAATTCTAGAAAACGAAATACCTTTTGTAACTGATGAGTTTCCATCCGGAACCCTGATACTTTGAAAGAGACTGTCCGTTTTGTACACGAAGTGCATTCAGATTTTGCCGTAACCTTCTCAACTTTTTACCACATGCTATGTTGGTGAAATTATGATACCATGCCAACTTTCAACCTTTTCAGAGTTCATTTGTAGTGCTTTTCAATTTCCAGGTCATTTAGCTCGAAAAAATCAATAACTGCATGAAAAATGACAAATGATGTCGGGAAGGGTTGAAAATTGATGATGTGGCTTTGAATGGTGCATTTTGATTAAACAAAAAGCTATAGTTCAAATAAGTTCAATAAAATGAAATGCCTTTTGTAACCGATGAGTTTCCGTCCGGAACCCTGATACTTCGAAAGAGACTCTCCGTTTTGTACACGAAGTGCATCCAGCTTTTGCCGTAACCCTCTCAAACTTTTAGCACAATATATGTGGGTGAAATGATGATACCATGCCAACTTTCAACCTTTTGAAAGTTCATTCGTAGTGCTTTTCAATTTCGGTGTCATTTAGCTCAAAAAAATCAATAACTGCATGAAAAATACCAAATGAAGTTAGAAAGGGTTGAAAATTGATGATGTGGCTTTGAATGGTGCATTTTGAACACACAAAAAGCCTCGAGTTCAAATAAATTCTAGAAAATGAAATGCCTTTTGTAACTAATGAGTTTCCGTCCGGAACCCTGATACTTCGAAAGAGACTGTCCGTTTTGTACACAAAGAGCATCCAGCTTTTGCCGTAACCATCTCAACTTTTTAGCACATGCTATGTGGGTGAAATGATGTTACCATGCCAAATTTCAACCTTTTCAGAGTTCATTTTTAGTGCTTTTCAATTTCAGGGTCATTTAGCTCAAAAAATAAATAACTACATGAAAAATAACAAATGATGTCGGGAAGGGTTGAAAATTGATCATGTGGCTTCGAAGCGTGCATTTTGAACACAGAAAAAGCCTCGAGTTCAAATAAGTTCATGAAAAGGAAATGCCTTTTATAACCGAAGAGTTTTCGTTCGGAACCCTAATACTTCGAAAGAGACTGTTCGTTTTGTACACGAAGTGCATCCAGCTTCTGCCGTCACCCACTCAACTTTTCAGCACATGCTATTTGGGTGCAATAATGATACCATGCCAACTTTTGAGATTTTCAGAGTTTATTTGTAGTGCTTTTCAATTTCAGGGTCATTTAGCTCAAAAAAATCAATAACTGCATGAAAAATAACAAATTATGTCATGAAGGGTTGAAAATTGATGATGTGGCTTGGAATGGTGCATTTTGAACGCACAAAAAGCCTGGAGTTCAAATAAGTTCAAGAAAATGAAATGCCTTTTGTAACCGATGAGTTTCCGTCCGGAACCCTGATACTTCGAAAGAGACTGTTCGATTTGTACATGAAGTGCATCCAGCTTTTGTCGGAAGCATCTCAACTTTTTATCACATCCTATGTGGGTGAAATGATGATACCATGCCAACTTCCGACCTTTTCAGAGTTCATTTGTAGTGCTTTTATATTTCAGGGTCATTTAGCTCAAAAAATCAATAATTACATGACAAATACCAAATGAAGTCAGAAAGGGTTGAAAATTGATGATGTGGCTTTGAATGGTGCATTTTGAACACACAAAAAAGCCTCGAGTTCAAATAAATTCTAGAAAATGAAATGCCTTTTGTAACCGATGAGTTTCCATCCGGAACCCTGATACTTGGAAAGAGACTGTCCGTTTTGTACACGAAGTGCATCCAGATTTTGCCATAGCCCTCTCAACTTTTTACCACATGCTATGTGGGTGAAATTATGATACCATGCGAACTTTCAACCTTTTCAGAGTTCATTTGTAGGGCTTTTCAATTTCGAGGTCATTTAGCTCGAAAAAATCAATAACTGCATGAAAAATGAAAAATGATGTCGGGAAGGGTTGAAAATTGATGATGTGGCTTTGAATGGTGCATTTTGAACACACAAAAAGCCTATAGTTCAAATAAGTTCAAGAAAATGAAATGCCTTTTGTAACCTATAGTTCGAAACCCTAATACTTCGAAACAGACTGTCCGTTTTATATACGAAGTGCATCATTCTTTTGCAGTAACCCTCTCAAATTTTTAGCACATGATATGTGGGTGAAATGATGATACCATGCCAACTTTCAACCTTTTGAGAGTTCATTCATAGTGCTTTTCAATTTCGGTGTCATTTAGCTCAAAAATCAATACCTCGAAAATAACACAAATGAAAAACAACAAATGATGTCGGGATGGGTTGAGAATTGATGATATGGCTTTGAATGGTGCATTTTGAACACACAAAAATCGTGGAGCTCAAATAAGTTCATGAAAATGAATTGCCTGTTGTAACCGATGAGTTTCCGTCCGGAACCCTCATACTTTGAAAGAGACTGCTCGTTTTGTACACGAAGTGCATCCAGATTTTGCCGTCACCCTCTCTACTTTTTACCACATGCTATGTGGGTGAAATGATATCACATGCCAACTTTCGACCTTTTCAGAGTTCATTTGTAGTGATTTTGAATTGCCGGGTCATTTAGCTCAAAAAATCAATAACTGCATGAAAAATATAAAATGATGTCGGGAAGGGTTGAAAATTGATGATGTGGCTTTGAATGGTGCATTTTGAACAAACAAAAACCTATTGTTCACATAAGTTGAAGAAAATGAAATGCCTTTTGTAACCGATGAGTTTCCGTCCGGAACCCTAATACTTCGAAAGAGACTCTCCGTTTTGTACATGAAGTGCATCCAGCTTTTGCCATAAGCCTCTCAAACTTTTAGCACAAGATATGTGGGTGAAATGATGATACCATGCCAACTTTCAACCTTTTGAGAGTTCATTTGTAGTGCTTTTCAATTTCGGTGTCATTTAGCTCAAAAAAATAAATAACTGCATGAAAAATACCAAATGAAGTTAGAAAGGGTTGAAAATTGATGATGTGGCTTTGAATGGTGCATTTTGAACACACAAAAAGCCTCGAGCTCAAATAAATTCTAGAAAATGAAATGCCTTTTGTAACTAATGAGTTTCCGTCCGGAACCCTGATACTTCGAAAGAGACTGTCCGTTTTGTACACAAAGAGCATCCAGCTTTTGCCGTAACCATCTCAACTTTTTAGCACATGCTATGTGGGTGAAATGATGATACCGTGCCAAATTTCAACCTTTTCAGAGTTCAATTTTATTGCTTTTCAATTTCAGGGTCATTTAGCTCAAAAAATAAATAACTACATGAAAAATAACAAATGATGCCGGGAAGGGTTGAAAATTGATGATGTGGTTTCGAAGCGTGCATTTTGAACACACAAAAAGCCTCGAGTTCAAATAAGTTCATGAAAATGAAATGCCTTTTATAACCGATGAGTTTTCGTCCGAAACCCTAATACTTCGAAAGAGACTGTTCGTTTTGTACACGAAGTGCATCCAGCTTTTGCCGTCACCCACTCAACTTTTTAGCACATGCTATTTGGGTGCAATAATGATACCATGCCAACTTTTGAGCTTTTCAGAGTTTATTTGTAGTGCTTTTCAATTTCAGGGTCATTTAGCTCAAAAAATCAATAACTGCATGAAAAATAACAAATTATGTCGGGAAGGGTTGAAAATTGATGATGTGGCTTGGAATGGTGCATTTTGAACGCACAAAAAGCCTAGAGTTCAAATAAGTTTAAGAAAATGAAATGCCTTTTGTAACCGATGAGTTTCCGTCCGGAACCCTGATACTTCGAAAGAGACTGTTCGGTTTGTACATGAAGTGCATCCAGCGTTTGTCGTAAGCATCTCAACTTTTTATCACATCCTATGTGGGTGAAATAATGATACCATGCCAACTTCCGACCTCTTCAGAGTTCATTTGTAGTGCTTTTCAATTTCAGGGTCATTTAGCTCAAAAAATCAATAACTGCATGACAAATACCAAATGAAGTCAGAAAGGGTTGAAAATTGATGATGTGGCTTTGAATGGTGCATTTTGAACACACAAAAAGCCTCGAGTTGAAATAAATTCTAGAAAATGAAATGCCTTTTGTAACCGATGAGTTTCCATCCGGAACCCTCATACTTTGAAAGAGACTGTCCGTTTCGTACACGAAGTGCATCCAGATTTTGCCGTAACCCTCTCAACTTTTTACCACATGCTATGTGGGTGAAATGATGATACCATGCCAACTTTCATCCTTTCCAGAGTTCATTTGTAGTGCTTTTCAATTTCAGTGTCATTTAGCTCGAAAAAATTAATAACTGCATGAAAAATAACAAATGATGTCGGGAAGGGTTGAAAATTGATGATGTGGATTTGAATGGTGCATTTTGAACACACAAAAAGCCTATAGTTCAAATAAGTTCAAGAAAATGAAATGCCTTTTGTAACCGATGAGTTTCCGTCCGAAACCCTAATACTTCGAAAGAGACTGTCCGTTTTGTACACGAAGTGCATCCAACTTTTGCCGTAACCCTCTCAAATTTTTAGCACATGATATGTGGGTGAAATGATGATACGATGCTAACTTTCAACCTTTTCAGAGTTCATTCGTAGTGCTTTTCAATTTCAGTGTCATTTAGCTCAAAAAAACCAATAACTGCATGAAAAATACCAAATGAAGTCAAAAAGGGTTGAAAATTGCTGATGTGGCTTTGAATGGTGCATTTTGAACACACAAAAAGCCTCGAGTTTAAATAAATTCTAGAAAATGAAATGCCTTTTGTAACTGATGAGTTTCCGTCCGCAACCCTGATACTTTGAAAGAGACTGTCCGTTTTGTACATGAAGAGCATCCAGCTTTTGCCGTAACCATCTCAACTTTTTAGCACATTCTATGTGGGTGAAATAATGATACCATGTCAACTTTCAACCATTTCAGAGTTCATTTGTAGTGCTTTTCAATTTCAGGGTCATTTAGCTCAAAAAGTCAATAACTGCATGAAAATAAACGAATTATGTCGGGAAGGGTTGAAAATTGATGATGTGGCTTCGAATGGTGCATTTTGAACGCACAAAAAGCCTGGAGATCAACTAAGTTTAAGAAAATGAAATGCCTTTTCTAACCGATGAGTTTCCGTCCGGAACACTGATACTTCGAAAGAGACTGTTCGGTTTGTACATGAAGTGCGTCCAGCTGTTGCCGTAACCATCTCAACTTTTTAGCACATGCTATGTGGGTGAAATGATGATACCATCCCAACTTTCGACCTTTTCAGAGTTCATTTGTAGTGCTTTTCAATTTCCGAGTCATTTAGCTCAAAAAAATCAATAACTGCATGAAAAATAACAACTGATGTTGGGAAGGGTTGAAAATTGATGTTGTGGCTTTTAATGGTGCATTTTGAACAAACAAAAAGCCTATAGTTCAAAGAAGTTCAGACAAATGAAATGCCTTTTGTAACCGATGAGTTTCCTTCCGGAACCCTAATACTTCGAAAGAGACTGTCCGTTTTGTACACGAAGTGCATCCAGATTTTGCTGTAACTCTCTCAACTTTTTCGCGCATGATATGTGGGTGAAATGATGATACCATGCCAACTTTCAACCTTTTGAGAGTTCATTCGTATTGCTTTTCAATTTCGGTGTCATTTAGCTCAAAAAAATCAATAACTGCATGAAAAATACCAAATGAAGTCAGAAAGGGTTGAAAATTGATGACGTGGCTTTGAATGGTGCATTTTAAACACACAAAAAGCCTCGAGTTCAAATAAATTCTAGAAAATGACGTGCCTTTTGTAAGTGGTGAGTTTCCGTCCGCAACCCTGATACTTTGAAAGAGACTGTCCGTTTTGTACACGAAGAGCATCCAACTTTTGCCGTAACCGTCTCAACTTTTTAGCACATGCTATGTGTGTGAAATGATGATACCATGCCAACTTTCAACCTTTTCAGAGTTCATTTGTAGTGCTTTTCAATTTCAGGGTCATTTAGCTCAAAAACTAAATAACTACATGAAAAATAACAAATGATGTTGGGAAGGGTTGAAAATTGATGATGTGGCTTTGAATGGTGCATTTTGAACGCACAAAAATCCTGGAGTTCAACTAAGTTTAAGAAAAGGAAATGCCTTTTGTAACCGATGAGTTTCCATCCGGAACCCTAATACTTCGAAAGAGACCGTTCGGTTTGTACATGAAGTGCGTCCAGCTTTTGCCGTAACCATCTCAACTTTTTAGCACATGCTATGTGGGTGAAATGATGATACCATGCCAACTTTCGACCTTTTGAGAGTTCATTTGTAGTGCTTTTCAATTTCAGGGTCATTTAGCTCAAAAAATCAATAACTGCATGAAAAATACCAAATGCAGTCACAAAGGGTTGAAAATTGATGATGTGGCTTTGAATGGTGCATTTTGAACACACAAAAAGTCTCGAGTTCAAATAAATTCTAGAAAATGAAATGCCTTTTGTAACCGATGAGTTTTCGTCTGCAACCCTGATACTTTGAAAGAGACTGTCCGTTTTGTACACGAAGTGCATCCAGATTTTGCCGTAACCTCTCAACTTTTTACCACATGCTATGTGGGGAAAATTATGATACCATGCCAACTTTCAACCTTTTCAGAGTTCATTTGTAGTGCTTTTCAATTTCCGGGTCATTTAGCTCAAAGAAATAAATAACTGCATGAAAAATAACAAATGATGTCGGGAAGGGTTGAAAATTGATGATGTGACTTTGAATGGTGCATTTTGAACACACAAAAATCCTATAGTTCAAATAAGTTCAAGAAAGTGAAATGCCTTTTGTAACCGATGAGTTTCTGTCCAGAACCCTAATACTTCGAAAGAGACTGACCGTTTTGTACACGAAGTGCGTCCAGCTTTTTCCGTAACCCTCTCAAATTTTTAGCACATGATATGTGGGTGAAATTATGATTCCATGCCAACTTTCAACCTTTTGAGAATTCATTCGTAGTGCTTTTCAATTTCGGTCTCATTTAGCTCAAAAAATCAATAACTGCATGAAAAATACCAAATGAAATCAGAAAGGGTTGAAAATTGATGATGTGGCTTTGAATGGTGCATTTTGAATACATAAAAAGCCTCGAGGTCAAATAAATTCTAGAAAATGAAATGCCTTTTGTAACCGATGAGTTTCCATCCGGAACCCTGATACTTTGAAAGAGACTATCCATTTTGTACACGAAGTGCATCCAGATTTTGCCATAACCCTCTCAACTTTTTACCACATGCTATGTGGGTGAAATGATGATACCATGCCAACTTTCATCCTTTCCAGAGTTCATTTCTAGTGCTTTTCAATTTCAGTGTCATTTAGCTCGAAAAAATTAATAACTGCATGAAAAATAACAAATGATGTTGGGAAGGGTTGAAAATTGATGACATGGCTTTGAATGGTGCATTTTGAAGACACAAAAAGCCTATAGTTCAAATAAGTTCAAGAAAATGAAATGCCTTTTGTAACCAATGAGTTTCCGTCCGGAACCCTAATACTTCGGAAGAGACTGTCCGTTTTGTACACGAAATGCATCCAACTTTTGCCGTAACCCTCTCAAATTTGTAGCCCATGATATGTGGGTGAAATGATGATACGATTCTAACTTTCAACCTTTTCAGAGTTCATTTGTAGTGCTTTTCAATTTCAGTGTCATTTAGCTCAAAAATACCAATAACTGCATGAAAAATAACAAATGATCTCGGGAAGGGCTGAAAATTGATGTTGTGGCTTTGAATGGTGCATTTTGAACACACATAAAGCCTCTAGTTAAAATAAATTCTAGAAAATGAAATGCCTTTTGTAACCGATGAGTTTCCGTCCGGAACCTTGATACTTTGAAAGAGACTGTCCGTTTTGTACACAAAGAGCATCCAGCTTTTGCCGTAACCATCTCAACTTTTTAGCACATGCTATGTGGGTGAAATGATGATACCATGCCAACTTTCATCCTTTCCAGAGTTCATTTGTAGTGCTTTTCAATTTCAGTGTCATTAGGTCAAAAAAAATCAATAACTGCATGAAAAATAACAACTGATGTCGGGAAGGGTTGAAAATTGATGATGTGGCTTTGAATGGTGCATTTTGAACACACAAAAAGCCTATAGTTCAAATAAGTTCAAGAAAGTGAAATGCCTTTTGTAACCGATGAGTTTCCGTCCGGAACCCTAATACTTCCAAAGAGACTGACCGTTTTGTACACGAAGCGCGTCCAGCTTTTGCCGTAACCCTCTCAAATTTTTAGAACATGATATGTGCGTGAAATTATGATTCCGTGCCAACTTTCAATCTTTTCAGAATTCATTCGTAGTGCTTTTCAATTTCGGTCTCATTTAGCTCAAAAATCAATAACTGCATGAAAAATACCAAATGAAGTCAGAAAGGGTTGAAAATTGATGATGTCGCTTTGAATGGTGCATTTTGAACACACAAAAAGCCTCGAGTTCAAATAAATTCTAGAAAATGAAATGCCTTTTGTAACCGATGAGTTTCCATCCGGAACCCTGATACTTTGAAAAATACTATCCGTTTTGTACACGAAGTGCATCCAGATTTTGCTGTAACCCTCTCAACTTTTTACCACATGCTATGTGGGTGAAATGATGATACCATGCCAACTTTCATCCTTTCTAGAGTTCATTTGTAGTGCTTTTCAATTTCAGTGTCATTTAGCTCGAAAAAATTAATAACTGCATGAAAAATAACAAATTATGTCGGGAAGGGTTGAAAATTGATGACGTGGCTTTGAATGGTGCATTTTGAAGACACAGAAAGCCTATAGTTCAAATAAGTTCAAGAAAATGAAATGCCTTTTGTAACCGATGAGTTTCCGTCCGGAACCCTAATACTTCGAAAGAGACCGACCGTTTTGTACGCGAAGTGCGTCCCGCTTTTGCCGTAACCCTCTCAAATTTTTAGCACATGATATCTGGGTGAAATGATGATACGATGCTAGCTTTCAACCTTTTCAGAGTTCATTTGTAGTGCTTTTCAATTTCAGTGTCATTTAGCTCAAAAAAACAAATAACTGCATGAAAAATAACAAATGATGTCGGGAAGGGCTAAAAATTGATGTTGTGGCTTTGAATGGTGCATTTTGAACACACACAAAGCCTCGAGTTAAAATAAATTCTAGAAAAAGAAATGCCTTTTGTAACCGATGAGTTTCCGTCCGGAACCTTGATACTTTGAAAGAGACTATCCGTTTTGTACACAAAGAGCATCCAGCTTTTGCCGTAACCATCTCAACTTTTCAGCACATGCTATGTGGGTGAAATGATGATACCATGCCAAGTTTCATCCTTTCCAGAGTTCACTTGTAGTGCTTTTCAATTTCAGTGTCATTTAGCTCAAAAAAAATCAATAACTGCATGAAAAATAACAAATGATGTCGGGAAGGGTTGAAAATTGATGATGTGGCTTTGAATGGTGCATTTTGAACACAGAAAAAGCCTATAGTTCAAAGAAGTTCAACAAAATGAAGTGCCTTTTGTAACCGATGAGTTTCCGTCCCGAACCCTAATACTTCGAAAGAGATTGTCCGTTTTGTACACGAAGTGCATCCAGATTTTGCTGTAACCCTCTCAACTTTTTAGCGCATGATATGTGGGTGAAATGATGATACCATGCCAACTTTCAACCTTTTCAGAATTCATTCGTAGTGCTTTTCAATTTCGATGTCATTTAGCTCAACAAAATAAATAACTGCATGAAAAATACCAAATGAAGTCAGAAAGGGTTGAAAATTTCTGATGTGGCTTTGACTGGTGCATTTTGAACACACAAAAAGCCTCGAGTTCAAATAAATTCTAGAAAATTAAATGCCTTTTGTAACTGATGAGTTTCCGTCCGCAACCCTGATACTTTGAAAGAGACTGTCCTTTTTGTACACGAAGAGCATCCAGCTTTGGCCGTAACCATCTCAACTTTTTAGCACATTCTTCGTGGGTGAAATAATGATAGCATGTCAACTTTCAACCATTTTAGAGCTCATTTGTAGTGCTTTTCAATTTCAGGGTCATTTAGCTCAAAAAATCAATAACTGCATGAAAAATAACAAATTATGTCAGGAAGGGTTGAAAATCGATGATGTGGCTTTGAATGCTGCATTTTGAACGCACAAAAATCCTGGAGTTCAACTAAGTTTAAGAAAATGAAATGCCTTTTCTAACCGATGAGTTTTCGTTCGGAACCCTGACACTTCGAAAGAGACTGTTCGGTTTGTACATGAAGTGCATCCAGCTGTTGCCGTAACCATCTCAACTTTTTTGCACATGCTATGTGGGTGAAATGATGATACCATGCCAACTTTCGACCTTTTCAGAGTTCATTTGTAGTGCTTTTAAATTTCCGAGTCATTTAGCTCAAAAAAATCAACAACTTCATTAAAAATAACAAATGATGTCAGGAAGGGTCGAAAATTGATGTTGTGGCTTTGAATGGTGCGTTTTGAACAAACAAAAAGCCTATAGTTCAAAGAAGTTCAAAAAAATGAAATGCCTTTTGTAACCGATGAGTTTCCGTCCGGAACCCTAATACTTCGAAAGAGACTGTCCGTTTTGTACACGAAGTGCATCCAGATTTTGCTGTAACCCTCTCAACTTTTTAGCGCATGATATGTGGGTAAAATGATGATACCATGCCAACTTTCAACCTTTTGAGAGTTCATTCGTATTACTTTTCAATTTCGGTGTCATTTAGCTCAAAAAAATCAATAACTGCATGAAAAATACCAAATGAAGTCAGAAAGGGTTGAAAATTGATGATGTGGCTTTGAATGGTGCATTGTGAACACACAAAAAGCCTCGAGTTCAAATAAATTCTAGAAAATATAATGCCTTTTGTAAGTGATGAGTTTCCGTCCGCAACCTTGATACTTTGAAAGAGATTGTCCGTTTTGTACACGAAGAGCATCCAGCTTTTCCCGTAACCATCTCAACTTTTTAGCACATGCTATGTGGGTGAAATGATGATACCATGCCAACTTTCAACCTTTTCAGAGTTCATTTGTAGTGCTTTTCAATTTCAGGGTCATTTGCTCAAAAAATCAATAACTGCATGAAAAATAACAAATTATGTTGGGAAGGGTTGAAAATTGATGATGTGGCTTTGAATGGTGCATTTTGAACGCACAAAAAGCCTGGAGTTCAACTAAGTTTAAGAAAATGAAATGCCTTTTCTAACCGATGAGTTTCCGTCCGGAATCCTGATACTTCGAAAGAGACTGTTCGGTTTGTACATGAAGTGCGTCCAGCTTTTGCCGTAACCATCTCAACTTTTTAGCACATGCTATGTGGGTGAAATGATGATACCATGCCAACTTTCGACCTTTTCAGAGTTCATTTGTAGTGCTTTTCAATTTCAGGGTCACTTAGCTCAAAAAATTAATAACTGCATGAAAAATACCAAATGAAGTCAGAAAGGGTTGAAAATTGATGATGTGGCTTTGAATGGTGCATTTTGAACACACAAAAAGTCTCGAGTTCAAATAAATTCTAGAAAATGAAATGCCTTTTGTAACCGATGAGTTTCCGTCCGCAACCCTGATACTTTGAAAGAGACTGTCCGTTTTGTACACGAAGTGCATCCAGATTTTGCCGTAACCCTCTCAACTTTTTACCACATGCTATGTGGGTGAAATTATGATACCATGTCAACTTTCAACCTTTTCAGAGTTCATTTGTAGTGCTTTTAAATTTCCGGGTCATTTAGCTCAAAAAAATAAATAACTACATGAAAAATAACAAATGATGTCGGGAAGGGTTGAAAATTGATGATGTGGCTTTGAATGGTGCATTTTGAACACACAAAAAGCCTATAGTTCAAATAAGTTCAAGATAGTGAAATGCCTTTTGTAACCGATGAGTTTTCGTCCGGAACCCTAATACTTCGAAAGAGACTGACCGTTTTGTACACGAAATGCGTCCAGCTTTTGCCGTAACCCTCTCAAATTTTTAGCACATGATATGTGGATGAAATTATGATACCATGCCAACTTTCAACCTTTTTAGAATTCATTCGTAGTGCTTTTCAATTTCGGTGTCATTTAGCTCCAAAAAATCAATAACTGCATGAAAAATACCAAATGAAGTCAGAAAGGGTTGAAAATTGATGATGTGGCTTTGAATGGTGCATTTTGAACGCACAAAAAGCCTGGAGTTCAACTAAGTTTAAGAAAATGAAATGCCTTTTCTAACCGATGAGTTTCCGTCCGGAACCCTGATACTTCGAAAGAGACTGTTCGGTTTGTACACGAGGTGCATCCAGATTTTGCTATAACCCTCTCAACATTTTAGCGCATGATATGTGGGTGAAATGATGATACCATGCCAACTTTCAACCTTTTCAGAGTTCATTCGTATAGGTTTTCAATTTCGGTGTCATTTAGCTAAAAAAAAATCAATAACTGCATGAAAAATACCAAATGAAGTCAGAAAGGGTTGAAAATTGATGATGTGGCTTTGAATGGTGCATTTTGAACACACAAAAAGCCTCGAGTTCAAATAAATTCTAGAAAATTAAATTCCTTTTGTAAGTGATGAGTTTCCGTCCGCAACCCTGATACTTTGGAAGAGAACGTCCGTTTTGTACACGAAGAGCATCCAGCTTTTGCCGTAACCGTCTCAACTTTTTAGCACATGCTATTTGGGTGAAATGATGATACCATGCCAACTTTCAACCTTTTCAGAATACATTCGTAGTGCTTTTCAATTTCGGTGTCATTTAGCTCAAAAAAGTCAATAACTGCATGAAAAATACCAAATGAAGTCAGAAAGGGTTGAAAATTGATGATGTGGCTTTGAATGGTGCATTTTGAATGCACAAAAAGCCTGGAGTTCAACTAAGTTTAAGAAAATGAAATGCCTTTTCTAACCGATGAGTTTCCGTCCGGAACCCTCATACTTCGCAAGAGACTGTTCGGTTTGTACATGAAGTGCGTCCAGCTTTTGCCGTAACCATCTCAACTTTTTAGCAGATGCTATGTGGGTGAAATGATGATACCATGCCAACTTTTGACCTTTTCAGAGTTCATTTGTAGTGCTTTTCAATTTCAGGGTCATTTAGCTCAAAAAATCAATAACTGCATGAAAAATACCAAATGAAGTCAGAAAGGGTTGAAAATTGATGATGTGGCTTTGAATGGTGCATTTTGAACACACAAAAAGTCTCGAGTTCAAATAAATTCTAGAAAATGAAATGCCATTTGTAATCGACGAGTTTCCGTCCGCAACCCTGATACTTTGAAAGAGACCGTCCCTTTTGTACACGAAGTGCATCCAGATTTTGCCGTAACCTCTCAACTTTTTACCACATGCTATGTGGGTGAAATTATGATACCATGCCAACTTTCAACCTTTTCAGAGTTCATTTGTAGTGCTTTTCAATTTCCGGGTCATTTAGCTCAAAAACAAAAAATAACTGCATGAAAAATAACAAATGATGTCGGGAAGGGTTGAAAATTGATGATGTGGCTTTGAATGGTGCATTTTGAACACACAAAAAGCCTATAGTTCAAATAATTTCAAGAAAGTGAAATGCCTTTTGTAACCAATGAGTTTCTGTCCAGAACCCTAATACTTCGAAAGAGACTGTCCGTCTTGTCCACGAAGTGCATCTAGCTTTTGCCGTAACCCTCTCAACTTTTTAGCACATGCTATGTGGGTGAAATTATGATACCATGCCAACTTTCAACCTTTTCAGAATTGATTTGTAGTGCTTTTCAATTTCAGTGTCATTTAGCTCAAAAAATGAATAACTACATGAAAAATAACAAATGATGTCGGGAAGGGTTGAAAATTGATGATGTGGCATTGAATGGTGCATTTTGAACGCACAAAAAGCCTGGAGTTCAAATAAGTTCATGAAAATCAAAGGCCTTTTGTAACCGATGAGTTTTCGTCCGGAACCCTGATACTTCGAAAGAGACTGTTTGTTTGGTACACGAAGTGCATCCATCTTTTGCCGTAACCCTCTCAACTTTTTAGCACATGCTATTTGGGTGAAATAATGATACCATGCCAACTTTTGACCTTTTCAGAGTTCATTTGTAGTGCTTTTCAATTTCAGTGTCATTTAGCTCAAAAACTCAATAACTGCATGAAAAATAACAAATTATGTCGGGAAGGGTTGAAAATTGAAGATGTGGCTTTGAATGGTGAATTTTGAACGCAGAAAAAGCCTAGAGTTCAAATAAGTTTAAGAAAATGAAATGCCTTTTGTAACTGATGAGTTTTCGTCCGGAACCCTGATACTTCGAAAGAGACTTTGCCGTAACCATCTCAACTTTTCAGCACATGCTATGTGGGTGAAATGATGATATCATGCCAACTTTCAACCTTTGCAGAGTTCATTTGTCGTGCTTTTCATTTTCCGGGTCATTTAGCTCAAAAAAATCAATAACTGCATGAAAAATAACAAATGATGTTGGGAAGGGTTGAAAATTGATGTTGTAGCTTTGAATGGTGCACTTTGAACACACAAAAATCCTATAGTTCAAAGAAGTTCAACAAAATGAAATGCCTTTTGTAACCGATGAGTTCCGTCTGGAACCCTAATACTTCGAAAGAGACTATCCGTTTTGTAGACGAAGTGCATCCAGCTTTTGCCGTAACCCTATCAAAATTTTAGCACATGATATATGGGTGAAATGATGATACCATGCCAAATTTCAACCTTTTGAGAGTTCATTCGTAGTACTTTTCAATTTCGGTGTCATTTAGCTCAAAAAAATCAATAACTGCATGAAAAATACCAAATGAAGTCAAAAAGGGTTGAAAATTGATGATGTGGCTTTGAATGGTGCATTTTGAACACACAGAAAGCCTCGAGTTCAAATAAATTCTAGAAAATGAAATGCCTTTTGTAACTGATGAGTTTCCGTCCGGACCCTGATACTTTGGAAGAGACTGTCCGTTTTTTACACGAAGACCATCCAGCTTTTGCCGTAACCATCTCAACTTTTTAGCACATGCTATGTGGGTGAAATGATGATACCATGCCAACTTTCAACCTTTGCAGAGTTCATTTGTCGTGCTTTTCATTTTCCGGGTCATTTAGCTCAAAAAAATCAATAACTACATGAAAAATAACAAATGATGTTGGGAAGGGTTGAAAATTGATGTTGTGGCTTTGAATGGTGCATTTTGAACACACAAAAAGCCTATAGTTCAAAGAAGTTCAACAAAATGAAATGCCTTTTGTAACCGATGAGTTCCGTCCGGAACCCTAATACTTCGAAAGAGACTATTCGTTTTGTAGACGAAGTGCATCCAGCTTTTGCCATAACCCTATCAAAATTTTAGCACATAATATATGGGTGAAATGATGATACCATGCCAAATTTCAACCTTTTGAGAGTTCATTCGTAGTGCTTTTCAATTTCGGTGTCATTTAGCTCAAAAAACTCAATAACTGCATGAAAAATACCAAATGAAGTCAAAAAGGGTTGAAAATTGATGATGTGGCTTTGAATGGTGCATTTTGAACACACAAAAAGCCTCGAGTTCAAATAAATTCTAGAAAATGAAATGCCTTTGGTAATGTATGAGTTTCTGTCCGGAACCCTGATACTTTGAAAGAGACTGTCCGTTTTCTACACGAAGAGCATCCAGCTTTTGCCGTAACCATCTCAACTTTTTAGCACATGTTATGTGGGGAAATGATAATACCGTGCAAACTTTCAACCTTTTCAGAACTCATTTGTAATGTTTTTCAATTTCAGGGTCATTTAGCTCAAAAAATAAATAACTACATGAAATGTAACAAACGATGTCTGGAAGGGTTGAAAATTGATGATGTGGCTTGGAATGGTGCATTTTGAACAAACAAAAAGCCTGGAGTTCAAATAAGTTCATGAAAATGAAATGCCTTTTGTAACCGATGAGTTTTCATCCGGAACCTTGATACTTCGAAAGAGACTGTTCCTTTTGTACACGAAGTGCATCCAGCTTTTGCCGTAACCATCTCAACTTTTTAGCACATGCTATGTGGGTGAAATAATGATACCATGCCAACTTTCGACCTTTTCAGAGTTCATTTGTAGTGCTTTTCAATTACAGGGTTATTTAGCTCAGAAAAGCAATAACTGCATGAAAAATAACAAATTATGTCGGGAAAGGTTGAAAATTGATGATGTGGCTTTGAATGGTGCATTTTGAACACACAAAAAGCCTCGAGTTCAAATAAATTCTAGAAAATGAAATGCCTTTTGTAACCGATGAGTTTCCGTCCGGAACCTTGATACTTTGAAAGAGACTGTCCGTTTTGTACACAAAGAGCATCCAACTTTTTCCGTAACCATCTCAACTTTATAGCACATGCTATGTGGGTGAAATGATGATACCATGCCAACTTTCAACCTTTCCAGAGCTCATTTGTAGTGCTTTTCAATTTCCGGGTCATCTAGCTCAAAAAAATCAATAACTCCATGAAAAATAACAAATGATGTTGGGAAGGGTTGAAAATTGATGATGTGGCTTTGAATGGTGCATTTTGAACACACAAAAAGCCTATAGTTCAAAGAAGTTCAACAAAATGAAATGCCTTTGAATGGTGCGTTCAAAATGATGTGGGTTTGAATGGTGCATTTTGAACGCACAAAAAGCTTGGAGTTCAAATAAGTTTAAGAAAATGAAATGCCTAATGAAACCGATGAGTTTCTATCCGGAACCCTGATACTTCGAAAGAGACTGCTCGTTTTGTACACGAAGTGCATCCAGCTTTTGCCGTAATCCTCTCAACTTTTTAGCACATGATTTGTCGGTGAAATGATGATACCATGCCAATTTTCGACCTTTTTAGAGTTCATTTGTAGTGCTTTTCATTTTCAGGGTCATTTACCTCAAAAATTCAATAACTGCATGAAAAATAACAAATGATGTCAGGAAGGGTTGAAAATTGATGATGTGGCTTTGAATGGTGTGTTTTGAACGCACAAAAAGCCTGGAGTTCGAATAACTTCAAGAAAATGAAATGCCTTTTGTAACCGATGAGTTTCCATTTTGAAAGAGACTGTCCGTTTTGTACACGAAGTGCATCTAGCTTTTGTCGTAACCCTCTCAACTTTTTAGCACATGCTATGTGGGTGGAATGATGATACCATGCCAACTTTCAACCTTTTTAGAGTTCATTTGTAGTGCTTTTCAATTTCAGTGTCATTTAGCTCCAAACATCAATAACTTCATGAAAAATAACAAATTATGTCGGGAAGGGTTGAAAATTGATGACGTGGCTTTGAATGGTGCAGTTTGAACGCACAAAAAGCCTGGAGTTCAAATAAGATTAAGAAATTGAAATGCCTTTTGTAACCGATGAGTTTTCGTCCGGAACCCTACTACTTCGAAAGAGACTGTTCGTTTTGTACACGAAGTGCATCCAGCTTTTGCTGTAACCATCTCAACTTTTTAGCACATGCTATGTGGGTGAAATGATGATACCATGCCAACTTTCAACCTTTTCAGAGTTCATTTGTAGTGCTTTTCAATTTCAGGGTCATTTACTCAAAAAAATCAATAACTTCATGAAAAATAACAAATGATGTCGGGAAGGGTTGAAAATTGATGATGTGGCTTTGAATGGTGCACTTTGAACACACAAAAAGCCTATAGTTCAAAGAACATGAACAAAATGAAATGCCTTTTGTAACCGATGAGTTTCCGTCCGGAACCCTAATACTTCAAAACAGACTGTCCGTTTTGTACATGAAGTGCATCCAGATTTTGCGGTAACCCTCTCAACTTTTTACCAGATGTATGTGGGTGAAATGAGGATACCATGCCAACTTTCAACCTTTTCAGAGTTCATTTGTAGTGCTTTTCAATTTCCGGGTCATTTAGCTCAAAAAAATCAATAACTACATGAAAAATACCAAATGAAGTGAGAAAGGGTTGAAAATTGATGATGTGGCTTTGAATGGTGCATTTTGAACGCACAAAAAGCCTGGAGTTCAAATAAGTTTAAGAAAATGAAATGCTTTTGTAACCAATGAGTTTCCATCCGGAACCCTGGTACTTCGAAAGAGACTGTTCGTTTTGTACACGAAGTGCATCCAGCTTTTGCCGTAACCCTCTCAACTTTTTAGCACATGATTTGTCGGTGAAATGATGATACCATGCCAACGTTCGACCTTTTCAGAGTTCATTTGTAGTGCTCTTCAATTTCCGGGTCATTTAGCTCGAAAAAATCAATAATTGCATGAAAAATAACAAATGATGTCGGGAAGGGTTGAAAATTGATGATGTGGCTTTGAATGGTGCACTTTGAACACACAAAAATCCTATAGTTCAAATAAGTTCAAGCAAATGAAATGCCTTTTGTAAGCGATGAGTTTCCGTCCGGAACCCTAATACTTCGAAAGAGACTGTCCGTTTTGTACACGAAGGGCATCCAGATTTTGCCATAACCCTGTTAACTTTTTACCAGATGCTATGTGGGTGAAATGATGATACCATGCCAACTTTCAACCTTTTCAGAGTTCATTTGTAGTGCTTTTCAATTTCCGGGTCATTTAGCTCAAAAAAATCAACAACTGCATGAAAAATACCAAATGAAGTCAGAAAGGGTTGAAAATTGATGATGTGGCTTTGAATGGTTCATTTTGAACACACAAAAAGCCACAAGTTCAAATAAATTCTGGAAAATGAAATGTCTTTTGTAACCGATGAGTTTCCGTCCGGAACCCAGATACTTTGAAAGACATTGTCCGTTTTGTACACGAAGTGCATCCAGCTTTTGCTGTAACCATCTCAACTTTTAAACACATGCTATGTGGGTGAAATGATGATACCATGCGAACTTTCAACCTTTTCAGAGTTCATTTGTAGTGCTTTTCAATTTCAAGGTCATTTAGCTCAAAAAATGAATAACTGCATGAAAAATAACAAGTGATGTTTGGAAGGGTTGAAAATTGATGATGTGGCTTTGAATGGTGCATTTTGATGACACAAAAAGCCTCGAGTTCAAATAAATTCTAGAAAATGAAATGCCTTTCGTAACCGATGAGTTTCCGTCCGGAACCCTTATACTCTGAAAGAGACTGTCCGTTTTGTACACGAAGAGCATCCAGGTTTTGCCGTAACCATCTCAACTTTTTAGCGCATGCTATGTGGGTGAAATGATGATACCATGCCATCTTTCAACCTTTCCAGAGTTCATTTGTAGTGCTTTTCAATGTCAGAGTCATTTAGCTCAAAAAGTCAATAACTCCATGAAAAATAACAAATTATGTCGGGAAGGGTTGAAAATTGATATTGTGGCTTTGAATGGTGCATTTTGAACGCACAAAAAGCCTGGAGTTCAAATAAGTTTAAGAAAATGAAATGCCTTTTGTAACCGATGAGTTTCCATCCGGAACCCTGATACTTCAAAAGAGACTGTTCGTTTTGTACACGAAGTGCATCCAGCTTTTGCCGCAACCCTCTCAACTTTTTTGCACATGATTTGTCGGTGAAATGATGATACCATGACAACTTTCGACCTTTTTAGAGTTCATTTGTAGTGCTTTTCAATTTCAGGGTCATTTACCTCAAAAATCAATAACTGCATGAAAAATAACAAATGATGTCGGGAAGGGTTGAAAATTGATGATGTGGTTTTGAATGGTGCATTTTGAACGCACAAAAAGCCTCGAGTTCAAATAAGTTTAAGAAAATGAAATGCCTTTTGTAACAGATGAGTTTCCGTCCGGAACCCTGATACTTCAAAAGAGACTGTTCGTTTTGTACACCAAGTGCATCCAGCTTTTGCCGTAACCATATCAACTTTTTAGCACATGCTATGTGGGTGAAATGATGATACCATGCCAACTTTCAACCTTTTCAGAGTTCATTTGTAGTGCTTTTCAATTTCAGGGTCATTTACCTCAAAAAATCAATAACTACATGAAAAATAACAAATGATGTCGGGAAGGGTTGAAAATTGATGATGTGGATTTGAATGGTGCATTTTGAACGCACAAAAAGCCTGGAGTTCAAATAAGTTTAAGAAAATGAAATGCCTTTTGTAACCGATGAGTTTCCGTCCGGAACCCTGATACTTTGAAAGAGACTGTTCGTTTTGTACACGAAGTGCATCCAGCTTTTGTCGTAACCCTCTCAACTTTTTTGCACATGATTTGTCGGTGAAATGATGATACCATGCCAACTTTCAACCTTTTCAGAGTTCATTTGTAGTGCTTTTCAATTTCAAGGTCATTTAGCTCAAAAAATCAATAACAGCACGAAAAATAACAAATGATGTCGGGAAGGGTTGAAAATTGATGATGTGGCTTTGAATGGTGCATTTTGAACACACAAAAATCCTTGATTTCAAATAAGTTTAAGAAAATGAAATGCCTTTTGTAACCGATGAGTTTCCGTCCGGAACCCTGATACTTCTAAAGAGACTGTTCGTTTTGTACACGACGTGCATCCAACTTTTGCCGTAACCCTCTCAACTTTTTTGCACATGATTTGTCGGTGAAATGATGATACCATGCCAACTTTCAACCTTTTCAAAGTTCATTTGTAGTGCTTTTCAATTTCAAGGTCATTTAGCTCAAAAATCCAATAACTGCACGAAAAATAACAAATGATGTCGGGAAGGGTTGAAAATTGTTGATGTGGCTTTGAATGGTGCATTTTGAGCACACAAAAAGCCTTGATTTCAAATAAATTCTAGAATGCGTTTTGTAACCAATGAGTTTCCGTCCGGAACCCTGATACTTTGAAAGAGACTGTCCGTTTTGTACACGAAGAGCATCCAGCTTTTGCCGTAACCATCTCAACTTTTTAGCACATGCTATGTGTGTGAAATGATGATACCATGCCAACTTTCAACCTTTCCAGACTTCATTTGTAGTGCTGTTCAATGTCAGAGTCATTTGGCTCAAAAAGTCAATAACTGCATGAAAATAAAGAAATTATGTCGGGAAGGGTTGAAAATCGATGATGTGGCTTTGAATGGTGCATTTTGAACGCACAAAAAGCCTGGAGTTCAAATAAGTTTAAGAAAATGAGATGCCTTTTGTAACCGATGAGTTTCCATCCGGAACCATGATACTTCGAAAGAGACTGTTCGTTTTGTACAAGAAGTGCATCCAACTTTTGCTGTAACCATCTCAACTTTTTAGCACATGATTTGTCGGTGAAAGGATGATACCATGCCAACTTTCGACCTTTTCAGAGTTCATTTGTAGTGCTTTTCAAATTCAGGGTCATTTACCTCAAAAAATCAATAACTGCATGAAAAATAACAAATGATGTCGGGAAGGGTTGAAAATTGATGATGTGGCTTTGAATGGTGCATTTTGAACGCACAAAAAGCCCGGAGTTCAAATAAGTTTAAGAAAATTAAATGCCTTTTGTAATCGATGAGTTTCCATCCGGAACCCTGATACTTCAAAAGAGACTGTTCGTTTTGTACACGAAGTGCATCCAGCTTTTGCCGTAACCCTCTCAACTTTTTTGCACATGATTTGTCGGTGAAATATGATACCATGCCAACTTTCGACCTTTTCAAAGTTCATTTGGAGCGCTTTTCAATTTCAGGGTCATTTACCTCAAAAAATCAATAACTGCATGAAAAATAACAAATGATGTCGGGAAGGGTTGAAAATTGATGATGTGTATTTGAATGGTGCATTTTGAACGCACAACAAGCCTCGAGTTCAAATAAGTTTAAGAAAATGAAATGTCGTTCGTAACCGATGAGTTTCCGTCCGGAACACTGATACTTCGAAAGAGACTGTTCGTTTTGTACACGAAGTGCATCCAACTTTTGCTGTAACCATCTCAACTTTTTAGCACATGCTATGTGGGTGAAATGATGATACCATGCCAACTTTCAACCTTTTCAGAGTTCATTTGTAGTGCTTTTCAATTTCAAGGTCATTTAGCTCAAAAAATCAATAACTGCATGAAAAATAACAAATGTTGTCGGGAAGGGTTGAAAATTGATGATGTGGCTTTGAATGGTGCATTTTGAGCACACCAAAAGCCTTGAGTTCAAATAAATTCTAGAATGCCTTTTGTAACCAATGAGTTTCCGTCCGGAACCGTGATACTTTGACAGAGACTGTCCGTTTTGTACACGAAGAGCATCCAGCTTTTGCCGTAACCATCTCAACTTTTTAGCACCTGCTATGTGTGTGAAATGATGATACCATGCCAACTTTCAACCTTTCCAGACTTCATTTGTAGTGCTGTTCAATGTCAGAGTCATTTAGCTCAAAAAGTCAATAACTGCATGAAAATAAACAAATTATGTCGGGAAGGGTTGACAATTGATGATGTGGCTTTGAATGGTGCATTTTGAACGCACAAAAAGCCTTGAGTTCAAATAAGTTTAAGAAAATGAAATGCCTTTCGTAACCGATGAGTTTCCATCCGGAACCCTGATACTTCGAAAGAGACTGTTCGTTTTGTACACGAAGTGCATCCAGCTTTTGCTGTAACCCTCTGAACTTTTTAGCACATGATTTGGCGGTGAAATGATGATACCATGCCAACTTTCGACGTTTTTAGAGTTCATTTGTAGCGCTGTTCAAATTCAGGGTCAATTAACTCAAAAAATCAATAACTACATGAAAAATAACAAATGATGTCGGGAAGGGTTGAAAATTGATGATGTGGCTTTGAATGGTGCATTTTGAACGCACAAAAAGCCTGGAGTTCAAATAACTTCAAGAAAATGAAATGCCTTTTGTAACCGATGAGTTTCCGTCCGGAACCCTGATACTTTCAAAGCGATTGTCCGTTTTGTACACGAAGTGCATCCAGCTTTTGCTGTAACCATCTCAACTTTTTAGCACATCCTATGTGGGTGAAATGATGATACCATGCCTACTTTCAACCTGTTCAGAGTTCATTTATAGTGCTTTTCAATTTCCGGGTCATTTAGCTCAAAAAAATCAATAATTGCATGAAAAATAACAAATGATGTCGGGAAGGGTTGAAAATTGATGATGTGGCTTTGAATGGTGCACTTTGAAAACACAAAAATCCTATAGTTCAAAGCAGTTAAACAAAATGAAATGCATTTTGTGACCGATGAGTTTCCGTCCGGAACCCTAACACTTCGAAAGAGAATGTCCGTTTTGTACACGAAGTGCATCCAGCTTTTGCTATAACCATCTCAACTTTTTAGCACATGCTATGTGGGTGAAATGATTATACCATGCCAACTTTCAACCTTTTCAGAGTTCATTTGTAGTGCTTTTCAATTTCAAGGTCATTTAGTTGAAAAAATCAATAACTGCATGAAAAATAACAAATGATGTCGGGAAGGGTTGAAACTTGATGATGTGGCTTTGAATGGTGCATTTTGAACACACAAAAAGCCTGGAGTTCAAATAAATTCTAGAAAATGAAATGCCTTTTGTAACCGATGAGTTTCCGTCCGGAACCCTGATACTTTGAAAGAGACTGTCCGTTTTGTACACGAAGAGCATCCAGCTTTTGCCATAACCATCTCAACTTTTTAGCACATGCTATGTGGGCGAAATGATGATACCATGCCATCTTTCAACCTTTCCGGAGTTGATTTGTAGTGCTTTTCAATGTCAGAGTCATTTAGCTCAAAAAGTCAATAACTGCATGAAAAATAACAAATTGTGTCGGGAAGGGTTGAAACTTGATGATGTGGCTTTGAATGGTGCATTTTGAACGCACAAAAAGCCTGGAGTTCAAATAAGTTTAAGAAAATGAAATGCCTTTCGTAACCGATGAGTTTCCATCCGGAACCCTCATACTTTGAAAGAGACTGTTCGTTTTGTACACGAAGTGCATCCAGCCTTTGGCGTAACCCTCTCAACTTTTTAGGACATGATTTGTCGGTGAAATGATGATACCATGCCAACTTTTGACCTTTTCAGAGTTCCTTTGTAGTGCTTTTCAATTTCAGGCTCATTTACCTCAAAAAATCAATAACTGCATGAAAAATAACAAATGATGTCGGGAAGAGTTGAAAATTGATGTTGTGGCTTTGAATGGTGCATTTTGAGCACACAAAAAGCCTTGAGTTCAAATAAATTCTAGAATGCCTTTTGTAACCAATGAGTTTCCGTCCGGAACCATGATACTTTGACAGAGACTGTCCGTTTTGTACACGAAGAGCATCCAGCTTTTGCCGTAACCATCTCAACTTTTTAGCACCTGCTATGTGTGTGAAATGATGATACCATGCCAACTTTCAACCTTTCCAGACTTCATTTGTAGTGTTGTTCAATGTCAGAGTCATTTAGCTCAAAAAGTCAATAACTGCATGAAAATAAACAAATTATGTCGGGAAGGGTTGAAAATTGATGATGTGGCTTTGAATGGTGCATTTTGAACGCACAAAAAGCCTGGAGTTCAAATAAGTTTAAGAAAATGAAATGCCTTTTGTAACCGATGAGTTTCCATCCGGAACCGTGATACTTCGAAAGAGACTGTTCGTTTTGTACACGAAGTGCATCCAGCTTTTGCTGTAACCCTCTGAACTTTTTAGCACATGATTTGGCGGTGAAATGATGATACCATGCCAACTTTCGACCTTTTTAGAGTTCATTTGTAGCGCTGTTCAAATTCAGGGTCATTTAACTCAAAAAATCAATGACTACATCAAAAATAACAAATGATGTCGGGAAGGGTTGAAAATTGATGATGTGGCTTTGAATGGTGCATTTTGAACGCACAAAAAGCCTGGAGTTCAAATAACTTCAAGAAAATGAAATGCCTTTTGTAACCGATGAGTTTTCGTCCGGAACCCTGATACTTTGAAAGCGATTGTCCGTTTTGTACACGAAGTGCATCCAGCTTTTGCTGTAACCATCTCAACTTTTTAGCACATCCTATGTGGGTGAAATGATGATACCATGCCTACTTTCAACCTTTTCAGAGTTCATTTATAGTGCTTTTCAATTTCCAGGTCATTTAGCTCAAAAAAATCAATAATTGCATGAAAAATAACAAATGATGTCGGGAAGGGTTGAAAATTGATGATGTGGCTTTGAATGGTGCACTTTGAAAACACAAAAATCCTATAGTTCAAAGCAGTTAAACAAAATGAAATGCATTTTGTGACCGATGAGTTTCCGTCCGGAACCCTAACACTTCGAAAGAGAATGTCCGTTTTGTACACGAAGTGCATCCAGCTTTTGCTATAACCATCTCAACTTTTTAGCACATGCTATGTGGGTGAAATGATGATACCATGCCAACTTTCAACCTTTTCAGAGTTCATTTGTAGTGCTTTTCAATTTCGAGGTCATTTAGTTGAAAAAATCAATAACTGCATGAAAAATAACAAATGATGTCGGGAAGGGTTGAAACTTGATGATGTGGCTTTGAATGGTGCATTTTGAACACACAAAAAGCCTCGAGTTCAAATAAAATCTAGAAAATGAAATGCCTTTTGTAACCGATGAGTTTCCGTCCGGAACCCTGATACTTTGAAAGAGACTGTCCGTTTTGTACACGAAGAGCATCCAGCTTTTGCCGTAACCATCTCAACTTTTTAGCACATGCTATGTGGGCGAAATGATGATACCATGCCATCTTTCAACCTTTCCAGAGTTGATTTGTAGTGCTTTTCAATGTCAGAGTCATTTAGCTCAAAAAGTCAATAACTGCATGAAAAATAACAAATTGTGTCGGGAAGGGTTGAAAATTGATGATGTGGCTTCGAATGGTGCATTTTGAACGCACAAAAAGCCTGGAGTTCAAATAAGTCTAAGAAAATGAAATGCCTTTTGTAACCGATGAGTTTCCATCCGGAACCCTGATACTTTGAAAGAAACTGTTCGTTTTGTACACGAAGTGCATCCAGCCTTTGGCGTAACCCTCTCAACTTTTTAGGACATGATTTGTCGGTGAAATGATGATACCATGCCAACTTTTGACCTTTTCAGAGTTCCTTTGTAGTGCTTTTCAATTTCAAGCTCATTTACCTCAAAAAATCAATAATTGCATGAAAAATAATAAATGATGTCGGGAAGGGTTGAAAATTCATGATGTGGCTTTGAATGGTGCATTTTGAACGCACAAAAAGCCTGGAGTGCAAATAAGTTTAAGAAAATGAAATGCCTTCTGTAACCGATGAGTTTCCGTCCGGAACCCTGATACTTTGAAAGAGACTGTTCGTTTTGTACACGAAATGCATCCAGCTTTTGCCGTAACCATCTCAACTTTTTAGCACATGCTATGTGGGTGAAATGATGATACCATGCCAACTTTTAACCTTTTCAGAGTTCATTTGTAGTGCTTTTCAATGTCAGAGTCATTTAGCTCAAAAAGTCAATAACTGCATGAAAAATAACAAATTATGTCGGGAAGGTTTGAAAATTGATGATGTGGCTTTGAATGGTGCATTTTGAACACACAAAAAGCCTCGAGTTCAAATAAATTCTAGAAAATGAAATGTCTTTTGTAACCGATGAGTTTCCGTTCGGAACCCTGATACTTTGAAAGAGATTGTCCGTTTTGTACACGAAGTGCATCCAACTTTTGCTGTAACCATCTCAACTTTTTAGCACATGCTATGTGGGTGAAATGATGATACCATGCCAAGTTTCAACCTTTTCAGTGTTCGTTTGTAGTGCTTTTCAATTTGAAGGTCATTTAGCTCAAAAAATCAATAACTGCATGAATAATAACAAATGATGTCGGGAAGGGTTGAAAATTGATGATGTGGCTTTGAATGGTGCATTTTGAACACACTAAAAGCCTCGAGTTCAAATAAATTCTAGAAAATGAAATGCCTTTTGTAACCGATGAGTTTCCATCCGGAACCCTGATACTTCGAAACAGACTGTTCGTTTTGTACACGAAGTGCATCCAGCTTTTGCCGTAACCCTCTCAACTTTTTAGCACATGATTTGTCGGTGAAATGATGATACCATGCCAACTTTCGACCTTTTCAGAGTTCATTTGTAGTGCTTTTCAATTTCAGGGTCATTTACCTCAAAAAATCAATAACTGCATGAAAAATAACAAATGATGTCGGGAAGGGTTGAAAATTGATGATGTGGCTTTGAATGGTGCATTTTGAACGCACAAAAAGCCCGGAGTTCAAATAATTTTAAGAAAATGAAATGCCTTCTGTAACCGATGAGTTTCCGTCCGGAACCCTGATACTTCGAAAGAGAGTGTTCATTTTGTGCACGAAGTGCATCCAACTTTTGCTGTAACCATCTCAACTTTTTAGCACATGCTATGTGGGTGAAATGATGATACCATGCCAACTTTCAACCTTTTCAGATTTCATTTGTAGTGCTTTTCAATTTCAAGGTCATTTAGCTCAAAAAATCAATAACTGCACGAAAAATAACAAATGATGTCGGGAAGGGTTGAAAATTGATGATGTGGCTTTGAATGGTGCATTTTGAGCACACAAAAAGCCTTGAGTTCAAATAAATTCTAGAATGCGTTTTGTAACCAATGAGTTTCCGTCCGGAACCCTGATACTTTGAAAGAGACTGTCCGTTTTGTACACGAAGAGCATCCAGCTTTTGCCGTAACCATGCAACTTTTTAGCACATGCTATGTGTGTGAAATGATGATACCATGCCAACTTTCAACCTTTCCAGACTTCATTTGTAGTGTTGTTCAATGTCAGAGTCATTAAGCTCAAAAAGTCAATAACTACATGAAAATAAACAAATTATGTCGGGAAGGGTTGAAAATTGATGATGTGGCTTTGAATGGTGCATTTTGAACGCACAAAAAGCCTAGAGTTCAAATAAGTTTAAGCAAATGAAATGCCTTTTGTAACCGATGAGTTTCCATCCGGAACCCTGATACTTCGAAAGAGACTGTTCGTTTTGTACACGAAGTGCATCCAGCTTTTGCTGTAACCCTCTCAACTTTTTAGCACATGATTTGTCGGTGAAATGATGATACCATGCCAACTTTCGACCTTTTCAGAGTTCATTTGTAGTGCTTTTCAAATTCAGGGTCATTTACCTCAAAAAATCAATAACTGCATGAAAAATAACAAATGATGTCGGGAAGGGTTGAAAATTGATGATGTGGCTTTGAATGGTGCATTTTGAATGCACAAAAAGCCTGGAGTTCAAATAAGTTTAAGAAAATTAAATGCCTTTTGTAATCGATGAGTTTCCATCCGGAACCCTGATACTTCGAAAGAGACTGTCCGTTTTGTACACGAAGTGCATCCAACTTTTGCTGTAACCATCTCAACTTTTTAGCACATGCTATGTGGGTGAAATGATGATACCATGCCAACTTTCAACCTTTTCAGTGTTCGTTTGTAGTGCTTTTCAATTTGAAGGTCATTTAGCTCAAAAAATCAATAACTGCATGAAAAATAACAAATGATGTCGGGAAGGGTTGAAAATTGATGATGTGGCTTTGAATGGTGCATTTTGAACACACTAAAAGCCTCGAGTTCAAATAAATTCTAGAAAATGAAATGCCTTTTGTAACCGATGAGTTTCCATCCGGAACCCTGATACATCGAAACAGACTGTTCGTTTTGTACACGAAGTGCATCCAGCTTTTGCCTAACCCTCTCAACTTTTTTGCACATGATTTGTCGGTGAAATGATGATACCATGCCAACTTTCGACCTTTTCAGAGTTCATTTGTAGTGCTTTTCAATTTCAGGGTCATTTACCTCAAAAAATCAATAACTGCATGAAAAATAACAAATGATGTCGGGAAGGGTTGAAAATTGATGATGTGGCTTTGAATGGTGCATTTTGAACGCACAAAAAGCCTCGAGTTCAAATAAGTTTAAGAAAATGAAATGCCTTTTGTAACCGATGAGTTTCCGTCCGGAACCCTGATACTTCAAAAGAGACTATTCAATTTGTACACGAAGTGCATCCAGCTTTTGTTGTAACCATCTCAACTTTTTAGCACATGCTGTGTGCGTGAAATGATGATACCATGCCAACTTTCAACCTTTTCAGAGTTCATTTGTAGTGCTTTTCAATTTCAGGGTCATTTACCTCAAAAAATCAATAACTGCATGAAAAATAACAAATGATGTCGGGAAGGGTTGAAAATTGATGATGTGGCTTTGAATGGTGCATTTTGAACGCACAAAAAGCCCGGAGTTCAAATAATTTTAAGAAAATGAAATGCCTTCTGTAACCGATGAGTTTCCGTCCGGAACCCTGATACTTCGAAAGAGACTGTTCATTTTGTACACGAAGTGCATCCAACTTTTGCTGTAACCATCTCAACTTTTTAGCACATGCTATGTGGGTGAAATGATGATACCATGCCAACTTTCAACCTTTTCAGATTTCATTTGTAGTGCTTTTCAATTTCAAGGTCATTTAGCTCAAAAAATCAATAACTGCACGAAAAATAACAAATGATGTCGGGAAGGGTTGAAAATTGATGATGTGGCTTTGAATGGTGCATTTTGAGCACACAAAAAGCCTTGAGTTCAAATAAATTCTAGAATGCGTTTTGTAACCAATGAGTTTCCGTCCGGAACCCTGATACTTTGAAAGACTGTCCGTTTGGTACACGAAGAGCATCCAGCTTTTGCCGTAACCATGCAACTTTTTAGCACATGCTATGTGTGTGAAATGATGATACCATGCCAACTTTCAACCTTTCCAGACTTCATTTGTAGTGTTGTTCAATGTCAGAGTCATTTAGCTCAAAAAGTCAATAACTGCATGAAAATAAACAAATTATGTCGGGAAGGGTTGAAAATTGATGATGTGGCTTTGAATGGTGCATTTTGAACGCACAAAAAGCCTAGAGTTCAAATAAGTTTAAGCAAATGAAATGCCTTTTGTAACCGATGAGTTTCCATCCGGAACCCTGATACTTCGAAAGAGACTGTTCGTTTTGTACACAAAGTGCATCCAGCTTTTGCTGTAACCCTCTCAACTTTTTAGCACATGATTTGTCAGTGAAATGATGATACCATGCCAACTTTCGACCTTTTCAGAGTTCATTTGTAGTGCTTTTCAAATTCAGGGTCATTTACCTCAAAAAATCAATAACTGCATGAAAAATAACAAATGATGTCGGGAAGTGTTGAAAATTGATGATGTGGCTTTGAATGGTGCATTTTGAATGCACAAAAAGCCTGGAGTTCAAATAAGTTTAAGAAAATTAAATGCCTTTTGTAATCGATGAGTTTCCATCCGGAACCCTGATACTTCGAAAGAGACTGTTCGTTTTGTACACGAAGTGCATCCAGCTTTTGCCTAACCCTCTCAACTTTTTTGCACATGATTTGTCGGTGAAATGATGATACCATGCCAACTTTCGACCTTTTCAGAGTTCATTTGTAGTGCTTTTCAATTTCAGGGTCATTTACCTCAAAAAATCAATAACTGCATGAAAAATAACAAATGATGTCGGGAAGGGTTGAAAATTGATGATGTGGCTTTGAATGGTGCATTTTGAACGCACAAAAAGCCTCGAGTTCAAATAAGTTTAAGAAAATGAAATGCCTTTTGTAACCGATGAGTTTCCGTCCGGAACCCTGATACTTCAAAAGAGACTATTCAATTTGTACACGAAGTGCATCCAGCTTTTGTTGTAACCATCTCAACTTTTTAGCACATGCTGTGTGCGTGAAATGATGATACCATGCCAACTTTCAACCTTTTCAGAGTTCATTTGTAGTGCTTTTCAATTTCAGGGTCATTTACCTCAAAAAATCAATAACTGCATGAAAAATAACAAATGATGTCGGGAAGGGTTGAAAATTGATGATGTGGCTTTGAATGGTGCATTTTGAACGCACAAAAAGCCTGTAGTTCAAATAAGTTTAAGAAAATGAAATGCCTTTTGTAACCGATGAGTTTTCGTCCGGAACAATGATACTTCGAAAGAGACTGTTCGTTTTGTACACGAAGTGCATCCAACTTTTGCTGTAACCATCTCAACTTTTTAGCACATGCTATGTGGGTGAAATGATGATACCATGCCAACTTTCAACCTTTTCAGAGTTCATTTGTAGTGCTTTTCAATTTGAAGGTCATTTAGCTCAAAAAATCAATAACTGCATGAAAAATAACAAATGTTGTCGGGAAGGGTTGAAAATTGATGATGTGGCTTTGAATGGTGCATTTTGAGCACACAAAAAGCCTTGAGTTCAAATAAATTCTAGAATGCCTTTTGTAACCAATGAGTTTCCGTCCGGAACCCTGATACTTTGACAGAGACTGTCCGTTTTGTACACGAAGAGCATCCAGCTTTTGCCGTAACCATCTCAACTTTTTAGCACCTGCTATGTGTGTGAAATGATGATACCATGCCAACTTTCAAACTTTCCAGACTTCATTTGTAGTGTTGTTCAATGTCAGAGTCATTTAGCTCAAAAAGTCAATAACTGCATGAAAATAAACTAATTATGTTGGGAAGGGTTAAAAATTGATGATGTGGCTTTGAATGGTGCACTTTTGAACGCACAAAAAGCCTGGAGTTCAAATAAGTTTAAGAAAATGAAATGCCTTTTGTAACCGATGAGTTTCCATCCGGAACCCTGATACTTCGAAAGAGACTGTTCGTTTTGTACACGAAGTGCATCCAGCTTTTGCTGTAACCCTCTCAACTTTTTAGCACATGATTTGGCGGTGAAATGATGATACCATGCCAACTTTCGACCTTTTCAGAGTTCATTTGTAGTGCTGTTCAAATTCAGGGTCATTTAACTCAAAAAATCAATAACTACATGAAAAATAACAAATGATGTCGGGAAGGGTTGAAAATTTATGATGTGGCTTTGAATGGTGCATTTTGAACGCACAAAAAGCCTGGAGTTCAAATAAGTTTAATAAAATGAAATGCCTTTTGTAAGCGATGAGTTTCCGTCCGGAACCCTGATACTTTGAAAGACACTGTTCGTTTTGTACACGAAGTGCATCCAGCTTTTGCTGTAACCATCTCAACTGTTTAGCACATGATTTGTCGGTGAAATGATGATACAATGCCAACTTTCGACCTTTTCAGAGTTCATTTGTAGTGCTTTTCAATTTCCGGGTCATTTAGCTCAAAAAAATCAATAACTGCATGAAAAATAAAAGATGATGTCGGGAAGGGTTGAAAATTGATGATGTGGCTTTGAATGGTGCACTTTGAACACACAAAAACCCTATAGTTCAAAGCAGTTAAACAAAATGAAATGCATTTTGTGACCGATGAGTTTCCGTCCGGAACCCTAACACTTCGAAAGAGAATGTCCGTTTTGTACACGAAGTGCATCCAGCTTTTGCTATAACCATCTCAACTTTTTAGCACATGCTATGTGGGTGAAATGATGATACCATGCCAACTTTCAACCTTTTCAGAGTTCATTTGTAGTGCTTTTCAATTTCAAGGTCATTTAGTTGAAAAACTCAATAACTGCATGAAAAATAACAAATGATGTCGGGAAGGGTTGAAACTTGATGATCTGGCTTTGGATGGTGCATTTTGAACACACAAAAAGCCTCGAGTTCAAATAAATTCTAGAAAATGAAATGCCTTTTGTAACCGATGAGTTTCCGTCCGGAACCCTGATACTTTGAAAGAGACTGTCCGTTTTGTACACGAAGAGCATCCAGCTTTTGCCGTAACCATCTCAACTTTTTAGCACATGCTATGTGGGCGAAATGATGATACCATGCCATCTTTCAACCTTTCCAGAGTTGATTTGTAGTGCTTTTCAATGTCAGAGTCATTTAGCTCCAAAAGTCAATAACTGCATGAAAAATAACAAATTGTGTTGGGAAGGGTTGAAAATTGATGATGTGGCTTTGAATGGTGCATTTTGAACGCACAAAAAGCCTGGAGTTCAAATAAGTTTAAGAAAATGAAATGCCTTTTGTAACCGATGAGTTTCCATCCGGAACCCTGATACTTTGAAAGAGACTGTTCGTTTTGTACACGAATTGCATCCAGCTTTTGGCGTAACCCTCTCAACTTTTTAGGACATGATTTGTCGGTGAAATGATGATACCATGCCAACTTTCGACCTTTTCAGAGTTCCTTTGTAGTGCTTTTCAATTTCAGGGTCATTTACCTCAAAAAATCAATAACTGCATGAAAAATAACAAATGATTTCGGGAAGGGTTGAAAATTCATGATGTGGCTTTGAATGGTGCATTTTGAACACACAAAAAGCCTGGAGTACAAATAAGTTTAAGAAAATGAAATGCCTTCTGTAAGCGATGAGTTTCCGTCCGGAACCCTGATACTTTGAAAGACACTGTTCGTTTTGTACACGAAGTGCATCCAGCTTTTGCTGTAACCATCTCAACTGTTTAGCACATGATTTGTCGGTGAAATGATGATACAATGCCAACTTTCGACCTTTTCAGAGTTCATTTGTAGTGCTTTTCAATTTCCGGGTCATTTAGCTCAAAAAAATCAATAACTGCATGAAAAATAAAAGATGATGTCGGGAAGGGTTGAAAATTGATGATGTGGCTTTGAATGGTGCACTTTGAACACACAAAAACCCTATAGTTCAAAGCAGTTAAACAAAATGAAATGCATTTTGTGACCGACGAGTTTCCGTCCGGAACCCTAACACTTCGAAAGAGAATGTCCGTTTTGTACACGAAGTGCATCCAGCTTTTGCTATAACCATCTCAACTTTTTAGCACATGCTATGTGGGTGAAATGATGATACCATGCCAACTTTCAACCTTTTCAGAGTTCATTTGTAGTGCTTTTCAATTTCAAGGTCATTTAGTTGAAAAACTCAATAACTGCATGAAAAATAACAAATGATGTCGGGAAGGGTTGAAACTTGATGATCTGGCTTTGGATGGTGCATTTTGAACACACAAAAAGCCTCGAGTTCAAATAAATTCTAGAAAATGAAATGCCTTTTGTAACCGATGAGTTTCCGTCCGGAACCCTGATACTTTGAAAGAGACTGTCCGTTTTGTACACGAAGAGCATCCAGCTTTTGCCGTAACCATCTCAACTTTTTAGCACATGCTATGTGGGCGAAATGATGATACCATGCCATCTTTCAACCTTTCCAGAGTTGATTTGTAGTGCTTTTCAATGTCAGAGTCATTTAGCTCCAAAAGTCAATAACTGCATGAAAAATAACAAATTGTGTTGGGAAGGGTTGAAAATTGATGATGTGGCTTTGAATGGTGCATTTTGAACGCACAAAAAGCCTGGAGTTCAAATAAGTTTAAGAAAATGAAATGCCTTTTGTAACCGATGAGTTTCCATCCGGAACCCTGATACTTTGAAAGAGACTGTTCGTTTTGTACACGAATTGCATCCAGCTTTTGGCGTAACCCTCTCAACTTTTTAGGACATGATTTGTCGGTGAAATGATGATACCATGCCAACTTTCGACCTTTTCAGAGTTCCTTTGTAGTGCTTTTCAATTTCAGGGTCATTTACCTCAAAAAATCAATAACTGCATGAAAAATAACAAATGATTTCGGGAAGGGTTGAAAATTCATGATGTGGCTTTGAATGGTGCATTTTGAACACACAAAAAGCCTGGAGTGCAAATAAGTTTAAGAAAATGAAATGCCTTCTGTAACCGATGAGTTTCCGTCCGGAACCCTGATACTTTGAAAGAGACTGTTCGTTTTGTACACGAAATGCATCCAGCTTTTGCCGTAACCATCTCAACTTTTTAGCACATGCTATGTGGGTGAAATGATGATACCATGCCAACTTTTAACCTTTTCAGAGTTCATTTGTAGTGCTTTTCAATGTCAGAGTCATTTAGCTCAAAAAGTCAATAACTGCATGAAAAATAACAAATTATGTCGGGAAGGTTTGAAAATTGATGATGTGGCTTTGAATGGTGCATTTTTAACACACAAAAAGCCTCGAGTTCAAATAAATTCTAGAAAATGAAATGTCTTTTGTAACCGATGAGTTTCCGTCCGGAACCCTAACACTTCGAAAGAGAATGTCCGTTTTGTACACGAAGTGCATCCAGCTTTTGCTATAACCATCTCAACTTTTTAGCACATGCTATGTGGGTGAAATGATGATACCATGCCAACTTTCAACCTTTTCAGAGTTCATTTGTAGTGCTTTTCAATTTCAAGGTCATTTAGTTGAAAAAATCAATAACTGCATGAAAAATAACAAATGATGTCGGGAAGGGTTGAAACTTGATGATGTGGCTTTGAATGGTGCATTTTGAACACACAAAAAGCCTCGAGTTCAAATAAATTCTAGAAAATGAAATGCCTTTTGTAACCGATGAGTTTCCGTCCGGAACCCTGATACTTTGAAAGAGACTGTCCGTTTTGTACACGAAGAGCATCCAGCTTTTGCCGTAACCATCTCAAATTTTTAGCACATGCTATGTGGGCGAAATGATGATACCATGCCATCTTTCAACCTTTCTAGAGTTGATTTGTAGTGCTTTTCAATGTCAGAGTCATTTAGCTCAAAAAGTCAATAACTGCATGAAAAATAACAAATTGTGTCGGGAAGGGTTGAAAATTGATGATGTGGCTTTGAATGGTGCATTTTGAACGCACAAAAAGCCTGGAGTTCAAATAAGTTTAATAAAATGAAATGCCTTTTGTAAGCGATGAGTTTCCGTCCGGAACCCTGATACTTTGAAAGAGACTGTTCGTTTTGTACACGAAGTGCATCCAGATTTTGCTGTAACCATCTCAACTGTTTAGCACATGATTTGTCGGTGAAATGATGATACAATGCCAACTTTCGACCTTTTCAGAGTTCATTTGTAGTGCTTTTCAATTTCCGGGTCGTTTAGCTCAAAAAAATCAATAACTGCATGAAAAATAAAAGATGATGTCGGGAAGGGTTGAAAATTGATGATGTGGCTTTGAATGGTGCACTTTGAACACACAAAAACCCTATAGTTCAACGCAGTTAAACAAAATGAAATGCATTTTGTGACCGATGAGTTTCCGTCCGGAACCCTAACACTTCGAAAGAGAATGTCCGTTTTGTACACGAAGTGCATCCAGCTTTTGCTATAACCATCTCAACTTTTTAGCACATGCTATGTGGGTGAAATGATGATACCATGCCAACTTTGAACCTTTTCAGAGTTCATTTGTAGTGCTTTTCAATTTCAAGGTCATTTAGTTGAAAAACTCAATAACTGCATGAAAAATAACAAATGATGTCGGGAAGGGTTGAAACTTGATGATCTGGCTTTGAATGGAGCATTTTGAACACACAAAAAGCCTCGAGTTCAAATAAATTCTAGAAAATGAAATGCCTTTTGTAACCGATGAGTTTCCGTCCGGAACCCTGATACTTTGAAAGAGACTGTCCGTTTTGTACACGAAGAGCATCCAGCTTTTGCCGTAACCATCTCAACTTTTTAGCACATGCTATGTGGGCGAAATGATGATACCATGCCATCTTTCAACCTTTCCAGAGTTGATTTGTAGTGCTTTTCAATGTCAGAGTCATTTAGCTCCAAAAGTCAATAACTGCATGAAAAATAACAAATTGTGTCGGGAAGGGTTGAAAATTGATGATGTGGCTTTGAATGGTGCATTTTGAACGCACAAAAAGCCTGGAGTTCAAATAAGTTTAAGAAAATGAAATGCCTTTTGTAACCGATGAGTTTCCATCCGGAACCCTGATACTTTGAAAGAGACTCTTCGTTTTGTACACGAAGTGCATCCAGCTTTTGGCGTAACCCTCTCAACTTTTTAGGACATGATTTGTCGGTGAAATGATGATACCATGCCAACTTTCCACCTTTTCAGAGTTCCTTTGTAGTGCTTTTCAATTTCAGGGTCATTTACCTCAAAAAATCAATAACTGCATGAAAAATAACAAATGATTTCGGGAAGGGTTGAAAATTCATGATGTGGCTTTGAATGGTGCATTTTGAACACACAAAAAGCCTGGAGTGCAAATAAGTTTAAGAAAATGAAATGCCTTCTGTAACCGATGACTTTCCGTCCGGAACCCTGATACTTTGAAAGAGACTGTTCGTTTTGTACACGAAATGCATCCAGCTTTTGCCATAACCATCTCAACTTTTTAGCACATGCTATGTGGGCGAAATGATGATACCATGCCATCTTTCAACCTTTTCAGAGTTCATTTGTAGTGCTTTTCAATTTCAAGGTCATTTAGTTGAAAAAATCAATAACTGCATGAAAAATAACAAATGATGTCGGGAAGGGTTGAAACTTGATGATGTGGCTTTGAATGGTGCATTTTGAACACACAAAAAGCCTCGAGTTCAAATAAATTCTAGAAAAGGAAATGCCTTCTGTAACCTATGAGTTTCCGTCCGGAACCCTGATACTTTGAAAGAGACTGTCCGTTTTGTACACGAAGAGCATCCAGCTTTTGCCGTAACCATCTCAACTTTTTAGCACATGCTATGTGGGCGAAATGATGATACCATGCCATCTTTCAACCTTTCCAGAGTTGATTTGTAGTGCTTTTCAATGTCAGAGTCATTTAGCTCAAAAAGTCAATAACTGCATGAAAAATAACAAATTGTGTCGGGAAGGGTTGAAAATTGATGATGTGGCTTTGAATGGTGCATTTTGAACGCACAAAAAGCCTGGAGTTCAAATAAGTTTAAGAAAATGAAATGCCTTTTGTAACCGATGAGTTTCCATCCGGAACCCTGATACTTTGAAAGAGACTATTCGTTTTGTACACGAAGTGCATCCAGCTTTTGGCGTAACCCTCTCAACTTTTTAGGACATGATTTGTCGGTGAAATGATGATACCATGCCAACTTTCGATCTTTTCAGAGTTCCTTTGTAGTGCTTTTCAATTTCAGGCTCATTTACCTCAAAAAATCAATAACTGCATGAAAAATAACAAATGATGTCGGGAAGGGTTGAAAATTCATGATGTGGTTTTGAATGGTGCATTTTGAACGCACAAAAAGCCTGGAGTGCAAATAAGTTTAAGAAAATGAAATGCCTTCTGTAACCGATGAGTTTCCGTCCGGAACCCTGATACTTTGAAAGAGACTGTTCGTTTTGTACACGAAATGCATCCAGCTTTTGCCGTAACCATCTCAACTTTTTAGCACATGCTATGTGGGTGAAATGATGATACCATGCCAACTTTTAACCTTTTCAGAGTTCATTTGTAGTGCTTTTCAATGTCAGAGTCATTTAGCTCAAAAAGTCAATAACTGCATGAAAAATAACAAATTATGTCGGGAAGGTTTGAAAATTGATGATGTGGCTTTGAATGGTGCATTTTGAACACACAAAAAGCCTCGAGCTCAAATAAATTCTAGAAAATGAAATGTCTTTTGTAACCGATGAGTTTCCGTCCGGAACCCTGATACTTTGAAAGAGATTGTCCGTTTTGTACACGAAGTGCATCCAGCTTTTGCTGTAACCATCTCAACTTTTTAGCACATGCTATGTGGGTGAAATGATGATACCATGCCAACTTTCAACCTTTTCAGTGTTCGTTTGTAGTGCTTTTCAATTTGAAGGTCATTTAGCTCAAAAAATCAATAACTGCATGAAAAATAACAAATGATGTCGGGAAGGGTTGAAAATTGCTGATGTGGCTTTGAATGGTGCATTTTGAACACACTAAAAGCCTCGAGTTCAAATAAATTCTAGAAAATGAAATGCCTTTTGTAACCGATGAGTTTCCATCCGGAACCCTGATACTTCGAAACAGACTGTTCGGTTTGTACACGAAGTGCATCCAGCTTTTGCCGTAACCCTCTCAACTTTTTAGCACATGATTTGTCGGTGAAATGATGATACCATGCCAACTTTCGACCTTTTCAGAGTTCATTTGTAGTGCTTTTCAATTTCAGGGTCATTTACCTCAAAAAATCAATAACTGCATGAAAAATAACAAATGATGTCGGGAAGGGTTGAAAATTGATGATGTGTCTTTGAATGGTGCATTTTGAACGCACAAAAGCCCCGGAGTTCAAATAAGTTTAAGAAAATGAAATGCCTTCAGTAACCGATGAGTTTCCGTCCGGAACCCTGATCCTTCGAAAGAGACTGTTCGTTTTGTACACGAAGTGCATCCAGCTTTTTCCGTAACCATCTCAACTTTTTAGCACATGCTATGTGGGTGAAATGATGATACCATGCCAACTTTCAACCTTTTCAGAGTTCATTTGTAGTGCTTTTCAATTTCAAGGTCATTTATCTCAAAAAATCAACAACTGCATGAAAAATACCAAATGATGTCGGGAAGGGTTGAAAATTGATGATGTGGCTTTGAATGGTGCATTTTGAACACACAAAAAGCCTCGAGTTCAAATAAATTCTAGAAAATGAAATGTCATTTGTAACCGATCAGTTTCCGTCCGGAACCCCGACACATTGAAAGAGATTGTCCGTTTTGTACACGAAGTGCATCCAGCTTTTGCCGAAACCATCTCAACTTTTTAGCACATGCTATGTGGGTGAAATGATGATACCATGCCAACTTTCAACCTTTTCAGAGTTCATTTGTAGTGCCTTTCAATTTCAAGGTCATTTAGCTCAAAAAATCAATAACTGCATGAAAAATAACAAATGATGTCGGGAAGGGTTGAAAATTGATGATGTGGCTTTGAATGGTGCATTTTGAACACACAAAAAGCCTCGAGTTCAAATAAATTCTAGAAAATGAAATGCCTTTTTTAACCGATGAGTTTCCGTCCGGAACCCTGATACTTTGAAAGAGACTGTCCGTTTTGTACACGAAGAGCATCCGGCTTTTGCCGTAACCATCTCAACTTTTTAGCACAGGCTATGTGGGGGAAATGATGATGCCATGCCATCTCTCAACCTTTCCACAGTTCATTTGTACTGCTTTTCAATGTCAGAGTCATTTAACTCAAAAAGTCAATAACTACATGAAAAATAACAAATTATGTCGGGAAGGGTTGAAAATTGATGACGTGGCTTTGGATGGTGCATTTTGAACGCACAAAAAGCCTGGAGTTCAAATAAGTTTAAGAAATTGAAATGCCTTTTGTAACCGATGAGTTTTCGTCCGGAACCCTAATACTTCGAAAGAAACTGTTCGTTTTGTACACGAAGTGCATCCAGCTTTCGCCGTAACCATCTCAACTTTTTAGCACATGCTATGTGGGTGAAATGCTGATACCATGCCAACTTTCAACCTTTTCAGAGTTCATTTGTAGTGCTTTTCAATTTACGGGTCATTTACTCAAAAAAATTAATAACTGCATGAAAAATAACAAATGATGTCGGGAATGGTTGAAAATTGATCATGTGGCTTTGAATGGTGCACTTTGAACACACAAAAAGCCTATAGTTAAAAGAACTTCAACAAAATGAAATGCCTTTTGTAACCGATGAGTTTCCGTCCGGAACCCTAATACTTCGAAAGAGACTGTCCGTTTTGTACATGAAGTGCATCCAGATTTTGCCGTAACCCTGTCCACTTTTTACCAGATGCTATGTGGGTGAAATGATGATACCATGCCAACTTTCAACCTTTTCAGTGTTCATTTGTAGTGCTTTTCAATTTCAGGGTCATTTACCTCAAAAAATCAATAACTGCATGAAAAATAACAAATGATGTCGGGAAGGGTTGAAAATTGATGATGTGTCTTTGAATGGTGCATTTTGAACGCACAAAAAGCCCGGAGTTCAAATAAGTTTAAGAAAATGAAATGCCTTCTGTAACCGATGAGTTTCCGTCCGGAACCCTGATCCTTCGAAAGAGACTGTTCGTTTTGTACACGAAGTGCATCCAGCTTTTTCCGTAACCATCTCAACTTTTTAGCACATGCTATGTGGGTGAAATGATGATACCATGCCAACTTTCAACCTTTTCAGAGTTCATTTGTAGTGCTTTTCAATTTCAAGGTCATTTATCTCAAAAATCAATAACTGCATGAAAAATACCAAATGATGTCGGGAAGGGTTGAAAATTGATGACGTGGCTTTGAATGGTGCATTTTGAACACACAAAAAGCCTCGAGTTCAAATAAATTCTAGAAAATGAAATGTCATTTGTAACCGATCAGTTTCCGTCCGGAACCCCGACACATTGAAAGAGATTGTCCGTTTTGTACACGAAGTGCATCCAGCTTTTGCCAAAACCATCTCAACTTTTTAGCACATGCTATGTGGGTGAAATGATGATACCATGCCTACTTTCAACCTTTTCAGAGTTCATTTGTAGTGCCTTTCAATTTCAAGGTCATTTAGCTCAAAAAATCAATAACTGCATGAAAAATAACAAATGATGTCGGGAAGGGTTGAAAATTGATGATGTGGCTTTGAATGGTGCATTTTGAACACACAAAAAGCCTCGAGTTCAAATAAATTCTAGAAAATGAAATGCCTTTTTTAACCGATGAGTTTCCGTCCGGAACCCTGATACTTTGAAAGAGACTGTCCGTTTTGTACACGAAGAGCATCCGGCTTTTGCCGTAACCATCTCAACTTTTTAGCACATGCTATGTGGGGGAAATGATGATGCCATGCCATCTCTCATCCTTTCCACAGTTCATTTGTACTGCTTTTCAATGTCAGAGTCATTTAACTCAAAAAGTCAATAACTACATGAAAAATAACAAATTATGTCGGGAAGGGTTGAAAATTGATGACGTGGCTTTGGATGGTGCATTTTGAACGCACAAAAAGCCTGGAGTTCAAATAAGTTTAAGAAATTGAAATGACTTTTGTAACCGATGAGTTTTCGTCCGGAACCCTAATACTTCGAAAGAAACTGTTCGTTTTGTACACGAAGTGCATCCAGCTTTCGCCGTAACCATCTCAACTTTTTAGCACATGCTATGTGGGTGAAATGCTGATACCATGCCAACTTTCAACCTTTTCAGAGTTCATTTGTAGTGCTTTTCAATTTACGGGTCATTTACTCAAAAAAATTAATAACTGCATGAAAAATAACAAATGATGTCGGGAATGGTTGAAAATTGATCATGTGGCTTTGAATGGTGCACTTTGAACACACAAAAAGCCTATAGTTAAAAGAACTTCAACAAAATGAAATGCCTTTTGTAACCGATGAGTTTCCGTCCGGAATCCTAATACTTCGAAAGAGACTGTCCGTTTTGTACATGAAGTGCATCCAGATTTTGCCGTAACCCTGTCCACTTTTTACCAGATGCTATGTGGGTGAAATGATGATACCATGCCAACTTTCAACCTTTTCAGAGTTCATTTGTAGTGCTTTTCAATTTCCGGGTCATTTAGCTCAAAAAAAATCAATAACTACATGAAAAATACCAAATGAAGTGAGAAAGGCTTGAAAATTGATGCTGTGGCTTTGAATGGTGCATTTTGAACGCACAAAAAGCCTGGAGTTCAAATAAGTTTAAGAAAATGAAATGCTTTTGTAACCGATGAGTTTCCATCCGGAACCCTGAAACTTCAAAAGAGACTGTTCGTTTTGCACACGTAGTGCATCCTGCTTTTGCCGTAACCCTCTCAACTTTTTAGCACATGACTTGTCGGTGAAATGATGATACCATGCCAACGTTCGACCTTTTCAGAGTTCATTTGTAGTGCTTTTCAAATTCAGGGTCATTTACCTCAAAATATCAATAACTGCATGAAAACTAACACATGATGACGGGAAGGGTTGAAAATTGATGATGTGGCTTTGAATGGTGCATTTTGAACGCACAAAATGCCTGCAGTTCAAATTACTTCAAGAAAATGAAATGCCTTTTGTAACCGATGAGTTTCCGTCCGGAACCCTGATACTTTGAAAGAGATTGTCCGTTTTGTACACGATTGCATCCAGCTTTTGTTGTAACCATCTCAACTTTTTAGCACATGCTATGCGGGTGAAATGATGATACCAGGCAAACTTTCAACCTTTTCAGAGTTCATTTGAAGTGCTTTTCAATTTCCGGGTCATTTAGCTCGAAAAAAAATCAATAATTGCATGAAAAATAACAAATGATGTCGGGAAGGGTTGAAAATTGATGATGTGGCTTTGAATGGTGCACTTTGAACACACAAAAATCCTATAGTTCAAAGAAGTTCAACAAAATGAAATGCCTTTTGTAACCGATGAGTTTCCGTCCAGAACCCTAATACTTTGAAAGAGACTGTCCGTTTTCTACACGAAGTGCATCCAGATTTTGTCGTAACCCTGTCAACTTTTTACCAGATGCTATGTGGGTGAAATGATGATACCATGCCAACTTTCATCCTTTTCATAGTTCATTTGTAGTGCTTTTCAATTTCGGGGTCATTTAGCTCAAAAAAATCAATAACTGCATGAAAAATACCAAATGAAGTCAGAAAGGGTTGAAAATTGATGATGTGGCTTTGAATGGTGCATTTTGAACACACAAAAAGCCACGAGTTCAAATAAATTCTGGAAAATGAAAAGTCTTTTGTAACCGATGAGTTTCCGTTCGGAACCGTGATACTTTGAAAGACATTGTACGTTTTGTACACGAAGTGCATCCAACTTTTGCTGTAACCATCTCAACTTTTAAGCACATGCTATGTGGGTGAAATGATGATACCATGCCAACTTTTAACCTTTTCAGAGTTCATTTGTAGTGCTTTTCAATGTCAGAGTCATTTAGCTCAAAAAGTCAATAACTGCATGAAAAATAACAAATTATGTCGTGAAGGTTTGAAAATTGATGATGTGGCTTTGAATGGTGCATTTTTAACACACAAAAAGCCTCGACTTCAAATAAATTCTAGAAAATAAAATGTCTTTTGTAACCGATGAGTTTCCGTCCGGAACCCTGATACTTTGAAAGAGACTGTCCGTTTTGTACACGAAGAGCATCCAGGTTTTGCCGTAACCATGTCTACTTTTTAGCGCATGCTATGTGGGTGAAATGATGATACCATGCCATCTTTCAACCTTTTGAGAGTTCATTTTTAGTGCTTTTCAATGTCAGAGTCATTTTGCTCAAAAAGTCAATAACTGCATGAAAAATAACAAATTATGTCGGGAAGGGTTGAAAATTGATAATGTGGCTTTGAATGGTGCAAATTGAACGCACAAAAAGCCTGGAGTTCAAATAAGTTTAAGAAAATGAAACGCCTTTTGTAACCGATGAGTTTCCATCTGGAACCCTAATACTTCAAAAGAGACTGTTCGTTTTGTACACGAAGTGCATCCAGCTTTTGCCGTAACCCTCTCAACTTTTTAGCACATGATTTGTCGGTGAAATGATGATACCATGCCAACTTTCGACCTTTTCAGAGTTCATTTGTAGTGCTTTTCAAATTCAGGGTCATTTACCTCAAAAAATCAATAACTGCATGAAAAATAACAAATTGTGTCGGGAAGGGTTGAAAATTGATGATGTGGCCTTGAATGGTGCATTTTGAACGCACAAAAAGCCTGGAGTTCAAATAAGTTTAAGAAAATGAAATGCCTTTTGTAACCAATGAGTTTCCATCCGGAACCCTGATACTTCGAAAGAGACTGTTCGTTTTGTACACGAAGTGCATCTAGCTTTTGCCGTAACCCTCTCAACTTTTTAGCACATGATTTGTCGGTGAAATGATGATACCATGCCAACTTTCGACCTTTTCAGAGTTCATTTGTAGTGCTTTTCAATTTCAGGGTCATTTACCTCAAAAAATCAATTACTGCATGAAAAATAACAAATGATGTCGGGAAGGGTTGAAAATTGATGTTGTGGCTTTGAATTGTGCATTTTGAACGCACAAAAAGCCTGGAGTGCAAATAAGTTTAAGAAAATGAAATGCCTTCTGTAACCGATGAGTTTCCGTCCAGAACCCTGATACTTTGAAAGAGACTGTTCGTTTTGTACACGAAGTGCATCCATCTTTTGCCGTAACCATCTCAACTTTTTAGCACATGCTATGTGGGTGAAATGATGATACCATGCCAACTTTCAACCTTTTCAGAGTTCATTTGTAGTGCTTTTCAATTTCAGGGTCATTTACCTCAAAAAATCAATAACTGCATGAAAAATAACAAATGATGTCGGGAAGGGTTGAAAATTGATGATGTGGCTTTGAATGGTGCATTTTGAACGCACAAAAAGCCTGGAGTTCAAATAAGTTTAAGGAAATGAAATGCCTTTTGTAACCGATGAGTTTCCGCCCGGAACCCTGATACTTCGAAAGAGACTGTTCGTTTTGTACACGAAGTGCATCCATCTTTTGCTGTAACCATCTCAACTTTTTAGCACATGCTATGTGGGTGAAATGATGATACCATGCCAACATTCAACCTTTTCAGAGTTCATTTGTAGTGCTTTTCAATTTCAAGGTCATTTAGCTCAAAAAGCAGTAATTGCATGAAAAAGAACAAATGATATCGGGAAGGGTTGAAAATTGATGATGTGGCTTTGAATGGTGCATTTTGAGCACACAAAAAGCCTTGAGTTCAAATAAATTCGAGAATGCCTTTTGTAACCAATGAGTTTCCGTCCGGAACCCTGATACTTTGAAACAGACTGTCCGTTTTGTACACGAAGAGCATCCAGGTTTTGCCGTAACCATCTCAACTTTTTAGCACATGCTATGTGGCTGAAATGATGATACCATGCCAACTTTCAACCTTTCCAGACTTCATTTGTAGTGTTGCTCAATGTCAGAGTCATTTAGCTCTAAAAGTCAATAACTACATGAAAATAAACAAATTATGTCGGGAAGGGTTGAAAATTGATGATGTGGCTTTGAATGGTGCATTTTGAACGCACAAAAAGCCTGGAGTTCAAATAAGTTTAAGAAAATGAAATTCCTTTTGTAACCGATGAGTTTCCATCCGGAACCCTGATACTTCGAAAGAGACTGTTCGTTTTGTACACGAAGTGCATCCAGGTTTTGCTGTAACCCTCTCAGCTTTTTAGCATATGATTTGTCGGTGAAATGATGATACCATGCCAACTTTCGACCTTTTCAGTGTTCATTTGTCGTGCTTTTCAAATTCAGGGTCATTTACCCCAAAAAATCAATAACTGCATGAAAAATAACAAATGATGTCGGGAAGGGTTGAAAATTGATGATGTGGCTTTGAATGGTGCATTTTGAACGCACAAAAACCCTGGAGTTCAAATAACTTCAAGAAAATGAAATGCCTTTTGTAACCGATGAGTTTCTGTCCGGAACCCTGATACTTTGAAAGGTATTGTCCGTTTTGTACACGAAGTGCATCCAGCTTTTGTTGTAACCATCTCAACTTTTTAGTGCATGCTATGTGGGTGAAATGATGATACCATGCCTACTTTCAACCTTTTCAGAGTTCATTTGTAGTGCTTTTCAATTTCCGGGTCATTTAGCTCAAAAAATCAATAACTGCATGAAAAAAACAAATGATGTCGGGAAGGGTTGAAAATTGATGATGTGGCTTTGAATGGTGCACTATGAAAACACAAAAATCCTATAGTTCAAAGCAGTTCAACAAAATGAAATGCATTTTGTGACCGATGAGTTTCCGTCCGGAACCCTAACACTTCGAAAGAGACTGTTCATTTTGTACACGAGGTGCATCCATCTTTTGCTATAACCACCTCAACTTTTTAGCACATGCTATGTGGGTGAAATGATGATACCATGCCAACATTCAACCTTTTCAGAGTTCATTTGTAGTGCTTTTCAATTTCAAGGTCATTTAGTTGAAAAAATCAATAACTGCATGAAAAATAACAAATGATGTCGGGAAGGGTTGAAAATTGATGATGTGGCTTTGAATGGTGCATTTTGAACGCACAAAAAGCCTGGAGTTCAAATAAGTTTAAGGAAATGAAATGCCTTTTGTAACCGATGAGTTTCCGCCCGGAACCCTGATACTTCGAAAGAGACTGTTCGTTTTGTACACGAAGTGCATCCATCTTTTGCTGTAACCATCTCAACTTTTTAGCACATGCTATGTGGGTGAAATGATGATACCATGCCAACTTTCAACCTTTTCAGAGTTCATTTGTAGTGCTTTTCAATTTCAAGGTCATTTAGCTCAAAAAGCAGTAATTGCATGAAAAAGAACAAATGATATCGGGAAGGGTTGAAAATTGATGATGTGGCTTTGAATGGTGCATTTTGAGCACACAAAAAGCCTTGAGTTCAAATAAATTCGAGAATGCCTTTTGTAACCAATGAGTTTCCGTCCGGAACCCTGATACTTTGAAACAGACTGTCCGTTTTGTACATGAAGTGCATCCAGCTTTTGCTGTAACCCTCTCAACTTATTCGCACATGATATGTGGGTGAAATGATGATACCATACCAATTCTCAACCATTTCAGAGTTCATTTGTAATGCTTTTCAATTTCAGGGTCATTTAGCTCAAAAAAATAAATAGCGGCATGAAAAATAACAAATGATGTCGGGAAGGGTTGAAAATTGATGATGTGGCTTTGAATGGTGCACTATGAAAACACAAAAATCCTATAGTTCAAAGCAGTTCAACAAAATGAAATGCATTTTGTGACCGATGAGTTTCCGTCCGGAACCCTAACACTTCGAAAGAGACTGTTCATTTTGTACACGAGGTGCATCCATCTTTTGCTATAACCACCTCAACTTTTTAGCACATGCTATGTGGGTGAAATGATGATACCATGCCAACATTCAACCTTTTCAGAGTTCATTTGTAGTGCTTTTCAATTTCAAGGTCATTTAGTTGAAAAAATCAATAACTGCATGAAAAATAACAAATGATGTCGGGAAGGGTTGAAAATTGATGATGTGGCTTTGAATGGTGCATTTTGAACGCACAAAAAGCCTGGAGTTCAAATAAGTTTAAGGAAATGAAATGCCTTTTGTAACCGATGAGTTTCCGCCCGGAACCCTGATACTTCGAAAGAGACTGTTCGTTTTGTACACGAAGTGCATCCATCTTTTGCTGTAACCATCTCAACTTTTTAGCACATGCTATGTGGGTGAAATGATGATACCATGCCAACTTTCAACCTTTTCAGAGTTCATTTGTAGTGCTTTTCAATTTCAAGGTCATTTAGCTCAAAAAGCAGTAATTGCATGAAAAAGAACAAATGATATCGGGAAGGGTTGAAAATTGATGATGTGGCTTTGAATGGTGCATTTTGAGCACACAAAAAGCCTTGAGTTCAAATAAATTCGAGAATGCCTTTTGTAACCAATGAGTTTCCGTCCGGAACCCTGATACTTTGAAACAGACTGTCCGTTTTGTACACGAAGAGCATCCAGGTTTTGCCGTAACCATCTCAACTTTTTAGCACATGCTATGTGGCTGAAATGATGATACCATGCCAACTTTCAACCTTTCCAGACTTCATTTGTAGTGTTGCTCAATGTCAGAGTCATTTAGCTCTAAAAGTCAATAACTACATGAAAATAAACAAATTATGTCGGGAAGGGTTGAAAATTGATGATGTGGCTTTGAATGGTGCATTTTGAACGCACAAAAAGCCTGGAGTTCAAATAAGTTTAAGAAAATGAAATTCCTTTTGTAACCGATGAGTTTCCATCCGGAACCCTGATACTTCGAAAGAGACTGTTCGTTTTGTACACGAAGTGCATCCAGGTTTTGCTGTAACCCTCTCAGCTTTTTAGCATATGATTTGTCGGTGAAATGATGATACCATGCCAACTTTCGACCTTTTCAGTGTTCATTTGTCGTGCTTTTCAAATTCAGGGTCATTTACCCCAAAAAATCAATAACTGCATGAAAAATAACAAATGATGTCGGGAAGGATTGAAAATTGATGATGTGGCTTTGAATGGTGCATTTTGAACGCACAAAAACCCTGGAGTTCAAATAACTTCAAGAAAATGAAATGCCTTTTGTAACCGATGAGTTTCTGTCCGGAACCCTGATACTTTGAAAGGTATTGTCCGTTTTGTACACGAAGTGCATCCAGCTTTTGTTGTAACCATCTCAACTTTTTAGCGCATGCTATGTGGGTGAAATGATGATACCATGCCTACTTTCAACCTTTTCAGAGTTCATTTGTAGTGCTTTTCAATTTCCGGGTCATTTAGCTCAAAAAATCAATAACTGCAAGAAAAAAACAAATGATGTCGGGAAGGGTTGAAAATTGATGATGTGGCTTTGAATGGTGCACTATGAAAACACAAAAATCCTATAGTTCAAAGCAGTTCAACAAAATGAAATGCATTTTGTGACCGATGAGTTTCCGTCCGGAACCCTAACACTTCGAAAGAGACTGTTCATTTTGTACACGAGGTGCATCCATCTTTCGCTATAACCACCTCAACTTTTTAGCACATGCTATGTGGGTGAAATGATGATACCATGCCAACATTCAACCTTTTCAGAGTTCATTTGTAGTGCTTTTCAATTTCAAGGTCATTTAGTTGAAAAAATCAATAACTGCATGAAAAATAACAAATGATGTCGGGAAGGGTTGAAACTTGATGATGTGGCTTTGAATGGTGCATTTTGAACACACAAAAAGTCTCGAGTTCAAATAAATTCTAGAAAATGAACTGCCTTTTGTAACCGATGAGTTTCCGTCCGGAACCGTGATACTTTGAAAGAGACTGTCCGTTTTGTACACGAAGAGCATCCAGCTTTTGTCGTAACCATCTCAACTTCTTAGCACATGCTATGTGGGCGAAATGATGATACCATGCCATCTTTCAACCTTTCCAGAGTTCATTTGTAGTGCTTTTCAATGTCAAAGTCATTTAGCTCAAAAAGTCAATAACTGCATGAAAAATAACAAATTGTGTCGGGAAGGGTTGAAAATTGATGATGTGGCCTTGAATGGTGCATTTTGAACGCACAAAAAGCCTGGAGTTCAAATAAGTTTAAGAAAATGAAATGCCTTTTGTAACCAATGAGTTTCCATCCGGAACCCTGATACTTCGAAAGAGACTGTTCGTTTTGTACACGAAGTGCATCGAGCTTTTGCCGTAACCCTCTCAACGTTTTAGCACATGATTTGTCGGTGAAATGATGATACCATGCCAACTTTCGACCTTTTCAGAGTTCATTTGTAGTGCTTTTCAATTTCAGGGTCATTTACCTCAAAAAATCAATTACTGCATGAAAAATAACAAATGATGTCGGGAAGGGTTGAAAATTGATGTTGTGGCTTTGAATTGTGCATTTTGAACGCACAAAAAGCCTGGAGTGCAAATAAGTTTAAGAAAATGAAATGCCTTCTGTAACCGATGAGTTTCCGTCCAGAACCCTGATACTTTGAAAGAGACTGTTCGTTTTGTACACGAAGTGCATCCAGCTTTTGCCGTAACCATCTCAACTTTTTAGCACGTGCTATGTGGGTGAAATGATGATACCATGCCAACTTTCAACCTTTTCAGAGTTCATTTGTAGTGCTTTTCAATTTCAGGGTCATTTACCTCAAAAAATCAATAACTGCATGAAAAATAACAAATGATGTCGGGAAGGGTTGAAAATTGATGATGTGGCTTTGAATGGTGCATTTTGAACGCACAAAAAGCCTGGAGTTCAAATAAGTTTAAGAAAATGAAATGCCTTTTGTAACCGATGAGTTTCCGCCCGGAACCCTGATACTTCGAAAGAGACTGTTCGTTTTGTACACGAAGTGCATCCATCTTTTGCTGGAACCATCTCAACTTTTTAGCACATGCTATGTGGGTGAAATGATGATACCATGCCAACTTTCAACCTTTTCAGAGTTCATTTGTAGTGCTTTTCAATTTCAAGGTCATTTAGCTCAAAAAATCAGTAATTGCATGAAAAAGAACAAATGATATCGGGAAGGGTTGAAAATTGATGATGTGGCTTTGAATGGTGCATTTTGAGCACACAAAAAGCCTTGAGTTCAAATAAATTCGAGAATGCCTTTTGTAACCAATGAGTTTCCGTCCGGAACCCTGATACTTTGAAACAGACTGTCCGTTTTGTACACGAAGAGCATCCAGGTTTTGCCGTAACCATCTCAACTTTTTAGCACATGCTATGTGGGTGAAATGATGATACCATGCCAACTTTCAACCTTTCCAGACTTCATTTGTAGTGTTGCTCAATGTCAGAGTCATTTAGCTCAAAAAGTCAATAACTACATGAAAATAAACAAATTATGTCGGGAAGGGTTGAAAATTGATGATGTGGCTTTGAATGGTGCATTTTGAACGCACAAAAAGCCTGGAGTTCAAATAAGTTTAAGAAAATGAAGTGCCTTTTGTAACCGATGAGTTTCCATCCGGAACCCTGATACTTCGAAAGAGACTGTTCGTTTTGTACACGAAGTGCATCCAGGTTTTGCTGTAACCCTCTCAGCTTTTTAGCATATGATTTGTCGGTGAAATGATGATACCATGCCAACTTTCGACCTTTTCAGTGTTCATTTGTCGTGCTTTTCAAATTCAGGGTCATGTACCTCAAAAAATCAATAACTGCATGGAAAATAACAAATGATGTCGGGAAGGGTTGAAAATTGATGATGTGGCTTTGAATGGTGCATTTTGAACGCACAAAAAGCCTGGAGTTCAAATAACTTCAAGAAAATGAAATGCCTTTTGTAACCGATGAGTTTCTGTCCGGAACCCTGATACTTTGAAAGGGATTGTCCGTTTTGTACACGAAGTGCATCCAGCTTTTCTTGTAACCATCTCAACTTTTTAGCGCATGCTATGTGGGTGAAATGATGATACCATGCCTACTTTCATCCTTTTCAGAGTTCATTTGTAGTGCTTTTCAATTTCCGGGTCATTTAGCTCAAAAAATCAATAACTGCATGAAAAATAACAAATGATGTCGGGAAGGGTTGAAAATTGATGATGTGGCTTTGAATGGTGCACTATGAAAACACAAAAATCCTATAGTTCAAAGCAGTTCAACAAAATGAAATGCATTTTGTGACCGATGAGTTTCCGTCCGGAACCCTAACACTTCGAAAGAGACTGTTCATTTTGTACACGAGGTGCATCCATCTTTTGCTATAACCACCTCAACTTTTTAGCACATGCTATGTGGGTGAAATGATGATACCATGCCAACATTCAACCTTTTCAGAGTTCATTTGTAGTGCTTTTCAATTTCAAGGTCATTTAGTTGAAAAAATCAATAACTGCATGAAAAATAACAAATGATGTCGGGAAGGGTTGAAACTTGATGATGTGGCTTTGAATGGTGCATTTTGAACACACAAAAAGTCTCGAGTTCAAATAAATTCTAGAAAATGAACTGCCTTTTGGAACCGATGAGTTTCCGTCCGGAACCCTGATACTTTGAAAGAGACTGTCCGTTTTGTACACGAAGAGCATCCAGCTTTTGTCGTAACCATCTCAACTTCTTAGCACATGCTATGTGGGAGAAATGATGATACCATGCCATCTTTCAACCTTTCGAGAGTTCATTTGTAGTGCTTTTCAATGTCAAAGTCATTTAGCTCAAAAAGTCAATAACTGCATGAAAAATAACAAATTGTGTCGGGAAGGGTTGAAAATTGATGATGTGGCTTTGAATGGTGCATTTTGAACGCACAAAAAGCCTGGAGTTCAAATAAGTTTAAGAAAATGAAATGCCTTTTGTAACCAATGAGTTTCCATCCGGAAGCCTGATACTTCGAAAGAGACTGTTCGTTTTGTACACGAAGTGCATCCAGCTTTTGCCGTAACCCTCTCAACTTTTTAGCACATGATTTGTCGGTGAAATGATGATACCATGCCAACTTTCGACCTTTTCAGAGTTTATTTGTAGTGCTTTTCAATTTCAGGGTCATTTACCTGAAAAAATCAATTACTGCATGAAAAATAACAAATGATGTCGGGAAGGGTTGAAAATTGATGTTGTGGCTTTGAATGGTGCATTTTGAACGCACAAAAAGCCTGGAGTGCAAATAAGTTTAAGAAAATGAAATGCCTTCTGTAACCGATGAGTTTCCGTCCAGAACCCTGATACTTTGAAAGAGACTGTTCGTTTTGTACACGAAGTGCATCCAGCTTTTGCCGTAACCATCTCAACTTTTTAGCACATGCTATGTGGGTGAAATGATGATACCATGCCAACTTTTAACCATTTCAGAGTTCATTTGTAGCGCTTTTCAATGTCAGAGTCATTTAGCTCAAAAAGTCAATAACTGCATGAAAAATAACAAATTATGTCGGGAAGGGTTGAAAATTGATGACGTGGCTTTGAATGGTGCATTTTGAACACACAAAAAGCCTCGAGTTCAAATAAATTCTAGAAAATGAAATGTCTTTTGTAACCGACGAGTTCCCGTCCGTAACCCTGATACTTTGAAAGAGATTGTCCGTTTTGTACACGAAGTGCATCCAGCTTTTGCTGTAACCATCTCAACTTTTTAGCACATGCTATGTGGGTGAAATGATGATACCATGCCAACTTTCAACCTTTTCAGTGTTTGTTTGTAGTGCTTTTCAATTTGAAGGTCATTTAGCTCAAAATATCAATAACTGCATGAAAAATAACAAATGATGTTGGGAAGGGTTGAAAATTGATGATGTGGCTTTGAATGGTGCATTTTGAACACACTAAAAGCCTCGAGGTCAAATAAATTCTAGAAAATAAAATGCCTTTTGTAACCGATGAGTTTCCATCCGGAACCCTGATACTTCGAAAGAGACTGTTCGTTTTGTACACGAAGTGCATGCAGCTTTTGCCGTAACCCTCTCAACTTTTTAGCACTCGATTTGTCGGTGAAATGATGATACCATGCCAACTTTCGACCTTTTCAGAGTTCATTTGTAGTGCTTTTCAATTTCAGGGTCATTTACCTCAAACAATTAATAACTGCATGAAAAATAACAAATAATGTCGGGAAGGGTTGAAAATTGATGATGTGGCTTTGAATGGTGCATTTTGAACGCACAAAAAGCCCGGAGTTCAAATAAGTTTAAGAAAATGAAATGCCTTCTGTAACCGATGTGTTTCCGTCTGGAACCCTGATGCTTCGAAAGAGACTGTTCGTTTTGTACACGAAGTGCATCCAGCTTTTTCCGTAACCATCTCAACTTTTTTGCACATGCTATGTGGGTGAAATGATGATACCATGCCAACTTTCAACCTTTTCGAAGTTCATTTGTAGTGCTTCTCAATTTCAAGGTCGTTTAGCTCAAAAAATCAATAACTGCATGAAAAATACCAAATGATGTCGGGAAGGGTTGAAAATTGATGATGTGGCTTTGAATGGTGCATTTTGAACACACAAAAAGCCTCGAGTTCAAATAAATTCTAGAAAATGAAATGTCTTTTGTAACCGATCAGTTTCCGTCCGGAACCCTGATACATTGAAAGAGATTGTCCGTTTTGTACACGAAGTGCATCAAGCTTTTGCTGTAACCATCTCAACTTTTTAGCACATGCTATGTGGGTGAAATGATGATACCATGCCAACTTTCAACCTTTTCAGAGTTCATTTGTAGTGCCTTTCAATTTCAAGGTCATTTAGCTCAAAAAATCAATAACTGCATGAAAAATAACAAATGATGTCGGGAAGGGTTGAAAATTGATGATGTGGCTTTGAATGGTGCATGTTGAACGCACAAAAAGCCTAGAGTTCAAATAAGTTTAAGAAAATGAAATGCCTTTTGTAACCGATGAGTTTCGGTCCGGAACCCTGATACTTCGAAAGAGACTGTTCGTTTTGTACACGAAGTGCATCCATCTTTTGCTGTAACCATCTCAACTTTTTAGCACATGCTATGTGGGTGAAATGATGATACCATGCCAACTTTCAACCTTTTCAGAGTTCATTTGTAGTGCTTTTCAATTTAAAGGTCATTTAGCTCAAAAAATCAATAACTGCATGAAAAATAACAAATGATATCGGGAAGGGTTGAAAAATGATGATGTGGCTTTGAATGGCGCATTTTGAACACACAAAAAGCCTCGAGTTCAAATAAATTCTAGAAAATGAAATGCCTTTTGTAACCGATGAGTTTCCGTCTGGAACCCTGATACTTTGAAAGTGACTATCCGTTTTGTACACGAAGAGCATCCAGCTTTTGCCGTAACCATCTCAACTTTTTATCACATGCTATGTGGGTGAAATGATGACACCATGCCAACTTTCAACCTTTCCTGAGTTCATTTGTAGTGCTTTTCAATGTCAGAGTCATTTAGTTCAAAAAGTCAATAACCGCAGGAAAAATAACAAATTATGTCGGGAAGGGTTGAAAATTAATGATGTGGCTTTGAATGGTGCATTTTGAACGCACAAAAAGCCTGGAGTTCAAATAAGTTTAAGAACATGAAATGCCTTCTGTAACCGATGAGTTTCCGTCCTGAACCCTGATACATTGAAAGAGACTGTTCGTTTTGTACACGAAGTGCATCCAGCTTTTGCCGTAACCATCTCAACTTTTTAGCACATGCTATGTGGGTGAAATGATGATACCATGCCAACTTTTAACCATTTAAGAGTTCATTTGTAGTACTTTTCAATGTCAGATTCATTAAGCTCAAAAAGTCAATAACTGCATGAAAAATAACAAATTATGTCGGGAAGGGTTGAAAATTGATGATGTGGCTTTGAATGGTGCATTTTGAACACAAAAAAAGCCTCGAGTTCAAATAAATTCTAGAAAATGAAATGTCTTTTGTAACCGACGAGTTCCCGTCCGGAACCCTGATACTTTGAAAGAGATTGTCCGTTTTGTACACGAAGTGCATCCAGCTTTTGATGTAACCATCTCAACTTTTTAGCACATGCTATGTGGGTGAAATCATGATACCATGCCAACTTTCAACCTTTTGAGTGTTTGTTTGTAGTGCTTTTCCATTTGAAGGTCATTTAGCTCAAAAAATCAATAACTGCATGAAAAATAACAAATGATGTTGGGAAGGGTTGAAAATTGATGATGTGGCTTTGAATGGTGTATTTTGAACACACTAAAAGCCTCGAGTTCAAATAAATTCTAGAAAATGAAATGCCTTTTGTAACCGATGAGTTTCCATCCGGAACCCTGATACTTCGAAAGAGACTGTTCGTTTTGTACACAAAGTGCATCCAGCTTTTGCCGTAACCCTCTCAACTTTTTAGCACTTGATTTGTCGGTGAAATGATGATACCATGCCAACTTTCGACCTTTTCAGAGTTCATTTGTAGTGCTTTTCAATTTCATGGTCATTTACCTCAAAAAATCAATAACTGCATGAAAAATAACAAATGATGTCGGGAAGGGTTGAAAATTGATGATGTGGCTTTGAATGGTGCATTTTGAACGCACAAAAAGCCCGGAGTTCAAATAAGTTTAAGAAAATGAAATGCCTTCTGTAACCGATGTGTTTCCGTCCGGAACCCTGATGCTTCAAAAGAGACTGTTCGTTTTGTACACGAAGTGCATCCAGCTTTTTCCGTAACCATCTCAACTTTTTAGCACATGCTATGTGGGTGAAATGATGATACCATGCCAACTTTCAACCTTTTCAGAGTTCATTTGTAGTGCTTTTCAATTTCAAGGTCATTTAGCTCAAAAAATCAATAACTGCATGAAAAATACCAAATGATGTCGGGAAGGGTTGAAATTGATGATGTGGCTTTGAATGGTGCATTTTGAACACACAAAAAGCCTCGAGTTCAAATAAATTCTAGAAAATGAAATGTCTTTTGTAACCGATCAGTTTCCGTCCGGAACCCTGATACATTGAAAGAGATTGTCCGTTTTGTACACGAAGTGCATCCAGCTTTTGCTGTAACCATCTCACCTTTTTAGCACATGCTATGTGGGTGAAATGATGATACCATGCCAACTTTCGACCTTTTCAGAGTTCATTTGTAGTGCTGTTGAATTTCAGGGTCATTTACCTTAAAAAATCAATAACTGCATGAAAAATAACAAATGATGTCGGGAAGGGTTGAAAATTGATGATGTGGCTTTGAATGGTGCATGTTGAACGCACAAAAAGCTGGAGTTCAAATAAGTTTAAGAAAATGAAATGCCTTTTGTAAGAGATGAGTTTCCGTCCGGAACCCTGATACTTCGAAAGAGACTGACCGTTTTGTACACGAAGTGCGTCCAGCTTTTGCCGTAACCCTCTCAAATTTTTAGCACATGATATGTGGGTGAAATTATGATACCTTGCCAACTTTCAACCTTTTCAGAATTCATTCGTAGTCCTTTTCAATTTGGGTGTCATTTAGCTCAAAAAAATCAATAACTACATGAAAAATACCAAATGAAGTCAGAAAGGGTTGAAAAGTGATGATGTGGCTTTGAATGGTGCACTATGAAAACACAAAAATCCTATAGTTCAAAGCAGTTCAACAAAATGAAATGCATTTTGTGACCGATGAGTTTCCGTCCGGAACCCTAACACTTCGAAAGAGACTGTTCATTTTGTACACGAGGTGCATCCATCTTTCGCTATAACCACCTCAACTTTTTAGCACATGCTATGTGGGTGAAATGATGATACCATGCCAACATTCAACCTTTTCAGAGTTCATTTGTAGTGCTTTTCAATTTCAAGGTCATTTAGTTGAAAAAATCAATAACTGCATGAAAAATAACAAATGATGTCGGGAAGGGTTGAAACTTGATGATGTGGCTTTGAATGGTGCATTTTGAACACACAAAAAGTCTCGAGTTCAAATAAATTCTAGAAAATGAACTGCCTTTTGTAACCGATGAGTTTCCGTCCGGAACCCTGATACTTTGAAAGAGACTGTCCGTTTTGTACACGAAGAGCATCCAGCTTTTGTCGTAACCATCTCAACTTCTTAGCACATGCTATGTGGGCGAAATGATGATACCATGCCATCTTTCAACCTTTCCAGAGTTCATTTGTAGTGCTTTTCAATGTCAAAGTCATTTAGCTCAAAAAGTCAATAACTGCATGAAAAATAACAAATTGTGTCGGGAAGGGTTGAAAATTGATGATGTGGCCTTGAATGGTGCATTTTGAACGCACAAAAAGCCTGGAGTTCAAATAAGTTTAAGAAAATGAAATGCCTTTTGTAACCAATGAGTTTCCATCCGGAACCCTGATACTTCGAAAGAGACTGTTCGTTTTGTACACGAAGTGCATCGAGCTTTTGCCGTAACCCTCTCAACGTTTTAGCACATGATTTGTCGGTGAAATGATGATACCATGCCAACTTTCGACCTTTTCAGAGTTCATTTGTAGTGCTTTTCAATTTCAGGGTCATTTACCTCAAAAAATCAATTACTGCATGAAAAATAACAAATGATGTCGGGAAGGGTTGAAAATTGATGTTGTGGCTTTGAATTGTGCATTTTGAACGCACAAAAAGCCTGGAGTGCAAATAAGTTTAAGAAAATGAAATGCCTTCTGTAACCGATGAGTTTCCGTCCAGAACCCTGATACTTTGAAAGAGACTGTTCGTTTTGTACACGAAGTGCATCCAGCTTTTGCCGTAACCATCTCAACTTTTTAGCACGTGCTATGTGGGTGAAATGATGATACCATGCCAACTTTCAACCTTTTCAGAGTTCATTTGTAGTGCTTTTCAATTTCAGGGTCATTTACCTCAAAAAATCAATAACTGCATGAAAAATAACAAATGATGTCGGGAAGGGTTGAAAATTGATGATGTGGCTTTGAATGGTGCATTTTGAACGCACAAAAAGCCTGGAGTTCAAATAAGTTTAAGAAAATGAAATGCCTTTTGTAACCGATGAGTTTCCGCCCGGAACCCTGATACTTCGAAAGAGACTGTTCGTTTTGTACACGAAGTGCATCCATCTTTTGCTGGAACCATCTCAACTTTTTAGCACATGCTATGTGGGTGAAATGATGATACCATGCCAACTTTCAACCTTTTCAGAGTTCATTTGTAGTGCTTTTCAATTTCAAGGTCATTTAGCTCAAAAAATCAGTAATTGCATGAAAAAGAACAAATGATATCGGGAAGGGTTGAAAATTGATGATGTGGCTTTGAATGGTGCATTTTGAGCACACAAAAAGCCTTGAGTTCAAATAAATTCGAGAATGCCTTTTGTAACCAATGAGTTTCCGTCCGGAACCCTGATACTTTGAAACAGACTGTCCGTTTTGTACACGAAGAGCATCCAGGTTTTGCCGTAACCATCTCAACTTTTTAGCACATGCTATGTGGGTGAAATGATGATACCATGCCAACTTTCAACCTTTCCAGACTTCATTTGTAGTGTTGCTCAATGTCAGAGTCATTTAGCTCAAAAAGTCAATAACTACATGAAAATAAACAAATTATGTCGGGAAGGGTTGAAAATTGATGATGTGGCTTTGAATGGTGCATTTTGAACGCACAAAAAGCCTGGAGTTCAAATAAGTTTAAGAAAATGAAGTGCCTTTTGTAACCGATGAGTTTCCATCCGGAACCCTGATACTTCGAAAGAGACTGTTCGTTTTGTACACGAAGTGCATCCAGGTTTTGCTGTAACCCTCTCAGCTTTTTAGCATATGATTTGTCGGTGAAATGATGATACCATGCCAACTTTCGACCTTTTCAGTGTTCATTTGTCGTGCTTTTCAAATTCAGGGTCATGTACCTCAAAAAATCAATAACTGCATGGAAAATAACAAATGATGTCGGGAAGGGTTGAAAATTGATGATGTGGCTTTGAATGGTGCATTTTGAACGCACAAAAAGCCTGGAGTTCAAATAACTTCAAGAAAATGAAATGCCTTTTGTAACCGATGAGTTTCTGTCCGGAACCCTGATACTTTGAAAGGGATTGTCCGTTTTGTACACGAAGTGCATCCAGCTTTTCTTGTAACCATCTCAACTTTTTAGCGCATGCTATGTGGGTGAAATGATGATACCATGCCTACTTTCATCCTTTTCAGAGTTCATTTGTAGTGCTTTTCAATTTCCGGGTCATTTAGCTCAAAAAATCAATAACTGCATGAAAAATAACAAATGATGTCGGGAAGGGTTGAAAATTGATGATGTGGCTTTGAATGGTGCACTATGAAAACACAAAAATCCTATAGTTCAAAGCAGTTCAACAAAATGAAATGCATTTTGTGACCGATGAGTTTCCGTCCGGAACCCTAACACTTCGAAAGAGACTGTTCATTTTGTACACGAGGTGCATCCATCTTTTGCTATAACCACCTCAACTTTTTAGCACATGCTATGTGGGTGAAATGATGATACCATGCCAACATTCAACCTTTTCAGAGTTCATTTGTAGTGCTTTTCAATTTCAAGGTCATTTAGTTGAAAAAATCAATAACTGCATGAAAAATAACAAATGATGTCGGGAAGGGTTGAAACTTGATGATGTGGCTTTGAATGGTGCATTTTGAACACACAAAAAGTCTCGAGTTCAAATAAATTCTAGAAAATGAACTGCCTTTTGGAACCGATGAGTTTCCGTCCGGAACCCTGATACTTTGAAAGAGACTGTCCGTTTTGTACACGAAGAGCATCCAGCTTTTGTCGTAACCATCTCAACTTCTTAGCACATGCTATGTGGGAGAAATGATGATACCATGCCATCTTTCAACCTTTCGAGAGTTCATTTGTAGTGCTTTTCAATGTCAAAGTCATTTAGCTCAAAAAGTCAATAACTGCATGAAAAATAACAAATTGTGTCGGGAAGGGTTGAAAATTGATGATGTGGCTTTGAATGGTGCATTTTGAACGCACAAAAAGCCTGGAGTTCAAATAAGTTTAAGAAAATGAAATGCCTTTTGTAACCAATGAGTTTCCATCCGGAAGCCTGATACTTCGAAAGAGACTGTTCGTTTTGTACACGAAGTGCATCCAGCTTTTGCCGTAACCCTCTCAACTTTTTAGCACATGATTTGTCGGTGAAATGATGATACCATGCCAACTTTCGACCTTTTCAGAGTTTATTTGTAGTGCTTTTCAATTTCAGGGTCATTTACCTGAAAAAATCAATTACTGCATGAAAAATAACAAATGATGTCGGGAAGGGTTGAAAATTGATGTTGTGGCTTTGAATGGTGCATTTTGAACGCACAAAAAGCCTAGAGTGCAAATAAGTTTAAGAAAATGAAATGCCTTCTGTAACCGATGAGTTTCCGTCCAGAACCCTGATACTTTGAAAGAGACTGTTCGTTTTGTACACGAAGTGCATCCAGCTTTTGCCGTAACCATCTCAACTTTTTAGCACATGCTATGTGGGTGAAATGATGATACCATGCCAACTTTTAACCATTTCAGAGTTCATTTGTAGCGCTTTTCAATGTCAGAGTCATTTAGCTCAAAAAGTCAATAACTGCATGAAAAATAACAAATTATGTCGGGAAGGGTTGAAAATTGATGACGTGGCTTTGAATGGTGCATTTTGAACACACAAAAAGCCTCGAGTTCAAATAAATTCTAGAAAATGAAATGTCTTTTGTAACCGACGAGTTCCCGTCCGTAACCCTGATACTTTGAAAGAGATTGTCCGTTTTGTACACGAAGTGCATCCAGCTTTTGCTGTAACCATCTCAACTTTTTAGCACATGCTATGTGGGTGAAATGATGATACCATGCCAACTTTCAACCTTTTCAGTGTTTGTTTGTAGTGCTTTTCAATTTGAAGGTCATTTAGCTCAAAATATCAATAACTGCATGAAAAATAACAAATGATGTTGGGAAGGGTTGAAAATTGATGATGTGGCTTTGAATGGTGCATTTTGAACACACTAAAAGCCTCGAGGTCAAATAAATTCTAGAAAATAAAATGCCTTTTGTAACCGATGAGTTTCCATCCGGAACCCTGATACTTCGAAAGAGACTGTTCGTTTTGTACACGAAGTGCATGCAGCTTTTGCCGTAACCCTCTCAACTTTTTAGCACTCGATTTGTCGGTGAAATGATGATACCATGCCAACTTTCGACCTTTTCAGAGTTCATTTGTAGTGCTTTTCAATTTCAGGGTCATTTACCTCAAACAATTAATAACTGCATGAAAAATAACAAATAATGTCGGGAAGGGTTGAAAATTGATGATGTGGCTTTGAATGGTGCATTTTGAACGCACAAAAAGCCCGGAGTTCAAATAAGTTTAAGAAAATGAAATGCCTTCTGTAACCGATGTGTTTCCGTCTGGAACCCTGATGCTTCGAAAGAGACTGTTCGTTTTGTACACAAAGTGCATCCAGCTTTTTCCGTAACCATCTCAACTTTTTTGCACATGCTATGTGGGTGAAATGATGATACCATGCCAACTTTCAACCTTTTCGAAGTTCATTTGTAGTGCTTCTCAATTTCAAGGTCGTTTAGCTCAAAAAATCAATAACTGCATGAAAAATACCAAATGATGTCGGGAAGGGTTGAAAATTGATGATGTGGCTTTGAATGGTGCATTTTGAACACACAAAAAGCCTCGAGTTCAAATAAATTCTAGAAAATGAAATGTCTTTTGTAACCGATCAGTTTCCGTCCGGAACCCTGATACATTGAAAGAGATTGTCCGTTTTGTACACGAAGTGCATCAAGCTTTTGCTGTAACCATCTCAACTTTTTAGCACATGCTATGTGGGTGAAATGATGATACCATGCCAACTTTCAACCTTTTCAGAGTTCATTTGTAGTGCCTTTCAATTTCAAGGTCATTTAGCTCAAAAAATCAATAACTGCATGAAAAATAACAAATGATGTCGGGAAGGGTTGAAAATTGATGATGTGGCTTTGAATGGTGCATGTTGAACGCACAAAAAGCCTAGAGTTCAAATAAGTTTAAGAAAATGAAATGCCTTTTGTAACCGATGAGTTTCGGTCCGGAACCCTGATACTTCGAAAGAGACTGTTCGTTTTGTACACGAAGTGCATCCATCTTTTGCTGTAACCATCTCAACTTTTTAGCACATGCTATGTGGGTGAAATGATGATACCATGCCAACTTTCAACCTTTTCAGAGTTCATTTGTAGTGCTTTTCAATTTAAAGGTCATTTAGCTCAAAAAATCAATAACTGCATGAAAAATAACAAATGATATCGGGAAGGGTTGAAAAATGATGATGTGGCTTTGAATGGCGCATTTTGAACACACAAAAAGCCTCGAGTTCAAATAAATTCTAGAAAATGAAATGCCTTTTGTAACCGATGAGTTTCCGTCTGGAACCCTGATACTTTGAAAGAGACTATCCGTTTTGTACACGAAGAGCATCCAGCTTTTGCCGTAACCATCTCAACTTTTTATCACATGCTATGTGGGTGAAATGATGACACCATGCCAACTTTCAACCTTTCCTGAGTTCATTTGTAGTGCTTTTCAATGTCAGAGTCATTTAGTTCAAAAAGTCAATAACCGCAGGAAAAATAACAAATTATGTCGGGAAGGGTTGAAAATTAATGATGTGGCTTTGAATGGTGCATTTTGAACGCACAAAAAGCCTGGAGTTCAAATAAGTTTAAGAACATGAAATGCCTTCTGTAACCGATGAGTTTCCGTCCTGAACCCTGATACATTGAAAGAGACTGTTCGTTTTGTACACGAAGTGCATCCAGCTTTTGCCGTAACCATCTCAACTTTTTACCACATGCTATGTGGGTGAAATGATGATACCATGCCAACTTTTAACCATTTAAGAGTTCATTTGTAGTACTTTTCAATGTCAGATTCATTAAGCTCAAAAAGTCAATAACTGCATGAAAAATAACAAATTATGTCGGGAAGGGTTGAAAATTGATGATGTGGCTTTGAATGGTGCATTTTGAACACAAAAAAAGCCTCGAGTTCAAATAAATTCTAGAAAATGAAATGTCTTTTGTAACCGACGAGTTCCCGTCCGGAACCCTGATACTTTGAAAGAGATTGTCCGTTTTGTACACGAAGTGCATCCAGCTTTTGATGTAACCATCTCAACTTTTTAGCACATGCTATGTGGGTGAAATCATGATACCATGCCAACTTTCAACCTTTTGAGTGTTTGTTTGTAGTGCTTTTCCATTTGAAGGTCATTTAGCTCAAAAAATCAATAACTGCATGAAAAATAACAAATGATGTTGGGAAGGGTTGAAAATTGATGATGTGGCTTTGAATGGTGTATTTTGAACACACTAAAAGCCTCGAGTTCAAATAAATTCTAGAAAATGAAATGCCTTTTGTAACCGATGAGTTTCCATCCGGAACCCTGATACTTCGAAAGAGACTGTTCGTTTTGTACACGAAGTGCATCCAGCTTTTGCCGTAACCCTCTCAACTTTTTAGCACTTGATTTGTCGGTGAAATGATGATACCATGCCAACTTTCGACCTTTTCAGAGTTCATTTGTAGTGCTTTTCAATTTCATGGTCATTTACCTCAAAAAATCAATAACTGCATGAAAAATAACAAATGATGTCGGGAAGGGTTGAAAATTGATGATGTGGCTTTGAATGGTGCATTTTGAACGCACAAAAAGCCCGGAGTTCAAATAAGTTTAAGAAAATGAAATGCCTTCTGTAACCGATGTGTTTCCGTCCGGAACCCTGATGCTTCAAAAGAGACTGTTCGTTTTGTACACGAAGTGCATCCAGCTTTTTCCGTAACCATCTCAACTTTTTAGCACATGCTATGTGGGTGAAATGATGATACCATGCCAACTTTCAACCTTTTCAGAGTTCATTTGTAGTGCTTTTCAATTTCAAGGTCATTTAGCTCAAAAAATCAATAACTGCATGAAAAATACCAAATGATGTCGGGAAGGGTTGAAATTGATGATGTGGCTTTGAATGGTGCATTTTGAACACACAAAAAGCCTCGAGTTCAAATAAATTCTAGAAAATGAAATGTCTTTTGTAACCGATCAGTTTCCGTCCGGAACCCTGATACATTGAAAGAGATTGTCCGTTTTGTACACGAAGTGCATCCAGCTTTTGCTGTAACCATCTCACCTTTTTAGCACATGCTATGTGGGTGAAATGATGATACCATGCCAACTTTCGACCTTTTCAGAGTTCATTTGTAGTGCTGTTGAATTTCAGGGTCATTTACCTTAAAAAATCAATAACTGCATGAAAAATAACAAATGATGTCGGGAAGGGTTGAAAATTGATGATGTGGCTTTGAATGGTGCATGTTGAACGCACAAAAAGCTGGAGTTCAAATAAGTTTAAGAAAATGAAATGCCTTTTGTAAGAGATGAGTTTCCGTCCGGAACCCTAATACTTCGAAAGAGACTGACCGTTTTGTACACGAAGTGCGTCCAGCTTTTGCCGTAACCCTCTCAAATTTTTAGCACATGATATGTGGGTGAAATTATGATACCTTGCCAACTTTCAACCTTTTCAGAATTCATTCGTAGTCCTTTTCAATTTGGGTGTCATTTAGCTCAAAAAAATCAATAACTACATGAAAAATACCAAATGAAGTCAGAAAGGGTTGAAAAGTGATGATGTGGCTTTGAATGGTGCACTATGAAAACACAAAAATCCTATAGTTCAAAGCAGTTCAACAAAATGAAATGCATTTTGTGACCGATGAGTTTCCGTCCGGAACCCTAACACTTCGAAAGAGACTGTTCATTTTGTACACGAGGTGCATCCATCTTTCGCTATAACCACCTCAACTTTTTAGCACATGCTATGTGGGTGAAATGATGATACCATGCCAACATTCAACCTTTTCAGAGTTCATTTGTAGTGCTTTTCAATTTCAAGGTCATTTAGTTGAAAAAATCAATAACTGCATGAAAAATAACAAATGATGTCGGGAAGGGTTGAAACTTGATGATGTGGCTTTGAATGGTGCATTTTGAACACACAAAAAGTCTCGAGTTCAAATAAATTCTAGAAAATGAACTGCCTTTTGTAACCGATGAGTTTCCGTCCGGAACCCTGATACTTTGAAAGAGACTGTCCGTTTTGTACACGAAGAGCATCCAGCTTTTGTCGTAACCATCTCAACTTCTTAGCACATGCTATGTGGGCGAAATGATGATACCATGCCATCTTTCAACCTTTCCAGAGTTCATTTGTAGTGCTTTTCAATGTCAAAGTCATTTAGCTCAAAAAGTCAATAACTGCATGAAAAATAACAAATTGTGTCGGGAAGGGTTGAAAATTGATGATGTGGCCTTGAATGGTGCATTTTGAACGCACAAAAAGCCTGGAGTTCAAATAAGTTTAAGAAAATGAAATGCCTTTTGTAACCAATGAGTTTCCATCCGGAACCCTGATACTTCGAAAGAGACTGTTCGTTTTGTACACGAAGTGCATCGAGCTTTTGCCGTAACCCTCTCAACGTTTTAGCACATGATTTGTCGGTGAAATGATGATACCATGCCAACTTTCGACCTTTTCAGAGTTCATTTGTAGTGCTTTTCAATTTCAGGGTCATTTACCTCAAAAAATCAATTACTGCATGAAAAATAACAAATGATGTCGGGAAGGGTTGAAAATTGATGTTGTGGCTTTGAATTGTGCATTTTGAACGCACAAAAAGCCTGGAGTGCAAATAAGTTTAAGAAAATGAAATGCCTTCTGTAACCGATGAGTTTCCGTCCAGAACCCTGATACTTTGAAAGAGACTGTTCGTTTTGTACACGAAGTGCATCCAGCTTTTGCCGTAACCATCTCAACTTTTTAGCACGTGCTATGTGGGTGAAATGATGATACCATGCCAACTTTCAACCTTTTCAGAGTTCATTTGTAGTGCTTTTCAATTTCAGGGTCATTTACCTCAAAAAATCAATAACTGCATGAAAAATAACAAATGATGTCGGGAAGGGTTGAAAATTGATGATGTGGCTTTGAATGGTGCATTTTGAACGCACAAAAAGCCTGGAGTTCAAATAAGTTTAAGAAAATGAAATGCCTTTTGTAACCGATGAGTTTCCGCCCGGAACCCTGATACTTCGAAAGAGACTGTTCGTTTTGTACACGAAGTGCATCCATCTTTTGCTGGAACCATCTCAACTTTTTAGCACATGCTATGTGGGTGAAATGATGATACCATGCCAACTTTCAACCTTTTCAGAGTTCATTTGTAGTGCTTTTCAATTTCAAGGTCATTTAGCTCAAAAAATCAGTAATTGCATGAAAAAGAACAAATGATATCGGGAAGGGTTGAAAATTGATGATGTGGCTTTGAATGGTGCATTTTGAGCACACAAAAAGCCTTGAGTTCAAATAAATTCGAGAATGCCTTTTGTAACCAATGAGTTTCCGTCCGGAACCCTGATACTTTGAAACAGACTGTCCGTTTTGTACACGAAGAGCATCCAGGTTTTGCCGTAACCATCTCAACTTTTTAGCACATGCTATGTGGGTGAAATGATGATACCATGCCAACTTTCAACCTTTCCAGACTTCATTTGTAGTGTTGCTCAATGTCAGAGTCATTTAGCTCAAAAAGTCAATAACTACATGAAAATAAACAAATTATGTCGGGAAGGGTTGAAAATTGATGATGTGGCTTTGAATGGTGCATTTTGAACGCACAAAAAGCCTGGAGTTCAAATAAGTTTAAGAAAATGAAGTGCCTTTTGTAACCGATGAGTTTCCATCCGGAACCCTGATACTTCGAAAGAGACTGTTCGTTTTGTACACGAAGTGCATCCAGGTTTTGCTGTAACCCTCTCAGCTTTTTCGCATATGATTTGTCGGTGAAATGATGATACCATGCCAACTTTCGACCTTTTCAGTGTTCATTTGTCGTGCTTTTCAAATTCAGGGTCATGTACCTCAAAAAATCAATAACTGCATGGAAAATAACAAATGATGTCGGGAAGGGTTGAAAATTGATGATGTGGCTTTGAATGGTGCATTTTGAACGCACAAAAAGCCTGGAGTTCAAATAACTTCAAGAAAATGAAATGCCTTTTGTAACCGATGAGTTTCTGTCCGGAACCCTGATACTTTGAAAGGGATTGTCCGTTTTGTACACGAAGTGCATCCAGCTTTTCTTGTAACCATCTCAACTTTTTAGCGCATGCTATGTGGGTGAAATGATGATACCATGCCTACTTTCATCCTTTTCAGAGTTCATTTGTAGTGCTTTTCAATTTCCGGGTCATTTAGCTCAAAAAATCAATAACTGCATGAAAAATAACAAATGATGTCGGGAAGGGTTGAAAATTGATGATGTGGCTTTGAATGGTGCACTATGAAAACACAAAAATCCTATAGTTCAAAGCAGTTCAACAAAATGAAATGCATTTTGTGACCGATGAGTTTCCGTCCGGAACCCTAACACTTCGAAAGAGACTGTTCATTTTGTACACGAGGTGCATCCATCTTTTGCTATAACCACCTCAACTTTTTAGCACATGCTATGTGGGTGAAATGATGATACCATGCCAACATTCAACCTTTTCAGAGTTCATTTGTAGTGCTTTTCAATTTCAAGGTCATTTAGTTGAAAAAATCAATAACTGCATGAAAAATAACAAATGATGTCGGGAAGGGTTGAAACTTGATGATGTGGCTTTGAATGGTGCATTTTGAACACACAAAAAGTCTCGAGTTCAAATAAATTCTAGAAAATGAACTGCCTTTTGGAACCGATGAGTTTCCGTCCGGAACCCTGATACTTTGAAAGAGACTGTCCGTTTTGTACACGAAGAGCATCCAGCTTTTGTCGTAACCATCTCAACTTCTTAGCACATGCTATGTGGGAGAAATGATGATACCATGCCATCTTTCAACCTTTCGAGAGTTCATTTGTAGTGCTTTTCAATGTCAAAGTCATTTAGCTCAAAAAGTCAATAACTGCATGAAAAATAACAAATTGTGTCGGGAAGGGTTGAAAATTGATGATGTGGCTTTGAATGGTGCATTTTGAACGCACAAAAAGCCTGGAGTTCAAATAAGTTTAAGAAAATGAAATGCCTTTTGTAACCAATGAGTTTCCATCCGGAAGCCTGATACTTCGAAAGAGACTGTTCGTTTTGTACACGAAGTGCATCCAGCTTTTGCCGTAACCCTCTCAACTTTTTAGCACATGATTTGTCGGTGAAATGATGATACCATGCCAACTTTCGACCTTTTCAGAGTTTATTTGTAGTGCTTTTCAATTTCAGGGTCATTTACCTGAAAAAATCAATTACTGCATGAAAAATAACAAATGATGTCGGGAAGGGTTGAAAATTGATGTTGTGGCTTTGAATGGTGCATTTTGAACGCACAAAAAGCCTGGAGTGCAAATAAGTTTAAGAAAATGAAATGCCTTCTGTAACCGATGAGTTTCCGTCCAGAACCCTGATACTTTGAAAGAGAGTGTTCGTTTTGTACACGAAGTGCATCCAGCTTTTGCCGTAACCATCTCAACTTTTTAGCACATGCTATGTGGGTGAAATGATGATACCATGCCAACTTTTAACCATTTCAGAGTTCATTTGTAGCGCTTTTCAATGTCAGAGTCATTTAGCTCAAAAAGTCAATAACTGCATGAAAAATAACAAATTATGTCGGGAAGGGTTGAAAATTGATGACGTGGCTTTGAATGGTGCATTTTGAACACACAAAAAGCCTCGAGTTCAAATAAATTCTAGAAAATGAAATGTCTTTTGTAACCGACGAGTTCCCGTCCGTAACCCTGATACTTTGAAAGAGATTGTCCGTTTTGTACACGAAGTGCATCCAGCTTTTGCTGTAACCATCTCAACTTTTTAGCACATGCTATGTGGGTGAAATGATGATACCATGCCAACTTTCAACCTTTTCAGTGTTTGTTTGTAGTGCTTTTCAATTTGAAGGTCATTTAGCTCAAAATATCAATAACTGCATGAAAAATAACAAATGATGTTGGGAAGGGTTGAAAATTGATGATGTGGCTTTGAATGGTGCATTTTGAACACACTAAAAGCCTCGAGGTCAAATAAATTCTAGAAAATAAAATGCCTTTTGTAACCGATGAGTTTCCATCCGGAACCCTGATACTTCGAAAGAGACTGTTCGTTTTGTACACGAAGTGCATGCAGCTTTTGCCGTAACCCTCTCAACTTTTTAGCACTCGATTTGTCGGTGAAATGATGATACCATGCCAACTTTCGACCTTTTCAGAGTTCATTTGTAGTGCTTTTCAATTTCAGGGTCATTTACCTCAAACAATTAATAACTGCATGAAAAATAACAAATAATGTCGGGAAGGGTTGAAAATTGATGATGTGGCTTTGAATGGTGCATTTTGAACGCACAAAAAGCCCGGAGTTCAAATAAGTTTAAGAAAATGAAATGCCTTCTGTAACCGATGTGTTTCCGTCTGGAACCCTGATGCTTCGAAAGAGACTGTTCGTTTTGTACACGAAGTGCATCCAGCTTTTTCCGTAACCATCTCAACTTTTTTGCACATGCTATGTGGGTGAAATGATGATACCATGCCAACTTTCAACCTTTTCGAAGTTCATTTGTAGTGCTTCTCAATTTCAAGGTCGTTTAGCTCAAAAAATCAATAACTGCATGAAAAATACCAAATGATGTCGGGAAGGGTTGAAAATTGATGATGTGGCTTTGAATGGTGCATTTTGAACACACAAAAAGCCTCGAGTTCAAATAAATTCTAGAAAATGAAATGTCTTTTGTAACCGATCAGTTTCCGTCCGGAACCCTGATACATTGAAAGAGATTGTCCGTTTTGTACACGAAGTGCATCCAGCTTTTGCTGTAACCATCTCAACTTTTTAGCACATGCTATGTGGGTGAAATGATGATACCATGCCAACTTTCAACCTTTTCAGAGTTCATTTGTAGTGCCTTTCAATTTCAAGGTCATTTAGCTCAAAAAATCAATAACTGCATGAAAAATAAGAAATGATGTCGGGAAGGGTTGAAAATTGATGATGTGGCTTTGAATGGTGCATGTTGAACGCACAAAAAGCCTAGAGTTCAAATAAGTTTAAGAAAATGAAATGCCTTTTGTAACCGATGAGTTTCGGTCCGAAACCCTGATACTTCGAAAGAGACTGTTCGTTTTGTACACGAAGTGCATCCAGCTTTTGCTGTAACCATATCAACTTTTTAGCACATGCTATGTGGGTGAAATGATGATACCATGCCAACTTTCAACCTTTTCAGAGTTCATTTGTAGTGCTTTTCAATTTAAAGGTCATTTAGCTCAAAAAATCAATAACTGCATGAAAAATAACAAATGATATCGGGAAGGGTTGAAAAATGATGATGTGGCTTTGAATGGCGCATTTTGAACACACAAAAAGCCTCGAGTTCAAATAAATTCTAGAAAATGAAATGCCTTTTGTAACCGATGAGTTTTCGTCTGGAACCCTGATACTTTGAAAGAGACTATCCGTTTTGTACACGAAGAGCATCCAGCTTTTGCCGTAACCATCTCAACTTTTTATCACATGCTATGTGGGTGAAATGATGACACCATGCCAACTTTCAACCTTTCCTGAGTTCATTTGTAGTGCTTTTCAATGTCAGAGTCATTTAGTTCAAAAAGTCAATAACCGCAGGAAAAATAACAAATTATGTCGGGAAGGGTTGAAAATTAATGATGTGGCTTTGAATGGTGCATTTTGAACGCACAAAAAGCCTGGAGTTCAAATAAGTTTAAGAACATGAAATGCCTTCTGTAACCGATGAGTTTCCGTCCTGAACCCTGATACATTGAAAGAGACTGTTCGTTTTGTACACGAAGTGCATCCAGCTTTTGCCGTAACCATCTCAACTTTTTAGCACATGCTATGTGGGTGAAATGATGATACCATGCCAACTTTTAACCATTTAAGAGTTCATTTGTAGTACTTTTCAATGTCAGATTCATTAAGCTCAAAAAGTCAATAACTGCATGAAAAATAACAAATTATGTCGGGAAGGGTTGAAAATTGATGATGTGGCTTTGAATGGTGCATTTTGAACACAAAAAAAGCCTCGAGTTCAAATAAATTCTAGAAAATGAAATGTCTTTTGTAACCGACGAGTTCCCGTCCGGAACCCTGATACTTTGAAAGAGATTGTCCGTTTTGTACACGAAGTGCATCCAGCTTTTGATGTAACCATCTCAACTTTTTAGCACATGCTATGTGGGTGAAATCATGATACCATGCCAACTTTCAACCTTTTGAGTGTTTGTTTGTAGTGCTTTTCCATTTGAAGGTCATTTAGCTCAAAAAATCAATAACTGCATGAAAAATAACAAATGATGTTGGGAAGGGTTGAAAATTGATGATGTGGCTTTGAATGGTGTATTTTGAACACACTAAAAGCCTCGAGTTCAAATAAATTCTAGAAAATGAAATGCCTTTTGTAACCAATGAGTTTCCATCCGGAACCCTGATACTTCGAAAGAGACTGTTCGTTTTGTACACAAAGTGCATCCAGCTTTTGCCGTAACCCTCTCAACTTTTTAGCACTTGATTTGTCGGTGAAATGATGATACCATGCCAACTTTCGACCTTTTCAGAGTTCATTTGTAGTGCTTTTCAATTTCATGGTCATTTACCTCAAAAAATCAATAACTGCATGAAAAATAACAAATGATGTCGGGAAGGGTTGAAAATTGATGATGTGGCTTTGAATGGTGCATTTTGAACGCACAAAAAGCCCGGAGTTCAAATAAGTTTAAGAAAATGAAATGCCTTCTGTAACCGATGTGTTTCCGTCCGGAACCCTGATGCTTCAAAAGAGACTGTTCGTTTTGTACACGAAGTGCATCCAGCTTTTTCCGTAACCATCTCAACTTTTTAGCACATGCTATGTGGGTGAAATGATGATACCATGCCAACTTTCAACCTTTTCAGAGTTCATTTGTAGTGCTTTTCAATTTCAAGGTCATTTAGCTCAAAAAATCAATAACTTCATGAAAAATACCAAATGATGTCGGGAAGGGTTGAAATTGATGATGTGGCTTTGAATGGTGCATTTTGAACACACAAAAAGCCTCGAGTTCAAATAAATTCTAGAAAATGAAATGTCTTTTGTAACCGATCAGTTTCCGTCCGGAACCCTGATACATTGAAAGAGATTGTCCGTTTTGTACACGAAGTGCATCCAGCTTTTGCTGTAACCATCTCACCTTTTTAGCACATGCTATGTGGGTGAAATGATGATACCATGCCAACTTTCGACCTTTTCAGAGTTCATTTGTAGTGCTTTTGAATTTCAGGGTCATTTACCTCAAAAAATCAATAACTGCATGAAAAATAACAAATGATGTCGGGAAGGGTTGAAAATTGATGATGTGGCTTTGAATGGTGCATGTTGAACGCACAAAAAGCTGGAGTTCAAATAAGTTTAAGAAAATGAAATGCCTTTTGTAAGAGATGAGTTTCCGTCCGGAACCCTGATACTTCGAAAGAGACTGTTCGTTTTGTACACGAAGTGCATCCAGCTTTTGCTGTAACCATCTCAACTTTTTAGCACATGCTATGTGGGTGAAATGATGATACCATGCCAACTTTCAACCTTTTCAGAGTTCACTTGTTGTGCTTTTCAATTTCAAGGTCATTTAGCTCAAAAAATCAACAACTGCATGAAAAATAAGAAATGATGTCGGGAAGGGTTGAAAATTGATGATGTGGCTTTGAATGGTGCATTTTGAACACACAAAAAGCCTTGAGTTCAAATAAATTCTAGAAAATGAAATGCCTTTTGTAACCGCTGAGTTTCCGTCCGGAACCCTGATACTTTGAAAGAGACTATCTGTTTTGTACACGAAGAGCATCCAGCTTTTGCCGTAACCATCTCAATTTTTTATCACATGCTATGTGGGTGAAATGATGACACCATGCCAACTTTCAACCTTTCCAGAGTTCATTTGTAGTGGTTTTCAATGTGAGAGTCATTTAGCTCAAAAAGTCAATAACTGCAGGAAAAATAACAAATTATATCGGGAATGGTTGAAAATTAATGATTTGGCTTTGAATGGTGCATTTTGAACGCACAAAAAGCCTGGAGTTCAAATAAGTTTAAGAAAATGAAATGCCTTTTGTAACCGATGAGTTTCCATCCGGAACCCTCATACTTTGAAAGAGACTGTCCGTTTTGTACACGAAGAGCATCCAGCTTTTGCGATAACCATCTAAACTTTTTAGCACATGCTATGTGGGTGAAATGATGATACCATGCCAACTTTCGACCTTTCCAGAGTTCATTTGTAGTGCTTTGCAATGTCAGAGTCATTTAGCTCAAAAAGTCAATAACTGCATGAAAAATAACAAATAATGTCGGGAAGGGTTGAAAATTGACGATGTGGCTTTGAATGGTGCATTTTGAACGCACAAAAAGCCTAGAGTTCAAATAAGTTTAACAAAATGAAATGCCTTTGGTAACCGATGAGTTTCTGTCCGGAACCCTGATACTTTGAAAGAGACTGTTCGTTTTGTACACGAAGTGCATCCAGCTTTTGCTATAACCATCTCAACTTTTTAGCACATGATTTGTTGGTGAAATGATGATACCATGTCAACTTTCGACCTTTTCAGAGTTCATTTGTAGTGCTTTTCAATTTCAGGGACATATACCTCAAAAAATCAATAACCGCATGAAAAATAACAAATGATGTCGAGAAGGGTTGAAAATTGATGATGTGGCTTTAAATGGTGCATTTTGAACGGACAAAAAGCCTGGAGTTCAAATAACTTCAAGAAAATGAAATGCCTTTTGTAACCGGTGAGTTTCCGTCCGGAACCCTGATACTTTGAAAGAGATTCTCCGTTTTGTACACGAAGTGCATCCAGCTTTTGCTGTAACCATCTCAACTTTTAGCACATTCTATGTGGGTGAAATGATGATACCATGCCAACTTTCAACCTTTTCAGAGTTCATTTGTAGTGCTTTTCAATTTCCGGGTCATTTAGCTCAAAAAAAATCAATAACTGCATGAAAAATAAAAAATGATGTCGGGAAGGGTTGAAAATTGATGATGTGGCTTTGAATGGTGCACTTTGAACATACAAAAAGCCTATAGTTCAAACAAGTTCAACAAAATGAAATGCCTTTTGTAACCGATGAGTTTCCGTCCGGAACCCTAATACTTCGAAACAGACTATCCGTTTTGTACACGAAGTGCATCCAGCTTTTGCCGTAACCCTCTCAAATTTTTAGCACATTATATGTGGGTGAAATTATGATACCATGCCAACTTTCAACCTTTTGATAGTTCATTCGTAGTGCTTTTCAATTTCGGTGTCATTTAGCTCAAAAAAATCAATAACTGCATGAAAAACCCCAAATGAAGTCAGAAAGGTTTGAAAAGTGATGATGTGGCTTTGAATGGTGCATTTTGAACACACAAAAAGCCTCGAGTTCAAATATATTCTAGAAAATGAAATGTCTTTTGTAACCGATGAGTTTCCGTCCGGAACCCTAATACTTCGAAAGAGACTGTTCGTTTTATACACGAAGAGCATCCAGCTTTTGTCGTAACCATCTCAACTTTTTAGCACATGCTATGCGGGCTAAATGATGATACCATGCCATTTTTCGACCTTTCCAGAATTCATTTGTAGTGGTTTTCAGTGTCAGAGTCATTTAGCTCAAGAAGTGAATAACTGCATGAAAAATAACAAATTATGTCAGGAATGGTTGAAAATTGATGATGTGGCTTTGAATGGTGCATTTTGAACGCACAAAAAGCGTGGAGTTCAAATAAGTTTAACAAAATGAAATGCCTTTTGTAACCGATGAGTTTCCGTCCGGAACCCTGATACTTTGAAAGAGACTGTTCGTTTTGTACATGAAGTGCATCCAGCTTTTGCTGTAACCATCTCAGCTTTTTAGCACATGATTTGTCGGTGAAATGATGATACCACGCAACCTTTCGACATTTTCAGAGTTCATTTGAAGTGCTTTTCAATTTCAGGGTCATTTACCTCAAAAAATCAATAACTGCATGAAAAATAACAAATGATGTCGGGAAGGGTTGAAAATTGATGATGTGGCTTTGAATGGTGCATTTTGAACGCACAAAAAGCCTGGAGTTCAAATAAGTTTAATAAAATGAAATGCCTTTTGTAACCGATGAGTTTCCGTCCGGAACCCTGATACATTGAAAGAGACTGTTCGTTTTGTACACGAAGTGCATCCAGCTTTTGCTGTAACCATCTCAATTGTTTAGCACATGATTTGTCGGTGAAATGATGATACAACGCCAACTTTTGACCTTTTCACAGTTCATTTGTAGTGCTTTTCAATTTCCGGGTCATTTAGCTCAAAAAAATCAATAACTGCATGAAAAATAAAAGATGATGTCGGGAAGGGTTGAAAATTGATGATGTGGCTTTGAATGGTGCACTTTGAACACACAAAAAGCCTATAGTTCAAAGAAGTTCAACAAAATGAAATGCCTTTTGTAACCGATGAGTTTCCATCCGGAACCCTAATACTTCGAAAGAGACTGTCCGTTTTGTACACGAAGTGCATCCTGCTTTTGCCGTAACCCTCTCAAATTTTTAGCACATGATATGTGGGTGAAATGATGATTCCATGCCAACTTTCAACCTTTTGAGAGTTCATTCGTAGTGCTTTTCAATTTCGGTGTCATTTAGCTCAAAAAAATGAATAACTGCATGAAAAATAACAAATGATGTCGGGAAGGGTTGAAAATTGATGATGTGGCTTTGAATGGTGCATTTTGAACACACAAAAAGCCTCGAGTTCAAATACATTCTAGAAAATGAAATGCCTTTTGTAATCGATGAGTTTCCGTCCGAACCCTGATACTTTGAAAGAGATTGTCCGTTTTGTACGCGAAGAGCATCCAGCTTTTCCCATAACCATCTCAACTTTTTAGCACATGCTATGTGGGTGAAATGATGATACCATGCCAACTTTAAACCTTTCCAGAGTTCATTTGGAGTGCTTTTCAATGTCAGAGTCATTTAGCTCAAAAAGTCAATAACTGCATGAAAAATAACAAATTATGTCGGGAAGGGTTGAAAGTTTATGATGTGGCTTTGAATGGTGCATTTTGAACGCACAAAAAGCCTGGAGTTGAAATAAGTTTAAGAAAATGAAATGCCTTTTGTAACCGATGAGTTTCCATCCGGAACCCTGATTCTTTGAAAGAGACTGTTCGTTTTGTACACGAAGTGCATCCAGCTTTTGCTGTAACCATGTCAACTGTTTAGCACATGATTTGTCGGTGAAATGATGATACCATGCCAACTTTCGACCTTTTCAGAGTTCATTTGTAGTGCTTTTCAATTTCAGGGTCATTTACCTCAACAAATCAATAACTGCATGAAAAATAACAAATTTTGTCGGGAAGGGTTGAAAATTGATGATGTGGCTTTGAATGGTGCATTTTGAACGCACAAAAAGCTTGGAGTTCAAATAACTTCAAGAAAATGAAATGCCTTTTGTAACCGATGAGTTTCCGTTCGGAACCCTGATAATTTGAAAGAGACTGTCCGTTTTGTACACGAAGTGCATCCATCTTTTGCTGTAACCATCTCAACTTTTTAGCACATGCTATGTGGGTGAAATGATGATACCATGCCAAATTTCAACCTTTTCAGAGTTCATTTGTAGAGCTTTTCAAATTCCGGGTCATTTAGCACAAAAAAAATCAATAACTGCATGAAAAATAACAAATAATGTCGGGAAGGGTTGAAAATTGATGATGTGGCTTTGAATGGTGCACTCTGAAAACACAAAAAGCCTATAGTTCAAAGAAGTTCAACAAAATGACATGCCTTTTGTAACCGATGAGTTTCCGTCCGGAACCCTAATACTTCAAAAGAGACTGTCCGTCTTGTACACGAAATGCATCCAGCTTTTGCCGTAACCCTCTCAAATTTTTAGCACATGATATGTGGGTGAAATTATGATACGATGCCAACTTTCAACCTTTTGAGAGCTAATTCGTAGTGCTTTTCAGTTTCGGTGTCATTTAGCTCAAAAAAATCAATAACTGCATGAAAAACACCAAATGAAGTCAGAAAGGTTTGAAAATTGAAGACGTGGCTTTGAATGGTGCATTTTGAACACACAAAAAGCCTCGAGTTCAAATAAATTCTAGAAAATGAAATGCCATTTGTAACCGATGAGTTTCCGTCCGAACCCTGATACTTTGAAAGAGATTGTCCGTTTTGTACGCGAAGTGCATCCAGCTTTTGCTGTAACCATCTCAACTTTTTAGCACATGCTATCTGGGTGAAATGATGATACCATGACAATTTCAACCTTTTCAGAGATCATTTGTAGTGCTTTTCAATTTCAAGGTCATTTACCTCAAAAAATCAATAACTGCGTGAAAAATAACAAATGATGTTTGGAAGGGTTGAAAATTGATGATGTGGCTTTGAATGGTGCATTTTGAACACACAAAAAGCCTCGAGTTCAAATAAATTCTAGAAAATGAAATGCCTTTTGTAACCGATGAGTTTCCGTCCGGAACCCTGATACTTTGAAAGAGACTGTCCGTTTTGTACACGAAGAGCATCCAACTTTTGTCGTAACCATCTCAACTTTTTAGCACATGCTATCTGGGTGAAATGATGATACCATGCCAACTTTCAACCTTTCCAGAGTTCATTTGTAGTGCTTTTCAATGTTAGAGTCATTTAGCTCAAAAAGTCAATAACTGCATGAAAAATAACAAATGATGTCGGGAAGGGTTGAAAATTGATGATGTGGCTTTGAATGGTGCATTTTGAACGCCCAAAAAGCCTGGAGTTCAAATAAGTTTAAGAAAATGAAATGCCTTTTGGAACCGATGAGTTTCCATCCCGAACCCTGATACTTCGAAAGAGATTGTTCGTTTTGTACACGAAGTGCATCCAGCTTTTGCTGTAACCATCTGAACTTTTTAGCACATGCTATGTGGGTGAAATTATCATACCATGCCAACTTTCGACCTTTTCAGAGTTCATTTGTAGTGCTTTTCAATTTTAAGGTCATTTAGCTCAAAAAAATCAATAACTACATGAAAAATAACAAATGATATCGGGAAGGGTTGAAAATTGATGAAGTGGCTTTGAATGGTGCATTTTGAACACACAAAAAGCCTCGAGTTCCAATAAATTCTAGAAAATGAAATGCCTTTTGTAACCGATGAGTTTTCGTTCGGAACCCTGATACTTTGGAAGAGACTGTTCGGTTTGTACATGAAGTGCATCCAGCTTTTGTCGTAACCATCTCAACTTGTGATCACATCCTATGTGGGTGAAATGATGATACCATGCCAACTTCCGACCTTTTCAGAGTTCATTTGTAGTGCTTTTAAATTTCAGTGTCATTTAGCTCAAAAAATCAATAACTGCATGACAAATACCAAATGAAGTCAGAAAGGGTTGAAAATTGATGATGTGGCTTTGAATGGTGCATTTTGAACACACAAAAAGCCTCGAGTTCAAATAAATTCTAGAAAATGAAATGCCTTTTGTAACCGATGAGTTTTCGTCCGGAACCGTGATACTTCGAAAGAGACTGTCCGTTTTGTCCACAAAGAGCATCCAGCTTTTGCCGTAACCATCTCAACTTTTTAGCACATGCTATGTGGGTGAAATGATGATACCATGCGAACTTTCAACGTTTCGAGAGTTCATTTGTAGTGCTTTTCAATGTCAGAGTCATTTAGCTCAAAAAGTAAATAACTGCATGAAAAATAACAAATTATCTTGGGACGGGTTGAAAATTGATGATGTGACTTTGAATGGTGCATTTTGAACGCACAAAAAGCCTGGAGTTAAAAAAAGTTTAAGAAAATGAAATGCCTTTTGTAACCGATGAGTTTCCATCCCGAACCCTGATACTTCGAAAGAGACTGTTCGTTTTGTACACGAAGTGCATCCAGCTTTTGTTGTAACCATCTGAACTTTTTATCGCATGCTATGTGAGTGAAATGATCATACCATGCCAACTTTCAACCTTCTCAGAGTTCATTTGTAGTGCTTTTCAATTTCAAGGTCATTTAGCTCAAAAAATCAATAACTACATGAAAAATAACAAATCATATCGGGAAGGGTTGAAAATTGATGATGTGGCTTTGAATGGTGCATTTTTAACACACAAAAAGCCTCGAGTTCAAATAAATTCTAGAAAATGAAATGCCATTTGTAACCGATGAGTTTTCGTCCGAAACCGTGATACTTCAAAAGAGACTGTCCGTTTTGTACACGAAGAGCATCCAGCTTTTGCCGTAACCATCTCAACTTTTTAGCACATGCTATGTGGGTGAAATGATGATACCATGCCAACTTTCAACCTTTCCAGAGTTCATTTGTAGTGCTTTTCAATGTCATAGTCATTTAGCTCAACAAGTCAATAACTGCATGAAAAATAACAAATGATGTCGGGAAGGGTTGAAAATTGATGATGTGACTTTGAATGGTGCATTTTGAACGCACAAAAAGCCTGGAGTTCAAATAAGTTTAAAAAATGAAATGCCTTTTGTAACCGATGAGTTTCCATCCAGAACCCTGATACTTTGAAAGAGACTATCTGTTTTGTACACGAAGAGCATCCAACTTTTGCCGTAACCATCTCAACTTTGTAGCACATGCTATGTGGGTGAAATTATGATATCATGCGAACTTTCAACGTTTCGAGAGTTCATTTGTAGTGCTTTTCAATGTCAGAGTCATTTAGCTCAAAAAGTAAATAACTGCCTGAAAAATAACAAATTATGTCGGGACGGGTTGAAAATTGACGATGTGGCTTTGAATGGTGCATTTTGAACGCACAAAAAGCCTGAAGTTCAAATAAGTTTAATAAAATGAAATGCCTTTTGTAACCGATGAGTTTCCATCCCGAACCCTGATACTTCGAAAGAGACTATTTGTTTTGTACACGAAGTGCATCCAGCTTTTGCTGTAACCATCTGAACTTTTTAGCACATGATTTGTCGGTGAAATGATCATACCATGCCAACTTTCGACCTTTTCAGAGTTCATTTGTAGTGCTGTTCAATTTCAGGGTCATTTACCTCAAAAAATCAATAACTGCATGAAAAATAACAAATGATGTCGGGAAGGGTTGGAAATTGATGATGTGGCTTAGAATGGTGTGTTTTGAACGAACAAAAAGCCTGGAGTTCAAATAACTTCAAGAAAATGAAATGCCTTTTGTAACCGATGAGTTTCCGTCCGAAACCCTTATACTTTGAAAGAGACTGTCCGTTTTGTACACGAAGTGCATCCAGCTTTTGCCGTAACCATCTCAACTTTTTAGCACATGCTATGTGGGTGAAATGATGATACCATGCAACCTTTCAACCTTTCCAGAGTTCATTTGTAGTGCTTTTCAATGTCAGAGTAATTTAGCTCAACAAGTCAATAACTGCATGAAAAATAACAAATGATGTCGGGAAGGGTTGAAAATTGATGATGTGACTTTGAATGGTGTATTTTGAACGCACAAAAAGCCTGGAGTTCAAATAAGTTCTAGAAAATGAAATGCCTTTTGTAACCGATGAGTTTCCGTTCGGAACCCTGATACTTTGAAAGAGACTGTCTGTTTTGTACACGAAGAGCATCCAGCTTTTGCCGTAACCATCTCAACTTTTTAGCACATGCTATGTGGGTGAAATGATGATACCATGCCAACTTTCAACCTTTCTAGAGTTTATTTGTAGTGCTTTTCAATTTCAGAGTCATTTAGCTCAAAAAATCGATAGCTTGCATGAAAAATTACAAATTATGTTGGGAAGGGTTGAAAATTGATGATGTGGCTTTGAATGGTGCATTTGGAACGCACAAAAAGCCTGGAGTTCAAATAAGTTTAAGAAAATGAAATGCCTTTTGTAACGGATGAGTTTCCATCCGGAACCCTGATACTTCGTAAGAGACTGTTCGTTTTGTACACGAAGTGCATCCAGCTTTTGCCGTAACCCTCTCAACTTTTTAGCGCATGATTTGTCGGTGAAATGATCATACCATGCCAACTTTCGACCTTTTCAGAGTTCATTTGTAGTGTTGTTCAATTTCAGGGTCATTTACCTCAAAAAATCAATAACTGCATGAAAAATAACAAATGATGTCGGGAAGGGTTGGAAATTGATGATGTGGCTTAGAATGGTGTGTTTTGAACGAACAAAAAGCCTGGAGTTCAAATAACTTCAAGAAAATGAAATGCCTTTTGTAACCGATGAGTTTCCGTCCGAAACCCTTCTAATTTGAAAGAGACTGTCCGTTTTGTACACTAAGTGCATCCAGCTTTTGTCGTAACCATCTCAACTTTTTAGCACATGCTATGTGGGTGAAATGATGATACCATGCAACCTTTCAACCTTTCCAGAGTTCATTTGTAGTGCTTCTCAATGTCAGAGTAATTTAGCTCAAAAAGTCAATAACTGCATGAAAAATAACAAATGATGTCGGGAAGGGTTGAAAATTGATGATGTGGCTTTGAATGCTGCATTTTGAACACACAAAAAACCTCGAGTTCAAATAAATTCTAGAAAATGAAATGCCTTTTGTAACCGATGAGTTTCCGTTCGGAACCCTGATACTTTGAAAGAGACTGTCTGTTTTGTACACGAAGAGCATCCAGCTTTTGCCGTAACCATCTCAACTTTTTAGCACATGCTATGTGGGTGAAATGATGATACCATGCCAACTTTCAACCTTTCTAGCGTTTATTTGTAGTGCTTTTCAATTTCAGAGTCATTTAGCTAAAAAAATCGATAGCTTGCATGAAAAATTACAAATTATGTTGGGAAGGGTTGAAAATTGATGATGTGGCTTTGAATGGTGCATTTGGAACGCACAAAAAGCCTGGAGTTCAAATAAGTTTAAGAAAATGAAATGCCTTTTGTAACGGATGAGTTTCCATCCGGAACCCTGATACTTCGTAAGAGACTGTTCGTTTTGTACACGATGTGCATCCAGCTTTTGCCGTAACCCTCTCAACTTTTTAGCGCATGATTTGTCGGTGAAATGATGATACCATGCCAACTTTCGACCTTTTCAGAGTTCATTTGTAGTGCTGTTCAATTTCAGGGTCATTTACCTCAAAAAATCAATAACTGCATGAAAAATAACAAATGATGTCGGGAAGGGTTGGAAATTGATGATGTGGCTTAGAATGGTGCGTTTTGAACGCACAAAAAGCCTGGAGTTCAAATAAATTCAAGAAAATGAAATGCCTTTTGTAACCGATGAGTTTCTATCCGAAACCCTGATACTTTGAAAGAGATTGTCCGTTGTGTACACGAAGTGCATCCAGCTTTTACTGTAACCATCTCAACTTTTTAGCACATGCTATGTGGGTGAAATGATGATACCATGCCAACTTTCAACCTTTTCAGAGTTCATTTGGAGTGCTTCTCAATTTCAAGGTCATTTAGCTCAGCAAATCAATAACTGCATGAAAAATAAGAAATGATGTCGGGAAGGGTTGAAAATTGATGATGTGGCTTTCATTGGTGCATTTTGAACACACAAAAAGCCTCGAGTTCCAATAAATTCTAGAAAATGAAATGCCTTTTGTAACCGATGAGTTTCCGTTCGGAACCCTAATACTTTGAAAGAGACTGTCTGTTTTGTACATGAAGACATTCCAGCTTTTGCCGTAACCATCTCAACTTTTTAGCACATGCTATGTGGGTGAAATGATGATACCATGCAACTTTCAACCTTTCTAGAGTTCATGTGTAGTGCTTTTCAATTCCAGAGTCATTTAGCTCAAAAAATCAATAACTGCATGAAAAATTACAAATTATGTTGGGAAGGGTTGAAAATTGATCATGTGGCTTTGAATGGTGTATTTTGAACGCACAAAAAGCCTGGAGTTCAAATAAGTTTAAGAAAATGAAATGCCTTTTGTAACGGATGAGTTTCCATCCGGAACCCTGATACTTCGTAAGAGACTGTTCGTTTTGTACACGATGTGCATCCAGCTTTTGCCGTAACCCTCTCAACTTTTTAGCGCATGATTTGTCGGTGAAATGATGATACCATGCCAACTTTCGACCTTTTCAGAGTTCATTTGTAGTGCTGTTCAATTTCAGGGTCATTTACCTCAAAAAAGCAATAACTGCATGAAAAATAACAAATGATGTCGGGAAGGGTTGGAAATTGATGATGTGGCTTAGAATGGTGCGTTTTGAACGCACAAAAAGCCTGGAGTTCAAATAACTTCAAGAAAATGAAATGCCTTTTGTAACCGATGAGTTTCTGTCCGAAACCCTGATACTTTGAAAGAGATTGTCCGTTGTGTACACGAAGTGCATCCAGCTTTTACTGTAACCATCTCAACTTTTTAGCACATGCTATGTGGGTGAAATGATGATACCATGCCAACTTTCAACCTTTTCAGAGTTCATTTGGAGTGCTTCTCAATTTCAAGGTCATTTAGCTCAGCAAATCAATAACCGCATGAAAAATAAGAAATGATGTCGGGAAGGGTTGAAAATTGATGATGTGGCTTTCATTGGTGCATTTTGAACACACAAAAAGCCTCGAGTTCAAATAAATTCTAGAAAATGAAATGCCTTTTGTAACCGATGAGTTTCCGTTCGGAACCCTAATACTTTGAAAGAGACTGTCTGTTTTGTACACGAAGACATTCCAGCTTTTGCCGTAACCATCTCAACTTTTTAGCACATGCTATGTGGGTGAAATGATGATACCATGCAACTTTCAACCTTTCTAGAGTTCATGTGTAGTGCTTTTCAATTCCAGAGTCATTTAGCTCAAAAAATCAATAACTGCATGAAAAATTACAAATTATGTTGGGAAGGGTTGAAAATTGATGATGTGGCTTTGAATGGTGCATTTTGAATGCACAAAAAGCCTTGAGTTCAAATAAGTTTAAGAAAATGAAATGCCTTTTGTAACCGATGAGTTTCCATCCGGAACCCTGATACTTCGTAAGAGACTGTTCGTTTTGTACACGAAGTGCATCCAGCTTTTGCCGTAACCCTCTCAACTTTTTAGCACATGCTATGTGGATGAAATGATGATACCATGCCAACTTTCGACCTTTTCAGAGTTCATTTGTAGTACTTTTCAATTTCACGGTCATTTACCTCAAAAAATCAATAACTGCATGAAAAATAACAAATGATGTCGGGAAGGGATGGTAATTGATGATGTGGCTTTGAATGGTTCATTTTGAACGCACAAAAAGCCGGGAGTTCAAATAACTTCAAGAAAATGAAATGCCTTTTGTAACCAATGAGTTTCCGTCCGAAACCTTGGTACTTTGAAAGAGATTGTCCGTTTTGTACACGAAGTGCATCCAGCTTTTACTGTAACCATCTCAACTTTTTAGCTCATGCTATGTGGGTGAAATGATGATACCATGCCAACTTTCAACCTTTTCAGAGTTCATTTGGAGTGCTTTTCAATTTCAAGGTCATTTAGCTCAACAAATCAATAACTGCATGAAAAATAACAAATGATGTCGGGAAGGGTTCAAAATTGATGATGTGGCTTTGAATGGTGCATTTTGAACACACAAAAAGCCTCGAGTTCAAATAAGTTCTACAAAATGAAATGCCTTTTGTAACCGATGAGTTTCCGTTCGCAACCCTGATACTTTGAAAGAGATTGTCTGTTTTGTACACGAAGAGCATCCAGCTTTTACCGTAACCATCTCAACTTTTTAGCACATGCTATGTGGGTGAAATGACGATACCATGCCAACTTTCGACCTTTTCAGAGTTCATTTGTAGTGCTTTTCTTATTCAGGGTCATTTACCTCAAAAAATCAATAAATGCATGAAAAATAACAAATGATGTCGGGATGGGTTCAAAATTGATGATGTGGCTTTGAATGGTGCATTTTGAACGCACAAAAAGTCTATAGTTCAAATAAGTTCAAGAAAATGAAATGCGTTTTTTAACCGATGAGTATCCGTCCGGAACCCTAATACTTTGAAATAGATTGTCCGTTTTGTACACGAAGTGCATCCAGCTTTTGTCGTACCCCTATCAACTTTTAAGCACATGCTATGTGGGTGAAATGGTGATACCATGCCAACTTTCAACCTTTTCAGAGTTCATTTGTAGTGCTTTTCAATTTCAGTGTCATTTAGCTCAAAAAAATCAGTAACTGCATGAACAATATCAAAATGAAGTTAGAAAGGGTTGAAAATTGATGACGTGGCTTTTAATGGTGCATTTTGAACACACAAAAACCCTGGAGTTCAAATAAGTTTAAGAAAATGAAATTCCTTTTGTAACCGATGAGTTTCCGTCCGGAACCCTGATACTTCGAAAGAGACTGTTCGTTTTGTACACGAAGTGCATCCAGCTTTTGCTGTAACCATCTGAACTTTTTAGCACATGCTATGTGGGTGAAATGATCATACCATGCCAACTTTCAACCTTTTCAGAGTTCATTTGTCGTGCTTTTCAATTTCAAGGTCATTTAGCTCAAAAAATCAATAACTATATGAAAAATAAAAAATCATATCGGGAAGGCTTTGAATGGTGCATTTTGAACACACAAAAAGCCTCGAGTTAAATAAATTCTAGAAAATGAAATGCCTTTTGTAACCGATGAGTTTTCGTCCGGAACCATGATACTTCAAAAGAGACTGTCCATTTTGTACACGAAGAGCATCCAGCTTTTGCCGTAACCATCTCAACTTTTTAGCACATGCTATGTGGGTGAAATGATGATACCATGCGAACTTTCAACGTTTCCAGAGTTCATTTGTAGTGCTTTTCAATGTCAGAGTCATTTAGCTCAAAAAATCATTAACTGCATGAAAAATAACAAATTATGTCGGGAAGGGTTGAAAATTAATGATGTGGCTTGGAATGGTGCATTTTGAACGCACAAAAAGCCTATAGTTCAAATAAGTTCAAGAAAATAAAATGCCTTTTGTAACCGAAAAGTTTCTGTCCGGAACCCTAATACTTCGAAAGAGACTGTCCGTTTTGTACATGAAGTGCATCCACCTTTTGTCGTAACCCTCTCAACTTTGTAGCACATGATATGTGGATGAAATGATGATACCATGCCAACTTTCAACCTTTTTAAAGTTCATTTGTAGTGCTTTTCAATTTCAGGGTCATTTACCTCAAAAAGTCAGTAACTGCATGAAAAATAACAAATGATGTCGGGAAGGGTTGAAAATTGATGATGTGCCTTTGAATGGTGCATTTTGAACGCACAAAAATCCTTGAGTTCAAATAATTTCAAGAAAATGAAATGCCTTTTGTAACCGATGAGTTTCTGTCCGAAACCCTGATACTTTGAAAGAGATTGTCCGTTGTGTACACGAAGTGCATCCAGCTTTTACTGTAACCATCTCAACTTTTTAGCACATGCTATGTGGGTGAAATGATGATACCATGCCAACTTTCAACCTTTTCAGAGTTCATTTGGAGTGCTTCTCAATTTCAAGGTCATTTAGCTCAGCAAATCAATAACTGCATGAAAAATAAGAAATGATGTCGGGAAGGGTTGAAAATTGATGATGTGGCTTTCATTGGTGCATTTTGAACACACAAAAAGCCTCGAGTTCAAATAAATTCTAGAAAATGAAATGCCTTTTGTAACCGATGAGTTTCCGTTCGGAACCCTAATACTTTGAAAGAGACTGTCTGTTTTGTACACGAAGACATTCCAGCTTTTGCCGTAACCATCTCAACTTTTTAGCACATGCGATGTGGGTGAAATGATGATACCATGCAACTTTCAACCTTTCTAGAGTTCATGTGTAGTGCTTTTCAATTCCAGAGTCATTTAGCTCAAAAAATCAATAACTGCATGAAAAATTACAAATTATGTTGGGAAGGGTTGAAAATTGATGATGTGGCTTTGAATGGTGCATTTTGAATGCACAAAAAGCCTGGAGTTCAAATAAGTTTAAGAAAATGAAATGCCTTTTGTAACCGATGAGTTTCCATCCGGAACCCTGATACTTCGTAAGAGACTGTTCGTTTTGTACACGAAGTGCATCCAGCTTTTGCCGTAACCCTCTCAACTTTTTAGCACATGCTATGTGGATGAAATGATGATACCATGCCAACTTTCGACCTTTTCAGAGTTCATTTGTAGTACTTTTCAATTTCACGGTCATTTACCTCAAAAAATCAATAACTGCATGAAAAATAACAAATGATGTCGGGAAGGGATGGTAATTGATGATGTGGCTTTGAATGGTGCATTTTGAACGCACAAAAAGCCGGGAGTTCAAATAACTTCAAGAAAATGAAATGCCTTTTGTAACCGATGAGTTTCCGTCCGAAACCTTGGTACTTTGAAAGAGATTGTCCGTTTTGTACACGAAGTGCATCCAGCTTTTACTGTAACCATCTCAACTTTTTAGCTCATGCTATGTGGGTGAAATGATGATACCATGCCAACTTTCAACCTCTTCAGAGTTCATTTGGAGTGCTTTTCAATTTCAAGGTCATTTAGCTCAACAAATCAATAACTGCATGAAAAATAACAAATGATGTCGGGAAGGGTTCAAAATTGATGATGTGGCTTTGAATGGTGCATTTTGAACACACAAAAAGCCTCGAGTTCAAATAAGTTCTACAAAATGAAATGCCTTTTGTAACCGATGAGTTTCCGTTCGCAACCCTGATACTTTGAAAGAGATTGTCTGTTTTGTACACGAAGAGCATCCAGCTTTTACCGTAACCATCTCAACTTTTTAGCACATGCTATGTGGGTGAAATGACGATACCATGCCAACTTTCGACCTTTTCAGAGTTCATTTGTAGTGCTTTTCTTATTCAGGGTCATTTACCTCAAAAAATCAATAAATGCATGAAAAATAACAAATGATGTCGGGAAGGGTTCAAAATTGATGATGTGGCTTTGAATGGTGCATTTTGAACGCACAAAAAGTCTATAGTTCAAATAAGTTCAAGAAAATGAAATGCGTTTTTTAACCGATGAGTATCCGTCCGGAACCCTAATACTTTGAAATAGATTGTCCGTTTTGTACACGAAGTGCATCCAGCTTTTGTCGTACCCCTATCAACTTTTAAGCACATGCTATGTGGGTGAAATGGTGATACCATGCCAACTTTCAACCTTTTCAGAGTTCATTTGTAGTGCTTTTCAATTTCAGTGTCATTTAGCTCAAAAAAATCAGTAACTGCATGAACAATATCAAAATGAAGTTAGAAAGGGTTGAAAATTGATGACGTGGCTTTTAATGGTGCATTTTGAACACACAAAAACCCTGGAGTTCAAATAAGTTTAAGAAAATGAAATTCCTTTTGTAACCGATGAGTTTCCGTCCGGAACCCTGATACTTCGAAAGAGACTGTTCGTTTTGTACACGAAGTGCATCCAGCTTTTGCTGTAACCATCTGAACTTTTTAGCACATGCTATGTGGGTGAAATGATCATACCATGCCAACTTTCATCCTTTTCAGAGTTCATTTGTCGTGCTTTTCAATTTCAAGGTCATTTAGCTCAAAAAATCAATAACTATATGAAAAATAAAAAATCATATCGGGAAGGCTTTGAATGGTGCATTTTGAACACACAAAAAGCCTCGAGTTAAATAAATTCTAGAAAATGAAATGCCTTTTGTAACCGATGAGTTTTCGTCCGGAACCATGATACTTCAAAAGAGACTGTCCATTTTGTACACGAAGAGCATCCAGCTTTTGCCGTAACCATCTCAACTTTTTAGCAAATGCTATGTGGGTGAAATGATGATACCATGCGAACTTTCAACGTTTCCAGAGTTCATTTGTAGTGCTTTTCAATGTCAGAGTCATTTAGCTCAAAAAATCATTAACTGCATGAAAAATAACAAATTATGTCGGGAAGGGTTGAAAATTAATGATGTGGCTTGGAATGGTGCATTTTGAACGCACAAAAAGCCTATAGTTCAAATAAGTTCAAGAAAATAAAATGCCTTTTGTAACCGAAAAGTTTCTGTCCGGAACCCTAATACTTCGAAAGAGACTGTCCGTTTTGTACATGAAGTGCATCCACCTTTTGTCGTAACCCTCTCAACTTTGTAGCACATGATATGTGGATGAAATGATGATACCATGCCAACTTTCAACCTTTTTAAAGTTCATTTGTAGTGCTTTTCAATTTCAGGGTCATTTACCTCAAAAAGTCAGTAACTGCATGAAAAATAACAAATGATGTCGGGAAGGGTTGAAAATTGATGATGTGCCTTTGAATGGTGCATTTTGAACGCACAAAAATCCTTGAGTTCAAATAATTTCAAGAAAATGAAATGCCTTTTGTAACCGATGAGTTTCTGTCCGAAACCCTGATACTTTGAAAGAGATTGTCCGTTGTGTACACGAAGTGCATCCAGCTTTTACTGTAACCATCTCAACTTTTTAGCACATGCTATGTGGGTGAAATGATGATACCATGCCAACTTTCAACCTTTTCAGAGTTCATTTCGAGTGCTTCTCAATTTCAAGGTCATTTAGCTCAGCAAATCAATAACTGCATGAAAAATAAGAAATGATGTCGGGAAGGGTTGAAAATTGATGATGTGGCTTTCATTGGTGCATTTTGAACACACAAAAAGCCTCGAGTTCCAATAAATTCTAGAAAATGAAATGCCTTTTGTAACCGATGAGTTTCCGTTCGGAACCCTAATACTTTGAAAGAGACTGTCTGTTTTGTACACGAAGACATTCCAGCTTTTGTCGTAACCATCTCAACTTTTTAGCACATGCTATGTGGGTGAAATGATGATACCATGCAACTTTCAACCTTTCTAGAGTTTATGTGTAGTGCTTTTCAATTCCAGAGTCATTTAGCTCAAAAAATCAATAACTGCATGAAAAATTACAAATTATGTTGGGAAGGGTTGAAAATTGATGATGTGGCTTTGAATGGTGCATTTTGAACGCACAAAAAGCCTGGAGTTCAAATAAGTTTAAGAAAATGAAATGCCTTTTGTAACCGATGAGTTTCCATCCGGAACCCTGATACTTCGTAAGAGACTGTTCGTTTTGTACACGAAGTGCATCCAGCTTTTGCCGTAACCCTCTCAACTTTTTAGCACATGCTATGTGGGTGAAATGATGATACCATGCCAACTTTCGACCTTTTCAGAGTTCATTTGTAGTACTTTTCAATTTCACGGTCATTTACCTCAAAAAATCAATAACTGCATGAAAAATAACAAATGATGTCGGGAAGGGTTGGTAATTGATGATGTGGCTTTGAATGGTGCATTTTGAACGCACAAAAAGCCGGGAGTTCAAATAACTTCAAGAAAATGAAATGCCTTTTGTAACCAATGAGTTTCCGTCCGAAACCTTGGTACTTTGAAAGAGATTGTCCGTTTTGTACACGAAGTTCATCCAGCTTTTACTGTAACCATCTCAACTTTTTAGCTCATGCTATGTGGGTGAAATGATGATACCATGCCAACTTTCAACCTTTTCAGAGTTCATTTGGAGTGCTTTTCAATTTCAAGGTCATTTAGCTCAACAAATCAATAACTGCATGAAAAATAACAAATGATGTCGGGAAGGGTTGAAAATTGATGATGTGGCTTTGAATGGTGCATTTTGAACACACAAAAAGCCTCGAGTTCAAATAAGTTCTACAAAATGAAATGCCTTTTGTAACCGATGAGTTTCCGTTCGCAACCCTGATACTTTGAAAGAGATTGTCTGTTTTGTACACGAAGAGCATCCAGCTTTTACCGTAACCATCTCAACTTTTTAGCACATGCTATGTGGGTGAAATGACGATACCATGCCAACTTTCGACCTTTTCAGAGTTCGTTTGTAGTGCTTTTCATATTCAGGGTCATTTACCTCAAAAAATCAAAAAATGCATGAAAAATAACAAATGATGTCGGGAAGGGTTGAAAATTGATGATGTGGCTTTGAATGGTGCAATTTAAACGCACAAAAAGTCTATAGTTCAAATAAGTTCAAGAAAATGAAATGCGTTTTTTAACCGTTGAGTATCCGTCCGGAACCCTAATACTTTGAAATAGATTGTCCGTTTTGTACACGAAGTGCATCCAGCTTTTGTCGTACCCCTATCAACTTTTAAGCACATGCTATGGGGGTGAAATGATGATACCATGCCAACTTTCAACCTTTTCAGAGTTCATTTGTAGTGCTTTTCAATTTCAGTGTCATTTAGCTCAAAAAAATCAGTAACTGCATGAACAATATCAAAATGAAGTTAGAAAGGGTTGAAAATTGATGACGTGGCTTTTAATGGTGCATTTTGAACACACAAAAACCATGGAGTTCAAATAAGTTTAAGAAAATGAAATTCCTTTTGTAACCGATGAGTTTCCGTCCGGAACCCTGATACTTCGAAAGAGACTGTTCGTTTTGTACACGAAGTGCATCCAGCTTTTGCTGTAACCATCTGAACTTTTTAGCACATGCTATGTGGGTGAAATGATCATACCATGCCAACTTTCAACCTTTTCAGAGTTCATTTGTCGTGCTTTTCAATTTCAAGGTCATTTAGCTCAAAAAATCAATAACTACATGAAAAATAAAAAATCATATCGGGAAGGCTTTGAATGGTGCATTTTGAACGCACAAAAAGCCTATAGTTCAAATAAGTTCAAGAAAATGAAATGCCTTTTTTAACCGATGAGTATCCGTCCGGAACCTTAATACTTTGAAAGAGACTGTCTGTTTTGTACACGAAGTGCATCCAGCTTTTGCCGTAACCATCTCAACTTTTTAGCAAATGCTATGTGGGAGAAATGATGATACCATGCCAACTTTCAACCTTTTCAGAGTTCATTTGTAGTGATTTTCAATTTCAGGGTCATTTAGCTCAAAAAATCAATAACCGCATGAAATATAACAAATTATGTCGGGAAGGGTTGAAAATTGATGATGTGGCTTTGAAAGGTTCATTTTGAACGCACAAAAATCCTTGAGTTCAAATAAGTTTATGAAAATGAAATGCCTTTTGTAACCGATGAGTTTCCGTCCGGAACCCTGATACTTCGAAAGAGACTGTCCGTTTTGTACATGAAGTGCATCCAGCTTTTGTCGTAACCCTATCAACTTTTTAGCACATGCTATGTGGGTGATATGATGATACCATGCCAACTGTCAACCTTTTCAGAATTCATTTGTAGTGCTTTTCAATTTCAGTGTCATTTAGCTCAAAAAATCAATAACTGCATGAAAAATAACAAATGATGTCAGGAAGGGTTGAAAGTTCACTATGTGGCTTTGAATGGTGCAATTTGAACACAAAAAAAGCCTATAGTTCAAATAAGTTCAAGAAAGTGAAATGCCTTTTGTAACCGATGAATTTCCGTCCGCAACCCTAATACTTCGAAAAAGACTGACCGTTTTGTACACGAGGTGCGTCCAGCTTTTGCCATAACCCTCTCAAATTTTTAGCACATGATATGTGGGTGAAATTATGATACCATGCGAACTTTCAACCTTTTCAGAATTCATTCGTAGTGCTTTTCAATTTCGGTGTCATTTAGCTCAAGAAAATCAATAACTGCATGAAAAATACCAAATGAAGTCAGAAAGGGTTGAAAATTGATGAAGTGGCTTTGAATGGTGCATTTTGAACACACAAAAAGCCTGGAGTTCAAATAAGTTTAAGAAAATGAAATGCCTTTTGTAACCGATGAGTTTCCGTCCGGAACCCTGATACTTCGAAAGAGACTGTTCGTTTTGTACACGAAGTGCATCCAACTTTTGCCGTAACAATCTCAACATTTTAGCTCATGCTATGTGGGTGAAATGATGATACCATGCCAACTTTCGACCTTTTCAGAGTTCATTTGTAGTGCTTTTCAATTTCAGGGTCATTTACCTCAAAAAATCCATAACTGCATGAAAACTAACAAATGATGTCGGGAAGGGTTGAAAATTGATGATGTGCCTTTGAATGGTGCATTTTGAATGCAGAAAAATCCTGGAGTTCAAATAACTTCAAGAAAATGAATGCCTTTTGTAGCCGATGAGTTTCCATTCGGAACCGTGATACTTCGAAAGAGATTGTCCGTTTTGTCCATGAAGTGCATCCAGCTTTTGCCGTAACCATCTCAACGTTTTAGCACGTGCCATGTGGGTGAAATGATAATACCATGCCAACTTTCAACCACTTCAGAGTTCATTTTTAGTGCTTTTTAATTTCAAGGTCATTCAGCTCAAAAAATCTATAGCTGCATGAAAAATAACAAATGATGTCGGGAAGGGTTGAAAATTGATGATGTGGCTTTGAATGGTGCATTTTGAACGCACAAAAATCCTGGAGTTCAAATAAGTTTTAGAACATGAAATGCCTTTTGTAACCGATGAGTTTCCGTCTGGAACCCTTATACTTTCAAAGAGACTGTCCGTTTTGTACACGAAGAGCATCCAGCTTTTGCCGTAACCCTCTCAACTTTTTAGCACATGCTATGTGGGTGAAATGATGATACCATGCCAACTTTAAACCTTTCCAGAGTTCATTTGTAGTGATTTTCAATTTCAGGGTCATTTAGCTCAAAAAATCAATAACTGCATGAAAAATAACAAATTATGTCGGGAAGGGTTGAAAATTGATGATGTGGCTTTGAATGGTACATTTTGAACACACAAAAAGCCTGTAGTTCAAATAAGTTCAAGAAAATGAAATGCCTTTTTTAACCGATGAGTATCCGTCCGGAACCTTAATACTTTGAAAGAGACTGTCTGTTTTGTACACGAAGTGCATCCAGCTTTTGCCGTAACCATCTCAACTTTTTAGCAAATGCTATGTGGGAGAAATGATGATACCATGCCAACTTTCAACCTTTTCAGAGTTCATTTGTAGTGATTTTCAATTTCAGGGTCATTTAGCTCAAAAAATCAATAACCGCATGAAACATAACAAATTATGTCGGGAAGGGTTGAAAATTGATGATGTGGCTTTGAATGGTGCATTTTGAACGCACAAAAAGCCTATTGTTCAAATAAGTTCAAGAAAATGAAATGCCTTTTTTAACCGATGAGTATCCGTCCGGAACCTTAATACTTTGAAAGAGACTGTCTGTTTTGTACACGAAGTGCATCCAGCTTTTGCCGTAACCATCTCAACTTTTTAGCAAATGCTATGTGGGAGAAATGATGATACCATGCCAACTTTCAACCTTTTCAGAGTTCATTTGTAGTGATTTTCAATTTCAGGGTCATTTAGCTCAAAAAATCAATAACCGCATGAAACATAACAAATTATGTCGGGAAGGGTTGAAAATTGATGATGTGGCTTTGAAAGGTTCATTTTGAACGCAGAAAAATCCTTGAGTTCAAATAAGTTTATGAAAATGAAATGCCTTTTGTAACCGCTGAGTTTCCGTCCGGAACCCTGATACTTCGAAAGAGACTGTTCGTTTTGTACACGAAGTGCATCCAGCTTTTGCGGTAACCATCTCAACTTTTTAGCACATGCTATGTGGGTGAAATGATGATACCATGCCAACTTTCGGCCTTTTCAGAATTCATTTGTAGTGCTTTTAAATTTCAGGGTCATTTACCTCAAAAAATCAATAAATGCATGAAAAATAACAAATGATGTCGGGAAGGGTTGAAAATTGATGATGGGGCTTTGAATGTTGCATTTTGAATGCACACAAAGCCTATAGCTCAAATAAGTTCAAAAAAATGAAATGCCTTTTTTACCGATGAGTATCCGTCCGGAACCCTAATACTTTGAAAGAGACTGTCCGTTTTGTACATGAAGTGCATCCAGCTTTTGTCGTAACCCTATCAACTTTTTAGCACATGCTATGTGGGTGATATGATGATACCATGCCAACTGTCAACCTTTTCAGAATTCATTTGTAGTGCTTTTCAATTTCAGTGTCATTTAGCTCAAAAAATCAATAACTGCATGAAAAATAACGAATGATGTCAGGAAGGGTTGAAAGTTCACTATGTGGCTTTGAATGGTGCAATTTGAACACAAAAAAAGCCTATAGTTCAAATAAGTTCAAGAAAGTGAAATGCCTTTTGTAACCGATGAATTTCCGTCCCGAACCCTAATAGTTCGAAAGAGACTGACCGTTTTGTACACGAGGTGCGTCCAGCTTTTGCCATAACCCTCTCAAACTTTTAGCACATGATATGTGGGTGAAATTATGATACCATGCGAACTTTCAACCTTTTCAGAATTCATTCGTAGTGCTTTTCAATTTCGGTGTCATTTAGCTCACGAAAATCAATAACTGCATGAAAAATACCAAATGAAGTCAGAAAGGGTTGAAAATTGATGAAGTGGCTTTGAATGGTGCATTTTGAACACACAAAAAGCCTGGAGTTCAAATAAGTTTAAGAAAATGAAATGCCTTTTGTAACCGATGAGTTTCCGTCCGGAACCCTGATACTTCGAAAGAGACTGTTCGTTTTGTACACGAAGTGCATCCAACTTTTGCCGTAACAATCTCAACATTTTAGCTCATGCTATGTGGGTGAAATGATGATACCATGCCAACTTTCGACCTTTTCAGAGTTCATTTGTAGTGCTTTTCAATTTCAGGGTCATTTACCTCAAAAAATCCATAACTGCATGAAAACTAACAAATGATGTCGGGAAGGGTTGAAAATTGATGATGTGCCTTTGAATGGTGCATTTTGAATGCAGAAAAATCCTGGAGTTCAAATAACTTCAAGAAAATGAATGCCTTTTGTAGCCGATGAGTTTCCATTCGGAACCGTGATACTTCGAAAGAGATTGTCCGTTTTGTCCATGAAGTGCATCCAGCTTTTGCCGTAACCATCTCAACGTTTTAGCACATGCCATGTGGGTGAAATGATAATACCATGCCAACTTTCAACCACTTCAGAGTTCATTTTTAGTGCTTTTTAATTTCAAGGTCATTCAGCTCAAAAAACCTATAGCTGCATGAAAAATAACAAATGATGTCGGGAAGGGTTGAAAATTGATGATGTGGCTTTGAATGGTGCATTTTGAACGCACAAAAATCCTGGAGTTCAAATAAGTTTTAGAACATGAAATGCCTTTTGTAACCGATGAGTTTCCGTCTGGAACCCTTATACTTTCAAAGAGACTGTCCGTTTTGTACACGAAGAGCATCCAGCTTTTGCCGTAACCCTCTCAACTTTTTAGCACATGCTATGTGGGTGAAATGATGATACCATGCCAACTTTAAACCTTTCCAGAGTTCATTTGTAGTGATTTTCAATTTCAGGGTCATTTAGCTCAAAAAATCAATAACTGCATGAAAAATAACAAATTATGTCGGGAAGGGTTGAAAATTGATGATGTGGCTTTGAATGGTACATTTTGAACGCACAAAAAGCCTGTAGTTGAAATAAGTTCAAGAAAATGAAATGCCTTTTTTAACCGATGAGTATCCGTCCGGAACCCTAATACTTTGAAAGACACTGTCTGTTTTGTACACAAAGTGCATCCAGCTTTTGCCGTAACCATCTCAACTTTTTAGCAAATGCTATGTGGGTGAAATGATGATACCATGCGAACTTTCAACCTTTTCAGAGTTCATTTGTAGTGCTTTTCAATTTCAGGGTCATTTAGCTCAAAAAAATCAATAACTGCATGAAAAATACCAAATGAAGTCAGAAAGGGTTGAAAATTGATGATGTGGCTTTGAATGGTGCATTTTGAACACACAAAAACCCTGGAGTTCAGATAAGTTTAACAAAATGAAATGCCTTTTGTAACCGATGAGTTTCCGTCCGGAACCCTGATACTTTGAAAGAGACTGTCCGTTTTGTACACGAAGAGCATCCAGCTTTTGCCGTAACCATCTCAACTTTTTAGCACATGCTGTGTGGGTGAAATGATGATACCATGCCAAGTTTCTACATTTCCAGAGTTCATTTGTAGTGCTTTTCAATTTCAGGGTCATTTAGCTCAAAAAATCAATAACTGCATGAAAAATAACAAATTATGTCGGGAAGGGTTGAAAATTAATGATGTGGCTTTGAATGGTGCATTTTGAACGCACAAAAAGCCTATAGTTCAAATAAGTTCAAGAAAATGAAATGCCTTTTTTAACCGATGAGTATCCGTCCGGAACCTTAATACTTTGAAAGAGACTGTCTGTTTTGTACACGAAGTGCATCCAGCTTTTGCCGTAACCATCTCAACTTTTTAGCAAATGCTATGTGGGAGAAATGATGATACCATGCCAACTTTCAACCTTTTCAGAGTTCATTTGTAGTGATTTTCAATTTCAGGGTCATTTAGCTCAAAAAATCAATAACCGCATGAAATATAACAAATTATGTCGGGAAGGGTTGAAAATTGATGATGTGGCTTTGAAAGGTTCATTTTGAACGCACAAAAATCCTTGAGTTCAAATAAGTTTATGAAAATGAAATGCCTTTTGTAACCGATGAGTTTCCGTCCGGAACCCTGATACTTCGAAAGAGACTGTTCGTTTTGTACACGAAGTGCATCCAGCTTTTGCGGTAACCATCTCAACTTTTTAGCACATGCTATGTGGGTGAAATGATGATACCATGCCAACTTTCGGCCTTTTCAGAATTCATTTGTAGTGCTTTTAAATTTCAGGGTCATTTACCTCAAAAAATCAATAAATGCATGAAAAATAACAAATGATGTCGGGAAGGGTTGAAAATTGATGATGGGGCTTTGAATGTTGCATTTTGAATGCACACAAAGCCTATAGCTCAAATAAGTTCAAAAAAATGAAATGCCTTTTTTACCGATGAGTATCCGTCCGGAACCCTAATACTTTGAAAGAGACTGTCCGTTTTGTACATGAAGTGCATCCAGCTTTTGTCGTAACCCTATCAACTTTTTAGCACATGCTATGTGGGTGATATGATGATACCATGCCAACTGTCAACCTTTTCAGAATTCATTTGTAGTGCTTTTCAATTTCAGTGTCATTTAGCTCAAAAAATCAATAACTGCATGAAAAATAACGAATGATGTCACGAAGGGTTGAAAGTTCACTATGTGGCTTTGAATGGTGCAATTTGAACACAAAAAAAGCCTATAGTTCAAATAAGTTCAAGAAAGTGAAATGCCTTTTGTAACCGATGAATTTCCGTCCCGAACCCTAATACTTCGAAAGAGACTGACCGTTTTGTACACGAGGTGCGTCCAGCTTTTGCCATAACCCTCTCAAACTTTTAGCACATGATATGTGGGTGAAATTATGATACCATACGAACTTTCAACCTTTTCAGAATTCATTCGTAGTGCTTTTCAATTTCGGTGTCATTTAGCTCAAGAAAATCAATAACTGCATGAAAAATACCAAATGAAGTCAGAAAGGGTTGAAAATTGATGAAGTGGCTTTGAATGGTGCATTTTGAACACACAAAAAGCCTGGAGTTCAAATAAGTTTAAGAAAATGACATGCCTTTTGTAACCGATGAGTTTCCGTCCGGAACCCTGATACTTCGAAAGAGACTGTTCGTTTTGTACACGAAGTGCATCCAACTTTTGCCGTAACAATCTCAACATTTTAGCTCATGCTATGTGGGTGAAATGATGATACCATGCCAACTTTCGACCTTTTCAGAGTTCATTTGTAGTGCTTTTCAATTTCAGGGTCATTTACCTCAAAAAATCCATAACTGCATGAAACCTAACAAATGATGTCGGGAAGGGTTGAAAATTGATGATGTGCCTTTGAATGGTGCATTTTGAATGCAGAAAAATCCTGGAGTTCAAATAACTTCAAGAAAATGAATGCCTTTTGTAGCCGATGAGTTTCCATTCGGAACCGTGATACTTCGAAAGAGATTGTCCGTTTTGTCCATGAAGTGCATCCAGCTTTTGCCGTAACCATCTCAACGTTTTAGCACATGCCATGTGGGTGAAATGATAATACCATGCCAACTTTCAACCACTTCAGAGTTCATTTTTAGTGCTTTTTAATTTCAAGGTCATTCAGCTCAAAAAATCAATAGCTGCATGAAAAATAACAAATGATGTCGGGAAGGGTTGAAAATTGATGATGTGGCTTTGAATGGTGCATTTTGAACGCACAAAAATCCTGGAGTTCAAATAAGTTTTAGAACATGAAATGCCTTTTGTAACCGATGAGTTTCCGTCTGGAACCCTTATACTTTCAAAGAGACTGTCCGTTTTGTACACGAAGAGCATCCAGCTTTTGCCGTAACCCTCTCAACTTTTTAGCACATGCTATGTGGGTGAAATGATGATACCATGCCAACTTTAAACCTTTCCAGAGTTCATTTGTAGTGATTTTCAATTTCAGGGTCATTTAGCTCAAAAAATCAATAACTGCATGAAAAATAACAAATTATGTCGGGAAGGGTTGAAAATTGATGATGTGGCTTTGAATGGTACATTTTGAACGCACAAAAAGCCTGTAGTTCAAATAAGTTCAAGAAAATGAAATGCCTTTTTTAACCGATGAGTATCCGTCCGGAACCCTAATACTTTGAAAGACACTGTCTGTTTTGTACACGAAGTGCATCCAGCTTTTGCCGTAACCATCTCAACTTTTTAGCAAATGCTATGTGGGTGAAATGATGATACCATGCGAACTTTCAACCTTTTCAGAGTTCATTTGTAGTGCTTTTCAATTTCAGGGTCATTTAGCTCAAAAAAATCAATAACTGCATGAAAAATACCAAATGAAGTCAGAAAGGGTTGAAAATTGATGATGTGGCTTTGAATGGTGCATTTTGAACACACAAAAACCCTGGAGTTCAGATAAGTTTAACAAAATGAAATGCCTTTTGTAACCGATGAGTTTCCGTCCGGAACCCTGATACTTTGAAAGAGACTGTCCGTTTTGTACACGAAGAGCATCCAGCTTTTGGCGTAACCATCTCAACTTTTTAGCACATGCTGTGTGGGTGAAATGATGATACCATGCCAAGTTTCTACATTTCTAGTGTTCATTTGTAGTGCTTTTCAATTTCAGGGTCATTTAGCTCAAAAAATCAATAACTGCATGAAAAATAACAAATTATATCGGGAAGGGTTGAAAATTAATGATGTGGCTTTGAATGGTGCATTTTGAACGCACAAAAAGCCTATAGTTCAAATAAGTTCAAGAAAATGAAATGCCTTTTTTAACCGATGAGTATCCGTCCGGAACCTTAATACTTTGAAAGAGACTGTCTGTTTTGTACACGAAGTGCATCCAGCTTTTGCCGTAACCATCTCAACTTTTTAGCAAATGCTATGTGGGAGAAATGATGATACCATGCCAACTTTCAACCTTTTCAGAGTTCATTTGTAGTGATTTTCAATTTCAGGGTCATTTAGCTCAAAAAATCAATAACCGCATGAAATATAACAAATTATGTCGGGAAGGGTTGAAAATTGATGATGTGGCTTTGAAAGGTTCATTTTGAACGCACAAAAATCCTTGAGTTCAAATAAGTTTATGAAAATGAAATGCCTTTTGTAACCGATGAGTTTCCGTCCGGAACCCTGATACTTCGAAAGAGACTGTTCGTTTTGTACACGAAGTGCATCCAGCTTTTGCGGTAACCATCTCAACTTTTTAGCACATGCTATGTGGGTGAAATGATGATACCATGCCAACTTTCGGCCTTTTCAGAATTCATTTGTAGTGCTTTTAAATTTCAGGGTCATTTACCTCAAAAAATCAATAAATGCATGAAAAATAACAAATGATGTCGGGAAGGGTTGAAAATTGATGATGGGGCTTTGAATGTTGCATTTTGAATGCACACAAAGCCTATAGCTCAAATAAGTTCAAAAAAATGAAATGCCTTTTTTACCGATGAGTATCCGTCCGGAACCCTAATACTTTGAAAGAGACTGTCCGTTTTGTACATGAAGTGCATCCAGCTTTTGTCGTAACCCTATCAACTTTTTAGCACATGCTATGTGGGTGATATGATGATACCATGCCAACTGTCAACCTTTTCAGAATTCATTTGTAGTGCTTTTCAATTTCAGTGTCATTTAGCTCAAAAAATCAATAACTGCATGAAAAATAACGAATGATGTCACGAAGGGTTGAAAGTTCACTATGTGGCTTTGAATGGTGCAATTTGAACACAAAAAAAGCCTATAGTTCAAATAAGTTCAAGAAAGTGAAATGCCTTTTGTAACCGATGAATTTCCGTCCCGAACCCTAATACTTCGAAAGAGACTGACCGTTTTGTACACGAGGTGCGTCCAGCTTTTGCCATAACCCTCTCAAACTTTTAGCACATGATATGTGGGTGAAATTATGATACCATACGAACTTTCAACCTTTTCAGAATTCATTCGTAGTGCTTTTCAATTTCGGTGTCATTTAGCTCAAGAAAATCAATAACTGCATGAAAAATACCAAATGAAGTCAGAAAGGGTTGAAAATTGATGAAGTGGCTTTGAATGGTGCATTTTGAACACACAAAAAGCCTGGAGTTCAAATAAGTTTAAGAAAATGACATGCCTTTTGTAACCGATGAGTTTCCGTCCGGAACCCTGATACTTCGAAAGAGACTGTTCGTTTTGTACACGAAGTGCATCCAACTTTTGCCGTAACAATCTCAACATTTTAGCTCATGCTATGTGGGTGAAATGATGATACCATGCCAACTTTCGACCTTTTCAGAGTTCATTTGTAGTGCTTTTCAATTTCAGGGTCATTTACCTCAAAAAATCCATAACTGCATGAAAACTAACAAATGATGTCGGGAAGGGTTGAAAATTGATGATGTGCCTTTGAATGGTGCATTTTGAATGCAGAAAAATCCTGGAGTTCAAATAACTTCAAGAAAATGAATGCCTTTTGTAGCCGATGAGTTTCCATTCGGAACCGTGATACTTCGAAAGAGATTGTCCGTTTTGTCCATGAAGTGCATCCAGCTTTTGCCGTAACCATCTCAACGTTTTAGCACATGCCATGTGGGTGAAATGATAATACCATGCCAACTTTCAACCACTTCAGAGTTCATTTTTAGTGCTTTTTAATTTCAAGGTCATTCAGCTCAAAAAATCTATAGCTGCATGAAAAATAACAAATGATGTCGGGAAGGGTTGAAAATTGATGATGTGGCTTTGAATGGTGCATTTTGAACGCACAAAAATCCTGGAGTTCAAATAAGTTTTAGAACATGAAATGCCTTTTGTAACCGATGAGTTGCCGTCTGGAACCCTTATACTTTCAAAGAGACTGTCCGTTTTGTACACGAAGAGCATCCAGCTTTTGCCGTAACCCTCTCAACTTTTTAGCACATGCTATGTGGGTGAAATGATGATACCATGCCAACTTTAAACCTTTCCAGAGTTCATTTGTAGTGATTTTCAATTTCAGGGTCATTTAGCTCAAAAAATCAATAACTGCATGAAAAATAACAAATTATGTCGGGAAGGGTTGAAAATTGATGATGTGTCTTTGAATGGTACATTTTGAACGCACAAAAAGCCTGTAGTTCAAATAAGTTCAAGAAAATGAAATGCCTTTTTTAACCGATGAGTATCCGTCCGGAACCCTAATACTTTGAAAGACACTGTCTATTTTGTACACGAAGTGCATCCAGCTTTTGCCGTAACCATCTCAACTTTTTAGCAAATGCTATGTGGGTGAAATGATGATACCATGCGAACTTTCAACCTTTTCAGAGTTCATTTGTAGTGCTTTTCAATTTCAGGGTCATTTAGCTCAAAAAAATCAATAACTGCATGAAAAATACCAAATGAAGTCAGAAAGGGTTGAAAATTGATGATGTGGCTTTGAATGGTGCATTTTGAACACACAAAAAGCCTGGAGTTCAAATAAGTTTAACAAAATGAAATGCCTTTTGTAACCGATGAGTTTCCGTCCGGAACCCTGATACTTTGAAAGAGACTGTCCGTTTTGTACACGAAGAGCATCCAGCTTTTGCCGTAACCATCTCAACTTTTTAGCACATGCTGTGTGGGTGAAATGATGATACCATGCCAAGTTTCTACCTTTCCAGAGTTCATTTGTAGTGCTTTTCAATTTCAGGGTCATTTAGCTCAAAATATCAATAACTGCATGAAAAATAACAAATTATGTCGGGAAGGGTTGAAAATTGATGATGTGGCTTTGAATGGTGTATTTTGAACGCACAAAAAGCCTATAGTTCAAATAAGTTCACGAAAATGAAATGCCTTTTTTAACCGATGAGTATCCGTCCGGAACCTTAATACTTTGAAAGAGACTGTCTGTTTTGTACACGAAGTGCATCCAGATTTTGCCGTAACCATCTCAACCTTTTAGCAAATGCTATGTGGGAGAAATGATGATACCATGCCAACTTTCAACCTTTTCAGAGTTCATTTGTAGTGCTTTTCAATTTCAGGGTCATTTAGCTCAAAAAAATCAATAACTGCATGAAAAATACCAAATGAAGTCAGAAAGGGTTGAAAATTGATGATGTGGCTTTGAATGGTGCATTTTGAACACACAAAAACCTGGAGTTCAAATAAGTTTAACAAAATGAAATGCCTTTTGTAACCGATGAATTTCCGTCCGGAACCCTGATACTTTGGAAGAGACTGTCCGTTTTGTACACGAAGAGCATCCAACTTTTGCCGTAACCATCTCAACTTTTTAGCACATGCTGTGTGGGTGAAATGATGATACCATGCCAAGTTTCTACCTTTCCAGAGTTCATTTGTAGTGCTTTTCAATTTCAGGGTCATTGAGCTCAAAAAATCAATAACTGCATGAAAAATAACAAATTATGTCGGGAAGGGTTGAAAATTGATGATGTGGCTTTGAATGGTGTATTTTGAACGCACAAAAAGCCTATAGTTCAAATAAGTTCAAGAAAATGAAATGCCTTTTTTAACCGATGAGTATCCGTCCGGAACCTTAATACTTTGAAAGAGACTGTCTGTTTTGTACACGAAGTGCATCCAGCTTTTGCCGTAACCATCTCAACTTTTTAGCAAATGCTATGTGGGAGAAATGATGATACCATGCCAACTTTCAACCTTTTCAGAGTTCATTTGTAGTGCTTTTCAATTTCAGGGTCATTTACATCAAAAAATCCATAACTGCATGAAAACTAACAAATGATGTCGGGAAGGGTTGAAAATTGATGATGTGCCTTTGAATGGTGCATTTTGAATGCAGAAAAATCCTGGAGTTCAAATAACTTCAAGAAAATGAATGCCTTTTGTAGCCGATGAGTTTCCATTCGGAACCGTGATACTTCGAAAGAGATTGTCCGTTTTGTCCATGAAGTGCATCCAGCTTTTGCCGTAACCATCTCAACGTTTTAGCACATGCCATGTGGGTGAAATGATAATACCATGCCAACTTTCAACCACTTCAGAGTTCATTTTTAGTGCTTTTTAATTTCAAGGTCATTCAGCTCAAAAAATCTATAGCTGCATGAAAAATAACAAATGATGTCGGGAAGGGTTGAAAATTGATGATGTGGCTTTGAATGGTGCATTTTGAACGCACAAAAATCCTGGAGTTCAAATAAGTTTTAGAACATGAAATGCCTTTTGTAACCGATGAGTTGCCGTCTGGAACCCTTATACTTTCAAAGAGACTGTCCGTTTTGTACACGAAGAGCATCCAGCTTTTGCCGTAACCCTCTCAACTTTTTAGCACATGCTATGTGGGTGAAATGATGATACCATGGCAACTTTAAACCTTTCCAGAGTTCATTTGTAGTGATTTTCAATTTCAGGGTCATTTAGCTCAAAAAATCAATAACTGCATGAAAAATAACAAATTATGTCGGGAAGGGTTGAAAATTGATGATGTGTCTTTGAATGGTACATTTTGAACGCACAAAAAGCCTGTAGTTCAAATAAGTTCAAGAAAATGAAATGCCTTTTTTAACCGATGAGTATCCGTCCGGAACCCTAATACTTTGAAAGACACTGTCTATTTTGTACACGAAGTGCATCCAGCTTTTGCCGTAACCATCTCAACTTTTTAGCAAATGCTATGTGGGTGAAATGATGATACCATGCGAACTTTCAACCTTTTCAGAGTTCATTTGTAGTGCTTTTCAATTTCAGGGTCATTTAGCTCAAAAAAATCAATAACTGCATGAAAAATACCAAATGAAGTCAGAAAGGGTTGAAAATTGATGATGTGGCTTTGAATGGTGCATTTTGAACACACAAAAAGCCTGGAGTTCAAATAAGTTTAACAAAATGAAATGCCTTTTGTAACCGATGAGTTTCCGTCCGGAACCCTGATACTTTGAAAGAGACTGTCCGTTTTGTACACGAAGAGCATCCAGCTTTTGTCGTAACCATCTCAACTTTTTAGCACATGCTGTGTGGGTGAAATGATGATACCATGCCAAGTTTCTACCTTTCCAGAGTTCATTTGTAGTGCTTTTCAATTTCAGGGTCATTTAGCTCAAAATATCAATAACTGCATGAAAAATAACAAATTATGTCGGGAAGGGTTGAAAATTGATGATGTGGCTTTGAATGGTGTATTTTGAACGCACAAAAAGCCTATAGTTCAAATAAGTTCACGAAAATGAAATGCCTTTTTTAACCGATGAGTATCCGTCCGGAACCTTAATACTTTGAAAGAGACTGTCTGTTTTGTACACGAAGTGCATCCAGCTTTTGCCGTAACCATCTCAACCTTTTAGCAAATGCTATGTGGGAGAAATGATGATACCATGCCAACTTTCAACCTTTTCAGAGTTCATTTGTAGTGCTTTTCAATTTCAGGGTCATTTAGCTCAAAAAAATCAATAACTGCATGAAAAATACCAAATGAAGTCAGAAAGGGTTGAAAATTGATGATGTGGCTTTGAATGGTGCATTTTGAACAGACAAAAACCTGGAGTTCAAATAAGTTTAACAAAATGAAATGCCTTTTGTAACCGATGAATTTCCGTCCGGAACCCTGATACTTTGGAAGAGACTATCCGTTTTGTACACGAAGAGCATCCAGCTTTTGCCGTAACCATCTCAACTTTTTAGCACATGCTGTGTGGGTGAAATGATGATACCATGCCAAGTTTCTACCTTTCCAGAGTTCATTTGTAGTGCTTTTCAATTTCAGGGTCATTGAGCTCAAAAAATCAATAACTGCATGAAAAATAACAAATTATGTCGGGAAGGGTTGAAAATTGATGATGTGGCTTTGAATGGTGTATTTTGAACGCACAAAAAGCCTATAGTTCAAATAAGTTCAAGAAAATGAAATGCCTTTTTTAACCGATGAGTATCCGTCCGGAACCTTAATACTTTGAAAGAGACTGTCTGTTTTGTACACGAAGTGCATCCAGCTTTTGCCGTAACCATCTCAACTTTTTAGCAAATGCTATGTGGGAGAAATGATGATACCATGCCAACTTTCAACCTTTTCAGAGTTCATTTGTAGTGCTTTTCAATTTCAGGGTCATTTAGCTCAAAAAATCAATAACCGCATGAAATATAACAAATTATGTCGGGAAGGGTTGAAAATTGATGATGTGGCTTTGAAAGGTTCATTTTGAACGCACAAAAATCCTTGAGTTCAAATAAGTTTATGAAAATGGAATGCCTTTTGTAACCGATGAGTTTCCGTCCGGAACCCTGATACTTCGAAAGAGACTGTTCGTTTTGTACACGAAGTGCATCCAGCTTTTGCCGTAACCATCTCAACTTTTTAGCACATGCTATGTGGGTGAAATGATGATACCATGCCAACTTTCGGCCTTTTCAGAATTCATTTGTAGTGCTTTTAAATTTCAGGGTCATTTACCTCAAAAAATCAATAAATGCATGAAAAATAACAAATGATGTCGGGAAGGGATGAAAATTGATGATGGGGCTTTGAATGTTGCATTTTGAATGCACACAAAGCCTATAGCTCAAATAAGTTCAAGAAAATGAAATGCCTTTTTTAACCGATGAGTATCCGTCCGGAACCCTAATACTTTGAAAGAGACTGTCCGTTTTGTACATGAAGTGCATCCAGCTTTTGTCGTAACCCTATCAACTTTTTAGCACATGCTATGTGGGTGATATGATGATACCATGCCAACTGTCAACCTTTTCACAATTCATTTGTAGTGCTTTTCAATTTCAGTGTCATTTAGCTCAAAAAATCAATAATTGCATGAAAAATAACAAATGATGTCAGGAAGGGTTGAAAGTTCACTATGTGGCTTTGAATGGTGCAATTTGAACACACAAAAAGCCTATAGTTCAAATAAGTTCAAGAAAGTGAAATGCCTTTTGTAACCGATGAATTTCCGTTCGGAACCCTAATACTTCGAAAGAGACTGACCGTTTTGTACACGAAGTGCAACCAGCTTTTGCCGTAACCCTCTCAAATTTTTAGCACATGATATGTGGGTGAAATTATGATACCATGCCAACTTTCAACCTTTTCAGAATTCATTCGTAGTGCTTTTCAATTTCGGTGTCACTTAGCTCAAAAAAATCAATAACTGCATGAAAAATACAAAATGAAGTCAGAAAGGGTTGAAAATTGATGAAGTGGCTTTGAATGGTGCATTTTGAACACACAAAAAGCCTGGAGTTCAAATAAGTTTAAGAAAATGAAATGCCTTTTGTAACCGATGAGTTTCCGTCCGGAACCCTGATACTTCGAAAGAGACTGTTCGTTTTGTACACGAAGTGCATCCAACTTTTGCCGTAACAATCTCAACATTTTAGCTCATGCTATGTGGGTGAAATGATGATACCATGCCAATTTTCCACTTTTTCAGAGTTCATTTGTAGTGCTTTTCAATTTCAGGGTCATTTACCTCAAAAAATCCATAACTGCATGAAAAATAACAAATGATGTCGGGAAGGGTTGAAAATTGATGATGTGCATTTGAATGGTGCATTTTAAATGCACAAAAATCCTGGAGTTCAAATAACTTCAAGAAAATGAAATGCCTTTTGTAGCCGATGAGTTTCCATTCGGAACCGTGATACTTCGAAAGAGATTGTCCGTTTTGTCCATGAAGTGCATCCAGCTTTTGCCGTAACCATCTCAACTTTTTAGCACATGCCATGTGGGTGAAATGATAATACCATGCCAACTTTCTACCACTTCAGAGTTCATTTTTAGTGCTTTTTAATTTCAAGGTCATTCAGCTCAAAAAATCTATAGCTGCATGAAAAATAACAAATGATGTCGGGAAGGGTTGAAAATTGATGATGTGGCTTTGAATGGTGCATTTTGAACGCACAAAAAGCCTGGAGTTCAAATAAGTTTAAGAACATGAAATGCCTTTTGTAACCGATGAGTTTCCGTCCGGAACCCTGATACTTTCAAAGAGACTGTCCGTTTTGTACACGAAGAGCATCCAGCTTTTGCCGTAACCCTCTCAACTTTTTAGCACATGCTATGTGGGTGAAATGATGATACCATGCCAACTTTAAACCTTTCCAGAGTTCATTTGTAGTGATTTTCAATTTCAGGGTCATTTAGCTCAAAAAATCAATAACTGCATGAAAAATAACAAATTATGTCGGGAAGAGTTGAAAATTGATGATGTGGCTTTGAATGGTACATTTTGAACGCACAAAAAGCCTATAGTTCAAATAAGTTCAAGAAAATGAAATGCCTTTTTTAACCGATGAGTATCCGTCCGGAACCCTAATACTTTGAACGACACTGTCTGTTTTGTACACGAAGTGCATCCAGCTTTTGTCGTAACCATCTCAACTTTTTAGCAAATGCTATGTGGGTGAAATGATGATACCATGCGAACTTTCAACCTTTTCAGAGTTCATTTGTAGTGCTTTTCAATTTCAGGGTCATTTAGCTCAAAAAAATCAATAACTGCATGAAAAATACCAAATGAAATCAGAAAGGGTTGAAAATTGATGATGTGGCTTTGAATGGTGCATTTTGAACACACAAAAAGCATGGAGTTCAAATAAGTTTAACAAAATGAAATGCCTTTTGTAACCGATGAGTTTCCGTCCGGAACCCTGATACTTTGAAAGAGACTGTCCGTTTTGTACACGAAGAGCATCCAGCTTTTGCCGTAACCATCTCAACTTTTTAGCACCTGCTGTGTGGGTGAAATGATGATACCATGCCAAGTTTCTACCTTTCCAGAGTTCATTTGTAGTGCTTTTCAATTTCAGGGTCATTTAGCTCAAAAAATCAATAACTGCATGAAAAATAACAAATAATGTCGGGAAGGGTTGAAAATTGATGATGTGGCTCTGAATGGTGCATTTTGAACGCACAAAAAGCCTATAGTTCAAATAAGTTCAAGAAAATGAAATGCCTTTTTTAACCGATGAGTATCCGTCCGGAACCTTAATACTTTGAAAGAGACTGTCTGTTTTGTACACGAAGTGCATCCAGCTTTTGCCGTAACCATCTCAACTTTTTAGCAAATGCTATGTGGGAGAAATGATGATACCATGCCAACTTTCAACCTTTTCAGAGTTCATTTGTAGTGCTTTTCAATTTCAGGGTCATTTAGCTCAAAAAATCAATAACCGCATGAAATATAACAAATTATGTCGGGAAGGGTTGAAAATTGATGATGTGGCTTTGAAAGGTTCATTTTTAACGCACAAAAATCCTTGAGTTCAAATAAGTTTATGAAAATGAAATGCCTTTTGTAACCGATGAGTTTCCGTCCGGAACCCTGATACTTCGAAAGAGACTGTTCGTTTTGTACACGAAATGCATCCAGCTTTTGCCGTAACCATCTCAACTTTTTAGCACATGCTATGTGGGTGAAATGATCATACCATGCCAACTTTCGGCCTTTTCAGAATTCATTTGTAGTGCTTTTAAATTTCAGGGTCATTTACCTCAAAAAATCAATAAATGCATGAAAAATAACAAATGATGTCGGGAAGGGTTGAAAATGGATGATGGGGCTTTGAATGTTGCATTTTGAATGCACACAAAGCCTATAGCTCAAATAAGTTCAAGAAAATGAAATGCCTTTTTTAACCGATGAGTATCCGTGCGGAACCCTAATACTTTGAAAGAGACTGTCCGTTTTGTACATGAAGTGCATCCAGCTTTTTTCGTAACCCTATCAACTTTTTAGCACATGCTATGTGGGTGATATGATGATACCATGCCAACTGTCAACCTTTTCAGAATTCATTTGTAGTGCTTATCAATTTTAGTGTCATTTAGCTCAAAAAATCAATAACTGCATGAAAAATAACAAATGATGTCAGGAAGGGTTGAAAGTTCACTATGTGGCTTTGAATGGTGCAATTTGAACACACAAAAAGCCTATAGTTCAAATAAGTTCAAGAAAGTGAAATGCCTTTTGTAACCGATGAATTTCCGTCCGGAACCCTAATACTTCGAAAGAGACTGACCGTTTTGTACACGAAGTGCGTCCAGCTTTTGCCGTAACCCTCTCAAATTTTTAGCACATGATATGTGGGTGAAATTATGATACCATGCGAACTTTCAACCTTTTCAGAATTCATTCGTAGTGCTTTTCAATTTCGGTGTCATTTAGCTCAAAAAAATCAATAACTGCATGAAAAATACCAAATGAAGTCAGAAAGTGTTCAAAATTGATGAAGTGGCTTTGAATGGTGCATTTTGAACACACAAAAAGCCTGGAGTTCAAATAAGTTTAAGAAAATGAAATGCCTTTTGTAACCGATGAGTTTCCGTCCGGAACCCTGATACTTCGAAAGAGACTGTTCGTTTTGTACACGAAGTGCATCCAACTTTTGCCGTAACAATCTCAACATTTTAGCTCATGCTATGTGGGTGAAATGATGATACGATGCCAACTTTCGACCTTTTCAGAGTTCATTTGTAGTGCTTTTCAATTTCAGGGTCATTTACCTCAAAAAATCCATAACTGCATGAAAAATAACAAATGATGTCGGGAAGGGTTGAAAATTGATAATGTGCCTTTGAATGGTGCATTTTGAATGCACAAAAATCCTATGGTTCAATTAACTTCAAGAAAATGAAATGCCTTTTGTAGCCGATGAGTTTCCATTCGGAACCGTGATACTTCGAAAGAGACTATCAGTTTTGTACACGAAGTGCATCCAGCTTTTGCCGTAACCATCTCAACTTTTTAGCAAATGCTATGTGGGAGAAATGATGATACCATGCCAACTTTCAACCTTTTCAGAGTTCATTTGTAGTGCTTTTCAATTTCAGGGTCATTTAGCTCAAAAAATCAATAACCGCATGAAATATAACAAATTATGTCGGGAAGGGTTGAAAATTGATGATGTGGCTTTGAAAGGTTCATTTTGAACGCACAAAAATCCTTGAGTTCAAATAAGTTTATGAAAATGAAATGCCTTTTGTAACCGATGAGTTTCCATCCGGAACCGTGATACTTCGAAAGAGACTGTTCGTTTTGTACACGAAGTGCATCCAGCTTTTGCCGTAACCATCTCAACTTTTTAGCACATGCTATGTGGGTGAAATGATGATACCATGCCAACTTTCGGCCTTTTCAGAATTCATTTGTAGTGCTTATAAATTTCAGGGTCATTTACCTCAAAAAGTCAATAAATGCATGAAAAATAACAAATGATGTCGGGAAGGGTTGAAAATTGATGATGGGGCTTTGAATGTTGCATTTTGAATGCACACAAAGCCTATAGCTCAAATAAGTTCAAGAAAATGAAATGCCTTTTTTAACCGATGAGTATCCGTCCGGAACCCTAATACTTTGAAAGAGACTGTCCGTTTTGTACATGAAGTGCATCCAGCTTTTGTCGTAACCCTATCAACGTTTTAGCACATGCTATGTGGGTGATATGATGATACCATGCCAACTGTCAACCTTTTCAGAATTCATTTGTAGTGCTTTTCAATTTCAGGGTCATTTAGCTCAAAAAATCAATAACCGCATGAAATATAACAAATTATGTCGGGAAGGGTTGAAAATTGATGATGTGGCTTTGAAAGGTTCATTTTGAACGCACAAAAATCCTTGAGTTCAAATAAGTTTATGAAAATGAAATGCCTTTTGTAACCGATGAGTTTCCGTCCGGAATCGTGATACTTCGAAAGAGACTGTTCGTTTTGTACACGAAGTGCATCCAGCTTTTGCCGTAACCATCTCAACTTTTTAGCACATGCTATGTGGGTGAAATGATGATACCATGCCAACTTTCGGCCTTTTCAGAATTCATTTGTAGTGCTTATAAATTTCAGGGTCATTTACCTCAAAAAATCAATAAAGCATGAAAAATAACAAATGATGTCGGGAAGGGTTGAAAATTGATGATGGGGCTTTGAATGTTGCATTTTGAATGCACAAAAAGCCTATAGCTCAAATAAGTTCAAGAAAATGAAATGCCTTTTTTAACGGATGAGTATCCGTCCGGAACCCTAATACTTTGAAAGAGACTGTCCGTTTTGTACATGAAGTGCATCCAGCTTTTGTCGTAACCCTATCAACTTTTTAGCACATGCTATGTGGGTGATATGATGATACCATGCCAACTGTCAACCTTTTCAGAATTCATTTGTAGTGCTTTTCAATTTCAGTGTCATTTAGCTCAAAAAACAATAACTGCATGAAAAATAACAAATGATGTCAAGAAGGGTTGAAAGTTCACTATGTGGCTTTGAATGGTGCAATTTGAACACACAAAAAGCCTATAGTTCAAATAAGTTCAAGAAAGTGAAATGCCTTTTGTAACCAATGAATTTCCGTCCGGAACCCTAATACTTCGAAAGCGACTGACCGTTTTGTACACGAAGTGCGTCCAGCTTTTGCCGTAACCCTCTCAAATTTTTAGCACATGATATGTGGGTGAAATTATGATACCTTGCCAACTTTCAACCTTTTCAGAATTCATTCGTAGTCCTTTTCAATTTGGGTGTCATTTAGCTCAAAAAAATCAATAACTACATGAAAAATACCAAATGAAGTCAGAAAGGGTTGAAAAGTGATGATGTGGCTTTGAATGGTGCATTTTGAACACACAAAAAGCCTGGAGTTCAAATAAGCTTAAGAAAATGAAATGCCTTTTGTAACCGATGAGTTTCCGTCCGGAACCCTGATACTTCGAAAGAGACTGTTCGTTTTGTACACGAAGTGCATCCAACTTTTGCCGTAACAATCTCAACAGTTTAGCTCATGCTATGTGGGTGAAATGATGATACCATGCCAACTTTCGACCTTTTCAGAGTTCATTTGTAGTGCTTTTCAATTTCAGTGTCATTTACCTCAAAATATCCATAACTGCATGAAAAATAACAAATGATGTCGGGAAGGGTTGAAAATTGATGATGTGCCTTTGAATGGTGCATTTTGAATGCACAAAAATCCTGGAGTTCAATTAACTTCAAGAAAATGAAATGCCTTTTGTAGCCGATGGGTTTCCATTCGGAACCGTGATACTTCGAAAGAGATTGTCCGTTTTGTCCATGAGGTGCATCCAGCTTTTGCTGTAACCATCTCAACTTTTTAGCACATGCCTTGTGGGTGAAATGATAATACCATGCCAACTTTCAACCACTTCAGAGTTCATTTGTAGTGCTTTTTAATTTCAAGGTCATTGAGCTCAAAAAATCTATAGCTGCATGAAAAATAACAAATGATGTCGGGAAGGGTTGAAAATTGATGATGTGGCTTTGAATGGTGCATTTTGAACGCACAAAAAGCCTGGAGTTCAAATAAGTTTAAGAACATGAAATGCCTTTTGTAACCGATGAGTTTCCGTCCGGAACCCTGATACTTTCAAAGATACTGTCTGTTTTGTACACGAAGAGCATCCAGCTTTTGCCGTAACCATCTCAACTTTTTAGCATATGCTATGTGGGTGGAATGATGATACCATGCCAACTTTAAACCTTTCCAGAGTTCAGTTGTAGTGATTTTCAATTTCAGGGTCATTTAGCTCAAAAAATCAATAACTGCATGAAAAATAACAAATTATGTCGGGAAGGGTTGAAAATTGATGATGTGGCTTTGAATAATGCATTTTGAACACACAAAAAGGCTGGAGTTCAAACAAGTTCATGAAAATGAAATGCCTTTTGTAACCGATGAGTATCCATCAGGAACCCTGATTCTTCAAAAGAGACTGTCCGTTTTGTATACGAAGTGCATCCAGCTTTTGCCGTATCCCTCTCAACTTTTTACCACATGCTATGTGGGTGAAATGATGATACCATGCCAACTTTCAACCTTTTCAGAGTTTATTTGTAGTGCTTTTCAATTTCAGGGTCATTTAGCTCAAAAAATCAATAACTGCATGAAAAATAACACATGATGTCAGGAAGGGTTGAAAGTTCACTATGTGGCTTTGAATGGTGCAATTTGAACACACAAAAAGCCTATAGTTCAAATAAGTTGAAGAAAGTGAAATGCCTTTTCTAACCGATGAATTTCCGTCTGGAACCCTAATACTTCGAAAGAGACTGACCGTTTTGTAGACGAAGTGCGTCCAGCTTTTGCCGTAACCCTCTCAAATTTTTAGCACATGATATGTGGGTGAAATTATGATACCATGCCAACTTTCAACCTTTTCAGAATTCATTCGTAGTGCTTTTCAATTTCGGTGTCATTTAGCTCAAAAAAATCAATAACTGCATGAAAAATACCATATGAAGTCAGAAAGGGTTGAAAATTGATGAAGTGGCTTTGAATGGTGCATTTTGAACACACGAAAAGCCTGGAGTTCAAATAAGTTTAAGAAAATGAAATGCCTTTTGTAACCGATGAGTTTCCGTCCGGAACCCTGATACTTCGAAAGAGACTGTTCGTTCTGTACACGAAGTGCATCCAACTTTTGCCGTAACAATCTCAACATTTTAGCTCATGCTATGTGGGTGAAATGATGATACCATGCCAACTTTCGACCTTTTCAGAGTTCATTTGTAGTGCTTTTCAATTTCAGGGTCATTTACCTCAAAAAATCCATAACTGCATGAAAAATAACAAATGATGTCGGGAAGGGTTGAAAATTGATGATGTGCCTTTGAATGGTGCATTTTGAATGCACAGAAATCCTGGAGTTCAATTAACTTCAAGAAAATGAAATGCCTTTTGTAGCCGATGAGTTTCCATTCGGAACCGTGATACTTCGAAAGAGATTGTCCATTTTGTCCATGAAGTGCATCCAGCTTTTGCCGTAACCATCTCAACTTTTTAGCACATGCCATGTGGGTGAAATGATAATACCATGCCAACTTTCAACCACTTCAGAGTTCATTTGTAGTGCTTTTTAATTTCAAGGTCATTCAGCTCAAAAAATCTATAGCTGCATGAAAAATAACAAATGATGTCGGGAAGGGTTGAAAATTGATGATGTGGCTTTGAATGGTGCATTTTAAACGCACAAAAAGCCTGGAGTTCAAATATGTTTAAGAACATGAAATGCCTTTTGTAACCGATGAGTTTCCGTCCGGAACCCTGATACTTTCAAAGAGACTGTCTGTTTTGTACACGAAGAGCATCCAGCTTTTGCCGTAACCATCTCAACTTTTTAGCACATGCTATGTGGGTGAAATGATGATACCATGCCAACTTTAAACCTTTCCAAAGTTCAGTTGTAGTGATTTTCAATTTCAGGGTCATTTAGCTCAAAAAATCAATAACTGCATGAAAAATAACAAATTATGTCGGGAAGGGTTGAAAATTGATGATGTGGCTTTGAATGGTACATTTTGAATGCACAAAAAGCCTATAGTTCAAATAAGTTCAAGAAAATGAAATACCTTTTTTAACCGATGAGTATCCGTTCGGAACCCTAATACTTTGAAAGACACTGTCTGTTTTGTACACGAAATGCATCCAGCTTTTGCCGTAACCATCTCAACTTTTTAGCAAATGCTATGTGGGTGAAATGATGATACCATGCCAACTTTCAACCTTTTCAGAGTTCATTTGTAGTGCTTTTCAATTTCAGGGTCATTTAGCTCAAAAAATCAATAACCGCATGAAATATAACAAATTATGTCACGAAGGGTTGAAAATTGATGATGTGGCTTTGAAAGGTTCATTTTGAACGCACAAAAATCCGTGAGTTCAAATAAGTTTATGAAAATGAAATGCCTTTTGTAACCGATGAGTTTCCGTCCGGAACCTCGATACTTCGAAAGAGACTGTTCGTTTTGTACACGAAGTGCATCCAGCTTTTGCCGTAACCACCTCAACTTTTTAGCACATGCTATGTGGGTGAAATGATGATACCATGCCAACTTTCGGCCTTTTAAGAGTTCATTTGTAGTGCTTTTAAATTTCAGGGTCATTTACCTCAAAAAATCAATAAATGCATGAAAAATAACAAATGATGTCGGGAAGGGTTGAAAATTGATGATGTGGCTTTGAATGTTGCATTTTGAATGCACACAAAGCCTATAGCTCAAATAAGTTCAAGAAAATGAAATGCCTTTTTTAACCGATGAGTATCCGTCCGGAACCCTAATACTTTGAAAGAGACTGTCCGTTTTGTACATGAAGTGCATCCAGCTTTTGTCGTAACCCTATCAACTTTTTAGCACATGCTATGTGGGTGATATGATGATACCATGCCAACTGGCAACCTTTTCGGAATTCATTTGTAGTGCCTTTCAATTTCAGTGTCATTTAGCTCAAAAAATCAATAACTGCATGTAAAATAACAAATGATGTCAGGAAGGGTTGAAAGTTCACTATGTGGCTTTGAATGGTGCAATTGGAACACACAAAAAGCCTATAGTTCAAATAAGTTCAAGAAAGTGAAATGCCTTTTGTAACCGATGAATTTCCGTCCGGAACCCTAATACTTCGAAAGAGACTGACCGTTTTGTACACGAAGTGCGTCCAGCTTTTGCCGTAACCCTCTCAAATTGTTAGCAAATGCTATGTGGGTGAAATGATGATACGATGCCAACTTTCAACCTTTTCAGAGTTCATTTGTAGTGCTTTTCGATTTCAGGGTCATTTAGCTCAAAAAATCAATAACCGCATGAAATATAACAAATTATGTCACGAAGGGTTGAAAATTGATGATGTGGCTTTGAAAGGTTCATTTTGAACGCACAAAAATCCTTGAGTTCAAATCAGTTTATGAAAATGAAATGCCTTTTGTAACCGATGAGTTTCCGTCCGGAACCCCGATACTTCGAAAGAGACTATTCGTTTTGTACACGAAGTGCATCCAGCTTTTGCCGTAACCACCTCAACTTTTTAGCACATGCTATGTGGGTGAAATTATGATACCATGCCAACTTTCGGCCTTTTCAGAGTTCATTTGTAGTGCTTTTAAATTTGAGGGTCATTTACCTCAAAAAATCAATAAATGCATGAAAAATAACAAATGATGTCGGGAAGGGTTGAAAATTGATGATGTGGCTTTGAATGTTGCATTTTGAATGCACACAAAGCCTATAGCTCAAATAAGTTCAAGAAAATGAAATGCCTTTTTTAACCGATGAGTATCCGTCCGGAACCCTAATACTTTGAAAGAGACTGTCCGTTTTGTACATGAAGTGCATCCAGCTTTTGTCGTAACCCTATTATCTTTTTAGCACATGCTATGTGGGTGATATGATGATACCATGCCAACTGTCAACCTTTTCAGAATTCATTTGTAGTGCTTTTCAATCTCAGTGTCATTTAGCTCAAAAAATCAATAACTGCATGAAAAATAACAAATGTTGTCAGGAAGGGTTGAAAGTTCACTATGTGGCTTTGAATGGTGCAATTTGAACACACAAAAAGCCTATAGTTCAAATAAGTTCAAGAAAGTGAAATGCCTTTCGTAACCGATGAATTTCCGTCCGGAACCCTAATACTTCGAAAGAGACTGACCGTTTTGTACACGAAGTGCGTCCAGCTTTTGCCGTAACCCTCTCAAATTTTTAGCAAATGCTATGTGGGTGAAATGATGATACCATGCCAACTTTCAACCTTTTCAGAGTTCATTTGTAGTGCTTTTCAATTTCAGGGTCATTTAGCTCAAAAAATCAATAACCGCATGAAATATAACAAATTATGTCACGAAGGGTTGAAAATTGATGATGTGGCTTTGAAAGGTTCATTTTGAACACACAAAAATCCTTGAGTTCAAATAAGTTCAAGAAAGTGAAATGCCTTTTGTAACCGATGAGTTTCCGTCCGGAACCGTAATACTTCGAAAGAGACTGACCGTTTTGTACACGAAGTGCGTCCAGCTTTTGCCGTAACCCTCTCAAAGTTTTAGCACATGATATGTGGGTGAAATTATGATACCTTGCCAACTTTCAACCTTTTCAGAATTCATGCGTAGTCCTTTCCAATTTCGGTGTCATTTAGCTCAAAAAAATCAATAACTGCATGAAAAATACCAAATGAAGTGAGAAAGGGTTGAAAAGTGATGATGTGTCTTTGAATGATGCATTTGGAACACACAAAAAGCCTGGAGTTCAAATAAGTTTAAGAAAATGAAATGCCTTTTGTAACCGATGAGTTTCCGTCCGGAACCCTGATACTTCGAAAGAGACTGTTCATTTTGTACACGAAGTGCATCCAACTTTTGCCGTAACCATCTCAACTTTTTAGCACATGCCATGTGGGTGAAATGATAATACCATGCCAACTTTCAACCACTTCAGAGTTCATTTGTAGTGCTTTTTAATTTCAAGGTCATTCAGCTCAAAAAATCTATAGCTACATGAAAAATAACAAATGATGTCGGGAAGGGTTGAAAATTGATGATGTAGCTTTAAATGGTGCATTTTGAACACCCAAAAAGCCTGGAGTTCAAATAAGTTTAAGAACATGAAATGCCTTTTGTAACCGATGAGTTTCTGTCCGGAACCCTGATACTTTCACTGAGACTGTCCGTTTTGTACACGAAGAGCATCCAGCTTTTGCCGTAACCATCTCAACTTTTTAGCACATGCGATGTGGCTGAAATGATGATACCATGCCAACTTTAAACCTTTCCAGAGTTCATTTGTAGTGATTTTCAATTTCATGGTCATTTAGCTCAAAAAATCAATAACTGCATGAAAAATAACAAATTATGTCGGGAAGGGTTGAAAATTGATGATGTGGCTTTGAATGGTACATTTTGAACGCACAAAAAGCCTATAGTTCAAATAAGTTCAAGAAAATGAAATGCCTTTTTTAACCGATGAGTATCCGTCCGGAACCCTAATACTTTGAAAGACACTGTCTGTTTTGTACACGAAGTGCATCCAGCTTTTGCCGTAACCATCTCAACTTTTTCGCAAATGCTATGTGGGTGAAATGATGATACCATGCCAACTTTCAACCTTTTCAGAGTTCATTTGTAGTGCTTTACAATTTCAGGGTCATTTAGCTCAAAAAATCAATAACCGCATGAAATATAACAAATTATGTCAGGAAGGGTTGAAAATTGATGATGTGGCTTTGAAAAGTTCATTTTGAACGCACAAAAATCCGTGAGTTCAAATAAGTTTAAGAAAATGAAATGCCTTTCGTAACCGATGAGTTTCCGTCCGGAACCCTGATACTTCGAAAGAGACTGTTCGTTTTGTACACGAAGTGCATCTAGCTTTTGCCGTAACCATCTCAACGTTTTAGCGCATGCTATGTGGGTGAAATGATGACACCATGCCAACTTTCGACCTTTTCAGAGTTCATTTGTAGTGCTTTTCAATTTCAGGGTCATTTACCACAAAAAATCAATAAATGCATGAAAAATAACAAATGATGTCAGGAAGGGTTGAAAATTGATGATGTGGCTTCGAATGGTGCATTTTGAACGCACACAAAGCCTACAATTCACATAAGTTCAAGAAAATGAAATGCCTTTTTTAACCGATGAGTATCCGTCCGGAACCCTAATACTTCGAAAGAGACTGACCGTTTTGTACACGAAGTGCATCCAGCTTTTGCCGTAACCATCTCAACTTTTTAGCAAATGCTATGTGGGAGAAATGATGATACCATGCCAACTTTCAACCTTTTCAGAGTTCATTTGTAGTGCTTTTCAATTTCAGGGTCATTTAGCTCAAAAAAATCAATAACCGCATGAAATATAACAAATTATGTCGGGAAGGGTTGAAAATTGATGATGTGGCTTTGACAGGTTCATTTTGAACGCACAAAAATCCTTGAGTTCAAATAAGTTTATGAAAATGAAATGCCTTTTGTAACCGATGAGTTTCCGCCCGGAATCGTGATACTTCGAAAGAGACTGTTCGTTTTGTACACGAAGTGCATCCAGCTTTTGCCGTAACCATCTCAACTTTTTAGCACATGCTATGTGGGTGAAATGATGATACCATGCCAACTTTCGGCCTTTTCAGAATTCATTTGTAGTGCTTATAAATTTCAGGGTCATTTACCTCAAAAAATCAATAAATGCATGAAAAATAACAAATGATGTCGGGAAGGGTTGAAAATTGATGATGGGGCTTTGAATGTTGCATTTTGAATGCACACAAAGCCTATAGCTCAAATAAGTTCAAGAAAATGAAATGCCTTTTTTAACCGATGAGTATCCGTCCGGAACCCTAATACTTTGAAAGAGACTGTCCGTTTTGTACATGAAGTGCATCCAGCTTTTGTCGTAACCCTATCAACTTTTTAGCACATGCTATGTGGGTGATATGATGATACCATGCCAACTGTCAACCTTTTCAGAATTCATTTGTAGTGCTTTTCAATTTCAGTGTCATTTAGCTCAAAAAATCAATAACTGCATGAAAAATAACAAATGATGTCAAGAAGGGTTGAAAGTTCACTATATGTGGGTGAAATTATGATACCATGCCAACTTTCAACCTTTTCAGAATTCATTCGTAGTGCTTTTCAATTTCGGTGCCATTTAGCTCAAAAAATCAATAACTGCATGAAAAATACCAAATGAAGTCAGAAAGGGTTGAAAATTGATGAAGTGGCTTTGAATGGTGCATTTTGAACACACAAAAAGCCTGGAGTTCAAATAAGCTTAAGAAAATGAAATGCCTTTTGTAACCGATGAGTTTCCGTCCGGAACCCTGATACTTCGAAAGAGACCGCTCGTTTTGTACACGAAGTGCATCCAACTTTTGCCGTAACAATCTCAACATTTTAGCTCATGCTATGTGGGTGAAATGATGATACCATGCCAACTTTCGACCTTTTCAGAGTTCATTTGTAGTGCTTTTCAATTTCAGTGTCATTTACCTCAAAATATCCATAACTGCATGAAAAATAACAAATGATGTCGGGAAGGGTTGAAAATTGATGATGTGCCTTTGAATGGTGCATTTTGAATGCACAAAAATCCTGGAGTTCAATTAACTTCAAGAAAATGAAATGCCTTTTGTAGCCGATGAGTTTCCATTCGGAACCGTGATACTTCGAAAGAGATTGTCCGTTTTGTCCATGAAGTGCATCCAGCTTTTGCCGTAACCATCTCAACTTTTTAGCACATGCCATGTGGGTGAAATGATAATACCATGCCAACTTTCAACCACTTCAGAGTTCATTTGTAGTGCTTTTTAATTTCAAGGTCATTGAGCTCAAAAAATCTATATCTGCATGAAAAATAACAAATGATGTCGGGAAGGGTTGAAAATTGATGATGTGGCTTTGAATGGTGCATTTTGAACGCACAAAAAGCCTGGAGTTCAAATAAGTTTAAGAACATGAAATGCCTTTTGTAACCGATGAGTTTCCGTCCGGAACCCTGATACTTTCAAAGAGACTGTCTGTTTTGTACACGAAGAGCATCCAGCTTTTGCCGTAACCATCTCAACTTTTTAGCACATGCTATGTGGGTGAAATGATGATACCATGCCAACTTTAAACCTTTCCAGAGTTCAGTTGTAGTGATTTTCAATTTCAGGGTCATTTAGCTCAAAAAATCAATAACTGCATGAAAAATAACAAATTATGTCGGGAAGGGTTGAAAATTGATGATGTGGCTTTGAATGATGCATTTTGAACACACAAAAAGGCTGGAGTTCAAACAAGTTCATGAAAATGAAATGCCTTTTTTAACCGATGAGTATCCATCCGGAACCCTGATTCTTCAAAAGAGACTGTCCGTTTTGTATACGAAGTGCATCCAGCTTTTGCCGTATCCCTCTCAACTTTTTACCACATGCTATGTGGGTGAAATGATGAAACCATGCCAACTTTCAACCTTTTCAGAGTTTATTTGTAGTGCTTTTCAATTTCAGGGTCATTTAGCTCAAAAAATCAATAACTGCATGAAAAATAACAAATGATGTCAGGAAGGGTTGAAAGTTCACTATGTGGCTTTGAATGGTGCAATTTGAACACACAAAAAGCCTATAGTTCAAATAAGTTGAAGAAAGTGAAATGCCTTTTGTAACCGATGAATTTCCGTCTGGAACCCTAATACTTCGAAAGAGACTGACCGTTTTGTACACGAAGTGCGTCCAGCTTTTGCCGTAACCCTCTCAAATTTTTAGCACATGATATGTGGGTGAAATTATGATACCATGCCAACTTTCAACCTTTTCAGAATTCATTCGTAGTGCTTTTCAATTTCGGTGTCATTTAGCTCAAAAAAATAAATAACTGCATGAAAAATACCATATGAAGTCAGAAAGGGTTGAAAATTGATGAAGTGGCTTTGAATGTTGCATTTTGAACACACGAAAAGCCTGGAGTTCAAATAAGTTTAAGAAAATGAAATGCCTTTTGTAACCGATGAGTTTCCGTCCGGAACCCTGATACTTCGAAAGAGACTGTTCGTTTTGTACACGAAGTGCATCCAACTTTTGCCGTAACAATCTCAACATTTTAGCTCATGCTATGTGGGTGAAATGATGATACCATGCCAACTTTCGACCTTTTTAGAGTTCATTTGTAGTGCTTTTCAATTTCAGGGTCATTTACCTCAAAAAATCCATAACTGCATGAAAAATAACAAATGATGTCGGGAAGGGTTGAAAATTGATGATGTGCCTTTGAATGGTGCATTTTGAATGCACAAAAATCCTGGAGTTCAATTAACTTCAAGAAAATGAAATGCCTTTTGTAGCCGATGAGTTTCCATTCGGAACCGTGATACTTCGAAAGAGATTGTCCATTTTGTCCATGAAGTGCATCCAGCTTTTGCCGTAACCATCTCTACTTTTTAGCACATGCCATGTGGGTGAAATGATAATACCATGCCAACTTTCAACCACTTCAGAGTTCATTTGTAGCGCTTTTTAATTTCAAGGTCATTCAGCTCAAAAAATCTATAGCTGCATGAAAAATAACAAATGATGTCGGGAAGGGTTGAAAATTGATGATGTGGCTTTGAATGGTGCATTTTGAATGCACAAAAAGCCTGGAGTTCAAATAAGTTTAAGAACATGAAATGCCTTTTGTAACCGATGAGTTTCCATCCGGAACCCTGATACTTTCAAAGAGACTGTCTGTTTTGTACACGAAGAGCATCCAGCTTTTGCCGTAACCATCTCAACTTTTTAGCACATGCTATGTGGGTGAAATGATGATACCATGCCAACTTTAAACCTTTCCAGAGTTCAGTTGTAGTGATTTTCAATTTCAGGGTCATTTAGCTCAAAAAATCAATAACTGCATGAAAAATAACAAATTATGTCGGGAAGGGTTGAAAATTGATGATGTGGCTTTGAATGGTACATTTTGAATGCACAAAAAGCCTATAGTTAAAATAAGTTCAAGAAAATGAAATACCTTTTTTAACCGATGAGTATCCGTTCGGAACCCTAATACTTTGAAAGACACTGTCTGTTTTGTACACGAAATGCATCCAGCTTTTGCCGTATCCCTCTCAACTTTTTACCACATGCTATGTGGGTGAAATGATGAAACCATGCCAACTTTCAACCTTTTCAGAGTTTATTTGTAGTGCTTTTCAATTTCAGGGTCATTTAGCTCAAAAAATCAATAACTGCATGAAAAATAACAAATGATGTCAGGAAGGGTTGAAAGTTCACTATGTGGCTTTGAATGGTGCAATTTGAACACACAAAAAGCCTATAGTTCAAATAAGTTGAAGAAAGTGAAATGCCTTTTGTAACCGATGAATTTCCGTCTGGAACCCTAATACTTCGAAAGAGACTGACCGTTTTGTACACGAAGTGCGTCCAGCTTTTGCCGTAACCCTCTCAAATTTTTAGCACATGATATGTGGGTGAAATTATGATACCATGCCAACTTTCAACCTTTTCAGAATTCATTCGTAGTGCTTTTCAATTTCGGTGTCATTTAGCTCAAAAAAATAAATAACTGCATGAAAAATACCATATGAAGTCAGAAAGGGTTGAAAATTGATGAAGTGGCTTTGAATCTTGCATTTTGAACACACGAAAAGCCTGGAGTTCAAATAAGTTTAAGAAAATGAAATGCCTTTTGTAACCGATGAGTTTCCGTCCGGAACCCTGATACTTCGAAAGAGACTGTTCGTTTTGTACACGAAGTGCATCCAACTTTTGCCGTAACAATCTCAACATTTTAGCTCATGCTATGTGGGTGAAATGATGATACCATGCCAACTTTCGACCTTTTTAGAGTTCATTTGTAGTGCTTTTCAATTTCAGGGTCATTTACCTCAAAAAATCCATAACTGCATGAAAAATAACAAATGATGTCGGGAAGGGTTGAAAATTGATGATGTGCCTTTGAATGGTGCATTTTGAATGCACAAAAATCCTGGAGTTCAATTAACTTCAAGAAAATGAAATGCCTTTTGTAGCCGATGAGTTTCCATTCGGAACCGTGATACTTCGAAAGAGATTGTCCATTTTGTCCATGAAGTGCATCCAGCTTTTGCCGTAACCATCTCTACTTTTTAGCACATGCCATGTGGGTGAAATGATAATACCATGCCAACTTTCAACCACTTCAGAGTTCATTTGTAGCGCTTTTTAATTTCAAGGTCATTCAGCTCAAAAAATCTATAGCTGCATGAAAAATAACAAATGATGTCGGGAAGGGTTGAAAATTGATGATGTGGCTTTGAATGGTGCATTTTGAACGCACAAAAAGCCTGGAGTTCAAATAAGTTTAAGAACATGAAATGCCTTTTGTAACCGATGAGTTTCCATCCGGAACCCTGATACTTTCAAAGAGACTGTCTGTTTTGTACACGAAGAGCATCCAGCTTTTGCCGTAACCATCTCAACTTTTTAGCACATGCTATGTGGGTGAAATGATGATACCATGCCAACTTTAAACCTTTCCAGAGTTCAGTTGTAGTGATTTTCAATTTCAGGGTCATTTAGCTCAAAAAATCAATAACTGCATGAAAAATAACAAATTATGTCGGGAAGGGTTGAAAATTGATGATGTGGCTTTGAATGGTACATTTTGAATGCACAAAAAGCCTATAGTTCAAATAAGTTCAAGAAAATGAAATACCTTTTTTAACTGATGAGTATCCGTTCGGAACCCTAATACTTTGAAAGACACTGTCTGTTTTGTACACGAAGTGCATCCAGCTTTTGCCGTAACCATCTCAACTTTTTAGCAAATGCTATGTGGGTGAAATGATGATACCATGCCAACTTTCAACCTTTTCAGAGTTCATTTGTAGTGCTTTTCAATTTCTGGGTCATTTAGCTCAAAAAATCAATAACCGCATGAAATATAACAAATTATGTCACGAAGGGTTGAAAATTGATGATGTGGCTTTGAAAGGTTCATTTTGAACGCACAAAAATCCTTGAGTTCAAATAAGTTTATGAAAATGAAATGCCTTTTGTAACCGATGAATTTCCGTCCGGAACCTCGATACTTCGAAAGAGACTGTTCGTTTTGTACACGAAGTGCATCCAGCTTTTGCCATAACCACCTCAACTTTTTAGCACATGCTATGTGGGTGAAATGATGATACCATGCCAACTTTCGGCCTTTTCAGAGTGCATTTGTAGTGCTTTTAAATTTCAGGGTCATTTACCTCAAAAAATCAATAAATGCATGAAAAATAACAAATGATGTCGGGAAGGGTTGAAAATTGATGATGTGGCTTTGAATGTTGCATTTTGAATGCACACAAAGCCTATAGCTCAAATAAGTTCAAGAAAATGAAATGCCTTTTTTAACCGATGAGTATCCGTCCGGAACCCTAATACTTTGAAAGAGACTGTCCGTTTTGTACATGAAGTGCATCCAGCTTTTGTCGTAACCCTATCAACTTTTTAGCACATGCTATGTGGGTGATATGATGATACCATGCCAACTGTCAACCTTTTCAGAATTCATTTGTAGTGCTTTTCAATTTCAGTGTCATTTAGCTCAAAAAATCAATAACTGCATGAAAAATAACAAATGATGTCAGGAAGGGTTGAAAGTTCACTATGTGGCTTTGAATGGTGCAATTTGAACACACAAAAAGCCTATAGTTCAAATAAGTTCAAGAAAGTGAAATGCCTTTTGTAACCGATGAATTTCCGTCCGGAACCCTAATACTTCGAAAGAGACTGACCGTTTTGTACACGAAGTGCGTCCAGCTTTTGACGTAACCCTCTCAAATTTTTAGCAAATGCTATGTGGGTGAAATGATGATACCATGCCAACTTTCAACCTTTTCAGAGTTCATTTGTAGTGCTTTTCGATTTCAGGGTCATTTAGCTCAAAAAATCAATAACCGCATGAAATATAACAAATTATGTCACGAAGGGTTGAAAATTGATGATGTGGCTTTGAAAGGTTCATTTTGAACGCACAAAAATCCTTGAGTTCAAATAAGTTTATGAAAATGAAATGCCTTTTGTAACCGATGAGTTTCCGTCCGAAACCCCGATACTTCGAAAGAGACTGTTCGTTTTGTACACGAAGTGCATCCGGCTTTTGCCGTAACCACCTCAACTTTTTAGCACATGCTATGTGGGTGAAATGATGATACCATGCCAACTTTCGGCCTTTTCAGAGTTCATTTGTAGTGCTTTTAAATTTCAGGGTCATTTACCTCAAAAAATCAATAAATGCATGAAAAATAACAAATGATGTCGGGAAGGATTGAAAATTGATGATGTGGCTTTGAATGTTGCATTTTGAATGCACACAAAGCCTATAGCTCAAATAAGTTCAAGAAAATGAAATGCCTTTTTTAACCGATGAGTATCCGTCCGGAACCCTAATACTTTGAAAGAGAGTGTCCGTTTTGTACATGAAGTGCATCCAGCTTTTGTCGTAACCCTATCAAATTTTTAGCACATGCTATGTGGGTGATATGATGATACCATGCCAACTGTCAACCTTTTCAGAATTCATTTGTAGTGCTTTTCAATTTCAGTGTCATTTAGGTCAAAAAATCAATAACTGCATGAAAAATAACAAATGATGTCAGGAAGGGTTGAAAGTTCACTATGTGGCTTTGAATGGTGCAATTTGAACACACAAAAAGCCTATAGTTCAAATAAGTTCAAGAAAGTGAAATGCCTTTTGTAACCGATGAATTTCCGTCCGGAACCCTAATACTTCGAAAGAGACTGACCGTTTTGTACACGAAGTGCGTCCAGCTTTTGCCGTAACCCTCTCAAATTTTTAGCAAATGCTACGTGGGTGAAATGATGATACCATGCCAACTTTCAACCTTTTCAGAGTTCATTTGTAGTGCTTTTCAATTTCAGAGTCATTTAGCTCAAAAAATCAATAACCGCATGAAATATAACAAATTATGTCACGAAGGGTTGAAAATTGATGATGTGGCTTTGAAAGGTTCATTTTGAACGCACAAAAATCCTTGAGTTCAAATAAGTTTATGAAAATGAAATGCCTTTTGTAACCGATGAGTTTCCGTCCGGAACCCCGATACTTCGAAAGAGACTGTTCGTTTTGTACACGAAGTGCATCCGGCTTTTGCCGTAACCACCTCAACTTTTTAGCACATGCTATGTGGGTGAAATGATGATACCATGCCAACTTTCGGCCTTTTCAGAGTTCATTTGTAGTGCTTTTAAATTTCAGGGTCATTTACCTCAACAAATCAATAAATGCATGAAAAATAACAAATGATGTCGGGAAGGGTTGAAAATTGATGATGTGGCTTTGAATGTTGCATTTTGAATGCACACAAAGCCTATAGCTCAAATAAGTTCAAGAAAATGAAATGCCTTTTTTAACCGATGAGTATCCGTCCGGAACCCTAATACTTTGAAAGAGACTGTCCGTTTTCTACATGAAGTGCATCCAGCTTTTGTCGTAACCCTATCAACTTTTTAGCACATGCTATGTGGGTGATATGATGATACCATGCCAACTGTCAACCTTTTCAGAATTCATTTGTAGTGCTTTTCAATTTCAGTGTCATTTAGCTCAAAAAATCAATAACTGCATGAAAAATAACAAATGATGTCAGGAAGGGTTGAAAGTTCACTATATGGCTTTGAATGGTGCAATTTGAACACACAAAAAGCCTATAGTTCAAATAAGTTCAAGAAAGTGAAATACCTTTTGTAACCGATGAATTTCCGTCCGGAACCCTAATACTTCGAAAGAGACTGACCGTTTTGTCCACGAAGTGCGTCCAGCTTTTGCCGTAACCCTCTCACATTTTTAGCAAATGCTATGTGGGTGAAATGATGATACCATGCCAACTTTCAACCTTTTCAGAGTTCATTTGTAGTGCTTTTCAATTTCAGGGTCATTTAGCTCAAAAAATCAATAACCGCATGAAATATAACAAATTATGTCACGAAGGGTTGAAAATTGATGATGTGGCTTTGAAAGGTTCATTTTGAACGCACAAAAATCCTTGAGTTCAAATAAGTTTATGAAAATGAAATGCCTTTTGTAACCGATGAGTTTCCGTCCGGAACCCCGATACTTCGAAAGAGACTGTTCGTTTTGTACACGAAGTGCCTCCAGCTGTTGCCGTAACCACATCAACTTTTTAGCACATGCTATGTGGGTGAAATGATGATACCATGCCAACTTTCGGCCTTTTCAGAGTTCATTTGTAGTGCTTTTAAATTTCAGGGTCATTTACCTCAAAAAATCAATAAATGCATGAAAAATAACAAATGATGTCGGGAAGGGTTGAAAATTGATGATGTGGCTTTGAATGTTGCATTTTGAATGCACACAAAGCCTATAGCTCAAATAAGTTCAAGAAAATGAAATGCCTTTTTTAACCGATGAGTATCCGTCCGGAACACTAATACTTTGAAAGAGACTGTCCGTTTTGTACATGAAGTGCATCCAGCTTTTGTCGTAGCCCTATCAACTTTTTAGCACATGCTATGTGGGTGATATGATGATACCATGCCAACTGTCAACCTTTTCAGAATTCATTTGTAGTGCTTTTCAATTTCAGTGTCATTTAGCTCAAAAAATCAATAACTGCATGAAAAATAACAAATGATGTCAGGAAGGGTTGAAAGTTCACTATGTGGCTTTGAATGGTGCAATTTGAACACACAAAAAGCCTATAGTTAAAATAAGTTCAAGAAAGTGAAATGCCTTTTGTAACCGATGAATTTCCGTCCGGAACCCTAATACTTCGAAAGAGACTGACCGTTTTGTACACGAAGTGCGTCCAGCTTTTGCCGTAACCCTCTCACATTTTTAGCAAATGCTATGTGGGTGAAATGATGATACCATGCCAACTTTTAACCTTTTCAGAGTTCATTTGTAGTGCTTTTCAATTTCAGGGTCATTTAGCTCAAAAAATCAATAACCGCATGAAATATAACAAATTATGTCACGAAGGGTTGAAAATTGATGATGTGGCTTTGAAAGGTTCATTTTGAACGCACAAAAATCCTTGAGTTCAAATAAGTTTATGAAAATGAAATGCCTTTTGTAACCGATGAGTTTCCGTCCGGAACCCCGATACTTCGAAAGAGACTGTTCGTTTTGTACACGAAGTGCATCCAGCTGTTGCCGTAACCACATCAACTTTTTAGCACATGCTATGTGGGTGAAATGATGATACCATGCCAACTTTCGGCCTTGTCAGAGTTCATTTGTAGTGCTTTTAAATTTCAGGGTCATTTACCTCAAAAAATCAATAAATGCATGAAAAATAACAAATGATGTCGGGAAGGGTTGAAAATTGATGATGTGGCTTTGAATGTTGCATTTTGAATGCACACAAAGCCTATAGCTCAAATAAGTTCAAGAAAATGAAATGCCTTTTTTAACGGATGAGTATCCGTCCGGAACCCTAATACTTTGAAAGAGACTGTCCGTTTTGTACATGAAGTGCATCCAGCTTTTGTCGTAACCCTATCAACTTTTTAGCACATGCTATGTGGGTGATATGATGATACCATGCCAACTGTCAACCTTTTCAGAATTCATTTGTAGTGCTTTTCAATTTCAGTGTCACTTAGCTCAAAAAATCAATAACTGCATGAAAAATAACAAATGATGTCAGGAAGGGTTGAAAGTTCACTATGTGGCTATGAATGGTGATATTTGAACACACAAAAAGCCTATAGTTCAAATAAGTTCAAGAAAGTGAAATGCCTTTTGTAACCGATGAATTTCCGTCCGGAACCCTAATACTTCGAAAGAGACTGACCGTTTTGTACACGAAGTGTGTCCAGCTTTTGCCGTAACCCTCTCAAATTTTTAGCAAATGCTATGTGGGTGAAATGATGATACCATGCCAACTTTCAACCTTTTCAGAGTTCATTTGTAGTGCTTTTCAATTTCAGGGTCATTTAGCTCAAAAAATCAATAACCGCATGAAATATAACAAATTATGTCACGAAGGGTTGAAAATAGATGATGTGGCTTTGAAAGGTTCATTTTGAACGCACAAAAATCCTTGAGTTCAAATAAGTTTATGAAAATGAAATGCCTTTTGTAACCGATGAGTTTCCGTCCGGAACCCCGATACTTCGAAAGAGACTGTTCGTTTTGTACACGAAGTGCATCCAGCTGTTGCCGTAACCACATCAACTTTTTAGCACATGCTATGTGGGTGAAATGATGATACCATGCCAACTTTCGGCCTTTTCAGAGTTCATTTGTAGTGCTTTTAAATTTCAGGGTCATTTACCTCAAAAAATCAATAAATGTATGAAAAATAACAAATGATGTCGGGAAGGGTTGAAAATTGATGATGTGGCTTTGAATGTTGCATTTTGAATGCACAGAAAGCCTATAGCTCAAATAAGTTCAAGAAAATGAAATGCCTTTTTTAACCGATGAGTATCCGTCCGGAACCCTAATACTTTGAAAGAGACTGTCCGTTTTGTACATGAAGTGCATCCAGCTTTTGTCGTAACCCTATCAACTTTTTAGCACATGCTATGTGGGTGATATGATGATACCATGCCAACTGTCAACCTTTTCAGAATTCATTTGTAGTGCTTTTCAATTTCAGTGTCATTTAGCTCAAAAAATCAATAACTGCATGAAAAATAACAAATGATGTCAGGAAGGGTTGAAAGTTCACTATGTGGCTATGAATGGTGCAATTTGAACACACAAAAAGCCTATAATTCAAATAAGTTCAAGAAAGTGAAATGCCTTTTGTAACCGATGAATTTCCGTCCGGAACCCTAATACTTCGAAAGAGACTGACCGTTTTGTACACGAAGTGCGTCCAGCTTTTGCCGTAACCCTCTCAAATTTTTAGCAAATGCTATGTGGGTGAAATGATGATACCATGCCAACTTTCAACCTTTTCAGAGTTCATTTGTAGTGCTTTTCGATTTCAGGGTCATTTAGCTCAAAAAATCAATAACCGCATGAAATATAACAAATTATGTCACGAAGGGTTGAAAATTGATGATGTGGCTTTGAAAGGTTCATTTTGAACGCACAAAAATCCTTGAGTTCAAATAAGTTTATGAAAATGAAATGCCTTTTGTAACCGATGAGTTTCCGTCCGGAACCCCGATACTTCGAAAGAGACTATTCGTTTTGTACACGAAGTGCATCCAGCTTTTGCCATAACCCTCTCAAAGTTTTAGCACATGATATGTGGGTGAAATTATGATACCTTGCCAACTTTCGGCCTTTTCAGAGTTCATTTGTAGTGCTTTTAAATTTGAGGGTCATTTACCTGAAAAAATCAATAAATGCATGAAAAATAACAAATGATGTCGGGAAGGGTTGAAAATTGATTATGTGGATTTGAATGTTGCATTTTGAATGCACACAAAGCCTATAGCTCAAATAAGTTCAAGAAAATGAAATGCCTTTTTTAACCGATGAGTATCCGTCCGGAACCCTAATACTTTGAAAGAGACTGTCCGTTTTGTACATGAAGTGCATCCAGCTTTTGTCGTAACCCTATCAACTTTTTAGCACATGCTATGTGTTTGATATGATGATACCATGCCAACTGTCAACCTTTTCAGAATTCATTTGTAGTGCTTTTCAATTTCAGTGTCATTTAGCTCAAAAAATCAATAACTGCATGAAAAATAACAAATGATGTCAGGAAGGGTTGAAAGTTCACTATGTGGCTTTGAATGGTGCAATTTGAACACACAAAAAGCCTATAGTTCAAATAAGTTCAAGAAAGTGAAATGCCTTTTGTAACCGATGAATTTCCGTCCGGAACCCTAATACTTCGAAAGAGACTGACCGTTTTGTACACGAAGTGCGTCCAGCTTTTGCCGTAACCCTCTCAAATTTTTAGCAAATGCTATGTGGGTGAAATGATGATACCATGCCAACTTTCAACCTTTTCAGAGTTCATTTGTAGTGCTTTTCAATTTCAGGGTCATTTAGCTCAAAAAATCAATAACCGCATGAAATATAACAAATTATGTCACGAAGGGTTGAAAATAGATGATGTGGCTTTGAAAGGTTCATTTTGAACGCACAAAAATCCTTGAGTTCAAATAAGTTTATGAAAATGAAATGCCTTTTGTAACCGATGAGTTTCCGTCCGGAACCCCGATACTTCGAAAGAGACTGTTCGTTTGTACACGAAGTGCGTCCAGCTTTTGCCGTAACCCTCTCAAAGTTTTAGCACATGATATGTGGGTGAAATTATGATACCTTGCCAACTTTCGGCCTTTTCGGAGTTCATTTGTAGTGCTTTTAAATTTGAGGGTCATTTACCTGAAAAAATCAATAAATGCATGAAAAATAACAAATGATGTCGGGAAGGGTTGAAAATTGATGATGTGGCTTTGAATGTTGCATTTTGAATGCACACAAAGCCTATAGCTCAAATAAGTTCAAGAAAATGAAATGCCTTTTTTAACCGATGAGTATCCGTCCGGAACCCTAATACTTTGAAAGAGACTGTCCGTTTTGTACATGAAGTGCATCCAGCTTTTGTCGTCACCCTATCAACTTTTTAGCACATGCTATGTGGGTGATATGATGATACCATGCCAACTGTCAACCTTTTCAGAATTCATTTGTAGTGCTTTTCAATTTCAGTGTCATTTAGCTCAAAGAATCAATAACTGCATGAAAAATAACAAATGATGTCAGGAAGGGTTGAAAGTTCACTATGTGGCTTTGAATGGTGCAATTTGAACACACAAAAAGCCTATAGTTCAAATAAGTTCAAGAAAGTGAAATGCCTTTCGTAACCGATGAATTTCCGTCCGGAACCCTAATACTTCGAAAGAGACTGACCGTTTTGTACACGAAGTGCGTCCAGCTTTTGCCGTAACCCTCTCAAATTTTTAGCAAATGCTATGTGGGTGAAATGATGATACCATGCCAACTTTCAACCTTTTCAGAGTTCATTTGTAGTGCTTTTCAATTTCAGGGTCATTTAGCTCAAAAAATCAATAACCGCATGAAATATAACAAATTATGTCACGAAGGGTTGAAAATTGATGATGTGGCTTTGAAAGGTTCATTTTGAACGCACAAAAATCCTTGAGTTCAAATAAGTTTATGAAAATGAAATGCCTTTTGTAACCGATGAGTTTCCGTCCGGAACCCCGATACTTCGAAAGAGACTGTTCGTTTTGTACACGAAGTGCGTCCAGCTTTTGCCGTAACCCTCTCAAAGTTTTAGCACATGATATGTGGGTGAAATTATGATACCTTGCCAACTTTCGGCCTTTTCGGAGTTCATTTGTAGTGCTTTTAAATTTGAGGGTCATTTACCTGAAAAAATCAATAAATGCATGAAAAATAACAAATGATGTCGGGAAGGGTTGAAAATTGATGATGTGGCTTTGAATGTTGCATTTTGAATGCACACAAAGCCTATAGCTCAAATAAGTTCAAGAAAATGAAATGCCTTTTTTAACCGATGAGTATCCGTCCGGAACCCTAATACTTTGAAAGAGACTGTCCGTTTTGTACATGAAGTGCATCCAGCTTTTGTCGTCACCCTATCAACTTTTTAGCACATGCTATGTGGGTGATATGATGATACCATGCCAACTGTCAACCTTTTCAGAATTCATTTGTAGTGCTTTTCAATTTCAGTGTCATTTAGCTCAAAGAATCAATAACTGCATGAAAAATAACAAATGATGTCAGGAAGGGTTGAAAGTTCACTATGTGGCTTTGAATGGTGCAATTTGAACACACAAAAAGCCTATAGTTCAAATAAGTTCAAGAAAGTGAAATGCCTTTCGTAACCGATGAATTTCCGTCCGGAACCCTAATACTTCGAAAGAGACTGACCGTTTTGTACACGAAGTGCGTCCAGCTTTTGCCGTAACCCTCTCAAATTTTTAGCAAATGCTATGTGGGTGAAATGATGATACCATGCCAACTTTCAACCTTTTCAGAGTTCATTTGTAGTGCTTTTCAATTTCAGGGTCATTTAGCTCAAAAAATCAATAACCGCATGAAATATAACAAATTATGTCACGAAGGGTTGAAAATTGATGATGTGGCTTTGAAAGGTTCATTTTGAACGCACAAAAATCCTTGAGTTCAAATAAGTTTATGAAAATGAAATGCCTTTTGTAACCGATGAGTTTCCGTCCGGAACCCCGATACTTCGAAAGAGACTGTTCGTTTTGTACACGAAGTGCATCCAGCTTTTGCCGTAACCACCTCAACTTTTTGCACATGCTATGTGGGTGAAATGATGATACCATGCCAACTTTCGGCCTTTTCAGAGTTCATTTGTAGTGCTTTTAAATTTGAGGGTCATTTACCTCAAAAAATCAATAAATGCATGAAAAATAACAAATGATGTCGGGAAGGGTTGAAAATTGATGATGTGGCTTTGAATGTTGCATTTTGAATGCACACAAAGCCTATAGCTCAAATAAGTTCAAGAAAATGAAATGCCTTTTTTAACCGATGAGTATCCGTCCGGAACCCTAATACTTTGAAAGAGACTGTCCGTTTTGTACATGAAGTGCATCCAGCTTTTGTCGTAACCCTATCAACTTTTTAGCACATGCTATGTGGGTGATATGATGATACCATGCCAACTGTCAACCTTTTCAGAATTCATTTGTAGTGCTTTTCAATTTCAGTGTCATTTAGCTCAAAAAATCAATAACTGCATGAAAAATAACAAATGATGTCAGGAAGGGTTGAAAGTTCACTATGTGGCTTTGAATGGTGCAATTTGAACACACAAAAAGCCTATAGTTCAAATAAGTTCAAGAAAGTGAAATGCCTTTCGTAACCGATGAATTTCCGTCCGGAACCCTAATACTTCGAAAGAGACTGACCGTTTTGTACACGAAGTGCGTCCAGCTTTTGCCGTAACGCTCTCAAATTTTTAGCAAATGCTATGTGGGTGAAATGATGATACCATGCCAACTTTCAACCTTTTCAGAGTTCATTTGTAGTGCTTTTCAATTTCAGGGTCATTTAGCTCAAAAAATCAATAACCGCATGAAATATAACAAATTATGTCACGAAGGGTTGAAAATTGATGATGTGGCTTTGAAAGGTTCATTTTGAACACACAAAAATCCTTGAGTTCAAATAAGTTCAAGAAAGTGAAATGCCTTTTGTAACCGATGAGTTTCCGTCCGGAACCGTAATACTTCGAAAGAGACTGACCGTTTTGTACACGACGTGCGTCCAGCTTTTGCCGTAACCCTCTCAAAGTTTTAGCACATGATATGTGGGTGAAATTATGATACCTTGCCAACTTTCAACCTTTTCAGAATTCATTCGTAGTCCTTTTCAATTTCGGTGTCATTTAGCTCAAAAAAATCAATAACTGCATGAAAAATACCAAATGAAGTCAGAAAGGGTTGAAAAGTGATGATGTGGCTTTGAATGGTGCATTTTGAACACACAAAAAGCCTGGAGTTCAAATAAGTTTAAGAAAATGAAATGCCTTTTGTAACCGATGAGTTTCCGTCCGGAACCCTGATACTTCGAAAGAGACTGTTCATTTTGTACACGAAGTGCATCCAACTTTTGCCGTAACCATCTCAACTTTTTAGCACATGCCATGTGGGTGAAATGATAATACCATGACAATTTCAACCTTTTCAGAGATCATTTGTAGTGCTTTTCAATTTCAAGGTCATTCAGCTCAAAAAATCTATAGCTGCATGAAAAATAACAAATGATGTCGGGAAGGGTTGAAAATTGATGATGTAGCTTTAAATGGTGCATTTTGAACGCCCAAAAATCCTGGAGTTCAAATAAGTTTAAGAACATGAAATGCCTTTTGTAACCGATGAGTTTCTGTCCGGAACCCTGATACTTTCACAGAGACTGTCCGTTTTGTACACGAAGAGCATCCAGCTTTTGCCGTAACCATCTCAACTTTTTAGCACATGCGATGTGGGTGAAATGATGATACCATGCCAACTTTAAACCTTTCCAGAGTTCATTTGTAGTGATTTTCAATTTCAGGGTCATTTAGCTCAAAAAATCAATAACTGCATGAAAAATAACAAATTATGTCGGGAAGGGTTGAAAATTGATGATGTGGCTTTGAATGGTACATTTTGAACGCACAAAAAGCCTATAGTTCAAATAAGTTAAATGCCTTTTTTAACCGATGAGTATCCGTCCGGAACCCTAATACTTTGAAAGACACTGTCTGTTTTGTACACGAAGTGCATCCAGCTTTTGCCGTAACCATCTCAACTTTTTCGCAAATGCTATGTGGGTGGAATGATGATACCATGCCAACTTTCAACCTTTTCAGAGTTCATTTGTAGTGCTTTACAATTTCAGGGTTATTTAGCTCAAAAAATCAATAACCGCATGAAATATAACAAATTATGTCAGGAAGGGTTGAAAATTGATGATGTGGCTTTGAAAGGTTCATTTTGAACGCACAAAAATCCGTGAGTTCAAATAAGTTTAAGAAAATGAAATGCCTTTCGTAACCGATGAGTTTCCGTCCGGAACCCTGATACTTCGAAAGAGACTGTTCGTTTTGTACACGAAGTGCATCTAGCTTTTGCCGTAACCATCTCAACGTTTTAGCGCATGCTATGTGGGTGAAATGATGACACCATGCCAACTTTCGACCTTTTGAGAGTTCATTTGTAGTGCTTTTCAATTTCAGGGTCATTTACCACAAAAAATCAATAAATGCATGAAAAATAACAAATGATGTCGGGAAGGGTTGAAAATTGATGATGTGGCTTCGAATGGTGCATTTTGAACGCACACAAAGCCTACAATTCACATAAGTTCAAGAAAATGAAATGCCTTTTTTAACCGATGAGTATCCGTCCGGAACCCTAATACTTTGAAAGAGACTGTCCGTTTTGTACACGAAGTGCATCCAGCTTTTGTCGTAACCCTATCAACTTTTTAGCACATGCTATGTGGGTGAAATGATGATACCATGCCAAGTTTCTACCTTTCCGGAGTTCATGTGTAGTGCTTTTCAATTTCAGGGTCATTTAGCTCAAAAAATCAATAACTGCATGAAAAATAACAAATTATGTCGGGAAGGGTTGAAAATTGATGATGTGGCTTTGAATGGTGCATTTTGAACGCACAAAAAGCCTATAGTTCAAATAAGTTCAAGAAAATGAAATGCCTTTTTTAACCGATGAGTATCCGTCCGGAACCTTAATACTTTGAAACAGACTCTATGTTTTGTACACGAAGTGCATCCACCTTTTGCCGTAACCATCTCAACTTTTTAGCAAATGCTATGTGGGACAAATGATGATACCATGCCAACTTTCAACCTTTTCAGAGTTCATTTGTAGTGCTTTTCAATTGTAGGGTCATTTAGCTCAAAAAATCAATAATCGCATGAAATATAACAAATTATGTCGGGAAGGGTTGAAAATTGATGATGTGGCTTTGAAAGGTTCATTTTGAACGCACAAAAATCCTTGAGTTCAAATAAGTTCAAGAAAATGAAATGCCTTTTTTAACCGATGAGTATCCGTCCGAAACCTTGATACTTTGAAAGAGACTGTCCGTTTTGTACATGAAGTGCATCCAGCTTTTGTCGTAACCATATCAACTTTTTAGCACATGCTATGTGGGTGAAATGATGATACCATGCCGACTTTTAACCTTTTCAGAGTTCATTTGTAGTGCTTCTCAATTTCAGTGTCATTTAGCTCAAAAAATCAATAACTGCATGAAAAATAACAAATGATGTCGGGAAGGGTTGAAAATTGATGATGTGGCTTTGAATGGTGCAATTTGAACACACAAAAAGCCTATAGTTCAAATAAGTTCAAGAAAGTTAAATGCCTTTTTTAACCGATGAGTATCCGTCCGTAACCCTAATACTTTGAAAGACACTATCTGTTTTGTACACGAAGTGCATCCAGCTTTTGCCGTAACCATCTCAACTTTTTAGCAAATGCTATGTGGGTGAAATGATGATACCATGCCAACTTTCAACCTTTTCAGAGTTCATTTGTAGTGCTTTACAATTTCAGGGTCATTTAGCTCAAAAAATCAATAACCGCATGAAATATAACAAATTATGTCAGGAAGGGTTGAAAATTGATGATGTGGCTTTGAAACGTTCATTTTGAACGCACAAAAATCGTTGAGTTCAAATATGTTTAAGAAAATGAAATGCCTTTTGTAACCGATGAGTTTCCGTCCAGAACCCTGATACTTCGAAATAGACTGTTCGTTTTGTACACGAAGTGCATCCAGCATTTGCCGTAACCATCTCAACTTTTTAGCACATGTTATGTGGGTGAAATGATGATACCATGCCAACTTTCGACCTTTTCAGAGTTCGTTTGTAGTGCTTTTCAATTTCAGGGTCATTTACCTCAAAAAATCAATAAATGCATGAAAAATAACATATGATATCAGGAAGGGTTGAAAATTGATGATGTGGCTTTGAATGGTGCATTTTAAACGCACACAAAGCCTACAGTTCACATAAGTTCAAGAAAATGAAATGCCTTTTTTAACCGATGAGTATCCGTCCGGAACCCTAATACTTTGAAAGAGACTGTCCGTTTTGTACACGAAGTGCATCCAGCTTTTGTCGTAACCCTATCAACTTTTTAGCACATGCTATGTGGGTGAAATGATGATACCATGCCAACTTTCAACCTTTTCAGAGTTCATTTGTAGTGCTTTTCAATTTCAGTGTCATTTAGAACAAAAAAATCAATAACTGCATGAAAAATACCAAATGAAGTCAGAAAGGGTTGAAAATTGATGATGTGGCTTTGAATGGTGCATTTTGAACACTCAAAAAGCCTGGAGTTCAAATAAGTTTAACAAAATGAAATGCCTTTTGTAACGGTTGAGTTTCCGTCCGGAACCCTGATACTTTGAAAGAGACTGTCCGTTTTGTACACGAAGAGCATCCAGCTTTTGCCGTAACCATCTCAACTTTTTAGCACATGCTATGTGGGTGAAATGATGATACCATGCCAAGTTTCTACCTTTCCAGAGTTCATTTGTAGTGCTTTTCAATTTCAGGGTCATTTAGCTCCAAAAATCAATAACTGCATGAAAAATAACAAATTATGTCGGGAAGGGTTGAAAATTGATGTTGTGGCTTTGAATGGTGCATTTTGAACGCACAAAAAGCCTATAGTTCACATAAGTTCAAGAAAATGAAATGCCTTTTTTAACCGATGAGTATCCGTCCGGAACCCTAATACTTTGAAAGAGACTGTCTGTTTTGTACACGAAGTGCATCCAGCTTTTGCCGTAACCATCTCAACTTTTTAGCAAATTCTATGCGGGTGAAATGATGATACCATGCCAACTTTCAACCTTTTCAGAGTTCATTTGTAGTGCTTTACAATTTCAGGGTCATTTAGCTCAAAAAATCAATAACCGCATGAAATATAACAAATTATGTCAGGAAGGGTTGAAAATTGATGATGTGGCTTTGAAACGTTCATTTTGATACCACAAAAATCGTTGATTTCAAATAAGTTTAAGAAAATGAAATGCCTTTTGTAACCGATGAGTTTCCGTCCGGAACCCTGATACTTCGAAATAGACTGTTCGTTTTCTACACGAAGTGCATCCAGCTTTTGCCGTAACCATCTCAACTTTTTAGCACATGCTATGTGGGTGAAATGATGATACCATGCCAACTTTCGACCTTTTCAGAGTTCATTTGTAGTGCTTTTCAATTTCAGGGTCATTTACCTCAAAAAATCAATAAATGCATGAAAAATAACATATGATGTCGGGAAGGGTTGAAAATTGATGATGTGGCTTTGAATGGTGCATTTTGAACGCACACAAAGCCTACAGTTCACATAAGTTCAAGAAAATGAAATGCCTTTTTTAACCGATGAGTATCCGTCCGGAACCCTAATACTTTGAAAGAGACTGTCCGTTTTGTACACGAAGTGCATCCAACTTTTGTCGTAACCCTATCAACTTTTTAGCACATGCTATGTGGGTGAAATGATGATACCATGCCAACTTTCAACCTTTTCAGAGTTCATTTGTAGTGCTTTTCAATTTCAGTGTCATTTAGAACAAAAAAATCAATAACTGCATGAAAAATACCAAATGAAGTCAGAAAGGGTTGAAAATTGATGATGTGGCTTTGAATGGTGCATTTTGAACACTCAAAAAGCCTGGAGTTCAAATAAGTTTAACAAAATGAAATGCCTTTTGTAACCGTTGAGTTTCCGTCCGGAACCCTGATACTTTGAAAGAGACTGTCCGTTTTGTACACGAAGAGCATCCAGCTTTTGCCGTAACCATCTCAACTTTTTAGCACATGCTATGTGGGTGAAATGATGATACCATGCCAAGTTTCTACCTTTCCAGAGTTCATTTGTAGTGCTTTTCAATTTCAGGGTCATTTACCTCCAAAAATCAATAACTGCATGAAAAATAACAAATTGTGTCGGGAAGGGTTGAAAATTGATGTTGTGGCTTTGAATGGTGCATTTTGAACGCACAAAAAGCCTATAGTTCACATAAGTTCAAGAAAATGAAATGCCTTTTTTAACCGATGAGTATCCGTCCGGAACCCTAATACTTTGAAAGAGACTGTCTGTTTTGTACACGAAGTGCATCCAGCTTTTGCCGTAACCATCTCAACTTTTTAGAAAATGCTATGTGGGTGAAATGATGATACCATGCCAACTTTCAACCTTTTTAGAGTTCATTTGTAGTGCTTTTCAATTTCAGGGTCATTTAGCTCAAAAATTCAATAACCGCATGAAATATGACAAATTATGTCGGGAAGGGTTGAAAATTGATGATGTGGCTTTGAAAGGTTATATTGAACGCACAAAAATCCTTGAGTTCAAATAAGTTTAAGAAAATGAAATGCCTTTTGTAACCGATGAGTTTCTGTCCGGAACCCTCATACTTCGAAAGAGACTATTCGTTTTGTACACGAAGTGCATCCAGCTTTTGCCGTAACCATCTCAACTTTTTAGCACATGCTATGTGGGTGGAATGATGATACCATGCCAACTTTCGACCTTTTCAGAGTTCATTTGTGGTGCATTTAAATTTCAGGGTCATTTACCTCAAAAAATCAATAAATGCATGAGAAATAACTACTGATGTCGGGAAGGGTTGAAAATGATGATGTGGCTTTGAATGTTGCATTTTGAACGCACACAAAGCCTACAGTTCACATAAGTTCAAGAAAATGAAATGCCTTTTTAAACCGATGAGTATCCGTCCGAAACCCTAATACTTTGAAAGAGACTGTCCGTTTTGTACACGAAGTGCATCCAGCTTTTGTCGTAACCCTATCAACTTTTTAGCACATGCTATGTGGGTGAAATGATGATACCATGCCAACTTTCAACCTTTTCAGAGTTCATTTGTAGTGCTTTTCAATTTCAATGTCATTTAGAACAAAAAATCAATAACTGCCTGAAAAATACCAAATGAAGTCAGAAAGGGTTGAAAATTGATGATGCGGCTTTGAATGGTGCATTTTGAACGCACAAAAAGCCTGGAGTTCAAATAAGTTTAATAAAATGAAATGCCTTTTCTAAAGATGAGTTTCCGTCCGGAACCCTGATACTTTGAAAGAGACTGTCTGTTATGTACACGAAGTGCGTCCAGCTTTTGCCGGAACCATCTCAACTTTTTAGCAAATGCTATGTGGGTGAAATGATGATACCATGCCAACTTTCAACCTTTTCAGAGTTCATTTGTAGTGCTTTTGAATTTCAGTGTCATTTAGCTCAAAAAAATCAATAACTGCATGAAAAATACCAAATGAAGTAAGAAAGGGTTGAAAAGTGATGATGTGGCTCTGAATGGTGCATTTTCAACACACAAAAAGCCTGGATTTCAAATAACTTTAAGAAAATGAAATGCCTTTTGTAACCGATGAGTTTCCGTCCGGAACCCTGATACTTTGAAAGAGATTGTCTGTTTTGTACATTTGTAGTGCTTTTCAATTTCAAGGTCATTTAGCTCAAAAAATCAATAACTGCATGAAAAATAACAAATGATGTCGGGAAGGGTTGAAAATTGATGATGTGGTTTTGAATGGTGCATTTTGAACACACAAAAAGCCTCGAGTTGAAATAAATTCTAGAAAATGAAATGCCTTTTATAACCAATGAGTTTCCGTCCGGAACCGTGATACTTTGAAAGAGACTGTCCGTTTTGTACAGGAAGAGCATCCAGCTTTTGCCGTAACCATCTCAACTTTTGAGCAGATGCTATGTGGGTGAAATGATGATACCATGCCAACTTTCAACCTTTCCAAAGTTCATTTGTAGTGTTTTTCAATTTCAATGTCATTTAGCTCAAAAAATCAGTAACTGCGTGAAAAATAACAAATTATGTTGGGAAGGGTTGAAAATTGATGATGTGGCTTTGAATGGTGCATTTTGAACGCACAAAAAGTCTGGAGTTCAAATAAGATAAGAAAATGAAATGCCTTCTCTAACAGATGAGTTTCCGTCTGGAACCATGATAATTTTAAAGAGACTGTCTGTTTTGTACACGAAGTGCATCCAACTTTTGCCGTAACCATCTCAACTTTTTAGCATAGGCTATGTGGGTTAAATGATGATACCATGCCAACTTTTGACCTTTTAAGAGTTCATTTGTAGTGCTTTTCAATTTCAGGATCATTTAGCTCAAAATATCAATAAATGCATGAAAAATAACAAATGATGTCGGGAAGGGTTGAAAATTGATGATCTGGATTTGAATGGTGCATTTTAAACGCACAAAAATCCTAGAGTTCAAATAACTACAAGAAAATGAAATGCCTTTTGTAACCGATGAGTTTCCATTCGGAACCGTGATACTTCGAACGAGACTATCATTTTGTACACGAAGTGCATCCAGCTTTTGCCGTAACCCTCTCAACTTTTTAGCACATGATACGTCGGTGAAATTATGATACCATGCCAACTTTCAACCTTTTCAGCGTTCATTTGTAGTGCTTTTGAATTTCAGTGTCATTTAGCTCAAAAAAATTAATAACTGCATGAAAAATACCAAATGAAGTCAGAAAGGGTTGAAAATTGATGATGTGGCTTTGGGTGCATTTTGAACACACAAAAAGCCTCGAGTTCAAATAAATTATAGAAAATGAAATGTCTTTTGTAACCGATGAGTTTCCGTTCGGAACCCTGATACTTTGAAAGGGATTGTCAGTTTTGTACACGAAGTGCATCTAGCTTTTGTCGTAAGCATCTCAACTTTTTAGATCAAGCTATGTGGGTGAAATGATGATACCATGCCAACTTTCAACCTTTTCAGAGTTCATTTGTAGTGCTTTTCAAATTCCGGGTCATTTAGCTCAAAAAATTCAATAACTACATGAAAAATAACAAATGATGTCGGGAATGGTTGAAAATTGACGACGTGGCTTTGAATGGTGCATTTTGAACACACAAAAAGCCTGGAGTTCAAATAAGTTCATGAAAATGAAATGCCTTTTGTAACCGATGAATTTCCGTCCGGAACCCTGATACTTCGAAAGAGACTGTTCGTTTTGTACACGAAGTGCATCCAACTTCTGCCGTAAGCATCTCAACTTTTTATCACATGCTATGTGGGTGAAATGATGATACCATGCCAACTTTCGACCTTTTTAGAGTTCATTTGTAGTGCTTTTCAATTTCAGGATCATTTAGCTCAAAAAATCAATAACTGCATGAAAAATAACAAATGATGTCGGGAAGGGTTGAAAATTGATGATGTGGCTTCGAATGGTGCATTTTGAACGCACAGAAATCCTAGAGTTCAAATAACTACAAGAAAATGAAATGCCTTTCGTAACCGATGAGTTTCCATTCGGAACCCTCATACTTCGAACGAGACTGCCGTTTTGTACACGAAGTGCATCCAGCTTTTGCCGTAACCCTCTCAACATTTTACACATGATATGTCGGTGAAATGATGATACCATGCCAACTTTTAACCTTTTCAGCATTAATTTGTAGTGGTTTTCAATTTCAGTGTCATTTATCTCAAAAAAATCAATAACTGCATGAAAAATACCAAATGAAGTCAGAAAGGGTTGAAAATTGATGATGTGGCTTTGAATGGTGCATTTTGAACACACAAAAGGCCTCGAGTTCAAATAAATTCTAGAAAATGAGATGTCTTTACTAACCGATGAGTTTCCGTCCGAAACCCAGATACTTTGAAAGAGATTGTCGGTTTTCTACACGAATTGCATCTAGCTTTTGCCGTAATCATCTCAACTTTTTAGCACATGCTATGTGGGTGAAATGATAATACCATGCCAACTTTCAACCTTTTCAGAATTCATTTGTGGTGCTTTTCAATTTCAGGGTCATTTAGCTCAAAAAATCAATAGCTGCATGAAAAATAACAAATGATGTCGGGAAGGGTTGAAAATTGATGATGTGGCCTTGAATGGTGCATTTTGAACGCACAAAAAACCTGGAGTTCAAATAAGTTTAAGAAAATGAAATGCCTTTTGTAACCGATGAGTTTCCGTCCGGAACCGTGATACTTCGAAAGAGACTGTCTGTTTTGTACACGAAGTGCATCCAGATTTTTCCGTAACCCTGACAACTTTTTACCACATGCTATGTGGGTGCAATGATGATACCATGCCAACTTTCAACCTTTTCAGAGTTCATTTGTAGTGCTTTTCAATTTCCGGGTCATTTAGCTCAAAAAACATAAATAACTGCATGAAAAATAACAAATGATGTTGGGAAGGGTTGAAACTTGATGATGTGGCTTTGAATGGTGCATTTTGAACACACAAAAATCCTGGAGTTCAAATAACTTCAAGAAAATTAAATGCCTTTGTAACCGATGAGTTTCCGTCCAGAACCCTGATACTTTGAAAGAGATTGTCCGTTTTGTACACGAAGTGCATACACCTTTTGCTGTAACCATCTCAACTTTTTAGCACATGCTATGTGGTTGAAATGATGACACCATGCCAACTTTCAACCTTTTCAGAGTTCATTTGTAGTGCTTTTCAATTTCATGGTCATTCAGCTCAAAAAATCAATAGCTGCATGAAAAATAACAAATGATGTCGGGAAGGGTTGAAAATTTATGATGTGGCTTTGAATGGTGCATTTTGAACGCACAAAAAACCTGGAGTTCAAATAAGTTTAAGAAAATGAAATGCCTTTTGTAACCGATGAGTTTCTGTCCGGAACCCTGATACTTCGAACGAGACTATCCCTTTTATACACGAAGTGCATCCAGCTTTTGCCGTAACCCTCTCAACTTTTTAGCACATGATACGTCGGTGAAATGATGATACCATGCCAACTTTCAACCTTTTCAGCGTTCATTTGTAGTGCTTTGCAATTTCAGTGTCATTTAGCTCAAAACAATCAATAACTGCATGAAAAATACTAAATGAAGTCAGAAAGGGTTTTGTACACGAAATAACTAAATGAAAGATACTAAATGAAAGATACTTTGAAATAACTAAATGAAAGATACTTTGAAAGATACTTTGAAAGAGATTGTCAGTTTTGTACACGAAGTGCATCTAGCTTTTGTCATAAGCATCTCAACTTTTTAGCACATGCTATGTGGGTGAAATGATAATACCATGCCAACTTTCAACCTTTTCAGAGTTCATTTGTAGTGCTTTTCAATTTCAAGGTCATTTAGCTCAAAAAATCAATAGCTGCATGAAAAAATAACAAATGATGTCGGGAAGGGTTGAAAATTGATGATGTGGCTTTGAATGGTGCATTTTGAACGCACAAAAAACCTGGAGCTCAAGTAAGTTTCCGAAAATGAAATGCCTTTTGTAACCGATGAGTTTCCGTCGAGAACCGTGATACTTCGAAAGAGACTGTTCGTTTTGTACACGAAGTGCATCCAACTTTTGCCGTAACAATCTCAACTTTTTAGCTCATGCTATGTGGGTGAAATGATGATACCATGCCAACTTTCGACCTTTTCAGAGTTCATTTGTAGTGCTTTTCAATTTCAGGGTCATTTACCTCAAAAAATCAATAACTGCATGAAAACTAACAAATGATGTCGGGAAGGGTTGAAAATTGATGATGTGTCTTTGAATGGTGCATTTTAAACGCACAAAAAGCCTGGAGTTCAAATAACTTCAAGAAAATGAAAAGCCTTTTGTAACCGATGAGTTTCCGTTCGGAACCCTGATACTTTGAAAGAGATTGTCCGTTTTGTACACGAAGTGCATCCAGCTTTTGCTGTAACCATCTCAAATTTTTAGCACATGCTATGTGGGTGAAATGATGATACCATGCCAACGTTCGACCTTTTCAGAGTTCATTTGTAGTGATTTTCAATTTCAGGATCATTTAGCTCAAAAAATCAATAAATGCATGAAAAATAACAAATGATGTCGGGAAGGGTTGAAAATTGATGATGTGGCTTCGAATGGTGCATTTTGAACGCACATAAATCCTAGAGTTCAAATAACTACAAGAAAATGAAATGCCTTTCGTAACCGATGAGTTTCCATTCGGAACCCTGATACTTCGAACGAGACTGCCGTTTTGTACACGAAGTGCATCCAGCTTTTTCCGTAACCCTCTCAACTTTTTACACATGATATGTTGGTGAAATGTTGATACCATGCCAACTTTCAACCTTTTCAGCGTTCATTTGTAGTGGTTTTCAATTTCAGTGTCATTTAGCTCAAAAAAATCAATAACTACATGAAAAATACCAAATGAAGTCAGAAAGGGTTGAAAATTGATGATGTGGCTTTGAATGGTGCATTTTGAACACACAAAAAGCCTCGAGTTCAAATAAATTCTAGAAAATGAAATGTCTTTAGTAACCGATGAGTTTCCGTCCGGAACCCAGATACTTTGAAAGACATTGTCCGTTTTCTACACGAATTGCATCCAGCTTTTGCCGTAACCATCTCAACTTTTTAGCACATGCTATGTGGGTGAAATGATAATACGATGCCAACTTTCAACCTTTTCAGAATTCATTTGTAGTGCTTTTCAATTTCAAGGTCATTTAGCTCAAAAAATCAATAGCTGCATGAAAAATAACAAATGATGTCGGGAAGGGTTGAAAATTGATGATGTGGCCTTGAATGGTGCATTTTGAACGCACAAAAAACCTGGAGTTCAAATACGTTTAAGAAAATGAAATGCCTTTTGTAACCGATGAGTTTCTGTCCGGAACCGTGATACTTCGAAAGAGACTGTTCGTTTTGTACACGAAGTGCATCCAACTTTGGCCGTAACAATCTCAACTTTTTAGCTCATGCTATGTGGGTGAAATGATGATACCATGCCAACTTTTGACCTTTTCAGAGTTCATGTGTAGTGCTTTTCAGTTTCAGGGTCATTTAGCTCAAAAAATCAATAATGGCATGAAAAATAACAAATGATGTCGGGAAGGGTTGAAAATTGATGATGTGGCTTTGAATGGTGCATTTTGAACACACAAAAAGCCTGGAGTTCAAATAAGTTCATGAAAATAAAATGCCTTTTGTAACCGATGAGTTTCCGTCCGGAACCCTGATACTTCGAAAGAGACTGTTCGTTTTGTACACGAAGTGCATCAAAATTTTGCCGTAACCATCTCAACTTTTTACCACATGCTATGTGTGTGAAATGATGATACCATGCCAACTTTCGTCCTTTTCAGAGTTCATTTGTAGTGGTTTTCAATTTTAGGATCATTTAGCTCAAAAAATCAATAAATGCATGAAAAATAACCAATGATGTCGGGAAGGGCTAAAAATTGATGATGTGGCTTCGAATGGTGCATTTTGAACGCACAAAAATCCTAGAGTTCAAATAACTACAAGAAAATGAAATGCCTTTAGTAACCGATGAGTTTCCATTCGACCTTTTCATGCTATGTGGGTGAAATGATGATACCAGGCCAACTTTTGACCTTTTCAGAGTTCGTTTGTAGTACTTTTCAATTTCAGGGTCATTTAGCTCAAAAAATCAATAACTGCATGAAAAATAACAAATAATGTCACGAAGGGTTGAAAATTGATGATGTGGCTTTGAATGGTGCATTTTGAACGCACAAAACGCCTCGAGTTCAAATAAGTTTCAGAAAATGAAATGCCTTTTGCAACCGATGAGTTTCCGTCCGGAAGCCTGATACTTCGGAAGAGACTGTTCGTTTTGTACACGAAGTGCATCCAGCTTTTGCCATAACCATCTCAACTTTTTAGCACATGCTATGTGGGTGAAATGATGATACCATGCCAACTTTTGACCTTTTCAGAGTTCATTTGTAGTACTTTTCAATTTCAGGGTTATTTAGCTCAAAAATCAATAACTGCATGAAAAATAACAAATAATGTCAGGAAGGGTTGAAAATTGATGCTGTGGCTTTGAATGGAGCATCTTGAACGCACAAAAATCCTAGAGTTCAAATAAGTTCATGAAAATGAAATGCCTTTTGTAACCGATGAGTTTCCGTCCGGAACCCTGATACTTCGAAAGAGACTGTTCGTTTTGTACACGAAGTGCATCAAACTTTTGCCGTAACCATCTCAACTTTTGACCACATGCTATGTGTGTGAAATGATGATACCATGCCAACTTTCGACCTTTTCAGAGTTCGTTTGTAGTGCTTTTCAATTTTAGGATCATTTAGCTCAAAAAATCAATAAATGCATGAAAAATAACCAATGATGTCGGGAAGGGCTAAAAATTGATGATGTGGCTTCGAATGGTGCATTTTGAACGCACAAAAATCCTAGAGTTCAAATAACTACAAGAAAATGAAATGCCTTTTGTAACCGATGAGTTTCCATTCGACCTTTTCATGCTATGTGGGTGAAATGATGATAACATGCCAACTTTCAAGCTTTTTAGAGTTCATTTGTAGTGCTTTTCAATTCCAGTGTCATTTAGCTCAAAAAATCAATAACTCCATGAAAAATAACAAATGATGTCGGGAAGTGTTGAAAATTGATGATGTGGCTTTGAATGGTGCATTTTGAACGCACAAAAAGCCTGGAGTTCAAATAAGTTTTAGAAAATGAAATGCCTGATGTAACCGATGAGTTTCCGTCTGGAACCCTGATACTTCGGAAGAGACTGTTTGTTTTGTACACGAAGTGCATCCAGCTTTTGCCATAACCATCTCAACTTTTTACCACATGCTATGTGGGTGAAATGATGACACCATGCCAACTTTTGACATTTTCAGAATTCGTTTGTAGTACTTTTCAATTTCAGGGTTATTTAGCTCAAAAATCAATAACTGCATGCAAAATAACAAATAATGTCATGAAGGGTTGAAAATTGATGCTGTGGCTTTGAATGGTGCATCTTGAACGCACAAAAAGCCTAGAGTTCAAATAACATCAAGAAAATGAAATGCCTTTTGTAACCGATGAGTTTCCATTCGGAACCCTGATACTTCGAAAGAGACTGTCCGTTCTGTTCATGAAGTGCATCTAGCTTTTGTCGTAACCCTCTCAACTTTTTACCACATGCTACGTGGGTGAAATTATGGTACCATACCAATTCTCAACATTTTCAGAGGTCATTTGTAGTGCTTTTCAATTTCAGGGTCATTTATCTCAGAAAAATCAATAACGTCATGAAAAATAACAAATTATGTCGGGAAGGGTTGAAAATTGATGATGTGGCTTTGAATGGTGCATTTTGAACGCACAAAAAGCCTGGAGTTCAAATAAGTTTCAGAAAATGAAATGCCTTTTGTAACCGATGAGTTTCCGTCCGGAACCCTGATACTTCGAAAGAGACTATTCGTTTTGTCCAGGAAGTGCATGCAGCTTTTGCCGTAACCATCTCAACTTTTTAGCACATGCTATGTGGGTGAAATGATGATACCATGCCAACTTTCAAACTTTTCAGAGTTCATTTGTAGTACTTTTCAATTTCAGGGTCATTTAGCTCCAAAAATCAATAACTGCATGTAAAATAACAAATAATGTCAGGAAGGGTTGAAAATTGATGATGTGGCTTTGAATGGTGCATTTTGAACACACAAAAAGCCTATATTTCAAATAAGTTCAAGAAAATGAAATGCCTACTGTAACCGATGAGTTTCCGTCCGAAACCCTAATACTTCGAAAGCGACTATCCGTTTTGTACACAAAGTGCATCCAGCTTTTGCCGTAACCCTCTCAACTTTTTAGCACATGATATGTGGGTGAAATGATGATACCATGCCAACTTTCAACCTTTTCAGAGTTCATTTGTAGTGCTTTTCAATTTCAGGGTCATTTAGCTCAAAAAAATAAATAACGGCATGAAAAATAACAAATGATGTCGGGAAGGGTTGAAAATTGATGATGTGGCTTTGAATGGTGCATTTTGAACACACAAAAAGCCTGGAGTTCAAATAAGTTCATGAAAATGAAATGCCTTTTGTAACCGATGAGTTTCCATCCGGAACACTAATACTTTGACAGAGACTGTCCGTTTTGTACACGAAGTGCATCCAGCTTTTGCCGTAACCCTCTCAACTTATTAGCACATGATATGTGGGTGAAATGATGATACCATGCCAACTGTCAACCTTTTCAGAGTTCATTTGTAGTGCTTTTCAATTTCAGTGTCATTTAGCTCAAAAAATCAAAAACTCCATGAAAAATAACAAATGATGTCGGGAAGGGTTGAAAATTGATGATGTGGCTTTGAATGGTGCATTTTGAATGCACAAAAAGCCTGGAGTTCGAACAAGTTTCAGAAAATGAAATTCCTTATGTAACCGATGAGTTTCCATCCGGAACCCTGATACTTCGAAAGAAACTGTTTGTTTTGTAGACGAAGTGCATCCAGCTTTTGCCGTAACCATCTCAACTTTTTTGCACATGCTATGTGGGTGAAATGATGATACCATGCCAACTTTCGACCTTTTCAGAGTTCATTTGTAGTACTTTTCAATTTCAGGGTCATTTAGCTCAAAAAATCAATAACTGCATGCAAAATAACAAATAATGTCGGGAAGGGTTGAAAATTGATGAGGTGGCTTTGAATGGTGCATTTTGAATGCACAAAAAGCCTGGAGTTCAAATAACTTCAAAAAATTAAATGCCTTTTGTAACCGATGAGTTTCCATTGGGAACCCTGATACTTCGAAAGAGACTGTCCGTTTTGTACATGAAGTGCATCTAGCTTTTGTCGTAACCCTCTCAACTTTTTACCACATGCTACGTGGGTGAAATGATGGTACCATACCAATTCTCAACATTTTCAGAGGTAATTTGTAGTGCTTTTCAATTTCCGGGTCATTTATCTCAGAAAAATCAATAACGTCATGAAAAATAACAAATTATGTCGGGAAGGGTTGAAAATTGATGATGTGGCTTTGAATGGTGCATTTTGAACGCACAAAAAGCCTGGAGTTCAAATAAGATTCAAAAAATGAAATGCCTTTTTTAACCGATGAGTTTCCGTCCGGAACCCTGATACTTCGAAAGAGACTATTCGTTTTGTCCACGAAGTGCATGCAGCTTTTGCCGTAACCATCTCAACTTTTTAGCACATGCTATGTGGGTGAAATGATGTCGGGAAGGGCTAAAAATTGATGATGTGGCTTGGAAAGGTGAATTTTGAACGCACAAAAAGCCTGGAGTTCAAATAACTTCAAGAAAATGAAATGCCTTTTGTAACCGATGAGTTTCCATTCGGAACCGTGATACTTCGAAAGGGACTGTCCGTTTTTTACATGAAGTGCTTCTAGCTTTTGTCGTAACCCTCTCAACATTTTAACACATGCTATGTGGGTGAAATGATGATACCATACCAATTCTCAACCTTTTCAGAGTTCATTTGTAATGATTTTCAATTTCAGGGTCATTTAGCTCAAAAAAAATAAATAACGGCATGAAAAATAACAAATGATGTCGGGAAGGGTTGAAAATTGATGATGTGGCTTTGAATGGTGCATTTTGAACACACAAAAAGCCTGGAGTTCAAATAAGTTCATGAAAATGAAATGCCTTTTGTAACCGATGAGTTTCCGTCCGGAACCCTAATACTTTGAAAGAGACTGTCTGTTTTGTACACGAAGTGCATCCAGCTTTTGCCGTAACCCTCTCAACTTATTAGCACATGATATGTGGGTGAAATGATGATACCATGCCAACTTTCAACCTTTTCAGAGTTCATTTGTAGTGCTTTTGAATTTCAGTGTCATTTAGCTCAAAAAATCAATAACTCCATGAAAAATAACAAACGATGTTGGGAAGGGTTGAAAATTGATGATGTGGCTTTGAATGGTGCATTTTGAACGCACAAAAAGCCTGGAACTCAAACAAGTTTTAGAAAATGAAATGCCTTATGTAACCGATGAGTTTCCGTCCGGAACCCTGATACTTCGAAAGAGACTGTTCGTTTTGTACACGAAGTGCATCCAACTTTTGCCGTAACCATCTCAACTTTTTTGCACATGCTATGTGGGTGAAATGGTGATACCATGCCAACTTTCGACCTTTTCAGAGTTCATTTGTAGTACTTTTTAATTTCAGGGCCATTTAGCTCAAAAAATCAATAACTGCATGCAAAATAACAAATAATGTCGGGAAGGGTTGAAAATTGATGATGTGGCTTTGAATGGTGCATTTTGAACGCACAAAAATCCTGGAGTTCAAATAACTTCAAAAAATTAAATGCCTTTTGTAACTGATGAGTTTCCATTGGGAACCCTGATACTTCGAAAGAGACTGTCCGTTTTGTACATGAAGTGCATCTAGCTTTTGTCGTAACCCTCTCAACATTTTACCACATGCTATGTGGGTGAAATGATGATACCATACCAATTCTCAACCTTTTCAGAGTTCATTTGTAATGATTTTCAATTTCAGGGTCATTTAGCTCAAAAAAATAAATAACGGCATGAAAAATAACAAATGATGTCGGGAAGGGCTAAAAATTGATGATGTGGCTTTGAATGGTGAATTTTGAACGCACCAAAATCCTGGAGTTCAAATAACTTCAAGAAAATTAAATGCCTTTTGTAACTAATGAGTTTCCATTGGGAACCCTGATACTTCGAAAGAGACTGTCCGTTTTGTACATGAAGTGCATCTAGCTTTTGTCGTAACCCTCTCAACATTTTACCACATGCTATGTGGGTGAAATGATGATACCATACCAATTCTCAACCTTTTCAGAGTTCATTTGTAATGCTTTTCAATTTCAGGGTCATTTAGCTCAAAAAAATAACTCCATGAAAAATAACAAATGATGTCGGGAAGGGTTTAAAATTGATGATGTGGCTTTGAATGGTGCATTTTGAACACACAAAAAGCCTATAGTTCAACTAAGTTCAAGAAAATGAAATGCCTTTTGTAACCGATGAGTTTCCGTCCGGAACCCTAATACTTTGAAAGAGACTGTCCGTTTTGTACATGAAGTGCATCTAGCTTTTGCCGTAAACCTCTCAACTTATTAGCACATGATATGTGGGTGAAATGATGATACCATACCAATTCTCAACCTTTTCAGAGTTCATTTGTAATGCTTTTCAATTTCAGGGTCATTTAGCTCAAAGAAATAAATAATGGCATGAAAAATAGCAAATGGTGTCGGGAAGGGTTGAAAATTGATGATGTGGCTTTGAATGGTGCATTTCGAACACACAAAAATCCTATAGTTCAACTAAGTTCAAGAAAATGAAATGCCTTTTGTAACCGATGAGTTTTCGTCCGGAACCCTAATACTTTGAAAGAGACTGTCTATTTTGTACACAAAGTGCATCCAGCTTTTGCCGTAACCCTCTCAACTTATTAGCACATGATATGTGGGTGAAATGATGATACCATGCGAACTTTCAACCTTTTCAGAGTTTATTTGTAGTGCTTTTGAATTTCAGTGTCATTTAGCTCAAAAAATCAATAACTCCATGAAAAATAGCAAATGATGTCGGGAAGGGTTCAAAAATGATGATGTGGCTTTGAATGGTGCATTTTGAACGCACAAAAAGCCTGGAGTTCAAACAAGTTTTAGAAAATGAAATGCCTTATGTAACCGATGAGTTTCCGTCCGGAACCCTGATACTTCGAAAGAGACTGTTCGTTTTGTACACGAAGTGCATCCAGCTTTTGCTGAACCATCTCAACTTTTTTCCACATGCTATGTGGGTGAAATGGTGATACCATGCCAACTTTCGACCTTTTCAGAGTTCATTTGTAGTACTTTTCAATTTCAGGGCCATTTAGCTCAAAAAATCAATAACTGCATGCAAAATAACAAATAATGTCGGGAAGGGTTGAAAATTGATGATGTGGCTTTGAATGGTGCATTTTGAATGCACAAAAAGCCTGGAGTTCAAATAACTTCAAAAAATTAAATGCCTTTTGTAACTGATGAGTTTCCACTGGGAACCCTGATACTTCGAAAGAGACTGTCCGTTTTGTACATGAAGTGCATCTAGCTTTTGTCGTAACCCTCTCAACATTTTACCACATGCTATGTGGGTGAAATGGTGATACCATGCCAACTTTCAACCTTTTCAGAGTTCATTTGTAGTGCATTTCAATTTCAGGGTTATTTACCTCAAAAAATCAATAACTGCATGAAAAATAACGAATGATGTCGGGAACGGCTAAAAATTGATGATGTGGCTTTGAATGGTGAATTTTGAACGCACAAAAAGCCTGGAGTTCAAATAACTTCAAGAAAATGAAATGCCTTTTGTAACCGATGAGTTTCCATTTGGAACCCTGATACTTCGAAAGAGACTGTCCATTTCGTACATGAAGTGCATCTAGCTTTTGTCATAACCCTCTCAACATTTTACCACATGCTATGTGGGTGAAATGATCATACCATACCAATTCTCAACCTTTTTAGAGTTCATTTGTAATGCTTTTCAATTTCAGGGTCATTTAGCTCAAAAAAAATAACTCCATGAAAAATAACAAATGATGTCGGGAAGGGTTGAAAATTGATGATGTGGCTTTGAATGGTGCATTTTGAACACACAAAAAGCCTGGAGTTCAAATAAGTTCATGAAAATGAAATGCCTTTTGTAACCGATGAGTTTCCGTCCGGAACCCTAATACTTTGAAAGAGACTGTCTGTTTTGTACACGAAGTGCATCCAGCTTTTGCCGTAACCCTCTCAACTTATTATCACATGATATGTGGGTGAAATGATGATACCATGCCAACTTTCAACCTTTTCAGAGTTCGTTTGTAGTGCTTTTCAATTTCAGTGTCATTTAGCTCAAAAAATCAATAACTCCATGAAAAATAACAAATGATGTCGGGAAGGGTTGAAAATTGATGATGTTGCTTTGAATGGTGCATTTTTAACGCACAAAATCCTGGAGTTCAAACAAGTTTCAGAAAATGAAATGCCTTATGTAACCGATGAGTTTCCATCCGGAACCCTGATACTTCGAAAGAGACCGTTCGTTTTGTACACGAAGTGCATCCAGCTTTTGCCGTAACCATCTCAACTTTTTTGCACATGCTATGTGGGTGAAATGATGATACCATGCCAACTTTCGACCTTTTCAGAGTTCATTTGTAGTACTTTTCAATTTCAGGGTCATTTAGCTCAAAAAATCAATAAGTACATGCAAAATAACAAATAATGTCGGGAAGGGTTGAAAATTGATGATGTGGCTTTGAATGGTGCATTTTCAACGCACAAAAAGCCTGGCGTTCAAATAACTTCAAAAAATGAAATGCCTTTTGTAACCGATGAGTTTCCATTGGGAACCCTGATCCTTCGAAAGAGACTGTCCGTTTTGTACATGAAGTGCATCTAGGTTTTGTCGTAACCCTCTCAACATTTTACCACATGCTATGTGGGTGAAATGGTGATACCATGCCAACTTTCAACCTTTTCAGACTTCATTTGTAGTGCATTTCAATTTCAGGGTCATTTACCTCAAAACATCAATAACTGCATGAAAAATAACGAATGATGTCGGGAACGGCTAAAAATTGATGATGTGGCTTTGAATGGTGAATTTTGAACGCACAAAAAGCCTGGAGTTCAAATAACTTCAAGAAAATGAAATGCCTTTTGTAACCGATGAGTTTCCATTCGGAACCCTGATACTTCGAAAGAGACTGTACGTTTTATACATGAAGTGCATCTAGCTTTTGTCGTAACCCTCTCAACATTTTACCACATGCTATGTGGGTGAAATGATGATACCATACCAATTCTCAACCTTTTCAGAGTTCATTTGTAATGCTTTTCAATTTCAGGGTCATTTAGCTCAAAAAAAATAACTCCATGAAAAATAACAAATGATGTCGGGAAGGGTTGAAAATTGATGATGTGGCTTTGAATGGTGCATTTTGAACACACAAAAAGCCTATAGTTCAACTAAGTTCAAGAAAATGAAATGCCTTTTGTAACCGATGAGTTTCCGTCCGGAACCCTAATATTTTGAAAGAGACTGTCCGTTTTGTACATCAAGTGCATCCAGCTTTTGCCGTAACCCTCTCAACTTATTAGCACATGATATGTGGGTGAAATGATGATACCATACCAATTCTCAACCTTTTCAGAGTTCATTTGTAATGCTTTTCAATTTCAGGGTCATTTAGCTCAAAAAAATAAATAACGGCATGAAAAATAACAAATGATGTCGGGAAGGGTTGAAAATTGATGATGTGGCTTTGAATGGTGCATTTCGAACACACGAAAAGCCTATAGTTCAACTAAGTTCAAGAAAATGAAATGCCTTTTGTAACCGATGCGTTTTCGACCGGAACCCTAATACTTTGAAAGAGACTGTCTGTTTTGTACACGAAGTGCATCCAGCTTTTGCCGTAACCCTCTCAACTTATTAGCACATGATATGTGGGTGAAATGATGATACCATGCCAACTTTCAACCTTTTCAGAGTTCATTTGTAGTGCTTTTGAATTTCAGTGTCATTTAGCTCAAAAAATCAATAACTCCATGAAAAATAACAAATGATGTCGGGAAGGGTTGAAAATAGATGATGTGGCTTTGAATGGTGCATTTTGAACGCACAAAAAGCCTGGAGTTCAAACAAGTTTTAGATAATGAAATGCCTTATGTAACAGATGAGTTTCCGTCCGGAACCCTGATACTTCGAAACAGACTGTTCGTTTTGTACACGAAGTGCATCCAGCTTTTGCCGTAACCATCTCAACTTTTTTGCACATGCTATGTGGGTGAAATGGTGATACCATGCCAACTTTCGACCTTTTCAGAGTTCATTTGTAGTACTTTTCAATTTCAGGGCCATTTAGCTCAAAAAATCAATAACTGCATGCAAAATAACAAATAATGTCGCGAAGGGTTGAAAATTGATGATGTGGCTTTGAATGGTGCATTTTGAACGCACAAAAAGCCTGGCGTTCAAATAACTTCAAAAAATGAAATGCCTTTTGTAACCGATGAGTTTCCATTGGGAACCCTGATCCTTCGAAAGAGACTGTCCGTTTTGTCCATGAAGTGCATCTAGGTTTTGTCGTAACCCTCTCAACATTTTACCACATGCTATGTGGGTGAAATGGTGATACCATGCCAACTTTCAACCTTTTCAGACTTCATTTGTAGTGCATTTCAATTTCAGGGTCATTTACCTCAAAACATCAATAACTGCATGAAAAATAACGAATGATGTCGGGAACGGCTAAAAATTGATGATGTGGCTTTGAATGGTGAATTTTGAACGCACAAAAAGCCTGGAGTTCAAATAACTTCAAGAAAATGAAATGCCTTTTGTAACCGATGAGTTTCCATTCGGAACCCTGATACTTCGAAAGAGACTGTACGTTTTATACATGAAGTGCATCTAGCTTTTGTCGTAACCCTCTCAACATTTTACCACATGCTATGTGGGTGAAATGATGATACCATACCAATTCTCAACCTTTTCAGAGTTCATTTGTAATGCTTTTCAATTTCAGGGTCATTTAGCTCAAAAAAAATAACTCCATGAAAAATAACAAATGATGTCGGGAAGGGTTGAAAATTGATGATGTGGCTTTGAATGGTGCATTTTGAACACACAAAAAGCCTATAGTTCAACTAAGTTCAAGAAAATGAAATGCCTTTTGTAACCGATGAGTTTCCGTCCGGAACCCTAATATTTTGAAAGAGACTGTCCGTTTTGTACATCAAGTGCATCCAGCTTTTGCCGTAACCCTCTCAACTTATTAGCACATGATATGTGGGTGAAATGATGATACCATACCAATTCTCAACCTTTTCAGAGTTCATTTGTAATGCTTTTCAATTTCAGGGTCATTTAGCTCAAAAAAATAAATAACGGCATGAAAAATAACAAATGATGTCGGGAAGGGTTGAAAATTGATGATGTGGCTTTGAATGGTGCATTTCGAACACACGAAAAGCCTATAGTTCAACTAAGTTCAAGAAAATGAAATGCCTTTTGTAACCGATGCGTTTTCGACCGGAACCCTAATACTTTGAAAGAGACTGTCTGTTTTGTACACGAAGTGCATCCAGCTTTTGCCGTAACCCTCTCAACTTATTAGCACATGATATGTGGGTGAAATGATGATACCATGCCAACTTTCAACCTTTTCAGAGTTCATTTGTAGTGCTTTTGAATTTCAGTGTCATTTAGCTCAAAAAATCAATAACTCCATGAAAAATAACAAATGATGTCGGGAAGGGTTGAAAATAGATGATGTGGCTTTGAATGGTGCATTTTGAACGCACAAAAAGCCTGGAGTTCAAACAAGTTTTAGATAATGAAATGCCTTATGTAACAGATGAGTTTCCGTCCGGAACCCTGATACTTTGAAACAGACTGTTCGTTTTGTACACGAAGTGCATCCAGCTTTTGCCGTAACCATCTCAACTTTTTTGCACATGCTATGTGGGTGAAATGGTGATACCATGCCAACTTTCGACCTTTTCAGAGTTCATTTGTAGTACTTTTCAATTTCAGGGCCATTTAGCTCAAAAAATCAATAACTGCATGAAAAATAACGAATGATGTCGGGAACGGCTAAAAATTGATGATGTGGGTTTGAATGGTGAATTTTGAATGCACAAAAAGCCTGGAGTTCAAATAACTTCAAGAAAAGGAAATGCCTTTTGTAACCGATGAGTTTCCATTCGGAACCCTGATACTTCGAAAGAGACTGTCCGTTTTGTACATGTAGTGCATCTAGCTTTTGTCGTAACCCTCTCAACATTTTACCACATGCTATGTGGGTGAAATGATGATACCATACCAATTCTCAACCTTTTAAGAGTTCATTTGTAATGCTTTTCAATTTCAGGGTCATTTAGCTCAAAAAAATAAATAACGGCATGAAAAATAACAAATGATGTCGGGAAGGGTTGAAAATTGATGATGTGGCTTTGAATGGTGCATTTTGAACACACAAAAAGCCTGGAGTTCAAATAAGTTCATGAAAATGAAATGCCTTTTGTAACCGATGAGTTTCCGTCCGGAACCCTAATACTTTGAAAGAGACTGTCCGTTTTGTACACGAAGTGCATCCAGCTTTTGCCGTAACCCTCTCAACTTATTAGCACATGATATGTGGGTGAAATGATGATACCATGCCAACTTTTAACCTTTTCAGAGTTCATTTGTAGTGCTTTTCAATTTCAGTGTCATTTAGCTCAAAAAATCAATAACTCCATGAAAAATAACAAATGATGTCGGGAAGGGTTGAAAATTGATGATGTTGCTTTGAATGGTGCATTTTGAACGCACAAAAAGCCTGGAGTTCAAACAAGTTTCAGAAAATGAAATGCCTTATGTAACCGATGAGTTTCCGTCCGGAACCCTGATACTTCGAAAGAGACTGTTCGTTTTGTACACGAAGTGCATCCAGCTTTTGCCTTAACCATCTCAACTTTTTTGCACATGCTATGTTGGTGAAATGATGATACCATGCCAACTTTCGACCTTTTCAGAGTTCATTTGTAGTACTTTTCAATTTCAGGGTCATTTAGCTCAAAAAACCAATAACTACATGCAAAATAACAAATAATGTCGGGAAGGGTTTAAAATTGATGATGTGGCTTTCAATGGTGCATTTTGAACGCACAAAAAGCCTGGAGTTCAAATAACTTCAAAAAATTAAATGCCTTTTGTAACCGATGAGTTTCCATTGGGAACCCTGATACTTCGAAAGAGACTGTCCGTTTTGTACATGAAGTGCATCTAGCTTTTGTCGTAACCCTCTCAACATTTTACCACATGCTACGTGGGTGAAATGGTGATACCATGCCAACTTTCAACCTTTTCAGAGTTCATTTGTAGTGCTTTTGAATTTCAGTGTCATTTAGCTCAAAAAATCAATAACTCCATGAAAAATAACAAATGATGTCGGGAAGGGTTGAAAATTGATGATGTGGCTTTGAATGGTGCATTTTGAACGCACAAAAAGCCTGTTGTGCAAACAAGTTTTAGAAAATGAAATGCCTTATGTAACCGATGAGTTTCTGTCCGGAACCCTGATACTTCGAAAGAGACTGTTCGTTTTGTACACGAAGTGCATCCAGCTTTTGCCGTAACCATCTCAACTTTTTTGCACATGCTATGTGGGTGAAATGGTGATACCATGCCAACTTTCGACCTTTTCGGAGTTCATTTGTAGTACTTTTCTATTTCAGGGCAATTTAGCTCAAAAAATCAATAACTGCATGCAAAATAACAAATAATGTCGGGAAGGGTTGAAAATTGATGATGTGGCTTTGAATGGTGCATTTTGAACGCACAAAAATCCTGGAGTTCAAATAACTTCAAAAAATTAAATGCCTTTTGTAACTGATGAGTTTCCATTGGGAACCCTGATACTTCGAAAGAGACTGTTCGTTTTGTACATGAAGTGCATCTAGCTTTTGTCGTAACCCTCTCAACATTTTACCACATGCTATGTGGTTGAAATGGTGATACCATGCCAACTTTCAACCTCTTCAGAGTTCATTTGTAGTGCATTTCAATTTCAGGGTCATTTACCTCAAAAAATCAATAACTGCATGAAAAATAACGAATGATGTCGGGAACGGCTAAAAATTGATGATGTGGGTTTGAATGGTGAATTTTGAATGCACAAAAAGCCTGGAGTTCAAATAACTTCAAGAAAAGGAAATGCCTTTTGTAACCGATGAGTTTCCATTCGGAACCCTGATACTTCGAAAGAGACTGTCCGTTTTGTACATGTAGTGCATCTAGCTTTTGTCGTAACCCTCTCAACATTTTACCACATGCTATGTGGGTGAAATGATGATACCATACCAATTCTCAACCTTTTAAGAGTTCATTTGTAATGCTTTTCAATTTCAGGGTCATTTAGCTCAAAAAAATAAATAACGGCATGAAAAATAACAAATGATGTCGGGAAGGGTTGAAAATTGATGATGTGGCTTTGAATGGTGCATTTTGAACACACAAAAAGCCTGGAGTTCAAATAAGTTCATGAAAATGAAATGCCTTTTGTAACCGATGAGTTTCCGTCCGGAACCCTAATACTTTGAAAGAGACTGTCCGTTTTGTACACGAAGTGCATCCAGCTTTTGCCGTAACCCTCTCAACTTATTAGCACATGATATGTGGGTGAAATGATGATACCATGCCAACTTTTAACCTTTTCAGAGTTCATTTGTAGTGCTTTTCAATTTCAGTGTCATTTAGCTCAAAAAATCAATAACTCCATGAAAAATAACAAATGATGTCGGGAAGGGTTGAAAATTGATGATGTTGCTTTGAATGGTGCATTTTGAACGCACAAAAAGCCTGGAGTTCAAACAAGTTTCAGAAAATGAAATGCCTTATGTAACCGATGAGTTTCCGTCCGGAACCCTGATACTTCGAAAGAGACTGTTCGTTTTGTACACGAAGTGCATCCAGCTTTTGCCTTAACCATCTCAACTTTTTTGCACATGCTATGTTGGTGAAATGATGATACCATGCCAACTTTCGACCTTTTCAGAGTTCATTTGTAGTACTTTTCAATTTCAGGGTCATTTAGCTCAAAAAACCAATAACTACATGCAAAATAACAAATAATGTCGGGAAGGGTTTAAAATTGATGATGTGGCTTTCAATGGTGCATTTTGAACGCACAAAAAGCCTGGAGTTCAAATAACTTCAAAAAATTAAATGCCTTTTGTAACCGATGAGTTTTCGTCCGGAACCCTAATACTTTGAAAGAGACTGTCTGTTTTGTACACGAAGTGCATCCAGCTTTTGCCGTAACCCTCTCAACTTATTAGCACATGATATGTGGGTGAAATGATGATACCATGCCAACTTTCAACCTTTTCAGAGTTCATTTGTAGTGCTTTTGAATTTCAGTGTCATTTAGCTCAAAAAATCAATAACTCCATGAAAAATAACAAATGATGTCGGGAAGGGTTGAAAATTGATGATGTGGCTTTGAATGGTGCATTTTGAACGCACAAAAAGCCTGTTGTGCAAACAAGTTTTAGAAAATGAAATGTCTTATGTAACCGATGAGTTTCTGTCCGGAACCCTGATACTTCGAAAGAGACTGTTCGTTTTGTACACGAAGTGCATCCAGCTTTTGCCGTAACCATCTCAACTTTTTTGCACATGCTATGTGGGTGAAATGGTGATACCATGCCAACTTTCGACCTTTTCAGAGTTCATTTGTAGTACTTTTCTATTTCAGGGCAATTTAGCTCAAAAAATCAATAACTGCATGCAAAATAACAAATAATGTCGGGAAGGGTTGAAAATTGATGATGTGGCTTTGAATGGTGCATTTTGAACGCACAAAAATCCTGGAGTTCAAATAACTTCAAAAAATTAAATGCCTTTTGTAACTGATGAGTTTCCATTGGGAACCCTGATACTTCGAAAGAGACTGTCCGTTTTGTACATGAAGTGCATCTAGCTTTTGTCGTAACCCTCTCAACATTTTACCACATGCTATGTGGTTGAAATGGTGATACCATGCCAACTTTCAACCTCTTCAGAGTTCATTTGTAGTGCATTTCAATTTCAGGGTCATTTACCTCAAAAAATCAATAACTGCATGAAAAATAACGAATGATGTCGGGAACGGCTAAAAATTGATGATGTGGGTTTGAATGGTGAATTTTGAATGCACAAAAAGCCTGGAGTTCAAATAACTTCAAGAAAAGGAAATGCCTTTTGTAACCGATGAGTTTCCATTCGGAACCCTGATACTTCGAAAGAGACTGTCCGTTTTGTACATGTAGTGCATCTAGCTTTTGTCGTAACCCTCTCAACATTTTACCACATGCTATGTGGGTGAAATGATGATACCATACCAATTCTCAACCTTTTAAGAGTTCATTTGTAATGCTTTTCAATTTCAGGGTCATTTAGCTCAAAAAAATAAATAACGGCATGAAAAATAACAAATGATGTCGGGAAGGGTTGAAAATTGATGATGTGGCTTTGAATGGTGCATTTTGAACACACAAAAAGCCTGGAGTTCAAATAAGTTCATGAAAATGAAATGCCTTTTGTAACCGATGAGTTTCCGTCCGGAACCCTAATACTTTGAAAGAGACTGTCCGTTTTGTACACGAAGTGCATCCAGCTTTTGCCGTAACCCTCTCAACTTATTAGCACATGATATGTGGGTGAAATGATGATACCATGCCAACTTTTAACCTTTTCAGAGTTCATTTGTAGTGCTTTTCAATTTCAGTGTCATTTAGCTCAAAAAATCAATAACTCCATGAAAAATAACAAATGATGTCGGGAAGGGTTGAAAATTGATGATGTTGCTTTGAATGGTGCATTTTGAACGCACAAAAAGCCTGGAGTTCAAACAAGTTTCATAAAATGAAATGCCTTATGTAACCGATGAGTTTCCGTCCGGAACCCTGATACTTCGAAAGAGACTGTTCGTTTTGTACACGAAGTGCATCCAGCTTTTGCCTTAACCATCTCAACTTTTTTGCACATGCTATGTTGGTGAAATGATGATACCATGCCAACTTTCGACCTTTTCAGAGTTCATTTGTAGTACTTTTCAATTTCAGGGTCATTTAGCTCAAAAAACCAATAACTACATGCAAAATAACAAATAATGTCGGGAAGGGTTTAAAATTGATGATGTGGCTTTCAATGGTGCATTTTGAACGCACAAAAAGCCTGGAGTTCAAATAACTTCAAAAAATTAAATGCCTTTTGTAACCGATGAGTTTCCATTGGGAACCCTGATACTTCGAAAGAGACTGTCCGTTTTGTACATGAAGTGCATCTAGCTTTTGTCGTAACCCTCTCAACATTTTACCACATGCTACGTGGGTGAAATGGTGATACCATGCCAACTTTCAACCTTTTCAGAGTTCATTTGTAGTGCATATCAATTTCAGGGTCATTTACCTCAAAACATCAATAACTGCATGAAAAATAACGAATGATGTCGGGAACGGCTAAAAAATGATGATGTGGCTTTGAATGGTGAATTTTGAACGCATAAAAAGCCTGGAGTTCAAATAACTTCAAGAAAATGAAATGCCTTTTGTAACCGATGAGTTTCCATTCGGAACCCTGATACTTCGAAAGAGACTGTCCGTTTCGTACATGAAGTGCATCTAGCTTTTGTCGTAACCCTCTCAAAATTTTACCACATGCTATGTGGCTGAAATGATGATACCATACCAATTCTCAACCTTTTCAGAGTTCATTTGTAATGCTTTTCAATTTCAGGGTCATTTAGCTCAAAAAAAAAATAACTCCATGAAAAATAACAAATGATGTCGGGAAGGGTTGAAAATTAATGATGTGGCTTTGAATGGTGCATTTTGAAGACACAAAAAGCCTATAGTTCAACTAAGTTCAATAAAATGAAATGCCTTTTGTAACCGATGAGTTTCCGTAAAGAACCCTAATACTTTGAAAGAGACTGTCCGTTTTGTACATGAAGTGCATCCAGCTTTTGCTGTAACCCTCTCAACATATTCGCACATGATATGTGGGTGAAATGATGATACCATACCAATTCTCAACCATTTCAGAGTTCATTTGTAATGCTTTTCAATTTCAGGGTCATTTAGCTCAAAAAAATCAATAACTGCATGCAAAATAACAAATAATGTCGGGAAGGGTTGAAAATTGATGATGTGGCTTTGAATGGTGCATTTTGAACGCACAAAAATCCTGGAGTTCAAATAACTTCAAAAAATTAAATGCCTTTTGTAACTGATGAGTTTCCATTGGGAACCCTGATACTTCGAAAGAGACTGTCCGTTTTGTACATGAAGTGCATCTAGCTTTTGTCGTAACCCTCTCAACATTTTACCACATGCTATGTGGTTGAAATGGTGATACCATGCCAACTTTCAACCTCTTCAGAGTTCATTTGTAGTGCATTTCAATTTCAGGGTCATTTACCTCAAAAAATCAATAACTGCATGAAAAATAACGAATGATGTCGGGAACGGCTAAAAATTGATGATGTGGGTTTGAATGGTGAATTTTGAATGCACAAAAAGCCTGGAGTTCAAATAACTTCAAGAAAAGGAAATGCCTTTTGTAACCGATGAGTTTCCATTCGGAACCCTGATACTTCGAAAGAGACTGTCCGTTTTGTACATGTAGTGCATCTAGCTTTTGTCGTAACCCTCTCAACATTTTACCACATGCTATGTGGGTGAAATGATGATACCATACCAATTCTCAACCTTTTAAGAGTTCATTTGTAATGCTTTTCAATTTCAGGGTCATTTAGCTCAAAAAAATAAATAACGGCATGAAAAATAACAAATGATGTCGGGAAGGGTTGAAAATTGATGATGTGGCTTTGAATGGTGCATTTTGAACACACAAAAAGCCTGGAGTTCAAATAAGTTCATGAAAATGAAATGCCTTTTGTAACCGATGAGTTTCCGTCCGGAACCCTAATACTTTGAAAGAGACTGTCCGTTTTGTACACGAAGTGCATCCAGCTTTTGTCGTAACCCTCTCAACTTATTAGCACATGATATGTGGGTGAAATGATGATACCATGCCAACTTTTAACCTTTTCAGAGTTCATTTGTAGTGCTTTTCAATTTCAGTGTCATTTAGCTCAAAAAATCAATAACTCCATGAAAAATAACAAATGATGTCGGGAAGGGTTGAAAATTGATGATGTTGCTTTGAATGGTGCATTTTGAACGCACAAAAAGCCTGGAGTTCAAACAAGTTTCAGAAAATGAAATGCCTTATGTAACCGATGAGTTTCCGTCCGGAACCCTGATACTTCGAAAGAGACTGTTCGTTTTGTACACGAAGTGCATCCAGCTTTTTCCTTAACCATCTCAACTTTTTTGCACATGCTATGTTGGTGAAATGATGATACCATGCCAACTTTCGACCTTTTCAGAGTTCATTTGTAGTACTTTTCAATTTCAGGGTCATTTAGCTCAAAAAACCAATAACTACATGCAAAATAACAAATAATGTCGGGAAGGGTTTAAAATTGATGATGTGGCTTTCAATGGTGCATTTTGAACGCACAAAAAGCCTGGAGTTCAAATAACTTCAAAAAATTAAATGCCTTTTGTAACCGATGAGTTTCCATTGGGAACCCTGATACTTCGAAAGAGACTGTCCGTTTTGTACATGAAGTGCATCTAGCTTTTGTCGTAACCCTCTCAACATTTTACCACATGCTACGTGGGTGAAATGGTGATACCATGCCAACTTTCAACCTTTTCAGAGTTCATTTGTAGTGCATATCAATTTCAGGGTCATTTACCTCAAAACATCAATAACTGCATGAAAAATAACGAATGATGTCGGGAACGGCTAAAAAATGATGATGTGGCTTTGAATGGTGAATTTTGAACGCATAAAAAGCCTGGAGTTCAAATAACTTCAAGAAAATGAAATGCCTTTTGTAACCGATGAGTTTCCATTCGGAACCCTGATACTTCGAAAGAGACTGTCCGTTTCGTACATGAAGTGCATCTAGCTTTTGTCGTAACCCTCTCAAAATTTTACCACATGCTATGTGGCTGAAATGATGATACCATACCAATTCTCAACCTTTTCAGAGTTCATTTGTAATGCTTTTCAATTTCAGGGTCATTTAGCTCAAAAAAAAATAACTCCATGAAAAATAACAAATGATGTCGGGAAGGGTTGAAAATTAATGATGTGGCTTTGAATGGTGCATTTTGAAGACACAAAAAGCCTATAGTTCAACTAAGTTCAATAAATTGAAATGCCTTTTGTAACCGATGAGTTTCCGTAAAGAACCCTAATACTTTGAAAGAGACTGTCCGTTTTGTACATGAAGTGCATCCAGCTTTTGCTGTAACCCTCTCAACATATTCGCACATGATATGTGGGTGAAATGATGATACCATACCAATTCTCAACCATTTCAGAGTTCATTTGTAATGCTTTTCAATTTCAGGGTCATTTAGCTCAAAAAAATCAATAACTGCATGAAAAATAACGAATGATGTCGGGAACGGCTAAAAATTGATGATGTGGGTTTGAATGGTGAATTTTGAATGCACAAAAAGCCTGGAGTTCAAATAACTTCAAGAAAAGGAAATGCCTTTTGTAACCGATGAGTTTCCATTCGGAACCCTGATACTTCGAAAGAGACTGTCCGTTTTGTACATGTAGTGCATCTAGCTTTTGTCGTAACCCTCTCAACATTTTACCACATGCTATGTGGGTGAAATGATGATACCATACCAATTCTCAACCTTTTAAGAGTTCATTTGTAATGCTTTTCAATTTCAGGGTCATTTAGCTCAAAAAAATAAATAACGGCATGAAAAATAACAAATGATGTCGGGAAGGGTTGAAAATTGATGATGTGGCTTTGAATGGTGCATTTTGAACACACAAAAAGCCTGGAGTTCAAATAAGTTCATGAAAATGAAATGCCTTTTGTAACCGATGAGTTTCCGTCCGGAACCCTAATACTTTGAAAGAGACTGTCCGTTTTGTACACGAAGTGCATCCAGCTTTTGTCGTAACCCTCTCAACTTATTAGCACATGATATGTGGGTGAAATGATGATACCATGCCAACTTTTAACCTTTTCAGAGTTCATTTGTAGTGCTTTTCAATTTCAGTGTCATTTAGCTCAAAAAATCAATAACTCCATGAAAAATAACAAATGATGTCGGGAAGGGTTGAAAATTGATGATGTTGCTTTGAATGGTGCATTTTGTACGCACAAAAAGCCTGGAGTTCAAACAAGTTTCAGAAAATGAAATGCCTTATGTAACCGATGAGTTTCCGTCCGGAACCCTGATACTTCGAAAGAGACTGTTCGTTTTGTACACGAAGTGCATCCAGCTTTTGCCTTAACCATCTCAACTTTTTTGCACATGCTATGTTGGTGAAATGATGATACCATGCCAACTTTCGACCTTTTCAGAGTTCATTTGTAGTACTTTTCAATTTCAGGGTCATTTAGCTCAAAAAACCAATAACTACATGCAAAATAACAAATAATGTCGGGAAGGGTTTAAAATTGATGATGTGGCTTTCAATGGTGCATTTTGAACGCACAAAAAGCCTGGAGTTCAAATAACTTCAAAAAATTAAATGCCTTTTGTAACCGATGAGTTTCCATTGGGAACCCTGATACTTCGAAAGAGACTGTCCGTTTTGTACATGAAGTGCATCTAGCTTTTGTCGTAACCCTCTCAACATTTTACCACATGCTACGTGGGTGAAATGGTGATACCATGCCAACTTTCAACCTTTTCAGAGTTCATTTGTAGTGCATATCAATTTCAGGGTCATTTACCTCAAAACATCAATAACTGCATGAAAAATAACGAATGATGTCGGGAACGGCTAAAAAATGATGATGTGGCTTTGAATGGTGAATTTTGAACGCATAAAAAGCCTGGAGTTCAAATAACTTCAAGAAAATGAAATGCCTTTTGTAACCGATGAGTTTCCATTCGGAACCCTGATACTTCGAAAGAGACTGTCCGTTTCGTACATGAAGTGCATCTAGCTTTTGTCGTAACCCTCTCAAAATTTTACCACATGCTATGTGGCTGAAATGATGATACCATTCCAATTCTCAACCTTTTCAGAGTTCATTTGTAATGCTTTTCAATTTCAGGGTCATTTAGCTCAAAAAAAAATAACTCCATGAAAAATAACAAATGATGTCGGGAAGGGTTGAAAATTAATGATGTGGCTTTGAATGGTGCATTTTGAAGACACAAAAAGCCTATAGTTCAACTAAGTTCAATAAATTGAAATGCCTTTTGTAACCGATGAGTTTCCGTAAAGAACCCTAATACTTTGAAAGAGACTGTCCGTTTTGTACATGAAGTGCATCCAGCTTTTGCTGTAACCCTCTCAACATATTCGCACATGATATGTGGGTGAAATGATGATACCATACCAATTCTCAACCATTTCAGAGTTCATTTGTAATGCTTTTCAATTTCAGGGTCATTTAGCTCAAAAAAATCAATAACTGCATGAAAAATAACGAATGATGTCGGGAACGGCTAAAAATTGATGATGTGGGTTTGAATGGTGAATTTTGAATGCACAAAAAGCCTGGAGTTCAAATAACTTCAAGAAAAGGAAATGCCTTTTGTAACCGATGAGTTTCCATTCGGAACCCTGATACTTCGAAAGAGACTGTCCGTTTTGTACATGTAGTGCATCTAGCTTTTGTCGTAACCCTCTCAACATTTTACCACATGCTATGTGGGTGAAATGATGATACCATACCAATTCTCAACCTTTTAAGAGTTCATTTGTAATGCTTTTCAATTTCAGGGTCATTTAGCTCAAAAAAATAAATAACGGCATGAAAAATAACAAATGATGTCGGGAAGGGTTGAAAATTGATGATGTGGCTTTGAATGGTGCATTTTGAACACACAAAAAGCCTGGAGTTCAAATAAGTTCATGAAAATGAAATGCCTTTTGTAACCGATGAGTTTCCGTCCGGAACCCTAATACTTTGAAAGAGACTGTCCGTTTTGTACACGAAGTGCATCCAGCTTTTGCCGTAACCCTCTCAACTTATTAGCACATGATATGTGGGTGAAATGATGATACCATGCCAACTTTTAACCTTTTCAGAGTTCATTTGTAGTGCTTTTCAATTTCAGTGTCATTTAGCTCAAAAAATCAAAAACTCCATGAAAAATAACAAATGATGTCGGGAAGGGTTGAAAATTGATGATGTTGCTTTGAATGGTGCATTTTGAACGCACAAAAAGCCTGGAGTTCAAACAAGTTTCAGAAAATGAAATGCCTTATGTAACCGATGAGTTTCCGTCCGGAACCCTGATACTTCGAAAGAGACTGTTCGTTTTGTACACGAAGTGCATCCAGCTTTTGCCTTAACCATCTCAACTTTTTTGCACATGCTATGTTGGTGAAATGATGATACCATGCCAACTTTCGACCTTTTCAGAGTTCATTTGTAGTACTTTTTAATTTCAGGGTCATTTAGCTCAAAAAACCAATAACTACATGCAAAATAACAAATAATGTCGGGAAGGGTTTAAAATTGATGATGTGGCTTTCAATGGTGCATTTTGAACGCACAAAAAGCCTGGAGTTCAAATAACTTCAAAAAATTAAATGCCTTTTGTAACCGATGAGTTTCCATTGGGAACCCTGATACTTCGAAAGAGACTGTCCGTTTTGTACATGAAGTGCATCTAGCTTTTGTCGTAACCCTCTCAACTTATTAGCACATGATATGTGGGTGAAATGATGATACCATGCCAACTGTCAACCTTTTCAGAGTTCATTTGTAGTGCTTTTCAATTTCAGTGTCATTTAGCTCAAAAAATCAAAAACTCCATGAAAAATAACAAATGATGTCGGGAAGGGTTGAAAATTGATGATGTGGCTTTGAATGGTGCATTTTGAATGCACAAAAAGCCTGGAGTTCGAACAAGTTTCAGAAAATGAAATTCCTTATGTAACCGATGAGTTTCCATCCGGAACCCTGATACTTCGAAAGAAACTGTTCGTTTTGTAGACGAAGTGCATCCAGCTTTTGCCGTAACCATCTCAACTTTTTTGCACATGCTATGTGGGTGAAATGATGATACCATGCCAACTTTCGACCTTTTCAGAGTTCATTTGTAGTACTTTTCAATTTCAGGGTCATTTAGCTCAAAAAATCAATAACTGCATGCAAAATAACAAATAATGTCGGGAAGGGTTGAAAATTGATGAGGTGGCTTTGAATGGTGCATTTTGAATGCACAAAAAGCCTGGAGTTCAAATAACTTCAAAAAATTAAATGCCTTTTGTAACCGATGAGTTTCCATTGGGAACCCTGATACTTCGAAAGAGACTGTCCGTTTTGTACATGAAGTGCATCTAGCTTTTGTCGTAACCCTCTCAACTTTTTACCACATGCTACGTGGGTGAAATGATGGTACCATACCAATTCTCAACATTTTCAGAGGTAATTTGTAGTGCTTTTCAATTTCCGGGTCATTTATCTCAGAAAAATCAATAACGTCATGAAAAATAACAAATTATGTCGGGAAGGGTTGAAAATTGATGATGTGGCTTTGAATGGTGCATTTTGAACGCACAAAAAGCCTGGAGTTCAAATAAGTTTCAAAAAATGAAATGCCTTTTTTAACCGATGAGTTTCCGTCCGGAACCCTGATACTTCGAAAGAGACTATTCGTTTTGTCCACGAAGTGCATGCAGCTTTTGCCGTAACCATCTCAACTTTTTAGCACATGCTATGTGGGTGAAATGATGTTGGGAAGGGCTAAAAATTAATGATGTGGCTTGGAAAGGTGAATTTTGAACGCACAAAAAGCCTGGAGTTCAAATAACTTCAAGAAAATGAAATGCCTTTTGTAACCGATGAGTTTCCATTCGGAACCCTGATACTTCGAAAGGGACTGTCCGTTTTTTACATGAAGTGCTTCTAGCTTTTGTCGTAACCCTCTCAACATTTTAACACATGCTATGTGGGTGAAATGATGATACCATACCAATTCTCAACCTTTTCAGAGTTCATTTGTAATGATTTTCAATTTCAGGGTCATTTAGCTCAAAAAAAATAAATAACGGCATGAAAAATAACAAATGATGTCGGGAAGGGTTGAAAATTGATGATGTGGCTTTGAATGGTGCATTTTGAACACACAAAAAGCCTGGAGTTCAAATAAGTTCATGAAAATGAAATGCCTTTTGTAACCGATGAGTTTTCGTCCGGAACCCTAATACTTTGAAAGAGACTGTCTGTTTTGTACATGAAGTGCATCCAGCTTTTGCCGTAACCCTCTCAACATATTCGCACATGATATGTGGGTGAAATGATGATACCATACCAATTCTCAACCATTTCAGAGTTCATTTGTAATGCTTTTCAATTTCAGGGTCATTTAGCTCAAAAAAATCAATAACTGCATGAAAAATAACGAATGATGTCGGGAACGGCTAAAAATTGATGATGTGGGTTTGAATGGTGAATTTTGAATGCACAAAAAGCCTGGAGTTCAAATAACTTCAAGAAAAGGAAATGCCTTTTGTAACCGATGAGTTTCCATTCGGAACCCTGATACTTCGAAAGAGACTGTCCGTTTTGTACATGTAGTGCATCTAGCTTTTGTCGTAACCCTCTCAACATTTTACCACATGCTATGTGGGTGAAATGATGATACCATACCAATTCTCAACCTTTTAAGAGTTCATTTGTAATGCTTTTCAATTTCAGGGTCATTTAGCTCAAAAAAATAAATAACGGCATGAAAAATAACAAATGATGTCGGGAAGGGTTGAAAATTGATGATGTGGCTTTGAATGGTGCATTTTGAACACACAAAAAGCCTGGAGTTCAAATAAGTTCATGAAAATGAAATGCCTTTTGTAACCGATGAGTTTCCGTCCGGAACCCTAATACTTTGAAAGAGACTGTCCGTTTTGTACACGAAGTGCATCCAGCTTTTGCCGTAACCCTCTCAACTTATTAGCACATGATATGTGGGTGAAATGATGATACCATGCCAACTTTTAACCTTTTCAGAGTTCATTTGTAGTGCTTTTCAATTTCAGTGTCATTTAGCTCAAAAAATCAAAAACTCCATGAAAAATAACAAATGATGTCGGGAAGGGTTGAAAATTGATGATGTTGCTTTGAATGGTGCATTTTGAACGCACAAAAAGCCTGGAGTTCAAACAAGTTTCAGAAAATGAAATGCCTTATGTAACCGATGAGTTTCCGTCCGGAACCCTGATACTTCGAAAGAGACTGTTCGTTTTGTACACGAAGTGCATCCAGCTTTTGCCTTAACCATCTCAACTTTTTTGCACATGCTATGTTGGTGAAATGATGATACCATGCCAACTTTCGACCTTTTCAGAGTTCATTTGTAGTACTTTTTAATTTCAGGGTCATTTAGCTCAAAAAACCAATAACTACATGCAAAATAACAAATAATGTCGGGAAGGGTTTAAAATTGATGATGTGGCTTTCAATGGTGCATTTTGAACGCACAAAAAGCCTGGAGTTCAAATAACTTCAAAAAATTAAATGCCTTTTGTAACCGATGAGTTTCCATTGGGAACCCTGATACTTCGAAAGAGACTGTCCGTTTTGTACATGAAGTGCATCTAGCTTTTGTCGTAACCCTCTCAACTTATTAGCACATGATATGTGGGTGAAATGATGATACCATGCCAACTGTCAACCTTTTCAGAGTTCATTTGTAGTGCTTTTCAATTTCAGTGTCATTTAGCTCAAAAAATCAAAAACTCCATGAAAAATAACAAATGATGTCGGGAAGGGTTGAAAATTGATGATGTGGCTTTGAATGGTGCATTTTGAATGCACAAAAAGCCTGGAGTTCGAACAAGTTTCAGAAAATGAAATTCCTTATGTAACCGATGAGTTTCCATCCGGAACCCTGATACTTCGAAAGAAACTGTTCGTTTTGTAGACGAAGTGCATCCAGCTTTTGCCGTAACCATCTCAACTTTTTTGCACATGCTATGTGGGTGAAATGATGATACCATGCCAACTTTCGACCTTTTCAGAGTTCATTTGTAGTACTTTTCAATTTCAGGGTCATTTAGCTCAAAAAATCAATAACTGCATGCAAAATAACAAATAATGTCGGGAAGGGTTGAAAATTGATGAGGTGGCTTTGAATGGTGCATTTTGAATGCACAAAAAGCCTGGAGTTCAAATAACTTCAAAAAATTAAATGCCTTTTGTAACCGATGAGTTTCCATTGGGAACCCTGATACTTCGAAAGAGACTGTCCGTTTTGTACATGAAGTGCATCTAGCTTTTGTCGTAACCCTCTCAACTTTTTACCACATGCTACGTGGGTGAAATGATGGTACCATACCAATTCTCAACATTTTCAGAGGTAATTTGTAGTGCTTTTCAATTTCCGGGTCATTTATCTCAGAAAAATCAATAACGTCATGAAAAATAACAAATTATGTCGGGAAGGGTTGAAAATTGATGATGTGGCTTTGAATGGTGCATTTTGAACGCACAAAAAGCCTGGAGTTCAAATAAGTTTCAAAAAATGAAATGCCTTTTTTAACCGATGAGTTTCCGTCCGGAACCCTGATACTTCGAAAGAGACTATTCGTTTTGTCCACGAAGTGCATGCAGCTTTTGCCGTAACCATCTCAACTTTTTAGCACATGCTATGTGGGTGAAATGATGTTGGGAAGGGCTAAAAATTAATGATGTGGCTTGGAAAGGTGAATTTTGAACGCACAAAAAGCCTGGAGTTCAAATAACTTCAAGAAAATGAAATGCCTTTTGTAACCGATGAGTTTCCATTCGGAACCCTGATACTTCGAAAGGGACTGTCCGTTTTTTACATGAAGTGCTTCTAGCTTTTGTCGTAACCCTCTCAACATTTTAACACATGCTATGTGGGTGAAATGATGATACCATACCAATTCTCAACCTTTTCAGAGTTCATTTGTAATGATTTTCAATTTCAGGGTCATTTAGCTCAAAAAAAATAAATAACGGCATGAAAAATAACAAATGATGTCGGGAAGGGTTGAAAATTGATGATGTGGCTTTGAATGGTGCATTTTGAACACACAAAAAGCCTGGAGTTCAAATAAGTTCATGAAAATGAAATGCCTTTTGTAACCGATGAGTTTTCGTCCGGAACCCTAATACTTTGAAAGAGACTGTCTGTTTTGTACATGAAGTGCATCCAGCTTTTGCCGTAACCCTCTCAACATATTCGCACATGATATGTGGGTGAAATGATGATACCATACCAATTCTCAACCATTTCAGAGTTCATTTGTAATGCTTTTCAATTTCAGGGTCATTTAGCTCAAAAAAATCAATAACTGCATGAAAAATAACGAATGATGTCGGGAACGGCTAAAAATTGATGATGTGGGTTTGAATGGTGAATTTTGAATGCACAAAAAGCCTGGAGTTCAAATAACTTCAAGAAAAGGAAATGCCTTTTGTAACCGATGAGTTTCCATTCGGAACCCTGATACTTCGAAAGAGACTGTCCGTTTTGTACATGTAGTGCATCTAGCTTTTGTCGTAACCCTCTCAACATTTTACCACATGCTATGTGGGTGAAATGATGATACCATACCAATTCTCAACCTTTTAAGAGTTCATTTGTAATGCTTTTCAATTTCAGGGTCATTTAGCTCAAAAAAATAAATAACGGCATGAAAAATAACAAATGATGTCGGGAAGGGTTGAAAATTGATGATGTGGCTTTGAATGGTGCATTTTGAACACACAAAAAGCCTGGAGTTCAAATAAGTTCATGAAAATGAAATGCCTTTTGTAACCGATGAGTTTCCGTCCGGAACCCTAATACTTTGAAAGAGACTGTCTGTTTTGTACACGAAGTGCATCCAGCTTTTGCCGTAACCCTCTCAACTTATTAGCACATGATATGTGGGTGAAATGATGATACCATGCCAACTTTCAACCTTTTCAGAGTTCATTTGTAGTGCTTTTGAATTTCAGTGTCATTTAGCTCAAAAAATCAATAACTCCATGAAAAATAACAAACGATGTTGGGAAGGGTTGAAAATTGATGATGTGGCTTTGAATGGTGCATTTTGAACGCACAAAAAGCCTGGAACTCAAACAAGTTTTAGAAAATGAAATGCCTTATGTAACCGATGAGTTTCCGTCCGGAACCCTGATACTTCGAAAGAGACTGTCCGTTTTGTACATGTAGTGCATCTAGCTTTTGTCGTAACCCTCTCAACATTTTACCACATGCTATGTGGGTGAAATGATGATACCATACCAATTCTCAACCTTTTAAGAGTTCATTTGTAATGCTTTTCAATTTCAGGGTCATTTAGCTCAAAAAAATAAATAACGGCATGAAAAATAACAAATGATGTCGGGAAGGGTTGAAAATTGATGATGTGGCTTTGAATGGTGCATTTTGAACACACAAAAAGCCTGGAGTTCAAATAAGTTCATGAAAATGAAATGCCTTTTGTAACCGATGAGTTTCCGTCCGGAACCCTAATACTTTGAAAGAGACTGTCCGTTTTGTACACGAAGTGCATCCAGCTTTTGCCGTAACCCTCTCAACTTATTAGCACATGATATGTGGGTGAAATGATGATACCATGCCAACTTTTAACCTTTTCAGAGTTCATTTGTAGTGCTTTTCAATTTCAGTGTCATTTAGCTCAAAAAATCAAAAACTCCATGAAAAATAACAAATGATGTCGGGAAGGGTTGAAAATTGATGATGTTGCTTTGAATGGTGCATTTTGAACGCACAAAAAGCCTGGAGTTCAAACAAGTTTCAGAAAATGAAATGCCTTATGTAACCGATGAGTTTCCGTCCGGAACCCTGATACTTCGAAAGAGACTGTTCGTTTTGTACACGAAGTGCATCCAGCTTTTGCCTTAACCATCTCAACTTTTTTGCACATGCTATGTTGGTGAAATGATGATACCATGCCAACTTTCGACCTTTTCAGAGTTCATTTGTAGTACTTTTCAATTTCAGGGTCATTTAGCTCAAAAAACCAATAACTACATGCAAAATAACAAATAATGTCGGGAAGGGTTTAAAATTGATGATGTGGCTTTCAATGGTGCATTTTGAACGCACAAAAAGCCTGGAGTTCAAATAACTTCAAAAAATTAAATGCCTTTTGTAACCGATGAGTTTCCATTGGGAACCCTGATACTTCGAAAGAGACTGTCCGTTTTGTACATGAAGTGCATCTAGCTTTTGTCGTAACCCTCTCAACTTATTAGCACATGATATGTGGGTGAAATGATGATACCATGCCAACTGTCAACCTTTTCAGAGTTCATTTGTAGTGCTTTTCAATTTCAGTGTCATTTAGCTCAAAAAATCAAAAACTCCATGAAAAATAACAAATGATGTCGGGAAGGGTTGAAAATTGATGATGTGGCTTTGAATGGTGCATTTTGAATGCACAAAAAGCCTGGAGTTCGAACAAGTTTCAGAAAATGAAATTCCTTATGTAACCGATGAGTTTCCATCCGGAACCCTGATACTTCGAAAGAAACTGTTCGTTTTGTAGACGAAGTGCATCCAGCTTTTGCCGTAACCATCTCAACTTTTTTGCACATGCTATGTGGGTGAAATGATGATACCATGCCAACTTTCGACCTTTTCAGAGTTCATTTGTAGTACTTTTCAATTTCAGGGTCATTTAGCTCAAAAAATCAATAACTGCATGCAAAATAACAAATAATGTCGGGAAGGGTTGAAAATTGATGAGGTGGCTTTGAATGGTGCATTTTGAATGCACAAAAAGCCTGGAGTTCAAATAACTTCAAAAAATTAAATGCCTTTTGTAACCGATGAGTTTCCATTGGGAACCCTGATACTTCGAAAGAGACTGTTCGTTTTGTACATGAAGTGCATCTAGCTTTTGTCGTAACCCTCTCAACTTTTTACCACATGCTACGTGGGTGAAATGATGGTACCATACCAATTCTCAACATTTTCAGAGGTAATTTGTAGTGCTTTTCAATTTCCGGGTCATTTATCTCAGAAAAATCAATAACGTCATGAAAAATAACAAATTATGTCGGGAAGGGTTGAAAATTGATGATGTGGCTTTGAATGGTGCATTTTGAACGCACAAAAAGCCTGGAGTTCAAATAAGTTTCAAAAAATGAAATGCCTTTTTTAACCGATGAGTTTCCGTCCGGAACCCTGATACTTCGAAAGAGACTATTCGTTTTGTCCACGAAGTGCATGCAGCTTTTGCCGTAACCATCTCAACTTTTTAGCACATGCTATGTGGGTGAAATGATGTCGGGAAGGGCTAAAAAATGATGATGTGGCTTGGAAAGGTGAATTTTGAACGCACAAAAAGCCTGGAGTTCAAATAACTTCAAGAAAATGAAATGCCTTTTGTAACCGATGAGTTTCCATTCGGAACCCTGATACTTCGAAAGGGACTGTCCGTTTTTTACATGAAGTGCTTCTAGCTTTTGTCGTAACCCTCTCAACATTTTAACACATGCTATGTGGGTGAAATGATGATACCATACCAATTCTCAACCTTTTCAGAGTTCATTTGTAATGATTTTCAATTTCAGGGTCATTTAGCTCAAAAAAAATAAATAACGGCATGAAAAATAACAAATGATGTCGGGAAGGGTTGAAAATTGATGATGTGGCTTTGAATGGTGCATTTTGAACACACAAAAAGCCTGGAGTTCAAATAAGTTCATGAAAATGAAATGCCTTTTGTAACCGATGAGTTTCCGTCCGGAACCCTAATACTTTGAAAGAGACTGTCTGTTTTGTACACGAAGTGCATCCAGCTTTTGCCGTAACCCTCTCAACTTATTAGCACATGATATGTGGGTGAAATGATGATACCATGCCAACTTTCAACCTTTTCAGAGTTCATTTGTAGTGCTTTTGAATTTCAGTGTCATTTAGCTCAAAAAATCAATAACTCCATGAAAAATAACAAACGATGTTGGGAAGGGTTGAAAATTGATGATCTGGCTTTGAATGGTGCATTTTGAACGCACAAAAAGCCTGGAACTCAAACAAGTTTTAGAAAATGAAATGCCTTATGTAACCGATGAGTTTCCGTCCGGAACCCTGATACTTCGAAAGAGACTGTTCGTTTTGGACACGAAGTGCATCCAACTTTTGCCGTAACCATCTCAACTTTTTTGCACATGCTATGTGGGTGAAATGGTGATACCATGCCAACTTTCGACCTTTTCAGAGTTCATTTGTAGTACTTTTTAATTTCAGGGCCATTTAGCTCAAAAAATCAATAACTGCATGCAAAATAACAAATAATGTCGGGAAGGGTTGAAAATTGATGATGTGGCTTTGAATGGTGCATTTTGAACGCACAAAAAGCCTGGAGTTCAAATAACTTCAAAAAATTAAATGCCTTTTGTAACTGATGAGTTTCCATTGGGAACCCTGATACTTCGAAAGAGACTGTCCGTTTTGTACATGAAGTGCATCTAGCTTTTGTCGTAACCCTCTCAACATTTTACCACATGCTATGTGGGTGAAATGATGATACCATACCAATTCTCAACCTTTTCAGAGTTCATTTGTAATGATTTTCAATTTCAGGGTCATTTAGCTCAAAAAAATAAATAACGGCATGAAAAATAACAAATGATGTCGGGAAGGGCTAAAAATTGATGATGTGGCTTTGAATGGTGAATTTTGAACGGACCAAAATCCTGGAGTTCAAATAACTTCAAGAAAATGAAATGCCTTTTGTAACCGATGAGTTTCCATTCGGAACCCTGATACTTCGAAAGAGACTGTCCGTTTTGTACATGAAGTGCATCTAGCTTTTGTCGTAACCCTCTCAACATTTTACCACATGCTATGTGGGTGAAATGATGATACCATACCAATTCTCAACCTTTTCAGAGTTCATTTGTAATGATTTTCAATTTCAGGGTCATTTAGCTCAAAAAAATAAATAACGGCATGAAAAATAACAAATGATGTCGGGAAGTGTTGAAAATTGATGATGTGGCATTGAATGGTGCATTTTGAACACACAAAAAGCCTGGAGTTCAAATAAGTTCATGAAAATGAAATGCCTTTTGTAGCCGATGAGTTTCCGTCCGGAACCCTAATACTTTGAAAGAGACTGTCCGTTTTGTACACGAAGTGCATCCAGCTTTTGCCGTAACCCTCTCAACTTATTAGCACATGATATGTGGGTGAAATGATGATACCATGCCAACTTTCCACCTTTTCAGAGTTCATTTGTAGTGCTTTTCAATTTCAGTGTCATTTAGCTCAAAAAATCAATAACTCCATGAAAAATAACAAATGATGTCGGGAAGGGTTGAAAATTGATGATGTTGCTTTTAATGGTGCATTTTGAACGCACAAAAACCCTGGAGTTCAAACAAGTTTCAGAAAATGAAATGCCGTATGTAACCGATGAGTTTCCGTCCGGAACCCTGATACTTCGAAAGAGACTGTTCGTTTTGTACACGAAGTGCATCCAGCTTTTGCCATAACCATCTCAACTTATTAGCACATGATATGTGGGTGAAATGATGATACCATGCCAACTTTCAACCTTTTCAGATTTCATTTGCAGTGCTTTTGAATTTCAGGGTCATTTAGCTCAAAAAATCAATAACTACATGCAAAATAACAAATAATGTCGGGAAGGGTTGAAAATTGATGATGTGGCGTTGAATGGTGCATTTTGAACGCACAAAAAGCCTGGAGTTCAAATAACTTCAAAAAATTAAATGCCTTTTGTAACTGATGAGTTTCCATTGGGAACCCTGATACTTCGAAAGAGACTGTCCGTTTTGTACATGAAGTGCATCTAGCTTTTGTCGTAACGCTCTCAACATTTTACCACATGCTATGTGGGTGAAATGATGATACCATACCAATTCTCAACCTTTTCAGAGTTCATTTGTAATGCTTTTCAATTTCAGGGTCATTTAGCTCAAAAAAATAACTCCATGAAAAATAACAAATGATGTCGGGAAGGGTTTAAAATTGATGATGTGGCTTTGAATGGTGCATTTTGAACACACAAAAAGCCTATAGTTCAACTAAGTTCATGAAAATGAAATGCCTTTTGTAACCGATGAGTTTCCGTCCGGAACCCTAATACTTTGAAAGAGACTGTCCGTTTTGTACATGAAGTGCATCTAGCTTTTGCCGTAAACCTCTCAACTTATTAGCACATGATATGTGGGTGAAATGATGATACCATACCAATTCTCAACCTTTTCAGAGTTCATTTGTAATGCTTTTCAATTTCAGGGTCATTTAGCTCAAAGAAATAAATAATGGCATGAAAAATAGCAAATGGTGTCGGGAAGGGTTGAAAATTGATGATGTGGCTTTGAATGGTGCATTTCGAACACACAAAAATCCTATAGTTCAACTAAGTTCAAGAAAATGAAATGCCTTTTGTAACCGATGAGTTTTCGTCCGGAACCCTAATACTTTGAAAGAGACTGTCTATTTTGTACACAAAGTGCATCCAGCTTTTGCCGTAACCCTCTCAACTTATTAGCACATGATATGTGGGTGAAATGATGATACCATGCCAACTTTCAACCTTTTCAGAGTTTATTTGTAGTGCTTTTGAATTTCAGTGTCATTTACCTCAAAAAATCAATAACTCCATGAAAAATAGCAAATGATGTCGGGAAGGGTTCAAAAATGATGATGTGGCTTTGAATGGTGCATTTTGAACGCACAAAAAGCCTGGAGTTCAAACAAGTTTTAGAAAATGAAATGCCTTATGTAACCGATGAGTTTCCGTCCGGAACCCTGATACTTCGAAAGAGACTGTTCGTTTTGTACACGAAGTGCATCCAGCTTTTGCTGAACCATCTCAACTTTTTTCCACATGCTATGTGGGTGAAATGGTGATACCATGCCAACTTTCGACCTTTTCAGAGTTCATTTGTAGTACTTTTCAATTTCAGGGCCATTTAGCTCAAAAAATCAATAACTGCATGCAAAATAACAAATAATGTCGGGAAGGGTTGAAAATTGATGATGTGGCTTTGAATGGTGCATTTTGAATGCACAAAAAGCCTGGAGTTCAAATAACTTCAAAAAATTAAATGCCTTTTGTAACTGATGAGTTTCCACTGGGAACCCTGATACTTCGAAAGAGACTGTCCGTTTTGTACATGAAGTGCATCTAGCTTTTGTCGTAACCCTCTCAACATTTTACCACATGCTATGTGGGTGAAATGGTGATACCATGCCAACTTTCAACCTTTTCAGAGTTCATTTGTAGTGCATTTCAATTTCAGGGTTATTTACCTCAAAAAATCAATAACTGCATGAAAAATAACGAATGATGTCGGGAACGGCTAAAAATTGATGATGTGGCTTTGAATGGTGAATTTTGAACGCACAAAAAGCCTGGAGTTCAAATAACTTCAAGAAAACGAAATGCCTTTTGTAACCGATGAGTTTCCATTCGGAACCCTGATACTTCGAAAGAGACTGTCCATTTCGTACATGAAGTGCATCTAGCTTTTGTCATAACCCTCTCAACATTTTACCACATGCTATGTGGGTGAAATGATCATACCATACCAATTCTCAACCTTTTCAGAGTTCATTTGTAATGCTTTTCAATTTCAAGGTCATTTAGCTCAAAAAAAATAACTCCATGAAAAATAACAAATGATGTCGGGAAGGGTTGAAAATTGATGATGTGGCTTTGAATGGTGCATTTTGAACACACAAAAAGCCTGGAGTTCAAATAAGTTCATGAAAATGAAATGCCTTTTGTAACCGATGAGTTTTCGTCCGGAACCCTAATACTTTGAAAGAGACTGTCTGTTCTGTACACGAAGTGCATCCAGCTTTTGCCGTAACCCTCTCAACTTATTATCACATGATATGTGGGTGAAATGATGATACCATGCCAACTTTCAACCTTTTCAGAGTTTGTTTGTAGTGCTTTCCAATTTCAGTGTCATTTAGCTCAAAAAATCAATAACTCCATGAAAAATAACAAATGATGTCGGGAAGGGTTGAAAATTGATGATGTTGCTTTGAATGGTGCATTTTTAACGCACAAAATCCTGGAGTTCAAACAAGTTTCAGAAAATGAAATGCCTTATGTAACCGATGAGTTTCCATCTGGAACCCTGATACTTCGAAAGAGACCGTTCGTTTTGTACACGAAGTGCATCCAGCTTTTGCCGTAACCATCTCAACTTTTTTGCACATGCTATGTGGGTGAAATGATGATACCATGCCAACTTTCGACCTTTTCAGAGTTCATTTGTAGTACTTTTCAATTTCAGGGTCATTTAGCTCAAAAAATCAATAAGTACATGCAAAATAACAAATAATGTCGGGAAGGGTTGAAAATTGATGATGTGGCTTTGAATGGTGCATTTTCAACGCACAAAAAGCCTGGAGTTCAAATAACTTCAAAAAATGAAATGCCTTTTGTAACCGATGAGTTTCCATTGGGAACCCTGATACTTCGAAAGAGACTGTCCGTTTTGTACATGAAGTGCATCTAGGTTTTGTCGTAACCCTCTCAACATTTTACCACATGCTATGTGGGTGAAATGGTGATACCATGCCAACTTTCAACCTTTTCAGACTTCATTTGTAGTGCATTTCAATTTCAGGGTCATTTACCTCAAAACATCAATAACTGCATGAAAAATAACGAATGATGTCGGGAACGGCTAAAAATTGATGATGTGGCTTTGAATGGTGAATTTTGAACGCACAAAAAGCCTGGAGTTCAAATAACTTCAAGAAAATGAAATGCCTTTTGTAACCGATGAGTTTCCATTCGGAACCCTGATACTTCGAAAGAGACTGTACGTTTTATACATGAAGTGCATCTAGCTTTTGTCGTAACCCTCTCAACATTTTACCACATGCTATGTGGGTGAAATGATGATACCATACCAATTCTCAACCTTTTCAGAGTTCATTTGTAATGCTTTTCAATTTCAGGGTCATTTAGCTCAAAAAAAATAACTCCATGAAAAATAACAAATGATGTCGGGAAGGGTTGAAAATTGATGATGTGGCTTTGAATGGTGCATTTTGAACACACAAAAAGCCTATAGTTCAACTAAGTTCAAGAAAATGAAATGCCTTTTGTAACCGATGAGTTTCCGTCCGGAACCCTAATATTTTGAAAGAGACTGTCCGTTTTGTACATCAAGTGCATCCAGCTTTTGCCGTAACCCTCTCAACTTATTAGCACATGATATGTGGGTGAAATGATGATACCATACCAATTCTCAACCTTTTCAGAGTTCATTTGTAATGCTTTTCAATTTCAGGGTCATTTAGCTCAAAAAAATAAATAACGGCATGAAAAATAACAAATGATGTCGGGAAGGGTTGAAAATTGATGATGTGGCTTTGAATGGTGCATTTCGAACACACAAAAAGCCTATAGTTCAACTAAGTTCAAGAAAATGAAATGCCTTTTGTAACCGATGCGTTTTCGACCGGAACCCTAATACTTTGAAAGAGACTGTCTGTTTTGTACACGAAGTGCATCCAGCTTTTGCCGTAACCCTCTCAACTTATTAGCACATGATATGTGGGTGAAATGATGATACCATGCCAACTTTCAACCTTTTCAGAGTTCATTTGTAGTGCTTTTGAATTTCAGTGTCATTTAGCTCAAAAAATCAATAACTCCATGAAAAATAACAAATGATGTCGGGAAGGGTTGAAAATAGATGATGTGGCTTTGAATGGTGCATTTTGAACGCACAAAAAGCCTGGAGTTCAAACAAGTTTTAGAAAATGAAATGCCTTATGTAACAGATGAGTTTCCGTCCGGAACCCTGATACTTCGAAACAGACTGTTCGTTTTGTACACGAAGTGCATCCAGCTTTTGCCGTAACCATCTCAACTTTTTTGCACATGCTATGTGGGTGAAATGGTGATACCATGCCAACTTTCGACCTTTTCAGAGTTCATTTGTAGTACTTTTCAATTTCAGGGCCATTTAGCTCAAAAAATCAATAACTGCATGCAAAATAACAAATAATGTCGCGAAGGGTTGAAAATTGATGATGTGGCTTTGAATGGTGCATTTTGAACGCACAAAAAGCCTGGAGTTCAAATAACTTCAAAAAATTAAATGCCTTTTGTAACTGATGAGTTTCCATTGGGAACCCTGATACTTCGAAAGAGACTGTCCGTTTTGTACATGAAGTGCATCTAGCTTTTGTCGTAACCCTCTCAACATTTTACCACATGCTATGTGGGTGAAATGATGATACCATACAAATTCTCAACCTTTTCAGAGTTCATTTGTAATGCTTTTCAATTTCAGGGTCATTTAGCTCAAAAAAATAAATAACGGCATGAAAAATAACAAATGATGTCGGGAAGGGTTGAAAATTGATGATGTGGCTTTGAATGGTGCATTTCGAACACACAAAAAGCCTATAGTTCAACTAAGTTCAAGAAAATGAAATGCCTTTTGTAACCGATGAGTTTTCGTCCGGAACCCTAATACTTTGAAAGAGACTGTCTGTTTTGTACACGAAGTGCATCCAGCTTTTGCCGTAACCCTCTCAACTTATTAGCACATGATATGTGGGTGAAATGATGATACCATGCCAACTTTCAACCTTTTCAGAGTTCATTTGTAGTGCTTTTGAATTTCAGTGTCATTTAGCTCAAAAAATCAATAACTCCATGAAAAATAACAAATGATGTCGGGAAGGGTTGAAAATTGATGATGTGGCTTTGAATGGTGCATTTTGAACGCACAAAAAGCCTGTTGTGCAAACAAGTTTTAGAAAATGAAATGCCTTATGTAACCGATGAGTTTCCGTCCGGAACCCTGATACTTCGAAAGAGACTGTTCGTTTTGTACACGAAGTGCATCCAGCTTTTGCCGTAACCTTCTCAACTTTTTTGCACATGCTATGTGGGTGAAATGGTGATACCATGCCAACTTTCGACCTTTTCAGAGTTCATTTGTAGTACTTTTCTATTTCAGGGCAATTTAGCTCAAAAAATCAATAACTGCATGCAAAATAACAAATAATGTCGGGAAGGGTTGAAAATTGATGATGTGGCTTTGAATGGTGCATTTTGAACGCACAAAAATCCTGGAGTTCAAATAACTTCAAAAAATTAAATGCCTTTTGTAACTGATGAGTTTCCATTGGGAACCCTGATACTTCGAAAGAGACTGTCCGTTTTGTACATGAAGTGCATCTAGCTTTTGTCGTAACCCTCTCAACATTTTACCACATGCTATGTGGGTGAAATGGTGATACCATGCCAACTTTCAACCTCTTCAGAGTTCATTTGTAGTGCATTTCAATTTCAGGGTCATTTACCTCAAAAAATCAATAACTGCATGAAAAATAACGAATGATGTCGGGAACGGCTAAAAATTGATGATGTGGGTTTGAATGGTGAATTTTGAATGCACAAAAAGCCTGGAGTTCAAATAACTTCAAGAAAAGGAAATGCCTTTTGTAACCGATGAGTTTCCATTCGGAACCCTGATACTTCGAAAGAGACTGTCCGTTTTGTACATGTAGTGCATCTAGCTTTTGTCGTAACCCTCTCAACATTTTACCACATGCTATGTGGGTGAAATGATGATACCATACCAATTCTCAACCTTTTAAGAGTTCATTTGTAATGCTTTTCAATTTCAGGGTCATTTAGCTCAAAAAAATAAATAACGGCATGAAAAATAACAAATGATGTCGGGAAGGGTTGAAAATTGATGATGTGGCTTTGAATGGTGCATTTTGAACACACAAAAAGCCTGGAGTTCAAATAAGTTCATGAAAATGAAATGCCTTTTGTAACCGATGAGTTTCCGTCCGGAACCCTAATACTTTGAAAGAGACTGTCCGTTTTGTACACGAAGTGCATCCAGCTTTTGCCGTAACCCTCTCAACTTATTAGCACATGATATGTGGGTGAAATGATGATACCATGCCAACTTTTAACCTTTTCAGAGTTCATTTGTAGTGCTTTTCAATTTCAGTGTCATTTAGCTCAAAAAATCAATAACTCCATGAAAAATAACAAATGATGTCGGGAAGGGTTGAAAATTGATGATGTTGCTTTGAATGGTGCATTTTGAACGCACAAAAAGCCTGGAGTTCAAACAAGTTTCAGAAAATGAAATGCCTTATGTAACCGATGAGTTTCCGTCCGGAACCCTGATACTTCGAAAGAGACTGTTTGTTTTGTACACGAAGTGCATCCAGCTTTTGCCTTAACCATCTCAACTTTTTTGCACATGCTATGTTGGTGAAATGATGATACCATGCCAACTTTCGACCTTTTCAGAGTTCATTTGTAGTACTTTTCAATTTCAGGGTCATTTAGCTCAAAAAACCAATAACTACATGCAAAATAACAAATAATGTCGGGAAGGGTTTAAAATTGATGATGTGGCTTTCAATGGTGCATTTTGAACGCACAAAAAGCCTGGAGTTCAAATAACTTCAAAAAATTAAATGCCTTTTGTAACCGATGAGTTTTCGTCCGGAACCCTAATACTTTGAAAGAGACTGTCTGTTTTGTACACGAAGTGCATCCAGCTTTTGCCGTAACCCTCTCAACTTATTAGCACATGATATGTGGGTGAAATGATGATACCATGCCAACTTTCAACCTTTTCAGAGTTCATTTGTAGTGCTTTTGAATTTCAGTGTCATTTAGCTCAAAAAATCAATAACTCCATGAAAAATAACAAATGATGTCGGGAAGGGTTGAAAATTGATGATGTGGCTTTGAATGGTGCATTTTGAACGCACAAAAAGCCTGTTGTGCAAACAAGTTTTAGAAAATGAAATGCCTTATGTAACCGATGAGTTTCTGTCCGGAACCCTGATACTTCGAAAGAGACTGTTCGTTTTGTACACGAAGTGCATCCAGCTTTTGCCGTAACCATCTCAACTTTTTTGCACATGCTATGTGGGTGAAATGGTGATACCATGCCAACTTTCGACCTTTTCGGAGTTCATTTGTAGTACTTTTCTATTTCAGGGCAATTTAGCTCAAAAAATCAATAACTGCATGCAAAATAACAAATAATGTCGGGAAGGGTTGAAAATTGATGATGTGGCTTTGAATGGTGCATTTTGAACGCACAAAAATCCTGGAGTTCAAATAACTTCAAAAAATTAAATGCCTTTTGTAACTGATGAGTTTCCATTGGGAACCCTGATACTTCGAAAGAGACTGTCCGTTTTGTACATGAAGTGCATCTAGCTTTTGTCGTAACCCTCTCAACATTTTACCACATGCTATGTGGGTGAAATGGTGATACCATGCCAACTTTCAACCTCTTCAGAGTTCATTTGTAGTGCATTTCAATTTCAGGGTCATTTACCTCAAAAAATCAATAACTGCATGAAAAATAACGAATGATGTCGGGAACGGCTAAAAATTGATGATGTGGGTTTGAATGGTGAATTTTGAATGCACAAAAAGCCTGGAGTTCAAATAACTTCAAGAAAAGGAAATGCCTTTTGTAACCGATGAGTTTCCATTCGGAACCCTGATACTTCGAAAGAGACTGTCCGTTTTGTACATGAAGTGCATCTAGCTTTTGTCGTAACCCTCTCAACATTTTACCACATGCTACGTGGGTGAAATGGTGATACCATGCCAACTTTCAACCTTTTCAGAGTTCATTTGTAGTGCATATCAATTTCAGGGTCATTTACCTCAAAACATCAATAACTGCATGAAAAATAACGAATGATGTCGGGAACGGCTAAAAAATGATGATGTGGCTTTGAATGGTGAATTTTGAACGCATAAAAAGCCTGGAGTTCAAATAACTTCAAGAAAATGAAATGCCTTTTGTAACCGATGAGTTTCCATTCGGAACCCTGATACTTCGAAAGAGACTGTCCGTTTCGTACATGAAGTGCATCTAGCTTTTGTCGTAACCCTCTCAAAATTTTACCACATGCTATGTGGCTGAAATGATGATACCATACCAATTCTCAACCTTTTCAGAGTTCATTTGTAATGCTTTTCAATTTCAGGGTCATTTAGCTCAAAAAAAAAATAACTCCATGAAAAATAACAAATGATGTCGGGAAGGGTTGAAAATTAATGATGTGGCTTTGAATGGTGCATTTTGAAGACACAAAAAGCCTATAGTTCAACTAAGTTCAATAAAATGAAATGCCTTTTGTAACCGATGAGTTTCCGTAAAGAACCCTAATACTTTGAAAGAGACTGTCCGTTTTGTACATGAAGTGCATCCAGCTTTTGCTGTAACCCTCTCAACATATTCGCACATGATATGTGGGTGAAATGATGATACCATACCAATTCTCAACCATTTCAGAGTTCATTTGTAATGCTTTTCAATTTCAGGGTCATTTAGCTCAAAAAAATCAATAACTGCATGAAAAATAACGAATGATGTCGGGAACGGCTAAAAATTGATGATGTGGGTTTGAATGGTGAATTTTGAATGCACAAAAAGCCTGGAGTTCAAATAACTTCAAGAAAAGGAAATGCCTTTTGTAACCGATGAGTTTCCATTCGGAACCCTGATACTTCGAAAGAGACTGTCCGTTTTGTACATGTAGTGCATCTAGCTTTTGTCGTAACCCTCTCAACATTTGACCACATGCTATGTGGGTGAAATGATGATACCATACCAATTCTCAACCTTTTAAGAGTTCATTTGTAATGCTTTTCAATTTCAGGGTCATTTAGCTCAAAAAAATAAATAACGGCATGAAAAATAACAAATGATGTCGGGAAGGGTTGAAAATTGATGATGTGGCTTTGAATGGTGCATTTTGAACACACAAAAAGCCTGGAGTTCAAATAAGTTCATGAAAATGAAATGCCTTTTGTAACCGATGAGTTTCCGTCCGGAACCCTAATACTTTGAAAGAGACTGTCCGTTTTGTACACGAAGTGCATCCAGCTTTTGCCGTAACCCTCTCAACTTATTAGCACATGATATGTGGGTGAAATGATGATACCATGCCAACTTTTAACCTTTTCAGAGTTCATTTGTAGTGCTTTTCAATTTCAGTGTCATTTAGCTCAAAAAATCAAAAACTCCATGAAAAATAACAAATGATGTCGGGAAGGGTTGAAAATTGATGATGTTGCTTTGAATGGTGCATTTTGAACGCACAAAAAGCCTGGAGTTCAAACAAGTTTCAGAAAATGAAATGCCTTATGTAACCGATGAGTTTCCGTCCGGAACCCTGATACTTCGAAAGAGACTGTTCGTTTTGTACACGAAGTGCATCCAGCTTTTGCCATAACCATCTCAACTTTTTTGCACATGCTATGTTGGTGAAATGATGATACCATGCCAACTTTCGACCTTTTCAGAGTTCATTTGTAGTACTTTTCAATTTCAGGGTCATTTAGCTCAAAAAACCAATAACTACATGCAAAATAACAAATAATGTCGGGAAGGGTTTAAAATTGATGATGTGGCTTTCAATGGTGCATTTTGAACGCACAAAAAGCCTGGAGTTCAAATAACTTCAAAAAATTAAATGCCTTTTGTAACCGATGAGTTTCCATTGGGAACCCTGATACTTCGAAAGAGACTGTCCGTTTTGTACATGAAGTGCATCTAGCTTTTGTCGAAACCCTCTCAACATTTTACCACATGCTACGTGGGTGAAATGGTGATACCATGCCAACTTTCAACCTTTTCAGAGTTCATTTGTAGTGCATATCAATTTCAGGGTCATTTACCTCAAAACATCAATAACTGCATGAAAAATAACGAATGATGTCGGGAACGGCTAAAAAATGATGATGTGGCTTTGAATGGTGAATTTTGAACGCATAAAAAGCCTGGAGTTCAAATAACTTCAAGAAAATGAAATGCCTTTTGTAACCGATGAGTTTCCATTCGGAACCCTGATACTTCGAAAGAGACTGTCCGTTTCGTACATGAAGTGCATCTAGCTTTTGTCGTAACCCTCTCAAAATTTTACCACATGCTATGTGGCTGAAATGATGATACCATACCAATTCTCAACCTTTTCAGAGTTCATTTGTAATGCTTTTCAATTTCAGGGTCATTTAGCTCAAAAAAAAAATAACTCCATGAAAAATAACAAATGATGTCGGGAAGGGTTGAAAATTAATGATGTGGCTTTGAATGGTGCATTTTGAAGACACAAAAAGCCTATAGTTCAACTAAGTTCAATAAAATGAAATGCCTTTTGTAACCGATGAGTTTCCGTAAAGAACCCTAATACTTTGAAAGAGACTGTCCGTTTTGTACATGAAGTGCATCCAGCTTTTGCTGTAACCCTCTCAACATATTCGCACATGATATGTGGGTGAAATGATGATACCATACCAATTCTCAACCATTTCAGAGTTCATTTGTAATGCTTTTCAATTTCAGGGTCATTTAGCTCAAAAAAATAAATAGCGGCATGAAAAATAACAAATGATGCCGGGAAGGGTTGAAAATTGATGATGTGGCTTTGAATGGTGCATTCTGAACACACAAAAAGCCTGGAGTTCAAATAAGTTCATGAAAATGAAATGCCTTTTGTAACCGATGAGTTTCCATCTGGAACCCTAATACTTTGAAAGAGACTGTCCGTTTTGTATACGAAGTGCATCCAGCTTTTGCCATAACCCTCTCAACTTATTAGCACATTATATGTGGGTGAAATGATGATACCATGCCAACTTTCAACCTTTTCAGAGTTCATTTGTAGTGCTTTTCAATTTCAGGGTCATTTAGCTCAAAAAATAAATAACTACATGTAAAATAACAAATGATGTTGGGAAGGGTTGAAAATTGATCATGTGGCTTTGAATGGTGCATTTTGAACACAAAAAAGCCTGGAGTTCAAATAAGTTCATGAAAATGAAATGCCTTTTGTAACCGATGAGTTTCCGTCCGGAACCCTGATACTTCGAAAGAGACTGTCCGTTTTGTACACGAAGTGCATCTAGCTTTTGCCGTAACCCTCTCAACTTTGTAGCAAATGTTATGTGGGTGAAATGATGATACCATGCCAACTCTCAACCTTTTCAGAGTTCATTTGTAGTGCTTTTCAATTTCAGTGTCATTTAGCTCAAAAAATCAATAACTCCATGAAAAATAACAAATGATGCCGGGAAGGGTTGAAAATTGATGATGTGGCTTTGAATGGTGCATTTTGAACGCACAAAAAGCCTGGAGTTCAAATAAGTTTCAGAAAATGAAATGCCTTATGTAACCGATGAGTTTCCGTCCGGAACCCTAATACTTCGAAAGAGACTGTTCGTTTTGTACACGAAGTGCATCCAGCTTTTTCCCTAACCCTCTCAACATTTTACCACATGCTATGTGGGTGAAATGGTGATACCATGCCAACTTTCAACCTTTTCAGAGTTCATTTGTAGTGCATTTCAATTTCAGGGTCATTTACCTCAAAAAATCAATAACTGCATGAAAAATAACGAATGATGTCGGGAACGGCTAAAAATTGATGATGTGGCTTTGAATGGTGAATTTTGAACGCACAAAAAGCCTGGAGTTCAAATAACTTCAAGAAAATGAAATGCCTTTTGTAACCGATGAGTTTCCATTCGGAACCCTGATACTTCGAAAGAAACTGTCCGTTTTGTACATGAAGTGCATCTAGCTTTTGTCGTAACCCTCTCAACATCTTACCACATGCTATGTGGGTGAAATGATGATACCATACCAATTCTCAACCTTTTCAGAGTTCATTTGTAATGCTTTTCAATTTCAGGGTCATTTAGCTCAAAAAAAATAACTCCATGAAAAATAACAAATGATGTCGGGAAGGGTTGAAAATTGATGATGTGGCTTTGAGTGGTGCATTTTGAACACACAAAAAGCCTATAGTTCAACTAAGTTCAATAAAATGAAATGCCTTTTGTAACCGATGAGTTTCCGTCCAGAACCCTAATACTTTGAAAGAGACTGTCCGTTTTGTACATGAAGTGCATCGAGCTTTTGTTGTAACCCTCTCAACTTATTAGCACATGATATGTGGGTGAAATGATGATACCATACCAATTCTCAACCTTTTCAGAGTTCATTTGTAATGCTTTTCAATTTCAGGGTCATTTAGCTCAAAAAAATAAATAGCGGCATGAAAAATAACAAATGATGTCGGGAAGGGTTGAAAATTGATGATGTGGCTTTGAATGGTGCGTTTTGAACACACAAAAAGCCTGGAGTTCAAATAAGTTCAGGAAAATGAAATGCCTTTTGTAACCGATGAGTTTCCATCTAGAACCCTAATACTTTGAAAGAGACTGTCCGTTTTGTACACGAAGTGCATCCAGCTTTTGCCGTAACCCTCTCAACTTATTAGCACATGATATGTGGGTGAAATGATGATACCATGCCAACTTTCAACCTTTTCAGAGTTCATTTGTAGTGCTTTTCAATTTCAGGGTCATTTAGCTCAAAAAATAAATAACTACATGTAAAATAACAAATGATGTTGGGAAGGGTTGAAAATTGATCACATGGCTTTGAATGGTGCATTTTGAATAGAAAAAAGCCTGGAGTTCAAATAAGTTCATGAAAATGAAATGCCTTTTGTAACCGATGAGTTTCCGTCCGGAACCCTGATACTTCGAAAGAGACTGTCCGTTTTGTACACGAAGTGCATCTAGCTTTTGCCGTAACCCTCTCAACTTTGTAGCAAATGTTATGTGGGTGAAATGATGATACCATGCCAACTCTCAACCTTTTCAGAGTTCATTTGTAGTGCTTTTTAATTTCAGTGTCATTTAGCTCAAAAAATCAATAACTCCATGAAAAATAACAAATGATGCCGGGAAGGGTTGAAAATTGATGATGTGGCTTTGAATGGTGCATTTTGAACGCACAAAAAGCCTGGAGTTCAAATAAGTTTCAGAAAATGAAATGCCTTATGTAACTGATGAGTTTCCGTCCGGAACCCTGATACTTCGAAAGAGACTGTTCGTTTTGTACACGAAGTGCATCCAGCTTTTGCCGTAACCCTCTCAACATTTTACCACATGCTATGTGGGTGAAATTGTGATACCATGCCAACTTTCAACCTTTTCAGAGTTCATTTGTAGTGCATTTCAATTTCAGGGTCATTTACCTCAAAAAATCAATAACTGCATGAAAAATAACGAATGATGTCGGGAACGGCTAAAAATTGATGATGTGGCTTTGAATGGTGAATTTTGAACGCACAAAAAGCCTGGAGTTCAAATAACTTCAAGAAAATGAAATGCCTTTTGTAACCGATGAGTTTCCATTCGGAACCCTGATACTTCGAAAGAGACTGTCCGTATTGTACATGAAGTGCATCTAGCTTTTGTCGTAACCCTCTCAACATTTTACCACATGCTATGTGGGTGAAATGATGATACCATACCAATTCTCAACCTTTTCAGAGTTCATTTGTAATGCTTTTCAATTTCAGGGTCATTTAGCTCAAAAAAAATAACTCCATGAAAAATAACAAATGATGTCGGGAAGGGTTGAAAATTGATGATGTGGCTTTGAGTGGTGCATTTTGAACACACAAAAAGCCTATAGTTCAACTAAGTTCAATAAAATCAAATGCCTTTTCTAACCGATGAGTTTCCGTCCAGAACCCTAATACTTTGAAAGAGACTGTCCGTTTTGTACATGAAGTGCATCGAGCTTTTGTTGTAACCCTCTCAACTTATTAGCACATGATATGTGGGTGAAATGATGATACCATACCAATTCTCAACCATTTCAGAGTTCATTTGTAATGCTTTTCAATTTCATGGTCATTTAGCTCAAAAAAATAAATAGCGGCATGAAAAATAACAAATGATGTCGGGAAGGGTTGAAAATTGATGATGTGGCTTTGAATGGTGCATTCTGAACACACAAAAAGCCTGGAGTTCAAATAAGTTCAGGAAAATGAAATGCCTTTTGTAACCGATGAGTTTCCATCTAGAACCCTAATACTTTGAAAGAGACTGTCCGTTTTGTACACGAAGTGCATCCAGCTTTTGCCGTAACCCTCTCAACTTATTAGCACATGATATGTGGGTGAAATGATGATACCATGCCAACTTTCAACCTTTTCAGAGTTCATTTGTAGTGCTTTTCAATTTCAGGGTCATTTAGCTCAAAAAATAAATAACAACATGTAAAATAACAAATGATGTTGGGAAGGGTTGAAAATTGATCACGTGGCTTTGAATGGTGCATTTTGAACAGAAAAAAGCCTGGAGTTCAAATAAGTTCATGAAAATGAAATGCCTTTTGTAATCGATGAGTTTCCATCCGGAACCCTAATACTTTGAAAGAGACTGTCCGTTTTGTACACGAAGTGCATCTAGCTTTTGCCGTAACCCTCTCAACTTTCTAGCAAATGTTATGTGGGTGAAATGATGATACCATGCCAACTCTCACCCTTTTCAGAGTTCATTTGTAGTGCTTTTGAATTTCAGTGTCATTTAGCTCAAAAAATCAATAACTCCATGAAAAATAACAAATGATGCCGGGAAGGGTTGAAAATTGATGATGTGGCTTTGAATGGTGCATTTTGAACGCACAAAAAGCCTGGAGTTCAAATAAGTTTCAGAAAATGAAATGCCTTATGTAACCGATGAGTTTCCGTCCGGAACCCTGATACTTCGAAAGAGACTGTTCGTTTTGTACACGAAGTGCATCCAGCTTTTGCCGTAACCATCTCAACTTTTTAGCACATGCTATGTGGGTGAAATGATGATACCATGCCAACTTTCGACCTTTTCAGAGTTCATTTGTAGTACTTTTCAATTTCAGGGTCATTTAGCTCAAAAAATCAATAACTGCATGAAAAATAACAAATAATGTCGGGAAGGGTTGAAAATTGATGATGTGGCTTTGAATGGTGCATTCTGAACACACAAAAAGCCTAGAGTTCAAATAAGTTCATGAAAATGAAATGCCTTTTGTAACCGATGAGTTTCCATCCGGAACCCTAATACTTTGAAAGAGAATGTCCGTTTTGTCCATGAAGTGCATCCGGCTTTTGCCGTAACCCTCTCAACATTTTACCACATGCAATGTGGGTGAAATGATGATACCATGCCAACTTTCAACCTTTTCACACTTCATTTGTAGTGCTTTTCAATTTCAGGGTCACGTGGCTCAAAAAATAAATAACCACATGAAAAATAACAAATGATGTCGGGAAGGGTTGAAAATTGATGATGTGGCTTTCAATGGTGCATTTTGAACGCACAAAAAGCCTGGAGTTCAACTAAGTTCAATAAAATGAAATGCCTTTTGTAACCGATGAGTTTCCGTCCAGAACCCTAATACTTTGAAAGAGACTGTCCGTGTTGTACATGAAGTGCATCTAGCTTTTGCGGTAACCCTCTCAACTTATTAGCACATGATATGTGGGTGAAATGATGATACCATACCAATTCTTAACCATTTCAGAGTTCATTTGTAATGCTTTTCAATTTCAGGGTCATTTAGCTCAAAAAAATAAATAACGGCATGAAAAATAACAAATGATGTCGGGAAGGGTTGAAAATTGATAATGTGTCTTTGAATGGTGCATTTCGAACACACAAAAAGCCTATAGTTCAACTAAGTTCAATAAAATGAAATGCCTTTTGTAACCGATGAGTTTTCGTCCGGAACCCTAATACTTTAAAAGAGACTGTCCGTTTTGCACATGAAGTGCATCCAGCTTTTGCCGTAACCCTCTCAACTTATTAGCACATGATATGTGGGTGAAATGATGATACCATGCCAACTTTCAACCTTTTCAGAGTTCATTTGTAGTGCTTTTGAATTTCAGTGTCATTTAGCTCAAAAAAAAATAATTTCATGAAAAATAACAAATGATGTCGGGAAGGGTTGAAAATTGATGATGTGGCTTTGAATGGTGCATTTTGAACACACAAAAAGCCTGGAGTTCAAACAAGTTTTAGAAAATGAAATGCTTTATGTAACCGATGAGTTTCCGTCCGGAACAATGATACTTCGAAAGAGACTGTTTGTTTTGTACACGAAGTGCATCCAGCTTTTGCCGTAACCATCTCAACTTTTTTGTACATGCTATGTGGGTGAAATGATGATACCATGCCAACTTTCGACCTTTTCAGAGTTCATTTGTAGTACTTTTCAATTTCAGGGCCATTTAGCTCAAAAAATCAATAACTGCATGCAAAATAACAAATAATGTCGGGAAGGGTTGAAAATTGATGATGTGGCTTTGAATGGTGCATTTTGAACGCACAAAAAGCCTGGAGTTCAAATAACTTCAAAAAATTAAATGCCTTTTGTAACTGATGAGTTTCCATTGGGAACCTTGATACTTCGAAAGAGACTGTCCGTTTTGTACATGAAGTGCATCTAGCTTTTGTCGTAACCCTCTCAACATTTTACCACATGCTATGTGGGTGAAATGGTGATACCATGCCAACTTTCAACCTTTTCAGAGTTCATTTGTAGTGCATTTCACTTTCAGGGTCATTTACCTCAAAAAATCAATAACTGCATGAAAAATAACGAATGATGTCGGGAACGGCTAAAAATTGATGATATGGCTTTGAATGGTGAATTTTGAACGCACAAAAAGCCTGGAGTTCAAATAACTTCAAGAAAATGAAATGCCTTTTGTAACCGATGAGTTTCCATTCGGAACCCTGATACTTCGAAAGAGACTGTCCATTTTGTACATGAAGTGCATCTAGCTTTTGTCGTAACCCTCTCAACATTTTACCACATGCTATGTGGGTGAAATGATGAGACCATACCAATTCTCAACCTTTTCAGAGTTCATTTGTAATGCTTTTCAATTTCAGGGTCATTTAGCTCAAAAAAAAAATAACTCCATGAAAAAGAACAAATGATGTCGGGAAGGGTTGAAAATTGATGATGTGGCTTTGAATGGTGCATTTTGAACACACAAAAAGCCTATAGTTCAACTAAGTTCAATAAAATGAAATGCCTTTTGTAACCGATGAGTTTCCGTCCAGAACCCTAATACTTTGAAAGAGACTGTCCGTTTTGTACATGAAGTGCATCCAGCTTTTGCTGTAACCCTCTCAACTTATTCGCACATGATATGTGGGTGAAATGATGATACCATACCAATTCTCAACCATTTCAGAGTTCATTTGTAATGCTTTTCAATTTCAGGGTCATTTAGCTCAAAAAAATAAATAGCGGCATGAAAAATAACAAATGATGTCGGGAAGGGTTGAAAATTGATGATGTGGCTTTGAATGGTGCATTCTGAACACACAAAAAGCCTGGAGTTCAAATAAGTTCATGAAAATGAAATGCCTTTTGTAACCGATGAGTTTCCATCTGGAACCCTAATACTTTGAAAGAGACTGTCCGTTTTGTACACGAAGTGCATCCAGCTTTTGCCGTAACCCTCTCAACTTATTAGCACATGATATGTGGGTGAAATGATGATACCATGCCAACTTTCAACCTTTTCAGAGTTCATTTGTAGTGCTTTTCAATTTCAGGGTCATTTAGCTCAAAAAATAAATAACTACATGTAAAATAACAAATGATGTTGGGAAGGGTTGAAAATTGATCATGTGGCTTTGAATGGTGCATTTTGAACACAAAAAAGCCTGGAGTTCAAATAAGTTCATGAAAATGAAATGCCTTTTGTAACCGATGAGTTTCCGTCCGGAACCCTGATACTTCGAAAGAGACTGTCCGTTTTGTACACGAAGTGCATCTAGCTTTTGCCGTAACCCTCTCAACTTTGTAGCAAATGTTATGTGGGTGAAATGATGATACCATGCCAACTCTCAACCTTTTCAGAGTTCATTTGTAGTGCATTTCAATTTCAGGGTCATTTACCTCAAAAAATCAATAACTGCATGAAAAATAACGAATGATGTCGGGAACGGCTAAAAATTGATCATGTGGCTTTGAATGGTGCATTTTGAACACAAAAAAGCCTGGAGTTCAAATAAGTTCAGGAAAATGAAATGCCTTTTGTAACCGATGAGTTTCCGTCTGGAACCCTGATACTTCGAAAAAGACTGTCCGTTTTGTACACGAAGTGCATCTAGCTTTTGCCGTAACCCTCTCAACTTTGCAGCAAATGTTATGTGGGTGAAATGATGATACCATGCCAACTCTCAACCTTTTCAGAGTGCATTTGTAATGCTTTTCAATTTCAGGGTCATTTAGCTCCATAAAATAAATAACGGCATGAAAAATAACAAATGATGTCGGGAAGGGTTGAAAATTGATGATGTGGCTTTGAATGGTGCACTCTGAACACACAAAAAGCCTGGAGTTCAAATAAGTTCATGAAAATGAAATGCCTTTTGTAACCGATGAGTTTCCGTCCGGAACCCTAATACTTTGAAAGAGACTGTCCGTTTTGTACACGAAGTGCATCCAGCTTTTGTCGTAACCCTCTCAACTTATTAGCACATGATATGTGGGTGAAATGATGATACCATGCCAACTTTCAACCTTTTCAGAGTTCATTTGTAGTGCTTTTCAATTTCAGGGTCATTTAGCTCAAAAAATAAATAACTACATGTAAAATAACAAATGATGTTGGGAAGGGTTGAAAATTGATCATGTGGCTTTGAATGGTGCATTTTGAACACAAAAAAGCCTGGAGTTCAAATAAGTTCATGAAAATGAAATGCCTTTTGTAACCGATGAGTTTCCGTCCGGAACCCTGATACTTCGAAAGAGACTGTCCGTTTTGTACATGAAGTGCATCTAGCTTTTGCCGTAACCCTCTCAACTTTGTAGCAAATGTTATGTGGGTGAAATGATGATACCATGCCAACTCTCAACCTTTTCAGAGTTCATTTGTAGTGCTTTTCAATTTCAGTGTCATTTAGCTCAAAAAATCAATAACTCCATGAAAAATAACAAATGATGCCGAGAAGGATTGAAAATTGATGATGTGGCTTTGAATGGTGCATTTTGAACGCACAAAAAGCCTGGAGTTCAAATAAGTTTCAGAAAATGAAATGCCTTACGTAACCGATGAGTTTCCGTCCGGAACCCTGATACTTCGAAAGAGACTGTTCGTTTTGTACACGAAGTGCATCCAGCTTTTGCCGTAACCATCTCAACTTTTTAGCACATGCTAGGTGGGTGAAATGATGATACCATGCCAAGTTTCGACCTTTTCAGAGTTCATTTGTAGTACTTTTCAAATTCAAGGTCATTTAGCTCAAAAAATCAATAACTGCATGAAAAATAACAAATAATGTCGGGAAGGGTTGAAAATTGATGATCTTGCTTTGAATGGTGCATTTTGAAAGCACAAAAAGCCTTGAGTTCAAATAACTTCAAAAAATTAAATGCCTTTTGTAACCGATGAGTTTCCATTCGGAACCCTGATACTTCGAAAGAGACTGTCCGTTTTGTGCATGAAGTGCATCCAGCTTTTGCCGTAACCCTCTCAACATTTTAGCACATGCAATGTGGGTGAAATGATGATACCATGCCAACTTTCAACCTTTTCAGACTTCATTTGTAGTGCTTTTCAATTTCAGGGTCACGTGGCTCAAAAAATAAATAACCACATGAAAAATAATAAATGATGTCGGGAAGGGTTGAAAATTGATGATGTGGCTTTCAATGGTGCATTTTGAACGCACAAAAAGCCAGGAGTTCAACTAAGTTCAATAAAATGAAATGCCTTTTGTAACCGATGAGTTTCCGTCTAGAACCGTGATACTTCGAAAGAGAGTGTCCGTTTTGTACACGCAGTGCATCCAGCTTTTGCCGTAACCGTCTCAACTTTTTACCACATGCTATGTGGGTGAAATGATGATACCATGCCGACTTTCAACCTTTTCAGAGTTCATTTGTAGTGCTTTTCAATTTCAGGGTCATTTACCTCAAACAATAAATAACGGCATGAAAAATAACAAATGATCTCGGGTAGGGTTGAAAATTTATTATGTGGCTTTGAATGGTGCATTCTGAACACACAAAAAGCCTGGAGTTCAAATAAGTTCATGAAAATGAAATGCCTTTTGTAACCGATGAGTTTCCGTCCGGAACCCTAATACTTTGAAAGAGACTGTCCGTTTTGTACACGAAGTGCATCCAGCTTTTGCCGTAACCCTCTCAACTTATTAGCACATTATATGTGGGTGAAATGATGATACCATGCCAACTTTCAACCTTTTCAGAGTTCATTTGTAGTGCTTTTCAATTTCAGGGTCATTTAGCTCAAAAAATAAATAACTACATGTAAAATAACAAATGATGTTGGGAAGGGTTGAAAATTGATCATGTGGCTTTGAATGGTGCATTTTGAACACAAAAAATCCTGGAGTTCAAATAAGTTCATGAAAATGAAATGCCTTTTGTAACCGATGAGTTTCCGTCCGGAACCCTGATACTCCGAAAGAGACTGTCCGTTTTGTACACGAAGTGCATCTAGCTTTTGCCGTAACCCTCTCAACTTTGTAGCAAATGTTATGTGGGTGAAATGATGATACCATGCCAACTCTCAACCTTTTTAGAGTTCATTTGTAGTGCTTTTCAATTTCAGTGTCATTTAGCTCAAAAAATCAATAACTCCATGAAAAATAACAAATGATGCCGGGAAGGGTTGAAAATTGATGATGTGGCTTTCAATGGTGCATTTTGAACGCACAAAAAGTCTGGAGTTCAAATAAGTTTCAGAAAATGAAATGCCTTATGTAACCGATGAGTTTCTGTCCGGAACCCTGATACTTCGAAAGAGACTGTTCGTTTTGTACACGAAGTGCATCCAGCTTTTGCCGTAACCATCTCAACTTTTTAGCACATGCTATGTGGGTGAAATGATGATACCATGCCAACTTTCGACCTTTTCACAGTTCATTTGTAGGGCTTTTCAACTTCAGGGTCATTTAGCTCAAATAAATCAATAACTGCATGAAAAATAACAAATAATGTCGGGAAGGGGTGAAAATTGATGATGTGGCTTTGAATGGTGCATTTTGAACGCACAAAAAGCCTGGAGTTCAAATAACTTCAAAAAATTAAATGCCTTTTGTAACCGATGAGTTTCCGTCCAGAACCCTGATTCTTCGAAAGAGACTGGCCGTTTGGTACACGAAATGCATCCAGCTTTTGCCCTAACCCTCTCAGCTTTTTACCACATGCTATGTGGGTGAAATGATGATACCATGCCAACTTTCAACCTTTTCAGAGTTCATTTTTAGTTCTTTTGAATTTCAGGGTCATTTAGCTTAAATAAATCAATAACTGCATGAAAAATAATAAATGATGTCGGGAAGGGTTGAAAATTGATGATGTGGCTTTGAATGGTGCATTTTAAATGCACAAAATGCCTGGAGTTCAAAAAAGTTCAAGAAAATGAAATGCATTTTGTAACCGATGAGTTTCTGTCCGGAACCCTGATACTTTGAAAGAGACTGTCCGTTTTGTACACGAAGTGCATCTAGCTTTTGTCGTAACCCTCTCAACTTTTTAGCACATTCTATGTGGGTGAAATGATGATACCATGCCAACTTTCAACCTTTTCAGAGTTCAGTTGTACTGCTTTTCAATTTCAGGATCATTTAGCTCAAAAAATAAATAACTACATGAAAAATAACAAATGAAGTCGAGAAGGGTTGAAAATTGATGATGTGGCTTTGAATGGTGCATTTTGAACACAAAAAAATCCAGGAGTTCAAATAAGTTCATGAAAATGAAATGCCTTTTGTAACCGATGAGTTTCCGTCCGGAACCGTAATACTTTGAAAGAGACTGTCCGTTTTGTACACGAAGTGCATCCAGCTTTTGCCGTAACCCTCTCAACTTATTAGCACATTATATGTGGGTGAAATGATGATACCATGCCAACTTTCAACCTTTTCAGAGTTCATTTGTAGTGCTTTTCAATTTCAGGGTCATTTAGCTCAAAAAATAAATAACTACATGTAAAATAACAAATGATGTTGGGAAGGGTTGAAAATTGATCATGTGGCTTTGAATGGTTCATTTTGAACACAAAAAATCCTGGAGTTCAAATAAGTACATGAAAATGAAATGCCTTTTGTAACCGATGAGTTTCCGTCCGAAACCCTGATACTCCGAAAGAGACTGTCAGTTTTGTACACGAAGTGCATCTAGCTTTTGCCGTAACCCTCTCAACTTTGTAGCAAATGTTATGTGGGTGAAATGATGATACCATGCCAACTCTCAACCTTTTTAGAGTTCATTTGTAGTGCTTTTCAATTTCAGTGTCATTTAGCTCAAAAAATCAATAACTCCATGAAAAATAACAAATGATGCCGGGAAGGGTTGAAAATTGATGATGTGGCTTTGAATGGTGCATTTTGAACGCACAAAAAGTCTGGAGTTCAAATAAGTTTCAGAAAATGAAATGCCTTATGTAACCGATGAGTTTCCGTCCGGAACCCTGATACTTCGAAAGAGACTGTCCGTTTTGTACACGAAATGCATCCAGCTTTTGCCGTAACCCTCTTAACTTTTTACCACATGCTATGTGGGTGAAATGATTATACCATGCCAACTTTCAACCTTTTCAGAGTTCATTTCTAGTGGTTTTCAATTTCAGGGTCATTTAGCTCAAAAAATAAATAACTACATGAAAAATAACAAATGAAGTCGAGAAGGGTTGAAAATTGATGATGTGGCTTTCAATGGTGCATTTTGAACGCACAAAAAGCCAGGAGTTCAACTAAGTTCAATAAAATGAAATGCCTTTTGTAACCGATGAGTTTCCGTCTAGAACCGTGATACTTCGAAAGAGAGTGTCCGTTTTGTACACGCAGTGCATCCAGCTTTTGCCGTAACCGTCTCAACTTTTTACCACATGCTATGTGGGTGAAATGATGATACCATGCCGACTTTCAACCTTTTCAGAGTTCATTTGTAGTGCTTTTCAATTTCAGGGTCATTTACCTCAAACAATAAATAACGGCATGAAAAATAACAAATGATCTCGGGTAGGGTTGAAAATTTATTATGTGGCTTTGAATGGTGCATTCTGAACACACAAAAAGCCTAGAGTTCAAATAAGTTCATGAAAATGAAATGCCTTTTGTAACCGATGAGTTTCCGTCCGGAACCCTAATACTTTGAAAGAGACTGTCCGTTTTGTACACGAAGTGCATCCAGCTTTTGCCGTAACCCTCTCAACTTATTAGCACATTATATGTGGGTGAAATGATGATACCATGCCAACTTTCAACCTTTTCAGAGTTCATTTGTAGTGCTTTTCAATTTCAGGGTCATTTAGCTCAAAAAATAAATAACTACATGTAAAATAACAAATGATGTTGGGAAGGGTTGAAAATTGATCATGTGGCTTTGAATGGTGCATTTTGAACACAAAAAATCCTGGAGTTCAAATAAGTTCATGAAAATGAAATGCCTTTTGTAACCGATGAGTTTCCGTCCGGAACCCTGATACTCCGAAAGAGACTGTCCGTTTTGTACACGAAGTGCATCTAGCTTTTGCCGTAACCCTCTCAACTTTGTAGCAAATGTTATGTGGGTGAAATGATGATACCATGCCAACTCTCAACCTTTTTAGAGTTCATTTGTAGTGCTTTTCAATTTCAGTGTCATTTAGCTCAAAAAATCAATAACTCCATGAAAAATAACAAATGATGCCGGGAAGGGTTGAAAATTGATGATGTGGCTTTGAATGGTGCATTTTGAACGCACAAAAAGTCTGGAGTTCAAATAAGTTTCAGAAAATGAAATGCCTTATGTAACCGATGAGTTTCTGTCCGGAACCCTGATACTTCGAAAGAGACTGTTCGTTTTGTACACGAAGTGCATCCAGCTTTTGCCGTAACCATCTCAACTTTTTAGCACATGCTATGTGGGTGAAATGATGATACCATGCCAACTTTCGACCTTTTCACAGTTCATTTGTAGGGCTTTTCAACTTCAGGGTCATTTAGGTCAAATAAATCAATAATTGCATGAAAAATAACAAATAATGTCGGGAAGGGGTGAAAATTGATGATGTGGCTTTGAATGGTGCATTTTGAACGCACAAAAAGCCTGGAGTTCAAATAACTTCAAAAAATTAAATGCCTTTTGTAACCGATGAGTTTCCGTCCAGAACCCTGATTCTTCGAAAGAGACTGGCCGTTTGGTACACGAAATGCATCCAGCTTTTGCCCTAACCCTCTCAGCTTTTTACCACATGCTATGTGGGTGAAATAATGATACCATGCCAACTTTCAACCTTTTCAGAGTTCATTTTTAGTTCTTTTGAATTTCAGGGTCATTTAGCTTAAATAAATCAATAACTGCATGAAAAATAATAAATGATGTCGGGAAGGGTTGAAAATTGATGATGTGGCTTTGAATGGTGCATTTTAAATGCACAAAATGCCTGGAGTTCAAAAAAGTTCAAGAAAATGAAATGCATTTTGTAACCGATGAGTTTCTGTCCGGAACCCTGATACTTTGAAAGAGACTGTCCGTTTTGTACACGAAGTGCATCTAGCTTTTGTCGTAACCCTCTCAACTTTTTAGCACATTCTATGTGGGTGAAATGATGATACCATGCCAACTTTCAACCTTTTCAGAGTTCATTTGTACTGCTTTTCAATTTCAGGATCATTTAGCTCAAAAAATAAATAACTACATGAAAAATAACAAATGAAGTCGAGAAGGGTTGAAAATTGATGATGTGGCTTTGAATGGTGCATTTTGAACACAAAAAAATCCAGGAGTTCAAATAAGTTCATGAAAATGAAATGCCTTTTGTAACCGATGAGTTTCCGTCCGGAACCGTAATACTTTGAAAGAGACTGTCCGTTTTGTACACGAAGTGCATCCAGCTTTTGCCGTAACCCTCTCAACTTATTAGCACATTATATGTGGGTGAAATGATGATACCATGCCAACTTTCAACCTTTTCAGAGTTCATTTGTAGTGCTTTTCAATTTCAGGGTCATTTAGCTCAAAAAATAAATAACTACATGTAAAATAACAAATGATGTTGGGAAGGGTTGAAAATTGATCATGTGGCTTTGAATGGTGCATTTTGAACACAAAAAATCCTGGAGTTCAAATAAGTACATGAAAATGAAATGCCTTTTGTAACCGATGAGTTTCCGTCCGGAACCCTGATACTCCGAAAGAGACTGTCAGTTTTGTACACGAAGTGCATCTAGCTTTTGCCGTAACCCTCTCAACTTTGTAGCAAATGTTATGTGGGTGAAATGATGATACCATGCCAACTCTCAACCTTTTTAGAGTTCATTTGTAGTGCTTTTCAATTTCAGTGTCATTTAGCTCAAAAAATCAATAACTCCATGAAAAATAACAAATGATGTCGGGAAGGGTTGAAAATTGATGATGTGGCTTTGAATGGTGCATTTTGAACGCACAAAAAGTCTGGAGTTCAAATAAGTTTCAGAAAATGAAATACCTTATGTAACCGATGAGTTTCCGTCCGGAACCGTGATACTTCGAAAGAGACTGTCCGTTTTGTACACGAAATGCATCCAGCTTTTGCCGTAACCCTCTTAACTTTTTACCACATGCTATGTGGGTGAAATGATGATACCATGCCAACTTTCAACCTTTTAAGAGTTCATTTCTAGTGGTTTTCAATTTCAGGGTCATTTAGCTCAAAAAATAAATAACTACATGAAAAATAACAAATGAAGTCGAGAAGGGTTGAAAATTGATGATGTGGCTTTGAATGGTGCATTTTGAACACAAAAAAATCCAGGAGTTCAAATAAGTTCATGAAAATGAAATGCCTTTTGTAACCGATGAGTTTCCGTCCGGAACCCTGATACTTCGAAAGAGACTGTCCGTTTTGTACACGTAGTGCATCCAGCTTTTGCCGTAACCCTCTCAACTTTTTACCACATGCTATGTGGGTGAAATAATGATACCATGCCAACTTTCAACCTTTTTGGAGTTCATGTGTAATGCTTTTCAATTTCAGGGTCATTTAGCTCAAAAAATAAATAACTACATGGAAAATAACAAATGATGTCACGAACGGTTGAAAATTGATGATGTGGCTTTGAATGGTGCATTTTGAACACACAAAAATCCTGGAGTTTAAATAAGTTCACGAAAATGAAATGCCTTTTGTAACCGATGAGTTTCCGTCCGGAACCGTGATACTTCGAAAGAGAGTGTCCGTTTTGTACACGCAGTGCATCCAGCTTTTGCCGTAACCGTCTCAACTTTTTACCACATGCTATGTGGGTGAAATGATGATACCATGCCGACTTTCAACCTTTTCAGAGTTCATTTGTAGTTCTTTTCAATTTCAGGGTCATTTACCTCAAACAATAAATAACTACATGAAAAATAACAAATGATCTCGGGTAGGGTTGAAACTTTGTTATGTGGCTTTGAATGGTGCATTTTGAACACACAAAAAGCCTGGAGTTCAAATAAGTTCATGAAAATGAAACGCCTTTCGTAACCGATGAGTTTCCATCGGGAACCCTGATACTTCGAAAGAGAATGTCCGTTTTGTACACAAAGTGCATCCAGCTTTTGCCGTAACCCTCTCAACTTTTTACACATGCTATGTGGGTGAAATGATGATACCATTCCAACTTTCAACCTTTTCAGAATTCATTTGTAGTCCTTTTCAATTTCAAGGTCATTTAGCTCAAAAAAGAAATAACTACATGAAAAATAACAAATGATGTCAGGAAGGGTTGAAAATTGATGATGTCGCTTTGAATGGTGCATTTTGAACACACAAAAAGCCTGGAGTTCAAATAAGTTCAGGAAAATGAAATGCCTTTTGCAACTGATGAGTTTGCATCCGGAACCTTGATTCTTCGAAAGAGATTGTCCGTTTTGTACATGAAGTGCATCCAACTTTTACCGTAACCCTCTCAACTTTTTACCACTTGCCATGTGGGTGAAATGACGATACCATGCCAACTTTCAACCTTTTCAGAGTTCATTTGTAGTGCTTTTCAATTTCAGGATCATTTAGCTGAAATAAATCAATAATTGCATGAAAAATAACAAATGATGTCAGGAAGTGTTGAAAATTGATGATGTGTCTTTGAGTGGTGCATTTTGAACACGCAAAAAGCCGATAGTTCAAATAAGATCAAGAAAATGAAATGTCTTTTGTAACCGATGTGTTTCTGTCCGGAACCCTAATACTTCGAAAGAGACTGTCCGTTTTGTGCACGAAATGCATCCAGGTTTTGCCGTAGCCCTCTCAACTTTTTAGCACATGCTATGTGGGTGAAATGATGATACCATGCCAACTTTCAACCTTTTCAGAGTTCATTTATAGTGCTTTTCAATTTCAGGGTCATTTAGCTCAAAAAATAAATAACTACATGAAAAAAGAACAAATGATGTTGGGAAGGGTTGAAAATTGATGATGTGGCTTTGAATGGTGCATTTTGAACACAAGAAAGCCTGGAGTTGAAATAAGTTCATGAAGATGAAATGCCTTTTGTAACCGATGAGTTTCCGTCCAGAACCTTGATACTTCGAAAGAGACTGTCCATTTTCAACACGAAGTGCATCCAGCTTTTGTCGTAACCCTCTCAACTTTTTACCACATGCTATGTGGGTGAAATTATGATACCATGCCAACTTTCAACCTTTTCAGGGTTCATTTGTAGTGCTTTTCATTTTCAGGGTCATTTAGCTCAAAAAAATTAATAACTCGATGAAAAATACAAAATGAAGTCAAAAAAGGTTGAAAATTGATGATGTCGCTTTGAATGGTGCATTTTGAATGCACAAAAATCCTAGAGTTCAAATCAATTCGAGAAAATGAAGTGCCTTTTGTAACCGAGGAGTTTCCGTCCGGAACCCTGATTCTTCGAAAGAGACTGTCCGTTTTGTACACGAAGTACATCCAGATTTTCCCGTAACCCACTCAAGTTTTTAGCCCATGCAATGTGGGTGAAATGATGATACCATGCCAACTTTCAACCTTTTCACACTTCATTTGTAGTGCTTTTCAATTTCAGGGTCACGTGGCTCAAAAAATAAATAACCACATGAAAAATAACAAATGATGTCGGGAAGGGTTGAAAATTGATGATGTGGCTTTCAATGGTGCATTTTGAACGCACAAAAATGCCAGGAGTTCAACTAAGTTCAATAAAATGAAATGCCTTTTGTAACCGATGAGTTTCCGTCTAGAACCGTGATACTTCGAAAGAGAGTGTCCGTTTTGTACACAGTGCATCCAGCTTTTGCCGTAACCGTCTCAACTTTTTACCACATGCTATGTGGGTGAAATGATGATACCATGCCGACTTTCAAACTTTTCAGAGTTCATTTGTAGTGCTTTTCAATTTCAGGGTCATTTACCTCAAACAATAAATAACGGCATGAAAAATAACAAATGATCTCGGGTAGGGTTGAAAATTTATTATGTGGCTTTGAATGGTGCATTCTGAACACACAAAAAGCCTGGAGTTCAAATAAGTTCATGAAAATGAAATGCCTTTTGTAACCGATGAGTTTCCGTCCGGAACCGTAATACTTTGAAAGAGACTGTCCGTTTTGTACACGAAGTGCATCCAGCTTTTGCCGTAACGCTCTCAACTTATTAGCACATTATATGTGGGTGAAATGATGATACCATGCCAACTTTCAACCTTTTCAGAGTTCATTTGTAGTGCTTTTCAATTTCAGGGTCATTTAGCTCAAAAAATAAATAACTACATGTAAAATAACAAATGATGTTGGGAAGGGTTGAAAATTGATCATGTGGCTTTGAATGGTGCATTTTGAACACAAAAAATCCTGGAGTTCAAATAAGTACATGAAAATGAAATGCCTTTTGTAACCGATGAGTTTCCGTCCGGAACCCTGATACTCCGAAAGAGACTGTCCGCTTTGTACACGAAGTGCATCTAGCTTTTGCCGTAACCCTCTCAACTTTGTAGCAAATGTTATGTGGGTGAAATGATGATACCATGCCAACTCTCAACCTTTTTAGAGTTCATTTGTAGTGCTTTTCAATTTCAGTGTCATTTAGCTCAAAAAATCAATAAGTCCATGAAAAATAACAAATGATGCCGGGAAGGGTTGAAAATTGATGATGTGGCTTTGAATGGTGCATTTTGAACGCAGAAAAAGTCTGGAGTTCAAATAAGTTTCAGAAAATGAAATGCCTTATGTAACCGATGAGTTTCCGTCCGGAACCCTGATACTTCGAAAGAGACTGTTCGTTTTGTACACGAAGTGCATCCAGCTTTTGTCGTAACCATCTCAACTTTTTAGCACATGCTATGTGGGTGAAATGATGATACCATGCCAACTTTCGACCTTTTCACAGTTCATTTGTAGGGCTTTTCAATTTCAGGGTCATTTAGCTCAAATAAATCAATAACTGCATGAAAAATAACAAATAATGTCGGGAAGGGGTGAAAATTGATGATGTGGCTTTGAATGGTGCATTTTGAACGCACAAAAAGCCTGGAGTTCAAATAACTTCAAAAAATTAAAAGCCTTTTGTAACCGATGAGCTTCCGTCCAGAACCCTGATTCTTCGAAAGAGACTGGCCGTTTGGTACACGAAATGCATCCAGCTTTTGCCCTAACCCTCTCAGCTTTTTACCACATGCTATGTGGGTGAAATGATGATACCATGCCAACTTTCAACCTTTTCAGAGTTCATTTTTAGTTCTTTTGAATTTCAGGGTCATTTAGCTTAAAGAAATCAATAACTGCATGAAAAATAATAAATGATGTCCGGAAGGGTTGAAAATTGATGATGTGGCTTTGAATGGTGCATTTTAAATGCACAAAATGCCTGGAGTTCAAAAAAGTTCAAGAAAATGAAATGCATTTTGTAACCGATGAGTTTCTGTCCGAAACCCTGATACTTTGAAAGAGACTGTCCGTTTTGTACACGAAGTGCATCTAGCTTTTGTCGTAACCCTCTCAACTTTTTAGCACATTCTATGTGGGTGACATGATGATACCATGCCAAGTTTCAACCTTTTCAGAGTTCATTTGTACTGCTTTTCAATTTCAGGATCATTTAGCTGAAATAAATCAATAATTGCATGAAAAATAACAAATGATGTCCGGAAGTGTTGAAAATTGATGATGTGTCTTTGAGTGGTGCATTTTGAACACGCAAAAAGCCCATAGTTCAAATAAGATCAAGAAAATGAAATGTCTTTTGTAACCGATGTGTTTCTGTCCGGAACCCTAATACTTCGAAAGAGACTGTCCGTTTTGTACACGAAATGCATCCAACTTTTGCCGTAACCCTCTCAACTTTTTAGCACATGCTATGTGGGTGAAATGATGATACCATGCCAACTTTCAACCTTTTCAGAGTTCATTTGTAGTGCTTTTCAATTTCAGGGTCATTTACCTCAAAAAATAAATAACTACATGAAAAATAACAAATGATGTTGGGAAGGGTTGAAAATTGATGATGTGGCTTTGAATGGTGCATTTTGAACACAAAAAAGCCTGGAGTTGAAATAAGTTCATGAAGATGAAATGCCTTTTGTAACCGATGAGTTTCCGTCCGGAACCCTGATACTTCGAAAGAGACTGTCCGTTTTGTACACGAAGTACATCCAGATTTTCCCGTAACCCACTCAAGTTTTTATCCCATGCTATGTGGGTGAAATGATGATACCATGCCAACTTTCAACCTATTCAGACTTCATTTGTATTGCTTTTCAATTTCAGGGACATTTAGCTCAAAAAATAAATAACTACATGAAAAATAAGAAATCATGTCGGGAAGGGTTGAAAATTGATGATGTGGCTTTGAATGGTGCATTTTGAACGCACAAAAAGCCTAGAGTTCAAATAACTTCAAAAAATTAAATGCCTTTTGTAACCGATGAGTTTCCGTCCAGAACCCTGATACTTCGAAAGAGACTGTCCGTTTTGTACACGAAATGCATCCAGCTTTTGCCGTAACCCTCTTAACTTTTTACCACATGCTATGTGGGTGAAATGATGATACCATGCCAACTTTCAACCTTTTCAGAGTTCATTTCTAGTGGTTTTCAATTTCAGGGTCATGTAGCTCAAAAAATAAATAACTACATGAAAAATAACAAATGAAGTCGAGAAGGGTTGAAAATTGATGATGTGGCTTTGAATTGTGCATTTTGAACACAAAAAAATCCAGGAGTTCAAATAAGTTCATGAAAATGAAATGCCTTTTGTAACCGATGAGTTTCCGTCCGGAACCCTGATACTTCGAAAGAGACTGTCCGTTTTGTACACGTAGTGCATCCAGCTTTTGCCGTAACCGTCTCAACTTTTTACCACATGCTATGTGGGTGAAATAATGATACCATGCCAACTTTCAACCTTTTTGGAGTTCATGTGTAATGCTTTTCAATTTAAGGGTCATTTAGCTCAAAAAATAAATAACTACATGGAAAATAACAAATGATGTCACGAACGGTTGAAAATTGATGATGTGGCTTTGAATGGTGCATTTTGAACACACAAAAAGCCTGGAGTTTAAATAAGTTCACGAAAATGAAATGCCTTTTGTAACCGATGAGTTTCCGTCCGGAACCGTGATACTTCGAAAGAGAGTGTCCGTTTTGTACACGCAGTGCATCCAGCTTTTGCCGTAACCGTCTCAACTTTTTACCACATGCTATGTGGGTGAAATGATGATACCATGCCGACTTTCAACCTTTTCAGAGTTCATTTGTAGTTCTTTTCAATTTCAGGGTCATTTACCTCAAACAATAAATAACTACATGAAAAATAACAAATGATCTCGGGTAGGGTTGAAACTTTGTTATGTGGCTTTGAATGGTGCATTTTGAACACACAAAAAGCCTGGAGTTCAAATAAGTTCATGAAAATGAAACGCCTTTCGTAACCGATGAGTTTCCATCCGGAACCCTGATACTTCGAAAGAGAATGTCCGTTTTGTACACAAAGTGCATCCAGCTTTTGCCGTAACCCTCTCAACTTTTTAAACATGCTATGTGGGTGAAATGATGATACCATTCCAACTTTCAACCTTTTCAGAATTCATTTGTAGTCCTTTTCAATTTCAAGGTCATTTAGCTCAAACAAGAAATAACTACATGAAAAATAACAAATGATGTCAGGAAGGGTTGAAAATTGATGATGTCGCTTTGAATGGTGCATTTTGAACACACAAAAAGCCTGGAGTTCAAATAAGTTCAGGAAAATGAAATGCCTTTTGCAACTGATGAGTTTGCATCCGGAACCTTGATTCTTCGAAAGAGATTGTCCGTTTTGTACATGAAGTGCATCCAACTTTTACCGTAACCCTCTCAACTTTTTACCACTTGCGATGTGGGTGAAATGACGATACCATGCCAACTTTCAACCTTTTCAGAGTTCATTTGTAGTGCTTTTCAATTTCAGGATCATTTAGCTGAAATAAATCAATAATTGCATGAAAAATAACAAATGATGTCAGGAAGTGTTGAAAATTGATGATGTGTCTTTGAGTGGTGCATTTTGAACACGCAAAAAGCCCATAGTTCAAATAAGATCAAGAAAATGAAATGTCTTTTGTAACCGATGTGTTTCTGTCCGGAACCCTAATACTTCGAAAGAGACTGTCCGTTTTGTGCACGAAATGCATCCAGGTTTTGCCGTAACCCTCTCAACATTTTAGCACATGCTATGTGGGTGAAATGATGATACCATGCCAACTTTCAACCTTTTCAGAGTTCATTTATAGTGCTTTTCAATTTCAGGGTCATTTAGCTCAAAAAATAAATAACTACATGAAAAAGGAACAAATGATGTTGGGAAGGGTTGAAAATTGATGATGTGGCTTTGAATGGTGCATTTTGAACACAAGAAAGCCTGGAGTTGAAATAAGTTCATGAAGATGAAATGCCTTTTGTAACCGATGAGTTTCCGTCCAGAACCTTGATACTTCGAAAGAGTCTGTCCATTTTGAACACGAAGTGCATCCAGCTTTTGTCGTAACCCTCTCAACTTTTTACCACATGCTATGTGGGTGAAATTATGATACAATGCCAACTTTCAACCTTTTCAGGGTTCATTTGTAGTGCTTTTCATTTTCAGGGTCATTTAGCTGGAAAAAAATCAATAACTCGATGAAAAATACAAAATGAAGTCAAAAAAGGTTGAAAATTGATGATGTCGCTTTGAATGGTGCATTTTGAACGCACAAAAATCCTAGATTTCAAATCAATTCTAGAAAATGAAGTGCCTTTTGTAACAGATGAGTTTCCGTCCGGAGCCCTGATACTTCGAAAGAGACTGTCCGTTTTGTACACGAAGTGCATCTAGATTTTGCCGTAACCCTCTTAACTTTTTACCACATGCTATGTGCGTGCAAATGATGATACCATGCCAACTTTCAACCTTTTGAGAGTTCATTTGTAGTGCTTTTCAATTTCAGGGTCATTTAGCTCAAAAAATAAATAACTACATGAAAAATAACAAATGATGTCGGGAAGGGTTGAAAATTGATGATGTGGCTGTGAATGGTGCATTTTGACAACACAAAAAGCCTGGAGTTCAAATAAGTTTTGGAAAATGAAATGCCTTTCGTAACCGATGAGTTTCCATCCGGAACCCTGATACTTCGAAAGAGACTGTCCGTTTTGTACACGAAGTGCATCAAGCTTTTGCCGTAACCCTCTCAACTTTTTACCACATGCTATGTGCGTGAAATGATGATACCATGCCAACTTTCAGCCTTTTGAGAGTTCATTTGTAGTGCTTTTCAATTTCAGGGTCATTTAGCTCAAAAAATAAATAACTACATGAAAAATAACAAATCATGTCGGGAAGGGTTGAAAATTGATGATGTGGCTTTGAATTTTGCATTTTGAACACACAAAAAGCCTGGAGTTCAAATAAGTTCATGAAAACGAAATGCCTTTTATAAGCGATGAGTTTCCGTCCAGAACCCTTATACTTCGAAAGAGTCTGTCCGTTTTGTACACGAAATGCATCCAGCTTTTGCCGTAACCCTCTCAACATTTTACCACATGCAATGTGGGTGAAATGATGATACCATGCCAACTATCAACCTTTTCACACTTCATTTGTAGTGCTTTTCAATTTCAGGGTCATGTGGCTCAAAAAATAAATAACCACATGAAAAATAACAAATGATGTCGGGAAGGGTTGAAAATTGATGATGTGGCTTTCAATGGTGCATTTTGACCACACGAAAAGCCTGGAGTTCAAATTAGTTCATGAAAATGAAACGCCTTTCGTAACCGATGAGTTTCCATCCGGAACCCTGATACTTCGAAAAAGACTGTCCGTTTTGTACACGAAGTGCATCCAGCTTTTGCCGTAACCCTCTCAACTTTTTACCACATGCTATGTGGGTGAAATGATGATACCATGCCAACATTCAACCTTTTCAGAATTCATTTGTAGTCCTTTTCAATTTCAGGGTCATTTAGCTCAAAAAATAAATAACAACATGAAAAATAACAAATGATGTCGGGAAGGGTTGAAAATTGATGATGTCGCTTTGAATGGTGCATCTTGAACACACAAAAAGCCTGGAGTTCAAATAAGTTTTGGAAAATGAAATGCCTTTTGTAACCGATGAGTTTCCATCCGGAACCCTGATACTTCGAAAGAGACTATCCGTTTTGTACACGAAGTGCATCCACCTTTTGCCGTAAACCTCTCAACTTTTTACCACATGCTATGTGGGTGAAATGATGATACCATGCCAACTTTCAACCTTTTGAGAGTTCATTTGTAGTGCTTTTCAATTTCAGGGTCATTTAGCTCAAAAAATAGATAACTACATGAAAAATAACAAATGATGTCGGGAAGGATTGAAAATTGATGATGTGGCTTTGAATGGTGCATTTTTAACACAAAAAAGCCTGGAGTTGAAATAAGTTCATGAAGATGAAATGCCTTTTGTAACCGATGAGTTTCCGTCCAGAACCTTGATACTTCGAAAGAGACTGTCCATTTTGAACACGAAGTGCATCCAGCTTTTGTCGTAACCCTCTCAACTTTTTACCACATGCTATGTGGGTGAAATGATGATACAATGCCAACTTTCAACCTTTTCAGGGTTCATTTGTAGTGCTTTTCATTTTCAGGGTCATTTAGCTGGAAAAAAATCAATAACTCGATGAAAAATACAAAATGAAGTCAAAAAAGGTTGAAAATTGATGATGTCGCTTTGAATGGTGCATTTTGAACGCACAAAAATCCTAGAGTTCAAATCAATTCTAGAAAATGAAGTGCCTTTTGTAACAGATGAGTTTCCGTCCGGAGCCCTGATACTTCGAAAGAGACTGTCCGTTTTGTACACGAAGTGCATCTAGATTTTGCCGTAACCCTCTCAACTTTTTACCACATGCTATGTGCGTGCAAATGATGATACCATGCCAACTTTCAACCTTTTGAGAGTTCATTTGTAGTGCTTTTCAATTTCAGGGTCATTTAGCTCAAAAAATAAATAACTACATGAAAAATAACAAATGATGTCGGGAAGGGTTGAAAATTGATGATGTGGCTGTGAATGGTGCATTTTGAAAACACAAAAAGCCTAGAGTTCAAATAAGTTTTGGAAAATGAAATGCCTTTCGTAACCGATGAGTTTCCATCCGGAACCCTGATACTTCGAAAGAGACTGTACGTTTTGTACACGAAGTGCATCAAGCTTTTGCCGTAACCCTCTCAACTTTTTACCACATGCTATGTGCGTGAAATGATGATACCATGCCAACTTTCAGCCTTTTGAGAGTTCATTTGTAGTGCTTTTCAATTTCAGGGTCATTTAGCTCAAAAAATAAATAACTACATGAAAAATAACAAATGATGTTGGGAAGGGTTGAAAATTGATGATGTGGCTTTGAATGGTGCATTTTGAACACAAAAAAGCCTGGAGTTGAAATAAGTTCATGAAGATGAAATGCCTTTTGTAACCGATGAGTTTCCGTCCAGAACCTTGATACTTTGAAAGAGACTGTCCATTTTGAACACGAAGTGCATCCAGCTTTTGTCGTAACCCTCTCAACTTTAAACCACATGCTATGTGGGTGAAATGATGATACCATGCCAACTTTCAACCTTTTCAGGGTTCATTTGTAGTGCTTTTCATTTTCAGGGTCATTTAGCTCAAAAAATCAATAACTCGATGAAAAATACAAAATGAAGTCAAAAAAGGTTGAAAATTGATGATGTCGCTTTGAATGGTGCATTTTGAACGCACAAAAATCCTAGAGTTCAAATCAATTCTAGAAAATTAAGTGCCTTTTGTAACCGATGAGTTTCTGTCCGGAACCCTGATACTTCGAAAGAGACTGTCCGTTTTGTACACGAAGTGCATCTAGATATTGCCGTAACCCTCTCAACTTTTTAGCCCATGCTATGTGGGTGAAATGATGATACCATGCCAACTTTCAACCTATTCAGACTTCATTTGTATTGCTTTTCAATTTCAGGGTCATTTAGCTTAAAAAATAAATAACTACATGAAAAATAACAAATGATGTCGGGAAGGGTTGAAAATTGATGATGTCGCTTTGAATGGTGCATTTTGAACACACAAAAAGCCTGGAGTTCAAATAAGTTTTGGAAAATGAAATGCCTTTCGTAACCGATGAGTTTCCATCCGGAACCCTGATACTTCGAAAGAGACTGTCCGTTTTGTACACGAAGTGCATCCAGCTTTTGCCTTAACCCTCTCAACTTTTTACCACATGCTATGTGCGTGCAAATGATGATACCATGCCAACTTTCAACCTTTTGAGAGTTCATTTGTAGTGCTTTTCAATTTCAGGGTCATTTAGCTCAAAAAATAAATAACTACATGAAAAATAACAAATTATGTTGGGAAGGGTTGAAAATTGATGATGTGGCTTTGAATGGTGCATTTTGAACACAGAAAAGCCTGGAGTTGAAATATGTTCATGAAGATGAAATGCCTTTTGTAACCAATGAGTTTCCGTCCAGAACCTTGATACTTCGAAAGAGACTGTCCATTTTGAACACGAAGTGCATCCAGCTTTTGTCGTAACCCTCTCAACTTTTTACCACATGCTATGTGGGTGAAATGATGATACCATGCCAAATTTCAACCTTTGCAGGGTTCATTTGTAGTGCTTTTCATTTTCAGGGTCATTTAGCTCAAAAAATCAATAACTGGATGAAAAATACAAAATGAAGTCAAAAAAGGTTGAAAATTGATGATGTCGCTTTGAATGGTGCATTTTGAACGCACAAAAATCCTAGAGTTCAAATCAATTCTAGAAATTGAAGTGCCTTTTGTAACCGATGAGTTTCCGTCCGGAACCCTGATACTTCGAAAGAGACTGTCCGTTTTGTACGCGAAGTGCATCTGGATTTTGCCGTAACCCTCTCAACTTTTTAGCCCATGCTATGTGGGTGAAATGATGATACCATGCCAACTCTCAACCTTTTCAGAGTTCATTTGTAGTGCTTTTCAATTTTATGGTCATTTAGCTCAAAAAAATCATTAACTGCATGAAAAATAAAAAATGATGTCAGGAAGGGTTGAAAATTGATAATGTGGCTTTGAATGGTGCATTTTCAAAACACAAATAGCCAGGAATTCAAATAAGTTCATGAAAATGAAATGCCTTTTGTAACCAATGAGTTTCCGTCCCGAACCCTGATACTTCGAAAGAGACTGTCCGTTTTGTACACGAAGTACATCCAGATTTTTCCGTAACACACTCAAGTTTTTTTGCCCATGCTATGTGGGTGAAATGATGATACCATGCCAACTTTCAACCTATTCAGACTTCATTTGTATTGCTTTTCAATTTCAGGGTCATTTAGCTCAAAAAATAAATAACTACATGAAAAATAACAAATCATGTCGGGAAGGGTTGAAAATTGATGATGTGGCTTTGAATGGTGCATTTTGAACACACAAAAAGCCTGGAGTTCAAATAAGTTCATGAAAATGAAATGCCTTTTATAAGCGATGAGTCTCCGTCTAGAACCCTGATACTTCGAAAGACACTGTCCGTTTTGTACACGAAATGCATCCAGCTTTTGCCGTAACCCTCTGAACATTTTACCACATGCAATGAGGGTGAAATGATGATACCATGCCAACTTTCAACCTTTTCACACTTCATTTGTAGTGCTTTTCAATTTCAGGGTCATGTGGCTCAAAAAATAAATAACCACATGAAAAATAACAAATGATTTCGGGAAGGGTTGAAAATTGATGATGTGGCTTTCAATGGTGCATTTTGACCACACGAAAAGCCTGGAGTTCAAATTAGTTCATGAAAATGAAACGCCTTTCGTAACCGATGAGTTTCCATCCGGAATCCTGATACTTCGAAAGAGACTGTCCGTTTTGTACACGAAGTGCATCCAGCTTTTGCCGTAACCCTCTCAACTTTGTACCACATGCTATGTGGGTGAAATGATGGTACCATGCCAACATTCAACCTTTTCAGAATTCATTTGTAGTCCTTTTCAATTTCAGGGTCATTTAGCTCAAAAAATAAATAACTACATGAAAAATAACAAATGATGTCGGGAAGGGTTGAAAATTGATGATGTCGCTTTGAATGGTGCATTTTGAACACACAAAAAGCCTGGAGTTCAAATAAGTTTAGGAAAATGAAATGCCTTTTGTAACCGATGAGTTTCCATCTGGAACCTGGATACTTCGAAAGAGATTGTCCATTTTGTACACGAAGTGCATCCAGCTTTTGCCGTAACCCTCTCAACTTTTTAGCCCATGCTATGTGGGTGAAATGATGATACCATGCCAACTCTCAACCTTTTGAGAGTTCATTTGTAGTGCTTTTCAATTTTATGGTCATTTAGCTCAAAAAAATCATTAACTGCATGAAAAATAAAAAATGATGTCAGGAAGGGTTGAAAATTGATAATGTGGCTTTGAATGGTGCATTTTCAACACACAAAAAGCCAGGAATTCAAATAAGTTCATGAAAATGAAATGCCTTTTGTAACGGATGAGTTTCCGTCCCGAACCCTGATACTTCGAAAGAGACTGTCCGTTTTGTACACGAAGTACATCCAGATTTTTCCGTAACACACTCAAGTTTTTTTGCCCATGCTATGTGGGTGAAATGATGATACCATGCCAACTTTCGACCTATTCAGACTTCATTTGTATTGCTTTTCAATTTCAGGGTCATTTAGCTCAAAAAATAAATAACTACATGAAAAATAACAAATCATGTCGGGAAGGGTTGAAAATTGATGATGTGGCTTTGAATGGTGCATTTTGAACACACAAAAAGCCTGGAGTTCAAATAAGTTCATGAAAATGAAATGCCTTTTATAAGCGATGAGTTTCCGTCCAGAACCCTGATACTTCGAAAGACACTGTCCGTTTTGTACACGAAATGCATCCAGCTTTTGCCGTAACCCTCTCAACATTTTACCACATGCAATGAGGGTGAAATGATGATACCATGCCAACTTTCAACCTTTTCACACTTCATTTGTAGTGCTTTTCAATTTCAGGGTCATGTGGCTCAAAAAATAAATAACCACATGAAAAATAACAAATGATGTCGGGAAGGGTTGAAAATTGATGATGTGGCTTTCAATGGTGCATTTTGACCACACGAAAAGCCTGGAGTTCAAATTAGTTCATGAAAATGAAATGCCTTTCGTAACCGATGAGTTTCCATCTGGAATCCTGATACTTCGAAAGAGACTGTCCGTTTTGTACACGAAGTGCATCCAGCTTTTGCCGTAACCCTCTCAACTTTTTACCACATGTTATGTGGGCGAAATGATGGTACCATGCCAACATTCAACCTTTTCAGAATTCATTTGTAGTCCTTTTCAATTTCAGGGTCATTTAGCTCAAAAAATAAATGACTAAATGAAAAATAACAAATGATGTCGGGAAGGGTTGAAAATTGATGATGTCGCTTTGAATGGTGCATTTTGAACACACAAAAAGCCTGGAGTTCAAATAAGTTTAGGAAAATGAAATGCCTTTTGTAACCGATGAGTTTCCATCCGGAACCTGGATACTTCGAAAGAGATTGTCCATTTTGTACACGAAGTGCATCCAGCTTTTGCCGTAACCCTCTCAACTTTTTAGCCCATGCTATGTGGGTGAAATGATGATACCATGCCAACTCTCAACCTTTTCAGAGTTCATTTGTAGTGCTTTTCAATTTTATGGTCATTTAGCTCAAAAAAATCATTAACTGCATGAAAAATAAAAAATGATGTCAGGAAGGGTTGAAAATTGATAATGTGGCTTTGAATGGTGCATTTTCAACACACAAAAATCCAGGAATTCAAATAAGTTCATGAAAATGAAATGCCGTTTGTAACCGATGAGTTTCCGTCCCGAACCCTGATACTTCGAAAGACACTGTCCGTTTTGTACACAAAGTGCATCTAGATTTTGCCGTAACCCTCTCAACTTTTTACCACATGCTATGTGCGTGCAAATGATGATACCATGCCAACTTTCAACCTTTTGAGAGTTCATTTGTAGTGCTTTTCAATTTCAGGGTCATTTAGCTCAAAAAATAAATAACTACATGAAAAATAACAAATGATGTCGGGAAGGGTTGAAAATTGATGATGTGGCTGTGAATGGTGCATTTTGAAAACACAAAAAGCCTGGAGTTCAAATAAGTTTTGGAAAATGAAATGCCTTTCGTAACCGATGAGTTTCCATCCGGAACCCTGATACTTCGAAAGAGACTGTCCGTTTTGTACACGAAGTGCATCAAGCTTTTGGCGTAACCCTCTCAACTTTTTACCACATGCTATGTGCGTGAAATGATGATACCATGCCAACTTTCAGCCTTTTGAGAGTTCATTTGTAGTGCTTTTCAATTTCAGGGTCATTTAGCTCAAAAAATAAATAACTACATGAAAAATAACAAATCATGTCGGGAAGGGTTGAAAATTGATGATGTGGCTTTGAATTTTGCATTTTGAACACACAAAAACCCTGGAGTTCAAATAAGTTCATGAAAACAAAATGCCTTTTATAAGCGATGAGTTTCCGTCCAGAACCCTTATACTTCGAAAGAGTCTGTCCGTTTTGTACACGAAATGCATCCAGCTTTTGCCGTAACCCTCTCAACATTTTACCACATGCAATGTGGGTGAAATGATGATACCATGCCAACTATCAACCTTTTCACACTTCATTTGTAGTGCTTTTCAATTTCAGGGTCATGTGGCTCAAAAAATAAATAACCACATGAAAAATAACAAATGATGTCGGGAAGGGTTGAAAATTGATGATGTGGCTTTCAATGGTGCATTTTGACCACACGAAAAGCCTGGAGTTCAAATTAGTTCATGAAAATGAAACGCCTTTCGTAACCGATGAGTTTCCATCCGGAACCCTGATACTTCGAAAAAGACTGTCCGTTTTGTACACGAAGTGCATCCAGCTTTTGCCGTAACCCTCTCAACTTTTTACCACATGCTATGTGGGTGAAATGATGATACCATGCCAACATTCAACCTTTTCAGAATTCATTTGTAGTCCTTTTCAATTTCAGGGTCATTTAGCTCAAAAAATAAATAACAACATGAAAAATAACAAATGATGTCGGGAAGGGTTGAAAATTGATGATGTCGCTTTGAATGGTGCATCTTGAACACACAAAAAGCCTGGAGTTCAAATAAGTTTTGGAAAATGAAATGCCTTTTGTAACCGATGAGTTTCCATCCGGAACCCTGATACTTCGAAAGAGACTATCCGTTTTGTACACGAAGTGCATCCACCTTTTGCCGTAAACCTCTCAACTTTTTACCACATGCTATGTGGGTGAAATGATGATACCATGCCAACTTTCAACCTTTTGAGAGTTCATTTGTAGTGCTTTTCAATTTCAGGGTCATTTAGCTCAAAAAAATAGATAACTACATGAAAAATAACAAATGATGTTGGGAAGGATTGAAAATTGATGATGTGGCTTTGAATGGTGCATTTTTAACACAAAAAAGCCTGGAGTTGAAATAAGTTCATGAAGATGAAATGCCTTTTGTAACCGATGAGTTTCCGTCCAGAACCTTGATACTTCGAAAGAGACTGTCCATTTTGAACACGAAGTGCATCCAGCTTTTGTCGTAACCCTCTCAACTTTTTACCACATGCTATGTGGGTGAAATGATGATACAATGCCAACTTTCAACCTTTTCAGGGTTCATTTGTAGTGCTTTTCATTTTCAGGGTCATTTAGCTGAAAAAAATTCAATAACTCGATGAAAAATACAAAATGAAGTCAAAAAAGGTTGAAAATTGATGATGTCGCTTTGAATGGTGCATTTTGAACGCACAAAAATCCTAGAGTTCAAATCAATTCTAGAAAATGAAGTGCCTTTTGTAACAGATGAGTTTCCGTCCGGAGCCCTGATACTTCGAAAGAGACTGTCCGTTTTGTACACGAAGTGCATCTAGATTTTGCCGTAACCCTCTCAACTTTTTACCACATGCTATGTGCGTGCAAATGATGATACCATGCCAACTTTCAACCTTTTGAGAGTTCATTTGTAGTGCTTTTCAATTTCAGGGTCATTTAGCTCAAAAAATAAATAACTACATGAAAAATAACAAATGATGTCGGGAAGGGTTGAAAATTGATGATGGGCTGTGAATGGTGCATTTTGAAAACACAAAAAGCCTGGAGTTCAAATAAGTTTTGGAAAATGAAATGCCTTTCGTAACCGATGAGTTTCCATCCGGAACCCTGATACTTCGAAAGAGACTGTACGTTTTGTACACGAAGTGCATCAAGCTTTTGCCGTAACCCTCTCAACTTTTTACCATATGCTATGTGCGTGAAATGATGATACCATGCCAACTTTCAGCCTTTTGAGAGTTCATTTGTAGTGCTTTTCAATTTCAGGGTCATTTAGCTCAAAAAATAAATAACTACATGAAAAATAACAAATGATGTTGGGAAGGGTTGAAAATTGATGATGTGGCTTTGAATGGTGCATTTTGAACACAAAAAAGCCTGGAGTTGAAATAAGTTCATGAAGATGAAATGCCTTTTGTAACCGATGAGTTTCCGTCCAGAACCTTGATACTTTGAAAGAGACTGTCCATTTTGAACACGAAGTGCATCCAGCTTTTGTCGTAACCCTCTCAACTTTAAACCACATGCTATGTGGGTGAAATGATGATACCATGCCAACTTTCAACCTTTTCAGGGTTCATTTGTAGTGCTTTTCATTTTCAGGGTCATTTAGCTCAAAAAATCAATAACTCGATGAAAAATACAAAATGAAGTCAAAAAAGGTTGAAAATTGATGATGTCGCTTTGAATGGTGCATTTTGAACGCACAAAAATCCTAGAGTTCAAATCAATTCTAGAAAATTAAGTGCCTTTTGTAACCGATGAGTTTCTGTCCGGAACCCTGATACTTCGAAAGAGACTCTCCGTTTTGTACACGAAGTGCATCTAGATATTGCCGTAACCCTCTCAACTTTTTAGCCCATGCTATGTGGGTGAAATGATGATACCATGCCAACTTTCAACCTATTCAGACTTCATTTGTATTGCTTTTCAATTTCAGGGTCATTTAGCTTAAAAAATAAATAACTACATGAAAAATAACAAATGATGTCGGGAAGGGTTGAAAATTGATGATGTCGCTTTGGATGGTGCATTTTGAACACACAAAAAGCCTGGAGTTCAAATAAGTTTTGGAAAATGAAATGCCTTTCGTAACCGATGAGTTTCCATCCGGAACCCTGATACTTCGAAAGAGACTGTCCGTTTTGTACACGAAGTGCATCCAGCTTTTGCCTTAACCCTCTCAACTTTTTACCACATGCTATGTGCGTGCAAATGATGATACCATGCCAACTTTCAACCTTTTGAGAGTTCATTTGTAGTGCTTTTCAATTTCAGGGTCATTTAGCTCAAAAAATAAATAACTACATGAAAAATAACAAATTATGTTGGGAAGGGTTGAAAATTGATGATGTGGCTTTGAATGGTGCATTTTGAACACAGAAAAGCCTGGAGTTGAAATATGTTCATGAAGATGAAATGCCTTTTGTAACCAATGAGTTTCCGTCCAGAACCTTGATACTTCGAAAGAGACTGTCCATTTTGAACACGAAGTGCATCCAGCTTTTGTCGTAACCCTCTCAACTTTTTAGCACATGCTATGTGGGTGAAATGATGATACCATGCCAAATTTCAACCTTTGCAGGGTTCATTTGTAGTGCTTTTCATTTTCAGGGTCATTTAGCTCAAAAAATCAATAACTGGATGAAAAATACAAAATGAAGTCAAAAAAGGTTGAAAATTGATGATGTCGCTTTGAATGGTGCATTTTGAACGCACAAAAATCCTAGAGTTCAAATCAATTCTAGAAATTGAAGTGCCTTTTGTAACCGATGAGTTTCCGTCCGGAACCCTGATACTTCGAAAGAGACTGTCCGTTTTGTACGCGAAGTGCATCTGGATTTTGCCGTAACCCTCTCAACTTTTTAGCCCATGCTATGTGGGTGAAATGATGATACCATGCCAACTCTCAACCTTTTCAGAGTTCATTTGTAGTGCTTTTCAATTTTATGGTCATTTAGCTCAAAAAAATCATTAACTGCATGAAAAATAAAAAATGATGTCAGGAAGGGTTGAAAATTGATACTGTGGCTTTGAATGGTGCATTTTCAAAACACAAATAGCCAGGAATTCAAATAAGTTCATGAAAATGAAATGCCTTTTGTAACCAATGAGTTTCCGTCCCGAACCCTGATACTTCGAAAGAGACTGTCCGTTTTGTACACGAAGTACATCCAGATTTTTCCGTAACACACTCAAGTTTTTTTGCCCATGCTATGTGGGTGAAATGATGATACCATGCCAACTTTCAACCTATTCAGACTTCATTTGTATTGCTTTTCAATTTCAGGGTCATTTAGCTCAAAAAATAAATAACTACATGAAAAATAACAAATCATGTCGGGAAGGGTTGAAAATTGATGATGTGGCTTTGAATGGTGCATTTTGAACACACAAAAAGCCTGGAGTTCAAATAAGTTCATGAAAATGAAATGCCTTTTATAAGCGATGAGTTTCCGTCTAGAACCCTGATACTTCGAAAGACACTGTCCGTTTTGTACACGAAATGCATCCAGCTTTTGCCGTAACCCTCTGAACATTTTACCACATGCAATGAGGGTGAAATGATGATACCATGCCAACTTTCAACCTTTTCACACTTCATTTGTAGTGCTTTTCAATTTCAGGGTCATGTGGCTCAAAAAATAAATAACCACATGAAAAATAACAAATGATTTCGGGAAGGGTTGAAAATTGATGATGTGGCTTTCAATGGTGCATTTTGACCACACGAAAAGCCTGGAGTTCAAATTAGTTCATGAAAATGAAACGCCTTTCGTAACCGATGAGTTTCCATCCGGAATCCTGATACTTCGAAAGAGACTGTCCGTTTTGTACACGAAGTGCATCCAGCTTTTGCCGTAACCCTCTCAACTTTGTACCACATGCTATGTGGGTGAAATGATGGTACCATGCCAACATTCAACCTTTTCAGAATTCATTTGTAGTCCTTTTCAATTTCAGGGTCATTTAGCTCAAAAAATAAATAACTACATGAAAAATAACAAATGATGTCGGGAAGGGTTGAAAATTGATGATGTCGCTTTGAATGGTGCATTTTGAACACACAAAAAGCCTGGAGTTCAAATAAGTTTAGGAAAATGAAATGCCTTTTGTAACCGATGAGTTTCCATCTGGAACCTGGATACTTCGAAAGAGATTGTCCATTTTGTACACGAAGTGCATCCAGCTTTTGCCGTAACCCTCTCAACTTTTTAGCCCATGCTATGTGGGTGAAATGATGATACCATGCCAACTCTCAACCTTTTGAGAGTTCATTTGTAGTGCTTTTCAATTTTATGGTCATTTAGCTCAAAAAAATCATTAACTGCATGAAAAATAAAAAATGATGTCAGGAAGGGTTGAAAATTGATAATGTGGCTTTGAATGGTGCATTTTCAACACACAAAAAGCCAGGAATTCAAATAAGTTCATGAAAATGAAATGCCTTTTGTAACGGATGAGTTTCCGTCCCGAACCCTGATACTTCGAAAGAGACTGTCCGTTTTGTACACGAAGTACATCCAGATTTTTCCGTAACACACTCAAGTTTTTTTGCCCATGCTATGTGGGTGAAATGATGATACCATGCCAACTTTCGACCTATTCAGACTTCATTTGTATTGCTTTTCAATTTCAGGGTCATTTAGCTCAAAAAATAAATAACTACATGAAAAATAACAAATCATGTCGGGAAGGGTTGAAAATTGATGATGTGGCTTTGAATGGTGCATTTTGAACACACAAAAAGCCTGGAGTTCAAATAAGTTCATGAAAATGAAATGCCTTTTATAAGCGATGAGTTTCCGTCCAGAACCCTGATACTTCGAAAGACACTGTCCGTTTTGTACACGAAATGCATCCAGCTTTTGCCGTAACCCTCTCAACATTTTACCACATGCAATGAGGGTGAAATGATGATACCATGCCAACTTTCAACCTTTTCACACTTCATTTGTAGTGCTTTTCAATTTCAGGGTCATGTGGCTCAAAAAATAAATAACCACATGAAAAATAACAAATGATGTCGGGAAGGGTTGAAAATTGATGATGTGGCTTTCAATGGTGCATTTTGACCACACGAAAAGCCTGGAGTTCAAATTAGTTCATGAAAATGAAATGCCTTTCGTAACCGATGAGTTTCCATCCGGAATCCTGATACTTCGAAAGAGACTGTCCGTTTTGTACACGAAGTGCATCCAGCTTTTGCCGTAACCCTCTCAACTTTTTACCACATGTTATGTGGGCGAAATGATGGTACCATGCCAACATTCAACCTTTTCAGAATTCATTTGTAGTCCTTTTCAATTTCAGGGTCATTTAGCTCAAAAAATAAATGACTAAACGAAAAATAACAAATGATGTCGGGAAGGGTTGAAAATTGATGATGTCGCTTTGAATGGTGCATTTTGAACACACAAAAAGCCTGGAGTTCAAATAAGTTTAGGAAAATGAAATGCCTTTTGTAACCGATGAGTTTCCATCCGGAACCTGGATACTTCGAAAGAGATTGTCCATTTTGTACACGAAGTGCATCCAGCTTTTGCCGTAACCCTCTCAACTTTTTAGCCCATGCTATGTGGGTGAAATGATGATACCATGCCAACTCTCAACCTTTTCAGAGTTCATTTGTAGTGCTTTTCAATTTTATGGTAATTTAGCTCAAAAAAATCATTAACTGCATGAAAAATAAAAAATGATGTCAGGAAGGGTTGAAAATTGATAATGTGGCTTTGAATGGTGCATTTTCAACACACAAAAAGCCAGGAATTCAAATAAGTTCATGAAAATGAAATGTCGTTTGTAACCGATGAGTTTCCGTCCCGAACCCTGATACTTCGAAAGACACTGTCCGTTTTGTACACGAAATGCATCCAGCTTTTGCCGTAACCCTCTCAACATTTTACCACATGCAATGAGGGTGAAATAATGATACCATGCCAACTTTCAACCTTTTCACACTTCATTTGTAGTGCTTTTCAATTTCAGGGTCATGTGGCTCAAAAAATAAATAACCACATGAAAAATAACAAATGATGTCGAGAAGGGTTGAAAATTGATGATGTGGCTTTCAATGGTGCATTTTGACCACACGAAAAGCCTGGAGTTCAAATTAGTTCATGAAAATGAAACGCCTTTCGTAACCGATGAGTTTCCATCCGGAATCCTGATACTTCGAAAGAGACTGTCCGTTTTGTACACGAAGTGCATCCAGCTTTTGCCGTAACCCTCTCAACTTTTTACCACATGCTATGTGGGCGAAATGATGGTACCATGCCAACATTCAACCTTTTCAGAATTCATTTGTAGTCCTTTTCAATTTCAGGGTCATTTAGCTCAAAAAATAAATGACTACATGAAAAATAACAAATGATGTCGGGAAGGGTTGAAAATTGATGATGTCGCTTTGAATGGTGCATTTTGAACACACAAAAAGCCTGGAGTTCAAATAAGTTTAGGAAAATGAAATGCCTTTTGTAACCGATGAGTTTCCATCCGGAACCTGGATACTTCGAAAGAGATTGTCCATTTTGTACACGAAGTGCATCCAGCTTTTGCCGTAACCCTCTCAACTTTTTAGCCCATGCTATGTGGGTGAAATGATGATACCATGCCAACTCTCAACCTTTTCAGAGTTCATTTGTAGTGCTTTTCAATTTTATGGTCATTTAGCTCAAAAAAATCATTAACTGCATGAAAAATAAAAAATGATGTCAGGAAGGGTTGAAAATTGATAATGTGGCTTTGAATGGTGCATTTTCAACACACAAAAAGCCAGGAATTCAAATAAGTTCATGAAAATGAAATGCCTTTTGTAACCGATGAGTTTCCGTCCCGAACCCTGATACTTCGAAAGACACTGTCCGTTTTGTACACGAAATGCATCCAGCTTTTGCCGTAACCCTCTCAACATTTTACCACATGCAATGAGGCTGAAATGATGATACCATGCCAACTTTCAACCTTTTCACACTTCATTTGTAGTGCTTTTCAATTTCAGGGTCATGTGGCTCAAAAAATAAATAACCACATGAAAAATAACAAATGATGTCGGGAAGGGTTGAAAATTGATGATGTGGCTTTCAATGGTGCATTTTGACCACACGAAAAGCCTGGAGTTCAAATTAGTTCATGAAAATGAAACGCCTTTCGTAACCGATGAGCTTCCATCCGGAATCCTGATACTTCGAAAGAGACTGTCCGTTTTGTACACGAAGTGCATCCAGCTCTTGCCGTAACCCTCTCAACTTTTTACCACATGCTATGTGGGCGAAATGATGGTACCATGCCAACATTCAACCTTTTCAGAATTCATTTGTAGTGCTTTTCAATTTCAGGGTCATTTAGCTCAAAAAATAAATAACTACATGAAAAATAACAAATGATGTCGGGAAGGGTTGAAAATTGATGATGTCGCTTTGAATGGTGCATTTTGAACACACAAAAAGCCTGGAGTTCAAATAAGTTTAGGAAAATGAAATGCCTTTTGTAACCGATGAGTTTCCATCCGGAACCTGGATACTTCGAAAGAGATTGTCCATTTTGTACACGAAGTGCATCCAGCTTTTGCCGTAACCCTCTCAACTTTTTAGCCCATGCTATGTGGGTGAAATGATGATACCATGCCAACTCTCAACCTTTTCAGAGTTCATTTGTAGTGCTTTTCAATTTTATGGTCATTTAGCTCAAAAAAATCATTAACTGCATGAAAAATAAAAAATGATGTCAGGAAGGGTTGAAAATTGATAATGTGGCTTTGAATGGTGCATTTTCAACACACAAAAAGCCAGGAATTCAAATAAGTTCATGAAAATGAAATGCCTTTTGTAACCGATGAATTTCCATCCCGAACCCTGATACTTCGAAAGAGACTGTCCGTTTTGTACACGTAGTACATCCAGATTTTTCCGTAACACACTCAAGTTTTTTTGCCCATGCTATGTGGGTGAAATGATGATACCATGCCAACTTTCAACTTATTCAGACTTCATTTGTATTGCTTTTCAATTTCAGGGTCATTTAGCTCAAAAAAAAAAACTACATGAAAAATAACAAATCATGTCGGGAAGGGTTGAAAATTGATGATGTGGCTTTGAATGGTGCATTTTGAACACACAAAAAGCCTGGAGTTCAAATAAGTTCATGAAAATGAAATGCCTTTTATAAGCGATGAGTTTCCGTCCAGAACCCTGATACTTCGAAAGACACTGTCCGTTTTGTACACGAAATGCATCCAGCTTTTGCCGTAACCCTCTCAACATTTTACCACATGCAATGAGGGTGAAATGATGATACCATGCCAACTTTCAACCTTTTCACGATTCATTTGTAGTGCTTTTCAATTTCAGGGTCATGTGGCTCAAAAAATAAATAACCACATGAAAAATAACAAATGATGTCGGGAAGGGTTGAAAATTGATGATGTGGCTTTCAATGGTGCATTTTGACCACACGAAAAGCCTGGAGTTCAAATTAGTTCATGAAAATGAAACGCCTTTCGTAACTGATGAGTTTCCATCCGGAATCCTGATACTTCGAAAGAGACTGTCCGTTTTGTACACGAAGTGCATCCAGCTTTTGCCGTAACCCTCTCAACTTTTTACCACATGCTGTGTGGGTGAAATGATGGTACCATGCCAACATTCAACCTTTCCAGAATTCATTTGTAGTCCTTTTCAATTTCAGGGTCATTTAGCTCAAAAAATAAATAACTACATGAAAAATAACAAATGATGTCGGGAAGGGTTGAAAATTGATGATGTCGCTTTGAATGGTGCATTTTGAACACACAAAAATCCTGGAGTTCAAATAAGTTTAGGAAAATGAAATGCCTTTTGTAACCGATGAGTTTCCATCCGGAACCTGGATACTTCGAAAGAGATTGTCCATTTTGTACACGAAGTGGATCCAGCTTTTGCCGTAACCATCTCAACTTTTTAGCACATGCTATGCGGGTGAAATGATGATACCATGCCAACTTTCAACCTTTTCAGAGTTCATTTGTAGTGGTTTCAATTTCAGGGTCATTTAGCTCAAAAAGTAAATAATCACATGAAAAATAACAAATGATGTCGGGAAGGGTTGAAAATTGATGATGTGGCTTTCAATGGTGCATTTTGACCACACAAAAATCCTGGAGTTCAAATAAGTTCATGAAAATGAAACGCCTTTTGTAACCGATGAGTTTCCTTCCGGAACCCTGATACTTCGAAAGAGACTGTCCGTTTTATACACGAAGTGCATCCAGCTTTTGCCGTAACCCTCTCAACTTTTTACCACATGCTATGTGGGTGAAATGATGATACCATGCCAACTTTCAACCTTTTCAGAATTCATTTGTAGTCCTTTTCAATTTCAGGGTCATTTAGCTCAAAAAATAAATAACTACATGAAAAATAACAAATGATGTCGGGAAGGGTTGAAAATTGATGATGTGGCTTTGAAAGGTGCATTTTGAACACACAAAAATCCTGGAGTTCAAATAAGTTCATGAAAATGAAATGCCTTTTGTAACCGATGAGTTTCCGTCCGGAACCCTGATATTTCGAAAGAGACTGTCCGTTTTGTACACGTAGTGCATCCAGCTTTTGCCGTAACCCTCTCAACTTTTTACCACATGCTATGTGGGTGAAATGATGATACCATGCCAACTTTCAGCCTTTTCGGAGGTCATTTGTAGTGTTTTTCAATTTCAGGGTCATTTAGCTCAATAAATAAATAACTACATGAAAAATAACAAATGATGTCAGGAAGGGTTGAAAATTGATGATGTGGCTTTGAATGGTGCATTTTGAACACACAAAAAGCCTGGAGTTTAAATAAGTTCATGAAAATGAAATGTCTTTTGTAACCGATGAGTTTCCGTCCGGAACCCTGATACTTCGAAAGAGACTGTCCGTTTTGTACACGCAGTGCATCCAGCTTTTGCCGTAACCGTCTCAACTTTTTACCACATGCTATGTGGGTGAAATGATGATACCATGCCAACTTTCAACCTTGAGTTCATTTGTAGTGCTTTTCAATTTCAGGGTCATTTAGCTCAAACAATAAATAACTACATGAAACAAATGATCTCGGGTAGGGTTGAAAATTTATGATGTGGCTTTGAATGGTGCATTTTGAACACACAAAAAGCCTGGAGTTCAAATAAGTTCATGAAAATGAAATGCCTTTTGTAACCGATCAGTTTCCGTCCAGAACCCTGATACTTCAAAAGAGACTGTCCGTTTTGTACACGAAATGCATCCAGCTTTTGCCGTAACCCTCTCAACTTTTTACCACATGCTATGCGGGTGAAATGATGATACCAAGCCAACTTCAACCTTTTCAGAGTTCATTTGTAGTTTTTTTTAATTTTAGGGTCATTTAGCTCAAAAAATAAATAACCACATGAAAAATAACAAATGATGTCGGGAAGGGTTGAAAATTGATGATGTGGCTTTCAATGGTGCATTTTGACCACACGAAAAGCCTGGAGTTCAAATAAGTTCATGAAAATGAAACGCCTTTCGTAACCGATGAGTTTCCATCCGGAACCCTGATACTTCGAAAGAGACTGTCCGTTTTGTACACGAAGTGCATCCAGCTTTTGCCGTAACCCTCTCAACTTTTTACCACATGCTATGTGGGTGAAATGATAATACCATGCCAACTTTCAACCTTTTCAAAATTCATTTGTAGTCCTTTTCAATTTCAGGGTCATTTAGCTCAAAAAATAAATAACTACATGAAAAATAACAAATGATGTCGGGAAGGGTTGAAAATTGATGATGTGGCTTTGAATGGTGCATTTTGAACACACAAAAATCCTGGAGTTCAAATAAGTTCATGAAAATGAAATGCCTTTTGTAACCGATGAGTTTCCGTCCGGAACCCTGATACTTCGAAAGAGACTGTCCGTTTTGTACACGTAGTGCATCCAGCTTTTGCCGTAACCCTCTGAACTTTTTACCACATGCTATGTGGGTGAAATGATAATACCATGCCAACTTTCAACCTTTTCAAAATTCATTTGTAGTCCTTTTCAATTTCAGGGTCATTTAGCTCAAAAAATAAATAACTACATGAAAAATAACAAATGATGTCAGGAAGGGTTGAAAATTGATGATGTGGCTTTGAATGGTGCATTTTGAACACACAAAAAGCCTGGAGTTTAAATCAGTTCATGAAAATGAAATGCCTTTTGTAACCGATGAGTTTCCGTCCGGAACCCTGATACTTCGAAAGAGACTGTCCGTTTTGTACACGCAGTGCATCCAGCTTTTGCCGTAACCGTCTCAACTTTTTACCACATGCTATGTGGGTGAAATGATGATACCATGCCAACTTTCAACCTTGAGTTCATTTGTAGTGCTTTTCAATTTCAGGGTCATTTAGCTCAAACAATAAATAACTACATGAAACAAATGATCTCGGGTAGGGTTGAAAATTTATGATGTGGCTTTGAATGGTGCATTTTGAACACACAAAAAGCCTGGAGTTCAAATAAGTTCATGAAAATGAAATGCCTTTTGTAACCGATCAGTTTCCGTCCAGAACCCTGATACTTCAAAAGAGACTGTCCGTTTTGTACACGAAATGCATCCAGCTTTTGCCGTAACCCTCTCAACTTTTTACCACATGCTATGCGGGTGAAATGATGATACCAAGCCAACTTCAACCTTTTCAGAGTTCATTTGTAGTTTTTTTTAATTTTAGGGTCATTTAGCTCAAAAAATAAATAACCACATGAAAAATAACAAATGATGTCGGGAAGGGTTGAAAATTGATGATGTGGCTTTCAATGGTGCATTTTGACCACACGAAAAGCCTGGAGTTCAAATAAGTTCATGAAAATGAAACGCCTTTCGTAACCGATGAGTTTCCATCCGGAACCCTGATACTTCGAAAGAGACTGTCCGTTTTGTACACGAAGTGCATCCAGCTTTTGCCGTAACCCTCTCAACTTTTTACCACATGCTATGTGGGTGAAATGATAATACCATGCCAACTTTCAACCTTTTCAAAATTCATTTGTAGTCCTTTTCAATTTCAGGGTCATTTAGCTCAAAAAATAAATAACTACATGAAAAATAACAAATGATGTCGGGAAGGGTTGAAAATTGATGATGTGGCTTTGAATGGTGCATTTTGAACACACAAAAATCCTGGAGTTCAAATAAGTTCATGAAAATGAAATGCCTTTTGTAACCGATGAGTTTCCGTCCGGAACCCTGATACTTCGAAAGAGACTGTCCGTTTTGTACACGTAGTGCATCCAGCTTTTGCCGTAACCCTCTGAACTTTTTACCACATGCTATGTGGGTGAAATGATAATACCATGCCAACTTTCAACCTTTTCAAAATTCATTTGTAGTCCTTTTCAATTTCAGGGTCATTTAGCTCAAAAAATAAATAACTACATGAAAAATAACAAATGATGTCAGGAAGGGTTGAAAATTGATGATGTGGCTTTGAATGGTGCATTTTGAACACACAAAAAGCCTGGAGTTTAAATCAGTTCATGAAAATGAAATGCCTTTTGTAACCGATGAGTTTCCGTCCGGAACCCTGATACTTCGAAAGAGACTGTCCGTTTTGTACACGCAGTGCATCCAGCTTTTGCCGTAACCGTCTCAACTTTTTACCACATGCTATGTGGGTGAAATGATGATACCATGCCAACTTTCAACCTTGAGTTCATTTGTAGTGCTTTTCAATTTCAGGGTCATTTAGCTCAAACAATAAATAACTACATGAAACAAATGATCTCGGGTAGGGTTGAAAATTTATGATGTGGCTTTGAATGGTGCATTTTGAACACACAAAAAGCCTGGAGTTCAAATAAGTTCATGAAAATGAAATGCCTTTTGTAACCGATGAGTTTCCGTCCAGAACCCTGATACTTCAAAAGAGACTGTCTGTTTTGTACACGAAATGCATCCAGCTTTTGCCGTAACCCTCTCAACTTTTTACCACATGATATGCGGGTGAAATGATGATACCAAGCCAACTTCAACCTTTTCAGAGTTCATTTGTAGTTTTTTTTAATTTCAGGGTCATTTAGCTCAAAAAATAAATAACTACATGAAAAATAACAAATGATGTCGGGAAGGGTTGAAAATTGATGATGTGGCTTTGAATGGTGCATTTTGAACACACAAAAATCCTGGAGTTCAAATAAGTTCATGAAAATGAAATGCCTTTTGTAACCGATGAATTTCCGTCCGGAACCCTGATACTTCAAAAGAGACTGTCCGTTTTTTACACGCAGTGCATCCAGCTTTTGCCGTAACCGTCTCAACTTTTTACCACATGCTATGTGGGTGAAATGATGATACCATGCCAACTTTCAACCTTGAGTTCATTTGTAGTGCTTTTCAATTTCAGGGTCATTTAGCTCAAACAATAAATAACTACATGAAACAAATGATCTCGGGTAGGGTTGAAAATTTATGATGTGGCTTTGAATGGTGCATTTTGAACACACAAAAAGCCTGGAGTTCAAATAAGTTCATGAAAATGAAATGCCTTTTGTAACCGATGAGTTTCCGTCCAGAACCCTGATACTTCAAAAGAGACTGTCCATTTTGTACACGAAATGCATCCAGCTTTTGCCGTAACCCTCTCAACTTTTTACCACATGCTATGCGGGTGAAATGATGATACCAAGCCAAATTCAACCTTTTCAGAGTTCATTTGTAGTTTTTTTTAATTTCAGGGTCATTTAGCTCAAAAAATAAATAACCACATGAAAAATAACAAATGATGTCGGGAAGGGTTGAAAATTGATGATGTGGCTTTCAATGGTGCATTTAGACCACACGAAAAGCCTGGAGTTCCAATAAGTTCATGAAAATGAAACGCCTTTCGTAACCGATGAGTTTCCATCCGGAACCCTGATACTTCGAAAGAGACTGTCCGTTTTGTACACGAAGTGCATCCAGCTTTTGCCGTAACCCTCTCAACTTTTTACGACATGCTGTGTGGGTGAAATGATGGTACCATGCCAACATTCAACCTTTTCAGAATTCATTTGTAGTCCTTTTCAATTTCAGGGTCATTTAGCTCAAAAAATAAATAACTACATGAAAAATAACAAATGATGTCGGGAAGGGTTGAAAATTGATGATGTCGCTTTGAATGGTGCATTTTGCACACACAAAAATCCTGGAGTTCAAATAAGTTTAGGAAAATGAAATGCCTTTTGTAACCGATGAGTTTCCATCCGGAACCTGGATACTTCGAAAGAGATTGTCCATTTTGTACACGAAGTGGATCCAGCTTTTGCCGTAACCATCTCAACTTTTTAGCACATGCTATGCGGGTGAAATGATGATACCATGCCAACTTTCAACCTTTTCAGAGTTCATTTGTAGTGGTTTCAATTTCAGGGTCATTTAGCTCAAAAAGTAAATAATCACATGAAAAATAACAAATGATGTCGGGAAGGGTTGAAAATTGATGATGTGGCTTTCAATGGTGCATTTTGACCACACAAAAATCCTGGAGTTCAAATAAGTTCATGAAAATGAAACGCCTTTTGTAACCGATGAGTTTCCTTCCGGAACCCTGATACTTCGAAAGAGACTGTCCGTTTTATACACGAAGTGCATCCAGCTTTTGCCGTAACCCTCTCAACTTTTTACCACATGCTATGTGGGTGAAATGATGATACCATGCCAACTTTCAACCTTTTCAGAATTCATTTGTAGTCCTTTTCAATTTCAGGGTCATTTGGCTCAAAAAATAAATAACTACATGAAAAATAACAAATGATGTCGAGAAGGGTTGAAAATTGATGATGTGGCTTTGAAAGGTGCATTTTGAACACACAAAAATCCTGGAGTTCAAATAAGTTCATGAAAATGAAATGCCTTTTGTAACCGATGAGTTTCCGTCCGGAACCCTGATACTTCGAAAGAGACTGTCCGTTTTGTACACGTAGTGCATCCAGCTTTTGCCGTAACCCTCTCAACTTTTTACCACATGCTATGTGGGTGAAATGATGATACCATGCCAACTTTCAGCCTTTTCGGAGGTCATTTGTAGTGTTTTTCAATTTCAGGGTCATTTAGCTCAAAAAATAAATAACTACATGAAAAATAACAAATGATGTCAGGAAGGGTTGAAAATTGATGATGTGGCTTTGAATGGTGCATTTTGAACACACAAAAAGCCTGGAGTTTAAATAAGTTTATGAAAATGAAATGTCTTTTGTAACCGATGAGTTTCCGTCCGGAACCCTCATACTTCGAAAGAGACTGTCCGTTTTGTACACGCAGTGCATCCAGCTTTTGCCGTAACCGTCTCAACTTTTTACCACATGCTATGTGGGTGAAATGATGATACCATGCCAACTTTCAACCTTGAGTTCATTTGTAGTGCTTTTCAATTTCAGGGTCATTTAGCTCAAACAATAAATAACTACATGAAACAAATGATCTCGGGTAGGGTTGAAAATTTATGATGTGGCTTTGAATGGTGCATTTTGAACACACAAAAAGCCTGGAGTTCAAATAAGTTCATGAAAATGAAATGCCTTTTGTAACCGATGAGTTTCCGTCCAGAACCCTGATACTTCAAAAGAGACTGTCCGTTTTGTACACGAAATGCATCCAGCTTTTGCCGTAACCCTCTCAACTTTTTACCACATGCTATGCGGGTGAAATGATGATACCAAGCCAAATTCAACCTTTTCAGAGTTCATTTGTAGTTTTTTTTAATTTCAGGGTCATTTAGCTCAAAAAATAAATAACCACATGAAAAATAACAAATGATGTCGGGAAGGGTTGAAAATTGATGATGTGGCTTTCAATGGTGCATTTAGACCACACGAAAAGCCTGGAGTTCAAATAAGTTCATGAAAATGAAACGCCTTTCGTAACCGATGAGTTTCCATCCGGAACCCTGATACTTCGAAAGAGACTGTCCGTTTTGTACACGAAGTGCATCCAGCTTTTGCCGTAACCCTCTCAACTTTTTACCACATGCTATGTGGGTGAAATGATAATACCATGCCAACTTTCAACCTTTTCAAAATTCATTTGTAGTCCTTTTCAATTTCATGGTCATTTAGCTCAAAAAATAAATAACTACATGAAAAATAACAAATGATGTCGGGAAGGGTTGAAAATTGATGATGTGGCTTTGAATGGTGCATTTTGAACACACAAAAATCCTGGAGTTCAAATAAGTTCATGAAAATGAAATGCCTTTTGTAACCGATGAGTTTCCGTCCGGAACCCTGATACTTCGAAAGAGACTGTCCGTTTTGTACACGTAGTGCATCCAGCTTTTGCCGTAACCCTCTCAACATTTTACCACATGCTATGTGGGTGAAATGATGATACCATGCCAACTTTCAGCCTTTTCGGAGTTCATTTGTAGTGTTTTTCAATTTCAGGGTCATTTAGCTCAAAAAATAAATAACTACATGAAAAATAACAAATGATGTCAGGAAGGGTTGAAAATTGATGATGTGGCTTTGAATCGTGCATTTTGAACACACAAAAAGCCTGGAGTTTAAATAAGTTCATGAAAATGAAATGCCTTTTGTAACCGATGAATTTCCGTCCGGAACCCTGATACTTCAAAAGAGACTGTCCGTTTTGTACACGCAGTGCATCCAGCTTTTGCCGTAACCGTCTCAACTTTTTACCACATGCTATGTGGGTGAAATGATGATACCATGCCAACTTTCAACCTTGAGTTCATTTGTAGTGCTTTTCAATTTCAGGGTCATTTAGCTCAAACAATAAATAACTACATGAAACAAATGATCTCGGGTAGGGTTGAAAATTTATGATGTGGCTTTGAATGGTGCATTTTGAACACACAAAAAGCCTAGAGTCCAAATAAGTTCATGAAAATGAAATGCCTTTTGTAACCGATGAGTTTCCGTCCAGAACCCTGATACTTCAAAAGAGACTGTCCGTTTTGTACACGAAATGCATCCAGCTTTTGCCGTAACCCTCTCAACTTTTTACCACATGCTATGCGGGTGAAATGATGATAGCAAGCCAAATTCAACCTTTTCATAGTTCATTTGTAGTTTTTTTTTAATTTCAGGGTCATTTAGCTCAAAAAATAAATAACCACATGAAAAATAACAAATGATGTCGGGAAGGGTTGAAAATTGATGATGTGGCTTTCAATGGTGCATTTTGACCACACGAAAAGCCTGGAGTTCAAATAAGTTCATGAAAATGAAACGCCTTTCGTAACCGATGAGTTTCCATCCGGAACCCTGATACTTCGAAAGAGACTGTCCGTTTTGTACACGAAGTGCATCCAGCTTTTGCCGTAACCCTCTCAACTTTTTACCACATGCTATGTGGGTGAAATGATAATACCATGCCAACTTTCAACCTTTTCAAAATTCATTTGTAGTCCTTTTCAATTTCATGGTCATTTAGCTCAAAAAATAAATAACTACATGAAAAATAACAAATGATGTCGGGAAGGGTTGAAAATTGATGATGTGGCTTTGAATGGTGCATTTTGAACACACAAAAATCCTGGAGTTCAAATAAGTTCATGAAAATGAAATGCCTTTTGTAACCGATGAATTTCCGTCCGGAACCCTGATACTTCAAAAGAGACTGTCCGTTTTTTACACGCAGTGCATCCAGCTTTTGCCGTAACCGTCTCAACTTTTTACCACATGCTATGTGGGTGAAATGATGATACCATGCCAACTTTCAACCTTGAGTTCATTTGTAGTGCTTTTCAATTTCAGGGTCATTTAGCTCAAACAATAAATAACTACATGAAACAAATGATCTCGGGTAGGGTTGAAAATTTATGATGTGGCTTTGAATGGTGCATTTTGAACACACAAAAAGCCTGGAGTTCAAATAAGTTCATGAAAATGAAATGCCTTTTGTAACCGATGAGTTTCCGTCCAGAACCCTGATACTTCAAAAGAGACTGTCCGTTTTGTACACGAAATGCATCCAGCTTTTGCCGTAACCCTCTCAACTTTTTACCACATGCTATGCGGGTGAAATGATGATACCAAGCCAAATTCAACCTTTTCAGAGTTCATTTGTAGTTTTTTTTAATTTCAGGGTCATTTAGCTCAAAAAATAAATAACCACATGAAAAATAACAAATGATGTCGGGAAGGGTTGAAAATTGATGATGTGGCTTTCAATGGTGCATTTAGACCACACGAAAAGCCTGGAGTTCAAATAAGTTCATGAAAATGAAACGCCTTTCGTAACCGATGAGTTTCCATCCGGAACCCTGATACTTCGAAAGAGACTGTCCGTTTTGTACACGAAGTGCATCCAGCTTTTGCCGTAACCCTCTCAACTTTTTACCACATGCTATGTGGGTGAAATGATAATACCATGCCAACTTTCAACCTTTTCAAAATTCATTTGTAGTCCTTTTCAATTTCATGGTCATTTAGCTCAAAAAATAAATAACTACATGAAAAATAACAAATGATGTCGGGAAGGGTTGAAAATTGATGATGTGGCTTTGAATGGTGCATTTTGAACACACAAAAATCCTGGAGTTCAAATAAGTTCATGAAAATGAAATGCCTTTTGTAACCGATGAGTTTCCGTCCGGAACCCTGATACTTCGAAAGAGACTGTCCGTTTTGTACACGTAGTGCATCCAGCTTTTGCCGTAACCCTCTCAACATTTTACCACATGCTATGTGGGTGAAATGATGATACCATGCCAACTTTCAGCCTTTTCGGAGTTCATTTGTAGTGTTTTTCAATTTCAGGGTCATTTAGCTCAAAAAATAAATAACTACATGAAAAATAACAAATGATGTCAGGAAGGGTTGAAAATTGATGATGTGGCTTTGAATCGTGCATTTTGAACACACAAAAAGCCTGGAGTTTAAATAAGTTCATGAAAATGAAATGCCTTTTGTAACCGATGAATTTCCGTCCGGAACCCTGATACTTCAAAAGAGACTGTCCGTTTTGTACACGCAGTGCATCCAGCTTTTGCCGTAACCGTCTCAACTTTTTACCACATGCTATGTGGGTGAAATGATGATACCATGCCAACTTTCAACCTTGAGTTCATTTGTAGTGCTTTTCAATTTCAGGGTCATTTAGCTCAAACAATAAATAACTACATGAAACAAATGATCTCGGGTAGGGTTGAAAATTTATGATGTGGCTTTGAATGGTGCATTTTGAACACACAAAAAGCCTAGAGTCCAAATAAGTTCATGAAAACGAAATGCCTTTTGTAACCGATGAGTTTCCGTCCAGAACCCTGATACTTCAAAAGAGACTGTCCGTTTTGTACACGAAATGCATCCAGCTTTTGCCGTAACCCTCTCAACTTTTTACCACATGCTATGCGGGTGAAATGATGATACCAAGCCAAATTCAACCTTTTCATAGTTCATTTGTAGTTTTTTTTTAATTTCAGGGTCATTTAGCTCAAAAAATAAATAACCACATGAAAAATAACAAATGATGTCGGGAAGGGTTGAAAATTGATGATGTGGCTTTCAATGGTGCATTTTGACCACACGAAAAGCCTGGAGTTCAAATAAGTTCATGAAAATGAAACGCCTTTCGTAACCGATGAGTTTCCATCCGGAACCCTGATACTTCGAAAGAGACTGTCCGTTTTGTACACGAAGTGCATCCAGCTTTTGCCGTAACCCTCTCAACTTTTTACCACATGCTATGTGGGTGAAATGATAATACCATGCCAACTTTCAACCTTTTCAAAATTCATTTGTAGTCCTTTTCAATTTCATGGTCATTTAGCTCAAAAAATAAATAACTACATGAAAAATAACAAATGATGTCGGGAAGGGTTGAAAATTGATGATGTGGCTTTGAATGGTGCATTTTGAACACACAAAAATCCTGGAGTTCAAATAAGTTCATGAAAATGAAATGCCTTTTGTAACCGATGAATTTCCGTCCGGAACCCTGATACTTCAAAAGAGACTGTCCGTTTTTTACACGCAGTGCATCCAGCTTTTGCCGTAACCGTCTCAACTTTTTACCACATGCTATGTGGGTGAAATGATGATACCATGCCAACTTTCAACCTTGAGTTCATTTGTAGTGCTTTTCAATTTCAGGGTCATTTAGCTCAAACAATAAATAACTACATGAAACAAATGATCTCGGGTAGGGTTGAAAATTTATGATGTGGCTTTGAATGGTGCATTTTGAACACACAAAAAGCCTGGAGTTCAAATAAGTTCATGAAAATGAAATGCCTTTTGTAACCGATGAGTTTCCGTCCAGAACCCTGATACTTCAAAAGAGACTGTCCGTTTTGTACACGAAATGCATCCAGCTTTTGCCGTAACCCTCTCAACTTTTTACCACATGCTATGCGGGTGAAATGATGATACCAAGCCAAATTCAACCTTTTCAGAGTTCATTTGTAGTTTTTTTTAATTTCAGGGTCATTTAGCTCAAAAAATAAATAACCACATGAAAAATAACAAATGATGTCGGGAAGGGTTGAAAATTGATGATGTGGCTTTCAATGGTGCATTTAGACCACACGAAAAGCCTGGAGTTCAAATAAGTTCATGAAAATGAAACGCCTTTCGTAACCGATGAGTTTCCATCCGGAACCCTGATACTTCGAAAGAGACTGTCCGTTTTGTACACGAAGTGCATCCAGCTTTTGCCGTAACCCTCTCAACTTTTTACCACATGCTATGTGGGTGAAATGATAATACCATGCCAACTTTCAACCTTTTCAAAATTCATTTGTAGTCCTTTTCAATTTCATGGTCATTTAGCTCAAAAAATAAATAACTACATGAAAAATAACAAATGATGTCGGGAAGGGTTGAAAATTGATGATGTGGCTTTGAATGGTGCATTTTGAACACACAAAAATCCTGGAGTTCAAATAAGTTCATGAAAATGAAATGCCTTTTGTAACCGATGAGTTTCCGTCCGGAACCCTGATACTTCGAAAGAGACTGTCCGTTTTGTACACGTAGTGCATCCAGCTTTTGCCGTAACCCTCTCAACATTTTACCACATGCTATGTGGGTGAAATGATGATACCATGCCAACTTTCAGCCTTTTCGGAGTTCATTTGTAGTGTTTTTCAATTTCAGGGTCATTTAGCTCAAAAAATAAATAACTACATGAAAAATAACAAATGATGTCAGGAAGGGTTGAAAATTGATGATGTGGCTTTGAATCGTGCATTTTGAACACACAAAAAGCCTGGAGTTTAAATAAGTTCATGAAAATGAAATGCCTTTTGTAACCGATGAATTTCCGTCCGGAACCCTGATACTTCAAAAGAGACTGTCCGTTTTGTACACGCAGTGCATCCAGCTTTTGCCGTAACCGTCTCAACTTTTTACCACATGCTATGTGGGTGAAATGATGATACCATGCCAACTTTCAACCTTGAGTTCATTTGTAGTGCTTTTCAATTTCAGGGTCATTTAGCTCAAACAATAAATAACTACATGAAACAAATGATCTCGGGTAGGGTTGAAAATTTATGATGTGGCTTTGAATGGTGCATTTTGAACACACAAAAAGCCTAGAGTCCAAATAAGTTCATGAAAATGAAATGCCTTTTGTAACCGATGAGTTTCCGTCCAGAACCCTGATACTTCAAAAGAGACTGTCCGTTTTGTACACGAAATGCATCCAGCTTTTGCCGTAACCCTCTCAACTTTTTACCACATGCTATGCGGGTGAAATGATGATACCAAGCCAAATTCAACCTTTTCATAGTTCATTTGTAGTTTTTTTTTAATTTCAGGGTCATTTAGCTCAAAAAATAAATAACCACATGAAAAATAACAAATGATGTCGGGAAGGGTTGAAAATTGATGATGTGGCTTTCAATGGTGCATTTTGACCACACGAAAAGCCTGGAGTTCAAATAAGTTCATGAAAATGAAACGCCTTTCGTAACCGATGAGTTTCCATCCGGAACCCTGATACTTCGAAAGAGACTGTCCGTTTTGTACACGAAGTGCATCCAGCTTTTGCCGTAACCCTCTCAACTTTTTACCACATGCTATGTGGGTGAAATGATAATACCATGCCAACTTTCAACCTTTTCAAAATTCATTTGTAGTCCTTTTCAATTTCAGGGTCATTTAGCTCAAAAAATAAATAACTACATGAAAAATAACAAATGATGTCGGGAAGGGTTGAAAATTGATGATGTGGCTGTGAATGGTGCATTTTGAACACACAAAAATCCTGGAGTTCAAATAACTTCATGAAAATGAAATGCCTTTTGTAACCGATGAGTTTCCGTCCGGAACCCTGATACTTCGAAAGAGACTATCCGTTTTGTACACGTAGTGCATCCAGCTTTTGCCGTAACCCCCTTAACTTTTTACCACATGCTATGTGGGTGAAATGATGATACGATTCCAACTTTCAACCTTTTCGGAGTTCATTTGTAGTGTTTTTCAATTTCAGGGTCATTTAGCTCAAAAAATAAATAACTACATGAAAAATAACAAATGATGTCAGGAAGGGTTGAAATTGATGATGTGGCTTTGAATGGTGCATTTTGAACACACAAAAAGCCTGGAGTTTAAATAAGTTCATGAAAATGAAATGCCTTTTGTAACCGATGAGTTTCCGTCCGGAACCCTCATGCTTCGAAAGAGACTGTCCGTTTTGTACACGCAGTGCATCCAGCTTTTGCCGTAACCGTCTCAACTTTTTACCACATCCTATGTCGGTGAAATGATGATACCATGCCAACTTTCAACCTTTTTAGAGTTCATTTGTAGTGCTTTTCAATTTCAGGGTTATTTAGCTCAAAAAATAAATAACTACACGAAAAATAGCAAATGATGTCAGGAAGGGTTGAAAATTGATGATGTGGCTTTGAATGGTGCATTTTGAACACACAGAAAGCCTGGAGTTCAAATAAGTTCAGGAAAATGAAATGCCTTTTGTAACCGATGAGTTTCCATCCGGAACGCGGATACTTCGAAAGAGATTGTCCATTTTGTACACGAAGTGCATCCAGCTTTTGCCGTAACCATCTCAACTTTTTAGCACATTCTATGTGGGTGAAATGCTGATACCATGCCAACTTTCAACCTTTTCAGAGTTCATTTGTAGTGCTTTTCAATTTCAGGGTCATATAGCTCAAAAAATCATTAACTGCATGAAAAATAACAAATGATGTCGGGAAGGGTTGAAAATGTATGATGTGGCTTTGAATGGTGCATTTTGAACACACAAAAAGTATGGAGTTCAAATAAGTTCATGAAAACGAAATGCCTTTTGTAACCGATGAGTTTCCATCCGGAATCTTGATTCTTCGAAAGAGATTGTCCGTTTTGTACACGAAGTGCATCCAGGTTTTACCGTAACCGTCTCAACTTTTTACCACTTGCCATGTGGGTGAAATGACGATACCATGCCAACTTTCAACCTTTTCAGAGTTCATTTGTAGTGCTTTTCAATTTCAGGATCATTTAGCTCAAATAAATCAATAACTGCATGAAAAATAACAAATGATGTCGGGAAGTGTTGAAAATTGATGATGTGTCTTTGAGTGGTGCATTTTGAACACGCAAAAATCCCATAGTTCAAATAAGATCAAGAAAATGAAATGTCTTTTGTAACCGATGTGTTTCTATCCGGAACCCTAATACTTCGAAAGAGGTTGTCCGTTTTGTACACGAAATGCATCCAGCTTTTGCCGGAACCCTCTCAACTTTATAGCGCATGCTATGTGGGTGAAATGATGATACCATGCCAACTTTCAACCTTTTCAGAGTTCATTTGTAGTGCTTTTCAATTTCTGGGTCATTTAGCTCAAAAAATAAATAACGACATGAAAAATAACAAATGATGTTGGGAAGGGTTGAAAATTGATGATGTGGCTTTGAATGGTGCATTTTGAACACAAAAAAGCCTGGAGTTCAAATAAGTTCATGAAAATGAAATGCCTTTTGTAACCGATGAGTTTCCGTCTAGAACCTTGATATTTCGAAAGAGACTGTCCATTTTGAACACGAAGTGGATCCAGCTTTTGTCGTAACCCTCTCAACTTTTTACCACATGCTATGTGGGTGAAATGATGATACCATGCCAACTTTCAACCTTTTCAGGGTTGGTTTGTAGTGCTTTTCATTTTCAGGGTCATTTAGCTCAAAAAAATCAATAACTCGATGAAAAATACAAAATGAAGTCCAAAAAGGATGAAAATTGATGATGTGGCTTTGAATGGTGCATTTTGAACGCACAAAAAGCCTGGAGTTCAAATCAATTCTAGAAAATGAAGTGCCTTTTGTAACCGATGAGTTTCCCGTCCGGAACCCTGATACTTCGAAAGAGACTGTCCGTTTTGTACACGAAGTGCATCTAGATTTTGCCGTAACCCTCTCAACTTTTTAGCCCATGCTATGTGGGTGAAATGATGATACCATGCCAACTCTCAACCTTTTCAGAGTTCATTTGTAGTGCTTTTCAATTTTATGGTCATTTAGCTCGAAAAAATCATTAACTGCATGAAAAAAAAATTATGTCGGGAAGGGTTGAAAATTGATAATGTGGATTTGAATGGTGCATTTTGAACAAACAAAAAGCCAGGAATTCAAATAAGTTCATGAAAATGAAATGCCTTTTGTAACCGATGAGTTTCCGTCCGGAACCCTGATACTTCGAAAGAGACTGTCCGTTTTGTACACGAAGTACATCCAACTTTTTAGCCCATGCTATGTGGGTGAAATGATGATACCAAAGCAACTTTCAACCTTTTCAGAGTTCATTTGTGGTGCTTTTCAATTTCGGAGTCATTTAGCTCAAAAAATAAATAACTACATGAAAAATTACAAATGATGTCGGGAAGGGTTGAAAATTGATGATGTGGCTTTGAATGGTGCATTTTGAACACACAAAAAGCCTGGAGTTTAAATAAGTTGAGGAAAATGAAATGCCTTTTGCAACCGATGAGTTTCCATCCGGACCCCTGATTCTTCGAAAGAGACTATCCGTTTCGTACACGAAGTGCATCCATCTTTTGCCGTAACCCTCTCAACTTTTTAGAACATGCTATGTGGGTGAAATGATGATAGCATGCCAACTTTCAACCTTTTCAGAATTCATTTGTGGTGCTTTTCAATTTCAGGGTCATTTAGCTCAAAAATCAAGAACTGCATGAAAAATAACAAATGATGTCGGGAAGGGTTGAAAATTGATGATATGGCTTTGAATGGTGCATTTTGAACAGACAAAAATCCTGGAAATCAAAGAAGTTCATGAAAATGAAATGCCTGTTGTAACCGATGAGTTTCCGTTCGGAACCCTGATACTTCGAAAGAGACTGTCCGTTTTGTACACGAAGTGCATCCAGCTTTTCCCATAACCCTCTCAACTTTTTAGCACATGCTATGTGGGTGAAATGATGATGCCATGCCAACTTTCAACCTTTTCAGAGTTCATTTGTTGTGCTTTTCAATTTCATGGTCATTTAGCTCAAAAATTCAAGAACTGCCTGAAAAATAACAAATGATGTCGGGAATGGTTGAAAATTGATGATATGGCTTTGAATGGTGCATTTTCAACACTCAAAAAGCCTGGAATTCAAATAAGTTCATGAAAATGAAATGCCTTTTGTAACCGATGAGTTTCCATCCGGAACCCGGATACTTCGAAAGAGATTGTCCATTTTGTTCACGAAGTGCATCCAGCTATTGCCGTAACGATCTCAACTTTTTAGCACATTCTATGTGGGTGAAATGATGATACCATGCCAACTTTTAACCTTTTCAGAGTTCATTTGTAGTGCTTTTCAATTTTAGGGTCATTTAGCTCAAAAAATCATTAACTGCATGAAAAATAACAAATGATGTCGGGAAGGGTTGAAAATGTATGATGTGGCTTTGAATGGTGCATTTTGAACACACAAAAAGCCTGGAGTTCAAATAAGTTCATGAAAATGAAATGCCTTTTGTAACCGATGAGTTTCCATCCGGAACCCAGATTCTTCGAAAGAGATTGTCCGTTTTGTACACGAAGTGCATCCAGCTTTTACCGTAACCCTCTGAACTTTTTACCACTTGCCATCTGGGTGAAATGATGATACCATGCCAACTTTCAACCTTTTCAGAGTTCATTTGTAGTGCTTTTCAATTTCAGGATCATGTAGCTCAAATTAATCAATAACTGCATGAAAAATAACAAATGATGTCGGGAAGTGTTGAAAATTGATGATGTGGCTTTGAGTGGTGCATTTTGAACATGCAAAAAGCCCATAGTTCAAATAAGATCAAGAAAATGAAATGTCTTTTGTAACCGATGTGTTTCTGTCCGGAACCCTAATACTTCGAAAGAGACTGTCCGTTTTGTACACGAAATGCATCCTGCTTTTGCCGTAACCCTCTCAACTTTTTAGCACATGATATGTGGGTGAAATGATGATACCATGCCAACTTTCAACCTTTTCAGAGTTCATTTGTAGTGCTTTTCAGTTTCAGGGTCATTTAGCGCAAAAAATAAATAACTACATGTAAAATAACAAATGATGTTGGGAAGGGTTGAAAATTGATCATGTGGCTTTGAATGGTGCATTTTGAACACAAAAAATCCTGGAGTTCAAATAAGTTCATGAAAATGAAATGCCTTTTGTAACCGATGAGTTTCCGTCCAGAACCGTGATACTTCGAAAGAGACTGTCCGTTTTGAACACGAAGTGCATCTAGCTTTTGTCGTAACCCTCTCAACTTTTTACCACATGCTATGTGGGTGAAATAATGATACCATGCCAACTTTCAACCTTTTCAGGGTTCATTTGTAGTGCTTTTCAATTTCAGGGTCATTTAGCTCAAAAAAATCAATAACTGCATGAAAAATACAAAATGAAGTCATAAAGGGTTGAAAATTGATGATGTGGCTTTGAATGGTGCATTTTGAACACACAAAAATCCTGGAGTTCAAATCAATTCTCGAAAATGAAGTGCCTTTTGTAACCGATGAGTTTCCGTCCGGAACCGTGATACTTCGAAAGAGACTGTCCGTTTTGTACAAGAAGTGCATCTAGATTTTTCCGTAACCCTCTCAACCTTTTAGCACATGCTATGTGGGTGAAATGATGATACCATGCCAACTCTCAACCTTTTCAGAGTTCATTTGTAGTGCTTTTTAATTTTAGGGTCATTTAGCTCAAAAAATCATTAACTACATGAAAAATAAAAATGATGTCGGGAAGGGTTGAAAATTGATAATGTGGCTTTGAATGGTGCATTTTGAACACACAAAAAGCGAGGAATTTAAATAAGTTCATGAAAATGAAATGCCTTTTGTAACCGATGAGTTTCCGTCCGGAACCTTGATACTTCGAAAGAGACTGTCCGTTTTGTACACGAAGTACATCCAGATTTTCCCGTAACCCTCTCAAGTTTTTAGCCAATGCTATGTGGGTGAAATGATGATACCATGCTAACTTTCAACCTTTTCAGAGTTCATTTGTGGTGCTTTTCAATTTCGGGGTCATTTAGCTCAAAAAATAAATAACTAAATGAAAAATTACAAATGATGTCGGGAAGGGTTGAAATTTGATGATGTGGCTTTTAATGGTGCATTTTGAACACACAAAAAGCCTGGAGTTCAAATAAGTTTATGAAAATGAAATGCCTTTTGTAACTTATGAGTTTCCATTCGGAACCCTGATTCTTCGAAGAGATTGTCCGTTTTGTACACGAAGTGCATCCAGCTTTTACTGTAAGCCTATGAACTTTTTACCACTTGCCATGTGGGTAGAATGATGATACCATGCCAACTTTCAACCTTTTCAGACTTCTTTTGTAGTGCTTTTCAATTTCAGGATCATGTAGCTCAAATAAATCAATAACTGCATGAAAAATAACAAATGATGTCGGGAAGTTTTGAAAATTGGTGATGTGGATTTGAGTGGTGCATTTTGAACACGCAAAAAGCCCATAGTTCAAATAAGATCAAGAAAATGAAATGTCTTTTGTAACCGATGTGTTTCTGTCCGGAACCCTAATACTTCGAAAGAGACTGTCCGTTTTGTACACGAAATGCATCCTGCTTTTGCCGTAACCCTCTCAACTTTTTAGCACATCATATGTGGGTGAAATTATGATACCATGCCAACTTTCAACCTTTTCAGAGTTCATTTGTAGTGCCTTTCAATTTCAGGGTCATTTAGCTCAAAAAATAAATAACTACATGAAAAATAACAAATGATGTTGGGAAGGGTTGAAAATTGATCATGTGGCTTTGAATGGTGCATTTTGAACACAAAAAATCCTGGAGTTCAAATAAGTTCATGAAAATGAAATGCCTTTTGTAACCGATGAGTTTCCGTCCAGAACCCTGATACTTCGAAAGAGACTGTCCGTTTTGAACACGAAGTGCATCCAGCTTTTGTCGTAACCCTCTCAACTTTTTACCACATGCTATGTGGGTGAAATGATGATACCATGCCAACTTTCAACCTTTTCAGGGTTCATTTGTAGTGCTTTTCAATTTCAGGGTCATTTAGCTCATAAAAATCAATAACTGCATGAAAAATACAAAATGAAGTCATAAAGGGTTGAAAATTGATGATGTGGCTTTGAATGCTGCATTTTGAACACACAAAAAGCCTGGAGTTCAAATCAATTCTCGAAAATGAAGTGCCTTTTGTAACCAATGAGTTTCCGTCCGGAACCCTGATACTTCGAAAGAGACTTTCCGTTTTGTACAAGAAGTGCATCTAGATTTTGCCGTAACCCTCTCAACCTTTTAGCCCATGCTATGTGGGTGAAATTATGATACCATGCCAACTCTCAACCTTTTCAGAGTTCATTTGTAGTGCTTTTCAATTTTAGGGTCATTTAGCTCAAGAAAATCATTAACTACATGAAAAATAAAAAATGATGTCGGGAAGGGTTGAAAATTGATAATGTGGCTTTGCATGGTGCATTTTGAACACACGAAAAGCCAGGAATTCAAATAAGTTCATGAAAATGAAATGCCTTTTGTAACCGATGAGTTTCCGTCCGGAACCCTCATACTTCGAAAGAGACTGTCCGTTTTGTACACGAAGTACATCCAGATTTTCCCGTAACCCTCTCAAGTTTTTATCCCATGCTATGTGGGTGAAATGATGATACCATGCTAACTTTCAACCTTTTCAGAGTTCATTTGTGGTGCTTTTCAATTTCGGGGTCATTTGGCTCAAAAAATAAATAACTACACGAAAAATTACAAGTGATGTCGGGAAGGGTTGAAAATTGATGGTGTGGGTTTGAATGGTGCATTTTGAACACACAAAAAGCCTGGAGTTTAAATAAGTTCATGAAAATGAAATGCCTTTTGTAACCGATGAGTTTCCATCCGGAACCGTGATTCTTCGAAAGGGACTATCCGTTTTGTACACGAAGTGCATCCATCTTTTGCCGTAACCCTCTCAACTTTTTAGCACATGCTATGTGGGTGAAATGATGATAGGATGCCAACTTTCAACCTTTTGAGAATTCATTTGTGGTGCTTTCCAATTTCAGGGTCATTTAGCTCAAAAAATCAAGAACTGCATGAAAAATAACAAATGATGTCGGGAAGGGTTGAAAATTGATGATATGGCTTTGAATGGTGCATTTTGAACACACAAAAATCCTGGAAATCAAATAAGTTCATGAAAATGAAATGGCTTTTGTAACCGATGAGTTTCCGTTCGGAACCTTGATACTTCGAAAGAGACTGTCCGTTTTGTACACGAAGTACATCCAGATTTTCCCGTAACCCTCTCAAGTTTTTAGCCCATGCTATGTGGGTGAAATGATGATACCATGCTAACTTTCAACCTTTTCAGAGTTCATTTGTGGTGCTTTTCAATTTCGGGGTCATTTAGCTCAAAAAATAAATAACTAAATGAAAAATTACAAATGATGTCGGGAAGGGTTGAAATTTGATGATGTGGCTTTTAATGGTGCATTTTGAACACACAAAAAGCCTGGAGTTCAAATAAGTTTATGAAAATGAAATGCCTTTTGTAACTTATGAGTTTCCATTCGGAACCCTGATTCTTCGAAAGAGATTGTCCGTTTTGTACACGAAGTGCATCCAGCTTTTACCGTAAGCCTATGAACTTTTTACCACTTGCCATGTGGGTGAAATGATGATACCATGCCAACTTTCAACCTTTTCAGACTTCTTTTGTAGTGCTTTTCAATTTCAGGATCATGTAGCTCAAATAAATCAATAACTGCATGAAAAATAACAAAAGATGTCGGGAAGTTTTGAAAATTGGTGATGTGGCTTTGAGTGGTGCATTTTGAACACGCAAAAAGCCCATAGTTCAAATAAGATCAGGAAAATGAAATGTCTTTTGTAACCGATGTGTTTCTGTCCGGAACCCTAATACTTCGAAAGAGACTGTCCGTTTTGTACACGAAATGCATCCTGCTTTTGCCGTAACCCTCTCAACGTTTTAGCACATGATATGTGGGTGAAATTATGATACCATGCCAACTTTCAACCTTTTCAGAGTTCATTTGTAGTGCCTTTCAATTTCAGGGTCATTTAGCTCAAAAAATAAATAACTACATGAAAAATAACAAATGATGTTGGGAAGGGTTGAAAATTGATGATGTCCCTTTGAATGGTGCATTTTGAACACAAAAAAGCCTGGAGTTCAAATAAGTTCATGAAAATGAAATTCCTTTTGTAACCGATGAGTTTCCGTCCAGAACCCTGATAGTTCGAAAGAGACTGTCCGTTTTGAACACGTAGTGCATCCAGCTTTTGTCATAACCCTCTCAACTTTTTATCACATGCTATGTGGGTGAAATGATGATACCATGCCAACTTTCAACCTTTTCAGGGTTCATTTGTAGTGCTTTTCAATTTCAGGGTCATTTAGCTCAAAAAAATCAATAACTGCATGAAAAATACAAAATGAAGTCATAAAGGGTTGAAAATTGATGATGTGGCTTTGAATGGTGCATTTTGAACACACAAAAAGCCTGGAGTTTAAATCAACTCTCGAAAATGAAGTGCCTTTTGTAACCGATGAGTTTCCGTCCGAAACCCTGATACTTCGAAAGAGACTTTCCGTTTTGTACAAGAAGTGCATCTAGATTTTGCCGTAACCCTCTCAACCTTTTAGCCCATGCTATGTGGGTGAAATGATGATACCATGCCAACTCTCAACCTTTTCAGAGTTCATTTGTAGTGCTTTTCAATTTTAGGGTCATTTAGCTCACGAAAATCATTAACTACATGAAAAATAAAAAATGATGTCGGGAAGGGTTGAAAATTGATAATGTGGCTTTGCATGGTGCATTTTGAACACACGAAAAGCCAGGAATTCAAATAAGTTCATGAAAATGAAATGCCTTTTGTAACCGATGAGTTTCCGTCCGGAACCCTGATACTTCGAAAGAGACTGTCCGTTTTGTACACGAAGTACATCCAGATTTTCCCGTAACCCTCTCAAGTTTTTATCCCATGCTATGTGGGTGAAATGATGATACCATGCTAACTTTCAACCTTTTCAGAGTTCATTTGTGGTGCTTTTCAATTTCGGGGTCATTTGGCTCAAAAAATAAATAACTACACGAAAAATTACAAATGATGTCGGGAAGGGCTGAAAATTGATGGTGTGGGTTTGAATGGTGCATTTTGAACACACAAAAATCCTGGAGTTTAAATAAGTTCATGAAAATGAAATGCCTTTTGTAACCGATGAGTTTCCATCCGGAACCCTGATTCTTCGAAAGGGACTATCCGTTTTGTACACGAAGTGCATCCATCTTTTGCCGTAACCCTCTCAACTTTTTAGCACATGCTATGTGGGTGAAATGATGATAGGATGACAACTTTCAACCTTTTGAGAATTCATTTGTGGTGCTTTCCAATTTCAGGGTCATTTAGCTCAAAAAATCAAGAACTGCATGAAAAATAACAAATGATGTCGGGAAGGGTTGAAAATTGATGATATGGCTTTGAATGATGCATTTTGAACACACAAAAATCCTGGAAATCAAATAAGTTCATGAAAATGAAATGGCTTTTGTAACCGATGAGTTTCCGTTCGGAACCCTGATACTTCGAAAGAGAATGTCCGTTTTGTACACGAAGTGCATCCAGCTTTTCCCATAACCCTCTCAACTTTTTAGCACATGCTATGTGGGTGAAATGATGATACCATGCCAACTTTCAACCTTTTCAGAGTTCATTTGTTGTGCTTTTCAATTTCATGGTCATTTAGCCCAAAAATTCAAGAACTGCCTGAAAAATAACAAATGATGTCGGGAAGGGTTGAAAATTGATGATATGGCTTTGAATGGTGCATTTTGAACACTCAAAAAGCCTGGAATTCAAATAAGTTCATGAAAATGAAATGCCTTTTGTAATCGATGAGTATCCATCCGGAACCCGGATACTTCGGAAGAGATTGTCCATTTTGTACACGAAGTGCATCCAGCTTTTGCCGTAACCATGTCAACTTTTTAGCACATTCTATGTGGGTGAAATGATGATACCATGCCAACTTTCAACCTTTTCACAGTTAATTTGTAGTGCTTTTCAATTTCAGGGTCATTTAGCTCAAAAAATCATTAACTGCATGAAAAATAACAAATGATGTCGGGAAGGGTTGAAAATGTATGATGTGGCTTTGAATGGTGCATTTTTAACACACAAATAGCCTGGAGTTCAAATAAGTTCATGAAAATGAAATACCTTTTGTAACCGATGAGTTTCCATCCGGAACCCTGATTCTTCGAAAGAGATTGTCCGTTTTGTACACTAACTGCATCCAGCTTTTACCTTAACCCTCTCAAATTTTTACCACTTGCCATGTGGGTGAAATGATGATACCATGCCAACTTTCAACGTTTCCAGAGTTCATTTGTAGTGCTTTTCAATTTCAGGATCATTTAGCTCAAATAAATCAATAACTGCATGAAAAATAACAAATGATGTCGGGAAGGGTTGAAAATTGATGATGTGGCTTTGAGTGGTGCATTTTGAAGACGCAAAAAGCCCATAGTTCAAATAAGATCAAGAAAATGAAATGTATTTTGTAACCGATGTGTTTCTGTCCGGAACCCTAATACTTCGAAAGAGACTGTCCGTTTTGTACACGAAATGCATCCAGCTTTTGCCATAACCCTCTCAACTTTTTACCACATTCTATGTGGGTGAAATGATGATACCATGCCTACTTTCAACCTTTTCGGAGTTCATTTGTAGTGTTTTTCAATTTCAGGGTCATTTAGCTCAAAAAATAAATAACTACATGAAAAATAACAAATGATGTCAGGAAGGGTTGAAAATTGATGATGTGGCTTTGAATGTTGCATTTTGAACACACAAAAAGCCTGGAGTTTAAATAAGTTCATGAAAATGAAATGCCTTTTGTAACCGATGAGTTTCCGTCCGGAACCCTGATACTTCAAAAGAAACTGTCCGTTTTGTACACGAAATGCATCCAGCTTTTGCCGTAACCCTGTCAACTTTTTACCACATGCTATGTGGGTGAAATGATGATACCATGCCAACTTTCAACCTTTTCAGAGTTCATTTGTAGTGCTTTTCAATTTCAGGGTCATTTAGCTCAAACAATAAATAACTACATGAAACAAATGATCTCGGGTAGGGTTGAAAATTTATGATGTGGCTTTGAATGGTGCATTTTGAAGACACAAAAAGCATGGAGTTCAAATAAGTTCATGAAAATGAAATGCCTTTTTTAACCGATGAGTTTCTGTCCAGAACCCTGATACTTCAAAAGAAACTGTCCGTTTTGTACACGAAATGCATCCAGCTTTTGCCGTAACCCTCTGAACTTTTTACCACATGCTATGTGGGTGAAATGATGATACCAAGCTAACTTTCAACCTTTTCAGAGTTCATTTGTAGTTTTTTTTAATTTCAGGGTCATTTAGCTCAAAAAACAAATAACCACATGAAAAATAACAAATGATGTCGGGAAGGGTTGAAAATTGTTGATGTGGCTTTCAATGGTGCATTCTGACCACACGAAAAGCCTGGAGTTCAAAAAAGTTCATGAAAATGAAACGCCTTTTGTAACCGATGAGTTTCCATCCGGAACCTTGATTCTTCGAAAGAGATTGTCCGTTTTGTACACGAAGTGCATCCAGGTTTTACTGTAACCCTCTCAACTTTTTACCACTTGCCACGTGGGTGAAATGACGATACCATGCCAACTTTCAACCTTTTCAGAGTTCATTTGTAGTGCTTTTCAATTTCAGGATCATTTAGCTCAAATAAATCAATAACTGCATGAAAAATAACAAATGATGTCGGGAAGTTTTGAAAATTGATGATGTGTCTTTGAGTGGTGCATTTAGAACACGCAAAAAGCCCATAGTTCAAATAAGATCAAGAAAATGAAATGTCTTTTGTAACCGATGTGTTTCTTTCCGAAACCTAATACTTCGAAAGAGGCTGTCCGTTTTGTACACGAAATGCATCCAGCTTTTGCCGTAACCCTCTCAACTTTTTAGCGCATGCTATGTGGGTGAAATGATGATACCATGCCAACTTTCAACCTTTTCAGAGTTCATTTGTAGTGCTTTGCAATTTCTGGGTCATTTAGCTCAAAAAATAAATAACGACATGAAAAATAACAAATGATGTTGGGAAGGGTTGAAAATTGATGATGTGGCTTTGAATGGTGCATTTTGCACACAAAAAAGCCTGGAGTTCAAATAAGTTGTTGAAAATGAAATGCCTTTTGTAACCGATGAGTTTCCGTCTAGAACCTTGATATTTCGAAAGAGACTGTCCATTTTGAACACGAAGTGGATCCAGCATTTGTCGTAACCCTCTCAACTTTTTACCACATGCTATGTGGGTGAAATGATGATACCATGCCAACTTTCAACCTTTTCAGGGTTGATTTGTAGTGCTTTTCATTTTCAGGGTCATTTAGCTCAAAAAAAACAATAACTCGATGAAAAATACAAAATGAAGTCCAAAAAGGTTGAAAATTGATGATGTGGCTTTGAATGGTGCATTTTGAACGCACAAAAAGCCTGGAGTTCAAATCAATTCTAGAAAATGAAGTGCCTTTTGTAACCGATGAGTTTCCCGTCCGGAACCCTGATACTTCGAAAGAGACTGTCCGTTTTGTACACGAAGTGCATCTAGATTTTGCCGTAACCCTCTCAACTTTTTAGCACATGATATGTGGGTGAAATGATGATACCATGCCAACTCTCAACCTTTTCAGAGTTCATTTGTAGTGCTTTTCAATTTTATGGTCATTTAGCTCAAAAAAATCATTAACTGCATGAAAAAAAAATTATGTCGGGAAGGGTTGAAAATTGATAATGTGGATTTGAATGGTGTATTTTGAACACACAAAAAGCAAGGAATTCAAATTAGTTCATGAAAATGAAATGCCTTTTGTAACCGATGAGTTTCCGTCCGGAACCCTAATACTTCGAAAGAGACTGTCCGTTTTGTACACGAAGTACATCCAACTTTTTAGCCCATGCTATGTGGGTGAAATGATGATACCAAAGCAACTTTCAACCTTTTCAGAGTTCATTTGTGGTGCTTTTCAATTTCGGAGTCATTTAGCTCAAAAAATAAATAACTACATGCAAAATTACAAATGATGTCGGGAAGGGTTGAAAATTGATGATGTGGCTTTGAATGGTGCATTTTGAACACACAAAAAGCCTGGAGTTTAAATAAGTTCAGGAAAATGAAATGCCTTTTGTAACCGATGAGTTTCCATCCGGACCCCTGATTCTTCGAAAGAGACTATCCGTTTCGTACACGAAGTGCATCCATCTTTTGCCGTAACCCTCTCAACTTTTTAGAACATGCTATGTGGGTGAAATGATGATAGCATGCCAACTTTCAACCTTTTCAGAATTCATTTGTGGTGCTTTTCAATTTCAGGGTCATTTAGCTCAAAAATCAAGAACTGCATGAAAAATATCAAATGATGTCGGGAAGGGTTGAAAATTGATGATATGGCTTTGAATGGTGCATTTTGAACACACAAAAATCCTAGAAATCAAATAAGTTCAGGAAAATGAAATGCCTTTTGTAACCGATGAGTTTCCGTTCGGAACCCTGATACTTCGAAAGAGACTGTCCGTTTTGTACACGAAGTGCATCCAGGTTTTACCGTAACCCTCTCAACTTTTTACCACTTGCCATGTGGGTGAAATGACGATACCATGCCAACTTTCAACCTTTTCAGAGTTCATTTGTAGTGCTTTTCAATTTCAGGATCATTTAGCTCAAATAAATCAATAACGGCATGAAAAATAACAAATGATGTCGGGAAGTGTTGAAAATTGATGATGTGTCTTTGAGTGGTGCATTTTGAACACGCCAAAAGCCCATAGTTCAAATAAGATCAAGAAAATGAAATGTCTTTTGTAACCGATGTGTTTCTTTCCGAAACCTAATACTTCGAAAGAGGCTGTCCGTTTTGTACACGAAATGCATCTAGATTTTTCCGTAACCCTCTCAACTTTTTAGCGCATGCTATGTGGGTGAAATGATGATACCATGCCAACTTTCAACCTTTTCAGAGTTCATTTGTAGTGCTTTTCAATTTCTAGGTCATTTAGCTCAAAAAATAAATAACGACATGAAAAATAACAAATGATGTTGGGACGGGTTGAAAATTGATGATGTGGCTTTGAATGGTGCATTTTGAACACAAAAAAGCCTGGAGTTCAAATAAGTTAATGAAAATGAAATGCCTTTTGTAACCGATGAGTTTCCTTTCGGAACCCTGATACTTCGAAAGAGACTGTCCGTTTTGTACACGAAGTGCATCCAGCTTTTCCCATAACCCCCTCAACTTTTTAGCACATGCTATGTGGGTGAAATGATGATACCATGCCAACTTTCAACCTTTTCAGAGTTCATTTGTGGTGCTTTTCAATTTCGGGGTCATTTAGCTCAAAAAACAAATAACTACATGAAAAATTACAAATGATGTCGGGAAGGGTTGAAAATTGACGACGTGGCTTTGAATGGTGCATTTTGAACACACGAAAAGCCTGGAGTTCAAATAAGTTCATGAAAATTAAATGCCTTTTGTAACCGATGAGTTTCCGTCCTGAACCCTGATTCTTCGAAAGAGACTATCCGTTTTGTACACGAAGTGCATCCATCTTTTGCCGTAACCCTCTCAACTTTTTAGCACATGCTATGTGGGCGAAATGACGATAGCATGCCAACTTTCAACCTTTTCAGAATTCATTTGTAGTGCTTTTCAATTTCAGGGTCATTTAGCTCAAAAAATCAAGAACTCGATGAAAAATAACAAATGATGTCGGGAAGGGTTGAAAATTGATGATATGGCTTTGAATGGTGCATTTTTAACACACAAAAATCCTGGAAATCAAATAAGTTCATGAAAATGAAATGCCTTTTGTAACCGATGAGTTTCCGTTCGGAACCCTGATACTTCGAAAGAGACTGTCCGTTTTGTACACGAAGTGCATCCAGCTTTTCCCATAACCCCCTCAACTTTTTAGCACATGCTATGTGGGTGAAATGATGATACCATGCCAACTTTCAACCTTTTCAGAGTTCATTTGTGGTGCTTTTCAATTTCGGGGTCATTTAGCTCAAAAAATAAATAACTACATGAAAAATTACAAATGATGTCGGGAAGGGTTGAAAATTGACGACGTGGCTTTGAATGGTGCATTTTGAACACACGAAAAGCCTGGAGTTCAAATAAGTTCATGAAAATTAAATGCCTTTTGTAACCGATGAGTTTCCGTCCGGAACCCTGATTCTTCGAAAGAGACTATCTGTTTTGTACACGAAGTGCATCCATCTTTTGCCGTAACCCTCTCAACTTTTTAGCACATGCTATGTGGGTGAAATGATGATAGCATGCCAACTTTCAACCTTTTCAGAATTCATTTGTAGTGCTTTTCAATTTTAGGGTCATTTAGCTCGAAAAATCAAGAACTGGATGAAAAATAACAAATGATGTCGGGAAGGGTTGAAAATTGATGATATGGCTTTGAATGGTGCATTTTTAACACACAAAAATCCTGGAAATAATATCAGTTCATGAAAATGAAATGCCTTTTTGTAACAGATGAGTTTCCGTTCGGAACCCTGATACTTCGAAAGAGACTGTCCGTTTTGTACACGAAGTGCATCCAGCTTTTCCCATAACCCCCTCAACTTTTTAGCACATGCTATGTGGGTGAAATTATGATACCATGCCAACTTTCAACCTTTTCAGAGTTCATTTGTGGTGCTTTTCAATTTCGGGGTCATTTAGCTCAAAAAATAAATAACTACATGAAAAATTACAAATGATGTCGGGAAGGGTTGAAAATTGACGACGTGGCTTTGAATGGTGCATTTTGAACACACGAAAAGCCTGGAGTTCAAATAAGTTCATGAAAATTAAATGCCTTTTGTAACCGATGAGTTTCCGTCCTGAACCCTGATTCTTCGAAAGAGACTATCCGTTTTGTACACGAAGTGCATCCATCTTTTGCCGTAACCCTCTCAACTTTTTAGCACATGCTATGTGGGTGAAATGATGATAGCATGCCAACTTTCAACCTTTTCAGAATTCATTTGTAGTGCTTTTCAATTTTAGGGTCATTTAGCTCAAAAAATCAAGAACTGGATGAAAAATTACAAATGATGTCGGGAAGGGTTGAAAATTGATGATATGGCTTTGAATGGTGCATTTTTAACACACAAAAATCCTGGAAATCAAATAAGTTCATGAAAATGAAATGCCTTTTGTAACCGATGAGTTTCCGTTCGGAACCCTGATACTTCGAAAGAGAATGTCCGTTTTGTACACGAAGTGCATCCAGCTTTTCCCATAACCCCCTCAACTTTTTAGCACATGCTATGTGGGTGAAATGATGATACCATGCCAACTTTCAACCTTTTCAAATTTCATTTGTTGTGCTTTTCAATTTCAGGGTCATTTAGCTCAAAAATTCAATAACTGCCTGAAAAATAACAAATGATGTCGGGAAGGGTTGAAAATTGATGATGTTGCTTTGAGTGGTGCATTTTGAACATGCAAAATCCCATAGTTCAAATAAGATCAAGAAAATGAAATGTCTTTTGTGACCGATTTGTTTCTGTCCGGAACCCTAATACTTCGAAAGAGACTGTCCATTTTGTACACGAAATGCATCCAGCTTTTGCCGTAACCCTCTCAACTTTTTAGCACATGATATGTGGTTGAAATGATGATACCATGCCAACTTTCAACCTTTTCAGAGTTCATTTGTAGTGCTTTTCAATTTCAGGGTCATTTAGCTCAAAAAATCATTAACTGCATGAAAAATAACAAATGATTTCGGGAAGGGTTGAAAATGTATGATGTGGCTTTGAATGGTGCATTTTCAACACACAAATAGCCTGGAGTTCAAATAAGTTCATGAAAATGAAATGCCTTTTGTAACCGATGAGTTTCCATCCGAAACCCTGATTCTTCGAAAGAGATTGTCCGTTTTGTACCCGAACTGCATCCAGATTTTACCTTAACCCTCTCAAATTTTAACCACTTGCCATGTGGGTGAAATGATGATACCATGCCAACTTTCAACGTTTACAGAGTTCATTTGTAGTGCTTTTCAATTTCAGGATCATTTAGCTCAAATAAATCAATAACTGCATGAAAAATAACAAATGATGTCGGGAAGGGTTGAAAATTGATGATGTGGCTTTCAGTGGTGCATTTTGAAAATGCAAAAAGCCCATAGTTCAAATAAGATCAAGAAAATGAAATGTCTTTTGTAACCGATGTGTTTCTGTCCGGAACCCTAATACTTCGAAAGAGACTGTCCGTTTTGTACACGAAATGCATCCAGGTTTTGCCGTAACCCTCTCAACTTTTTACCACATGATATGTGGTGATATGATGATACCATGCCAACTTTCAACCATTTCAGAGTTCATTTGTAGTGCTTTTCAATTTCAGGGTCATTTAGCTCAAAAAATAAATAACTACATGAAAAATAACAAATGATGTTGGGAAGGGTTGAAAATTGATGATGTGGCTTTGAATGGTGCATTTTGAACACAAAAAAGCGTGGAGTTCAAATAAGTTCATGAAAATGAAATGCCTTTTGTAACCGATGAGTTTCCGTCCAAAACCTTGATACTTCGAAAGAGACTGTCCGTTTTAAACACGAAGTGCATGCAGCCTTTGTCGTAACCCTCTCAACTTTTTACCACATATTATTTGGGTGAAATGATGATACCATGCCAACTTTCAACCTTTTCAGGGTTCATTTGTAGTGCTTTTCAATTTCAGGGTCATTTAGCTCAAAAATCAATAACTGCATGAAAAATACAAAATGAAGTCATAAAGGGTTGAAAATTGATGGCGTGGCTTTGAATAGTGCATTTTGAACACACAAAAAGCCTGGAGTTGAAATCAATTCTAGAAAATGATGTGCTTTTTGTAACCGATGAGTTTCCGTTCGGAACCCTGATACTTCGAAAGAGACTGTCCGTTTTGTACACGAAGTGCATCTAGATTCTGCCGTAACCCTCTCAACTTTTTAGCTCATGCTACGTGGGTGAAATGATGATACCATGCCAACTCTCAACCTTTTCAGAGTTCATTGGTAGTGCTTTTCAATTTTAGGGTCATTTAGCTCAAAAAATCATTAACTGCATGAAAAATAAAAAATGATATCGGGAAGGGTTGAAAATTGATAATGTGGCTTTGAATGGTGCATTTTCAACACACAAAAAGCCAGGAATTCAAATAAGTTCATGAAAATGAAATGCCTTTTGTAACCGATGAGTTTCCGTTCGGAACACTGATACTTCGAAAGAGATTGTCCGTTTTGTACACTAAGTGCATCCAGATTTTCCCGTAACCCTCTCAAGTTTTTAGCCCATGCTATGTGCATGAAATGATGATACCATGCCAACTTTCAACCTTTTCAGAGTTCATTTGTGGTGCTTTTCAATTTCGGGGTCATTTAGCTCAAAAATAAATAACTACATGAAAAATTACTAATGATGTCGGGAAGGGTTGAAAATTGATGATGTGGCTTTGAGTGGTGCATTTTGAACACAAAAAAGCCTGGAGTTTAAATAAGTTCATGAAAATGAAATGCCTTTTGTAACCGATGAGTTTCCATCCGGAACCCTGATTCTTCGAAAGAAACTATCCGTTTGGTACACGAAGTGCATCCATCTTTTGCCGTAACCCTCTCAACTTTTTAGCACATGCTATGTGGGTGAAATGATGATAGCATGCCAACTTTCAACCTTTTCAGAATTCATTTGTAGTGCTTTTCAATTTCAGGGTCATTTAGCTCAAAAAAATCATTAACAAATGATGTCGGGAAGGGTTGAAAATTGATGATATGGCTTTGAATGGTGCATTTTGAACACACAAAAATCCTGGAAATCAAATAAGTTCATGAAAATGAAATGCCTTTTGTAACCGATGAGTTTCCGTTCGGAACCCTGATACTTCGAAAGAGACTGTCCGTTTTGTACACGAAGTGCATCCAGCTTTTCCCATAACCCCCTCAACTTTTTGGCACATGCTATGTGGGTAAAATGCTGATACCATGCCAACTTTCAACCTTTTCAGAGTTCATTTGTTGTGCTTTTCAATTTCAGGGTCATTTAGCTCAAAAATTCAATAACTGCCTGGAAAATAACAAATGATGTCTGGAAGGGTTGAAAATTGATGATATGGCTTTGAATGGTGCATTTTGAACACTCAAAAAGCCTGGAATTCAAATAAGTTCATGAAAATGAAATCCCTTTTGTAACCGATGATTTTCCGTTCGGAACCGTGATACTTCGAAGGAGACTGTCCGTTTTGTACACGAAGTGCATCCTACTTTTTCCATAACCCTCTCAACTTTTTACCACTTGCTATGTGGGTGAAATGATGATACCATGCCAACTTTCAACCTTTTCAGAGTTCATTTGTAGTGCTTTTCAATTTCAGGATCATTCAGCTCAAATAAATCAATAACTGCATGAAAAATAACAAATGATGTCGGGAATGGTTGAAAATTGATGATGCAGCTTTGAATGGTTGAAAATGAAATGCCTTTTTTAACCGATGAGTTTCCGTCCGGAACCCTGATACTTCGAAAGAGACTTTCCGTTTTGCACACGAAGTGCATCTAGCTTTTCCCGTAACCCTCCCAACTTTTTAGCACATGCTATGTGGGAGAAATGATTATACCATACCAACTCTCAACCTGTTTAGAGTTCATTTGTAGTGCTTTTAAATTTCAGGGTCATTTAGCTCAAAAAAATCATTAACCACATGAAAAATAACAAATGATGTCGGGATGGGTTGAAAATTGATGATGTGGCTTTGAATGGTGCATTTTGAACACACAAAAAGCCAGGAGTTCAAATAAGTTCATGAAAATGAAATGCCTTTTGTAACCGATGAGTTTCCGTCCGGAACCCTGATACTTCAAAGGAGACTGTCCGTTTTGTACACGAAGTGCATCTAGATTTTGCCGTAACCCTCTCAACTTTTTACCACATGCTATGTCGGTGAAATGATGATACCATGCCAACTTTCAACCTTTTCAGAGTTCATTTGTAGTGCTTTTAAATTTCAGGGTCATTTAGGTCAAATAAATCAATAACTTTATGAAAAATAACAAATGATATCGGGAAGGGTTAAAAATTGATGATGTGGCTTTGAATGGTGCATTTTGAACAAACAAAAAGCCTAGAGTTCAAATAAGTTCAAGAAAATGAAATGCCTTTTTTAACCGATGAGTTTCCATTCGGAACCCTAATACTTCGAAAGAGACTTTCCGTTTCGCACACGAAGTGCATCTAGCTTTTTCCGTAACCCTCTCAACTTTTTAGCCCATGCTATGTGGGTGAAATGATGATACCATGCCAACTCTCAACCTTTTCAGAGTTCATTTGTAGTGCTTTTCAATTTCAGGGTCATTTAGCTCAAGAAAATCATTGACTGCATGAAAAATAACAAATGATGTCGGGAAGGGTTGAAAATTGATGATGTGGCTTTGAATGGTGCATTTTGAACACACAAACAGCCTGGAGTTCAAATAAGTTCATGAAAATGAAATGCCTTTTGTAACCGATGAGTTTCCGTCCGGAACCCTGATACTTCGAAGGAGACTGTCTGTTTTGTACACGAAGTGCATCCAGCTTTTTCCATAACCATCTCAACTTTTTACCACTTGCTATGTGGGTGTAATGATGATACCATGCCAACTTTCAACCTTTTCAGAGTTCATTTGTAGTGCTTTTCAATTTCAGGACCATTCAGCTAAATGAAATCAATAACTGCATGAAAAATTGCAAATGATGTCGGGAAGGGTTGAAAATTGATGATGTGGCTTTGAATGGTACATTTTGAACACACGAAAAGCCTGGAGTTTAAATAAGTACATGAAAATTAAATGCCTTTTGTAACCGATGAGTTTCCATCCGGAACCCTGATTCTTCGAAAGAGACTATCCGTTTTGTACACGAAGTGCATCCATCTTTTGCCGTAACCCTCTCAACTTTTTAGCACATGCTATGTGGGTGAAATGATGATAGCATGCCAACTTTCAACCTTTTCAGAATTCATTTGTAGTGCTTTTCAATTTCAGGGTCATTTAGCTCAAAAAATCAAGAACTGGATGAAAAATAACAAATGATGTCGGGAAGGGTTGAAAATTGATGATATGGCTTTGAATGGTGCATTTTGAACACACAAAAATCCTGGAAATCAAATAAGTTCATGAAAATGAAATGCCTTTTGTAACCGATGTGTTTCCGTTCGGAACCCTGATATTTCGAAAGAGACTGTCCGTTTTGTACACGAAGGGCATCCAGCTTTTCCCATAACCCCCTCAACTTTTTAGCACATGCTATGTGGGTGAAATGATGATACCATGCCAACTTTCAACCTTTTCAGAGTTCATTTGTTGTCCTTACCAATTTCAGGGTCATTTAGCTCAAAAATTCAATAACTGCCTGAAAAATAACAAATGATGTCGGGAAGGGTTGAAAATTGATGATATGGCTTTGAATGGTGCATTTTGAACACTCAAAAAGCCTGGAATTCAAATAAGTTCATGAAAATGAAATCCCTTTTGTCATCGATGAGTTTCCGTTCGGAACCATGATACTTCGAAGGAGACTGTCCGTTTTGTACACGAAGTGCATCCAACTTTTTCCATAACCCTCTCAACTTTTTACCACTCGCTATGTGGGTCAAATGATGATACCATGCCAACTTTCAACCTTTTCAGAGTTCATTTGTAGTGCTTTTCAATTTCAGTATCATTCAGCTCAATGAAATCAATAACTGCATGAAAAATAACAAATGATGTCGGGAATGGTTGAAAATTGATGATGCAGCTTTGAATGTTTCATTTTGAACAAACAAAAATCCTATTGTTCAAATAAGTTCAAGAAAATGAAATGACTTTTTTAACCGATGAGTTTCCGTCCGGAACCATGATACTTCGAAAGAGACTTTCCGTTTTGCACACGAAGTGCATCTAGCTTTTGCCGTAACCCTCCAAACTTTTTAGCACATGCTATGTGGGTGAAATGATTATACCATACCAACTCTCAACCTTTTTAGAGTTCATTTGTAGTGCTTTTCAATTTCAGGGTCATTTAGCTCAAAAAAATCATTAACCACATGAAAAATAACAAATGATGTCGGGAAGGGTTGAAAATTGATGATGTGGCTTTGAATGGTGCATTTTGAACACACAAAAAGCCAGGAGTTCAAATAAGTTCATGAAAATGAAATGCCTTTTGTAACCGATGAGTTTCCGTCCGGAACCCTGATACTTCGAAGGAGACTGTCCGTTTTGTACACAAAGTGCATCCAGCTTTTTCCATAACCCTCTCAACTTTTTACCACATGCTATGTCGGTGAAATGATGATACCATGACAACTTTCAACCTTTTCAGAGTTCATTTGTAGTGCTTTTCAATTTCAGGCCCATTTAGCTCAAAAAATAAATAACTACATGAAAAATAACAAATGATGTCGGGAAGGGTTGAAAATTGTTGATGTGGCTTTGAATGGTGCATTTTGAACACACAAAAAGGCTGGAGTTCAAACAAGTTCATGAAAATGAAATGCCTTTTGTAACCGATGAGTTTCCATCCGGAACCCTGATTCTTCGAAAGAGACTGTCCGTTTTGTACACGAAGTGCACCCAGCTTTGGCCGTAACCCTCTCAAATTTTTACCACATGCAATGTGGGTGAAGTGATGATACCATGCCAACTTTCAACCTTTTCAGAGTTCATTTGTAGTGCTTTTCAATTTCAGGGTCATTTAGGTCAAATAAATCAATAACTTTATGAAAAATAACAAATGATATCGGGAAGGGTTAAAAATTGATGATGTGGCTTTGAATGGTGCAATTTGAACAAACGAAAAGCCTATAGTTCAAATAAGTTCAAGAAAATGAAATGCCTTTTTTAACCGATGAGTTTCCGTTCGGAACCCTAATACTTCGAAAGAGACTTTCCGTTTAGCACACGAAGTGCATCTAGCTTTTTCCGTAACCCTCTCAACTTTTTACCACATGCTATGCGGGTGACATGATGATACCAAGCCAACTTTCAACCTTTTCAGAGTTCATTTGTAGCTCTTTTTAATTTCAGGGTCATTTAGCTCAAAAAATAAATAACCACATGAAAAATAACAAATGATGTCGGGAAGGGTTGAAAATTGAAGATGTGGCTTTGAATGGTGCATTTTGAACGCACAAAATGACTGGAGTTCAAAAAAGTTCAAGAAAATGAAATGCCTTTCGTAAACGATGAGTTTCCATGCGGAACCCTAATACTTCGAAAGAGACTGCCCGTTTTACACACGAAGTGCATCCAGCTTTTGTCGTAACCCTCTCAACTTTTTAGCACATGATATGTGGGTGAAATGATGATACCATGGTAACTTTCAAAAAATTTAGAGTTCATTTGAAGTACTTTTCAATTTCAGGGTCATTTAGCTCAAAAAAATCAATAACACCATGAAAAATACAAAATGAAGTCATAAAGGGTTGAAAATTGATGATGTGGCTTTGAATGGTGCATTTTGAACACACAAAAAGCCTTCACATCAAATAAATTCATGAAAATGAAATGCCTTTTGTAACCGATGAGTTTCCGTCCGGAACGCTGATACTACGAAAGAGACTGTCCGTTTTGTGCACGAAGTGCATCCAGATTTTCCCGTAACCCTCTCTACTTTTTAGCCCATTCTATGTGGATGAAATGATGATACCATGCCAACTTTCAACCTTTTCAGAGTTCCTTTGTAGTGCTTTTTAATTTCAGGGTCATTTAGCTCAAAAAATAAATAACGACATGAAAAATTACAAATGATGTCGCGAAGGGTTGAAAATTGATGATGTGGCTTTGAATGGTGCATTTTGAACACAGAAAATGCCTGGAGTTCAAAAAAGTTCAAGAAAATGAAATGCCTTTTGTAACCGATGAGTTTCCATCCGGAACCTTGATTCTTCGAAAGAGACTGACCGTTTTGTTCACGAAGTGCATCCAGCTTTTGCCGTAACCCTCTCAACTTTTTAACACATGCTATGTGGGTGAAATGATGATACCATGCCAACTTTCAACCTTTTCAGAGTTCATTTGTAGTGCTTTTCAATTTCTGGGTCATTTAGCTCAAATAAATCAATGACTGCATGAAAAATAACAAATGATGTCGGGAAGGGTTGAAAATTGATGATGTGGCTTTGAATGGTGCATTTTGAACGCACAAAATGCCTGGAGTTCAAAAAAGTTCAAGAAAATGAAATGTCTTTTGTAACCGATGAGTTTCCGTGCGGAACCCTAATAGTTCGAAAGAGACTGCCCGTTTTACACACGAAGTGCATCCAGCTTTTGCCGTAACCCTCTCAACTTTTTAGCACATGATATGTGGGTGAAATGATGATACCATGCTAACTTTCGAAAAATTTAGAGTTCATTTGTAGTACTTTTCAATTTCTGGGTCATTTAGCTCAAAAAAATCAGTAACTCCATGAAAAATACAAAATGAAGTCATAAAGGGTTGAAAATTGATGATGTGGCTTTGAATGGTGCATTTTGAACACACAAAAAGCCTTCACATCAAATAAATTCATGAAAATGAAATGCCTTTTGTAACCGATGAGTTTCCGTCTGGAACGCTGATACTACGAAAGAGACTGTCCGTTTTGTGCACGAAGTGCATCCAGATTTTCCCGTAACCCTCTCTACTTTTTAGCCCATGCTAATTGGATGAAATGATGATACCATGCCAACTTTCAACCTTTTCAGAGTTCCTTTGTTGTGCTTTTCAATTTCAGGGTCATTTAGCTCAAAAAATAAATACCTACATGAAAAATTACAAATGATGTCGGGAAGGGTTGAAAATTGATGATGTGGCTTTGAATGGTGCATTTTGAACGCAGAAAATGCCTGGAGTTCAAAAAAGTTCAAGAAAATGAAATGCCTTTTGTAACCGATGAGTTTCCATCCGGAACCTTGATTCTTCGAAAGAGACTGACCGTTTTGTTCACGAAGTGCATCCAGCTTTTGCCGTAACCCTCTCAACTTTTTACCACATGCTATGTGGGTGAAATGATGATACCATGCCAACTTTCAACCTTTTCAGAGTTCATTTGTAGTGCTTTTCAATTTCTGGGTCATTTAGCTCAAATAAATCAATAACTGCATGAAAAATAACAAATGATGTCGGGAAGGGTTGAAAATTGATGATGTGGCTTTGAATGGTGCATTTTGAACGCACAAAATGCCTCGAGTTCAAAAAAGTTCAAGAAAATGAAATGTCTTTTGTAACCGATGAGTTTCCGTGCGGAACGCTAATACTTCGAAAGAGACTGCCCGTTTTACACACGAAGTGCATCCAGCTTTTGCCGTAACCCTCTCAACTTTTTAGCACATGATATGTGGTTGAAATGATGATACCATGCCAACTTTCAACCTTTTTAGAGTTCATTTGTAGTACATTTCAATTTCAGGGTCATTTAGCTCAAAAAAATCAATAACTCCATGAAAAATACAAAATGAAGTCATAAAGGGTTGAAAATTGATGATGTGGCTTTGAATGGTGCATTTTGAACACACAAAAAGCCTGCACTTCAAATAAATTCATGAAAATGTAATGCCTTTTGTAACCGATGAGTTTCCGTCCGGAACGCTGATACTACGAAAGAGACTGTTCGTTTTGTACACGAAGTGCGTCCAGATTTTCCCGTAACCCTCTCGAGTTTTTAGCCCATGCTATGTGGATGAAATGATGATACCATGCAAACTTTCAACCTTTTCAGAGTTCATTTGTAGTGCTTTTCAATTTCTGGATCATTTAGCTCAAAAAATAAATAACTACATGAAAAATTACAAATGATGTCGGGAAGGGTTGAAAATTGATGATGTGGCTTTGAATGGTGCATTTTGAACACACAAAAAGCCTGGAGTTCAAATAAGTTCATGAAAATGAAATGCCTTTTGTAACCGATGAGTTTCCATCCGGAACCTTGATTCTTCGAAAGAGACTCACCGTTTTGTACACGAAGTGCATCCAGCTTTTGCCATAACCCTTTCAACTTTTTACCACATGCTATGTGCGTGAAATAATCATACCATGCCAACTTTCAACCTTTTCAGAGTTCATTTGTAGTGCTTTTCAATTTTTGGGTAATTTAGCTCAAATAAATCAATAACTGCATGAAAAATAACAAATGATGTCGGGAAGGGTTGAAAATTGATGATGTGGCTTTGAATGGTGCATTTTGAATGCACAAAATGCCTGGAGTTCAAAAAAGTTCAAGAAAATGAAATGTCTTTTGTAACTGATGAATTTCCGTGCGGAACCCTAATACTTCGAGAGAGACTGTCTGTTTTACACAGGAAGTGCATCCACCTTTTGCCGTAACCCTCTCAACTTTTTAGCACATGCTATGTGGGTGAAATGATGATGCCATGCCAACTCTCAACCTTTTCAGAGTTCATTTGTAGTGCTTTTCAATTTCAGGGTCATTTAGCTCAAAAAAATCGTTAACTGCCTGAAAAATAACAAATGATGTCGGGAAGGGTTGAAAATTGATGATGTGGCTTTGAGTGGTGCATTTTGAACACACAAATAGCCAGGAATTCATGTAAGTTCATGAAAATGAAATGCCTTTTGTAACCGATGAGTTTCCATCCGGAACCTTGATTCTTCGAAAGAGACTGACCGTTTTGTACACGAAGTGCATCCAGCTTTTGCCGTAACCCTCTCAACTTTTTACCACATGCTCTGTGGGTGAAATGCTGATACCATGCCAACTTTCAACTATTTCAGAGTTCATTTGTAGTGCTTTTCAATTTTAGGGTCATTTAGCTCAAATAATAAATAACTACATGAAAAATAACAAATGATGTCGGGAAGGGTTGAAAATTGAAGATGTGGCTTTGAATTGTGCATTTTGAACACACAAAAAGCCTGGAGTTTAAATAAGTTCATGAAAATGAAATGCCTTTTGTAACCGATGAGTTTCCGTCCGGAACCCTGATACTTAGAAAGAGACTGTCCGTTTTGTACACGCAGTGCATCCAGCTTTTGCCGTAACCGTCTCAACTTCTTACCACATGCTATGTGGGTGAAATGATGATACCATGCCAACTTTCAACCTTTTCAGAGTTCATTTGTAGTGCTTTTCGATTTCAGGGTCATGTAGCTCAAAAAATAAATAACTACATGAAAAATAACAAATGATCTCGGGTAGGGTTGAAAATTTATGATGTGGCTTTGAATGGTGCATTTTGAACACACAAAAAGGCTGGAGTTCAAATAAGTTCCTAAAAATGAAATGCCTTTTGTAACCGATGAGTTTCCGTCTAGAACCCTGATACTTCGAAAGAGACTGTCCGTTTAGTACACGAAATGCATCCAGCTTTTGCCGTAACCCTCTCAACTTTTTACCACATGCTATGCGGGTGACATGATGATACCAAGCAACCTTTCAACCTTTTCAGAGTTCATTTGTAGCTCTTTTTAATTTCAGGGTCATTTAGCTCAAAAAATAAATAACCACATGAAAAATAACAAATGATGTCGGGAAGGGTTGAAAATTGAAGATGTGGCTTTGAATGGTGCATTTTGAACGCACAAAATGCGTGGAGTTCAAAAAAGTTCAAGAAAATGAAATGTATTTTGTAACCGATGAGTTTCCGTGCGGAACCCTAATACTTCGAAAGAGACTGTCCGTTTTACACACGAAGTGCATCCGGGTTTTGCCGTAACCCTCTCAACTTTTTAGCACATGATATGTGGGTGAAATGATGATACCATGCCAACTTTCAACCTTTTTAGAGTTCATTTGTAGTACTTTTCGATTTCAGGGTTATTTAGCTCAAAAAAATCAATAACTGCATGAAAAATACAACATGAAGTCATAAAGGGTTGAAAATTGATGATGTGGCTTTGAATGGTGCATTTTAAACACACAAAAAGCCTGCAGTTCAAATAAATTCATGAAAATGAAATGCCTTTTGTAACCGATGAGTTTCCGTCCGGAACGCTGATACTTCGAAAGAGACTTTCCGTTTTGCACACGAAGTGCATCTAGATTTTCCCGTAACCCTCCCAAGTTTTTAACCCATTCTATGTGGATGAAATGATGATACCATGCCAACTTTCAACCTTTTCAGAGTTCATTTGTAGTGCTTTTCAATTTCAGGGTCATTTAGCTGGAAAAATAAATAACTACACGAAAATTTACAAATGATGTCGGGAAGGGTTGAAAATTGATGATGTGACTTTGAATGGTGAATTTTGAACACACAAAAAGCCTGGAGTGAAAATCAGTTCATGAAAATGAAATGCCTTTTGTAACCGATGTGTTTCCATCCGGAACCCTGATTCTTCGGAAGAGACTGACCGTTTTGTACACGAAGTGCATCCAGCTTTTGCCGTAACCCTCTCAACTTTTTACCACATGCTATGTGGGTGAAATGATGATTCCATGCCAACTTTCAACCTTTTCAGAGTTCATTTGTAGTGCTTTTCAATTTCAGGGTCATTTAGCTCAAATAAATCAATAACTGCATGAAAAATAACAAATGATGTCGGGAAGGGTTGAAAATTGATGATGTGGCTTTGAATGGTGCATTTTGAACGCACAAAATGCCTGGACTTCAAAAAAGTTCAAGAAAATGAAATGTCTTTTATAACCGATGAGTTTGCGTCTGGAACCCTAATACTTCGAAAGAGACTGTCCGTTCTGCACACGAAGTGCATCTAGCTTTTGCCATAACCCTCTCAACTTTTTAGCACATGATATGTCGGTGAAATGATGATACCATGCCAACTTTCAACCTTTTTAGAGTTCATTTGTAGTACTTTTCAATTTTAGGGTCATTTAGCTCAAAAAAATCAAAAACTGCATGAAAAATACAAAATGAAGTCATAAAGGGTTGAAAATTGATGATGTGGCTTTGAATGGTGCATTTTGAACACACAAAAGGCCTGCAGTTCAAATAAATTCTAGGAAATGAAATGCCTTTTGTAACCGATGAGTTACCGTCCGGAACCCTGATACTTCGAAAGAGACTGTCCGTTTTGTACACGAAGTGCATCCAGCTTTTGCCGTAACCCTCTCAACTTTTTAGCACATTCTATCTGGGTGAAATTATGATACCATGACAACTTTCCACCATTTGAGAGTTCATTTATAGTGCATTTCAATTTCAGGGTCATTTAGCTCAACAAATAAATAACTACACGAAACATAACAAATGATGTCGGGAAGGGTGGAAATTTGATGATGTGGCTTTTTCCATAACCCTCTCAACTTTTTACCACAGGCTATGTGGGTGAAATAATGATACCATGCCAACTTTCAACCTTTTCAGGGGTCATTTAGCTCAAAAACTAAATAACTACATGAAAAATAATAAATGATGTCGGGAAGGGTTGAAAATTGATGATGTGGCTTTGAATGGTGCATTTTGAACACACAAAAAGCCTGGGAGTTCAGACAAGTTCATCAAAATGAAATGCCTTTTGTAACCGATGGGTTTCCATCCGGAACCCTGATTCTTCGAAAGAGACTGTCTGTTTTGTACACGAAATCCATCGAGCTTTTGCCGTAACCCTCTCAATTTTTTACCACATGCTATGTGGGTGAAATCATGATACCATGCCAACTTTCTACCTTTTCAGAGTTTATTTGTAGTGCTTTTCAATTTCAAGGTCATTTAGGTCAAATAAATCAATACCTGCATGAAAAATAACAAACGATGTCGGGAAGGGTTGAAAATTGATGATGTGGCTTTGAATGGTGCATTTTGAACAAACAAAAATCCTATAGTTCAAATAAGTTCAAGAAAATGAAAAGCCTTTTTTAACCAATGAGTTTCCGTCCGGAACCCTAATACTTCGAAAGAGACTTTCCGTTTTGCACACGAAGTGCATCTAGCTTTTGCCGTAACCCTCTCAACTTTTTAGCCCATGCTATGTGGGTGAAATGATGACACCATGCCAACTCTCAACCTTTTAAGCGTTCATTTGTAGTGCTTTTATATTTCAGGGTCATTTAGCTCAAAATAATCATTAACTGCATGAAAAATAACAAATGATGTCGGGAAGGGTTGAAAATTGATGATGTGGCTTTGAATGGTGCATTTTGAACACACAAAAAGCCAGGAGTTCAAATAAGTTCATGAAAATGAAATGCCCTTTGTAACCGACGAGTTTCCGTCCGGAACCCTGATACTTCGAAAGAGACTGTCCGTTTTGTACACGAAGTGCATCCAGCTTTTGCCGTAACCCTCTCAACTTTTTAGCACGTGCTATGTGGGTGAAATGATGATACCATGCCAACTTTCCACCTTTTGAGAGTTCATTTGTAGTGCTTTTCAATTTCAGGGTCATTTAGGTCAAAAAACAACAAATGATGTTTGTAAGGGTTGAAAATTGATGATGTGGCTTTGAATGGTGCATTTTGAACACAAAAAAGCCTGGATTTCAAATAAGTTCATGAAAATGAAATGCCTTCCGTAACCGATGAGTTTCCGTCCGGAACCCTGATACTTCGAAAGAGACTGTCTGTTTTGAACACGAAGTGCATCCAGCTTTTGTCGTAACCCTCTCAACTTTCTACCACATGCTATGTGGGTGAAATGTTGATACCATCCCAACTTTCAACCTTTTCAGGGTTCATTTGTAGTGCTTCTCAATTTCAGGGTCATTTAGCTCAAAAAATTCAATAACTGCATGAAAAATAACAAACGATGTCGGGAAGGGTTGAAAATTGATGATGTGGCTTTGAATGGTGCATTTTGAACAAACAAAAATCCTATAGTTCAAATAAGTTCAAGAAAATTAAATGCCTTTTTTAACCGATGAGTTTCCGTCCGGAACCCTAATACTACGAAAGAGACTTTCCGTTTTGCACACGAAGTGCAACTAGATTTTGCCGTAACCCTCTCAACTTTTTAGCCCATGCTACGTGGGTGAAATGATGATACCATGCCAACTCTCAACCTTTTCAGAGTTCATTTGTAGTGCTTTTCAATTTCAGGGTCATTTAGCTCAAAACAATCATTAACTACATGAAAAATAACTAATGATGTCGGGAAGGGTTGAAAATTGATGATGTGGCTTTGAATGGTGCATTTTGAACACACAAAAAGCCATGAATTCAAATAAGTTCATGAAAATCAAAGGCCTTTTGTAACCGATGAGTTTTCGTCCACAACGCTGATATTTCAAAAGAGACTGTCCGTTTTGTACACGAAGTGCATCCAGATTTTCCCGTAACCCTCTCAAGTTTTCAGCCCATGCTATGCGGATGAAATGATGATACCATGCCAACTCTCAACCTTTTCAGAGTTCATTTGTATTGCTTTTCAATTTTAGGGTCATTTAGCTCAAAAAATAAATAACTACATGAAAAATAACAAATGATGTCGGGAAGGGTTGAAAATTGATGATATGGCTTTGAATGGTCCATTTTGAACGCAGAAAATGCCTGGAGCTCAAAAAAGTTCAAGAAAATGAAATGCCTTTTGTAACCGATGAGTTTCCGTCCGTAACCCTGATACTTCGAAAGAGACTGTCCATTTTGTACACGAAGTGCATCTAGATTTTGCCGTAACGCTCTCGACTTTTTAGCACATGCTATGTGGGTGAAATGATGATATGATGCCAACTCTCAACCTTTTCAGAGTTCATTTGTACTGCTTTTCAATTTCAGGGTCATTTAGCTCAAAAAAATCATTAACTGCATGAACAATAACAAATGATGTCGGGAAGGGTTGAAAATTGATGATGTGGCTTTGAATGGTGCATTTTGAACACACAAAAAGCCAGGAGTTCAAATAAGTTCATGAAAATGAAATGCCTGTTGTAACCGATGAGTTTCCGTCCGGAACCCTGATACTTCGAAGGAGACTGTCCGTTTTGTACACGAAGTGCATCCAACTTTTGCCGTAACCCTCTCAACTTTTTAGCACATGCTATCTGGGTGAAATTATGATACCATGACAACTTTCCACCTTTCGATAGTTCATTTGTAGTGCATTTCAATTTCAGGGTCATTTAGCTCAACAAATAAATAACTACATGAAAAATAACAAATGATGTTGGGAAGGGTTGAAAATTGATGATGTGGCTTTTTCCATAACCCTCTCAACTTTTTACCACAGGCTATGCGGGTGAAATAATGATACCATGCCAACTTTCAACCTTTTCACGGGTCATTTAGCTCAAAAACTAAATAACTACATGAAAAATAATAAATGATGTCGGGAAGGGTTGAAAATTGATGATGTGGCTCTGAATGGTGCATTTTGAACACAAAAAATCCTGGGAGTTCAGACAAGTTCATGAAAATGACATGCCTTTTGTAACCGATGAGTTTCCATCCGGAACCCTGATTCTTCGAAAGAGACTGTCTGTTTTGTACACGAAATCCATCGAGCTTTTGACGTAACCCTCTCAATTTTTTACCACATGCTATATGGGTGAAATCATGATACCATGCCAACTTTCTACCTTTTCAGAGTTTATTTGTAGTGCTTTTCAATTTCAAGGTCATTTAGGTCAAATAAATCAATAACTGCATGAAAAATAACAAATGATGTCGGGAAGGGTTGAAAATTGATGATGTGGCTTTGAATGGTGCATTTTGAACAAACAAAAATCCTATAGTTCAAATAAGTTCAAGAAAATGAAAAGCCTTTTTTAACCAATGAGTTTCCGTCCGGAACCCTAATACTTCGAAAGAGACTTTCCGTTTTGCACACGAAGTGCATCTAGCTTTCCCCGTAACCCTCTCAACTTTTTAGCCCATGCTATGTGTGTGAAATGACGACACCATGCCAACTCTCAACCTTTTAAGCGTTCATTTGTAGTGCTTTTATATTTCAGGGTCATTTAGCTCAAAATAATCATTAACTGCATGAAGAATAACAAATGATGTCGGGAAGGGTTGAAAATTGATGATGTGGCTTTGAATGGTGCATTTTGAACACACAAAAAGCCAGGAGTTCAAATAAGTTCATGAAAATGAAATGCCCTTTGTAACCGACGAGTTTCCGTCCGGAACCCTGATACTTCGAAAGAGACTGTCCGTTTTGTACACGAAGTGCATCCAGCTTTTGCCGTAACCCTCTCAACTTTTTAGCACGTGCTATGTGGGTGAAATGATGATACCATGCCAACTTTCCACCTTCTGAGAGTTCATTTGTAGTGCTTTTCAATTTCAGGGTCATTTAGGTCAAAAAACAACAAATGATGTTTGTAAGGGTTGAAAATTGATGATGTGGCTTTGAATGGTGCATTTTGAACACAAAAAAGCCTGGAGTTCAAATAAGTTCATGAAAATGAAATGCCTTCCGTAACCAATGAGTTTCCGTCCGGAACCCTGATACTTCGAAAGAGACTGTCTGTTTTGAACACGAAGTGCATCCAGCTTTTGTCGTAACCCTCTCAACTTTTTACCACATGCTATGTGGGTGAAATGTTGATACCATCCCAACTTTGAACCTTTTCAGGGTTCATTTGTAGTGCTTCTCAATTTCAGGGTCATTTAGCTCAAAAAAATCAATAACTGCATGAAAAATAACAAACGATGTCGGGAAGGGTTGAAAATTGATGATGTGGCTTTGAATGGTGCATTTTGAACAAACAAAAATCCTATAGTTCAAATAAGTTCAAGAAAATTAAATGCCTTTTTTAACCGATGAGTTTCCGTCCGGAACCCTAATACTTCGAAAGAGACTTTCCGTTTTGCACACGAAGTGCAACTAGATTTTGCCGTAACCCTCTCAACTTTTTAGCCCATACTACGTGGGTGAAATGACGATACCATGCCAACTCTCAACCTTTTCAGAGTTCATTTGTAGTGCTTTTCAGTTTCAGGGTCATTTAGCTCAAAACAATCATTAACTACATGAACAATAACTAATGATGTCGGGAAGGGTTGAAAATTGATGATGTGGCTTTGAATGGTGCATTTTGAACACACAAAAAGCCATGAATTCAAATAAGTTCATGAAAATCAAAGGCCTTTTGTAACCGATGAGTTTTCGTCCAGAACGCTGATACTTCGAAAGAGTCTGTCCGTTTTGTACACGAAGTGCATCCAGATTTTCCCGTAACCCTCTCAAGTTTTCAGCCCATGCTATGTGGATGAAATGATGATACCAAGCCAACTCTCAACCTTTTTAGAGTTCATTTGTATTGCTTTTCAATTTTAGGGTCATTTAGCTCAAAAAATAAATAACTACATGAAAAATAACAAATGATGTCGGGAAGGGCTGAAAATTGATGATATGGCTTTGAATGGTGCATTTTGAACACACAAAAAGCCATGGATTCAAATAAGTTCAAGAATATTAAATGCCTTTTTTAACCGATGAGTTTCCGTCCGGAACCCTAATACTTCGAAAGAGACTGTCCGTTTTGTACAAGAAGTGCATCCAGATTTTCCCGTAACCCTCTCAAGTTTTCAGCCCATGCTATGTGGATGAAATGATGATACCATGCCAAGTCTCAACCTTTTCAGAGTTCATTGGTATTGCTTTTCAATTTTAGGGTCATTTAGCTCAAAAAATAAATAACTACATGAAAAATAACAAATGATGTCGGGAAGGGTTGAAAATTGATGATATGGCTTTGAATGGTCCATTTTGAACGCAGAAAATGCCTGGAGTTCAAAAAAAGTTCAAGAAAATGAAATGCCTTTTGTAACCGATGAGTTTCCGTCCGTAAACCTGATACTTCGAAAGAGACTGTCCATTTTGTACACGAAGTGCATCTAGCTTTTGCCGTAACGCTCTCGACTTTTTAGCACATGCTATGTGGGTGAAATGATGATATGATGCCAACTCTCAACCTTTTCAGAGTTCATTTGTACTGCTTTTCAATTTCAGGGTCATTTAGCTCAAAAAAATCATTAACTGCATGAACAATAACAAATGATGTCGGGAAGGGCTTAAAATTGATGATGTGGCTTTGAATGGTGCATTTTGAACACACAAAAAGCCAGGAGTTCAAATAAGTTCATGAAAATGAAATGCCTGTTGTAACCGATGAGTTTCTGTCCGGAACCCTGATACTTCCAAGGAGACTGCCCGTTTTGTACACGACGTGCATCTAGCTTTTGCCGTAACCCTCTCAACTTTTTAGCAAGTGCTATGTGGTTGAAATGATGATACCAGCCAACTCTCAACCTTTTCAGAGTTCATTTGTAGTGCTTTTCAATTTCAGGGTCATTTAGCTCAAAAAAAGCACTAACTGCATGAAAAATAACAAATGATGTGGGGAAGGCTTGAAAATTTATGATGTGGCTTTGAATGGTGCATTTTTAACGCACAAAATGCCTGGAGTTCTAAAAAGTTCAAGAAAATGAAATGCCTTTTGTAACCGATGAGTTTCCGTCCGGAACCCTGATACTTCGAAAGAGACTGTCCGTTTTGTACACGAAGTGCATCTAGCTTTTGCCGTAACCCTCTCAACTTTGTAGCAAATGTTATGTGGGTGAAATGATGATACCATGCCAACTCTCAACCTTTTCAGAGTTCATTTTTAGTGCTTTTCAATTTCAGGGTCATTTAGCTCAAACAAATCATTAACTGCATGAAAAATAACAAATGATGTCAGGAAGGGTTGAAAATTGATGATGTGGCTTTGAATGGTGTATTTTCAACGCACAAAATGCCTGGAGTTCAAAAAAGTTCAAGAAAATGAAATGCCTTTTGCAACCGATGAGTTTTCGTCCGGAACCCTGATACTTTGAAAGAGACTGTCCGTTTTGTACACGAAGTGCATCTAGCTTTTTCCGTAACCATCTCAACTTTTTAGCACATGCTATGTGGGTGAAATGATGATACCATGCCAACTCTCAACCTTTTCAGAGTTCATTTGTAGTGCTTTTTAATTTCAGGGTCATTTAGCTCAAATAAATCAATAACTGCATGAAAAATAACAAATGATGTCAGGAAGGGTTGAAAATTGATGATGTGGCTTTGAATGGTGCATTTTGAACACACAAAAAGGCTGGAGTTCAAAGAAGTTCATGAAAATGAAATGCCTTTTGTAACCGATGAGTTTCCATCCGGAACCCTGATTATTCGAAAGAGACTGTTCGCTTTGTACACGAAGTGCATCCAGTTTTTGCCGTAACCCTCTTAACTTTTTACCACATGCTATGTGGGTGAAATGATGATACCATGCCAAATTTCAACCTTTTCAGAGTTAATTTGTAGTGCTTTTCAATTTCAGGGTCATTTAGATCAAATAAATCAATAACTACATGAAAAATAACAAATGATGTCGGGAAGGGTTGAAAATTGATGATGTGGCTTTGAATGGTGCATTTTGAACAAATAAAAATCCTATAGTTCAAATAAGTTCATGAAAATGAAATGCCCTTTGTAACCGATGAGTTTCCGTCCGGAACCCTGATTCTTCGAAAGAGACTGTCTGTTTTGTACACGAAGTGCATCCAGCTTTTGCCGTAACCCTCTCAACTTTTTAGCACATGCTATGTGGGTGAAATGATGATACCATGCCAACTTTCCACGTTTTGAGAGTTCATTTGTAGTGCTTTTCAATTTCAGGGTCATTTAGCTCAAAAAATAAATAACTATATGAAAAATAACAAATGATGTTTGTAAGGGTTGAAAATTGATGATGTGGCTTTGAATGGTGCATTTTGAACGCAGAAAATGCCTAGATTTCAAATAAATTCTTGACAATGAAATGCCTTTTTTAACCGATGAGTTTCCGTCCGAAACCCTGATACTTCGAAAGAGACTTTCTGTTTTGTACACGAAGTGCATCTCGCTTTTGCCGTAACCGTCTCAACTTTTTAGCAAATGCTATGTGGGTGAAATGATGATACCATCCCAACTTTCAACCTTTTCAAGGTTCATTTGTAGTGCTTTTCAATTTCAGGGTCATTTAGCTAAAAAAAATCAATAACTGGATGAAAAATACAAAATGAAGTTAGAAAGGGTTGAAAATTGATGACGCGGCTTTGAATGGTGCATTTTGAACGCAGAAAAAGCCCAGAGTTCAAATCAAGTCTAGAAAATGAAGTGCCTTTTGTAACCGATGAGTTTCCGTCCGGAACACTCATACTTCGAAAGAGACTGTCCGTTTTGTACACGAAGTGCATCTAGCTTTTGCCGTAACCCTCTCAACTTTTTAGCCGATGCTACGTGGGTGAAATGATGATACCATGCCAACTCTCAACTTTTTCAGAGTTCATTTGTAGTGCTTTTCAATTTCAGGGTCATTTAGCTCAAAAAAATCATTAACTGCATGAAAAATAACAAATGATGTCCGGAAGGGTTGAAAATTGATGATGTGGCTTTGAATGGTGCATTTTGAACACACACAAAGCCAGGAATTCAAATAAGTTCATGAAAATGAAATGCCTTTTGTAACCGATGAGTTTCCGTCCGGAACGCTGATACTTCGAAATAGATTGTCCATTTTGTACACCAAGTGCATCCATATTTTCCTGTAACCCTCTCAAGTTTTCAGCCATGCTATGTGGATGAAATGATGATACCATGCCAACTTTTAACCTTTTCAGAGTTCATTTGTATTGCTTTTCAATTTCAGGGCCATTTAGCTCAAAAAATAAATAACTACATGAAAAATAACAAATGATGTCGGGAAGGGTTGAAAATTGATGATGTGGCGTCGAATGGTGCATTTTGAACGCAGAAAATGCCTGGAGTTCAAAAAAGTTTTTGAGATTGAAATGCCTTTTGTAACCGATGAGTTTTCGTCCGGAACCCTGATACATCGAAAGAGACTGTCCGTTTTGAACACGAAGTGCATCCAACTTTTGTCGTAACACTCTCAACTTTTGCCCACATGCTATGTGGGTGAAATGATGATACCATCCCAACTTTCAACCTTTTCAGGGTTCATTTGTAGTGCTTTTCAATTTCAGGGTCATTTAGCTCAAAAAAAATCAATAACTGGATGAATAATACAAAAGGAAGTTAGAAAGGGTTGAAAATTGATGACGTGGCTTTGAATGGTGCATTTTGAACACACAAAAAGCCTGGAGTTCAAATCAAGTCTAGAAAATAAAGTGCCTGTTGTAACCGATGAGTTTCCGACCGGAACCCTGATACTTCGAAGTGCATCCAGCTTTTGCCATAACCCTCTCAACTTTTTAGCCCATGCTACGTGGGTGAAATGATGATACCATGCCAACTTTCAACCTTTTCAGAGTTCATTTGTAGTGCTTTTCAATTTCAGGGTCATTTAGCTCAAAAAACAAACAACGACATGGAAAATAACAAATGATGTCCGGAAGGGTTGAAAATTGATGATGTGGCTTTGAATGGTGCATTTTGAACACACAAAAAGTCTGGAGTTCAAACAAGTTCATCAAAATGAAATGCCTTTTGTAACCGATGAGTTTCCATCCGGAACCCTAATTCTTCGAAAGAGACTGTCCGTTTTGTACACGAAGTGCATCCAACTTTTGCCGTAACCCTCTCAACTTTTTACCAAATGCTATGTGGGTGAAATGATGATACCATGCCAACTTTCAACCTTTTCAGGGATCATTTGTAGTGCTTTTCAATTTCAGGGTTATTTAGTTCAAATAAATCAATAACTGCATGAATAATCAAAAAATCCTATAGTTCAAATAAGTTCAAGAAAATGAAATGCCTTTTTTAACCGATGAGTTTCCGTCCGGAACCCTAATACTTCGAAAGAGACTTTCCATTTTGCACACGAAATGCATCTCGCTTTTGCCGTAACCCTCTCAACTTTTTATCAAATGCTATGTGGGTGAAGTGATGATACCAGCCAACTCTCAACCTTTTCAGAGTTCATTTGTAGTGCTTTTCAATTTCAGGGACATTTAGCTCAAAAAAATCATTAACCGGATGAAAAATAACAAATGATGTCGGAAGGGTTGAAAATTTATGATGTGGCTTTGAATGGTGCATTTTGAACACACAAAAAGCCAGGAGTTCAAATAAGTTCATCAAAATGAAATGCCTTTTTTAACAGATGAGTTTCTGTCCGGAACCCTGATACTTCGAAGGAGACTGTCCGTTTTGTACACAAAGTGCCTTCAGCTTTTGCCGTAACCCTCTCAACTTTTTAGTACTTGCTATGTGGGTGAAATGATGAAAACATGCCAACTTCCAACCTTTTCAGAGTTCATTTGTAGTGCTTTTCAATTTCAGGGTCATTTAGCTCAAATAAATCAATAACTGCATGAAAAATAACAAATGATGTCAGGAAGGGTTGAAAATTGATGATGTGGCTTTCAATGGTGCATTTTGAACGCACAAAATGCCTGGAGTTCAAAAAAGTTCAAGAAAATGAAATGCCTTTTGTAACCGATGAGTTTCCGTCCAGAACCCTGATACTTCGAAAGAGACTGTCCGTTTTGTACACGAAGTGCTTCTAGCTTTTGCCGTAACCCTCTCAACTTTTTAGCAAATTCTATGTGGGTGAAATGATGATACCATCCGACCCTCAACCTTTTCAGAGTTCATTTGTAGTGCTTTTCAATTTCAGGGTCATTTAGCTGGAAAAAATCATTAACTGCATGGAAAATAACAAATGATGTCGGGAAGGGTTAAAAATTGATGATGTGGCTTTGAATGCTGCATTTTGACCACACAAAAAGCTAGGAGTTCAAATAAGTTCATGAAAATGAAATGCCCTTTGTAACCGATGAGTTTCTGTCCGGAACCCTGATACTTCAAAGGAGACTAGCCGTTTTGTACACGAAGTGCATCCAACTTTTTCTATAATCCTCTCATGTTTATACCACATGCTATGTGGGTGAAATGATGATACCATGCCAACTTTCAACCTTTTCAGAGTTCATTTGTAGTGCTTTTCAATTTTAGGGTCATTTAGCTCAAATAAATCAATAACTGCATGAAAAATAACAAATGATGTCAGGAAGGGTTGAAAATTGATGATGTGGCTTTGAATGGTGCATTTTGAATGCACAAAATGCCTGGAGTTCAAAAAAGTTCAAGAAAATGAAATGTCTTTTGTAACCGATGAGTTTCCGTCCGGAAACCTGATACGTTGAAAGAGACCGTCCGTTTTGTACACGAAGTGCATCTAGCTTTTGCCGTAACTCTCTCAACTTTTTAGCAAGTGCTATGTGGTTGAAATGATGATACCAGCCAACTCTCAACCTTTTCAGAGTTCATTTGTAGTGCTTTTCAATTTCAGGGTCATTTAGCTCAAAAAAAGCATTAACTACATGAAAAATAACAAATGATGTCGGGAAGGCTTGAAAATTTATGATGTGGCTTTGAATGGTGCATTTTGAACACACAAAAAGCCAGGAGTTCAAATAAGTTCAAGAAAATGAAATGCCTTTTGTAAAGGATGAGTTTCTATCCGGAACCCCGATACTTCGAAGGAGACTGTCCGTTTTGTACACGAAGTGCATCCAGCTTTTTCCATAACCCTCTCAACTTTTTACCACATGCTATGTTGGTGAAATGATGATAGTATGCCAACTTCCAACCTTTTCAGAGTTCATTTGTAGTGCTTTTCAATTTCAGGGCCATTTAGCTCAAAAAATAAATAACTACATGAAAAATAACAAATGACGTCGGGAAGGGTAGAAAATTGATAATGTGGCTTTGAATGGTGCATTTTGAACACACAAAAAGCCAGGAGTTCAAACAAGTTCGTGAAAAGGAAATGCCTTTTGTAACCGATGAGTTTCCATTCGGAACCCTGATTATTCGAAAGAGACTGTTCGTTTTGTACACGAAGTGCATCCAGCTTTTGTCGTAACCCTCTCAACTTTTTTACATGCTATGTGGGTGAAATGATGATACCATGCCAACTTTCAACCTTTTGAGAGTTCATTTGTAGTGCTTTTCAATTTCAGGGTCATTTAGGTCAAATAAACCAATAACTACATGAAAAATAACAAATGATGTCGGGAAGGGTTGAAAATTGATGATGTGGCTTTGAATGGTGCATTTTGAACAAACAAAAAGCCTATAGTTCAAATAAGTTCAAGAAAATGAAATGCCTTTTTAACCGATGAGTTTCCATCCGGAACCCAAATACTTCGAAAGAGACTTTCCGTTTTGCACACGAAGTGCATCTAGATTTTCCCGTAACCCTCCCAAGTTTTTAACCCATGCTATGTGGATGAAATGATGATACCATGCCAATTCTCAACCTTTTCAAAGTTCATTTGTAGAGCTTTTCAGTTTCAGGGTCATTTAGCTCAAAAAAAAAATCATTAACTCCATGAAAAATAACAAATTATGTCGGGAAGGGTTGAAAACTGATGATGTGGCTTTGAATGGTGCATTTTGAACACACAAAAAGCTTGGAGTTCAAATAAGTTCATGAAAATGAAATTCCTTTTGTAACCGATGAGTTTCCGTCCGGAACCCTGATACTTCGAAGGAGACTGTCCGTTTTGTACACGAAGCGCATCCGGCTTTTTCCATAACCCTCTCAAATTTTTAACACATGCTATGTGGGTGAAATGATGATACCATGCCAACTTTCAACCTTTTCAGAGTTCATTTGTAGTGCTTTTCAATTTCAGGGTCATTTAGCTCAAAAAACAATAACTACATGAAAAATTACAAGTGATGTCGGGAAGGGTTGAAAATTGATGATGTGGCTTTGAATGGTGCATTTTGAACACACAAAAAGCCTGGAGTTCAAATAAGTTCATGAAAATGAAATGCCTTTTGTAACCGATGAGTTTCCATCCAGAACCCTGATTCTTCGAAAGAGACTGACCGTTTTGAACACGAAATGCATCCAGCTTTTGCCGTAACCCTCTCAACTTTTTACCACATTCTATGTGGGAGAAATGATGATACCATGCCAACTTTCAACCTTTTCAGAGTTCATTTGTAGTGCTTTTCAATTTCAGGGTCATTTAGCTCAAATAAATCCATAACTGCATGAAAAATAACAAATGATGTCGGGAAGGGTTGAAAATTGATAATGTGGCTTTGAATGGTGCATTTTGAATGCACAAAATGCCTGGAGTTGAAAAAAGTTCAAGAAAATGAAATGCCTTTTGTAACCGATGAGTTTACATCCGGAACCCTGATTATTCGAAAGAGACTGTCCGTTTTGTACACGAAGTGCATCCACCTTTATCCATAACCCTCTCAAATTTTTAACACATGCTATGTGGGTGAAATGATGATACCTTGCCAAGTTTCAACCTTTTCAGAGTTCATTTGTAGTGCTTTTCAATTTCAGGGTCATTTAGCTCAAAAAAAATAACTACATGAAAAATTACAAATGATGTCGGGAAGGGTTGAAAATTGATGATTTGGATTTGAATGGTGCATTTTGAACACACAAAAAGCCTGGAGTTCAAATAAGTTCATGAAAATGAAATGCCTTTTGTAACCGATGAGTTTCCATCCGGAACCCTGATTCTTCGAAAGAGACTGACCGTTTTGTACACGAAATGCATCTAGCTTTTGCCGTAACCGTCTAAACTTTTTACCACATTCTATGTGGGTGAAATGATGATACCATGCCAACTTTCAACCTTTTCAGAGTTCATTTGTAGTGCTTTTCAATTTCAGGGTCATTTAGCTCAAATAAATCAATAACTGCATGAAAAATAACAAATGATGTCGGGAAGCGTTGAAAATTGATGATGTGGCTTTGAATGGTGCATTTTGAATGCACGAAATACCTGGAGTTCAAAAAAGTTCAAGAAAATGAAATGCCTTTTGTAACCGATGAGTTTCCATTCATAACGCTGATGCTATGAAAGAGACTATCCGTTTTGTACACGAAGTGCATCTAGCTTTTGCCGTAACCCTCTCAACTTTTTAGCACATGCTATGTGAGCGAAATGATGATACCATGCTAACTCTCAACCTTTTCAGAGTTCATTTGTAGTGCTTTTCAATTTCAGGGTCATTTAGGTCAAATAAACCAATAACTACATGAAAAATAACAAATGATGTCGGGAAGGGTTGAAAATTGATGATGTGGATTTGAATGGTGCATTTTGAACACACAAAAAGCCTAGAGTTCAAATAAGTTCATGAAAATGAAATGCCTTTTGTAACCGATGAGTTTCCATCTGGAACCCTGAATCTTCGAAAGAGACTTACCGTTTTGTACACGAAATGCATCCAGCTTTTGCCGTAACCCTCTCAACTTTTTACCACATTCTATGTGCGTGAAACGATGATACCATGCCAACTTTCAACCTTTTCAGAGTTCATTTGTAGTGCTTTTCAATTTTAGGGTCATTTACCTCAAATAAATCAATAACTGCATGAAAAATAACAAATGATGTCGGGAAGGGTTGAAAATTGATGATGTGGCTTTGAATGGTGCATTTTGAATGCACAAAATGCCTGCAGTTGAAAAAAGTTCAAGAAATTGAAATGCATTTTGTAATCGATGAGTTTACATCCGGAACCCTGATTATTCGAGAGAGACTGTCCGTTTTGTACACGAAGTGCATCCACCTTTATCCATAACCCTCACAAATTTTTAACACATGCTATGTGGGTGAAATGATGATACCATGCCAAGTTTCAACCTTTTCAAAGTTCATTTGTAGTGCTTTTCAATTTCAGGGTCATTTAGCTCCAAAAAAATAACTACATGAAAAATTACAAATGATGTCGGGAAGGGTTGAAAATTGATGATGTGGCTTTGAATAGTGCATTTTGAACACACAAAAAGCCTGGAGTTCAAATAAGTTCATGAAAATGAAATGCTTTTTGTAACCGATGAGTTTCCATCCGGAACCCTGATTCTTCGAAAGAGACTGACCGTTTTGTACACGAAATGCATCCAGCTTTTGCCGTAACCCTCTCAACTTTTTACCACATTCTATGTGGGTGAAATGATGATACCATGCCAACTTTCAACCTTTTCAGAGTTCATTTGTAGTGCTTTTCAATTTCAGGGTCATTTAGCTCAAATAAATCAATAACTGCATGAAAAATAACAAATGATGTCGGGAAGGGTTGAAAATTGATGATGTGGCTTCTAATGGTGCATTTTGAATGCACAAAATGCCTGGAGTTCAAAAAAGTTCAAGAAAATGAAATGCCTTTTGTAACCGATGAGTTTCCATCCGGAACCCTGATTATTCGAAAGAGACTGTCTGTTTTGTACACGAAGTGCATCCACCTTTTTCCATAACCCTCTCAAATTTTTAACACATGCTATGTGGGTGAAATGATGATACCATGCCAAATTTCAACCTTTTCAGAGTTCATTTGTAGCGCTTTTCAATTTCAGGGTCATTTAGCTCAAAAAAAATAACTACATGAAAAATTACAAATGATGTCGGGAAGGGTTCAAAATTGATGATGTGGATTTGAATGGTGCATTTTGAACACACAAAAAGCCTGGAGTTCAAATAAGTTCATGAAAATGAAATGCCTTTTGTAACCGATGAGTTTCCATCCGGAACCCTGATTCTTCGAAAGAGACTGACCGTTTTGTACACGAAATGCATCTAGCTTTTGCCGTAACCGTCTAAACTTTTTACCACATTCTATGTGGGTGAAATGCTGATACCATGCCAACTTTCAACCTTTTCAGAGTTCATTTGTTGTGCTTTTCAATCTCAGGGTCATTTAGCTAAAATAAATCAATAACTGCATGAAAAATAACAAATGATGTCGGGAAGGGTTAAAAATTGATGATGTGTCTTTGAATGGTGCATTTTGAACACACAAAAAGCCTGGAGTTCAAATAAGTTCATGAAAATGAAATGCCTTTTTTAACCGATGAGTTTCCATCCGGAACCGAGATTCTTCGAAAGAGACTGACCGTTTTGTACACGAAGTGCATCCAGCTTTTTCCAAAACACTCTCTACTTTTTACCACATGCTATGTGGGTGAAATAATGATACCATGCCAACTTTCAACCTTTTCAGAGTTCATTTGTAGTGCTTTTCAATTTCAGCGTCATTTAGCACAAATAAATCAATAACTGCATGAAAAATAACAAATGATGTCGGGAAGGGTTGAAAATTGATGATGTGGCTTTGAATAGTTCGTTTTGAATGCATAAAATGCATGGAGTTCAAAAAAGTTCAAGAAAATGAAATGCCTTTTGTAACCGATGAGTTTCCATCCGGAACCCAAATACTGCGAAAGAGACTGTCCGTTTTGTACACGAAGTCCATCTAGCTTTTGCTGTAACCCTCTCAACTAGAAAATGCTATGTGGGTGAAATGATGATACCATGCGAACTCTCAACCTTTTCGGAGTTCATTTGTAGTGCTTTTCAATTTCAGGGTCATTTAGCTCAAAAAAATCATTAACTGCATGAAAAATAACAAATGATGTCGGGAAGGGTTGAAAATTGATGATGTGGCTTTGAATGGTGCATTTTGAACCCACAAAATGCCTGGAGTTCAAAAAGTTCAAGAAAATGAAATGCCTTTTGTAACCGATGAGTTTCCGTCCACAACCCAGATACTTCGAAAGAGAATGTCCGTTTTGTACACGAAGTGCATCTAGCTTTTGCCGTAATCCTCTCAACTTTTTAGCAAATGCTATGTGGGTGAAATGATGATACCAGCCGACTCTCAACCTTTTCAGAGTTCATTTGTAGTGCTTTTCAATTTCAGGGTCATTTAGCTGAAAAAAATCATTAACTGCATGAAAAATAACAAATGATGTCGGGAAGGGTTAAAAATTGATGATGTGGCTTTGAATGCTGCATTTTGACCACCCAAAAAGCCAGGAGTTCAAATAAGTTCATGAAAATGAAATGCCCTTTGGAACGATGAGTTTCTGTCCGGAACCCTGATACTTCGAACGAGACTGTCCGTTTTGTAGACGAAGTGCATCCAGCTTTTTCTATAATCCTCTCAAGTTTTTACCACATGCTATGTGGGTGAAATGATGATACCATGCCAACTTTCAACCTTTTCAGAGTTCCTTTGTAGTGCTTTTCAATTTCAGGGTCATTTAGCTCAAATAAATCAATAACTGCATGAATAATAACAAATGATGTCAGGAAGGGTTGAAAATTGATGATGTGGCTTTGAATGGTGCATTTTGAATGCCCAAAATGCCTGGAGTTCAAAAAAGTTCAAGAAAATGAAATGCCTTTTGTAACCGATGAGTTTCCGTCCGGAAACCTGATACTTTGAAAGAGACTGTCCGTTTTGTACACGAAGTGCATCTAGCTTTTGCCGTAACCCTCTCAACTTTTTAGCAAGTGCTATGTGGGTGAAATGATGATACCAGCCAACTCTCAACCTTTTCAGAGTTCATTTGTAGTGCTTTTCAATTTCAGGGTCATTTAGCTTAGAAAAAGCATTAACTTCATGAAAAATAACAAATGATGTCGGGAAGGCTTGAAAATTTATGATGTGGCTTTGAATGGTGCATTTTGAACACACAAAAAGCCAAGAGTTCAGATAAGTTCATAAAAATGAAATGCCTTTTGTAACGGATGAGTTTCTGTCCGGAACCCCGATACTTCGAAGGAGACTGTCCGTTTTGTACACAAAGTGCATCCAGCTTTTTCCATAACCCTCTTAACTTTTTACCACATGCTATGTTGGTGAAATTATGATACCATGCCAACTTCCAACCTTTTCAGAGTTCATTTGTAGTGCTTTTCAATTTCAGGGTCATTTAGCTCAAAAAAATAAATAACTACATGAAAAATAACAAATGATGTCGGGAATGGTTGAAAATTGATAATGTGGCTTTGAATGGTGCATTTTGAACACACAAAAATCCAGGAGTTCAAACAAGTTCGTGAAAATGAAATGCCTTTTGTAACCGATGAGTTTCCATCCGGAACCCTGATTATTCGAAAGAGACTGTTCGTTTTGTACACGAAGTGCATCCAGCTTTTGCCGTAACCCTCTCAACTTTTTACCACATGCTATGTGGGTGAAATGATGATACCATGCCAACTTTCAACCTTTTCAGAGTTCATTTGTAGTGCTTTTCAATTTCAGGGTCATTTAGCTCAAATAAATCCATAATTGCATGAAAAATAACAAATGATGTCGGGAAGGGTTGAAAATTGATGATGTGGCTTTGAATGGTGCATTTTGAATGCACAAAATTCCTGGAGTTCAAATAAGTTCATGAAAATGAAATGCCTTTTGTAACCGATGAGTTTCCATCCGGAACCCTGATTCTTCGAAAGAGACTGACCGTTTTGTACACAAAATGCATCCAGCTTTTGCCGTAACCCGCTCAACTTTTTACCACATTCTATGTGGGTGAAATGATGATACCATGCCAACTTTCAACCTTTTCAGAGTTCATTTGTAGTGCTTTTCAATTTCAGGGTCATTTAGCTCAAATAAATCCATAACTGCATGAAAAATAACAAATGATGTCGGGAAGGGTTGAAAATTGATGATGTGGCTTTGAATGGTGCATTTTGAATGCACAAAATTCCTGGAGTTGAAAAAAGTTCAAGAAAATGAAATGCCTTTTGTAACCGATGAGTTTCCGTCCGGAACCCTGAAACTTCGAAGGAGACTGTCCGTTTTGTACACGAAGTGCATCCAGCTTTTTCCATAACCCTCTCAAATTTTTAACACATGCGATGTGGGTGAAATGATGATACCATGCCAACTTTCAACCTTTTCAGAGTTCATTTGTAGTGCTTTTCAATTTCAGGGTCATTTAGCTCAAAAAACAATAACTACATGAAAAATTACAAGTGATGTCGGGAAGGGTTGAAAATTGATGATGTGGCTTTGAATGGTGCATTTTGAACACACAAAAAGATTGGAGTTCAAATAAGTTCATGAAAATGAAATGCCTTTTGTAACCGATGAGTTTCCATCCGGAACCCTGATTCTTCGAAAGAGACTGACCGTTTTGTACACGAAATGCATCTAGCTTTTGCCGTAACCGTCTAAACTTTTTACCACATTCTATGTGGGTGAAATGCTGATACCATGCCAACTTTCAACCTTTTCAGAGTTCATTTGTTGTGCTTTTCAATCTCAGGGTCATTTAGCTAAAATAAATCAATAACTGCATGAAAAATAACAAATGATGTCGGGAAGGGTTAAAAATTGATGATGTGTCTTTGAATGGTGCATTTTGAACACACAAAAATCCTGGAGTTCAAATAAGTTCATGAAAATGAAATGCCTTTTTTAACCGATGAGTTTCCATCCGGAACCGAGATTCTTCGAAAGAGACTGACCGTTTTGTACACGAAGTGCATCCAGCTTTTTCCAAAACACTCTCTACTTTTTACCACATGCTATGTGGGTGAAATAATGATACCATGCCAACTTTCAACCTTTTCAGAGTTCATTTGTAGTGCTTTTCAATTTCAGCGTCATTTAGCACAAATAAATCAATAACTGCATGAAAAATAACAAATGATGTCGGGAAGGGTTGAAAATTGATGATGTGGCTTTGAATAGTTCGTTTTGAATGCATAAAATGCATGGAGTTCAAAAAAGTTCAAGAAAATGAAATGCCTTTTGTAACCGATGAGTTTCCATCCGGAACCCAAATACTGCGAAAGAGACTGTCCGTTTTGTACACGAAGTCCATCTAGCTTTTGCTGTAACCCTCTCAACTAGAAAATGCTATGTGGGTGAAATGATGATACCATGCGAACTCTCAACCTTTTCGGAGTTCATTTGTAGTGCTTTTCAATTTCAGGGTCATTTAGCTCAAAAAAATCATTAACTGCATGAAAAATAACAAATGATGTCGGGAAGGGTTGAAAATTGATGATGTGGCTTTGAATGGTGCATTTTGAACCCACAAAATGCCTGGAGTTCAAAAAGTTCAAGAAAATGAAATGCCTTTTGTAACCGATGAGTTTCCGTCCACAACCCAGATACTTCGAAAGAGAATGTCCGTTTTGTACACGAAGTGCATCTAGCTTTTGCCGTAATCCTCTCAACTTTTTAGCAAATGCTATGTGGGTGAAATGATGATACCAGCCGACTCTCAACCTTTTCAGAGTTCATTTGTAGTGCTTTTCAATTTCAGGGTCATTTAGCTGAAAAAATCCATAACTGCATGAAAAATAACAAATGATGTCGGGAAGGGTTGAAAATTGATGATGTGGCTTTGAATGGTGCATTTTGAATGCACAAAATTCCTGGAGTTGAAAAAAGTTCAAGAAAATGAAATGCCTTTTGTAACCGATGAGTTTCCATCCGGAACCCTGATTATTCGAAAGAGACTGTCCGTTTTGCACACGAAGTGCATCCACCTTTATCCATAACCCTCTCAAATTTTTAACACATGCTATGTGGGTGAAATGATGATACCATGCAAACTTTCAACCTTTTCAGAGTTCATTTGTAGTGCTTTTCAATTTCAGGGTCATTTAGCTCAAAAAACAATAACTACATGAAAAATTACAAGTGATGTCGGGAAGGGTTGAAAATTGATGATGTGGCTTTGAATGGTGCATTTTGAACACACAAAAAGATAGGAGTTCAAATAAGTTCATGAAAATGAAATGCCTTTTGTACCCGATGAGTTTCCATCCGGAACCCTAATTCTTCGAAAGAGACTGACCGTTTTGTACACGAAATGCATCCAGCTTTTGCCGTAACCCTCTCAACTTTTTACCACATTCTATGTGGGTGAAATGATGATACCATGCCAACTTTCAACCTTTTCAGAGTTCATTTGTAGTGCTTTTCAATTTCAGGGTCATTTAGCTCAAATAAATCCATAAGTGCATGAAAAATAACAAATGATGTCGGGAAGGGTTGAAAATTGATGATGTGGCTTTGGATGGTGCATTTTGAACACACAAAAATCCTGGAGTTCAAATAAGTTCATGAAAATGAAATGCCTTTTGTAACCGATGAGTTTCCATCCGGAACCCTGATTATTCAAAAGAGACTGTCCGTTTTGTACACGAAGTGCATCCACCTTTATCCATAACCCTCTCAAATTTTTAACACATGCTATGTGGGTGAAATGATGATACCATGCTAAGTTTCAACCTTTTCAGAGTTCATTTGTAGTGCTTTTCAATTTCAGGGTCATTTAGCTCAAAAAAATAACTACATGAAAAATTACAAATGATGTCGGGAAGGGTTGAAAATTGATGATGTGGCTTTGAATGGTGCATTTTGAACACAAAAAAAGCCTGGAGTTCAAATAAGTTCATGAAAATGAAATGCCTTTTGTAACCGATGAGTTTCCATCCGGAACCTTGATTATTCGAAAGAGACTGTCCGTTTTGTACACGAAGTGCATCCACCTTTATCCATAACCCTCTAAATTTTTTAACACATGCTATGTGGGTGAAATGATAATACCATGCCAACTTTCAACCTTTTCAGAGTTCATTTGTAGTGCTTTTCAATTTCAGGGTCATTTACCTCAAATAAATCCATAACTGCATGAAAATTAACAAATGATGTCGGGAAGGGTTGAAAATTGATGATGTGGCTTTGAATGGTGCATTTTGAATGCACAAAATGCCTGGAGTTGAAAAAAGTTCAAGAAAATGAAATGCCTTTTGTAACCGATGAGTTTACATCCGGAACCCTGATTATTCGAAAGAGACTGTCCGTTTTGTACACGAAGTGCATCCACCTTTATCCATAACCCTCTCAAATTTTTAACACATGCTATGTGGGTGAAATGATGATACCATGCCAAGTTTCGACCTTTTCAGAGTTCATTTGTAGTGCTTTTCAATTTCAGGGTCATTTAGCTCCAAAAAAATAACTGCATGAAAAATTACAAATGATGTCGGGAAGGGTTGAAAATTGATGATGTGGCTTTGGATGGTGCATTTTGAACACACAAAAATCCTGGAGTTCAAATAAGTTCATGAAAATGAAATGCCTTTTGTAACCGATGAGTTTCCATCCGGAACCCTGATTCTTCGAAAGAGACTGACCGTTTTGTACACGAAATGCATCCCGCTTTTGCCGTAACCCTCTCAACTTTTTACCACATTCTATGTGGGTGAAATGATGATACCATGCCAACTTTCAACCTTTTCAGAGTTCATTTGTAGTGCTTTTCAATTTCAGGGTCATTTATCTCAAATAAATCAATAACTGCATGAAAAATAACAAATGCTATCGGGAAGGGTTGAAAATTGATGATGTGGCTTCTAATGGTGCATTTTGAATGCACAAAATGCCTGGAGTTCAAATAAGTTCATGAAAATGAAATGCCTTTTGTAACCGATGAGTTTCCATCCGGAACCCTGATTCTTCGAAAGAGACTGACCGTTTTGTACACGAAATGCATCTAGCTTTTGCCGTAACCGTCTAAACTTTTTACCACATTCTATGTGGGTGAAATGATGATACCATGCCAACTTTCAACCTTTTCAGAGTTCATTTGTAGTGCTTTTCAATTTCAGGGTCATTTAGCTCAAATAAATCAATAACAGCATGAAAATAACAAATGATGTCAGGAAGAGTTGAATATTGATGATGTGGCTTTGAATGGTGCATTTTGAATGCACAAAATGCCTGGAGTTCAAAAAAGTTCAAGGAAATGAAATGCTTTTTGTAACCGATGAGTTCCCGTCCGGAACCTTGATACTTCGAAAGAGACTATCCGTTTTATACACGAAGTGCATCTAGCTTTTGCCGTAACCCTCTCAACTTTTTAGCAAATTCTATGTGGGTGAAATCATGATACCATGCCAACTCTCAACCTTTTCAGAGTTCATTTGTAGTGCTTTTCAATTTCAGGGTCATTTAGCTCAAAAAAATCATTAACTGCATGAACAATAACAAATGATGTCGGGAAGGGTTAAAAATTGATGATGTGTCTTTGAATGGTGCATTTTGAACACACAAAAAGTCTGGTGTTCTAATAAGTTCATGAAAATGAAATGCCTTTCTTAACCGATGAGTTTCCATCCGGAACCCTGATTCTTTGAAAAAGACTGACCGTTTTGTACACGAAATGCATCCAGCTTTTGCCGTAACCCTCTCAACTTTTTACCACATGCTGTGTGGGTGAAATGATGATACCATGCCAACTTTCAACCTTTTCAGAGTTCATTTGTAGTGCTTTTCAATTTCAGCGTCATTTAGCTCAAATAAATCAATAACTGCATGAAAAATAACAAATGATGTCGCAAAGGGTTGAAAATTGATGATGTGGCTTTGAATGGTGCATTTTGAATGCACAAATGCGTGGAGTTCAAAAACGTTCAAGAAAATGAAATGCCTTTTGTAACCGATGAGTTTCCTTCCGAAACCCTGATACTTCGAAAGAGACTGTCCGTTTTGTACACGAAGTGTATCTAGCTTTTGCCGTAACCCTCTCAACTTTTTAGCACAAGCTATGTGGGTGAAATGATGGCACCATGCCAACTCCCAACCTTTTCAGAGTTCATTTGTAGTGCTTTTCAATTTCAGGGTCATTTAGCTCAAAAAAATATTTAACTGCATGAAAAATAACAAATGATGTCGGGAAGGGTTAAAAATTGATGATGTGTCTTTGAATGGTGCATTTTGAACACACAAAAAGCCTGGAGTTCAAATAAGTTCATGAAAATGAAATGCCTTTTTTAACCGATGAGTTTCCATCCAGAACCCTGATTCTTCGAAAGAGACTGACCGTTTTGTACACGAAGTGCATCCAGCTTTTTCCAAAACCCTCTCTACTTTTTACCACATGCTATGTGTGTGAAATGATGATACCATGCGAACTTTCAACCTTTTCAGAGTTCATTTGTAGTGCTTTTCAATTTCAACGTCATTTAGCTCAAATAAATCAATAACTGCATGAAAAATAACAAATGATGTCGGGAAGGGTTGAAAATTGATGATGTGGCTTTGAATAGTGCATTTTGAATGCACAAAATGCATGGAGTTCCAAAAATTTCAAGAAAATGAAATGCCTTTTGTAACCGATGAGTTTCCATCCGGAACCCAAATACTTCGAAAGAGACTGTCCGTTTTGTACACAAAGTGCATCTAGCTTTTGCTGTAACCCTCTCAACTTTTTAGCAAATGCTATGTGGGTGAAATGATGATACCATGCCAACTCTCAACCTTTTCAGAGTTCATTTGTAGTGCTTTTCAATTTCAGGGTCATTTAGCTCAACTAAATCGATAATTGCATTAAAAAGAACAAATGATGTCAGGAAGGGTTGAAAATTGAAGATGTGGCTTTGAATGGTGCATTTTGAACACACAAAAAGCCTGGAGTTTAAATAAGTTCATGAAAATGAAATGCCTTTTGTAACCGATGAGTTTCCGTCCAGAACCCTGATACTTCGAAAGAGACTGTTCGTTTTGTACACGAAGTGCATCTAGCTTTTGCCGTAACCCTCTCAACTTTTTAGCAAATGCTATGTGGGTGAAATCATGATACCATGCCAACTCTCAACCTTTTCAGAGTTCATTTGTAGTGCTTTTCAATTTTAGGGTCATTTAGCTCAAAAAAATCATTAACTGCATGAAAAATAACAAATGCTGTCGGGAAGGGTTGAAAATTGATGATGTAGCTTTGAATGGTGCATTTTGAACACACAAAAATCCAGGAGTTCAAATAAGTTCATGAAAATGAAATGCCTTTTGTAACCGATGAGTTTCTGTCCGGAACCCTGATACTTCCAAGGAGACTGTCCGTTTTGTACACGAAGTGCATCCAGCTTTTTCCATACCCCTCTCAACTTTTTACCACATGCTATGTTGGTGAAATGATGATACCATGCCAACTTCCAACCTTTTCAGAGTTCATTTGTAGTGCTTTTCAATTTCAGGGTCATTTAGCTCAAAAAATAAATAACTACATGAAAAATAACAAATGATGTCGGGAAGGGTTGAAAATTGATAATGTGGCTTTGAATGGTGCATTTTGAACACACAAAAATCCAGGAGTTCAAATAAGTTCATGAAAATGAAATGCCTTTTGTAACCGATGAGTTTCCGTCCGGAACCCTGATACTTCGAAGGAGATTGTCCGTTTTGTACACCAAGTGCATCCAGCTTTTTCCATAACCCTCTCAAATTTTTAACACATGCTATGTGGGTGAAATGATGATACCATGCCAACTTTCAACCTTTTCAGAGTTCTTTTTTAGTGCTTTTCAATTTCAGGGTCATTTAGCTCAAAAAAAATAACTACATGAAAAATTACAAATGATGTCGGGAAGGGTTGAAAATTCATGATGTGGCTTTGAATGGTGCATTTTGAATACACAAAAAGCCAAGAGTTCAAATAAGTTCATGAAAATGAAATGTCTTTTTTAACCGATGAGTTTCCATCCGGAACCCTGATTCTTCGAAAGAGACTGACCGTTTTGTACACGAAATGCATCCAGCTTTCGCCGTAACCCTCTCAACTTTTTACCACATTCTATGTGGGTGAAATGATGATACCATGCCAACTTTCAACCTTTTCAGAGTTCATTGGTAGTGCTTTTCAATTTCAGGGTCATTTAGCTCAAATAAATCAATAACTGGATGAAAAATAACAAATGATGTCGGGAAGGGTTGAAAATTGATAATGTGGCTTTGAATGGTGCATTTTGAACACACAAAAAGCCTGGAGTTCAAATAAGTTCATGAAAATGAAATGCCTTTTGTAACCGATGAGTTTCCATCCGGAACCCAAATACTTCGAAAGAGACTGTCCGTTTTGTACACAAAGTGCATCTAGCTTTTGCTGTAACCCTCTAAACTTTTTAGCAAATGCTATGTGGGTGAAATGATGATACCATGCCAACTCTCAACCTTTTCAGAGTTCATTTGTAGTGCTTTTCAATTTCAGGGTCATTTAGCTCAACTAAATCGATAATTGCATTAAAAAGAACAAATGATGTCAGGAAGGGTTGAAAATTGAAGATGTGGCTTTGAATGGTGCATTTTGAACACACAAAAAGCCTGGAGTTTAAATAAGTTCATGAAAATGAAATGCCTTTTGTAACCGATGAGTTTCCGTCCAGAACCCTGATACTTCGAAAGAGACTGTTCGTTTTGTACACGAAGTGCATCTAGCTTTTGCCGTAACCCTCTCAACTTTTTAGCAAATGCTATGTGGGTGAAATCATGATACCATGCCAACTCTCAACCTTTTCAGAGTTCATTTGTAGTGCTTTTCAATTTTAGGGTCATTTAGCTCAAAAAAATCATTAACTGCATGAAAAATAACAAATGCTGTCGGGAAGGGTTGAAAATTGATGATGTAGCTTTGAATGGTGCATTTTGAACACACAAAAATCCAGGAGTTCAAATAAGTTCATGAAAATGAAATGCCTTTTGTAACCGATGAGTTTCTGTCCGGAACCCTGATACTTCCAAGGAGACTGTCCGTTTTGTACACGAAGTGCATCCAGCTTTTTCCATACCCCTCTCAACTTTTTACCACATGCTATGTTGGTGAAATGATGATACCATGCCAACTTCCAACCTTTTCAGAGTTCATTTGTAGTGCTTTTCAATTTCAGGGTCATTTAGCTCAAAAAATAAATAACTACATGAAAAATAACAAATGATGTCGGGAAGGGTTGAAAATTGATAATGTGGCTTTGAATGGTGCATTTTGAACACACAAAAATCCAGGAGTTCAAATAAGTTCATGAAAATGAAATGCCTTTTGTAACCGATGAGTTTCCGTCCGGAACCCTGATACTTCGAAGGAGATTGTCCGTTTTGTACACCAAGTGCATCCAGCTTTTTCCATAACCCTCTCAAATTTTTAACACATGCTATGTGGGTGAAATGATGATACCATGCCAACTTTCAACCTTTTCAGAGTTCTTTTTTAGTGCTTTTCAATTTCAGGGTCATTTAGCTCAAAAAAAATAACTACATGAAAAATTACAAATGATGTCGGGAAGGGTTGAAAATTCATGATGTGGCTTTGAATGGTGCATTTTGAATACACAAAAAGCCAAGAGTTCAAATAAGTTCATGAAAATGAAATGTCTTTTTTAACCGATGAGTTTCCATCCGGAACCCTGATTCTTCGAAAGAGACTGACCGTTTTGTACACGAAATGCATCCAGCTTTCGCCGTAACCCTCTCAACTTTTTACCACATTCTATGTGGGTGAAATGATGATACCATGCCAACTTTCAACCTTTTCAGAGTTCATTTGTAGTGCTTTTCAATTTCAGGGTCATTTAGCTCAAATAAATCAATAACTGGATGAAAAATAACAAATGATGTCGGGAAGGGTTGAAAATTGATAATGTGGCTTTGAATGGTGCATTTTGAACACACAAAAAGCCTGGAGTTCAAATAAGTTCATGAAAATGAAATGCCTTTTGTAACCGATGAGTTTCCATCCGGAACCCAAATACTTCGAAAGAGACTGTCCGTTTTGTACACAAAGTGCATCTAGCTTTTGCTGTAACCCTCTCAACTTTTTAGCAAATGCTATGTGGGTGAAATGATGATACCATGCCAACTCTCAACCTTTTCAGAGTTCATTTGTAGTGCTTTTCAATTTCAGGGTCATTTAGCTCAACTAAATCGATAATTGCATTAAAAAGAACAAATGATGTCAGGAAGGGTTGAAAATTGAAGATGTGGCTTTGAATGGTGCATTTTGAACACACAAAAAGCCTGGAGTTTAAATAAGTTCATGAAAATGAAATGCCTTTTGTAACCGATGAGTTTCCGTCCAGAACCCTGATACTTCGAAAGAGACTGTTCGTTTTGTACACGAAGTGCATCTAGCTTTTGCCGTAACCCTCTCAACTTTTTAGCAAATGCTATGTGGGTGAAATCATGATACCATGCCAACTCTCAACCTTTTCAGAGTTCATTTGTAGTGCTTTTCAATTTTAGGGTCATTTAGCTCAAAAAAATCATTAACTGCATGAAAAATAACAAATGCTGTCGGGAAGGGTTGAAAATTGATGATGTAGCTTTGAATGGTGCATTTTGAACACACAAAAATCCAGGAGTTCAAATAAGTTCATGAAAATGAAATGCCTTTTGTAACCGATGAGTTTCTGTCCGGAACCCTGATACTTCCAAGGAGACTGTCCGTTTTGTACACGAAGTGCATCCAGCTTTTTCCATACCCCTCTCAACTTTTTACCACATGCTATGTTGGTGAAATGATGATACCATGCCAACTTCCAACCTTTTCAGAGTTCATTTGTAGTGCTTTTCAATTTCAGGGTCATTTAGCTCAAAAAATAAATAACTACATGAAAAATAACAAATGATGTCGGGAAGGGTTGAAAATTGATAATGTGGCTTTGAATGGTGCATTTTGAACACACAAAAATCCAGGAGTTCAAATAAGTTCATGAAAATGAAATGCCTTTTGTAACCGATGAGTTTCCGTCCGGAACCCTGATACTTCGAAGGAGATTGTCCGTTTTGTACACCAAGTGCATCCAGCTTTTTCCATAACCCTCTCAAATTTTTAACACATGCTATGTGGGTGAAATGATGATACCATGCCAACTTTCAACCTTTTCAGAGTTCTTTTTTAGTGCTTTTCAATTTTAGGGTCATTTAGCTCAAAAAAAATAACTACATGAAAAATTACAAATGATGTCGGGAAGGGTTGAAAATTCATGATGTGGCTTTGAATGGTGCATTTTGAATACACAAAAAGCCAAGAGTTCAAATAAGTTCATGAAAATGAAATGTCTTTTTTAACCGATGAGTTTCCATCCGGAACCCTGATTCTTCGAAAGAGACTGACCGTTTTGTACACGAAATGCATCCAGCTTTCGCCGTAACCCTCTCAACTTTTTACCACATTCTATGTGGGTGAAATGATGATACCATGCCAACTTTCAACCTTTTCAGAGTTCATTTGTAGTGCTTTTCAATTTCAGGGTCATTTAGCTCAAATAAATCAATAACTGGATGAAAAATAACAAATGATGTCGGGAAGGGTTGAAAATTGATAATGTGGCTTTGAATGGTGCATTTTGAACACACAAAAAGCCTGGAGTTCAAATAAGTTCATGAAAATGAAATGCCTTTTGTAACCGATGAGTTTCCATCCGGAACCCAAATACTTCGAAAGAGACTGTCCGTTTTGTACACAAAGTGCATCTAGCTTTTGCTGTAACCCTCTCAACTTTTTAGCAAATGCTATGTGGGTGAAATGATGATACCATGCCAACTCTCAACCTTTTCAGAGTTCATTTGTAGTGCTTTTCAATTTCAGGGTCATTTAGCTCAACTAAATCGATAATTGTATTAAAAAGAACAAATGATGTCAGGAAGGGTTGAAAATTGAAGATGTGGCTTTGAATGGTGCATTTTGAACACACAAAAAGCCTGGAGTTTAAATAAGTTCATGAAAATGAAATGCCTTTTGTAACCGATGAGTTTCCGTCCAGAACCCTGATACTTCGAAAGAGACTATTCGTTTTGTACACGAAGTGCATCTAGCTTTTGCCGTAACCCTCTCAACTTTTTAGCAAATGCTATGTGGGTGAAATCATGATACCATGCCAACTCTCAACCTTTTCAGAGTTCATTTGTAGTGCTTTTCAATTTTAGGGTCATTTAGCTCAAAAAAATCATTAACTGCATGAAAAATAACAAATGCTGTCGGGAAGGGTTGAAAATTGATGATGTAGCTTTGAATGGTGCATTTTGAACACACAAAAATCCAGGAGTTCAAATAAGTTCATGAAAATGAAATGCCTTTTGTAACCGATGAGTTTCTGTCCGGAACCCTGATACTTCCAAGGAGACTGTCCGTTTTGTACACGAAGTGCATCCAGCTTTTTCCATACCCCTCTCAACTTTTTACCACATGCTATGTGGGTGAAATGATGATACCATGCCAACTTTCAACCTTTTCAGAGTTCTTTTTTAGTGCTTTTCAATTTCAGGGTCATTTAGCTCAAAAAAAATAACTACATGAAAAATTACAAATGATGTCGGGAAGGGTTGAAAATTCATGATGTGGCTTTGAATGGTGCATTTTGAATACACAAAAAGCCAAGAGTTCAAATAAGTTCATGAAAATGAAATGTCTTTTTTAACCGATGAGTTTCCATCCAGAACCCTGATTCTTCGAAAGAGACTGACCGTTTTGTACACGAAATGCATCCAGCTTTCGCCGTAACCCTCTCAACTTTTTACCACATTCTATGTGGGTGAAATGATGATACCATGCCAACTTTCAACCTTTTCAGAGTTCATTTGTAGTGCTTTTCAATTTCAGGGTCATTTAGCTCAAATAAATCAATAACTGGATGAAAAATAACAAATGATGTCGGGAAGGGTTGAAAATTGATAATGTGGCTTTGAATGGTGAATTTTGAACACACAAAAAGCCTGGAGTTCAAATAAGTTCATGAAAATGAAATGCCTTTTGTAACCGATGAGTTTCTGTCCGGAACATGATACTTCAAAGGAGACTGTCCGTTTTGTACACGAAGTGCATCCAGCTTTTCCCATACCCCTCTCAACTTTTTACCACATGCTATGTTGGTGAAATGATGATACCATGCCAACTTCCAACCTTTTCAGAGTTCATTTGTAGTGCTTTTCAATTTCAGGGTCATTTAGCTCAAAAAATAAATAACTACATGAAAAATAACAAATGATGTCGGGAAGGGTTGAAAATTGATAATGTGGTTTTGAATGGTGCATTGTGAACACACAAAAATCCTGGAGTTCAAATAAGTTCATGAAAATGAAATGCATTTTGTAACCGATGAGTTTCCGTCCGGAACCGTGATACTTTGAAAGAGACTGTCCGTTTTGTACACGAAGTGTATCTAGCTTTTGCCGTAACCCTCTCAAATTTTTAGCACAAGCTATGTGGGTGAAATGATGATACCATGCCAACTCTCAACCTTTTCAGAGTTCATTCGTAGTGCTTTTCAATTTCAGGGTCATTTAGCTCAAAAAAATCATTAACTGCATGAAAAATAACAAATGATGTTGGGAAGGGTTAAAAATTGATGATGTGTCTTTGAATGGTTCATTTTGAACACACAAAAAGCCTGGGTTCAAATAAGTTCATGAAAATTAAATGCCTTTTTTAACCGATGAGTTTCCATCCGGAACCCTGATTCTTCGAAAGAGACTGACCGTTTTGTACACGAAATGCATCCAGCTTTCGCCGTAACCCTCTCAACTTTCTACCACATTCTATGTGGGTGAAATGATGATACCATGCCAACTTTCAACCTTTTTAGAGTTCATTTGTGGTGCTTTTCAATTTCAGGGTCATTTAGCTCAAATAAATCAATAACTGCATGAAAAATAACAAATGATGTCGGGAAGGGTTGAAAATTGATAATGTGGCTTTGAATGGTGCATTTTGAACACACAAAAAGCCTGGAGTTCAAAGAAGTTCATGAAAGTGAAATGCCTTTTGTCACCGATGAGTTTCCGTCCGGAACCCTGATACTTCGAAGGAGACTGTCCGTTTTGTACACGAAGTGCATCCAGCTTTTTCCATAACCCTCTCAAATTTTTAACACATGCTATGTGGGTGAAATGATGATACCATGCCAACTTTCAACCTTTTTAGAGTTCATTTGTAGTGCTTTTCAATTTCAGGGTCATTTAGCTCACAAAAAATAACTACATGAAAAATTACAAATGATGTCGGGAAGGGTTGAAAATTGATGATGTGGCTTTGAATGGTGCATTTTGAACACACAAAAAGCCAGGAGTTCAAATGAGTACATGAAAATGAAATGCCTTTTGTAACCGATGAGTTTCCGTCCGAAAACCCTGATACTTTGAACGAGACTGTCCGTTTTGTACACGAAGTGTATCTAGCTTTTGCCGTAACCCTCTCAACTTTTTAGCACAAGCTATGCGGGTGAAATGATGATACCATGCGAACTCTCAACCTTTTCAGAGTTCATTTGTAGTGCTTTTCAATTTCAGGGTCATTTAGCTCAAAAAAATCATTAACTGCATGAAAAATAAGAAATGATGTTGGGAAGGTTTAAAAATTGATGATCTTTCTTTGAATGGTGCATTTTGAACACACGAAAAGCCTGGAGTTCAAATAAGTTCATGAAAATGAAATGCCTTTTTTAACCGATGAGTTTCCCTCCGGAACCCTGATTCTTCGAAAGAGACTGACCGTTTTGTACACGAAATGCATCCAACTTTTGCCGTAACCCTCTCAACTTTTTTCCACATGATATGTGGGTGAAATCATGATACCATGCCAACTCTCAACCTTTTTAGAATTCATTTGTAGTGCTTTTCAATTTCAGGGTCATTTAGCTCAAAAAAATCATTAACTGCATGAAAAATGAACAAATGCTGTCGGGAAGGATTGAAAATTGATGATGTGGCTTTGAATGGTGAATTTTGAACAGACAAAAAGCCAGGAGTTCAAATAAGTTCATGAAAATGAAATGCCCTTTGTCACCGATGAGTTTCCGTCCGGAACCCTGATTCTTCGAACGAGACTGACCGTTTTGTACACGAAATGCATCTAGCTTTTGCCTTAACCCTCTCAACTTTTTACCACATGCTATGTGGGTGAAATAATGATACCATGCCAACTTTCAACCTTTTCAAAGTTATTTGTAGTGCTTTTCAGTTTCAGCGTCATTTAGCTCAAATAAATCAATAACTGCATGAAAAATAACAAATGATGTCGGCAAGGGTTGTAAATTGATGATGTGGCTTTGAATAGTGCATTTTCATTGCACAAAATGCCTGGAGTTCAAAAAAGTTCAAGAAAATGAAATGCCTTTTGTAACCGATGAGTTTCCATCCGGAACCCAAATACTTCGTAAGAGAGTGTCCGTTTTGTACACGAAGTGCATCTAGCTTTTGCTGTAACCCTCTCAACTTTTTGGCAAATGCTATGTGGGTGAAATGATGATACCATGCCAACTCTCAACCTTTTCAGAGTTCATTTGTAGTGCTTTTCAATTTCCGGGTCATTTACCTCAAAAAATCATTAACTGCAGGAAAATAACAAATGATGTCGGGAAGGGTTTAAAATTAATGATGTGGCTTTCAATGGTGCATTTTGAACACAAAAAAAGCCAGGAGTTCAAATAAGTTCATGAAAATGAAATGCCCTTTGTAACCGATGAGTTTCCGTCCGGAACCCTGATACTTCGAAGGAGACTGTCCGTTTTGTACACAAAGTGCATCCAGATTTTTGGATAACCCTCTCAACTTTTTACCACATGCTATGTGGGTGAAATGATGATACCATGCCAACTTTCAACCTTTTCAGAGTTCATTTGTAGTGCTTTTGAAATTCAGGGTCATTTAACTCAAATAAATCAATAACTGCATGAAAAATAACAACTGATATCAGGAAGGGTTGAAAATTGATGATGTGGCTTTGAATGGTGCATTTTGAACGCACAAAATGCCTGGAGTTCAAAAAAGTTCAAGAAAATAAAATGCCTTTTGTAACCGATGAGTTTCCGTCCGGAACCCTGATACTTCGAAAGAGACTGTCCATTTTGTACACGAAGTGCATCTAGCTTTTGCCGTAACCCTCTCAACTTTTTATCAAATGCTATGTGGGTGAAATGATGATACCATGCCAACTCTCAACCTTTTCAGAGTTCATTTGTAGTGCTTTTCAATTTGAGGGTCATTTAGCTCAAAAAAATCATTAACTGCATGAAAAATAACAAATGATGTCAGGAAGGGTTGAAAATTGATGATGTGGCTTTGAATGGTGCATTTTGCACGCACAAAATGCCTGGAGTTCAAAAAAGTTCAAGAAAATGAAATGCCTTTTGTAACCGATATGTTTCCGTCCGGAACCCTGATACTTCGAAAGAGACTGTCCGTTTTGTACACGAAGTGCATCTAGCTTTTGCCCTAACCCTCTCAACTTTTTAGCAAATGCTATGTGGGTGAAATAATGATACCATGCCAACTCTCAACCTTTTCAGAGTTCATTTGTAGTGCTTTTCAATTTCAGGGTCATTTAGCTCAAAAATCATTAACTCCATGAAAAATAACAAATGCTGTCGGGAAAGGTTGAAAATTGATGATGTGGCTTTGAATGGTGCATTTTGAACACACAAAAAGCCAGGTGTTCAAATAAGTTCATGAAAATGAAATGCCTTTTGTAACCGATGAGTTTCTGTCCGGAACCCTGATACTTCGAAGGAGACTGTCCGTTTTGTACACGAAGTGCATCCATCTTTTTCCATACCCCTCTCAACTTTTTACCACATGCTATCTTGGTTAAATGATGATACCATGCCAACTTCCAACCTTTTCAGAGTTCATTTGTAGTGCTTTTCAATTTCAGGGTCATTGAGCTCAAAAATAAATAACTACATGAAAAATAACAAATGATGTCGGGAAGGGTTGAAAATTGATAATGTGGCTTTGAATGGTGCATTCTGAACACACAAAAAGCCTGGAGTTCAAATAAGTTCATGAAAATGAAATGCCTTTTGTAACCGATGAGTTTCCTTCCGAAACCCTGATACTTCGAAGGAGACTGTCCATTTTGTACACGAAGTGCATCCAGCTTTTTCCATAACCCACTCAAATTTTTAACACATGCTATGTGGGTGAAATGATGATACCATGCCAACTTTCAACCTTTTCAGAGTTCATTTGTAGTGCTTTTCAATTTCAGGGTCATTTAGCTCAAAAAACAATAACTACATGAAAAATTACAAATGATGTCGGGAAGGGTTGAATATTGATGATGTGGCTTTGAATGGTGCATTTTGAACACACAAAAAGCCTGGAGTTCAAATAAGTTCATGAAAATGAAATGCCTTTTGTAACCGATGAGTTTCCATCCGGAACCCTGATTCTTCGAAACAGACTAACCGTTTTGTACACGAAATGCATCCAGCTTTTGCCGTAACCCTCTCAACTTTTTACCACATTCTATGTGGTTGAAATGATGATACCATGTCAACTTTCAACCTTTTCAGAGTTCATTTGTAGTGCTTTTCAATTTCAGGGTCATTTAGCTCAAATAAATCAATAACTGCATGAAAAATAACAAATGATGTCGGGAAGGGTTGAAAATTGATGATGTGTCTTTGAATGGTGCATTTTGAATGCACAAAAATCCTGGAGTTCAAAAAAGTTCAAGAAAATGAAATGCCTTTTGTAACCGATGAGTTTTTGTCCGGAACCCTCATACTTTGAAAGAGACTGTCCGTTTTGTACACGAAGTGCATCTAGCTTTTGCCGTAACCCTGTCAACTTTTTAGCACATGCTATGTGGGTGAAATGATGATACCATGCCAACTCTCAACCTTTTCAGAGTTCATTTGTAGTGCTTTTCAATTTCAGGGTCATTTAGCTCAAAAAAACATTAACTGCATGAAAAATAATAAATGATGTCGGGAAGGGTTAAAAATTGATGATGTGTCTTTGAATGGTGCATTTTGAACACACAAAAAGCCTGCAGTTCAAATAAGTTCATGAAAATGAAATGCCCTTTGTAACCGATGAGTTTCCGTCCGGAACCCTGATACTTCGAAGGAGACTGTCCGTTTTGTACACGAAGTGCATCCAGCTTTTTCCATAGCCTCTCAACTTTTTACCACATACTATATGGGTGAAATGATGATACCATGCCAACTTTCAACCTTTTCAGAGTTCATTTGTAGTGCTTTTTAAATTCAGGGTCATTTAGCTCAAATAAATCAATAACTGCATGAAAAATAACAAATCATGTCAGGAAGGGTTGAAAATTGATGATGTGGCTTTGAATGGTGCATTTTGAACGCACAAAATGCCTGGAGTTCAAAAAAGTTCAAGAAAATGAAATGCCTTTTGTAACCGATGAGTTCCCATCCGGAACCCTGATACTTCGAAAGAGACTGTCCGTTTTGTACACGAAGTGCATCTAGCTTTTGTCGTAACCCTCTCAACTTTTTTGCAAATGCTATGTGGGTGAAATGATGATACCATGCCAACTCTCAACCTTTTCAGAGTTCATTTGTAGTGCTTTTCAATTTCACGGTCATTTAGCTCAAAAAAATCATTAACTGCATGAAAAATAACAAATGATGTCAGGAAAGGTTGAAAATTGATGATGTGGCTTTGAATGGTGTATTTTGAACGCACAAAATGCCTGGAGTTCAAAAAAGTTCAAGAAAATGAAATGCCTTTTGTAACCGATGAGTTTCCGTCCGGAACCCTGATACTTCGAAAGAGACTGTCCGTTTTGTACACGAAGTGCATTAGCTTTTTCCATAACCCTCTCATCTTTTCACCACAAGCTATGTGGGTGAAATGATGATACCATGCCAACTTTCAACCTTTTCAGAGTTCATTTGTAGTGCTTTTTAATTTCATGGTCATTTAGCTCAAATAAATCAATAACTGCATGAAAAATAATAAATGATGTCAGGAAGGGTTGAAAATTGATAATGTGGCGTTGAGTGGTGCATTTTGAACACACAAAAAGGCTGGAGTTCAAAGAAGTTCATGAAAATGAAATGCCTTTTGTAACCGATGAGTTTCCATCCGGAACCCTGGTTATTCGAAAGAGACTGTCCGTTTTGTACACGAAGTGCATCCATCTTTTGCCGTAACCCTCTCAACTTTTTACCACATGCTATGTGGGTGAAATGATGATACCATGCCAACTTTCAACCTTTTCAGAGTTCATTTGTAGTGCTTTTCAATTTCAGGGTAATTTAGGTCAAATAAATCAATAACTTCATGAAAAATAACAAATGATGTCGGGAAGGGTTGAAAATTGATGATGTGGCTTTGAATGGTTCTTTTTGAACCCACAAAAAGCTAGGAGTTCAAATAAGTTCATGAAAATGAAATGCCCTTTGTAACCGATGAGTTTCCGTCCAGAACCCTGATACTTCGAAGGAGACTGTCCGTTTTTTACACGAAGTGCATCCAGATTTTCCCATAACCCTCTCAACTTTTTACCACATGCTATGTGGGTGAAATGATGATACCATGCCAACTTTCAACCTTTTCAGAGTTCATTTGTAGTGCTTTTCAATTTCAGGGTCATTTAGCTCAAATAAATCAATAACTGCATGAAAAATAACAAATGATGTCAGGAAGGGTTGAAAATTGATTATGTGGCTTTGAATGCTGCATTTTGAATGCACAAAAAGCCTGGAGTTCAAAAAAGTTCAAGAAAATGAAATGCCTTTTGTAACCGATGACTTTTCGTCCGGAACCCTGATACTTTGAAAGAGACTGTCCGTTTTGTACACGAAGTGCATCTAGCTTTTCCCGTAACCCTCTCAACTTTTTAGCACATGCTATGTGGGTGAAATGATGATACCATGCCAACTCTCAACTTTTTCAGAGTTCATTTGTAGTGCTTTTCAATTTCAGGGTCATTTAGCTCAAAAAAATCATTAACTGCATGAAAAATAATAAATGATGTCGGGAAGGGTTAAAAATTGATGATGTGTCTTTGAATGGTGCATTTTGAACACACAAAAAGCCTGGAGTTCAAATAAGTTCATGAAAATGAAATGCCCTTTGTAACCGATGAGTTTCCGTCCGGAACCCTGATACTTCGAAGGAGACTGTCCGTTTTGTACACGAAGTGCATCCAGCTTTTTCCATAGCCTCTCAACTTTTTACCACATGCTATATGGGTGAAATGATGATACCATGCCAACTTTCAACCTTTTCAGAGTTCATTTGTAGTGCTTTTTAAATTCAGGGTCATTTAGCTCAAATAAATCAATAACTGCATGAAAAATAACAAATCATGTCAGGAAGGGTTGAAAATTGATGATGTGGCTTTGAATGGTGCATTTTGAACGCACAAAATGCCTGGAGTTCAAAAAAGTTCAAGAAAATGAAATGCCTTTTGTAACCGATGAGTTCCCGTCCGGAACCCTGATACTTCGAAAGAGACTGTCCGTTTTGTACACGAAGTGCATCTAGCTTTTGTCGTAACCCTCTCAACTTTTTAGCAAATGCTATGTGGGTGAAATGATGGTACCATGCCAACTCTCAACCTTTTCAGAGTTCATTTGTAGTGCTTTTCAATTTCACGGTCATTTAGCTCAAAAAAATCATTAACTGCATGAAAAATAACAAATGATGTCAGGAAAGGTTGAAAATTGATGATGTGGCTTTGAATGGTGTATTTTGAATGCACAAAATGCCTGGAGTTCAAAAAAGTTCAAGAAAATGAAATGCCTTTTGTAACCGATGAGTTTCCGTCCGGAACCCTGATACTTCGAAAGAGACTGTCCGTTTTGTACACGAAGTGCATCCAGCTTTTGCCGTAACCCTCTCAACTTTGTAGCAAATGCTATGTGGGTGAAATGATGATACCATGCCAACTCTCAACCTTTTCAGAGTTCATTTGTAGTGCTTTTCAATTTGAGGGTCATTTAGCTCAAAAAAATCATTAACTGCATGAAAAATAACAAATGATGTCAGCAAGGGTTGAAAATTGATGATGTGGCTTTGAATGGTGTATTTTGAACGCACAAAATGCCTGGAGTTCAAAAAAGTTCAAGAAAATGAAATGCCTTCTGTAACCGATGAGTTTCCGTCCGGAACCGTGATACTTCGAAAGAGACTGTCCGGTTTGTACACGAAGTGCATCTAGCTTTCTCCATAACGCTCTCAACTTTTTACCACATGCTATGTGGGTGAAATGATGATACCACGCCAACTTTCAACCTTTTCAGAGTTCATTTGTAGTGCTTTTTAAATTCAGGGTCATTTAGCTCAAATAAATCAATAACTGCATGGAAAATAACAAATCATGTCAGGAAGGGTTGAAAATTGATGATGTGGCTTTGAATGGTGCATTTTGAACGCACAAAATGCCTGGAGTTCAAAAAAGTTCTAGAAAATGAAATGCCTTTTGTAACCGATGAGTTCCCGTCCGGAACCCTGATACTTCAAAAGAGACTCTCCGTTTTGTACACGAAGTGCATCTAGCTTTTGTCGTAACCCTCTCAACTTTTTAGACAATGCTATGTGGGTGAAATGATGATACCATGCCAACTCTCAACCTTTTCAGAGTTCATTTGTAGTGCTTTTCAATTTCAGGGTCATTTAGCTCAAAAAAATCATTAACTGCATGAAAAATAACAAATGATGTCAGGAAGGGTTGAAAATTGATGATGTGGCTTTGAAAGGTGTATTTTGAACGCACAAAATGCGTGGAGTTCAAAAAAGTTCAAGAAAATGAAATGCCTTTTGTAACCGATGAGTTTCCGTCCGGAACCCTGATACTTCGAAAGAGACTGTCCGTTTTGTACACGAAGTGCATCTAGCTTTTTCCATAACCCTCTCAACTTTTCACCACATGCTATGTGGGTGAAATAATGATACCATGCCAACTTTCAACCTTTTCAGAGTTCATTTGTAGTGCTTTTTAATTTCAGGGTCATTTAGCTCAAATAAATCAATAACTGCATGAAAAATAACAAATGATGTCAGGAAGGATTGAAAATTGATAATGTGGCGTTGAGTGGTGCATTTTGAACACACAAAAAGGCTGGAGTTCAAAGAAGTTCATGAAAATGAAATGCCTTTTGTAACCGATGAGTTTCCATCCGGAACCCTGATTATTCGAAAGAGACTGTCCGTTTTGTACACGAAGTGCATCCAGCTTTTGCCGTAACCCTCTGAACTTTTTACCACATGCTATGTGGATGAAATGATGATACCATGCCAACTTTCAACCTTTTCAGAGTTCATTTGTAGTGCTTTTCAATTTCAGGGTAATTTAGGTCAAATAAATCAATAACTTCATGAAAAATAACAAATGATGTCGGGAAGGGTTGAAAATTGATGATGTGGCTTTGAATGGTGCATTTTGAACACACAAAAACCTAGGAGTTCAAATAAGTTCATGAAAATGAAATGCCCTTTGTAACCGATGAGTTTCCGTCCGGAACCTTGATACTTCGAAGGAGACTGTCCGTTTTTTACACGAAGTGCATCCAGATTTTTCCATAACCCTCTCCACTTTTTACCACATGCTATGTGGGTGAAATGATGATACCATGCCAACTTTCAATCTTTTCAGAGTTCATTTGTAGTGCTTTTCAATTTCAGGGTCATTTAGCTCAAATAAATCAATAACTGCATGAAAAATAACAAATGATGTCGGGAAGGGTTGAAAATTGATTATGTGGCTTTGAATGGTGCGTTTTGAACGCACAAAATGCCTGGAGTTCAAAAAAGTTCAAGAAAATGAAATGCCTTTTGTAACCGATGAGTTTCCGTCCGGAACCCTGATACTTCGAAAGAGACTGTCCGTTTTGTACACGAAGTGCATCCAGCTTTTGCCGTAACCCTCTCAACTTTGTAGAAAATGCTATGTGGGTGAAATGATGATACCATGCCAACTCTCAACCTTTTCAGAGTTCATTTGTAGTGCTTTTCAATTCGAGGATCATTTAGCTCAAAAAAATCATTAACTGCATGAAAAATAATAAATGATGTCAGGAAGGGTTGAAAATTGATGATGTGGCTTTGAATGGTGTATTTTGAACGCACAAAATGCCTGGAGTTCAAAAAGGTTCAAGAAAATGAAATGCCTTCTGTAACCGATGAGTTTCCGTCTGGAACCCTGATACTTCGAAAGAGACTGTCCGTTTTGTACACGAAGTGCATCTAGCTTTTTCCATAACCCTCTCAACTTTTTACCACATGCTATGTGTGTGAACTGATGATACCATGCCAACTTTCAACCTTTTCAGAGTTCATTTGTAGTGCTTTTTAATTTCAGGCCCATTTAGCTCAAAAAATAAAAAACTACATGAAAAATAACAAATGATGTCGGGAAGGGTTGAAAATTGTTGATGTGGCTTTGAATGGTGCATTTTGAACACACAAAAAGGCTGGAGTTCAAACAAGTTCATGAAAATGAAATGCCTTTTGTAACCGATGAGTTTCCATCCGGAACCCTGATTATTCGAAAGAGACTGTCCGTTTTGTACACGAAGTGCATCCGGCTTTTGCCGTAACCCTCTCAACTTTTTACCACATGCTATGTGGGTGAAATGATGATACCATGCCAACTTTCAACCTTTTCAGAGTTCATTTGTAGTGCTTTTCAATTTCAGGGTCATTTAGCTCAAATAAATCAATAACTGCATGAAAAATAACAAATGATGTCGGGAAGGGTTGAAAATTGATGATGTGGCTTTTAATGGTGCATTTTGAACACACAAAAAGCTAGGAGTTCAAATAAGTTCATGAAAATGAAATGCCCTTTGTAACCGTTGCGTTTCCGTCCGGAACCCTGATACTTCGAAGGAGACTGTCCGTTTTGTACACGAAGTGCATCCAGCTTTCTCCAGAACCCTCTCAACTTTTTACCACATGCTATGTGGGTGAAATGATGATACCATGCCAACTTTCAACCTTTTCAGAGTTCATTTGTAGTGCTTTAGAATTTCAGGGTCATTTAGCTCAAAAAAATAACTCCATGAAAAATTAGAAATGATGTCGGGAAGGGTTGAAAATTGATGATGTGGCTTTGAATGGTGCATTTTGAACACACAAAAAGCCTGGAGTTCAAATAAGTTCATGAAAATGAAATGCCTTTTGTAACCGATGAGTTTCCATCCGGAACCCTGATTCTTCGAAAGAGACTAACCATTTTGTACACGAAATGCATCCAGCTTTTGCCGTAACCCTCTCAACTTTTTACCACATTCTATGTGTTTGAAATGATGATACCATGCCAACTTTCAACCTTTTTAGAGTTCATTTGTAGTGCTTTTCAATTTCAGGGTCATTTAGCTCAAATAAATCAATAACTGCATGAAAAATAACAAATGATGTCAGGAAGGGTTGAAAATTGATGATGTGGCTTTGAATGGTGCATTTTGAATGCACAAAAAGCCTGGAGTTCAAAAAAGTTCAAGAAAATGAAATGCCTTTTGCAACCGATGAGTTTTCGTCCGGAACCCTGATACTTTGAAAGAGACTGTGCGTTTTGTACACGAAGTGCATCTAGCTTTTGCCGTAGCCCTCTCAACTTTTTACCACATGCTATGTGGGTGAAATGATGATACCATGCCAACTCTCAACTTTTTCAGAGTTCATTTGTAGTGCTTTTCAATTTCAGGGTCATTTAGCTCAAAAAAAATCATTAACTGCATGAAAAAAAAAAATGATGTCGGGAAGTGTTAAAAATTGATGATGTGTCTTTGAATGGTGCATTTTGAACACACAAAAAGCCTGGAGTTCAAATAAGTTCATGAAAATGAAATGCCCATTGTAACCGATGAGTTTCCGTCGGGAACCTTGATACTTCGAAGGAGACTGTCCGTTTTGTACACGAAGTGCATCCAGCTTTTTCCATAACCCTCTCAACTTTTTACCACATGCTATGTGGGTGAAATGATGATACCATGCCAACTTTCAACCTTTTCAGAGTTCATTTGTAGGGCTTTTCAATTTCAGGGTCATTTAGCTCAAATAAATCAATAACTTCATGAAAAATAACAAATGATGTCGGGAAGGGTTGAAAATTGATGATGTGGCTTTGAATGGTGCGTTTTGAACGCACAAAATGCCTGGAGTTCAAAAAAGTTCAAGAAAATGAAATGCCTTTTGTAACCGATGAGTTTCCGTCCGGAACCCTGATACTTCGAAAGAGACTGTCCGTTTTGTACACGAAGTGCATCCAGCTTTTGCCGTAACCCTCTCAACTTTGTAGCAAATGCTATATGGGTGAAATGATGATACCATGCCAACTCTCAACCTTTTCAGAGTTCATTTGTAGTGCTTTTCAATTTGAGGGTCATTTAGCTCAAAAAAATCATTAACTGCATGAAAAATAACAAATGATGTCAGGAAGGGTTGAAAATTGATGATGTGGCTTTGAATGGTGTATTTTGAACGCACAAAATGCCTGGAGTTCAAAAAGGTTCAAGAAAATGAAATGCCTTCTGTAACCGATGAGTTTCCGTCTGGAACCCTGACACTTCGAAAGAGACTGTCCGTTTTGTACACGAAGTGCATCTAGCTTTTTCCATAACCCTCTCAACTTTTTACCACATTCTATGTGTGTGAAATGATGATACCATGCCAACTTTTAACCTTTTCAGAGTTCATTTGTAGTGCTTTTTAATTTCAGGGTCATTTAGCTCAAATAATCAATAACTGCATGAAAAATAACAAATGATGTCAGGAAGGGTTGAAAATTGATAATGTGGCTTTGAATGGTGCATTTTGAACACACAAAAAGGTTGGAGTCCAAAGAAGTTCATGAAAATGAAATGCCTTTTGTAACCGATGAGTTTCCATCCGGAACCCTGAATATTCGGAAGAGACTGTCCATTTTGTACACGAAGTGCATCCGGCTTTTGCCGTAACCCTCTCAACTTTTTACCACATGCTATGTGGGTGAAATGATGATACCATGCCAACTTTCAACCTTTTCAGAGTTCATTTGTAGTGCTTTTCAATTTCAGGGTCATTAAGGTCAAATAAATCAATAACTGCATGAAAAATAACAAATGATGTCGGGAAGGGTTGAAAATTGATGATGTGGCTTTTAATGGTGCATTTTGAACACACAAAAAGCTAGGAGTTCAAATAAGTTCATGAAAATGAAATGCCCTTTGTAACCGTTGAGTTTCCGTCCAGAACCCTGATACTTCGAAGGAGACTGTCCGTTTTGTACACGAAGTGCATCCAGCTTTTTCCAGAACGCTCTCAACTTTTTACCACATGCTATGTGGGTGAAATGATGATACCATGCCAACTTTCAACCTTTTCAGACTTCATTTGTAGTGCTTTAGAATTTCAGGGTCATTTAGCTCAAAAAAGTAACTACATGAAAAATTACAAATGATGTCGGGAAGGGTTGAAAATTGATGATGTGGCTTTGAATGGTGCATTTTGAACACACAAAAAGCCTGGAGTTCAAATAAGTTCATGAAAATGAAATGCCTTTTGTAACCGATGAGTTTCCATCCGGAACCCTGATTCTTCGAAAGAGACTAACCATTTTGTACACGAAATGCATCCAGCTTTTGCCGTAACCCTCTCAACTTTTTACCACATTCTATGTGGTTGAAATGATGATACCATGCCAACTTTCAACCTTTTTAGAGTTCATTTGTAGTGCTTTTCAATTTCAGGGTCATTTAGCTCAAATAAATCAATAACTGCATGAAAAATAACAAATGATGTCAGGAAGGGTTGAAAATTGATGATGTGGCTTTGAATGGTGCATTTTGAATGCACAAAAAGCCTGGAGTTCAAAAAAGTTCAAGAAAATGAAATGCCATTTGCAACCGATGAGTTTTCATCCGGAACCCTGATACTTTGAAAGAGACTGTCCGTTTTGTACACGAAGTGCATCTAGATTTTTCCATAACCCTCTCAACTTTTTACCACATGCTATGTGGGTGAAATGATAATACCATGCCAACTTTCAACCTTTTCAGAGTTTATTTGTAGTGCTTTTTAATTTCAGGGTCATTTAGCTCAAATAAATCAATAACTGCATGAAAAATAACAATTGATGTCAGGAAGGGTTGAAAATTGATAATGTGGCGTTGAATGGTGCATTTTGAACACACAAAAAGGCTGTAGTTCAAAGAAGTTCATGAAAATGAAATGCCTTTTGTAACCGATGAGTTTCCATCCGAACCCTGATTATTCGAAAGAGACTGTCCGTTTTGTACACGAAGTGCATCCAGCTTTTTCCATAACCCTCTCACCTTTTTACCACATGCTATGTGGGTGAAATGATGATACCATGCCAACTTTCAACCTTTTCAGAGTTCATTTGTAGTGCTTTTCAATTTCAGGGTCATTTAGCTCAAATAAATCAATAACTGCATGAAAAATAACAAATGATGTCGGGAAGGGTTGAAAATTGATGATGTGGCTTTGAATGGTGCATTTTGAATGCACAGAAAGCCTGGAGTTCAAAAAAGTTCAAGAAAATGAAATGCCTTTTGTAACCGATGACTTTTCGTCCGGAACCCTGATACTTTGAAAGAGACTGTCCGTTTTGTACACGAAGTGCATCTAGCTTTTGCCGTAAGCATCTCAACTTTTTAGCACATGCTATGTGGGTGAAATGATGATACCATGCCAACTCTCAACCTTTTCAGAGTTCATTTGTAGTGCTTTTCAATTTCAGGGTCATTGAGCTCAAAAAAATCATTAACTACATGAAAAATAATAAATGATGTCGGGAAGGGTTAAAAATTGATGATGTGTCTTTGAATGGTGCATTTTGAACACACAAAAAGCCTGGAGTTCGAATAAGTTCATGAAAATGAAATGCCCATTGTAACCGATGAGTTTCCGTCCGGAACCCTGATACTTCGAAGGAGACTGTCCGTTTTGTACACGAAGTGCATCCAGCTTTTTCCATAACCCTCTCAACTTTTTACCACATGCTATGTGGGTGAAATGATGATACCATGCCAACTTTCAACCTTTTCAGAATTCATTTGTAGTGCTTTTTAAATTCAGGGTCACTTAGCTCAAATAAATCAATAACTGCATGAAAAATAACAAATGATGTCAGGAAGGGTTGAAAATTGATGATGTGTCTTTGAATGGTGCATTTTGAACGCACAAAATGCCTGGAGTTGAAAAAAGTTCAAGAAAATGAAATGCCTTTTGTAACCGATGAGTTTCCGTCCGGAACCCTGATACTTCGAAAGAGACTGTCCGTTTTGTACACGAAGTGCATCCAGCTTTTGCCATAACCCTCTCAACTTTGTAGCAAATGCTATGTGGGTGAAATAATGATACCATCCCAACTCTCAACCTTTTCAGAGTTCGTTTGTAGTGCTTTTCAATTTGAGGGTCATTTAGCTCAAAAAAATCATTAACTGCATGAAAAATAACAAATGATGTCAGGAAGGGTTGAAAATTGATAATGTGGCTTTGAATGGTGTATTTTGAACGCACAAAACTCCTGGAGTTCAAAGAAGTTCATGAAAATGAAATGCCTTTTGTAACCGATGAGTTTCCATGCGGAACCCTGATTATTCGAAAGAGACTGTCCGTTTTGTACACGAAGTGCATCCAGATTTTGCCGTAACCCTCTCAAATTTTTACCACATGCTATGTGGGTGAAATGATGATACCATGCCAACTTTCAACCTTTTCAGAGTTCATTTGTCGTGCTTTTCAATTTCAGGGTCATTTAGGTAAAATAAATCAATAACTGCATGAAAAATAACAAATGATGTCGGGAAGGGTTGAAAATTGATGATGTGGCTTTGAATGGTGCATTTTGAACACACAAAAAGCTAGGATTTCAAATAAGTTCATGAAAATGAAATGCCCTTTGTAACCGATGAGTTTCCGTCCGGAACCCTGATACTTCGAAGGAGACTGTCCGTTTTGTACACGAAGTGCATCCAGCTTTTTCCATAACCCTCTCAACTTTTTACCACATGCTATGTGGGTGAAATGATGATACCATGCCAACTTTCAACCTTTTCAGAGTTCATTTGTAGTGTTTTACAATTTCAGGGTCATTTAGCTCAAAAAATAACTACATGAAAAATTACAAATGATGTCGGGAAGGGTTGAAAATTGATTATTTGGCTTTGAATGGTGCATTTTGAACACACAAAAAGCCTGGAGTTCAAATAAGTTCATGAAAATGAAATGCCTTTTGTAACCGATGAGTTTCCATCCGAAACCCTGATTCTTCGAAAGAGACTAACCATTTTGTACACGAAATGCATCCAGCTTTTGCCGTAACCCTCTCAACCTTTTTAGAGTTCATTTGTATTGCTTTTCAATTTCAGGGTCATTTAGCTCAAATAAATCAATAACTGCATGAAAAATAACAAATGATGTCGGGAAGGGTTGAAAATTGATGATGTGGCTTTGAATGGTGCATTTTGAATGCACAAAAAGCCTGGAGTTCAAAAAAGTTCAAGAAAATGAAATGCCTTTTGCAACCGATGAGTTTTCGTCCGGAACCCTGATACTTTGAAAGAGACTGTCCGTTTTGTACACGAAGTGCATCTAGCTTTTTCCGTAACCATCTCAACTTTTTAGCACATGCTATGTGGGTGAAATGATGATACCATGCAAACTCTCAACCTTTTCAGAGTTCATTTGCAGTGCTTTTCAATTTCAGGGTCATTTAGCTCAAAAAAATCATCAACTGCATGAAAAATAATGAAGGATGTCGGGAAGGGTTAAAATTGATGATGTGTCTTTGAATGGTGCATTTTGAACACACAAAAAGCCTGGAGTTCAAATAAGTTCATGAAAATGAAATGCCTTTTGTAACCGATGAGTTTCCGTCCGGAACCCTGATACTTCGAAAGAGACTGTCCGTTTTGTACACGAAGTGCATCTAGATTTTTCCATAACCCTCTCAAATTTTAACCACATGCTATGTGGGTGAAATGATGATACCATGCCAACTTTCAACCTTTTCAGAGTTCATTTGTAGTGCTTTTTAATTTCAGGGTCATTTAGCTCAAATAAATCAATAACTGCATGAAAATAACAAATGATGTCAGGAAGGGTTGAAAATTGATAATGTGGCTTTGAATGGTGTATTTTGAACAAACAAAATGCCTGGAGTTCAAAGAAGTTCATGAAAATGAAATGCCTTTTGTAACCGATGAGTTTCCATGCGGAACCCTGATTATTCGAAAGAGACTGTCCGTTTTGTACACGAAGTGCATCCAGATTTTGCCGTAACCCTCTCAACTTTTTACCACATGCTATGTGGGTGAAATGATGATACCATGCCAACTTTCAACCTTTTCAGAGTTCATTTGTAGTGCTTTTCAATTTCAGGGTCATTTAGGTCAAATAAATCAATAACTGCATGGAAAATAACAAATGATGTCGGGAAGGGTTGAAAATTGATGATGTGGCTTTGAATGGTGCATTTTGAACACACAAAAAGCTAGGATTTCAAATAAGTTCATGAAAATGAAATGCCCTTTGTAACCGATGAGTTTCCGTCCGGAACCCTGATACTTCGAAGGAGACTGTCCGTTTTGTACACGAATTGCATCCAGCTTTTTCCATAACCCTCTCAACTTTTTACCACATGCTATGTGGGTGAAATGATGATACCATGCCAACTTTCAACCTTTTCAGAGTTCATTTGTAGTGTTTTACAATTTCAGGGTCATTTGGCTCAAAAAATAACTACATGAAAAATTACAAATGATGTCGGGAAGGGTTGAAAATTGATTATGTGGCTTTGAATGGTGCATTTTGAACACACAAAAAGCCTGGAGTTCAAATAAGTTCATGAAAATGAAATGCCTTTTGTAACCGATGAGTTTCCATCCGAAACCCTGATTCTTCGAAAGAGACTAACCATTTTGTACACGAAATGCATCCAGCTTTTGCCGTAACCCTCTCAACTTTTTACCACATTCTATGTGGTTGAAATGATGATACCATGCCAACTTTCAACCTTTTTAGAGTTCATTTGTATTGCTTTTCAATTTCAGGGTCATTTAGCTCAAATAAATCAATAACTGCATGAAAAATAACAAATGATGTCGGGAAGGGTTGAAAATTGATGATGTGGCTTTGAATGGTGCATTTTGAATGCACAAAAAGCCTGGAGTTCAAAAAAGTTCAAGAAAATGAAATGCCTTTTGCAACCGATGAGTTTTCGTCCGGAACCCTGATACTTTGAAAGAGACTGTCCGTTTTGTACACGAAGTGCATCTAGCTTTTTCCGTAACCATCTCAACTTTTTAGCACATGCTATGTGGGTGAAATGATGATACCATGCCAACTCTCAACCTTTTCAGAGTTCATTTGTAGTGCTTTTCAATTTCAGGGTCATTTAGCTCAAAAAAATCATCAACTGCATGAAAAATAATAAATGATGTCGGGAAGGGTTAAAATTGATGATGTGTCTTTGAATGGTGCATTTTGAACACACAAAAAGCCTGGAGTTCAAATAAGTTCATGAAAATGAAATGCCTTTTGTAACCGATGAGTTTCCGTCCGGAACCCTGATACTTCGAAAGAGACTGTCCGTTTTGTACACGAAGTGCATCTAGCTTTTTCCATAACCCTCTCAAATTTTTACCACATGCTATGTGGGTGAAATGATGATACCATGCCAACTTTCAACCTTTTCAGAGTTCATTTGTAGTGCTTTTTAATTTCAGGGTCATTTAGCTCAAATAAATCAATAACTGCATGAAAATAACAAATGATGTCAGGAAGGGTTGAAAATTGATAATGTGGCTTTGAATGGTGTATTTTGAACGCACAAAATGCCTGGAGTTCAAAGAAGTTCATGAAAATGAAATGCCTTTTGTAACCGATGAGTTTCCATGCGGCACCCTGATTATTCGAAACAGACTGTCCGTTTTGTACACGAAGTGCATCCAGATTTTGCCGTAACCCTCTCAACTTTTTACCACATGCTATGTGGGTGAAATGATGATACCATGCCAACTTTCAACCTTTTCAGAGTTCATTTGTAGTGCTTTTCAATTTCAGGGTCATTTAGGTCAAATAAATCAATAACTGCATGAAAAATAACAAATGATGTCGGGAAGGGCTGAAAATTGATGATGTGGCTTTGAATGGTGCATTTTGAACACACAAAAAGCTAGGATTTCAAATAAGTTCATGAAAATGAAATGCCCTTTGTAACCGATGAGTTTCCGTCCGGAACCCTGATACTTCGAAGGAGACTGTCCGTTTTGTACACGAAGTGCATCCAGCTTTTTCCATAACCCTCTCAACTTTTTACCACATGCTATGTGGGTGAAATGATGATACCATGCCAACTTTCAACCTTTTCAGAGTTCATTTGTAGTGTTTTACAATTTCAGGGTCATTTAGCTCAAAAAATAACCACATGAAAAATTACAAATGATGTCGGGAAGGGTTGAAAATTGATTATGTGGCTTTGAATGGTGCATTTTGAACACACAAAAAGCCTGGCGTTCAAATAAGTTCATGAAAATGAAATGCCTTTTGTAACCGATGAGTTTCCATCCGAAACCCTGATTCTTCGAAAGAGACTAACCATTTTGTACACGAAATGCATCCAGCTTTTGCCGTAACCCTCTCAACTTTTTACCACATTCTATGTGGTTGAAATGATGATACCATGCCAACTTTCAACCTTTTTAGAGTTCATTTGTATTGCTTTTCAATTTCAGGGTCATTTAGCTCAAATAAATCAATAACTGCATGAAAAATAACAAATGATGTCAGGAAGGGTTGAAAATTGATGATGTGGCTTTGAATGGTGCATTTTGAATGCACAAAAAGCCTGGAGTTCAAAAAAGTTCAAGAAAATGAAATGCCTTTTGCAACCGATGAGTTTTCGTGCGGAACCCTGATACTTTGAAAGAGACTGTCCGTTTTGTACACGAAGTGCATCTAGCTTTTTCCGTAACCATCTCAACTTTTTAGCACATGCTATGTGGGTGAAATGATGATACCATGCCAACTCTCAACCTTTTCAGAGTTCATTTGTAGTGCTTTTCAATTTCAGGGTCATTTAGCTCAAAAAAATCATCAACTGCATGAAAAATAATAAATGATGTCGGGAAGGGTTAAAATTGATGATGTGTCTTTGAATGGTGCATTTTGAACACACAAAAAGCCTGGAGTTCAAATAAGTTCATGAAAATGAAATGCCTTTTGTAACCGATGAGTTTCCGTCCGGAACCCTGATACTTCGAAAGAGACTGCCCGTTTTGTACACGAAGTGCATCTAGCTTTTTCCATAACCCTCTCAAATTTTTACCACATGCTATGTGGGTGAAATGATGATACGATGCCAACTTTCAACCTTTTCAGAGTTCATTTGTAGTGCTTTTTAATTTCAGGGTCATTTAGCTCAAATAAATCAATAACTTCATGAAAATAACAAATGATGTCAAGAAGGGTTGAAAATTGATAATGTGGCTTTGAATGGTGTATTTTGAACGCACAAAATGCCTGGAGTTCAAAGAAGTTCATGAAAATGAAATGCCTTTTGGAACCGATGAGTTTCCATGCGGAACCCTGATTATTCGAAAGAGACTGTCCGTTTTGTACACGAAGTGCATCCAGATTTTGCCGTAACCCTCTCAACTTTTTACCACATGCTATGTGGGTGAAATGATGATACCATGCCAACTTTCAACCTTTTCAGAGTTCATTTTTAGTGCTTTTCAATTTCAGGGTCATTTAGGTCAAATAAATCAATAACTGCATGAAAAATAACAAATGATGTCGGGAAGGGTTGAAAATTGATGATGTGGCTTTGAATGGTGCATTTTGAACACACAAAAAGCTAGGATTTCAAATAAGTTCATGGAAATGAAATGCCCTTTGTAACCGATGAGTTTCCGTCCGGAACCCTGATACTTCGAAGGAGACTGTCCGTTTTGTACACGAAGTGCATCCAGCTTTTTCCATAACCCTCTCAACTTTTTACCACATGCTATGTGGGTGAAATGATGATACCATGCCAACTTTCAACCTTTTCAGAGTTCATTTGTAGTGTTTTACAATTTCAGGGTCATTTAGCTCAAAAAATAACTACATGAAAAATTACAAATGATGTCGGGAAGGGTTGAAAATTGATTATGTGGCTTTGAATGGTGCATTTTGAACACACAAAAAGCTTGGAGTTCAAATAAGTTCATGAAAATGAAATGCCTTTTGTAACCGATGAGTTTCCATCCGAAACCCTGATTCTTCGAAAGAGACTAACCATTTTGTACACAAAATGCATCCAGCTTTTGCCGTAACCCTCTCAACTTTTTACCACATTTTATGTGGTTGAAATGATGATACCATGCCAACTTTCAACCTTTTTAGAGTTCATTTGTATTGCTTTTCAATTTCAGGGTCATTTAGCTCAAGTAAATCAATAACTGCATGAAAAATAACAAATGATGTCGGGAAGGGTTGAAAATTGATGATGTGGCTTTGAATGGTGCATTTTCAACACACAAAAAGCCTGGAGTTCAAATAATTTCATGAAAATGAAATGCCTTTTGTAACCGATGAGTTTCCATCCGGAACCCTGATTCTTCGAAAGAGACTAACCATTTTGTACACGAAATGCATCCAGCTTTTGCCGTAACCCTCTCAACTTTTTACCACATTCTATGTGGTTGAAATGATGATACCATGCCAACTTTGAACCTTTTTAGAGTTCATTTGTAGTGATTTTCAATTTCAGGGTCATTTAGCTCACATAAATCAATAACTGCATGAAAAATTACAAATGATGTCGGGAAGGGTTGAAAATTGATTATGTGGCTTTGAATGGTGCATTTTGAACACACAAAAATCCTGGAGTTCAAATAAGTTCATGAAAATGAAATGCCTTTTGTAACCGATGAGTTTCCATCCGAAACCCTGATTCTTCGAAAGAGACTAACCATTTTGTACACGAAATGCATCCAGCTTTTGCCGTAACCCTCTCAACTTTTTAGCACATGCTATGTGGGTGAAATGATGATACCATGTCAACTCTCAACCTTTTCAGAGTTCATTTGTAGTGCTTTTCAATTTCAGGGTCATTTAGCTCAAAAAAATCATTAACTGCATGAAAAATAATAAATGATGTCGGGAAGGGTCAAAATTGATGATGTGTGTTTGAATGGTGCATTTTGAACACACAAAAAGCCTGGAGTTCAAATAAATTCATGAAAATGAAATGCCTTTCGTAACCGATGAGTTTCCGTCCGGAACCCTGATACTTCGAAAGAGACTGTCCGTTTTGTACACGAAGTGCATCTAGCTTTTTCCATAACCCTCTCAAATTTTTACCACATGCTATGTGGGTGAAATGATGATACAATGCCAACTTTCAACCTTTTCAGAGTTCATTTGTAGTGCTTTTTAATTTCAGGGTCATTTAGCTCAAATAAATCAATAACTGCATGAAAATAACAAGTGATGTCAGGAAGGGTTGAAAATTGATAATGTGGCTTTGAATGGTGCATTTTGAACACACAAAAAGGCTGGAGTTCAAAGAAGTTCATGAAAATGAAATGCCATTTGTAACCGATGAGTTTCCATGCGGAACCCTGATTATTCGAAAGAGACTGTCCGTTTTGTACACGAAGTGCATCCAGATTTTGCCGTAACCCTCTCAACTTTTTACCACATGCTATGTGGGTTAAATGATGATACCATGCCAACTTTCAACCTTTTCAGAGTTCATTTGTAGTGCTTTTCAATTTCAGGGTCATTTAGGTCAAATAAATCAATAACTGCATGAAAAATAACAAATGATGTCGGGAAGGGTTGAAAATTGATGATGTGGCTTTGAATGGTGCATTTTTAACACACAAAAAGCTAGGATTTCAAATAAGTTCATGAAAATGAAATGCCCTTTGTAACCGATAAGTTTCCGTCCGGAACCCTGATACTTCGAAGGAGACTGTCCGTTTTGTACACGAAGTGCATCCAGCTTTTTCCATAACCCTCTCAACTTTTTACCACATGCTATGTGGGTGAAATGATGATACCATGCCAACTTTCAACCTTTTCAGAGTTCATTTGTAGAGCTTTTCAAGTTCAGGGTCATTTAGCTCAAAAAAATGACTACATGAAAAATTACAAATGATGTCGGGAAGGGTTGAAAATTGATTATGTGGCTTTGAATGGTGCATTTTGAACACACAAAAAGCTTGGAGTTCAAATAAGTTCATGAAAATGAAATGCCTTTTGTAACCGATGAGTTTCCATCCGAAACCCTGATTCTTCGAAAGAGACTAACCATTTTGTACACAAAATGCATCCAGCTTTTGCCGTAACCCTCTCAACTTTTTACCACATTTTATGTGGTTGAAATGATGATACCATGCCACCTTTCAACCTTTTTAGAGTTCATTTGTATTGCTTTTTAATTTCAGGGTCATTTAGCTCAAGTAAATCAATAACTGCATGAAAAATAACAAATGATGTCGGGAAGGGTTGAAAATTGATGATGTGGCTTTGAATGGTGCATTTTGAACACACAAAAAGCCTGGAGTTCAAATAAGTTCATGAAAATGAAATGCCTTTTGTAACCGATGAGTTTCTATCCGGAACCCTGATTCTTCGAAAGAGACTAACCATTTTGTACACGAAATGCATCCAGCTTTTGCCGTAACCCTCTCAACTTTTTACCACATTCTATGTGGTTGAAATGATGATACCATGCCAACTTTGAACCTTTTTAGAGTTCATTTGTAGTGATTTTCAATTTCAGGGTCATTTAGCTCACATAAATCAATAACTGCATGAAAAATTACAAATGATGTCGGGAAGGGTTGAAAATTGATTATGTGGCTTTGAATGGTGCATTTTGAACACACAAAAACCTTGGAGTTCAAATAAGTTCATGAAAATGAAATGCCTTTTGTAACCGATGAGTTTCCATCCGAAACCCTGATTCTTCGAAAGAGACTAACCATTTTGTACACAAAATGCATCCAGCTTTTGCCGTAACCCTCTCAACTTTTTACCACATTTTATGTGGTTGAAATGATGATACCATGCCAACTTTCAACCTTTTTAGAGTTCATTTGTATTGCTTTTCAATTTCAGGGTCATTTAGCTCAAGTAAATCAATAACTGCATGAAAAATAACAAATGATGTCGGGAAGGGTTGAAAATTGATGATGTGGCTTTGAATGGTGCATTTTCAACACACAAAAAGCCTGGAGTTCAAATAAGTTCATGAAAATGAAATGCCTTTTGTAACCGATGAGTTTCCATCCGGAACCCTGATTCTTCGAAAGAGACTAACCATTTTGTACACGAAATGCATCCAGCTTTTGCCGTAACCCTCTCAACTTTTTACCACATTCTATGTGGTTGAAATGATGATACCATGCCAACTTTGAACCTTTTTAGAGTTCATTTGTAGTGATTTTCAATTTCAGGGTCATTTAGCTCACATAAATCAATAACTGCATGAAAAATTACAAATAATGTCGGGAAGGGTTGAAAATTGATTATGTGGCTTTGAATGGTGCATTTTGAACACACAAAAATCCTGGAGTTCAAATAAGTTCATGAAAATGAAATGCCTTTTGTAACCGATGAGTTTCCATCCGAAACCCTGATTCTTCGAAAGAGACTAACCATTTTGTACACGAAATGCATCCAGCTTTTGCCGTAACCCTCTCAACTTTTTACCACATGCTATGTGGGTGAAATGATGATACCATGTCAACTCTCAACCTTTTCAGAGTTCATTTGTAGTGCTTTTCAATTTCAGGGTCATTTAGCTCAAAAAAATCATTAACTGCATGAAAAATAATAAATGATGTCGGGAAGGGTCAAAATTGATGATGTGTGTTTGAATGGTGCATTTTGAACACACAAAAAGCCTGGAGTTCAAATAAATTCATGAAAATGAAATGCCTTTCGTAACCGATGAGTTTCCGTCCGGAACCCTGATACTTCGAAAGAGACTGTCCGTTTTGTACACGAAGTGCATCTAGCTTTTTCCATAACCCTCTCAAATTTTTACCACATGCTATGTGGGTGAAATGATGATACAATGCCAACTTTCAACCTTTTCAGAGTTCATTTGTAGTGCTTTTTAATTTCAGGGTCATTTAGCTCAAAGAAATCAATAACTGCATGAAAATAACAAGTGATGTCAGGAAGGGTTGAAAATTGATAATGTGGCTTTGAATGGTGCATTTTGAACACACAAAAAGGCTGGAGTTCAAAGAAGTTCATGAAAATGAAATGCCATTTGTAACCGATGAGTTTCCATGCGGAACCCTGATTATTCGAAAGAGACTGTCCGTTTTGTACACGAAGTGCATCCAGATTTTGCCGTAACCCTCTCAACTTTTTACCACATGCTATGTGGGTTAAATGATGATACCATGCCAACTTTCAATCTTTTCAGAGTTCATTTGTAGTGCTTTTCAATTTCAGGGTCATTTAGGTCAAATAAATCAATAACTGCATGAAAAATAACAAATGATGTCGGGAAGGGTTGAAAATTGATGATGTGGCTTTGAATGGTGCATTTTTAACACACAAAAAGCTAGGATTTCAAATAAGTTCATGAAAATGAAATGCCCTTTGTAACCGATAAGTTTCCGTCCGGAACCCTGATACTTCGAAGGAGACTGTCCGTTTTGTACACGAAGTGCATCCAGCTTTTTCCATAACCCTCTCAACTTTTTACCACATGCTATGTGGGTGAAATGATGATACCATGCCAACTTTCAACCTTTTCAGAGTTCATTTGTAGAGCTTTTCAAGTTCAGGGTCATTTAGCTCAAAAAAATGACTACATGAAAAATTACAAATGATGTCGGGAAGGGTTGAAAATTGATTATGTGGCTTTGAATGGTGCATTTTGAACACACAAAAAGCTTGGAGTTCAAATAAGTTCGTAAAAATGAAATGCCTTTTGTAACCGATGAGTTTCCATCCGAAACCCTGATTCTTCGAAAGAGACTAACCATTTTGTACACAAAATGCATCCAGCTTTTGCCGTAACCCTCTCAACTTTTTACCACATTTTATGTGGTTGAAATGATGATACCATGCCACCTTTCAACCTTTTTAGAGTTCATTTGTATTGCTTTTCAATTTCAGGGTCATTTAGCTCAAGTAAATCAATAACTGCATGAAAAATAACAAATGATGTCGGGAAGGGTTGAAAATTGATGATGTGGCTTTGAATGGTGCATTTTGAACACACAAAAAGCCTGGAGTTCAAATAAGTTCATGAAAATGAAATGCCTTTTGTAACCGATGAGTTTCTATCCGGAACCCTGATTCTTCGAAAGAGACTAACCATTTTGTACACGAAATGCATCCAGCTTTTGCCGTAACCCTCTCAACTTTTTACCACATTCTATGTGGTTGAAATGATGATACCATGCCAACTTTGAACCTTTTTAGAGTTCATTTGTAGTGATTTTCAATTTCAGGGTCATTTAGCTCACATAAATCAATAACTGCATGAAAAATTACAAATGATGTCGGGAAGGGTTGAAAATTGATTATGTGGCTTTGAATGGTGCATTTTGAACACACAAAAAGGCTGGAGTTCAAAGAAGTTCATGAAAATGAAATGCCTTTTGTAACCGATGAGTTTCCATGCGGAACCCTGATTATTCGAAAGAGACTGTCCGTTTTGTACACGAAGTGCATCCAGATTTTGCCGTAACCCTCTCAACTTTTTACCACATGCTATGTGGGTTAAATGATGATACCATGCCAACTTTCAACCTTTTCAGAGTTCATTTGTAGTGCTTTTCAATTTCAGGGTCATTTAGGTCAAATAAATCAATAACTGCATGAAAAATAACAAATGATGTCGGGAAGGGTTGAAAATTGATGATGTGGCTTTGAATGGTGCATTTTGAACACACAAAAAGCTAGGATTTCAAATAAGTTCATGAAAATGAAATGCCCTTTGTAACCGATAAGTTTCCGTCCGGAACCCTGATACTTCGAAGGAGACTGTCGGTTTTGTACACGAAGTGCATCCAGCTTTTTCCATAACCCTCTCAACTTTTTACCACATGCTATGTGGGTGAAATGATGATACCATGCCAACTTTCAACCTTTTCAGAGTTCATTTGTAGTGCTTTACAATTTCAGGGTCATTTAGCTCAAAAAAATAACTACATGAAAAATTACAAATGATGTCGGGAAGGGTTGAAAATTGATTATGTGGCTTTGAATGGTGCATTTTGAAGACACAAAAAGCTTGGAGTTCAAATAAGTTCATGAAAATGAAATGCCTTTTGTAACCGATGAGTTTCCATCCGAAACCCTGATTCTTCGAAAGAGACTAACCATTTTGTACACAAAATGCATCCAGCTTTTGCCGTAACCCTCTCAACTTTTTACCATATTTTATCTGGTTGAAATGATGATACCATGCCAACTTTCAACCTTTTTAGAGTTCATTTGTATTGCTTTTCAATTTCAGGGTCATTTAGCTCAAGTAAATCAATAACTGCATGAAAAATAACAAATGATGTCGGGAAGGGTTGAAAATTGATGATGTGGCTTTGAATGGTGCATTTTGAACACACAAAAAGCCTGGAGTTCAAATAAGTTCATGAAAATGAAATGCCTTTTGTAACCGATGAGTTTCTATCCGGAACCCTGATTCTTCGAAAGAGACTAACCATTTTGTACACGAAATGCATCCAGCTTTTGCCGTAACCCTCTCAACTTTTTACCACATTCTATGTGGTTGAAATGATGATACCATGCCAACTTTGAACCTTTTTAGAGTTCATTTGTAGTGATTTTCCATTTCAGGGTCATTTAGCTCACATAAATCAATAACTGCATGAAAAATTACAAATGATGTCGGGAAGGGTTGAAAATTGATTATGTGGCTTTGAATGGTGCATTTTGAGCACACAAAAATCCCGGCGTTCAAATAAGTTCATGAAAATGAAATGCCTTTTGTAACCGATGAGTTTCCATCCGAAACCCTGATTCTTCGAAAGAGACTAACCATTTTGTACACGAAATGCATCCACTTTTGCCGTAACCCTCTCAACTTTTTACCACATGCTATGTGGGTGAAATGATGATACCATGTCAACTCTCAACCTTTTCAGAGTTCATTTGTAGTGCTTTTCAATTTCAGGGTCATTTAGCTCAAAAAAATCATTAACTGCATGAAAAATAATAAATGATGTCGGGAAGGGTCAAAATTGATGATGTGTCTTTGAATGGTGAATTTTGAACACACAAAAAGCCTGGAGTTCAAATAAATTCATGAAAATGAAATGCCTTTTGTAACCGATGAGTTTCCGTCCGGAACCCTGATACTTCGAAAGAGACTGTCCGTTTTGTACACGAAGTGCATCTAGCTTTTTCCTTAACCCTCTCAAATTTTTACCACGTGCTATGTGGGTGAAATGATGATACAATGCCAACTTTCAACCTTTTCAGAGTTCATTTGTAGTGCTTTTTAATTTCAGGGTCATTTAGCTCAAATAAATCAATAACTGCATGAAAATAACAAGTGATGTCAGGAAGGGTTGAAAATTGATAATGTGGCTTTGAATGGTGCATTTTGAACACACAAAAAGGCTGGAGTTCAAAGAAGTTCATGAAAATGAAATGCCTTTTGTAACCGATGTGTTTCCATGCGGAACCCTGATTATTCGAAAGAGACTGTCCGTTTTGTACACGAAGTGCATCCAGATTTTGCCGTAACCCTCTCAACTTTTTACCACATGCTATGTGGGTTAAATGATGATACCATGCCAACTTTCAACCTTTTCAGAGTTCATTTGTACTGCTTTTCAATTTCAGGGTCATTTAGGTCAAATAAATCAATAACTGCATGAAAAATAACAAATGATGTCGGGAAGGGTTGAAAATTGATGATGCGGCTTTGAATGGTGCATTTTGAACACACAAAAAGCTAGGATTTCAAATAAGTTCATGAAAATGAAATGCCCTTTGTAACCGATAAGTTTCCGTTCGGAACCCTGATACTTCGAAGGAGACTGTCCGTTTTGTACACGAAGTGCATCCAGCTTTTTCCATAACCCTCTCAACTTTTTACCACATGCTATGTGGGTGAAATGATGATACCATGCCAACTTTCAACCTTTTCAGAGTTCATTTGTAGTGCTTTACAATTTCAGGGTCATTTAGCTCAAAAAAATAACTACATGAAAAATTACAATTGATGTCGGGAAGGGTTGAAAATTGATTATGTTGCTTTGAATGGTGCATTTTGAACACACAAAAAGCCTGGAGTTCAAATAAGTTCATGAAAATGAAATGCCTTTTGTAACCGATGAGTTTCCATCCGGAACCCTGATTCTTCGAAAGAGACTAACCGTTTTGTACACGAAATGCATCCAGCTTTTGCCGTAACCCTCTCAACTTTTTACCAGATTCTATGTGGTTGAATGATGATACCATGCCAACTTTCAACCTTTTCAGAGTTCATTTGTAGTGCTTTTCAATTTCAGGGTCATTTAGCTCAAATAAATCAATAACTACATGAAAAATAACAAATGATGTCGGGAAGGGTTGAAAATTATTGATGTGGCTTTGAATGGTGCATTTTGAACACACACAAAGCCTGGAGTTCAAATAAGTTCATGAAAATGCAATGCCTTTTGGAACCGATGAGTTTCCATCCGGAACCCTCATTCTTCGAACGAGACTAACCGTTTTGTACACGAAATGCATCCAAATTTTGCCGTAACCCTCTCAACTTTTTACAACATTCTATGTGGTTGAAATGATGATACCATGCCAACTTTTAACCTTTTCAGAGTTGATTTGTAGTGCTTTTCAATTTCAGGGTCATTTAGCTCAAATAAATCAATAACTGCATGAAAAATAACAAATGATGTCGGGAAGGGTTGAAAATTGATGATGTGGCTTTAAATGGTGCATTTTGAAAGCACAAAAAGCTTGGAGTTCAAAAAAGTTCAAGAAAATGAAATGCCTGTTGTAACCGATGAGTTTTTGTTCGGAACCCTGATACTTTGAAAGAGACTGTCCGTTTTGTACACGAAGTGCATCTAGCTTTTGCTGTAACCCTCTCAACTTTTTAGCACATCCTATGTGGGTGAAATGATGATACCATGCCAAATCTCAACCTTTTCAGAGTTCATTTATAGTACTTTTCAATTCCAGGGTCATTTAGCTCAAAAAAATCATTAACTGCATGAAAAATAATAAATGATGTCGGGAAGGGTTAAAATTGATGATGTGTCTTTGAATGGTGCATTTTGAACACACAAAAAGCCTGGAGTTCAAATAAGTTCATGAAAATGAAATGCCTTTTGTAACCGATGAGTTTCCGTCCGGAACCCTGATACTTCGAAAGAGACTGTCCATTTTGTACACGAAGTGCATCTAGCTTTTTCCATAACCCTCTCAACTTTTACCACATGATATGTGGGTGAAATGATGATACCATGCCAACTTTCAACCTTTTCAGAGTTCATTTGTAGTGCTTTTTAATTTCAGGGTCATTTAGCTCAAATAAATCAATAACTGCATGAAAAATAACAAATGATGTCAGGAAGGGTTGAAAATTGATAATGTGGCTTTGAATGGTGCATTTTGAACACACAAAAAGGCTAGAGTTCAAAGAAGTTCATGAAAATGAAATGCCTTTTGTAACCGATGAGTTTCCATCTCGAACCCTGATTATTCGAAAGAGACTGTCCGTTTTGTACACGAAGTGCATCCAGCTTTTGCCGTAACCCTCTCAACTTTTTACCACATGCTATGTGGGTGAAATGATGATACCATGCCAACTTTCAACCTTTTCAGAGTTCATTTGTAGTGCTTTTCAATTTCAGGGTCATTTAGGTCAAATAAATCAATAACTGCATGAAAAATAACAAATGATGTCGGGAAGGGTTGAAAATTGATGATGTGGCTTTGAATGGTGCATTTTGAACACACATAAAGCTAGGAGTTCAAATAAGTTCATGAAAATGAAATGCCCTGTGTAACCGATGAGTTTCCGTCCGGAACCTTGATACTTCGAAGGAGACTGTCCGTTTTGTACACGAAGTGCATCCAGCTTTTTCCATAACCCACTCAACTTTTTACCACATGCTATGTGGGTGAAATGATGATACCATGCCAACTTTCAACCTTTTCAGAGTTCATTTGTAGTGCTTTACAATTTCAGGGTCATTTAGGTCTAAAAAATAACTACATGAAAAATAACAAATGATGTCGGGAAGGGTTGAAAATTTATGATGTGGCTTTGAATGGTGCATTTTGAACACAGAAAAAGCCTGGAGTTCAAATAAGTTCATGAAAATGAAATGCCTTTTGTAACCGATGAATTTCCATCCGGAACCCTGATTCTTCGAAAGAGACTAACCCTTTTGTACACGAAATACATCCAGCTTTTGCCGTAACCCTCTCAACTTTTTACCACATTCTATGTGGTTGAAATGATGATACCATGCCAACTTTCAACCTTTTCAGAGTTCATTTGTAGTGCTTTTCAATTTCAGGTGCATTTAGCTCAAATAAATCAATAACTGCATGAAAAATAACAAATGATGCCGGGAAGGGTTGAAAATTGATGATGTGGCTTTGAATGGTGCATTTTGAACACAAAAAAAGCCTGGAGTTCAAATAAGTTCATGAAAATGAAATGCCTTTTGTAACCGATGAGTTTCCATCCGGAACCCTGATTCTTCGAAAGAGACTAACCATTTTGTACACGAAATGCATCCAACTTTTGCCGTAACCCTCTCAACTTTTTACCACATTCTATGTGGTTGAAATGATGATACCATGCCAACTTTCAACCTTTTTAGAGTTCATTTGTAGTGCTTTTAAATTTCAGGGTCATCTAGCTCAAATAAATCAATAACTGCATGAAAAATAACAAATGATGTCGGGAAGGGTTGAAAATTGATGATGTGGCATTGAATGGTGCATTTTGAATGCACAAAAAGCCTGGAGTTCAAAAAAGTTCAAGAAAATGAAATGCCTTTTGTAACCGATGAGTTTTCGTCCGGAACCCTGATACTTTGAAAGAGATTGTCCGTTTTGTACACAAAGTGCATCTAGCTTTTGCCGTAACCCTCTCAACCTTTTAGCACATGCTATGTGGGTGAAATGATGATACCATGCCAACTCTCAACCTTTTCAGAGTTCATTTGTAGTGCTTTTCAATTTCAGGGTCATTTAGCTCAACAAAATCATTAACTGCATGAAAAATAATAAATGATGTCGGGAAGGGTTAAAATTTATGATGTGTGTTTGAATGGTGCATTTTGAACACACAAAAAGCCAGGAGTTCAAATAAGTTCATGCAAAATGAAATGCCTTTTGTAACCGATGAGTTTCCGTCCGGAACCCTGATACTTCGAAAGAGACTGTCCGTTTTGTACACGAAGTGCATCTAGCTTTTTCCATAACCCTCTCAACTTTTTACCACATGCTATGTGGGTGAAATGATGATACCATGCCAACTTTCAACCTTTTTAGAGTTCATTTGTAGTGCTTTTTAATTTCAGGGTCATTTAGCTCAAATAAATCAATAACTACGTGAAAAATAACAAATGATGTCAGGAAGGGTTGAAAATTGATAATGTGGCTTTGAATGGTGCATTTTGAACACTCAAAAAGGCTGGAGTTCAAAGAAGTTCATGAAATTGAAATGCCTGTTGTAACCGATGAGTTTCTATCCGGAACCCTGATTATTCGAAAGAGACTGTCCGTTTTGTACACGAAGTGCATCCAACTTTTGCCGTAACCCTCTCAAATTTTTACCACATGCTATGTGGGTGAAATGATGATACCATGCCAACTTTCAACCTTTTCAGAGTTCATTTGTAGTGCTTTTCAATTTCAGGGTCATTTAGGTCAAATAAATCAATAACTGGATGAAAAATAACAAATGATGTCGGGAAGGGTTGAAAATTGATGATGTGGCTTTGAATGGTGCATTTTGAACACACAAAAAGCTAGGAGTTCAAATAAGTTAATGAAAATGAAATGCCCTTTGTAACCGATGAGTTTCCGTCCGGAACCCTGATACTTCGAAGGAGACTGTCCGTTTTGTACACGAAGTGCATCCAGCTTTTTCCATAACCCTCTCAACTTTTTACCACATGCTATGTGGGTGAAATGATGATACCATGCCAAGTTTCAACCTTTTCAGAGTTCATTTGTAGTGCTTTACAATTTCAGGGTAATTTAGCTCAAAAAAATAACTACATGAAAAATTACAAATGATGTCGGGAAGGGTTGAAAATTGATTATGTGGCTTTGAATGGTGCATTTTTAACACACAAAAAGCCTGGAGTTCAAATAAGTTCATAAAAATGAAATGCCTTTTGTAACCGATGAGTTTCCATCCGGAACCCTGATTCTTCGAAAGAGACTAACCGTTTTGTACGCGAAATGCATCCAGCTTTTGCCGTAACCCTCTCAACTTTTTACCACATTCTATGTGGTTGAAATGATGATACCATGCCAACTTTCAACCTTTTCAGAGTTCATTTGTAGTGCTTTTCAATTTCAAGGTCATTTAGCTCAAATAAATCAATAACTGCATGAAAAATAACAAATGATGTCGGGAAGGGTTGAAAATTGATGATGTGGGTTTGAATGGTGCATTTTGAATGCACAAAAAGCCTGGAGTTCAAAAAAGTTCAAGAAAATGAAATGCCTATTGTAACCGATGAGTTTTCATCCGGAACCCTGATACTTTGAAAGAGACTGTCCGTTTTGTACACGAAGTGCATCTAGCTTTTGCGGTAACCCTCTCAACTTTTTAGCACGTGCTATGTGGGTGAAATGATGATACCATGCCAAATCTCAACCTTTTAAGAGTTCATTTGTAGTGCTTTTCAATTTCAGGGTCATTTAGCTCTAAAAGATCATTAACTGCATGAAAAATAATAAATGATGTCGGGAAGGGTTAAAAATTGATGATGTGTCTTTGAATGGTGCATTTTGAACACACAAAAAGCCTGGAGTTCAAATAAGTTCATGCAAAATGAAATGCCTTTTTTAACCGATGAGTTTCCATCCGGAACCCTGATTCTTCGAAAGAGACTGACCGTTTTGTACACGAAATGGATCCAGCTTTTGTGGTAACCCTCTCAACTTTTTACCACATGCTATGTGGGTGAAATGATGATACCATGCCAACTTTCAACCGTTTCAGAGTTCATTTGTAGTGCTTTTCAATTTCAGTGTCATTTAGCTCAAATAAATCAATGACTGCATGAAAAATAACAAATGATGTCGGAAAGGGTTGAAAATTGATGATGTGGCTTTGAATAGTGCATTTTGAATGCACAAAATTCCTGGAGTTCAAATAAGTTCATGCAAAATGAAATGCCTTTTGTAACCGATGAGTTTCCATCCGGAACCCAAATACTTCGAAAGAGACTGTCCGTTTTGTACACGAAGTGCATCTAGCTTTTTCCATAACCCTCTCAACTTTTTACCACATGCTATGTGGGTGAAATGATGATACCATGCCAACTTTCAACCTTTTCAGAGTTCATTTGTAGTGCTTTTTAATTTCAGGGTCATTTAGCTCAAATAAATCAATAACTACTTGAAAAATAACAAATGATGTCATGAAGGGTTGAAAATTTATAATGTGGCTTTGAATGGTGCATTTTGAACACTCAAAAAGGCTGGAGTTCAAAGAAGTTCATGAAATTGAAATGCCTTTTGTAACCGATGAGTTTCTATCCGGAACCCTGATTATTCGAAAGAGACTGTCCGTTTTGTACACGAAGTGCATCCAGCTTTTGCCGTAACCCTCTCAAATTTTTACCACATGCAATGTGGGTGAAATGATGATACCATGCCAACTTTCAACCTTTTCAGAGTTCATTTGTAGTGCTTTTCAATTTCAGGGTCATTTAGGTCAAATAAATCAATAACTGGATGAAAAATAACAAATGATGTCGGGAAGGGTTGAAAATTGATGATGTGGCATTGAATGGTGCATTTTGAATGCACAAAAAGCCTGGAGTTCAAAAAAGTTCAAGAAAATGAAATGCCTTTTGTAACCGATGAGTTTTCGTCCGGAACCCTGATACTTTGAAAGAGATTGTCCGTTTTGTACACAAAGTGCATCTAGCTTTTGCCGTAACCCTCTCAACCTTTTAGCACATGCTATGTGGGTGAAATGATGATACCATGCCAACTCTCAACCTTTTCAGAGTTCATTTGTAGTGCTTTTCAATTTCAGGGTCATTTAGCTCAACAAAATCATTAACTGCATGAAAAATAATAAATGATGTCGGGAAGGGTTAAAATTTATGATGTGTGTTTGAATGGTGCATTTTGAACACACAAAAAGCCAGGAGTTCAAATAAGTTCATGCAAAATGAAATGCCTTTTGTAACCGATGAGTTTCCGTCCGGAACCCTGATACTTCGAAAGAGACTGTCCGTTTTGTACACGAAGTGCATCTAGCTTTTTCCATAACCCTCTCAACTTTTTACCACATGCTATGTGGGTGAAATGATGATACCATGCCAACTTTCAACCTTTTTAGAGTTCATTTGTAGTGCTTTTTAATTTCAGGGTCATTTAGCTCAAATAAATCAATAACTACGTGAAAAATAACAAATGATGTCAGGAAGGGTTGAAAATTGATAATGTGGCTTTGAATGGTGCATTTTGAACACTCAAAACAGCTGGAGTTCAAAGAAGTTCATGAAATTGAAATGCCTTTTGTAACCGATGAGTTTCTATCCGGAACCCTGATTATTCGAAAGAGACTGTCCGTTTTGTACACGAAGTGCATCCAACTTTTGCCGTAACCCTCTCAAATTTTTACCACATGCTATGTGGGTGAAATGATGATACCATGCCAACTTTCAACCTTTTCAGAGTTCATTTGTAGTGCTTTTCAATTTCAGGGTCATTTAGGTCAAATAAATCAATAACTGGATGAAAAATAACAAATGATGTCGGGAAGGGTTGAAAATTGATGATGTGGCTTTGAATGGTGCATTTTGAACACACAAAAAGCTAGGAGTTCAAATAAGTTAATGAAAATGAAATGCCCTTTGTAACCGATGAGTTTCCGTCCGGAACCCTGATACTTCGAAGGAGACTGTCCGTTTTGTACACGAAGTGCATCCAGCTTTTTCCATAACCCTCTCAACTTTTTACCACATGCTATGTGGGTGAAATGATGATACCATGCCAAGTTTCAACCTTTTCAGAGTTCATTTGTAGTGCTTTACAATTTCAGGGTAATTTAGCTCAAAAAAATAACTACATGAAAAATTACAAATGATGTCGGGAAGGGTTGAAAATTGATTATGTGGCTTTGAATGGTGCATTTTTAACACACAAAAAGCCTGGAGTTCAAATAAGTTCATAAAAATGAAATGCCTTTTGTAACCGATGAGTTTCCATCCGGAACCCTGATTCTTCGAAAGAGACTAACCGTTTTGTACGCGAAATGCATCCAGCTTTTGCCGTAACCCTCTCAACTTTTTACCACATTCTATGTGGTTGAAATGATGATACCATGCCAACTTTCAACCTTTCAGAGTTCATTTGTAGTGCTTTTCAATTTCAAGGTCATTTAGCTCAAATAAATCAATAACTGCATGAAAAATAACAAATGATGTCGGGAAGGGTTGAAAATTGATGATGTGGGTTTGAATGGTGCATTTTGAATGCACAAAAAGCCTGGAGTTCAAAAAAGTTCAAGAAAATGAAATGCCTATTGTAACCGATGAGTTTTCATCCGGAACCCTGATACTTTGAAAGAGACTGTCCGTTTTGTACACGAAGTGCATCTAGCTTTTGCGGTAACCCTCTCAACTTTTTAGCACGTGCTATGTGGGTGAAATGATGATACCATGCCAAATCTCAACCTTTTAAGAGTTCATTTGTAGTGCTTTTCAATTTCAGGGTCATTTAGCTCTAAAAGATCATTAACTGCATGAAAAATAATAAATGATGTCGGGAAGGGTTAAAAATTGATGATGTGTCTTTGAATGGTGCATTTTGAACACACAAAAAGCCTGGAGTTCAAATAAGTTCATGCAAAATGAAATGCCTTTTTTAACCGATGAGTTTCCATCCGGAACCCTGATTCTTCGAAAGAGACTGACCGTTTTGTACACGAAATGGATCCAGCTTTTGTGGTAACCCTCTCAACTTTTTACCACATGCTATGTGGGTGAAATGATGATACCATGCCAACTTTCAACCGTTTCAGAGTTCATTTGTAGTGCTTTTCAATTTCAGTGTCATTTAGCTCAAATAAATCAATGACTGCATGAAAAATAACAAATGATGTCGGAAAGGGTTGAAAATTGATGATGTGGCTTTGAATAGTGCATTTTGAATGCACAAAATTCCTGGAGTTCAAATAAGTTCATGCAAAATGAAATGCCTTTTGTAACCGATGAGTTTCCATCCGGAACCCAAATACTTCGAAAGAGACTGTCCGTTTTGTACACGAAGTGCATCTAGCTTTTTCCATAACCCTCTCAACTTTTTACCACATGCTATGTGGGTGAAATGATGATACCATGCCAACTTTCAACCTTTTCAGAGTTCATTTGTAGTGCTTTTTAATTTCAGGGTCATTTAGCTCAAATAAATCAATAACTACTTGAAAAATAACAAATGATGTCATGAAGGGTTGAAAATTTATAATGTGGCTTTGAATGGTGCATTTTGAACACTCAAAAAGGCTGGAGTTCAAAGAAGTTCATGAAATTGAAATGCCTTTTGTAACCGATGAGTTTCTATCCGGAACCCTGATTATTCGAAAGAGACTGTCCGTTTTGTACACGAAGTGCATCCAGCTTTTGCCGTAACCCTCTCAAATTTTTACCACATGCAATGTGGGTGAAATGATGATACCATGCCAACTTTCAACCTTTTCAGAGTTCATTTGTAGTGCTTTTCAATTTCAGGGTCATTTAGGTCAAATAAATCAATAACTGGATGAAAAATAACAAATGATGTCGGGAAGGGTTGAAAATTGATGATGTGGCTTTGAATGGTGAATTTTGAACACACAAAAAGCTAGGAGTTCAAATAAGTTATTGAAAATGAAATGCCCTTTGTAACCGATGAGTTTCCGTCCGGAACCCTGATACTTCGAAGGAGACTGTCCGTTTTGTACACGAAGTGCATCCATCTTTTTCCATAACCCTCTCAACTTTTTACCACATGCTATGTGGTTGAAATGATGATACCATGCCAAATCTCAACCTTTTCAGAGTTCATTTGTAGTGCTTTTCAATTTCAGGGTCATTTAGCTCTAAAAAATCATTAACTGCATGAAAAATAATAAATGATGTCGGGATGGGTTAAAAATTGATGATGTGTCTTTGAATGGTGCATTTTGAACACACAAAAAGCCTGGAGTTCAAATAAGTTCATGCAAAATGAAATGCCTTTTTTAACCGATGAGTTTCCATCCGGAACCCTGATTCTTCGAAAGAGACTGACCGTTTTGTACACGAAATGCATCCAGCTTTTGTGGTAACCCTCTCAACTTTTTACCACATGCTATGTGGGTAAAATGATGATACCATGCCAACTTTCAACCGTTTCAGAGTTCATTTGTAGTGCTTTTCAATTTCAGCGTCATTTAGCTCAAATAAATCAATGACTGCATGAAAAATAACAAATGATGTCGGGAAGGGTTGAAAATTGATGATGTGGCTTTGAATAGTGCATTTTGAATGCACAAAATTCCCGGAGTTCAAAAAAGTTCAAGAAAATGAAATGCCTTTTGTAACCAATGAGTTTCCATCCGGAACCCAAATACTTCGAAAGAGACTGTCCGTTTTGTACACGAAGTGCATCTAGCTTTTGCTGTAACCCTCTCAACTTTTTACCACATGCTATGTGGGTGAAATGATGATACCATGCCAACTTTCAATTTTTTCAGAGTTCATTTGTAGTGCTTTTCAATTTCAGGGTCATTTAGGTCAAATAAATCAATAACTGGACGAAAAATAACAAATGATGTCGGGAAGGGTTGAAAATTGATGATTTGGCTTTGAATGGTACATTTTGAACACACAAAAAGCTAGGAGTTCAAATAAGTTCATGAAAATGAAATGCCCTTTGTAACCGATGAGTTTCCGTCTGGAACCCTGATACTTCGAAGGAGGCTGTCCGTTTTGTACACGAAGTGCATCCAGCTTTTTCCATAACCCTCTCAACTTTTTAGCAAATGCTATGTGGGTGAAATGATGATACCATGCCAACTCTCAACCTTTTCAGAGTTCATTTGTAGTGCTTTTCAATTTCAGCGTCATTTAGCTCAAATAAATCAATGACTGCATGAAAAATAACAAATGATGTCGGGAAGGGTTGAAAATTGATGATGTGGCTTTGAATAGTGCATTTTGAATGCACAAAATTCCCGGAGTTCAAAAAAGTTCAAGAAAATGAAATGCCTTTTGTAACCAATGAGTTTCCATCCGGAACCCAAATACTTCGAAAGAGACTGTCCGTTTTGTACACGAAGTGCATCTAGCTTTTGCTGTAACCCTCTCAACTTTTTACCACATGCTATGTGGGTGAAATGATGATACCATGCCAACTTTCAATTTTTTCAGAGTTCATTTGTAGTGCTTTTCAATTTCAGGGTCATTTAGGTCAAATAAATCAATAACTGCACGAAAAATAACAAATGATGTCGGGAAGGGTTGAAAATTGATGATTTGGCTTTGAATGGTACATTTTGAACACACAAAAAGCTAGGAGTTCAAATAAGTTCATGAAAATGAAATGCCCTTTGTAACCGATGAGTTTCCGTCTGGAACCCTGATACTTCGAAGGAGGCTGTCCGTTTTGTACACAAAGTGCATCCAGCTTTTTCCATAACCCTCTCAACTTTTTACCACATGCTATGTGGGTGAAATGATGATACCATGCCAACTCTCAACCTTTTCAGAGTTCATTTGTAGGGCTTTACAATTTCAGGGTCATTTAGCTCAAAAAAATCATTAACTGCATGAAAAATAACAAATGATGTCAGGAATGGTTGAAAATTGATGATGTGGCTTTGAATGGTGTATTTTGAACGCACAAAATGCTTGGAGTTCAAAAAAGTTCAAGAAAATGAAATGCCTTTTGTAACCGATGAGTTTCCGTCCGGAACCCAGATACTTTGAAAGAGACTGTCCGTTTTGTACACGAAGTGCATCTAGCTTTTTCCATAACCCTCTCAACTTTTTACCACATGCTATGTGGGTGAAATGATGATACCATGCCAACTTTCAACCTTTTCAGAGTTCATTTGTAGTGCTTTTTAATTTCAGGGTCATTTAGCTCAAATAAATCAATAACTGCATGAAAAATAACGAATGATGTCAGGAAGGGTTGAAAATTGATAATGTGGCTTTGAATGGTGCATTTTGAACACACAAAAAGGCTGGAGTTGAAAGAAGTTCATGAAAATGAAATGCCTTTTGTAACCGATGAGTTTCCATCCGGAACTCTGATTATTCGAAAGAGACAGTCCGTTTTGTACACGAAGTGCATCCAACTTTTGCCGTAACCCTCTCAACTTTTTACCACATGCTATGTGGGTGAAATGATGATACCATGCCAACTTTCAACCTTTTCAGAGTTCATTTGTAGTGCTTTTCAATTTCAGGGTCATTTAGGTCAAATAAATCAATAACTGCATGAAAAATAACAAATGATGTCGGGAAGGGTTGAAAATTGATGATGTGGCTTTGAATGGTGCATTTTGAACACACAAAAAGCTAGGAGTTCAAATAAGTTCATGAAAATGAAATGCCCTTTGTAACCGATGTGTTTCCGTCCGGAACCCTGATACTTCGAAGGAGGCTGTCCGTTTTGTACACGAAGTGCATCCAGCTTTTTCCATAACCCTCTCAACTTTTTACCACATGCTATGTGGGTGAAATGATGATACCATGCCAACTCTAAACCTTTTCAGAGTTCATTTGTAGTGCTTTTCAATTTCAGGGTCATTTAGCTCAAAAAAATCATTAACTGCATGAAAAATAACAAATGATGTCAGGAATGGTTGAAAATTGATGATGTGGCTTTGAATGGTGTATTTTGAACGCACAAAATGCTTGGAGTTCAAAAAAGTTCAAGAAAATGAAATGCCTTTTGTAACCGATGAGTTTCCGTCCGGAACCCTGATACTTCGAAAGAGACTGTCCGTTTTGTACACGAAGTGCATCTAGCTTTTTCCATAACCCTCTCAACTTTTTACCACATGCTATGTGGGTGAAATGATAATACCATGCCAACTTTCAACCTTTTCAGAGTTCATTTGTAGTGCTTTTTAATTTCAGGGTCATTTAGCTCAAATAAATCAATAACTGCATGAAAAATAACAAATGATGTTAGGAAGGGTGAAAATTGATAATGTGGCTTTGAATGGTGCATTTTGAACACACAAAAAGGCTGGAGTTCAAAGAAGTTCCTGAAAATGAAATGCCTTTTGCAACCGATGAGTTTCCATCCGGAACCGTGATTATTGGAAAGAGACTGTCCGTTTTGTACACGAAGTGCATCCAGCTTTTGCCGTAACCCTCTCAACTTTTTACCACATGCTATGTGGGTGAAATGATGATACCATGCCAACTTTCAACCTTTTCAGAGTTCATTTGTAGTGCTTTTCAATTTCAGGGTCATTTAGGTCAAATAAATCAATAACTGCATGCAAAATAACAAATGATGTCGGGAAGGGTTGAAAATTTATGATGTGGCTTTGAATGGTGCATTTTGAACACACAAAAAGCTAGGAGTTCAAATAACTTCATGAAAATGAAATGCCCTTTGTAACCGATGACTTTCCGTCCGGAACCCTGATACTTCGAAGGAGGCTGTCCGTTTTGTACACGAAGTGCATCCAGCTTTTTCCATAACCCTCTCAACTTTTTACCACATGCTATGTGGGTGAAATGATGATACCATGCCAACTCTAAACCTTTTCAGAGTTCATTTGTAGTGCTTTTCAATTTCAGGGTCATTTAGCTCAAAAAAATCATTAACTGCATGAAAAATAACAAATGATGTGAGGAATGGTTGAAAATTGATGATGTGGCTTTGAATGGTGTATTTTGAACGCACAAAATGCTTGGAGTTCAAAAAAGTTCAAGAAAATGAAATGCCTTTTGTAACCGATGAGTTTCCGTCCGGAACCCTAATACTTCGAAAGAGACTGTCCGTTTTGTACACGAAGTGCATCTAGCTTTTTCCATAACCCTCTCAACTTTTACCACATGCTATGTGGGTGAAATGATGATACCATGCCAACTTTCAACCTTTTCAGAGTTCATTTGTAGTGCTTTTTAATTTCAGGGTCATTTAGCTCAAATAAATCAATAACTGCATGAAAAATAACAAATGATGTTAGGAAGGGTGAAAATTGATAATGTGGCTTTGAATGGTGCATTTTGAACACACAAAAAGGCTGGAGTTCAAAGAAGTTCCTGAAAATGAAATGCCTTTTGCAACCGATGAGTTTCCATCCGGAACCGTGATTATTCGAAAGAGACTGTCCGTTTTGTACACGAAGTGCATCCAGCTTTTGCCGTAACCCTCTCAACTTTTTACCACATGCTATGTGGGTGAAATGATGATACCATGCCAACTTTCAACCTTTTCAGAGTTCATTTGTAGTGCTTTTCAATTTCAGGGTCATTTAGGTCAAATAAATCAATAACTGCATGAAAAATAACAAATGATGTCGGGAAGGGTTGAAAATTGATGATGTGGCTTTGAATGGTGCATTTTGAACACACAAAAAGCTAGGAGTTCAAATAACTTCATGAAAATGAAATGCCCTTTGTAACCGATGACTTTCCGTCCGGAACCCTGATACTTCGAAGGAGGCTGTCCGTTTTGTACACGAAGTGCATCCAGCTTTTTCCATAACCCTCTCAACTTTTTACCACATGCTATGTGGGTGAAATGATTATACCATGCCAACTCTAAACCTTTTCAGAGTTCATTTGTAGTGCTTTTCAATTTCAGGGTCATTTAGCTCAAAAAAATCATTAACTGCATGAAAAATAACAAATGATGTGAGGAATGGTTGAAAATTGATGATGTGGCTTTGAATGGTGTATTTTGAACGCACAAAATGCTTGGAGTTCAAAAAAGTTCAAGAAAATGAAATGCCTTTTGTAACCGATGAGTTTCCGTCCGGAACCCTAATACTTCGAAAGAGACTGTCCGTTTTGTACACGAAGTGCATCTAGCTTTTTCCATAACCCTCTCAACTTTTACCACATGCTATGTGGGTGAAATGATGATACCATGCCAACTTTCAACCTTTTCAGAGTTCATTTGTAGTGCTTTTTAATTTCAGGGTCATTTAGCTCAAATAAATCAATAACTGCATGAAAAATAACAAATGATGTTAGGAAGGGTGAAAATTGATAATGTGGCTTTGAATGGTGCATTTTGAACACACAAAAAGGCTGGAGTTCAAAGAAGTTCCTGAAAATGAAATGCCTTTTGCAACCGATGAGTTTCCATCCGGAACCGTGATTATTCGAAAGAGACTGTCCGTTTTGTACACGAAGTGCATCCAGCTTTTGCCGTAACCCTCTCAACTTTTTACCACATGCTATGTGGGTGAAATGATGATACCATGCCAACTTTCAACCTTTTCAGAGTTCATTTGTAGTGCTTTTCAATTTCAGGGTCATTTAGGTCAAATAAATCAATAACTGCATGAAAAATAACAAATGATGTCGGGAAGGGTTGAAAATTGATGATGTGGCTTTGAATGGTGCATTTTGAACACACAAAAAGCTAGGAGTTCAAATAACTTCATGAAAATGAAATGCCCTTTGTAACCGATGACTTTCCGTCCGGAACCCTGATACTTCGAAGGAGGCTGTCCGTTTTGTACACGAAGTGCATCCAGCTTTTTCCATAACCCTCTCAACTTTTTACCACATGCTATGTGGGTGAAATGATTATACCATGCCAACTCTAAACCTTTTCAGAGTTCATTTGTAGTGCTTTTCAATTTCAGGGTCATTTAGCTCAAAAAAATCATTAACTGCATGAAAAATAAAAAATGATGTCAGGAATGGTTGAAAATTGATGATGTGGCTTTGAATGGTGTATTTTGAACGCACAAAATGCTTGGAGTTCAAAAAAGTTCAAGAAAATGAAATGCCTTTTGTAACCGATGAGTTTCCGTCCGGAACCCTAATACTTCGAAAGAGACTGTCCGTTTTGTACACGAAGTGCATCTAGCTTTTTCCATAACCCTCTCAACTTTTACCACATGCTATGTGGGTGAAATGATGATACCATGCCAACTTTCAACCTTTTCAGAGTTCATTTGTAGTGCTTTTTAATTTCAGGGTCATTTAGCTCAAATAAATCAATAACTGCATGAAAAATAACAAATGATGTTAGGAAGGGTGAAAATTGATAATGTGGCTTTGAATGGTGCATTTTGAACACACAAAAAGGCTGGAGTTCAAAGAAGTTCCTGAAAATGAAATGCCTTTTGCAACCGATGAGTTTCCATCCGGAACCGTGATTATTCGAAAGAGACTGTCCGTTTTGTACACGAAGTGCATCCAGCTTTTGCCGTAACCCTCTCAACTTTTTACCACATGCTATGTGGGTGAAATGATGATACCATGCCAACTTTCAACCTTTTCAGAGTTCATTTGTAGTGCTTTTCAATTTCAGGGTCATTTAGGTCAAATAAATCAATAACTGCATGAAAAATAACAAATGATGTCGGGAAGGGTTGAAAATTGATGATGTGGCTTTGAATGGTGCATTTTGAACACACAAAAAGCTAGGAGTTCAAATAACTTCATGAAAATGAAATGCCCTTTGTAACCGATGACTTTCCGTCCGGAACCCTGATACTTCGAAGGAGGCTGTCCGTTTTGTACACGAAGTGCATCCAGCTTTTTCCATAACCCTCTCAACTTTTTACCACATGCTATGTGGGTGAAATGATTATACCATGCCAACTCTAAACCTTTTCAGAGTTCATTTGTAGTGCTTTTCAATTTCAGGGTCATTTAGCTCAAAAAAATCATTAACTGCATGAAAAATAAAAAATGATGTCAGGAATGGTTGAAAATTGATGATGTGGCTTTGAATGGTGTATTTTGAACGCACAAAATGCTTGGAGTTCAAAAAAGTTCAAGAAAATGAAATGCCTTTTGTAACCGATGAGTTTCCGTCCGGAACCCTGATACTTCGAAAGAGACTGTCCGTTTTGTACACGAAGTGCATCTAGCTTTTTCCATAACCCTCTCAACTTTTTACCACATGCTATGTGGGTGAAATGATGATACCATGCCAACTTTCAACCTTTTCAGAGTTCATTTGTAGTGCTTTTTAATTTCAGGGTCATTTAGCTCAAATAAATCAATAACTACATGAAAAATAACAAATGATGTCAGGAAGGGTTGAAAATTGATAATGTGGCTTTGAATGGTGCATTTTGAACACACAAAAAGGCTGGAGTTCAAAGAAGTTCCTGAAAATGAAATGCCTTTTGTAACCGATGAGTTTCCATCCGGAACCCTGATTATTCGAAAGAGACTGTCCGTTTTGTACACGAAGTGCATCCAGCTTTTGCCGTAACCCTCTCAACTTTTTACCACATGCTATGTGGGTGAAATGATGATACCATGCCAACTTTCAACCTTTTCAGAGTTCATTTGTAGTGCTTTTCAATTTCAGGGTCATTTAGGTCAAATAAATCAATAACTGCATGAAAAATAACAAATGATGTCGGGAAGGGTTGAAAATTGATGATGTGGCTTTGAATGGTGCATTTTGAACACACAAAAAGCTAGGAGCTCAAATAACTTCATGAAAATGAAATGCCCTTTGTAACCGATGACTTTTCGTCCGGAACCCTGATACTTCGAAGGAGACTGTCCGTTTTGTACACGAAGTGCATCAAGCTTTTTCCATAACCCTCTCAACTTTTTACCACATGCTATGTGGGTGAAATGATGATACCATGCCAACTTTCAACCTTTTCAGAGTTTATTTGTAGTGCTTTTTAAATTAAGGATCATTTACCTCAAATAAATCAATAACTGCATGAAAAATAACAAATGATGTCAGGAAGGGTTGAAAATTGATGATGTGGCTTTGAATGGTGCATTTTGAACGCACAAAATGCCTGGAGTTCAAAAAAGTTCAAGAAAATGAAATGCCTTTTGTAACCGATGAGTTTCCGTCCGGAACCCTGATACTTCGAAAGAGACTGTCCGTTTTGTACACGAAGTGCATCTAGCTTTTTCCATAACCCTCTCAACTTTTTACCACATGCTATGTGGGTGAAATGATGATACCATGCCAACTTTCAACCTTTTCAGAGTTCATTTGTAGTGCTTTTTAATTTCAGGGTCATTTAGCTCAAATAAATCAATAACTGCATGAAAAATAACAAATGATGTTAGGAAGGGTGAAAATTGATAATGTGGCTTTGAATGGTGCATTTTGAACACACAAAAAGGCTGGAGTTCAAAGAAGTTCCTGAAAATGAAATGCCTTTTGCAACCGATGAGTTTCCATCCGGAACCGTGATTTTTCGAAAGAGACTGTCCGTTTTGTACACGAAGTGCATCCAGCTTTTGCCGTAACCGTCTCAACTTTTTACCACATGCTATGTGGGTGAAATGATGATACCATGCCAACTTTCAACCTTTTCAGAGTTCATTTGTAGTGCTTTTCAATTTCAGGGTCATTTAGGTCAAATAAATCAATAACTGCATGAAAAATAACAAATGATGTCGGGAAGGGTTGAAAATTGATGATGTGGCTTTGAATGGTGCATTTTGAACACACAAAAAGCTAGGAGTTCAAATCACTTCATGAAAATGAAATGCCCTTTGTAACCGATGACTTTCCGTCCGGAACCCTGATACTTCGAAGGAGGGTGTCCGTTTTGTGCACGAAGTGCATCCAGCTTTTTCCATAACCCTCTCAACTTTTTACCACATGCTATGTGGGTGAAATGATGATACCATGCCAACTCTAAACCTTTTCAGAGTTCATTTGTAGTGCTTTTCAATTTCAGGGTCATTTAGCTCAAAAAAATCATTAACTGCATGAAAAATAACAAATGATGTCAGGAATGGTTGAAAATTGATGATGTGGCTTTGAATGGTGTATTTTGAACGCACAAAATGCTTGGAGTTCAAAAAAGTTCAAGAAAATGAAATGCCTTTTGTAACCGATGAGTTTCCGTCCGGAACCCTGATACTTCGAAAGAGACTGTCCGTTTTGTACACGAAGTGCATCTAGCTTTTTCCATAACCCTCTCAACTTTTTACCACATGCTATGTGGGTGAAATGATGATACCATGCCAACTTTCAACCTTTTCAGAGTTCATTTGTAGTGCTTTTTAATTTCAGGGTCATTTAGCTCAAATAAATCAATAACTGCATGAAAAATAACAAATGATGTTAGGAAGGGTGAAAATTGATAATGTGGCTTTGAATGGTGCATTTTGAACACACAAAAAGGCTGGAGTTCAAAGAAGTTCCTGAAAATGAAATGCCTTTTGCAACCGATGAGTTTCCATCCGGAACCGTGATTATTCGAAAGAGACTGTCCGTTTTGTACACGAAGTGCATCCAGCTTTTGCCGTAACCCTCTCAACTTTTTACCACATGCTATGTGGGTGAAATGATGATACCATGCCAACTTTCAACCTTTTCAGAGTTCATTTGTAGTGCTTTTCAATTTCAGGGTCATTTAGGTCAAATAAATCAATAACTGCATGAAAAATAACAAATGATGTCGGGAAGGGTTGAAAATTGATGATGTGGCTTTGAATGGTGCATTTTGAACACACAAAAAGCTAGGAGTTCAAATAACTTCATGAAAATGAAATGCCCTTTGTAACCGATGACTTTCCGTCTGGAACCCTGATACTTCGAAGGAGGCTGTCCGTTTTGTACACGAAGTGCATCCAGCTTTTTCCATAACCCTCTCAACTTTTTACCACATGCTATGTGGGTGAAATGATGATACCATGCCAACTCTAAACCTTTTCAGAGTTCATTTGTAGTGCTTTTCAATTTCAGGGTCATTTAGCTCAAAAAAATCATTAACTGCATGAAAAATAACAAATGATGTCAGGAATGGTTGAAAATTGATGATGTGGCTTTGAATGGTGTATTTTGAACGCACAAAATGCTTGGAGTTCAAAAAAGTTCAAGAAAATGAAATGCCTTTTGTAACCGATGAGTTTCCGTCCGGAACCCTGATACTTCGAAAGAGACTGACCGTTTTGTACACGAAGTGCATCTAGCTTTTTCCATAACCCTCTCAACTTTTTACCACATGCTATGTGGGTGAAATGATGATACCATGCCAACTTTCAACCTTTTCAGAGTTCATTTGTAGTGCTTTTTAATTTCAGGGTCATTTAGCTCAAATAAATCAATAACTACATGAAAAATAACAAATGATGTCAGGAAGGGTTGAAAATTGATAATGTGGCTTTGAATGGTGCATTTTGAACACACAAAAAGGCTGGAGTTCAAAGAAGTTCCTGAAAATGAAATGCCTTTTGTAACCGATGAGTTTCCATCCGGAACCCTGATTATTCGAAAGAGACTGTCCGTTTTGTACACGAAGTGCATCCAGCTTTTGCCGTAACCCTCTCAACTTTTTACCACATGCTATGTGGGTGAAATGATGATACCATGCCAACTTTCAACCTTTTCAGAGTTCATTTGTAGTGCTTTTCAATTTCAGGGTCATTTAGGTCAAATAAATCAATAACTGCATGAAAAATAACAAATGATGTCGGGAAGGGTTGAAAATTGATGATGTGGATTTGAATGGTGCATTTTGAACACACAAAAAGCTAGGAGCTCAAATAACTTCATGAAAATGAAATGCCCTTTGTAACCGATGACTTTTCGTCCGGAACCCTGATACTTCGAAGGAGACTGTCCGTTTTGTACACGAAGTGCATCAATCTTTTTCCATAACCCTCTCAACTTTTTACCACATGCTATGTGGGTGAAATGATGATACCATGCCAACTTTCAACCTTTTCAGAGTTTATTTGTAGTGCTTTTTAAATTCAGGATCATTTACCTCAAATAAATCAATAACTGCATGAAAAATAACAAATGATGTCAGGAAGGGTTGAAAATTGATGATGTGGCTTTGAATGGTGCATTTTGAACGCACAAAATGCCTGGAGTTCAAAAAAGTTCAAGAAAATGAAATGCCTTTTGTAATCGATGAGTTTCCGTCCGGAACCCTGATACTTCGAAAGAGATTGTCCGTTTTGTACACGAAGTGCATCTACCTTTTGCCGTAAGCCTCTCAACTTTTTATCAAATGCTATGTGGGTGAAATGATGATACCATGGCAACTTTCAACCTTTTCAGAGTTCATTTGTAGTGCTTTTCAATTTCAGGGTCATTTAGGTCAAATAAATCAATAACTGCATGAAAAATAACAAATGATGTCGGGAAGGGTTGAAAATTGATGATGTGGCTTTGAATGGTGCATTTTGAACACACAAAAAGCTAGGAGTTCAAATAAGTTCATGAAAATGAAATGCCCTTTGTAACCGATGAGTTTCCGTCCGGAACCCTGATACTTCGAAGGAGGCTGTCCGTTTTGTACACGAAGTGCATCCAGCTTTTTCCATAACCCTCTCAACTTTTTACCACATGCTATGTGGGTGAAATGATGATACCATGCCAACTTTCAACCTTTTCAGAGTTCATTTGTAGTGCTTTTTAAATTCAGGGTCATTTAGCTCAAAAAAATAACTACATGAAAAATTAGAAATGATGCGGGAAGGGTTGAAAATTGACGATGTGGCTTTGAATGGTGCATTTTGAACGCACAAAATGCCTGGAGTTCAAAAAAGTTCAAGAAAATGAAATGCCTTTTGTAACCGATGAGTTTCCGTCCGGAACCCTGATACTTCGAAAGAGACTGTCCGTTTTGTACATGAAGTGCATCTACCTTTTGTCGTAACCCTCTCAACTTTTTAGCAAATTCTATGTGGGTGAAATGATGATACCATGCCAACTCTCAACCTTTTCAGAGTTCATTTGTAGTGCTTTTCAATTTCAGGGTCATTTAGCTCAAAAAATCATTAACTGCATGAAAAATAACAAATGATGTCAGGATTGGTTGAAAATTGATGATGTGGCTTTGAATGGTGTATTTTGAACGCACAAAATGCTTGGAGTTCAAAAAAGTTCAAGAAAATGAAATGCCTTTTGTAACCGATGAGTTTTCGTCCGGAACCGTGATACTTCGAAAGGGACTGTCCGTTTTGTACACGAAGTGCAACTAGCTTTTTCCATAACCCTCTCAACTTTTTACCACATGCTATGTGGGTGAAATGATGATACCGTGCCAACTTTCAACCTTCTCAGAGTTCATTTGTAGTGCTTTTCAATTTGAGGGTCATTTAGCTCAATAAATCAATAACTGCATGAAAAATAACAAATGATGGCAGGAAGGGTTGAAAATTGATAATGTGGCTTTGAATGGTGCATTTTGAACACACAAATAGGCTGGAGTTCAAAGAATTTCCTGAAAATGAAATGCCTTTTGTAACCGATGAGTTTCCATCCGGAACCCTGATTATTCGAAAGAGACTGTCCGTTTTGTACACGAAGTGCAACTAGCTTTTTCCATAACCCTCTCAACTTTTTACCACATGCTGTGTGGGTGAAATGATGATACCATGCCAACTTTCAACCTTTTCAGAGTTCATTTGTAGTGCTTTTCAATTTCAGTGTCATTTAGGTCAAATAAATCAATAACTGCATGAAATATAACAAATGATGTCGGGAAGGGTTGAAAATTGATGATGTGGCTTTGAATGGTGCATTTTGAACACACAAAAAGCTAGGAGTTCAAATAAGTTCATGAAAATGAAATGCCCTTTGTAACCGATGAGTTTCCGTCCGAAACCCTGATACTTCGAAGGAGGCTGTCCGTTTTGTACACGATGTGCATCCAGCTTTTTCCATAACCCTCTCAACTTTTTACCAAATGCTATGTGGGTGAAATGATGATACCATGCCAACTTTCAACCTTTTCAGAGTTCATTTGTAGTGCTTTTTAAATTCAGGGTCATTTAGCTCAAATAAATCAATAACTGCATGAAAAATAACAAATGATGTCAGGAAGGGTTGAAAATTGATGATGTGGCTTTGAATGGTGCATTTTGAGCGCACAAAATGCCTGGAGTTCAAAAAAGTTCAAGAAAATGAAATGCCTTTTGTAACCGATGAGTTTCCGTCCGGAACCCTGATACTTCGAAAGAGACTGTCCGTTTTGTACACGAAGTGCATCTACCTTTTGCCGTAACCCTCTCAACTTTTTAGAAAATGCTATGTGGGTGAAATGATGATACCATGCCAACTCTCAACCTTTTCAGAGTTCATTTGTAGTGCTTTTCAATTTCAGGGTCATTTAGCTCAAAAAATCATTAACTGCATGAAAAATAACAAATGATGTCAGGAATGATTGAAAATTGATGATTTGGCTTTGAATGGTGTATTTTGAATGCACCAAATGCTTGGAGTTCAAAAAATTTCAAGAAAATGAAATGCCTTTTGTAACCGACGAGTTTCCGTCTGGAACCCTGATACTTCGAAAGAGACTGTCCGTTTTGTACACGAAGTGCATCTAGCTTTTTCCATAACCCTCTCAACTTTTTTACCACATGCTATGTGGGTGAAATGATGATACGATGCCAACTTTCAACCTTTTCAAAGTTCATTTGTAGTGCTTTTCAATTTCAGGGTCATTTAGCTCAAATAAATCAATAACTGCATGAAAAATAACAAATGATGTCAGGAAGGGTTCAAAATTGATGATGTGGCTTTGAATGGTACATTTTGAACGCACAAAATGCCTGGAGTTCAAAAAGTTCAAGAAAATGAAATGCCTTTTGTAACCGATGAGTTTCCGTCCGGAACCCTGATACTTCGAAAGAGACTGTCCATTTTGTACACGAAGTGCATCCAACTTTTTCCATACCCCTCTCAACTTTTTACCACATGCTATGTTGGTTAAATGATGATACCATGCCAACTTCCAACCTTTTCAGAGTTCATTTGTAGTGCTTTTCGATTTCACGGTGATTGAGCTCAAAAAATAAATAACTACATGAAAAATAACAAATGATGTCGGGAAGGGTTGAAAATTGATAATGTGGCTTTGAATGGTGCATTTTGAACACACAAAAAGCCTGGAGTTCAAATAAGTTCATGAAAATGAAATGCCTTTTGTAACAGATGAGTTTCCATCCGGAATCCTCATACTTCGAAAGAGACTGTCCGTTTTGTACATGAAGTGCATCCAGCTTTTGCCATAACCATCTCAACTTCTTAGCACATTCTATGTGGGTGAAATGATGATACCATGCCAACTTTCAACCTTTTCAGAGTTCATTTGTAGTGCTTTTCAATTTCAGGGTCATTTAGCTCAAAAAAAACTACATGAAAAATTACAAATGATATCGGGAAGGGTTGAAAATTGATGATGTGGCTTTGAATGGTGCGTTTTGAACACACAAAAAGCGTGGAGTTGAAATAAGTTCATGAAAATGAAATGCCTTTTGTAACCGATGATTTTCCATCCGGAACCCTTATTCTTCAAAAGAGACTGACCGTTTTGTACACGAAATGCATCCAGCTTTTGACGTAACCCTCTCAAATTTTTACCACATTCTATGTGGGTGAAATGATGATACCATGCCAACTTTCAACCTTTTCAGAGTTCATTTGTAGTGCTTTTCAATTTCAGGGTCAGTTAGCTCAAATAAATCGATAACTGCATGAAAAATAACAAATGATGTCGGGAAGGGTTGAAAATTGATGATGTGGCTTTGAAAGGTGCATTTTGAAGGCACAAAATTCCTGGAGTTCCAAAAAGTTCAAGAAAATGAAATGCCTTTTGTAAGTGATGAGTTTTCGTCCGGAACCCTGATACTTTGAAAGAGACTGTCCGTTTTGTACATGAAGTGCATCCTGCTTTTGCCATAACCATCTCAACTTCTTACCACATTCTATGTGGGTGAAATGATGATACCATGCCAACTTTCAACCTTTTCAGAGTTCATTTGTAGTGCTTTTCAATTTTAGGGTCATTTAGCTCAGAAAAAAACAACTACATGAAAAATTACAAATGATATCAGGAAGGGTTGAAAATTGATGATGTGTCTTTGAATGGTGCATTTGGAACACACAAAAAGCCTGGAGTTCAAATAAGTTCATGAAAATTTAATGCCCTTTTTAACCGATGAGTTTCCATCCGGAACCCTGATTCTTCGAAAGAGACTGACCGTTTTGTACACGAAATGCATCCAGCTTTTGCCGTAACCCTCTCAACTTTTTACCACATGCTATGTGGGTGAAATGATGATACCATGCCAACTTTCAACCTTTTCAGAGTTCATTTGTAGTGCTTTTCAATTTCAGGGTCATTTAGCTCAAATAAATCAATAACTGCATGAAAAATAACAAATGATGTCGGGAAGGGTTGAAAATTGATGATGTGGCTTTGAAAGGTGCATTTTGAATGCACAAAATTCCTGGAGTTCAAAAAAGTTCAAGAAAATGAAATGCCTTTTGTAAGTGATGAGTTTTCGTCCGGAACCCTGATACTTTGAAAGAGACTGTCCGTTTTGTACATGAAGTGCATCCTGCTTTTGCCATAACCATCTCAACTTCTTACCACATTCTATGTGGGTGAAATGATGACACCATGCCAACTTTCAACCTTTTCAGAGTTCATTTGTAGTGCTTTTCAATTTCAGGGTCATTTAGCTCAAAAAAAATAACTACATGAAAAATTACAAATGATATCGGGAAGGGTTGAAAATTGATGATGTGTCTTTGAATGGTGCATTTGGAACACACAAAAAGCCTGGAGTTCAAATAAGTTCATGAAAATGAAATGCCTTTTTTAACCGATGAGTTTCCATCCGGAACCCTGATTCTTCGAAAGAGACTGACCGTTTTGTACACGAAATGCATCCAGCTTTTGCCATAACCCTCTCAACTTTTTACCACATGCTATGTGGGTGAAATGATGATACCATGCCAACTTTCAACCTTTTCAGAGTTCATTTGTAGTGCTTTTCAATTTCAGGGTCATTTAGCTAAAAAAAAAATAACTACACGAAAAATTACAAATGATATCGGGAAGGGTTGAAAATTGATGATGTGTCTTTGAATGGTGCATTTGGAACACACAAAAAGCCTGGAGTTCAAATAAGTTCATGAAAATGAAATGCCTTTTTTAACCGATGAGTTTCCATCCGGAACCCTGATTCTTCGAAAGAGACTGACCATTTTGTACACGAAATGCATCCAGCTTTTGCCGTAACCCTCTCAACTTTTTACCACATGCTATGTGGGTGAAATGATGATACCATGCCAACTTTCAACCTTTTCAGAGTTCATTTGTAGTGCTTTTCAATTTCAGGGTCATTTAGCTCAAATAAATCAATAACTGCATGAAAAATAATAAATGATGTCGGGAAGGGTTGAATATTGATGATGTGGCTTTGAATCGTGCATTTTGAAAGCACAAAATGCCTGGAGTTCAAAAAAGTTCAAGAAAATGAAATGCCTTTTGTAACCGATAAGTTTCCATCCGGAAGCCAAATACTTTCAACCTTTTTGTACACGAAGTGCATCTAGCTTTTGCTGTAACGCTCTCAACTTTTTAGCAAATGCTATGTGGGTGAAATGATGATACCATGCCAACTCTCAACCTTTTCATAGTTCATTCGTAGCGCTTTTCAATTTCAGGGTCATTTAGCTCAAAAAATCATTAGCTGCATGAAAATAACAAATGATGTCGGGAAGGGTTGAGAATTGATGATGTGGCTTTGAATGGTGCATTTTGAACACACAAAAAGCCAGGAGTTCAAATAAGTTCATGAAAATGAAATGCCCTTTGTAACCGATGAGTTTCCGTCCGGAACCCTGATACTTCGAAGGAGACTGTCCGTTTTGTAGACGAGGTGCATCCAGCTTTTCCCATACCCCTCTGAACTTTTTACCACATGCTATGTTGGTGAAATTATGATACCATGCCAACTTCAAACCTTTTCAGAGTTCATTTGTGGTGCTTTTCAATTTCAGGGTCATTTAGCTCCAAAAATAAATAACTACATGAAAAATAACAAATGATGTCGGGAAGGGTTGAAAATTGATAATGTGGCTTTGAATGGTGCATTTTGAACACACAAAAAGGCTGGCGTTCAAACAAGTTCATGAAAATGAAATGCCTTTTGTAACCGATGAGTTTCCATCCGGAACCCTGATTATTCGAAAGATACTGTCTGTTTTGTACACGAAGTGCATCCAGCTTTTGCCGTAACCCTCTCAACTTTTTACCACATGCTATGTGGGTGAAATGATGATACCATGCCAACTTTCAACCTTTTCAGAGTTCATTTGTAGTGCTTTTCAATTTCAGGGTCATTTAGGTCAAATAAATCAATAACTGCATGAAAAATAACAAATGATGTTGGGAAGGGTTGAAAATTGATGATGTGGCTTTGAATGGTGCATTTTGACCAAACAAAAAGCCTATAGTTCAAATAAGTTCAAGAAAATGAAATGCCTTTTTTAACCGATGAGTTTCCATCCGGAACCCTAATACTTGGAAAGAGACTTTCCGTTTTGCACACGAAGTGCATCTAGCTCTTTCCGTAACCCTCTCAACTTTTTAGCCCATGCTATGTGGGTGAAATGATGATACCATGCCAACTCTCAACCTTTTCAGAGTTCATTTGTAGTGCTTTTCAACTTCAGGGTCATTTAGCTCGAAAAAATCATTAACTGCATGAAAAATAACAAATGATGTCTGGAACGCTTGAAAATTGATGATGTGGCTTTGAATGGTGCATTTTGAACACACAAAAAGCCTGGAGTTCAAATAAGTTCATGAAAATGAAATGCCTTTTGTAACCGATGAGTTTCCGTGCGGAACCCTGATACTTCGAAGGAGACTGTCCGTTTTGTACACGAAGTGCATCCAGCTTTTTCCATAACCCTCTCAACTTTTTAGCACATGCTATGTGGGTGAAATGATGATACCATGCCAACTCTCAACCTTTTCAGAGTTCATTTGTAGTGCTTTTCAATTTCAGGGTCAGTTAGGTCAAAAAAATATAACTACATGAAAAATAACAAATGATGTCGGGAAGGGTTGAAAATTTATGATGTGGCTTTGAATGGTGCATTTTGAACACACAAAAAGCCTCGAGTTCAAATAAGTTCATGAAAATGAAATGCCTTTTGTAACCGATGAGTTTCCATCCGGAACCCTGATTCTTCGAAAGAGACTGACCGTTTGGTAGACGAAATGCATCCAGCTTTTGCCCTAACCCTCTCAACGTTTTACCACATTCTATGTGGGTGAAATGATGATACCATGCCAACTTTCAACCTTTTCAGAGTTCATTTTTAGTTCTTTTGAATTTCAGGGTCATTTAGCTCAAATAAATCAATAACTGCATGAAAAATAATAAATGATGTCGGGAAGGGTTGAAAATTGATGATGTGGCTTTGAATGGTGCATTTTAAATGCACAAAATGCCTAGAGTTCAAAAAAGTTCAAGAAAATGAAATGCCTTTTGTAACCGATGAGTTTCTGTCCGGAACCCTGATACTTTGAAAGAGACTGTCCGTTTTGTAAACGAAGTGCATCTAGCTTTTGTCGTAACCCTCTCAACTTTTTAGCACATGCTATGTGGGTGAAATGATGATACCATGCCAACTCTCAACCTTTTCAGAGTTCATTTGTAGTGCTTTTCAATTTCAGGGTCATTTAGCTCAAAAAAATATAACTACATGAAAAATAACAAATGATGTCGGGAAGGGTTGAAAATTTATGATGTGGCTTTGAATGGTGCATTTTGAACACACAAAAAGCCTCGAGTTCAAATAAGTTCATGAAAATGAAATGCCTTTTGTAACCGATGAGTTTCCATCCGGCACCCTGATTCTTCGAAAGAGACTGACCGTTTGGTACACGAAATGCATCCAGCTTTTGCCCTAACCCTCTCAACGTTTTACCACATTCTAGGTGGGTGAAATGATGATACCATGCCAACTTTCAACCTTTTCAGAGTTCATTTTTAGTTTTTTTGAATTTCAGGGTCATTTAGCTCAAATAAATCAATAACTGCATGAAAAATAATAAATGATGTCGGGAAGGGTTGGAAATTGATGATGTGGCTTTGAATGGTGCATTTTAAATGCACAAAATGCCTGGAGTTAAAAAAAGTTCAAGAAAATGAAATGCCTTTTGTAACAGATGAGTTTCTGTCCGGAACCCTAATACTTTGAAAGAGACTGTCCGTTTTGTACACGAAGTGCATCTAGCTTTTGTCGTAACCCTCTCAACTTTTTAGCACATGCTATGTGGGTGAAATGATGATACCATGCCAACTCTCAACCTTTTCAGAGTTCATTTGTAGTGCTTTTCAATTTCAGGGTCATTTAGCTCAAAAAAATATAACTACATGAAAAATAACAAATGATGTCGGGAAGGGTTGAAAATTTATGATGTGGCTTTGAATGGTGCATTTTGAACACACAAAAAGCCTCGAGTTCAAATAAGTTCATGAAAATGAAATGCCTTTTGTAACCGATGAGTTTCCATCCGGCACCCTCATTCTTCGAAAGAGACTGACCGTTTGGTGCACGAAATGCATCCAGCTTTTGCCCTAACCCTCTCAACGTTTTACCACATTCTAGGTGGGTGAAATGATGATACCATGCCAACTTTCAACCTTTTCAGAGTTCATTTTTAGTTCTTTTGAATTTCAGGGTCATTTAGCTCAAATAAATCAATAACTGCATGAAAAATAATAAATGATGTCGGGAAGGGTTGAAAATTGATGATGTGGCTTTGAATGGTGCATTTTAAATGCACAAAATGCCTGGAGTTCAAAAAAGTTCAAGAAAATGAAATGCCTGTTGTAACCGATGAGTTTCTGTCCGGAACCCTGATACTTTGAAAGAGACTGTCCGTTTTGTACACGAAGTGCATCTAGCTTTTGTCGTAACCCTCTCAACTTTTTAGCACATGCTATGTGGGTGAAATCATGATACCATGCCAACTCTCAACCTTTTCAGAGTTCATTTGTAGTGCTTTTCAATTTCAGGGTCATTTAGCTCAAAAAAATATAACTACATGAAAAATAACAAATGATGTCGGGAAGGGTTGAAAATTTATGACGTGGCTTTGAATGGTGCATTTTGAACACACAAAAAGCCTCGAGTTCAAATAAGTTCATGAAAATGAAATGCCTTTTGTAACCGATGAGTTTCCATCCGGCACCCTGATTCTTCGAAAGAGACTGACCGTTTGGTACACGAAATGCATCCAGCTTTTGCCCTAACCCTCTCAACGTTTTACCACATTCTAGGTGGGTGAAATGATGATACCATGCCAACTTTCAACCTTTTCAGAGTTCATTTTTAGTTCTTTTGAATTTCAGGGTCATTTAGCTCAAATAAATCAATAACTGCATGAAAAATAATAAATGATGTTGGGAAGGGTTGAAAATTGATGATCTGGCTTTGAATGGTGCATTTTAAATGCACAAAATGCCTGGAGTTCAAAAAAGTTCAAGAAAATGAAATGCCTTTTGTAACCGATGAGTTTCTGTCCGGAACCTTGATACTTTGAAAGAGACTGTTCGTTTTGTACACGAAGTGCATCTAGCTTTTGTGGTAACCCTCTCAACTTTTTAGCACATGCTATGTGGGTGAAATGATGATACCATGCCAACTCTCAACCTTTTCAGAGTTCATTTGTAGTGCTTTTCAATTTCAGGGTCATTTAGCTCAAAAAAATATAACTACATGAAAAATAACAAATGATGTCGGGAAGGGTTGAAAATTTATGATGTGGCTTTGAATGGTGCATTTTGAACACACAAAAAGCCTCGAGTTCAAATAAGTTCATGAAAATGAAATGCCTTTTGTAACCGATGAGTTTCCATCCGGAACCCTGATTCTTCGAAAGAGACTCACCGTTTGGTACACGAAATGCATCCAGCTTTTGCCCTAACCCTCTCAACGTTTTACCACATTCTATGTGGGTGAAATGATGATACCATGCAAACTTTCAACCTTGTCAGAGTTCATTTTTAGTTCTTTTGAATTTCAGGGTCATTTAGCTCAAATAAATCAATAACTGCATGAAAAATAATAAATGATGTCGGGAAGGGTTGAAAATTGATGATGTGGCTTTGAATGGTGCATTTTAAATGCACAAAATGCCTGGAGTTCAAAAAAGTTCAAGAAAATGAAATGCCTTTTGTAACCGATGAGTTTCTGTCCGGAACCCTGATACTTTGAAAGAGACTGTCCGTTTTGTACACGAAGTGCATCTAGCTTTTGTCGTAACCCTCTCAACTTTTTAGCACATGCTATGTGGGTGAAATTATGATACCATGCCAACTCTCAACCTTTTCAGAGTTCATTTGTAGTGCTTTTCAATTTCAGGGTCATTTAGCTCAAAAAAATCATTAACTGCATGAAAAATAACAAATGACGTCGGGAAGGGTTAAAAATTGTTGATGTGTCTTTGAATAGTGTATTTTGAACACACAAAAATCCTGGAGTTCAAATAAGTTCATGAAAATGAAATGCCTTTTTTAACCGACGTGTTTCCATCCGGAACCCTGATTATTCGAAAGAGAGTGACCGTTTTGTACCCGAAATGCATCCAGCTTTTGGCGTAACCCTCTCAACTTTTTACCACATGCTATGTGGGTGAAACTATGATACCATGCCAACTTTCAACCTTTTCAGAGTTCATGTGTAGTGCTTTTCAATTTCAGCATCATGTAGCTCACAAAAATATAACTACATGAAAAATTTCAAATGATGTCGGGAAGGGTTGAAAATTTATGATGTGGCTTTGAATGGTGCATTTTGAACAGACAAAAAGCCTCGAGTTCAAAGAAGTTCATGAAAATGAAATGCCTTTTGTAACCGATGAGTTTCCGTCCGGAACCCTGATACTCCGAAGGAGACTGTCCGTTTTGTACACGAAGTGCATCCAGCTTTTTCCATAACCCTCTCAAATTTTTAACACATGCTATGTGGGTGAAATGATGATACCATGCCAACTTTCAACCTTTTCAGAGTTCATTTGTAGTGCTTTTCAATTTCAGGGTCATTTACCTCAAAAACATTTAACTACATGAAAAATTGCAAATGATGTCGGGAAGGGTTGAAAATTTATGATGTAGCTTTTAATGGTGCATTTTGAACACACAAAAAGCCTCGAGTTCAAATAAGTTCATGAAAATGAAATGCCTTTTGTAACCGATGAGTTTCCATCGGGAACCCTGATTCTTCGAAAGAGACTGACCGTTTGGTACACGAAATGCATCCAGCTTTTGCCCTAACCCTCTCAGCTTTTTACCACATTCTATGTGGGTGAAATGATGATACCATGCCAACTTTCAACATTTTCATAGTTCATTTTTAGTTCTTTTGAATTTCAGGGTCATTTAGCTCAAATAAATCAATAACTGCATGAAAAATAATAAATGATGTCGGGAAGGGTTGAAAATTGATGATGTGGCTTTGAATGGTGCATTTTAAATGCACAAAACGCCTGGAGTTAAAAAAAGTTCAAGAAAATGAAATGCCTTTTGTTACCGATGAGTTTGTGTCCGGAACCCTGATACTTTGAAAGAGACTGTCCGTTTTGTACACGAAGTGCATCTAGCTTTTGTCGTAACCCTCTCAACTTTTTAGCACATGCTATGTGGGTGAAATTATGATACCATGCCAACTCTCAACCTTGTCAGAGTTCATTTGTAGTGCTTTTCAATTTCAGGGTCATTTAGCTCAAAAAAATCATTAACTGCATGAAAAATAACAAATGATGTCGGGAAGGGTTAAAAATTGTTGATGTGTCTTTGAATGGTGCATTTTGAACACACAAAAAGCCTGGAGTTCAAATAAGTTCATGAAAATGAAATGCCCTTTTTAACCGACGTGTTTCCATCCGGAACCCTGATTATTCGAAAGAGACTGACCGTTTTGTACACGAAATGCATCCAGCTTTTGCCGTAACCCTCTCAACTTTTTACCACATGCTATGTGGGTGAAATGATGATACCATGCCAACTTTCAACCTTTTCAGAGTTCATTTGTAGTGCTTTTCAATTTCAGCGTCATTTAGCTCAAATAAATCAATAACTGCATGAAAAATAACAAATGATGTCGGGAAGGGTTGAAAATTGATGATGTGGCTTTGAATAGTTCATTTTCAATGCACAAAATGCCTGGAGTTCAAAAAAGTTCAAGAAAATGAAATGCCTTTTGTAACCGATGAGTTTCCATCCGGAACCCAAATACTTCGAAAGAGACTGTCCGTTTTGTACACGAAGTGCATCCAGCTTTTTCCATAACCCTCTCAACTTTTTAGCAAATGCTATGTGGGTGAAATGATGATACCATGCCAACTCTCAACCTTTTCAGAGTTCATTTGTAGTGCTTTTCAATTTCAGGGTCATTTAGCTCAAAAAAATCATTAACTGCATGAAAAATAACAAATGATGTCGGGAAGGGTTGAAAATTGATGATGTGGCTTTGAATGGTGCATTTTGAACACACAAAAAGCCAGGAGTTCAAATAAGTTCATGAAAATGAAATGCCCTTTGTAACCGATGAGTTTCCATCCAGAACCCTGATACTTCGAAGGAGACTGTCCATTTTGTACACGAAGTGCATCCAGCTTTTTCCATAACCCTCTCAACTTTTGACCACATGCTATGTGGGTGAAATGATGATACCATGCCAACTTTCAACCTTTTCAGAGTTTATTTGTAGTACTTTTCAATTTCAGGGTCATTTAGCTCAAATAAATCAATAACTGCACGAAAAATAACAAATGATGTCAGGAAGGGTTGAAAATTGATGATGCGGCTTTGAATAGTGCATTTTGAACGCACAAAATGCCTGGAGTTCAAAAAAGTTCAAGAAAATGAAATGCCTTTTGTAACCGATGAGTTTCCGTCCGGAACCCTGATACTTCGAAGGAGACTGTCCGTTTTGTACACGAAGTGCATCCAGCTTTTGCCGTAACCCTCTCAACTTTTTACCACATGCTATGTGGGTGAAATAATGATACCATGCCAACTTTCAACCTTTTCAGAGTTCATTTGTAGTGCTTTTCAATTTTAGTGTCATTTAGCTCAAAAAAATCATTAACTGCATGAGAAATAACAAATGATGTCGGGAAGGGTTAAAAATTGATGATGTGTCTTTGAATGGTGCATTTTGAACACACAAAAAGCCTGGAGTTCAAATAAGTTCATGAAAATGAAATGCCCTTTTTAACCGACGTGTTTCCATCCGGAACCCGGATTATTCGAAAGAGACTGACCGTTTTGTACACGAAATGCATCCAGCTTTTGCCGTAACCCTCTCAACTTTTTACCACATGCTATGTGGGTGAAATGATGATACCATGCCAACTTTCAACCTTTTCAGAGTTCATTTGTAGTGCTTTTCAATTTCAGCGTCATTTAGCTCAAATAAATCAATAACTGCATGAAAAATAACAAATGATGTCGGGAAGGGTTGAAAATTGATGATGTGGCTTTGAATAGTTCATTTTGAATGCACAAAATGCCTGGAGTTCAAAAAAGTTCAAGAAAATGAAATGCCTTTTGTAACCGATGAGTTTCCATCCGGAACCCAAATACTTCGAAAGAGACTGTCCGTTTTGTACACGAAGTGCATCCAGCTTTTTCCATAACCCTCTCAACTTTTTAGCAAATGCTATGTGGGTGAAATGATGATACCATGCCAACTCTCAACCTTTTCAGAGTTCATTTGTAGTGCTTTTCAATTTCAGGGTCATTTAGCTCAAAAAAATCATTAACTGCATGAAAAATAACAAATGATGTCGGGAAGGGTTGAAAATTGATGATGTGGCTTTGAATGGTGCATTTTGAACACACAAAAAGCCAGGAGTTCAAATAAGTTCATGAAAATGAAATGCCCTTTGTAACCGATGAGTTTCCATCCAGAACCCTGATACTTCGAAGGAGACTGTCCATTTTGTACACGAAGTGCATCCAGCTTTTTCCATAACCCTCTCAACTTTTTACCACATGCTATGTGGGTGAAATGATGATACCATGCCAACTTTCAACCTTTTCAGAGTTTATTTGTAGTACTTTTCAATTTCAGGGTCATTTAGCTCAAATAAATCAATAACTGCACGAAAAATAACAAATGATGTCAGGAAGGGTTGAAAATTGATGATGCGGCTTTGAATAGTGCATTTTGAACGCACAAAATGCCTGGAGTTCAAAAAAGTTCAAGAAAATGAAATGCCTTTTGTAACCGATGAGTTTCCGTCCGGAACCCTGATACTTCGAAGGAGACTGTCCGTTTTCTACACGAAGTGCATCCAGCTTTTGCCGTAACCCTCTCAACTTTTTAGCCCATGCTATGTGTTGAAATGATGATATCATGCCAACTCTCAACCTTTTCAGAGTTCATTTGTAGTGCTTTTCAATTTCAGGGTCATTTAGCTCAAAAAATTAATAACTGCGTGAAAAATACAAAATGAATTCAGAAAGGGTTAAAAACTGATGATGTGCCTTTCAATGGTGCATTTTGAACACACAAAAAGCCTGGAGTTCAAATAAGTTCATGAAAATGAAATGCCTTTTTTAACCGATGAGTTTCCATCCGGAACCCTGATTCTTCAAAAGAGACTGACTGTTTTGTACACGAAATGCATCCAGCTTTTGCCGTAACCCTCTCAACTTTTTACCACATGCTATGTGGGTGAAATAATGATACCATGCCAACTTTCAACCTTTTCAGAGTTCATTTGTAGTGCTTTTCAATTTTAGTGTCATTTAGCTCAAAAAAATCATTAACTGCATGAGAAATAACAAATGATGTCGGGAAGGGTTAAAAATTGATGATGTGTCTTTGAATGGTGCATTTTGAACACACAAAAAGCCTGGAGTTCAAATAAGTTCATGAAAATGAAATGCCCTTTTTAACCGACGTGTTTCCATCCGGAACCCTGATTATTCGAAAGAGACTGACCGTTTTCTACACGAAATGCATCCAGCTTTTGCCGTAACCCTCTCAACTTTTTACCACATGCTATGTGGGTGAAATGATGATACCATGCCAACTTTCAACCTTTTCAGAGTTCATTTGTAGTGTTTTTCAATTTCAGCGTCATTTAGCTCAAATAAATCAATAACTGCATGAAAAATAACAAATGATGTCGGGAAGGGTTGAAAATTGATGATGTGGCTTCGAATAGTTCATTTTGAACGCACAAAACGCCTGGAGTTAAAAAAAGTTCAAGAAAATGAAATGCCTTTTGTTACCGATGAGTTTGTGTCCGGAACCCTGATACTTTGAAAGAGACTGTCCGTTTTGTACACGAAGTGCATCTAGCTTTTGTCGTAACCCTCTCAACTTTTTAGCACATGCTATGTGGGTGAAATTATGATACCATGCCAACTCTCAACCTTGTCAGAGTTCATTTGTAGTGCTTTTCAATTTCAGGGTCATTTAGCTCAAAAAAATCATTAACTGCATGAAAAATAACAAATGATGTCGGGAAGGGTTAAAAATTGTTGATGTGTCTTTGAATGGTGCATTTTGAACACACAAAAAGCCTGGAGTTCAAATAAGTTCATGAAAATGAAATGCCCTTTTTAACCGACGTGTTTCCATCCGGAACCCTGATTATTCGAAAGAGACTGACCGTTTTGTACACGAAATGCATTCAGCTTTTGCCGTAACCCTCTCAACTTTTTACCACATGCTATGTGGGTGAAATGATGATACCATGCCAACTTTCAACCTTTTCAGAGTTCATTTGTAGTGCTTTTCAATTTCAGCGTCATTTAGCTCAAATAAATCAATAACTGCATGAAAAATAACAAATGATGTCGGGAAGGGTTGAAAATTGATGATGTGGCTTTGAATAGTTCATTTTCAATGCACAAAATGCCTGGAGTTCAAAAAAGTTCAAGAAAATGAAATGCCTTTTGTAACCGATGAGTTTCCATCCGGAACCCAAATACTTCGAAAGAGACTGTCCGTTTTGTACACGAAGTGCATCCAGCTTTTTCCATAACCCTCTCAACTTTTTAGCAAATGCTATGTGGGTGAAATGATGATACCATGCCAACTCTCAACCTTTTCAGAGTTCATTTGTAGTGCTTTTCAATTTCAGGGTCATTTAGCTCAAAAAAATCATTAACTGCATGAAAAATAACAAATGATGTCGGGAAGGGTTGAAAATTGATGATGTGGCTTTGAATGGTGCATTTTGAACACACAAAAAGCCAGGAGTTCAAATAAGTTCATGAAAATGAAATGCCCTTTGTAACCGATGAGTTTCCATCCAGAACCCTGATACTTCGAAGGAGACTGTCCATTTTGTACACGAAGTGCATCCAGCTTTTTCCATAACCCTCTCAACTTTTGACCACATGCTATGTGGGTGAAATGATGATACCATGCCAACTTTCAACCTTTTCAGAGTTTATTTGTAGTACTTTTCAATTTCAGGGTCATTTAGCTCAAATAAATCAATAACTGCACGAAAAATAACAAATGATGTCAGGAAGGGTTGAAAATTGATGATGCGGCTTTGAATAGTGCATTTTGAACGCACAAAATGCCTGGAGTTCAAAAAAGTTCAAGAAAATGAAATGCCTTTTGTAACCGATGAGTTTCCGTCCGGAACCCTGATACTTCGAAGGAGACTGTCCGTTTTGTACACGAAGTGCATCCAGCTTTTGCCGTAACCCTCTCAACTTTTTACCACATGCTATGTGGGTGAAATAATGATACCATGCCAACTTTCAACCTTTTCAGAGTTCATTTGTAGTGCTTTTCAATTTTAGTGTCATTTAGCTCAAAAAAATCATTAACTGCATGAGAAATAACAAATGATGTCGGGAAGGGTTAAAAATTGATGATGTGTCTTTGAATGGTGCATTTTGAACACACAAAAAGCCTGGAGTTCAAATAAGTTCATGAAAATGAAATGCCCTTTTTAACCGACGTGTTTCCATCCGGAACCCGGATTATTCGAAAGAGACTGACCGTTTTGTACACGAAATGCATCCAGCTTTTGCCGTAACCCTCTCAACTTTTTACCACATGCTATGTGGGTGAAATGATGATACCATGCCAACTTTCAACCTTTTCAGAGTTCATTTGTAGTGCTTTTCAATTTCAGCGTCATTTAGCTCAAATAAATCAATAACTGCATGAAAAATAACAAATGATGTCGGGAAGGGTTGAAAATTGATGATGTGGCTTTGAATAGTTCATTTTGAATGCACAAAATGCCTGGAGTTCAAAAAAGTTCAAGAAAATGAAATGCCTTTTGTAACCGATGAGTTTCCATCCGGAACCCAAATACTTCGAAAGAGACTGTCCGTTTTGTACACGAAGTGCATCCAGCTTTTTCCATAACCCTCTCAACTTTTTAGCAAATGCTATGTGGGTGAAATGATGATACCATGCCAACTCTCAACCTTTTCAGAGTTCATTTGTAGTGCTTTTCAATTTCAGGGTCATTTAGCTCAAAAAAATCATTAACTGCATGAAAAATAACAAATGATGTCGGGAAGGGTTGAAAATTGATGATGTGGCTTTGAATGGTGCATTTTGAACACACAAAAAGCCAGGAGTTCAAATAAGTTCATGAAAATGAAATGCCCTTTGTAACCGATGAGTTTCCATCCAGAACCCTGATACTTCGAAGGAGACTGTCCATTTTGTACACGAAGTGCATCCAGCTTTTTCCATAACCCTCTCAACTTTTTACCACATGCTATGTGGGTGAAATGATGATACCATGCCAACTTTCAACCTTTTCAGAGTTTATTTGTAGTACTTTTCAATTTCAGGGTCATTTAGCTCAAATAAATCAATAACTGCACGAAAAATAACAAATGATGTCAGGAAGGGTTGAAAATTGATGATGCGGCTTTGAATAGTGCATTTTGAACGCACAAAATGCCTGGAGTTCAAAAAAGTTCAAGAAAATGAAATGCCTTTTGTAACCGATGAGTTTCCGTCCGGAACCCTGATACTTCGAAGGAGACTGTCCGTTTTCTACACGAAGTGCATCCAGCTTTTGCCGTAACCCTCTCAACTTTTTAGCCCATGCTATGTGTTGAAATGATGATATCATGCCAACTCTCAACCTTTTCAGAGTTCATTTGTAGTGCTTTTCAATTTCAGGGTCATTTAGCTCAAAAAATTAATAACTGCGTGAAAAATACAAAATGAATTCAGAAAGGGTTAAAAACTGATGATGTGCCTTTCAATGGTGCATTTTGAACACACAAAAAGCCTGGAGTTCAAATAAGTTCATGAAAATGAAATGCCTTTTTTAACCGATGAGTTTCCATCCGGAACCCTGATTCTTCAAAAGAGACTGACTGTTTTGTACACGAAATGCATCCAGCTTTTGCCGTAACCCTCTCAACTTTTTACCACATGCTATGTGGGTGAAATAATGATACCATGCCAACTTTCAACCTTTTCAGAGTTCATTTGTAGTGCTTTTCAATTTTAGTGTCATTTAGCTCAAAAAAATCATTAACTGCATGAGAAATAACAAATGATGTCGGGAAGGGTTAAAAATTGATGATGTGTCTTTGAATGGTGCATTTTGAACACACAAAAAGCCTGGAGTTCAAATAAGTTCATGAAAATGAAATGCCCTTTTTAACCGACGTGTTTCCATCCGGAACCCTGATTATTCGAAAGAGACTGACCGTTTTCTACACGAAATGCATCCAGCTTTTGCCGTAACCCTCTCAACTTTTTACCACATGCTATGTGGGTGAAATGATGATACCATGCCAACTTTCAACCTTTTCAGAGTTCATTTGTAGTGTTTTTCAATTTCAGCGTCATTTAGCTCAAATAAATCAATAACTGCATGAAAAATAACAAATGATGTCGGGAAGGGTTGAAAATTGATGATGTGGCTTTGAATAGTTCATTTTGAACGCACAAAATGCCTGGAGTTCAAAAAAGTTCAAGAAAATGAAATGCCTTTTGTAACCGATGAGTTTCCATCCGGAACCCAAATACTTCGAAAGAGACTGTCCGTTTTGTACACGAAGTGCATCCAGCTTTTTCCATAACCCTCTCAACTTTTTAGCAAATGCTATGTGGGTGAAATGATGATACCATGCCAACTCTCAACCTTTTCAGAGTTCATTTGTAGTGCTTTTCAATTTCAGGGTCATTTAGCTCAAAAAAATCATTAACTGCATGAAAAATAACAAATGATGTCGGGAAGGGTTGAAAATTGATGATGTGGCTTTGAATGGTGCATTTTGAACACACAAAAAGCCAGGAGTTCAAATAAGTTCATGAAAATGAAATGCCCTTTGTAACCGATGAGTTTCCATCCAGAACCCTGATACTTCGAAGGAGACTGTCCATTTTGTACATGAAGTGCATCCATCTTTTTCCATAACCCTCTCAACTTTTTACCACATGCTATGTGGGTGAAATGATGATACCATGCCAACTTTCAACCTTTTCAGAGTTTATTTGTAGTACTTTTCAATTTCAGGCTCATTTAGCTCAAATAAATCAATAACTGCACGAAAAATAACAAATGATGTCAGGAAGGGTTGAAAATTGATGATGCGGCTTTGAATAGTGCATTTTGAACGCACAAAATGCCTGGAGTTCAAAAAAGTTCAAGAAAATGAAATGCCTTTTGTAACCGATGAGTTTCCGTCCGGAACCCTGATACTTCGAAGGAGACTGTCCGTTTTGTACACGAAGTGCATCTAGCTTTTGCCGTAACCCTCTCAACTTTTTAGCCCATGCTATGTGTTGAAATGATGATACCATGCCAACTCTCAACCTTTTCAGAGTTCATTTGTAGTGCTTTTCAATTTCAGGGTCATTTAGCTCAAAAAATCAATAACTGCGTGAAAAATACAAAATGAATTCAGAAAGGGTTAAAAATTGATGATGTGCCTTTCAATGGTGCATTTTGAACACACAAAAAGCCTGGAGTTCAAATAAGTTCATGAAAATGAAATGCCTTTTTTAACCGATGAGTTTCCATCCGGAACCCTGATTCTTCGAAAGAGACTGACTGTTTTGTACACGAAATGCATCCAGCTTTTGCCGTAACCCTCTCAACTTTTTACCACATTCTATGTGGGTGAAATGATGATACCATGCCAACTTTCAACCTTTTCAGAGTTCATTTGTAGTGCTTTTCAATTTCAGGGTCATTTAGCTCAAATAAATCAATAACTGCATGAAAAATAACAAATGATGTCGGGAAGGGTTGAAAATTTATGATGTGGCTTTGAATGGCGCATTTTGAATGCACGAAATGCCTGGAGTTCAAAAAAGTTCAAGAAAATGAAATGCCTTTTGTAATCGATGAGTTTCCGTCCGAAACCCTAATACTTCGAAAGAGACTGTCCGTTTTGTACACGAAGTGCATCTAGCTTTTGCCGTAACCCTCTCAACTTTTTAGCACATGCTATGTGGGTGAAATGATGATACCATGCCAACTCTCAACCTTTTCAGAGTTCATTTGTAGTGCTTTTCAATTTCAGGGTCATTTAGCTCAAAAAAATCATTAACTGCATGAAAAATAACAAATGATGTCGGGAAAGGTTAAAAATTGATGATGTGGCTTTGAATGGTGCATTTTGAACACACAAAAAGCCTGGAGTTCAAATAAGTTCATGAAAATTAAATGCCTTTTTTAACCGATGAGTTTCCATCCGGAACCCTGATACTTTGAAAGAGACTGTTCGGTTTGTACACGAAGTGGATCTAGCTTTTGCCATAACCCTCTCAACTTTTTAGCACATGCTATGTGGGTGAAATGATGATACCATGCCAACTCTCAACCTTTTCAGAGTTCATTTGTAGTGCTTTTTAATTTCAGGGTCATTTAGCTCAAAAAAATCATTAACTGCATGAAAAATAACAAATGATGTTGGGAAGGGTTAAAAATTGATGATGTGGCTTTGAATGGTGCATTTTGAACACACAAAAAGCCTGGAGTTCAAATAAGTTCATGAAAATGAAATGCCTTTTTTAACCGATGAGTTTCCATCCGGAACCCTGATTCTTCGAAAGAGACTGACCGTTTTGTACACGAAATGCATCCAGCTTTTGCCGTAACCCTCTCAACTTTTTACCACATTCTATGTGGGTGAAATAATGATACCATGCCAACTTTCAACCTTTTCAGAGTTCATTTGTAGTGCTTTTCAATTTCAGCGCCATTTAGCTCAAAAAAATCATTAACTGCATGAAAAATAACAAATGATGTCGGGAAGGGTTAAAAATTGATGATGTGTCTTTGAATGGTGCATTTTGAACACACAAAAAGCCTGGAGTTCAAATAAGTTCATGAAAATTAAATGCCTTTTTTAACCGATGAGTTTCCATCCGGAACCCTGATACTTGGAAAGAGCCTGTCCGTTTTCTACACGAAGTGCATCCAGCTTTTTCCATAACCCTCTCAACTTTTTAGCACATGCTACGTGGGTGAACTGATGATACAATGCCAACTCTCAACCTTTTCAGAGTTCATTTGTAGTGCTTTTCAATTTCAGGGTCATTTAGCTCAAAAAAATCATTAACTCCATGAAAAATAACAAATGATGTCGGGAAGGGTTAAAAATTGATGATGTGTCTTTGAATGGTGCATTTTGAACACACAAAAAGCCTAGAGTTCAAGTAAGTTCATGAAAATGAAATGCCTTTTTTAACCGATGAGTTTCCATCCAGAACTCTGATTCTTTGAAAGAGACTGACCGTTTTGTACACGAAATGCATCCAGCTTTTGCCGTAACCCTCTCAACTTTTTACCACATCCTATGTGGGTGAAATGATGATACCATGCCAACTTTCAACCTTTTCAGAGTTCATTTGTAGTGCTTTTCAATTTCAGGGTCATTTAGCTCAAAAAAATAACTACATGAAAAATTACAAATGATCTCGGGAAGGGTTGAAAATTGATGATGTGGCTTTGAATGGTGCATTTTGAACACACAAAAAGCCTGGAGTTCAAATAAGTTCATGAAAATTAAATGCCTTTTTTAACTGATGAGTTTCCATCCGGGACCCTGATACTTTGAAAGAGACTGTCCGTTTTGTACACGAAGTGCATCTAGCTTTTGCCGTAACCCTGTCAACTTTTTAGCACATGCTATGTGGGTGAACTGATGATACAATGCCAACTCTCAACCTTTTCAGAGTTCATTTGTAGTGCTTTTCAATTTCAGGGTCATTTAGCTCAAAAAAATCATTAACTCCATGAAAAATAACAAATGATGTCGGGAAGGGTTAAAAATTGATGATGTGTCTTTGAATGGTGCATTCTGAACACACAAAAAGCCTAGAGTTCAAGTAAGTTCATGAAAATGAAATGCCTTTTTTAACCGATGAGTTTCCATCCGGAACTCTGATTCTTTGAAAGAGACTGACCGTTTTGTACACGAAATGCATCCAGCTTTTGCCGTAACCCTCTCAACTTTTTACCACATCCTATGTGGGTCAAATGATGATACCATGCCAACTTTCAACCTTTTCAGAGTTCATTTGTAGTGCTTTTTAATTTCAGGGTCATTTAGCTCAAAAAAATAACTACATGAAAAATTACAAATGATCTCGGGAAGGGTTGAAAATTGATGATGTGGCTTCGAATGGTGCATTTTGAACACACAAAAAGCCTGGAGTTCAAATAAGTTCATGAAAATTAAATGCCTTTTTTAACCGATGAGTTTCCATCCGGAACCCTGATACTTGGAAAGAGCCTGTCCGTTTTCTACACAAAGTGCATCTAGCTTTTGCCGTAACCCTGTCAACTTTTTAGCACATGCTATGTGGGTGAACTGATGATACAATGCCAACTCTCAACCTTTTTCAGAGTTCATTTGTAGTGCTTTTCAATTTCAGGGTCATTTAGCTCAAAAAATCATTAACTCCATGAAAAATAACAAATGATGTCGGGAAGGGTTAAAAATTGATGATGTGTCTTTGAATGGTGCATTTTGAACACACAAAAAGCCTAGAGTTCAAGTAAGTTCATGAAAATGAAATGCCTTTTTTAACCGATGAGTTTCCATCCGGAACTCTGATTCTTTGAAAGAGACTGACCGTTTTGTACATGAAATGCATCCAGCTTTTGCCGTAACCCTCTCAACTTTTTACCACATCCTATGTGGGTGAAATGATGATACCATGCGAACTTTCAACCTTTTCAGAGTTCATTTGTAGTGCTTTTCAATTTCAGGGTCATTTAGCTCAAAAAAATAACTACATGAAAAATTACAAATGATCTCGGGAAGGGTTGAAAATTGATGATGTGTCTTTGAATGGTGCATTTTGAACACACAAAAAGCCTAGAGTTCAAGTAAGTTCATGAAAATGAAATGCCTTTTTTAACCGATGAGTTTCCATCCGGAACTCTAATTCTTTGAAAGAGACTGACCGTTTTGTACACGAAATGCATCCAGCTTTTGCCGTAACCCTCTCAACTTTTTACCACATTCTATGTGGGTGAAATAATGATACCATGCCAACTTTCAACCTTTTCAGAGTTCATTTGTAGTGCTTTTCAATTTCAGCGTCATTTAGCTCAAAAAAATCATTAACTGCATGAAAAATAACAAATGATGTCGGGAAGGGTTAAAAATTGATGATGTGTCTTTGAATGGTGCATTTTGAACACACAAAAAGCCTGGAGTTCAAATAAGTTCATGAAAATTAAATGCCTTTTTTAACCGATGAGTTTCCATCCGGAACCCTGATACTTGGAAAGAGCCTGTCCGTTTTCTACACGAAGTGCATCCAGCTTTTTCCATAACCCTCTCAACTTTTTAGCACATGCTATGTGGGTGAACTGATGATACAATGCCAACTCTCAACCTTTTCAGAGTTCATTTGTAGTGCTTTTCAATTTCAGGGTCATTTAGCTCAAAAAAATCATTAACTCCATGAAAAATAACAAATGATGTCGGGAAGGGTTAAAAATTGATGATGTGTCTTTGAATGGTGCATTTTGAAAACACAAAAAGCCTAGAGTTCAAGTAAGTTCATGAAAATGAAATGCCTTTTTTAACCGATGAGTTTCCATCCAGAACTCTGATTCTTTGAAAGAGACTGACCGTTTTGTACACGAAATGCATCCAGCTTTTGCCGTAACCCTCTCAACTTTTTACCACATCCTATGTGGGTGAAATGATGATACCATGCCAACTTTCAACCTTTTCAGAGTTCATTTGTAGTGCTTTTCAATTTCAGGGTCATTTAGCTCAAAAAAATAACTACATGAAAAATTACAAATGATCTCGGGAAGGGTTGAAAATTGATGATGTGGCTTTGAATGGTGCATTTTGAACACACAAAAAGCCTGGAGTTCAAATAAGTTCATGAAAATTAAATGCCTTTTTTAACTGATGAGTTTCCATCCGGGACCCTGATACTTTGAAAGAGACTGTCCGTTTTGTACACGAAGTGCATCTAGCTTTTGCCGTAACCCTGTCAACTTTTTAGCACATGCTATGTGGGTGAACTGATGATACAATGCCAACTCTCAACCTTTTCAGAGTTCATTTGTAGTGCTTTTCAATTTCAGGGTCATTTAGCTCAAAAAAATCATTAACTCCATGAAAAATAACAAATGATGTCGGGAAGGGTTAAAAATTGATGATGTGTCTTTGAATGGTGCATTCTGAACACACAAAAAGCCTAGAGTTCAAGTAAGTTCATGAAAATGAAATGCCTTTTTTAACCGATGAGTTTCCATCCGGAACTCTGATTCTTTGAAAGAGACTGACCGTTTTGTACACGAAATGCATCCAGCTTTTGCCGTAACCCTCTCAACTTTTTACCACATCCTATGTGGGTCAAATGATGATACCATGCCAACTTTCAACCTTTTCAGAGTTCATTTGTAGTGCTTTTTAATTTCAGGGTCATTTAGCTCAAAAAAATAACTACATGAAAAATTACAAATGATCTCGGGAAGGGTTGAAAATTGATGATGTGGCTTCGAATGGTGCATTTTGAACACACAAAAAGCCTGGAGTTCAAATAAGTTCATGAAAATTAAATGCCTTTTTTAACCGATGAGTTTCCATCCGGAACCCTGATACTTGGAAAGAGCCTGTCCGTTTTCTACACGAAGTGCATCTAGCTTTTGCCGTAACCCTGTCAACTTTTTAGCACATGCTATGTGGGTGAACTGATGATACAATGCCAACTCTCAACCTTTTTCAGAGTTCATTTGTAGTGCTTTTCAATTTCAGGGTCATTTAGCTCAAAAAATCATTAACTCCATGAAAAATAACAAATGATGTCGGGAAGGGTTAAAAATTGATGATGTGTCTTTGAATGGTGCATTTTGAACACACAAAAAGCCTAGAGTTCAAGTAAGTTCATGAAAATGAAATGCCTTTTTTAACCGATGAGTTTCCATCCGGAACTCTGATTCTTTGAAAGAGACTGACCGTTTTGTACATGAAATGCATCCAGCTTTTGCCGTAACCCTCTCAACTTTTTACCACATCCTATGTGGGTGAAATGATGATACCATGCGAACTTTCAACCTTTTCAGAGTTCATTTGTAGTGCTTTTCAATTTCAGGGTCATTTAGCTCAAAAAAATAACTACATGAAAAATTACAAATGATCTCGGGAAGGGTTGAAAATTGATGATGTGTCTTTGAATGGTGCATTTTGAACACACAAAAAGCCTAGAGTTCAAGTAAGTTCATGAAAATGAAATGCCTTTTTTAACCGATGAGTTTCCATCCGGAACTCTAATTCTTTGAAAGAGACTGACCGTTTTGTACACGAAATGCATCCAGCTTTTGCCGTAACCCTCTCAACTTTTTACCACATGCTATGTGGGTGAAATGATGATACCATGCCAACTTTCAACCTTTTCAGAGTTCATTTGTAGTGCTTTTCAATTTCAGGGTCATTTAGCTCAAAAAAATAACTACATGAAAAATTACAAATGATCTCGGGAAGGGTTGAAAATTGATGATGTGGCTTTGAATGGTGCATTTTGAACACACAAAAAGCCTGGAGTTCAAATAAGTTCATGAAAATTAAATGCCTTTTTTAACCGATGAGTTTCCATCCGGAACCCTGATACTTTGAAAGAGCCTGTGCGTTTTCTACACGAAGTGCATCTAGCTTTTGCCGTAACCCTGTCAACTTTTTAGCACACGCTATGTGGGTGAACTGATGATACAATGCCAACTCTCAACCTTTTCAGAGTTCATTTGTAGTGTTTTTCAATTTCAGGGTGATTTAGCTCAAAAAAATCATTCACTCCTTGAAAAATAACAAATGATGTCGGGAGGGGTTAAAAATTGATGATGTGTCTTTGAATGGTGCATTTTGAACACACAAAAAGCCTAGAGTTCAAGTAAGTTCATGAAAATGAAATGCCTTTTTTAACCGATGAGTTTCCATCCGGAACTCTGATTCTTTGAAAGAGACTGACCGTTTTGTACACGAAATGCATCCAGCTTTTGCCGTAACCCTCTCAACTTTTTACCACATCCTATGTCGGTGAAATGATGATACCATGCCAACTTTCAACCTTTTCAGAGTTCATTTGTAGTGCTTTTCAATTTCAGGGTCATTTAGGTCAAATAAATCAATAACTGCATGAAAAATAACAAATGATGTCGGGAAGGGTTGAAAATTGATGATGTGGCTTTGAATGGTGCATTTTGAACGCACAAAATGCCTTGAGTTCGAAAAAGTTCAAGTAAATGAAATGCCTTTTGTAACCGATGAGTTTCCGTCCGGAACCCTGATACTTCGAAAGAGACTGTCCGTTTTGTACACGAAGTGCATCTAGCTTTTGCCGTAACCCTCTCAACTTTTTAGCACATGCTATGTGGGTGAAATGATGATACCATGCCAACTCTCAACCTTTTCAGAGTTCATTTGTAGTGCTTTTGAATTTCAGGGTCATTTAGCTCAAAAAATCATTAACTCCATGAAAAATATCAAATGATGTCGGGAAGTTTTGAAAATTGATGATGTGGCTTTGAATGGTGCATTTTGAACACACAAAAAGCCAAGAGTTCAAATAAGTTCATGAAAATGAAATGCCTTTTGTAACCGATGAGTTTCCGTCCGGAACCCTGATACTTCGAAGGAGACTGTCCGTTTTGTACACAAAGTTCATCCAGCTTTTTCCATAACCCTCTCAACTTTTTATCACATGCTATGTGGGTGAAATGATGATACCATGCCAACTTTCAACCTTTTCAGAGTTCATTTGTAGTGCTTTTCAATTTCAGGGTCATTTAGCTCAAAAAAATAACTACATGAAAATAACAAATGATGTTGGGAAGGGTTGAAAATTGATGATGTGGCTTTCAATGGTGCATTTTGAACAAAGAAAAATCCTATAGTTCAAATAAGTTCAAGAAAATGAAATGCCTTTTTTAACCGATGAGTTTCCATCCGGAACCCTATTACCTCGAAAGAGACTTTCCGTTTTGCACACGAAGTGCATCTAGCTTTTGCTGTAACCCTCTCAACTTTTTAGCCCATGCTATGTCGGTGAAATAATGATACCATGCCAACTCTCAACCTTTTCAGAGTTCATTTGTAGTGCTTTTCAATTTCAGGATCATTTAGCTCAACAAAATCATTAACTGCATGAAAAATAACAAATGATGTCGGGAAGGGTTGAAAATTGATGATGTGGCTTTGAATGGTGCTTTTTGAACACACAAAAAGCCTGGAGTTCAAATAAGTTCATGAAAATGAAATGCCTTTTGTAGCCGATGGGTTTCCGTCCGGAACCCAGATACTTCGAAGGAGACTGTCCGTTTTGTACACGAAGTGCATCCAGCTTTTTCCATAACCCTCTCAATTTTTGAACACATGCTATGTGGGTGAAATGATGATACCATGCCAACTTTCAACCTTTTCAGAGTTCATTTGTAGTGCTTTTCAATTTCAGGGTGATTTAGGTCAAATAAATCAATAACTGCATGAAAAATAACAAATGATGTATGGAAGGGTTGAAAATTGATGATGTGGCTTTGAATGGTGCATTTTGAACAAACAAAAAGCCTATAGTTCAAATAAGTTCAAGAAAATGAAATGCCTTTTTTAACCGATGAGTTTCCATCCGGAACCCTATTACTTCGAAAGAGACTTTCCGTTTTGCACACGAAGTGCATCTAGCTTTTGTTTAACCCTCTCAACTTTTTAGCCCATGCTATGTGGGTGAAATGATGATACCATGCCAACTCTCAACCTTTTCACAGTTCATTTGTAGTGCTTTTCAATTTCAGGATCATTTAGCTCAACAAAATCTATAACTGCATGAAAAATAACAAATGATGTCAGGAAGGGTTGAAAATTGATGATGTGGCTTTGAATGGTGCATTTTGAACAAACAAAAAGTCAGGAGTTCAAATAATTTCATGAAAATGAAATGCCTTTTGTAACCGATGAGTATCCGTCCGGAACCGCGATACTTCGAAGGAGACTGTGCGTTTTGTACACGAAGTGCATCCAGCTTTTTTCGTAACCCTCTCAACTTTTTACCACAGGCTATGTGGGTGAAATGATGATACCATGCCAACTTTGAACCTTTTCAGAGTTCATTTGTATTGCTTTTCAATTTCAGGGTCATTTAGCTCAAAAAATAAATAATTACATGAAAAATAACAAATGATGTCGGGAAGGGTTGAAAATTGATGTTGTGGCTTTGAATGGTGCATTTTGAACACACAGTAAGGCTGGGGTTCAAACAAGTTCATGAAAATGAAATGCCTTTTGTAACCAATGAGTTTCCATCCGGAACCCTGATTCTTCGACAGAGATTGTCCGTTTTGTACACGAAGTGCATCCAGCTTTTGCCGTAACCCTCTCAACTTTTTACCACATGCTATGTGTGTGAAATGATGATACCATGCCAACTTTCAACCTTTTCACAGTTCATTTGTAGTGCTTTTCAATTTCAGGGTCATTTAGGTCAAATAAATCAATAACTGCATGAAAAATAACAAATGATGTCGGGAAGGGTTGAAAATTGATGATGTGGCTTTCAATGGTGCATTTTGAACGCACAAAATGCCTGGAGTTCAAAAAAGTTCAAGAAAATGAAATGCCTTTTGTAACCGATGAGTTTCCATCCGGAACCCTGATACTTCGAAAGAGACCGTCCGTTTTGTACACGACGTGCATCTAGCTTTTGTCCTAACCCTCTCAACTTTTTAGCACATGCTATGTGGGTGAAATGATGATACCATGCCAACTCTCAACCCTTTCAGAGTTCATTTGTAGTGCTATTCAATTTCAGGGTCATTTAGCTCATAAAAATCATTAACTGCATGAAACATAACAAATGATGTTTGGAAGGGTTGAAAATTGATGATGTGGCTTTGAATGGTGCATTTTGAACACACAAAAAGCCAGGAGTTCAAATAAGTTCATGAAAATGAAATGCCTTTTGTAACTGATGAGTTTCCGTCCGGAACCCTGATACTTCAGCGGAGACTGTCCGTTTTGTACGCAAAGTTCATCCAGCTTTTTCCATAACCCTCTGAACTTTTTGGCACATGCTATGTGGGTGAAATGATGATACCATGCCAACTCTCAACCTTTTCACAGTTCATTTGTAGTGCTTTTGAATTTCAGGGTCATTTAACTCAAAAAAAATCGTTAACTTCATGAAAAATAACAAATGATGTCGGGAAGGGTTGAAAATTGATGATGTGGCTTTGAATGGTGCATTTTGAACACACAAAAAGCCAGGAGTTCAAATAAGTTCATGAAAATGAAATGCCTTTTGTAACCGATGAGTTTCCGTCCGGAACCCTGATACTTCAGAGGAGGCTATCCGTTTTGTAAACGAAGTTCATCCAGCTTTTTCCATAACCCACTCAACTTTTTACCACATTCTATGTGGGTGAAATGATGATACCATGCCAACTTTCAACCTTTTCAGAGTTCATTTGTAGTGCTTTTCAATTTCAGGGTCATTTAGCTCAAAAAAATAACTACATGAAAAATTAGAAATGATGTCGGGAAGGGTTGAAAATTGATGATGTGGCTTTCAATGGTGCATTTTGAACACACAAAAAGCCAGGAGTTCAAATAAGTTCATGAAAATGAAATGCCTTTTGTAACCGATGAGTTTCCGTCCGGAACCCTGATAATTCGAAGGAGACTGTCCGTTTTGTACACAAAGTTCATCCAGCTTTTTCCATAAGCCTCTCAACTTTTTACCAAATGCTATGTGGGTGAAATGATGATACCATGCCAACTTTCAACCTTTTCAGAGTTCATTTGTAATGCTTTTCAATTTGAGGGTCATTTAGCTCAAAAAAATCCATAACTCCATGAAAAATACAAAATGAAGTAAGAAAGGGTTGAAAATTGAAGATATGGCTTTGAATGGTGCATTTTGAACACACAAAAATCCTTGAGTTCGAGTAAATTCTAGAAAATGAAATGCCTTTTGTAACCGATGAGTTTCCGTCCGGAACCAACATACTTCGAAAGAGACTGTCCATTTTGTACACCAAGTGCATCCAGCTTTTGTCGTAAGCCTCTCAACTTTTTAGCACATGCCAACTTTCAACCTTTTCAGAGTTCATTTGTAGTGCTTTTAAATTTCAGGGTCATTTAGGTCAAATAAATCAATAACTTCATGAAAAATAACAAATGATGTCTGGAAGGGTTGAAAATTGATGATGTGGCTTTGAATGGTGCATTTTGAACAAACAAAAAGCCTATAGTTCAAATAAGTTCAAGAAAATGAAATGCCTTTTTTAACCGATGAGTTTCCGTCCGGAACCCTATTACTTCGAAAGAGACTTTCCGTTTTGCACACGAAGTGCATCTAGCTTTTGCTGTAACCCTCTCAACTTTTTAGCCCATGCTATGTGGGTGAAATGATGATACCATGCCAACTCTCAACCTTTTCAGAGTTCATTTGTAGTGCTTTTCAATTTCAGGGTCATTTAGCTCAAAAAAATCATTAACTGCATGCAAAAAAACAAATGATGTCGGGAAGGGTTGAAAATTGATGATGTGGGTTTGAATGGTGCATTTTGAACACACAAAAAGCCTGGAGTTCAAATAAATTGATGGAAATGAAATGCCTTTTGTAGCCGATGAGTTTCTGTCCGGAACCCTGATACTTCGAAGGAGACTGTCCGTTTTATACACGAAGTGCATCCAGCTTTTTCCATAACCCTCTCAAATTTTTAACACATGCTATGTGGGTGAAATGATGATACCATGCCAACTTTCAATCTTTTCAGAGTTCATTTGTAGTGCTTTTCAAATTCAGGGTCATTTAGCTCAAAAAAATAACTACATGAAAAATTACAAATGATGTCGGGAAGTGTTGAAAATTGATGATGTGGCTTTGAATGGTGCATTTTGAACACACAAAAAGCCAGGAGTTCAAATAAGTTCATGAAAATGAAATGCCTTTTGTAACCGATGAGTTTCCGTCCGGAACCCTGATAATTCGAAGGAGACTGTCCGTTTTGTACACAAAGTTCATCCAGCTTTTTCCATAACCCTCTCAACTTTTTACCAAATGCTATGTGGGTGAAATGATGATACCATGGCAACTTTCAACCTTTTCAGAGTTCATTTGTAGTGCTTTTCAATTTGAGGGTCATTTAGCTCAAAAAAATCAATAACTGCATGAAAAATATAAAATGAAGTCAGAAAGGGTTGAAAATTGAAGATATGGCTTTTAATGGTGCATTTTGAACACACAAAAATCCTTGAGTTCGAATAAATTCTAGAAAATGAAATGCCTTTTGTAACCGATGAGTTTCCGTCCGGAACCAACATACTTCGAAAGAGACTGTCCATTTTGTACACCAAGTGCATCCAGCTTTTGTCGTAAGCCTCTCAACTTTTTAGCACATGCTATATGGGTGAAATGATAATACCATGCCAACTTTCAACCTTTTTAGAGTTCATTTGTAGTGCTTTTCAATTTCAGGGTCATTTAGGTCAAATAAATCAATAACTGCATGAAAAATAACAAATGATGTCTGGAAGGGTTGAAAATTTATGATGTGGCTTTGAATGGTGCATTTTCAACAAACAAAAAGCCTATAGTTCAAATAAGTTCAAGAAAATGAAATGCCTTTTTTAACCGATGAGTTTCCCTCCGGAACCCTATTACTTCGAAAGAGACTTTCCATTTTGCACACGAAGTGCATCTAGCTTTTGCTGTAACCCTCTCAACTTTTTAGCCCATGCTTTGTGGGTGAAATGATGATACCATGCCAACTCTCAACCTTTTCAGAGTTCATTTGTAGTGCTTTTCAATTTCAGTTTCATTTAGCTCAACAAAATCATTAACTGCATGAAAAATAACAAATGATGTCGGGAAGGGTTGAAAATTGATGATGTGGCTTTGAATGGTGCATTTTGAACACACAAAAAAGCCTGGAGTTCAAATAAGTTCATGAAAATGAAATGCCTTTTGTAGCCGATGAGTTTCTGTCCGGAACCCTGATGCTTCGAAGGAGACTGTCCGTTTTGTACACGAAGTGCATCCAGCTTTTTGCATAACCCTCTCAAATTTTTAACACATCCTATGTGGGTGAAATGATGATACCATGCCAACTTTCAACCTTTTCAGAGTTCATTTGTAGTGCTTTTCAATTTCAGGGTCATTTAGCTCAAATAAAAATAACTACATGAAAAATTACAAATGATGTCGGGAAGGGTTGAAAATTGATGGTGTGGCTTTTAATGGTGCATTTTGAACACACAAAAAGCCTGGAGTTCAAATAAGTTCATGAAAATGAAAAGCCTTTTCTAACCGATGAGTTTCCATCCGGAACCCTGATTCTTCGAAAGAGACTGACCGTTTTGTACACGAAATGCATCCAGCTTTTGCCGTAACCCTCTCAACTTTTTACCACATGCTATGTGGGTGAAATGATGATACCATGCCAACTTTCAACCTTTTTAGAGTTCATTTGTAGTGCTTTTCAATTTCAGGGTCATTTAGCTCAAAAAATAAATTACTACATGAAAAATAACAAATGATGTCGGGAAGGGTTGAAAATTGATGTTGTGGCTTTGAATGGTGAATTTTGAACACACAATAAGGCTGGGGTTCAAACAAGTACATGAAAATGAAATGCCTTTTGTAACCGATGAGTTTCCAACCGGAACCCTCATTCTTTGAAAGAGATTGTCCGTTTTGTACACGGAGTGCATCCATCTTTTGCCGTAACCCTCTCAACTTTTTAGCACATGCTATGTGTGTGAAATGATGATACCATGCCAACTTTGAACCTTTTCAGAGTTCATTTGTAGTGCTTTTCAATTTCAGGGTCATTTAGGTCAAATAAATCAATAACTGCATGAAAAATAACAAAGGATGTCGGGAAGGGTTGAAAATTGATGATGTGGCTTTGAATGGTGCATTTTGAACGCACAAAATGCCTGGAGTTCAAAAAAGTTCAAGAAAATGAAATGCCTTTTGTAACCGATGAGTTTCCGTCCGGAACCCTGATACTTCGAAAGAGACCGTCCGTTTTGTACACGAAGTGCATCTAGCTTTTGAAGTAAGCCTCTCAACATTTTAGCACATGCTATGTGGGTGAAATGATGATACCATGCCAACTCTCAACCTTTTCAGAGTTCATTGGTAGTGCTTTTCAATTTCAGGGTCATTTAGCTCAAAAAATCATTAACTGCATGAAACATAGCAAATGATGTCAGGAAGGGTTGAAAATTGATGATGTGGCTTTGGATGGTGCATTTTTAACACACAAAAAGCTAGGAGTTCAAATAAGTTCATGAAAATGAAATGCCTTTTGTAACCGATGAGTTTCCGTCCGGAACACTGATACTTCAGAGGAGACTGTCCGTTTTGTACACAAAGTTCATCCAGGTTTTTGCATAACCCTCTCAACTTTTTACCACATGCTATGTGGGTGAAATGATGATACCATGCCAACTTTCAACCTTTTCAGAGTTCATTTGTAGTGCTTTTCAATTTCAGGGTCATTTAGCTCAAATAAAAATAACTACATGAAAAGTTACAAATGATGTCGGGAAGGGTTGATAATTGATGATGTGGCTTTTAATGGTGCATTTTGAACACACAAAAATCCTGGAGTTCAACTAAGTTCATGAAAATGAAATGCCTTTTCTAACCGATGAGTTTCCTTCCGGAACCCTGATTCTTCGAAAGAGACTAACCGTTTTGTACACGAAATGCATCCAGCTTTTGCCGTAACCCTCTCAACTTTTTACCACATGCTATGTGGGTGAAATGATGATACCATGCCAACTTTCAACCTTTTTAGAGTTCATTTGCAGTGCTTTTCAATTTCAGGGTCATTTAGCTCAAAAAATAAATTACTACATGAAAAATAACAAATGATGTCGGGAAGGGTTGAAAATTGATGTTGTGGCTTTGAATGGTGCATTTTGAACACACAATAAGGCTGGGGTTCAAACAAGTTCACGAAAATGAAATGCCTTTTGTAACCGATGAGTTTCCAACCGGAACCCTCATTCTTCGAAAGAGATTGTCCGTTTTGTACACGAAGTGCATCCAGCTTTTGCCGTAACCCTCTCAACTTTTTAGCACATGCTATGTGTGTGAAATGATGATACCATGCCAACTTTCAACCTTTTCAGAGTTCATTTGTAGTGCTTTTCAATTTCAGGGTCATTTAGGTCAAATAAATCAATAACTGCATGAAAAATAACAAAGGATGTCGGGAAGGGTTGAAAATTGATGATGTGGCTTTGAATGGTGCATTTTGAACGCACAAAATGCCTGGAGTTCAAAAAAGTTCAAGAAAATGAAATGCCTTTTGTAACCGATGAGTTTCCATCCGGAACCCTGATACTTCGAAAGAGACCGTCCGTTTTGTACACGAAGTGCATCCAGCTTTTTCCATAACCCTATCAACTTTTTACCAAATGCTATGTGGGTGAAATGATGATACCATTCCAACTTTCAACCTTTTCAGAGTTCATTTGTAGTGCTTTTCAATTTGAGGGTCATTTAGCTCAAAAAAATCAATAACTCCATAAGAAATACAAAATGAAGTCAGAAAGGGTTGAAAATTGAAGATATGGCTTTGAATGGTGCATTTTGAACACACAAAAATCCTTGAGTTCGAATAAATTCTAGAAAATGAAATGCCTTTTGTAACCGAAGAGTTTCCGTCCGGAACCCACATACTTCGAAAGAGACTGTCCATTTTGTACACCAAGTGCATCCAGCTTTTGTCTTAAGCCTCTCAACTTTTTGGCACATGCTATATGGGTGAAATGATGATACCATGCCAACTTTCAACCTTTTCAGAGTTCATTTGTAGTGCTTTTAAATTTCAGGGTCATTTAGGTCAAATAAATCAATAACTTCATGAAAAATAACAAATGGTGTCTGGAAGGGTTGAAAATTGATGATGTGGCTTTGAATGGTGCATTTTGAACAAACAAAAAGCCTATAGTTCAAATAAGTTCAAGAAAATGAAATGCCTTTTTTAACCGATGAGTTTCCATCCGGAACCCTATTACTTCGAAAGAGACTTTCCGTTTTGCACACGAAGTGCATCTAGCTTTTGCTGTAACCCTCTCAAATTTTTAGCCCATGCTATGTGGGTGAAATGATGATACCATGCCAACTCTCAACCTTTTCAGAGTTCATTTGTAGTGCTTTTCAATTTCAGGGTCATTTAGCTCAAAAAAATCATTAACTGCATGAAAAATAACAAATGATGTCGGGAAGGGTTGAAAATTGATGATGTGGGTTTGAATGGTGCATTTTGAACACACAAAAAGCCTGGAGTTCAAATAAGTTGATGAAAATGAAATACCTTTTGTAGCCGATGAGTTTCTGTCCGGAACCCTGATACCTCGATGGAGACTGTCCGTTTTATACACGAAGTGCATCCAGCTTTTTCCATAACCCTCTCAAATTTTTAACACATGCTATGTGGGTGAAATGATGATACCATGCCAACTTTCAACCTTTTCAGAGTTCATTTGTAGTGCTTTTCAAATTCAGGGTCATTTACCTCAAAAAAATAACTACATGAAAAATTACAAATGATGTCGGGAAGTGTTGAAAATTGATGATGTGGCTTTGAATGGTGCATTTTGAACACACAAAAAGCCAGGAGTTCAAATAAGTTCATGAAAATGAAATGCCTTTTGTAACCGATGAGTTTCCGTCCGGAACCCTGATAATTCGAAGGAGACTGTCCGTTTTGAACACAAAGTTCATCCAGCTTTTTCCATAACCCTCTCAACTTTTTACCAAATGCTACGTGGGTGAAATGATGATACCATGCCAACTTTCAACCTTTCCAGAGTTCATTTGTAGTGATTTTCAATTTGAGGGTCATTTAGCTCAAAAAAATCAATAACTGCATGAAAAATACAAAATGAAGTCAGAAAGGATTGAAAATTGAAGATATGGCTTTGAATGGTGCATTTTGAACACACAAAAATCCTTGAGTTCGAATAAATTCTAGAAAATGAAATGCCTTTTGTAACCGATGAGTTTCCGTCCGGAACCCACATACTTCGAAAGAGACTGTCCATTTTGTACACCAAGTGCATCCAGCTTTTGTCGTAAGCCTCTCAATTTTTTAGCACATGCTAGATGGGTGAAATGATGATACCATGCCAACTTTCAACCTTTTCAGAGATCATTTGTAGTGCTTTTAAATTTCAGGGTCATTTAGGTCAAATAAATCAATAACTTCATGAAAAATAACAAATGATGTCTCGAAGGGTTGAAAATTGATGATGTGGCTTTGAGTGGTGCATTTTGAACAAACAAAAAGCCTATAGTTCAAATAAGTTCAAGAAAATGAAATGCCTTTTTTAACCGATGAGTTTCCATCCGGAACCCTATTACTTCGAAAGAGACTTTCCATTTTGCACAGGAAGTGCATCTAGGTTTTGCTGTAACCCTCTCAACTTTTTAGCCCATGCTATGTGGGTGAAATGATGATACCATGCCAACTTTCAACCTTTTTAGAGTTCATTTGTAGTGCTTTTCAATTTCAGGGTCATTTAGCTCAAAAAATAAATTACTACATGAAAAATAACAAATGATGTCGGGAAGGGTTGAAAATTGATGTTGTGGCTTTTAATGGTGCATTTTGAACACACAATAAGGCTGGGGTTCAAACAAGTTCATGAAAATGAAATGCCTTTTGTAACCGATGAGTTTCCAACCGGAACCCTCATTCTTCGAAAGAGATTGTCCGTTTTGTACACGAAGTGCATCCAGCTTTTGCCGTAACCCTCTCAACTTCTTAGCACATGCTATGTGTGTGAAATGATGATAGCATGCCAACTTTCAACCTTTTCAGAGTTCATTTGTAGTGCTTTTCAATTTCAGGGTCATTTAGGTCAAATAAATCAATAACTGCATGAAAAATAACAAAGGATGTCGGGAAGGGTTGAAAATTGATGATGTGGCTTTGAATGGTGCATTTTGAACGCACAAAATGCCTGGAGTTCAAAAAAGTTCAAGAAAATGAAATGCCTTTTGTAACCGATGAGTTTCCGTCCAGAACCCTGATACTTCGAAAGAGACCGTCCGTTTTGTACACGAAGTGCATCTAGCTTTTTAAGTAAGCCTCTCAACATTTTAGCACATGCTATGTGGGTGAAATGATGATACCATGCCAACTCTCAACCTTTTCAGAGTTCATTTGTAGTGCTTTTCAATTTCAGGGTCATTTAGCTCAAAAAATCATTAACTGCATGAAACATAGCAAATGATGTCAGGAAGGGTTGAAAATTGATGATGTGGCTTTGGATGGTGCATTTTGAACACACAAAAAGCCTGGAGTTCAAATAAGTTCATGAAAATGAAATGCCTTTTCTAACCGATGAGTTTCCATCCGGAACCCTGATTCTTCGAAAGAGACTGACCGTTTTGTACATGAAATGCATCCAGCTTTTGCCGTAACCCTCTCAACTTTTTACCACATGCTATGTGGGTGAAATGATGATACCATGCCAACTTTCAACCTTTTTAGAGTTCATTTGTAGTGCTTTTCAATTTCAGGGTCATTTAGCGCAAAAAATAAATTACTACATGAAAAATAACAAATGATGTCGGGAAGGGTTGAAAATTGATGTTGTGGCTTTCAATGGTGCATTTTGAACACACAATAAGGCTGGGGTTCAAACAAGTTCACGAAAATGAAATGCCTTTTGTAACCGATGAGTTTCCAACCGTAACCCTCATTCTTCGAAAGAGATTGTCCGTTTTGTACACGAAGTGCATCCAGCTTTTGACGTAACCCTCTCAACATTTTAGCACATGCTATGTGTGTGAAATGATGATACCATGCCAACTTTCAACCTTTTCAGAGTTCATTTGTAGTGCTTTTCAATTTCAGGGTCATTTAGGTCAAATAAATCAATAACTGCATGAAAAATAACAAAGGATGTCGGGAAGGGTTGAAAATTGATGATGTGGCTTTGAATGGTGCATTTTGAACGCACAAAATGCCTGGAGTTCAAAAAAGTTCAAGAAAATGAAATGCCTTTTGTAACCGATGAGTTTTCGTCCGGAACCCTGATAATTCGAAGGACACTGTCCGTTTTGTACACAAAGTTCATCCAGCTTTTTCCATAACCCTCTCAACTTTTTACCAAATGCTATGTGGGTGAAATGATGATACCATTCCAACTTTCAACCTTTTCAGAGTTCATTTGTAGTGCTTTTCAATTTGACGGTCATTTAGCTCAAAAAAATCAATAACTCCATGAAAAATACAAAATGAAGTCAGAAAGGGTTGAAAATTGAAGATATGGCTTTGAATGGTGCATTATGAACACACAAAAATCCTTGAGTTCGAATAAATTCTAGAAAATGAAATGCCTTTTGTAACCGATGAGTTTCCGTCCGGAACCCACATACTTCGAAAGAGACTGTCCATTTTGTACACCAAGTGCATCCAGCTTTTGTCGTAAGCCTCTCAACTTTTTAGCACATGCTATATGGGTGAAATGATGATACCATGCCAACTTTCAACCTTTTGAGAGTTCATTTGTAGTGCTTTTAAATTTCAGGGTCATTTAGGTCAAATAAATCAATAACTTCTTGAAAAATAACAAATGATGTCTGGAAGGGTTGAAAATTGATGATGTGGCTTTGAGTGGTGCATTTTGAACAAACAAAAAGCCTATAGTTCAAATAAGTTCAAGAAAATGAAATGCCTTTTTTAACCGATGAGTTTCCATCCGGAACCCTATTACTTCGAAAGAGACTTTCCGTTTTGCACATGAAGTGCATCTAGCTTTTGCTGTAACCCTGTCAACTTTTTAGCCCATGCTATGTGGGTGAAATGATGATACCATGCCAACTCTCAACCTTTTCAGAGTTCATTTGTAGTGCTTTTCAATTTCAGGGTCATTTAGCTCAAAAAAATCATTAACTGCATGAAAAATAACAAATGATGTCGGGAAGGGTTGAAAATTGATGATGTGGGTTTGAATGGTGCATTTTGAACACACAAAAAGCCTAGAGTTCAAATAAGTTGATGAAAATGAAATACCTTTTGTAGCCGATGAGTTTCTGTCCGGAACCCTGATACTTCGAAGGAGACTGTCCGTTTTATACACAAAGTGCATCCAGCTTTTTCCATAAACCTCTCAAATTTTTAACACATGCTATGTGGGTGAAATGATGATACCACGCCAACTTTCAACCTTTTCAGAGTTCATTTGTAGTGCTTTTCAAATTCAGGGTCATTTACCTCAAAAAAATAACTACATGAAAAATTACAAATGATGTCGGGAAGTGTTGAAAATTGATGATGTGGCTTTGAATGGTGCATTTTGAACACACAAAAAGCCAGGAGTTCAAATAAGTTCATGAAAATGAAATGCCTTTTGTAACCGATGAGTTTCCGTCCGGAACCCTGATAATTCGAAGGAGACTGTCCGTTTTGTACACAAAGTTCATCCAGCTTTTTCCATAACCCTCTCAACTTTTTACCAAATGCTACGTGGGTGAAATGATGATACCATGCCAACTTTCAACCTTTTCAGAGTTCATTTGTAGTGATTTTCAATTTGAGGGTCATTTAGCTCAAAAAAATCAATAACTGCATGAAAAATACAAAATGAAGTCAGAAAGGGTTGAAAATTGAAGATATGGCTTTGAATGGTGCATTTTGAACACACAAAAATCCTTGAGTTCGAATAAATTCTAGAAAATGAAATGCCTTTTGTAACCGATGAGTTTCCATCCGGAACCCACATACTTCGAAAGAGACTGTCCATTTTGTACACCAAGTGCATCCATCTTTTGTCGTAAGCCTCTCAACTTTTTAGCACATGCTATATGGGTGAAATGATGATACCATGCCAACTTTCAACCTTTTCAGAGTTCATTTGTAGTGCTTTTAAATTTCAGGGTCATTTAGGTCAAATAAATCAATAACTTCATGAAAAATAACAAATGATGTCTGGAAGGGTTGAAAATTGATGATGTGGGTTTGAGTGGTGCATTTTGAACAAACAAAAAGCCTATAGTTCAAATAAGTTCAAGAAAATGAAATGCCTTTTTTAACCGATGAGTTTCCATCCGGAACCCTATTACTTCGAAAGAGACTTTCCATTTTGCACACGAAGTGCATCTAGCTTTTGCTGTAACCCTCTCAACTTTTTAGCCCATGCTATGTGGGTGAAATGATGATACCATGCCAACTCTCAACCTTTTCAGAGTTCATTTGTAGTGCTTTTCAATTTCAGGGTCATTTAGCTCAAAAAAATCATTAACTGCATGAAAAATAACAAATGATGTCGGGAAGGGTTGAAAATTGATGATGTGGGTTTGAATGGTGCATTTTCAACACACAAAAAGCCTGGAGTTCAAATAAGTTGATGAAAATGAAATGCCTTTTGTAGCCGATGAGTTTCTGTCCGGAACCCTGATACTTCGAAGGAGACTGTCCGTTTTATACACAAAGTGCATCCAGCTTTTTCCATAACCCTCTCAAATTTTTAACACATGCTATGTGGGTGAAATGATGATACCATGCCAACTTTCAACCTTTTCAGAGTTCATTTGTAGTGCTTTTCAAATTCAGGGTCATTTAGCTCAAAAAAATAACTACATGAAAAATTACAAATGATGTCGGGAAGTGTTGAAAATTGATGATGTGGCTTTGAATGGTGCATTTTGAACACACAAAAATCCAGGAGTTCAAATAAGTTCATGAAAATGAAATGCCTTTTGTAACCGATGAGTTTCCATCCGGAACCCTGATAATTCGAAGGAGACTGTCTGTTTTGTACACAAAGTTCATTCAGCTTTTTCCATAACCCTCTCAACTTTTTACCAAATGCTATGTGGGTGAAATGATGATACCATGCCAACTTTCAACCTTTTTAGAGTTCATTTGTAGTGCTTTTCAATTTGAGGGTCATTTAGCTCAAAAAAATCAATAACTGCATGAAAAATACAAAATGAAGTCAGAAAGTGTTGAAAATTGAAGATATGGGTTTGAATGGTGCATTTTGAACACACAAAAATCCTTGAGTTCGAATAAATTCTAGAAAATGAAATGCCTTTTGTAACCGATGAGTTTCCGTCCGGAACCCACATACTTCGAAAGAGACTGTCCATTTTGTACACCAAGTGCATCCAGCTTTTGTCGTAAGCCTCTCAACTTTTTAGCACATGCTATATGGGTGAAATGGTGATACCATGCCAACTTTCAACCTTTTTAGAGTTCATTTGTAGTGCTTTTCAATTTCAGGGTCATTTAGGTCAAATAAATCAATAACTGCATGAAAAATAACAAATGATGTCTGGAAGGGTTGAAAATTTATGATGTGGCTTTGAATGGTGCATTTTCAACAAACAAAAAGCCGATAGTTCAAATAAGTTCAAGAAAATGAAATGCCTTTTTTAACCGATGAGTTTCCCTCCGGAACCCTATTACTTCGAAAGAGACTTTCCATTTTGCACACGAAGTGCATCTACCTTTTGCTGTAACCCTCTCAACTTTTTAGCCCATGCTTTGTGGGTGAAATGATGATACCATGCCAACTCTCAACCTTTTCAGAGTTCATTTGTAGTGCTTTTCAGTTTCAGGGTCATTTAGCTCAACAAAATCATTAACTGCATGAAAAATAACAAACGATGTCGGGAAGGGTTGAAAATTGATGATGTGGCTTTGAATGGTGCATTTTGAACACACACAAAATCCTGGAGTTCAAATAAGTTCATGAAAATGAAATGCCTTTTGTAGCCGATGAGTTTCTGTCCGAAACCCTGATGCTTCGAAGGAGACTGTCCGTTTTGTACACGAAGTGCATCCAGCTTTTTGCATAACCCTCTCAAATTTTTAACACATGCTATGTGGGTGAAATGATGATACCATGCCAACTTTCAACCTTTTCAGAGTTCATTTGTAGTGCTTTTCAATTTCAGGGTCATTTAGCTCAAATAAAAATAACTACATGAAAAATTACAAATGATGTCAGGAAGGGTTGAAAATTGATGATGTGGCTTTTAATGGTGCATTTTGAACACACAAAAAGCCTGGAGTTCAAATAAGTTCATGAAAATAAAAGGCCTTTTCTAACCGATGAGTTTCCATCCGGAACCCTGATTCTTCGAAAGAGACTGACCGTTTTGTACACGAAATGCATCCAGCTTTTGCCGTAACCCTCTCAACTTTTTACCACATGCTATGTGGGTGAAATGATGATACCATGCCAACTTTCAACCTTTTTAGAATTCATTTGTAGTGCTTTTCAATTTCAGGGTCATTTAGCTCAAAAAATAAATTACTACATGAAAAATAACAAATGATGTCGGGAAGGGTTGAAAATTGATGTTGTGGCTTTGAATGGTGCATTTTGAACACACAATAAGGCTAGGGTTCAAACAAGTTCATGAAAATGAAATGCCTTTTGTAACCGATGAGTTTCCAACCGGAACCCTCATTCTTCGAAAGAGATTGTCCGTTTTGTACACGAAGTGCATCCAGCTTTTGCCGTAACCCTCTCAACTTTTTAGCACATGCTATGTGTGTGAAATGATGATACCATGCCAACTTTCAACCTTTTCAGAATTCATTTGTAGTGCTTTTCAATTTCAGGGTCATTTAGGTCAAATAAATCAATAACTGCATGAAAAATAACAAAGGATGTCGGGAAGGGTTGAAAATTGATGATGTGGCTTTGAATGGTGCATTTTGAACGCACAAAATGCCTGGAGTTCAAAAAAGTTCAAGAAAATGAAATGCCTTTTGTAACCGATGAGTTTCCGTCCGGAACCCTGATACTTCGAAAGAGACCGTCCGTTTTGTACACGAAGTGCATCTAGCTTTTGAAGTAAGCCTCTCAACATTTTAGCACATGCTATGTGGGTGAAATGATGATACCATGCCAACTCTCAACCTTTTCAGAGTTCATTTGTAGTGCTTTTCAATTTCAGGGTCATTTAGCTCAAAAAATCATTAACTGCATGAAACATAGCAAATGATGTCAGGAAGGGTTGAAAATTGATGATGTGGCTTTGGATGGTGCATTTTGAACACACAAAAATCTAGGAGTTCAAATAAGTTCATGAAAATGAAATGCCTTTTGTAGCCGATGAGTTTCCGTCCGGAACCCTGATACTTCAGAGGAGACTGTCCGTTTTGTACACAAAGTTCATCCAGCTTTTTGCATAACCCTCTCAACTTTTTACCACATGCTATGTGGGTGAAATGATGATACCATGCCAACTTTCAGCCTTTTCAGAGTTCATTTGTAGTGCTTTTCAATTTCAGGGTCATTTAGCTCAAATAAAAATAACTACATGAAAAATTACAAATGATGTCGGGAAGGGTTGAAAATTGATGATGTGGCTTTTAATGGTGCATTTTGAACACACAAAAAGCCTGGAGTTCAAATAAGTTCATGAAAATGAAATGCCTTTTCTAACCGATGAGTTTCCATCCGGAACCCTGATTCTTCGAAAGAGACTGACCGTTTTGTACACGAAATGCATCCAGCTTTTGCAGTAACCCTCTCAACTTTTTACCACATGCTATGTGGGTGAAATGATGATACCATGCCAACTTTCAACCTTTTGAGTGTTCATTTGTAGTGCTTTTCAATTTCAGGGTCATTTAGCTCAAAAAATAAATTACTACATGAAACATAACAAATGATGTCGGGAAGGGTTGAAAATTGATGTTGTGGCTTTGAATGGTGCATTTTGAACACACAATAAGGCTGGGGTTCAAACAAGTTCATGAAAATGAAATGCCTTTTGTAACCGATGAGTTTCCAACCGGAACCCTCATTCTTCGAAAGAGATTGTCCGTTTTGTACACGTAGTGCATCCAGCTTTTGCCGTAACCCTCTCAACTTTTTAGCACATGCTATGTGTGTGAAATGATGATACCATGCCAACTTTCAACCTTTTCAGAGTTCATTTGTAGTGCTTTTCAATTTCAGGGTCATTTAGGTCAAATAAATCAATAACTGCATGAAAAATAACAAAGGATGTCGGGAAGGGTTGAAAATTGATGATGTGGCTTTGAATGGTGCATTTTGAACGCACAAAATGCCTGGAGTTCAAAAAAGTTCAAGAAAATGAAATGCCTTTTGTAACCGATGAGTTTCCATCCGGAACCCTGATACTTCGAAAGAGACCGTCCGTTTTGTACACGAAGTGCATCTAGCTTTTGAAGTAATCCTCTCAACATTTTAGCACATGCTATGTGGGTGAAATGATGATACCATGCCAACTCTCAACCTTTTCAGAGTTCATTTGTAGTGCTTTTCAATTTCAGGGTCATTTACCTCAAAAAATCATTAACTGCATGAAACATAGCAAATGATGTCAGGAAGGGTTGAAAATTGATGATGTGGCTTTGGATGGTGCATTTTGAACACACAAAAATCTAGGAGTTCAAATAAGTTCATGAAAATGAAATGCCTTTTGTAACCGATGAGTTTCCGTCCGGAACCCTGATACTTCAGAGGAGACTGTCCGTTTTGTACACAAAGTTCATCCAGCTTTTTGCATAACCCTCTCAACTTTTTACCACATGCTATGTGGGTGAAATGATGATACCATGCCAACTTTCAGCCTTTTCAGAGTTCATTTGTAGTGCTTTTCAATTTCAGGGTCATTTAGCTCAAATAAAAATAACTACATGAAAAATTACAAATGATGTCGGGAAGGGTTGAAAATTGATGATGTGGCTTTTAATGGTGCATTTTGAACACACAAAAAGCCTGGAGTTCAAATAAGTTCATGAAAATGATATGCCTTTTCTAACCGATGAGTTTCCATCCGGAACCCTGATTCTTCGAAAGAGACTGACCGTTTTGTACACGAAATGCATCCAGCTTTTGCCGTAACACTCTCAACTTTTTACCACATGCTATGTGGGTGAAATGATGATACCATGACAACTTTCAACCTTTTTAGTGTTCATTTGTAGTGCTTTTCAATTTCAGGGTCATTTAGCTCAAAAAATAAATTACTACATGAAACATAACAAATGATGTCGGGAAGGGTTGAAAATTGATGTTGTGGCTTTGAATGGTGCATTTTGAACACACAATAAGGCTGGGGTTGAAACAAGTTCATGAAAATGAAATGCCTTTTGTAACCGATGAGTTTCCAACCGGAACCCTCATTCTTCGAAAGAGATTGTCCGTTTTGTACACGAAGTGCATCCAGCTTTTGCCGTAACCCACTCAACTTTTTAGCACATGCTATGTGTGTGAAATGATGATACCATGCCAACTTTCAACCTTTTCAGAGTTCATTTGTAGTGCTTTTCAATTTCAGGGTCATTTAGGTCAAATAAATCAATAACTGCATGAAAAATAACAAAGGATGTCGGGAAGGGTTGAAAATTGATGATGTGGCTTTGAATGGAGCATTTTGAACGCACAAAATGCCTGGAGTTCAAAAAAGTTCAAGAAAATGAAATGCCTTTTGTAACCGATGAGTTTCCGTCCGGAACCGTGATACTTCGAAAGAGACCGTCCGTTCTGTACACGAAGTGCATCTAGCTTTTGCCGTAAGCCTCTCAACATTTTAGCACATGCTATGTGGGTGAAATGATGATACCATGCCAACTCTCAACCTTTTCAGAGTTCATTTGTACTGCTTTTCAATTTCAGGGTCATTTAGCTCAAAAAATCATTAACTGCATGAAACATAACAAATGATGTTGGGAAGGGTTGAAAATTGATGATGTGGCTTTGGATGGTGCATTTTGAACACACAAAAAGCTAGGAGTTCAAATAAGTTCATGAAAATGAAATGCCTTTTGTAACCGATGAGTTTCCGTCCGGAACCCTGATACTTCAGAGGAGACTGTCCGTTTTGTACACAAAGTTCATCCATCTTTTTCCATAACCCTCTCAACATTTTAGCACATGCTATGTGGGTGAAATGATGATACCATGCCAACTCTCAACCTTTTCAGAGTTCATTTGTAGTGCTTTTCAATTTCAGGGTCATTTAGCTCAAAAAATCATTAACTGCATGAAACATAACAAATGATGTTGGGAAGGGTTGAAAATTGATGATGTGGCTTTGGATGGTGCATTTTGAACACACAAAAAGCTAGGAGTTCAAATAAGTTCATGAAAATGATATGCCTTTTGTAACCGATGAGTTTCCGTCCGGAACCCTGATACTTCAGAGGAGACTGTCCGTTTTGTACACAAAGTTCATCCATCTTTTTCCATAACCCTCTCAACTTTTTACCACATGCTATGTGGGTGAAATGATGATACCATGCCAACTCTCAACCTTTTCAGAGTTCATTTGTAGTGCTTTTCAATTTCAGGGTCATTTAGCTCAAAAAATCATTAACTGCATGAAACATAGCAAATGATGTCAGGAAGGGTTGAAAATTGATGATGTGGCTTTGGATGGTGCATTTTGAACACACAAAAATCTAGGAGTTCAAATAAGTTCATGAAAATGAAATGCCTTTTGTAACCGATGAGTTTCCGTCCGGAACCCTGATACTTCAGAGGAGACTGTTCGTTTTGTACACAAAGTTCATCTAGCTTTTTGCATAACCCTCTCAACTTTTTACCACATGCTATGTGGGTGAAATGATGATACCATGCCAACTTGCAACCTTTTCAGAGTTCATTTGTAGTGCTTTTCAATTTCAGGGTCATTTTGCTCAAATAAAAATAACTACATGAAAAATTACAAATGATGTCGAGAAGGGTTGAAAATTGATGATGTGGCTTTTAATGGTGCATTTTGAACACACAAAAAGCCTGGAGTTCAAATAAGTTCATGAAAATGAAATGCCTTTTCTAACCGATGAGTTTCCATCCGGAACCCTGATTCTTCGAAAGAGACTGACCGTTTTGTACACGAAATGCATCCAACTTTTGCCGTAACACTCTCAACTTTTTACCACATGCTATGTGGGCGAAATGATGATAACATGCCAACTTTCAACCTTTTTAGAGTTCATTTGTAGTGCTTTTCAATTTCAGGGTCATTTAGCTCAAAAAATAAATTACGACATGAAACATAACAAATGATGTCGGGAAGGGTTGAAAATTGATGTTGTGGCTTTTAATGGTGCATTTTGAACACACAATAAGGCTGGGGTTCAAACAAGTTCATGAAAATGAAATGCCTTTTGTAACCGATGAGTTTCCAACCGGAACCCTCATTCTTCGAAAGAGATTGTCCGTTTTGTACACGAAGTGCATCCAGCTTTTGCCGTAACCCTCTCAACTTTTTAGCACATGCTATGTGTGTGAAATGATGATACCATGCCAACTTTCAACCTTTTCAGAGTTCATTTGTAGTGCTTTTCAATTTCAGGGTCATTTAGGTCAAATAAATCAATAACTGCATGAAAAATAACAAAGGATGTCGGGAAGGGTTGAAAATTGATGATGTGGCTTTGAATGGAGCATTTTGAACGCACAAAATGCCTGGAGTTCAAAAAAGTTCAAGAAAATGAAATGCCTTTTGTAACCGATGAGTTTCCGTCCGGAACCGTGATACTTCGAAAGAGACCGTCCGTTCTGTACACGAAGTGCATCTAGCTTTTGCCGTAAGCCTCTCAACATTTTAGCACATGCTATGTGGGTGAAATGATGATACCATGCCAACTCTCAACCTTTTCAGAGTTCATTTGTAGTGCTTTTCAATTTCAGGGTCATTTAGCTCAAAAAATCATTAACTGCATGAAACATAACAAATGATGTTGGGAAGGGTTGAAAATTGATGATGTGGCTTTGGATGGTGCATTTTGAACACACAAAAAGCTAGGAGTTCAAATAAGTTCATGAAAATGAAATGCCTTTTGTAACCGATGAGTTTCCGTCCGGAACCCTGATACTTCAGAGGAGACTGTCCGTTTTGTACACAAAGTTCATCCATCTTTTTCCATAACCCTCTCAACATTTTAGCACATGCTATGTGGGTGAAATGATGATACCATGCCAACTCTCAACCTTTTCAGAGTTCATTTGTAGTGCTTTTCAATTTCAGGGTCATTTAGCTCAAAAAATCATTAACTGCATGAAACATAACAAATGATGTTGGGAAGGGTTGAAAATTGATGATGTGGCTTTGGATGGTGCATTTTGAACACACAAAAAGCTAGGAGTTCAAATAAGTTCATGAAAATGATATGCCTTTTGTAACCGATGAGTTTCCGTCCGGAACCCTGATACTTCAGAGGAGACTGTCCGTTTTGTACACAAAGTTCATCCATCTTTTTCCATAACCCTCTCAACTTTTTACCACATGCTATGTGGGTGAAATGATGATACCATGCCAACTCTCAACCTTTTCAGAGTTCATTTGTAGTGCTTTTCAATTTCAGGGTCATTTAGCTCAAAAAATCATTAACTGCATGAAACATAGCAAATGATGTCAGGAAGGGTTGAAAATTGATGATGTGGCTTTGGATGGTGCATTTTGAACACACAAAAATCTAGGAGTTCAAATAAGTTCATGAAAATGAAATGCCTTTTGTAACCGATGAGTTTCCGTCCGGAACCCTGATACTTCAGAGGAGACTGTTCGTTTTGTACACAAAGTTCATCTAGCTTTTTGCATAACCCTCTCAACATTTTACCACATGCTATGTGGGTGAAATGATGATACCATGCCAACTTGCAACCTTTTCAGAGTTCATTTGTAGTGCTTTTCAATTTCAGGGTCATTTTGCTCAAATAAAAATAACTACATGAAAAATTACAAATGATGTCGAGAAGGGTTGAAAATTGATGATGTGGCTTTTAATGGTGCATTTTGAACACACAAAAAGCCTGGAGTTCAAATAAGTTCATGAAAATGAAATGCCTTTTCTAACCGATGAGTTTCCATCCGGAACCCTGATTCTTCGAAAGAGACTGACCGTTTTGTACACGAAATGCATCCAACTTTTGCCGTAACACTCTCAACTTTTTACCACATGCTATGTGGGCGAAATGATGATAACATGCCAACTTTCAACCTTTTTAGAGTTCATTTGTAGTGCTTTTCAATTTCAGGGTCATTTAGCTCAAAAAATAAATTACGACATGAAACATAACAAATGATGTCGGGAAGGGTTGAAAATTGATGTTGTGGCTTTTAATGGTGCATTTTGAACACACAATAAGGCTGGGGTTCAAACAAGTTCATGAAAATGAAATGCCTTTTGTAACCGATGAGTTTCCAACCGGAACCCTCATTCTTCGAAAGAGATTGTCCGTTTTGTACACGAAGTGCATCCAGCTTTTGCCGTAACCCTCTCAACTTTTTAGCACATGCTATGTGTGTGAAATGATGATACCATGCCAACTTTCAACCTTTTCAGAGTTCATTTGTAGTGCTTTTCAATTTCAGGGTCATTTAGGTCAAATAAATCAATAACTGCATGAAAAATAACAAAGGATGTCGGGAAGGGTTGAAAATTGATGATGTGGCTTTGAATGGAGCATTTTGAACGCACAAAATGCCTGGAGTTCAAAAAAGTTCAAGAAAATGAAATGCCTTTTGTAACCGATGAGTTTCCGTCCGGAACCCTGATACTTCGAAAGAGACCGTCCGTTTTGTACACGAAGTGCATCTAGCTTTTGAAGTAAGCCTCTCAACATTTTAGCACATGCTATGTGGGTGAAATGATGATACCATGCCAACTCTCAACCTTTTCAGAGTTCATTTGTAGTGCTTTTCAATTTCAGGGTCATTTAGCTCAAAAAATCATTAACTGCATGAAACATAGCAAATGATGTCAGGAAGGGTTGAAAATTGATGATGTGGCTTTGGATGGTGCATTTTGAACACACAAAAATCTAGGAGTTCAAATAAGTTCATGAAAATGAAATGCCTTTTGTAACCGATGAGTTTCCGTCTGGAACCCTGATACTTCAGAGGAGACTGTCCGTTTTGTACACAAAGTTCATCCAGCTTTTTGCATAACCCTCTCAACTTTTTACCACATGCTATGTGGGTGAAATGATGATACCATGCCAACTTTCAGCCTTTTCAGAGTTCATTTGTAGTGCTTTTCAATTTCAGGGTCATTTAGCTCAAATAAAAATAACTACATGAAAAATTACAAATGATGTCGGGAAGGGTTGAAAATTGATGATGTGGCTTTTAATGGTGCATTTTGAACACACAAAAAGCCTGGAGTTCAAATAAGTTCATGAAAATGATATGCCTTTTCTAACCGATGAGTTTCCATCCGGAACCCTGATTCTTCGAAAGAGACTGACCGTTTTGTACACGAAATGCATCCAGCTTTTGCCGTAACACTCTCAACTTTTTACCACATGCTATGTGGGTGAAATGATGATACCATGACAACTTTCAACCTTTTTAGTGTTCATTTGTAGTGCTTTTCAATTTCAGGGTCATTTAGCTCAAAAAATAAATTACTACATGAAACATAACAAATGATGTCGGGAAGGGTTGAAAATTGATGTTGTGGCTTTGAATGGTGCATTTTGAACACACAATAAGGCTGGGGTTGAAACAAGTTCATGAAAATGAAATGCCTTTTGTAACCGATGAGTTTCCAACCGGAACCCTCATTCTTCGAAAGAGATTGTCCGTTTTGTACACGAAGTGCATCCAGCTTTTGCCGTAACCCTCTCAACTTTTTAGCACATGCTATGTGTGTGAAATGATGATACCATGCCAACTTTCAACCTTTTCAGAGTTCATTTGTAGTGCTTTTCAATTTCAGGGTCATTTAGGTCAAATAAATCAATAACTGCATGAAAAATAACAAAGGATGTCGGGAAGGGTTGAAAATTGATGATGTGGCTTTGAATGGAGCATTTTGAACGCACAAAATGCCTGGAGTTCAAAAAAGTTCAAGAAAATGAAATGCCTTTTGTAACCGATGAGTTTCCGTCCGGAACCGTGATACTTCGAAAGAGACCGTCCGTTCTGTACACGAAGTGCATCTAGCTTTTGCCGTAAGCCTCTCAACATTTTAGCACATGCTATGTGGGTGAAATGATGATACCATGCCAACTCTCAACCTTTTCAGAGTTCATTTGTAGTGCTTTTCAATTTCAGGGTCATTTAGCTCAAAAAATCATTAACTGCATGAAACATAACAAATGATGTTGGGAAGGGTTGAAAATTGATGATGTGGCTTTGGATGGTGCATTTTGAACACACAAAAAGCTAGGAGTTCAAATAAGTTCATGAAAATGAAATGCCTTTTGTAACCGATGAGTTTCCGTCCGGAACCCTGATACTTCAGAGGAGACTGTCCGTTTTGTACACAAAGTTCATCCATCTTTTTCCATAACCCTCTCAACATTTTAGCACATGCTATGTGGGTGAAATGATGATACCATGCCAACTCTCAACCTTTTCAGAGTTCATTTGTAGTGCTTTTCAATTTCAGGGTCATTTAGCTCAAAAAATCATTAACTGCATGAAACATAACAAATGATGTTGGGAAGGGTTGAAAATTGATGATGTGGCTTTGGATGGTGCATTTTGAACACACAAAAAGCTAGGAGTTCAAATAAGTTCATGAAAATGATATGCCTTTTGTAACCGATGAGTTTCCGTCCGGAACCCTGATACTTCAGAGGAGACTGTCCGTTTTGTACACAAAGTTCATCCATCTTTTTCCATAACCCTCTCAACTTTTTACCACATGCTATGTGGGTGAAATGATGATACCATGCCAACTCTCAACCTTTTCAGAGTTCATTTGTAGTGCTTTTCAATTTCAGGGTCATTTAGCTCAAAAAATCATTAACTGCATGAAACATAGCAAATGATGTCAGGAAGGGTTGAAAATTGATGATGTGGCTTTGGATGGTGCATTTTGAACACACAAAAATCTAGGAGTTCAAATAAGTTCATGAAAATGAAATGCCTTTTGTAACCGATGAGTTTCCGTCCGGAACCCTGATACTTCAGAGGAGACTGTCCGTTTTGTACACAAAGTTCATCTAGCTTTTTGCATAACCCTCTCAACTTTTTACCACATGCTATGTGGGTGAAATGATGATACCATGCCAACTTGCAACCTTTTCAGAGTTCATTTGTAGTGCTTTTCAATTTCAGGGTCATTTTGCTCAAATAAAAATAACTACATGAAAAATTACAAATGATGTCGAGAAGGGTTGAAAATTGATGATGTGGCTTTTAATGGTGCATTTTGAACACACAAAAAGCCTGGAGTTCAAATAAGTTCATGAAAATGAAATGCCTTTTCTAACCGATGAGTTTCCATCCGGAACCCTGATTCTTCGAAAGAGACTGACCGTTTTGTACACGAAATGCATCCAACTTTTGCCGTAACACTCTCAACTTTTTACCACATGCTATGTGGGCGAAATGATGATAACATGCCAACTTTCAACCTTTTTAGAGTTCATTTGTAGTGCTTTTCAATTTCAGGGTCATTTAGCTCAAAAAATAAATTACGACATGAAACATAACAAATGATGTCGGGAAGGGTTGAAAATTGATGTTGTGGCTTTTAATGGTGCATTTTGAACACACAATAAGGCTGGGGTTCAAACAAGTTCATGAAAATGAAATGCCTTTTGTAACCGATGAGTTTCCAACCGGAACCCTCATTCTTCGAAAGAGATTGTCCGTTTTGTACACGAAGTGCATCCAGCTTTTGCCGTAACCCTCTCAACTTTTTAGCACATGCTATGTGTGTGAAATGATGATACCATGCCAACTTTCAACCTTTTCAGAGTTCATTTGTAGTGCTTTTCAATTTCAGGGTCATTTAGGTCAAATAAATCAATAACTGCATGAAAAATAACAAAGGATGTCGGGAAGGGTTGAAAATTGATGATGTGGCTTTGAATGGAGCATTTTGAACGCACAAAATGCCTGGAGTTCAAAAAAGTTCAAGAAAATGAAATGCCTTTTGTAACCGATGAGTTTCCGTCCGGAACCCTGATACTTCGAAAGAGACCGTCCGTTCTGTACACGAAGTGCATCTAGCTTTTGCCGTAAGCCTCTCAACATTTTAGCACATGCTATGTGGGTGAAATGATGATACCATGCCAACCCTCAACCTTTTCAGAGTTCATTTGTAGTGCTTTTCAATTTCAGGGTCATTTAGCTCAAAAAATCATTAACTGCATGAAACATAACAAATGATGTTGGGAAGGGTTGAAAATTGATGATGTGGCTTTGGATGGTGCATTTTGAACACACAAAAAGCTAGGAGTTCAAATAAGTTCATGAAAATGATATGCCTTTTGTAACCGATGAGTTTCCGTCCGGAACCCTGATACTTCAGAGGAGACTGTCCGTTTTGTACACAAAGTTCATCCAGCTTTTTCCATAACCCTCTCAACTTTTTACCACATGCTATGTGCGTGAAATGATGATACCATGCCAACTCTCAATCTTTTCACAGTTCATTTGTAGTGCTGTTCAATTTCAGGGTCATTTAGCTCCAAAAAAATCGTTAACTGCATGAAAAATAACAAATGATGTCGGGAAGGGTTGAAAATTGATGATGTGGCTTTGAATGGTGCATTTTGAACACACAAAAAGCCAGGAGTTCAAATAAGTTCATGAAAATGAAATGCCTTTTGTAGCCGATGAGTTTTCGTCCGGAACCCTGATACTTCAGAGGAGGTTGTCCGTTTCGTACACGAAGTGCATCTAGGTTTTTCCAGAACCCTCTCAACTTTTTACCACATGCTATGTGGGTGAAATGATGATACCATGCCAACTTTCAACCTTTTCACAGTTCATTTGTACTGCTTTTCAATTTCAGGGTCATTTAGCTCAAAAAAATAACTACATGAAAAATTACAAATGATGTCGAGAAGGGTTGAAAATTGATGATGTGGCTTTGAATGGTGCATTTTGAACACACAAAAAGCCAGGAGTTCAAATAAGTTCATGAAAATGAAATGCCTTTTGTAGCCGATGAGTTTCCGTCCGGAACCCTGATACTTCAGAGGAGGTTGTCCGTTTCGTACACGAAGTGCATCTAGCTTTTTCCAGAACCCTCTCAACTTTTTACCACATGCTATGTGGGTGATATGATGATACCATGCCAACTTTCAACCTTTTCACAGTTCATTTGTACTACTTTTCAATTTCAGGGTCATTTAGCTCAAAAAATAACTACATGAAAAATTACAAATGATGTCGGGAAGGGTTGAAAATTGATGATGTGGCTTTGAATGGTGCATTTTGAACACACAAAAAGCCAGGAGTTCAAATAAGTTCATGAAAATGAAATGCCTTTTGTAACCGATGAGTTTCCGTCAAGAACCCTGATACTTCGAAAGAGACTGTCCGTTTTGTACACAAAGTTCATCCAGCTTTTTCCATAACCCTCTCAACTTTTTACCACATGCTATGTGGGTGAAATGATGATACCATGCCAACTTTCAACCTTTTCAGAGTTCATTTGTAGTGCTTTTCAATTTCAGGGTCATTTAGCTCAAAAAACTCAATAACTGCATGAAAAATACAAAATGAAGTCAGAAAGGGTTGAAAATTGAAGATATGGCTTTGAATGGTGCATTTTGAACACAGAAAAATCCTTGAGTTCAAATAAATTCTAGAAAATGAAATGCCTTTTGTAACCGATGAGTTTCCGTCCGGAACCGTGATACTTCGAAAGAGACTGTCCGTTTTGTACACGAAGTGCATCTAGCTTTTGCCGTAACCCTCCCAACTTTTTACCACATGCTATGTGGGTGAAATGATGATAATATACCAACTCTCAACCTTTTCAGAGTTCGTTTGTAGTGCTTTTCAATTTCAGGGTCATTTAGCTCAAAAAAATCATTAACTGCAGGAAAAATAACAAATGAAGTCGGGAAGGGTTGAAAATTGATGATGTGGATTTGAATAGTGCATTTTGAACACACAAAAAGCCAGGAGTTCAAATAAGTTCATGAAAATGCAATGCCTTTTGTAACCGATGAGTTTCCGTTCGGAACCCTGATACTACGAAGGAGACTGTCCGTTTTGTACACGAAGTGCATCCAGCTTTTTCCATAACCCACTCAACTTTTTACCACATGCTATGTGGGTGAAATGATGATACCATGCCAACTTTCAACCTTTTCAGAGTTCATTTGTAGTGCTTTTCAGTTTCATGGTCATTTAGCTCAAAAAATAAATAACTACATGAAAAATAACAAATGATGTCGGGAAGGGTTGAAAACTTATGATGTGGCTTTGAATGGTGCATTTTGAACACACAAAAAGGCTGGAGTTCAAACACGTTCATGAAAATGAAATGCCTTTTGTAACCGATGAGTTTCCATCCGGAACCTTGATTCTTCGAAAGAGACTGTCCGTTTTGTACACGAAGTGCATCCAACTTTTGCCGTAACCCTCTGAACCTTTTACCACATGATATGTGGGTGAAATCATGATACCATGCCAACTTTCAACCTTTTCAGAGTTCATTGGTAGTGCTTTCCAATTTCAGGGTCATTTAGGTCAAATAAATCAATAACTGCATGAAAAATAACAAATGATGTCGGGAAGGGTTGAAAATTGATGATGTGGCTTTGAATTGTGCATTTTGAACACTGAAAAAGCCTGGAGTTCAAATAAGTTCATGAAAAAGAAATGCCTTTTGTAACCCATGAGTTTCCGTCCGGAACCCTGATACTTCGAAGGAGATTGTCCGTTTTGTACACGAAGTGCATCCAGCTTTTCCCATAACCCTCTCGAATTTTTAACACATGCTATGTGGGTTAAATGATGATACCATGCCAACTTTCTACCTTTTCAGAGTTCATTTCTAGTGCTTTTCAATTTCAGGGTCATTTAGCTAAATAAATAAATAACAAATGATGTCGGGAAGGGTTGAAAATTGATGATGTGGCTTTGAATGGTGCATTTTGAACACACAAAAAGCCTGGAGTTCAAATAAGTTCATGAAAATGAAATGCCTTTTGTAACCGATGAGTTTCCATCTGGAACCCTGGTTCTTCGAAAGAGACTGTCCGTTTTGTACATGAAGTGCATCCAGCTTTTGCCGTAACCCTATCAACTTTTTACCACATGCTATGTGGGTGAAATGATGATACCATGCCAACTTGCAACCTTTTCAGAGTTATTTGTAGTGCTTTTCAGTGTCAGGGTCATTTAGCTCAAATAAACAAATAACTGCATGAACCGTAACAAATGTGGTCGGGAAGGGTTGAAAATTGATGAATTGGCTTTGAATGGTGCATTTTGAACGCACAAAAAGCCTGGAGTTCAAAAAAGTTCAAGAAAATGAAATGCCTTCCGTAACCCATTAGTTTCCGTCCGAAACCCTGATACTTCGAAAGAGACTGTCCGTTTTGTACACGCAGTGCATCTAGCTTTTCTCGTAACCCTCCCAACTTTTTAGCACATGCTATGTGGGTGAAATGATGATACCATACCAACTCTCAACCTTTTCAGAGTTCATTTGTAGTGCTTTTCAATTTCAGGGTCATTTAGCTCCAAAAAATCATTAACTACCTGAAAAATAACAAATGATGTCGGGAAGGGTTGAAAATTCCTGATGTGGCTGTGAATGGTGCATTTCGAACACACAAAAAGCCAGGAGTTCAAATAAGTTCATGAAAATGAAATGCCTTGTGTAACCGATGAGTTTCCCTTCGGAATCCTGATACTTTGAAGGAGATTGTCCGTTTTGTACACGAAGTGCATCCACCTTTTTCCATAACCCTCTCAAATTTTGAACACATGCTATGTGGGTGAATTGATGATACCATGCCAACTTTCCACCTTTTCAGAGTTCATTTCTTGTGCTTTTCAATTTCAGGGTCATTTAGCTAAAAAAATAAATAACAAATGATGTCGGGAAGGGTTGAAAACTTATGATGTGGCTTTGAATGGTGCATTTTGAACACACAAAAAGGCTGGAGTTCAAACACGTTCATCAAAATGAAATGCCTTTTGTAACCGATGAGTTTCCATCCGGAACCTTGATTCTTCGAAAGAGACTGTCCGTTTTGTACACGAAGTGCATCCAACTTTTGCCGTAACCCTCTGAACTTTTTACCACATGATATGTGGGTGAAATCATGATACCATGCCAACTTTCAACCTTTTCAGAGTTCATTGGTCGTGCTTTCCAATTTCAGGGTCATTTAGGTCAAATAAATCAATAACCGCAAGAAAAATAACAAATGATGTTGGGAAGGGTTGCAAATTGATGATGTGGCTTTGAATTGTGCATTTTGAACACACAAAAAGCCTAGAGTTCAAATAAGTTCATGAAAATGTAATGCCTTTTGTAACCGATGAGTTTCCGTCCGGAACCCTGATACTTCGAAGGAGATTGTCCGTTTTTTACACGAAGTGCATCTAGCTTTTTCCATAACCCTCTCAAATTTTTAACACATGCTATGTGGGTGAAATGATGATACCCTGCCAACTTTCCACCTTTTCAGAGTTCATTTGTAGTGCTTTTCAATTTCAGGGTCATTTAGCTAAAAAAATAAATAACAAATGATGTCGGGAAGGGTTGAAAATCGATGATGTGGCTTTGAATGGTGCATTTTGAACACACAAAAAGGCTGGTGTTCAAACAAGTTGATGAAAATGAAATGCCTTTTGTAATCGATGAGTTTCCATCCGGAACCTTGATTCTTCGAAAGAGACTGTCCGTTTTGTACACAAAGTGCATCTAGGTGTAGCCGTAACCCTCTCAACTTCTTAGCATATGCTATGTGGGTGAAATGATGATACCATGCCAACATTCAACCTTTTCAGAGTTCATTTGTAGTGCTTTTCAATTTCATGGTCATTGAGGTCAAATAAATCAATAACTGCATGAAAAATAACAAATGATGTCGGGAAGGGTTGAAAATTGAAGTTGTGGCTTTGAATGGTGCATTTTGAACAAACAAAAAGCCTATAGGTCAAATAAGTTCAAGAAAATGAAATGCATTTTTTAACCGATGAGTTTTCCGTCCGGAACCCTAATACTTCGAAAGAGACTTTCCGTTTTGCATACGAAGTGCATCTAGATTTTTCCGTAACCCTCTCAACTTTTTAGCCCATGCTATGTGGGTGAAATGATGATACCATGCCAACTCTCAACCTTTTTAGAGTTCGTTTGTAGTGCTTTTCAATTTCAGGGTCATTTAGCTCAAAAATTCATTAACTGCACGGAAAATAACAAATGATGTTGGGAAGGGTTGAAAATTGATGATGTGGCTTTGAATGGTGCATTTTGAACACACAAAAATGCTGGAGTTCAAATAAGTTCATGAAAATGAAAAGCCTTTTGTAACCGCTGAGTTTCCATCCGGAACACTGATTCTTCGAAAGAGACTATCCGTTTTGTACATGAACTGCATCCAGCTTTTGCCGTAACCCTCTCAACTTTTTACCACATTCTATGTGGGTGAAATGATGATACCATGCCAACTTTCAACCTTTTCAGAGTTCATTTGTAGTGCTTTTGAATTTCAGGGTCATTTAGCTCAAAAAAATCAATAACTGCATGAACAATAACAAATGAGGTCGGGAAGGGTTGAAAGTTGATGGCGTGGATTTGAATGGTGCATTTTGAACGCACAAAAAGCCTGGAGTTCAAAAAAGTTCAAGAAAATGAAATGCCTTTTTTAACCGATGAGTTTCCGTCCGACACCGTGATACTTCGAAAGAGACTGTCCGTTTTGTACACGAAGTGCATCTAGCTTTCGCCTTAACCCTCCCAACTTTTTAGCACATGCTATGTGGGTGAAATGATGATACTATACCAACTCTCAACCTTTTCAAATTTCATTTGTAGTGCTTTTCAATTTCAGGGTCATTTAGCTCAAAAAAATCATTAACTGCATGAAAAATAACAAATGATGTCCGGAAGGGTTGAAAATTGATGATGTGGCTTTGAATGGTGCATTTTGAACACACAAAAAGCCAGGAGTTCAAATAAGTTCATGAAAATGCAATGACTTTTGTAACCGATGAGTTTCCGTTCGGAACCCTGATACTTCGAAGGAGACTGTCCGTTTTGTACACGAAGTGCATCCAGCTTTTTCCATAACCCACTCAACTTTTTACGACATGCTATGTGGGTGAAATGATGATACCATGCCCACTTTCAACCTTTTCAGAGTTCATTTGTAGTGCTTTTCAATTTCAGGGTCATTTAGCTCAAAAAATAAATAACTTCATGAGAAATAACAAAAGATGTCAGGAAGGGTTGAAAAATTATGATCTGGCTTTGAATGGTGCATTTTGAACACACAAAAAGGCTGGAGTTCAAACACGTTCATGAAAATGAAATGCATTTTGTAACCGATGAGTTTCCATCCGGAACCCTGATTCTTCGAAAGAGACTGTCTGTTTTGTACACGAAGTGCATCCAGCTTTTGCCATAACCCTCTCAACTTTTTACCACATGATATGTGGGTGAAATGATGATACCATGCCAACTTTCAACCTTTTATGAATTCATTTGTAGTGCTTTCCAATTTCAGGATCATTTAGGTCAAATAAATCAATAACTGCATGAAAAATAACAAATGATGTCGGGAAGGGTTGAAAATTGATGATGTGGCTTTGAATTGTGCATTTTGAACACACAAAAAGCCTGGAGTTCAAATAAGTTCATGAAAAAGAAATGCCTTTTTTAACTGATGAGTTTCCGTCCGGAACCCTGATACTTCGAAGGAGATTGTCCGTTTTGTACACGATGTGCATCCAGCTTTTTCCATAACCCTCTCAAATTTTTAACACATGCTATGTGGGTGAAATGATGATACCATGCCAACTTTCTACCTTTTCAGAGTTCATTTGTAGTGCTTTTCAATTTCAGGGTCATTTAGCTAAAAAAAATAACAAATGATGTCGGGAAGGGTTGAAAATTGATGATGTGGCTTTGAATGGTGCATTCTGAACGCACAAAAAGCCTGGAGTTCAAAAAATTTCAAGAAAATGAAATGCCTTTTGTAACCGATGAGTTTCCGTCCGGAACCCTAATATTTCGAAAGAGACTGCCCGTTTTGTACACGAAGTGCATCTAGCTTTTGTCGTAACCCTCCCAACTTTTTAGCACATGCTATGTGGGTGAAATGATGATACCATACCAACTCTCAACCTTTTCAGAGTTCATTTGTAGTGCTTTTCAATTTCAGGGTCATTTAGCTCCAAAAAAATCATTAACTGCATGAAAAATAACAAATGATGTCGGGAAGGGTTGAAAATTGCTGATGTGGCTTTGAATGGTGCATTTTGAACACACAAAAAGCCAGGAGTTCAAATAAGTTCATGAAAATGAAATGCCTTTTGTAACCGATGAGTTTCCCTCCCGAACCCTGATACTTCGAAGGAGATTGTCCGTTTTGTACACGAAGTGCATCCACCTTTTTCCATAACCCTCTCAAATTTTTAACACATGCTATGTGGGTGAATTGATGATACCATGCCAACTTTCCACCTTATCAGAGTTCATCTGTGGTGCTTTTTCAATTTCAGGGTCATTTAGATAAAAAAATAAATAAGAAATAAATAAGTGCATCTAGCTTTTTCCATAACCCTCTCAACTTTTTACCACATGCTATGTGGGTGAAATGATGATACCATGCCAACTATCAACCTTTTCAGAGTTCATTTGTAGTGCTTTTCAATTTCAGGGTCATTTAGCTCAAAAAATAAATAACTACATGAAGAATAACAAATGATGTCGGGAAGGGTTGAAAACAAATGATGTGGCTGTGAATGGTGCATTTTGAACACAAAAAAAGGCTGGAGTTCAAACACGTTCATGAAAATGAAATGCCTTTTTTAACCTATGAGTTTCCATCCGGAACCCTGATTCTTCGAAAGAGACTGTCCGTTTTGTACACGAAGTGCATCCAGCTTTCGTCGTAACCCTCTCAAATTTTTAACACATGCTATGTGGGTGAAATGTTGATACCATGCCACCTTTCAACCTTTCAGAGTTCATTGTAGTGCTTTTCAATTTCAGGGTCATTTAGCTAAAAAAAAATAACAAATGAAAAATAACAAATGATGTCGGGAAGGGTTGAAAATTGATGATGTGTCTTTGAATGGTGCATTTTGAACACACAAAAAGGCTGGAGTTCAAACAAGTTCATGAAAATGAAATGCCTTTTGTAACCGATGAGTGTCCATCCGGAACCCTGATTCTTCGAAGGAGACTGTCCGTTTTGTACACGAAGTGCATCCAGCTTTTGCCGTAACCCTCTCAAATATTTACGCCATGCTATGTGGGTGAAATGATGATACCATGCCAACTTTCAACCTTTTCAGAGTTCATTTGTTGTGCTTTTCAATTTCAGGGTCATTTAGGTCAAATAAATCAATAACTTTATGAAAAATAACAAATGATATCGGGAAGGACTAAAAATTGATGATGTGGCTTTGAATGGTGCATTTTCAACAAACAAAAAGCCTATAGTTCAAATAAGGTCATGAAAATGAAATGCCTTTAGTAACCGATGAGTTTCCATCCAGAACCCTGATTCTTCGAAAGAGACTGTCCGTTTTGTACACGAAGTGCATCCAGCTTTTTCCATAACCCTCTCAAATTTTTAACACATGCTATGTGGGTGAAATAATGACACCATGCCAACTTTCAACCTTTTCAGATTTCATTTGTAGTGCTTTTATATTTCAGGGTCATTTCGCTAAAAAAAAATAACAAATGATGTCGGGAAGGGTTGAAAATTGATGATGTGGCTTTGAATGGTGCATTTTGAACAAACAAAAAGGCTATAGTTCAAATAAGTTCAAGAAAATGAAATGCCTTTTCTAACCAACGAGTTTCCGTCCGGAACCCTGATACATCGAAAGAGACTATCCGTTTTGTACATGAAGTGCATCTAGCTTTTGCCGTAACCCTCCCAACTTTTTAGCACATGCTATTTGGGTGAAATGATGATACCATACCAACTCTCAACCTTTTCAGAGTTCATTTGTAGTGCTATTCAATTTCAGGGTCATTCAGCTCAAAAAAATCATTAACTGCATGAAAAATAACAAATGATGTCGGGAAGGGTTGAAAATTGATGATGTGGCTTTGAATGGTGCATTTTGAACACACAAAAAGCCAGGAGTTCAAATAAGTTCATGAAAATGAAATGCCTTTTGTAACCGATGAGTTTCCGTCCGGAACTCTGATACTTCGAAGGAGACTGTCCGTTTTGTACACGAAGTGCATCCAGCTTTTTTCATAACCCTCTGAACTTTTTACCACATGCTATGTGGGTGAAATGATGATACCATGCCAACTATCAACCTTTTCAGAGTTCATTTGTAGTGCTTTTCAATTTCAGGGTCATTTAGCTCAAAAAATGAATAACTACATGAAGAATAACAAATGATGTCGGGAAGGGTTGAGAACTAATGATGTGGCTGTGAATGGTGCATTTTGAAAACAAAAAAAGGCTGGAGTTCAAACACGTTCATGAAAATGAAATGCCTTTTGTAACCTATGAGTTTCCATCCGGAACCCTGATTCTTCGAAGGAGACTGTCCGTTTTGTACACGAAGTGCATCCAGCTTTTGCCGTAACCCTCTCAAATTTTTAACACATGCTATGTGGGTGAAATGATGATACCATGCCACCTTTCAACCTTTCAGAGTTCATTTGTAGTGCTTTTCAATTTCAGGGTCATTTAGCTAAAAAAATAAATAACAAATGAAAAATAACAAATGATGTCGGGAAGGGTTGAAAATTGATGATGTGGCTTTGAATGGTGCATTTTGAACGCACAAAAAGGCTGGAGTTCAAACAAGTTCATGAAAATGAAATGCCTTTTGTAACCTATGAGTTTCCATCCGGAACCCTAATTCTTCGAAAGAGACTGTCCGTTTTGTACACGAAGTGCATCCAGCTTTTGCCGTAACCCTCTCAAATTTTTACCCCATGCTATGTGGGTGAAATGATGATACCATGCCAACTTTCAACCTTTTCAGAGTTCATTTGTAGTGCTTTTCAATTTCAGGGTCATTTAGGTCAAATAAATCAATAACTTTATGAAAAATAACAAATGATATCGGGAAGGACTAAAAATTGATGATGTGGCTTTGAATGGTGCATTTCAACAAACAACAAGCCTATAGTTCAAATAAGTTCAAGAAAATGAAATGCCTTTTGTAACCGATGAGTTTCCATCCGGAACCCTGATTCTTCGAAAGAGATTATCCGTTTTGGACACGAAGTGCATCCAGCTTTTTCCATAACCCTCTCAAATTTTTAACACATGCTATGTGGGTGAAATAATGATACCATGCCAACTTTCAACCTTTTCAGAGTTCATTTGTAGTGCTTTTATATTTCAGGGTCATTTCGCTAAAAAAAACAAATGATGTCAGGAAGGGTTGAAAATTGATGATGTGGCTTTGAATGGTGCATTTTGAACAAACAAAAAGGCTATAGTTCAAATAAGTTCAAGAAAATGAAATGCCTTTTCTAACCGATGAGTTTCCGTCCGGAACCCTGATACTTCGAAAGAGACTGTCCGTTTTGTACGTGAAGTGCATCTAGCTTTTTCCGTAACCCTCCCAACTTTTTAGCACATGCTATGTGGGTGAAATGATAATACCATACCAACTCTCAACCTTTTCAGAGTTCATTTGTAGTGCTTTTCAATTTCAGGGTCATTCAGCTCAAAAAAATCATTAACTGCATGAAAAAGAACAAATGATGTCGGGAAGGGTTGAAAATTGATGATGTGGCTTTGAATGGTGCATTTTGAACACACAAAAAGCCAGGAGTTCAAATAAGTTCATGAAAATGAAATGCCTTTTGTAACCGATGAGTTTCCGTCCGGAACTCTGATACTTCGAAGGAGACTGTCCGTTTTGGACACGAAGTGCATCCAGCTTTTTCCATAACCCTCTCAACTTTTTACCACCTGCTATGTGGGTGAAATGATGATACCATGCCAACTCTCAACCTTTTCAGAGTTCGTTTGTAGTGATTTTGAATTCCAGGGTCATTTTGCTCAAAAATTCATTAACTGCATGAAAAGTAACAAATGATGTTCGGAAGGGTTGAAAATTGATGATGTGGCTTTGAATGGTGCATTTTTAACACACAAAAAGCCTCGAGTTCAAATAAGTTCATGAAACTGAAATGCCTTTTGTAACCGATGAGTTTCCGTCCGGAACCCAGATACTTCGAAGGAGATTGTCCGTTTTGTACACGAAGTGCATCCAGCTTTTTCCATAACCCTCTCAAATTTTTAACACATGCTATGTGGGTGAAATGATGATACCATGCCAACTTTCAACCTTTTCAGAGTTCATTTGTACTGCTTTTCAATTTCAGGGTCATTTAGCTAAAAAAAATAACAAATGATGTCGGGAAGGGTTGAAAATTGATGATGTGGCTTTGAATGGTGCATTTTGAACACACAAAAAGGCTGGAGTTCAAATAAGTTCATGAAAATGAAATGCCTTTTGTAACCGATGAGTTTCCATCCGAAACCCTGATTCTTCGAAAGAGACTATCCGTTTTGTACATGAAGTGCATCCAGCTTTTGCCGTAACCCTCTCAACTTTTTACCACATTCTATGTGGGTGAAATGATGATACCATGCCAACTTTCAACCTTTTTAGGGTTCATTTGTAGTGCTTTTCAATTTCAGGGTCATTTAGCTCAAATAAATCAGTAACTGCATGAACAATAACAAATGAGGTCGGGAAGGGTTGAAAATTGATGATGTGGCTTTGAATGGTGCATTTTGAAAACAAAAAAAGGCTGGAGTTCAAACACGTTCATGAAAATGAAATGCCTTTTGTAACCTATGAGTTTCCATCCGGAACCCTGATTCTTCGAAAGAGACTGTCCGTTTTGTACACGAAGTGCATCCAGCTTTTGCCGTAACCCTCTCAAATTTTTAACACATGCTATGTGGGTGAAATGATGATACCATGCCACCTTTCAACCTTTCAGAGTTCATTTGTAGTGCTTTTAAATTTCAGGGTCATTTAGCTAAAAAAATAAATAACAAATGAAAAATAACAAATGATGTCGGGAAGGGTTGAAAATTGATGATGTGGCTTTGAATGGTGCATTTTGAACGCACAAAAAGGCTGGAGTTCAAACAAGTTCATGAAAATGAAATGCCTTTTGTAACCTATGAGTTTCCATCCGGAACCCTGATTCTTCGAAAGAGACTGTCCGTTTTGTACACGAAGGGCATCCAGCTTTTGACGTAACCCTCTCAAATTTTTACCCCATGCTATGTGGGTGAAATGATGATACCATGCCAACTTTCAACCTTTTCAGAGTTCATTTGTAGTGCTTTTCAATTTCAGGGTCATTTAGGTCAAATAAATCAATAACTTTATGAAAAATAACAAATGATATCGGGAAGGACTAAAAATTGATGATGTGGCTTTGAATGGTGCAGTTTCAACAAACAACAAGCCTATAGTTCAAATAAGTTCAAGAAAATGAAATGCCTTTTGTAACCGATGAGTTTCCATTCGGAACCCTGATTCTTCGAAAGAGACTATCCGTTTTGGACACGAAGTGCATCCAGCTTTTTCCATAACCCTCTAAAATTTTTAACACATGCTATGTGGGTGAAATAATGATACCATGGCAACTTTCAACCTTTTCAGATTTCATTTGTAGTGCTTTTATATTTCAGGGTCATTTCGCTAAAAAAATAAATAACAAATGATGTCAGGAAGGGTTGAAAATTGATGATGTGGCTTTGAATGGTGCATTTTGAACAAACAAAAAGGCTATAGTTCAAATAAGTTCAAGAAAATGAAATGCCTTTTCTAACCGATGAGTTTCCGTCCGGAACCCTGATACTTCGAAAGAGACTGTCCGTTTTGTACATGAAGTGCATCTAGCTTTTGCCGTAACCCTCCCAACTTTTTAGCACATGCTATGTGGGTGAAATGATAATACCATACCAACTCTCAACCTTTTCAGAGTTCATTTGTAGTGCTTTTCAATTTCAGGGTCATTCAGCACAAAAAAATCATTAACTACATGAAAAATAACAAATGATGTCGGGAAGGGTTGAAAATTGATGATGTGGCTTTTAATGGTGCATTTTGACCACACAAAAAGCCAGGAGTTCAAATAAGTTCAGGATAATGAAATGCCTTTTGTAACCGATGAGTTTCCGTCCGGAACCCTGAAACTTTGAAGGAGACTGTCTGTTTTGTACACGAAGTGCATCCAGCTTTTTCCATAACCCTCTCAACTTTTTACCACATGCTATGTGGGTGAAATGATGATACCATGCCAACTTTCAACCTTTTCAGAGTTCATTTGTAGTGCTTTTCAATTTCAGGGTCATTTAGCTCAAATAAATCAGTAACTGCATGAACAATAACAAACGATATCGGGAAGGATTAAAAATTGATGATGCGGCTTTGAATGGTGCATTTTGAACAAACAAAAAGCCTATAATTCAAATAAGTTCAAGAAAATGAAATGCCTTTTCTAACCGACAAGTTTCCGTCCGGAACCCTGATACATCGAAAGAGACTGTCCGTTTTGTAGATGAAGTGCATCTAGCTTTTGCCGTAACCCTCCCAACTTTTTAGCACATGCTATTTGGTTGAAATGATGATACCATACCAACTCTCAACCTTTTCAGAGTTCATTTGTAGTGCTTTTCAATTTCAGGGTCATTCAGCTCAAAAAAATCATTAACTGCATGAAAAATAACAAATGATGTCGGGAAGGGTTGAAAATTGATGATGTGGCTTTGAATGGTGCATTTTGAACACACAAAAAGCCAGGAGTTCAAATAAGTTCATGAAAATGAAATGCCTTTTGTAACCGATGAGTTTCCGTCCGGAACTCTGATACTTCGAAGGAGACTGTCCGTTTTGTACACGAAGTGCATCCAGCTTTTTCCATAACCCTCTCAACTTTTTAGCACATGCTATGTGGGTGAAATTATCATACCATGCCAACTATCAACCTTTTCAGAGTTCATTTGTAGTGCTTTTCAATTTCAGGGTCATTTAGCTCAAAAAATAAATAACTACATGAAGAATAACAAATGATGTCGGGAAGGGTTGAAAACTAATGATGTGGCTGTGAATGGTGCATTTTGAAAACAAAAAAAGGCTGGAGTTCAAACACGTTCATGAAAATGAAATGCCTTTTGTAACCTATGAGTTTCCATCCGGAACCCTGATTCTTCGAAAGAGACTGTCCGTTTTGTACACGAAGTGCATCCAGCTTTTGCCGTAACCCTCTCAAATTTTTAACACATGCTATGTGGGTGAAATGATGATACCATGCCACCTTTCAACCTTTCAGAGTTCATTTGTAGTGCTTTTAAATTTCAGGGTCATTTAGCTAAAAAAATAAATAACAAATGAAAAATAACAAATGATGTCGGGAAGGGTTGAAAATTGATGATGTGGCTTTGAATGGTGCATTTTGAACGCACAAAAAGGCTGGAGTTCAAACAAGTTCATGAAAATGAAATGCCTTTTGTAACCTATGAGTTTCCATCCGGAACCCTGATTCTTCGAAAGAGACTGTCCGTTTTGTACACGAAGGGCATCCAGCTTTTGCCGTAACCCTCTCAAATTTTTACCCCATGCTATGTGGGTGAAATGATGATACCATGCCAACTTTCAACCTTTTCAGAGTTCATTTGTAGTGCTTTTCAATTTCAGGGTCATATAGGTCAAATAAATCAATAACTTTATGAAAAATAACAAATGATATCGGGAAGGACTAAAAATTGATGATGTGGCTTTGAATGGTGCAGTTTCAACAAACAACAAGCCTATAGTTCAAATAAGTTCAAGAAAATGAAATGCCTTTTGTAACCGATGAGTTTCCATTCGGAACCCTGATTCTTCGAAAGAGACTATCCGTTTTGGACACGAAGTGCATCCAGCTTTTTCCATAACCCTCTAAAATTTTTAACACATGCTATGTGGGTGAAATAATGATACCATGGCAACTTTCAACCTTTTCAGAGTTCATTTGTAGTGCTTTTATATTTCAGGGTCATTTCGCTAAAAAAATAAATAACAAATAATGTCAGGAAGGGTTGAAAATTGATGATGTGGCTTTGAATGGTGCATTTTGAACAAACAAAAAGGCTATAGTTCAAATAAGTTCAAGAAAATGAAATGCCTTTTCTAACCGATGAGTTTCCGTCCGGAACCCTGATACTTCGAAAGAGACTGTCCGTTTTGTACATGAAGTGCATCTAGCTTTTGCCGTAACCCTCCCAACTATTTAGCACATGCTATGTGGGTGAAATGATAATACCATACCAACTCTCAACCTTTTCAGAGTTCATTTGTAGTGCTTTTCAATTTCAAGGTCATTCAGCACAAAAAAATCATTAACTACATGAAAAATAACAAATGATGTCGGGAAGGGTTGAAAATTGATGATGTGGCTTTGAATGGTGCATTTTGAACACACAAAAAGCCAGGAGTTCAAATAAGTTCATGAAATTGAAATCCCTTTTGTAACCGATGAGTTTCCGTCCGGAACTCTGATACTTCGAAGGAGACTGTCCGTTTTGTACACGAAGTGCATCCTGCTTTTTCCATAACCCTCTCAACTTTTTACCACATGCTATGTGGGTGAAATGATGATACCATGCCAACTATCAACCTTTTCAGAGTTCATTTGTAGTGCTTTTCAATTTCAGGGTCATTTAGCTCAAAAAATAAATAACTACATGAAGAATAACAAATGATGTCGGGAAGGGTTGAAAATTGATGATGTGGCTTTGAATGGTGCATTTTGAACAAACAAAAAGGCTATACTTCAAATAAGTTCAAGAAAATGAAATGCCTTTTTTAACCGATGAGTTTCCGTCCGGAACCCTGATACTTCGAAAGAGACTGTCCGTTTTGTACATGAAGTGCATCTAGCTTTTGCCGTAACCCTCCCAACTATTTAGCACATGCTATGTGGGTGAAATGATAATACCATACCAACTCTCAACCTTTTCAGAGTTCATTTGTAGTGCTTTTCAATTTCAAGGTCATTCAGCACAAAAAAATCATTAACTACATGAAAAATAACAAATGATGTCGGGAAGGGTTGAAAATTGATGATGTGGCTTTGAATGGTGCATTTTGAACACACAAAAAGCCAGGAGTTCAAATAAGTTCATGAAATTGAAATCCCTTTTGTAACCGATGAGTTTCCGTCCGGAACTCTGATACTTCGAAGGAGACTGTCCGTTTTGTACACGAAGTGCATCCAGCTTTTTCCATAACCCTCTCAACTTTTTACCACATGCTATGTGGGTGAAATGATGATACCATGCCAACTATCAACCTTTTCAGAGTTCATTTGTAGTGCTTTTCAATTTCAGGGTCATTTAGCTCAAAAAATAAATAACTACATGAAGAATAACAAATGATGTCGGGAAGGGTTGAAAATTGATGATGTGGCTTTGAATGGTGCATTTTGAACAAACAAAAAGGCTATAGTTCAAATAAGTTCAAGAAAATGAAATGCCTTTATTAACCGATGAGTTTCCGTCCGGAACCCTGATACTTCGAAAGAGACTTTCCGTTTTGCATACGAAGTGCATCTATCTTTTGCCGTAACCCTCTCAACTTTTTAGCCCATGCTATATGGGTGAAATGATGATACCATGCCAACTCTCAACCTTTTCAGAGTTCGTTTGTAGTGATTTTGAATTCCAGGGTCATTTAGCTCAAAAATTCATTAACTGCATGAAAAGTAACAAATGATGTTCGGAAGGGTTGAAAATTGATGATGTGGCTTTGAATGGTGCATTTTGAACACAAAAAGCCTGGAGTTCAAATAAGTTCATGAAACTGAAATCCCTTTTGTAACCGATGAGTTTCCGTCCGGAACCCTGATACTTCGAAGGAGATTGTCCGTTTTGTACACGAAGGGCATCCAGCTTTTTCCATAATCCTCTCAAATTTTTAACACATGCTATGTGGGTGAAATGATGATACCATGCCAACTTTCAACCTTTTCAGAGTTCATTTGTACTGCTTTTCAATTTCAGGGTCATTTAGCTAAAAAAAAATAACAAATGATGTCGGGAAGGGTTGAAAATTGATGATGTGGCTTTGAATGGTGCATTTTGAACACACAAAAAGGCTGGAGTTCAAATAAGTTCATGAAAATGAGATGCCTTTTGTAACCGATGAGTTTCCATCCGAAACCCTGATTCTTCGAAAGAGACTCTCCGTTTTGTACATGAAGTGCATCCAGCTTTTGCCGTAACCCTCTCAACTTTTTACCACATTCTATGTGGTTGAAATGATGATACCATGCCACATTTCAACCTTTTTAGGGTTCATTTGTAGCGCTTTTCAATTTCAGGGTCATTTAGCTCAAATAAATCAGTAACTGCATGAACAATAACAAATGAGGTCGGGAAGGGTTGAAAATTGATGATGTGGCTTTGAATGGTGCATTTTAAACGCATAAAAAGCCTGGAGTTCAAAAAAGTTCAAGAACATGAAATGCCTTTTCTAACCGATGAGTTTCCGTCTGGAACCCTCATACTTCGAAAGAGACTGTCCGTTTTGTACACGAAGTGCATCTAGCTTTCGCCGTAACCCTCCCAACTTTTTAGCACATGCTATGTGTGTGAAATGATGATACCATACCAACTCTCAACCTTTTCAGAGTTCATTTGTAGTGCTTTTCAATTTCAGGGTCATTCAGCTCAAAAAAATCATTAACTGCATGAAAAATAACAAATGATGTCGCGAAGGGTTGAAAATTGATGATGTGGCTTTGAATGGTGCATTTTGAACACACAAAAAGCCAGGAGTTCAAATAAGTTCAGGATAATGAATTGCCTTTTGTAACCGATGAGTTTCCGTCCGGAACCCTGAAACTTCGAAGGAGACTGTCCGTTTTGTACACGAAGTGCATCCAGCTTTTTCCATAACCCTCTCAACTTTTTACCACATGCTATGTGGGTGAAATGATGATACCATACCAACTCTCAACCTTTTCAGAGTTCATTTGTAGTGCTTTTCAATTTCAGGGTCATTCAGCTCTAAAAAATCTTTAACTACATGAAAAATAACAAATGATGTCGGGAAGGGTTGAAAATTGATGATGTGGCTTTGAATGGTGCATTTTTAACAAACAAAAAGGCTATAGTTCAAATAAGTTCAAGAAAATGAAATGCCTTTTTTAACCGATCAGTTTCCGTCCGGAACCCTGATACTTTGAAAGAGACTTTCCGTTTTGCATACGAAGTGCATCTATCTTTTGCCGTAACCCTCTCAACTTTTTAGCCCATGCTATGTGGGTGAAATTATGATACCATGCCAACTCTCAACCTTTTCAGAGTTCGTTTGTAGTGATATTGAATTCCAGGGTCATTTAGCTCAAAAATTCATTAACTGCATGAAAAGTAACAAATGATGTTCGGAAGGGTTGAAAATTGATGATGTGGCTTTGAATGGTGCATTTTTAACACACAAAAAGCCTGGAGTTCAAATAAGTTCATGAAACTGAAATGCCTTTTGTAACCGATGAGTTTCCGTCCAGAACCCTGATACTTCGAAGGAGATTGTCCGTTTTGTACACGAAGTGCATCCAGCTTTTTCCATAATCCTCTCAAATTTTTAACACATGCTATGTGGGTGAAATGATGATACCATGCCAACTTTCAACCTTTTCAGAGTTCATTTGTACTGCTTTTCAATTTCAGGGTCATTTAGCTAAAAAAAAATAACAAATGATGTCGGGAAGGGTTGAAAATTGATGATGTGGCTTTGACTGGTGCATTTTGAACACACAAAAAGGCTGGAGTTCATATAAGTTCATGAAAATGAAATGCCTTTTGTAACCGATGAGTTTCCATCCGACACCCTGATTCTTCGAAAGAGACTATCCGTTTTGTACATGAAGTGCATCCAGCTTTTGCCGTAACCCTCTTAACTTTTTTACCACATTCTATGTGGGTGAAATGATGATACCATGCCAGGTTTCAACCTTTTTAGGGTTCATTTGTAGTGCTTTTCAATTTCAGGGTCATTTAGCTCAAATAAATCAGTAACTGCATGAACAGTAACAAATGAGGTCGGGAAGGGTTGAAAATTGATGATGTGGCTTTGAATGGTGCATTTTAAACGCATAAAAAGCCTGGAGTTCAAAAAGTTCAAGAACATGAAATGCCTTTTCTAACCGATGAGTTTCCGTCTGGAACCCTGATACTTCGAAAGAGACTGTCCGTTTTGTACACGAAGTGCATCTAGCTTTTGCTGTAACCCTCCCAACTTTTTAGCACATGTTATGTGGGTGAAATGATGATACCATACCAACTCTCAACCTTTTCAGAGTTCATTTGTTGTGCTTTTCAATTTCAGGGTCATTCAGCTCAAAAAAATCATTAACTGCATGAAAAATAACAAATGATGTCGCGAAGGGTTGAAAATTGATGATGTGGCTTTGAATGGTGCATTTTGAACACACAAAAAGCCAGGAGTTCAAATAAGTTCAGGATAATGAATTGCCTTTTGTAACCGATGAGTTTCCGTCCGGAACCCTGAAACTTCGAAGGAGACAGTCCGTTTTGTACACGAAGTGCATCCAGCTTTTTCCATAACCCTCTCAACTTTTTACCACATGCTATGTGGGTGAAATGATGATACCATACCAACTCTCAACCTTTTCAGAGTTCATTTGTAGTGCTTTTCAATTTCAGGGTCATTCAGCTCTAAAAAATCATTAACTACATGAAAAATAACAAATGATGTCGGGAAGGGTTGAAAATTGATGATGTGGCTTTGAATGGTGCATTTTTAACAAACAAAAAGGCTATAGTTCAAATAAGTTCAAGAAAATGAAATGCCTTTTTTAACCGATGAGTTTCCGTCCGGAACCCTGATACTTCGAAAGAGACTTTCCGTTTTGCATACGAAGTGCATCTATCTTTTGCCGTAACCCTCTCAACTTTTTAGCCCATGCTATGTGGGTGAAATTATGATACCATGCCAACTCTCAACCTTTTCAGAGTTCGTTTGTAGTGATATTGAATTCCAGGGTCATTTAGCTCAAAAATTCATTAACTGCATGAAAAGTAACAAATGATGTTCGGAAGGGTTGAAAATTGATGATGTGGCTTTGAATGGTGCATTTTAACACACAAAAAGCCTGGAGTTCAAATAAGTTCATGAAACTGAAATGCCTTTTGTAACCGATGAGTTTCCGTCCAGAACCCTGATACTTCGAAGGAGATTGTCCGTTTTGTACACGAAGTGCATCCAGCTTTTTCCATAATCCTCTCAAATTTTTAACACATGCTATGTGGGTGAAATGATGATACCATGCCAACTTTCAACCTTTTCAGAGTTCATTTGTACTGCTTTTCAATTTCAGGGTCATTTAGCTAAAAAAAATAACAAATGATGTCGGGAAGGGTTGAAAATTGATGATGTGGCTTTGACTGGTGCATTTTGAACACACAAAAAGGCTGGAGTTCATATAAGTTCATGAAAATGAAATGCCTTTTGTAACCGATGAGTTTCCATCCGACACCCTGATTCTTCGAAAGAGACTATCCGTTTTGTACATGAAGTGCATCCAGCTTTTGCCGTAACCCTCTTAACTTTTTTACCACATTCTATGTGGGTGAAATGATGATACCATGCCAGGTTTCAACCTTTTTAGGGTTCATTTGTAGTGCTTTTCAATTTCAGGGTCATTTAGCTCAAATAAATCAGTAACTGCATGAACAATAACAAATGAGGTCGGGAAGGGTTGAAAATTGATGATGTGGCTTTGAATGGTGCATTTTAAACGCATAAAAAGCCTGGAGTTCAAAAAGTTCAAGAACATGAAATGCCTTTTCTAACCGATGAGTTTCCGTCTGGAACCCTGATACTTCGAAAGAGACTGTCCGTTTTGTACACGAAGTGCATCTAGCTTTCGCTGTAACCCTCCCAACTTTTTAGCACATGTTATGTGGGTGAAATGATGATACCATACCAACTCTCAACCTTTTCAGAGTTCATTTGTTGTGCTTTTCAATTTCAGGGTCATTCAGCTCAAAAAAATCATTAACTGCATGAAAAATAACAAATGATGTCGCGAAGGGTTGAAAATTGATGATGTGGCTTTGAATGGTGCATTTTGAACACACAAAAAGCCAGGAGTTCAAATAAGTTCAGGATAATGAATTGCCTTTTGTAACCGATGAGTTTCCGTCCGGAACCCTGAAACTTCGAAGGAGACAGTCCGTTTTGTACACGAAAAGCATCCAGCTTTTTCCATAACCCTCTCAACTTTTTACCACATGCTATGTGGGTGAAATGATGATACCATACCAACTCTCAACCTTTTCAGAGTTCATTTGTAGTGCTTTTCAATTTCAGGGTCATTCAGCTCTAAAAAATCATTAACTACATGAAAAATAACAAATGATGTCGGGAAGGGTTGAAAATTGATGATGTGGCTTTGAATGGTGCATTTTGAACACACAAAAAGGCTGGAGTTCAAATAAATTCATGAAAATGAAATGCCTTTTGTAACCGATGAGTTTCCGTCCGGAACTCTGATACTTCGAAGGAGACTGTCCGTTTTGTACACGAAGTGCATCCAGCTTTTTCCATAACCCTCTCAACTTTTTACCACATGCTATGTGGGTGAAATGATGATACCATGCCAACTATCAACCTTTTCAGAGTTCATTTGTAGTGCTTTTCAATTTCAGGGTCATTTAGCTCAAAAAATAAATAACTACATGAAGAATAACAAATGATGTCGGGAAGGGTTGAAAATTGATGATGTGGCTTTGAATGGTGCATTTTGAACAAACAAAAAGGCTATAGTTCAAATAAGTTCAAGAAAATGAAATGCCTTTTTTAACCGATGAGTTTCCGTCCGGAACCCTGATACTTCGAAAGAGACTTTCCGTTTTGCATACGAAGTGCATCTATCTTTTGCCGTAACCCTCTCAACTTTTTAGCCCATGCTATGTGGGTGAAATGATGATACCATGCCAACTCTCAACCTTTTCAGAGTTCGTTTGTAGTGATTTTGAATTCCAGGGTCATTTAGCTCAAAAATTCATTAACTGCATGAAAAGTAACAAATGATGTTCGGCAGGGTTGAAAATTGATGATGTGGCTTTGAATGGTGCATTTTTAACACACAAAAAGCCTGGAGTTCAAATAAGTTCATGAAACTGAAATCCCTTTTGTAACCGATGAGTTTCCGTCCGGAACCCTGATACTTCGAAGGAGATTGTCCGTTTTGTACACGAAGTGCATCCAGCTTTTTCCATAATCCTCTCAAATTTTTAACACATGCTATGTGGGTGAAATGATGATACCATGTGAACTTTCAACCTTTTCAGAGTTCATTTGTACTGCTTTTCAATTTCAGGGTCATTTAGCTAAAAAAAATAACAAATGATGTCGGGAAGGGTTGAAAATTGATGATGTGGCTTTGAATGGTGCATTTTGAACACACAAAAAGGTTGGAGTTCAAATAAGTTCATGAAAATGAGATGCCTTTTGTAACCGATGAGTTTCCATCCGAAACCCTGATTCTTCGAAAGAGACTCTCCGTTTTGTACATGAAGTGCATCCAGCTTTTGCCGTAACCCTCTCAACTTTTTACCACATTCTATGTGGGTGAAATGATGATACCATGGCAGCTTTCAACCTTTTTAGGGTTCATTTGTAGCGCTTTTCAATTTCAGGGTCATTTAGCTCAAATAAATCAGTAACTGCATGAACAATAACAAATGAGGTCGGGAAGGGTTGAAAATTGATGATGTGGCTTTGAATGGTGCATTTTAAACGCATAAAAAGCCTGGAGTTCAAAAAAGTTCAAGAACATGAAATGCCTTTTCTAACCGATGAGTTTCCGTCTGGAACCCTCATACTTCGAAAGAGACTGTCCGTTTTGTACATGAAGTGCATCTAGCTTTCGCTGTAACCCTCCCAACTTTTTAGCACATGCTATGTGTGTGAAATGATGATACCATACCAACTCTCAACCTTTTCAGAGTTCATTTGTAGTGCTTTTCAATTTCAGGGTCATTCAGCTCAAAAAAATCATTAACTGCATGAAAAATAACAAATGATGTCGCGAAGGGTTGAAAATTGATGATGTGGCTTTGAATGGTGCATTTTGAACACACAAAAAGCCAGGAGTTCAAATAAGTTCAGGATAATGAATTGCCATTTGTAACCGATGAGTTTCCGTCCGGAACCCTGAAACTTCGAAGGAGACTGTCCGTTTTGTACACGAAGTGCATCCAGCTTTTTCCATAACCCTCTCAACTTTTTACCACATGCTATGTGGGTGAAATGATGATACCATACCAACTCTCAACCTTTTCAGAGTTCATTTGTAGTGCTTTTCAATTTCAGGGTCATTCAGCTCTAAAAAATCATTAACTACATGAAAAATAACAACTGATGTCGGGAAGGGTTGAAAATTGATGATGTGGCTTTGAATGGTGCATTTTTAACAAACAAAAAGGCTATAGTTCAAATAAGTTCAAGAAAATGAAATGCCTTTTTTAACCGATGAGTTTCCGTCCGGAACCCTGATACTTCGAAAGAGACTTTCCGTTTTGCATACGAAGTGCATCTATCTTTTGCCGTAACCCTCTCAACTTTTTAGCCCATGCTATGTGGGTGAAATGATGATACCATGCCAACTCTCAACCTTTTCAGAGTTCGTTTGTAGTGATTTTGAATTCCAGGGTCATTTAGCTCAAAAATTCATTAACTGCATGAAAAGTAACAAATGATGTTCGGAAGGGTTGAAAATTGATGATGTGGCTTTGAATGGTGCATTTTTAACACACAAAAAGCCTGGAGTTCAAATAAGTTCATGAAACTGAAATGCCTTTTGTAACCGATGAGTTTCCGTCCGGAACCCTGATACTTCGAAGGAGATTGTCCGTTTTGTACACGAAGTGCATCCAGCTTTTTCCATAATCCTCTCAAATTTTTAACACATGCTATGTGGGTGAAATGATGATACCATGCCAACTTTCAACCTTTTCAGAGTTCATTTGTACTGCTTTTCAATTTCAGGGTCATTTAGCTAAAAAAAATAACAAATGATGTCGGGAAGGGTTGAAAATTGATGATGTGGCTTTGAATGGTGCATTTTGAACACACAAAAAGGCTGGAGTTCAAATAAATTCATGAAAATGAAATGCCTTTTGTAACCGATGAGTTTCCGTCCGGAACTCTCATACTTCGAAGGAGACTGTCCGTTTTGTACACGAAGTGCATCCAGCTTTTTCCATAACCCTCTCAAGTTTTTACCACATGCTATGTGGGTGAAATGAAGATACCATGCCAACTATCAACCTTTTCAGAGTTCATTTGTAGTGCTTTTCAATTTCAGGGTCATTTAGCTCAAAAAATAAATAACTACATGAAGAGTAACAAATGATGCCGGGAAGGGTTGAAAATTGATGATGTGGCTTTGAATGGTGCATTTTTAACAAACAAAAAGGCTATAGTTCAAATAAGTTCAAGAAAATGAAATGCCTTTTTTAACCGATGAGTTTCCGTCCGGAACCCTGATACTTCGAAAGAGACTTTCCGTTTTGCATACGAAGTGCATCTATCTTTTGCCGTAACCCTCTCAACTTTTTAGCCCATGCTATGTGGGTGAAATGATGATACCATGCCAACTCTCAACCTTTTCAGAGTTCGTTTGTAGTGATTTTGAATTCCAGGGTCATTTAGCTCAAAAATTCATTAACTGCATGAAAAGTAACAAATGATGTTCGGAAGGGTTGAAAATTGATGATGTGGCTTTGAATGGTGCATTTTTAACACACAAAAAGCCTGGAGTTCAAATAAGTTCATGAAACTGAAATGCCTTTTGTAACAGATGAGTTTCCGTCCGGAACCCTGATACTTCGAAGGAGATTGTCCGTTTTGTACACGAAGTGCATCCAGCTTTTTCCATAATCCTCTCAAATTTTTAACACATGCTATGTGGGTGAAATGATGATACCATGCCAACTTTCAACCTTTTCAGAGTTCATTTGTACTGCTTTTCAATTTCAGGGTCATTTAGCTAAAAAAAAATAACAAATGATGTCGGGAAGGGTTGAAAATTGATGATGTGGCTTTGAATGGTGCATTTTGAACACACAAAAAGGCTGGAGTTCAAATAAGTTCATGAAAATGAAATGCCTTTTGTAACCGATGAGTTTCCATCCGAAAGCCTGATTCTTCGAAAGAGACTATCCGTTTTGTACATGAAGTGCATCCAGCTTTTGCCGTAACCCTCTCAACTTTTTACCACATTCTATGTGGGTGAAATCATGATACCATGCCAGCTTTCAACCTTTTTAGGGTTCATTTGTAGTGCTTTTCAATTTCAGGGTCATTTAGCTCAAATAAATCAGTAACTGCATGAACAATAAGAAATGAGGTCGGGAAGGGTTGAAAATTGATGATGTGGCTTTGAATGGTGCATTTTAAACGCATAAAAAGCCTGGAGTTCAAAAAGTTCAAGAACATGAAATGCCTTTTCTAACCGATGAGTTTCCGTCTGGAACCCTGATACTTCGAAAGAGACTGTCCGTTTTGTACACGAAGTGCATCTAGCTTTTGCCGTAACCCTCCCAACTTTTTAGCACATGCTATGTGGGTGAAATGATGATACCATACCAACTCTCAACCTTTTCAGAGTTCATTTGTAGTGCTTTTCAATTTCAGGGTCATTCAGCTCAAAAAAATCATTAAATGCATGAAAAATAACAAATGATGTCGCGAAGGGTTGAAAATTGATGATGTGGCTTTGAATGGTGCATTTTGAACACACAAGAAGCCAGGAGTTCAAATAATTTCAGGATAATGAATTGCCTTTTGTAACCGATGAGTTTCCGTCCGGAACCCTGAAACTTCGAAGCAGACTGTCCGTTTTGTACACGAAGTGCATCCAGCTTTTTCCATAACCCTCTCAACTTTTTACCACATGCTATGTGGGTGAAATGATGATACCATGCCAACTTTCAACCTTTTCAGAGTTTATTTGTAGAGCTTTTCAATTTCAGTCATTTAGCTCAAAAAATAAATAACTACATGAAAAATAACAAATGATGTCGGGAAGGGTTGAAAACTGATGATGTGGCTTTGAATGGTGCATTTTGAACGCACAAAAAGGCTGGAGTTCAAACAAGTTCATGAAAATGAAATGCCTTTTGTAACCTATCAGTTTCCATCCGGAACCCTGATTCTTCGAAAGAGACTGTCCGTTTTGTACACGAAGGGCATCCAGCTTTTGCCGTAACCCTCTCAAATTTTTACCCCATGCTATGTGGGTGAAATGATGATACTGTGCCAACTTTCAACCTTTTCAGAGTTCATTTGTAGTGCTTTTCAATTTCAGGGTCATTTAGGTCAAATAAATCAATAACAAATGATATCGGGAAGGACTAAAAATCGATGATGTGGCTTTGAATGGTGCATTTTCAACAAACAACAAGCCTATAGTTCAAATAAGTTCAAGAAAATGAAATGCCTTTTGTAACCGATGAGTTTCCATTCGGAACCCTGATTCTTCGAAAGAGACTATCCGTTTTGGACACGAAGTGCATCCAGCTTTTTCCATAACCCTCTCAAATTTTTAACACATGCTATGTGGGTGAAATAATGATACCATGCCAACTTTGAACCTTTTCAGAGTTCATTTGTAGTGCTTTTACATTTCAGGGTCATTTCGCTAAAAAAAATAACAAATGATGTCAGGAAGGGTTGAAAATTGATGATGTGGCTTTGAATGATGCATTTTGAACAAACAAAAAGGCTATAGTTCAAATAAGTTCAAGAAAATGAAATGCCTTTTCTAACCGATGAGTTTCCGTCCGGAACCCTGAAACTTCGAAGGAGACTGTCCGTTTTGTACACGAAGTGCATCTAGCTTTTTCCATAACCCTCTCAACTTTTTACCACATGCTATGTGGGTGAAATGATGATACCATACCAACTCTCAACCTTTTCAGAGTTCATTTGTAGTGCTTTTCAATTTCAGGGTCATTCAGCTCTAAAAAATCATTAACTACATGAAAAATAACAAATGATGTCGGGAAGGGTTGAAAATTGATGATGTGGCTTTGAATGTTGCAATTTGAACACACAAAAAGGCTGGAGTTCAAATAAGTTCATGAAAATGAAATACCTTTTGTAACCGATGAGTTTCCGTCCGGAACTCTGATACTTCGAAGGAGACTGTCCGTTTTGTACACGAAGTGCATCCAGCTTTTTCCACAACCCTCTCAACTTTTTACCACATGCTATGTGGGTGAAATGATGATACCATGCCAACTATCAACCTTTTCACAGTTCATTTGTAGTGCTTTTCAATTTCAGGGTCATTTAGCTCAAAAAATAAATAACTACATGAAGAATAACAAATGATGTCGGGAAGGGTTGAAAATTGATGATGTGGCTTTGAATGGTGCATTTTAAATGCATAAAAAGCCTGGAGTTCAAAAAAGTTCAAGAACATGAAATGCCTTTTCTAACCGATGAGTTTCCGTCTGGAACCCTGATACTTCGAAAGAGACTGTCCGTTATTTACACGAAGTGGATCTAGCTTTTGCCGTAACCCTCCCAACTTTTTAGCACATGCTATGTGGGTGAAATGATGATACCATACCAACTCTCAACCTTTTCAGAGTTCATTTGTAGTGCTTTTCAATTTCAGGGTCATTCAGCTCAAAAAAATCATTAACTGCATGAAAAATAACAAATGATGTCGCGAAGGGTTGAAAATTGATGATGTGGCTTTGAATGGTGCATTTTGAACACACAAAAAGCCAGGAGTTCAAATAAGTTCACGATAATGAATTGCCTTTTGTAACCGATGAGTTTCCGTCCGGAACCCTGAAACTTCGAAGGAGACTGTCCGTTTTGTACACGAAGTGCATCCAGCTTTTTCCATAACCCTCTCAACTTTTTACCACATGATATGTGGGTGAAATGATGATACCATACCAACTCTCAACCTTTTCAGAGTTCATTTGTAGTGCTTTTCAATTTCAGGGTCATTCAGCTCTAAAAAATCATTAACTACATGAAAAATAACAAATGATGTCGGGAAGGGTTGAAAATTGATGATGTGGCTTTGAATGGTGCATTTTGAACACACAAAAAGGCTGGAGTTCAAATAAGTTCATGAAAATGAAATGCCTTTTGTAACCGATGAGTTTCCGTCCGGAACTCTGATACTTCGAAGGAGACTGTCCGTTTTGTACACGAAGTGCATCCAGCTTTTTCCATAACCCTCTCAACTTTTTACCACATGCTATGTGGGTGAAATGATGATACCATGCCAACTATCAACCTTTTCAGAGTTCATTTGTAGTGCTTTTCAATTTCAGGGTCATTTAGCTCAAAAAATAAATAACTACATGAAGAATAACAAATGATGTCGGGAAGGGTTGAAAATTGATGATGTGGCTTTGAATGGTGCATTTTAAATGCATAAAAAGCCTGGAGTTCAAAAAAGTTCAAGAACATGAAATGCCTTTTCTAACCGATGAGTTTCCGTCTGGAACCCTGATACTTCGAAAGAGACTGTCCGTTTTGTACACGAAGTGCATCTAGCTTTTGCCGTAACCCTCCCAACTTTTTAGCACATGCTATGTGGGTGAAATGATGATACCATACCAACTCTCAACCTTTTCAGAGTTCATTTGTAGTGCTTTTCAATTTCAGGGTCATTCAGCTATAAAAATCATGAACTACATGAAAAATAACAAATGATGTCGCGAAGGGTTGAAAATTGATGATGTGGCTTTGAATGGTGCATTTTCAACACACAAAAATCCAGGAGTTCAAATAAGTTCAGGATAATGAATTGCCTTTTGTAACCGATGAGTTTCCGTCCGGAACCCTGAAACTTCGAAGGAGACTGTCCGTTTTGTACACGAAGTGCATCCAGCTTTTTCCATAACCCTCTCAACTTTTTACCACATGCTATGTGGGTGAAATGATGATACCATACCAACTCTCAACCTTTTCAGAGTTCATTTGTAGTGCTTTTCAATTTCAGGGTCATTGAGCTCTAAAAAATCATTAACCACATGAAAAATAACAAATGATGTCGGGAAGGGTTGAAAATTGATGATGTGGCTTTGAATGGTGCATTTTGAACACACAAAAAGGCTGGAGTTCAAATAAATTCATGAAAATGAAATGCCTTTTGTAACCAATGAGTTTCCGTCCGGAACTCTGATACTTCGAAGGAGACTGTCCGTTTTGTACACGAAGTGCATCCAGCTTTTTCCATAACCCTCTCAACTTTTTACCACATGATATGTGGGTGAAATGATGATACCATACCAACTCTCAACCTTTTCAGAGTTCATTTGTAGTGCTTTTCAATTTCAGGGTCATTCAGCTCTAAAAAATCATTAACTACATGAAAAATAACAAATGATGTCGGGAAGGGTTGAAAATTGATGATGTGGCTTTGAATGGTGCATTTTGAACACACAAAAATGCTGGAGTTCAAATAAGTTCATGAAAATGAAATGCCTTTTGTAACCGATGAGTTTCCGTCCGGAACTCTGATACTTCGAAGGAGACTGTCCGTTTTGTACACGAAGTGCATCCAGCTTTTTCCATAACCCTCTCAACTTTTTACCACATGCTATGTGGGTGAAATGATGATACCATGCCAACTATCAACCTTTTCAGAGTTCATTTGTAGTGCTTTTCAATTTCAGGGTCATTTAGCTCAAAAAATAAATAACTACATGAAGAATAACAAATGATGTCGGGAAGGGTTGAAAATTGATGATGTGGCTTTGAATGGTGCATTTTAAATGCATAAAAAGCCTGGAGTTCAAAAAAGTTCAAGAACATGAAATGCCTTTTCTAACCGATGAGTTTCCGTCTGGAACCCTGATACTTCGAAAGAGACTGTCCGTTTTGTACACGAAGTGCATCTAGCTTTTGCCGTAACCCTCCCAACTTTTTAGCACATGCTATGTGGGTGAAATGATGATACCATACCAACTCTCAACCTTTTCAGAGTTCATTTGTAGTGCTTTTCAATTTCAGGGTCATTCAGCTATAAAAATCATGAACTACATGAAAAATAACAAATGATGTCGCGAAGGGTTGAAAATTGATGATGTGGCTTTGAATGGTGCATTTTCAACACACAAAAATCTAGGAGTTCAAATAAGTTCAGGATAATGAATTGCCTTTTGTAACCGATGAGTTTCCGTCCGGAACCCTGAAACTTCGAAGGAGACTGTCCGTTTTGTACACGAAGTGCATCCAGCTTTTTCCATAACCCTCTCAACTTTTTACCACATGCTATGTGGGTGAAATGATGATACCATACCAACTCTCAACCTTTTCAGAGTTCATTTGTAGTGCTTTTCAATTTCAGGGTCATTGAGCTCTAAAAAATCATTAACCACATGAAAAATAACAAATGATGTCGGGAAGGGTTGAAAATTGATGATGTGGCTTTGAATGGTGCATTTTGAACACACAAAAAGGCTGGAGTTCAAATAAATTCATGAAAATGAAATGCCTTTTGTAACCGATGAGTTTCCGTCCGTAACTCTGATACTTCGAAGGAGACTGTCCGTTTTGTACACGAAGTGCATCCAACTTTTTCCATAACCCTCTCAACTTTTTACCACATGCTATGTGGGTGAAATGATGATACCATGCCAACTATCAACCTTTTCAGAGTTCATTTGTAGTGCTTTTCAATTTCAGGGTCATTTAGCTCAAAAAATAAATAACTACATGAAGAATAACAAATGATGTCGGGAAGGGTTGAAAATTGATGATGTGGCTTTGAATGGTGCATTTTAAACGCATAAAAAGCCTGGAGTTCAAAAAAGTTCAAGAACATGAAATGCCTTTTCTAACCGATGAGTTTCCGTCTAGAACCCTGATACTTCGAAAGAGACTGTCCGTTTTGTACACGAAGTGCATCTAGCTTTTGCCGTAACCCTCCCAACTTTTTAGCACATGCTATGTGGGTGAAATGATGATACCATACCAACTCTCAACCTTTTCAGAGTTCATTTGTAGTGCTTTTCAATTTCAGGGTCATTCAGCTCAAAAAAATCATTAACTGCATGAAAAATAACAAATGATGTCGCGAAGGGTTGAAAATTGATGATGTGGCTTTGAATGGTGCATTTTGAACACACAAAAAGCCAGGAGTTCAAATAAGTTCAGGATAATCAATTGCCTTTTGTAACCGATGAGTTTCCGTCCGGAACCCTGAAACTTCGAAGGAGACTGTCCGTTTTGTACACGAAGTGCATCCAGCTTTTTCCATAACCCTCTCAACTTTTTACCACATGCTATGTGGGTGAAATGATGATACCATGCCAACTTTCAACCTTTTCAGAGTTCATTTGTAGAGCTTTTCAATTTCAGAGTCATTTAGCTCAAAAAATAAATAACTACATGAAAAATAACAAATGATGTCGGGAAGGGTTGAAAACTGATGATGTGGCTTTGAATGGTGCATTTTGAACACACAAAAAGGCTGGAGTTCAAACACGTTCATGAAAATGAAATGCCTTTTGTAACCGATGAGTTTCCATCCGCAATCCTGATTCTTCGAAAGAGACTGTCCGTTTTGTACACGAAGTGCATCCAGCTTTTGCCGTAAACCTCTCAAATTTTTAACACATGTATGTGGGTGAAATGATGATACCATCCCAACTTTCAACCTTTTCAGAGTTCATTTGTAGTGCTTTTCAATTTCTGGGTCATTTAGCTAAAAAAAATAACAAATGAAAAATAAAAAATGATGTCGGGAAGGATTGAAAATTGATGATGTGGCTTTGAATGGTGCATTTTGAACACACAAAAAGGCTAGAGTTCAAACAACTTCGTGAAAATGAAATGCCTTTTGTAACCGGTGAGTTTCCATCCGGAACCCTGATTCTTCGAAAGAGACTGTCCGTTTTGTACACGAAGTGCATCCAGCTTTTGCCGTAACCCTCTAAAATTTTTACCACATGCTATGTGGGTGAAATGATGATACCATGCCAACTTTCAACCTTTTCAGAGTTCATTTGTAGTGCTTTTCAATTTCAGGGTCATTTAGGTCAAATAAATCAATAACTTTATGAAAAATAACAAATGATATTGGGAAGGATTAAAAATTGATGATGCGGCTTTGAATGGTGCATTTTGAACAAACAAAAAGCCTATAGTTCAAATAAGTTCAAGAAAATGAAATGCCTTTTGTAACCGATGAGTTTCCATCCGGAACCCTGATTCTTCGAAAGAGACTATCCATTTTGTACACGAAGTGCATCCAGCTTTTTCCATAACCCTCTCAAATTTTGAACACATGCTATGTGGGTGAAATAATGATACCATGCCAACTTTCAACATTTTCAGAGTTCATTTGTAGTGCTTTTCAATTTCAGGGTCATTTAGCTAAAAAAATAAATAACAAATGATGTCGGGAAGGGTTGAAAATTGATGATGTGGCTTTGAATTGTGCATTTTGAACAAACAAAAAGGCTATAGTTCAACTAAGTTCAAGAAAATGAAAAGCGTTTTTTAACCGATGAGTTTCCGTCCGGAACCCTGATACTTCGAAAGAGACATTCTGTTTTGCATACGAAGTGCATCTAGCTTTTGCCGTAACCCTCTCAACTTTTTAGCCCATGCTATGTGGGTGAAATGATGATACCATGCCAACTCTCAACCTTTTCAGAGTTCGTTTGTAGTGCTTTTCAATTTCAGGGTCATTTAGCTCAAAAATGCATTAACTGCATGAAAAATAACAAATGATGTTGGGAAGGGTTGAAAATTGATGATGTGGCTTTGAATGGTGCATTTTTAACACACAAAAAGCCTGGAGTTCTAATAAGTTCATGAAACTGAAATGCCTTTTGTAACCGATGAGTTTCCATCCGGAATCCTGATTCTTCGAAAGAGACTGTCCGTTTTGTACACGAAGTGCATCCAGCTTTTGCCGTAACCCTCTCAAATTTTTAACACATGCTATGTGGGTGAAATGATGATACCATGCCAACTTTCAACCTTTTCAGAGTTCATTTGTAGTGCTTTTCAATTTCAGGGTCATTTAGCTAAAAAAATAAATAACAAATGAAAAAAAACAAATCATGTCGGGAAGGGTTGAAAATTGATGATATGGCTTTGAATGGTGCATTTTGAACACACAAAAGGCTGGAGTTCAAACAAGTTCATGAATATGAAATGCCTTTTTTAACCGATGAGTTTCTGTCCGGAACCCTGATTCTTCGAAAGAGACTGTCCGTTTTGCACACGAAGTGCATCTAGCTTTTTTCTTAACCCTCTCAACTTTCTAGCCCATGCTATGTGGGTGAAATGATGATATCATGCCAACTCTCAACCTTTTCAGAGTTCATTTGTAGTGCTTTTCAATTTCAGGGTCATTTAGCTCAAAAAATCATTAACTGCATGAAAAATAACAAATGATGTCGGGAATGGTTGGAAATTGATAATGTGGCTTTGAATATTGCATTTTGAACACACAAAAAGCCTGGAGTCCAAATAGGTTCATGAAAATGAAATGCCTTTTGTAACCGACGAGTTTCCGTCGGGAACCCTGATACTTCAAAGGAGATTGTCCGTTTTGTACACGAAGTGCATCTAGCTTTTTCCATAACCATCTCAAATTTTTAACACATGCTATGTGGGTGAAATGATGATACCATGCCAACTTTCAACCTTTCCAGAGTTCATTTGTAGTGCTTTTCAATTTCAGGGTCATTTAGCCAAAAAAAATAACAAATGAAAAATAACAAATGATGTCGGGAAGGGTTGAAAATTGATGATGTGGCTTTGAATGGTGCATTTTGAACAAACAAAAAGCCTATAGTTCAAATAAGATCAACAAAATGAAATGCCTTTTTAACCGATGAGTTTCCGTCCGGAACCCTAATACTTCGAAAGAGACTTTCCGTTTTGCACACGAAGTGCATCTAGCTTTTGCCATAACCCTCTCAACTTTTTAGCCCATGCTATGTGGGTGAAATGATGATACCATGCCAACTTTCAACCTTTTCAGAGTTCATTTGTAGTGCTTTTCAATTTCAGGGTCATTTAGCTCAAATAAATCAATAACTGCATGAACAATAACAAATGAGGTCGGGAAGGGTTGAAAATTGATGATGTGGCTTTGAATGGTGAATTTTGAACGCACAAAAAGCCTGGAGTTCAAAAAAGTTCAAGAAAATGAATTGCCTTTTTTAACCGATGAGTTTCCGTCCGTAACCCTAATACTTCGAAAGAGACTGTCCGTTTTGTACACGAAGTGCATCTAGCTTTTGCCGTAACCCTCCCAACTTTTTAGCACATGATATGTGGGTGAAATGATGATACCATACCAACTCTCAACCTTTTCAAAGTTCATTTGTAGTGCTTTTCAATTTCAGGGTCATTTAGCTCAAAAAAATCATTAACCGCATGAAAAATAACAAATGATGTCGGGAAGGGTTGAAAATTGATGATGTGGCTTTGAATGGTGCATTTTGAACACACAAAAAGCCTGGAGTTCAAATAAGTTCATGAAAATGAAATGCCTTTTGTAACCGATGAGTTTTCGTCTGGAATCCTGATTCTTCGAAAGAGATTGTCCGTTTTGTACATGAAGTGCATCCAGCTTTTGCCATAACCCTCTCAACTTTTTACCACATTCTATGTGGGTGAAATGATGATACCATGCCAACTTTCAACCTTTTCAGCGTTCATTTGTAGTGCTTTTCAATTTCAGGGTCATTTAGGTCAAATAAATCAATAACTTTATGAAACATAACAAATGATATCGGGAAGGGTTAAAAATTGATGTTGTGGCTTTGAATGGTGCATTTTGAACAAACAAAAATCCAGGAGTTCTAATAGGTTCATGAAAATGAAATGCCTTTTGTAACCGATGAGTTTCCGTCCAGAACCCTGATACTTCGAAGGAGACTGTCTGTTTTGTACACGAAGTGCATCCAACTTTTTCCATAACCCTCTCAACTTTTTACCACATGCTATGTGGGTTAAATGATGATACCATGCCAACTTTCAACCTTTTCAGAGTTCATTTGTAGTGCTTTTCAATTTCAGGGTCATTTAGCTCAAAAAATAAATAACTACATGAAAAATAACAAATGATGTCGGGAAGGGTTGAAAATTGATGATGTGGCTTTGAATGGTGCATTTTGAACACACAAAAAGGCTGGAGTTCAAACAAGTTCATGAAAATGAAATGCCTTTTGTAACCGATGAGTTTCCATCCGGAACCCTGATTCTTCGAAAGAGACTGTCCGTTTTGTACACGAAGAGCATCCAGCTTTTGCCGTAACCCTCTCAAATTTTTACGACATGCTATGGGGGTGAAATGATGATACCATGCCAACTTTCAACCTTTTCAGAGTTCATTTTTAGTGCTTTTCAATTTCAGGGTCATTTAGGTCAAATAAATCAATAACTTTATGAAAATAACAAATGATATCGGGAAAATTGACGATGTGGCTTTGAATGGTGAATTTTGAACGCACAAAAAGCTTGGAGTTCAAAAAAGTTCAAGAAAATAAAATGCCTTTTGTAACCGATGAGTTTCCTGTCCGGAACCCTGATACTTCGAAAGAGACTGTCCGTTTTGTACACGAAGTGCATCTAGATTTTGCCGTAACCCTCTCAACTTTTTAGCACATGATATGTGGGTGAAATGATGATACCATGCCTACTCTCAACCTTTTCAGAGTTCATTTGTAGTGCTTTTCAATTTCAGGGTCATTTAGTTCAAAAAAATCATTAACTTCATGAAAAATAACAAATGATGTCGGGAAGGGTTGAAAATTGATGATGTGGCTTTGAATGGTGCATTTTGAACACACAAACAGCCTGGAGGTCAAATAAGTTCATGAAAATGAAATGCCTTTTGTAACCGATGAGTTTCCGTCCGGAACACTCATACTTCGAAGGAGATTGTCCGTTTTGTACACGAAGTGCATCCATCTTTTTCCATGACCCTCTCAAATTTTTCACACATGCTATGTGGGTGAAATGATGATACCATGCCAACTTTCAACCTTTTCAGAGTTCATTTGTAGTGCTTTTCAATTTCAGGGTCATTTAGCTAAAAGAATAAACAACAAATGCTGTCGGGAAGGGTTGAAAATTGATGATGTGGCTTTGAATGGTGCAGTTTTAACACACAAAAAGCCTAGAGTTCAAATAAGTTCATGAAAATGAAATGCCTTTTGTAACCGATGAGTTTCCGTCCGGAATCCTGATTCTTCGAAAGAGATTGTCCGTTTTGTACATGAAGTGCATGCAGCTTTTGCCATAACCCTCTCAACTTTTTACCACATTCTATGTGGGTGAAATGATGATACCATGCCAACTTTCAACCTTTTCAGAGTTCGTTTGTAGTGCTTTTCAATTTCAGGGTCATTTAGGTCAAATAAATCAATAACTTTATGAAAAATAACAAATGATATCGGGAAGGGTTAAAAATTGATGATGTGGCTTTGAATGGTGCATTTTGAACTAAAAAAAAGCCTATAGTTCAAATAAGTTCAAGAAAATGAAATGCCTTTTTTAACCGATGAGTTTCCGTTCGGAACCCTAATACTTCGAAAGAGATTTTCCATTTTGCACACGAAGTGCATCTAGCTTTTTCCGTAACCCTCTCAACTTTTTAGCCCATGCTATGTGGGTGAAATTATGATACCATGCCAACTCTCAACCTTTTCAGAGTTCATTTGTAGTGCTTCTCAATTTCAGGGTCATTTAGCTCAAAAAATCATTAACTGCATGAAAAATAACAAATGATGTCGGGAAGGGTTGAAAATTGATGATGTGGCTTTGAATGGTGCATTTTGAACACACAAAAATGCTGGAGTACAAACAAGTTCATGAAAATGAAATGCCATTTGTAACCGATGAGTTTCCATCCGGAACCCTGATTCTTCGAAAGAGACTGTCCGTTTTGTAGATGAACTGCATCCAGCTTTGGCCGTAACCCTCTCAAATTTTTACCACATGCTATGTGGGTGAAATGATGATACCATGCCAACTTTCAACCTTTTCAGAGTTCATTTGTAGTGCTTATCAATTTCAGGGTCATTTAGGTCAAATAAATCAATAACTTTATGAAAAATAACAAATGATATCGGGAAGGGTTAAAAATTGATGCTGTGGCTTTGAAAGGTGCATTTTGAACAAACAAAAAGCCTATAGTTCAAATAAGTTCAAGAATATGAAATGCCTTTTTTAACCGACCAGTTTCCTTTCGGAACCCTAATACTTCGAAAGAGACTTTCCGTTTTGCACACGAAGTGCATCTAGCTTTTTCCGTAACCCTCGCAACTTTTTAGCCCATGCTATGGGGGTGAAATGATGATACCATGCCAACTCTCAACCTTTTCAGAGTTCATTTGTAGTTCTTTTCAATTTCAGGGTCATTTAGCTCAAAAAAATCATTAATTGCATGAAAAATAACAAATGATGTCGGGAAGGGCTGAAAATTGAGGATGTGGCTTTGAATGGTGCATTTTGCACACACAAACAGCCTGGATGCCTTTTGTAACCGATGAGTTTCCGTCCGGAACCCTGATACTTCGAAGGAGATTGTCCGTTTTGTACATGAAGTGCATCCAGCTTTTTCCATGACCCTCTCGAATTTTTAACACATGCTATGTGGGTGAAATGATGATACCATGCCAACTTTCAACCTTTTCAGAGTTCATTTGTAGTGCTTTTCAATTTCAGGGTCATTTAGCTAAAAGAATAAACAACAAATGATGTCGGGAAGGGTTGAAAATTGATGATGTGGCTTTGAATGGTGCATTTTGACCACACAAAAAGGCTGGAGTTCAAATAAGTTCATGAAAATGAAATGCCTTTTGTAACCGATGAGTTTCCACCCGGAATCCTGATTCTTCGAAAGAGACTGTCCGTTTTGTAGATGAACTGCATCCAGCTTTGGCCGTAACCCTCTCAAATTTTTACCACATGCTATGTGGGTGAAATGATGATACCATGCCAACTTTCAACCTTTTCAGAGTTCATTTGTAGTGCTTTTCAATTTCAGGGTCATTTAGCTCAAATAAATCAATAACTGCATGAACAATAACAAATGAGGTCGGGAAGGGTTGAAAATTGATGATGTGGCTTTGAATGGTGAATTTTGAACGCACAAAAAGCATGGAGTTCAAAAAAGTTCAAGAAAATGAAATGCCTTTTGTAACCGATGAGTTTCCGTCCGGAACCCTGATACTTCGAAAGAGACTGTCCGTTTTGTACTCGAAGTGCATCTAGCTTTTGCCGTAACCCTCCCAACTTTTTAGCACATGATATGTGGGTGAAATGATGATACCATACCAACTCTCAACCTTTTCAAAGTTCATTTGTAGTGCTTTTCAATTTCAGGGTCATTTAGCTCAAAAAAATCATTAACCGCATGAAAAATAACAAATGATGTCGGGAAGGGTTGAAAATTGATGATGTGGCTTTGAATGGTGCATTTTGAACACACAAAAAGCCTGGAGTTCAAATAAGTTCATGAAAATGAAATGCCTTTTGTAACCGATGAGTTTTCGTCCGGAATCCTGATTCTTCGAAAGAGATTGTCCGTTTTGTACATGAAGTGCATCCAGCTTTTGCCATAACCCTCTCAACTTTTTACCACATTCTATGTGGGTGAAATGATGATACCATGCTAACTTTCAACCTTTTCAGCGTTCATTTGTAGTGCTTTTCAATTTCAGGGTCATTTAGGTCAAATAAATCAATAACTTTATGAAACATAACAAATGATATCGGGAAGGGTTAAAAATTGATGTTGTGGCTTTGAATGGTGCATTTTGAACAAACAAAAATCCAGGAGTTCTAATAGGTTCATGAAAATGAAATGCCTTTTGTAACCGATGAGTTTCCGTCCGGAACCCTGATACTTCGAAGGAGACTGTCTGTTTTGTACACGAAGTGCATCCAACTTTTTCCATAACCCTCTCAACTTTTTACCACATGCTATGTGGGTTAAATGATGATACCATGCCAACTTTCAACCTTTTCAGAGTTCATTTGTAGTGCTTTTCAATTTCAGGGTCATTTAGCTCAAAAAATAAATAACTACATGAAAAATAACAAATGATGTCGGGAAGGGTTGAAAATTGATGATGTGGCTTTGAATGGTGCATTTTGAACACACAAAAAGGCTGGAGTTCAAACAAGTTCATGAAAATGAAATGCCTTTTGTAACCGATGAGTTTCCATCCGGAACCCTGATTCTTCGAAAGAGACTGTCCGTTTTGTACACGAAGAGCATCCAGCTTTTGCCGTAACCCTCTCAAATTTTTACGACATGCTATGGGGGTGAAATGATGATACCATGCCAACTTTCAACCTTTTCAGAGTTCATTTTTAGTGCTTTTCAATTTCAGGGTCATTTAGGTCGAATAAATCAATAACTTTATGAAAATAACAAATGATATCGGGAAGGGTTAAAAATTGATGATGTGGCTTTGGATGGTGCATTTTGAACAAACAAAAAGCCTATAGTTTAAATAAGTTCAAGAAAATGAAATGCCTTTTTTAACCGATGAGTTTCTGTCCGGAACCCTAATACTTCGAAAGAGACTTTCCGTTTTGCACACGAAGTGCATCTAGCTTTTTCCGTAACCCTCTCAACTTTTTAGCCCATGCTATGTGGGTGAAATGATGATACCATGCCAACTCTCAACCTTTTCAGAGTTCATTTGTAGTGCTTTTCAATTTCAGGGTCATTTAGCTCAAATAAATCATTAACTGCATCAAAAATAACAAATGATGTCGGGAAGGGTTGCACATTGATGATGTGGCTTTGAATGGTGCATTTTGAACACACAATAAGCCTGGAGTTCAAATAAGTTCATCAAAATGAAATGCCTTTTGTAACCGATGAGTTTCCATTCGGAACCCTGATACTTCGAAGGAGATTGTCCGTTTTGTACACGAAGTGCATCCATCTTTTTCCATAACCATCTCAAATTTTTAACACATGCTATGTGGGTGAAATGATGATACCATGCCAACTTTCAACATTTTCAGAGTTCATTCGTAGTGCTTTTCATTTTCAGGGTCATTTAGCTAAAAAAATAAACAACAAATCATGTCGGGAAGGGTTCAAAATTGATGATGTGGCTTTGAATGGTGCATTTTGAGCGGACAAAAAGCCTGGAGCTCAAAAAAGTTCAAGAAAATGAAATGCCTTTTGTAACTGATGAGTTTCCGTCCGGAACCCTGATACTTCGAAAGAGATTGTCCGTTTTGTACACGAAGTGCATCTAGCTTTTGCCATAACCCTCCCAACTTTTTAGCACATGCTATGTGGGTGAAATGATGATACCATACCAACTCTCAACCTTTTTAGAGTTCATTTGTAGTGCTTTTCAATTTCAGGGTCATTTAGCTCAAAAAAATCATTAACCGCACAAAAAATAACAAATGATGTCGGGAAAGGTTGAAAATTGATGATGTGCCTTTGAATGGTGCATTTTGAACACACAAAAAGCTAGCAGTTCAAATAAGTTCATGAAAATGAAATGCCTTTTGTAACCGATGAGTTTCCGTCCGAAACCCTGATACTTCGAAGGAGACTGTCCGTTGTGTAGACGAAGTGCATCCAGCTTTTTCCATAACCCTCTCAACTTTTTACCACGTGCTATGTGGGTGAAATGATGATACCATGCCAACTTTCAACCTTTTCAAAGTTCATTTGTATTGCTTTTCAATTTCGGGGTCATTTATCTCAAAAAATAAATAACTACATGAAAAATAACAAATGATGTCGGGAAGGGTTGAAAATTGATGATGTGGCTTTGAATGGTGCATTTTGAACACACAAAAAGGCTGGAGTTCAAACAAGTTCATGAAAATGAAATGCCTTTTGTAACCGATGAGTTTCCATCCGGAACCCTGATTCTTCGAAAGAGACTGTCCGTTTTGTACACGAAGAGCATCCAGCTTTTGCCGTAACCCTCTCAAATTTTTACGACATGCTATGGGGGTGAAATGATGATACCATGCCAACTTTTAACCTTTTCAGAGTTCATTTTTAGTGCTTTTCAATTTCAGGGTCATTTAGGTCAAATAAATGAATAACTTTATGAAAATAACAAATGATATCGGGAAGGGTTAAAAATTGATGATGTGGCTTTGGATGGTGCATTTTGAACAAACAAAAAGCCTATAGTTTAAATAAGTTCAAGAAAATGAAATGCCTTTTTTAACCGATGAGTTTCTGTCCGGAACCCTAATACTTCGAAAGAGACTTTCCGTTTTGCACACGAAGTGCATCTAGCTTTTTCCGTAACCCTCTCAACTTTTTAGCCCATGCTATGTGGGTGAAATGATGATACCATGCCAACTCTCAACCTTTTCAGAGTTCATTTGTACTGCTTTTCAATTTTAGGGTCATTTAGCTCAAATAAATCATTAACTGCATCAAAAATAACAAATGATGTCGGGAAGGGTTGCACATTGATGATGTGGCTTTGAATGGTGCATTTTGAACACACAATAAGCCTGGAGTTCAAATAAGTTCATCAAAATGAAATGCCTTTTGTAACCGATGAGTTTCCATTCGGAACCCTGATACTTCGAAGGAGATTGTCCGTTTTGTACACGAAGTGCATCCATCTTTTTCCATAACCATCTCAAATTTTTAACACATGCTATGTGGGTGAAATGATGATACCATGCCAACTTTCAACATTTTCAGAGTTCATTCGTAGTGCTTTTCATTTTCAGGGTCATTTAGCTAAAAAATAAACAACAAATCATGTCGGGAAGGGTTCAAAATTGATGATGTGGCTTTGAATGGTGCATTTTGAGCGGACAAAAAGCCTGGAGCTCAAAAAAGTTCAAGAAAATGAAATGCCTTTTGTAACTGATGAGTTTCCGTCCGGAACCCTGATACTTCGAAAGAGATTGTCCGTTTTGTACACGAAGTGCATCTAGCTTTTGCCATAACCCTCCCAACTTTTTAGCACATGCTATGTGGGTGAAATGATGATACCATACCAACTCTCAACCTTTTTAGAGTTCATTTGTAGTGCTTTTCAATTTAAGGGTCATTTAGCTCAAAAAAATCATTAACCGCACAAAAAATAACAAATGATGTCGGGAAAGGTTGAAAATTGATGATGTGCCTTTGAATGGTGCATTTTGAACACACAAAAAGCTAGCAGTTCAAATAAGTTCATGAAAATGAAATGCCTTTTGTAACCGATGAGTTTCCGTCCGAAACCCTGATACTTCGAAGGAGACTGTCCGTTGTGTAGACGAAGTGCATCCAGCTTTTTCCATAACCCTCTCAACTTTTTACCACGTGCTATGTGGGTGAAATGATGATACCATGCCAACTTTCAACCTTTTCAAAGTTCATTTGTATTGCTTTTCAATTTCGGGGTCATTTATCTCAAAAAATAAATAACTACATGAAAAATAACAAATGATGTCGGGAAGGGTTGAAAATTGATGATGTGGCTTTGAATGGTGCATTTTGAACACACAAAAATCCAGGAGTTCTAATAGGTTCATGAAAATGAAATGCCTTTTGTAACCGATGAGTTTCCGTCCGGAACCCTGATACTTCGAAGGAGACTGTCTGTTTTGTACACGAAGTGCATCCAACTTTTTCCATAACCCTCTCAACTTTTTACCACATGCTATGTGGGTTAAATGATGATACCATGCCAACTTTCAACCTTTTCAGAGTTCATTTGTAGTGCTTTTCAATTTCAGGGTCATTTAGCTCAAAAAATAAATAACTACATGAAAAATAACAAATGATGTCGGGAAGGGTTGAAAATTGATGATGTGGCTTTGAATGGTGCATTTTGAACACACAAAAAGGCTGGAGTTCAAACAAGTTCATGAAAATGAAATGCCTTTTGTAACCGATGAGTTTCCATCCGGAACCCTGATTCTTCGAAAGAGACTGTCCGTTTTGTACACGAAGAGCATCCAGCTTTTGCCGTAACCCTCTCAAATTTTTACGACATGCTATGGGGGTGAAATGATGATACCATGCCAACTTTTAACCTTTTCAGAGTTCATTTTTAGTGCTTTTCAATTTCAGGGTCATTTAGGTCAAATAAATCAATAACTTTATGAAAATAACAAATGATATCGGGAAGGGTTAAAAATTGATGATGTGGCTTTGGATGGTGCATTTTGAACAAACAAAAAGCCTATAGTTTAAATAAGTTCAAGAAAATGAAATGCCTTTTTTAACCGATGAGTTTCTGTCCGGAACCCTAATACTTCGAAAGAGACTTTCCGTTTTGCACACGAAGTGCATCTAGCTTTTTCCGTAACCCTCTCAACTTTTTAGCCCATGCTATGTGGGTGAAATGATGATACCATGCCAACTCTCAACCTTTTCAGAGTTCATTTGTAGTGCTTTTCAATTTCAGGGTCATTTAGCTCAAATAAATCATTAACTGCATCAAAAATAACAAATGATGTCGGGAAGGGTTGCACATTGATGATGTGGCTTTGAATGGTGCATTTTGAACACACAATAAGCCTGGAGTTCAAATAAGTTCATCAAAATGAAATGCCTTTTGTAACCGATGAGTTTCCATTCGGAACCCTGATACTTCGAAGGAGATTGTCCGTTTTGTACACGAAGTGCATCCATCTTTTTCCATAACCATCTCAAATTTTTAACACATGCTATGTGGGTGAAATGATGATTCCATGCCAACTTTCAACATTTTCAGAGTTCATTTGTAGTGCTTTTCATTTTCAGGGTCATTTAGCTAAAAAAATAAACAACAAATCATGTCGGGAAGGGTTCAAAATTGATGATGTGGCTTTGAATGGTGCATTTTGAGCGGACAAAAACCCTGGAGGTCAAAAAAGTTCAAGAAAATGAAATGCCTTTTGTAACTGATGAGTTTCCGTCCGGAACCCTGATACTTCGAAAGAGACTGTCCGTTTTGTACACGAAGTGCATCTAGCTTTTGCCATAACCCTCCCAACTTTTTAGCACATGCTATGTGGGTGAAATGATGATACCATACCAACTCTCAACCTTTTTAGAGTTCATTTGTAGTGCTTTTCAATTTCAGGGTCATTTAGCTCAAAAAAATCATTAACCGCACAAAAAATAACAAATGATGTCGGGAAAGGTTGAAAATTGCTGATGTGCCTTTGAATGGTGCATTTTGAACACACAAAAAGCTAGCAGTTCAAATAAGTTCATGAAAATGAAATGCCTTTTGTAACCGATGAGTTTCCGTCCGAAACCCTGATACTTCGAAGGAGACTGTCCGTTTTGTACACGAAGTGCATCCAGCTTTTTCCATAACCCTCTCAACTTTTTACCACGTGCTATGTGGGTGAAATGATGATACCATGCCAACTTTCAACCTTTTCAAAGTTCATTTGTATTGCTTGTCAATTTCAGGGTCATTTATCTCAAAAAATAAATAACTACATGAAAAATAACAAATGATGTCGGGAAGGGTTGAAAATTGATGATGTGGCTTTGAATGGTGCAGTTTGAACACACAAAAAGGCTGGAGTTCAAACAAGTTCATGAAAATGAAATGACTTTTGTAACCGATGAGTTTCCATCCGGAACCCTGATTCTTCGAAAGAGACTGTCCATTTTGTACACGAAGTGCGTCTAGCTTTTACCGTAACCCTCTCAGATTTTTACCACATGCTATGTGGGTGAAATGATGATACCATGCCAACTTTCAACCTTTTCAGAGTTCATTTGTAGTGCTTCTCAATTTCAGGGTCATTTAGGTCAAATAAATCAATAACTGCATGAAAAATAACAAATGATGTCGGGAAGGGTTGAAAATTGATGATGTGGCTTTGGATGGTGCATTTTGAATAAAAAAAAAGCCTATAGTTCAAATAAGTTCATGAAAATGAAATGCCTTTTTTAACCGATGAGTTTCCGTCCGGAACCCTCATACTTCGAAAGAGACTTTCCGTTTTGCACACGAAGTGCATCTAGCTTTTGCCATAACCCTCTGAACTTTTTAGCCCATGCTATGTGGATGAAATGATGATACCATGCCAACTCTCAACCTTTTTCAGAGTTCATTTGTAGTGCTTTTCAATTTCAGGGTCAGTTAGCTCAAAAATATCATTAACTGCATGAAAAATAACAAATGATGTCGGGAAGGGTTGAAAATTGATGATGTGGCTCTGAATGGTGCATTTTGAACACACAAAAATCCTAGAGTTCGAATAAGTTCATGAAAATGAAATGCCTTTTGTAACCAATGAGTTTCCGTCCGGAACCCTGATACTTCGAAGGAGACTATCTGTTTTGTACACGAAGTGAATCCATCTTTTTCCATAACCCTCTCAAATTTTTCACACATGCTATGTGGGTGAAATGATGATACCATGCCAACTTTCAACCTTTTCAGAGTTCATTTGTAGTACTTTTCAATTTTAGGGTCATTTGGCTAAAAAAAATAACTGCATGAAAAATAACAAATCATGTCGGGAAGGGTTGAAAATTGATGATGTGGCTTTGAATGGTGCATTTTGTACACACAAAAAGGCTGGAGTTCAAACAAGTTCATGAAAATGAAATGCCTTTTGTAACCGATGAGTTTCCATCTGGAACCCTGATTCTTCGAAAGAGACTGTCCGTTTTGTACACGAAGTGCATCCAGCTTTCGCCGTAACCCTCTCAACTTTTTACCACATGCTATGTGGGTGAAATGATGATACCATGCCAACTTTCGACCTTTTAGAGTTCATTTGTAGTGCTTTTCAATTTCAGGGTCCTTTAGGTCAAATAAATCAATAGCTGCATGAAAAATAACAAATGATGTCGGCAAGGGTTGAAAATTGATGATGTGGCTTTGAATGGTGCATTTTGAACAAACAAAAAGTCTATAGTTCAAATAAGTTCAAGAAAATGAAATGCCTTTTTTAACCGATGAGTTTCCGTCCGGAACCCTGATACTTGGAAAGAGACTTTCCGTTTTGCACACGAAGTGCATCTAGCTTTTGCCGTAACGCTCCCAACTTTTTACCACATGCTATGTCGGTGAAATGATGATACCATACCAACTTTCAACCTTTGAGAGTTCATTTGTAGTGCTTTTCAATTTCAGGGTCATTTAGCTCAAAAAATAAATAACTTCATGAAAAATAACAAATGATGTCGGGAAGGGTTGAAAATTGATGATGTGGCTTTGAATGGTGCATTTTGAACAGACAAAAAGCCAGGAGTTCAAACAAGTTCATGAAAATGAAATGCCTTTTGTAACCGATGAGTTTCCGTCCGGAACCCTCATACTTCGAAGGAGACTGTCCGTTTTGTAGACGAACTGCATCCAGCTTTGGCCGTAACCCTCTCAAATTTTTACCAGATGCTATGTGGGTGAAATGATGATACCATGCACACTTTCAACCTTTTCAAAGTTCATTTGTAGTGCTTTTCAATTTCAGGGTCATTTAGGTCAAATAAATCAATAACTTTATGAAAAATAACAAATGATATCGGGAAAATTGATGATGTGGCTTTGAATGGTGAATTTTGAACGCACAAAAAGCTTGGAGTTCAAAAAGGTTCAAGAAAATAAAATGCCTTTTGTAACCGATGAGTTTCCCGTCCGGAACCCTGATACTTCGAAAGAGACTGTCCGTTTTGTACACGAAGTGCATCTAGATTTTGTCGTAACCCTCTCGACTTTTTAGCACATGATATGTGGGTGAAATGATGATACCATTCCAACTCTCAACCTTTTCGGAGTTCATTTGTAGTGCTTTTCAATTTCAGGGTCATTTAGCTCAAAAAAATCATTAACTTCATGAAAAATAACAAATGATGTTGGGAAGGGTTGAAAATTGATGATGTGGCTTTGAATGGTGCATTTTGAACACACAAACAGCCTGGAGGTCAAATAAGTTCATGAAAATGAAATGCCTTTTGTAACCGATGAGTTTCCGTCCGGAACACTGATACTTCGAAGGAGATTGTCCGTTTTGTACACGAAGTGCATCCATCTTTTTCCATGACCCTCTCAAATTTTTCACACATGCTATGTGGGTGAAATGATGATACCATGCCAACTTTCAACCTTTTCAGAGTTCATTTGTAGTGCTTTTCAATTTCAGGGTCATTTAGCTAAAAGAATAAACAACAAATGCTGTCGGGAAGGGTTGAAAATTGATGATGTGGCTTTGAATGGTGCAGTTTTAACACACAAAAAGCCTAGAGTTCAAATAAGTTCATGAAAATGAAATGCCTTTTGTAACCGATGAGTTTCCGTCCGGAATCCTGATTCTTCGAAAGAGATTGTCCGTTTTGTACATGAAGTGCATGCAGCTTTTGCCATAACCCTCTCAACTTTTTACCACATTCTATGTGGGTGAAATGATGATACCATGCCAACTTTCAACCTTTTCAGAGTTCATTTGTAGTGCTTTTCAATTTCAGGGTCATTTAGGTCAAATAAATCAATAACTTTATGAAAAATAACAAATGATATCGGGAAGGGTTAAAAATTGATGATGTGGCTTTGAATGGTGCATTTTGAACTAAAAAAAAGCCTATAGTTCAAATAAGTTCAAGAAAATGAAATGCCTTTTTTAACCGATGAGTTTCCGTTCGGAACCCTAATACTTCGAAAGAGATTTTCCATTTTGCACACGAAGTGCATCTAGCTTTTTCCGTAACCCTCTCAACTTTTTAGCCCATGCTATGTGGGTGAAATTATGATACCATGCCAACTCTCAACCTTTTCAGAGTTCATTTGTAGTGCTTTTCAATTTCAGGGTCATTTACCTCAAAAAAATCATTAACGGCATGAAAAATAACAAATGATGTCGGGAAGGGTTGAAAATTGATGATGTGGCTTTGAATGGTGCATTTTGAACACACAAAAAGGCTGGAGTTCAAACAAGTTCATGAAAATGAAATGCCATTTGTAACCGATGAGTTTCCATCCGGAACCCTGATTCTTCGAAAGAGACTGTCCGTTTTGTAGATGAACTGCATCCAGCTTTGGCCGTAACCCTCTCAAATTTTTACCACATGCTATGTGGGTGAAATGATGATACCATGCCAACTATCAACATTTTCAGAGTTCATTTGTAGTGCTTATCAATTTCAGGGTCATTTAGGTCAAATAAATCAATAACTTTATGAAAAATAACAAATGATATCGGGAAGGGTTAAAAATTGATGCTGTGGCTTTGAAAGGTGCATTTTGAACAAACAAAAAGCCTATAGTTCAAATAAGTTCAAGAATATGAAATGCCTTTTTTAACCGACCAGTTTCCTTTCGGAACCCTAATACTTCGAAAGAGACTTTCCGTTTTGCACACGAAGTGCATCTAGCTTTTTCCGTTACCCTCGCAACTTTTTAGCCCATGCTATGGGGGTGAAATGATGATACCATGCCAACTCTCAACCTTTTCAGAGTTCATTTGTAGTGCTTTTCAATTTCAGGGTTATTTAGCTCAAAAAAATCATTCATTGCATGAAAAAAAACAAATGATGTCGGGAAAGGCTGAAAATTGAGGATGTGGCTTTGAATGGTGCATTTTGCACACACAAACAGCCTGGATGCCTTTTGTAACCGATGAGTTTCCGTCCGGAACCCAGATACTTCGAAGGAGATTGTCCGTTTTGTACACGAAGTGCATCCAGCTTTTTCCATGACCCTCTCTAATTTTTAACACATGCTATGTGGGTGAAATGATGATACCATGCCAACTTTCAACCTTTTCAGAGTTCATTTGTAGTGCTTTTCAATTTCAGGGTCATTTAGCTAAAAGAATAAACAACAAATGATGTCGGGAAGGGTTGAAAATTGATGATGTGGCTTTGAATGGTGCATTTTGACCACACAAAAAGGCTGGAGTTCAAATAAGTTCATGAAAATGAAATGCCTTTTGTAACCGATGAGTTTCCACCCGGAATCCTGATTCTTCGAAAGAGACTGTCCGTTTTGTAGATAAACTGCATCCAGCTTTGGCCGTAACCCTCTGAAATTTTTACCACATGCTATGTGGTGAAATGATGATACCATGCCAACTTTCAACCTTTTCAGAGTTCATTTGTAGTGCTTTTCAATTTCAGGGTCATTTAGCTCAAATAAATCAATAACTGCATGAACAATAACAAATGAGGTCGGGAAGGGTTGAAAATTGATGATGTGGCTTTGAATGGTGAATTTTGAACGCACAAAAAGCCTGGAGTTCAAAAAAGTTCAAGAAAATGAATTGCCTTTTGTAACCGATGAGTTTCCGTCCGGAACCCTGATACTTCGAAAGAGACTGTCCGTTTTGTACACGAAGTGCATCTAGCTTTTGCCGTAACCCTCCCAACTTTTTAGCACATGATATGTGGGTGAAATGATGATACCATACCAACTCTCAACCTTTTCAAAGTTCATTTGTAGTGCTTTTCAATTTCAGGGTCATTTAGCTCAAAAAAATCATTAACCGCATGAAAAATAACAAATGATGTCGGGAAGGGTTGAAAATTGATGATGTGGATTTGAATGGTGCATTTTGAACACACAAAAAGCCTGGAGTTCAAATAAGTTCATGAAAATGAAATGCCTTTTGTAACCGATGAGTTTTCGTCCGGAATCCTGATTCTTCGAAAGAGATTGTCCATTTTGTACATGAAGTGCATCCAGCTTTTGCCATAACCCTCTCAACTTTTTACCACATTCTATGTGGGTGAAATGATGATACCATGCCAACTTTCAACCTTTTCAGCGTTCATTAGTAGTGCTTTTCAATTTCAGGGTCATTTAGGTCAAATAAATCAATAACTTTATGAAACATAACAAATGATATCGGGAAGGGTTAAAAATTGATGTTGTGGCTTTGAATGGTGCATTTTGAACAAACAAAAAGCCTATAGTTCAAATAAGTTCAAGAAAATGAAATGCCTTTTTTAACCGATGAGTTTCCGTTCGGAACCCAAATACTTCGAAAGAGATTTTCCGTTTTGCACACAAAGTGCATCTAGCTTTTTCCGTAACCCTCGCAACTTTTTAACCCATGCTATGGGGTTGAAATGATGATACCATGCCAAGTCTCAACCTTTTCAGAGTTCATTTGTAGTGCTTTTCAATTTCAGGGTCATTTAGCTCAAAAAAATCATTAATTGCATGAAAAATAACAAATGATGTCGGGAAGGGCTGAAAATTGAGGATGTGGCTTTGAATGGTGCATTTTGCATACACAAACAGCCTGGATGCCTTTTGTAACCGATGAGTTTCCGTTCGGAACCCTGATACTTCGAAAGAGACTGTCCGTTTTGTACACGAAGTGCATCTAGCTTTTGCCGTAACCCTTCTCGAATTTTTAACACATGCTATGTGGGTGAAATGATGATACCATGCCAACTTTCAACCTTTTCAGAGTTCATTTGTAGTGCTTTTCAATTTCAGGGTCATTTAGCTCAAATAAATCAATAACTGCATGAACAATAACAAATGAGGTCGGGAAGGGTTGAAAATTGATGATGTGGCTTTGAATGGTGAATTTTGAACGCACAAAAAGCCTGGAGTTCAAAAAAGTTCAAGAAAATGAAATGCCTTTTGTAACCGATGAGTTTCCTTTCGGAACCCTGATACTTCGAAAGAGATTGTCCGTTTTGTACACGAAGTGCATCTAGCTTTTGCCGTAACCCTCCCAACTTTTTAGCACATGATATGTGGGTGATATGATGATACCATGCCAACTTTCAACCTTTTCAGAGTTCATTTGTAGTGCTTTTCAATTTCAGGGTCATTTAGCTCAAAAAAATCATTAACCGCATGAAAAATAACAAATGATGTCGGGAAGGGTTGAAAATTGATGATGTGGCTTTGAATGGTGCATTTTGAACACACAAAAAGGCTGGAGTTCAAACAAGTTCATGAAAATGAAATGCCTTTTCTAACAAATGAGTTTCCATCCGGAACCCTGATTCCTCGAAAGAGACTGTCCGTTTTGTACATGAAGTGCATCCAGGTTTTGCCGTAACCCTCTCAACTTTTTACCACATTCTATGTGCGTGAAATGATGATACCATGCCAACTTTCAACCTTTTCAGAGTTCATTTGTAGTGCTTTTCAATTTCAGGGTCATTTAGGTCAAATAAATCAATAACTTTATGAAACATAACAAATGATATCGGGAAGGGTTAAAAATTGATGCTGTGGCTTTGTATGGTGCATTTTGAACAAACAAAAAGCCTATAGTTCCAATAAGTTCAAGAAAATGAAATGCCTTTTTTAACCGATGAGTTTCCGTTCGGAACCCAAATACTTCGAAAGAGATTTTCCGTTTTGCACACGAAGTGCATCTAGCTTTTTCCGTAACCCTCTCAAATTTTAGCCCATGCTATGTGGGTGAAATTATGATACCATGCCAACTCTCAACCTTTTCACAGTTCATTTGTAGTGCTTTTCAATTTCAGGGTCATTTAGGTCAAATAAATCAATAACTTTATGAAACATAACAAATGATATCGGGAAGGGTTAAAAATTGATGTTGTGGCTTTGAATGGTGCATTTTGAACAAACAAAAAGCCTATAGTTCAAATAAGTTCAAGAAAATGAAATGCCTTTTTTAACCGATGAGTTTCCGTTCGGAACCCAAATACTTCGAAAGAGATTTTCCGTTTTGCACACAAAGTGCATCTAGCTTTTTCCGTAACCCTCGCAACTTTTTAACCCATGCTATGGGGTTGAAATGATGATACCATGCCAAGTCTCAACCTTTTCAGAGTTCATTTGTAGTGCTTTTCAATTTCAGGGTCATTTAGCTCAAAAAAATCATTAATTGCATGAAAAATAACAAATGATGTCGGGAAGGGCTGAAAATTGAGGATGTGGCTTTGAATGGTGCATTTTGCATACACAAACAGCCTGGATGCCTTTTGTAACCGATGAGTTTCCGTTCGGAACCCTGATACTTCGAAAGAGACTGTCCGTTTTGTACACGAAGTGCATCTAGCTTTTGCCGTAACCCTTCTCGAATTTTTAACACATGCTATGTGGGTGAAATGATGATACCATGCCAACTTTCAACCTTTTCAGAGTTCATTTGTAGTGCTTTTCAATTTCAGGGTCATTTAGCTCAAATAAATCAATAACTGCATGAACAATAACAAATGAGGTCGGGAAGGGTTGAAAATTGATGATGTGGCTTTGAATGGTGAATTTTGAACGCACAAAAAGCCTGGAGTTCAAAAAAGTTCAAGAAAATGAAATGCCTTTTGTAACCGATGAGTTTCCGTCCGGAACCCTGATACTTCGAAAGAGATTGTCCGTTTTGTACACGAAGTGCATCTAGCTTTTGCCGTAACCCTCCCAACTTTTTAGCACATGATATGTGGGTGATATGATGATACCATGCCAACTTTCAACCTTTTCAGAGTTCATTTGTAGTGCTTTTCAATTTCAGGGTCATTTAGCTCAAAAAAATCATTAACCGCATGAAAAATAACAAATGATGTCGGGAAGGGTTGAAAATTGATGATGTGGCTTTGAATGGTGCATTTTGAACACACAAAAAGGCTGGAGTTCAAACAAGTTCATGAAAATGAAATGCCTTTTCTAACAAATGAGTTTCCATCCGGAACCCTGATTCCTCGAAAGAGACTGTCCGTTTTGTACATGAAGTGCATCCAGGTTTTGCCGTAACCCTCTCAACTTTTTACCACATTCTATGTGCGTGAAATGATGATACCATGCCAACTTTCAACCTTTTCAGAGTTCATTTGTAGTGCTTTTCAATTTCAGGGTCATTTAGGTCAAATAAATCAATAACTTTATGAAACATAACAAATGATATCGGGAAGGGTTAAAAATTGATGCTGTGGCTTTGTATGGTGCATTTTGAACAAACAAAAAGCCTATAGTTCCAATAAGTTCAAGAAAATGAAATGCCTTTTTTAACCGATGAGTTTCCGTTCGGAACCCAAATACTTCGAAAGAGATTTTCCGTTTTGCACACGAAGTGCATCTAGCTTTTTCCGTAACCCTCTCAAATTTTAGCCCATGCTATGTGGGTGAAATTATGATACCATGCCAACTCTCAACCTTTTCACAGTTCATTTGTAGTGCTTTTCAATTTCAGGGTCATTTAGCTCAAAAAAATCATTAACTGCGTGAAAAATAACAAATGATGTCGGGAAGGGTTGAAAATTGATGATGTGGCTTTGAATGGTGCATTTTGAACACACAAAAAGGCTGGAGTTCAAACAAGTTCATGAAAATGAAATGCCTTTTCTAACAAATGAGTTTCCATCCGGAACCCTGATTCCTCGAAAGAGACTGTCCGTTTTGTACATGAAGTGCATCCAGGTTTTGCCGTAACCCTCTCAACTTTTTACCACATGCTATGTGGGTGAAATGATGATACCATGCCAACTTTCAACCTTTTCAGAGTTCATTTGTAGTGCCTCTCAATTTCAGGGTCATTTAGGTTAAATAAATCAATAGCTGCATGAAAAATAACAAATGATGTCGGGAAGGGTTGAAAATTGATGATGTGGATTTGAATGGTGCATTTTGAAAAAACAAAAAGCCTATTGTTCAAATAAGTTCATGAAAATGAAATGCCTTTTGTTACCGATGCGTTTCCGTCCGGAACACTGATACTTCGAAGGAGACTGTCCGTTTTGTACACGAAGTGCATCCAGCTTTTTCCATAACCCTATCAACTTTTTACCACATGCTATGTCGGTGAAATGATAATACCATGCCAACTTTCAACCTTTTCAGAGTTCATTTGTAGTGCTTTTCAGGGTCATTTAGCTCAAAAAACAAATAACTTCATGAAAAATAACAAATGATGTTGGGAAGGGTTGAAAATTGATGATGTGGCTTTGAATGGTGCATTTTGAACACACAAAAAGGCTAGAGTTCAAACAAGTTCATGAAAATGAAATGCCTTTTGTAACCGATGAGTTTCCATCGGGAACCCTGATTCTTCGAAAGAGACTGTCCGTTTTGTACACGAAGTGCATCCAGCTTTGGCCGTAACCCTCTCAAATTTTTACCACATGCTATGTGGGTGAAATGATGATACCATGCCAACTGTCAACCTTTTCAGAGTTCATTTGTAGTGCTTTTCAATTTCAGGGTCATTTAGCTCAAAAAACCATTAACTGCATGAAAAATAACAAATGATGTCGGGAAGGGTTGAAAATTGATGATGTAGATTTGAATGGTGCATTTTGAACAAACAAACAGCCGGGAGTTCAAATAAGTTCATGAAAATGAAATGCCTTTTGTAACCGATGAGTTTCCGTCTGGAACCCTGATTCTTCGGAGGAGACTGTCCGTTTTGTACACGAAGTGCATCCAGCTTTTTCCATAACCCGATCAACTTTTTATCACATGCTATGTCGGTGAAATGATAATACCATGCCAACTTTCAACCTTTTCAGAGTTCATTTGTAGTGCTTTTCAGGGTCATTTAGCTCAAAAAATAAATAACTACATGAAAAATAACAAATGATGTCGGGAAGGGTTGAAAATTGATGATGTGGCTTTGAATGGTGCATTTTGAACACACAAAAAGGCTAGAGTTCAAACAAGTTCATGAAAATGAAATGCCTTTTGTAACCGATGAGTTTCCATCGGGAACATTGATTCTTCGAAAGAGACTGTCCGTTTTGTACACGAAGTGCATCCAGCTTTGGCCGTAACCCTCTCAAACTTTTACCACATGCTATGTGGGTGAAATGATGATACCATGCCAACTTTCAACCTTTTCAGAGTTCATTTGTAGTGCTTTTCAATTTCAGGGTCCTTTAGGTCAAATAAATCAATAACTTTATCAAAAATAACAAATGATATCGGGAAGGGTTAAAATTGATGTTGTGGCTTTGAATGGTGCATTTTGAACAAACAAAAATCCTATAGTTCAAATAAGTTCAAGAAAATGAAATGCCTTTTTTAACCGATCAGTTTCCGTTCGGAACCCTAATACTTCGAAAGAGACTTTCCGTTTTGCACAGGAAGTGCATCTAGCTTTTTTCGTAACCCTCTCAACTTTTTAGGCCATGCTATGTGGGTGAAATGATGATACCATGCCAACTCTCAACCTTTTCAGAGTTCATTTGTAGTGCTTTTCAATTTCAGGGTCATTTAGCTCAAAAAAAACATTAACTGCATGAAAAATACCAAATGATGTCGGGAAGGGTTGAAACTTGATGATGTAGCTTTGAATGGTGCATTTTGAACAAACAAACAACCTGGAGTTCAAATAAGTTCATGAAAATGAAATGCCTTTTGTAACCGATGAGTTTCCGTTGGGAACCTTGATACTTCGAAGGAGATTGTCCGTTTTGTACACGAAGTGCATCCAGATTTTTCCATAACCCTCTCAAATTTTTAACACATGCTATGTGGGTGAAATGATGATACCATGCCAACTTTCAACCTTTTCAGAGTTCATTTGTAGTGCTTTTCAATTTCAGGGTCATTTAGCTCAAACAAATGAATAGCTGCATGAAAAATAACAAATGATGTCGGGAAGGGTTGAAAATTTATGATGCGGCTTTGAATGGTGCAGTTTGAACACACAAAAAGGCTGGAGTTCAAACAATTTCATGAAAATGAAATGCCTTTTGTAACCGATGAGTTTCCATCCGGAACCCTGATTCTTCGAAAGAGACTGTCCGTTTTGTACACGAAGTGCATCCAGCTTTGGCCGTAACCCTCTCAAATTTTTACCACATGCTATGTGGGTGAAATGATAATACCATGCCAACGTTCAACCTTTTCAGAGTTCATTTGTAGTGCTTTTCAATTTCAGGGTCATTTAGGTCAAATAAATCAATAACTTTATGAAAAATAACAAATGATATCGGGAAGGTTTAAAAATTGATGATGTGGCTTTGAATGGTGCATTTTGAATAAACAAAAATCCTATAGTTCAAATAAGTTCAAGAAAATGAAAAGCCTTTTTTAACCGATGAGTTTCCATTCGGAACCCTAATACTTCGAAAGAGACTTTCCGTTTTGCACACGAAGTGCATCTAGCTTTTTCCGTAACCCTCTCAACTTTTTAGCCCATGCTATGTGGGTGAAATGATGATACCATGCCAACTGTCAACCTTTTCAGAGTTCATTTGTAGAGTTTTTCAATTTCAGGGTCATTTAGCTCAAAAAAATCATTAACTGCATGAAAAATAACAAATGATGTCGGGAAGGGTTGAAAATTTATGATGTGGCTTTGAATGGTGCATTTTGGACACACAAACAGCCTGGAGTTCATATAAGTTCATGAAAATGAAATGCCTTTTGTAACCGATGAGTTTTCGTCCGGAACCTTGATACTTCTAAGGAGACTGTTTGTTTCGTACACGAAGTGCATCCAGCTTTTTCCTTAACCCTCTCAACTTTTTACCACATGATATGTGGGTGAAATTACGATACCATGCCAACTTTCAACCTTTTCAGAGTTCATTTGTAGTGCTTTTCAATTTCAGGGTCATTTAGGTCAAATAAATCAATAGCTGCATGAAAAATAACAAATGATGTCGGGAAGGGTTAAAAATTGATGATGTGGCTTTGAATGGTGCATTTTGAACAAACAAAAAGCCTATTGTTCAAATAAGTTCAAGAAAATGAAATGCCTTTTTTAACCGATGAGTTTCCGTTCGGAACCCTAATACCTCGAAAGAGACTTTCCGTTTTGCACACGAAGTGCATCTAGTTTTTTCCGTAACCCTCTCAACTTTTTAGCCCATGCTATGTGGGTGAAATGTTGATACCGTGCCAACTCTCAACCTTTTCAGAGTTCATTTGTAGTGCTTTTCAATTTCAGGGTCATTTAGCTCAAAAAAATCATTAACTGCATGAAAAATAACAAATGATGTCGGGAAGGGTTGAAAATTGATGATGTGGCTTTGAATGGTGCATTTTGAACACACAAACAGCCTGGAGTTCAAATAAGTTCATGAAAATGAAATGCTTGTTGTAACCGATGAGTTTCCGTCCGGAACCCTGATACTTCGGAGGAGATTGTCCGTTTTGTACACGAAGTGCATCCAGATTTTTCCATAACCCTCTCAAATTTTTAACACATGCTATGTGGGTGAAATGATGATACCATGCCAACTTTCAACCTTTTCAGAGTTCATTTGTAGTGCTTTTCAATTTCAGGGTCATTTAGCTCAAATAAATCAATAACTGCATGAACAATAACAAATGAGGTCGGGAAGGGTTGAAAATTAATGATGTGGCTTTGAATGGTGTATTTTGAACACACAAAAAGGCTGGAGTTCAAACAAGTTCATGAAAATGAAATGCCTTTTTTAACCGATGAGTTTCCATCCGGAACCCCGATTCTTCGAAAGAGACTGTCCGTTTTTTACACGAAGTGCATCCAGCTTTGGCCGTAACCCTCTCAAATTTTTACCACATGCTATGTGGGTGAAATGATAATACCATGCCAACTTTCAACCTTTTCAGAGTTCATTTGTAGTGCTTTTCAATTTCAGGGTCATTTAGGTCAAATAAATCAATAGCTGCATGAAAAATAACAAATGATGTCGGGAAGGGTTAAAAATTGATGATGTGGCTTTGAATGGTGCATTTTGAACAAACAAAAAGCCTATTGTTCAAATAAGTTCAAGAAAATGAAATGCCTTTTTTAACCGATGAGTTTCCGTTCGGAACCCTAATACCTCGAAAGAGACTTTCCGTTTTGCACACGAAGTGCATCTAGTTTTTTCCGTAACCCTCTCAACTTTTTAGCCCATGCTATGTGGGTGAAATGTTGATACCGTGCCAACTCTCAACCTTTTCAGAGTTCATTTGTAGTGCTTTTCAATTTCAGGGTCATTTAGCTCAAAAAAATCATTAACTGCATGAAAAATAACAAATGATGTCGGGAAGGGTTGAAAATTGATGATGTGGCTTTGAATGGTGCATTTTGAACACACAAACAGCCTGGAGTTCAAATAAGTTCATGAAAATGAAATGCTTGTTGTAACCGATGAGTTTCCGTCCGGAACCCTGATACTTCGGAGGAGATTGTCCGTTTTGTACACGAAGTGCATCCAGATTTTTCCATAACCCTCTCAAATTTTTAACACATGCTATGTGGGTGAAATGATGATACCATGCCAACTTTCAACCTTTTCAGAGTTCATTTGTAGTGCTTTTCAATTTCAGGGTCATTTAGCTCAAATAAATCAATAACTGCATGAACAATAACAAATGAGGTCGGGAAGGGTTGAAAATTAATGATGTGGCTTTGAATGGTGTATTTTGAACACACAAAAAGGCTGGAGTTCAAACAAGTTCATGAAAATGAAATGCCTTTTTTAACCGATGAGTTTCCATCCGGAACCCCGATTCTTCGAAAGAGACTGTCCGTTTTTTACACGAAGTGCATCCAGCTTTGGCCGTAACCCTCTCAAATTTTTACCACATGCTATGTGGGTGAAATGATAATACCATGCCAACTTTCAACCTTTTCAGAGTTCATTTGTAGTGCTTTTCAATTTCAGGGTCATTTAGGTCAAATAAATCAATAACTTTATGAAAAATAACAAATGATATCGGGAAGGGTTAAAAATTGATGATGTGGCTTTGAATGGAGCATTTTGAACAAACAATAAGCGTATAGTTCAAATAAGTTCAAGAAAATGAAATGCCTTTTTTAACCGATGAGTTTCCGTTCGGAAGCCTAATACTTCGAAAGAGACTTTCCGTTTTGCACACGAAGTGCATCTAGCTTTTTCCGTAACCCTCTCAACTTTTTAGCCCATTCTATGTGGGTGAAATGATGATACCGTGCCAACTCTCAACCTTTTCAGAGTTCATTTGTAGTGCTTTTCAATTTCAGGGTCATTTAGCTAAAAAAATAAATAACAAATAATGTTGGGAAGGGTTGAAAATTGATGAAGTGGCTTTGAATGGTGCATTTTGAACACACGAAAAGGCTGGAGTTCAAATAAGGTCATGAAAATGAAATTCCTTTTGTAACCGATGAGTTTCCATCCGGAATCCTGATTCTTCGAAAGAGACTGTCCGTTTTGTACATGAAGTGCATCCAGCTTTTGCCGTAACCCTCTCAACTTTTTACAACATTCTATGTGGGTGAAATGATGATACCATGCCAACTTTCAACCTTTTCGGAGTTCATTTGTAGTGCTTTTCAATTTCAGGGTCATTTAGCTCAAATAAATCAATAACTGCATGAACAATAACAAATGAGGTCGGGAAGGGTTGAGAATTGATGATGTGTCTTTGAATGGTGCATTTTGAACGCACAAAAACCCTGGAGTTCAAAAAAGTTCAAGAAAATGAAATGCCTTTTGTAACCTATGAGTTTCCGTCCGGAACCCTGATACTTCGAAAGAGACTGTCCGTTTTATAGACGAAGTGCATCTAGCTTTTGCCGTAACCCTCCCAACTTTTTAGCACATGCTATGTGGGTGAAATGATGATACCATACCAACTCTCAACCTTTTCAGAGTTCATTTGTAGTGCTTTTCAATTTTAGGGTCATTTAGCTCAAAAAAATCATTAACCGCATGAAAAATAACAAATGATGTCAGGAAGGGTTGAAAATTGATGATGTGGCTTTGAATGGTGTATTTTGAACGCACAAAATGCCTCGAGTTCAAATAAGTACATGAAAATAAAATGCCTTTTGTAACCGATGAGTTTCCGTCCGGAACCCTGATTCTTCGAAAGAGAATGTCCATTTTGTACACGAAGTGCATCCAGCTTTTTCCATAACCCTCTCAACTTTTTACCATATGCTATGTGGGTGAAATGATAATACCATGCCAACTTTCAATCTTTTCAGAGTAATTTGTAGTGCTTTTCAATTTCAGGGTCATTTAGCTCAAAAAATAAATAACTACATGAAAAATAACAAATGATGTCGGGAAGGATTGAAAATTGATGATGTGGCTTTAAATCGTGCATTTTGAACACACAAACAGCCTGGAGTTCAAATAAGTTCATGAAAATGAAATGCCTTTTGTAACCGATGAGTTTCCGTCCGGAACCCTGATACTTCGAAGGAGATTGTCCATTTTGTACACGAAGTGCATCCAGCTTTTTCCATAACCCTCTCAAATTTTGAACACATGCTATGTGGGTGAAATGATGATACCGTGCCAACTTTCAACCTTTTCAGAGTTCATTTGTAGTGCTTTTCAATTTCAGGGTCATTTAGCTCAAAAAATAAATAGCTATATGAAAAATAACAAATGATGTCGGGAAGGATTGAAAATTGATGATGTGGCTTTGAATGTTGCATTTTGAACACACAAACAGCCTGGAGTTCAAATAAGTTCATGAAAATGAAATGCCTTTTGTAACCGATGAGTTTCCGTCCGGAACCTTGATACTTCGAAGGAGACTGTCCGTTTTGTACACGAAGTGCATCCAGCTTTTTCCATAACCCTCTCAACTTTTTACCACATGCTATGTGGGTGAAATGATAATACCATGCAAACTTTCAACCTCTTCAGAGTTCATTTGTAGTCCTTTTCAATTTCAAGGTCATTTAGCTCAAAAAGATCATTAACTGCATGAAAAATAACAAATGATGTCGGGAATGGTTGAAAATTGATGATGTGGCTTTGAATGGTGCCTTTTGAATACACAAACATCCTGGAGTTCAAATATGTTCAAGAAAATGAAATGCCTTTTGTAACCGATGAGTTTCCGTCCGGAACCCTGATACTTCGAAGGAGATTGTCCGTTTTGTACACGAAGTGCATCCAGCTTTTTCCATAACCCTCTCAAATTTTTAACACATGCTATGTGGGTGAATTGATGATACCATGCCAACTTTCAACCTTTTCAGAGTTCATTTGTAGTGCTTTTCAATTTCAGGGTCATTTAGCTAAAAAAATAAATAACTGCATGAAAAATAACAAATGATGTCGGGAAGGGTTGAAAATTGATGATGTGGCTTTGAATGGTGCATTTTGAACACACAAAAAGGCTGGAGTTCAAACAAGTTCATGAAAATGAAATGCCTTTTGTAACCGATGATTTCCATCCGGAACCCTGATTCTTCGAAAGAGATTGTCCGTTTTGTACAAGAAGTGCATCCAGCTTTTGCCGTAACCCTCTCAACTTTTTACCACATGCTATGTGGGTGAAATGATGATACCATGCCAACTTTCAACCTTTTCAGAGTTCATTTGTAGTGCTTCTCAATTTCAGGGTCAATTAGGTCAACTAAATCAATAACTGCATGAAAAATAACAAATGATGTCGGGAAGGGTTTAAAATTGATGATGTGGCTTTGAATGGTGCATTTTGAACAAACAAAAAGCCTATAGTTCAAATAAGTTCAAGAAAATGAAATGCCTTTTTTAACCGATGAGTTTTCCGTCCGGAACCCTGATACTCCGAAAGAGACTTTCCGTTTTGCATAGGAAGTGCATGTAGCTTTTGCCGTAACCCTCTCAACTTTTTAGCCCATGCTATGTGGGTGAAATGATGATACCATGCCAACTCTCAATCTTTTCAGTGTTCATTTGTAGTGCTTTTCAATTTCAGGGTCATTTAGCTCAAAAAAATCATTAACTGCATGAAAAATAACAAATGATGTCGGGAAGGGTTGAAAATTGATGATGTGGCTTTGAATGGTGCATTTTGAACACACAAAAAGCCTGGAGTTCAAATAAGTTCATGAAAATGAAATGCCCTTTGTAACCAATGAGTTTCCGTCCGGAACCATGATACTTTGGAAGAGACTGTCCATTTTGTACACGAAGTGCATCCAGATTTTGTCATAACCCTCTCAACTTTTTACCGCATGCTATGTCGTTGAAATGATGATACCATTCCAGCCTTCAACGTTTTTAGAGTTCATTTGTAGTGCTTTTCAATTTCAGGATCATTTAGGTCAAATAAATCAATAACTGCATGAAAAATAACAAATGATGTCGGGAAGGGTTGAAAATTGATGATGTGGCTTTGAATGGTGCATTTTGAACACACAAAAAGCCAGGAGTTCAAATAAGTACATGAAAATGAAATGCCTTTTGTAACCGATGAGTTTCCGTTCAGAACCCTGATATTTCGAAGGAGACTGTCCATTTTGTACACGAAGTGCATCCAGCTTTTTCCATAACCCTCTCAAATTTTTAACACATGTTATGTGGGTGAAATGATGATACCAAGCCAACTTTCAACCTTTTCAGAGTTCATTTGTAGTGCCTTTCAATTTCAGGGGCATTTAGCTAAAAAAATAAATAACAAATGAAAAATAACAAATGATGTCGGGAAGGGTTGAAAATTGATGATCTGGCTTTGAATGGTGCATTTTGAACACACAAAAAGGCTGGACTTCAAACAAGTTCATGAAAATGAAATGCCTTTTGTAACGATGAGTTTCCGTCCGGAACCCTGATACTTCGAAAGAGACTTTCCGTTTTGCACACGAAGTGAATCTAGCTTTTGCCATAACCCTCTCAACTTTTGACCACATGCTATGTGGGTGAAATGATGATACCATGCCGACAATCAACCTTTTCAGAGTTCATTTGTAGTGCTTTTCAATTTCAGGGTCATTGAGCTCAAATAAATCAATAACTGCATGAAAAATAACAAATGATGTCGGGAAGGGTTGAAGATTGGTGATGTGGCTTTGAATGGTGCATTTTGAACAAACAAAAAGCCTATAGTTCAAATAAGTTCATGAAAATGAAATCCCTTTTGTAACCGATGAGTTTCCATCCGGAACCCTGATTCTTCGAAAGAGACTGTCCGTTTTGCACACGAAGTGCACCCTGCTTTTGCCGTAACCCTCTCAAATTTTTAGCACATGCTATGTGGGTGAAATGATGATACCATGCCAACTCTCTACCTATTCAGAGTTCATTTGTAGAGCTTTTCTATTTCAGGGTCATTTAGGTCAAATAAATCAATACTGCATGAAAAATAACAAATTATGTCGGGAAGGGTTCAAAATTGATGATTTGGCTTTGAATGGTGCATTTTCAACAAACAAAAAGCCTATAGTGCAAATAAGTTCAAGAAAATGAAATGCCTTCTTTAACCGATGAGTTTCCGTCCAGAACCCTAATACTTCGAAAGAGACTTTCCATTTTGCACACGAAGTGCATCTAGCTTTTGCCGTCACCCTCTCATCTTTTTAGCCCATGCTATGTGGGTGAAATTATGATACGATGCCAACTCTCAACCTTTTCAGAGTTCATTTGTAGTGCTTTTCAATTTCAGGGTCATTTAGCTCCAAAAAATCATTAACTGCATGAAAAATAACAAATGATGTCGGGAAGGATTGAAAATTGATGATGTGGCTTTGAATGGTGCATTTGGAACACAAAAAAAGCCTGGAGTTCAAATAAGTTCATGAAAATAAAATGCCTTTTGTAACCGATGAGTTTCCGTCCGGAATCCTGATACTTCGAAGGAGACTGTCTGTTTTGTACACGAAGTGCATCCAGCTTTTTCCATAGCCCTCTCAAATTTTGAACACATGCTATGTGGGTGAAATGATGATACCATGCCAACTTTCAACCTTTTGAGAGTTCATTTGTAGTGCTTTTCAATTTTAGGGTCATTTAGCTAAAAAAAATAAACAAATTAAAAATAACAAATGATGTCGGGAAGGGTTGAAAATTGATGATGTGGCTTTGAATGGTCCATTTGGAACACACAAAAAGCCTGGAGTTCAAATAGGTTCATGAAAATGAAATGCCTTTTGGAACCGATGAGTTTCCGTCCGGAACCCTGATAATTCGAAGGAGACTGTCCGTTTTGTACACGAAGTGCATCCAGCTTTTTCCATAACCCTCTCAAATTTTTAACACATGCTATGTCGGTGAACTGATATTACCATGCCAACTTTCAACCTTTTCATAGTTCATTGGAGTGCTTTTCAATTTCAGGGTCATTTAGGTGAAATAAATCAATAACTGCATGAAAAATAACAAATGATGTCGGGAAGGGTTGAAAATTGATGATGTGGCTTTGAATGGTGCATTTTGAACAAACAAAAAGCCTATAGTTCAAATAAGTTCAAGAAAATGGAATGCCTTTTGTAACCGATGAGTTTCCGTCCGGAACCCTAATACTTCGAAAGAGACTTTCCGTTTCGCACACGGAGTGCATCTAGCTTTTGTCGTAACCCTCTCAACTTTTTAGCCCATGCTATGTGGGTGAAATGATGATACAATGCCAACTCTCAACCTTTTCAGAGTTCATTTGTAGTGCTTTTCAATTTCAGGGTCATTTAGCTCACAAAAATCATTAACTGCATGACAAATAACAAATGATGTCGGGAAGGGTTGAAAATTGATGATGTGGCATTGAATGGTGCATTTTCAACACACAAAAAGGCTGGAGTTCAAATAAGTTCATGAAAATGAAATGCCTTTTGTAACCGATGAGTTTCCGTCCGTAGCCCTGATACTTCGAAGGAGACCGTCCGTTTTGTACACGAAGTGCATCCAGCTTTTTCCATAACCTTCTCAAATTGTTAACACATGTTATGTGGGTGAAATGATGATACCATGCCAACTTTCAACCTTTTCAGAGTTCATTTGTAGTGCTTTTCAATTTTAGGGTCATTTAGCTAAAAAAAATAACAAATGATGTCGGGAAGGGTTAAAAATTGATGATGTGGCTGTGAATGGTGCATTTTGAACACACAAAAAGGCTGGAGTTCAAAGAAGTTCATGAAAATGAAATGCCTTTTGTAACTCATGAGTTTCCATCCGGAACCCTGATTCTTCGAAAGAGACTGTCCGTTTTGTACACGAAGTGCATCCAGCTTTTGCCGTAACGCTCTCAGCTTTTTACCACATGCTATTGGGTGAAATGATGATACCATGCCAACAATCAACCTTTTCAGAGTTCATTTGTAGTGCTTTTCAATTTCAGGGTCATTGAGCTCAAATAAATCAATAACTGCATGAAAAATAACAAATGATGGCGGGAAGGGTTGAAGATTGATGATGTGGCTTTGCATGGTGCATTTTGAACACACAAAAATCCTATAGTTGAAATAAGTTCAAGAAAATGAAATGCCTTTTTTAACGGATGAGTTTCCGTTCGGAACCCTGATTCTTCGAAAGAGACTGTCCGTTTTGTGCATGAAGTGCATCCAGCTTTTGTCGTAACCCTCTCAACTTTTTACCACATGCTATGTGGGTGAAATGATGATACCATGCCACCTTTCAACCTTTTTAGAGTTCATTTGTTGTGCTTTTCAATTTCAGGGTCATTTAGCTCAAAAAGATCAATAACTGCATGAATAATAACAAATGAGGTCGGGAAGAGTTGAAAATTGATGATGTGGCTTTGAATGGTGCATTTTGAACGCACAAAAAGCCTGGAGTTCAAAAAAGTTCAAGAAAATGAAATGCCTTTTGTAACCGATGAGTTTTCATCCGGAACCCTGATACTTCGAAAGAGTCTGTCCGTTTTGTACACGAAGTGCATCTAGATTTTGCCGTAACGCTCCCAACTTTTTAGCACATGCTATGTGGGTGAAATGATGATACCATACCAACTCTCAACCTTTTCAGCGTTCATTTGTAGTGCTTTTCAATTCCAGGGTCATTTAGCTCAAAAAAATCATTAACTGCATGAAAAATAACAAATGATGTCGGGAAGGGTTGAAAATTGATGATGTGGCTTTGAATGGTGCATTTTGAACACACAAAAATCCAGGAGTTCAAATAAGTTCATGAAAATAATATGCCTTTTGTAACCGATGAGTTTCCGTCCGGAACCCCGATACTTTGAAGGAGACTGTCCGTTTTGTACACAAAGTGCATCCAGCTTTTTCCATAACCCTCTCAACTTTTTACCACATGCTATTTGGGTGAAATTATGATACCATGCCAACTTTCAACCTTTTCAGAGATCATTTGTAGTGCTTTTCAATTTCAGGGTCATTTAGCTCACAAAAAAATAACTACATGAAAAATAACAAATGATGTCGGGAAGGGTTGAAAATTGATGACGTGGCTTTGAATGGTGCATTTTGAACACACAAAAAGGCTGGAGTTCAAACAAGTTCATGAAAATGAAATGCCTTTCGTAACCGATGAGTTTCCACCCGGAACCCTGATTCTTCGAAAGAGACTGTCCGTTTTGTACACGAAGTGCATCCTGCTTTTGCCGTAACCCTCTCAAATTTCTAGCACATGCTATGTGGGTGAAATGATGATACCATGCCAACTTTCATCCTTTTCAGAGTTCATTTGTAGTGCTTTTATATTTCAGGGTCATTTAGGTCAAATAAATCAATACTGCATGAAGAATAACAAATTATGTCCGGAAGGGTTGAAAATTGAAGATGTGGCTTTGAATGGTGCATTTTGAACAAACAAAAAGCCTATAGTTCAAATAAGTTCAAGAAAATGAAATGCCTTTTTTAACCGATGAGTTTCCGTCCGGAACCCTAATACTTCGAAAGAGACTTTCCGTTTTGCACACGAAGTGCATCTAACTTTTACCGTAACCCTCTCAACTTTTTATCCCATGCTATGTGGGTGAAATTATGATACGATGCCAACTCTCAACCTTTTCAGAGTTCATTTGTAGTGCTTTACCATTTCAGGGTCATTTAGCTCCAAAACATCATTAACTGCATGAAAAATAACATATGATGTCGGGAAGGGTTGAAAATTGATGATGTGGCTTTGAATGGTCCATTTGGAACACACAAAAAGCCTGGAGTTCAAATAGGTTCATGAAAATGAAATGCCTTTTGGAACCGATGAGTTTCCGTCCGGAACCCTGATAATTCGAAGGAGACTGTCCGTTTTGTACACGAAGTGCATCCAGCATTTTCCATAACCCTCTCAAATTTTTAACACATGATATGTGGGTGAAATGATGATACCATGCCAACTTTCAACCTTTTCAGAGTTCATTTGTAGTGCTTTTCAATTTTAGGGTCATTTAGCTAAAAAAAATAACAAATGATGTCGGGAAGGGTTGAAAATTGATGATGTGGCTTTGAATGGTGCATTTTGAACACACAAAAAGGATGGAGTTCAAACAAGTTCATGAAAATGAAATGCCTTTTGTAACCGATGAGTTTCCATCCGGACCCCTGATTCTTCGAAAGAGACTGTCCGTTTTGTACACGAAGTGCATCCAGCTTTTTCCGTAACCCTCTCAACTTTTTACTACATGCTATGTGGGTGAAATGATGATACCATGCCAACTTTCAACCTTTTCAGAGTTCATTTGTAGTGCTTTTCAATTTCAGGGTCATTTAGGTCAAATAAATCAATAACTGCATGAAAAATAACAAATGATGTCGGGAAGGGTTGAAAATTGATGATGTGGCTTTGAATGGTGCATTTTGAACACACAAAAAGCCTGGAGTTCAAATAAGTTCATGAAAATGAAATGCCTTTTGTAACCGATGAGTTTCCGTTCGGAACCCTGATACTTCGAACGAGATTGTCCGTATTGTACACAAAGTGCATCCAGCTTTTTCCATAACACTCTCAAATTTTTAACACATGCTATGTGGGTGAAATGATGATACCAGGCCAACTTTCAACCTTTTCAGAGTTCATTTGTAGTGCTTTTCAATTTCAGGGTCATTTAGCTAAAAAAATAAATAACAAATGAAAAATATCAAATGATGTCAGGAAGGGTTGAAAATTGATGATGTGGCTTTGAATGGTGCATTTTGAACACACAAATGGGATGGAGTTCAAATAAGTTCATGAAAATGAAATGCCTTTTGTAACCGATGATTTCCGTCCGGAACCCTGATACTTCGAAGGAGACTAACTGTTTTGTACACGAAGTGCATCCAGCTTTTTCCATAACCCTCTCAAATTTTTAACACATGCTATGTGGGTGAAATGATGATACCATGCCAACTTTCAACCTTTGCAGATTTCATTTGTAGTGCTTTTCAATTTTAGGGCCATTTAGGTAAAAACATAAATAACAAATGAAAAATAACAAATGATGTCGCGAAGGGTTGATAATTGATGATGTGGCTTTGAATGGTGCATTTTGAACACACAAAAAGGCTGGACTTCAAACAAGTTCATGAAAACGAAATGCCTTTTGTAACCAATGAGTTTCCATTCGGAACCCTGATTCTTCGAAAGAAACTGTCCGTTTTGTACACGAAGTGCATCCAGCTTTTTCCGTAACCCTCTCAACTTTTTACTACATGCTATGTGGGTGAAATGATGATACCATGCCAACTTTCAACCTTTTCAGAGTTCATTTGTAGTGCTTTTCAATTTCAGGGTCATTTAGGTCAAATAAATAAATAACTGCATGAAAAATAACAAATGATGTCGGGAAGGGTTGAAAATTGATGATGTGGTTTTGAATGGTGCATTTTGAACACACAAAAAGCCTGGAGTTCAAATAAGTTTGTGAAAATGAAATGCCTTTTGTAACCGATGAGTTTCCGTTCGGAACCCTGATACTTCGAACGAGATTGTCCGTTTTGTACACAAAGTGCATCCAGCTTTTTCCATAACACTCTCAAATTTTTAACACATGCTATGTGGGTGAAATGATGATACCAGGCCAACTTTCAACCTTTTCAGAGTTCATTTGTAGTGCTTTTCAATTTCAGGGTCATTTAGCTAAAAAAATAAATAACAAATGAAAAATATCAAATGATGTCGGGAAGGGTTGAAAATTGATGATGTGGCTTTGAATGGTGCATTTTGAACACACAAATGGGATGGAGTTCAAATAAGTTCATGAAAATGAAATGCCTTTTGTAACCGATGATTTCCGTCCGGAACCCTGATACTTCGAAGGAGACTAACCGTTTTGTACACGAAGTGCATCCAGCTTTTTCCATAACCCTCTCAAATTTTTAACACATGCTATGTGGGTGAAATGATGATACCATGCTAACTTTCAACCTTTTCAGATTTCATTTGTAGTGCTTTTCAATTTTAGGGCCATTTAGGTAAAAACATAAATAACAAATGAAAAATAACAAATGATGTCGCGAAGGGTTGATAATTGATGATGTGGCTTTGAATGGTGCATTTTGAACACACAAAAAGGCTGGACTTCAAACAAGTTCATGAAAATGAAATGCCTTTTGTAACCAATGAGTTTCCATTCGGAACCCTGATTCTTCGAAAGAAACTGTCCGTTTTGTACACGAAGTGCATCCAGGTTTTCCCGTAACCCTCTCAACTTTTTACCACATGCTATGTGGGTGAAATGATGATACCATGCCAACTTTCAACCTTCTCAGAGTTCATTTGTAGTGCTTTTCAATTTCAGGGTCATTTAGGTCAAATTAATCAATAACTGCATGAAAAATAACAAATGATATCGACGAGGGTTGAAAATTGATGATGTGGCTTTGAATGGTGCATTTTGAACAAACAAAATGCCTATAGTTGAAATAAGTTCAACAAAATGAAATGCCTTTTTTAGCCGATGATTTTTCGTCCTGAACCCTAATACTTCGAAAGAGACTTTCCGTTTTTTACACGAAGTGCATCTACCTTTTGCCGTAACCCTCTGAACTTTTTAGCCCATGCAATGTGGGTGAAATGATGAGACCATGCCAAATCTCATCATTTTAAGAGTTCATTTTTAGTGCTTTTCAATTTCAGGGTCATTTAGCTCAAAAAAATCATTAACAGCATGAAAAATAACAAATGATGTCGGGAAGGGTTGAAAATTGATGATGTGGCTTTGAATGGTGCATTTTGAACACACAAAAATCCTGGAGTTCAAATAAGTTCATGAAAATGAAATGCCTTTTGTAACCGATGAGTTTCCGTCCGGAACCCTGATACTTCGAAGGAGACTGTCCGTTTAGTACACGAAGTGAATCCAGCTTTTTCCATAACCCTCTCAAATTTTTAACACATGATATGTGGGTGAAATGATGATATCATGCCAACTTTCAACCTTTTCAGAGTTCATTTGTAGTGCTTTTCAATTTCAGGGTCATTTAGCTAAAAAAATAAATAACAAATGAAAAATAACAAATGATGTCGGGAAGGGTTGAAAATTGATGATGTGGCTTTGAATGGTGCATTTTGAACACACAAAAATCCTGGATTTCAAATAAGTTCATGAAAATGAAATGCCTTTTGGAACCGATGAGTTTCCGTCCGGAACCCTGATAATTCGAAGGAGACTGTCCGTTTTGTACACGAAGTGCATCCAGCTTTTTCCATAACCCTCTCAAATTTTTAACACATGCTATCTGGGTGAAATGATGATACCATGCTAACTTTCAACCTTTTCAGATTTCATTTGTAGTGCTTTTCAATTTTAGGGCCATTTAGGTAAAAACATAAATAACAAATGAAAAATAACAAATGATGTCGCGAAGGGTTGATAATTGTTGATGTGGCTTTGAATGGTGCATTTTGAACACAAAAAAAGGCTGGACTTCAAACAAATTCATGAAAATGAAATGCCTTTTGTAACCAATGAGTTTCCATTCGGAACCCTGATTCTTCGAAAGAAACTGTCCGTTTTGTACACGAAGTGCATCCAGGTTTTGCCGTAACCCTCTCAACTTTTTACCACATGCTATGTGGGTGAAATGATGATACCATGCCAACTTTCAACCTTCTCAGAGTTCATTTGTAGTGCTTTTCAATTTCAGGGTCATTTAGGTCAAATTAATCAATAACTGCATGAAAAATAACAAATGATATCGACGAGGGTTGAAAATTGATGATGTGGCTTTGAATGGTGCATTTTGAACAAACAAAATGCCTATAGTTGAAATAAGTTCAACAAAATGAAATGCCTTTTTTAGCCGATGATTTTTCGTCCTGAACCCTAATACTTCGAAAGAGACTTTCCGTTTTTTACACGAAGTGCATCTACCTTTTGCCGTAACCCTCTGAACTTTTTAGCCCATGCAATGTGGGTGAAATGATGAGACCATGCCAAATCTCATCATTTTAAGAGTTCATTTTTAGTGCTTTTCAATTTCAGTGTCATTTAGCTCAAAAAATTCATTAACAACATGAAAAATAACAAATGATGTCGGGAAGGGTTGAAAATTGATGATGTGGCTTTGAATGGTGCATTTTGAACACACAAAAATCCTGGAGTTCAAATAAGTTCATGAAAATGAAATGCCTTTTGTAACCGATGAGTTTCCGTCCGGAACCCTGATACTTCGAAGGAGACTGTCCGTTTAGTACACGAAGTGAATCCAGCTTTTTCCATAACCCTCTCAAATTTTTAACACATGATATGTGGGTGAAATGATGATATCATGCCAACTTTCAACCTTTTCAGAGTTCATTTGTAGTGCTTTTCAATTTCAGGGTCATTTAGCTAAAAAAATAAATAACAAATGAAAAATAACAAATGATGTCGGGAAGGGTTGAAAATTGATGATGTGGCTTTGAATGGTGCATTTTGAACACAAAAAAATCCTGGAGTTCAAATAAGTTCATGAAAATGAAATGCCTTTTGGAACCGATGAGTTTCCGTCCGGAACCCTGATAATTCGAAGGAGACTGTCCGTTTTGTACACGAAGTGCATCCAGCTTTTTCCATAACCCTCTCAAATTTTTAACACATGCTATCTGGGTGAAATGATGATACCATGCTAACTTTCAACCTTTTCAGAGTTCATTTGTAGTGCTTTTCAATTTTAGGGCCATTTAGGTAAAAACATAAATAACAAATGAAAAATAACAAATGATGTCGCGAAGGGTTGATAATTGTTGATGTGGCTTTGAATGGTGCATTTTGAACACAAAAAAAGGCTGGACTTCAAACAAATTCATGAAAATGAAATGCCTTTTGTAACCAATGAGTTTCCATTCGGAACCCTGATTCTTCGAAAGAAACTGTCCGTTTTGTACACGAAGTGCATCCAGGTTTTGCCGTAACCCTCTCAACTTTTTACCACATGCTATGTGGGTGAAATTATGATACCATGCCAACTTTCAACCTTCTCAGAGTTCATTTGTAGTGCTTTTCAATTTCAGGGTCATTTAGGTCAAATTAATCAATAACTGCATGAAAAATAACAAATGATATCGACGAGGGTTGAAAATTGATGATGTGGCTTTGAATGGTGCATTTTGAACAAACAAAATGCCTATAGTTGAAATAAGTTCAACAAAATGAAATGCCTTTTTTAGCCGATGATTTTTCGTCCTGAACCCTAATACTTCGAAAGAGACTTTCCGTTTTTTACACGAAGTGCATCTACCTTTTGCCGTAACCCTCTGAACTTTTTAGCCCATGCAATGTGGGTGAAATGATGAGACCATGCCAAATCTCATCATTTTAAGAGTTCATTTTTAGTGCTTTTCAATTTCAGGGTCATTTAGCTCAAAAAATTCATTAACAGCATGAAAAATAACAAATGATGTCGGGAAGGGTTGAAAATTGATGATGTGGCTTTGAATGGTGCATTTTGAACACACAAAAATCCTGGAGTTCAAATAAGTTCATGAAAATGAAATGCCTTTTGTAACCGATGAGTTTCCGTCCGGAACCCTGATACTTCGAAGGAGACTGTCCGTTTAGTACACGAAGTGAATCCAGCTTTTTCCATAACCCTCTCAAATTTTTAACACATGATATGTGGGTGAAATGATGATATCATGCCAACTTTCAACCTTTTCAGAGTTCATTTGTAGTGCTTTTCAATTTCAGGGTCATTTAGCTAAAAAAATAAATAACAAATGATGTCGGGAAGGGTTGAAAATTGATGATGTGGCTTTGAATGGTGCATTTTGAACACAAAAAAATCCTGGAGTTCAAATAAGTTCATGAAAATGAAATGCCTTTTGGAACCGATGAGTTTCCGTCCGGAACCCTGATAATTCGAAGGAGACTGTCCGTTTTGTACACGAAGTGCATCCAGCTTTTTCCATAACCCTCTCAAATTTTAACACATGCTATGTGGGTGAAATGATGATACCATGCCAACTTTCAACCTTTTCAGAGTTCATTTGTAGTGCTTTTCAATTTTAGGATCATTTAGCTAAAAAAAATAACAACTGAAAAAAACAAATGATGTCGGGAAGGGTTGAAAATTGATGATGTGGCTTTGAATGGTGCATTTTGAACACACAAAAAGGATGGAGTTCAAACAACTTCATGAAAATGAAATGCCTTTTGTAACCGATGATTTTCCGTCCGGAACCCTAATACTTCGAAAGAGACTTTCCGTTTTGTACACGAAGTGCATCTACCTTTTGCCGTAACCCTCTGAACTTTTTAGCCCATGCAATGTGGGTGAAATGATGAGACCATGCCAAATCTCATCCTTTTAACAGTTCATTTTTAGTGCTTTTCAATTTTAGGGTCATTTAGCTCAAAAAAATCATTAACAGCATGAAAAATAACAAATGATGTCGGGAAGGGTTGAAAATTGATGATGTGGCTTTGAATGGTGCATTTTGAACACACAAAAATCCTGGAGTTCAAATAAGTTCATGAAAATGAAATGCCTTTTGGAACCGATGAGTTTCCGTCCGGAACCCGGATAATTCGAAGGAGACTGTCCGTTTTGTACACGAAGTGCATCCAGCTTTTTCCATAACCCTCTCAAATTTTAACACATGCTATGTGGGTGAAATGGTGATACCATGCCAACTTTCAACCTTTTCAGAGTTCATTTGTAGTGCTTTTCAATTTTAGGGTCATTTAGCTAAAAAAATAACAACTGAGAAATAACAAATGATGTCGGGAAGGGTTGAAAATTGATGATGTGGCTTTGAATGGTGCATTTTGAACACACAAAAAGGATGGAGTTCAAACAAATTCATGAAAATGAAATGCCTTTTGTAACCGATGAATTCCATCCGGACCCCTAATTCTTCGAAAGAGACTGTCCGTTTTGTACACGAAGTGCATCCAGCCTTTTCCGTAACCCTCTCAACTTTTTACTACATGCTATGTGGGTGAAATGATGATACCATGCCAACTTTCAACCTTTTCAGAGTTCATTTGTAGTGCTTTTCAATTTCAGGGTCATTTAGGTCAAATAAATCAATAACTGCATGAAAAATAAAAAATGATGTCGGGAAGCGTTGAAAATTGATGATGTGGCTTTGAATGGTGCATTTTGAACACACAAAAAGCCTGGAGTTCAAATAAGTTCATGAAAATGAAATGCCTTTTGTAACCGACGAGTTTCCGTTCGGAACCCTGATACTTCGAACGAGATTGTCCGTTTTGTACACAAAGTGCATCCAGCTTTTTCCATAACACTCTCAAATTTTTAACACATGCTATGTGGGTGAAATGATGATACCAGGCCAACTTTCAACCTTTTCAGAGTTCATTTGTAGTGCTTTTCAATTTCAGGGTCATTTACCTAAAAAAATAAATAACAAATGAAAAATATCAAATGATGTCGGGAAGGGTTGAAAATTGATGATGTGGCTTTGAATGGTGCATTTTGAACACACAAATGGGCTGGAGTTCAAATAAGTTTATGAAAATGAAATGCCTTTTGTAACCGATGATTTCCGTCCGGAACCCTGATACTTCGAAGGAGACTAACCGTTTTCTACACGAAGTGCATCCAGCTTTTTCCATAACCCTCTCAAATTTTTAACACATGCTATGTGGGTGAAATGATGATACCATGCCAACTTTCAACCTTTTCAGAGTTCATTTGTAGTGCTTTTCAATTTTAGGGCCATTTAGGTAAAAACATAAATAACAAATGAAAAATAACAAATGATGTCGCGAAGGGTTGATAATTGATGATGTGGCTTTGAATGGTGCATTTTGAACACACAAAAAGGCTGGACTTCAAACAAGTTCATGAAAATGAAATGCCTTTTGTAACCAATGAGTTTCCATTCGGAACCCTGATTCTTCGAAAGAAACTGTCCGTTTTGTACACGAAGTGCATCCAGGTTTTGCCGTAACCCTCTCAACTTTTTACCACATGCTATGTGGGTGAAATGATGATACCATGCCAACTTTCAACCTTTTCAGAGTTCATTTGTAGTGCTTTTCAATTTCAAGGTCATTTAGGTCAAATTAATCAATAACTGCATGAAAAATAACAAATGATATCGACAAGGGTTGAAAATTGATGATGTGGCTTTGAATGGTGCATTTTGAACAAACAAAATGCCTATAGTTGAAATAAGTTCAACAAAATGAAATGCCTTTTTTAGCCGATGATTTTCCGTCCTGAACCCTAATACTTCGGAAGAGACTTTCCGTTTTTTACACGAAGTGCATCTACCTTTTGCCGTAACCCTCTGAACTTTTTAGCCCATGCAATGTGGGTGAAATGATGAGACCATGCCAAATCTCAACCTTTTTAGAGTTCAATTTTTGTGCTTTTCAATTTCAGGGTCATTTAGCTCAAAAAAATCATTAACAACATGAAAAATAACAAATGATGTCGGGAAGGGTTGAAAATTGATGATGTGGCTTTGAATGGTCCATTTTGAACACACAAAAATCCTGGAGTTCAAATAAGTTCATGAAAATGAAATGCCTTTTGTAACCGATGAGTTTCCGTCCGGAACCCTGATACTTCGAAGGAGACTGTCCGTTTTGTACACGAAGTGAATCCAGCTTTTTCCATAACCCTCTCAAATTTTTAACACATGATATGTGGGTGAAATGATGATATCATGCCAACTTTCAACCTTTTCAGAGTTCATTTGTAGTGCTTTTCAATTTCAGGGTCATTTAGCTAAAAAAATAAATAACAAATGAAAAATAACAAATGATGTCGGGAAGGGTTGAAAATTGATGATCTGGCTTTGAATGGTGCATTTTGAACACACAAAAATCCTGGAGTTCAAATAAGTTCATGAAAATGAAATGCCTTTTGGAACCGATGAGTTTCCGTCCGGAACCCGGATAATTCGAAGGAGACTGTCCGTTTTGTACACGAAGTGCATCCAGCTTTTTCCATAACCCTCTCAAATTTTAACACATGCTATGTGGGTGAAATGGTGATACCATGCCAACTTTCAACCTTTTCAGAGTTCATTTGTAGTGCTTTTCAATTTTAGGGTCATTTAGCTAAAAAAATAACAACTGAGAAATAACAAATGATGTCGGGAAGGGTTGAAAATTGATGATGTGGCTTTGAATGGTGCATTTTGAACACACAAAAAGGATGGAGTTCAAACAAATTCATGAAAATGAAATGCCTTTTGTAACCGATGAATTCCATCCGGACCCCTAATTCTTCGAAAGAGACTGTCCGTTTTGTACACGAAGTGCATCCAGCCTTTTCCGTAACCCTCTCAACTTTTTACTACATGCTATGTGGGTGAAATGATGATACCATGCCAACTTTCAACCTTTTCAGAGTTCATTTGTAGTGCTTTTCAATTTCAGGGTCATTTAGGTCAAATAAATCAATAACTGCATGAAAAATAAAAAATGATGTCGGGAAGCGTTGAAAATTGATGATGTGGCTTTGAATGGTGCATTTTGAACACACAAAAAGCCTGGAGTTCAAATAAGTTCATGAAAATGAAATGCCTTTTGTAACCGACGAGTTTCCGTTCGGAACCCTGATACTTCGAACGAGATTGTCCGTTTTGTACACAAAGTGCATCCAGCTTTTTCCATAACACTCTCAAATTTTTAACACATGCTATGTGGGTGAAATGATGATACCAGGCCAACTTTCAACCTTTTCAGAGTTCATTTGTAGTGCTTTTCAATTTCAGGGTCATTTACCTAAAAAAATAAATAACAAATGAAAAATATCAAATGATGTCGGGAAGGGTTGAAAATTGATGATGTGGCTTTGAATGGTGCATTTTGAACACACAAATGGGCTGGAGTTCAAATAAGTTTATGAAAATGAAATGCCTTTTGTAACCGATGATTTCCGTCCGGAACCCTGATACTTCGAAGGAGACTAACCGTTTTCTACACGAAGTGCATCCAGCTTTTTCCATAACCCTCTCAAATTTTTAACACATGCTATGTGGGTGAAATGATGATACCATGCCAACTTTCAACCTTTTCAGAGTTCATTTGTAGTGCTTTTCAATTTTAGGGCCATTTAGGTAAAAACATAAATAACAAATGAAAAATAACAAATGATGTCGCGAAGGGTTGATAATTGATGATGTGGCTTTGAATGGTGCATTTTGAACACACAAAAAGGCTGGACTTCAAACAAGTTCATGAAAATGAAATGCCTTTTGTAACCAATGAGTTTCCATTCGGAACCCTGATTCTTCGAAAGAAACTGTCCGTTTTGTACACGAAGTGCATCCAGGTTTTGCCGTAACCCTCTCAACTTTTTACCACATGCTATGTGGGTGAAATGATGATACCATGCCAACTTTCAACCTTTTCAGAGTTCATTTGTAGTGCTTTTCAATTTCAAGGTCATTTAGGTCAAATTAATCAATAACTGCATGAAAAATAACAAATGATATCGACAAGGGTTGAAAATTGATGATGTGGCTTTGAATGGTGCATTTTGAACAAACAAAATGCCTATAGTTGAAATAAGTTCAACAAAATGAAATGCCTTTTTTAGCCGATGATTTTCCGTCCTGAACCCTAATACTTCGGAAGAGACTTTCCGTTTTTTACACGAAGTGCATCTACCTTTTGCCGTAACCCTCTGAACTTTTTAGCCCATGCAATGTGGGTGAAATGATGAGACCATGCCAAATCTCAACCTTTTTAGAGTTCAATTTTTGTGCTTTTCAATTTCAGGGTCATTTAGCTCAAAAAAATCATTAACAACATGAAAAATAACAAATGATGTCGGGAAGGGTTGAAAATTGATGATGTGGCTTTGAATGGTCCATTTTGAACACACAAAAATCCTGGAGTTCAAATAAGTTCATGAAAATGAAATGCCTTTTGTAACCGATGAGTTTCCGTCCGGAACCCTGATACTTCGAAGGAGACTGTCCGTTTTGTACACGAAGTGAATCCAGCTTTTTCCATAACCCTCTCAAATTTTTAACACATGATATGTGGGTGAAATGATGATATCATGCCAACTTTCAACCTTTTCAGAGTTCATTTGTAGTGCTTTTCAATTTCAGGGTCATTTAGCTAAAAAAATAAATAACAAATGAAAAATAACAAATGATGTCGGGAAGGGTTGAAAATTGATGATCTGGCTTTGAATGGTGCATTTTGAACACACAAAAATCCTGGAGTTCAAATAAGTTCATGAAAATGAAATGCCTTTTGTAACCGATGAGTTTCCGTCCGGAACCCTGATACTTCGAAGGAGACTGTCCGTTTTGTACACAAAGTGCATGCAGCTTTTTCCATAATCCTCTCAACTTTTTACCACGTGCTATGTGGGTGAAATGATGATACCATGCCAACTTTCAACCTTTTCAGAGATCATTTGTAGTGCTTTTCAATTTCAGGGTCATTTAGCTCAAAAATAAATAACTACATGAAAAATAACAAATGATGTCGGGAAGGGTTGAAAATTGATGATGTGGCTTTGAATGGTGCATTTTGAACACACAAAAAGGCTGGAGTTCAAACAAGTTCATGAAAATGAAATGCCTTTTGTAACCGATGAGTTTCCACCCGGAACCCTGATTCTTCGAAAGAGATTGTCCGTTTTGTACACGAAGTGCATCCTGCTTTTGCCGTAACCCTCTCAAATTTCTAACACATGCTATGTGGGTGAAATGATGATACCATGCCAACTTTCAACCTTTTCAGAGTTCATTTGTAGTGCTTTTATATTTAAGGGTCATTTACGTCAAATAAATCAATACTGCATGAAAAATAACAAATTATGTCGGGAAGGGTTGAAAATTGATGATGTGGCTTTGAATGGTGCATTTTGAACAAAAAAAAAGCCTATAGTTCAAATAAGTTCAAGAAAATGAAATGCCGTTTTTAACCGATGAGTTTCCGTCCGGAACCCTAATACTTCGAAAGAGACTTTCCGTTTTGCACACGAAGTGCATCTAACTTTTACCGTAACCCTCTCAACTTTTTAGCCCATGCTATGTGGGTGAAATGATGATACGATGCCAACTCTCAACCTTTTGAGAGTTCATTTGTAGTGCTTTACAATTTCAGGGTCATTTAGCTCCAAAAAATCATTAACTGCATGAAAAATAACATATGATGTCGGGAAGGGTTGAAAATTGATGATGTGGCTTTGAATGGTGGATTTTGACCACACAAAAAGCCTTGAGTTCAAATAAGTTCATGAAAATGAAATGCCTTTTGTAACCGATGAGTTTCCGTCCGGAACCCTGATACTTCGAAGGAGACTATCCGTTTTGTACACGAAGTGCATCCACCTTTTTCCATAACCCTATCAAATTTTTAACACATGCTATGTGGGTCAAATGATGATAGCATGCCAACTTTCAGTCTTTTTAGAGTTCGTTTGTAGTGCTTTTCAATTTTAGGGTCATTTAGCTAAAAAATAAATAACTGCATGAAAAATAACAAATGATGTCGGGAAGGGTTGAAAATTGATGATGTGGCTTTGAATGGTGCATTTTGAACACACAAAAAGGCTGGAGTTCAAACAAGTTCATGAAAATGAAATGCCTTTTGTAACCGATGAGTTTCCATCCGGAACCCTGATTCTTCGAAAGAGACTGTCCGTTTTGTACAAGAAGTGCATCCTGCTTTTGCCCTAACCCTCTCAAGTTTTTACCACATGCTATGTGGGTGAAATGATGATACCATGCCAACTTTCAACCTTTTCAGAGTTCATTTGTAGTGCTTGTCAATTTCAGGGTCAATTAGGTCAACTAAATCAATAACTGCATGAAAAATAACAATACTTGTCGGGAAGGGTTTAAAATTGATGATGTGGCTTTGAATGGTTCATTTTGAACAAACAAAAAGCCTATAGTTCAAATAAGTTCAAGAAAATGAAATGCCTTTTTTAACCGATGAGTTTTCCGTCCGGAACCCTGGTACTTCGAAAGAGACTTTCCGTTTTGCATACGAAGTGCATCTAGCTTTTGCCGTAACCCTCTCAACTTTTTAGCCCATGCTATGTGGGTGAAATGATGATACCATGCCAACTCTCAACCTTTTCAGAGTTCATTTGTAGTGCTTTTCAATTTCAGGGTCATTTAGCTCAAAAAAATCATTAACTGCATGAAAAATAACAAATGATGTCGGGAAGGGTTGAAAATTGATGATGTGGCTTTGAATGGTGCATTTTGAACACACAAAAAGCCTAGAGTTCAAATAAGTTCATGAAAATGAAATGCCCTTTGTAACCAATGAGTTTCCGTCCGGAACCATCATACTTTTGAAGAGACTGTCCATTTTGTACACGAAGTGCATCCAGATTTTGTCGTAACCCTCTCAACTTTTTACCGCATGCTATGTCGTTGAAATGATGATACCATTCCAGCCTTCAACGTTTTCAGAGTTAATTTGTAGTGCTTTTCAATTTCAGGATCATTTAGGTCAAATAAATCAATAACTGCATGAAAAATAACAAATGATGTCGGCAAGGGTTGAAAATTGATGATTTGGCTATGAATGGTGCATTTTGAACACACAAAAAGCCAGGAGTTCAAATAAGTACATGAAAATGAAATGCCTTTTGTAACCGATGAGTTTCCGTCCGGTACCCTGATACTTCGAAGGAGACTGTCCGTTTTGTACACGAAGTGCATCCAGCTTTTTCCATAACCCTCTCAAATTTTAACACATGTTATGTGGGTGAAATTATGATACCATGCCAACTTTCAACCTTTTCAGAGTTCATTTGTAGTGCCTTTGAATTTCAGGGGCATTTAGCTAAAAAAATAAATAACAAATGAAAAATAACAAATGATGTCGGGAAGGGTTGAAAATTGATGATGTGGCTTTGAATGGTGCATTTTGAACACACCAAAAGGCTGGAGTTCAAAGAAGTTCATGAAAATGAAATGCCTTTTGTAACCGATGAGTTTCCGTCCGGAACCCTGATGCTTCGAAAGAGACTTTCCGTTTAGCACACGAAGTGCATCTAGCTTTTTCCGTAACCCTCTCAACTTTTTACCACATGCTATGTGGGTGAAATGATGATACCATGCAAACAATCAACCTTTTCAGAGTTCATTTGTAGTGCTTTTCAATTTCAGGGTCATTGAGCTCAAATAAATCAATAACTGCATGAAAAATAACAAATGATGTCGGGAAGGGTTGAAGATTGATGATGTTGCTTTGAATGGTGCATTTTGAACAAAAAAAAAGCCTATAGTTCAAACAAGTTCATGAAAATGAAATGCCTTTTGTAACCGACGAGTTTCCATCCGGAACCCTGATTCTTCGAAAGAGAGTGTCCGTTTTGCACACGAAGTGCATCCTGCTTTTGCTGTAACCCTCTCAAATTTTTAGCACATGCTATGTGTGTGAAATGATGATACCATGCCAACTCTCAACTTATTCAGAGTTCATTTGTAGAGCTTTTCTATTTCAGGGTCATTTAGGTCAAGTTAAATCAATACTGCATGAAAAATAACAAATTATGTCGGGAAGGGTTCAAAATTGATGATGTGGCTTTGAATGGTGCATTTTGAACAAACAAAAAGCCTATAGTTCAAATAAGTTCAAGAAAATGAAATGCCTTTTTTAACCGATGAGTTTCCGTCCAGAACCCTAATACTTCGAAAGAGACTTTCCGTTTCGCACACGAAGTGCATCTAGCTTTTTCCGTAACCCTCTCAACTTTTTAGCCCATGCTATGTGGGTGAAATTATGATACGATGCCAACTCTCAACCTTTTCAGAGTTCATTTGTAGTGCTTTTCAATTTCAGGGTCATTTAGCTCAAAGAAATCATTAACTGCATGAAAAATAACAAATGATGTCGGGAAGGGTTGAAAATTGATGATGTGGCTTTGAATGGTGCATTTTGAACACACAAAAAGCCTGGAGTTCAAATAAGTTCATGAAAATAAAATGCCTTTTGTAACCGATGAGTTTCCGTCCCGAGCCCTGATACTTCGAAGGAGACTGTCCGTTTTGTACATGAAGTGCATCCAGCTTTTTCCATAACCCTCTCAAATTGTTAACACATGTTATGTGGGTGAAAATATGATACCATGGCAACTTTGAACCTTTTCAGAGTTCATTTGTAGTGCTTTTCAATTTTAGGGTCATTTATCTAAAAAAATAAATAACAAATGATGTCGGAAGGGTTAAAAATTGATGATGTGGCTGTGAATGGTGCATTTTGAACACACAAAAAGCCTGGAGTTCAAATAAGTTCATGAAAATGAAATGCCTTTTGTAACCAATGAGTTTCCATCCGGAACCCTGATTCTTCGAAAGAGACTGTCCGTTTTCTGCATGAAGTGCATCGAGCTGTTGTCGTAACCCTCTCAACTTTTTACCACATGCTATGTGGGTGAAATGATGATACCATGCCAACTTTCAACCGTTTTAGAGTTCATTTGTTGTGCTTTTCAATTTCAGGGTCATTTAGCTCAAATAAATCAATAACTGCATGAACAATAACAAATGAGGTCGGGAAGAGTTGAAAATCGATGATGTGGCTTTGAATGGTGCATTTTGAACGCACAAAAAGCCTGGAGTTCAAAAACGTTCAAGAAAATGAAATGCCTTTTGTAACCGATGAGTTTTTGTCCGGAACCCTGATACTTCGAAAGAGACTGTCCGTTTTGTACACGAAGTGCATCTAGATTTTGCCGTAACCCTCCCAACTTTTTAGCACATGCTATGTGGGTGAAATGATGATACCATACCAACTCTAAACCTTTTCAGCGTTCATTTGTAGTGCTTTTCAATTCCAGGGTCATTTACCTCAAAAAAATCATTAACTGCATGAAAAATAACAAATGATGTCGGGAAGGGTTGAAAATTGATGATGTGGCTTTGAATGGTGCATTTTGAACACACAAAAATCCAGGAGTTCAAATAAGTTCAGGAAAATAATATGCCTTTTGTAACCGATGAGTTTCCGTCCGGAACCCCGATACTTTGAAGGAGACTGTCCGTTTTGTACACAAAGTGCATCCAGCTTTTTCCATAACCCTCTCAACTTTTTACCACATGCTATTTGGGTGAAATGATGATACCATGCCAACTTTCAACCTTTTCAGAGATCATTTGTAGTGCTTTTCAATTTGAGGGTCATTTAGCAAAAAAATAAATAACTACATGAAAAATAACAAATGATGTCGGGAAGGGTTGAAAATTGATGACGTGGCTTTGAATGGTGCATTTTGAACACACAAAAAGGCTGGAGTTCAAACAAGTTCATGAAAATGAAATGCCTTTTGTAACCGATGAGTTTCCACCCGGAACCCTGATTCTTCGAAAGAGACTGTCCGTTTTGTACACGAAGTGCATCCTGCTTTTGCCGTAATCCTCTAAAATTTCTAGCACATGCTATGTGGGTGAAATGATGATACCATGCCAACTTTCATTCTTTTCAGAGTTCATTTGTAGTGCTTTTATATTTCAGGGTCATTTAGGTCAAATAAATCAATACTTCATGAAAAATAACAAATTATGTCGGGAAGGGTTGAAAATTGATGATGTGGCTTTGAATGGTGCATTTTGAACAAACAAAAAGCCTATAGTTCAAATAAGTTCAAGAACAGGAAATGCCTTTTTTAACCGATGAGTTTCCGTCCGGAACCCTAATACTCCGAAAGAGACTTTCCGTTTTGCACACGAAGTGCATCTAACTTTTACCGTAACCTTCTTAACTTTTTAGCCCATGCTATGTGGGTGAAATGATGATACGATGCCAACTCTCAACCTTTTCAGAGTTCATTTGTAGTGCTTTACAATTTCAGGGTCATTTAGCTCCAAAATATCATTAACTGCATGAAAAATAACATATGATGTCGGGAAGGGTTGAAAATTGATGATGTGGCTTTGAATGGTGCATTTGGAACACACAAAAAGCCTGGAGTTCAAATAGGTTCATGAAAATGAAATGCCTTTTGGAACCGATGAGTTTCCGTCCGGTACCCTGATACTTTGAAGGAGACTGTCCGTTTTGTACACGAAGTGCATCCAGCTTTTTCCATAACCCTCTCAAATTTTAACACATGTTATGTGGGTGAAATTATGATACCATGCCAACTTTCAACCTTTTCAGAGTTCATTTGTAGTGCCTTTGAATTTCAGGGGCATTTAGCTAAAAAAATAAATAACAAATGAAAAATAACAAATGATGTCGGGAAGGGTTGAAAATTGATGATGTGGCTTTGAATGGTGTATTTTGAACACACCAAAAGGCTGGAGTTCAAAGAAGTTCATGAAAATGAAATGCCTTTTGTAACCGATGAGTTTCCGTCCGGAACCCTGATGCTTCGAAAGAGACTTTCCGTTTAGCACACGAAGTGCATCTAGCTTTTTCCGTAACCCTCTCAACTTTTTACCACATGCTATGTGGGTGAAATGATGATACCATGCAAACAATCAACCTTTTCAGAGTTCATTTGTAGTGCTTTTCAATTTCAGGGTCATTGAGCTCAAATAAATCAATAACTGCATGAAAAATAACAAATGATGTCGGGAAGGGTTGAAGATTGATGATGTTGCTTTGAATGGTGCATTTTGAACAAACAAAAAGCCTATAGTTCAAACAAGTTCATGAAAATGAAATGCCTTTTGTAACCGATGAGTTTCCATCCGGAACCCTGATTCTTCGAAAGAGAGTGTCCGTTTTGCACACGAAGTGCATCCTGCTTTTGCTGTAACCCTCTCAAATTTTTAGCACATGCTATGTGTGTGAAATGATGATACCATGCCAACTCTCAACTTATTCAGAGTTCATTTGTAGAGCTTTTCTATTTCAGGGTCATTTAGGTCAAGTAAATCAATACTGCATGAAAAATAACAAATTATGTCGGGAAGGGTTCAAAATTGATGATGTGGCTTTGAATGGTGCATTTTGAACAAACAAAAAGCCTATAGTTCAAATAAGTTCAAGAAAATGAAATGCCTTTTTTAACCGATGAGTTTCCGTCCAGAACCCTAATACTTCGAAAGGGACTTTCCGTTTCGCACACGAAGTGCATCTAGCTTTTTCCGTAACCCTCTCAACTTTTTAGCCCATGCTATGTGGGTGAAATTATGATACGATGCCAACTCTCAACCTTTTCAGAGTTCATTTGTAGTGCTTTTCAATTTCAGGGTCATTTAGCTCAAAAAAATCATTAACTGCATGAAAAATAACAAATGATGTCGGGAAGGGTTGAGAATTGATGATGTGGCTTTGAATGGTGCATTTTGAACACACAAAAAGCCTGGAGTTCAAATAAGTTCATGAAAATAAAATGCCTTTTGTAACCGATGAGTTTCCGTCCCGAGCCCTGATACTTCGAAGGAGACTGTCCGTTTTGTACATGAAGTGCATCCAGCTTTTTCCATAACCCTCTCAAATTGTTAACACATGTTATGTGGGTGAAAATATGATACCATGCCAACTTTGAACCTTTTCAGAGTTCATTTGTAGTGCTTTTCAATTTTAGGGTCATTTATCTAAAAAAATAAATAACAAATGATGTCGGAAGGGTTAAAAATTGATGATGTGGCTGTGAATGGTGCATTTTGAACACACAAAAAGCCTGGAGTTCAAATAAGTTCATGAAAATGAAATGCCTTTTGTAACCAATGAGTTTCCATCCGGAACCCTGATTCTTCGGAAGAGACTGTCCGTTTTCTGCATGAAGTGCATCGAGCTGTTGTCGTAACCCTCTCAACTTTTTACCACATGCTATGTGGGTGAAATGATGATACCATGCCAACTTTCAACCGTTTTAGAGTTCATTTGTTGTGCTTTTCAATTTCAGGGTCATTTAGCTCAAATAAATCAATAACTGCATGAACAATAACAAATGAGGTCGGGAAGAGTTGAAAATCGATGATGTGGCTTTGAATGGTGCATTTTGAACGCACAAAAAGCCTGGAGTTCAAAAACGTTCAAGAAAATGAAATGCCTTTTGTAACCGATGAGTTTTTGTCCGGAACCCTGATACTTCGAAAGAGACTGTCCGTTTTGTACACGAAGTGCATCTAGATTTTGCCGTAACCCTCCCAACTTTCTAGCACATGCTATGTGGGTGAAATGATGATACCATACCAACTCTAAACCTTTTCAGCGTTCATTTGTAGTGCTTTTCAATTCCAGGGTCATTTACCTCAAAAAAATCATTAACTGCATGAAAAATAACAAATGATGTCGGGAAGGGTTGAAAATTGATGATGTGGCTTTGAATGGTGCATTTTGAACACACAAAAATCCAGGAGTTCAAATAAGTTCAGGAAAATAATATGCCTTCTGTAACCGATGAGTTTCCGTCCGGAACCCCGATACTTTGAAGGAGACTGTCCGTTTTGTACACAAAGTGCATCCAGCTTTTTCCATAACCCTCTCAACTTTTTACCACATGCTATTTGGGTGAAATGATGATACCATGCCAACTTTCAACCTTTTCAGAGATCATTTGTAGTGCTTTTCAATTTGAGGGTCATTTAGCTAAAAAATAAATAACTACATGAAAAATAACAAATGATGTCGGGAAGGGTTGAAAATTGATGACGTGGCTTTGAATGGTGCATTTTGAACACACAAAAAGGCTGGAGTTCAAACAAGTTCATGAAAATGAAATGCCTTTTGTAACCGATGAGTTTCCACCCGGAACCCTGATTCTTCGAAAGAGACTGTCCGTTTTGTACACGAAGTGCATCCTGCTTTTGCCGTAACCCTCTAAAATTTCTAGCACATGCTATGTGGGTGAAATGATGATACCATGCCAACTTTCATCCTTTTCAGAGTTCATTTGTAGAGCTTTTCTATTTCAGGGTCATTTAGGTCAAGTAAATCAATACTGCATGAAAAATAACAAATTATGTCGGGAAGGGTTCAAAATTGATGATGTGGCTTTGAATGGTGCATTTTGAACAAACAAAAAGCCTATAGTTCAAATAAGTTCAAGAAAATGAAATGCCTTTTTTAACCGATGAGTTTCCGTCCAGAACCCTAATACTTCGAAAGAGACTTTCCGTTTCGCACACGAAGTGCATCTAGCTTTTTCCGTAACCCTCTCAACTTTTTAGCCCATGCTATGTGGGTAAAATTATGATACGATGCCAACTCTCAACCTTTTCAGAGTTCATTTGTAGTGCTTTACAATTTCAGGGTCATTTAGCTCAAAAAAATCATTAACTGCATGAAAAATAACAAATGATGTCGGGAAGTGTTGAGAATTGATGATGTGGCTTTGAATGGTGCATTTTGAACACACAAAAAGCCTGGAGTTCAAATAAGTTCATGAAAATAAAATGCCTTTTGTAACCGATGAGTTTCCGTCCGGAACCATGATAATTCGAAGGAGACTGTCCGTTTTGTACACGAAGTGCATCCAGCTTTTTCCATAACCCTCTCAAATTTTTAACACATGCTATGTGGGTGAAATGATGATACCATGCCAACTTTCAACCTTTTCAAAGTTCATTTGTAGTGCTTTTCAATTTTAGGGTCATTTAGCTAAAAAAAAATAACAACTGAAAAATAACAAATGATGTCGGGAAGGGTTGAAAATTGATGATGTGGCTTTGAATGGTGCATTTTGAACACACAAAAAGGATGGAGTTCAAAAAAGTTCATGAAAATGAAATGCCTTTTGAAACCGATGAGTTTCCATCCGAACCCCTGATTCTTCGAAAGAGACTGTCCGTTTTGTACACGAAGTGCATCCAGCTTTTTCCGTAACCCTCTCAACTTTTTACTACGTGCTATGTGGGTGAAATGATGATACCATGCCAACTTTCAACCTTTTCAGAGTTCATTTGTAGTGCTTTTCAATTTCAGGGTCATTTAGGTCAAATAAATCAATAACTGCATGAAAAATAACAAATGATGTCGGGAAGGGTTGAAAATTGATGATGTGGCTTTGAATGGTGCATTTTGAACACACAAAAAGCCTGGAGTTCAAATAAGTTCATGAAAATGAAATGCCTTTTGTAACCGATGAGTTTCCGTTCGGAACCCTGATACTTCGAACGAGATTGTCCGTTTTGTACACAAAGTGCATCCAGCTTTTTCCATAACACCCTCAAATTTTTAACACATGCTATGTGGGTGAAATGATGATACCAGGCGAACTTTCAACCTTTTCAGAGTTCATTTGTAGTGCTTTTCAATTTCAGGGTCGTTTAGCTAAAAAAAATAACAAATGAAAAATATCAAATGATGTCGGGAAGGGTTGAAAATTGATGATGTGGCTTTGAATGGTGAATTTTGAACACACAAATGGGCTGGAGTTCAAATAAGTTCATGAAAATGAAATGCCTTTTGTAACCGATGATTTCCGTCCGGAACCCTGATACTTCGAAGGAGACTAACCGTTTTGTACATGAAGTGCATCCAGCTTTTTCCATAGCCCCCTCACATTTTTAACACATGCTATGTGGGTGAAATGATGATACCATGCCAACTTTCAACCTTTTCAGAGTTCATTTGTAGTGCTTTTCAATTTTAGGGCCATTTAGCTAAAAACAAAAATAACAAATGAAAAATAACAAATGATGTCGCGAAGGATTGATAATTGATGATGTGGCTTTGAATGGTGCATTTTGAACACACAAAAAGGCTGGACTTCAAACAAGTTCATGAAAATGAAATGCCTTTTGTAACCAATGAGTTTCCATTCGAAACCCTGATTCTTCGAAAGAAACTGTCCTTTTTGTACACGAAGTGCATCCAGGTTTTGCCGTAACCCTCTCAACTTTTTACCACATGCTATGTGGGTGAAATGATGATACCATGCCAACTTTCAACCTTTTCAGAGTTCATTTGTAGTGCTTTTCAATTTCAGGGTCATTTAGGTCAAATTAATCAATAACTGCATGAAAAATAACAAATGATATCGACAAGGGTTGAAAATTGATGATGTGGCTTTGAATGGTGCATTTTGAACAAACAAAATGCCTATAGTTGAAATAAGTTCAACAAAATGAAATGCCTTTTTTAGCCGATGATTTTCCGTTCTGAACCCTAATACTTCGAAAGAGACTTTCCGTTTTTTACACAAAGTGCATCTACCTTTTGCCGTAGCCCTCTAAACTTTTTAGCCCATGCAATGTGGGTAAAATGATGAGACCATGCCAAATCTCATCCTTTTAAGAGTTCATTTTTAGTGCTTTTCCATTTCAGGGTCATTTAGCTCAAAAAAATCATTAACAGCATGAAAAATAACAAATGATGTCGGGAAGGGTTGAAAATTGATGATGTGGCTTTGAATGGTGCATTTTGAAGAAACAAACATCCTGGAGTTCAAATAAGTTCATGAAAATAAAATGCCTTTTGTAACCGATGAGTTTCCGTCCGGAACCCTGATACTTCGAAGGAGACTGTCCGTTTTGTACACGAAGTGAATCCAGCTTTTTCCATAACCCTCTCAAATTTTTAACACATGATATGTGGGTGAAATGATGATATCATGCCAACTTTGAACCTTTTCAGAGTTCATTTGTAGTGCTTTTCAATTTCAGGGTCATTTAGCTAAAAAAATAAATAACAAATGAAAAATAACAAATGATGTCGGGAAGGGTTGAAAATTGATGATGTGGCTTTGAATGGTGCATTTTGAACACACAAAAATCCTGGAGTTCAAATAAGTTCATGAAAATGAAATGCCTTTTGTAATCGATGAGTTTCCGTCCGGAACCCTGATACTTCGAAGGAGACTGTCCGTTTTGTACACGAAGTGCATCCAGCTTTTTCCATAACCCTCTCAAATTTTTAACACATGGTATGTGGGTCAAATGATGATACCATGCCAACTTTCAACCTTTTCAGAGTTCATTTGTAGTGCTTTTCAATTTCAGTGTCATTTAGCTAAAAAAATAAATAACAAATGAAAAAAAACAAATGATGTCGGGAAGGGTTGAATATTGATGATGTGGCTTTGAATGGTGCATTTTGAACACACAAAAAGCCTGGTGTTCAAATAAGTTCATGAAAATGAAATGCCTTTTGTAACCGATGAGTTTCCATACGGAACCCTAAATCCTCGAAAGAGACTGTCCGTTTTGTACACGAATTGCATCCAGCTTTTGCCGTAACCCTCTCAACTTTTTACCACATGCTATGTGGGTGAAATGATGATACCATGCCAACTTTCAAGCTTTTTAGAGTTCATTTGTAGTGCTTTTCAATTTCAAGGTCATTTAGCTCAAATAAATCAATAAGTACATGAACAATAACAAATGAGGTCGGGAAGGGTTGAAAATTGATGATGTGGCTTTGAATGGTGCATTTTGAACGCACAAAAAGCCTGGAGTTCAAAAAAGTTCATGAAAATGAAATGCCTTTTGTAACCAATGAGTTTCCGTCCGGAACCCTGGTACTTCGGAAGAGACTGTCCGTTTTGTACACGAAGTGCATCCAGCTTTTTCCATAACCGTCTCAAATTTTTAACACATGCTATGTGGGTGAAATGATGATACCACGCCAACTTTCAACCTTTTCAGAGTTCATTTGTAGTGCTTTTCAATTTCAGGGTCATTTAGCTAAAAAATAAATAACAAATGAAAAATATCAAATGATGTCGGGAAGGGTTGAAAATTCATGATGTGGCTTTGAATGGTGCATTTTGAACACACAAAAAGGCTGGAGTTCAAATAAGTTCATGAAAATGAAATGCCTTTTGTAACCGATGATTTCCGTCCGGAACCCTGATACTTCGAAGGAGACTAACCGTTTTGTACACGAAGTGCACCAGCTTTTTCCATAACCCTCTCAAATTTTGTACACATGCTATGTGGGTGAAATGATGATACCATGCCAACTTTCAACCTTTTCAGAGTTCATTTGTAGTGCTTTTCAATTTTAGGGCCATTTAGCTAAAAACATAAATAACAAATGAAAAATAACAAATGATGTCGCTAAGGGTTGATAATTGATGATGTGGCTTTGAATGGTGCATTTTGAACACACAAAAAGGCTGGACTTCAAACAAGTTCATGAAAATGAAATGCCTTTTGTAACCAATGAGTTTCCATTCGGAACCCTGATTCTTCGAAAGAAACTGTCCGTTTTGTACACGAAGTGCATCCAGGTTTTGCCGTAACCCTCTCAAATTTTTACCACATGCTATGTGGGTGAAATGATGATACCATGCCAACTTTCAACCTTTTCAGAGTTCATTTGTAGTGCTTTTCAATTTCAGGGTCATTTAGGTCAAATTAATCAATAACTACATGAAAAATAGCAAATGATATCGAGAAGGGTTGAAAATTGATGATGTGGCTTTGAATGGTGCATTTTGAACCAACAAAATGCCTATAGTTCAAATAATTTCAAGAAAATGAAATGCCTTTTTTAGCCGATGATTTCTTGTCCTGAACCCTAATACTTCGAAAGAGACTTTCCGTTTTGCACACGAAGTGCATATAGCTTTTGCCGTAACCCTCTCAACTTTTTAGCCCATGCTATGTGGGTGAAATGATGATACCATGCCAAATCTCAACCTTTTCAGAGTTCATTTGTAGTGCTTTTCAATTTCACGGTCATTTAGATCAAATAAATCATTAAGTGCATGAAAAATAACAAATGATGTCGGGAAGGGTTGAAAATTGAAGATGTGGCTTTGAATGGTGCATTTTGAACACACAAAAAGCCGGAGTTGAAATAAGTTCATGAAAATGAAATGCCTTTTGTAAACGATGAGTTTCCATCCGGAACCCTAATTCTTCGAAAGAGACTGTCCGTTTTGTACATGAATTGCATCCAGCTTTTGCCGTAACCCTCTCAACTTTTTCCCACATGCTATGTGGGTGAAATGATGATACCATGCCAACTTTCAAGCTTTTTAGAGTTCATTGCTAGTGCTTTTCAATTTCAAGGTCATTTAGCTCAAATAAATCAATAAGTACATGAACAATAACAAATGAGGTCGGGAAGGGTTGAAAATTGATGATGTGGCTTTGAATGGTGCATTTTGAACGCACAAAAATCCTGGAGTTAAAAAAAGTTCATGAAAATGAAATGCCTTTTGTAACCAATGAGTTTCCGTCCGGAACCCTGATACTTCGAAAGAGACTGTCCGTTTGTACATGAAGTGCATCTACCTTTTGTCGTAACCCTCCCAACTTTTTAGCACATGCTATGTGGGTGAAATGATGATACCATACCAACTCTCAACCTTTTCACAGTTCATTTGTAGTGCTATTCAATTTCAGGGTCATTTACCTCAACAAAATCACTAACTGCATGAAAAATAACTAATGATGTCGGGAAGGGTTGAAAATTGATGATGTTGCTTTGAATGGTGCATTTTGAACACACAAAAAGCCAGGAGTTCAAATAAGTTCATGAAAATGAAATGCCTTTTGTAATCAATGAGTTTCCGTCCGAAACCCTGATACTTCGAAGGAGACTGTCCGTTTTGTACACGAAGTGCATCCAGCTTTTTCCATAACCCTCTCAACTTTTTACCACATGCTATGTGGGTGAAATGATGATACCAAGCCATCTTTCAACCTTTTCAGAGTTCATTTGTAGTGCTTTTCAATTTCAGGGTCATTTAGCTCAAAAAATAAATAACTACATGAAAAATAACAAATGATGTCGGGAAGGGTTGAAAATTGATGATGTGGCTTTGAATGGTGCATTTTGAACACACAAAAAGGCTGGATTTCAAACAACTTCATGAAAATGAAATGCCTTTTGTAACCGATGATTTTCCGTCCGGAACCCTAATACTTCGAAAGAGACTTTCCGTTTTTTACACGAAGTGCATCTACCTTTTGCCGTAACCCTCTGAACTTTTTAGCCCATGCAATGTGGGTGAAATGATGAGACCATGCCAAATCTCATCCTTTTAAGAGTTCATTTTTACTGCTTTTCAATTTCAGGGTCATTTAGCTCAAAAAAATCATTAACAGCATGAAAAATAACAAATGATGTCGGGAAGGGTTGAAAATTGATGATGTGGCTTTGTATGGTGCATTTTGAACACACAAAAATCCTGGAGTTCAAATAAGTTCATGAAAATGAAATGCCTTTTGTAACCGATGATTTCCGTCCGGAACCCTGATACTTCGAAGGAGACTAACCGTTTTGTACACGAAGTGCATCCAGCTTTTTCCATAACCCTCTCAAATTTTGAACACATGCTATGTGGGTGAAATGATGATACCATGCCAACTTTCAACCTTTTCAGAGTTCATTTGTAGTGCTTTTCAATTTTAGGGTCATTTAGCTAAAAACATAAATAACGAATGAAAACTAACAAATGATGTCGCGAAGGGTTGATAATTGATGATGTGGCTTTGAATGGTGCATTTTGAACACACAAAAAGGCTGGACTTCAAACAAGTTGATGAAAATGAAATGCCTTTTGTAACCAATGAGTTTCCATTCGGAACCCTGATTCTTCGAAAGAAACTGTCCGTTTTGTACACGAAGTGCATCCAGGTTTTGCCGTAACCCTCTCAACTTTTTACCACATGCTATGTGGGTGAAATGATGATACCATGCCAACTTTCAACCTTTTCAGAGTTCATTTGTAGTGCTTTTCAATTTCAGGGTCATTTAGGTCAAATTAATCAATAACTGCATGAAAAATAACAAATGATATCGAGAAGGGTTGAAAATTGATGATGTGGCTTTGAATGGTGCATTTTCAACAAACAAAATGCCTATAGTTCAAATAAGTTCAAGAAAATGAAATGCCTTTTTTAGCCGATGATTTTCCGTCCTGAACCCTAATACTTCGAAAGAGACTTTCCGTTTTGCACACGAAGTGTATCTAGCTTTTGCCGTAACCCTCTCAACTTTTTATCCCATGCTATGTGGGTGAAATGATGATACCATGCCAAATCTCAACCTTTTCAGAGTTCATTTGTAGTGCTTTTCAATTTCAGGGTCATTTAGATAAAAAAAATCATTAACTGCATGAAAAATAACAAATGATGTCGGGAAGGGTTGAAAATTGATGATGTGGCTTTGAATGGTGCATTTTGAACACACAAAAAGCCTGGAGTTCAAATAAATTCATGAAAATGAAATGCATTTTGTAACCGATGAGTTTCCGTCCGGAACCCTGATAATTCGAACGAGATTGCCCGTTTTGTACACAAAGTGCATCCAGCTTTTTCCATAACCCTCTCAAATTTTTAACACATGCTATGTGGGTGAAATGTTGATACCATGCCAACTTTCAACCTTTTCAGAGTTCATTTGTAGTGCTTTTCAATTTCAGTGTCATTTAGCTAAAAACATAAATAACAAATGAAAAAAAACAAATGATGTCGGGAAGGGTTGAAAATTGATGATGTGGCTTTGAATGTTGCATTTTGAACAAACAAAAAGCCTGGAGTTCAAATAAGTTCATGAAAATGAAATGCCTTTTGTAACCGATGAGTTTCCATCCAGAACCCTAATTCTTCGAAAGAGACTGTCCGTTTTGTACATGAATTGCATCCAGCTTTTGCCGTAACCCTCTCAACTTTTTACCACATTCTATGTGGGTGAAATGATGATACCATGCCAACTTTCAAGCTTTTTAGAGTTCATTGTTAGTGCTTTTCAATTTCAAGGTCATTTAGCTCAAATAAATCAATAAGTACATGAACAATAACAAATGAGGTCGGGAAGGGTTGAAAATTGATGATGTGGCTTTGAATGGTGCATTTTGAACGCACAAAAAGCCTGGAGTTCAAAAAAGTTCATGAAAATGAAATGCCTTTTGTAACCAATGAGTTTCCGTCCGGAACCCTGATACTTCGAAAGAGACTGTCCGTTTGTACATGAAGTGCATCTAGCTTTTGTCGTAACCCTCCCAACTTTTTAGCACATGCTATCTGGGTGAAATGATGATACCATACCAACTCTCAACCTTTTCACAGTTCATTTGTAGTGCTATTCAATTTCAGGGTCATTTACCTCAACAAAATCATTAACTGTATGAAAAATAACTAATGATGTCGGGAAGGGTTGAAAATTGATGATGTGGCTTTGACTGGTGCATTTTGAACACACAAAAAGCCAGGAGTTCAAATAAGTTCATGAAAATGAAATGCCTTTTGTAATCAATGAGTTTCCGTCCGAAACCCTGATACTTCGAAGGAGACTGTCCGTTTTGTACACGAAGTGCATCCAGCTTTTTCCATAACCCTCTCAACTTTTTACCACATGCTATGTGGGTGAAATGATGATACCAAGCCATCTTTCAACCTTTTCAGAGTTCATTTGTAGTGCTTTTCAATTTCAGGGTCATTTAGCTCAAAAAATAAATAATTACATGAAAAATAAAAAATGATGTCGGGAAGGGTTGAAAATTGATGATGTGGCTTTGAATGGTGCATTTTGAACACACAAAAAGGCTGGAGTTCAAACAACTTCATGAAAATGAAATGCCTTTTGTAACCGATGATTTTCCATCAGGAACCCTAATACTTCGAAAGAGACTTTCCGTTTTTTACACGAAGTGCATCTACCTTTTGCCGTAACCCTCTGAACTTTTTAGCCCATGCAATGTGGGTGAAATGATGAGACCATGCCAAATCTCATCCTTTTAAGAGTTCATTTTTAGTGCTTTTCAATTACAGGGTCATTTAGCTCAAAAAAATCATTAACAGCATGAAAAATAACAAATGATGTCGGGAAGGGTTGAAAATTGATGATGTGGCTTTGAATGGTGCATTTTGAACACACAAAAAGGCTGGAGTTCAAACAACTTCATGAAAATGAAATGCCTTTTGTAACCGATGATTTTCCGTCCGGAACCCTAATACTTCGAAAGAGACTTTCCGTTTTTTACACGAAGTGCATCTACCTTTTGCCGTAACCCTCTGAACTTTTTAGCCCATGCAATGTGGGTGAAATGATGAGACCATGCCAAATCTCATCCTTTTAAGAGTTCATTTTTAGTGCTTTTCAATTTCAGGGTCATTTAGCTCAAAAAAATCATTAACAGCATGAAAAATAACAAATGATGTCGGGAAGGGTTGAAAATTGATGATGTGGCTTTGAATGGTGCATTTTGAACACACAAAAATCCTGGAGTTCAACTAAGTTCATGAAAATGAAATGCCTTTTGTAACCAATGATTTCCGTCCGGAACCCTGATACTTCGAAGGAGACTAACCGTTTTGTACACGAAGTGCATCCAGCTTTTTCCATAACCCTCTCAAATTTTGAACACATGCTATGTGTGTGAAATGATGATACCATGCCAACTTTCAACCTTTTCAGAGTTCATTTGTAGTGCTTTTCAATTTTAGGGTCATTTAGCTAAAAACATAAATAACGAATGAAAACTAACAAATGATGTCGCGAAGGGTTGATAATTGATGATGTGGCTTTGAATGGTGCATTTTGAACACACAAAAAGGCTGGACTTCAAACAAGTTGATGAAAATGAAATGCCTTTTGTAACCAATGAGTTTCCATTCGGAACCCTGATTCTTCGAAAGAAACTGTCCGTTTTGTACACGAAGTGCATCCAGGTTTTGCCGTAACCCTCTCAACTTTTTACCACATGCTATGTGGGTGAAATGATGATACCATGCCAACTTTCAACCTTTTCAGAGTTCATTTGTAGTGCTTTTCAATTTCAGGGTCATTTAGGTCAAATTAATCAATAACTGCATGAAAAATAACAAATGATATCGAGAAGGGTTGAAAATTGATGATGTGGCTTTGAATGGTGCATTTTCAACAAACAAAATGCCTATAGTTCAAATAAGTTCAAGAAAATGAAATGCCTTTTTTAGCCGATGATTTTCCGTCCTGAACCCTAATACTTCGAAAGAGACTTTCCGTTTTGCACACGAAGTGTATCTAGCTTTTGCCGTAACCCTCTCAACTTTTTATCCCATGCTATGTGGGTGAAATGATGATACCATGCCAAATCTCAACCTTTTCAGAGTTCATTTGTAGTGCTTTTCAATTTCAGGGTCATTTAGATAAAAAAAATCATTAACTGGATGAAAAATAACAAATGATGTCGGGAAGGGTTGAAAATTGATGATGTGGCTTTGAATGGTGCATTTTGAACACACAAAAAGCCTGGAGTTCAAATAAATTCATGAAAATGAAATGCATTTTGTAACCGATGAGTTTCCGTCCGGAACCCTGATAATTCGAACGAGATTGCCCGTTTTGTACACAAAGTGCATCCAGCTTTTTCCATAACCCTCTCAAATTTTTAACACATGCTATGTGGGTGAAATGTTGATACCATGCCAACTTTCAACCTTTTCAGAGTTCATTTGTAGTGCTTTTCAATTTCAGTGTCATTTAGCTAAAAACATAAATAACAAAGGAAAAAAAACAAATGATGTCGGGAAGGGTTGAAAATTGATGATGTGGCTTTGAATGTTGCATTTTGAACAAACAAAAAGCCTGGAGTTCAAATAAGTTCATGAAAATGAAATGCCTTTTGTAACCGATGAGTTTCCATCCAGAACCCTAATTCTTCGAAAGAGACTGTCCGTTTTGTACATGAATTGCATCCAGCTTTTGCCGTAACCCTCTCAACTTTTTACCACATTCTATGTGGGTGAAATGATGATACCATGCCAACTTTCAAGCTTTTTAGAGTTCATTGTTAGTGCTTTTCAATTTCAAGGTCATTTAGCTCAAATAAATCAATAAGTACATGAACAATAACAAATGAGGTCGGGAAGGGTTGAAAATTGATGATGTGGCTTTGAATGGTGCATTTTGAACGCACAAAAAGCCTGGAGTTCAAAAAAGTTCATGAAAATGAAATGCCTTTTGTAACCAATGAGTTTCCGTCCGGAACCCTGATACTTCGAAAGAGACTGTCCGTTTGTAAATGAAGTGCATCTAGCTTTTGTCGTAACCCTCCCAACTTTTTAGCACATGCTATCTGGGTGAAATGATGATACCATACCAACTCTCAACCTTTTCATAGTTCATTTGTAGTGCTATTCAATTTCAGGGTCATTTACCTCAACAAAATCATTAACTGTATGAAAAATAACTAATGATGTCGGGAAGGGTTGAAAATTGATGATGTGGCTTTGACTGGTGCATTTTGAACACACAAAAAGCCAGGAGTTCAAATAAGTTCATGAAAATGAAATGCCTTTTGTAATCAATGAGTTTCCGTCCGAAACCCTGATACTTCGAAGGAGACTGTCCGTTTTGTACACGAAGTGCATCCAGCTTTTTCCATAACCCTCTCAACTTTTTACCACATGCTATGTGGGTGAAATGATGATACCAAGCCATCTTTCAACCTTTTCAGAGTTCATTTGTAGTGCTTTTCAATTTCAGGGTCATTTAGCTCAAAAAATAAATAATTACATGAAAAATAAAAAATGATGTCGGGAAGGGTTGAAAATTGATGATGTGGCTTTGAATGGTGCATTTTGAACACACAAAAAGGCTGGAGTTCAAACAACTTCATGAAAATGAAATGCCTTTTGTAACCGATGATTTTCCATCAGGAACCCTAATACTTCGAAAGAGACTTTCCGTTTTTTACACGAAGTGCATCTACCTTTTGCCGTAACCCTCTGAACTTTTTAGCCCATGCAATGTGGGTGAAATGATGAGACCATGCCAAATCTCATCCTTTTAAGAGTTCATTTTTAGTGCTTTTCAATTACAGGGTCATTTAGCTCAAAAAAATCATTAACAGCATGAAAAATAACAAATGATGTCGGGAAGGGTTGAAAATTGATGATGTGGCTTTGAATGGTGCATTTTGAACACACAAAAAGGCTGGAGTTCAAACAACTTCATGAAAATGAAATGCCTTTTGTAACCGATGATTTTCCGTCCGGAACCCTAATACATCGAAAGAGACTTTCCGTTTTTTACACGAAGTGCATCTACCTTTTGCCGTAACCCTCTGAACTTTTTAGCCCATGCAATGTGGGTGAAATGATGAGACCATGCCAAATCTCATCCTTTTAAGAGTTCATTTTTAGTGCTTTTCAATTTCAGGGTCATTTAGCTCAAAAAAATCATTAACAGCATGAAAAATAACAAATGATGTCGGGAAGGGTTGAAAATTGATGATGTGGCTTTGAATGGTGCATTTTGAACACACAAAAATCCTGGAGTTCAACTAAGTTCATGAAAATGAAATGCCTTTTGTAACTGATGATTTCCGTCCGGAACCCTGATACTTCGAAGGAGACTAACCGTTTTGTACACGAAGTGCATCCAGCTTTTTCCATAACCCTCTCAAATTTTGAACACATGCTATGTGGGTGAAATGATGATACCATGCCAACTTTCAACCTTTTCAGAGTTCATTTGTAGTGCTTTTCAATTTTAGGGTCATTTAGCTAAAAACATAAATAACGAATGAAAAATAACAAATGATGTCGCGAAGGGTTGATAATTGATGATGTGGCTTTGAATGGTGCATTTTGAACACACAAAAAGGCTGGACTTCAAACAAGTTGATGAAAATGGAATGCCTTTTGTAACCAATGAGTTTCCATTCGGAACCCTGATTCTTCGAAAGAAACTATCCGTTTTGTACACGAAGTGCATCCAGGTTTTGCCGTAACCCTCTCAACTTTTTACCACATGCTATGTGGGTGAAATGATGATACCATGCCAACTTTCAACCTTTTCAGAGTTCATTTGTAGTGCTTTTCAATTTCAGGGTCATTTAGGTCAAATTAATCAATAACTGCATGAAAAATAACAAATGATATCGAGAAGGGTTGAAAATTGATGATGTGGCTTTGAATGGTGCATTTTCAACAAACAAAATGCCTATAGTTCAAATAAGTTCAAGAAAATGAAATGCCTTTTTTAGCCGATGATTTTCCGTCCTGAACCCTAATACTTCGAAAGAGACTTTCCGTTTTGCACACGAAGTGCATCTAGCTTTTGCCGTAACCCTCTCAACTTTTTATCCCATGCTATGTGGGTGAAATGATGATACCATGCCAAATCTCAACCTTTTCAGAGTTCATTTGTAGTGCTTTTCAATTTCAGGGTCATTTAGATCTAAAAAATCATTAACTGCATGAAAAATAACAAATGATGTCGGGAAGGGTTGAAAATTGATGATGTGGCTTTGAATGGTGCATTTTGAACACACAAAAAGCCTGGAGTTCAAATAAGTTCATGAAAATGAAATGCCTTTTGGAACCGATGAGTTTCCATCCGGAACCCTAATTCTTCGAAAGAGACTGTCCGTTTTGTACATGAATTGCATCTAGCTTTTGCCGTAACCCTCTCAACTTTTTACCACATTCTATGTGGGTGAAATGATGATACCATGCCAACTTTCAAGCTTATTAGAGTTCATTGGTAGTGCTTTTCAATTTCAAGGTCATTTAGCTCAAATAAATCAATAAGTACATGAACAATAACAAATGAGGTCGGGAAGGGTTGAAAATTGATGATGTGGCTTTGAATGGTGCATTTTGAACGCACAAAAAGCCTGGAGTTCAAAAAAGTTCATGAAAATGAAATGCCTTTTGTAACCAATGAGTTTCCGTCCGGGACCCTGATACTTCGAAAGAGACTGTCCGTTTGTACATGAAGTGCATCTAGCTTTTGTCGTAACCCTCCCAACTTTTTAGCACATGCTATGTGGGTGAAATGATGATACCATACCAACTCTCAACCTTTTCACAGTTCATTTGTAGTGCTATTCAATTTCAGGGTCATTTACCTCAACAAAATCATTAACTGCATGAAAAATAACTAATGATGTCGGGAAGGGTTGAAAATTGATGATGTGGCTTTGAATGGTGCATTTTGAACACACAAAAAGCCAGGAGTTCAAATAAGTTCATGAAAATGAAATGCCTTTTGTAATCAATGAGTTTCCGTCCGAAACCCTGATACTTCGAAGGAGACTGTCCGTTTTGTACACGAAGTGCATCCAGCTTTTTCCATAACCCTCTCAACTTTTCACCACATGCTATGTGGGTGAAATGATGATACCAAGCCATCTTTCAACCTTTTCAGAGTTCATTTGTAGTGCTTTTCAATTTCAGGGTCATTTAGCTCAAAAAATAAATAACTACATGAAAAATAACAAATGATGTCGGGAAGGGTTGAAAATTGATGATGTGGCTTTGAATGGTGCATTTTGAACACACAAAAAGGCTGGAGTTCAAACAACTTCATGAAAATGAAATGCCTTTTGTAACCGATGATTTTCCATCCGGAACCCTAATACTTCGAAAGAGACTTTCCGTTTTTTACACGAAGTGCATCTACCTTTTGCCGTAACCCTCTGAACTTTTTAGCCCATGCAATGTGGGTGAAATGATGAGACCATGCCAAATCTCATCCTTTTAAGAGTTCATTTTTAGTGCTTTTCAATTATAGGGTCATTTAGCTCAAAAAAATCATTAACAGCATGAAAAATAACAAATGATGTCGGGAAGGGTTGAAAATTGATGATGTGGCTTTGAATGGTGCATTTTGAACACACAAAAATCCTGGAGTTCAAATAAGTTCATGAAAATGAAATGCCTTTTGTAACCGATGATTTCCTTCCGGAACCCTGATACTTCGAAGGAGACTAACCGTTTTGTACACGAAGTGCATCCTGCTTTTTCCATAACCCTCTCAAATTTTTAACACATGATATGTGGGTGAAATGATGATACCATGCCAACTTTCAACCTTTTCAGAGTTCATTTGTAGTGCTTTTCAATTTCAGGGTCATTTAGCTAAAAAAAATCATTAACAGCATGAAAAATAACGAATGATGTCGGGAAGGGTTGAAAATTGATGATGTGGCTTTGAATGGTGCATTTTGAACACACAAAAATCCTGGAGTTCAAATAAGTTCATGAAAATGAAATGCCTTTTGTAACCGATGAGTTTCCGGCCGGAACCCTGATACTTCGAAGGAGACTGTCCGTTTTGTACACGAAGTGCATCTAGCTTTTTCCATAACCCTCTCAAATTTTTAACATCAGATATGTGGATGAAATGATGATACCGTGCCAACTTTCAACCTTTTCAGAGTTCATTTGTAGTGCTTTTCAATTTCAGTGTCATTTAGCTAAAAAAATAAATAACAAATGAAAAAAAACAAATGATGTCGGGAAGGGTTGAAAATTGATGATGTGGCTTTGAATGGTGCATTTTGAACACACAAAAATCCTGGAGTTCAAATAAGTTCAAGAAAATGAAATGCCTTTTGTAACCGATGAGTTTCCGTCCGGAACCCTGATACTTCGAAGGAGACTGTCCGTTTTGTACACGAAGTGCATCCAGCTTTTTCCATAACCCTCTCAAATTTTTAACACATGATATGTGGGTGAAATGATGATACCATGCCAACTTTCAACCTTTTCAGAGTTCATTTGTAGTGCTTTTCAATTTCAGGGTCATTTAGCTAAAAAAAATAAATAACAAATGAAAAATAACAAATGATGTCGGGAAGGGTTGAAAATTGATGATGTGGCTTTGAATGGTGCATTTTGACCACACAAAAAGTCTGGAGTTCAAACAAGTTCATGAAAATGAAATGCCTTTTGTAACCGATGGGTTTCCATCCGGAACCATGATTCTTCGAAAGAGACTGTCCGTTTTGTACACGAAGTGCATCCAGCTTTTGCCGTAACCCTCTCAAGTTTTTAGCACATGCTATGTGGGTGAAATGATGATACCATGCCAACTTTCAACCTTTTCAGAGTTCATTTGTAGTGGTTTTCAATTTCAGGGTCATTTAGCTCAACAAAATCATTAACTGCATGAAAAATAACAAATGATGTCGGGTGATGTGGCTTTGAATGGTGCATTTTGAAAACACAAAAAGCCAGGAGTTCAAATAAGTTCATGAAAATGAAATGCCTTTTGTAACCGATGAGTTTCTGTCCGGAACCCTGATACTTCGAAGGAGACTGTCCGTTTTGTACACGAAGTGCATCCAACTTTTTCCATAAGCTTCTCAACTTTTTACCACATGATATGATGGTGAAATGATGATACCATGCCAAGTTTCATCCTTTTCAGAGTTCATTTGTAGTGCTTTTCAATTTCTGGGTCATTTAGCTCAAAAAACAAATAACTACATGAAAAATAACAAATGATGTCGGGAAGGGTTGAAAATTGATGATGTGGCTTTGAATGGTGAGTTTTCAACACACAAAAAGGCTGGAGTTCAAACAACTTCACGAAAATGAAATGCCTTTTGTAACCGATGAGTTTACATCCGGAACCCTGATTCTTCGAAAGAGACTGTCCGTTTTGTACATGAAGTGCAGCCATATTTTGCCGTAACCCTCTCAACTTTTTACCACATGTTATGTGGGCGAAATGGTGATACCATGCCAACTTTCAACCTTTTCAGAGTTCATTTGTAGTGCTTTTCAATTTCAGGGTCATTTAGGTCAAATAAATCAATAACTGCATGAAAAATAACAAATGATGTCGTGAAGGGTTGAAAATTGATGATGTGGCTTTGAATGGTGCATATTGAACAAACAAAAAGCCTATAGTTCAAATAAGTTCAAGAAAATGAAATGCCTTTTTTAACCGATGTGTTTCCGTCCGGAACCCTAATACTTCGAAAGAGACTTTCCGTTTTGCACACGATGTGCATCTAGCTTTTGCCGTAACCCTCTCAACTTTTTAGCCGATGCTATCAGGGTGAAATGATGATACCATGCCAACTCTCAACCTTTTCAGAGTTCATTTGTAGTGCTTTTCAATTTCAGGGTCATTTACCTCAACAAAATCATTAACTGCATGAAAAATAACAAATGATGTCGGGAAGGGTTGAAAATTGATGATGTGGCTTTGAATGGTGCATTTTCAACACACAAAAATCCTCGAGTACAAATAAGTTCATGAAAATGCAATGCCTTTTGTAACCGATGAGTTTCCGTCCGGAACCCTTATACTTCGAAGGGGACTGTCCGTTTTGTACACGAAGTGCATCCAGCTTTTTCCATAACCCTCTCAACTTTTTACCACATGCTATGTGGGTGAAATGATGATACCAAGCCAACTTTCAACCATTCCAGAGTTCATTTGTAGTGCTTTTCAATTTCAGGGTCATTTAGCTCAAAAAATAAATAACTACATGAAAAATAACAAATGATGTCGGGAAGGGTTGAAAATTGATGATGTGGCTTTGAATGGTGCATTTTGAACACACAAAAAGGCTGGAGTTCAAACAACTTCATGAAAATGAAATGCCTTTTGTAACCGATGATTTTCCGTCCGGAACCCTAATACTTCGAAAGAGACTTTCTGTTTTTTACACGAAGTGCATCTACCTTTTGCCGTAACCCTCTGAACTTTTTAGACCATGCAATGTGGGTGAAATGATGAGACCATGCCAAATCTCATCCTTTTAAGAGTTCATTTTTAGTGCTTTTCAATTTCAGGGTCATTTAGCTCAAAAAAATCATTAACAGCATGAAAAATAACAAATGATGTCGGGAAGGGTTGAAAATTGATGATGTGGCTTTGAATGGTGCATTTTGAACACACAAAAATCCTGGAGTTCAAATAAGTTCATGAAAATGAAATGCCTTTTGTAACCGATGAGTTTCCGTCCGGAACCCTGATACTTCGAAGGGGACTGTCCGTTTTGTACACGAAGTGCATCCAGCTTTTTCCATAACCCTCTCAAATTTTTAACACATGCTATGTCGGTGAACTGATGATACCATGCCAACTTTCAACCTTTTCAGAGTTCATTTGTAGTGCTTTTCAATTTCAGGGTCATTTAGCTAAAAAAATAAATAACAAATGAAAAATAACAAATGATGTCGGGAAGGGTTGAAAATTGATGATGTGGCTTTGAATGGTGCATTTTGAACACACAAAAAGCCTGGAGTTCAAATAAGTTCAAGAAAATGAAATGCCTTTTTTAACCGATGTGTTTCCGTCCGGAACCCTAATACTTCGAAAGAGACTTTCCGTTTTGTACACGAAGTGCATCTAGCTTTTTCCATAACCCTCTCAAATTTTTAACATCAGATATGTGGATGAAATGATGATACCGTGCCAACTTTCAACCTTTTCAGAGTTCATTTGTAGTGCTTTTCAATTTCAGTGTCATTTAGCTAAAAAAATAAATAACAAATGAAAAAAACAAATGATGTCGGGAAGGGTTGAAAATTGATGATGTGGCTTTGAATGGTGCATTTTGAACACACAAAAATCCTGGAGTTCAAATAAGTTCAAGAAAATGAAATGCCTTTTGTAACCGATGAGTTTCCGTCCGGAACCCTGATACTTCGAAGGAGACTGTCCGTTTTGTACACGAAGTGCATCCAGCTTTTTCCATAACCCTCTCAAATTTTTAACACATGATATGTGGGTGAAATGATGATACCATGCCAACTTTCAACCTTTTCAGAGTTCATTTGTAGTGCTTTTCAATTTCAGGGTCATTTAGCTAAAAAAATAAATAACAAATGAAAAATAACAAATGATGTCGGGAAGGGTTGAAAATTGATGATGTGGCTTTGAATGGTGCATTTTGACCACACAAAAAGTCTGGAGTTCAAACAAGTTCATGAAAATGAAATGCCTTTTGTAACCGATGGGTTTCCATCCGGAACCATGATTCTCCGAAAGAGACTGTCCGTTTTGTACACGAAGTGCATCCAGCTTTTGCCGTAACCCTCTCAAGTTTTTAGCACATGCTATGTGGGTGAAATGATGATACCATGCCAACTTTCAACCTTTTCAGAGTTCATTTGTAGTGGTTTTCAATTTCAGGGTCATTTAGCTCAACAAAATCATTAACTGCATGAAAAATAACAAATGATGTCGGGTGATGTGGCTTTGAATGGTGCATTTTGAAAACACAAAAAGCCAGGAGTTCAAATAAGTTCATGAAAATGAAATTTCTTTTGTAACCGATGAGTTTCTGTCCGGAACCCTGATACTTCGAAGGAGACTGTCCGTTTTGTACACGAAGTGCATCCAACTTTTTCCATAAGCCTCTCAACTTTTTACCACATGATATGATGGTGAAATGGTGATACCATTTCAAGTTTCATCCTTTTCAGAGTTCATTTGTAGTGCTTTTCAATTTCTGGGTCATTTAGCTCAAAAAACAAATAACTACATGAAAAATAACAAATGATGTCGGGAAGGGTTGAAAATTGATGATGTGGCTTTGAATGGTGCATTTTCAACACACAAAAAGGCTGGAGTTCAAACAACTTCATGAAAATGAAATGCCTTTTGTAACCGATGAGTTTACATCCGGAACCCTGATTCGTCGAAAGAAACTGTCCGTTTTGTACATGAAGTGCAGCCATATTTTGCCGTAACCCTCTCAACTTTTTACCACATGTTATGTGGGTGAAATGGTGATACCATGCCAACTTTAAACCTTTTCAGAGTTCATTTGTAGTGCTTTTCAATTTCAGGGTCATTTAGGTCAAATAAATCAATAACTCCATGAAAAATAACAAATGATGTCGTGAAGGGTTGAAAATTGATGATGTGGCTTTGAATGGTGCATATTGAACAAACAAAAAGCCTATAGTTCAAATAAGTTCAAGAAAATGAAATGCCTTTTTTAACCGATGTGTTTCCGTCCGGAACCCTAATACTTCGAAAGAGACTTTCCGTTTTGCACACGAAGTGCATCTAGCTTTTGCCGTAACCCTCTCAACTTTTTAGCAGATGCTATCTAGGTGAAATGATGATACCATGCCAACTCTCAACCTTTTTAGAGTTCATTTGTAGTGCTTTTCAATTTCAGGGTCATTTACCTCAACAAAATCATTAACTGCATGAAAAATAACAAATGATGTCGGGAAGGGTTGAAAATTGATGATGTGGCTTTGAATGGTGCATTTTGAACACACAAAAATCCTGGAGTAGAAATAAGTTCATGAAAATGAAATGCCTTTTGTAACCGATGAGTTTCCGTCCGGAACCCTCATACTTCGAAGGGGACTGTCCGTTTTGTACACGAAGTGCATCCAGCTTTTTCCATAACCCTCTCAAATTTTTAACACATGCTATGTCGGTGAACTGATGATACCATGCCAACTTTCAACCTTTTCAGAGTTCATTTGTAGTGCTTTTCAATTTCAGGGTCATTTAGCTAAAAAAATAAATAACAAATGAAAAATAACAAATGATGTCGGGAAGGGTTGAAAATTGATGATGTGGCTTTGAATGGTGCATTTTGAACACACAAAAAGCCTGGAGTTCAAATAAGTTCAAGAAAATGAAATGCCTTTTTTAACCGATGTGTTTCCGTCCGGAACCCTAATACTTCGAAAGAGACTTTCCGTTTTGTACACGAAGTGCATCTAGCTTTTTCCATAACCCTCTCAAATTTTTAACATCAGATATGTGGATGAAATGATGATACCGTGCCAACTTTCAACCTTTTCAGAGTTCATTTGTAGTGCTTTTCAATTTCAGTGTCATTTAGCTAAAAAAATAAATAACAAATGAAAAAAACAAATGATGTCGGGAAGGGTCGAAAATTGATGATGTGGCTTTGAATGGTGCATTTTGAACACACAAAAATCCTGGAGTTCAAATAAGTTCAAGAAAATGAAATGCCTTTTGTAACCGATGAGTTTCCGTCCGGAACCCTGATACTTCGAAGGAGACTGTCCGTTTTGTACACGAAGTGCATCCAGCTTTTTCCATAACCCTCTCAAATTTTTAACACATGATATGTGGGTGAAATGATGATACCATGCCAACTTTCAACCTTTTCAGAGTTCATTTGTAGTGCTTTTCAATTTCAGGGTCATTTAGCTAAAAAAATAAATAACAAATGAAAAATAACAAATGATGTCGGGAAGGGTTGAAAATTGATGATGTGGCTTTGAATGGTGCATTTTGACCACACAAAAAGTCTGGAGTTCAAACAAGTTCATGAAAATGAAATGCCTTTTGTAACCGATGGGTTTCCATCCGGAACCATGATTCTTCGAAAGAGACTGTCCGTTTTGTACACGAAGTGCATCCAGCTTTTGCCGTAACCCTCTCAAGTTTTTAGCACATGCTATGTGGGTGAAATGATGATACCATGCCAACTTTCAACCTTTTCAGAGTTCATTTGTAGTGGTTTTCAATTTCAGGGTCATTTAGCTCAACAAAATCATTAACTGCATGAAAAATAACAAATGATGTCGGGTGATGTGGCTTTGAATGGTGCATTTTGAAAACACAAAAAGCCAGGAGTTCAAATAAGTTCATGAAAATGAAATGCCTTTTGTAACCGATGAGTTTCTGTCCGGAACCCTGATACTTCGAAGGAGACTGTCCGTTTTGTACACGAAGTGCATCCAACTTTTTCCATAAGCCTCTCAACTTTTTACCACATGATATGATGGTGAAATGGTGATACCATTTCAAGTTTCATCCTTTTCAGAGTTCATTTGTAGTGCTTTTCAATTTCTGGGTCATTTAGCTCAAAAAACAAATAACTACATGAAAAATAACAAATGATGTCGGGAAGGGTTGAAAATTGATGATGTGGCTTTGAATGGTGCATTTTCAACACACAAAAAGGCTGGAGTTCAAACAACTTCATGAAAATGAAATGCCTTTTGTAACCGATGAGTTTACATCCGGAACCCTGATTCGTCGAAAGAGACTGTCCGTTTTGTACATGAAGTGCAGCCATATTTTGCCGTAACCCTCTCAACTTTTTACCACATGTTATGTGGGTGAAATGGTGATACCATGCCAACTTTAAACCTTTTCAGAGTTCATTTGTAGTGCTTTTCAATTTCAGGGTCATTTAGGTCAAATAAATCAATAACTCCATGAAAAATAACAAATGATGTCGTGAAGGGTTGAAAATTGATGATGTGGCTTTGAATGGTGCATATTGAACAAACAAAAAGCCTATAGTTCAAATAAGTTCAAGAAAATGAAATGCCTTTTTTAACCGATGTGTTTCCGTCCGGAACCCTAATACTTCGAAAGAGACTTTCCGTTTTGCACACGAAGTGCATCTAGCTTTTGCCGTAACCCTCTCAACTTTTTAGCAGATGCTATCTAGGTGAAATGATGATACCATGCCAACTCTCAACCTTTTTAGAGTTCATTTGTAGTGCTTTTCAATTTCAGGGTCATTTACCTCAACAAAATCATTAACTGCATGAAAAATAACAAATGATGTCGGGAAGGGTTGAAAATTGATGATGTGGCTTTGAATGGTGCATTTTGAACACACAAAAATCCTGGAGTAGAAATAAGTTCATGAAAATGAAATGCCTTTTGTAACCGATGAGTTTCCGTCCGGAACCCTCATACTTCGAAGGGGACTGTCCGTTTTGTACACGAAGTGCATCCAGCTTTTTCCATAACCCTCTCAAATTTTTAACACATGCTATGTCGGTGAACTGATGATACCATGCCAACTTTCAACCTTTTCAGAGTTCATTTGTAGTGCTTTTCAATTTCAGGGTCATTTAGCTAAAAAAATAAATAACAAATGATGTCGGGAAGGGTTGAAAATTGATGATGTGGCTTTGAATGGTGCATTTTGAACACACAAAAATCCTGGAGTACAAATAAGTTCATGAAAATGAAATGCCTTTTGTAACCGATGAGTTTCCGTCCGGAACCCTGATACTTCGAAGGGGACTGTCCGTTTTGTACACGAAGTGCATCCAGCTTTTTCCATAACCCTCTCAAATTTTTAACACATGCTATGTCGGTGAACTGATGATACCATGCCAACTTTCAACCTTTTCAGAGTTCATTTGTAGTGCTTTTCAATTTCAGGGTCATTTAGCTAAAAAAATAAATAACAAATGAAAAATAACAAATGATGTCGGGAAGGGTTGAAAATTGATGATGTGGCTTTGAATGGTGCATTTTGAACACACAAAAAGCCTGGAGTTCAAACAACTTCATGAAAATGAAATGCCTTTTGTAACCGATGAGTTTCCATCGGGACCCCTGATTCTTCGAAAGAGACTGTCCGTTTTGTACACGAAGTGCATCCAGCTTTTTCCGTAACCCTCTCAACTTTTTACCACATGCTATGTGGGTGAAATGATGATACCATGCCAACTTTCAACGTTTTCAGAGTTCATTTGTAGTGCTTTTCAATTTCAGGATCATTTAGGTCAAATAAATCAATAACTGCACGAAAAATAACAAATGATGTCGTGAAGGGTTGAAAATTGATGATGTGGCTTTGAATGGTGCATATTGAACAAACAAAAAGCCAATAGTTCAAATAAGTTCAAGAAAATGAAATGCCTTTTTTAACCGATGTGTTTCCGTCCGGAACCCTAATACTTCGAAAGAGACTTTCCGTTTTGCACACGATGTGCATCTAGCTTTTGCCGTAACCCTCTCAACTTTTTAGCCGATGCTATCAGGGTGAAATGATGATACCATGCCAACTCTCAACCTTTTCAGAGTTCATTTGTAGTGCTTTTCAATTTCAGGGTCATTTACCTCAACAAAATCATTAACTGCATGAAAAATAACAAATGATGTCGGGAAGGGTTGAAAATTGATGATGTGGCTTTGAATGGTGCATTTTCAACACACAAAAATCCTCGAGTACAAATAAGTTCATGAAAATGAAATGCCTTTTGTAACCGATGAGTTTCCGTCCGGAACCCTTATACTTCGAAGGGGACTGTCCGTTTTGTACACGAAGTGCATCCAGCTTTTTCCATAACCCTCTCAAATTTTTAACACATGCTATGTCGGTGAACTGATGATACCATGCCAACTTTCAACCTTTTCAGAGTTCATTTGTAGTGCTTTTCAATTTCAGGGTCATTTAGCTAAAAAAATAAATAACAAATGAAAAATAACAAATGATGTCGGGAAGGGTTGAAAATTGATGATGTGGCTTTGAATGGTGCATTTTGAACACACAAAAAGCCTGGAGTTCAAACAACTTCATGAAAATGAAATGCCTTTTGTAACCGATGAGTTTCCATCGGGACCCCTGATTCTTCGAAAGAGACTGTCCGTTTTGTACACGAAGTGCATCCAGCTTTTTCCGTAACCCTCTCAACTTTTTACCACATGCTATGTGGGTGAAATGATGATACCATGCCAAGTTTCAACGTTTTCAGAGTTCATTTGTAGTGCTTTTCAATTTCAGGATCATTTAGGTCAAATAAATCAATAACTGCATGAAAAATAACAAATGATGTCGTGAAGGGTTGAAAATTGATGATGTGGCTTTGAATGGTGCATATTGAACAAACAAAAAGCCTATAGTTCAAATAAGTTCAAGAAAATGAAATGCCTTTTTTAACCGATGTGTTTCCGTCCGGAACCCTAATACTTCGAAAGAGACTTTCCGTTTTGCACACGATGTGCATCTAGCTTTTGCCGTAACCCTCTCAACTTTTTAGCCGATGCTATCAGGGTGAACTGATGATAACATGCCAACTCTCAACCTTTTCAGAGTTCATTTGTAGTGCTTTTCAATTTCAGGGTCATTTACCTCAACAAAATCATTAACTGCATGAAAAGTAACAAATGATGTCGGGAAGGGTTGAAAATTGATGATGTGGCTTTGAACGGTGCATTTTGAACACACAAAAATCCTCGAGTACAAATAAGTTCATGAAAATGAAATGCCTTTTGTAACCGATGAGTTTCCGTCCGGAACCCTGATACTTCGAAGGGGACTGTCCGTTTTGTACACGAAGTGCATCCAGCTTTTTCCATAACCCTCTCAAATTTTTAACACATGCTATGTCGGTGAACTGATGATACCATGCCAACTTTCAACCTTTTCAGAGTTCATTTGTAGTGCTTTTCAATTTCAGGGTCATTTAGCTAAAAAAATAAATAACAAATGAAAAATAACAAATGATGTCGGGAAGGGTTGAAAATTGATGATGTGGCTTTGAATGGTGCATTTTGAACACACAAAAAGCCTGGAGTTCAAACAACTTCATGAAAATGAAATGCCTTTTGTAACCGATGAGTTTCCATCGGGACCCCTGATTCTTCGAAAGAGACTGTCCGTTTTGTACACGAAGTGCATCCAGCTTTTTCCGTAACCCTCTCAACTTTTTACCACATGCTATGTGGGTGAAATGATGATACCATGCCAACTTTCAACGTTTTCAGAGTTCATTTGTAGTGCTTTTCAATTTCAGGATCATTTAGGTCAAATAAATCAATAACTGCATGAAAAATAACAAATGATGTCGTGAAGGGTTGAAAATTGATGATGTGGCTTTGAATGGTGCATATTGAACAAACAAAAAGCCTATAGTTCAAATAAGTTCAAGAAAATGAAATGCCTTTTTTAACCGATGTGTTTCCGTCCGGAACCCTAATACTTCGAAAGAGACTTTCCGTTTTGCACACGATGTGCATCTAGCTTTTGCCGTAACCCTCTCAACTTTTTAGCCGATGCTATCAGGGTGAAATGATGATACCATGCCAACTCTCAACCTTTTCAGAGTTCATTTGTAGTGCTTTTCAATTTCAGGGTTATTTACCTCAACAAAATCATTAACTGCATGAAAAATAACAAATGATGTCGGGAAGGGTTGAAAATTGATGATGTGGCTTTGAATGGTGCATTTTCAACACACAAAAATCCTCGAGTACAAATAAGTTCATGAAAATGCAATGCCTTTTGTAACCGATGAGTTTCCGTCCGGAACCCTTATACTTCGAAGGGGACTGTCCGTTTTGTACACGAAGTGCATCCAGCTTTTTCCATAACCCTCTCAAATTTTTAACACATGCTATGTCGGTGAACTGATGATACCATGCCAACTTTCAACCTTTTCAGAGTTCATTTGTAGTGCTTTTCAATTTCAGGGTCATTTAGCTAAAAAAATAAATAACAAATGAAAAATAACAAATGATGTCGGGAAGGGTTGAAAATTGATGATGTGGCTTTGAATGGTGCATTTTGAACACACAAAAAGCCTGGAGTTCAAACAACTTCATGAAAATGAAATGCCTTTTGTAACCGATGAGTTTCCATCGGGACCCCTGATTCTTCGAAAGAGACTGTCCGTTTTGTACACGAAGTGCATCCAGCTTTTTCCGTAACCCTCTCAACTTTTTACCACATGCTATGTGGGTGAAATGATGATACCATGCCAACTTTCAACGTTTTCAGAGTTCATTTGTAGTGCTTTTCAATTTCAGGATCATTTAGGTCAAATAAATCAATAACTGCATGAAAAATAACAAATGATGTCGTGAAGGGTTGAAAATTGATGATGTGGCTTTGAATGGTGCATATTGAACAAACAAAAAGCCTATAGTTCAAATAAGTTCAAGAAAATGAAATGCCTTTTTTAACCGATGTGTTTCCGTCCGGAACCCTAATACTTCGAAAGAGACTTTCCGTTTTGCACACGATGTGCATCTAGCTTTTGCCGTAACCCTCTCAACTTTTTAGCCGATGCTATCAGGGTGAAATGATGATACCATGCCAACTCTCAACCTTTTCAGAGTTCATTTGTAGTGCTTTTCAATTTCAGGGTCATTTACCTCAACAAAATCATTAACTGCATGAAAAATAACTAATGATGTCGGGAAGGGTTGAAAATTGATGATGTGGCTTTGAATGGTGCATTTTGAACACACAAAAATTCTCGAGTTCAAATAAGTTCATGAAAATGAAATGCCTTTTGTAACCGATGAGTTTCCGTCCGGAACCCTGATACTTCGAAGGGGACTGTCCGTTTTGTACACGAAGTGCATCCAGCTTTTTCCATAACCCTCTCAAAATTTTAACACATGCTATGTCGGTGAACTGATGATACCATGCCAACTTTCAACCTTTTCAGAGTTCATTTGTAGTGCTTTTCAATTTCAGGGTCATTTAGCTAAAAAAATAAATAACAAATGAAAAATAACAAATGATGTCGGGAAGGGTTGAAAATTGATGATGTGTCTTTGAATGGTGCATTTTGAACACACAAAAAGCTTGGAGTTCAAACAGCTTCATGAAAATGAACTGCCTTTTGTGACCGATGAGTTTCCATCGGGTCCCCTGATTCTTCGAAAGAGACTGTCCATTTTGTACACGAAGTGCATCCAGCTTTTTCCGTAACCCTCTCAACTTTTTACCACTGGCTATGTGGGTGAAATGATGATACCATGCAAACTTTCAACGTTTTCAGAGTTCATTTGTAGTGTTTTCAATTTCAGGGTCATTTAGGTCAAATAAATCAATAACTACATGAAAAATAAAAAATTATGTCGGGAAGGGTTGAAAATTGATGATGTGGCTTTGAATGGTGCATTTTGAACACACAAAAATCCTAGAGTACAAATAAGTTCATGAAAATGAAATGCCTTTTGTAACCGATGAGTTTCCGTCCGGAACCCTGATACTTCGAAGGGGACTGTCCGTTTTGTACACGAAGTGCATCCAGCTTTTTCCATAACCCTCTCAAATTTTTAACACATGCTATGTCGGTGAACTGATGATACCATGCCAACTTTCAACCTTTTCAGAGTTCATTTGTAGTGCTTTTCAATTTCAGGGTCATTTACCTCAACAAAATCATTAACTGCATGAAAAATAACAAATGATGTCGGGAAGGGTTGAAAATTGATGATGTGGCTTTGAATGGTGCATTTTGAACACACAAAAATCCTCGAGTACAAATAAGTTCATGAAAATGAAATGCCTTTTGTAACCGATGAGTTTCCGTCCGGAACCCTGATACTTCGAAGGGGACTGTCCGTTTTGTACACGAAGTGCATCCAGCTTTTTCCATAACCCTCTCAAATTTTTAACACATGCTATGTCGGTGAACTGATGATACCATGCCAACTTTCAACCTTTTCAGAGTTCATTTGTAGTGCTTTTCAATTTCAGGGTCATTTAGGTCAAATAAATCAATAACTGCATGAAAAATAACAAATGATGTCGTGAAGGGTTGAAAATTGATGATGTGGCTTTGAATGGTGCATATTGAACAAACAAAAAGCCTATAGTTCAAATAAGTTCAAGAAAATGAAATGCCTTTTTTAACCGATGTGTTTCCGTCCGGAACCCTAATACTTCGAAAGAGACTTTCCGTTTTGCACACGATGTGCATCTAGCTTTTGCGGTAACCCTCTCAACTTTTTAGCCGATGCTATCAGGGTGAAATGATGATACCATGCCAACTCTCAACCTTTTCAGAGTTCATTTGTAGTGCTTTTCAATTTCAGGGTCATTTACCTCAACAAAATCATTAACTGCATGAAAAATAACAAATGATGTCGGGAAGGGTTGAAAATTGATGATGTGGCTTTGAATGGTGCATTTTGAACACACAAAAATCCTCGAGTACAAATTAGTTCTTGAAAATGAAATGCCTTTTGTAACCGATGAGTTTCCGTCCCGAACCCTGATACTTCGAAGGGGACTGTCCGTTTTGTACACGAAGTGCATCCAGCTTTTTCCATAACCCTCTCAAATATTTAACACATGCTATGTCGGTGAACTGATGATACCATGCCAACTTTCAACCTTTTCAGAGTTCATTTGTAGTGCTTTTCAATTTCAGGGTCATTTAGCTAAAAAAAAAAAATAACAAATGAAAAATAACAAATGATGTCGGGAAGGGTTGAAAATTGATGATGTGGCTTTGAATGGTGCATTTTGAACACACAAAAAGCTTGGAGTTCAAACAACTTCATGAAAATGAGCTGCCTTTTGTGACCGATGAGTTTCCATCGGGTCCCCTGATTCTTCGAAAGAGACTGTCCATTTTGTACACGAAGTGCATCCAGCTTTTTCCGTAACCCTCTCAACTTTTTACCACAGGCTATGTGGGTGAAATGATGATACCATGCCAACTTTCAACGTTTTCAGAGTTCATTTGTAGTGCTTTTCAATTTCAGGGTCATTTAGGTCAAATAAATCAATAACTACATGAAAAATAAAAAATTATGTCGGGAAGGGTTGAAAATTGATGATGTGGCTTTGAATGGTGCATTTTGAACACACAAAAATCCTAGAGTACAAATAAGTTCATGAAAATGAAATGCCTTTTGTAACCGATGAGTTTCCGTCCGGAACCCTGATACTTCGAAGGGGACTGTCCGTTTTGTACACGAAGTGCATCCAGCTTTTTCCATAACCCTCTCAAATTTTTAACACATGCTATGTCGGTGAACTGATGATACCATGCCAACTTTCAACCTTTTCAGAGTTCATTTGTAGTGCTTTTCAATTTCAGGGTCATTTACCTCAACAAAATCATTAACTGCATGAAAAATAACAAATGATGTCGGGAAGGGTTGAAAATTGATGATGTGGCTTTGAATGGTGCATTTTGAACACACAAAAATCCTCGAGTACAAATAAGTTCATGAAAATGAAATGCCTTTTGTAACCGATGAGTTTCCGTCCGGAACCCTGATACTTCGAAGGGGATTGTCCGTTTTGTACACGAAGTGCATCCAGCTTTTTCCATAACCCTCTCAAATTTTTAACACATGCTATGTCGGTGAACTGATGATACCATGCCAACTTTCAACCTTTTCAGAGTTCATTTGTAGTGCTTTTCAATTTCAGGGTCATTTAGCTAAAAAAATAAATAACAAATGAAAAATAACAAATGATGTCTGGAAGGGTTGAAAATTGATGATGTGGCTTTGAATGGTGCATTTTGAACACACAAAAAGCTTGGAGTTCAAACAACTTCATGAAAATGAACTGCCTTTTGTGACCGATGAGTTTCCATCGGGACCCCTGATTCTTCGAAAGAGACTGTCCATTTTGTACACGAAGTGCATCCAGCTTTTTCCGTAACCCTCTCAACTTTTTACCACAGGCTATGTGGGTGAAATGATGATACCATGCCAACTTTCAACGTTTTCAGAGTTCATTTGTAGTGCTTTTCAATTTCAGGGTCATTTAGGTCAAATAAATCAATAACTACATGAAAAATAAAAAATTATGTCGGGAAGGGTTGAAAATTGATGATGTGGCTTTGAATGGTGCATTTTGAACACACAAAAATCCTAGAGTACAAATAAGTTCATGAAAATGAAATGCCTTTTGTAACCGATGAGTTTCCGTCCGGAACCCTGATACTTCGAAGGGGACTGTCCGTTTTGTACACGAAGTGCATCCAGCTTTTTCCATAACCCTCTCAAATTTTTAACACATTCTATGTCGGTGAACTGATGATACCATGCCAACTTTCAACCTTTTCAGAGTTCATTTGTAGTGCTTTTCAATTTCAGGGTCATTTAGCTAAAAAAATAAATAACAAATGATGTCGGGAAGGGTTCAAAATTGATGATGTGGCTTTGAATGGTGCATTTTGAACACACAAAAATCCTGGAGTTCAAACAACTTCATGAAAATGAAATGCCTTTTGTAACCGATGAGTTTCCATCGGGACCCCTGATTCTTCGAAAGAGACTGTCCGTTTTGTACACGAAGTGCATCCAGCTTTTTCCGTAACCCTCTCAACTTTTTACCACATGCTATGTGGGTGAAATGATGATACCATGCCAACTTTCAACGTTTTCAGAGTTCAGTTGTAGTGCTTTTCAATTTCAGGATCATTCAGGTCAAATAAATCAATAACTGCATGAAAAATAACAAATGATGTCGTGAAGGGTTGAAAATTGATGATGTGGCTTTGAATGGTGCATATTGAACAAACAAAAGGCCTATAGTTCAAATAAGTTCAAGAAAATGAAATGCCTTTTTTAACCGATGTGTTTCCGTCCGGAACCCTAATACTTCGAAAGAGACTTTCCGTTTTGCACACGAAGTGTATCTAGCTTTTGCCGTAACCCTCTCAACTTTTTAGCTGATGCTATCTGGGTGAAATGATGATACCATGCCAACTCTCAACCTTTTCAGACTTCATTTGTAGTGCTTTTCAATTTCAGGGTCATTTACCTCAACAAAATCATTAACTGCATGAAAAATAACAAATGATGTCGGGAAGGGTTGAAAATTGATGATGTGGCTTTGAATGGTGCATTTTGAACACACAAAAATCCTGGAGTACAAATAAGTTCATGAAAATGAAATGCCTTTTGTAACCGATGAGTTTCCGTCCGGAACCCTGATACTTCGAAGGGGACTGTCCGTTTTGTACACGAAGTGCATCCAGCTTTTTCCATAACCCTCTCAAATTTTTAACACATGCTATGTCGGTGAACTGATGATACCATGCCAACTTTCAACCTTTTCAGAGTTCATTTGTAGTGCTTTTCAATTTCAGGTTCATTTAGCTAAAAAAATAAATAACAAATGAAAAATAACAAATGATGTCGGGAAGGGTTGAAAATTGATGATGTGGCTTTGAATGGTGCATTTTGAACACACAAAAAGCCTGGAGTTCAAACAACTTCATGAAAATGAAATGCCTTTTGTAACCGATGAGTTTCCATCGGGACCCCTGATTCTTCGAAAGAGACTGTCCGTTTTGTACACGAAGTGCATCCAGCTTTTTCCGTAACCCTCTCAACTTTTTACCACATGCTATGTGGGTGAAATGATGATACCATGCCAACTTTCAACGTTTTCAGAGTTCATTTGTAGTGCTTTTCAATTTCAGGATCATTTAGGTCAAATAAATCAATAAATGCATGAAAAATAACAAATGATGTCGTGAAGGGTTGAAAATTGATGATGTGGCTTTGAATGGTGCATATTGAACAAACAAAAAGCCTATAGTTCAAATAAGTTCAAGAAAATGAAATGCCTTTTTTAACCGATGTGTTTCCGTCCGGAACCCTAATACTTCGAAAGAGACTTTCCGTTTTGCACACGATGTGCATCTAGCTTTTGCCGTAACCCTCTCAACTTTTTAGCCGATGCTATCAGGGTGAAATGATGATACCATGCCAACTCTCAACCTTTTCAGAGTTCATTTGTAGTGCTTTTCAATTTCAGGGTCATTTACCTCAACAAAATCATTAACTGCATGAAAAATAACAAATGATGTCGGGAAGGGTTGAAAATTGATGATGTGGCTTTGAATGGTGCATTTTCAACACACAAAAATCCTCGAGTACAAATAAGTTCATGAAAATGAAATGCCTTTTGTAACCGATGAGTTTCCGTCCGGAACCCTGATACTTCGAAGGGGACTGTCCGTTTTGTACACGAAGTGCACCCAGCTTTTTCCATAACCCTCTCAAATTTTTAACACATGCTATGTCAGTGAACTGATGATACCATGCCAACTTTCAACCTTTTCAGAGTTCATTTGTAGTGCTTTTCAATTTCAGGGTCATTTAGCTAAAAAAATAAATAACAAATGAAAAATAACAAATGATGTCGGGAAGGGTTGAAAATTGATGATGTGGCTTTGAATGGTGCATTTTGAACGCACAAAAAGCCTGGAGTTCAAACAACTTCATGAAAATGAAATGCCTTTTGTAACCGATGAGTTTCCATCGGGACCCCTGATTCGTCGAAAGAGACTGTCCGTTTTGTACACGAAGTGCATCCAGCTTTTTCCGTAACCCTCTCAACTTTTTACCACATGCTATGTGGGTGAAATGATGATACCATGCCAACTTTCAACGTTTTCAGAGTTCATTTGTAGTGCTTTTCAATTTCAGGATCATTTAGGTCAAATAAATCAATAACTGCAGGAAAAATAACAAATGATGTCGTGAAGGGTTGAAAATTGATGATGTGGCTTTGAATGGTGCATATTGAACAAACAAAAAGCCTATAGTTCAAATAAGTTCAAGAAAATGAAATGCCTTTTTTAACCGATGTGTTTCCGTCCGGAACCCTAATACTTCGAAAGAGACTTTCCGTTTTGCACACGATGTGCATCTAGCTTTTGCCGTAACCCTCTCAACTTTTTAGCCGATGCTCTCAGGGTGAAATGATGATACCATGCAAACTCTCAACCTTTTCAGAGTTCATTTGTATTGCTTTTCAATTTCAGGGTCATTTACCTCAACAAAATCATTAACTGCATGAAAAATAACAAATGATGTCGGCAAGGGTTGAAAATTGATGATGTGGCTTTGAATGGTGCATTTTGAACACACAAAAATCCTGGAGTTCAAATAAGTTCAGGAAAATGAAATGCGTTTTGTAACCGATGAGTTTCCGTCCGGAACCCTAATACTTCGAAGGAGACTGTCTGTTTTGTACACGAAGTGCATCCAGATTTTTCCATAACCCTCTCAAATTTTTAACACATGCTATGTGGGTGAAATGATGATACCATGCCAACTTTCAACCTTTTCAGAGTTCATTTGTAGTGCTTTTCAATTTGAGGGTCATTTAGCTCAAAAAAAATCATTAACTGCATGAAAAATAACAAATGATGTCGGGAAGGGTTGAAAATTGATGATGTGGCTTTGAATGGTGCATATTGAACAAACAAAAAGCCTATAGTTCAAATAAGTTGAAGAAAATGAAATGCCTTTTTTAACCGATGAGTTTCCGTCCGGAACCCTAATACTTCGAAAGAGACTTTCCGTTTTGCACACGAAGTGCATCTAGCTTTTGCCGTAACCCTCTCAACTTTTTAGCCCATGCAATGTGGGGGAAATGATGATACCATGCCAACTCTCAACCTTTTCAGAGTTCATTTGCGTTGCTTTTCAATTTCAGGGTCATTTGGCTCAAAAAAATCATTAACTACATGAAAAATAACAAATGATGTCGGCAAGGGTTGAAAATTGATGATGTGGCTTTGAATGGTGCATTTTGAACACACAAAAATCCTAGAGTTCAAATAAGTTCATGAAAATGAAATGCCTTTTGTAACCGATGAGTTTCCATCCGGAACCCTGATACTTCGAAGGAGACTGTCCGTTTTGTACACAAAGTGCATCCAGCTTTTTCCATAACCCTCTCAAATTTTTAACACATGCTATGTGTGTGAAATGATGATACCATGCCAACTTTCAACCTTTTCAGAGTTCATTTGTAGTGCTTTTCAATTTCAGGGTCATTTAGCTAAAAAAATAACAAATGAAAAATAACAAATGATGTCGCGAAGGGTTGCAAATTGATGATGTGGCTTTGAGTGGTGCATTTTGAACACACAAAAATTCTGGAGTTCAAACTAGTTCATGAAAATGAAATGCCTTTTGTAACCGATGAGTTTCCATCCGGAACCATGATTCTTCGAAAGAGACTGTCCGTTTTGTAAACGAAGTGCATCCAGCTTTTGTCGTAACCCTCTCAACTTTTTACCACATGCTATGTGGGTGAAATGATGATACCATTCCAACTTTCAACCTTTTCAGAGTTCATTAGTAGTGCTTTTCAATTTCAGAGACATTTAGCTCAACAAAATAATTAACTGCATGAAAAATAACAAATGATGTCGGGAAGGGTTGAAAATTGATGATGTGGCTTTGAATGGTGCATTTTGAACACCCAAAAAGCCAGGAGTTCAAATAAGTTCATGAAAATGAAATGCCTTTTGTAACCCATGAGTTTCCGTCCGAAACCCTGATACTTTGAAGGAGACTGTCCGTTTTGTACACGAAGTGCATCCAGCTTTTTCCATAAGCCTCTCAACTTTTTACCACATGCTATGTTGGTGAAATGATGATACCATGCCAAGTTTCAACCTTTTCAGAGTTAATTTGTAGTGCTTCTCAATTTCAGGGTCATGTAGCTCAAAAAATAAATAACTACATGAAAAATAACAAATGATGTCGGGAAGGGTTGAATTGATGATGTGGCTTTGAATGGTGCATTTTGAACACACAAAAAGGCTGGAGTTCAAACAACTTCATGAAAATGAAATGCCTTTTGTAACCGATGAATTTCCATCCGGACCCCTGATTCTTCGAAAGAGACTATCTGTTTTGTACACGAAGTGCAGCCATCTTTTGCCGTACCCCTCTCAACTTTTTACCACATGTTATGTGGGTGAAATGGTGATACCATGCCAACTTTCAACCTTTTCAGACTTCATTTGTAGTGCTTTTCAATTTCAGGGTCATTTAGGTCAAATAAATCAATAACTGCATGAAAAATAACACATGATGTCGGGAAGGGCTGAAAATTGATGATGTGGCTTTGAATGGTGCATATTGAACAAACAAAAAGCCTATAGTTCAAATAAGTTCAAGAAAATGAAATGCCTTTTTTAACCGATGAGTTTCCTTCCGGAACCCTAATACTTCGAAAGAGACTTTCCGTTTTGCACACGAAGTGCATCTAGCTTTTGCCGTAACCCTCTCAACCTTTTAGCCGATGCTATCTGGGTGAAATGATGATACCATGCCAACTCTCAACCTTTTCAGAGTTCATTTGTAGTGCTTTTCAATTTGAGGGTCATTTAGCTCAAAAAAATCATTAACTGCCTGAAAAATAACAAATGATGTCGGGAAGGGTTGAAAATTGATGATGTGGCTTTGAATGGTGCATATTGAACAAACAAAAAGCCTATAGTTCGAATAAGTTGAAGAAAATGAAATGCCTTTTTTAACCGATGAGTTTCCGTCCGGAACCCTAATACTTCAAAAGAGACTTTCCGTTTTGCACACGAAGTGCATCTAGCTTTTGCCGTAACCCTCTCAACTTTTTAGCCCATGCAATGTGGGGGAAATGATGATACCATGCCAACTCTCAAGCTTTTCAGAGTTCATTTGTGTTGCTTTTCAATTTCAGGGTAATTTGGCTCAAAAAATCATTAACTGCATGAAAAATAACAAATGATGTCGGCAAGGGTTGAAAATTGATGATGTGGCTTTGAATGGTGCATTTTGAACACAAAAATCCTAGAGTTCAAATAAGTTCATGAAAATGAAATGCCTTTTGTAACCGATGAGTTTCCATCCGGAACCCTGATACTTCGAAGGAGACTGTCCGTTTTGTACACAAAGTGCATCCAGCTTTTTCCATAACCCTCTCAAATTTTTAACACATGCTATGTGGGTGAAATGATGATACCATGCCAACTTTCAACCTTTTCAGAGTTCATTTGTAGTGCTTTTCAATTTCAGGGTCATTTAGCTAAAAAAAATAACAAATGAAAAATAACAAATGATGTCGCGAAGGGTTGCAAATTGATGATGTGGCTTTTAGTGGTGCATTTTGAACACACAAAAAGTCTGGAGTTCAAACAAGTTCATGAAAATGAAATGCCTTTTGTAACCGATAAGTTTCCATCCGGAACCATGATTCTTCGAAAGAGACTGTCCGTTTTGTAAACGAAGTGCATCCAGCTTTTGCCGTAACCCTCTCAACTTTTTACCACATGCTATGTGGGTGAAATGATGATACCATGCCAACTTTCAACCTTTTCAGACTTCATTAGTAGTGCTTTTCAATTTCAGGGACATTTAGCTCAACAAAATAATTAACTGCATGAAAAATAACAAATGATGTCGGGAAGGGTTGAAAATTGATGATGTGGCTTTGAATGGTGCATTTTGAACACACAAAAAGCCAGGAGTTCAAATAAGTTCATGAAAATGAAATGCCTTTTGTAACCGATGAGTTTCCGTCCGAAACCCTGATACTTTGAAGGAGACTGTCCGTTTTGTACACGAAGTGCATCCAGCTTTTTCCATAACCCTCTGAACTTTTTACCACATGCTATGTTGGTGAAATGATGATACCATGCCAAGTTTCAACCTTTTCAGAGTTCATTTGTAGTGCGTTTCAATTTCATGGTCATTTAGCTCAAAAAATAAATAACTCCATGAAAAATAACAAATGATGTCGGGAAGGGTTGAATTGATGATGTGGCTTTGAATGGTGCATTTTGAACACACAAAAATGCTGGAGTTCAAATAACTTCATGAAAATGAAATGCCTTTTGTAACCGATGAATTTCCATCCGGACCCCGGATTCTTCGAAAGAGACTGTCTGTTTTGTACACGAAGTGCAGCCATCTTTTGCCGTAACCCTCTCAACTTTTTACCACATGTTATGTGGGTGAAATGGTGGTACCATGCCAACTTTCAACCTTTTCAGACTTCATTTGTAGTGCTTTTCAATTTCAGGGTCATTTAGGTCAAATAAATCAATAACTGCATGAAAAATAACAAATGATGTCGGGAAGGGTTGAAAATTGATGATGTGGCTTTGAATGGTGCATATTGAACAAACAAAAAGCCTATAGTTCAAATAAGTTCAAGAAAATGAAATGCCTTTTTTAACCGATGAGTTTCCTTCCGGAACCCTAATACTTCGAAAGAGACTTTCCGTTTTGCACACAAAGTGCATCTACCTTTTGCCGTAACCCTCTCAACCTTTTAGCCGATGCTATCTGGGTGAAATGATGATACCATGCCAACTCTCAACCTTTTCAGAGTTCATTTCTAGTGCTTTTCAATTTCAGGGTCATTTAGCTCAAAAAATCATTAAGTGCATGAGAATAACAAATGATGTCGGGAAGGGTTGAAAATTGATGATGTGGCTTTGAATGGTGCATTTTGAGCACACAAAAAGTCTGGACTTCAAACAAGTTCATGAAAATGAAATGCCTTTTGTAACCGATGAGTTTCCATTCGGAACCATGATTCTTCGAAAGAGACTGTCCATTTTGTACACGAAGTGCATCCAGCTTTTGCCGTAACCCTCTCAACTTTTTACCACATGCTATGTGGGTGAAATGATGATACGATTCCAACTTTCAACCTTTTCCGTAACCCTCTCAACTTGTAACCGATGAGTTTCCGTTTGGAACCCTGATACTTCGAAGGAGAGTGTCCGTTTTGTACACGAAGTGCATCCAGCTTTTTCCATAACCCTCTCAAATTTTTAACACATGCTATGTGGGTGAAATGATGATACCATGCCAACTTTCAACCATTTCAGAGTTCATTTGTAGTGCTTTTCAATTCCAGGGTCATTTAGCTAAAAAAATAAATAACAAATGAAAAATAACAAATGATGTCGGGAAGGGTTGCAAATTGATGATGTGGCTTTGTGCGGTGCACTTTGAACACACAAAAAGTCTGGAGTTCAAACAAGTTCATGAAAATGAAATGCCTTTTGTAACCGAGGAGTTTCCATCCGGAACCATGATTCTTCGAAAGAGATTGTCCGTTTTGTAAACGAAGTGCATCCAGCTTTTGTCGTAACCCTCTCAACTTTTTACCACATGCTATCTGGGTGAAATGATGATACCATGCCAACTTTCAACCTTTTCAGAGTTCATTAGTAGTGCTTTTCAATTTCAGGGACATTTAGCTCAACAAAATCATTAACTGCATTAAAAATAACAAATGATGTCGGGAAGGGTTGAAAATTGATGATGTGGCTTTGAATGGTGCATTTTGAACACACAAAAACCAGGAGTTCAAATAAGTTCATGAAAATGAAATGCCTTTTGTAACCGATGAGTTTCCGTCCGAAACCCTGATACTTTGAAGGAGACTATCCGTTTTGTACACGAAGTGCATCCAGCTTTTTCCATAACCCTCTCAACTTTTTACCACATGCTATGTTGGTGAAATGATGATACCATGCCAACTTTCAACCTTTTCAGAGTTCATTTGTAGTCCTTTTCAATTTCAGGGTCATTTAGCTCAAAAAATAAATAACTACATGAAAAATAACAAATGATGTCGGGAAGGGTTGAATTGATGATGTGGCTTTGAATGGTGCATTTTGAACACACAAAAAGGCTGGAGTTCAAACAACATCATGAAAATGAAATGCCTTTTGTAACCGATGAATTTCCATCCGGACAACTGATTCTTCGAAAGAGACTGTCTGTTATGTACACGAAGTGCAGCCATCTTTTGCCGTAACCCTCTCAACTTTTTACCACATGTTATGTGGGTGAAATGGTGATACCATGCCAACTTTCAACCTTTTCAGACTTCATTTGTAGTGCTTTTCAATTTCAGGGTCATTTAGGCCAAATAAATCAATAACTGCATGAAAAATAACAAATGATGTCGGGAAGGGTTGAAAATTGATGATGTGGCTTTGAACGGTGCATATTGAACAAACAAAAATCCTATAGTTCAAATAAGTTCAAGAAAATGAAATGCCTTTTTTAACGGATGTGTTTCCGTCCGGAACCCTAATACTTCGAAAGAGAGTCTCCGTTTTGCACACGCAGTGCAACTAGCTTTTGCCGTAACCCTCTCAACTTTTTAGCCCATGCTATCTGGGTGAAATGATGATACCATGCCAACTCTCAACCTTTTCAGAGTTCATTTGTAGTGCTTTTCAATTTCAGGGTCATTTAGCTCAAAAAAATCATTAACTGCATGAAAAATAACAAATGATGTCGGGAAGGGTTGAAAATTGATGATGTGGCTTTGAATGGTGCATTTTGAACACACCACAAAAATCCTGGAGTACAAACAAGTTCATGAAAATGAAAAGCCTTTTGTAACCGATGAGTTTCCATCCGGAACCATGATTCTTCGAAAGAGACTGTCCACTTTGTACACGAAGTGCATCCAGCTTTTCTCATAACCCTCTCAAATTTTTAACACATGGTATGTGGGTGAAATGATGATACCATGCCAACTTTCAACCTTTTCAGAGTTCATTTGTAGTGCTTTTCAATTTCAGGGTCATTTAGCTCAACAAAATCATTAACTGCATGAAAAATAACAAATGTTGTCGGGAAGGGTTGAAAATTGATGATGTGGCTTTGAATGGTGCATTTTGAACACACAAAAAGCCAGGAGTTCAAATAAGTTCATGAAAATGAAATGCCTTTTGTAACCGATGAGTTTCCGTTCGAAACCCTGATACTTCGAAGGAGACTGTCCGTTTTGTACACGAAGTGCATCCAGCTTTTTCCATAACCCTCTCAACTTTTTACCACATGCTATGTTGGTGAAATGATGATACCATGCCAACTTTCAACCTTTTCAGAGTTCTTTTGTAGTGCTTTTCAATTTCAGGGTCATTTAGCTCAAAAAATAAATAACTACATGAAAAATAACAAATGATGTCGGGAAGGGTTGAATTGATGATGTGGCTTTGAATGGTGCATTTTGAACACACAAAATGCTGGAGTTCAAACAACATCATGAAAATGAAATGCCTTTTGTAACCAATGAATTTCCATCCGGACAACTGATTCTTCGAAAGAGACTGTCTGTTATGTACACGAAGTGCAGCCATCTTTTGCCGTAACCCTCTCAACTTTTTACCACATGTTATGTGGGTGAAATGGTGATACCATGCCAACTTTCAACCTTTTCAGACTTCATTTGTAGTGCTTTTCAATTTCATGGTCATTTAGGTCAAATAAATCAATAACTGCATGAAAAATAACAAATGATGTCGAGAAGGGTTGAAAATTGATGATGTGGCTTTGAACGGTGCATATTGAACAAACAAAAATCCTATAGTTCAAATAAGTTCAAGAAAATGAAATGCCTTTTTTAACGGATGTGTTTCCGTCCGGAACCCTAATACTTCGAAAGAGAGTTTCCGTTTTGCACACGCAGTGCAACTAGCTTTTGCCGTAACCCTCTCAACTTTTTAGCCCATGCTATCTGGGTGAAATGATGATACCATGCCAACTCTCAACCTTTTCAGAGTTCATTTGTAGTGCTTTTCAATTTCAGGGTCATTTAGCTCAAAAAAATCATTAAGTGCATGAAAAATAACAAATGATGTCGGGAAGGGTTGAAAATTGATGATGTGGCTTTGAATGGTGCATTTTGAACACACAAAAATCCTGGAGTACAAACAAGTTCATGAAAATGAAAAGCCTTTTGTAACCGATGAGTTTCCATCCGGAACCATGATTCTTCGAAAGAGACTGTCCATTTTGTACACGAAGTGCATCCAGCTTTTCTCATAACCCTCTCAAATTTTTAACACATGCTATGTGGGTGAAATGATGATACCATGCCAACTTTCAACCTTTTCAGAGTTCATTTGTAGTGCTTTTCAATTTCAGGGTCATTTAGCTCAACAAAATCATTAACTGCATGAAAAATAACAAATGATGTCGGGAAGGGTTGAAAATTGATGATGTGGCTTTGAATGGTGCATTTTGAACACACAAAAAGCCAGGAGTTCAAATAAGTTCATGAAAATGAAATGCCTTTTGTAACCGATGAGTTTCCGTTCGAAACCCTGATACTTCGAAGGAGACTGTCCGTTTTGTACACGAAGTGCATCCAGCTTTTTCTATAACCCTCTCAACTTTTTACCACATGCTATGTTGGTGAAATGATGATACCATGCCAACTTTCAACCTTTTCAGAGTTCATTTGTAGTGCTTTTCAATTTCAGGGTCATTTAGCTCAAAAAATAAATAACTACATGAAAAATAACAAATTATGTCGGGAAGGGTTGAAAATTGATGATGTGGCTTTGAATGGTGCATTTTTAACACACAAAAAGGCTGGAGTTCAAACAACTTCATGAAAATGAAATGCCTTTTGTAACCGATGAGTTTCCATCCGGACCCCTGATTCTTCGAAAGAGACTGTCCGTTTTGTACGCGAAGTGCAGCCATCTTTTGCCGTAACCCTCTCAACTTTTTAGCACATGTTATGTGGGTGAAATGGTGATACCATGCCAGCGTTCTACCTTTTCAAAGTTCATTTGTAGTGCTTTTCAATTTCAGGGTCATTTAGGTCAAATAAATCAATAACTGCATGAAAAAAAGAAATGATGTCGGGAAGGGTTGAAAATTGATGATGTGGGTTTGAATGGTGCATTTTGAACACACAAAAAGGCTGGAGTTCAAACAAGTTCATGCAAATGAAATGCCTTTTGTAACCGATGAGTTTCCATCCGGAACCCTGATTCTTCGAAAGAGACTGTCCGTTTTGTACACGAAGTGCATCCAGCTTTTGCCGTAACCCTCTCAACTTTTTACCACATGCTATGTGGGTATAATGATGATACCATGCCAACTTTCAACCTTTTCAGAGTTCATTTCTAGTGCTTTTCAATTTCAGGGTCATTTAGGTAAAATAAATGAATAACTGCATGAAAAATAACAAATGATGTCGGGAAGGGTTGAAAATTGATGATGTGGCTTTGAATGGTGCATTTTGAACAAACAAAAAGCCTATAGTTCAAATAAGTTCAAGAAAATGAAATGTCATTTGTAACCGATGAGTTTCCGTCCGGAACCCTGATACTTCGAAAGAGACTGTCCGTTTTGTACACGAAGTGCATCTAGCTTTTGCCGTAACCCTCCCAACTTTTTAGCACATGCTATGTGGGTGAAATGATGATACCATACCAACTCTCAACCTTTTCAGAGTTCATTTGTAGTGCTTTTCAATTTCAGGGTCATTTAGCTCAAAAAAATCATTAACTACATGAAAAATAACAAATGATGTCGGGAAGGGTTGAAAAATTGATGATGTGGCTTTGAATGGTGCATTTTCAACACACAAAAAGCCAGCAGTTCAAATAAGTTCATGAAAATGAAATGCCTTTTGTAACCGATGAGTTTCCGTCCGGAACCCTGATACTTCGAAGGAGACTGTCCGTTTTGTACACGAAGTGCACCCAGCTTTTTCCATAACCCTCTCAACTTTTTACCTCATGCTATGTGGGTGAAATGATGATACCATGCCTACTTTCAACCTTTTCAGAGTTCATTTATAGTGCTTTTCAATTTCAGGGTCATTTAGCTCAAAAACTAAATAACTACATGAAAAATAACAAATGATGTCGGGAAGGGTTGAAAATTGATGATGTGGCTTTGAATGGTGCATTTTGAACACACAAAAAGGCTGGAGTTCAAACAAGTTCATGAAAATGAAATGCCTTCTGTAACCGGTGAGTTTCCATCCGGAACCCTGATTCTTCGAAAGCGACTGTCCGTTTTGTACAAGAAGTGCATGCAGCTTTTGTCGTAACCCTCTCAACTTTTTACCACATGCTATGTGGGTGAAATGATGATACCATGCCAACTTTCAACCTTTTCAGAGTTCATTTCTAGTGCTATTCAATTTCAGGGTCATTTAGGTCAAAAAAATCAATAACTGCATGAAAAATAACAAATGATGTCGGGAAGGGTTGAAAATTGATGATGTGGCTTTGAATGGTGCATTTTGAACACACAAAAAGGCTGGAGTTCAAACAAGTTCATGAAAATGAAATGCCTTTTGTAACCGATGAGTTTCCATTCGGAACCCTGATTCTTCGAAAGAGATTGTCCGTTTTGTACAAGATGTGCATCCAGCTTTTGCCGTAACCCTCTCAACTTTTTACCAAATGCTATGTGGGTGAAATGATGATACCATGCCAACTTTCAACCTTTTCAGTGTTCATAAGTACTGCTTTTCAATTCAGGGTCATTTAGCTCAAATAAATCAATAACTGCATGACCAATAACAAATGAGGTCGGGAAGGGTTGAAAATTAATGATGTGGCTTTGAATGGTGCATTTTGAACAAACAAAAAGCCTATCGTTCAAATAAGTTCAAGAAAATGAAATGCCGTTTGTAACCGATGAGATTCCATCCGGAACAATGATACTTCGAAAGAGACTATCCGTTTTGTACACGAAGTGCATCTAGCTTTTGTCGTAACCCTCCCAACTTTTTAGCACATGCTATGTGGGTGAAATAATGATACCATACAAACTCTCTACCTTTTTGGAGTTCATTTGTAGTGATATTCAATTTCAGGGTCATTTAGCTCAAAAAAATCATTAACTACATGAAAAATAACAAATGATGTCGGGAAGGGTTGAAAATTGATGATGTGGCTTTGAATGGTGCATTTTGAACACACAAAAAGCCAGGAGTTCAAATAAGTTCATGAGAATGAAATGCCTTTTGTAACCGATGAGTTTCCATCCGGAACCCTGATACTTCGAAGGAGATTGTCCATTTTGTACACGAAGTGCATCCAGCTTTTTCCATAACCCTCTCAAATTTTTAACACATGCTATGTGGGTGAAATGATGATACCATGACAACTTTCGACCTATTCAGAATTCATTTGTAGTGCTTTTCAATTTCAGGGTCATTTAGCACAAAAAAATCATTAACTGCATGAAAAATAACAAATGATGTCGGGAAGGGTTGAAAATTGATGATGTGGCTTTGAATGGTGCATTTTGAACACACAAAAAGCCTGGAGTTCAAATAAGTTCATGAAAATGAAATGCCTTTTGTAACCGATGAGTTTCCGTCCGGAACCTTGATACATCAAAAGAGACTGTTTGTTTTGTACACAGAGTGCATCCAGCTTTTCCCGTAACCCTCTCAAGTTATTACCACATGCTATGTGGGTGAAATGATGATACCATGCCAACTTTCAACCTTTTCAGAGTTCATAAGTAGTGCTTTTCAATTTCAGGGTCATTTAGCTCAAATAAATCAATAACAGCATGAACAATAACAAATGAGGTCGAGAAGGGTTGAAAATTGATGATGTGGCTTTGAATTGTGCATTTTGAACGAACAAAAATCCTGGAGTTCAAAAAAGTTCAAGAAAATGAAATGCCGTTTGTAACCGATGAGTTTCCGTCCGAAACCCTGATACTTCGAAAGAGACTGTCCGTTTTGTACACGAAGTTCATCTAGCTTTTGCCGTAACCCTCCCAACTTTTTAGCACATTCTATGTGGGTGAAATGATGATACCATACCAACTCTCAACCTTTTCAGAGTTCATTTGTAGTGCTTTTCAATTTCAGGGTCATTTAGGTCAAAAAAATCATTAACTGCATGAAAAATAACAAATGATGTCGGGAAGGGTTGAAAATTGATGATGTGGCTTTGAATGGTGCATTTTGAACACACAAAAATCCAGGAGTTCAAATAAGTTCATGAAAATGAAATGCCTTTTGTAACCAATGAGTTTCCGTCTGGAACCCTGATACTTCGAAGGAGACTGTCCGTTTGTACACGAAGTGCACCCAGCTTTTTCCATAACCCTCTCAACTTTCTACCTGATGCTATGTGGGTGAAATGATGATACCATGAGAACTTTCAACCTTTTCAGAGTTTATCTGTAGTGCTTTTCAATTTCAGGGTCATTTAGATCAAAAAATAAATAACTACACGAAAAATAACAAATGATGTCGGGAAGGGTTGAAAATTGATGATGTGGGTTTGAATGGTGCATTTTGAACACACAAAAAGGCTGGAGTTCAAACAAGTTCATGAAAATGAAATGCCTTTTGTAACCGATGAGTTTCCATCCGGAACCCTAATTCTTCGAAAGAGACTGTCCGTTTTGTACATGAAGTGCATCCAGCTTTTGCTGTAACCCTCTCAACTTTTTACCACATGCTATGTGGGTGAAATGATGATACCATGCCAACTTTCAACATTTTCAGAGTTCATTTCTAGTGCTTTTCAATTTCAGGGTCATTTAGGTCAAATTAATGAATAACTGCATAAAAAATAACAAATGATGTCGGGAAGGGTTGAAAATTGATGATGTGGCTTTGAATGGTGCATTTTGAACAAACAAAAAGCCTATAGTTCAAATAAGCTCAAGAAAATGAAATGTCATTTGTAACCGATGAGTTTCCGTCCGGAACCCTGATACTTCGAAAGAGACTGTCCGTTTTGTACACGAAGTGCATCTAGCTTTTGCCGTAGCCCTCCCAACTTTTTAGCACATCATATGTGGGTGAAATGATGATACCATACCAACTCTCAACCTTTTCAGAGTTCATTTGTAGTGCTTTCCAATTTCAGGGTCGTTCAGCACAAAAAAATCATTAACTGCATGAAAAATAACAAATGATGTCGGGAAGGGTTGAAAAATTGATGATGTGGCTTTGAATGGTGCATTTTGAGCACACAAAAACCAGGAGTTCAAATAAGTTCATGAAAATGACATGCCTTTTGTAACCGACGAGTTTCCGTTCGGAACCCTGATACTTCGAAGGAGACTGTCCGTTTCGTACATGAAGTGCACCCAGCTTTTTCCATAACCCTCTCAACTTTTTACCTCAAGCTATTTGGGTGAAATGATGATACCATGCCTACTTTCAACCTTTTCAGAGTTCATTTGTAGTGCTTTTCAATTTCAGGGTCATTTAGCTCAAAAAATAAATAACTACATGAAAAATAACAAATGATGTCGGGAAGGGTTGAAAATTGATGATGTGGCTTTGAATGGGGCATTTTGAAAACACAAAAAGGCTGGAGTTCAAACAAGTTCATGAAAATGAAATGCCTTTTGTAACCGATGAGTTTCCATCCCGAACCCTGATTCTTCGAAAGCGACTATCCGTTTTGTACAAGAAGTGCATCCAGCTTTTGCCGTAACCCTCTCAACGTTTTACCACATGCTATGTGGGTGAAATGATGATACCATGCCAACTTTCAACCTTTTCAGAGTTCATTTCTAGTGCTTTTCAATTTCAGGGTCATTTAGGTGAAAAAAATCATTAACTGCATGAAAAATAACAAATGATGCCGGGAAGGGTTGAAAATTGATGATGTGGCTTTGAAAGTGCATTTTGAACACACAAAAAGGCTGGAGTTCAAACAAGTTCATGAAAATGAAATTCCTTTTGTAACCGATGAGTTTCCATACGGAACCCTGATTCTTCGAAAGAGACTGTCCGTTTTGTACAAGAAGTGCATCCAACTTTTGCCGTAACCCTCTCAACTTTTTACCAAATGCTATGTGGGTGAAATGATCATACCATGCCAACTTTCGACCTTTTCAGAGTTCATTTCTAGTGCTTTTCAAATTCAGGGTCATTTAGGTCAAATAAATGAATAACTGCATGAAAAATAACAAATGATGTCGGGAAGGGTTGAAAATTGATGATGTGGCTTTGAATGGTGCATTTTGAACAAACAAAAAGCCTATAGTTCAAATAAGTTCAAGAAAGTGAAATGCCGTTTGTAACCGATGAGTTTCCGTCCGGAACCCTGATACTTCGAAGGAGACTGTCCGTTTGTACACGAAGTGCACCCAGCTTTTTCCATAACCCTCTCAACTTTTTACCTGATGCTATGTGGGTGAAATGACGATACCATGCCAACTTTCAACCTTTTCAGAGATCATTTCTAGTGCTTTTCAATTTCAGGGTCATTTAGGTCAAATAAATCAATAACTGCATGAAAAATAACAAATGATGTCGGGAAGGGTTCAAAACTGATGATGTGGCTTTGAATGGTGCATTTTGAACAAACAAAAAGCCTATAGTTCAAATAAGTTCAAGAAAATGAAATACCTTTTTTAACCGATGAGTTTCCGTCCGGAACACTAATAATTCGAAAGAGACTTTCCATTTTGCACACGAAGTGCATCTAGCTTTTTCCGTAACCCTCTCCACTTTTTACCACATGCTATGTGGGTGAAATGATGATACCATGCGAACTTTCAACCTTTTCAGGGTTCATTTGTAGTGCTTTTCAATTTCAGGGTCATTTAGCTCAAAAAAATCATTAACTACATGAAAAGTAACAAATGATGTCGGGAAGGGTTGAAAATTGATGATGTTGCTTTGAATGGTGCATTTTGAACAAACAAAAAGCCTGTAGTTCAAATAAGTTCAAGAAAATGAAATGTCTTTTTTAACCGATGAGTTTCCGTCCGGAACCCTAATAATTCGAAAGAGACTTTCCGTTTTGCACACGAAGTGCATCTAGCTTTTGCCGTAACCCTCTCATATTTTTACCACATGCTATGTGGGTGAAATGATGATACCATGCCAACTTTCAACCTTTTCAGAGTTCAATTGTAGTGCTTTTCAATTTCAAGGTCATTTAGCAAAAAAAAATAACAAGTGAAAAATAACAAATGATGTCGAGAAGGGTTGAAAATTGATGATGTGGCTTTGAATGGTGCATTTTGAACACACAAAAAGCGTGGAGTTCAAATAAGTTCATGAAAATGAAATGCCTTTTGTAACTGATGAGTTTCCATCCGGAACCCTGATTCTTCGAAAGAGACTGTCTGTTTTGTACGTGAAGTGCATCCAGCTTTTTCTGTAACCCTCTCATCTTTTTACCACATGCTATGTGGGTGAAAAGATGATACCACGCCAACTTTCAACCTTTTCAGAGTTCATAAGTAGTGCTTTTCAATTTCAGGGTCATTTAGCTCAAATAAATCAATAACAGCATGAACAATAACAAATGAGGACGGGAAGGGTTGAAAATTGATGATGTGGCTTTGAATGGTGCATTTTGAATGGACAAAAATCCTGGAGTTCCAAAAAGTTCAAGAAAATGAAATGTCGTTTGTAACCGATGAGTTTCCGTTCGAAACCCTAATATTTCGAAAGAGACTGTCCGTTTTGCACACGAAGTGCATCTAGCTTTTGCCGTAACCCTCCCAACTTTTTACCACATGCTATGTGGGTGGAATGATGATACCATACCAACTATCGACCTTTTCAGAGTTCATTTGTAGTGCTTTTCAATTTCAGGGTCATTTAGCTCAAAAAAATCGTTAACTGCATGAAAAATAACAAATGATGTCGAGAAGGGTTGAAAATTGATGATGTGGCTTTGAATGGTGCATTTTGAACACACAAAAAGCCAGGAGTTCAAATAAGTTCATGAAAATGAAACATTTTGTAACCGATGAGTTTCCGTCCGGAACCCTGATACTTCGAAGGAGACTTTCCGTTTTGCACACGAAGTGCATCTAGCTTTTGCCGTAACCCTCTCAAATTTTTAACACATGCTATGTGGGTGAAATGATGATACCATGCCAGCTTTCAACCTTTTCAGAGTTCATTTGTAGTGCTTTTCAATTTCAAGGTCATTTAGCTAAAAAAATAAATAACAAGTGAAAAATAACAAATGATGTCGGGAAGGGTTGAAAATTGATGATGTGGCTTTGAATGGTGCATTTGGAACACACAAAAAACCTGGAGTTCAAATAAATTCATGAAAATGAAATGCCTTTTGTAACGGATGAGTTTCCATCCGGAACCCTAATACTTCGAAAGAGACTGTCCGTTTTGTACACAAAGTGCATCCAGCTTTTCCCGTAACCCTCTCAACTTTTTACCACATGCTATGTGGGTGAAATGATGATACCATGACAACTTTCGACCTATTCAGAATTCATTTGTAGTGCTTTTCAATTTCAGGGTCATTTAGCACAAAAAAATCATTAACTGCATGAAAAATAACAAATGATGTCGGGAAGGGTTGAAAATTGATGATGTGGCTTTGAATGGTGCATTTTGAACACACAAAAAGCCTGGAGTTCAAATAAGTTCATGAAAATGAAATGCCTTTTGTAACCGATGAGTTTCCGTCCGGAACCCTGATACATCAAAAGAGACTGTTTGTTTTGTACACAAAGTGCATCCAGCTTTTCCCGTAACCCTCTCAAGTTATTACCACATGCTATGTGGGTGAAATGATGATACCATGCCAACTTTCAACCTTTTCAGAGTTCATAAGTAGTGCTTTTCAATTTCAGGGTCATTTAGCTCAAATAAATCAATAACTGTATGAACAATAACAAATGAGGTCGGGAAGGGTTGCAAATTGATGATGTGGCTTTGAATGGTGCATTTCGAATGGACAAAAATCCTGGAGTTCAAAAAAGTTCAAGAAAATGAAATGTCGTTTGTAACCGATGAGTTTCCGTTCGGAACCTTGATATTTCGAAAGAGATTGTCCGTTTTGCACACGAAGTGCATCTAGCTTTTGCCGTAACCCTCCCAACTTTTTACCACATGCTATGTGGGTGGAATGATGATACCATACCAACTCTCGACCTTTTCAGAGTTCATTTGTAGTACTTTTCAATTTCAGGGTCATTTAGCTCAAAAAAATCGTTAACTGCATGAAAAATAACAAATGATGTCGGGAAGGGTTGAAAATTGATGATGTGGCTTTGAATGGTGCATTTTGAACACACAAAAAGCCAGGAGTTCAAATAAGTTCATGAAAATGAAACATTTTGTAACCGATGAGTTTCCGTCTGGAACCCTGATACTTCGAAGGAGACTTTCTGTTTTGCACACGAAGTGCATCTAGCTTTTGCCGTAACCCTGTCAACTTTTTACCTCATGCTATGTTGGTGAAATGATGATACCATGCCAGCTTTGAACCTTTTCATAGTTCATTTGTAGTGCTTTTCAATTTCAGGGTCATTTAGCTCAACAAATAAATAACTACATGAAAAATAACAAATGATGTCGGGAAGGGTTGACAATTAATGACGTGGCTTTGAATGGTGCATTTTGAACACACAAAAAGGCTCGAGTTCAAACAAGTTCATGAAAATGAAATGCCTTTTGTAACCGATGAGTTTCCATCCGGAACCCTGATTCTTCGAAAGAGACTATCCGTTTTGTACACGAAGTGCATAGAGCTTTTGCCGTAACCCTCTCAACTTTTTATCACATGCTGTGTGGGTGAAATGATGGTACCATGCCAACTTTCAACCTTTTCAGAGTTCATTTGTAGTGCTTTTCAATATCAGGGTCATTTATTTCAAATAAATCAATAACTACATGAAAAATAAGAAATGATGTCGGGAAGGGTTGAAAATTGATGATGTGGCTTTGAATGGTGCATTTTGAATAAACAAAAAGCCTATAGTTCAAATAAGTTCAAGAAAATGAAATGCCTTTTTTAACCGACGAGTTTCCGTCCGGAACCCTAATACTTCGAAAGAGACTTTCCGTTTTGCACACGAACTGCATCTAGCTCTTGCCGTCACCCTCTCAACTTTTTAGCCCATGCTATGTGGGTGAAATTATGATACCATGCCAACTCTCAACCTTTTCAGAGTTCATTTGTAGTGCTTTTAATTTTCAGGGTCATTTAGCTGAAAAAAATCATTAATTGCATGAAAAATAAGAAATGATGTCGGGAAGGGTTGAAAATTGATGATGTGGATTTGAATGGTGCATTTTGAACACACAAAAAGCCTGGAGTTGAAATAAGTTCATGAAAATGAAATGCCTTTTGTAACCGATGAGTTTCCATCCGGAACCCTGATTCTCCGAAAGAGACTGTCTGTTTTGTACATGAAGTGCATCCAGCTTTTGCCGTAACCCTCTCAACTTTTTACCACATGCTATGTGGGTGAAATGATGAGACCATGCCAACTTTCCAGCTTTTCAGAGTTTATTTGTAGTGCTTTTCAATTTCAGGGTCATTTAGGTCCAATAAATCAATAACTGCATGAAAAATAACAAATGATGTCAGGAAGGGTTGAAAATTGATGATGTGCCTTTGAATGGTGCATTTTGAACAAACAAAAAACCTATAGTTCAAATAAGTTCAAGAAAATGAAATGCCTTTTTAACCGATGAGTTTCCGTCCGGAACCCTAGTACTTCTAAAGAGACTTTCCGTTTTGCACACGAAGTGCATCTAGCTTTTGCCGTAACCCTCTCAACTTTTTAGCACATGCCATGTGGGTGAAATGATGATACCATGCCAACTGTCAACCGTTTCGGAGTTCATTTGTAGTGCTTTCCAATTTGAGGGTCATTTCGCTCAAAAAAATCATTAACTGCATGAAAAATAACAAATGATGTCGGGAAGGGTTGAAAATTGATGATGTGGCTTTGAATGGGGCACTTTGAACACACAAAAAGCCTGGAGTTCAAATAAGTTCATGAAAATGAAATGACTTTTGTAACCGATGAGTTTCCATCCGGAACCCTGATACTTCGAAGGAGATTGTCCGTTTTGTACACGAAGTGCATCCAGCTTTTTCCATAACCCTCTCAAATTTTTAACACATGCTATGTGGGTGAAATGATGATACCTTGCCAACTTTCAACGTTTTTGGAGTTCATTTGTAGTGGTTTTCAATTTCAAGGTCATTTAGCTAAAAAAATAAATAACAAGTGAAAAATAACAAATGATGTGAGGAAGGGTTGAAAATTGATGATGTGGCTTTGAATGGTGCATTTTGAACACACAAAAAGCCTGGAGTTCAAATAAGTTCATGAAAATGACATGCCTTTTGTAACCGATGAGTTTCCATCCGGACCCGTGATTCTTAGAAAGAGACTGTCCGTTTTGTACGCGAAGTGCATCCATATTTTGCCGTAACCCTCTCATCTTTTTACCACATGCTATGTGGGTGAAATGATGATACCATGCCAACTTTCAACCTTTTCAGAGTTCATAAGTAGTGCTTTTCAATTTCAGTGTCATTTAGCTCAAATAAATCAATAACTGCATGAACAATAAAAAATGAGGTCGGGAAGGGTTGAAAATTGATGATGTGGCTTTGTATGGTGCATTTTGAACAAACAAAAAGCCTATAGTTCAAATAAGTTCAAGAAAATGAAATGCCTTTTTTAACCGATGAGTTTCCGTTCGGAACCCTAATACTTTGAAAGAGACTTGCCGTTTTGCACACGAAGTGCATCTAGCTTTTGCCGTAACGCTCTTAACTTTTTAGCCCATGCTATGTGGGTGAAATGATGATACCATGCCAACTCTCAACCTTTTCAGAGTTCATTTGTAGTGCTTTTAATTTTCAGGATCATTTAGCTCAAAAAAATCATTAACTGCATTAAAAATAACAAATGATGTCGGGAAGGGTTGAAAATTGATGATGTGGCTTTGAATGGTGCATTTTGAACACACAAAAAGCCTGGCGTTCAAATAAGTTCATGAAAATGAAATGCCTTTTGTAACCGATGCGTTTCCGTCCGGAACCCTGATACTTCGAAAGAGACTGTCTGTTTTGGACACAAAGTGCATCCAGCTTTTCCCGTAACCCTCTCAAGTTATTACCACATGCTATGTGGGTGAAATGATGATACCATGCCAACTGTCAACCTTTTCAGAGTTCATAAGTAGTGCTTGTCAATTTCAGGGTCATTTAGCTCAAATAAATCAATAACTCCATGAACAATAACATATGAGGTCGGGAAGGGTTGGAAATTGATGATGTGGCTTTGAATGGTGCATTTTCTACGGACAAAAATCCTGGAGTTCAAAAAAGTTCAAGAAAATGAAATGTCGTTTGTAACCGATGAGTTTCCGTTCGGAACCCTGATATTTCGAAAGAGACTGTCCGTTTTGCACACGAAGTGCATCTAGCTTTTGCCGTAACCCTCCCAACTTTTTACCACATGCTATGTGGGTGGAATGATGATACCATACCAACTCTCGACCTTTTCAGAGTTCATTTGTAGTACTTTTCAATTTCAGGGTCATTTAGCTCAAAAAAATCGTTAACTGCATGAAAAATAACAAATGATGTCGGGAAGGGTTGAAAATTGATGATGTGGCTTTGAATGGTGCATTTTGAACACACAAAAAGCCAGGAGTTCAAATAAGTTCATGAAAATGAAACATTTTGTAACCGATGAGTTTCCTTCTAGAACCCTGATACTTCGAAGGAGACTTTCTGTTTTGCACACCAAGTGCATCTAGCTTTTGCCGTAACCCTGTCAACTTTTTACCTCATGCTATGTGGGTGAAATGATGATACCATGCCAGCTTTGAACCTTTTCAGAGTTCATTTGTAGTGCTTTTCAATTTCAGGGTCATTTAGCTCAACAAATAAATAACTACATGAAAAATAACAAATGATGTCGGGAAGGGTTGAAAATTAATGACGTGGCTTTGAATGGTGCATTTTGAACACACAAAAAGGCTCGAGTTCAAACAAGTTCATGAAAAAGAAATGCCTTTTGTAACCGATGAGTTTCCATCCGAAACCCTGATTCTTCGAAAGAGACTATCCGTTTTGGACACGAAGTGCATAGAGCTTTTGCCGTAACCCTCTCAACTTTTTATCACATGCTGTGTGGGTGAAATGATGGTACCATGCCAACTTTCAACCTTTTCAGAGTTCATTTGTAGTGCTTTTCAATATCAGGGTCATTTATTTCAAATAAATCAACAACTGCATGAAAAATAACAAATGATGTCGGGAAGGGTTGAAAATTGATGATGTGGCTTTGAATGGTGCATTTTGAATAAACAAAAAGCCTATAGTTCAAATAAGTTCAAGAAAATGAAATGCCTTTTTTAACCGATGAGTTTCCGTCCGGAACCCTAATACGTCGAAAGAGACTTTCCGTTTTGCGCACGAACTGCATCTAGCTCTTGCCGTCACCCTCTCAACTTTTTAGCCCATGCTATGTGGGTGAAATTATGATACCATGCCAACTCTCAACCTTTTCAGAGTTCATTTGTAGTGCTTTTAATTTTCAGGGTCATTTAGCTGAAAAAAATCATTAACTGCATGAAAAATAAGAAATGATGTTGGGAATTGTTGAAAATTGATGATGTGGCTTTGAATGGTGCATTTTGAACACACAAAAATCCTGGAGTTGAAATAATTTCATGAAAATGAAATGCCTTTTGTAACCGATGAGTTTCCATCCGGAACCCTGATTCTCCGAAAGAGACTGTCCGTTTTGTACATGAAGTGCATCCAGCTTTTGCCGTAACCCTCTCAACTTTTTACCACATGCTATGTGGGTGAAATGATGATACCATGCCAACTTTCCAGCTTTTCAGAGTTCATTTGTAGTGCTTTTCAATTTCAGGGTCATTTAGATCCAATAAATCAATAACTGCATGAAAAATAACAAATGATGTCGGGAAGGGTTGAAAATTGATGATGTGGCTTTGAATGGTGCATTTTGAACACACAAAAATCCTGGCGTTCAAATAAGTTCATGAAAATGAAATGCCTTTTGTAACCGATGAGTTTCCGTCCGGAACCCTGATACTTCGAAAGAGACTGTCTGTTTTGGACACAAAGTGCATCCAGCTTTTCCCGTAACCCTCTCAAGTTATTACCACATGCTATGTGGGTGAAATGATGATACCATGCCAACTGTCAACCTTTTCAGAGTTCATAAGTAGTGCTTGTCAATTTCAGGGTCATTTAGCTCAAATAAATCAATAACTCCATGAACAATAACATATGAGGTCGGGAAGGGTTGGAAATTGATGATGTGGCTTTGAATGGTGCATTTTCTACGGACAAAAATCCTGGAGTTCAAAAAAGTTCAAGAAAATGAAATGTCGTTTGTAACCGATGAGTTTCCGTTCGGAACCGTGATATTTCGAAAGAGACTGTCCGTTTTGCACACGAAGTGCATCTAGCTTTTGCCGTAACCCTCCCAACTTTTTACCACATGCTATGTGGGTGGAATGATGATACCATACCAACTCTCGACCTTTTCAGAGTTCATTTGTAGTACTTTTCAATTTCAGGGTCATTTAGCTCAAAAAAATCGTTAACTGCATGAAAAATAACAAATGATGTCGGGAAGGGTTGAAAATTCATGATGTGGCTTTGAATGGTGCATTTTGAACACACAAAAAGCCAGGAGTTCAAATAAGTTCATGAAAATGAAATATTTTGTAACCGATGAGTTTCCGTCTGGAACCCTGATACTTCGAAGGAGACTTTCTGTTTTGCACACCAAGTGCATCTAGCTTTTGCCGTAACCCTGTCAACTTTTTACCTCATGCTATGTGGGTGAAATGATGATACCATGCCAGCTTTGCACCTTTTCAGAGTTCATTTGTAGTGCTTTTCAATTTCAGGGTCATTTAGCTCAACAAATAAATAACTACATGGAAAATAACAAATGATGTCGGGAAGGGTTGAAAATTAATGACGTGGCTTTGAATGGTGCATTTTGAACACACAAAAAGGCTCGAGTTCAAACAAGTTCATGAAAATGAAATGCCTTTTGTAACCGATGAGTTTCCATCCGGAACCCTGATTCTTCGAAAGAGACTATCCGTTTTGTACACGAAGTGCATAGAGCTTTTGCCGTAACCCTCTCAACTTTTTATCACATGCTGTGTGGGTGAAATGATGGTACCATGCCAACTTTCAACCATTTCAGAGTTCATTTGTAGTGCTTTTCAATATCAGGGTCATTTATTTCAAATAAATCAATAACTGCATGAAAAATAACAAATGATGTCGGGAAGGGTTGAAAATTGATGATGTGGCTTTGAATGGTGCATTTTGAATAAACAAAAAGCCTATAGTTCAAATAAGTTCAAGAAAATGAAATGCCTTTTTTAACCGATGAGTTTCCGTCCGGAACCCTAATACTTCGAAAGAGACTTTCCGTTTTGCACACGAACTGCATCTAGCTCTTGCCGTCACCCTCTCAACTTTTTAGCCCATGCTATGTGGGTGAAATTATGATACCATGCCAACTCTCAACCTTTTCAGAGTTCATTTGTAGTGCTTTTCATTTTCAGGGTCATCTAGCTGAAAAAAATCATTAACTGCATGAAAAATAAGAAATGATGTTGGGAAGGGTTGAAAATTGATGATGTGGCTTTGAATGGTGCATTTTGAACACACAAAAAGCCTGGAGTTGAAATAATTTCATGAAAATGAAATGCCTTTTGTAACCGATGAGTTTCCATCCGGAACCCTGATTCTCCGAAAGAGACTGTCCGTTTTGTACATGAAGTGCATCCAGCTTTTGCCGTAACCCTCTCAACTTTTTACCACATGCTATGTGGGTGAAATGATGATACCATGCAAACTTTCCAGCTTTTCAGAGTTCATTTGTAGTGCTTTTCAATTTCAGGGTCATTTAGGTCCAATAAATCAATAACTGCATGAAAAATAACAAATGATGTCGGGAAGGGTTGAAAATTGATGATGTGGCTTTGAATGGTGCATTTTGAACACACAAAAAGCCTGGCGTTCAAATAAGTTCATGAAAATGAAATGCCTTTTGTAACCGATGAGTTTCCGTCCGGAAACCTGATACTTCGAAAGAGACTGTCTGTTTTGGACACAAAGTGCATCCAGCTTTTCCCGTAACCCTCTCAAGTTACTACCACATGCTATGTGGGTGAAATGATGATACCATGCCAACTGTCAACCTTTTCAGAGTTCATAAGTAGTACTTGTCAATTTCAGGGTCATTTAGCTCAAATAAATCAATAACTCCATGAACAATAACATATGAGGTCGGGAAGGGTTGGAAATTGATGATGTGTCTTTGAATGGTGCATTTTCTACGGACAAAAATCCTGGAGTTCAAAAAAGTTCAAGAAAATGAAATGTCGTTTGTAACCGATGAGTTTCCGTTCGGAACCCTGATATTTCGAAAGAGACTGTCCGTTTTGCACACGAAGTGCATCTAGCTTTTGCCGTTACCCTCCCAACTTTCTACCACATGCTATGTGGGTGGAATGATGATACCATACCAACTCTCGACCTTTTCAGAGTTCATTTGTAGTACTTTTCAATTTCAGGGTCATTTAGCTCAAAAAAATCGTTAACTGCATGAAAAATAACAAATGATGTCGGGAAGGGTTGAAAATTGATGATGTGGCTTTGAATGGTGCATTTTGAACACACAAAAAGCCAGGAGTTCAAATAAGTTCATGAAAATGAAACATTTTGTAACCGATGAGTTTCCGTCTAGAACCCTGATACTTCGAAGGAGACTTTCTGTTTTGCACACGAAGTGCATCTAGGTTTTGCCGTAACCCTGTCAACTTTTTACCTCATGCTATGTGGGTGAAATGATGATACCATGCCAGCTTTGAACCTTTTCAAAGTTCATTTGTAGTGCTTTTCAATTTCAGGGTCATTTAGCTCAACAAATAAATAACTACATGAAAAATAACAAATGATGTCGGGAAGGGTTGAAAATTAATGACGTGGCTTTGAATAGTGCATTTTGAACACACAAAAAGGCTCGAGTTCAAACAAGTTCATGAAAATGAAATGCCTTTTGTAACCGATGAGTTTCCATCCGGAACCCTGATTCTTCGAAAGAGACTATCCGTTTTGTACACGAAGTGCATAGAGCTTTTGCCGTAACCCTCTCAAATTTTTATCACATGCTGTGTGGGTGAAATGATGGTACCATGCCAACTTTCAACCTTTTCAGAGTTCATTTGTAGTGCTTTTCAATATCAGGGTCATTTATTTCAAATAAATCAATAACTGCATGAAAAATAAGAAATGATGTCGGGAAGGGTTGAAAATTGATGATGTGGCTTTGAATTTTGCATTTTGAATAAACAAAAAGCCTATAGTTCAAATAAGTTCAAGAAAATGAAATGCCTTTTTTAACTGATGAGTTTCCGTCCGGAACCCTAATACTTCGAAAGAGACTTTCCGTTTTGCACACGAACTGCATCTAGCTCTTGCCGTCACCCTCTCAACTTTTTAGCCCATGCTATATGGGTGAAATTATGATACCATGCCAAATCTCAACCTTTTCAGAGTTCATTTGTAGTGCTTTTAATTTTCAGGGTCATTTAGCTGAAAAAAATCATTAACTGCATGAAAAATAAGAAATGATGTTGGGAAGGGTTGAAAATTGATGATGTGGCTTTGAATGGTGCATTTTGAACACACAAAAAGCCTGGAGTTGAAATAATTTCATGAAAATGAAATGCCTTTTGTAACCGATGAGTTTCCATCCGGAACCCTGATTCTCCGAAAGAGACTGTCCGTTTCGTACATGAAGTGCATCCAGCTTTTGCCGTAACCCTCTCAACTTTTTACCACATGCTATGTGGGTGAAATGATGATACCATGCCAACTTTCCAGCTTTTCAGAGTTCATTTGTAGTGCTTTTCAATTTCAGGGTCATTTAGGTCCAATAAATCAATAACTGCATGAAAAATAACAAATGATGTCGGGAAGGGTTGAAAATTGATGATGTGGCTTTGAATGGTGCATTTTGAACAAACAAAAAACCTATAGTTCAAATAAGTTCAAGAAAATGAAATGCCTTTTTAACCGATGAGTTTCCGTCCGGAACCCTAGTACTTCTAAAGAGACTTTCCGTTTTGCACACGAAGTGCATCTAGCTTTTGCCGTAACCCTCTCAACTTTTTAGCACATGCCATGTGGGTGAAATGATGATACCATGCCAACTGTCAACCGTTTCAGAGTTCATTTGTAGTGCTTTCCAATTTGAGGGTCATTTCGCTCAAAAAAATCATTAACTGCATGAAAAATAACAAATGATGTCGGGAAGGGTTGAAAATTGATGATGTGGCTTTGAATGGGGCATTTTGAACACACAAAAAGCCTGGAGTTCAAATAAGTTCATGAAAATGAAATGACTTTTGTAACCGATGAGTTTCCATCCGGAACCCTGATACTTCGAAGGAGATTGTCCGTTTTGTACACGAAGTGCATCCAGCTTTTTCCATAACCCTCTCAAATTTTTAACACATGCTATGTGGGTGAAATGATGATACCTTGCCAACTTTCAACGTTTTTGGAGTTCATTTGTAGTGGTTTTCAATTTCAAGGCCATTTAGCTAAAAAAATAAATAACAAGTGAAAAATAACAAATGATGTGAGGAAGGGTTGAAAATTGATGATGTGGCTTTGAATGGTTCATTTTGAACACACAAAAAGCCTGGAGTTCAAATAAGTTCATGAAAATGAAATGCCTTTTGTAACCGATGAGTTTCCATCCGGAACCCTGATTCTTAGAAAGAGACTGTCCGTTTTGTACGCGAAGTGCATCCATCTTTTGTCGTAACCCTCTCATCTTTTTACCACATGCTATGTGAATGAAATGATGATACCATGCCAACTTTCAACCTTTTCAGAGTTCATAAGTAGTGCTTTTCAATTTCAGTGTCATTTAGCTCAAATAAATCAATAACTGCATGAACAATAAAAAATGAGGTCGGGAAGGGTTGAAAATTGATGATGTGGCTTTGTATGGTGCATTTTGAACAAACAAAAAGCCTATAGTTCAAATAAGTTCAAGAAAATGAAATGCCTTTTTTAACCGATGAGTTTCCGTTCGGAACCCTAATACTTCGAAAGAGACTTTCCGTTTTGCACACGAAGTGAATCTAGCTTTTGCCGTAACGCTCTTAAGTTTTTAGCCCATGCTATGTGGGTGAAATGATGATACCATGCCAACTCTCAACCTTTTCATAGTTCATTTGTAGTGCTTTTAATTTTCAGGATCATTTAGCTCAAAAAAATCATTAACTGCATTAAAAATAACAAATGATGTCGGGAAGGGTTGAAAATTGATGATGTGGCTTTGAATGGTGCATTTTGAACACACAAAAAGCCTGGTGTTCAAATAAGTTCATGAAAATGAAATGCCTTTTGTAACCGATGAGTTTCCGTCCGGAACCCTGATACTTCGAAAGAGACTGTCTGTTTTGGACACAAAGTGCATCCAGCATTTCCCGTAACCCTCTCAAGTTATTACCACATGCTATGTGGGCGAAATGATGATACCATGCCAACTGTCAACCTTTTCAGAGTTCATAAGTAGTGCTTGTCAATTTCAGGGTCATTTAGCTCAAATAAATCAATAACTCCATGAACAATAACATATGAGGTCGGGAAGGGTTGGAAATTGATGATGTGGCTTTGAATGGTGCATTTTCTACGGACAAAAATCCTGGAGTTCAAAAAAGTTCAAGAAAATGAAATGTCGTTTTTAACCGATGAGTTTCCGTCCGGAACCCTGATACTTCTAAAGAAACTGTCCTTTTTGCACACGAAGTGCATCTAGCTTTTGCCATAACGCTCCCAACTTTTTACCACATGCTATGTGGGTGAAATGATGATACCATGCCAGGTTTCAACCTTTTCAGAGTTCGTTTGTAGTGCTTTTCAATTTCAGGGTCATTTAGCTCAAAAAATAAATAACTACATGAAAAATAACAAATGATGTCGGGAAGGGTTGAAAATTGATGACGTGGCTTTGAATGATGCATTCTGAACACACAAAAAGGCTGGAGTTCAAACAAGTTCATGAAAATGAAATGCCTTTTGTAACCGATGAGTTTCCATCCGGAACCCTGATTCTTCAAAAGAGACTGTCCGTTTTCTATACGAAGTGCATCCAGCTTTTGCCGTATCAATCTCAACTTTTTACCACATGCTATGTGGGTGAAATGATGATACCATGCCAACTTTCAACCTTTTCACAGTTCATTAGTAGTGCTTTTCAATTTCAGGGACATTTAGCTCAACAAAATAATTAACTGCATGAAAAATAACAAGTGATGTCGGGAAGGGTTGAAAATTGATGATGTGGCTTTGAATGGTGCATTTTGAACACACAAAAAGCCAGGAGTTCAAATAAGTTCATGAAAATGAAATGCCTTTTGTAACCGATGAGTTTCCGTCCGAAACCCTGATACTTTGAAGGAGACTGTCCGTTTTGTACACGAAGTGCATCCAACTTTTTCCATAACCCTCTCAACTTTTTACCACATGCTATGTTGGTGAAATGATGATACCATGCCAAGTTTCAACCTTTTCAGAGTTCATTTGTAGTGCTTTTCAATTTCATTGTCATTTAGATCAAAAAATAAATAACTCCATGAAAAATAACAAATGATGTCGGGAAGGGTTGAATTGATGATATGGCTTTGAATGGTGCATTTTGAACACACAAAAATGCTGGAGTTCAAATAACTTCATGAAAATGAAATGCCTTTTGTAACCGATGAATTTCCATCCGGACCCCTGATTCTTCGAAAGAGACTATCTGTTTTGTACACGAAGTGCAGCCATCTTTTGCCGTAACCCTCTCAACTTTTTACCACATGTTATGTGGGTGAAATGGTGGTACCATGCCACCTTTCAACCTTTTCAGACTTCATTTGTAGTGCTTTTCAATTTCAGGGTCATTTAGGTCAAATAAATCAATAACTGCATGAAAAATAACAAATGATGTCGGGAAGGGTTGAAAATTGATGATGTGGCTTTGAATGGTGCATATTGAAGAAACAAAAAGCCTATAGTTCAAATAAGTTCAAGAAAATGAAATGCCTTTTTTAACCGATGAGTTTCCTTCCGGAACCCTAATACTTCGAAAGAGACTTTCCGTTTTGCACACGAAGTGCATCTACCTTTTGCCGTAACCCTCTCAACCTTTTAGCCGATGCTATCTGGGTGAAATGATGATACCATGCCAACTCTCAACCTTTTCAGAGTTCATTTGTAGTGCTTTTCAATTTCAGGGTCATTTAGCTCAAAAAATCATTAACTGCATGAAAATAACAAATGATGTCGGGAAGGGTTGAAAATTGATGATGTGGCTTTGAATGGTGCATTTTGAACACACAAAAAGTCTGGAGTTCAAACAAGTTCATGAAAATGAAATGCCTTTTGTAACCGATGAGTTTCCATTCGGAACCATGATTCTTCGAAAGAGACTGTCCATTTTGTACACGAAGTGCATCCAGCTTTTGCCGTAACCCTCTCAACTTTTTACCACATGCTATGTGGGTGAAATGATGATACGATTCCAACTTTCAACCTTTGCCGTAACCCTCTCAACTTGTAACCGATGAGTTTCCGTCCGGAACCCTGATACTTCGAAGGAGAGTGTCCGTTTTGTACACTAAGTGCATCCAGCTTTTTCCATAACCCTCTCAAATTTTTAACACATGCTATGTGGGTGAAATGATGATACCATGCCAACTTTCAACCTTTTCAGAGTTCATTTGTAGTGCCTTTCAATTCAAGGGTCATTTAGCTAAAAAAGAAAATAACAAAGGAAAAATAACAAATGATGTCGGGAAGGGTTGCAAATTGATGATGTGGCTTTGTGCGGTGCACTTTGAACCCACAAAAAGTCCGGAGTTCAAACAAGTTCATGAAAATGAAATGCCTTTTGTAACCGATGAGTTTCCATCCGGAACCATGATTCTTCGAAAGAGATTGTCCGTTTTGTAAACGAAGTGCATCCAGCTTTTGCCGTAACCCTCTCAACTTTTTACCACATGCTATCTGGGTGAAATGATGATACCATGCCAACATTCAACCTTTTCAGAGTTCATTAGTAGTGCTTTTCAATTTCAGGGACATTTAGCTCAACAAAATCATTAACTGGATGAAAAATAACAAATGATGTCGGGAAGGGTTGAAAATTGATGATGTGGCTTTGAATGGTGCATTTTGAACACACAAAAACCAGGAGTTCAAATAAGTTCATGAAAATGAAATGCCTTTTGTAACCGATGAGTTTCCGTCCGAAACCCTGATACTTTGAAGGAGACTGTCCGTTTTGTACACGAAGTGCATCCAGCTTTTTCCATAACCCTCTCAACTTTTTACCACATGCTATGTTGGTGAAATGATGATACCATGCCAAGTTTCAACCTTTTCAGAGTTCATTTGTAGTGCTTTTCAATTTCAGGGTCATTTAGCTCAAAAAATAAATAACTACATGAAAAATAACAAATGATGTCGGGAAGGGTTGAATTGATGATGTGGCTTTGAATGGTGCATTTTGAACACACAAAAAGGCTGGAGTTCAAACAACATCATGAAAATGAAATGCCTTTTGTAACCGATGAATTTCCATCCGGACCACTGATTCTTCGAAAGAGACTGTCTGTTATGTACACGAAGTGCAGCCATCTTTTGCCGTAACCCTCTCAACTTTTTACCACATGTTATGTGGGTGAAATGGTGATACCATGCCAACTTTCAACAGTTTCAGACTTCATTTGTAGTGCTTTTCAATTTCAGGGTCATTTAGGTCAAATAAATCAATAATTGCATGAAAAATAACAAATGATGTCGGGAAGGGTTGAAAATTGATGATGTGGCTTTGAACGGTGCATATTGAACAAACAAAAATCCTATAGTTCAAATAAGTTCAAGAAAATGAAATGCCTTTTTTAACCGATGTGTTTCCGTCCGGAACCCTAATACTTCGAAAGAGAGTTTCCGTTTTGCACACGCAGTGCAACTAGCTTTTGCCGTCACCCTCTCAACTTTTTAGCCCATGCTATCTGGGTGAAATGATGATACCATGCCAACTCTCAACCTTTTCAGAGTTCATTTGTAGTGCTTTTCAATTTCAGGGTCATTTAGCTCAAAAAAATCATTAACTGCATGAAAAATAACAAATGATGTCGGGAAGGGTTGAAAATTGATGATGTGGCTTTGAATGGTGCATTTTGAACACACAAAAATCCTGGAGTACAAACGAGTTCATGAAAATGAAAAGCCTTTTGTAACCGATGAGTTTCCATCCGGAACCATGATTCTTCGAAAGAGACTGTCCATTTTGTACACGAAGTGCATCCAGCTTTTCTCATAACCCTCTCAAATTTTTAACACATGCTATGTGGGTGAAATGATGATACCATGCCAACTTTCAACCTTTTCAGAGTTCATTTGTAGTGCTTTTCAATTTCAGGGTCATTTAGCTCAACAAAATCATTAACTGCATGAAAAATAACAAATGATGTCGGGAAGGGTTGAAAATTGATGATGTGGCTTTGAATGGTGCATTTTGAACACACAAAAATGCTGGAGTTCAAATAACTTGATGAAAATGAAATGCCTTTTGTAACCGATGAATTTCCATCCGGACCCCTGATTCTTCGAAAGAGACTGTCTGTTTTGTACACGAAGTGCAGCCATCTTTTGCCGTAACCCTCTCAACTTTTTACCACATGTTATGTGGGTGAAATGGTGGTACCATGCCACCTTTCAACCTTTTCAGACTTCATTTGTAGTGCTTTTCAATTTCAGGGTCATTTAGGTCAAATAAATCAATAACTGCATGAAAAATAACAAATGATGTCGGGAAGGGTTGAAAATTGATGATGTGGCTTTGAATGGTGCATATTGAAGAAACAAAAAGCCTATAGTTCAAATAAGTTCAAGAAAATGAAATGCCTTTTTTAACCGATGAGTTTCCTTCCGGAACCCTAATACTTCGAAAGAGACTTTCCGTTTTGCACACGAAGTGCATCTACCTTTTGCCGTAACCCTCTCAACCTTTTAGCCGATGCTATCTGGTTGAAATGATGATACCATGCCAACTCTCAACCTTTTCAGAGTTCATTTGTAGTGCTTTTCAATTTCAGGGTCATTTAGCTCAAAAAATCATTAACTGCATGAAAATAACAAATGATGTCGGGAAGGGTTGAAAATTGATGATGTGGCTTTGAATGGTGCATTTTGAACACACAAAAAGTCTGGAGTTCAAACAAGTTCATGAAAATGAAATGCCTTTTGTAACCGATGAGTTTCCATTCGGAACCATGATTCTTCGAAAGAGACTGTCCATTTTGTACACGAAGTGCATCCAGCTTTTGCCGTAACCCTCTCAACTTTTTACCACATGCTATGTGGGTGAAATGATGATACGATTCCAACTTTCAACCTTTGCCGTAACCCTCTCAACTTGTAACCGATGAGTTTCCGTCCGGAACCCTGATACTTCGAAGGAGAGTGTCTGTTTTGTACACGAAGTGCATCCAGCTTTTTCCATAACCCTCTCAAATTTTTAACACATGCTATGTGGGTGAAATGATGATACCATGCCAACTTTCAACCTTTTCAGAGTTCATTTGTAGTGCCTTTCAATTCAAGGGTCATTTAGCTAAAAAAATAAATAACAAAGGAAAAATAATAAATGATGTCGGGAAGGGTTGCAAATTGATGATGTGGCTTTGTGCGGTGCACTTTGAACACACAAAAAGTCTGGAGTTCAAACAAGTTCATGAAAATGAAATGCCTTTTGTAACCGATGAGTTTCCATCCGGAACCATGATTCTTCGAAAGAGATTGTCCGTTTTGTAAACGAAGTGCATCCAGCTTTTGCCGTAACCCTCTCAACTTTTTACCACATGCTATCTGGGTGAAATGATGATACCATGCCAACATTCAACCTTTTCAGAGTTCATTAGTAGTGCTTTTCAATTTCAGGGACATTTAGCTCAACAAAATCATTAACTGGATGAAAAATAACAAATGATGTCGGGAAGGGTTGAAAATTGATGATGTGGCTTTGAATGGTGCATTTTGAACACACAAAAACCAGGAGTTCAAATAAGTTCATGAAAATGAAATGCCTTTTGTAACCGATGAGTTTCCGTTCGAAACCCTGATACTTTGAAGGAGACTGTCCGTTTTGTACACGAAGTGCATCCAGCTTTTTCCATAACCCTCTCAACTTTTTACCACATGCTATGTTGGTGAAATGATGATACCATGCCAAGTTTCAACCTTTTCAGAGTTCATTTGTAGTGCTTTTCAATTTCAGGGTCATTTAGCTCAAAAAATAAATAACTACATGAAAAATAACAAATGATGTCGGGAAGGGTTGAATTGATGATGTGGCTTTGAATGGTGCATTTTGAACACACAAAAAGGCTGGAGTTCAAACAACATCATGAAAATGAAATGCCTTTTGTAACCGATGAATTTCCATCCGGACCACTGATTCTTCGAAAGAGACTGTCTGTTATGTACACGAAGTGCAGCCATCTTTTGCCGTAACCCTCTCAACTTTTTACCACATGTTATGTGGGTGAAATGGTGATACCATGCCAACTTTCAACCTTTTCAGACTTCATTTGTAGTGCTTTTCAATTTCAGGGTCTTTTAGGTCAAATAAATCAATAATTGCATGAAAAATAACAAATGATGTCGGGAAGGGTTGAAAATTGATGATGTGGCTTTGAACGGTGCATATTGAACAAACAAAAATCCTATAGTTCAAATAAGTTCAAGAAAATGAAATGCCTTTTTTAACCGATGTGTTTCCGTCCGGAACCCTAATACTTCGAAAGAGAGTTTCCGTTTTGCACACGCAGTGCAACTAGCTTTTGCCGTCACCCTCTCAACTTTTTAGCCCATGCTATCTGGGTGAAATGATGATACCATGCCAACTCTCAACCTTTTCAGAGTTCATTTGTAGTGCTTTTCAATTTCAGGGTCATTTAGCTCAAAAAAATCATTAACTGCATGAAAAATAACAAATGATGTCGGGAAGGGTTGAAAATTGATGATGTGGCTTTGAATGGTGCCTTTTGAACACACAAAAATCCTGGAGTACAAACGAGTTCATGAAAATGAAAAGCCTTTTGTAACCGATGAGTTTCCATCCGGAACCATGATTCTTCGAAAGAGACTGTCCATTTTGTACACGAAGTGCATCCAGCTTTTCTCATAACCCTCTCAAATTTTTAACACATGCTATGTGGGTGAAATGATGATACCATGCCAACTTTCAACCTTTTCAGAGTTCATTTGTAGTGCTTTTCAATTTCAGGGTCATTTAGCTCAACAAAATCATTAACTGCATGAAAAATAACAAATGATGTCGGGAAGGGTTGAAAATTGATGATGTGGCTTTGAATGGTGCATTTTGAACACACAAAAAGCCAGGATTTCAAATAAGTTCATGAAAATGAAATGCCATTTGTAACCGATGAGTTTCCGTTCGAAACCCTGATACTTCGAAGGAGACTGTCCGTTTTGTACACGAAGTGCATCCAGCTTTTTCCATAACCCTCTCAACTTTTTACCACATGCTATGTTGGTGAAATGATGATACCATGCCAAATTTCAACCTTTTCAGAGTTCATTTGTAGTGTTTTTCAATTTCAGGGTCATTTAGCTCAAAAAATAAATAACTACATGAAAAATAACAAATGATGTCGGGAAGGGTTGAAAATTGATGATGTGGCTTTGAATGGTGCATTTTGAACACACAAAAAGGCTGGAGTTCAAACAACTTCATGAAAATGAAATGCCTTTTGTAACCGATGAGTTTCCATCCGGACCCCTGATTCTTCGAAAGAGACTGTCCGTTTTGTACGCGAAGTGCAGCCATCTTTTGCCGTCACCCTCTCAACTTTTTACCACATGTTATGTGGGTGAAATGGTGATACCATGCCAGCGTTCTACCTTTTCAAAGTTCATTTGTAGTGCTTTTCAATTTCAGGGTCATTTAGGTCAAATAAATCAATAACTGCATGAAAAAAAGAAATGATGTCGGGAAGGGTTGAAAATTGATGATGTGGGTTTGAATAGTGCATTTTGAACACACAAAAAGGCTGGAGTTCAAACAAGTTCATGCAAATGAAATGCCTTTTGTAACCGATGAGTTTCCATCCGGAACCTTGATTCTTCGAAAGAGACTGTCCGTTTTATACACGAAGTGCATCCAGCTTTTGCCGTAACCCTCTCAACTTTTTACCACATGCTATGTGGGTATAATGATGATACCATGCCAACTTTCAACCTTTTCAGAGTTCATTTCTAGTGCTTTTCAATTTCAGGGTCATTTAGGTAAAATAAATGAATAACTGCATGAAAAATAACAAATGATGTCGGGAAGGGTTGAAAATTGATGATGTGGCTTTGAATGGTGCATTTTGAACAAACAAAAAGCCTATAGTTCAAATAAGTTCAAGAAAATGAACTGTCGTTTGTAACCGATGAGTTTCCGTCCGGAACCCTGATACTTCGAAAGAGACTGTCCGTTTTGTACACGAAGTGCATCTAGCTTTTGCCGTAACCCTCCCAACTTTTTAGCACATGCTATGTGGGTGAAATGATGATACCATACAAACTCTCAACCTTTTCAGAGTTCATTTGTAGTGCTTTTCAATTTCAGGGTCATTTAGCTCAAAAAAATCATTAACTACATGAAAAATAACAAATGATGTCGGGAAGGGTTGAAAAATTGATGATGTGGCTTTGAATGGTGCATTTTCAACACACAAAAATCCAGGAGTTCAAATAAGTTCATGAAAATGAAATGCCTTTTGTAACCGATGAGTTTCCATCCGGAACCCTGATACTTCGAAGGAGACTGTCCGTTTTGTACACGAAGTGCACCCAGCTTTTTCCATAACCCTCTCAACTTTTTACCTCATGCTATGTGGGTGAAATGATGATACCATGCCAACTTTCAACCTTTTCAGAGTTCATTTATAGTGCTTTTCAATTTCAGGGTCATTTAGCTCAAAAACTAAATAACTACATGAAAAATAACAAATGATGTCGGGAAGGGTTGAAAATTGATGATGTGGCTTTGAATGGTGCATTTTGAACACACAAAAAGGCTGGAGTTCAAAGAAGTTCATGAAAATGAAATGCCTTCTGTAACCGGTGAGTTTCCATCCGGAACCCTGATTCTTCGAAAGCGACTGTCCGTTTTGTACAAGAAGTGCATGCAGCTTTTTCCGTAACCCTCTCAACTTTTTACCACATTCTATGTGGGTGAAATGTTGATACCATGCCAACTTTCAACCTTTTCAGAGTTCATTTCTAGTGCTTTTCAATTTCAGGGTCATTTAGGTCAAAAAAATCAATAACTGCATGAAAAATAACAAATGATGTCGGGAAGGGTTGAAAATTGATGATGTGGCTTTGAATGGTGCATTTTGAACACACAAAAAGGCTGGAGTTCAAACAAGTTCATGAAAATGAAATGCCTTTTGTAACCGATGAGTTTCCATCCGGAACCCTGATTCTTCGAAAGAGATTGTCCGTTTTGTACAAGATGTGCATCCAGCTTTTGCCGTAACCCTCTCAAATTTTTACCAAATGCTTTGTGGGTGAAATGATGATACCATGCCAACTTTCAACCTTTTCAGAGTTCATAAGTACTGCTTTTCAATTTCAGGCTCATTTAGCTCAAATAAATCAATAACTGCATGAACAATAACAAATGAGGTCGGGAAGGGTTGAAAATTGATGATGTGGCTTTGAATGGTGCATTTTGAACAAACAAAAAGCCTATCGTTCAAATAAGTTCAAGAAAATGAAATGCCGTTTGTAACCGATGAGATTCCGTCCGGAACAATGATACTTCGAAAGAGACTGTCCGTTTTGTACACGAAGTGCATCTAGCTTTTGTCGTAACCCTCCCAACTTTTTAGCACATGCTATGTGGGTGAAATAATGATACCATACCAACTCTCTACCTTTTTGGAGTTCATTTGTAGTGATTTTCAATTTCAGGGTCATTTAGCTCAAAAAAATCATTAACTACATGAAAAATAACAAATGATGTCGGGAAGGGTTGAAAATTGATGATGTGGCTTTGAATGGTGCATTTTGAACACACAAAAAGCCAGGAGTTCAAATAAGTTCATGAGAATGAAATGCCTTTTGTAACCGATGAGTTTCCGTCCGGAACCCTGATACTTCGAAGGAGATTGTCCGTTTTGTACACGAAGTGCATCCAGCTTTTTCCATAACCCTCTCAAATTTTTAACACATGCTATGTGGGTGAAATGATGATACCATGACAACTTTCGACCTATTCAGAATTCATTTGTAGTGCTTTTCAATTTCAGGGTCATTTAGCTCAAAAAAATCATTAACTGCATGAAAAATAACAAATGATGTCGGGAAGGGTTGAAAATTGATGATGTGGCTTTGAATGGTGCATTTTGAACACACAAAAAGCCTGGAGTTCAAATAAGTTCATGAAAATATAATGCCTTTTGTAACCGATGAGTTTCCGTCCGGAACCCTGATACATCAAAAGAGACTGTTTGTTTTGTACACAGAGTGCATCCAGCTTTTCCCGTAACCCTCTCAAGTTATTACCACATGCTATGTGGGTGAAATGATGATACCATGCCAACTTTCAACCTTTTCAGAGTTCATAAGTAGTTCTTTTCAATTTCAGGGTCATTTAGCTCAAATAAATCAATAACTGCATGAACAATAACAAATGAGGTCGAGAAGTGTTGAAAATTGATGATGGGGCTTTGAATTGTGCATTTTGAACGAAAAAAAATCCTGGAGTTCAAAAAAGTTCAAGAAAATGAAATGCCGTTTGTAACCGATGAGTTTCCGTCCGAAACCCTGATACTTCGAAAGAGACTGTCCGTTTTGTACACGAAGTGCATCTAGCTTTTGCCGTAACCCTCCCAACTTTTTAGCACATGCTATGTGGGTGAAATGATGATACCATACCAACTCTCAACCTTTTCAGAGTTCATTTGTAGTGCTTTTCAATTTCAGGGTCATTTAGGTCAAAAAAATCATTAACTGCATGAAAAATAACAAATGATGTCGGGAAGGGTTGAAAATTGATGATGTGGCTTTGAATGGTGCATTTTGAACACACAAAAAGCCAGGAGTTCAAATAAGTTCATGAAAATGAAATGCCTTTTGTAACCAATGAATTTCCGTCTGGAACCCTGATACTTCGAAGGAGACTGTCCGTTTGTACACGAAGTGCACCCAGCTTTTTCCATAACCCTCTCAACTTTCTACCGGATGCTATGTGGGTGAAATGATGATACCATGCGAACTTTCAACCTTTTCAGAGTTTATTTGTAGTGCTTTTCAATTTCAGGGTCATTTAGATCAAAAAATAAATAACTACATGAAAAATAACAAATGATGTCGGGAAGGGTTGAAAATTGATGATGTGGGTTTGAATGGTGCATTTTGAACACACAAAAAGGCTGGAGTTCAAACAAGTTCATGAAAATGAAATGCCTTTTGTAACCGATGAGTTTCCATCCGGAATCCTAATTCTTCGAAAGAGTCTGTCCGTTTTGTACACGAAGTGCATCCAGCTTTTGCCGTAACCCTCTCAACTTTTTACCACATGCTATGTGGGTGAAATGATGATACCATGCCAACTTTCAACCTTTTCAGAGTTCATTTCTAGTGCTTTTCAATTTCAGGGTCATTTAGGTCAAATAAATGAATAACTGCATGAAAAATAACAAATGATGTCGGGAAGGGTTGAAAATTGATGATGTGGCTTTGAATGGTGCATTTTGAACAAACAAAAAGCCTATAGTTCAAATAAGCTCAAGAAAATGAAATGTCGTTTGTAACCGATGAGTTTCCGTCCGGAACCCTGATACTTCGAAAGAGACTGTCCGTTTTGTACACGAAGTGCATCTAGCTTTTGCCGTAGCCCTCCCAACTATTTAGCACATGATATGTGGGTGAAATGATGATACCATACCAACTCTCAACCTTTTCAGAGTTCATTTGTAGTGCTTTCCAATTTCAGGGTCATTCAGCTCAAAAAAATCATTAACTGCATGAAAAATAACAAATGATGTCGGGAAGGGTTGAAAAATTGATGATGTGGCTTTGAATGGTGCATTTTGAGCACACAAAAAGCCAGGAGTTCAAATAAGTTCATGAAAATGAAATGCCTTTTGTAACCGATGAGTTTCCGTTCGGAACCCTGATACTTCGAAGGAGACTGTCCGTTTTGTACACGAAGTGCACCCAGCTTTTTCCATAACCCTCTCAACTTTTTACCTCATGCTATTTGGGTGAAATGATGATACCATGCCTACTTTCAACCTTTTCAGAGTTCATTTGTAGTGCTTTTCAATTTCAGGGTCATTTAGCTCAAAAAATAAATAACTACATGAAAAATAACAAATGATGTCGGGAAGGGTTGAAAATTGATGATGTGGCTTTGAATGGTGCATTTTGAAAACACAAAAAGGCTGGAGTTCAAACAAGTTCATGAAAATGAAATGCCTTTTGTAACCGATGAGTTTCCATCCGGAACCCTGATTCTTCGAAAGCGACTATCCGTTTTGTACAAGAAGTGCATCCAGCTTTTGCCGTAACCCTCTCAACTTTTTACCAGATGCTATGTGGGTGAAATGATGATACCATGCCAACTTTCAACCTTTTCAGAGTTCATTTCTAGTGCTTTTGAATTTCAGGGTCATTTAGGTCAAAAAAATCATTAACTGCATGAAAAATAACAAATGATGCCGGGAAGGGTTGAAAATTGATGATGTGGCTTTGAATGGTGCATTTTGAACACACAAAAAGGCTGGAGTTCAAACAAGTTCATGAAAGAAATGCCTTTTGTAACCGATGAGTTTCCATCCGGAACCCTGATTCTTCGAAAGAGACTGTACGTTTTGTACAAGAAGTGCATCCAGCTTTTGCCGTAACCCTCTCAACTTTTTACCAAATGCTATGTGGGTGAAATGATGATACCATGCCAACTTTGGACCTTTTCAGAGTTCATTTCTAGTGCTTTTCAATTTCAGGGTCATTTAGGTCAAATAAATGAATAACTGCATGAAAAATAACAAATGATGTCGGGAAGGGTTGAAAATTGATGATGTGGCTTTGAATGGTGCATTTTGAACAAACAAAAAGCCTATAGTTCAAATAAGTTCAAGAAAGTGAAATGCCGTTTGTAACCGATGAGTTTCCGTCCGGAACCCTGATACTTCGAAGGAGACTGTCCGTTTGTACACGAAGTGCACCCAGCTTTTTCAATAACCCTCTCAACTTTTTACCTGATGCTATGTGGGTGAAATGATGATACCATGCCAACTTTCAACCTTTTCAGAGTTCATTTCTAGTGCTTTTCAATTTCAGGGTCATTTAGGTCAAATAAATCAATAACTGCATGAAAAATAACAAATGATGTCGGGAAGGGTTCAAAACTGATGATGTGGCTTTGAATGGTGCATTTTGAACAAACAAAAAGCCTATAGTTCAAATAAGTTCAAGAAAATGAAATACCTTTTTTAACCGATGAGTTTCCGTCCGGAACACTAATAATTCGAAAGAGACTTTCCATTTTGCACACCAAGTGCATCTAGCTTTTTCCGTAACCCTCTCAACTTTTTACCACATGCTATGTGGGTGGAATGATGATACCATGCCAACTTTCAACCTTTTCAGGCTTCATTTGTAGTGCTTTTCAATTTCAGGGTCATTTAGCTCAAAAAAATCATTAACTGCATGAAAAGTAACAAATGATGTCGGGAAGGGTTGAAAATTGATGATGTTGCTTTGAATGGTGCATTTTGAACAAACAAAAAGCCTGTAGTTCAAATAAGTTCAAGAAAATGAAATGTCTTTTTTAACCGATGAGTTTCAATCCGGAACCCTAATAATTCGAAAGAGACTTTCCGTTTTGCACACGAAGTGCATCTAGCTTTTGCCGTAACCCTCTCATATTTTTACCACATGCTATGTGGGTGAAATGATGATACCATGCCAACTTTCAACCTTTTCAGAGTTCATTTCTAGTGCTTTTCAATTTCAGGGTCATTTAGGTCAAATAAATGAATAACTGCATGAAAAATAACAAATGATGTCGGGAAGGGTTGAAAATTGATGATGTGGCTTTGAATGGTGCATTTTGAACAAACAAAAAGCCTATAGTTCAAATAAGCTCAAGAAAATGAAATGTCGTTTGTAACCGATGAGTTTCCGTCCGGAACCCTGATACTTCGAAAGAGACTGTCCGTTTTGTACACGAAGTGCATCTAGCTTTTGCCGTAGCCCTCCCAACTATTTAGCACATGATATGTGGGTGAAATGATGATACCATACCAACTCTCAACCTTTTCAGAGTTCATTTGTAGTGCTTTCCAATTTCAGGGTCATTCAGCTCAAAAAAATCATTAACTGCATGAAAAATAACAAATGATGTCGGGAAGGGTTGAAAAATTGATGATGTGGCTTTGAATGGTGCATTTTGAGCACACAAAATGCCAGTAGTTCAAATAAGTTCATGAAAATGAAATGCCTTTTGTAACCGATGAGTTTCCGTTCGGAACCCTGATACTTCGAAGGAGACTGTCCGTTTTGTACACGAAGTGCACCCAGCTTTTTCCATAACCCTCTCAACTTTTTACCTCATGCTATTTGGGTGAAATGATGATACCATGCCTACTTTCAACCTTTTCAGAGTTCATTTGTAGTGCTTTTCAATTTCAGGGTCATTTAGCTCAAAAAATAAATAACTACATGAAAAATAACAAATGATGTCGGGAAGGGTTGAAAATTGATGATGTGGCTTTGAATGGTGCATTTTGAAAACACAAAAAGGCTGGAGTTCAAACAAGTTCATGAAAATGAAATGCCTTTTGTAACCGATGAGTTTCCATCCGGAACCCTGATTCTTCGAAAGCGACTATCCGTTTTGTACAAGAAGTGCATCCAGCTTTTGCCGTAACCCTCTCAACTTTTTACCAGATGCTATGTGGGTGAAATGATGATACCATGCCAACTTTCAACCTTTTCAGAGTTCATTTCTAGTGCTTTTGAATTTCAGGGTCATTTAGGTCAAAAAAATCATTAACTGCATGAAAAATAACAAATGATGCCGGGAAGGGTTGAAAATTGATGATGTGGCTTTGAATGGTGCATTTTGAACACACAAAAAGGCTGGAGTTCAAACAAGTTCATGAAAGAAATGCCTTTTGTAACCGATGAGTTTCCATCCGGAACCCTGATTCTTCGAAAGAGACTGTACGTTTTGTACAAGAAGTGCATCCAGCTTTTGCCGTAACCCTCTCAACTTTTTACCAAATGCTATGTGGGTGAAATGATGATACCATGCCAACTTTGGACCTTTTCAGAGTTCATTTCTAGTGCTTTTCAATTTCAGGGTCATTTAGGTCAAATAAATGAATAACTGCATGAAAAATAACAAATGATGTCGGGAAGGGTTGAAAATTGATGATGTGGCTTTTAATGGTGCATTTTGAACAAACAAAAAGCCTATAGTTCAAATAAGTTCAAGAAAGTGAAATGCCGTTTGTAACCGATGAGTTTCCGTCCGGAACCCTGATACTTCGAAGGAGACTGTCCGTTTGTACACGAAGTGCACCCAGCTTTTTCCATAACCCTCTCAACTTTTTACCTGATGCTATGTGGGTGAAATGATGATACCATGCCAACTTTCAACCTTTTCAGAGTTCATTTCTAGTGCTTTTCAATTTCAGGGTCATTTAGGTCAAATAAATCAATAACTGCATGAAAAATAACAAATGATGTCGGGAAGGGTTCAAAACTGATGATGTGGCTTTGAATGGTGCATTTTGAACAAACAAAAAGCCTATAGTTCAAATAAGTTCAAGAAAATGAAATACCTTTTCTAACCGATGAGTTTCCGTCCGGAACACTAATAATTCGAAAGAGACTTTCCATTTTGCACACGAAGTGCATCTAGCTTTTTCCGTAACCCTCTCAACTTTTTACCACATGCTATGTGGGTGAAATGATGATACCATGCCAACTTTCAACCTTTTCAGGGTTCATTTGTAGTGCTTTTCAATTTCAGGGTCATTTAGCTCAAAAAAATCATTAACTGCATGAAAAGTAACAAATGATGTTGGGAAGGGTTGAAAATTGATGATGTTGCTTTGAATGGTGCATTTTGAACAAACAAAAAGCCAGTAGTTCAAATAAGTTCAAGAAAATGAAATGTCTTTTTTAACCGATGAGTTTCCGTCCGGAACCCTAATAATTCGAAAGAGACTTTCCGTTTTGCACACGAAGTGCATCTAGCTTTTGCCGTAACCCTCTTATATTTTTACCACATGCTATGTGGGTGAAATGATGATACCATGCCAACTTTCAACCTTTTCAGAGTTCATTTGTAGTGCTTTTCAATTTCAAGGTCATTTAGCAAAAAAAAATAACAAGTGAAAAATAACAAATGATGTCGAGAAGGGTTGAAAATTGATGATGTGGCTTTGAATGGTGCATTTTGAACACACAAAAAGCGTGGAGTTCAAATAAGTTCATGAAAATGAAATGCCTTTTGTAACTGATGAGTTTCCATCCGGAACCCTGATTCTTCGAAAGAGACTGTCTGTTTTGTACGTGAAGTGCATCCAGCTTTTTCTGTAACCCTCTCATCTTTTTACCACATGCTATGTGGGTGAAAAGATGATACCATGCCAACTTTCAACCTTTTCAAAGTTCATAAGTAGTGCTTTTCAATTTCAGGGTCATTTAGCTCAAATAAATCAATAACAGCATGAACAATAACAAATAAGGACGGGAAGGGTTGAAAATTGATGATGTGGCTTTGAATGGTGCATTTTGAACGGACAAAAATCCTGGAGTTCCAAAAAGTTCAAGAAAATGAAATGTCGTTTGTAACCGATGAGTTTCCGTTCGGAACCCTAATATTTCGAAAGAGACTGTCCGTTTTGCACACGAAGTGCATCTAGCTTTTGTCGTAACCCTCCCAACTTTTTACCACATGCTATGTGGGTGGCAAGATGATACCATACCAACTCTCGACCTTTTCAGAGTTCATTTGTAGTGCTTTTCACTTTCAGGGTCATTTAGCTCAAAAAAATCGTTAACTGCATGAAAAATAACAAATGATGTCGGGAAGGGTTGAAAATTGATGATGTGGCTTTGAATGGTGCATTTTGAACACACAAAAAGCCAGGAGTTCAAATAAGTTCATGAAAATGAAACATTTTGTAACTGATGAGTTTCCGTCCGAAACCCTGATACTTCGAAGGAGACTTTCCGTTTTGCACACGAAGTGCATCTAGCTTTTGCCGTAACCCTCTCAAATTTTTAACACATGCTATGTGGGTGAAATGATGATACCATGCCAGCTTTCAACCTTTTCAGAGTTCATTTGTAGTGCTTTTCAATTTCAAGGTCATTTAGCTAAAAAAATAAATAACAAGTGAAAAATAACAAATGATGTCGGGAAGGGTTGAAAATTGATGATGTGGCTTTGAATGGTGCATTTGGAACACACAAAAAACCTGGAGTTCAAATAAATTCATGAAAATGAAATGCCTTTTGTAACGGATGAGTTTCCATCCGGAACCCTAATACTTCGAAAGAGACTGTCCGTTTTGTACACAAAGTGCATCCAGCTTTTCCCGTAACCCTCTCAACTTTTTACCACATGCTATGTGGGTGAAATGATGATACCATGCCAACTCTCGACCTTTTCAGAGTTCATTTGTAGTGCTTTTCAATTTCAGGGTCATTTAGCTCAAAAAAATCATTAACTGCATGAAAAATAACAAATGATGTCGGGAAGGGTTGAAAATTGATGATGTGGCTTTGAATGGTGCATTTTGAACACACAAAAAGCCTGGAGTTCAAATAAGTTCATGAAAATGAAATGCCTTTTGTAACCGATGAGTTTCCGTCCGGAACCCTGATACATCAAAAGAGACTGTTTGTTTTGTACACAAAGTGCATCCAGCTTTTCCCGTAACCCTCTCAAGTTATTACCACATGCTATGTGGGTGAAATGATGATACCATGCCAACTTTCATCCTTTTCAGAGTTCATAAGTAGTGCTTTTCAATTTCAGGGTCATTTAGCTCAAATAAATCAATAACTGCAAGAACAATAACGAATGAGGTCGGGAAGGGTTGAAAATAGATGATGTGGCTTTGAATGGTGCATTTTGAACGGACAAAAATCCTGGAGTTCAAAAAAGTTCAAGAAAATGAAATGTCGTTTGTAACCGATGAGTTTCCGTTCGGAACCCTGATATTTCGAAAGAGACTGTCCGTTTTGCACACGAAGTGCATCTAGCTTTTGCCGTAACCCTCCCAACTTTTTACCACATGCTATGTGGGTGGAATGATGATACCATACCAACTCTCGACCTTTTCAGAGTTCATTTGTAGTACTTTTCAATTTCAGGGTCATTTAGCTAAAAAAAATCGTTAACTGCATGAAAGATAACAAATGATGTCGGGAAGGGTTGAAAATTGATGATGTGGCTTTGAATGGTGCATTTTGAACACACAAAAAGCCAGGAGTTCAAATAAGTTCATGAAAATGAAACATGTTGTAACCGATGAGTTTCCGTCTGGAACCCTGATACTTCGAAGGAGACTTTCTGTTTTGCACACGAAGTGCATCTAGCTTTTGCCGTAACCCTGTCAACTTTTTACCTCATGCTATGTGGGTGAAATGATGATACCATGCCAGCTTTCAACCTTTTCAGAGTTCATTTGTAGTGCTTTTCAATTTCAGGGTCATTTAGCTCAACAAATAAATAACTACATGAAAAATAACAAATGATGTCGGGAAGGGTTGAAAATTAATGACGTGGCTTTGAATGGTGCATTTTGAACACACAAAAAGGCTCGAGTTCAAACAAGTTCATGAAAATGAAATGCCTTTTGTAACCGATGAGTTTCCATCCGGAACCCTGGTTCTTCGAAAGAGACTATCCGTTTTGTACACGAAGTGCATAGAGCTTTTGCCGTAACCCTCTCAACTTTTTATCACATGCTGTGTGGGTGAAATGATGGTACCATGCCAACTTTCAACCTTTTCAGAGTTCATTTGTAGTGCTTTTCAATATCAGGGTCATTTATTTCAAATAAATCAATAACTGCATGAAAAATAACAAATGATGTCGGGAAGGGTTGAAAATTGATGATGTGGCTTTGAATGGTGCATTTTGAATAAACAAAAAGCCTATAGTTCAAATAAGTTCAAGAAAATGAAATACCTTTTTTAACCGATGAGTTTCCGTCCGGAACCCAAATACTTCGAAAGAGACTTTCCGTTTTGCACACGAACTGCATCTAGCTCTTGCCGTCACCCTCTCAATTTTTTGCCCATGCTATGTGGGTGAAATTATGATACCATGCCAACTCTCAACCTTTTCAGAGTTCATTTGTAGTGCTTTTAATTTTCAGGGTCATTTAGCTGGAAAAAATCATTAACTGCATGAAAAATAAGAAATGATGTCGGGAAGGGTTGAAAATTGATGATGTGGCTTTGAATGGTGCATTTTGAACACACAAAAAGCCTGGAGTTGAAATAAGTTCATGAAAATGAAATGCCTTTTGTAACCGATGAGTTTCCATCCGGAACCCTGATTCTCCGAAAGAGACTGTCCGTTTTGTACATGTAGTGCATCCAGCTTTTGCCGTAACCCTCTCAACTTTTTACCACATGCTATGTGGGTGAAATGATGATACCATGCCAACTTTCCAGCTTTTCACAGTTCATTTGTAGTGCTTTTCAATTTCAGGGTCATTTAGGTCCAATAAATCAATAACTGCATGAAAAATAACAAATGATGTCGGGAAGGGTTGAAAATTGATGATGTGGCTTTGAATGGTGCATTTTGAACAAACAAAAAACCTATAGTTCAAATAAGTTCAAGAAAATGAAATGCCTTTTTAACCGATGACTTTCCGTCCGGAACCCTAGTGCTTCTAAAGAGACTTTCCGTTTTGCACACGAAGTGCATCTAGCTTTTGCCGTAACCCTCTCAACTTTTTAGCACATGCCATGTGGGTGAAATGATGATACCATGCCAACTGTCAACCGTTTCAGAGTTCATTTGTAGTGCTTTCCAATTTGAGGGTCATTTCGCTCAAAAAAATCATTAACTGCATGAAAAATAACAAATGATGTCGGGAAGGGTTGAAAATTGATGATGTGGCTTTGAATGGGGCATTTTCAACACACAAAAAGCCTGGAGTTCAAATAAGTTCATGAAAATGAAATGACTTTTGTAACCGATGAGTTTCCATCCGGAACCCTGATACTTCGAAGGAGATTGTCCGTTTTGTACACGAAGTGCATCCAGCTTTTTCCATAACCCTCTCAAATTTTTAACACATGCTATGTGGGTGAAATGATGATACCTTGCCAACTTTCAACGTTTTTGGAGTTCATTTGTAGTGGTTTTCAATTTCAAGGTCATTTAGCTAAAAAAATAAATCACAAGTGAAAACTAACAAATGATGTGAGGAAGGGTTGAAAATTGATGATGTGGCTTTGAATGGTGCATTTTGAACAAACAAAAAGCCTGGAGTTCAAATAAGTTCATGAAAATGAAATGCCTTTTGTAACCGATGAGTTTCCATCCGGAACCCTTATTCTTAGAAAGAGACTGTCCGTTTTGTACGCGAAGTGCATCCATCTTTTGCCGTAACCCTCTCATCTTTTTACCACATGCTATGTGGGTGAAATGATGATACCATGCCAACTTTCAACCTTTTCAGAGTTCATAAGTAGTGCTTTTCAATTTCAGTGTCATTTAGCTCAAGTAAATCAATAACTGCATGAACAATAAAAAATGAGGTCGGGAAGGGTTGAAAATTGATGATGTGGCTTTGTATGGTGCATTTTGAACAAACAAAAAGCCTATAGTTCAAATAAGTTCAAGAAAATGAAATGCCTTTTTTAACCGATGAGTTTCCGTTCGGAACCCTAATACTTCGAAAGAGACTTTCCGTTTTGCACACGAAGTGCATCTAGCTTTTGCCGTAACGCTCTTAACTTTTTAGCCCATGCTATGTGGGTGAAATGATGATACCATGCCAACTCTCAACCTTTTCAGAGTTCATTTGTAGTGCTTTTAATTTTCAGGATCATTTAGCTCAAAAAAATCATTAACTGCATTAAAAATAACAAATGATGTCGGGAAGGGTTGAAAATTGATGATGTGGCTTTGAATGGTGCATTTTGAACACACAAAAAGCCTGGCGTTCAAATAAGTTCATGAAAATGAAATGCCTTTTGTAACCGATGAGTTTCCGTCCGGAACCCTGATACTTCGAAAGAGACTGTCTGTTTTGTACACAAAGTGCATCCAGCTTTTCCCGTAACCCTCTCAAGTTATTCCCACATGCTATGTGGGTGAAATGATGATACCATACCAACTTTCAACCTTTTCAGAGTTCATAAGTAGTGCTTTTCAATTTCAGGGTCATTTAGCTCAAATAAATCAATAACTGCATGAACAATAACAAATGAGGTCGGGAAGGGTTGGAAATTGATGATGTGGCTTTGAATGGTGCATTTTGAACGGACAAAAATCCTGGAGTTCAAAAAAGTTCAAGAAAATGAAATGTCGTTTGTAACCGATGAGTTTTCGTCCGGAACCCTGATACTTCAAAAGAGACTGTCCGTTTTGCACACGGAGTGCATCTAGCTTTTGCCGTAACCATCCCAACTTTTTACCACCTGCTATGTGGGTGAAATGATGATACCATACCAACTCTCAACCTTTTCAGAGTTCATTTGTATTGCTTTTCAATTTCAGGGTCATTTAGCTCAAAAAAATCATTAACTACATGAAAAAATAACAGATGATGTCGAGAAGGGTTGAATATTGATGATGTGGCTTTGACTGGTGCATTTTGAACACACAAAAAGCCAGGAGTTCAAATAAGTTCATGCAAATGAAATGCTTTTTGTAACCAATGAGTTTCCGTCCGGAACCCTGATACTTCGAAGGAGACTTTCCGTTTTGCACACGAAGTGCATCTAGCTTTTGCCATAACCCTCTCAACTTTTACCTCATGCTATGTGGGTGAAATGATGATACCATGCCAGCTTTCAACCTTTTCAGAGTTCATTTGTAGTGCTTTTTAATTTCAGGGTCATTTAGCTCAACAAATAAATAACTACATGAAAAATAACAAATGATGTCGGGAAGGGTTGAAAATTGATGACGTTGCTTTGAATGATGCATTTTGAACACACAAAAAGGCTCGAATTCAAACAACTTCATTAAAATGAAATGCCTTTTGTAACCGATGAGTTTCCATCCGGAACCCTGATTCTTCGAAAGAGACTGTCCGTTTTGTACACGAAGTGCATACAGCTTTTGTCGTAACCCTCTCAACTTTTTACCACATGCTATGTGGGTGAAATGATAATACCATGCCAACTTTCAACCTTTTCAGAGTGCATTTGTAGTGCTTTACTATTTCAGGGTCATTTAGGTCAAATAAATCAATAACTGCATGAAAAATAACAAATGATGTCGGGAAGGGTTGAAAATTGATGATGTGGCTTTGAATGGTGCATTTCGAACAAACAAAAAGCCTATAGTTCAAATAAGTTCAGGAAAATAAAATGCCTTTTTTAACCGATGAGTTTCCGTTCGGAACCCTAATACTTCGAAAGAGACTTTCCGTTTTGCACACGAACTGCATCTAGCTTTTGCCGTCACCCTCTCAACTTTTTAGCCCATGCTATGTGGGTGAAATGAGGATACCATGCAAACTCTCGACCTTTTCAGCGCTCATTTGTAGTGCTTTTAATTTTCAGGGTCATTTAGCTCAAGAAAATCATTAACTGCATGAAAAATAACAAATGATGTCGGGAAGGGTTGAAAATTGATGATGTGGCTTTGAATGGTGCATTTTGAACACACAAAAAGCCTGGAGTTGAAATAAGTTCATGAAAATGAAATGCCTTTTGTCACCGATGAGTTTCCCTCCGGAACCCTGATACTTCGAAGGAGATTGTCGGTTTTGTACACAAAGTGCATCCAGCTTTTTCCATAACCCTCTCAAATTTTTAACACATGCTATGTGGGTGAAATGATGATACCATGCCAACTTTCAACCTTTTCAGAGTTCATTTGTAGTGCTTTTCAATTTCAATGTCATTTAGCTAAAAAAATAAATAACAAGTGAAAAATAAAAAATGAAGTCGGGAAGGGTTGAAAATTGATGATGTGGCTTTGAATGGTGCATTTTGAATGCACAAAAATCCTGGAGTTCAAAAAAGTTCAAGAAAATGAAATGCCGTTTGTAACCGATGAGTTTCCGTCCGGAACCCTCATACTTCGAAAGAGACTGTCCTTTTGTACACGAAGTACATCTAGCTTTTGCCATAACCCTCCCAACTTTTTAGCACATGTTATGTGGGTGAAATGATGATAACATACCTACTCTCAGCCTTTTCAGAGTTATTTGTAGTGTTTTTCAATTTCAGGGTCATTTAGCTAAAAAAATCATTAACTGCATGAAAAATAACAAATGATGTCGGGAAGGGTTGAAAATTGATGATGTGGCTTTGAATACTGCATTTTGAACACACGAAAAGCCAGAAGTTCAAATAAGTTCATGAAAATGAAATGCCTTTTGTAACCGATGAGTTTCCGTCCGGAACCCTGATATTTCGAAAGAGACTGTCCGTTTTGTACACGAAGTGCATCTAGCTTTTGCCGTAACCCTCCCAACTTTTCAGCACATGCTATGTGGGTGAAATGATGATACCATACCCACTTTCAACCTTTTCAGAGTTCATTTGTAGTGCTTTTCAATTTCAGGGTCATTTAGCTAAAAAAATCATTAACTGCATGAAAAATAACAAATGATGTCGGGAAGGGTTGAAAATTGATGATGTGGCTTTGAATACTGCATTTTGAACAAACAAAAAGCCAGAAGTTCAAATAAGTTCATGAAATTGAAAACCCTTTTGTCACCGATGAGTTTCCGTCCGGAACCCTGATACTTCGAAGGAGACTGTCCATTTTGTACACGAAATGCATCCAGCTTTTTCCATAACCCTCTGAAATTTTTAACACATGCTATGTGGGTGAAATGATGATACCATTCCAACTTTCAACCTTTTCAAAGTTCATTTGTAGTGCTTTTCAATTTCAGGGTCATTTAGCTAAAAAAATAAATAACAAATGAAAAATAACAAATGATGTCGGGAAGGGTTGAAAATTGATGATGTGGCTTTGAATGGTCCATTTTGAACACACAAAAAGGCTGGAGTTCAAACAAGTTCATGAAAATGAAATGCCTTTTGTAACCGATGAGTTTCCATCTAGAACCCTGATTCTTCGAAAGAGACTGTCCGTTTTGTACACGAACTGCACCCAGCTTTTGCCGTAACCCTGTCAACTTTTTACCACTTTCTATGTGTGTGAAAAGATGATAGCATGCCAACTTTCAATCTTTTCAAAGTTCATTTGTAGTGCTTTTCAATTGCAGTGTCATTTAGCTCAAATATATCAATAACTGCATGAACAATAACAAATGAGGTCGGGAAGGGTCGAAAATTGATGATGTGGCTATGAATGGTGCATTTTGAACGCACGAAAATCCTGGAGTTGAAAAAAGTTCAAGAAAATGAAATGCCATTTGTAACCGATGAGTTTCTGTCCGGAACCCTCATACTTCGAAAGAGACTGTCCTTTTGTACACGAAGTGCATCTAGCTTTTGCCGTAACACTCCCAACTTTTTAGCACATGTTATGTGGGTGAAATGATGATACCATACCAACTCTCAACCTTTTCAGAGTTCATTTGTAGTGCTTTTCAATTTTGGGGTCATTTAGCTCAAAAAAATAATTAACTGCATGAAAAATAACAAATGATGTCGGGAAGGGTCGAAAATTGATGATGTGGCTTTCAATGGTGCATTTTGAACACACAAAAAGCCAGGAGTTCAAATAAGTTCATGAAAATGAAATGCCTTTTGTAACCGATGAGTTTCCGTCCGGAACCCTGATACTTCGAAGGAGACTGTCCATTTTTACACGAAATGCATCCAGCTTTTTCCATAACCCTCCCAAATTTTTAACACATGCTATGTGGGCGAAATGATGATACCATGCCAACTTTCAACCTTTTCAAAGTTCATTTGTAGTGCTTTTCAATTTCAGGGTCATTTAGCTAAAAAATAAATAACAAATGAAAAATAACAAATGATGTCAGGAAGGGTTGAAAATTGATGATGTTGCTTTGAATGGTGCATTTTGAACGCACAAAAATCCAGGAGTTCAAAAAAGTTCAAGAAAACGAAATGCCATTTGTAACCGATGAGTTTTCGTCCGGAACCCTCGTACTTCGAAAGAGACTGTCCTTTTGTACACGAAGTGCATCTAGCTTTTGCCGTAACCCTCCCAACTTTTTAGCACATGCTATGTCGATGAAATGATGATACCATACCTACTCTCAACCTTTTCAGAGTTCATTTGTAGTGCTTTTCAATTTCAGGGTCATTTAGCTCAAAAAAATCATTAACTGCATGAAAAATAACAAATGATGTCGGGAAGGGTTGAAAATTGATGATGTGGCTTTGAATACTGCATTTTGAACACACAAAAAGCCAGGAGTTCAAATAAGTTCATGAAAATGAAATGCCTTTTGTCACCGATGAGTTACCGTCCGAAACCCTGATACTTCGAAGGAGACTGTCCGTTTTTTACACGAAGTGCATCCAACTTTTTCCATAACCCTCTCAACTTTTTACCACATGCTATATGGGCGAAATGATGATACCATGCCAACTTTCAACCTTTTGAGAGTTCATTTGTAGTGCTTTTCAATTTCAGGGTCATTTAGCTCAAAAAATAAATAACTACATGAAAAATAACAAATGATGTCGGGAAGGTTTGAAAATTGATGATGTGTCTTTGAATGGTGCATTTTAAACACACAAAATGGATGGAGTTTAAAGTAGTTCATGAAAATGAAATGCCTTTTGTAACCGATGAGTTTCCATCCGGAACCCTGATTCTTCGAAAGAGACTGTCCGTTTTGTACACGAACTGCATCCAGCTTTTGTCGTAACCCTCTCAACTTTTTACCACATGCTATGTGGATGAAATGATGATAGCATGCCAACTTTCAATCTTTTCAGAGTTCATAAGTAGTGCTTTTCAATTGCAGTGTCATTTAGCTCAAATAAATCAATAACTGCATGAATAATAACAAATGAGGTCAGGAAGGGTTGAAAATTGATGATGTGGCTTTGAATGGTGCATTTTGAACGCACAAAAATCCTGGAGTTCAAAAAAGTTCAAGAAAATGAAATGCCATTTGTAACCGATGAGTTTCCGTCCGGAACCCTCATACTTCGAAAGAGACTGTCCTTTTGAACACGAAGTGCATCTAGCTTTTGCCGTAACACTCCCAACTTTTTAGCACATGTTATGTGGGTGAAATGATGATAACATACCTACTCTCAACCTTTTCAGAGTTCATTTGTAGTGCTTTTCAATTTCAGGGTCATTTAGCTAAAAAAAATCATTAACTGCATGAAAAATAACAAATGATGTCGGGAAGGGTTGAGAATTGATGATGTGACTTTGAATACTGCATTTTGAACACACGAAAAGCCAGAAGTTCAAATAAGTTCATGAAAATGAAATGCCTTTTGTAACCGATGAGTTTCCGTCCGGAACCCTGATATTTCGAAAGAGACTGTCCGTTTTGTACACGAAGTGCATCTAGCTTTTGCCGTAACCCTCCCAACTTTTCAGCACATGCTATGTGGGTGAAATGATGATACCATACCCACTTTCAACCTTTTCAGAGTTCATTTGTAGTGCTTTTCAATTTGAGGGTCATTTAGCTAAAAAAAATCATTAACTGCATGAAAAATAACAAATGATGTCGGGAAGGGTTGAAAATTGATGATGTGGCTTTGAATACTGCATTTTGAACACACAAAAAGCCAGAAGTTCAAATAAGTTCATGAAAATGAAAACCCTTTTGTCACCGATGAGTTTCCGTCCGGAACCCTGATACTTCGAAGGAGACTGTCCATTTTGTACACGAAATGCATCCAGCTTTTTCCATAACCCTCTCAAATTTTTAACACATGCTATGTGGGTGAAATGATGATACCATGCCAACTTTCAACCTTTTCAAAGTTCATTTGTAGTGCTTTTCAATTTTAGGGTCATTTAGCTCAAAAAATAAATAACTACATGAAAAATAACAAATGATGTCGGGAAGGTTTGAAAATTGATGATGTGTCTTTGAATGGTGCATTTTAAACACACAAAAAGGATGGAGTTTAAACTAGTTCATGAAAATGAAATGCCTTTTGTAACCGATGAGTTTCCATTCGGAACCCTGATTCTTCGAAAGAGACTGTCCGTTTTGTACACGAACTGCATCCAGCTTTTGTCGTAACCCTCTCAACTTTTTACCACATGCTATGTGGATGAAATGATGATAGCATGCCAACTTTCAATCTTTTCAGAGTTCATAAGTAGTGCTTTTCAATTGCAGTGTCATTTAGCTCAAATAAATCAATAACTGCATGAATAATAACAAATGAGGTCGGGAAGGGTTGAAAATTGATGATGTGGCTTTGAATGATGTATTTTGAACGCACAAAAATCCTGGAGTTCAAAAAAGTTGAAGAAAATGAAATGCCATTTGTAACCGATGAGTTTCTGTCCGGAACCCTCTACTTCGAAAGAGACTGTCCTTTTGTACACGAAGTGCATCTAGCTTTTGCCGTAACCCTCCCAACTTTTTAGCACATGTTATGTGGGTGAAATGATGATAACATACCTACTCTCAACCTTAATAGAGTTCAATTTTAGTGCTTTTCAATTTCAGGGTCATTTAGCTAAAAAAATCATTAACTCCATGAAAAATAACAAATGATGTCGGGAAGGGTTGAAAATTGATGATGTGGCTTTGAATACTGCATTTTGAACACACAAAAAGCCAGAAGTTCAAATAATTTCATGAAAATGAAATGCCTTTTGTAACCGAGGAGTTTCCGTCCGGAACCCTGATATTTCGAAAGAGACTGTCCGTTTTGTACACGAAGTGCATCTAGCTTTTGCCGTAACCCTCCCAACTTTTCAGCACATGCTATGTGGGTGAAATGATGATACCATACCCACTTTCAACCTTTTCAGAGTTCATTTGTAGTGCTTTTCAATTTCAGGGTCATTTAGCTAAAAAAATCATTAACTGCATGAAAAATAACAAATGATGTCGGGAAGGGTTGAAAATTGATGATGTGGCTTTGAATACTGCATTTTGAACAAACAAAAAGCCAGAAGTTCAAATAAGTTCATGAAATTGAAAACCCTTTTGTCACCGATGAGTTTCCGTCCGGAACCCTGATACTTCGAAGGAGACTATCCATTTTGTACACGAAATGCATCCAGCTTTTTCCATAACCCTCTCAAATTTTTAACACATGCAATGTGGGTGAAATGATGATACCATGCCAACTTTAAACCTTTTCAAAGTTCATTTGTAGTGCTTTTCAATTTCAGGGTCATTTAGCTAAAAAAATAAAGAACAAATGAAAAATAACAAATGATGTCGGGAAGGGTTGAAAATTGATGATGTGGCTTTGAATGGTCCATTTTGAACACACAAAAAGGCTGGAGTTCAAACAAGTTCATGAAAATGAAATGCCTTTTGTAACCGATGAGTTTCCATCCAGAACCCTGATTCTTCGAAAGAGACTGTCCGTTTTGTACACGAACTGCACCCATCTTTTGCCGTAACGCTCTCAACTTTTTACCACATGCTATGTGGGTGAAATAATGATACGATGCCAACTTTCACCCTTTTCAAAGTTCATTTGTAGTGCTTTTCAATTTCAGGGCCATTTAGCTCAAATATATCAATAACTGCATGAACAATAACAAATGAGGTCGGGAAGGGTTGAAAATTGATGATGTGGCTATGAATGGTGCATTTTGAACGCACGAAAATCCTGGAGTTGAAAAAAGTTCAAGAAAACGAAATGCCATTTTTAACCGATGAGTTTCCGTCCGGAACCCTCATACTTCGAAAGAGACTGTCCTTTTGTACACGAAGTGCATCTAGCTTTTGCCGTAACACTCCCAACTTTTTAGCACATGTTATGTGGGTGAAATGATGATACCATACCAACTCTCAACCTTTTCAGAGTTCATTTGTAGTGTTTTTCAATTTTGGGGTCATTTAGCTCAAAAAAATAATTAACTGCATGAAAAATAACAAATGATGTCGGGAAGGGTCGAAAATTGATGATGTGGCTTTGAATGGTACATTTTGAACACACAAAAAGCCAGGAGTTCAAATAAGTTAATGAAAATGAAATGCCTTTTGTAACCAATGAGTTTCCGTCCGGAACCCTGATACTTGGAAGGAGACTGTCCATTTTGTACACGAAATGCATCCAGCTTTTTCCATAACCCTCCCAAATTTTTAACACATGCTATGTGGGCGAAATGATGATACCATGCCAACTTTCAACCTTTTCAAAGTTCATTTGTAGTGCTTTTCAATTTCAGGGTCATTTAGCTAAAAAAATAAATAACAAATGAAAAATAACAAATGATGTCGGGAAGGGTTGAAAATTGATGATGTGGCTTTGAATGGTGCATTTTGAACGCACAAAAATCCTGGAGTTCAAAAAAGTTCAAGAAAATGAAATGCCATTTGTAACCGATGAGTTTCCGTCCGGAACCCTCATACTTCGAAAGAGACTGTCCTTTTGTACACGAAGTGCATCTAGCTTTTGCCGTAACCCTCCCAACTTTTTAGCACATGTTATGTGGGTGAAATGATGATAACATACCTACTCTCAACCTTTTCAGAGTTCATTTTTAGTGCTTTTCAATTTCAGGGTCATTTAGCTAAAAAAATCATTAACTGCATGAAAAATAACAAATGATGTCGGGAAGGGTTGAAAATTGATGATGTGGCTTTGAATACTGCATTTTGAACACACAAAAAGCCAGAAGTTCAAATAAGTTCATGAAAATGAAATGCCTTTTGTAACCGATGAGTTTCCGTCCGGAACCCTGATATTTCGAAAGAGACTGTCCGTTTTGTACACGAAGTGCATCTAGCTTTCGCCGTAACCCTCCCAACTTTTCAGCACATGCTATGTGGGTGAAATGATGATACCATACCCACTTTCAACCTTTTCAGAGTTCATTTGTAGTGCTTTTCAATTTCAGGGTCATTTAGCTAAAAAAATCATTAACTGCATGAAAAATAACAAATGATGTCGGGAAGGGTTGAAAATTGATGATGTGGCTTTGAATACTGCATTTTGAACAAACAAAAAGCCAGAAGTTCAAATAAGTTCATGAAAATGAAAACCCTTTTGTCACCGATGAGTTTCCGTCCGGAACCGTGATACTTCGAAGGAGACTGTCCATTTTGTACACGAAATGCATCCAGCTTTTTCCATAACCCTCTCAAATTTTTAACACATGCTATGTGGGTGAAATGATGATACCATGCCAACTTTCAACCTTTTCAAAGTTCATTTGTAGTGCTTTTCAATTTCAGGTCATTTAGCTCAAAAAATAAATAACTACATGAAAAATAACAAATGATGTCGGGAAGGTTTGAAAATTGATGATGTGTCTTTGAATGGTGCATTTTGAACACACAAAAATGATGGAGTTCAAACAAGTTCATGAAAATGAAATGCCTTTTGTAACCGATGAGTTTCCATCCGGCACCCTGATTCTTCGAAAGAGACTGTCCGTTTTGTACACGAACTGCACCCAGCTTTTGTCGTAACCCTCTCAACTTTTTACCACTTGCTATGTGGGTGAAATGATGATAGCATGCCAACTTTCAATCTTTTCAGAGTTCATAAGTAGTGCTTTTCAATTGGAGTGTCATTTAGCTTAAATAAATCAATAACTGCATGAACAATAACAAATGAGGTCGGGAAGGGTTGAAAATTGATGATGTGGCTTTGAATGGTGCATTTTGAACGCACAAAAATCCTGGAGTTCAAAAAAGTTCAAGAAAATGAAATGCCATTTGTAACCGATGAGTTTCCGTCCGGAACCCTCATACTTCGAAAGAGACTGTCCTTTTGTACACGAAGTGCATCTAGCTTTTGCCGTAACCCTCCCAACTTTTTAGCACATGTTATGTGGGTGAAATGATGATACCATACCAACTCTCAACCTTTTCAGAGTTCATTTGTAGTGCTTTTCAATTTTAGGGTCATTTAGCTCAAAAAAATAATTAACTGCATGAAAAATAACAAATGATGTCGGGAAGGGTCGAAAATTGATGATGTGGCTTTGAATGGTGCATTTTGAACACACAAAAAGCCAGGAGTTCAAATAAGTTCATGAAAATGAAATGCCTTTTGTAACCGATGAGTTTCCACCCGGAACCCTGATACTTGGAAGGAGACTGTCCAATTTGTACACGAAATGCATCCAGCTTTTTCCATAACCCTCCCAAATTTTTAACACATGCTATGTGGGCGAAATGATGATACCATGCCAACTTTCAACCTTTTCAAAGTTCATTTGTAGTGCTTTTCAATTTCAGGGTCATTTAGCTAAAAAAATAAATAACAAATGAAAAATAACAAATGATGTCAGGAAGGGTTGAAAATTGATGATGTGGCTTTGAATGGTGCATTTTGAACACACAAAAAGTCTTGAGTTCAAATATGTTCATGAAAATGAAATGCCTTTTGTAACCGATGAGTTTCCATCCAGAACCCTGATTCTTCGAAAGAGACTGTTTGTTTTGTACGTGAAGTGCATCCAGCTTTTGCCGTAACCCTATCAACTTTTTACCACATGCTATGTGGGTGAAATAATGATACCATGCCAACTTTCACCCTTTTCAGAGTTCATTTGTAGTGCTTTTCAATTTCAGGGTCATTTAGCTCAAATAAATCAATAACTGCATGAACAATAACAAATGAGGTCGGAAAGGGTTGAAAATTCATGATGTGGCTTTGAATGGTGCATTTTGAATGCACAAAAAGCCTGGAGTTCCAAAAAGTTCAAGAAATTCAAATGCCTTTTGTAACCGATGAGTTTCCGTCCGGAACCCTGATACTTCGAAAGAGACTGTCTGTTTTGTACACGAAGTGCATCTAGCTTTTGCGGTAACCCTCCCAACTTTTTAGCACATGCTATGTCGATGAAATGATGATACCATACCTACTCTCAACCTTTTCAGAGTTCATTTGTAGTGCTTTTCAATTTCAGGGTCATTTAGCTCAAAAAAATCATTAACTGCATGAAAAATAACAAATGATGTCGGGAAGGGTTGAAAATTGATGATATGGCTTTGAATACTGCATTTTGAACACACAAAAAGCCAGGAGTTCAAATAAGTTCATGAAAATGAAATGCCTTTTGTCACCGATGAGTTACCGTCCGAAACCCTGATACTTCGAAGGAGACTGTCCGTTTTTTACACGAAGTGCATCCAACTTTTTCCATAACCCTCTCAACTTTTTACCACATGCTATATGGGCGAAATGATGATACCATGCCAACATTCAACCTTTTGAGAGTTCATTTGTAGTGCTTTTCAATTTCAGGGTCATTTAGCTCAAAAAATAAATAACTACATGAAAAATAACAAATGATGTCGGGAAGGTTTGAAAATTCATGATGTGTCTTTGAATGGTGCATTTTTAACAAACAAAAATGATGGAGTTCAAACAAGTTCATGAAAATGAAATGCCTTTTGTAACCGATGAGTTTCAATCCGGAACCCTGATTCTTCGAAAGAGACTGTCCGTTTTGTACACGAACTGCACCCAGCTTTTGACCTAACCCTCTCAACTTTTTACCACATGCTATGTGGGTGAAATGATGATAGCATGCCAACTTTCAATCTTTTCAGAGTTCATAAATAGTGCTTTTGAATTGTAGTGTCATTTAGCTCAAATAAATCAATAACTGCATGAACAATAACAAATTAGGTCGGCAAGGGTTGAAAATTGATGATGTGGCTTTGAATGGTGCATTTTGAACGCACAAAAATCCTGGAGTTCAAGAAAGTTCAACAAAATGAAACGCCATTTGTAACCGATGAGTTTCCGTCCGGAACCCTCATACTTTGAAAGAGACTGTCCTTTTGTACACGAAGTGCATCTAGCTTTTGCCGTAGCCCTCCCAACTTTTTAGCACATGTTATGTGGGTGAAATGATGATACCATACCAACTCTCAACCTTTTCAGAGTTCATTTGTAGTGCTTTTCAATTTCAGGGTCATTTAGCTCAAAAAAATAATTAACTGCATGAAAAATAACAAATGATGTCGGGAAGGGTCGAAAATTGATGATGTGGCTTTGAATGGTGCATTTTGAACTCACAAAAAGCCAGGAGTTCAAATAAGTTCATGAAAATGAAATGCCTTTTGTAACCGATGAGTTTCCGTCCGGAACCCTGATACTTGGAAGGAGACTGTCCATTTTGTACACGAAATGCATCCAGCTTTTTCCATAACCCTCTCAATTTTTTAACACATGCTATGCGGGTGAAATGATGATACCATGCCAACTTTCAACCTTTTCAAAGTTCATTTGTAGTGCTTTTGAATTTCATGGTCATTTAGCTAAAAAAATAAATAACAAATGAAAAATAACAAATGATGTCGGGAAGGGTTGAAAATTCATGATGTGGATTTGAATGCTGCATTTTGAACACACAAAAAGGCTGGAGTTCAAATATGTTCATGAAAATTAAATGCCTTTTGTAACCGATGAGTTTCCATCCAGAACCCTAATTCTTCGAAAGAGACTGTCCGTTTTGTACATGAAGTGCATCCAGCTTTTGCCGTAACCCTCTCATCCTTTTACCACATGCTATGTGGGTGAAATAATGATACCATGCCAACTTTCACCCTTTTCAGAGTTCATTTGTAGTGCTTTTCAATTTCAGGGTCATTTAGCTCAAATAAATCAATAACCCCATGAACAATAACAAATGAGGTCGGGAAGGGTTGAAAACTGATGATGTGGCTTTGAATGGTGCATTTTGAACGCATAGAAAGCCTGGAGTTCAAAAATGTTCAAGAAAATGAAATGCCTTTTGTAACCGATGAGTTTCCGTCCGGAACCCTGGTACTTCGAAAGACACTATCCGTTTTGTACACGGAGTGCATCTAGCTTTTGCCGTAACCCTTCCAAATTTTTAGCACATGCTATGTGGGTGAAATGATGATACCATACCCACTCTCAACCTTTTCAGAGTTCATTTGTAGTGCTATTCAATTTCAGGGTCATTTAGCTAAAAAAAGCATTAACTACATGAAAAATAACAAAAGATGTCGGGAAGGGATTAAAATTGATGTTGTGGCTTTGATGGTGCATTTTGAACACACAAAAAGCCAGGAGTTCAAATAAGTTCATGAAAATGAAATGCCTTTTGTAACCGATGAGTTTCCGTCCGGAACCCTCATACTTCGAAGGACACTGTCCGTTTTGTAGACAAATTGCATCCAGGTTTCTCCATAACCCTCTCAACTTTTTACCACATGCTATGTGGGTGAAATGATCATACCATGCCAACTTTCATCCTTTTGAGAGTTCATTTGTACTGCTTTTTAATTTCAGCGTCATTTAGCTCAAAAAATAAATAACTACATGAAAAATAACAAATGATGTCAGGAAGGGTTGAAAATTGATGATCTGTCTTTGAATGGTGCATTTTGAACAAACAAAAAGGATGGAGTTCAAACAAGTTCATGAAAATGAAATGCCTTTTGTAACCGATGAGTTTCCAGCCGGAACCCTAATTCTTCGAAAGAGACTGTCCGTTTTGTACACGAAGTGCATCCAGCTTTTGTCGTAACCCTCTCAACTTTTTACCACATGCTATGTGGGTGAAATGATGATACCATGCCAACTTTCAACCTTTTCAGAGTTCATTTATAGTGCTTTTCAATTTCAAGGTCATTTAGCTCAAATAACTCAATAACTGCATAAACAATAACAAATGATGTCGGGAAGGGTTGAAAATTGATGATGTGGCTTTGAATGGTGCATTTTGAACAAACAAAAAGCCTATAGTTCAAATAAGTTCAAGAAAATGAAATGCCTTTTTTAACCGATGAGTTTCCGTCCGGAACCCTAATACTTCGAAAGAGACTGTCCGTTTTGCACACGAAGTGCATCCAGCTTTTGCCGTAACCCTCTCGAATTTTTAGCCCATGCTATGTGGGTGAAATGATGATACCATCCCAACTCTCAACCTATTCAAAGTTCATTTGTAGTGCTTTTAAATTTCAGGGTCATTTAGCTCAAAAAATCAATAACTGCAGGAAAAATACAAAATGAAGTCAGAAAGGGTTCCAGTTTGATGATGTGGCTTGGAATGCCACATTTTGAACACACAAAAAACATGGAGTTCAAATAAGTTCATGAAAATGAAATGCCTTTTGTGACCGATGAGTTTCTGTGCGGATCCTTGATAGTTTGAAAGAGACTGTCCGTTTTGCACACGAAGTGCATCCAGCTTTTGCCGTAACCCTCTCAACTTTTTAGCACATGATATGTGGGTGAAATGATGATACCATGCCAACTTTCAACCTTTTTAGAGTTCATTTGTAGTGCTTTTCAATTTCAAGGTCATTTAGCTCAATAAATCAATAACTGCAGGAAAAATACCAAATGAAGTCAGGAAGGGTTCAAAATTGATGATGTGGCTTGGAATGGTGCATTTTGAACACACACAAAATATGAAGTTCAAATAAGTTCATGAAAATGAAATGCCTTTTGTAACCGATGAGTTTATGTGCGGATCCCTGATAGTTCGAAAGAGACTGTCCGTTTTGTACACGAAGTGCATCCAGCTTTTGCCGTAACCCTCTCAACTTTTGACCACATGCTATGTTGGTGAAATGATGATACCATGCCAACTTTCAACCTTTTCAGAGTTCATTGGTAGCGCTTTTCCATTTCAGGGTCATTTAGCTCAGAAATTCAAGAACTGCATCGAAAATAATAAATGATGTCGGGAAGGATTGAAAATTGATGATATGGCTTTCAATGGTGCATTTTGAACACACAAAAAGCCTGGAATTCAAATAAGTTCATGAAAATGAAATGCCTTTTGTAACCGACGAGTTTCCATCCGGAACCCTGATACTTTGAAAGAGACTCTCTGTTTTTTACACAAAGTGCCTTCAGCTTTTGCCGTAACCCTCTCAACTTTTTAGCACATGCTATGTGGGTGAAATTATGAAAACATGCCAACTTTCAACCTTTTTAGAGTTCATTTGTAGTGCTTTTCAATTTCAGGGTCATTTAGCTCAAAAAATCAATAACTGCATAAAAATACCAAATGAAGTCAGAAAGGGTTCAAAATTGATGATGTGAAGTTCATGAAAATGAAATGCCTTTTGTAACTGATGAGGTTCTGTGCGGATCCCTGATACTTCGAAAGAGACTGTCCGTTTTGTTCATGAAGTGCATCCAGCTTTTGCGTTAACCCTCTCAACTTTTTACCACATGCTATGTGGGTGAAATGATGATACCATGCCAATTTTCAACCTTTTCAGAGTTCAATTGTAGTGCTTATCAATTTCTGGGTCGTTTAGCTCAAATAAATCAATAACTACATCAAAAATAACAAATGATGTCGGGAAGGGTTGAAAATTGATGATCTGGCTTTGAATGGTGCATTTTGAATACACAAAAGGCCTATAGTTCAAATTACTCAAGAAAATGAAATGCCTTTTGTAACCGATGAGTTTCCATCTGGAACCCTAATACTTCGAAAGAGACTGTCCGTTTTGCGCACGAAGTGCATCTAGCTTTTGCCGTAACCCTCTCAACTTTTTAGCCCATTGTATATGGGAGAAAAAATGATACCATGCCAACTTTCAACCTTTTCAGAGTTCATTTGTAGTGCTTTTCAATTTCAGGGTCATTTAGCTCAAAAACTAAATAACTACTTCAAAAATGACAAATGATGTCAGGAAGGGTTGAACATTGATGATCTGGCTTTGAATGGTGCATTTTGAACAAACAAAAATGATGCAGTTCAAACAAGTTCATGAAAATGAAATGCCTTTTGTAACCGATGAGTTTCAATCCGGAACCCTGATTCTTCGAAAGAGACTGTCCGTTTTGTACACGAACTGCACCCAGCTTTTGACGTAACCCTCTCAGCTTTTTACCACATGCTATGTGGGTGAAATGATGATAGCATGCCAACTTTCAATCTTTTCAGAGTTCATAAATAGTGCTTTTGAATTGAAGTGTCATTTAGCTCAAATAAATCAATAACTGCATGAACAATAACAAATTAGGTCGGGAAGGGTTGAAAATTGATGATGTGGCTTTGAATGGTGCATTTTGAACGCACAAAAATCCTGGAGTTCAAGAAAGTTCAAGAAAATGAAACGCCATTTGTAACCGATGAGTTTCCGTCCGGAACCCTCATACTTTGAAAGAGACTGTCCTTTTGTAGACGAAGTGCATCTAGCTTTTGCCGTAACCCTCCCAACTTTTTAGCACATGTTATGTGGGTGAAATGATGATACCATACCAACTCTCAACCTTTTCAGAGTTCATTTGTAGTGCTTTTCAATTTCAGGGTCATTTAGCTCAAAAAAATAATTAACTGCATGAAAAATAACAAATGATGTCGGGAAGGGTCGAAAATTGATGATGTGGCTTTGAATGGTGCATTTTGAACTCACAAAAAGCCAGGAGTTCAAATAAGTTCATGAAAATGAAATGCCTTTTGTAACCGATGAGTTTCCGTCCGGAACCCTGATACTTGGAAGGAGACTGTCCATTTTGTACACGAAATGCATCCAGCTTTTTCCATAACCCTCTCAAATTTTTAACACATGCTATGCGGGTGAAATGATGATACCATGCCAACTTTCAACATTTTCAAAGTTCATTTGTAGTGCTTTTGAATTTCAGGGTCATTTAGCTAAAAAAATAAATAACAAATGAAAAATAACAAATGATGTCGGGAAGGGTTGAAAATTCATGATGTCGCTTTGAATGGTGCATTTTGAACACACAAAAAGGCTGGAGTTCAAATATGTTCATGAAAATGAAATGCCTTTTGTAACCGATGAGTTTCCATCCAGAACCCTGATTCTTCGAAAGAGACTGTCCGTTTTGTACATGAAGTGCATCCAGCTTTTGCCGTAACCCTCTCATCTTTTTACCACATGCTATGTGGGTGAAATAATGATACCATGCCAACTTTCACCCTTTTCAGAGTTCATTTGTAGTGCTTTTCAATTTCAGGGTCATTTAGCTCAAATAAATCAATAACTCCATGAACAATAACAAATGAGGTCGGGAAGGGTTGAAAATTGATGATGTGGCTTTGAATGGTGCATTTTGAACGCATAGAAAGCCTGGAGTTCAAAAAAGTTCAAGAAAATGAAATGCCTTTTGTAACCGATGAGTTTCCGTCCGGAACCCTGATACTTCGAAAGACACTGTCCGTTTTGTACAGGGAGTGCATCTAGCTTTTGCCGTAACCCTTCCAAATTTTTAGCACATGCTATGTGGGTGAAATGATGATACCATCCCCACTCTCAACCTTTTCAGAGTTCATTTGTAGTGCTGTTCAATTTCAGGGTCATTTAGCTAAAAAAAGCATTAACTACATGAAAAATAACAAATGATGTCGGGAAGGGTTTAAAATTGATGTTGTGGCTTTGCTGGTGCATTTTGAACACACAAAAAGCCAGGAGTTCAAATAAGTTCATGAAAATGAAATGCCTTTTGTAACCGATGAGTTTCCGTCCGGAACCCTGATACTTCGAAGGAGACTGTCCGTTTTGTAGACGAATTGCATCCAGGTTTCTCCATAACCCTCTCAACTTTTTACCACATGCTATGTGGGTGAAATGATCATACCATGCCAACTTTCATCCTTTTGAGAGTTCATTTGTACTGCTTTTTAATTTCAGCATCATTTAGCTCAAAAAATGAATAACTACATGAAAAATAACAAATGATGTCGGGAAGGGTTGAAAATTGATGATCTGTCTTTGAATGGTGCATTTTGAACAAACAAAAAGGATGGAGTTCAAACAAGTTCATGAAAATGAAATGCCTTTTGTAACCGATGAGTTTCCAGCCGGAACCCTAATTCTTCGAAAGAGACTGTCCGTTTTGTACACGAAGTGCATCTAGCTTTTGTCGTAACCCTCTCAACTTTTTACCACATGCTATGTGGGTGAAATGATGATACCATGCCAACTTTCAACCTTTTCAGAGTTCATTTATAGTGCTTTTCAATTTCAAGGTCATTTAGCTCAAATAACTCAATAACTGCATCAAAAATAACAAATGATGTCGGGAAGGGTTGAAAATTGATGATGTGGATTTGAATGGTGCATTTTGAACAAACAAAAAGCCTATAGTTCAAATAAGTTCAAGAAAATGAAATGCCTTTTTTAACCGATGAGTTTCCGTACGGAACCCTAATACTTCGAAAGAGACTTTCCGTTTTGCACACGAAGTGCATCCAGCTTTTGCCGTAACCCTCTCGAATTTTTAGCCCATGCTATGTGGGTGAAATGATGATACCATCCCAACTCTCAACCTATTCAAAGTTCATTTGTAGGGCTTTTAAATTTCGGGGTCATTTAGCACAAAAAATCAATAACTGCAGGAAAAATACAAAATGAAGTCAGAAAGGGTTCCAGTTTGATGATGTGGCTTGGAATGCCGCATTTTGAACACACAAAAAACATGGAGTTCAAATAAGTTCATGAAAATGAAATGCCTTTTGTGACCGATGAGTTTCTGTGCGGATCCTTGATAGTTTGAAAGAGACTGTCCGTTTTGCACACGAAGTGCATCCAGCTTTTGCCGTAACCCTCTCAACTTTTTAGCACATGATATGTGGGTGAAATGATGATACGATGCCAACTTTCAACGTTTTCAGAGTTCATTTGTAGTGCTTTTCAATTTCAAGGTCATTTAGCTCAATAAATCAATAACTGCAGGAAAAATACCAAATGAAGTCAGGAAGGGTTCAAAATTGATGATGTGGCTTGGAATGGTGCATTTTGAACACACACAAAATATGAAGTTCAAATAAGTTCATGAAAATGAAATGCCTTTTGTAACCGATGAGTTTATATGCGGATCCCTGATAGTTCGAAAGAGACTGTCCGTTTTGTACACGAAGTGCATCCAGCTTTTGCCGTAACCCTCTCAACTTTTTAGCACATGCTATGTTGGTGAAATGATGATACCATGCCAACTTTCAACCTTTTCAGAGTTCATTGGTAGCGCTTTTCCATTTCAGGGTCATTTAGCTCAGAAATTCAAGAACTGCATCGAAAATAATAAATGATGTCGGGAAGGATTGAAAATTGATGATATGGCTTTCAATGGTGCATTTTGAACACACAAAAAGCCTGGAATTCAAATAAGTTCATGAAAATGAAATGCCTTTTGTAACCGACGAGTTTCCATTCGGAACCCTGATACTTTGAAAGAGACTCTCTGTTTTTTACACAAAGTGCCTTCAGCTTTTGCCGTAACCCTCTCAACTTTTTAGCACATGCTATGTGGGTGAAATTATGAAAACATGCCAACTTTCAACCTTTTTAGAGTTCATTTGTAGTGCTTTTCAATTTCAGGATCATTTAGCTCAAAAAATAAATAACTGCATAAAAATACCAAATGAAGTCAGAAAGGGTTCAAAATTGATGATGTCAAGTTCATGAAAATGAAATGCCTTTTGTAACTGATGAGTTTCTGTGCGGATCCCTGATACTTCGAAAGAGACTGTCCGTTTTGTTCACGAAGTGCATCCAGCTTTTGCGGTAACCCTCTCAACTTTTTAGCACATGCTATGTGGGTGAAATGATGATACCATGCCAATTTTCAACCTTTTCAGAGTTCAATTGTAGTGCTTTTCAATTTCTGGGTCGTTTAGCTCAAATAAATCAATAACTACATCAAAAATAACAAATGATGTCGGGAAGGGTTGAAAATTGATGATCTGGCTTTGAATGGTGCATTTTGAATACAAAAATGGCCTATAGTTCAAATTACTCAAGAAAATGAAATGCCTTTTGTAACCGATGAGTTTCCATCCGGAACCCTAATACTTCGAAAGAGACTGTCCGTTTTGCACACGAAGTGCATCCAACTTTTGCCGTAACCCTCTCAACTTTTTAGCCCATGGTATATGGGAGAAAAAATGATACCATGCCAACTTTCAACCTTTTCAGAGTTCATTTGTAGTGCTTTTCAATTTCAGGGTCATTTAGCTCAAAAAATAAATAACTACTTGAAAAATAACAAATGATGTCGAGAAGGGTTGAAAATTGATGATGTGGCTTTGAATGGTGCATTTTGAACCCACAAAATGCTTGGAGTTCACATAAGTTCATGAAAATCAAATGCCTTTTGTAACCGATGAGTTTCCATCCGCAACCCTGATTCTTCGAAAGAGACTATCCGTTTTGTACACGAAGTACATCCAGCTTTCGCCATAACCCTCTTAACTTTTTACCACATGCTATGTGGGTGAAATGATGATTCCATGCCAACATTCAACCTTTTCAGAGTTCACTCGCAGCGCTTTTCAATTTCAAGGTCATTTAGCTCAGAAATTGATGAATTGCATCGAAAATAACAAATGATGTCGGGAAGGATTGAAAATTGATGATATGGCTTTGAATGGTGCATTTTGAACACACAAAAATCCTGAAATTCAAATAAGTTCATGAAAATGAAATGCCTTTTGTAACCGATGAGTTTCCGTCCGGAACCCTGCTACTTCGAAAGAGACTCTCCGTTTTTTACACAAAGTGCCTTCAGCTTTTGCCGTAACCCTCTCAACTTTTTAGCACATGCTATGTGGGTGAAATGATGAAAACATGCCAACTTTCAACCTTTTTAGAGTTCATTTGTAGTGCTTTTCAATTTCAGGGTCATTTAGCTCAAAAAATCAATAACTGCATGAAAGATACCAAATGAAGTGAGAAAGGGTTCAAAATTGATGATGTGGCTTGGAATGGTGCATGTTGAACACACAAAAAGCATGGAGTTCAAATAAGTTCATGAAAATGAAATTCCTTTTGTAACCGATGAGTTTATGTGCGGATCCCTGATAGTTCGAAAGAGACTTTCCGTTTTGTACACGAAGTGCGTCCAGCTTTTGTCGTAACCCTCTCAACTTTTTACCACATGCTATGTGGGTGAAATGATGACACCATGCCAACTTTCAACCTTTTGAGAGTTCATTTGTAGCGCTTTTCAATTTCAGGGTCATTTAGCTCAGAAATTGAAGAACTGCATCAAAAATAACAAATGATGTCAGGAAGGATTGCAAATTGATTATATGGCTTTGAATGGTGCATTTTGAACACACAAAAAGCCTGGAATTCAAATAAGTTCATGAAAATGAAATGCCTTTTGTAACCGATGAATTTCCGTCCGGAACCCTGATACTTCGAAAGAGACTCTCCGTTTTTACACAAAGTGCCTTCAGCTTTTGCCGTAACCCTCTCAACTTTTTAGTACATGCTATGTGGGTGAAATGATGAAAACATGCCAACTTTCAACCTTTTTATTGTTCATTTGTAGTGCTTTTCAATTTCAGGGTCATTTAGCTCAAAAAATCAATAACTGCATGAAAAATACCAAATGAAGTCAGAAAGGGTTCAAAATTGATGATGTGGCTTGGAATGGTGCATTTTGAACACACAAAAAGCATGGAGTTCAAATAAGTTCATGAAAATGAAATGCCTTTTGTAACTGATGAGTTTCTGTGCGGATCCCTGATACTTCGAAAGAGACTGTCCATTTTGTTCACGAAGTGCATCCAGCTTTTGCGGTAACCCTCTCAACTTTTTACCACATGCTATGTGGGTGAAATTATGATACCATGCCAATTTTCAACCTTTTTAGAGTTCAATTGTAGTGCTTTTCAATTTCTGGGTCATTTAGCTGAAATAAATCTGTAACTGCATGAAAAATAACAAATGATGTCGGGAAGGGTTGAAAATTGATGATCTGGCTTTGAATGGTGCATTTTGAATACACTAAAGTCCTATAGTTCAAATAAGTTCAAGAAAATGAAATGCCTTTTGTAACCGATGAGTTTCCATCCGGAACCCTAATACTTCGAAAGAGACTGTCCGTTTTGCACACGAAGTGCATCCAACTTTTGCCGTAACCCTCTCAACTTTTTAGCCCATGGTATATGGGAGAAAAAATGATACCATGCCAACTTTCAACCTTTTCAGAGTTCATTTGTAGTGCTTTTCAATTTCAGGGTCATTTAGCTCAAAAAATAAATAACTACTTGAAAAATAACAAATGATGTCGAGAAGGGTTGAAAATTGATGATGTGGCTTTGAATGGTGCATTTTGAACCCACAAAATGCTTGGAGTTCAAATAAGTTCATGAAAATCAAATGCCTTTTGTAACCGATGAGTTTCCATCCGCAACCCTGATTCTTCGAAAGAGACTATCCGTTTTGTACACGAAGTACATCCAGCTTTCGCCATAACCCTATTAACTTTTTACCATATGCTATGTGGGTGAAATGATGATTCCATGCCAACATTCAACCTTTTCAGAGTTCATTCGCAGCGCTTTTCAATTTCAAGGTCATTTAGCTCAGAAATTGATGAACTGCATCGAAAATAACAAATGATGTCGGGAAGGATTGAAAATTGATGATATGGCTTTGAATGGTGCATTTTGAACACACAAAAATCCTGAAATTCAAATAAGTTCATGAAAATGAAATGCCTTTTGTAACCGATGAGTTTCCGTCCGGAACCCTGCTACTTCGAAAGAGACTCTTCGTTTTTTACACAAATTGCCTTCAGCTTTTGCCGTAACCCTCTCAACTTTTTAGCACATGCTATGTGGGTGAAATGATGAAAACATGCCAACTTTCAACCTTTTTAGAGTTCATTTGTAGTGCTTTTCAATTTCAGGGTCATTTAGCTCAAAAAATCAATAACTGCATGAAAGATACCAAATGAAGTCAGAAAGGGTTCAAAATTGATGATGTGGCTTGGAATGGTGCATGTTGAACACACAAAAAGCATGGAGTTCAAATAAGTTCAGGAAAATGAAATTCCTTTTGTAACCGATGAGTTTATGTGCGGATCCCTGATAGTTCGAAAGAGACTTTCCGTTTTGTACACGAAGTGCGTCCAGCTTTTGCCGTAACCCTCTCAACTTTTTACCACATGCTATGTGGGTGAAATGATGACACCATGCCAACTTTCAACCTTTTGAGAGTTCATTTGTAGCGCTTTTCAATTTCAGGGTCATTTAGCTCAGAAATTGAAGAACTGCATCAAAAATAACAAATGATGTCCGGAAGGATTGCAAATTGATTATATGGCTTTGAATGGTGCATTTTGAACACACAAAAAGCCTGGAATTCAAATAAGTTCATGAAAATGAAATGCCTTTTGTAACCGATGAATTTCCGTCCGGAACCCTGATACTTCGAAAGAGACTCTCCGTTTTTACACAAAGTGCCTTCAGCTTTTGCCGTAACCCTCTCAACTTTTTAGTACATGCTATGTGGGTGAAATGATGAAAACATGCCAACTTTCAACCTTTTTATTGTTCATTTGTAGTGCTTTTCAATTTCAGGGTCATTTAGCTCAAAAAATCAATAACTGCATGAAAAATACCAAATGAAGTCAGAAAGGGTTCAAAATTGATGATGTGGCTTGGAATGGTGCATTTTGAACACACAAAAAGCATGGAGTTCAAATAAGTTCATGAAAATGAAATGCCTTGTGTAACTGATGAGTTTCTGTGCGGATCCCTGATACTTCGAAAGAGACTGTCCATTTTGTTCACGAAGTGCATCCAGCTTTTGCGGTAACCCTCTCAACTTTTTACCACATGCTATGTGGGTGAAATTATGATACCATGCCAATTTTCAACCTTTTTAGAGTTCAATTGTAGTGCTTTTCAATTTCTGGGTCATTTAGCTGAAATAAATCAGTAACTGCATGAAAAATAACAAATGATGTCGGGAAGGGTTGAAAATTGATGATCTGGCTTTGAATGGTGCATTTTGAATACACTAAAGTCCTATAGTTCAAATAAGTTCAAGAAAATGAAATGCCTTTTGTAACCGATGAGTTTCCATCCGGAACCCTAATACTTCGAAAGAGACTGTCCGTTTTGCACATGAAGTGCATCCAACTTTTGCCGTAACCCTCTCAACTTTTTAGCCCATGGTATATGGGAGAAAAAATGATACCATGCCAACTTTCAACCTTTTCAGAGTTCATTTGTAGTGCTTTTCAATTTCAGGGTCATTTAGCTCAAAAAATAAATAACTACTTGAAAAATAACAAATGATGTCGAGAAGGGTTGAAAATTGATGATGTGGCTTTGAATGGTGCATTTTGAACACACAAAATGCCTGGAGTTCAAATAAGTTCATGAAAATCAAATGCCTTTTGTAACCGATGAGTTTCCATCCGCAACCCTGATTCTTCGAAAGAGACTATCCGTTTTGTACACGAAGTGCATCCAGCTTTCGCCGTAACCCTCTCAACCTTTTACCACATGCTATGTGGGTGAAATGATGATACCATGCCAACATTCAACCTTTTCAGAGTTCACTCGCAGCGCTTTTCAATTTCAAGGTCATTTAGCTCAGAAATTAATGAACTGCATCAAAAATAACAAATGATGTCGGGAAGGATTGAAAATTGATGATATGGCTTTGAATGGTGCATTTTGAACACACAAAAATCCTGAAATTCAAATAAGTTCATGAAAATGAAATGCCTTTTGTAACCGATGAGTTTCCGTCGGGAACCCTGCTACTTCGAAAGAGACTCTCCATTTTTTACACAAAGTGCCTTCAGCTTTTGCCGTAAACCTCTCAACTTTTTAGCACATGCTATGTGGGTGAAATGATGAAAACATGCCAACTTTCAACCTTTTTAGAGTTCATTTGTAGTGCTTTTCAATTTCAGGGTCATTTAGCTCAAAAAATCAATAACTGCATGAAAGATACCAAATGAAGTCAGAAAGGGTTCAAAATTGATGATGTGGCTTGGAATGGTGCATGTTGAACACACAAAAAGCATGGAGTTCAAATAAGTTCAGGAAAATGAAATTCCTTTTGTAACCGATGAGTTTATGTGCGGATCCCTGATAGTTCGAAAGAGACTGTCCGTTTTGTACACGAAGTGCGTCCAGCTTTTGCCGTAACCCTCTCAACTTTTTACCACATGCTATGTGGGTGAAATGATGACACCATGCCAACTTTCAACCTTTTGAGAGTTCATTTGTAGCGCTTTTCAATTTCAGGGTCATTTAGCTTAGAAATTGAAGAACTGCATCAAAAATAACAAATGATGTCGGGAAGGATTGCAAATTGATTATATGGCTTTGAATGGTGCATTTTGAACACACAAAAAACCTGGAATTCAAATAAGTTCATGAAAATGAAATGCCTTTTGTAACCGATGAATTTCCGTCCGGAACCCTGATACTTCGAAAGAGACTCTCCGTTTTTACACAAAGTGCCTTCAGCTTTTGCCGTAACCCTCTCAACTTTTTAGTACATGCTATGTGGGTGAAATGATGAAAACATGCCAACTTTCAACCTTTTTATTGTTCATTTGTAGTGCTTTTCAATTTCAGGGTCATTTAGCTCAAAAAATCAATAACTGCATGAAAAATACCAAATGAAGTCAGAAAGGGTTCAAAATTGATGATGTGGCTTGGAATGGTGCATTTTGAACACACAAAAAGCATGGAGTTCAAATAAGTTCAGGAAAATGAAATGCCTTTTGTAACTGATGAGTTTCTGTGCGGATCCCTGATACTTCGAAAGAGACTGTCCATTTTGTTCACGAAGTGCATCCAGCTTTTGCGGTAACCCTCTCAACTTTTTACCACATGCTATGTGGGTGAAATTATGATACCATGCCAATTTTCAACCTTTTTAGAGTTCAATTGTAGTGCTTTTCAATTTCTGGGTCATTTAGCTGAAATAAATCAGTAACTGCATGAAAAATAACAAATGATGTCGGGACGGTTTGAAAATTGATGATCTGGCTTTGAATGGTGCATTTTGAATACACTAAAGTCCTATACTTCAAATAACTTCAAGAAAATGAAATGCCTTTTGTAACCGATGAGTTTCCATCCGGAACCCTAATACTTCGAAAGAGACTGTCCGTTTTGCACACGAAGTGCATCCAACTTTTGCTGTAACCCTCTCAACTTTTTAGCCCATGGTATATGGGAGCAAAAAATGATACCATGCCAACTTTCAACCTTTTCAGAGTTCATTTGTAGTGCTTTTCAATTTCAGGGTCATTTAGCTCAAAAAATAAATAACTACTTGAAAAATAACAAATGATGTCGAGAAGGGTTGAAAATTGATGATGTGGCTTTGAATGGTGCATTTTGAACACACAAAATGCCTGGAGTTCAAATAAGTTCATGAAAATCAAATGCCTTTTGTAACCGATGAGTTTCCATCCGCAACCCTGATTCTTCGAAAGAGACTATCCGTTTTGTACACGAAGTGCATCCAGCTTTCGCCGTAACCCTCTCAACTTTTTACCACATGCTATGTGGGTGAAATGATGATACCATGCCAACATTCAACCTTTTCAGAGTTCACTCGCAGCGCTTTTCAATTTCAAGGTCATTTAGCTCAGAAATTGATGAACTGCATCGAAAATAACAAATGATGTCGGGAAGGATTGAAAATTGATGATATGGCTTTGAATGGTGCATTTTGAACACACAAAAATCCTGAAATTCAAATAAGTTCATGAAAATGAAATGCCTTTTGTAACCGATGAGTTTCCGTCCGGAACCCTGCTACTTCGAAAGAGACTCTCCGTTTTTTACTCAAAGTGCCTTCAGCTTTTGCCGTAACCCTCTCAACTTTTTAGCACATGCTATGTGGGTGAAATGATGAAAACATGCCAACTTTCAACCTTTTTAGAGTTCATTTGTAGTGCTTTTCAATTTCACGGTCATTTAGCTCAAAAAATCAATAACTGCATGAAAGATACCAAATGAAGTCAGAAAGGGTTCAAAATTGATGATGTGGCTTGGAATTGTGCATGTTGAACACACAAAAAGCATGGAGTTCAAATAAGTTCAGGAAAATGAAATTCCTTTTGTAACCGATGAGTTTATGTGCGGATCCCTGATAGTTCGAAAGAGACTGTCCGTTTTGTACACGAAGTGCGTCCAGCTTTTGCCGTAACCCTCTCAACTTTTTACCACATGCTATGTGGGTGAAATGATGACACCATGCCAACTTTCAACCTTTTGAGAGTTCATTTGTAGCGCTTTTCAATTTCAGGGTCATTTAGCTCAGAAATTGATGAACTGCATCAAAAATAACAAATGATGTCAGGAAGGATTGCAAATTGATTATATGGCTTTGAATGGTGCATTTTGAACACACAAAAAGCCTGGAATTCAAATAAGTTCATGAAAATGAAATGCCTTTTGTAACCGATGAATTTCCGTCCGGAACCCTGATACTTCGAAAGAGACTCTCCGTTTTTACACAAAGTGCCTTCAGCTTTTGCCGTAACCCTCTCAACTTTTTAGTACATGCTATGTGGGTGAAATGATGAAAACATGCCAACTTTCATCCTTTTTATTGTTCATTTGTAGTGCTTTTCAATTTCAGGGTCATTTAGCTCAAAAAATCAATAACTGCATGAAAAATAGCAAATGAAGTCAGAAAGGGTTCAAAATTGATGATGTGGCTTGGAATGGTGCATTTTGAACACACAAAAAGCATGGAGTTCAAATAAGTTCATGAAAATGAAATGCCTTTTGTAACCGATGAGTTTCTGTGCGGATCCCTGATACTTCGAAAGAGACTGTCCATTTTGTTCACGAAGTGCATCCAGCTTTTGCGGTAACCCTCTCAACTTTTTACCACATGCTATGTGGGTGAAATTATGATACCATGCCAATTTTCAACCTTTTTAGAGTTCAATTGTAGTGCTTTTCAATTTCTGGGTCATTTAGCTGAAATAAATCAGTAACTGCATGAAAAATAACAAATGATGTCGGGAAGGGTTCAAATAAGTTCATGAAAATCAAATGCCTTTTGTAACCGATGAGTTTCCATCCGCAACCCTGATTCTTCGAAAGAGACTATCCGTTTTGTACACGAAGTGCATCCAGCTTTCGCCGTAACCCTTTCAACTTTTTAACACATGCTATGTGGGTGAAATGATGATACCATGCCAACTTTCAACCTTTTCAGAGTTCATTCGCAGCGCTTTTCAATTTCAGGGTCATTGAGCTCAGAAATTGAAGAACTACATCGAAAATAACAAATGATGTCGGGAAGGATTGAAAATTGATGATATGGCTTTGAATGGTGCATTTTGAACACACAAAAAGCCTGAAATTGAAATAAGTTCATGAAAATGAAATGCCTTTTGTAACCGATGAGTTTCCGTCCGGAACCCTGATACTTCGAAAGAGACTCTCCTTTTTTACACAAAGTGCCTTCAGCTTTTGCGGTAACCCTCTCAACTTTTTACCACATGCTATGTGGGTGAAATGATGATACCATGCCAATTTTCAACCTTTTCAGAGTTCAATTGTAGTGCTTTTCAATTTCTGGGTCGTTTAGCTCAAATAAATCAATAACTACATCAAAAATAACAAATGATGTCGGGAAGGGTTGAAAATTGATGATCTGGCTTTGAATGGTGCATTTTGAATAAACAAAAGGCCTATAGTTCAAATTAGTTCAAGAAAATGAAATGCCTTTTGTAACCGATGAGTTTCCATCTGGAACCCTAATACTTCGAAAGAGACTGTCCGTTTTGCACACGAAGTGCATCCAGCTTTTGCCGTAACCCTCTCAACTTTTTAGCCCATTGTATATGGGAGAAAACATGATACCATGCCAACTTTCAACCTTTTCAGAGTTCATTTGTAGTGCTTTTCAATTTCAGGGTCATTTAGCTCAAAAAATAAATAACTACTTGAAAAATAACAAATGATGCTAGGAAGGGTTGAAAATTGATGATGTGGCTTTGAATGGCGCATTTTGAACACACAAAAAGCCTGGAGTTCAAATAAGTTCATGAAAATCAAATGCCTTTTGTAACCGATGAGTTTCCATCCGCAACCTTGATTCTTCAAAAGAGACTATCCGTTTTGTACACGAAGTGCATCCAGCTTTCGCCGTAACCCTCTCAACTTTTTACCACCTGCTATGTGGGTGAAATGATGATACCATGCCAACTTTCAACCTTTTCAGAGTTCATTCACAGCGCTTTTCAATTTCAGGGTCATTGAGCTCAAAAATTGATGAACTGCATCAAAAATAACAAATGATGTCGGGAAGGATTGAAAATTGATGATATGGCTTTGAATGGTGCATTTTGAACACACAAAAAGCCTGAAATTCAAATAAGTTCATGAAAATGAAATGCCTTTTGTAACCGATGAGTTTCCGTCCGGAACCCTGATACTTCGAAAGAGACTCTCCGTTTTTTACACAAAGTGCCTTCAGCTTTTGCCGTAACCCTCTCAACTTTTTAGCACATGCTATGTGGGTGAAATGATGTAAACATGCCAACTTTCAACCTTTTTAGAGTTCATTTGTAGAGCTTTTCAATTTCAGGGTTATTTAGCTCAAAAAATCAATAACTGCAGGAAAGATACCAAATGAAGTCAGCAAGGGTTCAAAATTGATGATGTGGATTGGAATGGTGCATTTTGAACACACAAAAAGCATGGAGTTCAAATAAGTTCATGAAAATGAAATGCCTTTTGTAACCGATGAGTTTATGTGCGGATCCCTGATAGTTCGAAAGAGACTGTCCGTTTTGTACACGAAGTGCATCCAGCTTTTGTCGTAACCCTCTCAACTTTTTACCACATGCTATGTGGGTGAAATGATGATACCATGCCAACTTTCAACCTTTTGAGAGTTCATTTGTAGCGCTTTTCAATTTCAGGGTCATTTAGCTCAGAAATTCAAGAACTGCATCAAAAATAACAAATGATGTCGGGAAGGATTGAAAATTGATTATATGGCTTTGAATGGTGCATTTTGAACACACAAAAAGCCTGGAATTCAAATAAGTTCATGAAAATCAAATGCCTTTTGTAACCGATGAGTTTCCGTCCGGAACCCTCATACTTCAAAAGAGACTCTCCGTTTTTACACAAAGTGCCTTCAGCTTTTGCCGTAACCCTCTCAACTTTTTAGTACATGCTATGTGTGTGAAATTATGAAAACATGCCAACTTTCAACCTTTTTATTGTTCATTTGTAGTGCTTTTCAATTTTAGGGTCATTTAGCTCAAAAAATCAATAACTGCATGAAAAATAGCAAATGAAGTCAGAAAGGGTTCAAAATTGATGATGTGGCTTGGAATGGTGCATTTTGAACACACAAAAAGCATGGAGTTCAAATAAGTTCATGAAAATGAAATGCCTTTTGTAACTGATGAGTTTCTGTGCGGATCCCTGATACTTCGAAAGAGACTGTCCGTTTAGTTCACGAAGTGCATCCAGCTTTTGCGGTAACCCTCTCAACTTTTTACCACATGCTATGTGGGTGAAATGATGATACCATGCCAATTTTCAACCTTTTCAGAGTTCAATTGTGGTGCTTTTCAATTTCTGGGTCATTTAGCTGAAATAAATCAGTAACTTCATGAAAAATAACAAATGATGTCGGGAAGGGTTGAAAATTGATGATCTAGCTTTGAATGGTGCATTTTGAATACACAAAAGGCCTATAGTTCAAACAAGTTCAAGAAAATGAAATGCCTTTTGTAACCGATGAGTTTCCATCCGGAACCCTAATACTTCGAAAGAGACTGTCCGGTTTGCACACGAAGTGCATCCAACTTTTGTCGTAACCCTCTCAACTTTTTAGCCCATGGTATATGGGAGAAAAAATGATACGATGCCAACTTTCAACCTTTTCAGAGTTCATTTGTAGTGCTTTTCAATTTCAGGGTCATTTAGCTCAAAAAATAAATAACTACTTGAAAAATAACAAATGATGTCGGGAAGGGATGAAAATTGATGATGTGGCTTTGAATGGTGCATTTTGAACACACAAAAATCCTGGAGTTCATATAAGTTCATGAAAATCAAATGCCTTTTGTAACCGATGAGTTTCCATCCGCAACTCTGATTCTTCGAAAGAGACTATCCATTTTGTACACGAAGTGCGCCAGCTTTTGCCGTAACCCTCTCAACTTTTTACCACATGCTATGTGGGTGAAATCATGATACCATGCCAACTTTCAACCTTTTCAGAGTTCATTTGTAGCGCTTTTCAATTTCAGGGTCATTTAGCTCAGAAATTCAAGAACTGCATCGAAAATAAAAAATGATGTCGGGAAGGATTGAAAATTGATGATATGGCTTTGAATGGTGCATTTTGAACACACAAAAATCCTGGAATTCAAATAAGGTCATGAAAATGAAGTGCCTTTTGTAACCGATGAGTTTCCGTCCGGAACCCTGATACTTCGAAAGAGACTCTCTGTTTTTTACACAAAGTGCCTTCAGCTTTTGCCGTAACCCTCTCAACTTTTTAGTACATGCTATGTGGGTGAAATGATGAAAACATGCCAAGTTTCAACCTTTTTAGAGTTCATTTGTAGTGCTTTTCTATTTCAGGGTCATTTAGCTCAAAAAATCAATAACTGCATGAAAAATACAAAATGAAGTCAGAAAGGGTTCAAAATTGATGATGTGGCTTGTAATGGTGCATTTTGAACACACAAAAAGCATGGAGTTCAAATAAGTTCATGAAAATGAAATGCCTTTTGTAACTGATGACTTTCTGTGCGGATCCCTGATACTTCGAAAGAGACTGTCCGTTTTGTTCACGAAATGCATCCAGCTTTTGCGGTAACCCTCTCAACTTTTTACCACATGCTATGTGGGTGAAATGATGATACCATTCCAATTTTCAACCTTTTCAGAGTTCAATTGTAGTGCTTTTCAATTTCTGGGTCATTTAGCTGAAATTAATCAGTAACTGCATGAAAAATAACAAATGATGTCGGGAAGGGTTGAAAATTGATGATCTGGCTTTGAATGGTACATTTTGAATACACAAAAGGCCTATAGTTCAAATAAGTTCAAGAAAATGAAATGCCTTTTGTAACCGATGAGTTTCCATCCGGAACCCTAATACTTCGAAAGAGACTGTCCGTTTTGCACACGAAGTGCATCCAACTTTTGTCGTAACCCTCTCAACTTTTTAGCCCATGGTATATGCGAGAAAAAATGATACCATGCCAACTTTCAACCTTTTCAGAGTTCATTTGTAGTGCTTTTCAATTTCAGGGTCATTTAGCTCAAAAAATAAATAACTACTTGAAAAATAACAAATGATGTCGGGAAGGGTTGAAAATTGATGATGTGGCTTTGAATGGTGCATTTTGAACACACAAAAAGCCTGGAGTTCAAATAAGTTCATGAAAATCAAATGCCTTTTGTAACCGATGAGTTTCCATCCGCAACCCTGATTCTTCGAAAGAGACTATCCGTTTTGTACACGAAGTGCATCCAGCTTTCGCCGTAACCCTCTCAACTTTTTACCACATGCTATGTGGGTGAAATGATAATACCATGCCAACTTTCAACCTTTTCAGAGTTCATTCGCAGCGCTTTTCAATTTCAGGGTCATTGAGCTCAGAAACTGAAGAACTACATCGAAAATAACAAATGATGTCGGGAAGGATTGAAAATTGATGATATGGCTTTGAATGGTGCATTTTGAACACACAAAAAGCCTGAAATTCAAATAAGTTCATGAAAATGAAATGCCTTTTGTAACTGATGAGTTTCCGTCCGGAACCCTGATACTTCGAAAGAGACTCTCCGTTTTTTACACAAAGTGCCTTCAGCTTTTGCGGTAACCCTCTCAACTTTTTACCACATGCTATGTGGGTGAAATGATGATACCATGCCAATTTTCAACCTTTTCAGAGTTCAATTGTAGTGCTTTTCAATTTCTGGGTCGTTTAGCTCAAATAAATCAATAACTACATCAAAAATAACAAATGATGTCGGGAAGGGTTGAAAAATGATGATCTGGCTTTGAATGGTGCATTTTGAATACACAAAAGGCCTATAGTTCAAATTAGTTCAAGAAAATGAAATGCCTTTCGTAACCGATGAGTTTCCATCTGGAACCCTAATACTTCGAAAGAGACTGTCCGTTTTGCACACGAAGTGCATCCAGCTTTTGCCGTAACCCTCTCAACTTTTTAGCCCATTGTATATGGGAGAAAACATGATACCATGCCAACTTTCAACCTTTTCAGAGTTCATTTGTAGTGCTTTTCAATTTCAGGGTCATTTAGCTCAAAAAATAAATAACTACTTGAAAAATAACAAATGATGCAAGGAAGGGTTGAAAAGTGATGATGTGGCTTTGAATGGTGCATTTTGAACACACAAAAAGCCGGGAGTTCAAATAAGTTCATGAAAATCAAATGCCTTTTGTAACCGATGAGTTTCCATCCGCAACCCTGATTCTTCAAAAGAGACTATCCGTTTTGTACACGAAGTGCATCCAGCTTTCGCCGTAACCCTCTCAACTTTTTACCACATGCTATGTGGGTGAAATGATGATACCATGCCAACTTTCAACCTTTTCAGAGTTCATTCACAGCGCTTTTCAATTTCAGGGTCATTGAGCTCAAAAATTGATGAACTGCATCAAAAATAACAAATGATGTCGGGAAGGATTGAAAATTGATGATATGGCTTTGAATGGTGCATTTTGAACACACAAAAAGCCTGAAATTCAAATAAGTTCATGAAAATGAAATGCCTTTTGTAACCGATGAGTTTCCGTCCGGAACCCTGATACTTCGAAAGAGACTCTCCGTTTTTTACACGAAGTGCCTTCAGCTTTTGCCGTAACCCTCTCAACTTTTTAGCACATGCTATGTGGGTGAAATGATGAAAACATGCCAACTTTCAACCTTTTTAGAGTTCATTTGTAGAGCTTTTCAATTTCAGGGTTATTTAGCTCAAAAAATCAATAACTGCATGAAAGATACCAAATGAAGTCAGAAAGGGTTCAAAATTGATGATGTGGATTGGAATGGTGCATTTTGAACACACAAAAAGCATGGAGTTCGAATAAGTTCATGAAAATGAAATGCCTTTTGTAACCGATGAGTTTATGTGCGGATCCCTGATAGTTCGAAAGAGACTGTCCGTTTTGTACACGAAGTGCATCCAGCTTTTGTCGTAACCCTCTCAACTTTTTACCACATGCTATGTGGGTGAAATGATGATACCATGCCAACTTTCAACCTTTTGAGAGTTCATTTGTAGCGCTTTTCAATTTCAGGGTCATTTAGCTCAGAAATTCAAGAACTGCATCAAAAATAACAAATGATGTCGGGAAGGATTGAAAATTGATTATATGGCTTTGAATGGTGCATTTTGAACACACAAAAAGCCTGGAATACAAATAAGTTCATGAAAATGAAATGCCTTTTGTAACCGATGAGTTTCCGTCCGGAACCCTGATACTTCGAAAGAGACTCTCCGTTTTTTACACAAAGTGCCTTCAGCTTTTGCGGTAACCCTCTCAACTTTTTACCACATGCTATGTGGGTGAAATGATGATACCATGCCAAATTTCAACCTTTTCAGAGTTCAATTGTAGTGCTTTTCAATTTCTGGGTCGTTTAGCTCAAATAAATCAATAACTACATCAAAAATAACAAATGATGTCGGGAAGGGTTGAAAAATGATGATCTGGCTTTGAATGGAGCATTTTGAATACACAAAAGGCCTATAGTTCAAATTAGTTCAAGAAAATGAAATGCCTTTCGTAACCGATGAGTTTCCATCTGGAACCCTAATACTTCGAAAGAGACTGTCCGTTTTGCACACGAAGTGCATCCAGCTTTTGCCGTAACCCTCTCAACTTTTTAGCCCATTGTATATGGGAGAAAACATGATACCATGCCAGCTTTCAACCTTTTCAGAGTTCATTTGTAGTGGTTTTCAATTTCAGGGTCATTTAGCTCAAAAAATAAATAACTACTTGAAAAATAACAAATGATGCCAGGAAGGGTTGAAAATTGATGATGTGGCTTTGAATGGTGCATTTTGAACACACAAAAAGCCTGGAGTTCAAATAAGTTCATGAAAATCAAATGCCTTTTGTAACCGATGAGTTTCCATCCGCAACCCTGATTCTTCAAAAGAGACTATCCGTTTTGTACACGAAGTGCATCCAACTTTCGCCGTAACCCTCTCAACTTTTTACCACATGATATGTGTGTGAAATGATGATACCATGCCAACTTTCAACCTTTTCAGAGTTCATTCACAGCGCTTTTCAATTTCAGGGTCATTGAGCTCAAAGATTGATGAACTGCATCAAAAATAACAAATGATGTCGGGAAGGATTGAAAATTGATGGTATGGCTTTGAATGGTGCATTTTGAACACACAAAAAGCCTGAAATTCAAATAAGTTCATGAAAATGAAATGCCTTTTGTAACCGATGAGTTTCCGTCCGGAACCCTGATACTTCGAAAGAGACTCTCCGTTTTTTACACGAAGTGCCTTCAGCTTTTGCCGTAACCCTCTCAACTTTTTAGCACATGCGATGTGGGTGAAATGATGAAAACATGCCAACTTTCAACCTTTTTAGAGTTCATTTGTAGAGCTTTTCAATTTCAGGGTTATTTAGCTCAAAAAATGAATAACTGCATGAAAGATACCAAATGAAGTCAGAAAGGGTTCAAAATTGATGATGTGGATTGGAATGGTGCATTTTGAACACACAAAAAGCATGGAGTTCGAATAAGTTCATGAAAATGAAATGCCTTTTGTAACCGATGAGTTTATGTGCGGATCCCTGATAGTTCGAAAGAGACTGTCCGTTTTGTACACGAAGTGCATCCAGCTTTTGTCGTAACCCTCTCAACTTTTTACCACATGCTATGTGGGTGAAATGATGATACCATGCCAACTTTCAACCTTTTGAGAGTTCATTTGTAGCGCTTTTCAATTTCAGGGTCATTTAGCTCAGAAATTCAAGAACTGCATCAAAAATAACAAATGATGTCGGGAAGGATTGAAAATTGATTATATGGCTTTGAATGGTGCATTTTGAACACACAAAAAGCCTGGAATTCAAATAAGTTCATGAAAATGAAATGCCTTTTGTAACCGATGAGTTTTCGTCCGGAACCCTGATACTTCGAAAGAGACTCTCCGATTTTTACACAAAGTGCCTTCAGCTTTTGCGGTAACCCTCTCAACTTTTTACCACATGCTATGTGGGTGAAATGATGATACCATGCCAAATTTCAACCTTTTCAGAGTTCAATTGTAGTGCTTTTCAATTTCTGGGTCGTTTAGCTCAAATAACTCAATAACTACATCAAAAATAACAAATGATGTCGGGAAGGGTTGAAAAATGATGATCTGGCTTTGAATGGTGCATTTTGAATACACAAAAGGCCTATAGTTCAAATTAGTTCAAGAAAATGAAATGCCTTTCGTAACCGATGAGTTTCCATCTGGAACCCTAATACTTCGAAAGAGACTGTCCGTTTTGCACACGAAGTGCATCCAGCTTTTGCCGTAACCCTCTCAACTTTTTAGCCCATTGTATATGGGAGAAAACATGATACCATGCCAGCTTTCAACCATTTCAGAGTTCATTTGTAGTGGTTTTCAATTTCAGGGTCATTTAGCTCAAAAAATAAATAACTACTTGAAAAATAACAAATGATGCCAGGAAGGGTTGAAAATTGATGATGTGGCTTTGAATGGTGCATTTTGAACACACAAAAAGCCTGGAGTTCAAATAAGTTCATGAAAATGAAATGCCTTTTGTAACCGATGAGTTTCCATCCGCAACCCTGATTCTTCAAAAGAGACTATCCGTTTTGTACACGAAGTGCATCCAGCTTTCGCCGTAACCCTCTCAACTTTTTACCACATGCTATGTGGGTGAAATGATGATACCATGCCAACTTTCAACCTTTTCAGAGTTCATTCACAGCGCTTTTCAATTTCAGGGTCATTGAGCTCAAAAATTGATGAACTGCATCAAAAATAACAAATGATGTCGGGAAGGATTGAAAATTGATGATATGGCTTTGAATAGTGCAATTTGAACACACAAAAAGCCTGAAATTCAAATAAGTTCATGAAAATGAAATCCCTTTTGTAACCGATGAGTTTCCGTCCGGAACCCTGATACTTCGAAAGAGACTCTCCGTTTTTTACACAAAGTGCCTTCAGCTTTTGCCGTAACCCTCTCAACTTTTTAGCACATGCTATGTGGGTGAAATGATGAAAACATGCCAACTTTCAACCTTTTTAGAGTTCATTTGTAGAGCTTTTCAATTTCAGGGTTATTTAGCTCAAAAAATCAATAACTGCATGAAAGATACCAAATGAAGTCAGAAAGGGTTCAAAATTGATGATGTGGATTGGAATGGTGCATTTTGAACAAACAAAAAGCATGGAGTTCAAATAAGTTCATGAAAATGAAATGCCTTTTGTAACCGATGAGTATATGTGCGGATCCCTGATAGTTCGAAAGAGACTGTCCGTTTTGTACACGAAGTGCATCCAGCTTTTGTCGTAACCCTCTCAACTTGTTACCACATGCTATGTGGGTGAAATGATGATACCATGCCAACTTTCAACCTTTTGAGAGTTCATTTGTAGCGCTTTTCAATTTCAGGGTCATTTAGCTCAGAAATTCAAGAACTGCATCAAAAATAACAAATGATGTCGGGAAGGATTGAAAATTGATTATATGGCTTTGAATGGTGCATTTTGAACACACAAAAAGCCTGGAATTCAAATAAGTTCATGAAAATCAAATGCCTTTTGTAACCGATGAGTTTCCGTCCGGAACCCTCATACTTCAAAAGAGACTCTCCGTTTTTACACAAAGTGCCTTCAGCTTTTGCCGTAACCCTCTCAACTTTTTAGTACATGCTATGTGGGTGAAATGATGAAAACATGCCAACTTTCAACCTTTTTATTGTTCATTTGTAGTGCTTTTCAATTTCTGGGTCGTTTAGCTCAAATAACTCAATAACTGCATGAAAAATAGCAAATGAAGTCAGAAAGGGTTCAAAATTGATGATGTGGCTTGGAATGGTGCATTTTGAACAAACAAAAAGCATGGAGTTCAAATAAGTTCATGAAAATGAAATGCCTTTTGTAACCGATGAGTTTCCGTCCGGAACCCTGATTCTTCGAAAGAGACTGTCCGTTTTGTACACGAACTGCATCCAGCTTTTGCGGTAACCCTCTCAACTTTTTACCACATGCTATGTGGGTGAAATGATGATACCATGCCAATTTTCAACCTTTTCAGAGTTCAATTGTAGTGCTTTTCAATTTCTGGGTCATTTAGCTGAAATAAATCAGTAACTGCATGAAAAATAACAAATGATGTCGGGAAGGGTTGAAAATTGATGATCTGGCCTTGAATGGTGCATTTTGAATACACAAAAGGCCTATAGTTCAAATAAGTTCAAGAAAATGAAATGCCTTTCGTAACCGATGAGTTTCCATCCGGAACCCTAATACTTCGAAAGAGACTGTCCGGTTTGCACACGAAGTGCATCCAACTTTTGTCGTAACCCTCTCAACTTTTTAGCCCATGGTATATGGGAGAAAAAATGATACCATGCCAACTTTCAACCTTTTCAGAGTTCATTTGTAGTGCTTTTCAATTTCAGCGTCATTTAGCTCAAAAAAATAAATAACTACTTGAAAAATAACAAATGATGTCGGGAAGGGTTGAAAATTGATGATGTGGCTTTGAATGGTGCATTTTGAACACACAAAAATCCTGGAGTTCATATAAGTTCGTGAAAATCAAATGCCTTTTGTAACCGATGAGTTTCCATCCGCAACCCTGATTCTTCGAAAGAGACTATCCGTTTTGTACACGAAGTGCACCAGCTTTTGCCGTAACCCTCTCAACTTTTTACCACATGCTATGTGGGTGAAATCATGATACCATGCCAACTTTCAACCTTTTCAGAGTTCATTTGTAGCGCTTTTCAATTTCAGGGTCATTTAGCTCAGAAATTCAAGAACTGCATCGAAAATAACAAATGATGTCGGGAAGGATTGAAAATTGATGATCTGGCTTTGAATGGTGCATTTTGAACACACAAAAATCCTGGAATTCAAATAAGTTCATGAAAATGAAGTGCCTTTTGTAACCGATGAGTTTCCGTCCGTAACCCTGATACTTCGAAAGAGACTCTCCGTTTTTAAACAAAGTGCCTTCAGCTTTTGCCGTAACCCTCTCAACTTTTTAGTACATGCTATGTGGGTGAAATGATGAAAACATGCCAAGCTTCAACCTTTTTAGAGTTCATTTGTAGTGCTTTTCTATTTCAGGGTCAGTTAGCTCAAAAAATCAATAACTGCATGAAAAATACCAAATGAAGTCAGAAAGGGTTCAAAATTGATGATGTGGCTTGTAATGGTGCATTTTGAACACACAAAAAGCATGGAGTTCAAATAAGTTCATGAAAATGAAATGCCTTTTGTAACTGATGAGTTTCTGTGCAGATCCCTGATACTTCGAAAGAGACTGTCCGTTTTGTTCACGATATGCATGCAGCTTTTGCGGTAACCCTCTCAACTTTTTACCACATGCTATGTGTGTGAAATGATGATACCATGCCAATTTTCAACCTTTTCAGAGTTCAATTGTAGTGCTTTTCAATTTCTGGGTCATTTAGCTGAAATAAATCAGTAACTGCATGAAAAATAACAAATGATGTCGGGAAGGGTTGAAAATTGATGATCTGGCTTTGAATGGTGCATTTTGAATACACAAAAGGCCTATAGTTCAAATAAGTTCAAGAAAATGAAATGCCTTTTGTAACCGATGAGTTTCCATCCGGAACCCTAATACTTCGAAAGAGACTGTCCGTTTTGCACACGAAGTGCATCCAACTTTTGCCGTAACCCTCTCAACTTTTTAGCCCATGGTATATGGGATAAAAAATGATACCATGCCAACTTTCAACCTTTTCAGAGTTCATTTGTAGTGCTTTTCAATTTCAGGGTCATTTAGCTCAAAAAATAAATAACTACTTGAAAAATAACGAATGATGTCGGGAAGGGTTGAAAATTCATGATGTGGCTTTGAATGGTTCATTTTGAACACACAAAAAGCCTGGAGTTCAAATAAGTTCATGAAAATCGAATGCCTTTTGTAACCGATGAGTTTCCATCCGCAACCCTGATTCTTCGAAAGAGACTATCCGTTTTGTACACGAAGTGCACCAGCTTTTGCCGTAACCCTCTCAACTTTTTACCACATGCTATGTGGGTGAAATCATGATACCATGCCAACTTTCAACCTTTTCAGAGTTCATTTGTAGCGCTTTTCAATTTCAGGGTCATTTAGCTCAGAATTTCAAGAACTGCATCGAAAATAACAAATGATGTCGGGAAGGATTGAAAATTGATGATATGGCTTTGAATGGTGCATTTTGAACACACAATAATCCTGGAATTCAAATAAGTTCATGAAAATGAAGTGCCTTTTGTAACCGATGAGTTTCCGTCCGGAACCCTGATACTTCGAAAGAGACTCTCCGTTTTTAAACAAAGTGCCTTCAGCTCTTGCCGTAACCCTCTCAACTTTTTAGTACATGCTATGTGGGTGAAATGATGAAAACATGCCAAGTTTCAACCTTTTTAGAGTTCATTTGTAGTGCTTTTCAATTTCAGGGTCATTTAGCTCAAAAAATCAATAACTGCATGAAACATACCAAATGAAGTCAGAAAGGGTTAAAAATTGATGATGTGGCTTGTAATGGTGCATTTTGAACACACAAAAAGCATGGAGTTCAAATAAGTTCATGAAAATGAAATGCCTTTTGTAACTGATCAGTTTCTGTGCGGATCCCTGATACTTCGAAAGAGACTGTCCGTTTTGTTCACGAAGTGCATCCAGCTTTTGCGGTAACCCTCTCAACTTTTTACCACATGCTATGTGGGTGAAATGATGATACCATGCCAATTTTCAACCTTTTCCGAGTTCAACTGTAGTGCTTTTCAATTTCTGGGTCATTTAGCTGAAATAAATCAGTAACTGCATGAAAAATAACAAATGATGTCGGGAAGGGTTGAAAATTGATGATATGGCTTTGAATGGTGCATTTTGAACACACAAAAAGCCTGGAGTTCAAATAAGTTCATGATACATAACAAATGATGTCGGGAAGGGTTGAAAATTTATGATGTGGTTTTCAATGGTGCATTTTGAACACACAAAAAGCCTGGAGTTCAAATAAGTTCATGAAAATGAAATGCCTTTTGTAACCGATCAGTTTCCATCTGCAACCCTGATTCTTCGAAAGACACTGTTTGTTTTGTACACGAAGTGCATCCAGGTTTTGCCGTAACCCTCTCAACTTTTTACCACATGCTATGTGGGTGAAATGATGATACCATGCCAAGTTTCAACCTTTTCAGAGTTCATTCGCAGCGCTTTTCAATTTCAGGGTCATTTAGCTCAGAAATTGAAGAACTGCATCGAAAATAACAAATGATGTCGGGGAGGATTGAAAATTGATGATATGGCTTTGAATGGTGCATTTTGAACACACAAAAAGCCTAAAATTCAAATAAGTTCATGAAAATGAAATGCCTTTTGTAACCGATGAGTTTCCGTCCGGAACCCTGATACTTCGAAAGAGACTCTCCGTTTTTTACACAAAGTGCCTTCAGCTTTTGCCGTAACCCTCTCAACTTTTTAGTACATGTTATGTGGGTGAAATGATGAAAACATGCCAACTTTCAACCTTTTTCGAGTTCATTTGTAGTGCTTTTCAATTTTAGGGTCATTTAGCTCAAAAAGGCAATAACTGCATACAAGATACCAAATGAAGTCAGAAAGGGTTCAAAATTGATGATGTGGCTTGGAATGGTGCATTTTGAACACACAAAAAGCATGGAGTTCAAATAAGTTCATGAAAATGAAATGCCTTTTGTACCCGATGAGTTTATGTGCAGATCCCTGATAGTTCGAAAGAGACTGTCCGTTTTGTACACGAAGTGCATCCAACTTTTGCCGTAACCCTCTCAACTTTTTACCACATGCTATGTGGGTGAAATGATGATACCATGCCAACTTTCAACCTTTTCAGAGTTCATTTGTAGCGCTTTTCAATTTCAGGGTCATTTAGCTCAGAAATTCAAGAACTACATCGAAAATAACAAATGATGTCGGGAAGGATTGAAAATTGATGATATGGCTTTGAATGGTGCATTTTGAACACACAAAAAACCTGGAATTCAAATAAGTTCATGAAAATGAACTGCCGTTTGTAACCGATGAGTTTCCGTCCGGAACCCTGATACTTCGAAAGAGACTCTCCGTTTTTAAACAAAGTGCCTTCAGCTTTTGCCGTAACCCTCTCAACTTTTTAGTACATGCTATGTGGGTGAAATGATGAAAACATGCCAACTTTCAACCTTTTTAGAGTTCATTTGTAGTGCTTTTCAATTTCGGGGTCATTTAGCTCAAAAAATCAATAACTGCATGAAAAATACCAAATGAAGTCAGAAAGGGTTCAAAATTGATGATGTGGCTTGTAATGGTGCATTTTGAACACACGAAAAGCATGGAGTTCAAATAAGTTCATGAAAATGAAATGCCTTTTGTAATTGATGAGTTTCTGTGCGGATCCCTGATACTTCAAAAGAGACTGTCCGTTTTGTTCACGAAGTGCATCCAGCTTTTGCGGTAACCCTCTCAACTTTTTACCACATGCTATGTGGGTGAAATGATGATACCATGCCAATTTTCAACCTTTTCAGAGTTCAATTGTAGTGCTTTTCAATTTCTGGGTCATTTAGCTGAAATAAATCAGTAACTGCATGAAAAATAAAAAATGATGTCGGGAAGGGTTGAAAATTGATGATCTGGCTTTGAATGGTGCATTTTGAATACACAAAAGGCCTATAGTTCAAATAAGTTCAAGAAAATGAAATGCCTTTTGTAACCGATGAGTTTCCATCCGGAACCCTAATACTTCGAAAGAGACTGTCCGTTTTGCACACGAAGTGCATCCAGCTTTTGCCGTAACCCTCTCAACTTTTTAGCCCATGCTATATGGGAGAAAAAATGTTACCATGCCAATTTCAACCGTTCCAGAGTTCATTTGTAGTGCTTTTCAATTTCAGGGTCATTTAGCTGAAAAAATAAATAACTACTTGAAACATAACAAATGATGTCGGGAAGGGTCGAAAATTGATGATGTGGCTTTGAATGGTGCATTTTGAACACACAAAAAGCCTGGAGTTCAAATAAGTTCATGAAACTCAAATGCCTTTTGTAACCGATGAGTTTCCATCCGCAACCCTGATTCTTCGAAAGAGACTGTCTGTTTTGTACACGAAGTGCATCCAGGTTTTGCCGTAACCCTCTCAACTTTTTACCACATGCTATGTGGGTGAAATGATGATACCATGCCAACTTTCAACCTTTTCAGTGTTCATTTGTAGCGCTTTTCAATTTCAGGGTCATTTAGCTCAGAAATTCAAGAACTACATCGAATATAACAAATGATGTCGGGAAGGATTGAAAATTGATGATATGGCTTTGAATGGTGCATTTTGAACACACAAAAAACCTGGAATTCAAATAAGTTCATGAAAATGAACTGCCGTTTGTAACCGATGAGTTTCCGTCCGGAACCCTGATACTTAGAAAGAGACTCTCCGTTTTTAAACAAAGTGCCTTCAGCTTTTGCCGTAACCCTCTCAACTTTTTAGTACATGCTATGTGGGTGAAATGATGAAAACATGCCAACTTTCAACCTTTTTAGAGTTCATTTGTAGTGCTTTTCAATTTCAGGGTCATTTAGCTCAAAAAATCAATAACTGCATGAAAAATACCAAATGAAGTCAGAAAGGGTTCAAAATTGATGATGTGGCTTGTAATGGTGCATTTTGAACACACGAAAAGCATGGAGTTCAAATAAGTTCATGAAAATGAAATGCCTTTTGTAATTGATGAGTTTCTTTGCGGATCCCTGATACTTCGAAAGAGACTGTCCGTTTTCTTCACGAAGTGCATCCAGCTTTTGCGGTAACCCTCTCAACTTTTTACCACATGCTATGTGGGTGAAATGATGATACCATGCCAATTTTCAACCTTTTCAGAGTTCAATTGTAGTGCTTTTCAATTTCTGGGTCATTTAGCTGAAATAAATCAGTAACTGCATGAAAAATAACAAATGATGTCGGGAAGGGTTGAAAATTGATGATCTGGCTTTGAATGGTGCATTTTGAATACACAAAAGGCCTATAGTTCAAATAAGTTCAAGAAAATGAAATGCCTTTTGTAACCGATGAGTTTCCATCCGGAACCCTAATACTTCGAAAGAGACTGTCCGTTTTGCACACGAAGTGCATTCAGCTTTTGACGTAACCCTCTCAACTTTTTAGCCCATGCTATATGGATGAAAAAATGATACCATGCCAACTTTCAACCTTTCCAGAGCTCATTTGTAGTGCTTTTCAATTTCAGGGTCATTTAGCTAAAAAAAAATAACTACTTGAAACATAGCAAATGATGTCAGGAAGGGTTGAAAATTGATGATGTGGCTTTGAATGGTGCATTTTGAACACACAAAAAGCCAGGAGTTCAAATAAGTTCATGAAACTAAAATGCCTTTTGTAACCGATGAGTTTCCATCCGCAACCCTGATTCTTCGAAAGAGGCTGTCCGTTTTGTACACGAAGTGCATCCAGGTTTTGCCGTAACCCTCTCAACTTTTTACCACATGCTATGTGGGTGAAATGATGATGCCATGCCAACTTTCAACCTTTTCAGAGTTCATTCGCAGCGCTTTTCAATTTCAGGGTCATTTAGCTCAGAAATTGAAGAACTGCATCGAAAATAACAAATGATGTCGGGAAGGATTGAAAATTGATATATGGCTTTGAATGGTGCATTTTGAACACACAAAAAGCCTGAAATGCAAATAAGTTCATGAAAATGAAATGCCTTTTGTAACCGATGAGTTTCCATCCGGAACCCTGATACTTCGAAACAGACTCTCCGTTTTTTACACAGAGTGCCTTCAGCTTTTACCGTAACCCTCTCAACTTTTTAGCACATGCTATGTGGGTGAAATGATGAAAACATGCCAACTTTCAAACTTTTTAGAGTTCATTTGTAGTGCTTTTCAATTTCAGGGTCATTTAGCTCAAAAAATCAATAATCGCATGAAAGATACCAAATGAAGTCAGAAAGGGTTCAAAATTGATGATGTGGCTTGGAATGGTGCATTTTGAACACACAAAAAGCATGGAGTTCAAATAAGTTCATGAAAATGAAATGCCTTTTGTAACTGATGAGTTTCTGTGCGGATCCGTGATACTTCAAAAGAGATTGTCCGTTTTGTTCACGAAGTGCATTCAGCTTTTGCGGTAACCCTCTCAACTTTTTACCACATGCTATGTGGCTGAAATGATGATACCATGCCAATTTTCAAGCTTTTCAGAGTTCAATTGTAGTGCTTTTCAATTTCTGGGTCATTTAGCTCAAATAAATCAATAACTGCAAGAAAATAACAAATGATGTCGGGAAGGGTTGAAAATTGATGATCTGGCTTTGAATGGTGCAATTTGAATACACAAATGGCCTATAGTCCAAATTAGTTCAAGGAAATGAAATGCCTTTTGTAACCGATGAGTTTCCATCCGGAACCCTAATACTTCGAAAAAGACTGTCCGTTTTGCACACAAAGTGCATCCAGCTTTTGCCGTAACCCTCTCAACTTTTTAGCCCGTGGTATATGGGAGAAAAAATGATACCATGCCAACTTTCAACCTTTTCAGAGTTCATTTCTAGTGCTTTTCAATTTCAGGGTCATTTAGCTCAAAAAATAAATAACTACTTGAAAAATAACAAATGATGCCGGGAAGGGTTGAAAATTGATGATGTGGCTTTGAATGGTGCATTTTGAACACACAAAAAGCCTGGAGTTCAAATAAGTTCAAGAAAATGAAATGCCTTTTGTAACCAATGAGTTTCCGTCCGGAACCCTAATACTTCGAAAGAGATTGTCCGTTTTGCACACGAAGTGCATCCAGCTTTTGTCGTAACCCACTCATCTTTTTAGCACATGATATGTGGGTGAAATAATGATATGATGCCAAATTTCAACCTTTTCAAAGTTCATTTGTAGTGCTTTTCAATTTCAGGGTCATTTAGCTCAGAAATTCAAGAACTACATGAAAAATAACAAATGATGTCGGGAAGGGTTGAAAATTGATGACATGGCTTTGAATAGTGCATTTTAAACACACAAAAAGCATGGAGTTCAAATAAGTTCATGAAAATGAAATGCCTTTTGTAACCGATGTGTTTCCGTCCGGAACCCTGATACTTCAAAAGAGAATGTCCGTTTTGTACGCAAAGTTCATCCAGCTTTTGCCGTAACCCTCTCAACTTTTTAGCACATGCTATGTGGGTGAAATGACGATAGCATGGCAACTTTCAACAATTGCAGAGTTCATTTGTAGTGCTTTTCAATTTCAGGGTTATTTAGCTCAAAAAATCAATAACTGCATGAAAAATAAGAAATGATGTCGGGAAGGGTTGAAAATTGATGATGTCGCTTTGAATGGTGCATTTTGAACGCACAAAAAGCCTGGAGTTCAAAAAAGTTCAAGAAAACGAAATGCCTTTTGTAACCGATGAGTTTCCGTGCGGAACCCTGATACTTCGAAAGAGACTGTCTGTTTTGTATACGAAGTGCATCTATCTTTTGCCGTAACCCTCTCAACATTTTAGCACATGCTATGTGGGTGAAATGATGATACCATACCAACTCTCTACCTTTTCAGACTTCATTTGTAGTGCTTTTCAATTTCAGGGTCATTCAGCTCAAAAAACATTACATGCATGAAAAATAACAAATGATGTCGGGAAGGGTTGAAAATTGATGATGTGGCTTCGAATGGTCCATTTTGAACACACAAAAAGCCTGGAGCTCAAATAAGTTCATGAAAATGAAATGCCTTTTGTAACCAATGACTTTCCGTCCGGAACCCTTATACTTCGAAGGAGACTGTCCGTTTTGTACACGAAGTGCATCCAGCTTTTGCCATAGCCCTCTCAACTTGTTAGCCCATGCTATGTGGGAGAAAAAATGATACCATGCCAACTTTCAACCTTTTCAGTCTTTATTTGTAGTGGTTTGTAATTTCAGGGTCACGTAGCTCAAAAAATAAATAACTACATGAAAAATAACAAATGATGTGTGGAAGGGATGAAAATTGATGATGTGGCTTTGAATGGTGCATTTTGAACACACAAAAAGCCCGGAGTTCAAATAAGTTCATGAAGATGAAATGCCTTTTGTAACCGACGAGTTTCCATCCGCAACCTTGATTCTTCGAAAGAGACTGTCCGTTCTGTACACGAAGTGCATCCAGATTTTGCCGTAACCCTCTCAACTTTTTGCCACATGATATGCGGGTGAAATGATGATACCATGCCAACTTTCAACCTTTTCAGAGTTCATTTGTAGTACTTTTCAATTTCAGGGTCATTTAGCTCAAATAAATAAATAACTGCATGAAAAATAACAAATGATGTCGGGAAGGGTTGAAGATTGATGATGTGGCTTTGAATGGTGCATTTTGAACTCACAAAAAGCCTATAGTTCAAATAAGTTCAAGCAAATGAAATCCCTTTTGTAACCGATGAGTTTCCGTCCGGAACCCTGATTCTTCGAAAGAGACTGTCTGCTTTGTACACGAAGTGCATCCAGGTTTTGCCGTAAGCCTCTCAACTTTTTACCACATGCTATATGGGTGAAATGATGATACCATGCCAACTTTCAACCTTTTCAGAGTTCATTCGCAGCGCTTTTCAATTTCAGGGTCATTTAGCTCAGAAATTGAAGAACTGCCTCGAAAATAACAAATGATGTCGGGAAGGATTGAAAATTGATGATACGGCTTTGAATGGTGCATTTTGAACACACAAAAAGCCTGAAATTCAAATAAGTTCATGAAAATGAAATGCCTTTTGTAACCGAAGAGTTTCCGTCCGGAACCCTGATACTTCGAAAGAGACTCTCCGTTTTTTACACAAAGTGCCTTCAGCTTTTGCCGTAACCCTCTCAACTTTTTTGCACATGCTATGTGGGAGTAATGATGAAAACATGCCAACTTTCACACTTTTTAGAGTTCATTTGTAGTGCTTTTCAATTTCAGGGTCATTTACCTCAAAAAATCAATAACTGCATGAAGTCAGAAAGGGTTCAAAATTGATGATGTGGCTTGGAATGGTGCAGTTTGAACACACAAAAAGCATGGAGTTCAAATAAGTTCATGAAAATGAAATGCCTTTTGTAACTGATGAGTTTCTGTGCGGATCCCTAATACTTCAAAAGAGACTGTCCGTTTTGTTCACGAAGTGCATCCAGCTTTTGCGGTAACCCTCTCAACTTTTTACCACATGCTATGTGGCTGAAATGATGATAACATGCCAATTTTCAACCTTTTCAGAGTTCAATTGTAGTGCTTTTCAATTTCAATGTCATTTAGCTGAAATAAATCAATAACCGCATGAAAAATAAAAAATGATGTCGGGAAGGGTTGAAAATTGATGATCTCCCTTTGAATGGTGCAATTTGAATACACAAAAGTCCTATAGTTCAAATTAGTTCAAGAAAATGAAATGCCTTTTGTAACCGATGAGTTTCCATCCGGAACCCTAATACTTCGAAAGAGACTGTCCGTTTTGCACACGAAGTGCATCCAGCTTTTGCCGTTACCCTCTCAACTTTTTAGCCCATGGTATATGGGGGAAAAATGATACCATGCCAACTTTCAACCTTTTCAGAGTTCATTTGTAGTGGTTTTCAATTTCAGGGTCTTTTAGCTCAAAAAATAAAGAACTACTTGAAAAATAACAAATGATGTTGGGAAGGGTTAAAAATTGATGATGTGGCTTGGAATGGTGCATTTTGAACACACAAAAAGCCTATAGTTCAAATAAGTTCAAGAAAATGAAATGCCTTTTGTAACCGATGAGTTTCTGTCCGGAACCCTAATACTTCGAAAGAGACTGTCCGTTTTGCACACGAAGTGCATCGATCTTTGGCAGTAACCCACTCAACTTTTTAGCACATGATATTTGGGTGAAATAATGATATGATGCCAAATTTCAACCTTTTCAAAGTTCATTTGTAGTGCTTTTCAATTTCAGGGTCATTTAGCTCAGAAATTCAAGAACTACATGAAAAATAACAAATGATGTCGGGAAGGGTTGAAAATTGATGATATGGCTTTGAATGGTGCATTTTGAACACACAAAAATCCTGGAATTCAAATAAGTTCATGAAAATGACGTGCCTTTTGTAACCGATGAGTTTCCGTCCGTAACCCTGATACTTCGAAAGAGACTCTCCGTTTTTAAACAAAGTGCCTTCAGCTTTTGCCGTAACCCTCTCAACTTTTTAGTACATGCTATGTGGGTGAAATGATGAAAACATGCCAAGCTTCAACCTTTTTAGAGTTCATTTGTAGTGCTTTTCTATTTCAGGGTCAGTTAGCTCAAAAAATCAATAACTGCATGAAAAATACCAAATGAAGTCAGAAAGGGTTCAAAATTGATGATGTGGCTTGTAATGGTGCATTTTGAACACACAAAAAGCATGGAGTTCAAATAAGTTCATGAAAATGAAATGCCTTTTGTAACTGATGAGTTTCTGTGCAGATCCCTGATACTTCGAAAGAGACTGTCCGTTTTGTTCACGATATGCATCCAGCTTTTGCGGTAACCCTCTCAACTTTTTACCACATGCTATGTGGGTGAAATGATGATACCATGCCAATTTTCAACCTTTTCAGAGTTCAATTGTAGTGCTTTTCAATTTCTGGGTCATTTAGCTGAAATAAATCAGTAACTGCATGAAAAATAACAAATGATGTCGGGAAGGGTTGAAAATTGATGATCTGGCTTTGAATGGTGCATTTTGAATACACAAAAGGCCTATAGTTCAAATAAGTTCAAGAAAATGAAATGCCTTTTGTAACCGATGAGTTTCCATCCGCAACCCTAATACTTCGAAAGAGACTGTCCGTTTTGCACACGAAGTGCATCCAACTTTTGCCGTAACCCTCTCAACTTTTTAGCCCATGGTATATGGGATAAAAAATGATACCATGCCAACTTTCAACCTTTTCAGAGTTCATTTGTAGTGCTTTTCAATTTCAGGGTCATTTAGCTCAAAAAATAAATAACTACTTGAAAAATAACGAATGATGTCGGGAAGGGTTGAAAATTCATGATGTGGCTTTGAATGGTTCATTTTGAACACACAAAAAGCCTGGAGTTCAAATAAGTTCATGAAAATCGAATGCCTTTTGTAACCGATGAGTTTCCATCCGCAACCCTGATTCTTCGAAAGAGACTATCCGTTTTGTACACGAAGTGCACCAGCTTTTGCCGTAACCCTCTCAACTTTTTACCACATGCTATGTGGGTGAAATCATGATACCATGCCAACTTTCAACCTTTTCAGAGTTCATTTGTAGCGCTTTTCAATTTCAGGGTCATTTAGCTCAGAATTTCAAGAACTGCATCGAAAATAACAAATGATGTCGGGAAGGATTGAAAATTGATGATATGGCTTTGAATGGTGCATTTTGAACACACAAAAATCCTGGAATTCAAATAAGTTCATGAAAATGAAGTGCCTTTTGTAACCGATGAGTTTCCGTCCGGAACCCTGATACTTCGAAAGAGACTCTCCGTTTTTAAACAAAGTGCCTTCAGCTCTTGCCGTAACCCTCTCAACTTTTTAGTACCTGCTATGTGGGTGAAATGATGAAAACATGCCAAGTTTCAACCTTTTTAGAGTTCATTTGTAGTGCTTTTCAATTTCAAGGTCATTTAGCTCAAAAAATCAATAACTGCATGAAACATACCAAATGAAGTCAGAAAGGGTTAAAAATTGATGATGTGGCTTGTAATGGTGCATTTTGAACACACAAAAAGCATGGAGTTCAAATAAGTTCATGAAAATGAAATGCCTTTTGTAACTGATCAGTTTCTGTGCGGATCCCTGATACTTCGAAAGAGACTGTCCGTTTTGTTCACGAAGTGCATCCAGCTTTTGCGGTAACCCTCTCAACTTTTTACCACATGCTATGTGGGTGAAATGATGATACCATGCCAATTTTCAACCTTTTCCGAGTTCAACTGTAGTGCTTTTCAATTTCTGGGTCATTTAGCTGAAATAAATCAGTAACTGCATGAAAAATAACAAATGATGTCGGGAAGGGTTGAAAATTGATGATATGGCTTTGAATGGTGCATTTTGAACACACAAAAAACCTGGAGTTCAAATAAGTTCATGAAACATAACAAATGATGTCGGGAAGGGTTGAAAATTTATGATGTGGTTTTCAATGGTGCATTTTGAACACACAAAAAGCCTGGAGTTCAAATAAGTTCATGAAAATGAAATGCCTTTTGTAACCGATCAGTTTCCATCCGCAACCCTGATTCTTCGAAAGACACTGTCTGTTTTGTACACGAAGTGCATCCAGGTTTTGCCGTAACCCTCTCAACTTTTTACCACATGCTATGTGGGTGAAATGATGATACCATGCCAAGTTTCAACCTTTTCAGAGTTCATTCGCAGCGCTTTTCAATTTCAGGGTCATTTAGCTCAGAAATTGAAGAACTGCATCGAAAATAACAAATGATGTCGGGGAGGATTGAAAATTGATGATATGGCTTTGAATGGTGCATTTTGAACACACAAAAAGCCTAAAATTCAAATAAGTTCATGAAAATGAAATGCCTTTTGTAACCGATGAGTTTCCGTCCGGAACCCTGATACTTCGAAAGAGACTCTCCGTTTTTTACACAAAGTGCCTTCAGCTTTTGCCGTAACCCTCTCAACTTTTTAGTACATGTTATGTGGGTGAAATGATGAAAACATGCCAACTTTCAACCTTTTTCGAGTTCATTTGTAGTGCTTTTCAATTTTAGGGTCATTTAGCTCAAAAAGGCAATAACTGCATACAAGATACCAAATGAAGTCAGAAAGGGTTCAAAATTGATGATGTGGCTTGGAATGGTGCATTTTGAACACACAAAAAGCATGGAGTTCAAATAAGTTCATGAAAATGAAATGCCTTTTGTACCCGATGAGTTTATGTGCGGATCCCTGATAGTTCGAAAGAGACTGTCCGTTTTGTACACGAAGTGCATCCAACTTTTGCCGTAAGCCTCTCAACTTTTTACCACATGCTATGTGGGTGAAATGATGATACCATGCCAACTTTCAACCTTTTCAGAGTTCATTTGTAGCGCTTTTCTATTTCAGGGTCATTTAGCTCAGAAATTCAAGAACTACATCGAAAATAACAAATGATGTCGGGAAGGATTGAAAATTGATGATATGGCTTTGAATGGTGCATTTTGAACACACAAAAAACCTGGAATTCAAATAAGTTCATGAAAATGAACTGCCGTTTGTAACCGATGAGTTTCCGTCCGGAACCCTGATACTTCGAAAGAGACTCTCCGTTTTTAAACAAAGTGCCTTCAGCTTTTGCCGTAACCCTCTCAACTTTTTAGTACATGCTATGTGGGTGAAATGATGAAAACATGCCAACTTTCAACCTTTTTAGAGTTCATTTGTAGTGCTTTTCAATTTCGGGGTCATTTAGCTCAAAAAATCAATAACTGCATGAAAAATACCAAATGAAGTCAGAAAGGGTTCAAAATTGATGATGTGGCTTGTAATGGTGCATTTTGAACACACGAAAAGCATGGAGTTCAAATAAGTTCATGAAAATGAAATGCCTTTTGTAATTGATGAGTTTCTGTGCGGATCCCTGATACTTCGAAAGAGACTGTCCGTTTTGTTCACGAAGTGCATCCAGCTTTTGCGGTAACCCTCTCAACTTTTTACCACATGCTATGTGGGTGAAATGATGATACCATGCCAATTTTCAACCTTTTCGGAGTTCAATTGTAGTGCTTTTCAATTTCTGGGTCATTTAGCTGAAAAAAATCAGTAACTGCATGAAAAATAAAAAATGATGTCGGGAAGGGTTGAAAATTGATGATCTGGCTTTGAATGGTGCATTTTGAATACACAAAAGGCCTATAGTTCAAATAAGTTCAAGAAAATGAAATGCCTTTTGTAACCGATGAGTTTCCATCCGGAACCCTAATACTTCGAAAGAGACTGTCCGTTTTGCACACGAAGTGCATCCAGCTTTTGCCGTAACCCTCTCAACTTTTTCGCCCATGCTATATGGGAGAAAAAATGTTACCATGCCAATTTCAACCGTTCCAGAGTTCATTTGTAGTGCTTTTCAATTTCAGGGTCATTGAGCTGAAAAAATAAATAACTACTTGAAACATAACAAATGATGTCGGGAAGGGTCGAAAATTGATGATGTGGCTTTGAATGGTGCATTTTGAACACACAAAAAGCCTGGAGTTCAAATAAGTTCATGAAACTCAAATGCCTTTTGTAACCGATGAGTTTCCATCCGCAACCCTGATTCTTCGAAAGAGACTGTCTGTTTTGTACACGAAGTGCATCCAGGTTTTGCCGTAACCCTCTCAACTTTTTACCACATGCTATGTGGGTGAAATGATGATACCATGCCAACTTTCAACCTTTTCAGTGTTCATTTGTAGCGCTTTTCAATTTCAGGGTCATTTAGCTCAGAAATTCAAGAACTACATCGAAAATAACAAATGATGTCGGGAAGGATTGAAAATTGATGATATGGCTTTGAATGGTGCATTTTGAACACACAAAAAACCTGGAATTCAAATAAGTTCATGAAAATGAACTGCCGTTTGTAACCGATGAGTTTCCGTCCGGAACCCTGATACTTAGAAAGAGACTCTCCGTTTTTAAACAAAGTGCCTTCAGCTTTTGCCGTAACCCTCTCAACTTTTTAGTACATGCTATGTGGGTGAAATGATGAAAACATGCCAACTTTCAACCTTTTTAGAGTTCATTTGTAGTGCTTTTCAATTTCAGGGTCATTTAGCTCAAAAAATCAATAACTGCATGAAAAATACCAAATGAAGTCAGAAAGGGTTCAAAATTGATGATGTGGCGTGTAATGGTGCATTTTGAACACACGAAAAGCATGGAGTTCAAATAAGTTCATGAAAATGAAATGCCTTTTGTAATTGATGAGTTTCTTTGCGGATCCCTGATACTTCGAAAGAGACTGTCCGTTTTCTTCACGAAGTGCATCCAGCTTTTGCGGTAACCCTCTCAACTTTTTACCACATGCTATGTGGGTGAAATGATGATACCATGCCAATTTTCAACCTTTTCAGAGTTCAATTGTAGTGCTTTTCAATTTCTGGGTCATTTAGCTGAAATAAATCAGTAACTGCATGAAAAATAACAAATGATGTCGGGAAGGGTTGAAAATTGATGATCTGGCTTTGAATGGTGCATTTTGAATACACAAAAGGCCTATAGTTCAAATAAGTTCAAGAAAATGAAATGCCTTTTGTAACCGATGAGTTTCCATCCGGAACCCTAATACTTCGAAAGAGACTGTCCGTTTTGCACACGAAGTGCATTCAGCTTTTGACGTAACCCTCTCAACTTTTTAGCCCATGCTATATGGATGAAAAAATGATACCATGCCAACTTTCAACCTTTCCAGAGCTCATTTGTAGTGCTTTTCAATTTCAGGGTCATTTAGCTAAAAAAAATAACTACTTGAAACATAGCAAATGATGTCAGGAAGGGTTGAAAATTGATGATGTGGCTTTGAATGGTGCATTTTGAACACACAAAAAGCCAGGAGTTCAAATAAGTTCATGAAACTCAAATGCCTTTTGTAACCGATGAGTTTCCATCCGCAACCCTGATTCTTCGAAAGAGGCTGTCCGTTTTGTACACGAAGTGCATCCAGGTTTTGCCGTAACCCTCTCAACTTTTTACCACATGCTATGTGGGTGAAATGATGATACCATGCCAACTTTCAACCTTTTCAGAGTTCATTCGCAGCGCTTTTCAATTTCAGGGTCATTTAGCTCAGAAATTGAAGAACTGCATCGAAAATAACAAATGATGTCGGGAAGGATTGAAAATTGATATATGGCTTTGAATGGTGCATTTTGAACACACAAAAAGCCTGAAATGCAAATAAGTTCATGAAAATGAAATGCCTTTTGTAACCGATGAGTTTCCATCCGGAACCCTGATACTTCGAAACAGACTCTCCGTTTTTTACACAGAGTGCCTTCAGCTTTTACCGTAACCCTCTCAACTTTTTAGCACATGCTATGTGGGTGAAATGATGAAAACATGCCAACTTTCAAACTTTTTAGAGTTCATTTGTAGTGCTTTTCAATTTCAGGGTCATTTAGCTCAAAAAATCAATAATCGCATGAAAGATACCAAATGAAGTCAGAAAGGGTTCAAAATTGATGATGTGGCTTGGAATGGTGCATTTTGAACACACAAAAAGCATGGAGTTCAAATAAGTTCATGAAAATGAAATGCCTTTTGTAACTGATGAGTTTCTGTGCGGATCCCTGATACTTCAAAAGAGATTGTCCGTTTTGTTCACGAAGTGCATTCAGCTTTTGCGGTAACCCTCTCAACTTTTTACCACATGCTATGTGGCTGAAATGATGATACCATGCCAATTTTCAAGCTTTTCAGAGTTCAATTGTAGTGCTTTTAAATTTCTGGGTCATTTAGCTCAAATAAATCAATAACTGCAAGAAAATAACAAATGATGTCAAGAAGGGTTGAAAATTGATGATCTGGCTTTGAATGGTGCAATTTGAATACACAAATGGCCTATAGTCCAAATTAGTTCAAGGAAATGAAATGCCTTTTGTAACCGATGAGTTTCCATCCGGAACCCTAATACTTCGAAAAAGACTGTCCGTTTTGCACACAAAGTGCATCCAGCTTTTGCCGTAACCCTCTCAACTTTTTAGCCCGTGGTATATGGGAGAAAAAATGATACCATGCCAACTTTCAACCTTTTCAGAGTTCATTTCTAGTGCTTTTCAATTTCAGGGTCATTTAGCTCAAAAAATAAATAACTACTTGAAAAATAACAAATGATGCCGGGAAGGGTTGAAAATTGATGATGTGGCTTTGAATGGTGCATTTTGAACACACAAAAAGCCTGGAGTTCAAATAAGTTCAAGAAAATGAAATGCCTTTTGTAACCAATGAGTTTCCGTCCGGAACCCTAATACTTCGAAAGAGATTGTCCGTTTTGCACACGAAGTGCATCCAGCTTTTGTCGTAACCCACTCATCTTTTTAGCACATGATATGTGGGTGAAATAATGATATGATGCCAAATTTCAACCTTTTCAAAGTTCATTTGTAGTGCTTTTCAATTTCAGGGTCATTTAGCTCAGAAATTCAAGAACTACATGAAAAATAACAAATGATGTCGGGAAGGGTTGAAAATTGATGACATGGCTTTGAATAGTGCATTTTAAACACACAAAAAGCATGGAGTTCAAATAAGTTCATGAAAATGAAATGCCTTTTGTAACCGATGTGTTTCCGTCCGGAACCCTGATACTTCAAAAGAGAATGTCCGTTTTGTACGCAAAGTTCATCCAGCTTTTGCCGTAACCCTCTCAACTTTTTAGCACATGCTATGTGGGTGAAATGACGATAGCATGGCAACTTTCAACAATTGCAGAGTTCATTTGTAGTGCATTTCAATTTCAGGGTTATTTAGCTCAAAAAATCAATAACTGCACGAAAAATAAGAAATGATGTCGGGAAGGGTTGAAAATTGATGATGTCGCTTTGAATGGTGCATTTTGAACGCACAAAAAGCCTGGAGTTCAAAAAAGTTCAAGAAAACGAAATGCCTTTTGTAACCGATGAGTTTCCGTGCGGAACCCTGATACTTCGAAAGAGACTGTCTGTTTTGTATACGAAGTGCATCTATCTTTTGCCGTAACCCTCTCAACATTTTAGCACATGCTATGTGGGTGAAATGATGATACCATACCAACTCTCTACCTTTTCAGACTTCATTTGTAGTGCTTTTCAATTTCAGGGTCATTCAGCTCAAAAAACATTACATGCATGAAAAATAACAAATGATGTCGGGAAGGGTTGAAAATTGATGATGTGGCTTCGAATGGTCCATTTCGAACACACAAAAAGCCTGGAGCTCAAATAAGTTCATGAAAATGAAATGCCTTTTGTAACCAATGACTTTCCGTCCGGAACCCTTATACTTCGAAGGAGACTGTCCGTTTTGTACACGAAGTGCATCCAGCTTTTGCCATAGCCCTCTCAACTTGTTAGCCCATGCTATGTGGGAGAAAAAATGATACCATGCCAACTTTCAACCTTTTCAGTCTTTATTTGTAGTGGTTTGTAATTTCAGGGTCACGTAGCTCAAAAAATAAATAACTACATGAAAAATAACAAATGATGTGTGGAAGGGATGAAAATTGATGATGTGGCTTTGAATGGTGCATTTTGAACACACAAAAAGCCCGGAGTTCAAATAAGTTCATGAAGATGAAATGCCTTTTGTAACCGACGAGTTTCCATCCGCAACCTTGATTCTTCGAAAGAGACTGTCCGTTCTGTACACGATGTGCATCCAGATTTTGCCGTAACCCTCTCAACTTTTTGCCACATGATATGCGGGTGAAATGATGATACCATGCCAACTTTCAACCTTTTCAGAGTTCATTTGTAGTACTTTTCAATTTCAGGGTCATTTAGCTCAAAAAATAAAGAACTACTTGAAAAATAACAAATGATGTTGGGAAGGGTTAAAAATTGATGATGTGGCTTGGAATGGTGCATTTTGAACACACAAAAAGCCTATAGTTCAAATAAGTTCAAGAAAATGAAATGCCTTTTGTAACCGATGAGTTTCTGTCCGGAACCCTAATACTTCGAAAGAGACTGTCCGTTTTGCACACGAAGTGCATCGATCTTTGGCAGTAACCCACTCAACTTTTTAGCACATGATATTTGGGTGAAATAATGATATGATGCCAAATTTCAACCTTTTCAAAGTTCATTTGTAGTGCTTTTCAATTTCAGGGTCATTTAGCTCAGAAATTCAAGAACTACATGAAAAATAACAAATGATGTCGGGAAGGGTTGAAAATTGATGATATGGCTTTGAATGGTGCATTTTGAACACACAAAAAGCATGGAGTTCAAATAAGTTCATGAAAATGAAATGCCTTTTGTAACCGATGTGTTTCCGTCCGGAACCCTGATAGTTCGAAAGAGAATGTCCGTTTTGTACGCAAAGTGCATACAGCTTTTGCCGTGACCCTCTCAACTTTTTAGCACATGCTATGTGGGTGAAATGATGATACCATGGAAACTTTCAACATTTGCAGATTTCATTTGTAGTGCTTTTCAATTTCAGGGTTATTTAGCTCAAAAAACCAATAACTACATGAAAAATAACAAATGATGTCGGGAAGGGTTGAAAATTGATGATGTCGCTTTGAATGGTGCATTTTGAACGCAAAAAAAGCCTGGATTTCAAAAAAGTTCAAGAAAACGAAATGCCTTTTGTAACCGATGAGTTTCCGTCCAGAACCCTGATACTTCGAAAGAGACGGTCTGTTTTGTACACGAAGTGCATCCAGCTTTTGCCATAACCCTCTCAACTTTTTGGAACATGCTATGTGGCTGAAATGATGATACCATGCCAACTTTCAACCTTTTCAGAGTTCATTTGTAGTGCTTTTCAATTTCAGGGTCATTTAGCTCAAGATTTAAGGAACTGCATGAAAAATAACAAATGATGTCGGGAAGGGTTGAAAATTCATGATATGGCTTTGAATGGTGCATTTTGAACACACAAAAAGCCTGGAATTCAAATAAGTTCATGAAAATGAAATGCCTTTTGTAACCGATGTGTTTCCGTCTGGAACCCTGATACTTCGAAAGAGACTGTCCGTTTTGTACATGAAGTGCATCCATCTTTTGCCGTAACCGTCTCAACTTTTTATCACATGCTATGTGGGTGAAATGATGATACCATGCCAACTTTCATCCTTTTCAGAGTTCATTTGTAGTGCTTGTCAATTTCAGGGTCATTTAGCTCAAACATTCAAGAACTGCATGAAAAATAACAAATGATGTCGGGAAGGTTTGAAAATTGATGATATGGCTTTGAATGGTGCATTTTGAACACACAAAAAGCATGGAATTCAAATAAGTTCATGAAAATGAAATGCCTTTCGTAACCGATGTGTTTCCGTCCAGAACCCTGATACTTCGAAAGAGACTGTCCGTTTTGTACACGAAGTGCATCCAGCTTTTGCCGTAACCCTCTCAACTTTTTAGAACATGCTATGTAGCTGATATGATGATACCATGACAACTTTCAACCTTTTCAGAGTTCATTTGTAGTGCTTTTCAATTTCAGGGTCATTTAGCTCAAGATTTAGGGAACTGCATGAAAAATAACAAATGATGTCGTGAAGGGTTGAAAATTCATGATATGGCTTTTAATGGTGCATTTTGAACACACAAAAAGCCTGGAATTCAAATAAGCTCATGAAAATGAAATGCCTTTTGTAACCGATGTGTTTCCGTCTGGAACCCTGATACTTCGAAAGAGACTGTCCATTTTGTACACGAAGTGCATCCAGCTTGTGCCGTAACCCTCTCAACTTTTTATCACATGCTATGTGGGTGAAATGATGATACCATGCCAACTTTCAACCTTTTCAGAGTTCATTTGTAGTGCTTGTCAATTTCAGGGTCATTTAGCTCAAACATTCAAGAACTGCATGAAAAATAACAAATGATGTCGGGAAGGGTTGAAAATTGATGATATGGCGTTGAATGTTGCATTTTGAACACACAAAAAGCCTGGAATTCAAATAAGTTCATGAAAATGAAATGCCTTTTGTAACCGATGTGTTTCCGTCCAGAACCCTGATACTTCGAAAGAGACTGTCCGTTTTGTACACGAAGTGCATCCAGCTTTTGCCGTAACCCTCTCAAATTTTTAGAACATGCTATGTGGGTGAAATGATGATACCATGCCAACTTTCAACCTTTTCAGAGTTCATTTGTAGTGCTTTTCAATTTCAGGGTCATTTAGGTCAAAAAATCAAGAACTGCATGAGAAATAACAGATGATGTCGAGAAGGTTTGAAAATTGATGATATGGCTTTGGATGGTGCATCGTGAACACACAAAAATCCTAGAATTGAAATAAGTACATGAACCGATGAGTTTCCGTCCGGAACCGTGATACTTCGAAAGAGACTGTTCGTTTTTTACACAAAGTGCATCCAGCTTTTGCCGTAACCCTCTCAACTTTTTAGCACATGCTACGTGGGTGAAATAATGATACCATGCCAACTTTCAACCTTTTTAGAGTTCATTTGTAGTGCTTTTAAATTTTAGGGTCATTTAGTGGAAAAAATAAATGACTACATGAAAAATAACAAATGATCTTGGGAAGGGTTGAAAATTGATGATGTCGCTTTGAATGGTGCATTTTGAACACACAAAAAGCCTGGAGTTCAAATAAGTTCATGAAAATGAAATGCCTTTTGTAACCGATGTGTTTCTGTGCGGATCCCTCATACTTGGAAAGAGACTGTCCGTTTTGTACGCGAAGTGCATCCAGCTTTTGCCGTAACCCTCTCAACTTTTTAGAACATTCTATGTGGGTGAAATGATGATACGATGCCAACTTTCAACCTTTTCAGAGTTCATTTGTAGTGCTTTTCAATTTCAGGGTCATTTAGCTCAAAAAATAAATAACTACATGAAAAATAACAAATGATGTCGTGAAGGGTTCTAAATTGTTCATGTGGCTTTGAATGGTGCATTTTGAACACACAAAAAGCCTGGAGTTCAAATAAGTTCATGAAAATGAAATGCCTTTTGTAACAGATGAGTTTCCATCCCCAACCCTGATTCTTCGAAAGAGACTGTCCGTTTTGTACACGAAGTGCATCCATCTTTTGCCGTAACCCTCTCAACTTTTTACCACATGATATGTGGGTGAAATGATGATACCATGGCAAGTTTCAACCTTTTCAGAGTTCATTTGTAGTGCTTTTCAATTTCAGGGTCATTTAGCTCAAGATTTAAGGAACTGCATGAAAAATAACAAATGATGTCGTGAAGGGTTGAAAATTAATGATATTGCTTTGAATGGTGCATTTTGAACACACAAAAAGCCTGGAATTCAAATAAGTTCATGAAAATGAAATGCCTTTTGTAACCGATGTGTTTCCGTCTGGAACCCTGATACTTCGAAAGAGACTGTCCGTTTTGTACATGAAGTGCATCCATCTTTTGCCGTAACCGTCTCAACTTTTTATCACATGTTATGTGGGTGAAATGATGATACCATGCCAACTTTCAACCTTTTCAGAGTTCATTTGTAGTGCTTGTCAATTTCAGGGTCATTTAGCTCAAACATTCAAGAACTGCATGAAAAATAACAAATGATGTCGGGAAGGGTTGAAAATTGATGATATGGCTTTGAATGGTGCATTTTGAACACACAAAAAGCCTGGAGTTCAAATAAGTTCATGAAAATGAAATGCCTTTTGTAACCGATGAGTTTCCCTCCCCAACCCTGATTTTTCGAAAGAGACTGTCCGTTTTGTACACGAAGTGCATCCAGCTTTTGCCATAACCCTCTCAACTTTTTACCACATGATATGTGGGTGAAATGATGATACCATGGCAACTTTCAACCTTTTCAGAGTTCATTTGTAGTGCTTTTCAATTTCAGGGTCATTTAGGTCAAATAAATCAATAACTGCATGAAAAATAACAAATTATGTCGGGAAGGGTTGAAACTTGATGATGTGGCTTTGAATGGTGCATTTTGAACTCACAAAAAACCTATAGTTCAAATAAGTTCAAGTAAATGAAATCCCTTTTGTAACCGATGAGTTTCCGTCAGGAACCCTAATACTTCGAAAGAGACTGTCCGTTTTGCACATGAAGTGCATCCAACTTTTGCCGTAACCCTCTCAACTTTTTACCACATGATATGTGGGTGAAATGATGACACCATGCCAACTTTCAACCTTTTCACAGTTCATTTGTAGTGCTTTGCAATTTGAGGGTCATTTAGCTCAAAAAATAATAACTGCATGAAAAATATCAAATGAAGGCAGAAAGGGTTCAAAATTGATGATGTGGCTTGGAATGGTGCATGTTGAACACACAAAAAGCATGGAGTTCAAATAAGTTCATGAAAATGAAATGCCTTTTGTAACCGATGAGTTTTTGTGCGGATCCGTGATACTTCGAAAGAGACTGTCCGTTTTGTACATGAAGTGCATCCAGCTTTTGCCGTAACCGTCTCAACTTTTTATCACATGCTATGAGGGTGAAATTATGATACCATGCCAACTTTCAACCTTTCCAGAGTTCATTTGTAGTGCTTGTCAATTTCAGGGTCATTTAGCTCAAAAATTCAGGAACTGCATGAAAAATACCAAATGATGTCGGGAAGGGTTGAAAATTGATGATATGGCTTTGAATGGTGCATTTTGAAGACACAAAAAGCCTGGAATTCAAATAAGTTCATGAAAATGAAATGCCTTTTGTAACCGATGTGTTTCCGTCTGGAACCGTGATACTTCGAAAGAGACTGTCCCTTTTGTACACGAAGTGCATCCAGCTTGTGCCGTAACCCTCTCAACTTTTTAGAACATGCTATGTGGGTGAAATGATGATACCATGCCAACTTTCAACCTTTTCAGAGTTCATTTGTAGTGCTTTTCAATTTCAGGGTCATTTAGCTCAAAAAATCAAGAACTGCATGAGAAATAACAAATGATGTCGAGAAGGTTTGAAAATTGATGATATGGCTTTGAATGGGGCATTGTGAACATACAAAAACCCTGGAATTCAAATAAGTACGTGAACCGATGAGTTTCCGTCAGGAACCCTGATACTTCGAAAGAGACTGTTCGTTTTTTACACAAAGTGCATCGAGCTTTTGCCGTAACCCTCTCAATTTTTAGCACATGCTACGTGGGTGAACTGATGATACCATGCCGACTTTCAACCTTTTTAGAATTCATTTGTAGTGCTTTTAAATTTTAGGGTCATTTAGCTGAAAAAATAAATGACTACATGAAAAATAACAAATTATGTTGGGAAGGGTTGAAAATTGATGATGTCGCTTTGAATGGTGCATTTTGAACACACAAAAAGCCTGGAGTTCAAATCAGTTCATGAAAATGAAATGCCTTTTGTAACCGATGTGTTTCTGTGCGGATCCCTGATACTTTGAAAGAGACTGTCCGTTTCGTACGCGAAGTGCATCCAGCTTTTGCCGTAACACTCTCAACTTTTTAGAACTTGCTATGTGGGTGAAATGATGATACGATGCCAAGTTTCAACCTTTTCAGAGTTCATTTGTAGTGCTTTTCAATTTCAGGGTCATTTAGCTCAAAAAATAAATAACTACATGAAAAATAACAAATGATGTCATGAAGGGTTCTAAATTGATCATGTGGTTTTGAATGGTGCATTTTGCACACACAAAAAACATGGAGTTCAAATAAGTTCATGAAAATGAAATGCCTTTTGTAACCAATGACTTTCCGTCCGAAACCCTGATACTTTGAAGGAGACTGTCTGTTTTGTGCACGAAGTGCATCTAGCTTTTGCCATAACCCTCTCAACTTGTTAGCCCATGCTATGTGGGAGAAAAAATGATACCATGCCAACTTTCAACCTTTTCAGAGTTTATTTGTAGCGCTTTTCAATGTCAGGGTCATGTAGCTCAAAAAATAAATAACTACATGAAAAAGAACAAATGATGTCGGGAAGGGTTGGAAATTGATGATGTGGCTTTGAATAGTGCATTTTGAACACAGAAAAAGCCTGGAGTTGAAATAAGTTCATGAAAATGAAATGCCTTTTGTAACAGATGAGTTTCCATCCCCAACCCTGATTCTTCGAAAGAGACTGTCCGTTTTGTACACGAAGTGCATCCAGCTTTTGCCGTAACCCTCTCAACTTTTTACCACATGATATGTGGGTGAAATGATGATACCATGGCAACTTTCAACCTTTTCAGAGTTCATTTGTAGTGCTTTTCAATTTCAGGGTCATTTAGCTCAAAAAATCAAGAACTGCATGAGAAATAACAAATGATGTCGAGAAGGTTTGAAAATTGATGATATGGCTTTGAATGGGGCATTGTGAACATACAAAAACCCTGGAATTCAAATAAGTACGTGAACCGATGAGTTTCCGTCAGGAACCCTGATACTTCGAAAGAGACTGTTCGTTTTTTACACAAAGTGCATCGAGCTTTTGCCGTAACCCTCTCAATTTTTAGCACATGCTACGTGGGTGAACTGATGATACCATGCCGACTTTCAACCTTTTTAGAATTCATTTGTAGTGCTTTTAAATTTTAGGGTCATTTAGCTGAAAAAATAAATGACTACATGAAAAATAACAAATTATGTTGGGAAGGGTTGAAAATTGATGATGTCGCTTTGAATGGTGCATTTTGAACACACAAAAAGCCTGGAGTTCAAATCAGTTCATGAAAATGAAATGCCTTTTGTAACCGATGTGTTTCTGTGCGGATCCCTGATACTTTGAAAGAGACTGTCCGTTTCGTACGCGAAGTGCATCCAGCTTTTTCCGTAACACTCTCAACTTTTTAGAACATGCTATGTGGGTGAAATGATGATACGATGCCAAGTTTCAACCTTTTCAGAGTTCATTTGTAGTGCTTTTCATTTTCAGGGTCATTTAGCTCAAAAAATTAATAACTACATGAAAAATAACAAATGATGTCATGAAGGGTTCTAAATTGATCATGTGGTTTTGAATGGTGCATTTTGAACACACAAAAAACATGGAGTTCAAATAAGTTCATGAAAATTAAATGCCTTTTGTAACCGATGAGTTTCCGTCCGGAACCCTGATACTTCGAAAGAGACTGTTCGTTTTTTACACAAAGTGCATCGAGCTTTTGCCATAACCCTCTCAATTTTTAGCACATGCTACGTGGGTGAAATGATGATACCATGCCAACTTTCAACCTTTTTAGAGTTCATTTGTAGTGCTTTTAAATTTTAGGGTCATTTAGCTGAAAAAATAAATGACTACATGAAAAATAACAAATTATGTTGGGAAGGGTTGAAAATTGATGATGTCGCTTTGAATGGTGCATTTTGAACACACAAAAAGCCTGGAGTTCAAATAAGTTCATGAAAATGAAATGCCTTTTGTAACCGATGTGTTTCTGTGCGGATCCCTGATACTTTGAAAGAGACTGTCCGTTTCGTACGCGAAGTGCATCCAGCTTTTGTCGTAACACTCTCAACTTTTTAGAACTTGCTATGTGGGTGAAATGATGATACGATGCCAAGTTTCAACCTTTTCAGAGTTCATTTGTAGTGCTTTTCAATTTCAGGGTCATTTAGCTCAAAAAATAAATAACTACATGAAAAATAACAAATGATGTCATGAAGGGTTCTAAATTGATCATGTGGTTTTGAATGGTGCATTTTGAACACACAAAAAACATGGAGTTCAAATAAGTTCATGAAAATGAAATGCCTTTTGTAACCAATGACTTTCCGTCCGAAACCATGATACTTTGAAGGAGACTGTCCGTTTTGTACACGAAGTGCATCTAGCTTTTGCCATAACCCTCTCAACTTGTTAGCCCATGCTATGTGGGAGAAAAAATGATACCATGCCAACTTTCAACCTTTTCACAGTTTATTTGTAGTGCTTTTCAATGTCAGGGTCATGTAGCTCAAAAAATAAATAACTACATGAAAAAGAACAAATGATGTCGGGAAGGGTTGGAAATTGATGATGTGGCTTTCAATAGTGCATTTTGAACACAGAAAAAGCCTGGAGTTGAAATAAGTTCATGAAAATGAAATGCCTTTTGTAACAGATGAGTTTCCATCCCCAACCCTGATTCTTCGAAAGAGACTGTCTGTTTTGTACATGAAGTGCATCCAGCTTTTGCCGTAACCCTCTCAACTTTTTACCACTTGATATGTGGGTGAAATGATGATACCATGCAAACTTTCAACCTTTTCACAGTTCATTTGTAGTGGTTTTCAATTTCAGGGTCATTTAGGTCAAATAAATCAATAACTGCATGAAAAATAACAAATGATGTCGGGAAGGGTTGAAAATTGATGATGTGGCTTTGAATGGTGCATTTTGAACACACAAAAAGCCTATAGTTCATATAAGTTCAAGCAAATGAAATCCCTTTTGTAACCGATGAGTTTCCATCCGGGACCCTAATACTTCGAAAGAGATTGTCCGTTTTGCACACGAAGTGCATCCATCTTTTGCCGTAACCCTCTCAACTTTTTACCACATTATATGTGGGTGAAATGATGATACGATGCCAACTTTCAACCTTTTCACAGTTCATTTGTAGTGCTATGCAATTTGAGGGTAATTTAGCTCAAAAAATCAAGAACTGCATGAAAAATATCAAATGAAGTGAGAAAGGGTTCAAAATTGATGATGTGGCTTGGAATGGTGCATTTTGAACACACAAAAGCATGGAGTTCAAATAAGTTCATGAAAATGAAATGCCTTTTGTAACCGATGAGTCTCCGTCCGGAACAATGATACTTCGAAAGAGATTGACCGTTTTGTACACGAAGTGCATCCAACTTTTGCCGCAACCCTCTCAACTTTTTACCACATGCTATGTGGGTGAAATGATGATACAATGCCAACTTTCAACATTTTCATAGTTCATGTGTAGTGCTTTTCAATTTCAGGGTCATTTAGCTCAAAAATTCAAGAACTACATGAAAAATAACAAATGATGTCGGGAAGGGTTGAAAATTGATGATATGGCTTTGAATGGTGAATTTTGAACACACAAAAAGCCTGGAATTCAAATATGTTCATGAAAATGAAATGCCTTTTGTAACTGATGTGTTTCCGTCCGGAACCCTGATACTTCAAAAGAGACTGTCCGTTTTGTACACGAAGTGCATCCAGCTTTTGCCGTAACCCTCTCAACGTTTTAGAACATGCTATGTGGGTGAAATGATGATACCATGCCAACTTTCAACCTTTTCAGAGTTCATTTGTAGTGCTTTTCAATTTCAGGGTCATTTAGCTCAAAAAATCAAGAACTGCGTGAGATATAACAAATGATGTCGACAAGGGTTGAAAATTGATGATATGGCTTTGAATGGTGCATTGTGAACACACAACAAGCCTGGAATTCAAATAAGTACATGAACCGATGAGTTTCCGTCCGGAACCCTGATACTTCGAAAGAGACTGTCCGTTTTTTACACAAAGTGCATCCAGCTTTTGTCGTAACCCTCTCAACTTTTTAGCACATGCTACGTGGGTGAAATGATGATACCATGCCAACTTTCAACCTTTTTAGAGTTCATTTGTCGTTCTTTTAAATTTTAGGGTCATTTAGCTGAAAAAATAAATGCTTACATGAAAAATAAAAATAATGTTGGGAAGGGTTGAAAAATGATGATGTGGCTTTGAATGGTGCATTTTGAACACACAAAAAGCCTGGAGTTCAAACAAGTTCATGAAAATGAAATGCCTTTTGTAACCGATGTGTTTCTGTGCGGATCCCTGATACTTCGAAAGAGATAGTCCTTTTTGTACACGAAGTGCATCCAGCTTTTGCCGTAACCGTCTCAACTTTTTAGCACATGCTATGTGGGTGAAATGATGATACGATGCCACCTTTCACCCTTTTCATAGTTCATTTCTAGTGCTTTTCAATTTCAGGGTCATTTAGCTCAAAAAATAAATAACTACATGAAAAATAACAAATGATGTCGGGAAGGGTTCTAAATTGATCATGTGGCTTTGAATGGTGCAGTTTGAACACACAAAAAGCATGGAGTTCAAATAAGTTCATGAAAATGAAATGCCTTTTGTAACCAATGACTTTCCGTCCGGAACCCCGATACTTCGAAGGAGACTGTCGGTTTTGTACACGAAGTGCATCCAGCTTTTGCCATAACCCTCTCAACTTGTTAGCCCATGCTATGTGGGAGAAAAAATGATACCATGCCAACTTTCAACCTTTTCAAAGTTTATTTGTAGTGCTTTTAAATTTCAAGGTCAGGTAGCTCAAAAAATAAATAACTACATGAAAAATAACAAATGATGTGGGGAAGGGTTGAAAATTGATGATGTGGCTTTGAATGGTGCATTTTGAACACACAAAAATCCTGGAGTTCAAATAAGTTCATGAAAATGAAATGCCTTTTGTAACCGATGAGTTTCCATCCCCAACCCTGTTTCTTCGAAAGAGACTGTCCGTTTTGTACACGAAGTGCATCCAGGTTTTGCCGTAACCCTCTCAACTTTTTACCACATGATATGCGGGTGAAATGATGATACCATGCCAACTTTTAACCTTTTCAGAGTTCATTTGTAGTGCCTTTCAATTTCAGGGTCATTTAGGTCAAATAAATCAATAACTGCATGAAAAATAGCAAATGATGTCGGGAAGGGTTGAAAATTGATGATGTGGCTTTGAATGGTGCATTTTGAACACACAAAAAGCCTATAGTTCAAATAAGTTCAAGCAAATGAAATCCCTTTGTAACCGATGAGTTTCCGTCCGGAACCCTAATACTTCGAAAGAGACTATCCGTTTTGCACACGAAGTACATCCAGCTTTTGCCGTAACCCTCTCACATTTTTACCACATGATATGTGGGTGAAATGATGATACCATGCCAACTTTAAACCTTTTCACAGTTCATTTGTAGTGCTTTTCAATTTGAGGGTCATTTAGCTCAAAAAATCAATAACTGCATTAAAAATATCAAATGAAGTCAGAAAGGGTTCAAAATTGATGATGTGCCTTCGAATGGTGCATTTTGAACACACAGAAAGCATGGAGTTCAAATAAGTTCATTGAAATGAAATGCCTTTTGTAACCGATGAGTTTTTGTGCGGATCCGTGATACTTCGAAAGAGACTGTCCGTTTTGTACATGAAGTGCATCCAGCTTTTGCCGTAACCGTCTCAACTTTTTTATCACATGCTATGTGGGTGAAATGATGATACCAAGCCAACTTTCAACCTTTCAGAGTTCATTTGTAGTGCTTTTCAATTTCAGGGTCATTTAGCTGAAAAATTCAAGAACTGCATGAAAAATAACAAATGATGTCGGGAAGGGTTGAAAATTGATGATATGGCTTTGAATGGTGCATTTTGAACACACAAAAAGCCTAGAATTCAAATAAGTTCATGAAAATAAAATGCCTTTTGTAACCGATGTGTTTTCGTCCGGAACCCTGATACTTCGAAAGGGACTGTCCGTTTTGTACACGAAGTGCATCCAGCTTTCGCCGTAACCCTCTCAACTTTTTAGCACATGCTATGTATGTGAAATGATCATACCATGCCAACTTTCAACCTTTTTAGAGTTCATTTGTAGTGCTTTTCAATTTCAGGGTCATTTAGCTCAAAAAATCAAGAACTGCATGAGAAATAACAAATGATGTTGAGAAGGGTTGAAAATTGATGATATGGCTTTGAATGGTGCATTGTGAACACACAAAAAGCCTGGAATTCAATAAGTACATGAACCGATGAGTTTCCGTCCGAAACGCTGATACTTCGAAAGAGACTGACCGTTTTGTACACAAAGTGCATCCAGCTTTTGCCGTAACCCTCTCAACTTTTTAGCACATGCTACGTGGGTGGAATGATGATACCATGCCAACTTTCAAAAAATTTAGAGTTCATTTGTAGTGCTTTTAAATTTTAGGGTCATTTAGCTAAAAAAATAAATGACTACATGAAAAATAACAAATGATGTTGGGAAGGGTTAAAAATTGATGATGTGGCTTTGAATGGTGCATTTTGAACACACAAAAAGCCTGGAGTTCAAATAAGTTCATGAAAATGAAATGCCTTTTGTAACCGATGAGTTTCTGTCCGGAACCATGATACTTCGAAAGAGATTGTCCGTTTTGTGCACGAAGTGCATCCAGCTTTTGCGGCAACCCTCTCAACTTTTTACCACATGCCATGTGGGTGAAATGATGATACCATGCCAACTTTCAACCTTTTCACAGTTCATTTGTAGTGCTTTGCAATTTGAGGGTCATTTAGCTCAAAAAATCAATAACTGCACGAAAATATCAAATGAAGTCAGAAAGGGTTCAAAATTGATGATGTGGCTTGGAATGGTGCATTTTGAACACACAGAAAGCATGGAGTTCAAATAAGTTTATTGAAATGAAATGCCTTTTGTAACCGATGAGTTTTTGTGCGGATCCGTGATACTTCGAAAGAGACTGTCCGTTTTGTACATGAAGTGCATCCAGCTTTTGCCGTAACCGTCTCAACTTTTTTATCACATGCGATGTGGGTGAAATGATGATACCATGCCAACTTTCAACCTTTTCAGAGTTCATTTGTAGTGCTTTTCAATTTCAGCGTCATTTAGCTGAAAAATTCAAGAACTGCATGAAAAATAACAAATGATGTCGGGAAGGGTTGAAAATTGATGATATGGCTTTGAATGGTGCATTTTGAACACACAAAAAGCCTGGAATTCAAATAAGTTCATGAAAATAAAATGCCTTTTGTAACCGACGTGTTTCCGTCCGGAACCCTGATACTTCGAAAGAGACTGACCGTTTTTTACACAAAGTGCATCCAGCTTTTGCCGTAACCCTCTCAACTTTTTAGCACATGCTACGTGGGTGGAATGATGATACCATGCGAACTTTCAACATTTTTAGAGTTCATTTGTAGTGCTTTTAAATTTTAGGGTCATTTAGCTGAAAAAATAAATGGCTACATGAAAAATAACAAATGATGTTGGGAAGGGTTAAAAATTGATGATGTGGCTTCGAATGGTGCATTTTGAACACACAGAAAGCATGGAGTTCAAATAAGTTCATTGAAATGAAATGCGTTTTGTAACCGATGAGTTTTTGTGCGGATCCGTGATACTTCGAAAGAGACTGTCCGTTTTGTACATGAAGTGCATCCAGCTTTTGCCGTAACCGTCTCAACTTTTTTATCACATGCTATGTGGGTGAAATTATGATACCATGCCAACTTTCAACCTTTTCAGAGTTCATTTGTAGTGCTTTTCAATTTCAGTGTCATTTAGCTGAAAAATTCAAGAACTGCATGAAAAATAACAAATGATGTCGGGAAGGGTTGAAAATTGATGATATGGCTTTGAATGGTGCATTTTGAACACACAAAAAGCCTGGAATTCAAATAAGTTCATGAAAATAAAATGCCTTTTGTAACCGATGTGTTTCCGTCCGGAACCCTGATACTTCGAAAGAGACTGTCCGTTTTGTACACGAAGTGCATCCAGCTTTCGCCGTAACCCTCTCAACTTTTCAGCACATGCTATGTGGGTGAAATGATGATACCATGCCAACTTTCAACCTTTTTAGAGTTCATTTGTAGTGCTTTTCAATTTCAGGGTCATTTAGCTCAAAAAATCAAGAACTGCATGAGAAATAACAAATGATGTCGAGAAGGGTTGAAAATTGATGATATGGCTTTGAATGGTGCATTGTGAACACACAAAAAGCCTGGAATTCAATAAGTACATGAACCGATGAGTTTCCGTCCGGAACATTGATACATCGAAAGAGACTGACCGTTTTTTGCACAAAGTGCATCCAGCTTTTGCCGTAACCCTCTCAACTTTTTAGCACATGCTACGTGGGTGGAATGATGATACCATGCCAACTTTCAACATTTTTAGAGTTCATTTGTAGTGCTTTTAAATTTTAGGGCCATTTAGCTGAAAAAATAAATGGCTACATGAAAAATAACAAATGATGTAGGGAAGGGTTAAAAATTGATGATGTGGCTTTGAATGGTGCATTTTGAACACACAAAAAGCCTGGAGTTCAAATAAGTTCATGAACATGAAATGCCTTTTGTAACCGATGAGTTTCCGTCCGGAACAATGATACTTCGAAAGAGATTGTCCGTTTTGTACACGAAGTGCATCCAGCTTTTGCCGCAACCCTCTCAACTTTTTACCACATGCTATGTGGGTGAAATGATGATACCATGCCAACTTTCAACCTTGTCATAGTTCATGTGTAGTGCTTTTCAATTTCAGGGTCATTTAGCTCAAAATTCAAGAACTACATGAAAAATAACAAATGATGTCGGGAAGGGTTGAAAATTGATGATATGGCTTTGAATGGTGCATTTTGAACACACAAAAACCCTGGAATTCAAATAAGTTCATGAAAATGAAATGCCTTTTGTAACCGATTTGTTTCCGTCCGGAACCATAATATTTCGAAAGAGACTGTCCGTTTTGTACACGAAGTGCATCCAGCTTTTGCCGTAACCCTCTCAACTTTTTAGCACATCCTATGTGGGTGAAATGATGATACCATGCCAACTTTCAACCTTTTTAGAGTTCATTTGTAGTGCTTTTCAATTTCAGGGTCATTTAGCTCAAAAAATCAAGAACTGCATGAGAAATAACAAATGATCACGAGAAGGGTTGAAAATTGATGATATGGCTTTGAATGGTGCATTGTGAACACACAAAAAGCCTGGAATTCAATAAGTACATGAACCAATGAGTTTCCGTCCGGAACGCTGATACTTCGAAAGAGACTGACCTTTTTTACACAAAGTGCATCCAGCTTTTGCCGTAACCCTCTCAACTTTTTAGCACATGCTACATGGGTGGAATGATGATACCATGCCAACTTTCAACATTTTTAGAGTTCATTTGTAGTGCTTTTAAATTTTAGGGTCATTTAGCTGAAAAAATAAATGACTAAATGAAAAATAACAAATGATGTTGGGAAGGGTTGAAAATTGATGATGTGGCTTTGAATGGTGCATTTTGAACACACAAACAGCCTGGAGTTCAAATAAGTTCATGCAAATGAAATGCCTTCTGTAACCGATGAGTTTCCGTCCGGAACCATGATACTTCGAAAGAGGTTGTCCGTTTTGTACACGAAGTGCATCCAGCTTTTGCCGCAACCCTCTAAACATTTTACCACATGCTATGTGGGTGGAATGATGATACCATGCCAACTTTCAACCTTTTCATAGTTCATTTGTAGTGCTTTTCAATTTCAGGGTCATTTAGCTGAAAAATTCAAGAACTCCATGAAAAATAACAAATGATGACGGGAAGGGTTGAAAATTGATGATATGGCTTTGAATGGTGCATTTTGAACACACAAAAAGCCTGGAATTCAAATAAGTTTATGAAAATGAAATGCCTTTTGTAACCGATGTGTTTCCGTCCAGAACCCTGATACTTCGAAAGAGACTATCCGTTTTGTACACGAAGTGCATCCAGCTTTCGCCGTAACCCTCTCAACTTTGTAGCACATGCTATGTGGGTGAAATGATGATACCATGCCAACTTTGAACCTTTTTAGGGTTCATTTGTAGTGCTTTTCAATTTCAGGGTCATTTAGCTCAACAAATCAAGAACTACATGAGAAATAACAAATGATGTCGAGAAGGGTTCAAAATTGATGACATGGCTTTGAATGGTGCATTGTGAACACACAAAAAGCCTGGAATTCAATAAGTACATGAACCGATGAGTTTCCGTCCGGAACGCTGATACTTCGAAAGAGACTAACCGTTTTTTACATAAAGTGCATCCAGCTTTTGCCGTAACCCTCTCAACTTTTTAGCACATGCTGCGTGGGTGGAATGATGATACCGTGCCAACTTTCAACATTTTTAGAGTTCATTTGTAGTGCTTTTAAATCTTAGGGTCATTTAGCTGAAAAAATAAATGACTACATGAAAATAACAAATGATGTTGGGAAGGGTTGAAAATTGATGATGTGGCTTTGAATGGTGCATTTTGAACACACAAAAAGCCTGGAGTTCAAATAAGTTCATGAAAATGAAATGCCTTTTGTAACCGATGAGTTTCCGTCCGTAAGCATGATACTTCGAAAGAGACTGTCAGTTTTGTACACGAAGTGCATCCAGCTTTTGCCGTACCCCTCTCAACTTTTTACCACATTCTATGTGGGTGTAATGATGATACCATGCCAACTTTCAACCTTTTAAGAGTTCATTTGTAGTGCATTTCAATTTCAGGGTCATTTAGCTCAAAAAATAAATAACTACATGAAAAATAACAAATGATGTCGGGAAGGGTTGAAAATTGATGATGTGGCTTTCAATGGTGCATTTTGAACACACAAAAAGCCTGGAGTTCAAATAAGTGCATGAAACTGAAATGCCTTTTGTAACCGATGAGTTTCCGTTCGGAACCCTGATACTTCGAAAGAGACTGTCCGTTTTGTACACGAAGTGCATCCAGCTATGGACGCAACCCTCTCAACTTTTTACCACATGCTATGAGGGTGAAATTTTGATACCATGCCAACTTTCAACCTTTTGAGAGTTGATTTGTAGTGCTTTTCAATTTTAGGGTCATTTACCTCAAAAAAATCAATAACTGCATGAAAAATACAAATTGAAGTCAGAACGGGTTGAAAATTGATGATGTGGCTTGGAATGGTGCATTTTGAACACACGAAAATCCTGGAGTTCAAATAAATTCAAGAAAATGAAATGCCTTTTGTAACCAATGAGTTTCCGTCCGGAACCCTGATATTTCGAAAGAGACTGTCCGTTTTGTACACGAAGTGCATCTAGCTTTTCTCGTAACCCTCTCAACATTTTAGCACATGCTATGTGGGTGAAATTATGATACCATACCAACTCTCAACCTTTTCAGACTTCATTTGTAGTGCTTTTCAATTTCAGGGTTATTTAGCTCAAAAAACATTAACTGCATGAAAAATAACAAATGATGTCGGGAAGGGTTGAAAATTGAGGATGTGGCTTTGAATGGTCCATTTTGAACACACAAAAAGCCTAGAGCTCAAATAAGTTCATGAAAATGAAATTCCTTTTGTAACCAATGAGTTTCCGTCCGGAACCCTGATACTTCGAAGGGGACTGTCCGTTTTGTACACGAAGTGCATCCAGCTTTTCCCATAACCCTATCAACTTGTGATCCCATGCTATGTGGGAGAAAAAATGATAACATGGCAACTTTCAACCTTTTGAGAGCTTATTTGTAGTGCTTTTCTATTTCAGGGTCATGTAGCTCAAAAAGTAAATAACTACATGAAAAATAACAAATGATGTCGGGAAGGGTTGAAAATTGATGATGTGGCTTTGAATGGTGCATTTTGTACACACAAAAAGCCTGGAGTTCAAATAAGTTCATGAAAATGAAATGCCTTTTGTAACCGACGAGTTTCCATCCGCAACCCTGATTCTTCGAAAGAGACTGTCCGTTTTGTACACGAAGTGCATCCAGCTTTTGCCGTAACCCTCTCAACTTTTTACCACATGCTATGTGGGTGAAATGATGATACCATGTCAACTTTCAACCTTTTCAGAGTTCATTTGTAGTGCTTTTCAATTTTAGGGTCATTTAGCTCAAAAAACAAATAACTACATGAACAATAACAAATGATGTCGGGAAGGGTTGAAAATTGATGATGTGGCTTTGAATGGTGAATTTTGAACACAAAAAAAGCCAGGAGTTCAAATAAGTTCAGTAAAATGAAATGCCTTTTGTAACCGATGAGTTTTTGTGCGGATCCGTGATACATCGAAAGAGACTGTCCGTTTTGTACATGAAGCGCATCCAGCTTTTGCCATAACCGTCTGAACTTTTTGATACCATTCCAACTTTCAACCTTTTGAGAGGTAATTTGTAGTGCTTTTCAATTTTAGGGTCATTTACCTCAAAAAAATCAATAACTGCATGCTAAATACAAATTGAAGTCAGAAAGCGTTGAAAATTGATGATGTGGCTTTGAATGGTGCATTTTGAACACACGAAAATCCTGGAGTTCAAATAAATTCAAGACAATGAAATGCCTTTTGTAACCAATGAGTTTCCGTCCGGAACCCTGATACTTCGAAAGAGACTGTCCTTTTTGTGCACGAAGTGCATCCAGCTTTTGCCACAACCCTCTCAACATTTTACCACATGCTATGTGGGTTAATTGATGATACCATGCCAACTTTCACCCTTTTAAGAGTTCACTTATAGTGCTTTTCAGTTTTAGGGTCATTTAGCTCAAAAAAATCAATAACTGCATGAAAAATACAAAATGAAGTCAGAAAGGGTTGAAAATTGATGATGTGGCTTTGAATGGTGCATTTTTAACACACAAAAATCCTTGAGTTCAAATAAATTCTAGAAAATCAAATGCCTTCTGTAACCGTTCAGTTTCCGTCCGGAACCCGGATACTTCGCACTGTCCATTTTGTACACGAAGTGCATCCAGCTTTTGCCGTAACCCTCTCAACTTTTTAGCACATGCTATGTGGGCGAAATCATGATACCATGCCAACTTTCAACCTTTCAAGAGTTCATTTGTAGTGCTTTTCAATTTCAGAGTCATTTAGCTCAAAAAATAAATAACTACATGAAAAATAACAAAAGAAGTCGGGAAGGGTTGAAAATTGATGATGTGGCTTTGAATGGTGCATTTTGAACACACAAAAAGCCTGGAGTTCAGATAAGTTCATGAAAGTGAAATGCCTTTTGTAACCGATGAGTTTCCGTTCGAAACCCTGATACTTCGAAAGAGACTGTCCGTTTTGTACACGAAGTGCATCCAGCTTCTGCCGCAACCCTCTCAACTCTTTACCACATGCTATGTGGGTGAAATTATGATACGATGCCAACTTTCAACCTTTTCAGAGTTAATTTGTAGTGCTTTTCAATTTTTGGGTCCTTTAGCTCAAGAAAATCAATAACTGCATGAAAAATACAAAATGCAGTCAGAAAGGGTTGAAAATTGATGATGTGGCTTTGAATGGTGCATTTTGAACACAAAAAAATCCTGGAGTTCAAATAAATTCTAGAAAATGAAATCCCTTTTGTAACCGATGAGTTTCCGTCCGGAACCCTAATACTTCGATAGAGACTGTCCGTTTTAGACATGATGTGCATCTAGCATTTCCCGTAACCATCTCAACTTTTCAGCACATGCTATGAGGGAGAAATGATGGTACCATGACAACTTTCAACCTTTTCAAAGTTCGTTTGTAGTGCTTTTCAATTCACGGGCCATTTAGCTCAAAAATTCAAGAACTGCATGAATAATAACAAATGTTGTCGGGAAGGGTTCAAAATTGATGATACGGCTTTGAATGGTGCATTTTCAACACACAAAAAGCCTGGAATTCAAATAAGTTCATGAAAATGAAATGCCTTTTGTAACCGATGAGTTTCCGTCTGGAACGCTGATACTTCGAAAGAGACTGTCCGTTTTTTACACAAAGTGCATCCAGCTTTTGCCGTAACCCTCTCAACTTTTTAGCACATGCTACGTGGGTGAAATGATGATACCATGCCAACTTTCAACCTTTTTAGAGTTCATTTGTAGTGCTTTTAAAGTTTAGGGTCATTTAGCTGAAAAAATAACTGGGTGAAATGATGATACCATGCCAACTTTCAACCTTTTTAGAGTTCATTTGTAGTGCTTTTAAAGTTTAGGGTCATTTAGCTGAAAAAATAAATGACTACATGCAAAATAACAAATGATGTTGGGAAGGGTTGAAAATTGATGATGTGGCTTTGAATGGTGCATTTTGAACACACAAAAAGCCTGGAGTTCAAAGAAGTTCATGAAAATGAAATGCCTTTTGTAACCGATGAGTTTCCGTCCGGAACCATGATACTTCGAAAGAGACTATCCGTTTTGTACACGAAGTGCATCCAGCTTTTGCCGCAACCCTCTCAACTTCTTAACACATGCTATGTGGGTGAAATGATGATACCATGCCAACTTTCAACCTTTTCATAGTTCATTTATAGTGCTTTTCAATTTCAGGATCATTTAGCTCAAAAATATCAATAACTGCATGAAAAATAAAAAATGAAGTCAGAAAGGGTTGAAAATTGATGATGTTGCCTTGAATGGTGCATTTTGAACACACAAAAATCCTAGAGTTCAAATAAATTCTAGAAAATGAAATGCCTTTTGTAATCGATGAGTTTCCGTCCGGAACCCAGATACTTCGAAAGAGACTGTCCGTTTTGTACACGAAGTGCATCCAGATTTTCCCGTAACCCTCTCAACTTTTTAGCACATGCTATGTGGGTGAAATGATGATACCATGCGAACTTTCAACCTTTTCAGAGTTCATTTGTAGTGCTTTTCAATTTCAGGGTCATTTAGCTCAAATAAATCTAATACTGCAGGAAAAATAACAAATGATGTCGGGAAGGGTTGAAAATTGATGATGTGGCTTTGAATGGTGCATTTTGAACACACAAAAAGCCTATAGTTCAAATAAGTTCAAGCAAATGAAATCCCTTTTGTAACTGATGAGTTTCCGTCCGGAACCCTAATACTTCGAAAGAGACTGTCCGTTTTGCACACGAAGTGCATCCAGCTTTCGCCGTAACCCTCTCAACTTTTTAGCACATGCTATGTGGGTGAAATGATCATACCATGCCAACTTTCAACCTTTTTAGAGTTCATTTGTAGTGCTTTTCAATTTCAGGGTCATTTAGCTCAAAAAATCAAGAACTGCATGAGAAATAACAAATGATGTCGAGAAGGGTTGAAAATTGATGATATGGCTTGGAATGGTGCATTGTGAACACACAAAAAGCCTGGAATTCAATAAGTACATGAACCGATGAGTTTCCGTCCGAAACGCTGATACTTCGAAAGAGACTGACCGTTTTGTACACAAAGTGCATCCAGCTTTTGCCGTAACCCTCTCAACTTTTTAGCACATGCTACGTGGGTGGAATGATGATACCATGCCAACTTTCAAAAAATTTAGAGTTCATTTGTAGTGCTTTTAAATTTAAGGGTCATTTAGCTAAAAAAATAAATGACTACATGAAAAATAACAAATGATGTTGGGAATGGTTAAAAATTGATGATGTGGCTTTGAATGGTGCATTTTGAACACACAAAAAGCCTGGAGTTCAAATAAGTTCATGAAAATGAAATGCCTTTTGTAACCGATGAGTTTCTGTCCGGAACCATGATACTTCGAAAGAGATTGTCCGTTTTGTGCACGAAGTGCATCCAGCTTTTGCGGCAACCCTCTCAACTTTTTACCACATGCCATGTGGGTGAAATGATGATACCATGCCAACTTTCAACCTTTTCACAGTTCATTTGTAGTGCTTTGCAATTTGAGGGTCATTTAGCTCAAAAAATCAATAACTGCACGAAAAATATCAAATGAAGTCAGAAAGGGTTCAAAATTGATGATGTGGCTTGGAATGGTGCATTTTGAACACATAGAAAGCATGGAGTTCAAATAAGTTTATTGAAATGAAATGCCTTTTGTAACCGATGAGTTTTTGTGCGGATCCGTGATACTTCGAAAGAGACTGTCCGTTTTGTACATGAAGTGCATCCAGCTTTTGCCGTAACCGTCTCAACTTTTTTATCACATGCGATGTGGGTGAAATGATGATACCATGCCAACTTTCAACCTTTTCAGAGTTCATTTGTAGTGCTTTTCAATTTCAGCGTCATTTAGATGAAAAATTCAAGAACTGCATGAAAAATAACAAATGATGTCGGGAAGGGTTGAAAATTGATGATATGGCTTTGAATGGTGCATTTTGAACACACAAAAAGCCTGGAATTCAAATAAGTTCATGAAAATAAAATGCCTTTTGTAACCGATGTGTTTCCGTCCGGAACCCTGATACTTCGAAAGAGACTGACCGTTTTGTACACAAAGTGCATCCAGCTTTTGCCGTAACCCTCTCAACTTTTTAGCACATGCTACATGGGTGGAATGATGATACCATGCCAACTTTCAAAAAATTTAGAGTTCATTTGTAGTGCTTTTAAATTTTAGGGTCATTTAGCTAAAAAAATAAATGACTACATGAAAAATAACAAATGATGTTGGGAAGGGTTAAAAATTGATGATGTGGCTTTGAATGGTGCATTTTGAACACACAAAAAGCCTGGAGTTCAAATAAGTTCATGAAAATGAAATGCCTTTTGTAACCGATGAGTTTCTGTCCGGAACCATGATACTTCGAAAGAGATTGTCCGTTTTGTGCACGAAGTGCATCCAGCTTTTGCGGCAACCCTCTCAACTTTTTACCACATGCCATGTGGGTGAAATGATGATACCATGCCAACTTTCAACCTTTTCACAGTTCATTTGTAGTGCTTTGCAATTTGAGGGTCATTTAGCTCAAAAAATCAATAACTGCACGAAAAATATCAAATGAAGTCAGAAAGGGTTCAAAATTGATGATGTGGCTTGGAATGGTGCATTTTGAACACACAGAAAGCATGGAGTTCAAATAAGTTTATTGAAATGAAATGCCTTTTGTAACCGATGAGTTTTTGTGCGGATCCGTGATACTTCGAAAGAGACTGTCCGTTTTGTACATGAAGTGCATCCAGCTTTTGCCGTAACCGTCTCAACTTTTTTATCACATGCGATGTGGGTGAAATGATGATACCATGCCAACTTTCAACCTTTTCAGAGTTCATTTGTAGTGCTTTTCAATTTCAGCGTCATTTAGCTGAAAAATTCAAGAACTGCATGAAAAATAACAAATGATGTCGGGAAGGGTTGAAAATTGATGATATGGCTTTGAATGGTGCATTTTGAACACACAAAAAGCCTGGAATTCAAATAAGTTCATGAAAATAAAATGCCTTTTGTAACCGACGTGTTTCCGTCCGGAACCCTGATACTTCGAAAGAGACTGACCGTTTTTTACACAAAGTGCATCCAGCTTTTGCCGTAACCCTCTCAACTTTTTAGCACATGCTACGTGGGTGGAATGATGATACCATGCGAACTTTCAACATTTTTAGAGTTCATTTGTAGTGCTTTTAAATTGTAGGGTCATTTAGCTGAAAAAATAAATGGCTACATGAAAAATAACAAATGATGTTGGGAAGGGTTAAAAATTGATGATGTGGCTTCGAATGGTGCATTTTGAACACACAGAAAGCATGGAGTTCAAATAAGTTCATTGAAATGAAATGCCTTTTGTAACCGATGAGTTTTTGTGCGGATCCGTGATACTTCGAAAGAGACTGTCCGTTTTGTACATGAAGTGCATCCAGCTTTTGCCGTAACCGTCTCAACTTTTTTATCACATGCTATGTGGGTGAAATTATGATACCATGCCAACTTTCAACCTTTTCAGAGTTCATTTGTAGTGCTTTTCAATTTCAGTGTCCTTTAGCTGAAAAATTCAAGAACTGCATGAAAAATAACAAATGATGTCGGGAAGGGTTGAAAATTGATGATATGGCTTTGAATGGTGCATTTTGAACACACAAAAAGCCTGGAATTCAAATAAGTTCATGAAAATAAAATGCCTTTTGTAACCGATGTGTTTCCGTCCGGAACCCTGATACTTCGAAAGAGACTGTCCGTTTTGTACACGAAGTGCATCCAGCTTTCGTCGTAACCCTCTCAACTTTTCAGCACATGCTATGTGGGTGAAATGATGATACCATGCCAACTTTCAACCTTTTTAGAGTTCATTTGTAGTGCTTTTCAATTTCAGGGTCATTTAGCTCAAAAAATCAAGAACTGCATGAGAAATAACAAATGATGTCGAGAAGGGTTGAAAATTGATGATATGGCTTTGAATGGTGCATTGTGAACACACAAAAAGCCTGGAATTCAATAAGTACATGAACTGATGAGTTTCCGTCCGGAACATTGATACATCGAAAGAGACTGACCGTTTTTTACACAAAGTGCATCCAGCTTTTGCCGTAACCCTCTCAACTTTTTAGCACATGCTACGTGGGTGGAATGATGATACCATGCCAACTTTCAACATTTTTAGAGTTCATTTGTAGTGCTTTTAAATTTTAGGGTCATTTAGCTGAAAAAATAAATGGCTACATGAAAAATAACAAATGATGTTGGGAAGGGTTAAAAATTGATGATGTGGCTTTGAATGGTGGATTTTGAACACAGAAAAAGCCTGGAGTTCAAATAAGTTCATGAAAATGAAATGCCTTTTGTAACCGATGAGTTTCCGTCCGGAACAATGATACTTCGAAAGAGATTGTCCGTTTTGTACACGAAGTGCATCCAGCTTTTGCCGCAACCCTCTCAACTTTTTACCACATGCTATGTGGGTGAAATGATGATACCATGCCAACTTTCAACCTTTTCATAGTTCATGTGTAGTGCTTTTCAATTTCAGGGTCATTTAGCTCAAAATTCAAGAACTACATGAAAAATAACAAATGATGTCGGGAAGGGTTGAAAATTGATGATATGGCTTTGAATGGTGCATTTTGAACACACAAAAACCCTGGAATTCAAATAAGTTCATGAAAATGAAATGCCTTTTGTAACCGATTTGTTTCCGTCCGGAACCATAATATTTCGAAAGAGACTGTCCGTTTTGTACACGAAGTGCATCCAGCTTTCGCCGTAACCCTCTCAACTTTTTAGCACATCCTATGTGGGTGAAATGATGATACCATGCCAACTTTCAACCTTTTTAGAGTTCATTTGTAGTGCTTTTCAATTTCAGGGTCATTTAGCTCAAAAAATCAAGAACTGCATGAGAAATAACAAATGATCTCGAGAAGGGTTGAAAATTGATGATATGGCTTTGAATGGTGCATTGTGAACACACAAAAAGCCTGGAATTCAATAATTACATGAACCAATGAGTTTCCGTCCGGAACGCTGATACTTCGAAAGAGACTGACCTTTTTTACACAAAGTGCATCCAGCTTTTGCCGTAACCCTCTCAACTTTTTAGCACATGCTACATGGGTGGAATGATGATACCATGCCAACTTTCAACATTTTTAGAGTTCATTTGTAGTGCTTTTAAATTTTCGGGTCATTTAGCTGAAAAAATAAATGACTAAATGAAAAATAACAAATGATGTTGGGAAGGGTTGAAAATTGATGATGTGGCTTTGAATGGTGCATTTTGAACACACAAACAGCCTGGAGTTCAAATAAGTTCATGCAAATGAAATGCCTTCTGTAACCGATGAGTTTCCGTCCGGAACCATGATACTTCGAAAGAGGTTGTCCGTTTTGTACACGAAGTGCATCCAGCTTTTGCCGCAACCCTCTCAACTTTTTACCACATGCTATGTGGGTGGAATGATGATACCATGCCAACTTTCAACCTTTTCATAGTTCATTTGTAGTGCTTTTCAATTTCAGGGTCATTTAGCTGAAAAATTCAAGAACTCCATGAAAAATAACAAATGATGACGGGAAGGGTTGAAAATTGATGATATGGCTTTGAATGGTGCATTTTGAACACACAAAAAGCCTGGAATTCAAATAAGTTCATGAAAATGAAATGCCTTTTGTAACCGATGTGTTTCCGTCCAGAACCCTGATACTTCGAAAGAGACTATCCGTTTTGTACACGAAGTGCATCCAGCTTTCGCCGTAACCCTCTCAACTTTGTAGCACATGCTATGTTGGTGAAATGATGATACCATGCCAACTTTGAACCTTTTTAGGGTTCATTTGTAGTGCTTTTCAATTTCAGGGTCATTTAGCTCAACAAATCAAGAACTACATGAGAAATAACAAATGATGTCGAGAAGGGTTGAAAATTGATGACATGGCTTTGAATGGTGCATTGTGAACACACAAAAAGCCTGGAATTCAATAAGTACATGAACCGATGAGTTTCCGTCCGGAACGCTGATACTTCGAAAGAGACTAACCGTTTTTTACACAAAGTGCATCCAGCTTTTGCCGTAACCCTCTCAACTTTTTAGCACATGCTGCGTGGGTGCAATGATGATACCGTGCCAACTTTCAACATTTTTAGAGTTCAATTGTAGTGCTTTTAAATTTTAGGGTCATTTAGCTGAAAAAATAAATGACTACCTGAAAATAACAAATGATGTTGGGAAGGGTTGAAAATTGATGATGTGGCTTTGAATGGTGCATTTTGAACACACAAAAAGCCTGGAGTTCAAATAAGTTCATGAAAATGAAATGCCTTTTGTAACCGATGAGTTTCCGTCCGGAACCATGATACTTCGAAAGAGGTTGTCCGTTTTGTACATGAAGTGCATCCAGCTTTTGCCGCAACCCTCTCAACTTGTTAGCCCATGCTATGTGGGAGAAAAAATGATACCATGCCAACTTTCAACCTTTTCAAAGTTTATTTGTAGTGCTTTTCAATTTCAAGGTCATGTAGCTCAAAAAATAAATAACTACATGAAAAATAACAAATGATGTCGGGAAGGGTTGAAAATTGATGATGTGGCTTTGAATGGTGCATTTTGAACACACAAAAAGCCTGGAGTTCAAATAAGTTCATGAAAATGAAATGCCTTTTGTAACCGATGAGTTTCCGTCCGTAAGCATGATACTTCGAAAGAGACTGTCAGTTTTGTACACGAAGTGCATCCAGCTTTTGCCGTACCCCTCTCAACTTTTTACCACATTCTATGTGGGTGTAATGATGATACCATGCCAACTTTCAACCTTTTAAGAGTTCATTTGTAGTGCTTTTCAATTTCAGGGTCATTTAGCTCAAAAAATAAATAACTACATGAAAAATAACAAATGATGTCGGGAAGGGTTGAAAATTGATGATGTGGCTTTCAATGGTGCATTTTGAACACACAAAAAGCCTGGAGTTCAAATAAGTGCATGAAACTGAAATGCCTTTTGTAACCGATGAGTTTCTGTTCGGAACCCTGATACTTCGAAAGAGACTGTCCGTTTTGTACACGAAGTGCATCCAGCTATGGACGCAACCCTCTCAACTTTTTACCACATGCTATGAGGGTGAAATTTTGATACCATGCCAACTTTCAACCTTTTGAGAGTTGATTTGTAGTGCTTTTCAATTTTAGGGTCATTTACCTCAAAAAAATCAATAACTGCATGAAAAATACAAATTGAAGTCAGAACGGGTTGAAAATTGATGATGTGGCTTGGAATGGTGCATTTTGAACACACGAAAATCCTGGAGTTCAAATAAATTCAAGAAAATGAAATGCCTTTTGTAACCAATGAGTTTCCGTCCGGAACCCTGATATTTCGAAAGAGACTGTCCGTTTTGTACACGAAGTGCATCTAGCTTTTCTCGTAACCCTCTCAACATTTTAGCACATGCTATGTGGGTGAAATTATGATACCATACCAACTCTCAACCTTTTCAGACTTCATTTGTAGTGCTTTTCAATTTCAGGGTTATTTAGCTCAAAAAACATTAACTGCATGAAAAATAACAAATGATGTCGGGAAGGGTTGAAAATTGAGGATGTGGCTTTGAATGGTCCATTTTGAACACACAAAAAGCCTAGAGCTCAAATAAGTTCATGAAAATGAAATTCCTTTTGTAACCAATGAGTTTCCGTCCGGAACCCTGATACTTCGAAGGGGACTGTCCGTTTTGTACACGAAGTGCATCCAGCTTTTCCCATAACCCTATCAACTTGTGATCCCATGCTATGTGGGAGAAAAAATGATAACATGGCAACTTTCAACCTTTTGAGAGCTTATTTGTAGTGCTTTTCTATTTCAGGGTCATGTAGCTCAAAAAGTAAATAACTGCATGAAAAATAACAAATGATGTCGGGAAGGGTTGAAAATTGATGATGTGGCTTTGAATGGTGCATTTTGTACACACAAAAAGCCTGGAGTTCAAATAAGTTCATGAAAATGAAATGCCTTTTGTAACCGACGAGTTTCCATCCGCAACCCTGATTCTTCGAAAGAGACTGTCCGTTTTGTACACGAAGTGCATCCAGCTTTTGCCGTAACCCTCTCAACTTTTTACCACATGCTATGTGGGTGAAATGATGATACCATGTCAACTTTCAACCTTTTCAGAGTTCATTTGTAGTGCTTTTCAATTTTAGGGTCATTTAGCTCAAAAAACAAATAACTACATGAACAATAACAAATGATGTCGGGAAGGGTTGAAAATTGATGATGTGGCTTTGAATGGTGAATTTTGAACACAAAAAAAGCCAGGAGTTCAAATAAGTTCAGTAAAATGAAATGCCTTTTGTAACCGATGAGTTTTTGTGCGGATCCGTGATACATCGAAAGAGACTGTCCGTTTTGTACATGAAGCGCATCCAGCTTTTGCCATAACCGTCTGAACTTTTTGATACCATTCCAACTTTCAACCTTTTGAGAGGTAATTTGTAGTGCTTTTCAATTTTAGGGTCATTTACCTCAAAAAAATCAATAACTGCATGATAAATACAAATTGAAGTCAGAAAGCGTTGAAAATTGATGAAGTGGCTTTGAATGGTGCATTTTGAACACACGAAGATCCTGGAGTTCAAATAAATTCAAGACAATGAAATGCCTTTTGTAACCAATGAGTTTCCGTCCGGAACCCTGATACTTCGAAAGAGACTGTCCTTTTTGTGCACGAAGTGCATCCAGCTTTTGCCACAACCCTCTCAACTTTTTACCACATGCTATGTGGGTTAATTGATGATACCATGCCAACTTTCACCCTTTTAAGAGTTCACTTATAGTGCTTTTCAGTTTTAGGGTCATTTAGCTCAAAAAAATCAATAACTGCATGAAAAATACAAAAATGAAGTCAGAAAGGGTTGAAAATTGATGATGTGGCTTTGAATGGTGCATTTTTAACACACAAAAATCCTTGAGTTCAAATAAATTCTAGAAAATCAAATGCCTTCTGTAACCGTTCAGTTTCCGTCCGGAACCCGGATACTTCGCACTGTCCATTTTGTACACGAAGTGCATCCAGCTTTTGCCGTAACCCTCTCAACTTTTTAGCACATGCTATGTGGGCGAAATCATGATACCATGCCAACTTTCAACCTTTCAAGAGTTCATTTGTAGTGCTTTTCAATTTCAGAGTCATTTAGCTCAAAAAATAAATAACTACATGAAAAATAACAAAAGAAGTCGGGAAGGGTTGAAAATTGATGATGTGGCTTTGAATGGTGCATTTTGAACACACAAAAAGCCTGGAGTTCAGATAAGTTCATGAAAGTGAAATGCCTTTTGTAACCGATGAGTTTCCGTTCGAAACCCTGATACTTCGAAAGAGACTGTCCGTTTTGTACACGAAGTGCATCCAGCTTCTGCCGCAACCCTCTCAACTCTTTACCACATGCTATGTGGGTGAAATTATGATACGATGCCAACTTTCAACCTTTTCAGAGTTAATTTGTAGTGCTTTTCAATTTTAGGGTCCTTTAGCTCAAGAAAATCAATAACTGCATGAAAAATACAAAATGCAGTCAGAAAGGGTTGAAAATTGATGATGTGGCTTTGAATGGTGCATTTTGAACACAAAAAAATCCTGGAGTTCAAATAAATTCTAGAAAATGAAATCCCTTTTGTAACCGATGAGTTTCCGTCCGGAACCCTAATACTTCGATAGAGACTGTCCGTTTTAGACATGATGTGCATCTAGCATTTCCCGTAACCATCTCAACTTTTCAGCACATGCTATGAGGGAGAAATGATGGTACCATGACAACTTTCAACCTTTTCAAAGTTCGTTTGTAGTGCTTTTCAATTCACGGGCCATTTAGCTCAAAAATTCAAGAACTGCATGAATAATAACAAATGTTGTCGGGAAGGGTTCAAAATTGATGATACGGCTTTGAATGGTGCATTTTCAACACACAAAAAGCCTGGAATTCAAATAAGTTCATGAAAATGAAATGCCTTTTGTAACCGATGTGTTTCCGTCCGGAACCCTGATACTTCGAAAGAGACTGTGTGTTTTGTACACGAAGTGCATCCAGCTTTTGCCGTAACCGTCTCAACTTTTTTAGCACATGCTATGTGGGTGAAATGATGATACCATGCCAACTTTCAACCTTTTCAGAGTTCATTTGTAGTGCTTTTCAATTTCAGGGTCATTTAGCTCAAAAAATCAAGAACTGCATGAGAAATAACAAATGATGTCGAGAAGGGTGGAAAATTGATGATATGGCTTTGAATGGTGCATTGTGAACACACAAAAATCCTGGAATTCAAATAAGTACATGAACCGATGAGTTTCCGTCCGGAACGCTGATACTTCGAAAGAGACTGTCCGTTTTTTACACAAAGTGCATCCAGCTTTTGCCGTAACCCTCTCAACTTTTTAGCACATGCTACGTGGGTGAAATGATGATACCATGCCAACTTTCAACCTTTTTAGAGTTCATTTGTAGTGCTTTTAAAGTTTAGGGTCATTTAGCTGAAAAAATAACTGGGTGAAATGATGATACCATGCCAACTTTCAACCTTTTTAGAGTTCATTTGTAGTGCTTTTAAAGTTTAGGGTCATTTAGCTGAAAAAATAAATGACTACATGCAAAATAACAAATGATGTTGGGAAGGGTTGAAAATTGATGATGTGGCTTTGAATGGTGCATTTTGAACACACAAAAAGCCTGGAGTTCAAAGAATTTCATGAAAATGAAATGCCTTTTGTAACCGATGAGTTTCCGTCCGGAACCATGATACTTCGAAAGAGACTATCCGTTTTGTACACGAAGTGCATCCAGCTTTTGCCGCAACCCTCTCAACTTCTTAACACATGCTATGTGGGTGAAATGATGATACCATGCCAACTTTCAACCTTTTCATAGTTCATTTATAGTGCTTTTCAATTTCAGGATCATTTAGCTCAAAAATATCAATAACTACATGAAAAATAAAAAATGAAGTCAGAAAGGGTTGAAAATTGATGATGTTGCCTTGAATGGTGCATTTTGAACACACAAAAGTCCTAGAGTTCAAATAAATTCTAGAAAATGAAATGCCTTTTGTAATCGATGAGTTTCCGTCCGGAACCCAGATACTTCGAAAGAGACTGTCCGTTTTGTACACGAAGTGCATCCAGATTTTCCCGTAACCCTCTCAACTTTTTAGCACATGCTATGTGGGTGAAATGATGATACCATGCGAACTTTCAACCTTTTCAGAGTTCATTTGTAGTGCTTTTCAATTTCAGGGTCATTTAGCTCAAATAAATCTAATACTGCAGGAAAAATAACAAATGATGTCGGGAAGGGTTGAAAATTGATGATGTGGCTTTGAATGGTGCATTTTGAACACACAAAAAGCCTATAGTTCAAATAAGTTCAAGCAAATGAAATCCCTTTTGTAACCGATGAGTTTCCGTCCGGAACCCTAATACTTCGAAAGAGACTGTCCGTTTTGCACACGAAGTGCATCCAGCCTTTGCCGTAACCCTCTCAACTTTTTAGCACATGATACGTGGGTGAAATGATGATACCATGCCATCTTTCAACCTTTTCACAGTTCATTTGTAGTTCTTTGCAATTTGAGGGTCATTTAGCTCAAAATATCAATAACTGCATGAAAAATATCAAATGAAGTCAGAAAGGGTACAAAATTGATGATGTGGCTTGGAATGGTGCATTTTGAACACACAAAAAGCATGGAGTTCAAATAAGTTCATGAAAATGAAATGCCTTTTGTAACCGACGAGTTTTTTGCGGATCCGTGATACTTCGAAAGAGACTGTCCGTTTTGTACATGAAGTGCATCCAGCTTTTGCCGTAACCATCTCAACTTTTTTATCACATGCTATCTGGGTGAAATGATGATACCATGCCAACTTTCAACCTTTTCATAGTTCATTTGTAGTGCTTTTCAATTTCAGGATCATTTAGCTCAAAAATATCAATAACTACATGAAAAATACAAAATGAAGTCAGAAAGGGTTGAAAATTGATGATGTGGCTTTGAATGGTGCATTTTGAACACACAAAAATCCTAGAGTTCAAATAAATTCTAGAAAATGAAATGCCTTTTGTAATCGATGAGTTTCCGTCCGGAACCCAGATACTTCGAACGAGACTGTCCGTTTTGTACACGAAGTGCATCCAGATTTTCCCGTAACCCTCTCAACTTTTTAGCACATGCTATGTGGGTGAAATGATGATACCATGCCAACTTTCAACCTTTTCAGAGTTCATTTGTAGTGCTTTTCAATTTTAGGGTCATTTAGCTCAAATAAATCTAATACTGCAGGAAAAATAACAAATGATGTCGGGAAGGGTTGAAAATTGATGATGTGCCTTTGAATGGTGCATTTTGAACACACAAAAAGCCTATAGTTCAAATAAGTTCAAGCAAATGAAATCCCTTTTGTAACCGATGAGTTTCCGTCCGGAACCCTAATACTTCGAAAGAGACTGTCCGTTTTGCACACGATGTGCATCCAGCCTTTGTCGTAACCCTCTCAACTTTTTAGCACATGATATGTGGGTGAAATGATGATACCATGCCATCTTTCAACCTTTTCACAGTTCATTTGTAGTGCTTTGCAATTTGAGGGTCATTTAGCTCAAAATATCAATAACTGCATGAAAAATATCAAATGAAGTCAGAAAGGGTACAGAATTGATGATGTGGCTTGGAATGGTGCATTTTGAACACACAAAAAGCATGGAGTTCAAATAAGTTCATGAAAATGAAATGCCTTTTGTAACCGATGAGTTTTTTGCGGATCCATGATACTTCGAAAGAGACTGTCCGTTTTGTACATGAAGTGCATCCAGCTCTTGCCGTAACCATCTCAACTTTTTTATCACATGCTGTGTGGGTGAAATGATGATACCATGCCAACTTTCAACCTTTTCAGAGTTCATTTGTAGTGCTTTTCAATTTCAGGGTCATTTAGCTGAAAAATTCAAGAAGTGCATGAAAAATAACAAATGATGTCGGGAAGGGTTGAAAATTGATGATATGGCTTTGAATGGTGCATTTTGAACACACAAAAAGCCTGGAATTCAAATAATTTCATGAAAATGAAATGCCTTTTGTAACCGATGTGTTTCCGTCCGGAACCCTGATACTTCGAAAGAGACTGTCCGTTTTTTACACGAAGTGCATCCATCTTTTGCCGTAACCCTCTCCACTTTTTAGCACATGCTATGTGGGTGAAATGATGATACCATGCCAACTTTCAACCTTTGCAGAGTTCATTTGTAGTGCTTTTCAATTTCAGGGTCATTTAGCTCAAAAAATCAATAACTGCATGAAAAATACCAAATGATGTCGGGAAGGGTTGAAAATTGATGATATGGCTTTGAATTGTGCATTTTTAACACACAAAAATACTTGAGTTCAAATAAATTCTAGAAAATGAAATGCCTTCTGTCACCGATGAGTTTCCATCCAGAACCCGGATACTTCGAACGAGACTGTCCATTTTGTACATGAAGTGCATCGAGCTTTTGCCGTAACCCTCTCAACTTTTTAGCACATGCTATGTGGGTGAAATGATGATACCATGCCAACTTTCAACCTTTTCAGAGTTCATTTGTAGTGCTTTTCAATTTCAGAGTCATTTAGGTCAAAAGATAAATAACTACATGAAAAATAAGAAAAGAAGTCGGGAAGGGTTGAAAATTGATGATATGGCTTTGAATGGTGCTTTTTGACCACACAAAAATCCTGGAATTCAAATAATTTCATGAAAATGAAATGCCTTTTGTAACCAATGAGTTTCCTTCCGAAACCCTGATATTTCGAAAGAGACTGTCAGTTTTTTACACGAAGTGCATCCAGCTTTTGCCGTAACCCTCTCAACTTTTAAGCACATGCTACGTCGGTGAAATGATGATACCATGCCAACTTTCAACCTTTTTAGAGTTCGTTTGTAGTGCTTTTAAATTTTAGGATCATTTAGCTGAAAAAATAAATGACTACATGAAAAATAACAAATGATGTTGGGAAGGGTTGAAAATTGATGATGTCGCTTTGAATGGTGCATTTTGAACACACAAAAAGCCTGGAGTTCAAATAAGCTCATGAAAATGAAATGCCTTTTGTAACCGATGAGTTTCCGTCCGGAACCATGATACGTCGAAAGAGACTCTCCGTTTTGTACACGAAGTGCATCCAGATTTTGCCGCAACCCTCTCAAAATTTTACCACATGCTATGTGGGTGTAATGATGATATCATGCCAACTTTCAACCTTTTCAGAGTTCATTTGTAGTGCTTTTCAATTTCAGGGTCATTTAGCTCAAAAAATAAATAACTACATGAAAAATAACAAATGATGTCGGGAAGGGTTGAAAATTGATGATGTGGCTTTCAATGGTGCATTTTGAACACACAAAAAGCCTGGAGTTCAAATAAGTTCATGAAACTAAAATGCCTTTTGTAACCGATGACTTTCCGTCTGGAACCCTGATACTTCGAAAGAGACTGTCCGTTTTGTACACGAAGTGCATGCAGCTTTTTCCGCAACCCTCTCAACTTTTTACCACATGCTATGTGGGTGAAATAATGATACCATGCCAAATTTCAACCTTTTCAGAGTTCATTTGTAGTGCTTTTCAGGGTCATTTAGCTCAAAAAAATCAATAACTGCGTGAAAAATACAAAATGAAGTCAGAAAGGGTTGAAAATTGATGATGTGGCTTTGAATGGTGCATTTTGAACACACAAAAATCCTCGAGTTCAAATAAATTGTAGGAAATGAAATGCCTTTTGTAACCGGGGAGTTTCCGTCCGGAACCCTAATACTTCGAAAGAGACTGTCCGTTTTGTACACCTAGTGCATCGAGCTTTTGCCGTAACCCACTCAACTTTTTAGCACATGATATATGTGTGAAATGATGATACCATGCCAACTTTCAACCTTTTCAGAGTTCATTTGTAGTGCTTTTCAATTTCAAGGTCATTTAGCTCATAAAAATCAAGAACTACGTGAAAAATAACAAATGAGTTCAGAAAGGCTTGAAAATTGATGATGTGGCTTTGAATGGTGCATTTTGAACACACAAAAATCCTCGAGCTCAAATAAATTCTAGGAAATGAAATGCCTTTTGTAACCGGTGAGTTTCCGTCCGGAACCCTGATGCTTCGAAAGAGACTGTCCGTTTTTTACACCAAGTGCATCGAGCTTTTGCCATAACCCTCTCAACTTTTTAGCACATGCTATATGTGTGAAATGATGATACCATGCCAACTTTCAACCTTTTCATAGTTCATTTGTAGTGCTTTTCAATTTCAAGGTCATTTAGCTCATAAAAATCAATAACTACGTGAAAAATAACAAATGATGTCGGGAAGGGTTGAAAATTGATGATGTGTCTTTGAATGGTGCATTTTGAACACACAAAAAGCCTGGAGTTCAAATAAGTTCAGGAAAATGAAATGCCTTTTGTAACCAATGAGTTTTCGTCCCGAACCCTGATACGTCGAAAGAGACTATCTGTTTTGTACACAAAGTGCATCCAGCTTTTCCCGTAACCCTCTCAAGTTAATACCACATGCTATGTGGGTGAAATGATGATACCGTGCCAAGTTTCAACCTTTTCAGAGTTCATTTGTACTGTTTTCAATTTCAGGGTCATTTAACTCAAAAAAATCAATAATTGCAAGCAAAATACAAAATGAGTTCAGAAAGGCTTGAAAATTGATGATGTGGCTTTGAATGGTGCATTTTGAACACACAAAAATCCTCGAGCTCAAATAAATTCTAGGAAATGAAATGCCTTTTGTAACCGGTGAGTTTCCGTCCGGAACCCTGATGCTTCGAAAGAGACTGTCCGTTTTTTACACCAAGTGCATCGAGCTTTTGCCATAACCCTCTCAACTTTTTAGCACATGCTATATGTGTGAAATGATGATACCATGCCAACTTTCAACCTTTTCATAGTTCATTTGTAGTGCTTTTCAATTTCAAGGTCATTTAGCTCATAAAAATCAATAACTACGTGAAAAATAACAAATGATGTCGGGAAGGGTTGAAAATTGATGATGTGGCTTTGAATGGTGCATTTTGAACACACAAAAAGCCTGGAGTTCAAATAAGTTCATGAAAATCAAATGCCTTTTGTAACCGATGAGTTTCCGTCCGGAACCCTGATACTTCGAAAGAGACTGTCCGTTTTTTACACAAAGTGCATCCAGCTTTTGCCATAACACTCGCAACTTTTTAGCACATGCTATGTGGGTGAAATGATGATACCATGCCATCTTTCAACCTTTTTAGAGTTCATTTGTAGTGCTTTTCAATATCAGGGTCATTTTGCTCAAAAAATAAATAACTACATGAAAAATATCAAATGATGTCGAGAAAGGTTGAAAATTGATGATGTGTCTTTGAATGGTGCATTTTGAACACACAAAAAGCCTGGAGTTCAAATAAGTTCATGAAAATGAAATGCCTTTTGTAACCAATGAGTTTCCGTCCCGAACCCTGATACTTCGAAAGAGACTGTCTGTTTTGTACACAAAGTGCATCCAGCTTTTCCTGTAACCCTCTCAAGTTATTACCACATGCTATGTGGGTGAAATGATGATACCGTGCCAAGTTTCAACCTTTTCAGAGTTCATTTGTACTGTTTTCAATTTCAGGGTCATTTAGCTCAAAAAAATCAATAATTGCAAGAAAAATACAAAATGAGTTCAGAAAGGCTTGAAAATTGATGATGTGGTTTTGAATGGTGCATTTTGAACACACAAAAATCCTCGAGCTCAAATAAATTCTAGGAAATGAAATGCCTTTTGTAACCGGTGAGTTTCCGTCCGGAACCCTGATGCTTCGAAAGAGACTGTCCGTTTTTTACACCAAGTGCATCGAGCTTTTGCCATAACCCTCTCAACTTTTTAGCACGTGCTATATGTGTGAAATGATGATACCATGCCAACTTTCAACCTTTTCATAGTTCATTTGTAGTGCTTTTCAATTTCAAGGTCATTTAGCTCATAAAAATCAATAACTACGTGAAAAATAACAAATGATGTCGGGAAGGGTTGAAAATTGATGATGTGGCTTTGAATGGTGCATTTTGAACACACAAAAAGCCTGGAGTTCAAATAAGTTCATGAAAATCAAATGCCTTTTGTAACCGATGAGTTTCCGTCCGGAACCCTGATACTTCGAAAGAGACTGTCCGTTTTTTACACAAAGTGCATCCAGCTTTTGCCATAACACTCGCAACTTTTTAGCACATGCTATGTGGGTGAAATGATGATACCGTGCCAACTTTCAACCTATTCAGAGTTCGCTTGTAGTGTTTTCAATTTCAGGGTCATTTAGCGCAAAAAAATCAATAATTGCAAGAGAAATACAAAATGAGTTCAGAAAGGGTTGAAAATTGATGATGTGGCTTTGAATGGTGCATTTTGAACACACAAAAATCTTCGAGCTCAAATAAATTCTAGGAGATGAAATGCCTTTTGTAACCGGTGAGTTTCCGTCCGGAACCCTGATACTTCGAAAGAGACTGTCCGTTTTGTACACCAAGTGCATCGAGCTTTTGCCATAACCCTCTCAACTTTTTAGCACATGCTATATGTGTGAAATGATGATACCATGCCAACTTTCAACCTTTTCAGAGTTCATTTGTAGTGCTTTTCAATTTCAAGGTCATTTAGCTCATAAAAATCAATAACTACGTGAAAAATAACAAATGATGTCGGGAAGGGTTGAAAATTGATGATGTGGCTTTGAATGGTGCATTTTGAACACACAAAAAGCCTGGAGTTCAAATAAGTTCATGAAAATCAAATGCCTTTTGTAACCGATGAGTTTCCGTCCGGAACCCTGATACTTCGAAAGAGACTGTCCGTTTTTTACACAAAGTGCATCCAGCTTTTGCCATAACACTCGCAACTTTTTAGCACATGCTATGTGGGTGAAATTATGATACCATGCCATCTTTCAACCTTTTTAGAGTTCATTTGTAGTGCTTTTCAATATCAGGGTCATTTTGCTCAAACAATAAATAACTACATGAAAAATAACAAATGATGTCGGGAAGGGTTGAAAATTGATGATGTGTCTTTGAATGGTGCATTTTGAACACACAAAAAGCCTGGAGTTCAAATAAGTTCATGAAAATGAAATGCCTTTTGTAACCAATGAGTTTTCGTCCCGAACCCTGATACGTCGAAAGAGACTATCTGTTTTGTACACAAAGTGCATCCAGCTTTTCCCGTAACCCTCTCAAGTTAATACCACATGCTATGTGGGTGAAATGATGATACCGTGCCGACTTTCAACCTTTTCAGAGTTCGCTTGTAGTGTTTTCAATTTCAGGGTCATTTAGCGCAAAAAAATCAATAATTGCAAGAGAAATACAAAATGAAGTCAGAAAGGGTTGAAAATTGATGATGTGGCTTTGAATGGTGCATTTTGAACACACAAAAATCCTCGAGTTCAAATAAATTCTAGGAAATGAAATGCCTTTTGTAACCGGTGAGTTTCCGTCCGGAACCCTGATACTTCGAAAGAGACTGTCCGTTTGGTACACCAAGTGCATCGAGCTTTTGCCATAACCCTCTCAACTTTTTAGCACATGCTATATGTGTGAAATGATGATACCATGCCAACTTTCAACCTTTTCAGAGTTCATTTGTAGTGATTTTCAATTTCAAGGTAATTTAGCTCATAAAAATCAATAACTACGTGAAAAATAACAGTGATGTCGGGAAGGGTTGAAAATTGATGATGTGGCTTTGAATGGTGCATTTTGAACACACAAAAAGCCTGGAGTTCAAATAAGTTCATGAAAATCAAATGCCTTTTGTAACCGATGAGTTTCCGTCCGGAACCCTGATACTTCGAAAGAGACTGTCCGTTTTTTACACAAAGTGCATCCAGCTTTTGCCATAACACTCGCAACTTTTTAGCACATGCTATGTGGGTGAAATTATGATACCATGCCATCTTTCAACCTTTTTAGAGTTCATTTGTAGTGCTTTTCAATATCAGGGTCATTTTGCTCAAACAATAAATAACTACATGAAAAATAACAAATGATGTCGGGAAGGGTTGAAAATTGATGATGTGTCTTTGAATGGTGCATTTTGAACACACAAAAAGCCTGGAGTTCAAATAAGTTCATGAAAATGAAATGCCTTTTGTAACCAATGAGTTTTCGTCCCGAACCCTGATACGTCGAAAGAGACTATCTGTTTTGTACACAAAGTGCATCCAGCTTTTCCCGTAACCCTCTCAAGTTAATACCACATGCTATGTGGGTGAAATGATGATACCGTGCCGACTTTCAACCTTTTCAGAGTTCGCTTGTAGTGTTTTCAATTTCAGGGTCATTTAGCGCAAAAAAATCAATAATTGCAAGAGAAATACAAAATGAAGTCAGAAAGGGTTGAAAATTGATGATGTGGCTTTGAATGGTGCATTTTGAACACACAAAAATCCTCGAGTTCAAATAAATTCTAGGAAATGAAATGCCTTTTGTAACCGGTGAGTTTCCGTCCGGAACCCTGATACTTCGAAAGAGACTGTCCGTTTGGTACACCAAGTGCATCGAGCTTTTGCCATAACCCTCTCAACTTTTTAGCACATGCTATATGTGTGAAATGATGATACCATGCCAACTTTCAACCTTTTCAGAGTTCATTTGTAGTGATTTTCAATTTCAAGGTAATTTAGCTCATAAAAATCAATAACTACGTGAAAAATAACAGTGATGTCGGGAAGGGTTGAAAATTGATGATGTGGCTTTGAATGGTGCATTTTGAACACACAAAAAGCCTGGAGTTCAAATAAGTTCATGAAAATCAAATGCCTTTTGTAACCGATGAGTTTCCGTCCGGAACCCTGATACTTCGAAAGAGACTGTCCGTTTTTTACACAAAGTGCATCCAGCTTTTGCCATAACCCTCTCAAGTTTCAACCTTTTCAAAGTTCATTTTTAGTGCTTTTCAATTTCAGGGTCATTTAGCTCAAAAAAATAAATAACTACATGAAAAATAACAAATGATGTCGGGAAGGGCTGAAAATTGATGATGTGGCTTTGAAAGGTGCATTTTGAACACAGAAAAAGCCTAGAGTTCAAATAAGTTAATGAAAATGAAATGCCTTTTGTAACGGATGAGTTTTCGTCCGGAACCCTTATACTTCGAAAGAGACTGTCCGTTTTGTACTAGAAGTGCATCCAAATTATTCTGTAACCCTCTCTACTTTTTACCACATCGTATGTAGTCATAAAGGGTGAAATGATGATACCATGCCAACTTTCAACCTTTTCAGAGTTCATTTGTAGTGCTTTTCAATTTTAGGGTCATTTAGCTCAAAAAAATAAAATAACTGCATGAAAAATACAAAATGAAGTCAGAAAGGGTTGAAAATTGATGATGCGGCTTTGACTGGTGCATTTTGAACACACAAAAAGCCTGGAGTACAAATAAATCCTAGAAAATGAAATGCCTTTTGTAACCGATGAGTTTCCGTCCGGAAACCTGATACTTAGAAAGAGACTGTCCGTTTTGTACACGAATTGCATCCAGCTTTTCCCGTAAACCTCTCAACTTTTTACCACATGCTATGTGGGTGAAATGATGATACCATGACAACTTTCAACCTTTTTAGAGTTCATTTGTAGTGCTTTTCAATTTCAGGGTCATTTAGCTCAAAAAATAAATAACTACATGACAAATAACAAATGATATCGGGAAGGGTTGAAAATTGCTGATGTGGCTTTGAATGGTGCAGTTTGAACACACAAAAAGCCTGGAGTTCAAATAAGTTCATGAAAATGAAATGCCTTTTGTAGCCGACGAGTTTCCGTCCGGATCCCTGATACTTCCAAAGATATTGTCTGTTTTGTACACGACGTGCATCCAGCTTTTGCGGTAACCCTCTCAAGTTTTTACCACATGCTATGTGGGTGAAATGATGATACCATGTCAACATTCAACCTTTTGAGAGTTCATTTGTAGTGCTTTTCAATTTTAGGGTCATTTAGCTCCAAAAAATCAATAACTGCATGAAAAATACAAAATGAAGTCAGAAACGGTTGAAAATTGATGATGTCGCTTTGAATGGTGCATTTTGAACACACAAAAATCCTTGAGTTCAAATAAATTCTAGAAAATGAAATGCCTTTTGTAACCGATGAGTTTCCATCCGGAACCCTGGTACTTCGAAAGAGACTGTTCGTTTTGTATATGAAGTGCATCCAGCTTTTGCCATAACCCTCTCAACTTTTCAGCACATGATTTGTCGGTGAAATGACGATACCGTGCCAACTTTCGACCTTTTCAGAGTTCATTTGTAGTGCTTTTCAATTTCAGGGTCATTTAGCTCAAAAAAATCAAAAACTGCATGAAAATTACAAAATGAAGTCAGAAACGGTTGAAAATTGAAGATATGGCTTTGAATGGTGCATTTTGAGAACACAAAAATCCTGGAGTACAAATAAATTCTAGAAAATGAAATGCCTTTTGTAACCGATGAGTTTCCGTCCGGAAACCTGATACTTAGAATGAGACTGTCCGTTTTGTACACGAAGTGCATCCAGCTTTTGCCGTAAACCTCTCAACTTTTTACCACATGCTATGTGTGTGAAATGATGATACCATGACAACTTTCAACATTTTTAGAGTTCATTTGTAGTGCTTTTCAATTTCAGGGTCATTTAGCTCAAAAAATAAATAACTACATGACAAATAACAAATGATATCGGGAAGGGTTGAAAATTGATGATGTGGCTTTGAATGGTGCAGTTTGAACACACAAAAAACCTAGAGTTCAAATAAGTTCATGAAAATGAAATGCCTTTTGTAGCCGACGAGTTTCCGTCCGGATCCCTGATACTTCTAAAGATATTGTCTGGTTTGTACACGACGTGCATCCATCTTTTGCGGTAACCCTCTCAAGTTTTTACCACATGCTATGTGGGTGAAATGATGATACCATGCCAACTTTCAACCTTTTGAGCGTTCATTTGTAGTGCTTTTCAATTTCAAGGTCATTTAGCTCAAAAAATAAATAACTACATGAAAAATAAGAAGTGATGTCGGGAAGGGTTGAAAATTGATGATGTGTCTTTGAACGGTGCATTTTGAACACACAAAAAGCCTAGAGTTCAAATAAGTTCATGAAACTGAAATGCCTTTTGTAACCGATGAGTTTTCGTCTGGAACCCTTATACTTCGAAAGAGACTGTCCGTTTTGTACACGAAGTGCATCCAGCTTTCGCGGTAACCCTCTCAAGTTTTTACCACATGCTATGTGGGTGAAATGATGATACCATGCCAACTTTCGACCTTTTCAGAGTTCATTGGGAGTGCTTTTCAATTTCAGGGTCATTTAGCTCAAAAAAATCAAAAACTGCATGAAAAATACAAAATGAAGTCAGAAATGGTTGAAAATTGAAGATATGGCTTTGAATGGTGCATTTTGAACACACAAAAATCCTTGAGTTCAAATAAATTCTAGAAAATGAAATGCCTTTTGTAACCGATGAGTTTCCGTCCGGAAGCCAGATACTTCGAAAGAGACAGTCCATTTTGTACACCAAGTGCATCCAACTTTTGCCGTCAGCCTCTCCGCTTTTTAGCACATGCTATATGGGTGAAATGATGATACCATGCCAACTTTCAACCTTTTCACAGGTCATTTGTAGTGCTTTTCAATTTCAGGGCCATTTAGCTCAAAAAAATCAATAACTGCATGAAAAATACAAAATGAAGTCAGAAATGGTTGAAAATTGATGATGAGGCTTTGACTGGTGCATTTTGAACACACAAAAAGCCTGGAGTACAAGTAAATTCTAGAAAATGAAATGCCTTTTGTAACCGATGAGTTTCCGTCCGGAAACCTGATACTTAGAAAGAGACTGTCCGTTTTGTACACGAACTGCATCCAGCTTTTGTCGTAAACCTCTCAACTTTTTACCACATGCTATGTGGGTGAAATGATGATACCATGACAACTTTCAACCTTTTTAGAGTTCATTTGTAGTGCTTTTCAATTTCAGGGTCATTTAGCTCAAAAAATAAATAACTACGTGAAAAATAACAAATGATATCGGGAAGGGTTGAAAATTGATGATGTGGCTTTGAATGGTGCAGTTTGAACACACAAAAAGCCTATAGTTCAAATAAGTTCAAGCAAATGAAATCCCTTTTGTAACCGATGAGTTTCCGTCCGGAACCCTAATACTTCGAAAGAGACTGTCCGTTTTGCACACGAAGTGCATCCAGCCTTTGCCGTAACCCTCTCAACTTTTTAGCAAATGATACGTGGGTGAAATGATGATACCATGCCATCTTTCAACCTTTTCACAGTTCATTTGTAGTGCTTTGCAATTTGAGGGTCATTTAGCTCATAAAAATCAATAACTACGTGAAAAATAACAAATGATGTCGGGAAGGGTTGAAAATTGATGATGTGGCTTTGAATGGTGCATTTTGAACACACAAAAAGCCTGGAGTTCAAATAAGTTCATAAAAATGAAGTGCCTTTTGTAGCCGACGAGTTTCCGTCCGGATCCCTGATACTTCTAAAGATATTGTCTGTTTTGTACACGACGTGCATCCATCTTTTGCGGTAACCCTCTGAAGTTTTTACCACATGCTATGTGGGTGAAATGATGATACCATGCCAACTTTAAACCTTTTGAGGGTTCATTTGTAGTGCTTTTCAATTTTAGGGTCATTTAGCTCCAAAAAATCAATAACTGCATGAAAAGTACAAAATGAAGTTAGAAACGGTTGAAAATTGATGATGTGGCTTTGAATGGTGCATTTTGAACACACAAAAATCCTTGAGTTCAAATATATTCTAGAATATGAAATGCCTTTTGTAACCGATGAGTTTCCATCCGGAACCCTGGTACTTCGAAAGAGACTGTTCGTTTTGTATATGAAGTGCATCCAGCTTTTGCTGTAACCCTCTCAACTTTTTAGCACATGATTTGTCGGTGAAATGATCATACCATGCCAACTTTCGACCTTTTCAGAGTTCATTCATAGTGCTTTTCAATTTTAGGGTCATTTAGCTCAAAAAAAATCAAAAACTGCATGAAAAATACAAAATGAATTCAAAAAGGGTTGAAAATAGAAGATATGGCTTTGAATGGTGCATTTTGAACACACAAAAATCATTGAGTTCAAATAAATTCTAGAAAATGAAATGCCTTTTGTAACCGATGAGTTTCCGTCCGGAAGCCAGATACTTCGAAAGAGACTGTCCATTTTGTACAGCAAGTGCATCCAACTTTTGCCGTCAGCCTCTCCGCTTTTTAGCACACGCTATATGGGTGAAATGATGATACCATGCCAACTTTCAACCTTTTCAGAGTTCATTTTTAGTGGTTTTCAATTTCAGGGCCATTTAGCTCAAAAAATCAATAACTGCATGAAAAATACAAAATGAAGTCAGAAATGGTTGAAAATTGATGATGTGGCTTTGACTGGTGCATTTTGAACACACAAAAAGCCTGGAGTACAAATAAATTCTAGAAAATGAAATGCCTTTTGTAACCGATGAGTTTCCGTCCGGAAACCTGATACTTAGAAAGAGACTGTCCGTTTTGTACACGAACTGCATCCAGCTTTTGCCGTAAACCTCTCAACTTTTTACCACATGCTATGTGGGTGAAATGATGATACCATGACAACTTTCAACCTTTTTAGAGTTCATTTGTAGTGCTTTTCAATTTTAGGGTCATTTAGCTCAAAAAATAAATAACTACATGAAAAATAACAAATGATATCGGGAAGGGTTGAAAATTGATGATGTGGCTTTGAATGGTGCAGTTTGAACACAAAAAAAGCCTGGAGTTCAAATAAGTTCATGAAAATGAAGTGCCTTTTGTAGCCGACGAGTTTCCGTCCGGATCCCTGATACTTCTAAAGATATTGTCTGTTTTGTACACGACGTGCATCCATCTTTTGCGGTAACCCTCTCAAGTTTTTACCACATGCTATGTGGGTGAAATGATGATACCATGCCAACTTTCAACCTTTTGAGCGTTCATTTGTAGTGCTTTTCAATTTTAGGGTCATTTAGCTCCAAAAAATCAATAACTGCATGAAATGTACAAAATGAAGTCAGAAACGGTTGAAAATTGATGATGTGTCTTTGAATGGTGCATTTTGAACAAACAAAAATCCTTGAGTTCAAATAAATTCTAGAATATGAAATGCCTTTTGTAACCGATGAGTTTCCATCCGGAACCCTGGTACTTTGAAAGAGACTGTTCGTTTTGTATATGAAGTGCATCCAGCTTTTGCTGTAACCCTCTCAACTTTTTACCACATGCTATGTGGGTGAAATGATGATACCATGCCAACTTTCAACCTTTTCAGAGTTCATTTCTAGTGCTTTTCAATTTCAGGGTCATTTAGCTCAAAAAAATCAATAACTGCATGATAAATACAAAATGAAGTCAGAAATGGTTGAAAATTGATGATGTGGCTTTGAATGGTGCATTTTGAACACACAAAAATCCTTGAGTTCGAATAAATTCTAGAAAATGAAATGTCTTTTGTAACCGAGGAGTTTCCGTCCGGAAGCCAGATACTTCGAAAGAGACTGTCCATTTTGTACAGCAAGTGCATCCAGCTTTTTACGTAAGCCTCTCAGCCTTTTAGCACATGCTATATGGGTGAAATGTTGATACCATGCCAACTTTCAACCTTTTCAGAGTTCATTTGTAGTGCTTTTCAATTTCAAGGTCATTTAGCTCATAAAAATCAATAACTACATGAAAAATAACAAATGATGTCGGGAAGGGTTGAAAATTGATGATGTGGCTTTGAATGGTGCATTTTTAACACACAAAAGCCTAGAGTTCAAATAAGTTCATGAAAATGAAATGCCTTTTGTAACCGATGAGTTTCCGTCCGAAACCCTGATACTTCGAAAGAGACTGTCCGTTTTGTACACAAAGTGCATCCAGCTTTTGCCGGAACCCATGCCAAACGATGATACCATGCCAAATTTCAACCTTTTCAGAGTTCAGTTGTAGTGATTTTGAATTTCAGGGTCATTTATCTCAAAAAAATCAATAACTTCATGAAAAATACAAAATGAAGTCAGAATGGGTTGAAAATTGATGATGTGGCTTTGAATGATGCATTTTGAACACACAAAAATCCTGGAATTCAAATAAATTATAGAAAATGAAATGCCTTTTGTAACCGATGAGTTTCCGTCCGGAACCCTGATACGTCGAAAGAGACTGTCCGTTTTGTACATGAAGTGCATCCAGCTTTTGCCGTAACCATCTCAACTTTTTAGCACATGCTATGAGGGTGAAATGATGATACCATGACAACTTTCAACCTTTTCAGAGTTCATTTGTAGTGCTTTTCAATTTCAAGGTCATTTAGCTCATAAAAATCAATAACTACATGAAAAATAACAAATGATGTCGGGAAGGGTGGAAAATTGATGATGTGGCTTTGAATGGTGCATTTTGAACACACAAAAAGCCTGGAGTTCAAATAAGTTCATGAAAATGAAATGCCTTTTGTAACCGATGAGTTTCCGTCCGAAACCCTGATACTTCGAAAGAGACTGTCCGTTTTGTACACAAAGTGCATCCAGCTTTTGCCGGAACCCATGCCAAACGATGATACCATGCCAAATTTCAACCTTTTCAGAGTTCATTTGTAGTGATTTTGAATTTCAGGGTCATTTAGCTCGAAAAAATCAATAACTTCATGAAAAATACAAAATGAAGTCAGAATGGGTTGAAAATTGATGATGTGGCTTTGAATGATGCATTTTGAACACACAAAAATCCTAGAATTCAAATAAATTATAGAAAATGAAATGCCTTTTGTAACCGATGAGTTTTCGTCCGGAACCCTGATACGTCGAAAGAGACTGTCCGTTTTGTACATGAAGTGCATCCAGCTTTTGCCGTAACCATCTCAACTTTTTAGCACATGCTATGAGGGTGAAATGATGATACCATGACAACTTTCAACCTTTTCAGAGTTCATTTGTAGTGCTTTTTAATTTCAGCATCATTTAGCTCAAAAAATCAGTAACTGCATGAAAAATAACAAATGATGTCGGGAAGGGTTGAAAATTGATGATATGGCTTTGAATGGTGCATTTTGACCACACAAAAATCCTGGAATTCAAATAATTTCATGAAAATGAAATGCCTTTTGTAACCGATGAGTTTTCGTCTGGAACCCTTATACTCCGAAAGAGACTGTCCGTTTTGTACACGAAGTGCATCCAGCTTTTTTGGTAACCCTCTCAAGTTTTTACCACATGCTATGTGGGTGAAATGATGATACAATGCCAACTTTCAACCTTTTCAGAGTTCATTTCTAGTGCTTTTCAATTTTAGGGTCATTTAGCTCAAAAAAATCAATAACTGCATGATAAATACAAAATGAAGTCAGAAATGGTTGAAAATTGATGATGTGGCTTTGAATGGTGCATTTTGAACACACAAAAATCCTTCAGTTCAAATAAATTCTAGAAAATGAAATGCCTTTTGTAACCGATGAGTTTCCGTCCGGAAGCGAGATACTTCGAAAGAGACTGTCCATTTTGTACAGCAAGTGCATCCAGCTTTTGCCGTAAGCCTCTCAGCCTTTTAGCACATGCTATATGGGTGAAATGTTGATACCATGCCAACTTTCAACCTTTTCAGAGTTCATTTGTAGTGCTTTTCAATTTCAAGGTCATTTAGCTCATAAAAATCAATAACTACATGAAAAATAACAAATGATGTCGGGAAGGGTGGAAAATTGATGATGTGGCTTTGAATGGTGCATTTTGAACACACAAAAAGCCTAGAGTTCAAATAAGTTCATGAAAATGAAATGCCTTTTGTAACCGATGAGTTTCCGTCCGAAACCCTGATACTTCGAAAGAGACTGTCCGTTTTGTACACAAAGTGCATCCAGCTTTTGCCGGAACCCATGCCAAACGATGATACCATGCCAAATTTCAACCTTTTCAGAGTTCATTTCTAGTGATTTTGAATTTCAGGGTCATTTAGCTCGAAAAAATCAATAACTTCATGAAAAATACAAAATGAAGTCAGAATGGGTTGAAAATTGATGATGTGGCTTTGAATGATGCATTTTGAACACACAAAAATCCTGGAATTCAAATAAATTATAAAAAATGAAATGCCTTTTGTAACCGATGAGTTTCCATCCGGAACCCTGATACTTCGGAAGAGACTGTCCGTTTTGTCCATGAAGTGCATGCAGCTTTTGCCGTAACCATCTCAACTTTTTAGCACACGCTATGAGGGTGAAATGATGATACCATGACAACTTTCAACCTTTTCAGAGTTCATTTGTAGTGCTTTTTAATTTCAGGATCATTTAGCTCCAAAATCAGTAACTGCATGAAAAATAACAAATGATGTCGGGAAGGGTTGAAAATTGATGATATGGCATTGAATGGTGCATTTTGACCACACAAAAATCCTAGAATTCAAATAATTTCATGAAAATGAAATGCCTTTTGTAGCCGATGAGTTTCCGTCCGGCACCCTGGTACTTCGAAAGAGACTGTCCGTTTTTTACGCAAAGTGCATCCAGCTTTTGCCATAACACTCGCAACTTTTTAGCACATGCCATGTGGGTGAAATGATGATACCATGCCATCTTTCAACCTTTTTAGAGTTCATTTGTAGTGCTTTTCAATTTCAGGGTCATTTAGCTCAAAAAATAAATAACTACATGAAAAATAACAAATGATGTCGGGAAGGGTTGAAAATTGCTGATGTGGCTTTGAATGGTGCATTTTGAACACACAAAAAGCCTGGAGTTCAAATAAGTTCATGAAAATGAAATACCTTTTGTAGCCGACGAGTTTCCGTCTGGATCCCTGATACTTCTAAAGATACAGTCTGTTTTGTACACGAAGTGCATCCAGCTTTTGCGGTAACCCTCTCAATTTTTACCACATGCTATGTGGGTGAAATGATGATACCATGCCAAGTTTCAACCTTTTCAAACTTCATTTTTAGTGCTTTTCAATTTCAAGGTCATTTAGCTCAAAAAATAAATAACTGCATGAAAAATAACAAGTGATGTCGGGAAGGGTTGAAAATTGATGATGTGTCTTTGAACGGTGCATTTTGAACACACAAAAAGCCTAGAGTTCAAATAAGTTCATGAAAATGAAATGCCTTTTGTAACCGATGAGTTTTCGTCTGGAACCCTTATACTTCGAAAGGGACTGTCCGTTTTGTACACGAAGTGCATCCAGGTTTCGCGGTAACCCTCTCAAGTTTTTACCACATGCTATGTGGGTGAAATGATGATACCATGCCAACTTTCAACCTTTTCAGAGTTCATTTCTAGTGCTTTTCAATTTTAGGGTCATTTAGCTCAAAAAAATCAATAACTGCATGAAAAATACACAATGAAGTCAGAAACGGTTGAAAATTGATGATGTGGCTTTGAATGGTGCATTTTGAACACACAAAAATCCTTGAGTTCAAATAAATTCTAGAAAATGAAATGCCTTTTGTAACCGATGAGTTTCCGTCCGGAACCCTGATACTTCGAAAGAGACTGTCCGTTTCGCACACCAAGTGCATCCAGCTTTTGCCGGAACCCATGCCAAATTTTAATCTTTTCAGAGTTCATTTGTAGTGATTTTCAATTTCAGGGTCATTTAGCTCGAAAAAATCAATAACTTCATGAAAAATACAAAATGAAGTCAGAATGGGTTGAAAATTGATGATGTGGCTTTGAATGATGCATTTTGAACACACAAAAATCCTGGAATTCAAATAAATTATAGAAAATGAAATGCCTTTTGTAACTGATGAGTTTCCGTCTGGAACCCTGATACTTCGAAAGAGACTGTCCGTTTTGTACATGAAGTGCATCCAGCTTTTGCCGTAACCATCTCAACTTTTTAGCACATGCTATGAGGGTGAAATGATGATACCATGACAACTTTTAACCTTTTCAGAGTTCATTTGTAGTGATTTTTAATTTCAGGATCATTTAGCTCAAAAAATCAGTAACTGCATGAAAAATAACAAATGATGTCGGGAAGGGTTGAAAATTGATGATATGGCTTTGAATGGTGCATTTTGACCACACAAAAATCTTGGAATTCAAATAATTTCATGAAAATGAAATGCCTTTTGTAGCCGATGAGTTTCCGTCCGGAACCCTGGTACTTCGAAAGAGACTGTCCGTTTTTTACGCAAAGTGCATCCAACTTTGGCCATCACACTCGCAACTTTTTAGCACATGCTATGTGGGTGAAATGATGATACCATGCCATCTTTCAACCTTTTTAGAGTTCATTTGTAGTGCTTTTCAATTTCAGGGTCATTTTGCTCAAAAAGTAAATAACTACATGAAAAACAACAAATGATGTCGGTAAGGGTTGAAAATTGATGATGTGTCTTTGAATGGTGCATTTTGAACACACAAAAAGCCTGGAGTTCAAATAAGTTCATGAAAATGAAATGCCTTTTGTAACCGATGAGTTTCCGTCCGGAACCCTGATACTTCGAAAGGGACTGTCTGTTTTGTACACTAAGTGCATCTAGCTTTTCCCGTAACCCTCTCAAGTGTTTACCACATGCTATGTAGGTGAAATGATGATACCGTGCCAACTTTCAACCTTTTCAGAGTTCATTTGTAGTGTTTTCAATTTCAGGGTCATTTAGCTCAAAAAAATTCAATAACTGCAAGAAAAATACAAAATGAAGTCAGAAAGGGTTGAAAATTGATGATGTGGCTTTGAATGGTGCATTTTGAACACACAAAAATCCTGGAGTTCAAATAAATTCTAGGAAATGAAATGCCTTTTGTAACCGGTGAGTTTCTGTCTGGAACCCTGATACTTCGAAAGAGACTGTCCGTTTTGTACACCAAGTGCATCCAACTTTTGCCGTAACCCTCTCAACTTTTTAGCACATGCTATATGTGTGAAATGATGATACCATGCCAAATTTCAACCTTTTCAGTTCATTTGTAGTGCTTTTCAATTTGATGGTCATTTAGCTCATAAAAATCAATAACTACATGAAAAATAACAAATGATTTCGAGAAGGGTTGAAAATTGATGATGTGGCTTTGAATGGTGCATTTTGAACACACAAAAAGCCTGGAGTTCAAATAAGTTCATGAAAGTCAAATGCCTTTTGTAACCGATGAATTTCCGTCTGGAACCCTGATACTTCGAAAGACACTGTCCGTTTTGTACACGAAGTGGATCCAGCTTTTGCGGTAACCCTCTCAAGTTTCAACCTTTTCAAAGATCATTTTTAGTGCTTTTCAATTTCAGGGTCATTTAGCTCAAAAAATAAATAACTACATGAAAAATAACAAATGATGTCGGGAAGGGTTGAAAATTGATGATGTGGCTTTGAATGGTGCATTTTGAACACACAAAAAGCCTAGAGTTCAAATAAGTTCATGAAAATGAAATGCCTTTTGTAACCGATGAGTTTTCGTCTGGAACCCTTATACTTCGAAAGAGATTGTCCGTTTTGTACACGAAGTGCATCCAGCTTTTGCGGTAACCCTCTCAAGATTTACCACAGCTATCTGGGTGAAATGATGATACCATGCCAACTTTCAACCTTTTCAGAGTTCATTTGTAGTGCTTTTCAATTTTAGGGTCATTTAGCTAAAAAAAACAATAACTCCATGAAAAATACAAAATGAAGTCAGAAACGGTTGAAAATTGATGATGTGGCTTTGAATGGTGCATTTTGAACACACAAAAATCCTTGAGTTCAAATAAATTCTAGAAAATGAAATGCCTTTTGTAACCGATGAGTTTCCGTCCGGAACCCTGATACTTCGAAAGAGACTGTCCGTTTTGCACACCAAGTGCATCCAGCTTTTGCCGTAACCCTCTCAAATTTTTAGCACATGCAATGTGAATGAAATTATGATACCATGCCAACTCTCAACCTTTTCAGAGTTCATTTGTAGTGGTTTTCAATTTCAAGGTTATTTAGCTCATAAAAATCAATAACTACCTGAAAAATAACAAATGATGTCGGGAAGGGTTGAAAATTGATGATGCGGCTTTGAATGGTTCATTTTGAACACACAAAAAGTCTGGAGTTCAAATAAGTTCATGAAAATGAAATGCCTTTTATAACCGATGAGTATCCATCCGGAACCTTGATACTTCGAAAAGAGACTGTTCGTTTTGTACACGAAGTGCATCCAGCTTTTGCCGTAACCCTCTCAACTTTTTAGCACATGCTATGAGGGTGAAATGATGATACCATGACAACTTTCAACCTTTTTCAGAGTTCATTTGTAGTGCTTTTTAATTTCAGGATCATTTAGCTCAAAAAATTAGTAACTGCATGAAAAATAACAAATGATGTCGGCAAGGGTTGAAAATTGTTGATATGGCTTTGAATGGTGCATTTTGACCACACAAAAATCCTGGTATTCAAATAATTTCATGAAAATTAAATGCCTTTTGTAACCGATGAGTTTCCGTCCGGAACCCTGGTACTTCAAAAGAGACTGTCCATTTTTTACACAAAGTACATCCATCTTTTGCCATAACACTCGCAACTTTTTAGCGCATGCTCTATGGGAGAAATGATAATACCATGCCATCTTTCAACCTTTTTAGAGTTCATTCGTAGTGCTTTTCAATTTCAGGGTCATTTTGCTCAAAAAATAAATAACTACATGAAAAATAACCAATGATGTCGGGAAGGGTTGAAAATTGATGATGTGTCTTTGAATGGTGCATTTTGAACACACAAAAAGCCTGGAGTTCAAATAAGTTCATGAAAATCAAATGCCTTTTGTAACCGATATGTTTCTGTCCGGAACCCTGATACTTCGAAAGAGACTGTCTGTTTTGTACACAAAGTGCATCCAGCTTTTCCCATAAGCCTCTCAAGTTTTTACCACATGCTATGTGGGTGAAATGATGATACCGTGCCAACTTTCAACCTTTTCAGAGTTCATTTGTAGTGCTTTTCAATTTCAGGGTCATTTAGCTCAAAAAATCAAAAACTGCATGAAAAATAACAAATTATGTCGGGAAGGGTTGAAACTTTATGATATGGCTTTGAATGGTGCATTTTGAACACACAAAAAGCCTGGAATTCAAATAAGTTCATGAAAATGAAATGCCTTTTGTAACCGATGAGTTTCCGTCCGGAACCGTGATACTTCGAAGGAGACTGTCCGTTTTGTACACGAACTGCATCCAGATTTTGCCGTAACCTTCTCAAGTTTTTACCACATGCTATCTGGGTGAAATGATGATACCATGCCAACTTTCAACCTTTTCAGAGTTCATTTGTAGTGTTTTCAATTTCAAGGTTATTTAGCTCATAAAAATCAATAACTACCTGAAAAATAACAAATGATGTCGGGAAGGGTTGAAAATTGATGATGCGGCTTTGAATGGTTCATTTTGAACACACAAAAAGTCTGGAGTTCAAATAAGTTCATGAAAATGAAATGCCTTTTATAACCGATGAGTATCCATTCGGAACCTTGATACTTCGAAAAGAGACTGTTCGTTTTGTACACGAAGTGCATCCAGCTTTTGCCGTAACCCTCTCAACTTTTTAGCACATGCTATGAGGGTGAAATGATGATACCATGACAACTTTCAACCTTTTTCAGAGTTCATTTGTAGTGCTTTTTAATTTCAGGATCATTTAGCTCAAAAAATCAGTAACTGCATGAAAAATAACAAATGATGTTGGCAAGGGTTGAAAATTGTTGATATGGCTTTGAATGGTGCATTTTGACCACACAAAAATCCTGGTATTCAAATAATTTCATGAAAATTAAATGCCTTTTGTAACCGATGAGTTTCCGTCCAGAACCCTGGTACTTTGAAAGAGACTGTCCATTTTTTACACAAAGTACATCCATCTTTTGCCATAACACTCGCAACTTTTTAGCGCATGCTCTGTGGGAGAAATGATAATACCATGCCATCTTTCAACCTTTTTAGAGTTCATTTGTAGTGCTTTTCAATTTCAGGGTCATTTTGCTCAAAAAATAAATAACTACATGAAAAATAACAAATGATGTCGGGAAGGGTTGAAAATTGATGATGTGTCTTTGAATGGTGCATTTTGAACACACAAAAAGCCTGGAGTTCAAATAAGTTCATGAAAATCAAATGCCTTTTGTAACCGATATGTTTCTGTCCGGAACCCTGATACTTCGAAAGAGACTGTCTGTTTTGTACACAAAGTGCATCCAACTTTTCCCATAAGCCTCTCAAGTTTTTACCACATGCTATGTGGGTGAAATGATGATACCGTGCCAAATTTCAACCTTTTCAGAGTTCATTTGTAGTGCTTTTCAATTTCAGGGTCATTTAGCTCAAAAAATCAAAAACTGCATGAAAAATAACAAATTATGTCGGGAAGGGTTGAAACTTTATTATATGGCTTTGAATGGTGCATTTTGAACACACAAAAAGCCTGGAATTCAAATAAGTTCATGAAAATGAAATGCCTTTTGTAACCGATGAGTTTCCGTCCGGAACCCTGATACTTCGAAGGAGACTGTCCGTTTTGTACACGAACTGCATCCAGATTTTGCCGTAACATTCTCAAGTTTTTACCACATGCTATCTGAGTGAAATGATGATACCATGCCAACTTTCAACCTTTTCAGAGTTCATTTGTAGTGTTTTCAATTTTACGGTCATTTAGCTCAAAAAAATCAATAACTGCAAGAAAAATACAAAATGAAGTTAGAAAGGGTTGAAAATTGATGATGTGGCTTTGAATGGTGCATTTTGAACACACAAAAATCCTGGAGTTCAAATAAATTCTAGGAAATGAAACGCCTTTTGTAACCGGTGAGTTTTCGTCCGGAACCCTGATACTTCGAAAGAGACTGTCCGTTTTGTACACGAAGTGCATCTAGCTTTTGCCGTAACCCTCTCAACTTTTTACCACATGCTATGTGGGTGAAATGATGATACCATGCCAACTTTCAACCTTTTCAGAGTTCATTTGTAGTGCTTTTCAATTTCATGGTCATTTAGCTCATAAAAATCAATAACTACATGAAAAATAACAAATGAGTTCGGGAAGGGTTGAAAATTGATGATGTGGCTTGGACTGGTGCATGTTGAACACACAGAAAGCCTAGAGTTCAAATAAGTTCTAGAAAATCAAATGCCTTGTGTAACCGATGAGTTTCCGTCCGGAACCCTAATACTTCGAAAGAGACTGTCCGTTTTGTACACGAAGTGCATCTAGCTTTTGCCGTAACCCTCTCAGCTTTTTACCACATGCTATGTGGGTGAAATTATGATACCATGCCAACTTTCAACCTTTTCAGAGTTCATTTGTAGTGCTTTTCAATTTCAAGGTCATTTAGCTAAAAATAATCAATAACTGCATGAACAATAACAAATGATGTCGGGAAGGGTTGAAAATTGATGATGTGGCTTTGAATTGTGCATTTTGAACGCATAAAAAGACTGGAGTTCAAATAAGTTCATGAAAATGAAATGCCTTTTGTAACTGATGAGTTTCCGTCCGAAACCCTGATACTTCGAAAGAGACTGTCCGTTTTTTACACAAAGTGCATCCACCTTTTGTTGTAACACTCTCAACTTTTTACCACATGCTATGTGGGTGAAATTATGATACCATGCCAACTTTCAACCTTTTCAGAGTTCATTTGTAGTGCTTTTCAATTTCAGGGTCATTTCGCTCAAATAATCAATAACTGCATGAAAAATAACAAATGATGTCGGGAAGGGTTGAAAATTGATGATGTGGCTTTGAATGGTGCATTTTGAACGCACAAAAAGCCTGGAGTTCAAATAAGTTCAAGATAATGAAATGCCTTTTGTTACCGATGAGTTTCTGTCCGGAACCCTGATACTTCGAAAGAGACTGTCCGTTTTGTACACGAAGTGCATCTAGCTTTTGCCGTAACCCTCTCAACTTTTTACCACATGCTATGTGGGTGAAATCATGATACCATGCCAACTTTCAATCTTTTCAGAATTCATTTGTAGTGCTTTTCAATTTCATGGTCATTTAGCTCAAAAAAATCAATAACTGCATGAAAAATACAAAATGAAGTCAGAAAGGGTTGAAAAATTTATGATGTGGATTTGAATGGTGCATTTTGAACACACAAAAATCCTTGAGTTCAAATAAATTCTAGAAAATCAAATGCCTCTTGTAACCGATGAGTTTCCGTCCGGAACCCTAATACTTCCAAAGACACTGTCCGTTTTGTACACGAAGTGCATCTAGCTTTTGCCGTAACCCTCTCAGCTTTTTACCACATGCTATGTGGGTGAAATTATGATACCATGCCAACTTTCAACCTTTTCAGAGTTCATTTGTAGTGCTTTTCAATTTCAGGGTCATTTAGCTAAAAATAATCAATAACTGCATGAACAATAACAAATGATGTCGGGAAGGGTTGAAAATTGATGATGTGGCTTTGAATTGTGCATTTTGAACGCATAAAAAGACTGGAGTTCAAATAAGTTCATGAAAATGAAATGCCTTTTGTAACTGATGAGTTTCCGTCCGAAACCCTGATACTTCGAAAGAGACTGTCCGTTTTTTACACAAAGTGCATCCACCTTTTGTTGTAACACTCTCAACTTTTTACCACATGCTATGTGGGTGAAATTATGATACCATGCCAACTTTCAACCTTTTAAGAGTTCATTTGTAGTGCTTTTCAATTTCAGGGTCATTTCGCTCAAATAATCAATAACTGCATGAAAACTAACAAATGATGTCGGGATGGGTTGAAAATTGATGATGTGGCTTTGAATGGTGCATTTTGAACGCACAAAAAGCCTGGAGTTCAAATAAGTTCAAGATAATGAAATGCCTTTTGTTACCGATGAGTTTCCATCCGGAACCCTGATGCTTCGAAGGAGACTGTCCGTTTTTTACACAAAGTGCATCCAGCTTTTGCCGTAACCCTCTCAACATTTTAGCACATGCTATCTGGGTGAAATGATGATACCATGCCAACTTTCAACCTTTTCAGAGTTCATTTGTAGTGCTTTTCGATTTCAGGGTCATTTGGCTCAAAAAATAAATAACTACATGAAAATAAACAAATGATTTCGGGAAGGGTTGAAAATTGATGATGTGTCTTTGAATGGTGCATTTTGAACACACCAAAAACCTGGAGTTCAAATAAGTTCATGAAAATGAATTGCCTTTTGTAACCAATGAGTTTCTGTCCGGAACCCTGATGCTTCGAAAGAGACTGCCCGTTTTGTACACGAAGTGCATCTAGCTTTTGCCGTAACCCTCTCAACTTTTCACCACATGCTATGTGGGTGAAATCATGATACCATGCCAACTTTCAATCTTTTCAGAATTCATTTCTAGTGCTTTTCAATTTCATGGTCATTTAGCTCAAAAAAATCAATAACTGCATGAAAAATACAAAATGAAGTCAGAAAGGGTTGAAAACTTTATGATGTGGATTTGAATGGTTCATTTTGAACACACAAAAATCCTTGAGTTCAAATAAATTCTAGAAAATGAAATGCCTTTTGTAACCGATGAGTTTCCGTCCGGAACCCTAATACTTCGAAAGAGACTGTCCGTTTTGTACCAGAAGTGCATCTAGCTTTTGCCGTAAGCCTCTCAACTTTTTACCACATGCTATGTGGGTGAAACTATGATACCATGCCAACTTTCAACCTTTTCAGAGTTCATTTGTAGTGCTTTTCAATTTCAGGGTCATTTAGCTCAAAAAAATCAATAACTGCATGAAAAATACGAAATGAAGTTAGAAAGGGTTGAAAATTGCTGATGTGCCTTTGAATGGTGCATTTTGAACACACAAAAGTCCTGGAGTTCAAATAAATTCTAGAAAATGAAATGCCTTTTGTAACCGATGAGTTTCCGTCTGGAACCCTGATACTTCGAAAGAGACTGTTCGTTTTGTACATGAAGTGCATCCAGCTTTTGTCGTAACCATCTCAACTTTTTAGCACATGCTATGAGGGTGAAATGATGATACCATGACAACTTTCAACCTTTTCAGAGTTCATTTGTAGTGCTTTTCAATTTCAAGGTCATTTAGCTCAAAAAATCAATAACTATATGAAAAATAACAAATGATGTTAGGAAGGGTTCAAAATTGATGATGTGGCTTTGAATGGTGCATTTTGAACGCACAAAAAGCCCGAAGTTCAAATGAGTTAAAGAAAATGAAATGCCTTTTGTAACCGATGAGTTTCCGTCCGGAACCCTGATACTTCGAAGGAGATTGTCCGTTTTGCACATGAAGTGCATCCAACTTTTGCCGTAACCCTCTCAGCTTTTTAGCACATGCTATGTGGGTGAAACGATGATACCATGCCAACTTTGAACCTTTTCAGAGTTCATTTGTAGTGCTTTTCAATTTCAGGGTCATTTAGCTCAAACATCAAGAACTGCATGGCAAATAACAAATGATGTCGGGAAGGGTGAAAATTTATGATATGGCTTTAAATGGTGCATTTTGAACACACAAAAATCTTGGAATTCAAATAAGTTCATAAAAATGAAATGCCTTTTGTAACCGATGAGTTTCCGTCCGGAACCCTCATACTTCGAAACAGACTGCCCATTTTTTACACAAGGTGCATCCAGCTTTCGCCGTAACCCTCTCAATCTTTTACCACATGCTATGTGGGTGAAATGATGATACCATGCCAACTTTTAACCTTGTTAGAGTTCATTTGTAGTGGTTTTCAATTTCAGGGTCATTTAGCTCAAAAAATCAAAAACTGCATGAAAAATAACAAATTATGTCGGGAAGGGTTGAAACTCGAAGATATGGCTTTGAATGGTGCATTTTGAACAAACAAAAAGCCTGGATTTCAAATAAGTTCATGAAAATGAAATACCTTTTGTAACCGATGAGTTTTCGTTCGGAACCCTGATACTTCGAAAGAGATTGTCCGTTTTTTACACAAAGTGCATCCAACTTTTGTCCTAACACTATCGGCTTTTTACCACAAGCTATCTGGGTGAAATGATGATACCATGCCAACTTTCAACCTTGTCAGAGTTCATTTGTAGTGCTTTTCGATTTCAAGGTCATTTGGCTCAAAAAATATATAACTACATGAAAAATAACAAATGATATCGGGAAGGGTTGAAAATAGATGATGTGTCTTTGAATGGTGCATTTTGAACACACAAAAAACCTGGAGTTCAAATAAGTTCATGAAAATGAAATGCCTTTTGTAACCGATGAGTTTCCGTCCGAAACCCTGATACTTCGAAAGAGACTGTTCGTTTTGTACACGAAGTGCATCTAGCTTTTGTCGTAACCCTCTCAACATTTTACCACATGCTATGTGGGTGAAATCATGATACCATGCCAACGTTCAATCTTTTCACAGTTTATTTGTAGTGCTTTTCAATTTCAGGGTCATTTAGCTAAAAATAATCAATAACTGCATGAACAATAACAAATGATGTCGGGAAGGGTTGAAAATTGATGATGTGGCTTTGAATTGTGCATTTTGAACGCATAAAAAGACTGGAGTTCAAATAAGTTCATGAAAATGAAATGCCTTTTGTAACTGATGAGTTTCCATCCGAAACCCTGATACTTCGAAAGAGACTGTCCGTTTTTTACACAAAGTGCATCCACCTTTTGTTGTAACACTCTCAACTTTTTACCACATGCTATGTGGGTGAAATTATTATACCATGCCAACTTTCAACCTTTTCAGAGTTCATTTGTAGTGCTTTTCAATTTCAGGGTCATTTCGCTCAAATAATCAATAACTGCATGAAAACTAACAAATGATGTCGGGATGGGTTGAAAATTGATGATGTGGCTTTGAATGGTGCATTTTGAACGCACAAAAAGCCTGGAGTTCAAATAAGTTCAAGATAATGAAATGCCTTTTGTTACCGATGAGTTTCCATCCGGAACCCTGATGCTTCGAAGGAGACTGTCCGTTTTTTACACAAAGTGCATCCAGCTTTTGCCGTAACCCTCTCAACATTTTAGCACATGCTATCTGGGTGAAATGATGATACCATGCCAACTTTCAACCTTTTCAGAGTTCATTTATAGTGCTTTTCGATTTCAGGGTCATTTGGCTCAAAAAATAAATAACTACATGAAAAATAACAAATGATTTCGGGAAGGGTTGAAAATTGATGATGTGTCTTTTAATGGTGCATTTTGAACACACAAAAAACCTGGAGTTCAAATAAGTTCATGAAAATGAATTGCCTTTTGTAACCGATGAGTTTCTGTCCGGAACCCTGATGCTTCGAAAGAGACTGCCCGTTTTGTACACGAAGAGCATCTAGCTTTTGCCGTAACCCTCTCAACTTTTCACCACATGCTATGTGGGTGAAATCATGATACCATGCCAACTTTCAATCTTTTCAGAATTCATTTCTAGTGCTTTTCAATTTCATGGTCATTTAGCTCAAAAAAATCAATAAGTGCATGAAAAATACAAAATGAAGTCAGAAAGGGTTGAAAAATTTATGATGTGGATTTGAATGGTGCATTTTGAACACACAAAAATCCTTGAGTTCAAATAAATTCTAGAAAATGAAATGCCTTTTGTAACCGATGAGTTTCCGTCCGGAACCCTAATACTTCGAAAGAGACTGTCCGTTTTGTACCAGAAGTGCATCTAGCTTTTGCCGTAAGCCTCTCAACTTTTTACCACATGCTATGTGGGTGAAACTATGATACCATGCCAACTTTCAACCTTTTCAGAGTTCATTTGTAGTGCTTTTCAATTTCAGGGTCATTTAGCTCAAAAAAATCAATAACTGCATGAAAAATACGAAATGAAGTTAGAAAGGGTTGAAAATTGATGATGTGGCTTTGAATGGTGCATTTTGAACACACAAAAGTCCTGGAGTTCAAATAAATTCTAGAAAATGAAATGCCTTTTGTAACCGATGAGTTTCCGTCCGGAACCCTGATACTTCGAAAGAGACTGTTCGTTTTGTACATGAAGTGCATCCAGCTTTTGTCGTAACCATCTCAACTTTTTAGCACATGCTATGAGGGTGAAATGATGATACCATGACAACTTTCAACCTTTTCAGAGTTCATTTGTAGTGCTTTTCAATTTCAAGGTCATTTAGCTCAAAAAATCAATAACTATATGAAAAATAACAAATGATGTTAGGAAGGGTTCAAAATTGATGATGTGGCTTTGAATGGTGCATTTTGAACGCACAAAAAGCCCGGAGTTCAAATAAGTTAAAGAAAATGAAATGCCTTTTGTAACCGATGAGTTTCCGTCCGGAACCCTGATACTTCGAAGGAGATTGTCCGTTTTGCACATGAAGTGCATCCAACTTTTGCCGTAACCCTCTCAGCTTTTTAGCACATGCTATGTGGGTGAAACGATGATACCATGCCAACTTTGAACCTTTTCAGAGTTCATTTGTAGTGCTTTTCAATTTCAGGGTCATTTAGCTCAAACATCAAGAACTGCATGGCAAATAACAAATGATGTCGGGAAGGGTGAAAATTTATGATATGGCTTTAAATGGTGCATTTTGAACACACAAAAATCCTGGAATTCAAATAAGTTCATAAAAATGAAATGCCTTTTGTAACCGATGAGTTTCCGTCCGGAACCCTCATACTTCGAAACAGACTGCCCATTTTTTACACAAGGTGCATCCAGCTTTCGCCGTAACCCTCTCAATCTTTTACCACATGCTATGTGGGTGAAATGATGATACCATGCCAACTTTCAACCTTGTCAGAGTTCATTTGTAGTGGTTTTCAATTTCAGGGTCATTTAGCTCAAAAAATCAAAAACTGCATGAAAAATAACAAATTATGTCGGGAAGGGTTGAAACTCGATGATATGGCTTTGAATGGTGCATTTTGAACAAACAAAAAGCCTGGATTTCAAATAAGTTCATGAAAATGAAATACCTTTTGTAACCGATGAGTTTTCGTCCGGAACCCTGATACTTCGAAAGAGATTGTCCGTTTTTTACACAAAGTGCATCCACCTTTTGTCCTAACACTATCGGCTTTTTACCACAAGCTATCTGGGTGAAATGATGATACCATGCCAACTTTCAACCTTGTCAGAGTTCATTTGTAGTGCTTTTCGATTTCAAGGTCATTTGGCTCAAAAAATATATAACTACATGAAAAATAACAAATGATATCGGGAAGGGTTGAAAATAGATGATGTGTCTTTGAATGGTGCATTTTGAACACACAAAAAACCTGGAGTTCAAATAAGTTCATGAAAATGAAATGCCTTTTGTAACCGATGAGTTTCCGTCCGGAACCCTGATACTTCGAAAGAGACTGTCCGTTTTGTACACGAAGTGCATCTAGCTTTTGTCGTAACCCTCTCAACATTTTACCACATGCTATGTGGGTGAAATCATGATACCATGCCAACGTTCAATCTTTTCACAGTTTATTTGTAGTGCTTTTCAATTTCAGGGTCATTTAGCTCAAAAAAATCATTAACTGCATGAAAAAGACAAAACGAAGTCACAAAGGCTTGAAAAATTTATGATGTGGCTTTGAATGGTGCATTTTGAACACACAAAAATCCTTGAGTTCAAATAAATTCTAGAAAATGAAATGCCTTTTGTAACCGATGAGTTTTTGTCCGGAACCCTGATACTTCGAAAGAGACTGTCTGTTTTGTACACGAAGTGCATCCACCTTTTGTCGTAACACTCTCAGCTTTTTACCACATGCTATGTGGGTGAAATTATGATACCATTCCAACTCTCATCCTTTTCAGAGTTCATTTGTAGTGCTTTTCAATTTTAGGGTTATTTAGCTCAAAAAATAAATAACTACATGAAAAATAACAAATGATGTTGGGAAGGGTTGAAAATTGATGATGTGGCTTTGAATGGTGCATTTTGAACACACAAAAAGCCTGGAGTTCAAATAAGTTCATGAAAATGAAATGCCTTTTGTAACTGATGAGTTTCCGTCCGGAACCCTAATACTTCGAAGGAGACTGTCCGTTTTGTACACGAACTGCATCCAGATTTTGCCATAACCCTCTCAAGTTTTTGCCACATGCTATCTAGGTGAAATGATGATACCATGCCAACTTTCAACCTTTTCAGAGTTCATTTGCAGTGCTTTTCGATTTCACGGTCATCTAGCTCAAAAAAATCAGTAACTGCATGAAAAATACAAAATGAAGTTAGAAAGGGTTGAAAATTGATGATTTGGCTTTGAATGGTGCATTTTGAACACACAAAAAACCTGGAGTTCAAATAAGTTCATGAAAATGAAATACCTTTTGTAACCGATGAGTTTCCGTCCGGAACCCTCATACTTCGAAACAGACTGCCCATTTTTTACACAAGGTGCATCCAGCTTTCGCCGTAACCCTCTCAATCTTTTACCACATGCTATGTGGGTGAAATGATGATACCATGCCAACTTTTAACCTTGTTAGAGTTCATTTGTAGTGGTTTTCAATTTCAGGGTCATTTAGCTCAAAAAATCAAAAACTGCATGAAAAATAACAAATTATGTCGGGAAGGGTTGAAACTCGAAGATATGGCTTTGAATGGTGCATTTTGAACAAACAAAAAGCCTGGATTTCAAATAAGTTCATGAAAATGAAATACCTTTTGTAACCGATGAGTTTTCGTCCGGAACCCTGATACTTCGAAAGAGATTGTCCGTTTTTTACACAAAGTGCATCCACCTTTTGTCCTAACACTATCGGCTTTTTACCACAAGCTATCTGGGTGAAATGATGATACCATGCCAACTTTCAACCTTGTCAGAGTTCATTTGTAGTGCTTTTCGATTTCAAGGTCATTTGGCTCAAAAAATATATAACTACATGAAAAATAACAAATGATATCGGGAAGGGTTGAAAATAGATGATGTGTCTTTGAATGGTGCATTTTGAACACACAAAAAACCTGGAGTTCAAATAAGTTCATGAAAATGAAATGCCTTTTGTAACCGATGAGTTTCCGTCCGGAACCCTGATACTTCGAAAGAGACTGTCCGTTTTGTACACGAAGTGCATCTAGCTTTTGTCGTAACCCTCTCAACATTTTACCACATGCTATGTGGGTGAAATCATGATACCATGCCAACGTTCAATCTTTTCACAGTTTATTTGTAGTGCTTTTCAATTTCAGGGTCATTTAGCTAAAAATAATCAATAACTGCATGAACAATAACAAATGATGTCGGGAAGGGTTGGAAATTGATGATGTGGCTTTGAATTGTGCATTTTGAACGCATAAAAAGACTGGAGTTCAAATAAGTTCATGAAAATGAAATGCCTTTTGTAACTGATGAGTTTCCGTCCGAAACCCTGATACTTCGAAAGAGACTGTCCGTTTTTTACACAAAGTGCATCCACCTTTTGTTGTAACACTCTCAACTTTTTACCACATGCTATGTGGGTGAAATTATTATACCATGCCAACTTTCAACCTTTTCAGAGTTCATTTGTAGTGCTTTTCAATTTCAGGGTCATTTCGCTCAAATAATCAATAACTACATGAAAACTAACAAATGATGTCGGGATGGGTTGAAAATTGATGATGTGGCTTTGAATGGTGCATTTTGAACGCACAAAAAGCCTGGAGTTCAAATAAGTTCAAGATAATGAAATGCCTTTTGTTACCGATGAGTTTCCATCCGGAACCCTGATGCTTCGAAGGAGACTGTCCGTTTTTTACACAAAGTGCATCCAGCTTTTGCCGTAACCCTCTCAACATTTTAGCACATGCTATCTGGGTGAAATGATGATACCATGCCAACTTTCAACCTTTTCAGAGTTCATTTATAGTGCTTTTCGATTTCAGGGTCATTTGGCTCAAAAAATAAATAACTACATGAAAAATAACAAATGATTTCGGGAAGGGTTGAAAATTGATGATGTGTCTTTTAATGGTGCATTTTGAACAAACAAAAAGCCTGGATTTCAAATAAGTTCATGAAAATGAAATACCTTTTGTAACCGATGAGTTTTCGTCCGGAACCCTGATACTTCGAAAGAGATTGTCCGTTTTTTACACAAAGTGCATCCACCTTTTGTCCTAACACTATCGGCTTTTTACCACAAGCTATCTGGGTGAAATGATGATACCATGCCAACTTTCAACCTTGTCAGAGTTCATTTGTAGTGCTTTTCGATTTCAAGGTCATTTGGCTCAAAAAATATATAACTACATGAAAAATAACAAATGATATCGGGAAGGGTTGAAAATAGATGATGTGTCTTTGAATGGTGCATTTTGAACACACAAAAAACCTGGAGTTCAAATAAGTTCATGAAAATGAAATGCCTTTTGTAACCGATGAGTTTCCGTCCGGAACCCTGATACTTCGAAAGAGACTGTCCGTTTTGTACACGAAGTGCATCTAGCTTTTGTCGTAACCCTCTCAACATTTTACCACATGCTATGTGGGTGAAATCATGATACCATGCCAACGTTCAATCTTTTCACAGTTTATTTGTAGTGCTTTTCAATTTCAGGGTCATTTAGCTCAAAAAAATCATTAACTGCATGAAAAAGACAAAACGAAGTCACAAAGGCTTGAAAAATTTATGATGTGGCTTTGAATGGTGCATTTTGAACACACAAAAATCCTTGAGTTCAAATAAATTCTAGAAAATGAAATGCCTTTTGTAACCGATGAGTTTTTGTCCGGAACCCTGATACTTCGAAAGAGACTGTCTGTTTTGTACACGAAGTGCATCCACCTTTTGTCGTAACACTCTCAGCTTTTTACCACATGCTATGTGGGTGAAATTATGATACCATTCCAACTCTCATCCTTTTCAGAGTTCATTTGTAGTGCTTTTCAATTTTAGGGTTATTTAGCTCAAAAAATAAATAACTACATGAAAAATAACAAATGATGTTGGGAAGGGTTGAAAATTGATGATGTGGCTTTGAATGGTGCATTTTGAACACACAAAAAGCCTGGAGTTCAAATAAGTTCATGAAAATGAAATGCCTTTTGTAACTGATGAGTTTCCGTCCGGAACCCTAATACTTCGAAGGAGACTGTCCGTTTTGTACACGAACTGCATCCAGATTTTGCCATAACCCTCTCAAGTTTTTGCCACATGCTATCTAGGTGAAATGATGATACCATGCCAACTTTCAACCTTTTCAGAGTTCATTTGCAGTGCTTTTCGATTTCACGGTCATCTAGCTCAAAAAAATCAGTAACTGCATGAAAAATACAAAATGAAGTTAGAAAGGGTTGAAAATTGATGATTTGGCTTTGAATGGTGCATTTTGAACACACAAAAAACCTGGAGTTCAAATAAGTTCATGAAAATGAAATACCTTTTGTAACCGATGAGTTTCCGTCCGGAACCCTCATACTTCGAAACAGACTGCCCATTTTTTACACAAGGTGCATCCAGCTTTCGCCGTAACCCTCTCAATCTTTTACCACATGCTATGTGGGTGAAATGATGATACCATGCCAACTTTTAACCTTGTTAGAGTTCATTTGTAGTGGTTTTCAATTTCAGGGTCATTTAGCTCAAAAAATCAAAAACTGCATGAAAAATAACAAATTATGTCGGGAAGGGTTGAAACTCGAAGATATGGCTTTGAATGGTGCATTTTGAACAAACAAAAAGCCTGGATTTCAAATAAGTTCATGAAAATGAAATACCTTTTGTAACCGATGAGTTTTCGTCCGGAACCCTGATACTTCGAAAGAGATTGTCCGTTTTTTACACAAAGTGCATCCACCTTTTGTCCTAACACTATCGGCTTTTTACCACAAGCTATCTGGGTGAAATGATGATACCATGCCAACTTTCAACCTTGTCAGAGTTCATTTGTAGTGCTTTTCGATTTCAAGGTCATTTGGCTCAAAAAATATATAACTACATGAAAAATAACAAATGATATCGGGAAGGGTTGAAAATAGATGATGTGTCTTTGAATGGTGCATTTTGAACACACAAAAAACCTGGAGTTCAAATAAGTTCATGAAAATGAAATGCCTTTTGTAACCGATGAGTTTCCGTCCGGAACCCTGATACTTCGAAAGAGACTGTCCGTTTTGTACACGAAGTGCATCTAGCTTTTGTCGTAACCCTCTCAACATTTTACCACATGCTATGTGGGTGAAATCATGATACCATGCCAACGTTCAATCTTTTCACAGTTTATTTGTAGTGCTTTTCAATTTCAGGGTCATTTAGCTAAAAATAATCAATAACTGCATGAACAATAACAAATGATGTCGGGAAGGGTTGGAAATTGATGATGTGGCTTTGAATTGTGCATTTTGAACGCATAAAAAGACTGGAGTTCAAATAAGTTCATGAAAATGAAATGCCTTTTGTAACTGATGAGTTTCCGTCCGAAACCCTGATACTTCGAAAGAGACTGTCCGTTTTTTACACAAAGTGCATCCACCTTTTGTTGTAACACTCTCAACTTTTTACCACATGCTATGTGGGTGAAATTATTATACCATGCCAACTTTCAACCTTTTCAGAGTTCATTTGTAGTGCTTTTCAATTTCAGGGTCATTTCGCTCAAATAATCAATAACTACATGAAAACTAACAAATGATGTCGGGATGGGTTGAAAATTGATGATGTGGCTTTGAATGGTGCATTTTGAACGCACAAAAAGCCTGGAGTTCAAATAAGTTCAAGATAATGAAATGCCTTTTGTTACCGATGAGTTTCCATCCGGAACCCTGATGCTTCGAAGGAGACTGTCCGTTTTTTACACAAAGTGCATCCAGCTTTTGCCGTAACCCTCTCAACATTTTAGCACATGCTATCTGGGTGAAATGATGATACCATGCCAACTTTCAACCTTTTCAGAGTTCATTTATAGTGCTTTTCGATTTCAGGGTCATTTGGCTCAAAAAATAAATAACTACATGAAAAATAACAAATGATTTCGGGAAGGGTTGAAAATTGATGATGTGTCTTTTAATGGTGCATTTTGAACACACAAAAAACCTGGAGTTCAAATAAGTTCATGAAAATGAATTGCCTTTTGTAACCGATGAGTTTCTGTCCGGAACCCTGATGCTTCGAAAGAGACTGCCCGTTTTGTACACGAAGAGCATCTAGCTTTTGCCGTAACCCTCTCAACTTTTCACCACATGCTATGTGGGTGAAATCATGATACCATGGCAACTTTCAATCTTTTCAGAATTCATTTCTAGTGCTTTTCAATTTCATGGTCATTTAGCTCAAAAAAATCAATAAGTGCATGAAAAATACAAAATGAAGTCAGAAAGGGTTGAAAAATTTATGATGTGGATTTGAATGGTGCATTTTGAACACACAAAAATCCTTGAGTTCAAATAAATTCTAGAAAATGAAATGCCTTTTGTAACCGATGAGTTTCCGTCCGGAACCCTAATACTTCGAAAGAGACTGTCCGTTTTGTACCAGAAGTGCATCTAGCTTTTGCTGTAAGCCTCTCAACTTTTTACCACATGCTATGTGGGTGAAACTATGATACCATGCCAACTTTCAACCTTTTCAGAGTTCATTTGTAGTGCTTTTCAATTTCAGGGTCATTTAGCTCAAAAAAATCAATAACTGCATGAAAAATACGAAATGAAGTTAGAAAGGGTTGAAAATTGATGATGTGGCTTTGAATGGTGCATTTTGAACACACAAAAGTCCTGGAGTTCAAATAAATTCTAGAAAATGAAATGCCTTTTGTAACCGATGAGTTTCCGTCCGGAACCCTGATACTTCGAAAGAGACTGTTCGTTTTGTACATGAAGTGCATCCAGCTTTTGTCGTAACCATCTCAACTTTTTAGCACATGCTATGAGGGTGAAATGATGATACCATGACAACTTTCAACCTTTTCAGAGTTCATTTGTAGTGCTTTTCAATTTCAAGGTCATTTAGCTCAAAAAATCAATAACTATATGAAAAATAACAAATGATGTTAGGAAGGGTTCAAAATTGATGATGTGGCTTTGAATGGTGCATTTTGAACGCACAAAAAGCCCGAAGTTCAAATGAGTTAAAGAAAATGAAATGCCTTTTGTAACCGATGAGTTTCCGTCCGGAACCCTGATACTTCGAAGGAGATTGTCCGTTTTGCACATGAAGTGCATCCAACTTTTGCCGTAACCCTCTCAGCTTTTTAGCACATGCTATGTGGGTGAAACGATGATACCATGCAAACTTTGAACCTTTTCAGAGTTCATTTGTAGTGCTTTTCAATTTCAGGGTCATTTAGCTCAAACATCAAGAACTGCATGGCAAATAACAAATGATGTCGGGAAGGGTGAAAATTTATGATATGGCTTTAAATGGTGCATTTTGAACACACAAAAATCTTGGAATTCAAATAAGTTCATAAAAATGAAATGCCTTTTGTAACCGATGAGTTTCCGTCCGGGACCCTCATACTTCGAAACAGACTGCCCATTTTTTACACAAGGTGCATCCAGCTTTCGCCGTAACCCTCTCAATCTTTTACCACATGCTATGTGGGTGAAATGATGATACCATGCCAACTTTTAACCTTGTTAGAGTTCATTTGTAGTGGTTTTCAATTTCAGGGTCATTTAGCTCAAAAAATCAAAAACTGCATGAAAAATAACAAATTATGTCGGGAAGGGTTGAAACTCGAAGATATGGCTTTGAATGGTGCATTTTGAACAAACAAAAAGCCTGGATTTCAAATAAGTTCATGAAAATGAAATACCTTTTGTAACCGATGAGTTTTCGTCCGGAACCCTGATACTTCGAAAGAGATTGTCCGTTTTTTACACAAAGTGCATCCACCTTTTGTCCTAACACTATCGGCTTTTTACCACAAGCTATCTGGGTGAAATGATGATACCATGCCAACTTTCAACCTTGTCAGAGTTCATTTGTAGTGCTTTTCGATTTCAAGGTCATTTGGCTCAAAAAATATATAACTACATGAAAAATAACAAATGATATCGGGAAGGGTTGAAAATAGATGATGTGTCTTTGAATGGTGCATTTTGAACACACAAAAAACCTGGAGTTCAAATAAGTTCATGAAAATGAAATGCCTTTTGTAACCGATGAGTTTCCGTCCGGAACCCTGATACTTCGAAAGAGACTGTCCGTTTTGTACACGAAGTGCATCTAGCTTTTGTCGTAACCCTCTCAACATTTTACCACATGCTATGTGGGTGAAATCATGATACCATGCCAACGTTCAATCTTTTCACAGTTTATTTGTAGTGCTTTTCAATTTCAGGGTCATTTAGCTAAAAATAATCAATAACTGCATGAACAATAACAAATGATGTCGGGAAGGGTTGAAAATTGATGATGTGGCTTTGAATTGTGCATTTTGAACGCATAAAAAGACTGGAGTTCAAATAAGTTCATGAAAATGAAATGCCTTTTGTAACTGATGAGTTTCCGTCCGAAACCCTGATACTTCGAAAGAGACTGTCCGTTTTTTACACAAAGTGCATCCACCTTTTGTTGTAACACTCTCAACTTTTTACCACATGCTATGTGGGTGAAATTATTATACCATGCCAACTTTCAACCTTTTCAGAGTTCATTTGTAGTGCTTTTCAATTTCAGGGTCATTTCGCTCAAATAATCAATAACTGCATGAAAACTAACAAATGATGTCGGGATGGGTTGAAAATTGATGATGTGGCTTTGAATGGTGCATTTTGAACGCACAAAAAGCCTGGAGTTCAAATAAGTTCAAGATAATGAAATGCCTTTTGTTACCGATGAGTTTCCATCCGGAACCCTGATGCTTCGAAGGAGACTGTCCGTTTTTTACACAAAGTGCATCCAGCTTTTGCCGTAACCCTCTCAACATTTTAGCACATGCTATCTGGGTGAAATGATGATACCATGCCAACTTTCAACCTTTTCAGAGTTCATTTATAGTGCTTTTCGATTTCAGGGTCATTTGGCTCAAAAAATAAATAACTACATGAAAAATAACAAATGATTTCGGGAAGGGTTGAAAATTGATGATGTGTCTTTTAATGGTGCATTTTGAACACACAAAAAACCTGGAGTTCAAATAAGTTCATGAAAATGAATTGCCTTTTGTAACCGATGAGTTTCTGTCCGGAACCCTGATGCTTCGAAAGAGACTGCCCGTTTTGTACACGAAGAGCATCTAGCTTTTGCCGTAACCCTCTCAACTTTTCACCACATGCTATGTGGGTGAAATCATGATACCATGCCAACTTTCAATCTTTTCAGAATTCATTTCTAGTGCTTTTCAATTTCATGGTCATTTAGCTCAAAAAAATCAATAAGTGCATGAAAAATACAAAATGAAGTCAGAAAGGGTTGAAAAATTTATGATGTGGATTTGAATGGTGCATTTTGAACACACAAAAATCCTTGAGTTCAAATAAATTCTAGAAAATGAAATGCCTTTTGTAACCGATGAGTTTCCGTCCGGAACCCTAATACTTCGAAAGAGACTGTCCGTTTTGTACCAGAAGTGCATCTAGCTTTTGCTGTAAGCCTCTCAACTTTTTACCACATGCTATGTGGGTGAAACTATGATACCATGCCAACTTTCAACCTTTTCAGAGTTCATTTGTAGTGCTTTTCAATTTCAGGGTCATTTAGCTCAAAAAAATCAATAACTGCATGAAAAATACGAAATGAAGTTAGAAAGGGTTGAAAATTGATGATGTGGCTTTGAATGGTGCATTTTGAACACACAAAAGTCCTGGAGTTCAAATAAATTCTAGAAAATGAAATGCCTTTTGTAACCGATGAGTTTCCGTCCGGAACCCTGATACTTCGAAAGAGACTGTTCGTTTTGTACATGAAGTGCATCCAGCTTTTGTCGTAACCATCTCAACTTTTTAGCACATGCTATGAGGGTGAAATGATGATACCATGACAACTTTCAACCTTTTCAGAGTTCATTTGTAGTGCTTTTCAATTTCAAGGTCATTTAGCTCAAAAAATCAATAACTATATGAAAAATAACAAATGATGTTAGGAAGGGTTCAAAATTGATGATGTGGCTTTGAATGGTGCATTTTGAACGCACAAAAAGCCCGAAGTTCAAATGAGTTAAAGAAAATGAAATGCCTTTTGTAACCGATGAGTTTCCGTCCGGAACCCTGATACTTCGAAGGAGATTGTCCGTTTTGCACATGAAGTGCATCCAACTTTTGCCGTAACCCTCTCAGCTTTTTAGCACATGCTATGTGGGTGAAACGATGATACCATGCCAACTTTGAACCTTTTCAGAGTTCATTTGTAGTGCTTTTCAATTTCAGGGTCATTTAGCTCAAACATCAAGAACTGCATGGCAAATAACAAATGATGTCGGGAAGGGTGAAAATTTATGATATGGCTTTAAATGGTGCATTTTGAACACACAAAAATCTTGGAATTCAAATAAGTTCATAAAAATGAAATGCCTTTTGTAACCGATGAGTTTCCGTCCGGGACCCTCATACTTCGAAACAGACTGCCCATTTTTTACACAAGGTGCATCCAGCTTTCGCCGTAACCCTCTCAATCTTTTACCACATGCTATGTGGGTGAAATGATGATACCATGCCAACTTTTAACCTTGTTAGAGTTCATTTGTAGTGGTTTTCAATTTCAGGGTCATTTAGCTCAAAAAATCAAAAACTGCATGAAAAATAACAAATTATGTCGGGAAGGGTTGAAACTCGAAGATATGGCTTTGAATGGTGCATTTTGAACAAACAAAAAGCCTAGATTTCAAATAAGTTCATGAAAATGAAATACCTTTTGTAACCGATGAGTTTTCGTCCGGAACCCTGATACTTCGAAACAGATTGTCCGTTTTTTACACAAAGTGCATCCACCTTTTGTCCTAACACTATCGGCTTTTTACCACAAGCTATCTGGGTGAAATGATGATACCATGCCAACTTTCAACCTTGTCAGAGTTCATTTGTAGTGCTTTTCGATTTCAAGGTCATTTGGCTCAAAAAATATATAACTACATGAAAAATAACAAATGATATCGGGAAGGGTTGAAAATAGATGATGTGTCTTTGAATGGTGCATTTTGAACACACAAAAAACCTGGAGTTCAAATAAGTTCATGAAAATGAAATGCCTTTTGTAACCGATGAGTTTCCGTTCGGAACCCTGATACTTCGAAAGAGACTGTCCGTTTTGTACACGAAGTGCATCTAGCTTTTGTCGTAACCCTCTCAACATTTTACCACATGCTATGTGGGTGAAATCATGATACCATGCCAACGTTCAATCTTTTCACAGTTTATTTGTAGTGCTTTTCAATTTCAGGGTCATTTAGCTAAAAATAATCAATAACTACATGAACAATAACAAATGATGTCGGGAAGGGTTGAAAATTGATGATGTGGCTTTGAATTGTGCATTTTGAACGCATAAAAAGACTGGAGTTCAAATAAGTTCATGAAAATGAAATGCCTTTTGTAACTGATGAGTTTCCGTCCGAAACCCTGATACTTCGAAAGAGACTGTCCGTTTTTTACACAAAGTGCATCCACCTTTTGTTGTAACACTCTCAACTTTTTACCACATGCTATGTGGGTGAAATTATTATACCATGCCAACTTTCAACCTTTTCAGAGTTCATTTGTAGTGCTTTTCAATTTCAGGGTCATTTCGCTCAAATAATCAATAACTGCATGAAAACTAACAAATGATGTCGGGATGGGTTGAAAATTGATGATGTGGCTTTGAATGGTGCATTTTGAACGCACAAAAAGCCTGGAGTTCAAATAAGTTCAAGATAATGAAATGCCTTTTGTTACCGATGAGTTTCCATCCGGAACCCTGATGCTTCGAAGGAGACTGTCCGTTTTTTACACAAAGTGCATCTAGCTTTTGCCGTAACCCTCTCAACATTTTAGCACATGCTATCTGGGTGAAATGATGATACCATGCCAACTTTCAACCTTTTCAGAGTTCATTTATAGTGCTTTTCGATTTCAGGGTCATTTGGCTCAAAAAATAAATAACTACATGAAAAATAACAAATGATTTCGGGAAGGGTTGAAAATTGATGATGTGTCTTTTAATGGTGCATTTTGAACACACAAAAAACCTGGAGTTCAAATAAGTTCATGAAAATGAATTGCCTTTTGTAACCGATGAGTTTCTGTCCGGAACCCTGATGCTTCGAAAGAGACTGCCCGTTTTGTACACGAAGAGCATCTAGCTTTTGCCGTAACCCTCTCAACTTTTCACCACATGCTATGTGGGTGAAATCATGATACCATGCCAACTTTCAATCTTTTCAAAATTCATTTCTAGTGCTTTTCAATTTCATGGTCATTTAGCTCAAAAAAATCAATAAGTGCATGAAAAATACAAAATGAAGTCAGAAAGGGTTGAAAAATTTATGATGTGGATTTGAATGGTGCATTTTGAACACACAAAAATCCTTGAGTTCAAATAAATTCTAGAAAATGAAATGCCTTTTGTAACCGATGAGTTTCCGTCCGGAACCCTAATACTTCGAAAGAGACTGTCCGTTTTGTACCAGAAGTGCATCTAGCTTTTGCCGTAAGCCTCTCAACTTTTTACCACATGCTATGTGGGTGAAACTATGATACCATGCCAACTTTCAACCTTTTCAGAGTTCATTTGTAGTGCTTTTCAATTTCAGGGTCATTTAGCTCAAAAAAATCAATAACTGCATGAAAAATACGAAATGAAGTTAGAAAGGGTTGAAAATTGATGATGTGGCTTTGAATGGTGCATTTTGAACACACAAAAGTCCTGGAGTTCAAATAAATTCTAGAAAATGAAATGCCTTTTGTAACCGATGAGTTTCCGTCCGGAACCCTGATACTTCGAAAGAGACTGTTCGTTTTGTACATGAAGTGCATCCAGCTTTTGTCGTAACCATCTCAACTTTTAGCACATGCTATGAGGGTGAAATGATGATACCATGACAACTTTCAACCTTTTCAGAGTTCATTTGTAGTGCTTTTCAATTTCAAGGTCATTTAGCTCAAAAAATCAATAACTATATGAAAAATAACAAATGATGTTAGGAAGGGTTCAAAATTGATGATGTGGCTTTGAATGGTGCATTTTGAACGCACAAAAAGCCCGGAGTTCAAATAAGTTAAAGAAAATGAAATGCCTTTTGTAACCGATGAGTTTCCGTCCGGAACCCTGATACTTCGAAGGAGATTGTCCGTTTTGCACATGAAGTGCATCCAACTTTTGCCGTAACCCTCTCAGCTTTTTAGCACATGCTATGTGGGTGAAACGATGATACCATGCCAACTTTGAACCTTTTCAGAGTTCATTTGTAGTGCTTTTCAATTTCAGGGTCATTTAGCTCAAACATCAAGAACTGCATGGCAAATAACAAATGATGTCGGGAAGGGTGAAAATTTATGATATGGCTTTAAATGGTGCATTTTGAACACACAAAAATCCTGGAATTCAAATAAGTTCATAAAAATGAAATGCCTTTTGTAACCGATGAGTTTCCGTCCGGAACCCTCATACTTCGAAACAGACTGCCCATTTTTTACACAAGGTGCATCCAGCTTTCGCCGTAACCCTCTCAATCTTTTACCACATGCTATGTGGGTGAAATGATGATACCATGCCAACTTTCAACCTTGTCAGAGTTCATTTGTAGTGGTTTTCAATTTCAGGGTCATTTAGCTCAAAAAATCAAAAACTGCATGAAAAATAACAAATTATGTCGGGAAGGGTTGAAACTCGATGATATGGCTTTGAATGGTGCATTTTGAACAAACAAAAAGCCTGGATTTCAAATAAGTTCATGAAAATGAAATACCTTTTGTAACCGATGAGTTTTCGTCCGGAACCCTGATACTTCGAAAGAGATTGTCCGTTTTTTACACAAAGTGCATCCACCTTTTGTCCTAACACTATCGGCTTTTTACCACAAGCTATCTGGGTGAAATGATGATACCATGCCAACTTTCAACCTTGTCAGAGTTCATTTGTAGTGCTTTTCGATTTCAAGGTCATTTGGCTCAAAAAATATATAACTACATGAAAAATAACAAATGATATCGGGAAGGGTTGAAAATAGATGATGTGTCTTTGAATGGTGCATTTTGAACACACAAAAAACCTGGAGTTCAAATAAGTTCATGAAAATGAAATGCCTTTTGTAACCGATGAGTTTCCGTCCGGAACCCTGATACTTCGAAAGAGACTGTCCGTTTTGTACACGAAGTGCATCTAGCTTTTGTCGTAACCCTCTCAACATTTTACCACATGCTATGTGGGTGAAATCATGATACCATGCCAACGTTCAATCTTTTCACAGTTTATTTGTAGTGCTTTTCAATTTCAGGGTCATTTAGCTCAAAAAAATCATTAACTGCATGAAAAAGACAAAATGAAGTCACAAAGGCTTGAAAAATTTATGATGTGGCTTTGAATGGTGCATTTTGAACACACAAAAATCCTTGAGTTCAAATAAATTCTAGAAAATGAAATGCCTTTTGTAACCGATGAGTTTTTGTCCGGAACCCTGATACTTCGAAAGAGACTGTCTGTTTTGTACACGAAGTGCATCCACCTTTTGTCGTAACACTCTCAGCTTTTTACCACATACTATGTGGGTGAAATTATGATACCATTCCAACTTTCATCCTTTTCAGAGTTCATTTGTAGTGCTTTTCAATTTTAGGGTTATTTAGCTCAAAAAATAAATAACTACATGAAAAATAACAAATGATGTTGGGAAGGGTTGAAAATTGATGATGTGGCTTTGAATGGTGCATTTTGAACACACAAAAAGCCTGGACTTCAAATAAGTTCATGAAAATGAAATGCCTTTTGTAACTGATGAGTTTCCGTCCGGAACCCTGATACTTCGAAGGAGACTGTCCGTTTTGTACACGAACTGCATCCAGATTTTGCCATAACCCTCTCAAGTTTTTGCCACATGCTATCTGGGTGAAATGATGATACCATGCCAACTTTCAACCTTTTCAGAGTTCATTTGCAGTGCTTTTCGATTTCACGGGCATCTAGCTCAAAAAAATCAGTAACTGCATGAAAAATACAAAATGAAGTTAGAAAGGGTTGAAAATTGATAATTTGGCTTTGAATGGTGCATTTTGAACACACAAAAAACCTGGAGTTCAAATAAGTTCATGAAAATGAAATACCTTTTGTAACCGATGAGTTTCCGTCCGGAACCCTGATACTTCGGAAGAGACTGTCCGTTTTTTACACAAAGTGCGTCCAGATTTTTCCGTAACCATGTCAACTTTTTACCACATGCTATGAGGGTGAAATGATAATACCATGACAACTTTCAACCTTTTCAGAGTTCATATGTAGTGCTTTTCAATTTCAGGGTCATTTAGCTCAAAAAATCAAAAACTGCATGAAAAATAACAAATTATGTCGGGAAGGGTTGAAACTTGATGATGTGGCTTTGAATGGTGCATTTTGAACGCACAAAAAGCCTGGATTTCAAATAAGTTCATGAAAATGAAATGCCTTTTGTAACCGATGAGTTTTTGTCTGGAACCCTGATACTTCGAAAGAGATTGTCCGTTTTTTACACAAAGTGCATCCACCTTTTGTCGTAACACTCTCAGCTTTTTACCACAAGCTATCTGGGTGAAATGATGATACCATGCCAACTTTCAACCTTTTCAGAGTTCATTTGTAGTGCTTTTCGATTTCAAGGTCATTTGGCTCAAAAAATATATAACTACATGAAAAATAACAAATGATATCGGGAAGGGTTGAAAATAGATGATGTGTCTTCGAATGGTGCATTTTGAACACACAAAAAACTTGGAGTTCAAATAAGTTCATGAAAATGAAATGCCTTTTGTAACCGATGAGTTTCCGTCCGGAACCCTGATACTTCGAAAGAGATTGTCCGTTTTGTACACGAAGTGCATCTAGCTTTTGCCGTAACCCTCTCAACATTTTACCACATGCTATGTGGGTGAAATCATGATACCATGCCAACTTTCAATCTTTTCACAGTTTATTTGTAGTGCTGTTCAATTTCAGGGTCATTTAGCTCAAAAAAATCATTAACTGCATGAAAAAGACAAAATGAAGTCACAAAGGCTTGAAAAATTTATGATGTGGCTTTAAATGGTGCATTTTGAACACACAAAAATCCTTGAGTTCAAATAAATTCTAGAAAATGAAATGCCTTTTGTAACCGATGAGTTTTCGTCCGGAACCATGATACTTCGAAAGAGACTGTCCGTTTTGTACACGAAGTGCGTCCACCTTTTGTCGTAACACTCTCAGCTTTTTACCACATGCTATGTGGGTGAAATTATGATAACATTCCAACTTTCAACCTTTTCAGAGTTCATTTGTAGTGCTTTTCAATTTCAGGGTCATTTAGCTCAAAAAATAAATAACTACATGAAAAATAACAAATGATGTTGGGAAGGGTTGAAAATTGATGATGTGGCTTTGAATGGTGCATTTTGAACACACAAAAAGCCTGGAGTTCAAATAAGTTCATGAAAATGAAATGCCTTTTGTAACCGATGAGTTTCCGTCCGGAACCCTGATACTTCGATGGAGACTGTCCGTTTTGTACACGAACTGCATCCAGATTTTGCCGTAACCCTCTCAAGTTTCTACCACATGCTATCTAGGTGAAATGATGATACCATGCCAACTTTCAACCTTTTCAGAGTTCATTTGTAGTGCTTTTCGATTTCACGGTCATCTAGCTCAAAAAAATCAGTAATTGCATGAAAATACAAAATGAAGTTAGAAAGGGTTGAAAATTGATGATTTGGCTTTGAATGGTGCATTTTGAACACACAAAAAACCTGGAGTTCAAATAAGTTCATGAAAATGATATGCCTTTTGTAACCGATGAGTTTCCGTCCGGAGCCCTCATACTTCGGAAGAGACTGTCCGTTTTTTCCACAAAGTGCATCCAGATTTTTCCGTAACCATGTCAACTTTTTACCACATGCTATGAGGGTGAAATGATGATACCATGACAACTTTCAACCTTTTAAGAGTTCATATGTAGTGCTTTTCAATTTCAGGGTCATTTAGCTCAAAAAATCAAAAACTGCATGAAAAATAACAAATTATGTCGGGAAGGGTTGAAACTTGATAATGTGGCTTTGAATGGTGCATTTTGAACGCACAAAAAGCCTGGATTTCAAATAAGTTCATGAAAATGAAATGCCTTTTGTAACCGATGAGTTTTTGTCCGGAACCCTGATACTTCGAAAGAGATTGTCCGTTTTTTACACAAAGTGCATCCACCTTTTGCCGTAACACTCTCAGCTTTTTACCACAAGCTATCTGGGTGAAATGATGATACCATGCCAACTTTCAACCTTTTCAGATTTCGTTTGTAGTGCTTTTCGATTTCAAGGTCATTTGGCTCAAAAAATATATAACTACATGAAAAATAACAAATGATATCGGGAAGGGTTGAAAATAGATGATGTGTCTTTGAATGGTGCAATTTGAACACACAAAAAACTTGGAGTTCAAATAAGTTCATGAAAATGAAATGCCTTTTGTAACCGATGAGTTTCCGTCCGGAACCCTGATACTTCCAAAGAGACTGTCCGTTTTGTACACGAAGTGCATCTAGCTTTAGCCGTAACCCTCTCAACATTTTACCACATGCTATGTGGGTGAAATCATGATACCATGCCAACTTTCAATCTTTTCACAGTTTATTTGTAGTGCTTTTCAATTTCAGGGTCATTTAGCTCAAAATAATCATTAACTGCATGAAAAAGACAAAATGAAGTCACAAAGGCTTGAAAAATTTATGATGTGGCTTTGACTGGTGCATTTTGAACACACAAAAATCCTTGAGTTCAAATAAATTCTAGAAAATGAAATGCCTTTTGTAACCGATGAGTTTTCGTCCGGAACCCTGATACTTCGAAAGAGGCTGTCCGTCTTGTACAAGAAGTGCATCCACCTTTTGTCGTAAGACTCTCAGCTTTTTACCACATGCTATGTGGGTGAGATTATGATAACATTCCAACTTTCAACCTTTTCAGAGTTCATTTGTAGTGGTTTTCAATTTCAGGGTCATTTAGCTCAAAAAATAAATAACTACATGAAAAATAACAAATGATGTTGGGAAGGGTTGAAAATTGATGATGTGGCTTTGAATGGTGCATTTTGAACACACAAAAAGCCTGGAGTTCAAATAAGTTCATGAAAATGAAATGCCTTTTGTAACCGATGAGTTTCCGTCCGGAGCCCTGATACTTCGGAAGAGACTGTCCGTTTTTTCCACAAAGTGCATCCAGATTTTTCCGTAACCATGTCAACTTTTTACCACATGCTATGAGGGTGAAATGATGATACGATGACAACTTTCAACCTTTTCAGAGTTCATATGTAGTGCTTTTCAATTTCAGGGTCATTTAGCTCAAAAAATCAAAAACTGCATGAAAAATAACAAATTATGTCGGGAAGGGTTGAAACTTGATGATGTGGCTTTGAATTGTGCATTTTGAACGCACAAAAAGCCTGGATTTCAAATAAGTTCATGAAAATGAAATGCCTTTTGTAACCGATGAGTTTTTGCCCGGAACCCTGATACTTCGAAAGAGATTGTCTGTTTTTTACACAAAGTGCATCCACCTTTTGTCGTAACACTCTCAGCTTTTTACCACAATCTATCTAGGTGAAATGATGATACCATGCCAACTTTCAACCTTTTCAGAGTTCATTTGTAGTGCTTTTCGATTTCAAGGTCATTTGGCTCAAAAAATATATAACTACATGAAAAATAACAAATGATATCGGGAAGGGTTGAAAATAGATGATGTGTCTTTGAATGGTGCATTTTGAACACACAAAAAACTTGGAGTTCAAATAAGTTCATGAAAATGAAATGCCTTTTGTAACCGATGAGTTTCCGTCCGGAACCCTGATACTTCGAAAGAGACTGTCCGTTTTGTACACAAAGTGCATCTAGCTTTTGCCGTAACCCTCTCAACATTTTACCACATGCTATGTGGGTGAAATCATGATACCATGCCAACTTTTAATCTTTTCACAGTTTATTTGTAGTGCTTTTCAATTTCAGGGTCATTTAGCTCAAAAAAATCATTAACTGCATGAAAAAGACAAAATGAAGTCACAAAGGCTTGAAAAATTTATGATGTGGCTTTGAATGGTGCATTTTGAACACACAAAAATCCTTGAGTTCAAATAAATTCTAGAAAATGAAATGCCTTTTGTAACCGATGAGTTTTCGTCCGGAACCCTGATACTTCGAAAGAGACTGTCCATTTTGTACACGAAGTGCATCCACCTTTTGTCGTAACACTCTCAGCTTTTTACCACATGCTATGTGGGTGAAATTATGAGAACATTCCAACTTTCAACCTTTTCAGAGTTCATTTGTAGTGCTTTTCAATTTCAGGGTCATTTAGCTCAAAAAATAAATAACTACATGAAAAATAACAAATGATGTTGGGAAGGGTTGAAAATTGATGATGTGGCTTTGAATGGTGCATTTTGAACACACAAAAAGCCTGGAGTTCAAATAAGTTCATGAAAATGAAATGCCTTTTGTAACCGATGAGTTTCCGTCCGGAACCCTGATACTTCGAAGGAGACTGTCCGTTTTGTACACGAACTGCATCCAGATTTTGCCGTAACCCTCTCAAGTTTCTACCACATGCTATCTAGGTGAAATGATGATACCATGCCAACTTTCAACCTTTTCAGAGTTCATTTGTAGTGCTTTTCGATTTCACGGTCATCTAGCTCAAAAAAATCAGTAACTGCATGAAAAATACAAAATGAAGTTAGAAAGGGTTGAAAATTGATGATTTGGCTTTGAATGGTGCATTTTGAACACACAAAAAACCTGGAGTTCAAATAAGTTCATGAAAATGAAATGCCTTTTGTAACCGATGAGTTTCCGTCCGGAACCCTGATACTTCGGAAGAGACTGTCCGTTTTTTACACAAAGTGCATCCAGCTTTTTCCGTAACCCTCTCAACTTTTTACCACATGCTATGTGGGTGAAATGATCATACCATGACAACTTTCAACCTTTTCAGAGTTCATATGTAGTGCTTTTCAATTTCAGGGTCATTTAGCTCACAAAATCAATAACTGCATGAACAATACCAAATAATATCGGGAAGGGTTGAAAATTGATGATGTGGCTTTTAATGGTGCATTTTGAACGCACAAAAAGACTTGAGTTCAAATTAGTTCAAGAAAGTGAAATGCCTTTTGTAAACGATGAGTTTCCATCCGGACCCCCGATACTTCGAAAGAGACTGTCTGTTTTTTACACAAAGTGCATCTAGCTTTTGCCGTAACCCTCTCAACATTTTACGACATGCTATGTGGGTGAAATGATGATACCATGCCAACTTTCAACCTTTTCAGAGTTCATTTGTAGTGCTTTTCGATTTCAGGGTCATTTAGCTCAAAAAATAAATAACTACATGAAAAATAACAAATGATGTTGGGAAGGGTTGAAAATTGATGATGTGGCTTTGAATGGTGCATTTTGAACACACAAAAAGCCTGGAGTTCAAATAAGTTCATGAAAATGAAATGCCTTTTGTAACTGATGAGTTTCCGTCCGGAACCCTGATACTTCGAAGGAGACTCTCCGTTTTGTACACGAACTGCATCCAGATTTTGCCGTAACCCTCTCAAGTTTTTACCACATGCTATCTGGGTGAAATGATGATACCATGCCAACTTTCAACCTTTTCAGAGTTCATTTGTAGTGCTTTTCGATTTCACGGTCATCTAGCTCAAAAAAATCAGTAACTGCATGAAAAATACAAAATGGAGTTAGAAAGGGTTGAAAATTGATGATTTGGCTTTGAATGGTGCATTTCGAACACACAAAAAACCTGGAGTTCAAATAAGTTCATGAAAATGAAATCCCTTTTGTAACCGATGAGTTTCCGTCCGGAACCCTGATACTTCGGAAGAGACTGTCCGTTTTT